>OX346259.1:19980700-24780700 GCA_947049275.1 Epinotia bilunana | reverse complement strand
TCTGGTTTATCTATTATTAATGTTTTTGCCGCTTCGATTATACGAAAGAACAGTTCTGTATTATTATCAGGTTCCTGATGAGAGTGCTCGCAAACGTCTATACCTAGTTAGTAGTTCCGTTTGAATAAACATTAAAAAACTTCCCAGTTTCATTTCATATTTTCAATACAGACATTCCTTCCCTGTTTTTAACCGACTTCAAAAAAAGGAGGAGGTTCTCAATTCGGTTGTATTTTTATTTTTTTCAATGTTTGTTACCTCAGAACTCCGTCATTGATGAGCCGATTCGTAATTTTTTTTTTATTTGTAAGTATATGCTTCCAGGTGGGTCCCATTTATTTCAAACATTCAATTGGATGATGGGATCCATGAGGAATTGAGGGAACTCCTCAATTATATTAGGCACGCGTGTAGTGATTTTGGTATTTTCTATTATAACTCGTGTATTTACACCCGGAAATCATAAATTTGGTGGAGTGGAATTGATGATGAAGACCACAGATGACTTATGGAATTCCTCAATTATGTACATAAAAGTACAAAAGTATATCACAGATTCTGATAAGATTCCGTTGAAATAGCAACTAATGAAGTGCCAAAGGTGATCCTTGTGGAATCGACGGAAGTCCTGAAATATTATCGGGCCACATACAGCGATTGGGTTTTTTACTCTAATAATCAACGCATTTGCTCTCGGAAATCAGTTCATGTGGTAAATTGGAAAAGAACTGTGGAAATGTTCTCGTGGCTTGGCGGAGTACTAAATTGAAGTCGGTTAAAACTTTGTTTTTAAAGTAAATTATATTGATACAGAACGCAAGTTGAATTAGAAGGCATTAAAGTTATATGATTTCCTCTCGCTAGTCCAAACCCATGAAATAGGTGGCGATTACAGTTGGTAATGCGAAACAAACTTGTGTGTTGCGAACTGAACAGCTACTTTCTCCGACTTGGGCGTAGGTAACTGGTACTTTATTAAATAGCCATTCCGCATGTTGCCGCAGCGGGCACTTATAATGAGTTACATACTTAGCCGTTTGCGTAGTTTTAGCGTCCTATATACCTACGGACGGTGTCGTGAACGGCCTCGTTTCTATTATTTCTCGCAGAGTGAGGGTAAACAGTGTTAGGCATTGTATTTCCTCGGGACCAAGACGAAAGACACCTCATCTGAAATACTTGACACCTATTTATACGTTCCAGTTTATTGTTCCCGAAAGGCATCGTTCCTCCCTGTTTCCGAGCAGGACGCGGAACGAGTAGGTACTTAAAGCTATTAGGTATTTATTGTCATTTTTATTTTATTCGCTGGATACAAATATTCGTATTGTCAGCTTTTAATGAAACAGCATAACAACGGCTCGATTAAATTGCCGTTTTCCTTACTAATGTACATTTATCTTCAATTCAATCAATGTAACATATGAGGATTAATATTTATTTAATTTAATAGAAGGGGATAACAAATTAAACGTTTTACTGTCAACAAGGAATTTTTAAACTGAATTCCTTAATTATACATTTTTTTATATTTTTGCTATGTAAAGTACATAAAAATTCTCTGTATTATGTAAAACGTGATCATGTACTTAATAGACATGAAAAGCAATAAAATACGGTAGATTATTAGAGCAAAGAAAACTTTGCAGTCCATTGAAGCTGTCAACCCAAGCTTTCTATCAAGGCCGTTCTGTTTAAACCATTTTGTCAGAGCGTGCGGACACCGCTTAACATAAGACCGTTGGCAGCACCGGACGGCGCGACGGCCCCCGCCCGCATGAACCAAAGAAATATTCAAGAAAGAAGTTTTTATTCGCTTGCGGCCAAGGGCCAACATATACTTATCTAGGCCAAGGACTGCGCCCCAGAGTGACAGTGTCAAAATTGACTTAGGATTTTCCCAGTGTTTATTTTGTAAATATATGAAAACCTAGTGATCAGCCGTTATATATAGGTGTACGCGGGCTGGGTTTCCGCAACTCGACGTCATAATAGCGCCTATTTTGCGTATGGGCTTTTGGCTCTTCCGTTATACACCAGGAAGGCTAGCAGACCCTCTATGCTGCCGATGGCCTCCGGTAGTGACCCCTTTGTTCCGAGGTGCTTTACCCGGTATTCTGCCACCCCTGGTGATCAGCCGTTACTCCCGCCGTACATATACAATACCTCTAATGTGCAGTGTCTATCGTAGAACGCTTTCCTCTTTTTGTGTTTTATACCTACCAAGTGATTAATTGTTTATATAATTTTATTCAGTTTATTCTAATGCAGACCGCGACCCAGTCTGGAGGTAGCTCGGTCAACTTTGTTTGTAATTTGTGTACCAAATCTCTTAAATCTACTAGAGGCCTTAATATCCATAAATCCAAATCCCACCGTAACTGCCTCAGTCAAGATGCGTCTCCTCTAAATTTAATCAATACACCACCTCTAAATCAACCATTCCATTTTCGCCTCAGTCATCTTAAAGACAGCATTCAGATCGTCAAACGTATACCCCGCTGTGCCAGAATCACCTCTCCCACATCATACAAAAATGCTACGAATGTAACTCCCCCCAAGACTGGCACAACCTTCTCCTTTTTCCATATTTGATTCTACATGCTAAAGAGGATGTTACTAATAAGTCTCTAACACAAAAAATTAAGAATAACTGCACAGACCATTGCAACCCATTACCCACGCACATAAAGCCCGCCTTATTCCACAACCCTATCAAAACCATCGAAAATAAAATCGTGACGGTGATCTCAAAGGCGCCGCTCGCCTGCTTTTCTCGAGTGACGAGCTATCTCCAGACAACCCGGATACTCTTTCGGCCCTACTGACGAAACATCCCGCCGCACCTGCGGCGCCATATTTCCAACAGCAATCGAGTCATGTATGCAGATAAAAAATATAGATGTATTTAATGCGATTCTTACATTTAAAACGGGTTCTGCTGCAGGGCTTGACGGCCTTTCACCACAACACTTAAAAGATCTGACGTCCCAGTCCGTAGGTGATGCAGGTGAGAAACTCATCAGTTGCATTACAAAATTTATGAATTTTATGTACTCTGGCAGTATTCACCCGGATATTATACCCATCTTGTACGGTGCGAATCTAATCGCCCTGACAAAGAAGGACGGAGGGGTAAGGCCAATTGCTGTTGGTGCAACACTTCGCCGCCGAAGTTGGCTGTCAGCAAGGCGATCCTCTGGGGCCAGCAATTTTCAGTATTGCTATAAATCCGATAATACAAAACTTGGCATCCAAATTTAATGCGTGGTACCTGGATGATGGGACCTTAGGAGGTGACGCTGACGCTGTACTTTCCGATCTTTCTACAATAATTGATAAATTTAAAACCATTGGCCTAGAACTTAATTTTAACAAATGCGAACTATACATTCCAAATTCTTTGAATGACTTAAATGACATAATACACAAGTTCAACCAACTTGCACCGAACATTAAAATACTCAATAAGAATACACTTTGCCTCCTAGGGTCCCCCATTTATAAAGATTCTTATCCTGATTATATTCAAAATTCCATATCTAAATTCCAAAATCACTCGCGTCGCCTCTTGGAAATTAATCCTCATTATGCTCTTACTCTAATGATATTTTGCCTTTTTGTCCCTAAATTAACTTACGTGCTTCGCTGCTGCCCTCTTTGGAAACATCAAAATCTTTTATCACAAATTGACTCATTGATCAAAACTAATTTTGAATCCATCCTCAATATTCAGCTAAGCGAGCAGTCCTGGACCCAAGGAACCCTTCCCATCCGGTACGGTGGTTTAGGGATTCGCAAAATTACTAGTATCGCGTTACCGGCTTTTTTGTCGTCATGCCACAGCTCGTCTAGTCTCATAGGTAAGATCCTACCGACACATTATGAGACATCGGGCTTGGAGGACGCAAAAAGTGCCTGGTTAATTGCTTGCCCCGGCCAAAATTTGCCTGACCATCCAAAATCACAAAGGTGTTGGGACGACTCAACGTGCAAATTGATCGCTGAGTCCCTAGCTATCCAGTGCACCACCGCAGAACGAGCCAGACTATTGGCGGTAAACACAAGAGAGGCTGGTTACTGGCTCCACGCACACCCTTCTGCAAGCACTGGAACATTCTTAGATCCAAATACTCTCCGTTTTTCAGTTTGCCTGCGTCTTGGGGTCCCGGTCTGCGCCCCACATCGATGCCCCTGCGGAAGCGAAGTAGATCGGCTTGGGCACCACGGGCTCTCCTGCCAGAAAAGTGCGGGTCGCTTCTCAAGGCATGCTGCCCTTAATGACATCATTCGTCGATCTCTTGCATCGTCCAACGTGCCGGCTGTTTTAGAGCCTTCTGGCATTCTAAGAAACGATGGCAAGAGACCGGACGGGATGTCATTGGTCCCGTGGAGTTTGGGACGGGTCCTGGTGTGGGATGCAACCTGTGTTGACACACTAGCCCCGTCGCATCTTCACCGTACCTCTATGAGGCGGCCGAAGCTGCGAATGTGGGCAAATATAGTGGTCTGGGCGCTGAATATAATTTCGTGCCTTTTGGCGTCGAGACCCTTGGCCCGTGGGGCCCTGGAGCCCTAAGCCTCTTTAAAGAGATATCGAAGAGGCTTACAGATGCCACCGGTGACCGAAGGGCTGGCAGTTATCTCGCACAAAGAATTAGCTTAGCTATTCAGCGAGGTAATGCTGCCAGCATCTTCGGCACAATGCCGCAGGGGCCTTTTTTAGATTTAGTTTAGTACTATTCTATTTTATTTTTAATTTAGTTTATTATTATTACTTTAGTTGTTATCCCTTTTGCTCATCTCATACATTTTGTAACAAATTAATTGTAAAAATGTAATGTCCAGTAATTGTAAAGCTACAGAAATTTTGACGTTTGTGATCTAACATGTCTAATAATAACGAAGGTTATAGTTATATAGAAAATATATTATATAACCTCAAAAGCGAATGCTTTTAGCAATTCATTACATTGTTATTAGAATAGGTACAATTATGTTAGTTACTTATTTACATTACACTAATGTCAAATTTTACAAAATCGAATCGATCGAAAAAATGAGAGGATATATACCTTTTCTACATTTACCTATATGTAGGGTAACTTGTACAACAATGAAACACCAAAATTTCAAAGCATCCTGTCTCCGAGAGGTTTATGTTAACGTTTTTGTTAACGTTACGAGTCGGATATTTTGTACCAATATGGATAACTAGCTTCCGCCCGCGACCTCGTCTGCGTGGACTCGGGATAAAAACTATCCTATATTTTAATCCAGGCTATAAACTATCTTCGTGCAAAATTTCATTCAAATCGGTTCAGCCGTTTAAGCGTGATTGAGTAACAAACATCCAAACATCTAAACTTTCGCATTTATAATATTAATAGGATGTAACTGGTACTCTAATGTAACTAAACTAATTTAATTTAACCTAATTAGTACACATAACAATATACGGTTGAAGATGTCCGTTTTTTTTATACTACCGATTCGCCTTGTTGACGGTTGAAGGAACAAATTCCCTCGCTCGCAACACAACGTATTCTCGGGAGCTCTGGCGACCTTGTTCACCTCCAGGAACACAACACTACTACAGAGCAAGTAGTAGTGTTATTAATATTATGGCTGTGGTCTTCAGCAAGGCGGAGGTACTTCCCCAGTTGGGCTGCTCCAAATTCGAGCGGGATGACATTTCGCTACGCCCTACCCCACAAATGATTTACCGTTGACACCTCAGGGTCCGCTCATGAGCGGGAAAGACATACATAATAATAATAATAATAAAAAACTTACACAAATCGACCTAGTCCCAAACTAAGCAAAGCTTGTACTATGGGTACTAGACGACGATAAACATACTTATATAGATAAATAAATACTTAAATACATAGAAAACATCCATGACTCAGGAACAAATATTCGTGCTCATCACACAAATAAATGCCCTTACCGGCATTCGAACCCGGGACCTCTTGCTTCGTAGGCAGGGTCACTACCAACTAGGCTAAAGCGGTCGTCAGCGGTCTATGGAAATTAAATCGCTCTGAATGGGAAACATGACGCTATAGAATGTCTATTCATAACGGTAGATCTCCCTTACCGGATGACAAAGCTAGAGCCAGGCGCTTGAACACAGGGGACCTGACGGACCGAGTCTATTTATAAATGATCCCTCTGAACAGGAATCTCAACAATAATAGTTGTCATGTGAAAGCAACGATAGCCTAGTGGTTGTTCAGGTCGTGTGTTCGGTGCCCGGCTCGTATCAATGAGTTTTTCGGAACTTTTCGGTGAAGGAATACATTGTGAGGAAACCGGTCTAATACCAATAAGGTCTAGTTTTCCCTCTGGGTTCGAAGGTCAGATAGCAGTCGCTTTCGTAAAACTAGTGCTTATGCCAAATCTTGGGATTAGGTGTCCGCTTTGACATGTAATTCCAAGATTTGGCCCCGGGTTCCTTTAGGGCACAACCGGGATCAACGCTAGGAGGCTGATGAGGCCGAGTTGTCATGTGGAACACTGAGCATCATATAGTTAGTAGCAGCCAAGGTAGCCAAATTTTTCGGCACACTTCTTTATTACTGTAATGTGTTACGATTTATTTGTGTACTTTGGCTGCTACTAACTAATTAACTAACTATACGATGCTGACTGTACCAAAAGTAATGGTATGAGTATGAAACAGTGCTAAGTTTGGGTATAAGTTCTGAACTGAACAACAGTATTAGTTTTTTATTTATTTAACCTATCAACAAGATAAAAAGCTCATTTAAACACAGAAAAAAGAACCATGTTTCTTTTAAGGTAAAGTAACGTTTTCTTTAAGTACTTAAGAACATATCTCATAAAATTGTAAAGTACTAGAAATGTATAATAGAACAGCATACTGAATATTAGTTCTTTTCATAGTGAAATAGTGGTCATTAGGGTTAGACGTCAGTAAAAAAATCTGGTCTCTAGCTTTGCTAGGAAAAAAACTTGTAGTGACAAATAGGGCACGAGGGGTTCATGTGAATGAATGCTTGTGTTGTCTTTTTGAAACCTTTTTCCTTTTGATATTACACTGTCTCACAAAACTGTTGTTTGACTTAGTACGGGATCATCGGTCGATCAGTAACATCTTAGCTTCAACATTTTAGCTGAAACACTTTAGCTACAAAATTTTAGCTGAAACTCGCTCGGGCGTTCGATTTCCAATTCTTTTCTTTGCTGTTTTCTGAACCCCTTTAGACAGTTCTAACTTAACTAGTTTTTTTTGCAGTTGTAAGGTATAATTTTGTTTTCCATAAAATTTGTCGCTACCAAGCGCTGTATCGATATTTATTATTTTTAGCTTGCCAGAGGTTTGAAGTGGGAGAAAAATATAAGATTATCATTAAGGTAAGCGGGCAATAAACAAATCATAATCTTTGGTACTAATAATATTACCATTTACCACCCATTCCTCCACAAATTATTTCCTCTTAGGAAAAAAGAGGATACAATTGTGAGATTATAGCTTGGGATGAGGTGTCAAAGCGAACTCCGGGCTCCTTTAGGACACAACCGGGATTAACGCTAGAAGTTTACTAGTTTGTGTGTAGGGGGTAATTTTTGGAAGTACACAACCGATTTCAAAATGCATTTTACCAGTAAGTATATATAGAACTACATGATGAAAAAGGCTTTATGTTATTCCGGAACCGCGCGGACAGGTAATAATCTATACTAAAATTATAGGTAAATGCGAAAGTGTGTCTGTATGTCTGTCACCATACTTCACGCTTAAACCGCTGAACCGATTAAGTTGAAATTTGGTATACAGATAATTTATACCAGATAGGATTGATAGGATAGTTTTTATACCAGAAATCATCCCCTAGGAGGTGAAATGGGGGGTGAACTGAAAGTTTGTATGAAGCTACGATATCTCGTTTATATTCCACGCAGACGGAGTCGCGGGCAGAAGCTGGCAGGTATTTGTATAAAAACATAGTATATTCAATTAATATGCTTATACTAAGGTAGGTGATGTAATTTTGTGCCGTTCTTCAATAAACGTCAATATTTGTTGTTGTAAGAATTTATTCGGGTTGAAGATGCCTTAGAAGAATTTGCCTAATTTATTTTCCCGTAATACAGTTAACACAATTTCGTTTTGCAAGTAACAGGGTTTCAAGCCAGCCAGTCAATTAACTTTTTATTAGATTTATTAATACATTTCAGGGCTCTTGCTTTTTTCTTAGTGGAACGTTAACTAACTAAATTTCCATCTGAAAGGCTCGATTATTAGATTTAAAAGCCTCTTACACCCTTTGATAATATAAAAGTAACTGTTCAAGTTACTATAACTGCTAGACATACATATTTTCACATATTTTATTAAGTTTTCTGAGTTTTATTAAGAAAATAAAGCTCCTGCCTGCGACTTCGTAAGATTCAGATCCTTTATTGCGTTCATATTGTAACAAAATATAGGTCTTAAGACTAGGTGTAGTTCTAACATGAGTTCTGTCGAGGAGGTACCAGATTAAAAAATACCTCTTGGCAATGTTGTACTTTAACAACAGAGTCACTATTCGAGTAAAGTACCTATTGCACGTGGCTATTGTGGCCTTAAGATAATCTGTACTATACTTACATTTTAACGTCTCCGAACTATATTGATCTAAATCAAGTATCAAGTTAATTTATACACAGCGCCCTGATGGCTCTATATGCTAATTACCTACATTACATCGCACGGTTACATTGCCGTCAGCGAACTACTGATTACCAAGTACTTAACTGGATTTGCATTTCAGTTTCATTAAATTAACAAACCTCTGAAGTGTCAGTTACGTAAAAAGCTATGTCTGTTTAATAGTGTAAGTGGGAATATTAAATTCCCTGAGGTATTAAGTAATTTCAGGCGATTAAGGAAGCGGTAAAATACAAAAAGTAATTAAGCGTATTATTTTACGAGAGCTTTTGATAGAATACGAAATGAAAACGTTAATAGGGCTTAAAGCCAAATTTTACGTTATAGAT
Source organism: Epinotia bilunana (assembly GCA_947049275.1). Lineage (NCBI taxonomy): Eukaryota > Metazoa > Arthropoda > Insecta > Lepidoptera > Tortricidae > Epinotia > Epinotia bilunana. Next base: position 24,771,688 of record OX346259.1, on the reverse strand, counting down.
AAGTGGTATATATAACGCGACGAGGTAGTTACCTGCTGGTGAGACGGGGTCATCGTCACGTTGATATAGACACAAATACAAATAGTTTATTTGTTCAACATAGGTACAATTGTACATAGGCACAGATCTTAAATACCACACATACAACATCTACGATAAAGTGCGTGAACTACTAATATATATAGGTACTGACTTCTGCAACAGTCACAAGCCTGCAGTGGCGTTCCGATGGGCAACCCGGAACAAAAATAGTTATGAAAGGGTTTAGAGTATAGATGTAACTATAGCCGGTGGGAATCGCTCGCGTTTCTGCCATTTATCGCCGTGATTAAACATAAAACACCACCACCTTCTAACAACTTGACAAATATGTATCTAAGCTATGACGTAATATAAAAAAAAGATAGGTTATAAGCGCTCTTAAAGTGGCACACTAAAACTAAGTCAATTACTCCAACTTGCCTCAGTTTCGCGTCGTCAATGGAAACGTATAAACGTGTCTCAGCTGCCAAATGTGGTGGCCACTTTTAAACACGGAATTTCATAAAGACAACGTATCTACCTCTTTTTTATATCACATCATTGTTTATAAGTTTGAGAGTGATGGATAGATCCACCGTCAGCGCAACTCTTTGCCTGGACTTCATGTCATGCGGCTGTCAAGCGGCGGTCGTGGGTTCGGGTATTTCCATCTCTATCGCACTCACAATACTCGAGTGACAGGGATGCATGTATACGAACTTCAAGTTTCGATATTCGTGGTAGCGCCGCTGGGTTGGAAGGTCAGGTGACAATCGCTTCAATAAACATACCTATGCCAAATCTTGCCTTTAGAGCACAACCGGGAATAACGCTGGGAGGAATCAACCTCTTCATAATGATGATGACATAACTTGGTTGAGAGACTAAAAAGCGACCAAGTGCGAGTCAGACTCGCCCATGAAGGGTACCGCGTATTTCAAAAAAACTACTTATTCGATCTCGTTCAAACCAATTTTCGGTGGAAGTTTGCATGGTAATGTACATCATATTTTTTTTTAGTTTTATCATTCTCTTACTTTAGAAGTTTGTGTAGAAGTGTTTTTTTTTTCTATTTTTGTGTGAAAATCTTAAGGCGGTTCACAGAATACATCTACTTACCAAGTTTCAACAGTATAGTTCTTATAGGTAGTTACGGAAAAAAGTGGCTGTGACATACGGACGGACAGACAGACATGACGAATCCATAAGGGTTCCGTTTTTTGCCATTTGGCTACGGATCCCTAAAAATGTCGAGGTATTTGGAAGAGGTACGCACCGAAGGTACCTATATAAAACACCCAAAAGTGGACACCACGAGCGTGATGATGATTGCTTTAAGAGTCTGCAGTAAGCTCGGCCGAATTTCACCTTTCCATACAAACGTAGTTACGCTCTCATTTTAAAACTACGTGTTGGATTGTGGCGAAACTTTGCATATACATTGACATGAGGTATATCTATGTCTGTAATTAGTTTATATGGTTCCAGTTTATAAAACAAACGAAATACAACAAAAACACGTTTTTTATGAATAAATTAAATTCGTTGTATTTTTTTCCTATGGTATCTGAAGCTACATAAACTAATTACAAACATAGATATACCTCATGTCATTCTATATGCAAAGTTTCGTTACAATCCAACGCGTAGTTTTAAAATGAGAGCGTAACTGTAACTACGTTTGTATGGAGAATCGAGCTTACTGCGGACTCTTAACTGACAATTTCGGGGAATTCGGGTTCGTATATCTTGACCAGCGGGCGTAGCATTGGTTGACCTTTTATTACTTATCGTTGTGGATAACATGTCCATCTCTCCCGCACTCGCAAACTTTCAGAACGTGACGGATGCCTTATTTACAGCGATAAGTCATTAAATACCAACCATGCTACGCCCGCTAGGTGAGTAGTGAGAGTTGAAACAATACAAGGTTTTAATAGAATAACAGTTCTGATAGCCTATCAAGGCAATCCATTAGCGAGCTGCGAGTGCTGTTTACTCGCATTTAAAGACCTACGTCACGGATAGCGCGACTGGAATACATGAAAGTATCGGGTTAAATAGATATGGTCAGATTGTTTGCGTGACGTTGCTGGCTTCCATCACTGGTTTTTATTTTGTCCATAGTTTAAGGTATGCGTTCGAAAAATATTTCGCCGTTTCGGTGTGTATTTAGATTACGAAAGCTACGGTAGCCTAGTGGTGAATCACACTAGGCTTGCGTAGGCTTGCGGCTGTCGTGGGTTCGAATTAGGGTTTCTGATGTCTCGTCTTAACGAGAAATTTTCAAAATTTAAAATAGTGATGGTAAGAGTTATAATACCTACAACTTAGAAAAGTTGATAAACCCCCGACATTTTCATTTTAAAGTCCAATATAAACGTCCAAAAACGGCTGAACAGATTTTCATGAAACATGGCTGAGAACACCCGGGATCACATCGGCTTACGAATAAAAAAAACCACATTCAAATCGGTCCATCCGTTTGGGAGCTACGATACCACAGACAGATACACAGATACACAGACACACGGACACGTTAAACTTATAACACCCCTCTCTTTGCGTCGGGGGTTAAAAAAAACACCGTAATATCACAATCATAGCTATTTAACAAGTCTTCTTATTCTCCGTTTAAATTACCCTAAAACGAACAAAAGCTGGTCTTAATTATTTTGTAATTTTATTTTTTAAATGTGGGTTTTGTGATACAATGATTACAAAAGTTAACTTGGCCGAGGACCATCAAAAATGACGTATACGACCATGTTATTTTAGGTTTAATATTTTTATTGGCTCACACGATCTAACACAAAAATGCCCAAATACATGGTTGTTGGTTTATAAACCCCGCAACAGCGTTAAGTTTTAGCTTATAAGCCCTAAAAAACTTAAATTAATGGTAATTAATTCTTTCGTTTCTGTCGTATATGACGCAAACGTTTTGGCAATAACAGTAAAAATTGTGGAATATACCACCCGAACATTTGAAAATCTACTGTTGATACGCTGAGCAGCAAATAATTTATTTCATTATTAATAGCGGTAGTGGTATAGTTGGTATAACATTCGTATAATTTTAATAAGCATTGTTTGAATACCGCTATTTTTATGAGGCAGTAAATCATACGTAAATTTTAGGGTTGTACCTGGTCTTACCGACAATTGTTCCATCGAATGTATGTTAAATCGAAAACTATTTTTTTCAAAATCAATAAAGTTTTCAGGGATGTTACAAAACAAACCTAACCTAACCTGATGGGTTCTACAGAAAAACCTTTTAGCTGTACCTGAATAGTTTACGGTTCTGAGTAACAGAAATTCGATAAAACGAAAATTCGGCGAAACCATGCATTCGGTGGAACGTTTGTCAGTGAAATAAGGGGATACCATAGGTATTCGTCTAATTATACTGAACACGTCTCTAATCGACAATAGAGACGTGTTTAGATATTTGTGAGCACTCTGGCCGCTCCGATATATCTGATGGCGACTGTACCTACAGATATGCTTTAGATACATTAACGTTATGGACGCATTCTTATTTTGTCCCATTCGTTTCAGGAACACTCTCAATAAGCGGTGTTGGGGGGAGCTTGATACCCTACCGTAAATGATCTGAGTCCTTAGTAATCTAACCTCTGTGGGGTTAAGCTCCCCAAACTCAAATCCCTGATCCGCCACTGCATTAAACTGCAACTAATTGAAACCAAAACGCATCTATCCGTCACGCAAAGATGATCTACATTAACCTATAGATAAAGAAATTACGCGTATTCGAAACTAAAGCACCCATTAGCCCAATAAAGAAGTTAACACGCACGCTCGATTCCAATTAACAACAACTAAGAATCCAATTACTTAAACTCAACGCTGCACAGGGTAAAAGGTAAACATGCCATTAATAAGTAGACTCCGTAACTTGAATGTCCATAGACGCTAGCTTTGTAAGGGAAGTATCATCTTACTGGCTTTGTGGAGAGGCAGGATGGGACTTAATTGTCCTGGTTTCGTGGTGCGGAACTTGGCTTGCTTTATAAGAGTATCCTGGCTGGAGAAGCTCCAGTGTACCACAGGCTGTGCCGTCATTTGTTTGAGTTTCAACTGTTTCGCGTGTGCGTATATAAAGTGACAAGGTATGTAGTGAATACATCATTAACATTACTAACGAGCCTTATAAGTTTATAACTTTACCCAGGAAACATGGCACGCCCTTTGGTCCTTAAAATAACGAAACGATGTTTGTATTTGTCGAGCCTAACGAGTAGGTACTATAAAACCGGTCCACTTCAAACGTTTCGTAGATCCGTTGTCTTAAGAAATATGCCTTTCTGTATTCAATAATCAACATAATACCTTCAACAGAGACTACAAAGAGGTAAATATGGTTTTGATAATACAGATAGAATCTCAACCGGAATAAAACTCCTTCAACCCAGCTTACTCGGCTCGGAAACGGAAATTGTAATATCGTATTACGGTAAAGGGGGATCCTAACACCACTTCGAATATTTTAGACAAAATTTTCTTTTCCGACTTAAATAAAAAGAATCCTCTCTGAATCATCCCCTAAAGTGTAAAGAGGTATGAAAGTTAATGATTGCTACATGGACCAAGTTGCAGGCAAAAGGTAACTTAGCTACCTAACCTACCTAGCCAAGCGATATACGTAGACTTCAGTTTCTCGAATTTTTCGCATAAAAGTTTGCCGTTTCTTGTGTCTATACTCCTATGACACATTTGCTTTTTGACTGCACATCTTAAGGTAGGTTCATGATAGTTTCTTCCCTCAAAACTATACAGATTGAAATTATTTGAGTAGGCCGAATTACTTGAAAGTAGTATTCACAAAAACAACTCTACAGTCCTAGCTAGAAGATTCTAATTCCAATGAAAGTTTTATAAAAACTAATCTCGACCAAACGTATACTATAATCATGACAATAATCTGAAGCCTATAAAACATCGATGGAAGTGGCTGGAGGTGGTTTTCCATGGCTAAACGTACAGCATTCCTCTGCCCTCAGTAGTGAATTGGAAATAAAATTCAGACTCGATTTCATATTACTCTTATTTACGCCCACATATTTTTTCAAGTGATTCCTACGCGAGTCGAACCGATCAAACGGATAATCTTTTCCCCTTTCCAAACCTATCTTATTTTTCAATTATACCTAATCCTGGTCCCTCTAAAACGTATGACTAAATTGACATAAACATGGCAAATAAGTTTAAGGAGCTAAGCCAGATTTCCTCAATTGAAAGGCTCTCTAAATAATAAATGTAGATATACTATATAGGTAACCGACGACCTCCGGAGCCGGAGGTCTCGCGTTCGAATCCCGATGTTTTCTATATTTTAAGTATTTATTTATCTTTAAATGTATATCATCGTCTGGCACACATAGTACAAGCTTTGCTTAGTGTGGGACTAGGTCGATTTGTGTAAGATTGTCCCCAAATATTATATTTATATTCGATATACAGTAGGTTCTCCTATATTTCACCAGTGGCCTGAAGAGTGAAGCTTATTTAATAGAAGTAAATATCATCTTACCTCAATATTCTCGATATCGCAGTGGAAACGACGACACGAACCGAATACACGAGTCACATTGAGTAAAAGTAGATGGGTACCTAGCTGTAATCACGACATCTTTTGATCCTATTGTTCATTGTAAACTATGTATTTACAGCGTACAGCGCGCGACATACCAATTACGGCTATTCTGGACCTTAAATAAAGGCCTTAGAGTCTATTGCTAAGGCTTGCTGTGTGGTGCACCGTACCTATTAAAAGTGTTTAACTATAGAAGGCCGAGCACTCGGAGCTCTAGCTACAGGCTCCGTAGGTTTAATCAATATGTTTTCTTTGCTCGGCAAGCTACGAGACAACATTGATTAAATTAAGTGTATTTTTCTTAGGGTATTTCTATTTCCTTCTGTATTTGAGACCTAGGTTAAATAAATAAAAAGCGAAGTGAAACCCGGTCTGTTGGCCAAGGACCTTTACTTAGATAATAAATATTTGGGGACAATCTTACACAAATCGACCTAATCCCAAAGTAAGCAAAGCCTGTACTATGGGTCTAGGCGATACTTACGAGGGCCACACTGAAAGTTTTGCGTAACTTTTAAATAAAACAATTTAAAACAAAACTAATACATTTACTGCTTCTCAAAATATTCTCCCTTGCATTTTATACATTTATTCATCCGCTCGAACCATTTTTCAAAGCATGATACCCAGTCGCTTGACTGCATGTTTTCGACGTGTTGGTTAAATGTCGCCACTGCATCTTCGGGCATCTTAAATGTTAAACCTCTCATCAAATCCTTGATTTTCGGGAAAAGGTAAAAGTCACAGGGTGCAAGATCTGGACTATAAGGCGGATGAGCCACGGTCTCCACATTTTCGGAACTCAAAAACGCTTTTGTTTTTTTTGCAGTGGGGGGGACGCATTATCATGATGCAGGAGTATGCGGCTTCGTGGTCGTGTCTCGCGAACTTTTTCAAAGACTGTGGGCAAACAAGTTGTGGTGTACCACTCGGCATTTACAGTTCTTTTATTATTTAGAAGGACTGTGCAGACATGGCCACTTTTTGAAAAAAAACAAGCGATCATTTGTTTGGCAACGCTTTTGGCTTGTTGAATTTTTGTTGGCCTACTGTCACCTTCAAAGATCCATTCACTAGACTGTTGTTTCTTTTCTGGATCGTAACAATAAATCCATGTTTCATCTCCTGTTACGATGTTATGTACACCATTTGAACATCCGTTCTTATATTTCCGCAGCATTTCTTGGCACCAGTCGACACGTGCCCGTTTTTGGCCTGAAGTTAGTTCATGAGGAATCCACCGACAACAAAGTTTCCTGACTTTTAAATTTTCATGTAAAATCTTTTGTATTTTTTTTAAATAATCAATTCGAAATTGGAATGAGTGCGAATAGCCAGGAGTGCAAAACTTTCAGTGTGGCCTATGTATATAGATAAATAAATACATATAAAACAACCATGACAGGACGTTGCCTGCGTAAAGGCGAATTGTAGATACGTGCGAGCTGCCCCCCCACTTCGTCTCGCAAGTTCTAGTTGTTTGCCGGGACCAGTCCCCCTATTCTGTAACTTGTTTTAAGCTCACCTCAACGCTCACCCACAAATATATCTTGACACCGCGATGCGTAGTAACCAAGCGTAGGTAGAGGTCTAGTTTCGTGACGGGTGAACGGCGGGGTGAGCCGCATTAACGCTTAGCGAATAAAGGTGGTTTTCCACGCGCGCGAGCGCTCAGTGCAAATAGACAGTAAATTTCAATTCTCGCCCATCCACGCCCCGCCTCGTCTCGCCGGTGGGAAACCACCTTAACAGCCCTGTACCGGGATTCGAACCGTAGGCAGGGTCACTACCAACCAGGCTACCGGTCGTCATATGCTGCAAAAAATGTTTTTAAGATTACGACACTTTTTGTATGGAGCATGCACCGATATCGGACTGGGCGGTGGGAACAGTAAGCATGTTTTCCATACATTTACTTGCCCTCTGATGTCGTTACTGGATTCGACACTGACAGGATTAGGAGCTATGTGTTTATTTTGCCTGTCTTTCTACATTTAAAGTGAAAAATATTTTGCTATTTTTAGGGTAGCCGTGTATTTTATGACATTACGTTCATTCATATGGAAATACGTCGTAGAGTACGGAATCCAAGGCGTGGGAATCTGAATAAGTACATGGTGCTTGCAAATAGAATGTTGCCAGGTCCTCGAATTTAAATCTTCGTGAGACATGTTTAAATAATGCTATTACCTAATTTAAATGTCACTGCGGGCGACATGTTTCGAACTCTTCGGGAGTTCTTTTTCATGAGGATTCAAACGACACCGCCGCGAAAACAATCACGCTGAAGAAGAACTCCCGAAGAGTTCGAAACATGTCGCCCGTAGTGACATTTAGTACGCGAGTTGAACCGTGCAATTATTAGCATTATTTGTCCAGGACCTGCCTTTAAACCGAGCGAGCGAACACGAAATCTAGTAGGTACGATAATTATTGTTTATACGTAAGATTGTAGAATTGGAATTTACTGTACGACCGCTAAAAAGATGCCGAAGCTTCCATTAACCGAAATATTATTATGAGACAATACATTGGTAGCGCTTGCCGGCACGTTCTGAATAATAGGTGGGTTGTTACACTGCCACAAAGGCTTTTTAAATACTTTGAATATAAGGATTTTTCCGGAGTAACGCGTTTGTAACACAATTGAATTTGGGGTCCTCTTCTATTTATTGTTCAGTAAATCCTCTGAAGTGAATCAGGAAATTAAATACCCCAACTACCTAATGGGTTTCAAATTGAATTGCGACGTTCGGCAGTAGGGCAATAGTGCATGCTACCTACATACTAGCATCTTATGTATTATGTATGCATGTGTTCAACCGGATACAATTAAACAGGAGTAAGAATTCACGACAATTTTGTGGCTTAAACTTGGAAGCAACATCTATCCTTGTTTGGTTAAAAAGAACCGAGATTAAATGTTGTTGGTGTAAACAAACTTCGAATAAATCAATACTTACACTTAGGTACTTCACAACAAAATTGAACAAATCTCTCTTTACAAAAATGTTCGTAAAACTCAACTTGGCGAATAGAAAAGAAAACGTGACAGAAAAAGTGGTAAAAAAAATCGCATAGGTGCCGCTAAGTATTGGATTAAACTTGGGCGTCTGAAAAGAAAAATTGTAGTTATCGCGGCCTGCACCGAGTCAGGCAATAATTTCAATTTGCTCGCTTCAATTGGCATTAAATCATTAAAACCCTACGTACACACTTAATGCGTTTATCTCATACAACCTAGCCAGCCCGAACGTACGTGAAGCAATTATGAAATTTTCGTATGAAGTCGGCTCTCGTGGAGGGTGGAGCCGATCAATAGCTGGCCAGGTACTCGCGTAAATAATGAAACCACTCGCTCGGGCCCCGTCAAATGTCAATGCGATCTGATACCATCCCACTGCGCTCACATAGCCCAATAAATATCAATAACATTGTTTTGGAAACGTATTTTACAGATATTTTATAATAATATCCTAAAGTAATAATACCAAGAGCCTGAACTAGGATTCCTTTTTTTAACTTTGGGGAACTGCGTTTACGCATCCCGTCCTCTGCGGGGAGGCAGGCCTCGCTTGAAATAGAGCATATTTCATTCAGGAATTTCTCAATTGAGGTCAATCATTGCTGGATATCAGCAGTTCGGACCACTTTGGCCGGTGAGGGTGGAGGGTGGAAGGATGCAGGAGTCGTTCATGATGACGTTATGATGTCCCCATTACACGGTTTATCGTTTAAAAACACAGTCAAAGTATTGACAGTGACTTGACACATTTACACGGTTATTGTTATTAAAATCAATTAAACGGCGCGGACACGACTGTCTCCCAGTCTAGATAATCCATCAAAATCGAAAAAGAATACTTATTTACTCCACATCTAATTTGTCTTCTACTGTTCGTATCTAGATGAGAGCGAGATTAGCGACGGCGATTGCTTTGATAGGATTGCAACGGAGCGTTCTTAGCCAAGAGATTTTCTTATAATTGATATGTAATCGATGTATTGAGCCGAGTATTTTTTCTTTCTTTCTTTCTTTCTTTCTATTTCAGGATTAATTATTATTGGTCCAATAAATTATATATATGAGCAATATTACAAAAAAAAAACTGCATAATTAATACCACTTACAGTTGTTGCGTGTAGTTAATTAGTTTACATTGACTAGGTGGGTAAATAAATTGTTCTGAGTAAGTATTATGCTTAATTGAACAAAAAATCGTCGCAATTCTTACGTAGTTATAGGCTTTCAATGTGTCCATTAGCGGTGGTGTTCAATACACACCTTGTCCTTACAAACTAATCCAATTAGAAGTTTATGCCTCTATATGTAGAGAACTCGGTCGTTTGATTGGCGGTTTATACAAACTTGTCTGCTGAAAATAGAAACGTGGAACAGTCTGGAATAATATTTTCATTCAACTTTGCAGGGAGTTCGCTACATATTGAAGATTCGATTCGAGACGAGGCAGCGGGTAACCATGATTTGACAACTGTATTCGAGTGCGTGGGTGGAGTGTTCATTCTCTAGCACCATTCGAATTCAGTGCTCGAATTTGGGCTTCCATCGGGCTGGGATCGAGATTGGAGAACTGAAAGATGGGCATCGCGAATTATGCAGAAAATATCCTTGAGTGACGTTAGTACTCGAGGTCAACCCGACACGAAATATCACATAAACATTAGATAAGTATTCGTTCCGATCACATTGTTGCGCGTAAAAAGCGTTCGCGTGTAACGTGCAACACGTTGATATGATAAAGGATGAGGCGTGAATCAAAAATAAGTCGGTTTTGTCATTTTTTAATATACGAAGTAAATGTTTATTGGAAGTTATAATTTAATCGTTTATTGCTACAAGTATACCTACTGAAAGATCGCTATATGAAAAGTAATATAAGATAACCTGTACTTATGTGAGACTTATAAGTATAATGAGATTTAATAAACTAAACTAAACTAAACTACTGTGTACCAACCCCTTGACATAGAGTTCGTCCTGATTAGGAGTATCTTGAAGCATGTAGCATGTAGCTTTACTGCTTTGCAAACTTGTAAGAAGAACACGAATGAATTTAACCCTTTTGATTGTTTAACAACATCTTAATTTTGTAATTTGATTATTTAGAAAACACTGCGTTGTGATTAGGTTAACTTTTATACTTAATGATTTTGACACTTGAACATTTTGCTTAATTAGTTATTTTATTACTCGGGCCGACTATAAAAGCTGACAAACGTCATCGCAGTGGCGTCTTGAAACTGATAGTTATGGAGCTATAAAAGGGGGAAGTTTTCCTTATCCTCTAAATTCCTGCAGTCTCAAACCAACTTATGATAGTATTATACCGTAGTACCTACCATTGGAAATTACCTAAACCATTGATTTAGATTTTAGGTAACTGGCGATCGAAGAGCTGGCGGCGTTCTCACGCAAATCACCATTGCAATTCAGCGAGAAAACGCCGCCAGCATCGTAAACAATGCCTCGTGGGTCTTTTTATATATAACTTAGTTTTCATTTAATTTAGTTAATATTAAATATCATCTTGTACGTAGGAAGGAAATAAATATTTGTTTGTATGAACCAGGGGTCGGCAATCTTTCAGCAACCAAGGGCCACATAGGAGAGGAGCTAACAAAAATGACACGGGCCGCACTTCTAAATCATTTGTGACTTTATCAGGCAAAATTCTGAATTCAACGACCTTTATGTACAAAATTGCCAGGAAGACTCGCGGGAGCCGCGGGCCGTCTGTTGCCGACCCCTGGTCTAAACCATATCTTTTTGCATGTAATGTAAGAAAAATCGAGCTTCATGCATTCAAAGAAAAACTACTTATGTCGTTAAAAAAATGTGTGTCAGGTTTAAAAGTAAATTATCGTACAAAATAAGTAAAATATTTTCCATATTTTCCATTAAAATTCTAATTTTATAAGTATGGAACGAGGTATAGATTGTTGGTTCCAGTTTGTTAAAAGTTCCGATTTTTAAAGGCGATTGTCGAAGCAAGACGTTTTTGACGAATCCTACTTCCTACTAATTAGTAGGAAGGCTACTAATAAGTACAATTGTACTTATTAATAAATGCGAAAGTTTTGGTAGTTTTGATGTTAAGATGTTTAGATATTTGGATGTTTGTTACTCAATCACGCTTAAACGGCTTAACTGATTTGGATGAAATTTCGCACGAAGATAGATTAAAATAAAGGTTAGTTTTTATCCCGGGTCCACGCAGAGGCAGTCACGAGCGAAAGCTAGTGAAACATAGTTATGCTTAATTTCAAATGAAGCAAACCGGTCATTTGGCAATTCACTTGCCGTTTTTAAAGGAAAACAATAGACTGTTTGTTTTCGGTATTTTCTTCAGTAGAGCTAAAATATTTCCAAGGCACGTAGCAGTATTACGTAGCTTGCGAGATAAATAATTAATTATTGATTAACCTGTTGTCTATTGTGTATCAATGTAAAGTCAGCGTCATATAGTTTGCAGCAGCCAAAGTGGGCGGTAATTGTGGCGGATAGGCGCTCGTACATCGATGGGGGCCTATTGCGCGCGGGCTCCTGTCGAGCAGCGCGAGTCGCCGCGACACATGCATTAATCGCCCCGTCTGACGGGTGATTCTGCCAGGCATATTCGCTGGTTTAAATAAGTGAAAGTTTCGACGCGTGAACATAATTCTTATATGTCACGAGAATCGGTTGAGGAATGCGACCTGTAGAGGAGAACAGCCGGGCAGACGCCGGACATACGAAATATTATTTGCCCAAGCGGAAACGAAGAAATGTTCGCTTTGCTCGCTAAGTTTAATAACACTTTGGCTGTTGTAAGTAGTATAAACGTTTTATCAGTCAATCTGTCGATCATATTTCAACAATGTAAGTATAGCTAGGAAAACGTGATTGCTTTCACGATGGCAACTGCGGTCTGGCGGACCGCACGACCGCAAGGGCACCGCCAGACCTATGTTTCCGGGCACAATTAGAAATTAGCTTTCAATTGTGTTGAAATGAACGTTTCACGCAAAAAATATGTATATTTTGAAATATGTAAAGAAGGTTCACTGCCTTAGTGATAACTTTAGCTGTAATTTTTTGGCAATAGACAATCAAAGAGTGGGATAGGGTTGTCGACGGATCACTGAACATTCAAAATGATAATCGTTTTAGTTTCTTTGTTTTATCGAAATAATCATCCATTTTGGAAATAATAATATTCCACATGTGTAAATGGGAGCCGAGTTCAATATGAAGCGTAAGTATGAATGATTTTCAACTTGGCCGACAAAAGAATTGAGATATAAATGGGTGCCAAGATAGTAGATAATCCTTAAATTAAATGTATTCTTAAGAACATAAAATTTCTTATTTTTTTCTACTACAACAATATTTGCTATATAAAAGTATAACTTCGTGGACAGTCGAATTATTTACACAAAGCAGATAACTTAGGATAAATTTAACTTGGCTAGTTTTTACTAGCAAAGCAAATTTTTCGAAGGGTACGATATTACCCTACAATATACAAAAAGTTACTTACGTATAACAAAAAGATGATAATTTTCGTGGCAATGTTGTTCTCTCTTTTGTATTTGTGACCTATGTGTATGTATGTGTTGTTGTCATGAATAAATGATATTCTATTCTATTCTATTATATTCTATTCTATTCTATTCTATTCTATAAGTTGATAAGCCAAATATCAGATATTTTATGTAAAAACTAGCCAAGTCAAATAGCATATCTATAATAGTAGTAATAGTAGTACACAAATAGTACAGTAAATATTTACAAATTATTCTGCTTGCAGTTGATACAAATTGTACTTAAACTAAATATTTTTACCTTTATTGAATAGAATTATAATCAAATAAACTAAAAACAATAAAAAAACCTCAATATCGAGCAAACATTTGACATAAAATGGAATCTTTGGGTCCAAACCGTAACTAATGTTTGTATTATTTAAATACCTAATCATTGACATTATTGTTATTTGATAATCAAATAAAGCTAGAACTAAAAACAACATATAGTTATTATCCAAAATAGTAATTAATTAAGCTTCCAAACTCTGTAAAATCTAGATAACCGTCACCGTAAGTCACCGTCAAGTAAGGCGCTGGCAGCTAGTCTGAAATAAAATCGTAAAAGCGTATATTTTCATTGGTCAATAGAAGTTGCCGCGCGTGCAGCGCGGCATATCTCTCTCACTACCAACACATTTAATATGTATCTCACTATCTCTATCACACTCAGCAGCGCGGCAGCTGTGCGGGCCCGCCGCGTCAGTGACGCGTTAGTAACGCGTGTGCAGCGCGGCATATCTCTCTCACTACCAACACATTTAATATGTATCTCACTATCGCTATTACACTCCACTATCTCTATCACACTCAGCAGCGCGGCAACCGCGCAGCAGCTGCGCGGGCCCGCGCTTGGCACGCGACGCGCACGACACGCGGCCGCGCTTGGCACGCGACGCGCACGACACGCGGCCGCGCTTGGCACGCGACGCGCACGACACGCGGCCGCGCTTGGCACGCGACGCGCACGACACGCGGCCGCGCTGCTGAGTTGTAACTTTAGCGCCGCGGGCCCGCGTTCGGACTGCGCTCGATGTGTGTTTGAAGTGTACCCTAGCCCCCCAAAGAGTGCCAAAGTGACCGGTCCTGCGCCACCAGCATCCAGCGCGCTCCCGGGACCAGGTCATCAGCCCACCTTGGTCCTAACCACGCTGCGTCTTCCGGTACGAGGTCGCCGCTTGAGAACCTTTCCGCCTCAACGGCCATCGGTTCTTCATGCATTTAATAACGCATCGCTCGCTGGCAAGAAATATGGATGTCTACAAAGACTCACATCAGCGGCATTTGCATTGCCGCTCTTAGCACTTGCACTTAAATTACAGACATTTATTTATTTTATTTATTTAATCAATAACTTAAATCTATCATTACAGGCCTAATACGACAGACAAGTGAAGTGAGTGATAACTAATACTAACACATTTAAATAAAATAAATTACAAATACACAGACATAGATATACCTCATGTCATTACACATGCAAAGTTTCGTTACACTCCAACGCGTAGTTTTAAAATGAGAGCGTAACTATGTTTGCATGGAGAATCGAGCGTACGCGGACTCTTAAAGGCTGAAAATGATGATTATGATGATTATAGCGGTCTGCTACGCCGTAGCGCGTAGCATGTTCATTTTGTTTGTTGAAGAACACTCCACGCGACCACGGACCGAGTGTAACAAGTTTCTGTCAACAATTAAATTTTTGGAACAAGCTTTTATTGCGGACTGTACAATTCTGTATACCATCATCAACTACTCATTGAGACGATTCTAACGAGCCCAAACTCAACTACTTACTTAATTTACCTACTTAATTTGCCTTTTATTTAATGTATGGCTTTCGATTTCAATGTATGGGTACCTTATTCAATATTCCAAAGAGCAATAAAGGAAAAAATGTAACTAAAACTTCTGAACTTTTACAACCTCCAACAAGTCACCTCGAAAATAGCAGTTTGATGGTTTTATGTAAGCGAGGTCCTTGCGCCATATAAGATATATGGGACTGTAACCGCCCTTATATAACGTCGTCTACTGAAATTGCTATTTCGGCGAAATTTTTTCTGTAATATTCCGCCTCTTTATAATCATACCTTATTTCTCCGAGCCATGCCGTATATATCCCATTTTTCAGTCAGCGGTAGAGCTGAAAGTAAGGGATATGTTTTAACAGTCTTTGTTTGTTTGTATTTACGTTTGTTCCACCATAGCGTTTAAGAGTCCGCAGTAAGCTCGGCCGAATTTCACCTTCCCATACAAACGTAGTTACGCTCTCATTTTAAAACTACGTGTTGGATTGTGGCGAAACTTTGCATATACATTGACATGATGTATATCTATGTCTGTAATTAGTTTATATGGTTCCAGTGTATAAAACAAACGAAATACAACAAAAACACGTTTTGTATGAAAACATTAAATTCGCTGTATTTTATTTTCTATGGTATCTGAAGCTACATAAACTAATTACAGACATAGATATACTTCATGTCATTCTATATGGAAAGTTTCGTTACAATACAATCCAACGCGTAGTTTTAAAATGAGAGCGTAACTTTGTTTGTATGGAGGATCGCGCTTACTGCGGACTCTTAAGATACAAAACCGATTTTGATAAATCAGATGTCAATCGATTCGAAATTATGCTCCGGATAGCATAGGCTACTTTATATTGATTTTAACTTTCACGATTCTCACACATAATTTTTACTAGCCAGTTGTCACGTGACAAATGGACGTTGCTACACATCCGAAACGTCTGGAGATCTCAGAGGGGTAAATAAATTAGTTAATTATACGCGATTAAGTCTCGTTTAGTGAAAATAACAGGCTACCTACTTCAGCGATATAAATAAATCAGAATGTTGATACATTCATACGTTTTAATATATTTTTTTATTTAGGAAACCGATACAAATTGCAAGAAATTACACGTGGTAGAGCGGTGTTCTCTTAACACAAGTATCTATTTATACTTAAGGCGATGCCTTGATTTGAGTCGAACACGCCCCCTAGACAGAGACATGCTGATGCCTTTCGCGCACGAGGAATAGAGATGTAACACTCTTCAGGAATGGCTTTTTTGGACAAATTTCGATAAATACCTAACTTAGACGTTTTATTTAAATTCCTTAAAGTGAGATTTTAGATGAGATAAAATACTATATTAACTTGATTGTGTCGTAAAATAATGTATCGTTTGAGTAGGCTGAATAAAAACAGTAGAATACAGAGCCAACTTTGGATTTTTTTTCTATCGAGGAAATTTTAAGCAATCATGTATCGATAAAATCAGATAAACAATCATATAGTCAAGAATCATATATCTGAAAATCAGACCTTATTGTTTCTTAATCTAGTCAGAACGGCGTTTCAAAGCACGCGATAATTTCCAATGCACAGCTTTAAAAAGAGGCACCAGCACTGTTTCAATGACACTAAACTGATACTAAATAAATAATGTATATTTTTATTTTATTTATTTTTCATTATAGCTCTGAATTAATTATTGTTGCATGCGTCTATATGCTGCGGTTTCCGCTTACCATCAGGCCGTACGCTTGTTGCCACCGTCGTTGTATAAAATAAAAAATCTTTTTCACTACTTTTCCGTAGTTGGGTTCGTGCTTGTCGAAGTACAGCTTTGACTGGCTTACCCAAACTATACAGGGGGTCGATCAGAGTAGTACCTATCACATTTTGTTATCAATGCGTCACCATTCATCCCAGTGTACTGTCCGTTTAGAATAGCACCACTATCTTTCCGTGCGTGTCGTAGAAGGCGACTGCAGGATAGGGTTGAAGTGTGTTGTGGACGATAGGCTAGCAACCTGTCGCTGGAAAATCACATTTTCTCCCTCTTTATATCTACAATTGCTGAAATGGCACTGAAAACAACTTCCATTCCCAAACTTATCCTGGTCGAGTACCTGGGCCATTTTACGGACAGTTACTAGGTACACTCGTTTTTTTTTAATTTTTAATAAATCAGTTTTTTCTACTCGTGCATTAGGAGATTAGGACAAAGAAAGTGTCCCTAGATTTTGTATTTCATTCCGTTACCATTTCCAAACTAAGTAGATTGTATTGTGGTAACGGAACGGAAACCGAAAATAACATTTTAGACACTTTTTTTTTCTCCTATAAGTTCAAAAGTGCTTTGGAATCTTCAAAGAAAAACTCGATTTAGTAAAAAAAAAAATTTCGAGTGTATCTTTCCGCAAAATGGCCCAATCTGTTGGCCAGTTGTCTACCAATACAACATAATATATTTACTGGGGGCTCATCAATGACAAAGACAAATACAATTTATTGCTCATTTTTCCCCTCTCAAGACAACTTAGCGAGACTGACAGCTTGCATAAGCGATTGTAATCATCTCGCCTGTTGCTAACTCCGGCACACAATACTAGCCAGGCATTTTATAAAAAGACATATGGTTATAGGATAAGGGTGGCGCTTAAGCCCTTCTTCAAAGATACGTATTTGTTCGAGGGTTGCCACAAACAGCTGCGGGAACCAGTTATAATTTGTATAGGTACCTACGGCACCTGGGGCAACTAGTTTAAATAGAAAGCAAAGTTTAATCAAAGAACTTTTTTTAGCAATTTTGTCTATGTCTTTGATGGTCTGAGTCCAAGTAGTGTTCTGCCGTTGAAGTTTAAATTGGTGTTGGTGTCTTTGTACAGTCCGCATCATATAGTTAGTAGCAGCTAAAGGAGCCATCAAAAGTAAAGTAGCAAAGTATCGTAACACATATTTACTCCTATAGTAATACAGACGTGTTGCGATGTTTTTGGCTACTTTGGCTGCTACCAACTATGTGATGCTGACTGCGTTAGGCCGCGGACTAGACGCCAGCGGGCAGCGGGGCGACGAGCGGCAGTTCATGCATGCGAGCGGCTGCAATGTATAGGCAGTCGCTCGCCGCCCCACTGACGTCTAGTCCGCAGCCTTAGTTTGCCTCTTTTTTTTTTTTTTCCCTACCTGTCTTTCCAAGTTGGGCCCCGAAGGGGCCCTTAACTAATTACCTATAACTATAATACCTTAAAATCTAATAAACAAGTAACACCGCAGGGCGCGCAATCGACACCACACCTTAAGTGCGGTGATAACAATAACGCGCCCTGCGGCGCACAGGCCACGCCCCCCGCCCCGCCTCAGCCAGCCGCCATGCGGCAGCACAAGGCGAAGCGAGAGAGCGCGAGCCGTAGGCGAGACAGCATATAGCCGCTCGACCCAGAGATAATATACAAACTTAAATCTAACGTGCAAACCAAGCACTATAAATCTAACTAAGTAATGTACAAACCTTAGAATCTAACATATAAAAAATATACAGCCAGAAGGGTAACATGCACAGTAAGTATACCTATGTACAGAGAGTAGAAATTAACAAATAGAATTATTTACAGAAACAGGAGGAGGACGGGTGTAGTGTCGGACGCTTTTTGATCTAAAATAGCGCCTCGCCAGTGAGGGCCTGTATGGGAGCCTATCTTTTGTCCTGTTCTCCACTCAATAGGGTATTTGACAACAGTGGAAATTAATTGTTTTTTCATTCTCAACAGATCATTACGAAAATACTCAAAAACTATCAATCTTTCATTTACGTTTGCAATTTTAAGATTGTTAAATACATATAAACTAAGAATAAGGAGGTTGTTTGATTGTGACGTCACAAGCCAGTAATCACTATAAATTCCATACCAACGGAGCGTTATTGACGTTACATAAAAAGAAGCTGATTTGACTTTTGTCCATTGGATGTTTGAACAAGCTTACTATCTGTTGATAGTCATTCAACAATCCTGTGCTAGAAACTATTAAACCTTGTTGTTTTGGCCGACTACGGCAGAGCCTTAAGGAAGGGATATGATTTTGGCACATTGTGTTTGTGTTTACGTCATCATCATCATTATCATTCATCATAATCAATTCAATTCAATTCAATCTTTTATTCATAAAATATCAATTTTACAAGTCACAAACTTAAACCTACAATTTATTTATTTGCAACCTTGTACAATTGAATTATGTCCAGTTATGAGGATTGTAATTATCATGTCATACTTAAAGTTATTAGTCATGTCGCCTCTCGGCTCTGAGAGAATTCGTCAATAGAGTAAAACGCGTCCTCGCACAGCTTCGCTTTCAGACGGTCTACAAATGAGACGTAGCTGGGAGCCTGCTTTGTAGCTGGAGGGATTATATTATAAACTTTAGGACCAATCGCACTTATCAATCATTACATTACTTTATTTGACGTTCCACTGTACGTCTGTTCCACTGTAGCGTTTACGTTTAAGATACTGAACCGAACCTAATGAATGAGATATCAATGGATTCAAAATTATGCTCCTGGTAAATAGGCTACGTTTTGTATGAAAAATAGGTGTTTTTTTCGGTTAGTTTCCCGTAGCCGGGATACAGTCTTTTTTAACTTTTTTAATTATAAAGTACGTACTACGCCACCTAAACAAATGAGCGTGCCATACTATTTAATATCGGCAGCACTTTATAGTGCACGTTAGATTTAAGTTTGTATATTATGTCTGGGTCTGGGCTATATGCTATCTCGCCTACGGCTCGGGCTATCTCGCTTCGCTTTTTGCTGCCGCATGGCGGCTGGCTGAGGCGGGGCGGGGGGCGTGTCCTGTGCACCGCAGGGCGCGTTATTGTTACCATCGCACTTAAGGTGTGGTGTCGATTGCGCGCCCGGCGGTGTTACTTGTTTATTAGATTTTAAGGTATTATAGTTATAGGTTAGTTTATAGTTATATTGGAAAGATAGGTAGGAAAAAAAAGCACTTTATAGCTAGACAAAGAATAAAGTATAAGGTCTGGTCACAAAAGCATAACTAATTAATAATTTTACATTCATTTGTCAGGACTCCACCCCGAACTGCGGTTCACGGATTTAATCTGGGGTTGCCAAGCAAGTAATTTATTTTTATTCCGTTCGTTGACTATTCATAAAAACCCTAATTGGCTGCGCAAAATTTTATTGTCACTTTTGAAGCATCGACGAAGACAACGATCCTGGATTGAACATTTATTGGATTTTGCTAACGAATATGGAATCCTAGCTTTAATTGGTTTTCGCTAACAATGGACATTTAAGCATTTAAGATTTTAGCTGGCCCTGCGGCTCCGCCAGTGTATTATAATTAAATAAGTAACTACTTAATGAAGTAATTATTTTTGGTCACAAAACTGACACTCAGTTAATTTTTGTTCTACAACTCGCGCCAATTGGATACAGCATTTTTTTAAAAAGGCCCAAATACGCCATTTGGTAATTTGCTTATTTTATTATGCTTTAATTTATCAAAATGAGAATATATGAATTAAATGGAATTATATTACAAATGTGTACCTACATTAAATATTAATGGAATTACATTCGATTATTAACGCTTGTCAATCAGACGATGGCAGATTTAATTGGATGGGATGAATATGGACAAATAATAATACGCATTAACATTACCGGGGAAAATATTCCTACCATATTTATATCACCTAATTATGTGGCCAGCTACTTACTTGAATAGCTCTTCAGCATAACGTAGTACATTTTATTAGTTATTTTATTGAGTACAAACGGCAATCTCTTTTAATTCATATGTATAACTATGTATTTGAATTAACGACGTGTAATCTCTGGTAAATCAATTATGGGATTGGATAGAAGCTATACTTAAATACCAGTTACGCATGGGTATTGATCACTTCAATTTACATACCAAATGATTACCAATTAACAGGAGTAACTGACTAAACATATTGACATCGTGTTGTATGCTATTTATTAAGTGAGGTTTACTTCTTGATGACTAAAGTTCATAAATAATTTTAAATTTTAAATATTTTTTTAAAATAATTTTAAATTGACTATTCTGAAAATCGTAAAATAAAATAGGAATCATACAAATTTAATATATAGGTACATGTAAAATACCTTCGAACTCGGCTAGAATTTACATACAGTAAGGCACAAACATAAACCCTGTAAGGACATCGCAATAGAGAGGTAATAGTACATTACGTACCAGGGCGGTGAATTCGTGAATCTCACCTTCGGTTCGGGCCACAAACACCTGCGATCTGGGGCTTTACGAATTACCGCCCGTGGTAAGTACACAATTTTACGTCTTCATCTGGCCACAATGCGAGTTTTACCGTACGCGCAGCGTGCAGTAAAACTCGCAGTATTTTAATTATAGAATAACTTATACCGAATATTCGTTAAAGGGAGTAAGACATATTTATGTCTCGTTCTACCGCATAGCCGCGTCCTGTATGATGGGTCAGGATGGCCCATTGTGTGGAGCGGCCATAACAACAAAATCCGTATGCACCAATGTTACATAGCCATTTCCCTTTTAGGGCCGATTTTTCATTCTCTAGATGAAGTTATCCGCCAGTTAAAATTATCACCATCTTTTTCTTAAGTCATATGAAAGAAAAGGACAGAACTAAGATTTATCTGACATCTGGGAATTGAAAAATCGGCCCTTAAACAAATATGCATACAATTCATAGAAAAATCCAACATTCAGGTACAAATACTCTTATTCATCTCAGGTATCTGTAGGGTAGGTACTACCAGGTTGATGCTTAATTAATATCAATACCCAACAGCGGTGCCGCGTGAAATTTTTCGATGGCTAACCCGAAACAAAAATAGTTATGAAAGAGTTTAAAGTATATTAACTATAGGCTTGCCTAAAAATTATAGGCAAGCCGATAGGAACCGGCTTGTATGGGCGTTCTGCCACTGGCACAGAAAATATCTGCACATGTCTTATGTCAGTAACAATAAAGTCTGTATATATATTTTTGAAAGGTTGTCTGTGTAGATATTGGAGAACTGTACCTAACAAAAAGTGCAACCTATACATATAAAAAAAATATCATAGCAAATACTGAACCACTAAGTTGACAAGAACGACAATGAAAGCCATACTACGTAGCTAGATTAAAGACATTTTTTGTTCGTTCCATTATTTGTAGGGTAGCTGTGTCAGTTCCATTATATGAGGCCGTATTAGAAGTATTAGAACCTCTCAGTGTAAGTATTCGAGCTTTTAGGTCAACGGTCCTTGGGCTTGCTCCAACTAGTTTTAATAATCGCTCAAGTGACGGCCGTATTATGTCTCAAGTTCAGATCAGTGTCCGGAGGCTGGTACTTTACTGTGTTGGCAGCACAAAACAAATATGCATGCATTGTACTTACTTAAAAATGAGAAGGTAAAGTGCGATATTTCCCAAGGTTTTTAGTATTTTTTAGGTTTGAGATGAGTTATAAGATCGCGAGTTTAACGTAGATGGTACTTATCACGTATTGCAAGAATAAAACAGTGAAGTAGTTCGCTATTATTTACATTGATGATGACATCAAAGAGTAATTATCATCTCAGGCCAAGAATATATTTATATGAAGAAATGATTTTAAACTTTGCAGTTTAATTGTGCAAATAATACAAATAATCTTTATTGCTCACCAAACATAGTAGATAATATAAAAATAGAGGTGAGTTAAACATAAACAATAGTAGACAACAGGCGGTCTTATCGCTAAAAAGCGATCTCTTCCAGACAATCTTTGGGTGGTGGAGACGATGCAAGAAAAGATATGATTAGATTAGATTAATTATCAACAGAAACAGAAGAGCGGAGGCCTCCGTGGAATTGCCGGGAGCAGCGCGGTGACAGATCCTGCTATGCCCAACCACAGAATAAATAATAGTATACCTAACTACGTACAGAAGGTTCACTGTTAACAAATCCCCTGTTAAAAGTTGCATTGACGAAGCGAATTGATGAGCGAATGAATTTTGGCGGCTTTTTGTCTCGGCTCATCAATGCATGAGCCGGTCATCTTTTCCATCTTGGCTTATTTTATACTAGCTACCCACGACTTCGTCCGCGTGGACCCGGGATAAAAACTATTCTATATTTTAATCCAGGCTATAAACTATCTTCGTGCAAAATTTCATTCAAATCGGTTCAGCCGTTTAAGCGTGATTGAGTAACAAACATCCAAACATCTAAACTTTCGCATTTATAATATTAGTAGGATCTTTTGGACATTGCCTCCTTGGCTTTGCGTCAAGTTGGCCTGTCTGCGGCATTGTGGTGGGTGTCGTTGGCCTATCGGCGTCGTGGTGGGGTCCTGGGGTCAGGACTGGGGACTCGGGGGGCGGTGGCACGAGCTCGCGTGGTTGCGCTCGCCACCGTCGGGCGTCGGGGGGGCGCGCGTGGAGCGGCGCTATCCCCTGTAGCAGCGAGTGGTGCGATGTATCCGCCGGTCCAGCATTCGGCGCGTTGTTGGACGATGAATTCGTCCAGGCTCTGGTGTTTCAGGTCTCGGGCTACGTAACGGGGGGCTTGGACAAGGGTCCGTAGGCTCAGCGACTCCTGTGCACTCAGCTTCTTCCGACTGGATTCTGCTATTAGGGTGTACCACGCAGGAGCAGCGTAGGTCAGGCGGGACCTGACGTATGCCTTGTAGATCCCCCAACTAAGTTGGTGGCTTGCATGTACTTTTAGCGGCGCAACGAAACCACGGAGTGAGCCGCCCCGGGTCCGACCACGGCAGAGCCGAAATAAGGGATATGTTTTTAACAGTCTACTTTTGTATTTAGGTGTGTTCTACCGTAGCGTGTGGGATATCGAACCGATTTTGATAAATGACGTGTCAATCGATTCGAAATTATGCTCCGGGTGACATGGGCAGCCTTTTGTAAGTACCTATGTTTTTTTTTCAGTTCCTTTTACGGAGTCGTGTTACAGTAGTACCGCAAATATAAGTTACAACGATGTACCTGCGCCGAAAGCATTTTTTGAAAACATTTCAACCAATCACAAGGCAGCGCGTTTGCGCGGGTAAAAGCTTCAACGCCCATTGGCCAAAATTTTGCGCGATTTTGTCTGGCGCCATGAGCGGGAAAGCACGAGTTCACCTTGTCAGCACTCGTCGGCGCGGACGAAGATTGCCGATGTAACTTATATTTGTCGTACTACTGTACATTTTTGTTAACTGTTTATGCTAGTTAGCTGTTGAGATTGTTTTGGGGTGGGTCACAATGGTACAAATTAAGGACGGAATTGAGTTTTCCTTTACTACACGAATCCCTATTGGCATAGCAACGGAAAACACAATTCCGCACATAATTTTTCCGTTTCCTAAAATGTATCCTGGCTTTACGTCAATAGTACATGTATTTCAGTTACTTATTTTAGCATAATACATATTATGCTGCCATAATTAAATATTTAGGTACACATTCATATTTGGATTGTGTAATTTACCACGACCTAAGTACTTATATCTGGACAGCCTTGTCTCGGACACTATATAATTTCCCTTCCTTAAGGTACATTACCTTCACATTATCTCAAATAATGTTTTAAGTAGGTACTTACGTATTTTTATCCTATCATATCATCTCTAAGTTTTCTTTATTTCGTTTTCCCTTAAATTCCTTTGTCTCGGTTTCCAATTCATTACGCTTCTAGAAAAGACCGCTGCATGTATTATTCAAACGAATCTAACGGTACCAGATAATGGATTCCTATATCTGCAAAGTGTATGACAAGCTTTATAAATGTATCTTCCGTTAAACAAACAATAGGCAATATATATAGCATAGCCACGTATCTTGTTTGCATTAGGCACGAGCCAGCGGGCCGGTCTGAACGTTTTTCTTATGGGTAGGTAGTCTGTCTGACGATACCTAATTGTATTGAAACCAAATTAGTATTTGAAGGGTACACCGAAAGAAAATGACTTTTCACTTGTTTAAATTATTATAAGAATAAGAAGAATAAGAATAAGAAAAATTTATTCACTTAAACAACCCTTGTTTTACAGTATTTTCTTCTGCCAAACTGCAGGACAGTTTGTTGGCAGAGGGACTCCGTTACAAAAAATAGATGGGTAGGCTTAGCTATTAGCTAGTTACTTAAGTTACATAATTTATAGACGTGTTATGAAAATGTAGAGAATGTGAACGTGACTAACCACAGGATAAATAATAGTACCTACTGCGTACAGAAGGTTCTCTGTTAAGAAGTCCTCTGTTTAGGTATGCCGAACGAGCCAAAACGTGGCCATCCATTTAGTGGCGTGACCAAATCACGGAGTGAGCAGCACCCCCTGCTATTAGGTACTTGAATAAGCTTTAGTCGAGTTTAAAATTTCTATTAGGGGTATTCGAATGAAAGTGGTCAAACGTTCGTTGTAGCCATTGAAAGTTGGCTTCTGGCTTCTTCATCAGGATTGACTTCACGGTTAGTGAGTAGGTAACAAGTTATTATAATGATCGTGTATGTATATTTTAGACACTTCAAAGCGATACGACTAATGAAAGAGGGTGAAAATCGACTTGCAAGTTTAGCCTCGTGGCGCCCACGAGCCTTTTGATAAACCAAAATAAACTTTGCGACTCCAGCCCTGAACTTTTTTCAACTAACTTTCAATTACTTATTGAGTTATATTACTAGAGTAGACATCACCTAGCATAAGTTTGCGCATGTCAACATACTCTCATGAGAGTATGTTGGTTTAGTCTGTGGCGGGCAGTGATGGCGGTCGTTTCGAGTGCAATTTTTACTCAAAACTTTAAAAAATGTCTTCTTTTGCATTGCGCTGTTGCACCAACAACAAACCCAACAATAGCATAAGTACGGGAATCACTTTTCATCGGCAAATTCACAGATTTTTTAAATAACATGTTTTTTTTTGTAATTTGTAAGATACGCGCCGATGGCGGCCATTATTTCAAAGATTAAAAGATGTAGAAGTGACAATTTCCTAAGACTCTTTTGCCTTTTTAGTAGAACATTAAACTTACTAGATTCACTGATTTCAAGCTTTAAAGATCTTAATTTTTGCGCCAAAATAGCAGCAGTCAAATGCTTTTTTTGAATTTAATCGTTTTCATGAATAATTTTATTGGCTACTTTTTTAAATCCTAGGTCAATTCTCTTGTATAAATAATGTACGCGACGCGAGTATGGTCTCCGAATATGAACCCATTAGCAATTTAGGAGAATAATCATTATTATATTAATTTCCAATTGATTTCAAAATTTATGTCTGAGGATCCCGTGGGACCTTTAATGTGTATGGATCTGACTGTAACTGAAAATGGTCGTAATTTAGTTTTTTTGTCTTGCTGCGATTGCTATCAAAATCGCTATCTGAGGATACGCATCGACCTTAAATAGGACTTTGTCATCAAATCTGACACAAATTGGTAAGACAAATTGCATCAACACAATGCATCCTCGGGAACTATAAGAATCGAGCATAAAAGATAACCAGTATAAAAAAATGTCACCAAATGTCGGTGATTAAATCAATAAACAGTTTTTTTTAAACGAGTGTACTAAATCACGCTATGACCATACCTAACTGAATCAGAACTCAGAAAATTGTCGCATCTACTGCACGTTTGCATACTCTTTGATTTTACAAGATGGCGGCCCGATTGAAAGACGTCAAGAAAAATATTCTGGGTTGCCAGTCTATACGTAGTAATAGTAAGTCAATGCAATTACTGCTCATGCGCCTTTCAGAAGACCATATTAATAAACTCATAATTATGCCCTGAAAGTTTCACTTCAAACCGGTAACTCTAAGACATACAAATTTCAAATCAAAATCTTGGGCGGATATGACTATAACTATTATGTTATGTCCTATAAAAAGGACGGTCGAGACATAGTAAAAGAGGAGCCAAAAACTCTTTGGGCGCCACGAGGACTATGTCGTTACGAGAGACACATGTACATACATACATCTACTTACAACAATTATAGTGACAAACGAAGTACCTATTATATTAGGTATACTTACGTAAAAAAATACTTAAAACGTTATTTCCTTGTAGGTACCCTTCATTTATTGGGCACTGGTGTCCATGTAGAAAATACTGGCACGCTGGCACAAATATGAATTTGATTTCAATACAATTCGTTCAGTACAATAGGATAGGACCGGCAATAAACGGAATGCTTGAGCAGAACGCGGAAAACGGGTAATGGATTTTCTTTATTTAGTTTACTATTCAGGGTAGGTAAACGTACACAACGTTTGCAGGGCGTAATCTGGCTTATCTATACCTACTGCTATTACAATTTTTTTTTTTTTCAAAGCGAGGTTAATGTACAATATGTCCAATCCAATGTCGTTTTATGGCGCTACCAATTTCCACCGTTCGGCTCTAAACGAACCCTAAATGGGCGAGAACAGTGTAAAAGCGCCGTCTAGTGAACCTACTACACTTGGGAGCAAAAGTGGAGCAAAGAAATCGAGCCACCCATGCCATTTTCACATTATTTTGTCTTATTTTTGACGACCGGCTGTTCGAATCCCGGTAAGGGCAAATATTTGTGTGATGAGCATGAATACATATATGTTTCTGAGTATTGGATGTTTTCTATGTAATTAGTATATCTATTCAGTACCGTCGTCAAGTACCCATAACACAAGCCTTATTGCGCTGACTAAGGAGCTAGTTCGATTTGTGTAAGATTCTCCCCTTTTTTTTTAACAAATGTGCTCGTATCATCATCTCCGCATCTCCGGGCGGAGATGCGGAGCTCGTTGTATGCAAGTACCTCAGTTTGTATATAAATTCCGTGTGGTACGACACATTGCACCGCACTTCCGTCCGGCGAAATTTGTATGCAGCTCCGCACCTCCGTCCGGAGATGCGGCGCAGTGTGTCATCCGCCTTAGGTTTAAAATAAATAATCTGGTTCACTAATGTTAGACCAAACAACTTTTGGCCAAATGTTTCATTTGACCTAATGTATTTTTTTCTTATATAGAAAGCTTTATAGGATTATTATAAAACAAACCTAACCTAACCCAATGACTTCTATTTGATGATGTTCAAAGAATACCCGAAAATACCACTGTTTTGACGAAAAATGCATTAGGTCAAATGATACATTTGGCTAAAAGTTGTTTGGTCAAGAGACAGGACCCCAAATAATCTACATTGTTTCACTGAACAGGTTTCTGGACTGTTTCAACGCTGCTAAGCCGCCCAATTCGTTCCTCTGTTAGGTTAGTCGACGGGAAGAGGCTCGACGACTAAATCGGCTGTTCCACGGGCCTGGAAGCTTTTTCAAGGAGACCTGGAACCAGCAGAGCTGAACACTCTCTACCTCGGAGACTGATGACCGCTTCATTGCTGTTACCTGTTAACGGAATTGCCAACTCAACGCTTGTCAGCTTCAGCAAGAGCTTCAGGAGACCAGGAATATGTACATTGGCCAATGGACAGTTAGGAGGCGACTGTGAGAAGTGAATTTGCCACCACACGGGTCTTCGAATGGGCCTAAGTTCCCCCAGCTCACCGAATACCACGTCGTCTGTTTACTCGGGAACACAAAGCTGATCCCCTGAGCAATGGAGGCCTGTACTGTTTTCTGGCGAGTGCAGGATTTGTCCTTTTAGTCATAATGTCAGTCATGGGGTCTACCGAAGGCCTGGAGAGTGTTTTTCTCAATACTGTATCGAAGAATGGGTCGCATAATTATTTATTTATTTAAACCTTATTGCACGAATAAAATAAGTACGAAGGGCGGACTTGATGCTACAAGGCATTCTCTACCAGTCAACCGTAGGGCAAAACAGAAACTATATATATTTCGGTGGATCTTTCGTGGGTTTGACCAGCTTGTCACCGAAAGGGAAAACGGACCTTGTTTTCATCACTGGAGCTGGTGCCCGACTTATTCAGGAGGTTAGACTGCTTAACGATACATCAGAGAGGTGCTGAAACAACGTGTCCCATTTGCTGAATATATCGACGAAAACTCTATGCTTACGCAAGACAATGCCAGCCCGCACACAAAACGAAACCAACGGTATCACCACTTTGGATTAGCCAGCAAGGAATATTGAGTCACTTTTGACTGGAATCTCATTGAACACGCCTAGGACGAGCTGGAAACGGATCTGTGCTAGAAATCCCAAACCTGAAACATTACAACAACAGAACTGTATAGCCAATTCAAACAAGTCGTCGATTTAGATGTGTGTATGCAGTGTTCCTGTGAAAATGTAGCCAAATTACAAATATTGCGTTTGTATTTCTCATCAGTAGTGTTTGACCTCAAAACTGGCCAGAACAAACATTAAACGCAGCTTTAGCTTTCCTCCCCGGAAGTTAACACCCGTATAATTCGCGGCAAAACTAAGTTAAGCCGTTAAGTAAAGCCACACTTCATTTATAAAACCAAAGTTCGACAACTCGCATTATCTCCAAGGGTGAAAAGTAATAAAACACAACATTACTCCAGGCTTATCGTGTATTTGCGTATGTTCAACGACTTACATAAGTGCATAAATAGTAAATATTATTTACAGACTATAATTATTTTCACGAGACACATCGCAACCCTTTGAACAGCCAGTATTCTTGTATTATATATTTAAGGGCGTATTTACACTTGCTTGTCAAGAGAATTAGATCAATTTAATTCACCTGAGAACCCAATGTAAACCAGCCATTTAACACATTCACTGTAGACGTAGCCGGGTTTTCCCGCTAAGTAGCGAAAGGCGCCTACGAACAAAGCGCCCGCTAGGCGGGTTCCTGGCAGTGAAAGTGTTAAGTGATTAAAAAGGAACATGATCAGTGACAAGGTGAAATGTTGTTATTTCGGGTTTCATATTATAGATTTAGGTACTTGTCTACCTACTATATACATACAGTTATTTCGTTACGATTGTAAGTGGAAAGAAAACTTGAAAGCCTCTGGTATCACGGGAAAAGGTTCCACTGAGTCCACCCACCCCGTGTGTTGTAAATGTAAAAAAAAGTTATGAGTGAAACTTCACAAACTTGAACTGAACTCGTGAACAGCTTCATTATTTAATGGTTCAATTTTAAGTGTGTTTCATCATAACGCTTAATTTACTGCACTGGTTTTGATAATGTATGTGTCCATCGATTCGTTATTATAGTCCTCTGCACGTCGATCACGTAACGCATCGTACGCACGTTAGGTAGTCTAAATGTCAATTTTTATTTGGAAAAATGACAGTTAAACCTGTCCTAACGCGAGTACGAAGCGTTACGTGATACCCCTCAGGTGACACAAGCTACCTTTCGTATGGACAATATTAATAAAACAGATATATATAATAAAATAATATACATTTAAGCTGTCTTGAAAATCTATTCAGTTTAGGTATATTCATTATTTGGCTAATGACGCTGTTTTCTATTGCTTTTCTAATCCAGGTTGCGACTTTACAAAACCTATACTATTAGAGTCAAAGTGAGAACTGAACTTGATTAGCTTTTGTTTATGCAAAACCTTCACAAAAAATACACAGAAATATACAGAAATCGACTGAAATCGCGTAGACTTTGTTAGCTAAACTCTTACTGGCAAGTGGCAATCCAGCAACAAATACTAATCTATTACGGTCTATAACAGAATTTTAGCCATGACGCCGATTATATGAGATGAGCTTTTGGTGTTGCAAATTCCTTGACAACATCTTAGTTCAGTATATAAATTTGCAGAAAGTTGAAACAAGGTTTGCTTTTTTTAATTTAAAGACAGTAGTGTAAATTTAAATCTACTATAATGAAAGCATCCATTAGCATTAGAAAGCGAAGCGAGCCAGCGTATTTTTTCTGGCGCTTCGCCAGCCGCTGCCGCGGCACGCTCGCTTCGCTCGCTTGGCTCGCGCGCTGTGAGGTCGCAGTTCTTCCTAACACTCCTCGCTTCGCTCGTCGTCGAACCTAACCAGCATTAGGGTGGAATAGGTTGGCAACTAGACATTAAAGACGCAGATAATGGTATTCTTTTTTAATAATATTTTAAATGATATTAAAAATTACCATTTATATACGGAATGTTTGTTACAAGAATTGATAATAGGCAGATTTTACTACCCAATATAACTCAAATATGTTTTATTATAATTTTCCTTTTTTCATATTTGCACTGTACAATATCTCAAAATCTAAACAACGATTACCTAAAGTAACTAAGGCAAAAATTGTGTCGAGCAAATATGATTGCGATAAACAAATATGGCGGTGAAACTCTACTCGACTAGGTTTTGCTCGTAAATAATATTTAAAACTATCTTCACAAAAAGCTAATCCGTTTGAGTGACAAACAGTACTGAAATAGATTAGATATTGTTAAGTAATAAGCACAAACAAAAGCTCACCTGCTATAATTTGACTCGTGACTCAATCAGTATAGCTTTTGTAAATTAGCATCCAGGTTTCCATACAAGATGACACGTCTGTCGAACATCTTGTATGAAAAAATACCTATATGTTGGGAAAGCAGCCTAAGACTTGCTGACATTGTCACACACCACCCTTGGCTGCCGAAGACAGTTCCAAACTTTTTAAATAATTTGATAAATATCATACTTTAATTAAATTAAATTTCATACATTAATTAACGTCCTGGCCCCTCATCTGAAAATTTAACATACATTTCTCGTAACGTAGCGTTCTCGTACTTGCCGGTGAAGCGATGTACGGCGAATTGTTACGATCAGGTCACAATTGTTAAACCGATGAGGGAAGGGCCAGGTCCGTTAACACTTTCACTGACATGAACTCGCCTAGCGGGCGCCTACGATGTATGCCCTTTCCGCTACTTAGCGGGAAAACTACGGGATCTGTTACGAGCGTAGCGATTCTTGGCGGTGAATGTGTTAAGATAAATCAAATAAATGTACCCGCGATAAAGTCTCGTTCAGTCAACAATTGCACACATGTCGAGGCGGTGAGCAGACTTTTCAATATCAAAAGCATTTCAGCTTCTAGAATGCGATAGGCATTACCATCTTATTCCTACACAAATCTAAAATGTATTTGTTCTTTTGACATTTAACTAATAATTCATTTTAAGTTCTGTTCATGTACCTACTGATCATGAACAGACCTTTTATACTTTAACTGGAAACATTATGAAAATATCGGGTAAGACCCAAGGGAGAACCATTTCATTCCGTTAATACATATTCCCCTATCTAAACTTTGTAGTTATTATGTACTATGTACCCTTATAACACAATCAGAAAACGAAATTGCAGCTATAAATATATCTTATATTTATCTATACTTATTTACACATAGTAGGTACTGACATTCATTTTCGATGGGTACTTCATTGTGCTAATTCGAATAAGAATTAATAAAAAATCCACTGAAATCTAACTTTAAACTTACAAACGAGAGGAACATTACAGTTACAAGAACAGTTAGACACATTTAACTTTTACCCCACCGAACGCTCAAGTTACAATGCAAGTCTATAATATTTACAACACTTAACCTAACTAAAGTACAGTGAATCGTGCAGAAGCGTTTATATTGAGGTAATAACTTATATCGTGTAACTGGTGACTACTAATTGACTAAATAACTTTAAAAAATACTTCCCAAAGCCTTAGGTAACAGATTGTCATGGATTCGGACGCCCAACGTAGCTACCTCCACGGTAAACGATTAACATTACACAAGTGGGAATTAACTGATACTCTAGCGAGTATCAAGAAATGACTCAGTTATATTCCGAGCCGTTAACTGAACCGCCAGGCAGCAACTATGTCATTATATGACGACGCCGCTCCTAGATATAATTTTCGTTGTCTGTTCCTTTTTCTCTTCGTCAAGATTCAGTTTGGGGTTCTGTATTTTCTTCCACGTGTCGCCGAGGGCTTTGCTGAAGTGGTCATCAACGCCTTTCGGGGCTTGGGGTTTCTCGGTCTCTTTTAACCTGGAGGTCTGTATTTGCCGCCAGGTATCGCCTAAGGCTTTGGCGAAGTGGTCGTCTACGGAGAGGCTGGCGTCGTCCACCTCCATGGCGATGATTTTGGTGGGTTTGGGTGGTTCCTCGGGCTTGAACTGGATGGGGCTGCTGGCGCGGTCCTTCGTGTTGGGTTTGGGGCCGGGCTGGCTGTCCTCCGTGTTCTTCTTGAACAGGTTCATGTAGTTGTCGCCGAGGGAACGTCTGAAGTGCTCGTCGATCACTGGGTCGCACATTGACATGGAACCTGGGGGAAACAGATAGGGTTATACTTATACCCAGATAAAAAAATAAAAAATATATATATTAGGGGACAATAATACACAAATCGAGCTAGCCCCATAGTAAGCTCAATAAGGCTTGTGTTACGGGTACTAGAAGATGATATATTTAATAGATATAAATACTTAAATACATAGAAAACGTCCAAGACTCAGAAACAAATAATCATGCTCATCACACAAATATTTGCCCTTACCGGGATTCGAGCCCAGGACCTTCAGCTTCGTAGGCAGCGTCACTACCCGCTAAGCTAACCGGTCGTCTTGTCAGATATGTGCTAAAACTGCATATCTAATAATTGCTAAATAGCGACAAAGATCGCTAAACATAAATTATAAAGGTGTTAATGCCTTTTTGCTCAACATTGTATAAAATCTAAAACTTGTGCAATTGTGGTATAAAAATAGATTTCATCGAGGATAAAAACGTAACGTCTCAGAATCCAGGACTCGGACAGTGTATCTGTTCTGATATATCCACGCACGACTGGAGCAACACCAGAGACTTTCTCCTAGGATGGGTTGCACGAAACTGTCTCGTAAGCAGTGTTCGTTAAAATCTGAATATATGGAAAGTTTATCCAGCTTCTATGGAATTACAGATGCCAGGGTCGGGCCAGATTTAACGTTGATCGGCCTGTATCTTAACTTGGTGCCATCCACCAAGCAAAATTGCCAATGGAAGATCAGCGCCGGCTCTTGAGTCGGCATTATGCTGAGGCGGGACCTTTTCGTGACACGATACTTGTCATGAATAAATGTTTTTCTTTCTTTATTTCTTCTTTCAATGGATTTGCTCAAAAGACGAAATAGACATTGTACTTTTTTACAAGCTTCTATTTAGTTTCACCTGTACCATTGTCTGTAATGACATGACACCTTGCAAGTTAAATTTGACCCACTTCCCGGTGACCGATTAAGCTGAAGTTTTGGGTATAAGTATAAGCTGATCTGATGACGGAGACAGAAGGTGGGCATGGGAATTCAGTACTTACCCGACGTAACCCCATTGAGTTTGGGCTCGTTAGAATCGTCTCAATGAGTAGTTGATGAAGGTATACAGAAAAGTAAAGTCGGCAATAAAAGCTTGTACGTCAAATGACATTTTTTGACTGAAACTTATCTCAAAACGAACGATGCAAAACAAATGCAACTCTTTTCCAATTTAGAATGGTATACATTTTATTGAACAGGATTAGACCTTTTGCGTCAGCGGGTTAGTAAATAAATGGCTTACCGGGCGGGGTGTCGCTCTTGGTGATGACCGAGGGCCGGTTGTAGGGCGGCGGCGCCGGCCGCGCCCGCAGCCGCATGTCTATCGGCGCCTCGTGCTTGCCCGGGTACTCCGGGGGCGCTGTGGGCAACACGAACGTGTTATAAACACATTCACTGACAAGTTCATAGCGCTAGCCGATAACATGTGGAAAACCGTATGCAGAGGAAAGGGCCTTGTGTCGGGACGGCTCGCTGGCCAGGCTACGAGCAGAGCTAACTGTGAGCAGTGGTGCCGAAACTGACGTGGTTCAGATCAAATCAAATCAAATATTTATTTGCATAAAATACAGTACAAATGGATGTCATAATATTACGAATAGTGTCATTATATATCTATATTAAGCCGGTGTAGGCGTGCAAATATTCAATTCACTCTAAAATTAAATTTACATAATTATTTACATTATAGATATATTATTATTTACATTTATATTACATGTCAAAAGGAAGAAATAATTCATATAATCACAGTTAATTCAAGACATTTTATAGTCGCGGAAAATCAGCGTCACGAAGGAAACATGGTTTGCTTCCAGACATAAAGGCAGAGTGGCGACTTTTTAAATGTATAATACCTATTCTTAATATATGTATGACTTTGAGATGCGAGAACGTTTTTCTTCTCTAACGACAAACCAAGTTGACTTTTTTTGGCAGTTCTCGTCATTTAAAAATACTGCCAGGGATTTGATAAAATCACTGGATTTCTCTAAAGAAATGTTGAAGCCGAAAAGCCATTTTAACATGCATGCTGCGTTCTTCATGTCCCATAGGGTGTTGATAGAATCATAGTTTATAATCACTTCCCTGCGATCTAGCTTTACGATGAGTTAGATAGTTAAAACATGCGATTTTTTTTGCGACGCTTGGTGTTTATAAGATAAACAAGTACCCTTTACAAAGTCACATTCGTTAATGATCTCCACAATGTGATTGCTTTTCCAATAACGCTCGTTCAACAATCAAAGCGATTCCTCTCGATATCAAGGGTAGTTTTCCTTGTTCTTTGGTTTGGCAACAAGTGGGAATCGGTTCACGCGAACGCGTTAACAAAACACGATCGCTTTCTCGTGTTAACAGAACCGTATTAGCTAATTCACCAAGTTATCGCGCCATCGTTTAATTAAGGATCGTAATCTAAAACGAATGTCCCTTCAAAATGAGAAGAGATTAAAATGGGAGGCCGGTAGACTCATTTGTAGATATGTACTGCGTCTAAGTATAGGTACCTAAATTTGCAGGTATACGTGAGTAAATAAAGATTAGTTTATTTTAAGATAATGTATTATCTAACTGTAGTAAAGAAATTACACTTTGGACACCATATATGCCCGTGTTCACTGTTCTTTGGTTGTATGTGGGGATAGACGGGACAATTCAACGTATCTGACGCATTACTTTTACCGTCTATGTAAATCAAGATACATCCTTTGTGTCTAGAGTTCTAGACCATGGAATAATGTCTCCAATTGCGCTCAAAAAAAAATCCGCCGCGTAATTTCTTTCTAATAATCTTCCCCCGCCCCGACTCGCAAAAGTCGGTAACTATTTTATGCATGTAATCTGAGATCCTTTCCAACATGGAAAACGTATAACCGAGACTATCCTCCAAGGCGGGTAACAAACGCGACGGAGTGATTTAATTCAGATAAGATAAGATAAGGTTTATTTGCAACTAAGTACTTTAAACTAAGATACATGGACCCTGGAAGGGTATATATAGTTCATTTTTAACTAACTAATATCGATAGGTATTACCTATTGATATTTATAAAAAAAATATGACGGCAAACACATTATAAACATGTATCTTCCATAAATTCAGCTATGGAATAGTAACATTTAATTATTAGTTTCGATTTCAGACTGTGTGCGAAGGATATGTCAGTTGGTACATCTTTTATCTGGTTGGGAATTTTATTATATATTTTTATTGCTCGGTAATATGATCCGTTTTTATATATTTCTAGTTTAGGTTCAGGAAGTTCCAGGTTGTGACATCTACGAGTGTTTTGGTTAAAATTATTTTGAACAGGTGTAGGTTTTTACGAACAAAACGTAGCAGTTTTTTTTATTTAGTGAGCGTGGCTGGAAGTTCCCTGAAAAAACTGCTTGGTATGTTTTCTCTAACTATGATATTTATCCGGACGAGCGTTAAACACAATATATAAGTGACTAGTCTGAAAATCAGCGCTGTAGGTGTCTGACACCTCGGCATAATGCTGAGACAGCGACCGATTCACTGCCGCGACGAAACACACAATGTGTCAATTGTATTGTCATGTCTACTCCCTTTGTCTCTGTGTGTCTTTAGTGTAGTGAATAAATGTCTTCTTTCTTTCTAGTGGCTCCTCTGTGAGCTGTAGAATTCGCGAGCCTATCTATTGTAAAAATGGTGAAAAAAACTATATAATTAACGGACCTGCTCAATAAATGTTACACGGTTGAGAAATGCGACCTGTAGAGGAGAACAGCGGGACAGCCGAACGGCAGGATAAACACCGGACAAACGATTTTCGCCCCAAGCTGAAGCATAGAACTCATACTCTTTGCTCGCTCGATCGATAAGTAGGTATAATTTACCTAATAAGTTGCTACTTCATAAAACCTTGAATAAAAAGTATATTATATTTACTAGCGTTTGTCGAAACCCTTGCAATTATTGGCACGTCAGCTTGAAAGCAACAATAGCGCCGATCCTGCCAAAATGACGTGCCAACGTCTGGTATTTTTGTTGCACTTTGATACCATTGGGTATACTTTGATACCATTTGATAATTTTACAATACTTTTGATAATTTTACAATACTAAGGGTGGGTTGCACCAAATCGTCTGTAATTGTAAGCGGTTATCGTTAAAATCTGAATGTAAGGAAAGTTTGACAAGTTTCTATGGAATGACAGCTGCCGACGCCATATTTAACGTTGATCAACCTGTAATCGTAAGTTGGTGAGACGGAAAGTCTATTTCTGCAAGTGGACTTCTGTCTGCTGGCGAGGGGAGGAATTGTAAAAAAATACTTTTGAACATCAGATTGACGACGGACGCAGAAGCAGTTTTCAACTGAATGCACACGGTACGTTATGCGTGAGAGAAGACTGAACGTGTGCCTACCGCAGCCACCTCGCAGTTCGGTGGGGCTTTTATATAAGGGCCTAGGCATACTGCGTTTTCTACCATCCGCCAATGGGGAAAAAAGTAACGCAAGAGGTTAAATAATCACAATGTTATAAGTGTCTAAAGTTTTAAGAGGTATGTTCTGTCCCTTTTCCGCAAAACGCACCTTCATATGAAACAGTTGTAATTTAATATGACGCTCGAGGCTAGTGACGTCACGATCTAATGTTTTCTCTCTAACAGGACAACATTAAAACGCTTGCAGCTTCGTAATTTTTTGAGATATTTCTCTTCGTCATGAAGCAATAATAAGTTTTGAATCTACACCCCTATTAGAGGATCTTTAACAACTAGGCACATCGAAGCTATAATGGGTGCATTATCTCATTACTCAAATCGTCATTCTACTATTGCACTTAATGGTCGATAAATTAAAACAGCTGTTTAAGGACTCCACAAGAATGCCTTTATTAATCTTTTCTCGTGGCAATTAAGAATAGGTAAGTGTTTATTTATTTGTAATTAAGGATTTTATATGAACACTCTCTTTTTGATGAGCGCAAATTGTTTTATAATTCTATTTAGATGGAGAAAAATGGATTGTTTTGACAAGTGTCACTCAACTTTTTACATGATATCGTTTGAAGTTTCGGAATTGGGGTGTGCAAAGTAAGGAGAGACAGGAAATAATCCCTTTGAACCTATCCTTTATTTATTGAATCAACCAGATCAAAAGTACGAGCATATACCGCTTCGGAGCTATATATAAGTCGTGTCATTCGTATTCTGTAAGTTATCAGAATATAACGTGTCGTAGGAAATTTGGTCCTTCATTAATACCGCAGGCTCACTATGCCTCTGGGTTGGAAGGTTAGGTGGCACTCGCTTTCGTAAAACTAGGTCCTACGCCAAATGTTGGAATTAGTTGCCAAAGCGCACCCTGGGCTTGTGTAGGGTCCTACCGAGATAACTATACAACTTAGAAAAGTTAAACAACCCCCGACATTTTCATTTCAATGTCCAATATCTCAAAAACGGCTGAATAGATTTTCACGAAACATGGCTAAGAACACTCTGGATCACATCAGCTTTCGAATAAAAAAAACCGCATTCAAATCGGTCCATCCGTTTGGGAGCTACGATACCACATACAGATACACAGATACACAGACACACAGACTTGTTAAACTTATGTATAACACCCCTCTCTTTGCGTCGGGGGTTAAAAAACGGTAGGAGGATGATGATGGATGCTCACTATGCCACTTTGTATAGGTACGCACAGCCTCACCTTTTCCGTTGGTGGTGAAGTTGACCGGCGCCTTTTCGTCAGCGAATTCGCCGCCAGGTCGTTGAATAGTTACAGTTCGGCAGCCTCACCTTGTTGGTAGTGAGGTTGGCGGGCGCCCCTTTCATGGGCTCACCGGCGCCGCTCAGCGACTCGCGATTGTGGGCGTCAACTGTGCTCTTTGATTATAGTACGACTGTCACATCTTTCCCGTTGGTGGTGAGGTTAACGGGCGCCTTTTCCGAGTTCGCCGTCGCTATGACGCACCGACGACAACGTGGGTGTACTATTCTTGTTGACTA
The DNA here is from genome assembly GCA_947049275.1 of Epinotia bilunana. Classification (NCBI taxonomy): domain Eukaryota; kingdom Metazoa; phylum Arthropoda; class Insecta; order Lepidoptera; family Tortricidae; genus Epinotia; species Epinotia bilunana. The sequence continues at coordinate 24,732,375 of OX346259.1, read as the reverse complement.
TAGTACAACTGCCTCATCTTTCACGTTTTCTGTGTGAGGTTAGCGGGCGCCTAGTCACAGTGGCGCACCGGCGGCAGCGTGGGTGTATTACGTTTTTGCCTAAAGTACAACTGCCTCACCTTTGCCGTTGGTGGTAAGGTTGGCGGGAGCCTCGTCCGGGAGGTCACCGTCGCTGTGCCGCACCGGCGATAGCGTGAGTGTATTACGATTTCGACTAAAGTACAACTGCCTCACCTTTGCCGTTCGTGGTGAGGTTGGCGGGAGCCCCGTCCGCGAGCTCACCGTCGCTGTGCCGCACCGGCGATAGCGTGGGTGTATTACGATTTCGACTATAGTACAACTGCCTCACCTTTGCCGTTCGTGGTGAGGTTGGTGGGAGCCTCGTCCGCGAGCTCGCCGTCGCTGTGGCGCACCGGCGATAGCGTGGGTGTATTACGATTTCGACTATAGTACAACTGCCTCACCTTTGCCGTTGGTGGTGAGGTTGGTGGGAGCCTCGTCCGCGAGCTCGCCGTCGCTGTGGCGCACCGGCGATAGCGTGGGTGTATTACGATTTCGACTATAGTACAACTGCCTCACCTTTGCCGTTGGTGGTGAGGTTGGCGGGCGCCTCGTCGTCCGCGAGTTCGCCGTCGCTGTGCGGCGCCCGAGACAGCGCGGGTACGCTGCGCCGCTCGTTGAACGACTGCGATCTTAGCGCCATCTTGCCATTCTCTCTGAAAATATAAATATATTTGTTAGTGCCGGTTGCTTGACCCCAAGCAACTAATTTTTTGTTGTTCCGTTAACCAGGAGACAATATGACAGAGCCAAGTGCCTACGCCAATATTGTGCTACTGCAATCTGCCTTTTTAATCCAGCCGCGACGCGAGTCGAGAAAGATTTACCCTCCTCTATCTAATTGGCACGGTGCAAGTGAAACAGGGGACGCTCAGTCGCGCGCGAAGCGACTGAGCAGCAACTTGTGCTAGACGTTCAGATGGAAAATTTGAACAAAAAAGGTGTGCAACAACCTAGTTAGGTTTAGGCAGGCGCAAAAGCTGTCACTTCAGCGCCTTTCTCCCGGTTAAATACACCCTAATGGAGCCCGGAGTCCGAGGAGCACCTAATCTCAAGATTTAAAAACTAGTTTTACAAAAGCGACTGCGCAAAAGCTGTATTTGAAAATAAATGTACTATATACTGCTGGATAAGACTGGCCCAGGATCGGGACGGGTATACTCGAAGAGAGACCTATGCCTCAGCAGTGGTTGGTGGCAGCAGCTCAGGGTGAAGATATTTACCTGGGCCTGTAGTCGGGCTGCCGGGTCCTACGCTCGCGCCGCCACTTCCCGGTGAGCTCCTTGGGTTGCTCAGGCGCCTCGGGCGACAGCGTGCGGTCTCCCTCCGACTCGCCGCTCGACGCCGTGCTCGGGGTCTCTGTAATACATAGTAGCTGTTACATCCTTGTCACGCGACCAGTATACAATGAAATATAAATACGAATGATACAATGGTTTTTGTGATAGGGGTTATTCTATTCTAGTTACTATTCGCATGGTTCAGCTGGTCTTATTTTGTGTTTCTTCCTGTTTCCTATTATGTTACAAAATACCAGCACAACGGATAAACAATATTCGATTCAGCTTTTTCCGAGCCGAACGCTTAGTGATGATGTTACATGAACCTGTCGAGGACTCGGCCAAGAAAACTGTCTCATCACAAAATCAACCTGCACGGCTATCATGCGACGGCGCGCGAGCTCTCTCGATTTTTACCCGACTGCCGAAGGAGAGGAGGGTTATGTTTTTCGAGCGTATGCCTAACCTAACCTAAACCGTTGGACGGATTTCGACATATATGAGGTGTCGTTGGATTCCTCTTAATCGTGGGTGACATAGGCTATAAAATTTGAAAAAAGCAGTTGGGTTTTTTGAATTATCTTTTAATTTCACTTGTTCTCGGACTATCCGTCTCTTTCTTATTTGAACACTTAGAACAAGAGATACAGTGCGAGAAAAATAGAGAGTATGTCGCGGCCGTCGCATGATAGACGTGCTGTCGCGTGTAACGAAAGCTTAGTTAACAATGTTGCCGAGAAAGGCTTTTCTATATTTGACACCACCTACGGGTGCTTTTCTGTCTTTATTACGACATAAACGCGACCTAATATGCCGTCCATGCTGGAGGAAGAATTAGTTAAAAAAATGAAGGAAAATCAGAAGTAGTTAGGTGATGAGAACATTAAAAAAAACCATGCACGACATGTTTGACGTTTCTCTTTTTGCAAAAAGTTCGAGAAGTATATATAAAACAGTATCTGACATAAATACGGTACCAACGCTGCATTAAATATAATAATCGTAATAGTTAAAACTGTAATTGATACAATTTATTGCGTATAGAGTAGACAATTTATCATTGTCGTAAAATAAATTGATGATAATTGGCAATAGCAATATTTTAATCAAATGTAACAAACTGAACACTAAACTAAAACACAACGACACGGTAAATAATAGCATTGAGATTATGAGACTGAGCCTTGTGTTGTGTAAACTCGAACCGAGCCGAAAACTTTTAATTGGAATCCGGTCCAATCTCATTCTCATCAACTCCGATTTAGATAGACAGTCATTTTATAGAGACGAGCTCATTAAGGAGCAAGACTGGCGCCACCTAACTACCCACTTAGTTAATTGCCTAAATAATTATGATTCAGGCAAGCGCCAAAATATTGAGGTGTCCTTAATGTTTACGATCTAAATGGCATGTCTAGAAAAAATATTCCGCAAGGTCCTTAGGAATAAGTACCTTTTTGGGGCGACGCAACCCACGGCTGCCACAAAGGCAGATTGAACTTGGGTGAATGTGGAGGTTCCATTTGAAGATCGAGATCGTTCAACGAAGTCCGAGCAAGAAGCAGCAGATAATGTGGCAATCCCATCATCACAGCCCACAGGCAACGCTGGTTTAAGCACTCCTAATGTTAACATCCAATAACATATTCCGAATTAAACACTAATAGACGAAGCACGAAATCACTATACACTTTCACTGAAGCTAATGATAATCGCATTGACTTGGCAAAAACGTTGATCCTTTGGTAAGTGGGAGCGAGCTGATAGACAAGGTATTGGCGTCCCGGCACAGGTAACACTGAAGGCCGACTGAACAAAAAACGAACTGGAAGAGATTACATCGGAATAAATAAATGAGATGAACAAAAAACAAAACGAAGAGCAAAAAGAGCATCACGCTACATCCACGCGGCCGGACGTTGCGGCGCTTCCTTCGAACCCTCACGTACAGGGTGTTCTCGGCCGACCACTCTAAAACGTCTGTTAGACGGTCGCCAACAAGCCCCTCCGACCGAGCGACCTCGGTCCGGCCGACCGTGTAGACAGTTGTTTGCAGCAAAATTTCATACGTAAAAGGTCGGTCCGGACCAAGGTCGCTCGGTCGGAGGGGCGTGTTGGCGACGTCTAGCAGACGTTTAAGAGCCTGTTTAAACATTGATTAGTGAGAGTCCATATAAAAGCTACTCGCACTTGCAGCAAATGTATGAACACGCACTTATCACTAATCAAAGTGTAAACAGCCCATAAGAGTTGATCAGTAGGTATCTACATAACTATGAAACCTTAAACTATGATTATAATAGTACGGCAATAATTGACTTGTACCTACGGAAAATCGGATCCCGTGAGTTTAGACTATTACAAAGGGAAGAAGATAGCACAAATAAAGAATGAAATCCAACATAAACATTACAAATTAGGTATTGAAAACGAAGACAAATTGAGATCGCAACTGCCATAATAAATGACTAACTAATGTGCGCGATGCCATTGTGTTTCGGCCAATTCAGTTTTTATGTCACGAATGCGATTACGAGTGATCTCTGCTCCCGGGCACAAAGGAATTGATGACATCACAGATTTTAAGTGAGTAAAGTCGACTATGCATAAAACATTTTTTATACCTACCATGATTTTGTTTTTCTTGAAGATCGACCTGGTTTCTCAAGAATGTATAAAGAGGTTCAGATGTTGTTCTATAACACGAAGGTCTATTTAATTTATCAATTGGCATTTTACTAAATTCGTATAGGATTTGTAAGAAAATATAAGGCTAATTGGCAGACGGGTTTTACGCAGCTGAGCTTTATGCTAATGCCTTTGTTTCTAATTTTCTAAACAACAGCCTGTATTTGGAATACATCAACCTGTTCGGTCCATTCATGAAAGTGCGTGAGCGCAGGGCGCGGGGATTAATGAACCCCCTTTACACTTCCACCTTCCTTCACCTTGCTACTACCTCCAGCCAGCCAAGCTCTACCAACATTGTACCGTGCGAACCGGTAATAAAATTCAAAATCGTTTGAAAACATTCTAAAGTGCAACCTAGCTTGGACCAGACAAATCGAATTCTATTATTTGCTTAGCAGAGTCCAAATTGATTCGCAAAGACTGAGGTTAGCCGGGTATTAAATTACGGTGGTTGTATCCTTGGAAGGTTGTTTTATTGTGAGGCGGGTGCGCGGGGGAGGGGAGGTAAGAAACTGTGAGAAGTTACTGGGATGCTGCACTGTATAAGGTATTAGTTTTTTATTGTCTAATAGAGGCAAAGGCTCGCCGACAGGTAGGCTTCGGCGCCGCTAGTTTCATTAGGCCGACGGGATTCGCAGAAGTAATTGAGGTGCTATCCGTATAGCAACCCCCATATCACTTAAGCTTGAATTTTAAATAACTATTGGCGTCATTGCTTCGTGTCACCGAATGGCCACAACGGAAGACCAGCCAGTGCTAGCATTACACCGAGTTGTGGCCATTTCGTGGCAAATGTGTACGTGCGTATGTGTCTACTTACAGTTTGAATTTTAATCACGAATGTTGATTCTTTCTTCTTTCTATTGCATACTTCCGAAGGTACAGTTACCATCAGATATATGGGAGGTCTCCATTGTCGAGGCATTGGTTTTTGTGAGCACTTTGGCCGCTCCGATATAGGTAACAGATGGCGACTGCACTTTTTAGCTACGAGTGTAAGAAAACCATTTTTCTTGTGGGTGCAGCAAATCTTAAATTGTAGTAACAATTGCCTAGTTGCAGTTAGTGAAATGGTTGTTGTGTAAAACGTAATGAGCTGAGCTCCAATTGTTAAGATGGTAATGACGAAACTTCCTTAATTAAAAGTTGGCGAATTACGGTTCGGGCACAAAAAATCCGTCAAAACATTTTAATATTATCTACCTACAAAACCAACCTTTATTTACGTAGGTAAAGATTACAACCAAAAGGTTCGTGGAAATCTTAAAATGCTCTATAGCTACACAAAGTTCTGCAACGCGTGTGATAATCTTGGTATTATTTGGTGGATATTTCTATTGGTATAAAAATTTGATTAGATGTCAAAGTGGACCCCGGGCTTCTTTAGGACACAACCGGGAATAACGCTGGATGACGATGAGAAAATACGCTTTAATAAATGCAAACTACCTCCAATTATAATGTAATTATTTATCTACGAAGAGAAACCATATTTAAAAGATACGGACTTGTTATTTGTGCATATTTTTGGGTTTGACAAAACCTCGTACTACTTACTCGGAATTCTAAGACACGTGTGTATACTCGAAAATTATTATTACTCCAAAAGAAAGACGACAAAAAATATGCCTAGTAACAAAAATCCCATTCAGATATCTCAAAGCTTACTCGTAATTACGAAGCTACAACCGTTTTTAAACTCCGACGCAAACAGAGGGGTGTTATAAGTTTAACGTGTCTGTCTGTGTATCTGTCTGTGGTGAACCGATTTTCGTTTAGTTTTTTTTGTGTCATAGATAATTTTATCCCGAGTGTTTTAGTCATATTTCATGAAAATCTGTTCGGCCGTTTTTGAGATATTGGACTTTGAAATGAAAATGTCGGGGGTTGCTCAACTTTTCTAAGTTGTAGTTATAATATTGCTTGGTAGAGAGAGAAAACGTTCGCAGCTAGTGACGTCACAATCTGCGAGGCTGCTGCGTCGATGGTGGCGCTGAACACGATGGGGCACGGCAGCCCCCCTATTCTGTAACTTGTTTTAAGCTCGCCTCAACGCTCATCCACAAATATATCTTGACACCGCGATGCGTAGTAACCAAGCGTAGGTAGAGGTCTAGTTTCGTGACGGGTGAACGGCGGGGTGAGCCGCATTAACGCTTAGCGAATAACAGCCCAGGTTGCCGTCTTCTAGTGACGTCACTAACTGCGAGCGTCATCGTTTCATATGAAGTTGCGTTTTGCGAAAAAGGGACAGAACATACCCCTTCTTAGAACTTTGGACACTTATAACTTCGTGATTATTTAACCTCTTGCTGACTACATTTTTAATCCTTTTTCGAGAAAATACGAGATTATTGATTGTTTTATAAACTGTCTACACCCCTATTATTGTAAACAGTATGTGCACGTAATTACAGAGATAAAATTGCATTTTAATTAGCAAAACTATTTAATAAGTTTAATTGTGCAAGCGGTACTTAAGCTATAATTATTATCAAAGTAATGTATTGCAAACGGATGATTGTTTCAATGCAGTAAGTGCCTGAATTAGTAAACAACAACAACGAATTATCTTACGTTGAATTACATTAAATAGCATAATTTCAAAATGGCGAGTACTTATATACAAATATACGTACATACAATACAATCTGCATTACAACTCTTAGATGCCTTTAAAAAGTTTAAAACATCGAAGTATGTAATAGTTAAATTCATTTTAACTTATAAAACAGGCTCAGTAATCTCAGATAAGGCTGGAGAAGCCTCGCCCAGCGAAGTAATTAAAGGGCTGAGCGTTATTTTCCCCAGTTTTTTCTTTTTACTCTTTTGTTAGAAGCGGCGCCATTCAACCGGAGCGAGGCGGAGCCAGGCAACTTAAATGTATTATGTCAACTAAAATTATTAAGTTAACTACAAAGTAAACTTGTAATTATAAGTTGATCACTGCTAAGAAAACAATAGGTAGGTAGTTCTATTCAGAACAAGGAAGAAACAAGAAGTGTAAAGTTTGTGCTTTGAGTATAAAAGTGATCCGCGGCATAGACTAATAATAAAATAGACACTAATCGTACAATAGGTTTAATTATTTAACATTTATTATATTATTCCTAATCCTACCGGTATCCTCCTACCAATTGCAATATCCTACTAATATTATAAATGCGAAAGTTTAGATGTTTGGATGTTTGTTACTCAATCACGCTTAAACGGCTGAACAGATTTGAATGAAATTTTGCACGAAGATAGTTTATAGCCTGGATTAAAATATAGGATAGTTTTTATCCCGGGTCCACGCGGACGAAGTCGCGGGCGGAAGCTAGTTTTATATAAGAAAGATTGCATGTTTAGATGTTTGTTACTCAATCACGCTTAAACGGCTCGAACGATTTGAATGAAATTTTGCACGAAGATAGGTTATAGCCTGGATTAAAATATAGGATAGTTTTTATCCCGAGTCCACGCAGACGAAGTCGCGGGCGGAAGCTAGTTATACTATAAATGCGAAAGTTTGGATGTTTGTTACTCAATCACGCAAAAACGGCTGACCGGATTAAGTTGAATTTTGGTATACAAATAGTGTATAACCTAGATAAGCATATGGGATACTATTTACCTCCGAAATTATCCCTGTAAATAATAAAACAAAAGGAAGTCAACGCGAACGAAGTCACGGGCAAAAACTAGTAATTTAATATCAAGGACATGCCCTACTCTGTCGACTAGAGGGATAGATCTAGAGTTAGATTAACTTCATGGCTATCCGAATTGTTGTATTGTCGTCTTTATCATTAGAGCCTACCAGTCATCGGAATTTTCGTAGCATTTTTGAGCTCTCATAGGGCCTTCTCGTTTATCGACTTCCGATATACATATTTTGTCGATACATTATAGAGCACAACACAACATATCAAAGAAGATTAAAAGTAGAGGTAAGCAACAGGCGGTCTTATCGCTAAAGAGCGATCTCTTTTAGATAACTTTTAAGTGGCTGAAAATGTTAAATAGAGATTTGCAATGAAAAATGTATAGTTAACAATTTTAATAAAACTACAAATCAAAGGTCATCAGAGGCTCTAGTATAAGTTTTACCGAAACAAAACTTTACGATAGCGTTTGCGTTTTACCCTCAATTTGTATGGGATTTGACAGCTAAACGCAAACGCGGTCGTAACGTTTTGTTTCGGTAAAACTTATACTAGAGCCTCTGATTAATGGCCAGTACAAACGACAACACTGTTAACTGACCATCCTGTGTTTATATAGAACCTTATTACCATGCACTTAAGGTGCACCGATGGTCAGTTAGCTGTGTTGTCGATAGTACCTACGAGTACATAACACGATATCATAAGGCGCATAGCAATTCTCGTTGCAATTTCTTTCGAAAAAATTTTAATAGCCATAAGAAATCCACAAATTATATAAGAAATAATAAAATAGTGACAGCTCAAAAATGCTACGAGAATTCCGATGACTGGTGCCTACACACAAATAAGATAGATAGGTATAAATAAATAAAAAACACTACGATATTTGATGACATGATGACACTTCTGCCCACACATACACTTAGTTAATATCGTCAAGAATTCCGATGACTGGTGCCTACACACAAATAAGATAGATAGGTATAAATAAATAAAAAACACTACGATATTTGATGACATGATGACACTTCTGCCCACACATACACTTAGTTAATATCGTCAATAATCTCACAGCGTCTCAGTTACAATTACTTAACCAGGTATGTTACTTCTACATACATCATATAAAGCTAAGCTTGGATACTGAGGGCTCTAGTATAAGTTTTACCGAAACAAAGCGTTACGACCGCGTTTGCGTTTAGCTGTCAAATCCCATACAAATTGAGGTTTTACGCAAACGCGATCGTAAAGATTTGTTTCGGTAAAACTTATACTAGAGCCTCTGTAACTAATACCAGAATGGTTAGGGAGGACAGACATAATTTACTTGTGTACAGTATTTTAACTTCCCACTAATTCAAATACATACCTACATCGAATCACAAAACGCAAGCGCAGTGAAAAACGTGCAATGAATAAGGATCAGCAGCTTGGGTCAGCAGCTTTTTAGCAGACAGAAGCATAAAAGTCGTAGTCGACGGTGAATGCTCTGACTCCATGTCTGTAAATGCTGGTGTCCCCCAAGGCTGTGTGCTATCACCCACGCTGTTCCTCCTGCATATTAATGACATGTTGCAAATCAGCGGCATTCATTGTTATGCGGATGATAGTACGGGTGATGCCTTTTACACCGGCCGTGCCAATATTTCTCGGGAAAACGTCATTGAGAGTCGAAACAAACTTGTGTCTGAAATTGAGTCTTCCCTAAAAGAAGTCTCAGAATGGGGCCGACTTAATCTAGTCCGTTTTAACCCCTCGAAGACACAAGTTTGTGCATTCACCGCAAAAAAGTTAGCGTTTCCGGCATCTCCACGATTTGAGAGCACTCCCCTAGCAGCCACAGCCAGCATCGGAATCCTTGGCGTCGACATTTCGAAAGAAGTCCAGTTCCGCGGCCACTTGGAGGGTAAGGCCAAATTAGCCTCGATGAAGCTCGGTGTGCTCAACAGATCGAGACAGTATTTCACGCAGGCTCACCGCCTACAGCTCTATAAGGCGCAGGTCCGTCCACATATGGAATACTGTTGTCATCTGTGGGCAGGGGCTCCTCAGTACCAGCTCCTCCCTCTAGACCGCATTCAACGGAGAGCGATTCGAATTGTCGGCTGCCAGCGTGTTTCCGATCGGCTTGATCCCTTAGCACTGCGTAGAGATGTAGCCTCGCTTTGCATTTTCTACCGCATGTACAATGGGGAGTGTTCCGATGAATTGTTCGGATTAATCCCCGCCGCTTCCTTCCGCCATCGCCCTACGCGACAGCTTTTCTATTCTCACCACGTAGATGGTTGGCAGTCCTCAACTGTGCGTTTCTCCCGAAACTTTCTGCCTCGCACAGCCAAACTCTGGAATGAACTGTCGCCTGCGGTATTTCCGGACCGTTATAACCTTCAAGCCTTCAAGAAAAGAGCGTACTCCCATCTTAAAGGCCGGCAACGCACCTACAACTCTTCTGGTGTTGTAAGTGTCCATGGGCGTCGATTATCGCTTACCATCAGGTGATTCGACTGCTCGTTTGCCTCCTATATCATAAAAAAAAAAAGGAGATCTGTTTTAATTGCTTAGAATAAATAAATTTGACAGCCCGTGTTATCGCTAGTCAACTGCAAATTGAACTGGAATTATGTAAAACATCCTGATAGGCAGTGGCGATGTGTGTGAGAGACACTACGTTGACCCTCTTTATTTCATAGATTTTGCACAATAGCATCGCACATTTTTTCGCACTCGCTAACAATGTCAAAAACGTGCGTGCACACACAAATTGAAATGCTAAGCTAAGGCGACGCGAAGAGTGAGCTAAGTCAACGTCAAGAAACAAGTCAAATGACTGGTCGGAACATTGGTTAAGTGTGGAGGATGTGTAATTCAGTGGGCCACTGGCCGCGGGGCGCGCATCCGTTCCGAACGAGTCCTAATTGCCATGGGGGCTGATTATTTGCACGCAGAGCAGTTAAGTTGGAGTACAATTACGTGTTGCACAATTTTGACTGTGGCTCAGCTTCGAGTTTAGCACGAACGAAGGGTGCAAGGGTCGATACAATTTTTTCAGACCAAGTTTTTTAGTATTACCTACACCTCTTGGGTCGTAGACTGTGTACTATACGATGTTATATGGGTAAAGCTTTTAAGGGAATTTCGATGAGAATATCAATCTAACCATACGCGGCTACCGTCTTAGTCAATAATATACAGTCGGCTTCTTCTCCGATCGAGATAGCAGAAGCAGAAACCACCTAAATGATTGCCTCCTCTTACAAATGCGGGGCGTTCCATCTTTTACCTTTTGCATTTATTTGAATCCATGATACATTAGGGCGTGAGCTCACTTGGGAGACGTACATTTTGGGACAACGACAACAACGCGTTATTTATATGCAAGTATTTATAATGTGGGTGACCGTGACCTGGTAAAGGTCGCGAGAGTCCGCTAGATGCGGGTGGCGCAGGACCGGTCATTGTGGCACTCTTTGAGGGAGGCCTATGTCCAGCAGTGGACGTCTTTCGACTGATATTTTGATGATGATGATAATGTGGCTGAATAATCGATTATGGGTTGCTGATGTCAATGTCACTATAGACAAATGTATTGACGAACAGTTGCCTGTTTTACGAAGCAACATTTTTTTCAAGTACCCATATGTAAACTGACAACACTGAGGCATTTGACCAAAAACTACCCGTCATTTGACCAGTGGGCCTGAGATGGTTGCCGTCCATCCGTCCCTCTCGCACTCGCATACTTGTCAGAACGTGACGGATGTCTTATCGACAGCGATAAGTGATGAAATGTCACCCATGCTACGCCCGCAGTGTTAGCAGGGCCACACATACATACATACATACATTCACGCCTTTATCCCTAAAAGGGGTAGGCAGAGCACATGTAACTTGTGTTCCAGTGCCACGTTTAGCATCAATGTAGGCCACACATAAAAATAATATGTATAACTTGTGTATACAGAAATAGTTGGTACGAAAGCGTAGCTAAACCAGTACCTTGTTTGGCTTACTTTTTACATAATTCGAATCGTCAAGCCGGTGGGAATCGAGTTTTCTGAAAACCATTAAAATATTGATTGATTGAAAACCTTTGAAAACTGCGAACTGTTTTCAAAGGTTTTCAATAAATAGATATTAATACGCATCTATAGTACATATAATATTATTACATTCGCTAAACTAAGATAATTCTGTATATCAGACAAGATTAGATTTTTGCTGCTTGTTTCAGCAGTCTTTATCGTAGCCAATAAAAGGACCACAATAACACACAATGCAGCATCGTCCTTCTATCTTAAAAATATTCACCTTGGTATCTTAACGACATGGCAGATTATAGAACACACCAATTTTTACTTTTACCACACTGCAGCGAAAAGTCCGCGCATAATCATATGGGTTAAACCAGGGTAGGTCTTCACAACGCTTACAGGAAACTCGCTGCAACTGCACCAGTGTAAGTATAACCGAACATGTCCCTAAGAGTCAGGAAAACTTTGTAGGCTCGGTCAAAAATAGGCCAGGCACGTCTGACGTAAAAGACGAATACAGGGTCACCGGGGTCGCTAGTGCTCCTTGTGTTGGGTTCTACAGAACTTGTCTAAGTACCCCAGCAAGGCGCGGCGTGGCCTTTACTTCCTTCAAACTGGGACCCTAGTCCCCTAAGGCCGTGATAGTGTCCTAGAACGAGCACGCAGGGGCAACTCGCGGCGAGGTCTATAGTGCCCTCAACTGAAGATCCTAGAGTCCTCCGAATGTCAAGGTAGAAATCCCACAAAACCCGGACCTCCCCCGAAAGCTGGCTCGTAGGTTTTCTCCAGAAAAAGAAAAATTGAAAAGCCCCCGACATTTTCATTGCAAAGTCCAATATCTCAAAAACGGCTGAACAGTTTTTTATGAAACATGACTAAGAACACTCGGGATAAAATTATCTATGACCCAAAAAAAACTAAACTAAAATCGGTTCATCCGTTTGGGAGCTACGATACTACAGACGGATACACAGACAGGCACGTTAAACTTATAACACCCCCTCTTTGCGTCGGGGTTAAAAAGGGGACGAGTGAGTTGAGTTGAGAGAGGTGGTGAATAGCACAGCTGAATATATTTTGCCTTATCGCCTTTACTTGGCCCGCTGAGGATTGCAGGGTAATACGGCTGCAAATAACAGCGGAAATAAGTCAAAACAGGCGGCGGGTTGTACGGAATTTCCAATGGGTTCTAAGTTATTCACATTCGAAATATAAACTCAGGGTAACGTACAATAACGATAATTTAATAAGATATCAACGTCAGCCCATAAATACGTCACACAGGTGGGCGCAGATCTTCTTTCATACCATAATAATGATCTAATGTTATCAATGAGAGAACGGTTTATCTCCGACTTTTATGAGGAGCAGCTACGTCAGGTGATCGTTTTTGAAACGCCGAGGCTCTTAAAAGAGCTAGTGAATATATCTGAACAAAAAATAAAATTTTATTCTGTGGTATATCATTGAGACGAATCGAATCCTCGGCGCGATCTGCAGGTCGATCACGTAACGCATTGTATGGACGTTAGGTAGATCTCACGTAGATCTAAATGTCCATTTTTATATGGAAAAATAACGCGATTGCCCGCTCTGGAAAAAGGTGATTATTGAGGGTTCTGAAACTAAGCGCCCAAAAATATAGAAAGAAAGAAAGAAAGAAAGAAAAACATTTATTCATGACAAGTATCGTGTCACGAAAAGGTCGCGTAGTTTTAGGTCAATATAGATTTTTTTTTGTCAAACATTAGTTATCGCACTAACAATTTCATTGTTTAATTTTTTCAAACTATGTGATATTTTCACAGCTTTTTGATAGACAAACATAGGACAATTTAAGAATAACAATAAAAAAAGTTTGTTTCGTTTTAGAACCGAGTTTAAATAGGTTATAATAGGTATGTAATCTGTCGTTGTCGGACTACAAATAAACGCAAGAACATCGTGTAAATAGGTACCTCGTAACGAACAAAAGAAATTCTACAATGATGGCTATATTGCAAATCTTATAATCATCGAATTCTTGAATAAATTAAGTTTAACGTGAGCATAATTAAAATACCAGCGTTGTTTTTACATCTGCGTGGTTCGTGGAATGCCAATGACGCGTTTGCTAAAGTCGCAGTCTCCGCATACAGTGAGTTACATTCACATTTCGTTTTCAACAGCACACGAGGTTAGTGTTAGGATTGTGGTAGGCAAATGCATATAATAAAGAGCGAGTAGGTAGGCTATTTTTGAATTTTCTTGTAACGGTGTGAGAAACAAACGAGATAACTCATTTTTGCACCTACAGTTGACATTATCTGCTCTGAGGATAGACAGAGAAAGGGCTGCATTTCAGCTGCAAGTCTCAACTTTAAACTGGCGACTGTCTCAATCTCAATATTACGTAAGTGTAAGTGAAGTTGACGTTCCATCATGTAGCATACTAGACTGTACCAACGATACATCGGAGTGAATAATTCATGCAAAGCCTATAATTGCGGTAGCGTGCTAAAATTCCTTAAAAATAATCGATCCGGAAACGGATGCAACTTTCCTAATTTCAGTAGTCCAAATTCAAATGGCTAAAAAACAAAAGCAACCGCCCAACGGCCACAGGCGGGAATTATTTAAAATTCGAATGCAATTCGGACATGATGTAGGTATCTAAAATTCAAATCGGTTCGCGTGAGCAGTAGCCTCCGCGCCCCGAGGTTGTGCGATCTGCGGGAGCTGTAGGTATTTTATTTTGCATCGCATTAAACTAATGGTCCACTGCCTGATAAAGCTAACTGTCGACTGACAACCTGTAATATTACTACTATAGTAACCACCAATAAAGCTTAAGTAGGATTTCTTAAATATTAATAACATAAAAAAAGTTATCCAAAAATCCGTAGCTAAAGAATTTTTTCATAATCATCATCATCATATTAGCCGAAAGACGTCCACTGCTGGACGTAAGCCTCCCCCAAAGAGTGCCAAAGTGACCGAGTGAGTGAAAGTGAGTGATTGAGTTTGCCGAGAGGTGGGACCCGCCTATCAAACAAAGGTGGATCGGTATGCACTCAAGCTTTATTGATTTTGAGTGGATGAAATCTTATTTTATTTATTTTATCACCTATTTTATTTTAAATTCATTTTAGTTTAAATTTGTTATTTTTATTTTATTTGTTTTGACATTGAATTCAATTTTCCAAGTACTCATTAATGTAATTTATAATGTTTTAATTTTGACCAATTTCGATTTTTTGACATTTAGCAATTATTAATATTTCACCTGTTGACATTCACGATTTTATAATTTATTTCCAATTTTAATTGTATGATTTTATTCTTTAATGATGCGCCGGTCCTGTTCTCTTCGTTAGATTGGCAAATAATAATATTAATAATAACATGAAACTGTATAATTTGTATGTACCTACTACTAACATGAATTAATTTAAGTCTGTCAAGTACTTATATGTACCTAATAACAACGATATGGGCCATGGCCTGAAATAAACGTTTATTTAATTTAATATAACTTTAGCCATATATATATGTATAAGCCAGTGGGGACATATAAAAAGTTTAATAATTAATAAAATTAGACATTTATAACTAAATAGATTAATATAGTTTCCTGACAAAACTAAAGTTATGGTATTCGGAATGATGAAACATCAAATCCGACACGGTGGGGCATCCGTCTTAGCATGATAGTATTTTACAAGCTTTTATTTAGTCTCACCTGTCCCGTTGTCTGTCTGTCTGTCTGTCTGTAATCAAATCTTGCAACTTAAATTTGACCCACTTCTCGGTGACCGATTGAGCTGAAATTTTAGGTATAGTTTGGATGAAAATTCAATATTATGGTACCATCGAGCTGATCTGATGATGGAGACAGAAGGTGGTCATGGGAATTCAGTAATTAACCGACGTACCTAACCCCGTTGAGTTTGGGCTCCTTAGAATCGTCTCAATGAGTAGTTGATGATGGTATACAGAAAAGTACAGTCGGCAATAAAAGCTTGCACCAAAATTCTATTTTTTGACAGATACTTGTTTCTAAGAAACTGCCACTGTTCTCTCGTGGCTTACCGGGACAAAATAACATCAAGAAAAGTTTCCGAGTTTATTTCGGCGTTACTTCTTTATTTTGACTCGTAAAAGTACCATTATTACGGCCTACTTGCAGAATAAAATTCATTGATTTCAAAAAGTTGATTGACCCAATTAAGTAGGTACATACTTAATCGTTTACAAATAGTGTAAGTAGTTAAAAGAAAACGTAATCTAGGAATGTGAGACTATAACAATACTTATACGTAAACAGCATTAAATTGTTTGTGCTATTAGGTAGCACAATCTAGTTCTAATCACGTGTTCTCATTCATATGAAACAGTTCCTTGAATGACATATTAACATTAATGATAGTCTGTAATAGATCAAAGCACTTAATCTATGCTGTAATATGTTTCTGGACTCACAATAATTAGGTACATAAATATAAGTTGGTTGGTCGAAAAGTTGACAGACAAGAGCGAACTTATTCTGGCACCCAATTTCGGAGTTGTGAAAACATGAAATGACAAGTGAAATCAAAAGATTACTCAAAACCCAATGGTTTTTTTCGAACGAGCGAACGTAGTTCTTATGCTTCAGATTGTCCCGAAAATCGTCCGTATGTCCGGTGTCTGTCTCACTGTCCCACTGTCCTGTTTTCCAGCTTTACTCCTCTACAGGTCAGTTTCTCAACCGATTCTCGTGAAATTTTGGTAGCAGTATCGTTATTTATACAGGGTGTTTTTTTAACCGTCTTAGAGCCGAAGCCCAGTTAATGTACCTATACATTACAAAAAACTTAAAAAACGGTTTTTTTAAAGTATTCATATTGTTTTTTTTTGTATTAATTTTAATCATCCAGCCGAGTGACCGCAGTGACCGCCATCTTTTGTAGATAGGTACGAAATCTAACAGGATGAATGAACTTCGCACCGCGCGCCATACTAGGTTTTTTCAAATTTAATTACCTTTTATTACTAAAAGCTTACCTAATAAAATGTTTTCACGAGTGATTAGTAGGTTTTAGATACTTTAAGTGGGCTTCGGCTGTAAGACGGTTAAAAAAACACGTTGTACCTATAGATTTTTTTGCCGTCACTTTTTCGAAATTAAGTTACAAATATTATAGCCTATGTCACTCCCGAATGGATGAAACTAGGTAAGTGTTCTTTGTTGACGATGGAACCCAAAAAAAATGTTGTCAATTGGAGGTTTATTTTCAATTCTGCTCGAATTACCTAAAATAATTCATTAGAGAATATAATCAATCAACTAGAGAACAAAACGGCACATTGCATCCCCACAGGGCAGTGTTTACATAACAGCGGCGCCGGCGCAGGCGCGGAAGGCGGATGTTCGCAGCGAAAGTGCGGGAAGCCGCGCTTTCCGCATTCCGCGGCGTTGCAATCAAGTCTAGTCTAAATTAACTTCAAACACGAACTTAAGCATTTAATACAATGTAAATGGGTATACATTTAGGGTACCGATTTAGGATGCCTTTGCGTAGAGAAAGAGAGAGGCACCCCTCCCT
This sequence comes from Epinotia bilunana, assembly GCA_947049275.1. NCBI lineage: Eukaryota > Metazoa > Arthropoda > Insecta > Lepidoptera > Tortricidae > Epinotia > Epinotia bilunana. Next base: position 24,715,096 of record OX346259.1, on the reverse strand, counting down.
TCCTGTTATTATCACACAGTCATATTTAGAGAAAGGGTCCCTGAAAACATGAAAACTGTGTAGTGTGACAACTGCTGCAATGCTTGAAGCCCACAGACAACCTCCAATAGATAGAGCCTATAAGGCGACGTGCGGTCACCACGCATATATGTTTTGGCACTGATAACCCCCCACTACCCCGCGCCATATTGTCAGTATCGACCAGGTACGCGATCTATACGTGCGTCAAACAACCAACAAATTAAAATTGATTTTGCGCTATAAAAAATAGTTCTTGCCGTGTGAAGTGGTGTGGGAAAGTCTCCCGAACTTCTAATTACACAAACGACGGAATAAAATTTCACAGGTAAGTTAAATTTATCATATAAATGTAAATTTCATTCTGTCACGCGGAGTTCATTTTACACTGGTCGTTAAGAAGTAGTGAAGTATGCATGTCCCTTTTCATCAAATGGGAATGACAATATAGGTTCTACTGTTCCTTTCTCACGAAACCACGTGACACTCTAGTGTTGGGCTAGTGATGCTTTCGGATTTTACCGATTCAGATTCATTTAAGGAAACAATACGTTAATTCATCCGTGCTTTCATGTACTATTTTAATACGAAAATTCACCAAAGATTATATATAGAAAAGTCCTCTGTGGATTATATTTATATCCTTGACATTGCATTGTCGAAATTCTTTTGTTAGAAATCATAGATAATGTAAACGATGTATGTAGGTTTAAACTGCACCAAGAAGGCAGCGTGGCGGACTGCAACCGTCTTACAAGCTGTGAGGTAGAGGGAGACGTAGTAAATTACTGTCTCGCTCTATTTTATAGCTTCCGGAGCTAATTAACCGAATATATTATTGTAGTACGGTCGCGTTCTTTAATTTATGACATTTTTTGCTAAAATATTCTTAGTATTCCTATACAATTTGACAGGATACACCTTAATAGGTCCCAAATTAAAGTCCGCGACTGTACCTACAGCACGTCTATCATGAGACGGCCGCGACATACTCGCGATTTTTCTCGCACTATACCTCTTGTTCTAAGTGTTCTAATAAGAAAGAGACGGATAGGATAGAAACACAAATCAATCAATTAGGTACATTAATATACATACATATATAATGCATACAATATAAACTTACTTATACATACTTAAATAATTAATTATATGTACCCGAACAAAGATATCAAGAGGTTCATCAATCTTGAATAATTAAAAAGAGATGCTTACGCAACTTACGTTTAAAGGAGATCTTGCTCTGAGCTTGTCTGACGGTAAGAGGGAGATAATTCCAGAGGAATAGTAGGAAACCAGTACGGTGAAATAAGACAGAGAGTTTAAGACTCCTGGATGTACGTAGCTTGCAACCAGGACGGGGTGTAACAATTTTTTATTTTATTTAAGATATTCCGGTCCAGCTGGATCGAAAAAGATGGTATAAAGTGTGCACAGAATTTTGAATTTATACACCTTACTTCGCATATGTACATACTGTCTATTCAGGTTTCCTCATATTGAGATGGGTATTTAAATTAAACTTGAATAAGATTTCTAATTAAACTTGTTTTATTTCTTAGCACACGTTATAAAACATTACGGTAAACTTAAATACAAAATACAGTGTGTAGTGGCCTCTTTTTTTAAATACCTATCGTAAAATTTCAAGAATCACAATTATTTACCAATAATGATGCTGAGGATTGTCTATCATCAACGATATTAGTTTATCACATTGAATAAATATATGTACTTTTTATGACATCGTTTTTATTTGTCTTCCTTACCTAGGCTATGCCAATATTAAAATAACATAACATACATAAGCCTAGCCTAGTATGTTAATTTAATTGATATAATAATTATTTAGTAAGTAAATGAGCTTAAACTTTCTGCGTACCTCATTAGAATTTTAATAACATTATTAAATGTATTTAGCATACAGTATTAATATAATAAAACATTCGCGTTAATGTCGAATAAAAATCGCATTCGTCCTTTCCTAGTAAGTATGTAAATACGAACGGGACGAAGGCTTCTTGTCCGACATAAACACGATAATGCAGTAAATGTTGTAAAATGCCTAGAAATAACTACTCGATGTGATTAACATACTTTTTTATGTTACGTGGTAATAAAAATAGTAGATGAACGAAACATGATAGTAATATAACAGTGACAGCCGTTCAAAAATTTAGACCATGTTAACGGGTACCGTACCTACGCCATGTAAAATATTCTACTAACAATTAATTGCGGCATCGCTAAAAACCGTTAGCGAACAACGCGTCCCATCACTACGCTTCTGGCGCCATGATGTGACAAAGCGCGGTACCTTCGAAACAGCCAATCGCAGCGCCGTCACCGACCTCCCCGCAGCCCGCACCTACCGCCAACTGTGGTGACCTATGCATCGAACTAAAGCCGCATACATTTGTTAGCACTAACATAAGTAAACGTAGCTACGTTTACCAGTTGGTAATGCTACTTATGGGAGCACATGAGAAAGCAATGTTTTTAAAAGCTTTCATTTAGTTTCACCTGTTTGTCGTCAAATCTTGCAAGTTAAATTTGACCCACTTCTCGGTGACCGATTGAGCTGAAAATTTGGGTATAAGTATAGTTTGGATGACAATTCAATATTATGGTACCATCGAGCTGATCTGATGATGGAGACGGAAGGTGGCCATGGGAATTCAGTACTTAACCGACGTAGCCCCGTGGAGTTTGGGCTCGTTAGAATCGTCTCAATGAGTAGTTGATGATGGTATGTAGTACACATCAAGTCTTTATATCTTAATAAATTTTACCTAATTATACAAGAATAAGATCGTAAGATATTTGAAGCTAGTTACAGTCAAGTGTAAAAATATGGGTGCATACAGCTTACTTATAAATGGGACATATTCGCTCTTATATCAGCTGATTAAGGTTTCAGTACATTATTTATGAGGGGATTAAATACATATTTTTGCAATTGACTGCACATAGTAGTCAAGTATTGAGCAAAATCGACGGGAAGGCTACAACCGCTTACGTCGATTAAACAACGATGTTAGTCAATTTTCCAACCCCACTAACTCTATTTCCCTGTTTTGCATCACGTCGGTGTTGCTCATTATTTATTCATTATCATCGTGCACGGTATAGATTTTCTCCTTCGCGCTTGCGGGTAACCCTTGATAAAAAAAAACCCTCCGGCGAAGTAATTCCAAACGAGTTTTGAACAGGGCTAGCAGCGCCATCTACGGACCAGACTGCGTAGCGCGATCACGGGGGCCAGCGCCATCTGTGGTTTCGCTGAACATGTCGACAGGACGCGATCCGAGTTCCGATTAAATTCCGTAGAGGGCGTTGTTATTTTTCAACGTTATGTTATGTTGTAAAAGACAGTTTAAAATAATGGATTCTGTGTGCAGATGACGATAACGTTAATTGATGTTGGCATTCTTTCACGAAACTGAGGAGTTCGCACTGGCGTGCGCGGAGCATGGCGGGTTGGCCGTTTAGTACCCGGCTGCTAAATACCACACGCGCTAGAAAATAAATACCTGACCAAGATTACTTGCAAAATAAATGGCGAATACATCGAACCTGTGTGGCAGTGTTTGTTCTGTAATAAATTAAGCTTATTATATTTGTAATTTGAGCCTAATCAAACTGTTGGCCTAATGAGACGACGGATTGGTAATAATAATATTGGCGTGATAAGAGAACTATCGTACAGTCGACGAAACAGTTAACTATCAATTTGTCAAACAACCTTATTGCAACGGGATAAGGTTTACTAATGGTCAATGAGTTGCTGTCTGGTACCTAATACTTTATCAATAACCAAAGCATACATAAATGAACTAGCGGCCGCGGCACCTCGCAAGAAAACCTGAAAAAAGTCGATATAATTATTGAACGAGCTCACATAATTTTAAGAGAATCGGTTGAGAATTGCGACATACTGTACAGGAGGAGAACAGCCGGACATACGAAAGAATGTTGGACGAAGCTGAAAATTCCATTCGGCCCTCTCGTTCAATTAAAACAGTCAGCGTAATTTGACAGTCCGCGTGACATCTTATGACTGCTTGAAAACGATGGCTGAAATTCGCTGCTTTCATGAAAATATCCAGCAAAATAAATTGACTTATATGTATACCTATCTTCTTTCTTGATGTAGAGCCAATTAAAGGTATGACGGCCATGGTGCGTGGTCGATGGAATTTAAACATAACTTGTTCTACCCCGGGAGCGTGACGGACACAATCCGCTGCGCTCAGTTGCGCAATGTGCATTTCGCCCGTGACCTTACCCACACCCTCACTTACCTAATGACGTAACTCACTACCATTTCCTACCAAGATATCCCATTTCGGGTAGCACGGTTGCCATGTAATGCGCCGTCTTAGCACAACAGATGATTAAGGAGATTGAAACTTATATTTGATAAGTAAAGTTTAATGTTGCATGTCAGTTACGCGTGCATGCGGGTTTTCGACAGCGGCGCCTAGATACTCTGCGACTGGTATATTCGAAGAAGATAACAAACCTACATATTCTACATAAGGTAGGTACGTAAGTACATGACTAGACTGGAAAAACGAAGTAAGGGCTATCGTTAACTCGGTTTATTCGGCCTGCTATGCTCTCAGAAGTCTCAGAGATAAAGCAAAACTGGTCCAACTCAAAATGGTGTACTATGCGTTGGTTGAATCACGAATCCGTTACAGTGTAAAGTTCTGGGGAAATAGTTATAAATATAACATACAGTCTGCTTTTGTTGCCCAGAAAAGGGCTATTAGAATCATGGCTAGGATATCACAAAACTGTATCGTGTAGGAGCTATTTCTTAGAGTTCGAGATTCTAACTATTGCCTGCCTGTACATTCTTGGAGTCCTAACAGATTTAATTAAGAACCTTACAGACATAGAAACACCCGGTGAAAGACAAAAGCGTCTGGCCACTAGGAGGAAGGACTTGCCTCAGGCTACCCAGGCTAAACTTAAAGTGGTTAGGCACTCGGCAGGTTACCAAGCAGTCAACCTGTACAATAAGTTACCGATGGAGTTGAAGTTACTTTCGAGCACAAACCTATTCATAAATAAGCTGAAAGCATTTTTGCTCAGAAAGTGTTTCTACACAGTAGAGGAATTTTTATTGTAAAAAAGGATAATAATAATAATAATAAGGTAGGTAGTTGGGTGGTAAATTGACATTAAGTAAATTGCTTGATTAGCATAAAAACATGGTTGACATTATTAATTCCTTATTATTGATTTTCTTTAGTTTTTATTTATTTATCCTATATTATTAAGACTTATTACTGTGTGATACGGTGTGTACTGACTGTGGTATATTATAATTATGCATTCGATTGACTTTTAGTAAATTATTTGATTGATACAAAGACATAGTTGACTTATATAAACTTCTTATTATTGATTCCCTATTAATTCTCCCTTTTATTCTTTATTGTTACATTCTGTTACTGTATTGTTTTTTTTAATTTTATTTTTTTAAATTGTTATTTGTATTATTTTGTCATTTTTATTTTAAATACAATGTATATTGTCACTGAATAAATAACTATGAACTATGAACTATGAAGTAATGCATGGACCCCAGATCTACTGTCTCCCTCTATCTATTTCTCTTTTTAGTGGCAGAAGCTACTTGTACATTGGCTAACGACCTTAGATCGGCTTTGGGGACCTAATGGTTATATGATCCTACATGCAGTCTGGACTCAGGAAAAATATATAAAATAAGTTTCTGTCAAAAATTTAATTTTTGGTAGAAGCTTTTATTGCCGACTGTACTTTTCTGTATACCGTCATCAACTATTTACTCATTGAAAGGATTCCAACGAGCCCAAACTCGATGGGATTAAGTTGTTCCCATACAAAGGTAGTTACACTCTCTCATTTTATAACTACGTGTTGGATTGTGGTGAAACTTTGCATATACATTGACATGAGGTATATCTATGTCTGTATTTGGTTTATATGGTTCCAGTGTGTAAAACAAACGAAATACAACAAAAACACGTTTTGTATGAAAAATTTAAATTCGCTGTATTTTTTGCTATGGTATCTGAAGCTACATAAACTAAGTACAGACATAGATATACCTCATGTCATTCTATATGCAAAGTTTGGTTACAATCCAACACGTAGTTTTAAAATGAGAGCGTAACTATGTTTGTATGGAGAATCTAGCTTACTGCGGACTTATGTGATTTAATTACGGAGTTCCTATGGCCACCTTCCAGCTCCATCATTAGATCAGCTCCACGTCATCACAATATTGCATTGTCACGCGATTTGCAAATTCGTGCAAAATTCCAACTTAATCGGAAACCGGGAAGTGGACTTCTGTGAACCTGGGCCAGGTTCACAGAAGTGGGAAGTGGATCAAATTTAACTTGCAAGATTTGATTACAGACGGACAGACAGACAACGGGACAGGTGTAAGTAAATAAAAGCTTGTAAAAAGTGCCTAACTCATCCTCCCAGCGTTATTCGCGGTTGCGCCCTAAAGGAGCCCGGGGTCCACTTTGACACTTAATCCCAAGATTTGGCATAGGCACTAGTTTTACGAAAGCGACTGCTATCTGACCTTCCAACCCAGAGGGAAGACTAGACGTTATTGGGATTAGCCCGGTTTCCTAATGATGTTTTCCTTAAAATATTAGGTTCCGAAAAACTAATCGGTGTTAAGCTGGTTTTCCACCAGAAGGACTACCTATTTGCACTGAGCGCGCGCGCGCGCGGTGGAAATAGGTAGTAGGTAAGTCCCATACGATTTCAATTCTCGCATCGTCTCGTCTCGTCTCGGCTTTCCGGTGGAAAACCAGCTTTAGCCGGTATTAGAGCACACGACCGCCGCTTGCGCTTGACAGCCGCATACCAGCAGGTCGATCACGTAACGCATTGTACATACGTTAGGTTGATCTACATGTCAATTTTTATATGGAAACATGACAGTAATATCTACCTAAAGCGCGTTGCCTGATTAGCCCTCTGAACCACTAATACTTACTGAAATAAAGTGAATAAAAAATACCAATTGATTGTTGCCGTTCTCGTCACTCAAATCATCAGTCAGATGAAAAGGCATCTCGACGCAGAATCATCGTACTGCCGCGATTACATTCACAACGTATCTAGACTTTACTTATTACCCCTGGTACCTCTGAATCTTGGACCTGAGATTCGAAACAACTGTACATAATCGGAGGTCAGACTTACTGGTTCGTCTGTACGAGTTGTCGTGAATACTAGCCCTGAAGGTAAGCAATTGCTATCGATTAAGATTCAATATAAGCGAGGCCAACGTTTATTGTTGCACGCGACAATACAAAGCCATACAAAGCTGGTATAAGGATGTATAGATGAGTACGGATGCGCGATAAAAGGAGCGAGTTATGTATCAATAGCACATCAATATAAATATTAGGGGACAATCTTACACAAATCGACCCTTATATAAATAAATAAATATATAGAAAACATCCATGACTCAGGAACAAATATTCGTGATCATCACACAAATAAATGCCCTTATACCGGGATTCGAATTCAGGACCTCTTGCTTCGGTCACTGCCAATTAGGTAGGCTAAAGCAGTCGTCGATATGATACGTTAGAAGCATAGTCACTGATACTCCGTATTTTCAAAATTGGAGCGCTTCACGTTTGCGTAGCAACAGTGCAGCATAGGGTGCGTATTACTGCACTTTGAATGGATTATGTTCGGATGAACGAGTTGGCGCTATACAGTGTACCAAAAATGGGGTATGAACCGATCAAGGGCATTAACCGGATGCGCAGATAACTTTTTCTATGTTAGACGTGTGCTAGGAAAGGTGAAGACAAAACCTTTTAAATTCACAGAATATTGAAATCGACATGGCTTTTTCCGAAGTTAAAAATGACCTACGATTTCCAATTAAAAATAAAATAAAATACGCTAAGTGACGCAGCGCAGTTTCGTCGAAAACGCGACGCGCAAGACGAGTCAGCGTGACCGTTTTTGGCGGCGATGTGGGCGGTCCTTGAAGCTCATGCGAATTTTGGGTGTGATATTAATTTAGTTTATTAAAAGAAACTCAATGAAGTCTATCGATATAAGAACTCCCCTGTCATTGAATTTCGCTCTCAAAAGTACGATGACTGCTCATGCGATCTCAACCCCCCTATTCTCTAACTTGTTTTAAGCTCACCCACAAAATATATCTTGACACCGCGATGCGTAGTAACCAAGCGTAGGTAGAGGTCTAGTTTTGTGACGGGTGAACTGCGGGGTGAGTGGTGTAAGGTGTATTAACGCTTAGCGAATAACAGCCCAGAAACTCAGCAAGACACTTGCGGCCCCGACTTCGAGCGGTGGCGGCAGCAGCACCGGTTTCTCATTCATTGCGTGTGATCCCAACTAACCACAGTGCGTTCCGCGTCTCGACCGCGCAATGAACAGATAAAACGCTTGCAGCGCCGCAATAGGGGTGCAGACACTAAATAAAATAATCAATAATGTCATATTTTCTCGAAAAAGGATTAAAAATGTAGTCAAATGGAGAAAAAAACAATGCGAAAGGTTAAATAATCACGAAGTTATAAGTGTCCAAAGTTTTAAGAAGGGGTATGTTCTGTCCCTTTTTCGTAAGACGCAACTTCATATGAAACGATAACGCTGGAAGATTGTGACGTCACACTAATAGACGGCAACGGCGTATTCCATGCGGCCCCCCGCCAGCATCCCGTAATGTGACGTCACACAATGTTTGCGTTTTCTCTCTCTAACAAGCAATATTAAAACGGTTGTAGCATCGTTATTCATTGAGATATCCGAATGGGATTTTCGTCACTAGGCATATTTTTTTGCCTTCTTTCATTTGGAGTAATAATAATTTTCGAGTCTACACCCGTATTCGCGCATTATCGTGGCCGGGCCGTTAGGTAGGTATACTGCTGGACCAGCGAAATTGCGAGGATTCGGAATAAAAGTTGATATTCAAGACAGACAACGGAAAATGCTCAAAATTAGTCCTAGTGTAAACACTGCCTAACGCTTTGAAGTTGAGGCTACTGATTACGATAACTGCGTGCGGGTGTACGAGGTAGCCCTGACATCGTTAGGCGCTTAAGGAGATCCCTTACAAGCCAGGATCGAATAGTATGCGATAACGTTGTGACATCGGCCGCGGCACGTGCCATGCCATGATATGATATGATATGGTAACTATACGAGTATAAAGATTTATTCATTTAGGTAGTAACTTAGATTAAATTCAAAATAATTTAATGCCAAAAAGAACACAAAATATAACTTTAAACATAAATACAAAGAAATAACTTAAACAATGCCTTAGAATTAAAACTAAAAATACTAAATTGCGTTAGGTTGGGCAATGGGTGCTCGTCTCGGCATATGCAAGGCTTGAAGCGCGCTGGTTTTCAGACGAGTCCCTTCAACAGGGTTGGTCGTAAACATACTAATATTATAAATGCGAAAGTGTGTCTCTGTCTGTATGTCTGTCTGTTACCTCTTCACGCTTAAACCGCTGAACCGATTTGGATGAAATTTGGTATAGAGATAGTTTGAGTCCCGGGGAAGGACATATGATAGTTTTTTATCCCGGAAAGCATCCCCTAAGGGTGTGAAATGGGGGGTGAAAGGTTGTATGGAGCTATGATATAAACGAGTTCCACGCGGACGAAGTCGCGGGCAGTAGTTAGTATGTCTATGTGATTATCAGTGGATGTTTCACCAATAAACCATCTTAATCGTCATAACTTAGTTCTCCATACCAAATTTCATCTCAATCGGTTCAGCGGTTTAAGCGTGAAGAGGTAACAGGCAGACACACTTTTGCATTTATAATCCATACTAATATTACTAGGCGCTGACTATATAGACTCAATTCCTAATGTAATCAACTTCAAATAATAATAGGGTATTTGACAACAGTGAAAATAAATTGTTTTTTCATTACCAACAGACATATAAATAAACATAATGAAAATACTCGGATATTATCAATCTTTAATTTGTGTTTGCTATTTTAAGATTTTTTTATTCATAAAAACTAACAATAAGGACGTTGTTTGATTGTGACGTCACAAGCAAGAAATCTCTACAAATACCATAAGAGCGTTGCGCATATAAGCGTTTTTGACGTGTCATACATAATTATCATAAAAAAAGCTGATTTGACTTACTCGTATTGCCTAAAACCGTATTATGTATTTGAGAATCGAACGCAACAAAACAAATGCAACTACTTCATTTAGGTTATAAACTATGAATGGTATAATTATTCCATTGCAGAGGATGCCATTAATCGGCTAGAGGATAATGTGATTTATGTTTTATCGTAACCTTTAGTCGGCTAGAGGATAATGTGATTTATGTTTTATCGTAACCTTTAGTCGGCTAGAGGATAATGTGATTTATGTTTTATCGTAACCTTTAGTCGGCTAGAGGATAATGTGATTTATGTTTTATCGTAACCTTTAGTCGGCTAGAGGATAATGTGATTTATGTTTTATCGTAACCTTTAGTCGGCTAGAGGATAATGTGATTTATGTTTTATCGTAACCTTTAGTCGGCTAGAGGATAATGTGATTTATGTTTTATCGTAACCTTTAGTCGGCTAGAGGATAATGTGATTTATGTTTTATCGTAACCTTTAGTCGGCTAGAGGATAATGTGATTTATGTTTTATCGTAACCTTTAGTCGGCTAGAGGATAATGTGATTTATGTTTTATCGTAACCTTTAGTCGGCTAGAGGATAATGTGATTTATGTTTTATCGTAACCTTTAGTCGGCTAGAGGATAATGTGATTTATGTTTTATCGTAACCTTTAGTCGGCTAGAGGATAATGTGATTTATGTTTTATCGTAACCTTTAGTCGGCTAGAGGATAATGTGATTTATGTTTTATCGTAACCTTTAGTCGGCTAGAGGATAATGTGATTTATGTTTTATCGTTACCTTTAGTCGGCTAGAGGATAATGTGATTTATGTTTTATCGTAACCTTTAGTCGGCTAGAGGATAATGTGATTTATGTTTTATCGTAACCTTGCTCTAGTAGTAGCCTTGAGCATAACTAACACTTGTCTAATACAGTTCGTTATCCTGATCCCATATGCTCAAGTCAGGGTTAAGACTGTCAACAAATAATTAAAATAATACCAATAAATAATAATAATTTAATGTATTTCATTTAATTGTAAGTAATAATATTTCGATTGTTTTTTTCTATATGAATGTAATTATTGATTATTATCTGAAATAAATGATTATTATTACTAATACTAACACGTTGTACGAGTAGGTACAAGTTTGCGTTATACAGAGCATAATTACAAGATAATATAAAGATAATTTATTTCATGGTAATAAATCACAGTCTAAATTCGCATGTACATGTCAAAACTAATAATTTATATAACTACAACTTACCAAAGTTGAGAAACCCCCGACATTTTCATTTCAAAGTCCAATATCTCAAAAACGGCTGAACAGATTTTCATGAAACATGGCTGAGAACACTCGGGATAAAATTATCTATGACACAAAAACACTAAACGAAAATCGGATCATCCGTTTGGGAGCTACGATACCACAGACAGATACACAGATCCACAATTACACAGACAGACACGTTAAACTTATAATACCCCTCACTTTGCATCGGGGGTTAAAACAAAGAACATAATAACAATAATATTAACACATGTCAACAAAGTAAAAGACACCATACTCGCAACAAGCAATTTAAAAAAAACAAATCAAGCGTTATTTAGGTATCGTCATTCAATTTAAAATAACGTCCATGTGAAAATACATAAAATGAATGTTAAAGTTGAATACCATCTTAAGTAATTATTATTAACATGTCAAGTCAGTAACTGAGTCTAATGCCTTGATACACATAGGCCTTGTTGGTCCTGCGTAGCCACGTATCCTCAATTTGATTTGGTAAGATACCGATTGACTAAGGCATTATGAATGAGTCGCCGGCATCCCTATTTCCGCAGCGCATGCACATGACTAAGAGAATACTACGTACACTTACCTCTCAAGTTCTGCAGCATTCCATGAATGTACGGTGTAGGAATTCGGTCTTTATCTTACGCCTCGTTCACATACCAAGCATTCTTAATGCAATAAACATCCTCGCATTAAAAATATGCCGATAACGCTACATTGAAAGGTCACAAGAAGAATCAGTCTTCGCTCCATTAACATTCCTGACCATTAAAATCTATTTACATCAACAACAAATTGTGCGGGAGCTTGTATGCACAGGATGGCATTGCAATGTGTTAGTATTATCATGGCAGCTCAAATAATTTGGAGGTCGATATCGTTAAATTATGCATTCCAATCGTGTATTCGGATGTGCTTATGACTATATGATACTAATACATGTTACGGTTACGAAATAACATCGTTAAAGAACTTCAAGATTCTGGATTCAACTTAACGGGCTCTATGGTCAAAAGCGAGGAGGAAAGAATGTTTTTGTACCGACTGAAAAATGAAACAAAATCGGCCAAGTGCGTGTCGGGCCACGCGCAGTAGTTGCCTGTCTTTCTTAGTTACATTGACAAGCGCGCTAACTAAAGACACATTATGACTAGAACAAAAACTTGGGCTTTAAAACCCAATATCTCGCAAACGAATTACTAATTTGGAAAATCGTTTGAGGAAACCCATAATATTTTTGAACAAGCTATCCAACGATACCCCATACTATTGGGATTATTGAGAAAAAAGTACATCCCCACTGTGTAGGGGAGGTAACCCACAAAATATTTTTTTCAAGATTTTATTCTTCTGTTTTGTCGGCGTGATTGACTTATACCTATACCTATGCCGAATTACAGCTTTCTAGGAGTAATGGTTACTGGAGCTAAGCCGAAGACGGACGGACGGACGGCCAGACGGACATGGGGAAACTATAAGGGTTCCTTGTTGACTACGGAACCCTAAAAACGACAACAATAGGTATAGGTATTGAGTTTGTACTATAAGTTATTCTCACATTGGTGCAATACAGATTAAATACATAAACGGTTATGCTCAATCTTTTATCTCACAATAAAAGACCAGACCAGACCAGAAGCATGGTTGCCATTTTATCACTTATCGTTGTGGTAAAGACGCCCATCACGCTCTGACATGTATGCGAGTGCGAGAGTGACGGATGCCTTATACACAACGATAAGTTAATCGATTTACTGTCATTCAGCACAACGGAAAATTGACAACTCGAAATTATTCATCGAATCTAAATAAAAAATATATATAATCAACTAAAAAAAAGTAAATAACCTCAATCTGAAAATCCTCGACACGGAAAATTGACCAGCCTCAATAATGCTATTACATCTCATCATGATCATCATCATATCAGCCGAAAGACGTCCACTGCTGGATATAGGCCTCCCCCAAAGAGTGCCACAACGACCGGTCCTGCGCCACCCGCATCTAGCGGACTCCCGCGACCTATTACATCTATTACGTCCTAAAAGTTAAATGTTATTACGTCCTATAAGTAAAATTTACAAACTTGATATTGGTCTAAAGAAATACTTTTGGTTTTGGTCCAATTTCAAAATGTTAATTTAGTATCGACGATTTTCCATTTGCGGCGAATGACAGTAAATCAAAAACACTTCGCAACATTACAGCAACGTGCTCGGACAATATACAATGCGCAAATATCTGGAATACCAGCACTCTCACTCCTACAACGAAATGGAATCCGTGGACATTAGAAATTCAGCATGATGACTTCATTGGTATCAGGGTGGCGCGTGCGCAGCCATATGTCACCTCGACACGCCACTTCGCATTTTTGCTATCACACTCATCAATTGGCGAAGGAATTCGCTAACGATAAGCTTTCATGTTTGAATCACGTTTTTGCTAACATACCGTCTGGTATTGTGGTTGTTCGGCGACACACAAGACGTTACTGGCTTGCAGTTGGGTGCTGCTGCTGCGTAACTAGATGCATCGGGTCAGGATAAAAGAATTCATTTTGAATCAGTTCCTTCTATGAGTTTCTATGAGGCTGGGTTGCAGTTGGGTGCTGCTGCTGCGTAACTAGATGCATCGGGTCAGGATAAAAGGATTAATTTTGAATCAGTTCCTTCTATGAGTTTCTATGAGGCTGGGTTGCAGTTGGGTGCTGCTGCTGCGTAACTAGATGCATCGGGTCAGGATAAAAGGATTCATTTTGAATCAGTTCCTTCTATGAGTTTCTATGAGGCTGGGTTGCAGTTGGGTGCTGCTGCTGCGTAACTAGATGCATCGGGTCAGGATAAAAGGATTAATTTTGAATCAGTTCCTTCTATGAGTTTCTATGAGGCTGGGTTGCAGTTGGGTGCTGCTGCTGCGTAACTAGATGCATCAGGTCAGGATAAAAGGATTAATTTTGATTCAGTTCCTTCTATGAGTTTCTATGAGGCTGGGTTGCAGTTGGGTGCTGCTGCTGCGTAACTAGATGCATCGGGTCAGGATAAAAGGATTCATTTTGAATCAGTTCCTTCTATGAGTTTCTATGAGGCTGGGTTGCAGTTGGGTGCTGCTGCTGCGTAACTAGATGCATCAGGTCAGGATAAAAGGATTAATTTTGAATCAGTTCCTTCTATGAGTTTCTATGAGGCTGGGTTGCAGTTGGGTGCTGCTGCTGCGTAACTAGATGCATCGGGTCAGGATAAAAGGATTCATTTTGAATCAGTTCCTTCTATGAGTTTCTATGAGGCTGGGTTGCAGTTGGGTGCTGCTGCTGCGTAACTAGATGCATCGGGTCAGGATAAAAGGATTCATTTTGATTCAGTTCCTTCTATGAGTTTCTATGAGGCTGGGTTGCAGTTGGGTGCTGCTGCTGCGTAACTAGATGCATCGGGTCAGGATAAAAGGATTCATTTTGAATCAGTTCCTTCTATGAGTTTCTATGAGGCTGGGTTGCAGTTGGGTGCTGCTGCTGCGTAACTAGATGCATCAGGTCAGGATAAAAGGATTAATTTTGAATCAGTTCCTTCTATGAGTTTCTATGAGGCTGGGTTGCAGTTGGGTGCTGCTGCTGCGTAACTAGATGCATCGGGCCAGGATAAAAGGATTAATTTTGAATCAGTTCCTTCTATGAGTTTCTATGAGGCTGGGTTGCAGTTGGGTGCTGCTGCTGCGTAACTAGATGCATCGGGTCAGGATAAAAGGATTCATTTTGAATCAGTTCCTTCTATGAGTTTCTATGAGGCTGGGTTGCAGTTGGGTGCTGCTGCTGCGTAACTAGATGCATCGGGTCAGGATAAAAGGATTAATTTTGAATCAGTTCCTTCTATGAGTTTCTATGAGGTACCTATAACATAGATTTGTATCTAGAATGGCCTTTAAGGATGGACATACTCTATATTTTATCCCGTAGCTTCTCTTGCGTTCTGTGTAGTAAGGTGGACGTAATAAGGTAAAAAGTATAGCTCCATCAGACCCCGGCCTTATGGCACTGGTCTCACCGCCGGCTAGTAAGCTAGAAAAGTTGGGCGAGTAGCATTACATTGCGGATCTGTAAAGGTCGATTGATCACACTGTGCCTGGTCAGCACGCAATGAACCGTTACTCGCCCAATTTTCTAGCTTACTAGCCGGCGGTGGGACCAGTGCCTATCACGCGATTAGTGATAAGATAGGAGCGTCGTCTCGTTCTTTCGAACGGTGTCAGCCAGTGACGGACGCCGCGTGATAAGGCCGACCATGATTCGGGGTCTGAAGTCGACTGCACAAATCGCAACAATCCTACTAATACATATTATAAATGCGAAAGTTTGGATGTTTGTTACTCAATCACACAAAAACGGCTATACGGGTTAAGATGAATTTCGGTATTTATATAGTGTATGTACCTAATAGCCTGCACGAACGTATAGTACCTAATCTTTATCTCGGGAATCCTCCCTTAAGGTGGCTAAATGGGGGGCGAAAGTTTGTATAGAGCTGCAATATAAACGAATTCCACGCGAAGTCGGCAGTCTCAAATACAAAGACTATCCAGAGATAGTCATTTCGAAGTTTCGAATCCTTCATTCGTCCTACACAGGTACGATTTGCAAAGAATATCCGATGAAAAGCAATCATTGTCAGTTATTTATATATAATTGATATTTGTTACAATATATTAATTTTTGCCCGTGTGGTGTCGGGTTAGAATTTCACAATTCATAATTCATTTATTTGCATATAAAAAGGGTTTTACATAGGTGTTATAGAGTTATAAAAGTCCTATCCTTTTTAGCTGTTTTTTGCCAGCATGCAAATGGGTCATTATAAAACAGTAAATGTGTACTACATCCTACCTTAATAGTACATTGTGATACAAGTGAGGTATGTTGATAACTACATCAGAGGTGGAATTATCACGCGAGCCGCAGGTGAGCGTGATAAGAGAGCCGAGGATTGTAATTATCAAAGCTCACGCGTTTCATACGACGTTTTTCAACACTTCATTTTGCGAGGAAAAAATCCTTTTCATAAGATGAATATTTGATAGGCCTGTCAAGTTATTTTCTTTACTTATTGATATCAACAGGTTTTTACTCACATGTTGTATACTTCGTCAAGAATTTCTAGTGTCGTCCATTCTTTTTATCAGTTTTCTAGTCACCACGAATCAACATTTTTGTTAATAACCCAACACGCATTAACAATGTTTACAAATATCTGAGAAATAACCTATAATGGCGCGCATCAATTTTTTTTTTGTGAAGTTTGCGCAGTGAGCGCTCATTAGATGAAATCTCTAAACAGCCAATACAAAATAAAATAAATAATTTCGTTTTAAAATGTTATTTTTATTAATTCATGTAAAATGTTATCAAAAGTGAATAGTTTTACTAAATTAACCGTTTCTATATCATTTTCAAAAAGAAATAGTCAATTAATTAACAAAAAGGATTTAATTTGTTTAGTCGGGTAAGAATCCATTTGCCGAGAATTTTAAAAAAAAGCTGTACATTCTGTACAACCCGGTTAGTTTAAGAATGCACCGTGTGCATGCATACATCTTGCTGCAAGGTGCCAACGTGACTTAATCGGGATATAACCATAACACACAAGTATCGTGTCGCAAAACACGCGTGTTTAATATCCAGGATTATGAGCCTAAAAGCGACACAATAAGAGGTACGTTACGAGCAATTGTGTTGAAAAATAACGAATTAAATACTAAGCTACATTAACTTAAACTAAGATAGAATTCGCAATGAGTACAATATACACATACAGTCCTAGTAATTAATGATAAAATGGTTAAGTATGTAATGTCATGGTAATAAAATATTTATAGTATATTGACTAATATGAATTTTATACATTACTATACGCAATGAATTCATCAATAGTGTCAAATGTTTTTGCCAGTAGCCATTTAAAAAGCGCTGTTTTAAATTGAGTGTATGGTAGATCTTTTATATTCTGTGGTAGCTAATTGTATATGGTGACACACATGCAGTAACAGTTTTTCTTGAAGGCAGCAGTTCTTTGCTGTTTAAGTACAACCACCCCCTTTCTTCCCGTGGGTGTCGTAAAAGTCGACTAAGGGAGCAGGGTTGAAGTGTGTTGTGGGCGATGAGCTAGCAACCTATCACTGCAATATCACATTTTGTCGATCTTTTATACCCACAGTTATGCTAAAAGTGGCGCTGGAACATAAGTTTAATGTGCTCTGCCTACCCCTTTTGGGAATAAAGGCGTGAATGTATGTATGTATTTTTTACAAAAACCCCTCAATTTTCCGATCAGCAAAGCCCGATTGCATACCTAAGAATGCTGGTAACTGTACCTAGTCGGCAAGTCGGCGCAACCTACATTCTGCATTCTTTTCAAAACCGTAACACGCCTCTGCGCACCGGATCCAAACGTGCATGCCGCATTCAGTTCAACCTCTTTCACAATAAAACACATATCCATGACATTTTAGTCGCCACTGTCGTTTCTAGAGAGCTAGGGATCGTGGCCTATGATCGATAGGTCGTCGTTAATTGTGATGGTGTATTCATATTTGAGTTTTCAACACAAGAAACTAAAACTAGACTACTCATTTCTTCAGACATGAAAAAAGTCCTGGTAAAGGTCGCGGGAGTCCGCTGGATGCGGGTGGCGCAGGACCCGTCATTGTGGCACTCTTTGGGGGAGGCCTATGTCCAGCAGTAGACGTCCTTCGGCTGATATGATGATGATGATGATGACGAAAAAAGTATGTTCCAGTTTTATTTAATAGTGTTTTTTGAAACTGGGGGAATGGTTCAAAGTAGTAGGAGATTATTTCCATCACCCAAAGTATCCTAATTTACAAACTCCAGCTCTATTTAATGTAATAGCTGCCCAACTGCGATGATGAAAGTTTGTATGTAAGGGGTAATCTCCAAAACTATGTAGAATGGATCTTCGGAATGGGCATAGGGTATGTTTTATCCCGCGGCTTTACCTAGGTTGTAATACTGTCTGTAGTGATTATTAGATTTCTATATGTGAGAACCTATTATTGGTTCCTCCTCCTGTTTTAGTATCAGATTAAAATGAAGAAAAAAATGCGACACTGGCAAACTTACACTCTTCCAAATATGGACGTAGCTAAAAACTTTTTTGGCAATTTTGTGGCATTTGAATGGCAATTTTAAGGTTATTTTTTTGGAATCTAATTATGGTTTCAAGTATAGTTTCGACCTGTATTAAACTTATAGCTATTCATTAGTGCAAAGTCCTTGACAGTCACAGAAAGACAATGTAAAACCCTACATTTCCGACATTGTATAACACACCTAAGTTCATCATGGCAATCACCAGCGCGGTATACATACATGCAACTTCAAATAAATCATCTGACTTTGATTGTGCCTATGGTATGCCAAAACGTTGCTAGTTCGAACAGAACTCAGTGGGACGATGTGGCCCGACCAAATTCCTTAGCGCTTTCTCTGGCCGCGCACGAGCCCCGGCGCACGCGCATCGAAAGTGAGCGCCCGCCATGCGCGCTGTCATCGCGTTGCATAATTACTCGCAATCAGACCACTGTTTGTAAACACAAATAAACACGCTGAATCGCATGATCGTATTTAGATAAGTTGATTAGAGGCTTTCTGTGTGCTTCAAGATTGCCTAATTGAAGCTTGCATTGCTGATCACTTAAGTTTAGAGTCCGCAGTAAGCTCGATTCTCAATACTAACGTAGTTACGCTCTCATTTTAAAACTACGTGTTGGATTGTAACAAAACTTTGCATGCACAATGAAATTGACATGAGGGATAGGATACCATAGTAAAAATAAATATGTATAACGTGTTTACGTTTTTCATACAAAACTTGTTTTTGCTGTATTTCGTTTGTTTTATAAACTGGAACCATATAAACTAATTACAGACATAGATATACCTCATGTCATTGTATATGCAAAGTTTCGTCACAATCCACTCGTCACATCCAAATGAGAACGAAACTCCGTTTGTATGGGAAGGTGAAATTCGGCCGAGCTTACTGCGGACTCTTAATAAATATTCAATAAATAAAATAAATATTTGCGGATTTTATTCGGCGGGCCTAGTTCGATTTGTATAAAATTGTCCCCTTATATTTAATTAACCATAAATCCGTCCTTTCCTTAGCAATTAAAAAAAATCGTGAGTTCAAGCCTCGGCTTGTAGAGCAAAACAAAAATGTGGAAAAATAATGCATAAAGAATAAAAAAAATGTCTATGTTATCTAGGGTTGCCAACTATTTTTGGGGGAGATATAGTATTTTTCATAAAAAACGACAAAAATATAGTAAATTGTAAAAAAATATAGTACTTGGCTGGGCATTGTTGCTATTTAGTAAAAAATCTCGGCAATTTGAAGCACTTCGTAAGGTCCCTCAAAATATAGTATTTTCGCGTACTATATATTTCTTCAACAGTATACACTAACTATATAATATATGTAGTACGGTTGGCAACCCTAATGTTATCTATAATGAGGTACATCATTATCATCATTATATCAGCCGAAAGACGTCCACTGCTGGACATAGGCCTCCCCCAAACAGTGACACAATGCCCGGTCCTGCGCCGCCCGCATCCAGCGGACTCCCGCGACCTCTACCAGGTCATCAGTCCACCTCTTGTACGCCTCCCCACGCTGCGCCTTCCGGTGCGTGGTCGCCATTCCAGAATCTTTCCGCCCCAACGGCCATCGGTTAAGTTAAGATAAAGAAAATGGCTAAATGTTGAAAAATGAAGAACTCGCGAAGCATTGTTTATGCCATCTTTATATGTAGAAAGGTATAAACTAGAGAGCGACACGTGTCAACAGGATGTCGAGATGTCGCATCTGTGCTATATTCAACACAAATCACCTAGTGCATTAGCGTCTGACGAACCAGCGTAAGTGTGACTTGCCTTTTTAACCGACTTCATAAATAAGGAGGCTCTCAATTAAAATTTTATAGTTTTTTGTAATTCTTTTTAATGTGTGTTACCTCAGATTCTTTTTTTTTATTGAAAGTATTTAAAATAAATAAAATAAAAAATGTTTGATTGCCTTATCTTTAAGGTATTTTACTCTAAACTAAAACAAATCCTACTAATATTATAAATGCGAAAGTTTAGATGTTTGGATGTTTGTTACTCAATCACGCTTAAACGGCTGAACCGATTTGAATGAAATTTTGCACGAAGATAGTTTATAGCCTGGATTAAAATATAGGATAGTTTTTATCCCGAGTCCACGCAGACGAAGTCGCGGGCGGAAGCTAGTGTATAAATAAACAAATATTAGTGGAAAATCTTACACAAATCGACCTAGTCCCAAACTACTACTATGGGTACTAGACGACGATAAACATACTTATATAGATAAATAAATATTTACATACAAAGAAAACATCCATGACTCAGGAACAAATATTCGTGCTCGTCACACAAATAAATGCCCTTACCGGGATTCGAACCCAGGACCTCTTGCTTCGTAGGCAGGGTCACTACCAAGTAGGCTACAGAGGTCGGTCAGAGGTCGTCATATATATAAAACTTAACAGACAAAGAACATATTTCGAAAAACTTACATATCCAGGCAATATGTACAGTTACTACTATCTTACTTACTATCCAGAAACCTTAGGAACCATCCAGCGCTGATCTTCAGCCTGATTCCTTGCTACCAGGTTTGTCCCATTGGTATCAAAACTCCCCACGAGGAATAAAAGGAAGTCCTAAAATATTATCGGCCCACATACAGCGATTTGTTTTCTCTCTCTAATAATCAACGCATTTGCTTTCAAAAATCAGTTCATGAGGTTAATTGGAAAATAAATGTGGAAATGTTCACGTGGCTTGGCGGAGTACTGAATTGAAGTCGGTTAAAACTTTGTTTTTAAAGTAAATTATATACGAATACGGTTCGACTGAATACGGTTATACTATACTAGAGATGAGCTCACGGAGGAATGTGAAGCCTTTGTGAATACATAGGCTGTTAGTAGGGCGGCGAAATCCACACGGGAGTCGAGCGGGACGCTGTGTCGCTTTCAGTCGCAGGCTTTCTAGACATTTGCTTGCATTGTTCAGAACAGAGAAAGGTTAGTTTATGGTTTCACTGTGGAGTGTCAAATATTAGTACACGGCGCGTATTATCAATGGGCAACCCGGGGCACAAAAAGTTATGAAAGAGTTTAGAGTGTATTAACTAAAGGCATGCCTAAAAATAAGTTTTAGGCAGCCCGGTGGGAATCTGCTTGTATGGGCGCTCCGCCACTGATTAATCTATGTGCATAGGTATAATCTATGTACATAGATTCACGCCTTTATTCCCAAACGGGGTAAGCAGAACACATAATTAATCTTATGTTCCAGTGCCACATTTAGCATAAATGAGGGTATAAAAGACCGACAAATAGGTTCCTAGCCTATCGCCGACAACACACTTCAACCCTGCTCCTTTAGTCGACTTATGTAAGACACCCACGAAATTCTAATCCGACACCACACCACACAATTTTAGTACATGCTGGAATAGTTAAGATACAAATACATAAATACGTGTTTAAGTACTTTTATTTAATAAACATAGGAACATGTTAATTTAACAAAAATGCACAAAACTTATTATAACTATATCTAAAACTAAACTACATATAAAATACAATATTTTTCCTATAATTTCTCTTCCAGCATACGGGCCTTACATACATAAGATTCTAATTTGTTTTTTCTGTAGCTGCAGCGGATAGATGAACTTTGGTGTATCGAAAGCCATGTTTTTAAATTAAATTGTCATCATCCCCCTAGCGTTATTCCCGGTTGTGTCCTAAAAAAGCCCGGAGTCCGCTTTGACACCTAATCCCAAGATTTGGCATAGGTACTAGTTTTTACGAAAGCGACTGCCATTTGACCTTCCAACCCAGAGGGAAAACAAGACCTTATTGGGATTAGGCCGGTTCCCTCACGATGTTTCCCTTCACCGAAAAGCTAACGGTAAATATTCCGTACATAAGTTCCGAAAAACTCATTGGTACGAGCCGGGATTCGAACCCACGACCGCCGCCGAAAATATTGTTTCTAGCTAGTAGTATAATTTTGGCGCATAGTTATGATGTTAGCATAGTTGTTATTCTGAAATCTGGATCGGATTCAAGTTCCAATACAGTCGCGAATATCCCATGTCACCCGGATGTATCACTTAAAAACGGAAAAAAACCAGCCGACGGCCATATTCCGGCAATAGAGATCGGCAGTGTTGCCAATCAAGCATTTCATCGTGAAACCAGTTCACATCTAACAATGGCGTCTATTGTTAAGTGCGGGAGCCATGAACCTTGTCGAAGTAGCTAGAGCTCGTCTTTCACAACTATGTACTACTTAAGGCATCTATTGATTTTCTATAAATATCAAAAACACACGTGCCTTGCGATGGACCCAGCGGGTAACTATCGAACAATGCGAGCTGGAATCTGGAATGTGACCCGCCTACAAGGCCACACGGCATCTCAGACCGACTCTGACATAAGCAACGCCGTATTTACATTCAACACTGTAAGGCACACAAGTCGTTTCGTTTCGCGACGGAACGGCGAGTCTGTGATGCCATACGGTAGCAGTTGGATTCCTAGACGATTCATTAGCGTTCGTATTGATTAATCGATAGCATATTAATCATGTTTAATGCATGAGGACAAGTTAATTAGGAATGTGTAGCCGGAAAATATGTTCCTGGAAAAATTACCCGGCATTGCGGTCGACGATTTAGACACGCGATTTATTGTTACTTACCGAAGCCTTCTGAATCGCTGGCGGGATACGCCGGGCACGGCTGCACCATGGTCGCGGCTCGCGACAATACGTCCAACGCAGATTCAACCTTCTCCATCTCTGATCTCCTCTCTCCTTTACCTGGAAACGAGCGCTCGTATCAAAACCATTGTAGTTGAAATATTTAAAAAACAATACAACCCAAACTCCCAGATCCGATTGCTTCTATAATATAAAATATTTGAGCATTGTTCGACTTCACATAATAATATGCTGTCATTGTTTTAGGTTTGTAAGCACGTCATTCGCTAAATATATTTGACACCGCTGCTGTTCGGCAAGCTAAACAATGAGTGTTTTTAAACAAGGGGTCTCAGCAACCTACCTATTGTAACGCGGATGATTTCACGAATCTTCGGTCGAGGGAATTTTCTAGGAATTTATAGCAGACACGTCTGATGGAGTATAAATATTTTTGGCAACCGGGCACCGATGTCTATTAAAGTATAAATATTTCTGGCGACAAAGCATTGCAAATATGTCGCACAGGCCGCATGCAAATAGTTCGGCGGCGGAAATTCCTGATCGCATGTAAACGACTAGACGGTGGATAGACGCGATCCAAGCCGTACGAGCGGGCGTATCCTGACAGCGCAAAGTCGTATGTGTTTACATGTTGAAGTCACATGCGTCGGTACTCTCCCACGGGCGAGGCGGCAGATCGGATCAAACAAAGAGTTGTGAAACGTGGGTCGACCGCATACCGCAGCGGGATCGGGAACGCGGCCAATGGTCCACGCTATGGCAGATAAGACATTCTCAGCGCAACCTTCTAACAGATTTGATAGATGGCGCGGCATGACTTTCTATTAAATTCCATATCCTAGGTACTTTTCATCGAATGCGACAGTTCGGTTTGATCAATGCGCCTAATTTGCCGCTGTTTTAAAAACATACTAGTGAATTGTACCTTCCCATAATAGATTTGACAGAGTCGATGATCAATTTAATCATAATGAAATTGAATATTTTAGAGGAGATATGTTGTACAAAGTGACAGCTATTTATGCTAATAAATAGCATTTTTTTCAAATTAAATGATGGTTATGTTGTGATACCTGGTAGCTAGTAAACAGGCAAGTACATAACATTATCTAAGGGCAAGTAATATATCTTCACTACCGTGAGAATGCGACATTCATCGTACGATATACAGATATGATATGACATTATGATTTGATTGCTTGGGAAGCACTGCAACCAACTGACCTTACTAAAAGATGAAGAGATTGAATTGTACAGAGCAATTACTATCATTACAATAAATGAGGACGTTGGCAGTCACTGAAACAATTGACCACCACGAAGTTCCCAAGCACACGGCATAGTTCATACATAATAAATGAAACGATAAGATTCTATAAACGAAGTTATCATCAAATCGTTGTACCTACTAACTTACCAACAAATCTAAAAGGTTAATGAACACTTCAAAGTCATCGATAGTAATTATCAAAACTGGATTTCAGACTTAGCTCTGTGCTGCATGACACTCGCCAAATATTGCGATAATAATAAACGCGATCCGCATGGTTAAATTGGCATACCACGCGGAATATTTGTGTGATG
Source organism: Epinotia bilunana (assembly GCA_947049275.1). Lineage (NCBI taxonomy): Eukaryota > Metazoa > Arthropoda > Insecta > Lepidoptera > Tortricidae > Epinotia > Epinotia bilunana. Next base: position 24,690,181 of record OX346259.1, on the reverse strand, counting down.
GCCGCGAGCCATGAGGTGATAAATAAAGAAAAATGCTTAATTACATCGTTACCATTAGTTAAACTATTTTTATTGCTCGTTGAATGTACAAATTGGGCCTCATGTCTAAAGACTAAAAACTGACGTTTTGTTGAGCCTGCACGATTGGTATAACTGTGAGAACTTTCTTTTATCACAAGTCAGCGACACAACACTGAAACGGCGTACTGATTAAACGGATTCCACACATATCTGTAACATTTCTACGGGTCCTGATGAACCATAATGAGGACAATAAATGGACGACAAATTCCCGGAACGGATGACATTGAACTTTCAAAAGTGGACATTCCTCGAGACACCGGACAAATAATAGGTGTAGATGAGGGGTCGAGTAAACACGACGGTATGACGAGTGATGCGGTGGATGCGTTAATGACGAGGAATTCGGTGGGTACATTAACCACAATAGAATTTTTCTGGCCGGAGGCACAGTCACGTCACGAGTTTGAGCGGAGGTGGCTGGCTGGAGAATTTCGTTTCGACACATACCCGTATAAGCTGAGGAAAATGCTAAAGGTCCGGTAGGCTAAATGGCACTTATTTGCGGCAAAACTGGAATTTCGACCAAGCACGAACAGTTTGTGCTATACTTATAATACTTTAGTCTTACCATAATGTTTACATTAGGAGTAATTTTTCCATACCTACAAAACGAATACTCAGGTTATTTACCGTAGAATTTTCCTTTCTTTAAACAAAATCAATATAATAAAGCTGGTCTGTATGTTTTGACTTTTGATTATATTCATCATACCCCTAGCTTTCTCTCGGTAGTGCTCAAACGAGCCCGGGATCCGCTTTATCACTTAATCCCTAGATTTGGCGTAGGTACTAGTACCGCGTCAGTGCTAAATCACGAAAAACTTTTTCACGAAAACTTTTTCACGAACGACTTTATCACGAAAAACTTTATCACGAATAAACTTTATCACGAAAAGACCATATCACGAAAACTTTATCACGAAAAATTTATCACTTAAGACTTTATCACGAAAACTTAATCACGAATAGACTATATCACGAATAGACTTTATCACGAAATATCTCAATCACGAAAACTTTACCACGAAAAGACTACCTATATCACCAATAAACTTTAATTCCAGATATTAAAATGCTATCCGTGCGACTACATTACTAAGTGAGCGACTAGAAATACAGAGAAGTGGGAACAGGGACTTAGTGACAAAACCGACTCGGATCGCGGATAGGTTAGTTTTATTTTTTTATAAAAGATCGGAAAAATCTCTGCTCATTAAAGTATTTTATTTAGACTTATCTTGTTACGCATAATAGCTCATTAAGATTTTTCGTGATAAAGCCTATTCGTGATAAAGTCTTTTCGTGATAAAGTTTTCGTGATTTAGATTTTTCGCGATACAGTCTTTTCGTGATAGTCTTTTCGTGATTTAGTCTATTCGTAATAAAGTTTTCGTGATAAAGTCTTTAGTGGAAAGTTTTCGTGAAAAAGTCTTAGTACATATGTATTGCTGTCGCGCCAACTTCAAGCCTCCCCCCGCAGAGCGCGATAGAGACAACTGCAGCTTGGACCGAAAGTACATATTAAAAGTACATAAAATCAACGTCTCGTAGTCCCCTGGTTTGTTCTCCAAAAATATTTAACTATTCTTTTTATTAAATATCAAAGAGGCTTTGGCAATGTTCCTATGTTTTCCTTTTTTTTAATAATCTAGTCAAAATTGTTTTCTGGATGTTTAAACACAGCGGAAAAATCTGGCATTTTTTTAGGTTTTCGAAGGGTAATATCTCTTTTAAGAATAATTTTATGAAAAAAAGGAAAACATAGGAACATGTTAATAGTAGCCATAGATTTATGGAAAAAAATTGCTCTACTGCCATTATCCAGGGAGAAAACAGGGGACTACGTTTCTATGGAAAAACGGCCCTTGTGTTTCCTCTTAAGTCGGCATTCCTTCTAAGTTAAATAGCTGTTGTGTTTTTAAATCGCTTAAATTCTTTCGTTATCAACAATTATTTTGTTTAAAAGCAATTTAGATTAGATATGTCTATATGGAATGCCACCAGTATTTATAATATATTGGAAATATCATTATAACTAATCTATTAATTAACAAATATGATGCTCAATGATCGACAAGAAAGGATACATACTTCCAGGTAATGATCCTACTAATATTATAAATGCGAATGTTTGGATGTTTGTTACTCAATCACGCTTAAACGGCTCAACCGATTTGGATGAAATTTAGCACGAAGATAGTTTATAGCCTGGATTAAAATATAGGATAATGATGAAATATAGGAGTTTTTATCCCGGGTCCACGCAAACGAAGGTGCATCAACTTGACTCAGTTTTGGCCCAACGAGCTTGCCCACTAACTACTGGCGTCGCGGCAGACGTGTACTGCGGCGCTAACACGCACTTCGAAACTCGAAGTTCGGGTATCTCCATCTCTATCGCGCTTATGATACTCGAGTGACAGGGATGCATGTATACGAACTTTGAGTTTCGATTTTCGCGGTAGCGCCACAGCGGCCAGGGATCAACGTCACCATGCAGTGCTCGCCGTGGCGGGGGAGCGCTTGTGGCTTAGCTCAGTTCCCTAGAGAAGGTACCCATGATGTTCCAGAACCAAGTTAGGTCTACACATTGTTGTTGTCAGTTCATTGACTGGAGTAGTCCAGTCAATGAACTGACAACTTGTATGGAAAAAATGACAATTTTGGAAATTTATAATAATAGCTTATTTTTTATGTGTAACGTATATATTTTCAATTAAATAGTTACCCAGCGACAAAATCCGACAAAATGATGAAGTCAGAAAAAATATGAATAAATATTTTTGTGTTGGTTCATTTACATTTGCTCTATAATATTCAATCTTACAAAAAAAGACAATGCATGCTTCATTTAAATCTACGTAATTAATTACTTCCGGGTTGGAAAATTTGTCGGATTCTTGAATAAATCATCTTAGAAAAACATTTTAAAATTAAATCAACAACAAAAGCGCTATTATAAATTAATGTTTTTCAAAACCGTATTTTGCCTCAGTAGTAGAGACGAGGCGCGGGAAGGACTCTAGCTGGACCTTTTTTTTTGTGGAGAAAACCTGCGAATCAGGTACCCAATTACTGCATCTGCGCTCTCATGCCCCTGCATAAATAAATTATAGGAAGGAACTTTAGGGTCTCCTAGGTCTAGCTAGCGTCCCCTGACTCTGGCTAGACCTAGGAGATCCTAAAGTTCCTCAATAGGGGTGTAGACACTAAATAAAATAATCAATAATGCTGCATTTTCACGAACAAAGATTCAAAATGTAGTCAAATGGAGAAAAAAACAACGCTTTAGGTTAAATAATCACAAAGTTAAAAGCGTCTAAATCCAAAGCTTTAAGGGGGGGTAGTTCTGTCCGTTTTCCGCAAAACGCACCTTCATATGAATGATTGCCATGGATCGTGATGTCACGATCTCCTAGCGTTTTTTTCTCTCTAACAAGCAACACGAAAACGGTTGTAGGTTCGTAATTTTTTGAGATATCTGAACGGGATTCTCGTCATTCTCGGGATTCTCTTGAAGTAATAATACATTTTGAGTCTACACCCCCTTATTGACGACTTGGAGAATGTAGTGGATAGAAATTTGACACTACACACACTTTCACCAAAAGTTGGGTTAGATTAGGTTGTCTCTGTGGGTACAGTCAAGGGAAGTAGCATCTTTTGTACAATCAGCAGCAGAAGTTGCTAAGCGGTTCTAGTGCACAAAATGATTTACACACCAACTCTAATATCAGGGGAATAAGGATCTGTGAAGGTAATTTTGAGTGTGTTATTTTGCTGAGGTACTTCTGGAGCAGACTGTACCTCCGGCGCATTGAATTAGGGTAAAAAAGAATTATTGCATCGTCTACTGTACATTTTTAAGTTACAATGTAATTTTACGCATCATCATCATATCAGCCGAAAGACGTCCACCGCTGGACATAGGCCTCCCCCAAAGAGTGCCAGTGCCCGGTCCTGCGCCACCCGCATCCAGCGGACTCCCGCAACCTTTACCAGGTCACCAGTCCACCTTGTGGGCGGCCTACCCACGCCGCGCCTTCCGGTACGTGGTCGCCACTCGAGAACCTTTCCGCCCCAACGGCCATCGGTTTTACGTGCTAGGCTAGTTTACGCGTGATACGACATAATATATATATATTATATACATATATTGTTGTATGACCCCGTTTTTGAATCCGCAGTCGGTATTGCCTAGTGATCGCGATCGCTACCAACATCCCATTCGAGAATGGCTTCGATTACAGTATTAAAAAAAAATGTCTTTTGAACAGATGTTTGTTGCCGAAGTGTACGTAAAACGTTATCACCTGCTACTCCAAACGAAAAGCACATGGTGGCCGAACCTTGACATTCCGAAAGTTAAAAATAATATTTTTCGTGTACCCCTCAGTTTCAATTGCAACCTTATTTCAATCGGTTTAAAGTTAGTTTTAGTGCTGTTATCGGTTGTCTCGTTAGGGCTGGCCCGCATTTGGGGTGCGGTGCGTTTACGACGGTTGGCAGGCTACCCCTGCTGCGCATGTGCTGTGGTTTAAGCCGTCGTAAGTGCACTTGGGTTTTGTGCACTTAGGCCCTTTTGCAATTGCAGTGGTAAATGCGCACGTGGCCGGAGGGGCCGCCGGGACCGGGCAGATGTTTCCTTTGATGTAGGGTTGCCCAAATTCTATAAGCATCCCTTTTGGTAGCTAAGCCTGGCCGCCTAGGGGGCCTAAAAATAAATGAACGGTAGACTAAGAACTGAGAATGCGAAAAAAATGCCTACTTAAATGTAAATGAAAATAGATATAATAGAACAGTTAACTCATTTTAATTTATTAATAAAATGTTAAAAATGAAATAGGTAAAAGATAACTAACGTGGCTGATTTATGATAGGGCGAGTTGGTAATGTTGGTATGTGAATATACGACAAGAAGAATCTGTAAAACCTGGCCCCGTATCATGGTCGGCCTTATCACGCGATAAGTGACAAGATAGAGCGCCCGTCTCGTTCTATTGAACGGTGTCAGCCAGTGACGTATTGATTACGATCTTGTCACTTATCGTGTCATAAGGCCGACCATGATACGGGGTCTGACTGCATACATACCTATACCTATACACCTATACGTTTAATAATTTACTTTACAATTGTGGTTCATGTTCGCTAAAGCATGTTGCATTTGTGTATGAAAAGATTAAAGTCCCGAATACTCATATTTCTTCAGGTTACCATCGCCTCGTGTTGGATTGTAACAAAACTTTGCATATACAATGACATGAGGTATATCATAAATGTATATTTCAGCCAATAACAGAAGTATGGTATCCGATAGGTACCGCTTGGTTTCAAGACTTTCAAGCTTCAAACAAATGAATGCAGTGATCTACGTTCGATAGAGATAACACGGTAAGATTCGTAAGACATATGGGCAGTGAATCTGCGGGTCACACTGGTTAATCGGGCGTTATCGACGCGTTATCTGCCATATGCGTCGGCGCAACTATCGGTCGCATTCCGCGCTATTATGCTCGCGAGATTCCACGCGCCGTACGAAAATAAGGCCATTACTGAACTCCTTACGGCGTTGAAATAGGGGTCATTATTGAACGTGCAGTTTTTTGCGGCAAGTAGCGGCGAATTTTTTGCGTGCAAACCGGTAGGTAGGTATGAGTAAGTACTGTACTGTCGAGTAATGAGAATCAAAACACTCGGGCGGTTTGATCTCATTTTTATGGCAATGCTTTAATGTTACAATCAAACACTGACTTGAAAATGCCTACCTATATCCATACTAGGTATTAAACGAGAAATATTTGTACTAATATAAATATAAATATAATATATACCTATATGTGTTTGTAATCACGTTCTCGAAAACGGCTCTAACGATTTCGGTGAAATTTGCAATATAGGGGTTTATGGAGGCGAAAAATCGATCTAGCTAGGTCTCACATCTGGGAAAATTCGTTAGGTATCTCCGTATTTTTACCCGAGCAGAGCTCGGTCGCCCAGGGACTTTATATTAGGTAAGCAAGTATTTACCTACATAATTTTTTGTACCAATGTATCTATAGGTACGTTTTTAGTTTCTTTATAGTGTCGCAGTCAAAAAGCCAGCGTCGTTAAAAAAATGCGATACCATGTTGGAACACAAACAAAACAACACACTGCTGATGATTTCAGCAGGTTTTACTCGGTACGAACTTCATCCATAAATATTATGTTTAACCTTAATGCAATGTCGTTCGGTTAAATATTTGATTACATTTAATATCAGTTCAGACGTAAACATCAAGGAATTCAAGTAGGTAGAAGGTACTCACTTTATTTATTTCCAATTCAATTCCCGTCCTCGATAAGCAGCAAACAGCAATGTCCTCACATAAATACAACTAACAATGTGATAATCAAGCACACGATTACGAACAGAAAAGTAAGTTAGGAAAAAGTTCACAGCGTAACAGAACCGGTGACGAACAAAAATCAATACCGCATTGCAAAAACTGTTTAGTTTCACACAACTCGCAGCCAGTTCGCTCGGCGCAAAAAAACACACTGATTCTCAACGATTAACATCCATTTTACGTCAATTGCACAGTCGTATTATTTGTTGTTATTTCATAAAACCCAACTAGCGCGCCACGACACTGTTGACGAAATAATCGCGTTTGACATTTGAGCCGAGCCGAGCCCACAGCTATTGGAATGCAGGGAATGTCAAATATGTTCAGTGCTGCCATCTATGTAAAGGAATGTTAAACGTCGCAGCGGCGGCACACTGGAGCGCTCGCTTCTAGTAAAAACGGCCCCCACTTTTAACAAACAATATGAAACATAAGCTTTACGCAATAACTATACAAATTTGGAAGTAGACGTTACCGAATCATTTGCTTAAAGTTGATGTTTAACGTTTTGTGGCTATGAAAGTAAAGTAGCACATTTGCAAATCCATCGGAATGCGTCCAAGTTAAGGCCGCCGTAGCTACGTCACAGCCGCGCAGGCGTCATGGTAGTCCGTCTGCTGCAGGGTTATCGACACACGTTGGAAAGAACCAGGGTCAGCTTCCATTGCTCAGTGCACGTAGCATAGCGAATAAATGCTTGGTTTCGGTTCGGTACTTTCATTAACATTTATAAGCTTTAATTACACACAAAAGAAGAAATATTCTTTACGATTTCTACGAATTTATAAATGTTAAGTAGTCGGCTATCCATATTATACTAGTGGCACATTAATAATATACTGCTAGTCACGTCTACATTACAAAATGCTTTCCGTAAGTTGATACCAGTGCAAAATTTTGGGCATTTTCTTACAAACATTTTGCAGTTTAAGGTTACTAAACTTATTCGTTTTTAGCGCCATCTGTTAGAACTTACTGATAATGGTGGGTTACTTAGTCACTTTTGTGGCGACCATGGTGAACTAAGAACAGGTTTCAAGGTATTGCGCTAGATGGCATTAACTAAGAAGAACAGAAAGATTGTGTAATCTGAAAAATGGGGATTACGTGGATGTCACACCGCGATGCATCTCAGGACGGAGGTGCGTTTCTCGTTGTATGCAAGTACCTTCCTCAGTTTGTATATAAATTCCGTGTGGTACGACTCGTACTGCAACGCACCTCCGTCCGGCGAAATTTGTATGCAGCTCCGCACATCCGTCCGTTGATGCGTCGCAGTGTGACGACCGCCTTAATTCATATTTATTGAACGGACGAGCGAAGCGAACGAAGTTCTCCGTTTTTCTTGCGCCGAAATTCTGCGGTTCCGGATGTCCTGTCCAGTATACCTACTTATTCCAAGCAATGACGCGTAGTTGAGTGTCCAAGAGGCAACCGGAAGGCTCGCGGTATTTGAGCTCCCGAAGTGTTGTGGAACCACCCTGTGCAACCCGAACTGAGCCAATTTAGACACGGGGCGGAAATAGAAAAACAAAAGAAAAAAAAATTGTCGCGAGGCAGCAGATTGAAACAGCGGTTGCCTGAAAGTGTGTGTTACGTTACGCTGTTTATACATATAATGAAATGCTGGTCTGAATCGAATACCATTTTTTTTCACGGCAGAGATACACAAACGAAGTTCGTTTTCGTTTCGCGGTAGGCCCTCTGCGGCGCTACCACGTACTTCGAAAGTCGAAGTTCGGGTATTTCTATCTCTATCGCACTCCCTTACTCGCGTGACAGGGATGCATGTATTACGAACTTCGACTTTCGAAGTTAGTGGTAGCGCCGCAGCTCACAAAATTTCACGTGAATCGGTTCAGAAATGCATGTAGTAAGAGAACAGCCGGACAGAAACGACTTTCGGCGCAAGGTGAAGCATAGAACTTCGATCGTTCGACAAGACAGTCTTTTTTACGTTTCTTTTGTTTGTTTTGCTCGACTTGGCGGAGGCACGGCACGCCGGGCACGGCTGTGCGTGACTACAATCTCGCCAGGTTACGCGAATTTAGACTCTTTAGTCTTTACGCAGATAAATTCGCGTAACCTAGTGGCTAGTAGCTACGGTAGCCTAGTGGTTCAGGCATGCGGCTGTCAAGCGGCGGCCGTGGCATCGAATCCCGGCTTGTACCAATGAGTTTTTCGGAACTTATGTACGGAATGTCATTTGATATTTACTGCTAGCTTTAAGGTGAAGAAAAAATTTGAGGAAAACCTGCACAGACCTGCGAAGAAATTCAAAAGGTGTACTTATGTGAAGTCCCCAACCCGCACTGGGCCAGCGTGGGGACTACTGCTCGTTCTCATCCGTGACAGAGGCCTGTGCCCAGCAGTGGGACGATAGGCTAATTTATTATTATATATTTATTATTGTACAAAATAAACATAGTAGACAACAAAAAGATAAGTTATTTACACAAAAATAATTTACCTTATTAAGAAACGCATCTTTTATTCTAAACGCCCAATGTCATTTTTAATTTAAAGTAACTGAAAGTAGTATAATTTTTTTTTTCCTCACCATGTTGCATCATAACATAACATAAATGTCCTTATGGGCGCGTGCGTGGTAAGCATGCTGGTGCTTACCCACCCTGTTTCGACTTACTACTTGGCGAGGGCACAGTATAGGAACAGTAGATAAACTTCGAACAAAGGTACATCGCACGGCTGCACACATGCGCGCGTGTTCGGTACGCACACACACATAGCCTTCGGGAATGATGGAGAATGCTTCAATCGGGGCCGCGCCGTTGCAGTGTTCGCTCGTTCTCACTCGCTACGTCAAAGGAAACCGCCTCGTAGGTATGAAGACAGCGAGCCGCCAGTGCCACGATATCACAAGGAGCCGAATAGGCTTGTAACTAAGCACCTGCCAACCTAGTTCAGTTAAGCAACTATTATACTTACTAAGAAATATTTTAGGCATAGTATAGTGGTATTAAAATATTCGATGAAGTAGGAAACTAAAAACACATACCTAACTATCTATAATATTATAACTTTGTGTATACAATATTGTCTATTAAACTGTAACATAAATACTTTGCATACTTAAAAGCAAAATTAGAGGTATGCCAAGCCACAAACTTGACACAGCCCTGCGCATCGAGCGAAAGTAGGTAACGAACGCTCCTAAACGACCTCAGATTACCTACTGTATTATTCTTCTATACTGTGGCGAGGGCGAGGTTACGCATAGAGTTTGAACGTGCTTAGTTAAATTGCCTGCCAGGAAAAGGGTTACCTTAGTAACACCGATAAAATTAAACACTTTGTACATGACACAGTATTTATTCCATCTAACAAAACACTTTATAAATCTTGGTACAAATCAACAGATTTCATCAACGAAAATACAAGAGGTACACTTCATACCTACTTAACAATAGAAATAATAGTGAATCTAAAAACGTAGGTACATTATTCAGTAATTTCGGAAGGCAGGTAGTGCTAGGTAGCAACAAAAGAGACTTTTTTGAAATTAACGGACAAAAAGCGCCTAACCTTACTGTGTGTTACAATAATAGCTCATTGGATAATTCGTTTCAGACCATTCTCCGACTAAACAATGTTCGGTTGTTCGAATAGAGTCGGAAGAGGCAAAATTGCCACCCCTTCAATTACTGCCTTATGTACGATTCCCACCGAACGGGCCGCGCCGGAGCGCATTCTATTACATGCAAAGGAATTTGAACCGTCTATACGGTAGTTACATTTCATATTTGAATGAATCCTGCATCCACTGCGAGGCGGCAGCTACCGACGCGGTCGGTGGAGATTGTAATCAATTATGAATTGTATCTGCTGTATAGACGGTTCAAATTCCTTTGCATGTAATAGAATGCGCTCCGGCCTGGCCCGTTCGGTGGGAATCGTATAATACATTTGTTAAGAAAATCTTGCAATAGTGCAGGTATAAGGATAGGGTTTTTCGGTTAAAAACATTGACTCCTATCCTATAGTCCGGTTTGTGATATAGGTACAATCAGGCCCCTATTTCACCAACTTGACAATTGTCACCTGACACTGACAATTAGCCATGCATTGCTTGTTCTAGAATTCAAGGTGGTTGCTAGGTCACTTGTGGATCCAGCAATGTACAGAGAATTGTCGTTGTGAGGTGACAATTGTGGGATTGGTGAAATAGGGGCCAGGTATCCTATCGCTATCACAAAATTCCATTTCCCAACTGTAACGCTCGAATTTTCATTTCGGCTAAATGCCAGTTTTCTCGAAGTACGCAAAGGTTTTGATTCTTTTTAATATACAGGGTGTATCAAAAATGGGGTGTGAACCGATCAAGGGCATGTTCGGTAGCGTATTGCGATTTCAATGCATGTATATTTAAAAAAAAAATGATTTGTTTACATTGATATTTTTGTTTTTGCTTACATTGCAGTCTTTGTTATATAAAAAACATAAACAAATGCATATTTGAAATCGCAATGCGCTACCGAATATGGCCTTAATCGGTTCACACCCCATTTTTGATACCACCTGCATATTTATCGTGCAGAACCGATTAGGTTAGGTTTGTTTTATAATAATCCTGAAAAATTTATGGTTTTTGCCGAAAGGAAAATTCGGACAAACGATACAGTTGGGGAATAAAATGTAGTGAATGCGATAGGTAACCGTACAATCAAAATTTACCCAGAAGATGGCGTTAACTTCTTGGGTACCTAGTACGTAAGGATATTTATCACGATTTTATTACGTTTACGATACATCATTGCGCGATAAAGAATGGTAAAAAAAAATACTTTAAGAGGAAATACTAAGGTCGAGATAAAGAAAAGGTTGAGATAATTGAGAAATAGGTATTTGTAAAATGTATTGCTGTCGCGCCAACCACAAGGCTCCCGCCGCAGCTTGGACCAAAAGTACCTATTAAAATTACATAAAATTAACGTTTCGTAGTCCCCTGATTTCTTCTCCAAAACTTGACCTATTTAACTATTTATTGTTATTAAAAATCAAAGAAAGGCTTGGGCCGTGTTCCTATGTTTTCCTTTTTTTAAATAATCTAGTCAAAATTGATTTCTGGATGTTTGAACACAGCGGAAAATCTGGCGTTTTTTTTAGGTTTTTGAAGGTAAATATCTCTTTTAAGAATACATTTATGAAAAAAAGGAAAACATAGGAACATGTCAATAGTAGCCATAGATTTATGGAGAAAATATGATTGCTCTTCTGCGATTATCCAGGGAGAAAACAGGGGACTACGTTTCTATGGAAAAACGGCCGTTATGTTTCCTCTTAATTATTATGCACTTTGCCTCCAAGCATGCTCCAGCGCGGCGGCGTGAAAGCTGTTCTGAGGAGAATTTAGTAAGAGAAAGGCCGGTTCACACTATTTTAAAGTAATGATCACATTCATATCCTAAACATTACTGTTAACTTTTATTATATGTATGTATATAATAAACATCTCACTTGGGAATCTTAGTAACTATTCTATACGTAATTTAATAATACTCGTAAATTCATAAATAGGTATTTTCGGTAATAATTTGGTTCCTTTATTTTACTCCAAAAATCGTAAGGTCCAACAAAAACATTATTTTAAATTAGAATTTAACAACATAATGGACACTCATAAGTAATAGGTACTTAGGTGATATTTATGTAGGTACACTTATTAAATACATAGGTACTTATTTTGATATTTTTATGTTCCTATTTCACAGAAAAATACAGGTAAGTTTATTGATTTGGAATCATGCATATCTAATATTAATTTTATTTTCATATTTATTTCATAAATATAACATCTTTTCAACACATCCATAATAGGCATTCTGTACGAGTGTGTATAATATAAGTACGTAGGAAATAGTACGTAATATGCATTTATAGGAAAGTGACAGATATCTTTTATCCTTATATTAAGTACCTACCTAATCGGAATTTTGTAGCGATAAGTAATGATTTTTCATCTGCGTCGCAATGTCTAGAAAATACTGTCAAAATCGCGTCATAACGTAAGTATATATAAGTATTAAAGTAAAACGCAAAAGTGCGATCAATGTCTTCCACCTTTTACAAAATTAACCCTCTAGCCGGAAAAAGGCCTATTAAAAGTCATCCTTGGAATTTTTATCATTGTGAATTGGAATAGAGTTCATATCATATGTTTCAATCGTATAGAATTATAAAAAAAGTGCGGATTCAGAGTTCAACAAAAAAGGGCTTTATAGCCCTTGACTTAGGCAATTACCACAGAAGAGACGCTAACCTAAACCTGACAATGAACCTTTTCATTTCTTATCTTATTTTTGCTTCAGTTATTTTATATATTCAGTAAATTACCTGAAGTTAAGGACTCAAGATATCTTTCACATCGGGAATTTCTTAGGTATCACATTCATACGTTTCCTACCTAACTAATTTAATGGTACTTGTAAATAATCTCCATTCTCCATTCCTATCCCTTCCGTAACTTGCTCTATCATAGTCCGACAATCCTTCTACTTGTATATATTACACATATATTAAATTTGTAAAACATTGGGGGACGGTTCGTATTAAATAAAATATTAACGATATTTTATGGATTCGTAGTCATGGGTCTCAGCGAACGAAAAAACCTTAGAATGTGAGCTCCTTACAAATTTCTACCCAAACACGTGCCTATTAAAAGCCGGTATGCGCATGTTCGAACGGCTGCCTGGCATCGTTTTGACACCCCGCATAATGGCAATGGCACCCATTCTGTGGGGACATTTTGCGGCGCTACTTAGACTTCTATGGTTTATTGATTCGCTGATGGGTGTGAATTGAATTTGAAGTAGACTACATTGAAGCTGACGCCCCGGTTACGTAGCATGTGTGTCGAAATATTCTACAACCAGGCCGGTCCCTGTAGTTGCTTAGGCTAAACTCGGCTCCCGCGCAACTCCGAGGTACAGTTCACCGGAACGCGGTTGACAGTGACACCACGGTACTGCGGCCAACGTTGTACAGTCGAGGTCAAAGATATGTATACATTTCTCGCCTTATTACAATGGAGTAAGGTGCAAAGGTGTATACATATCTTCGAAGTCGACTGTACCAAGACATGAAACGAGATGACCGAAGCCAGACGATAGAGTTCGTGGTATACGGTAAAACGGGATGCCATGATTTCAGTTTTCTAGCTGTCCAACTTCGGTCTTGTTAGACAGAGGACCTTCGTTAGCATCATTGGTTATTTATTCTGTGGCATAACACGAGTCAAATTTTATGCGCAGTCAAGCTCCAGTGTGGACGGTCCCTCAACGGTTTAACTAGAATTTGTGCGGATGATCCAAAATGCAGCTGAAGTCAGTACGTTATTTTATATTAATATTTGGAAGGAAGAATATCAACATTGGAGATTGGAATGAGCTCAAGAAGATAAGAGCCAAAGGGACTAAGATATCTAGAAATAAATGAAATACTTAGATAAAGTTTGCGCCGCGTTTTAGTTAGTTGACTTTGCATTCAGGCATTGCATTCAGTTGCTCCTGAAGGAGGAACGTCGTTGGCAATGCAATCGCTATGTCACTTTGTTGTGTCTCGAATTTAAACAATCGGCCATTGAAACTAAATTTCAGGCGAGACACGAAATGTCAGTCCTAAAATGTAAATATAATGCAACTCACATGTTTATCTACTGACCATTGAAGTCCAAACGATGTTTTCATAATGCAAATCTATTTAGAAAATTCTACTTCGCCCAGTTGCTAGTACAAACACATAGCTTACACTACGACGCCATAGAATATATTATAGGGCAGAGGAACTGACAAACATATTGGGCCACTAAGTGGTCTGTGATAGTTTCAGAGCCATGGTCTAGGGAGGTAAGAAGAAGTATAAGCACTACCACCATAGACCATCGATACCAGTAAGACTCCATTGAAAAACGCTCATGATTAAGATGCAACACCTCATCAAATGCGAAAAAAGAGCTGCTGTATTCCCTTGGCCATTTAATATTCTTGAGCCAGTTAGGTCTAAAGTATCGGCTCTTGCGGTAAACCATCCCAGACCACACCAGCCAACTAAGTAATCTAAATTATTTTAACATCCCATCACCCCACATTATTTCATTGTTGTGTAGGCCTATCTAATGCTCGCTACTCGGTGCATTCCACCCACTAAAAAACTAACGAATATACCGATTTCATAAGCAAAACCGCAGCATTGGGACTTAGGATCACATTAAGATCTACAACTATTTATGTTTAATGCCTAGCCTGTTTGTGACCGGAAAGCAGTGGTTTGGCCTTTAAATTTCAGTCAGTAAATTGACTCCAGGTAGATGTTGAGCCAATTTCTGTTGGGATCTATGTTATATAAAATACTAGTTTGATCGCTCATGTTTTCATGTGAAAGTCAGTATTATCAGGCGCTTTCATACGTATGAACAGTAAATTATAAGGGCGGGTTGCTTCAACGACATGCAGCTGCTGACGACGCCGTATTTAACGCTGTCAGCAGCTGACGGAAATGCGTCAAAAACTGAAAAATATCAGATTATAACAGATGCTACTTACGATTACCATTGATTTGAAACGACCCGCCCTTAGTCTCGTATTTTGAAGCCAGTTGCGTAGATAAAAGCTGCAGTCTAACACAGTGATTTTTGCTCACGAGGTGCATATTGCTTTTCTTTAATTGCTTAACACCGTTTTATGACGTTTCGTTGTTTAAGGCTTATATGGAAAAAGTCCGCAGAATTTCATAGACTGATTTGTAAAGTAAAACTAGGATGTAAGTTGGGTAAGACCGCAGAGCGTTTTAACCGCCACACTTTTATGTAACGATTTATTGCCGAATAAAACCTCATGGTGGCATTTAGTTTCAATATAAATCGCAAGTAGAAAAGCAAGCTTATTTGTTTTTAATTAAGCTTGGTGATTTTATCACGCTAGGCCCTCCACAAATCGTTACATAAAAGTGCGGCGGTTGAAACGCTCCGCGGCCTTACCCATTTATGTTTATTGTTTTCCTTCCTATCATCGTAGTTTTCTTTTCGTTTAAAATATCGGCATTATATGACAGTGTACAGATGTGTATTATTCTGAACAAGAATTAGATTACCCGCGTCGATTATGCACCAGTTATTCTATCCTCAATTTTGGCTTATGTTCAAAAATGTAGACTCGCATGTATTACACCTCACCAAATGGCCACAACGGAAGACCAGCGCTGGCGTTGCCAGCATTACGCTGAGTTGTGACCATTTCGTGGCAAATGTGTATGTGCGTACGTGTCCACTCCACAGTTTCTTTTTTTTTTGTTGCCATGAATAAAATGTTTTCTTTCTTTTATTTCTTTATTTGTTTTTATTATCTTTGCAAATATTTCAATCGTTACTCAGACATAGCATCTGAAGGTGTCTTAATTTAGACTTCGGTTTGACCCGTTGACTAACTGAGAGGTCAATATAGTGTGGATACATATGGTACATGATTTAATTTGGCCTGTTGCAAATTGCTATTTCGCCGTGCACAATAGAGTAGGAATACCTACGTGTTCCATTGACTGTTTAAGAGGTTTATAATAGGTACGTATCTGCATCTGACACAGAAAAGAAGTCGGATCTTTCTTATAAGATCATTAAAAACCGACAAATTCATATACATATGCACTCACCTATTTAAACACCATCTAAAGTCTTGTTACACATATATCTAATAGCTTACCTCAAAATTCGTCTTAATTCTCAGTGGTGACCATTGGGTCTTGCAAATGATGTCTCCCCTATACCTTCTATAGATTTGTTACTGACATTGTGTAGACTTTTGGTGGTGCTGGGTTTTAATTACTGGTAACAACGCACTACACAATCCACAGTTGAACCTCCAGGACCACAAGGTTGAATTCCTAAAATGTTGGATTTGCATAAAGTTGAATTTGCAGCATGTTGAATGTTAAAATGTTGAATTTGCATAATGTTGAGTTCTTTTTATGTCCAATTCGCATAATGTTGAAATATTAAAAAGTTGAATTCCCACAACGTTGACTTAAAACGACAAATAATTCGAACAGTTTTGACGGAGCCCCGCAGAGCGGGGCTCCTATTTCTGGTCTGTTTGCCCTTCGGGCATCTGAAGATACCTAACGAACCTAACCTACCTACCAGTAGTACCCACCAGGTAGTTCAACTGGTAGGTAGGTTAGGTTCGTTAGGTATCTTCAGATGCCCGAAGGGCCAACAGACCAGAAATAGGAGCCCCGCTCCGCGGGGCTCCGTCAAAACTGTTCGTATTATTTATCGTTTTAAGTCAACGTTGTGGGAATTCAACTTTTTAATATTTCAACATTATAAGAATTCAACATTTTGCGAAACTAAATATATTCAACTTTCTGGGAAAGTCAACATTTCGGGATTTCAACATTTTAGGAATTCAACCTTGTGGTCCTGGAGGCAGTTGAAGTAAGTAATGGAACATGTTGAGCCTTTATGTTAAAGATTATTTATCATAATGCCTTATCACGTTAGTATTTCTATGGACTGCATTTAAGGGCAGCTTTATCAGCCCAGGAATATTCGTTAATATATTATGGACACTGGCTTGCATATTGTTACTTTGAGTTTTTGTAATGTGATTTGCATACATTATCTCGAGAATTAACATATTAATTTCTGCATATTTAGACTGTGCTTATATCCCATTATTTTTTCTGCATATAAACCTAAATTAAATTAAGCTACTGTGAAGATGTAAATTGGTTAATATAAAATACATATTAAAGTAAGTATATAATTATATATATACCTTTATAAATGGGCCCGGATTCTTATTAACCTTTAAATATATTTTCCTTTCTGTTTGTTACAATATCTCCAACCATAAATTCATATTAACTGCTATAATTATAGATACTTAATATTTTTTCCACAAAACAGGTAAATGCAACCTAAATGCATTATTAAAAAATTATCCTTAATTTTAGTCTAACTAATAACACCTTAGGTTATCACAATATATAAGTAACTATAATTTTAAAAATGATATGTACGAAACAATTAAATATATAATCACGCATAATATTATCTCCGCTTTAGGTGTATAAATATAAAAATACAAGTTGATAAATATAGACAGGTATAAAATAACTTTGTATTGGAAGGAATGTTTCTCGCAAATAAATTAGTATAGGCCGCGAATATTCGAATCAGCTAATAAACTTGCCAAATATGTGTTAGCTTTGACGTTTTCCCTTACTAAAACTATATTACAGTGTAACTAAATATAGGTACGTACCTAAATTTTCTGATTGCACTAAATATGCCATATGTACCCTATATCTAATTTCGAGTGTCATGTCTTTAACAAATAATGTATGCTACAGAATTAAATCTAACAATTGTCTGCATATTTTGTAACTTGATAACACCTTCCTCTGTAAAAACTTTTAACCAACGCGCAAAAATCGGTACATTCCATTTGTTCCATAGAACTATGGCAGCCTTAGAGATCAAACTCGTACAAAAAGTCTTAGTCCTATAGCACTAATGAGAATTACCCCAACATCGCATTGCGAAACCCTGCAAGCGCACCTTCCTACCTTAAGCACGTTGACCCCCACTACCGTAAACGTTACATCATAAAACTTCTAAAAAGCCAGCCTTTACGTTTGAATAAGGTTGCGATGCAATTAATATTAATGCGTAACGTTTCGGACGCGAATTCAAATGAAGAGCTGCCGAAAGAAAAGTAGTGGGCGTTCGCGTGACATCAGAGGACGGTTTCCATCCCAATCGAGATCGTCTGACTCCTGGGCCGTGCCAGCACACGGCTTCATTTTCAACGGCCTGGTAGACGACGAAGCTCCACATCTCCTGCATTGAGCGCGTCTCACATCAAGAGGTCTACGCCACCACCAATAACCTTCCGTAGATTCTTCGTAGCGCGCTTTATTAGAAGTCGAAGGTCTTTCGTCGTATCGCTTATCAGAGGTTGAGGGGCCCTCGTACCGGGCGTCTGAGCTTGAGGGAAGTTCATAGTACTGTCGGCTGGACGAGGCTCGGTCAGACCAGGTCGAGGTTTCGCTGTCGCAGGGGGTTACAGGGGCACTTTGAATGGATTTCGGAACGTAGAGCGTATGGGTTTCTTCGGCGAATGATCCGCGTTTCTGAAATTGAAAATAATTGGCGTTAGTGAGTAAACAACCTATTAAGTTACAATATAACTGGAGGTCGCAGGAGTTCGCCGGGTGCGGGTAGTGCAGGACCGATCACATTGGCACTCTTTGAGGGTGGCCTATGTCCAGCAGTGAATGTCTTTCGGCTGGTATGATGATGATGATAACTAGATTCCTATCGAGTAAATCGATTTTATTGAATGTAGGAATCTCATGCAGGATATTAAACGATCATGCATGTAGCTTATCCCAAGTAGACCTATGTCCCTCTCAGGTTTCGGAAAGCCATTGCAGTCCTGTCCTGTCCTGTCCTGAAGTTGGTGCACGGAGTGTATGCTTCGCAATTGGAACCTTGTTATACACGTAATATATTATTTGCTTAGTAAATTATTATACGATCGCTTCGCTGAAAGCACACACAGCGTCACATATCTTGGGGTAAAATTCTGGCGAACATCGTATAGGTATCTTGCTTTCCACTTTTGGTTACGCGTGAGCTAGAACATAAACGCTATTAGCAGGTTTTAGGCTCACGCGGGGTAGTTTAAAGGAGCAAACTTCTTAAGAGTTTTTAGATTCCTACCCCTAATTTTGTTCCCCTTAATTTCAAGCCAACAATCACACACAATAACAAAGCTACGGACTATGTTATTCTTCAACTTCGTCGCATTTTCATGACTGAGAGTTGTTACTTCACTAGGTAGGACCACGGCCTTGCGGATTGCTCTCCATTCCAATCCAGATATTTCATATACTTCTTTATTGCTAGCATGTTCATCAAATACAGGTGTTCACTGCGTGGCTTTTTCCTTCCACGTGTCGCACTACGAGTTTTACCAGGCTATTAGGTTGTCGGCTGGGCACGTGTTCGAAGCAATAGAGTTGTCGTTGGTATTACTATGAAATGTGATAATACTCGTTTACTTACAGACATCTGCCGCATGGCAAACGACTTGTGGGCCAAGGAAACTACCGACTACATCCCACCAAATATAGCTCGGCGTAGGGGCACTCACAGACGGAGATGGCCTTCACACTCAGGAGGACTGGTCTACTTTAGCAGTCGAAAGAGAGAGAGGCCTTTTCCCAGCAGTGGGAGAGTACGGGCTGGAAAAAAATGAAGTAACTTACTGTCATCAAATCGTAATTTGATCGCCTAAAGCGTCACACCTCCTGTAGAAACTTTATCGGACACACGCCCTGGCGGTTGTCCCCTGAGCGGATCATCACCATGCCGTCGACCTCGTCGCCCACTTGGATCACGATCTGGTCTCGCAGGAGCATCAGGCCGTTATCGCCGTCTGATACCTGGGAATCAATAAAATCGCATTAACCTCCTAATGAAGTAAACGGCCGAGTGCTCGACGCTGTACAAACGACAACACTATTAACTGACCATCCTGTGTTTATATAGAACCTTATTACAATGCACTTAAGGTGCACCGATGGTCAGTTAGCTGTGTTGTGGCTGTGTTGTCGATAGTACTAGTATATGGCATGGGCACTATATGTCAAAGTGACATGGCTTAAATTCGAATAAAGAAAAATCCTCTTACTTCGAATTTAACTCATACTGTAATGCTACTCGGTTGTTTACCTTAGTGACCAGTCTCATTTACTCCATTCTTTAAACCTACAATGGCTACAATTGCTAGAAGTGTGACTGTGAGTTTCATGTAGCTTGGCTACCTCTTTGTTAATTACGGGCGTGATTTTATTCTTACGGCTCGCCTATGATATTTTGTTACATTCGCGTTTCTAACCCTTTATTAATTTGAGAAACTAGATGCAACACTGTAAACTCGACTCTACTCACACACAAAAGTATGGCAAGAATCGAGTAAAGTAGAGTTGAGATCAGTGATGCCGCGGATGCGAGTTTTTTGACATTCGCGGATGCGGATATTTGGGGGCACACGTGCGGATCCAACACGGTCCAACACTAAAAAACGTCAATAAACAACGTCCACTTTATGATATCACACGATCATCAAACACGTTGAGACTAAATTACATAGCGAACAAATCAAAAACGCGTTTGCACTTGGTAACCGAAACGAAAAGAAGCTTTTTTTACTAATGGCGAAAATATCTAAAACGCGCGCGGTTCTTGTCGTCAGTGACACTACATCCGCATCCGCAAAAACCCCGCATCGATTTTGGCGGATGCGGATGCGGATGCCGATGTTAAAATTGATGCGGAACTTCCGCGATTGTAGATGCGGATGAGAATGTCTGCATTCTGCATCCCTGGTCGAGATTATTCATGTGGCCGACTTTTTATACAACTGTCATTGGAATTGGATTCTTCTGACGTGGAAGGGATACTTTATTATTGAATGGACTCATCATCATAATGAATCCATTAAAAAAAAGACCGGATTGCACTCCGGGAGTGGCGGCAGAAGTGAAAACTTGAATATTTTGACATTTCGAATCGACGACTACCATAGCGACAGAAGTAAACTATTTCACTTCCAAATTAGCGCGTGAGAACATTGTGTCGGCCGAACGGGTAAGCGCCGCGGATTGCATGACGTTTGCGCCCCTTTTCTCGCTAACTCGAATGGCGCAGCCAGTCTCGTACTACGGCATCGCCCCCCTCCCCCCGCCCCCAAGCCTCGTCCCGAATCTGTCGCCATCTTACAGTCACGTGACCTCCTACGCTCCTACACCTGTGCCGAGTTTAACAATTTTTCCCTATCCCAAAAAGTGCACAGCGCCGTTAAAGAAGTTTTCACTTCAAAAACTCCCCCGTCAATGCAAACGACGAAACAACGGTTGCCTGAGGCTCTAGTATAAGTTTTACCGAAACAAAGCGTTACGATCGCGTTTGTATGGGATTTGACAGCTAAACGCAAACGCGGTCGTAACGTTTTGTTTCGGTAAAACTTATACTAGAGCCTCTGAACGCGAAGTGTACCCTACGCTGATTATAATGAAGTGCTGCCACGCGGGAATATTTTTTACAGTACATATGGTGCTACTTTCCCGCACTAGTGCGGAAAAGAGCACTTTTCGTGCATATATCGAAACTTTAAAGAGCCATATGTACGTTGTACGATACACGTGCGAATAGGTAATTCGCAACTCGTGTCGATTTAAAACACTCCCTTCGGTCGTGTTTTAATTTATCACCACTCGTTGCGAATTTTCTATTTTTGGCAATTGTATCGTAAATAACTATTTCATCACACTTGCTCGAAAAGGGCTTCATAATGTGCAGACATACAGCTTTTTTTTAAAATTGCATCTGTCATTCATGCGGCAGTTACAAAGCAAAGAGGTTTTATATCAAATACGATGTCTGAAAACGTAACGTAAAATAAATGAATTTAAACATAAACACTACTAAAACATGTTTAACAGAATTATTTACAGATTGAATATGTAGTTATTTAGTGTCTATGTAAAATGTTTTTAAGTGTTTTCAAATCGTGGCTGTCGAAGTGTCTTTGCGCCATACGCGCCTCACGTCAAATCAGGGGGGGGGGGGGGGGGGGGGGCAGTGACATACCCGTTGACGTTTGATATCGATAGATCTACCATCTTCAGGTGCATCCATAAACCTACTATTGCGCAGAGTAGATTTTCGGTTACTTAAATAATGTCACAGGATGTCGCTACAAAATCCATGTAAAATTATGAGTCATAAATTGTTATACATATTATTCGTTAATAGTATTTTGCATTGAAATAACATAACATTATTTAATAATATAAATTTAATTAATTCAGTTATTTGTTATATTAATTTTATTTTTCACTTGACCACATTTGCCTAACCGACCGCTATGGTTTTGATAGTCTTTGGTTTTGACGGCAGCCGCCAAATCGAATTGTCGGATGTGATTTTTCGTCGGAGTTTTTCTTTTCGTATTGTGGTTTAATAAGAATAAAAAACCCAGGTAATACTCCAGGAAGTGCGTTAAGTCGAACTCAGCTCCTTCGCCTTGCGGTTGAGAGTTTTATTTTGTAACTGTGTTGTTTTGCGCGTAATGGACGCTATATATTTTGTTATAGGTATAAAATGCCCAAATTATGTGCTTTTGGCTGTAAAACCAATGGTAAGTTTATATTTTGCGTATTACATGATTCGTTAACAATAACAGTCAAACTAGATGTTAACTTGTTTTAAACCACGGACGTTTACTGTTTCAGATATACTAACCCATCGTTTCCCAAATCCCCATATGACTATTATAGGAAGAAAATCATTTGTGATAAGCATTTCACAGATGCTGACAAAACCCATCATAAGAACTGGTTAAATAGATTAGCAGTGCCTTCGCTTTATTTACCTGGTAAGTTTCGGCTGAAATACGTAGAAAACCTTTTTTTTTTATTGGCGCGACCAGACAAGTGACCGTGGCGACCCTCGACGTGATATCGGCCCCAGAGCCCATTTCACCTTCCACGGCATAGGTGTGCATGCTCCTTATTAATCCTTGATGACGCTTATAAATGCGAAAGTTTGGATGATTGTTACTCATTCACGCTAAAATGGCTTAACGAGTTATGATAAATTTTAGTATGTATACAAATAGTGTATAGCCTGGATTAACGTATATAATACTTTTTATCCCGGAAATCCTCCCTGAAAGGGATGAAGTTGGGGGTGGAATAAGGATCCACGAACCGCAGTTTTTCAAATCCATTTAAGTCATTCAAGGATTTAAGCGTCGAGTAGTTAGCACTACAATAGCGTAAAAAATATACCTTTATTCAGTATTTGACGTATTGAAGACTAGACGACGTTTCTATTCACAAAACCTGAGTACAATTGAATGTTTGTTACGTTCATCTAAAATGTATTTGTTTCCTCGCAAATGTGATCAAAAACATTGTGTATAACACGGGCGTAAGAATATTGCAAAAATTTAAGTATACTTACAACATAGATGTCAATTTTATTTGTCAAGATTTGTTAGTTCTGCCCTTGTTCAGTAGATAATCCTCTATCTATCTCCGTGATTCAAACTGACCTGTAAATTATGCGTAACTTGGAGCGGCCGCTCGCCGGCCTGTAGCTTCGTGCAATACTTGGACGGGAAGTATCCGATCTTGCCCAAGCACTTCCCCTTCCACCAGTCTGGGTCCGAGGTGTCGATGACGGTGACCTTGTACCCTGCCTTCAGGTCTAGTTCGTCGGCGTGTCTGGACTTGAAGTTGTAGAGGATCACGTAGAGGTTCGTTGGCAGCAGACGTTGGTGCTTCTGGAATGAGGAGTTTTGAGTCAGGTCAGGTTAAGAGTACCCTAACGACGAGCATGTATGAAGAATGTCATAGAAGTGAATGAAGCAAGAAAGGTATATGACAGTGATCTCTGCCTACCCCTCTGGGAAATAGGCGTGATTATATGTATGTATGTATGAATTTTACGACTGGTTTGTCCTGGGAATACTCGAAAATTCCGAAGAGCATATGTCCGAAAGCAATATCATCCGGATTTTTTTCAATTCCGTATGACCGTTTTGGCCGTAGATTATTTAATGAGATAAGTAAGGTTAGGTCTTTTTGCATTTTATTCTGAAAAGACTAAAGTTCTGCAGTTTAGTTTCATCATGAAATACGAAAAAATATGCTTTCGTCTACCTATCGTCCTGACGATATCTAGATCGTTTGGTCCACGATGATACCCCGCTTTGAACGATGCTGTAGAAATATAAACTAGTGCGTGCCTGGAGCGATACATATATACAGGCAATTTCCTGAGAGGAAGACAGTCTGGCAGTCTGGACTTCTAAGTATGAACCCTGATGATCGTAGGTGCTGCAGGCCAGTGATGAGCATTTATGCTGTTTGTCGTTGTGGGTGAAACATGCAGCTCTCGTGTACGGTCAGCATCAAAAGTAACTACACAATCGAAGACGTCAAAACCTCTTATTACTTTTTAATAATGACTTTTGACGTCTTCGTTTTCGTAGCTACTGTTGATGCTGACTGTTCAGTGAAAAACCATATATACGGTATCGGTGCGTGTCACTGACGTGAAGTAAGCACAGGAGTTGAAGCGAACATATTTTCTTAATTGTTTGGATTATGTAATTCCCAGATTATTGACGACCCATATAAAGGCGACCTTAATTTTAATTGTCAAGTTCATTTAGTAACTTGTTGACATATACCTGTAAATATTTCATTAACCGTATGATAATTTAAATGTTACTTAATGTTATTTTGTTTAAAAACCGACGATCACAACATAGACTCCTGAAAATTGACTCTGTGTATATTTAAGTGCAGCTGTATGTTGTGAAATAAATAAATCCGAATCTGATGCTTTCCTTCTATGATTTTATGTATTTGCTAGAGTAGGGAGCTAGAATAAACTACATAGAGCAATTCAAAAAGAGAGTTGATGTTAGTTCGTAGAGATGTCAAAGTGGTTGCCTGGGATCGGAGTAGATGAAGGGCCTACTTTGAGCTACCCCGACAAGAGGTTAGCTCTTAAATAAGGAGAAGAAGAGGGTACTAAGTACTAATATTATAACTGCGAAAGTGTGTCTGTCTGTCTGTCTGTTACCTGTTTCCGCTTAAACCGCTGGACCGATTGACGATTAATTAAATTTGGTACAGAGATAGTTTGAGTCCCGGGGAAGGACATGGGATAGTTTTTACCTCGTTTTTCATCCCCTAAGGCGTGTGAAAATTTGTATTGAGCTACGATACAAACGAGTTCCACGCCGACGGAGTCGCGGGCAGAAGCTAGTGTGATATATGCAGCAGAAGTATCTGCGCAAAAAGTTGTACAATATACACGTCTGTATTAAAAGTCAATAAGAGCTTGTCTAGATTGTTTTGAGCTCTGCTTGTGTAGATCTGCTGCTAAATGTAACCTACTTATATTTCTACTAAATTACCGACACCAGTATCTACGGTTTATTATTTAACTATGGTTTTATAAGTGTCAAGTTCCCGTGTGTTGTCGGGTTAGAATTTTACCACCCCCTTTTGTTCCCGTTGAAGTGAATACGGAATTTTGAATGGATGAAGTGTGTTTTGGGCGATGGGCTAGCAACCTATCACTTGCGATATCACATTTTGTCGATCTTTTATACCCACATTTATGCGCCACGCCCTTATTCTAACGCCTTAAAGGCCTACCCCTTTTAGGAATAAGGGCGTGGATGTATGTACGTATGTATGTAACAGACAAGTTTCTACAAGCGTATTACGAAAGCTCATATCCACTAGGTTTAGTAAGACGTCAGCGAATTTAAACTCCTACTGAGCCAGACGTTGAGCTGATTCCTTATTCTTAAAGTATCCGCAAAGTGCTAAGAAACTTGATATTCAAAAACTGAAAACGTTTTATTTTCCCAGTCAGCTTATTGTTAGCTCCAAGAAATATGAAGATAATACAGCTAGCGGTAAATTGTCTTCCCCGCGTTCAAAAACATCTAATTCGACAGCTGACCTAATAATAATTTACAGTCAAGGTGGGGGTAGAAATAGTTGAAATTTCACTTAAAAAAATCCCAAAATGTTCGTGTTTCCCCGTTGTCTTTGCTTAGTACGAGTGTTGTCTTTGATAATTTTATGGACGAGATTTTTCGTCGGAATAAGACTTTTTGGTAAATGCAAGCCAGGTAAACAAGAAATTCATTGAAATATAATATTTATAAAAAATACAAACTAATGTTCGTTTTTTGTTCGAGTTTAACTTTATGTTCGTGATGGACGTTATTGACATTTCACGACACGACTTTTTGTTATATTTTTGTATATTTTACTCATAATTTAAAGTTCCTACTACATGTTGATTATCGTCAAAATAAATAATTAATTTAATTTAATTAATATTTGCATCAAGATTAAAGATTACCTACCAAGATTTCGCAGCTTGAATTACCGCAGTTTTTTTTCACAGAGCAGAGCTAGGAAAAAATCCACTAATAGGAAGAGATGCGTCAATGAGGCCCTAAAACGTCTGTTAGACGGTCGCCAACAAGCCCCACCGACCGAGCGACCTTGGTCCGGCCGACCGTGTAGACAGTTGTTTGCAGCAAAATTTCATACGTGAACAGTCGGTCCGGACCGGATGAAGGTCGCTCGGTCGGAGGGGCGTGTTGGCGACCATCTAGCGGACGTATAATAAGCTCTTGGTTGGTTTTCTCGCTCCGCTACTTCGCACAACTTTGGTGGATTTCTATTAGACCGATGCAATGACTGGCGTTCGAAGATGGGCTTGTCCCCTCAACACTGCTCATCCTCACCACACGAGCGCTTGGCACCCACCTCAGTAGGTACAACTGGTACAGTACCAGTTGTAGGTACCAGTGACTACCATCCATAACGGGGCCGAGATGCAGAATACCACGTACCACAAGCTGGTCACAGATAGGTCAACTGTATACTATATACATAAGCTTGTAACGCCTGCAGTCACTGCCGCTCAAATTAGACCGCGAAGTGAAAACGAACGCACGTTTCGCGGTAGGGCCTCTGAGGGGCTACCGTGAAACGAAAACGAACTTCGTTCGTGTATCTCCCTCTCTGTCGCTCGACCTAGCAGTTGCGACAGAGATGGAGATACTCGAACGAAGTTCGTTTTCGTTTCGCGGTAGCCCCACAGAGCGGCTACTATGAAACGCTCCGTTCGTTCGTTCGTCTATCTCTATAGTGTTGACGATAAATATTTACTAAGCAGAATCGTCCGCTAACGAAATTCTAAATTTCGAACAAATTGGAAAATTTTAAAAATATTCGCCACGAGCGGAATTTGAATCCGCGACCTCTGGAATCCAACCATCACACTTATCCAACTGAGCTGAGAACCGCTAGTGGGGCGGAATCTCCCAACTCAAGATTTCTCGCCACTCGAATGACAGTAAATGGACCAGATGAAGTCTTATTTCCTGCAGACTTAGGATACAAAGTGTTACTTACACTGCCCTGCTTAACTGGCGACGGGCACGGACTGGCGCTGTTCGAGGAAAGGCTCTTGTCAGGTTCATCAGGCAGTTCTACGCTGCTCATTCTTCCCCCACGAGCGCTCAGGAGCCG
Organism: Epinotia bilunana; assembly: GCA_947049275.1. Taxonomy (NCBI): domain Eukaryota; kingdom Metazoa; phylum Arthropoda; class Insecta; order Lepidoptera; family Tortricidae; genus Epinotia; species Epinotia bilunana. Next base: position 24,662,534 of record OX346259.1, on the reverse strand, counting down.
TCGGCTGTGCACCGGTGACGAAGGCGCTATAACCGACGATGACTATCAGAAACCAGCGCTAGTAATGCCACTCTTGCATAGACGTTTCATTTACAATTAGTACCCAATTTGTCTCGTTATCTAATTGATAAAAAGTTGAAATACTTTTATTTCATCAGGGATCATGCCGTTAGGCCTGAATATCTAAATTCTAAATAACGTCTGTGCAGTAGATATTTGGTAGTAGGTAAGTAAAATCTTGCAAATCTGATCTTCTGTTTGACGCTTAACTAGATGCTGATTGATATTATAGTTTAATTAAAAAACGATTAACGGACGTTGAAGAACGATTCCTTTCTCAGGAAACGTTGAAATGAAAAATCCACATGACCGTCTTTTGTTATGACGCGCGTTCAAGCACAAGATCAGTGAATTGATTTTGTCTAAACAACACTTATAACATTCATAATACAACTTTCATTTTAATCAGAGCCCATTTATGTAGAATTATTAGAATCATTTCAATAAATTGAGCTAAAGTAGTCAAAAGTACGAGCAACGTAATATTGCTTTGGGAAGAGAAGTCTCTAAAGGACTCGCTACGGTGAAAACAAGTTGTAATGAGTTTTTGCAAAAGTATTCTTTTTATTATAATTTCTGAAGGTTTACGTGTATCATATAAATGAGCCCTGACAGTACACACATGTATTTTATTATATGAATTAAACAGGCCCATGCGTTACTGAAAATAAAAGGTTATAAAACATAAGTGTCTTATGAGATTATGTTTGCTTATCAATCTATTGTTCAATGGACAAACAATGTTGTATCAGTAAATCGATAGCCGATGTTATTGAATAGTTTTATCCTTGAATCGGGTTTGATGTGGTTTTATGTTACCAACATTTGTTGCGCAAAGATGGTTGTTGCTAGGAGACTTTTTCTCAGGTATACATACACATAAAGAATATATAAGGAGAATTTACCAAGTTATTGAATCGTAAAACGCAATCTATATTATTACGAAATTCGTCTACTGAGCCCACTGATTAGATCAGATTAAATAGAAAACATTAGGAGTAAATATTATATAACGTGTACAAATAGTTTGAGCTTTTTTTCATGTAATTTTGTGCATTTTTTCACCATGATTCGGCGTTCTTACGACATTAAATATAAATATGACAGTCTGTAATAAACACATTTTTAGAGGGTGTAATTTGATTAAAGCATAGATGGTAAGAAGTTTGTTTTTAACTCGAATATCTACGCACTTGGAAATATTCACAATGTATTCAATTATGGGTACTAATGAAAATAAGTCGATCTCCGATTTACTGTCACAACGATTATCTATCATAAGAAATAAACATACACGATCGTGTAGTATAGGTATGGATCATGTGCTTATTAATCTTAGTAAAGCCATGCCTCGTGCAAAGTGCCCTGCTGGTACCTAGAACCAAAAGAACGAAAGTCAAAGTCACATGCTATAACCAAACCGAAACGTAAGTTGTGTAATTCCGGATAAAGAAATAAAAAACATAGAAAATGAAGTAACAATGTGATGATGATCGTATGGCAATGATGTATTAGATTGATCAACGAGTGGTTTAAGCTCAATAATCATTACCCGTGAATAAAAATTTTATCGAGTGAAAAAGCGAATTAAGATTAGATCAAAAAAGATCCTCGTTCATATGCTCATTATCGATAATCATCAATATAAAATTGCGAAGCACATTTATTTCATCCATCCATAACGTATCGGCAGCTAGGAACGCAGTAACAGAACACTTTTCGACAACTTTGCAAATCACCCTGTAAGCATGTCGTTACACCGTATAGATCTAAACAGTACAACAATCATTATATTATATACACACACAAGCCAAGCCAGAGGGAAGTCTGTTAGGAGAACATCGCTTGTGCGAAAACATAGCTTGGTTGACTTATAAGTAAATCTATACATAACCCGAGTCCAAAACCAGGAAGTCACCTATTAACTAGTCTAGGAAATACATTATTCCTGTTTTATAATTACAGACTATAGGCTTGAAAGCAAAGCGGGTAAAAAAGGAGTATTTTGTAACATAAACAGTCACTTTTAAGGTAAGATATTGAGTTACTAGCAAAGGTTTCAATAAAAAAGAGAATAATATTATATGCTGCGTAGGTTTCGAAGAAATGAAAATAATTATTAGTCGGAAAGTAAGCAACTGCCCGAGGAAGTTGAAAGTTGAAACCCAGTTAAAATCGATTGCTTGATAAATCTCCGCAGCAACCCGCCCAGTAAATGTTATCTAGACCTTTAATTATGACGTCTATTCTTGAATAATAATTTATTCAATGAATATAGAAGGCAAAAGTACACCGGGTTTTCTATGTAACGTGATGAAGTCGAGACTTATACTGCATCAAAGCAATTAATTCCACTTCAAGTTTCTATGAAAATTACATTTGTAAGGAATCTTTGATCTGCAGTGGGCGCAACGTGAAGCATGGCGCGCAATTCCTTGAAAACGTCAAGCCACGTCGATGCTTATTTAAAATTAAGATTTTTCATTTGTAAACTGTGACTGGTAAAACAAAAGAATGCCATTGCTTTCGTTTCGTTCGTTCGTGATTGAGGGCATATATAATACTTTAATTACACGTACAGAGTATAATGATGAGAAACTGTCCGATTATTGAAATGATTATTGCTGTCTTTTTCCACGCCGAGCGCTCAGTGAGGAGTCACTGAGCACTGCGCACTCGACGAGAGTGTCTCGCCAATACTCTTCACGTGTAAGGCTAGAAAGCTCCTGGTATATTGGACCCGGGTAAAAGAACTCGTAGTGCGTACATAGGACGCGGCTGCCCTGGGAGGGCTGGTCCCGCGCCGGCCGCCGCCGCAGCTCCCCGCACTCCGGAGAATCCAGGGACAGGCTCTTCATTCTAAGGTTCAACTTTTGACGCCTCGGCGAGTGCGGCGCTACAACAGTCACACGATGAGCACACTTACCCTTCGGGACGCTGGTCGGAAACTAGCGTTACAGTTATAGTTTGAGCATTAGTAATGTTACAGTGAATGAAAGGGGTTTTAAAAAGGCATATATGTTGATAATCAAATAAAAATTGGCAATGTGATTTGGTTAGAAAGTTGGGTATACGTTAAGGGCCAAATTCATGTAAATATATAACGTTAGTATGTTACTAATTAAGTAGGAACAGTTATAACATGAAAATTGTGACAATTGTAAAGTTAAAATATGTAAATACGTATTTGAAAACACACCATAAGCAACGGGTATAGTGTAAAATACATCAATTAAAAAAATGTGCGGAAGCGTTGCAAACAATCATAATTAGTAAAATGAAGTAACGATGAAAGAGAGAAAGATTTAGGATTGAAAATAAAGAAGTGTAAAAGTCCTGGCATTATAATTATTAGTCGAGCACTACTGCACCTAAGTACTAAGTCTACTCTAGGTCTAGGTTTACGGATGAAAGCATCCTACTCAGCAGACTATCGTTGCGGCGTAATCATAGTCCCTCTAACTAAGATAGTGAATGAAATCTATTATCGGCCCGTCATCAGCAGCGTTCTTGGATGAAAACAAACAGAAATATGTCTTTAGGATGAGGTAGCAAAATGCTCTTCGATGCAACGAATCTTTGAATGAACAAAGAAGTCAATCTACAGGGAATCGCTTAGATACGATGTCATTGTTGGTACCAGGTAATGGACTAGCGCGGTCGCCCTGCCTCAACATTTGGGCACTCTTCGAGTTCTTCATCGACCCTGTATGGACAAAGCAAACAGGAACCAGTCTAAAATTGATCGACTACTTTAACTCAAATCCTCCGTACTTCCCTGAAAAGATGTAAACGTTAAGTTTGCGAAAATAAAATAATAGTGATAGGTGTTAAGAAAGCCAACGGAACTAAGTGTTTTATTATCTTGTCAAAAGGTGAGTTTTGAACTAGATAACTCCGCCAGTAGCGTGAGGTGAGTTGCCGCGTGATCTAAGCCTGAGACAATTGTTAGTCGCAGCGATTTCGTGAAAAAGAGAGGCAAATTTGAGTTATGGAACTTTAGACGTTCGTGCGTAAGTAGAAGATGTAAGTTGACAGTTTCGTGTCAGATGTGTATCGGCGATACAAAACGCATGCAACCGTGAGCACGCCGCCAAGCCATGCACCACTCATCTGCGGGTAACCAGAATAAAAGTAAGCTGCTCAGTTCTGATTTTTATTATAACAGTAACAATATACATATCACAGTACGCGGGGCGGTTCGGGGTTTGAAACAAGGCAGCCCGAGAAGCGGCTGTGCATGAGCTAGTCGGGACGGTCGCCTACGCGATATGTCTGAATCGTCCTATCTCCGCGAGTCTAAACTTAAAGGATCATTTTTTCTTCCGCACGCTGTCCGTAGACTTAAGGATCGAGGGCGGAGGATCGCCGTTGTCATTAACGAAACATAGCGGCTGTCCGAAGGGCCGCGAGGGAGTCTCCTCCAATTCTGCAAAGACAACGGGCAAACAAAACGAAATAAATAAAAATTAATCGAAAATATATTAATACAACAAAAGGGTTAAATGGAAAATAATGAACATAAAATTAATAACGAAGGTTAAATTCGGACAAGTTGAATTAGGAAATGTTTTAATTTGATATGGTTTCCCGTGGAACGATAGATCCTGTAAAGGACAAACACAAGCAACTAAAAGTGTATTGCCGAGCTTCGTCTATTTAGTCCTAGCAACTAAACTAACACAGCAAACGCAAAACAAAAATAACATAACGATCGAACACACATCGGATACGAGGCACTGTAATCCATTTAGAGGACGGGACAAACAAAGCTCATTTCGCAGCTGTGAGACAGTGAGAGAACGATGCGCTACGTCAGCCGTGGGCGCATACTTTCCGGGAGAGAAATGGACCGGTGCTGCGGCGAGCAGCGGCGCGAGCGCGAGCCCCACATGGACAAACTCTTGACGCCGGCGAACAGGCGCCGCCGCATGCCGCCGTCGGGCCGCGCGCCGCCTACGACAAGCACCGCTGAGTACCGCGCCCGACACCCCGCACCCCGCCCCCGCCCCCGCCTGCGCCCAAGACTATATCAAATGCGTGCAAAAACAATTCGACACTACTGAAAACGAGTGATAATCTGAGTGAAGCTGCCGGTCGGCCGTCGCGCGCGTCCCCGGAGCGGAGCGGCGCGGCGGCCGGCGGCCTACGGCGCGGCTCGAGCGGAGAAGCGAGCGAGCTCGGGTGCGGCGCAGACCTGAGCTGGAGGCGACGGGCTGCGGCGCCACGGCCAGCCCGGCCGGGCCCGCGGCCGGCCGCGCCGGCGAGCGCGGGGCCGCCTCCTCGGGCGCGGCGGACACGCGCACTACCGGACCCCCGCCGCCCGGCTTCGCGATTTCGTTGGCTCGCTTCAGAACTTGGTAGGTCTGATCCACTTCCTCCTCTGAGCATCGAGCGAAATGCGGTTAGAGACATATCGTGATCGCTATATCGACCGGGATGACATGGAACTCGACAGTTATAACACATGTGCTCGAATTAGGCTGGAATAGTATTATTTGTTAGTGGGTAATGTTCTCCAATGTGGCTCACACTTATTTGTGGTGAGCGATAGTTTTGTAGAGGAATGTTAGTGTTCTCGAATGCTCGGCTCGGTAAGGTGCGAGGGGTCACTCCTAACAGTTCAGCTCATACCGTACCATCGTCATAGTAGCTATCAAAATCATCATCGAACTCGACCGACCCCTTGAAGGAGATCTTGGTGAGCCTCTGTCCCGGCAGCCAACCGTCTTCCACTCCTGAACAACGTGAGGTTAGCTTCGACTACAGTTTTACACAAGCGTATGTTGTTGCGTGTGTTTGCATGTCGTGTCAATTTGCAAGCTTCATGATTGTGTAGCGTATTATGTGAATGTTATGTCGCATAAAGCTGTAGGTAAAATACTTTTCTTCGAGATGTGGTTAGCCAATTATAGATATGGAAAATAATTTGCCTAGCTAGATAAATACCTACTCTTTTATAGTATAGATACGTTATTTATACTTACGGTCTCTTCTGAAAGTCTGGTCTGGGTTAAAGTTATTATATAATACAAAGCTAAGTCTCTTCGCCATTTTGGCTTTGCAAAATGTCATTAGCTAGTTTATAATAAATTATGCGCTTTGCCATCCATGTCTTACTCCGTTTTGAATTATTTACGGTGTACAGTTTTACAGTCTAAATAGAGGTGTAGACACCAAATAAAATAACCAATAATGTTGAATTTTCTCGAAAAAGGATTAAAAATATTGTTAAATGGAGAAAAAAGTAAAGTAGGGGATTACATTCACAAAGTTATAAGTTTTACTCTGTTCCTTTTCCGCAAAACGCACCTTTCATATGAAACTATTGTCATTTTATTACGACACCACGATCCCCTAGCGTTTTCTCCCTCTAACAAGCAAGCCTCTAGCAAGCTTCGTAATTTTTTGAGATATCAGATTTTTTTGCCTTCTTTCTTTTGGAGTAATAATAAATTTTGAGTCTACACCGGTGATCAGAGTTTCGTAGCTGGCAAAACACAGAATTAATGATTAGGTTCAGTCACGATATTGACTAGATCTTTATAAGTAAGTTATTTGTACGCATAATGCTTACTATCTTCATCGAAGGCGGCTTCCTGGACTCGATGTGACTCGATCTCGGAGGTGCTCTTCTGTCGGCGCAGGAGTCGGGTCTTGGTCTGACACTTGCCGACTTTCGGCATGCAGTCTGCATGCACATTGAGCTTGCACAGCCGACAGCGCAGACCTTGGCGCGTATGCCCTGTGGGAAGATCGTCATCACCATTATCATATTCAGCCGAAAGACGTCCACTAACTCCAGCAGTTAAGCACCTGCAACAGAAGGCAGGTTAATATTGATTGGGGCACTAAGTACTTAGGTTCGTAGTTGGTGAGTATTTATAGGGCTAGGTCGTTAATCGCACGGTCGTACGGAATATCCGTACTAATCCATACTAATATTATAAATGCGAAAGTGTGTCTGTCTGTTACCTCTTCAAGCTTAAACCGCTGAACCGATTTAGATAAATTTTGGTATAGAGATAGTTTGAGTCCCGGGGAAGGACATAGGATAGCTTATATCCCGGAAACCATCCCCTAAGGGGGTGAAATGGGGGGTGAAAGTTTGTATGGAGCTGCTATATAAATGAGTTCCACGTGGACGGAGTCGCGGGCAGAAGCTAGTATTATAAATGCGAAAGTGTGTCTGTCTGTCTGTTACCTCTTCACGCTTAAACCGCTGAACCGATTGAGATGAAATTTGGTATGGAGATAGGTTGAATCCCGGGGCCTTCCCCGGGATTCAACCTCCTATGTCCTTACATAGGGTAGTTTTTATCCCGGAAATCATCCCCTAAGGGGGTTAAATGGGGGGTGAAAGTTTGTATGGAGCTGCGATATAAACGAGTTCCACGCGGACGGAGTCGCGAGCAGAACCTAGTTATGAATATAACTTACTTAGGCCTCCCCCAAAAAGTGCCAAACTGTTTCATTTGGCAGCGGTTTTCAGAAACGTAGGTAGTTTTTGACTTGTAAAAGTGCCATTGCGGCTTTCTTGCAGAATAAAGTTCGTTTATCTACGCACATATTAGGAAACCGTAGGAAATGACCAGCATTATTTATTACAACCGATTTTACTATGAGAACTTTCTTGTCTGTGGTAGTAGGTAAAACCTGTACTTTAATGTTATAACAGTATAGATTTTAGTAACATTATGAGTTTAAATTTGGAAAAGCTTTCAAAACTCAAGTGGGTTTCTATTCTAGTATCCATAGATATTAAAACAGTTATCGATACGAAACGTCAATTCAGTATGTTTTTTAGGGTTTCGTAGTCAACAAGGAACCCTTATACTTTCGCCATGTCCGTCTGTCCGTCGGTCCGTCCGTCCGTCCTCGGCTTAGCTCAGTAACCATTACTACTAGAAAACTGTAATTCGGCATGGGTATATAAATCAATCACGCCGACAAAATAGTACAATGAAATCTTCAAAAAAAAGCTGGTATGTAATGTTTTTCTCGTTAAACCCATGGTGTGGGGTATCGTTGGATAGCTAGTTCAAAAATATTATGGGTTTCCTAAAGTCATTTTTCAAATCAGTGATTTATTTGCGAGATATTGGGCTTTATGGCCCTAATTTTTGTTCGAGACATGTCGTCGTCGTCGTCCCCTGCCGGCTAAATGGCTACTACTGCTGGGGATGTGAAAAAAAACGTGGTAGTAGTATATATAATGAATTTAAAAGAAAAAAAATACTGAACATCACGCCAAAGCAACATAGCGGTCATATTGATCCATCCACAGTAATCACTTATTCCCCGCTGAGGTTTTATCCATAAAAGCTTAACTCGCTAATTGCAGAATAGATCATTAGGCTAACGATTGAAACCGAAGGTCGCTGCCACTTAATGAATTAACTTTGTTTTATTGATTAATTCATTTCATTTTATTCAAAGAAGACGATTTAAGTGTACTGAATGACTAAAATTAAACAGATGGGTAATTTGATTGACATTGTCGACGACCGGTTAGCCTAGTGGGTAGTGACGCTGCCTACGAAGCTGAAGATCCTGGGTTCGAATCCCGGTAAGGGCAAAATATTAAATAACGTACCTTGATTATAGAATACAGAAATATTTGTGTGATGATCATGATTATTTGCTGTGGTGTCTTGAATGTTTTCTATGTATTTATAATATTAATATATCTAGGTATTAAATATATCTTATGTCTTGAGCTTTACTACTATGTGACTAGATCGAATTGTGTAAGATTTCCCTTAAAGATTTATGTAAATGAACATTGAGAGTTCTAACTATTATCGACTGATTAACCTACCTTGTTAAGAGTCGGTAGGGTATCAGTAAGCTTTAAGCTATCAGTGTCAACTGTCAGTCAGGTCAGTAGCTACAGAATATTTACAAGTGCATCCACATGTAAAAATTGTTACCGGCGGGGTGGTGTGAAAGCAGTACTGCATGCGTACCGCCCCTCTTCCGCAAATTTAATACTGACAGCATACTGACAAGTAAGGAAATCCGTACGTCTAGCACAACTTGCTGCTCATTCGCTTTGCACGCGACTGAGCCTCTCCTGTCTTACTCGCACCGTTCAAATTAGAAAAAGGAGGGTAGATCTTTCTCGACTCGCGTCGCGGCGCGGCGTCAGTTTTGCTAGCCCCCGAGCGACATTGGGAAGCTCTCGGTAAGGTACACTACAAATATTATATGGGCATAGGATTGAAATCCCAGCCTACAACGGACGGTTTTAACTTCCATGTTAGTCAATCGGTAGTTGAGAGAGATGATTATTCATCATCGTCATATTAGCCGAAAGACGTCCACTGCTGGACATAGGCCTCCCTCAAAGAGTGCCAAAGTGACCGGTCCTGCGCCAGGTCATCAGACCACCTTCTTTGGTGTGGTAGGCCAAGACGCTGCGCCTTCCGGTACGTGGGTGGTCGCCACTCAAGGTTCCAAAGATAATCATTATTAAAATCTGCTTTAATTATGTTTCTGTTGCTAGTTTTTGTAATGTAGAAGGTACCGAGCTTTAGATGTTAATAAAAGGAAAAGTGCGCGACTTGTAGACTCTTTTGAAAGAAAAAAGTTGTCGTGTATGATTTAAAAACCTAAGTAGGTACCTTCCTAATTCACAACAAAGTAAATTAACAGAATTTGTAAATCCTACTAATAATATAAATGCGAAATAAGTTTGAATGTTTGGATGTTTGTTACTTATGCAACCACGCTTAAACGGCTAAACCGATTTGGATGAAACTTTGCGCGAAAATAGTTTATATTCTGGATTAAAATATAGGATAGTTATTATCCCGGGTCCACGTAGACGAAGTCGCGGCGGAAGCTAATTATAGAGAAAGTGGGTTCTTTTTCCCTCAGAGTATGTATGACATTGGCATAAGATTGAAACCCACCTGGCCTGAGGAAAAGTTTTCACTCCACTAAACTACACCTGTACTTTTTCTTTTGATTATGGGTACGTATGTATATGTTAATTGTATCGTATTTAAAAAAAATGTCCTCATTGCCAACCCAGATAGCACAAAATGTGAAGTAATTTTTCATTTAGATTTACACCGATATCTAATGAACTGTTACTGTAAAAATGTTAGCTCGTCTCTCACATGGGCAACGGGACTTAAATCCTCGCTGAGGCGGACGTATTGGAAATTCCTTATCGGTTTTCAGTTCAATGGTATGATACAAAAGGTTTGGTGTGTGAAAGGTACAATGTGCAATCATTTTAAATTTTGTTCTACTTATAGATAATGAGGAAACAATGCGAGGGTCCTTTTTAGCAAACTATCTTCAATTTTCAATAACTATATAATTGAAGGAAAGATAGAGGGGAAGCGAGGAAGGGGAAGACTTGCGACTCCTGCGAGTAAAATAAACTACATAGAGCAACTCAAAAAGAGAGTTGATGTTAGGTCGTATCGAGATGTCAAAGTGGTTACGTGGGATCGGAGTAGATGAAGGGCCTACTTTGAGCTACACCGACCAGAGCTTAGCTCATAAATAAGAAAAAGAAGAGATCTTCTATAAAATGATGACGTGAGTCAGTATTTAGAGTGAGTCGATATTTGATAGAAAATACATATTACTCTGTCCGTGACTATCTTAATTCATAAAAATTATATGCATGTCCGTTTCTCTTATCTTTTAGTGAATGAATATGAAATTGTATCAGGAAATGATGTGGTTATTTTTTTTAATATAACTTTTCCTAGTTAAATAATGTTTTTCTAAAGAAAATATTTTAATGTGAAATGTGATACTAATTTAAAATTATTGGATTAATTTTACTTAGACTAAAATTTATCATTTTATACATTTTTAATTTTTAAACTATTATTTATTACAAATTATTTTACAAATTATTTTTACAAAATATTTTTTTAAATATTATTTTAGTGATTATTTTTTATTATATTTTTATACTTTAACTTTTTTACTAGTCAAATGAATTTAAACTTATTTTATATTTTAAATATTTGTTGTATTATCTAGACACGCGGTAGGGCGTCAAGCCAAGTTCAAGCTAACAGAACTGGCGAGCAGCACCGTGTGTAATATTACACGAACCATTTGGAGCCACTTTTGACCCCCTCATAAATCAAAAACTGTTTCACATAAACATGTCAAATTTGGCCCATATATTAAGACTTGCGAGATACATATGTGCTCCAAATTTCATGAACACACCTGAAATGGTTATTTAGATATTAACGTCCAAAAATCGTCATTTTTATCACTGACCTACCTATAGATCAAAATTGGGATAGATCAAAACTCTAACCCAGTTCCAGATGACCTAGAAAGTTCAAATTTGGCAGCCAGATAGGTGGTTGGGTGAATACAAAGTACAAAATCAGAAACTAGTAAATTTTAATCATTTTATTATAATTTTTCAATTAATTGATTCTATTAGGAACACTTACCTACTCGTAACTTAGGTACTTAAGATTTATTAAAAATGGATGCTACGATGACGTTACGTCAACATGGCGAATTTTGAAATACCTTGACGGCGTGTCACTATAGCAACAAGACTGTTAATACCCCGCCGTCATAACACTATATTTTTCTTGGGAATTCACTAGATAATAGGTAATTCGTTACGTAATCGTCTTAAATAAATATCTTATTACTTCTTATACAATGAGTCGTACAATAGAATTACTCGTGGGTGGCGTTAGTGCTACAGGCGGCACGGGAAAAAGTTATTTAATCAATACAATTAAAAAATGGATTAAGAAGCGAATGAATAAGTTAGTTGCAGTAGCTGCACCCACTGGTATTGCCGCTTTTAATGTAAACGGTCTAACAATACATAGGCTCCTACAGCTGCCTGTAGAGCACGGAAATTGTCCCAAGTACACTTCCTTATCAGACCAAGTACTAAAAGTTTTAAGATGTGACTTAAAAGATGTAGTACTTTTAATAATTGATGAAGTGTCTATGATTTCCAATATAACATTAATGTACATCCATCTTCGCTTAACAGAAATATATGATACCGGTGACGCTGACGACGGATGTCCTTAAATGTTTAGGATCGCTTAGTGCTCCAAATTTATGGAAAGATTATGTTATGAGGAATTAACTGTAAATATGAGGCAAAAAAACTACCAACTTTTAAAATGGGTGTAGTAACAAGCCAAGACAGTTGCACGGGTTCTCTTATTTATCGCCGAAAATTGTATGGCCGATTATCACTTCCCAACTCACTTTTCGCGTAATTTTATTTCGCCGAACGTTCATTTCCCAACTTAACAAATTTATTTGTTTTATTTGCCAACTTAACTTAAAAGTCTGTGTTTTATAATGTCATTTTTCAAAACGCCTACTTTTATGTTGTATAATGTTTTAGTTGGAATAACATACATTTGGTTGTTTATTGTTTAAGGTATTTAGATCGTCATAGGATAAAAATTACAATATTTGTGTTGCGAACAAGTATTTCCGCTCTTTTATTTAAAAAAATCCTGATACTAAATGGGCAATTCACTTGAACATTTCAAAGGTACAAGAAAATATTGAAAATAACACAAAAAAGACAATTATACCACGTAAGCGTAGGAAAATACAGTACTTAGTTTAACAAAAACCAATTGGTATTAATTTTATTATGAATAAGTATCGACTTATAATTTCTGTACAAAAAGTAATGATATCCAAACAAAAACATAAATGTGAAATGAGAGCCAAGTCCAATATTATGATATAATATGCCTTGGTTGTTGACTTCAACGACAAAAGAAGTGAGATCTAAATGGGTGCCAAGTTCTAAGGTCAGTCCTGAAATCTATTTATACCAACATAAAATATTTTATAACAACTTACAATATAATTTCTCCTTATAACTTAGGATAATATATTTAAGCCTAAGGTCTGATTTGGCTAGTTCTCATATACGAATTATGTTACAGCCTTCCAGTTCTAAAGCTGGAAGTTCTTATTGTATTCTTCCGAAAATTTGGCTTGCTGGTAGAAACTTGCCATCGAACATTGGGCTCTTCCATGACTGTTTTAGTAGTTACTTAATAAAAAATCATATTACATGAGGACTAGCCAAGTAAGACCTTAGGCTTAAATATATTATTCTAAGTTATAAGGAGAAATTATATTAAAGGTTGTTATAAAATATTTTATGTTGGTATAAATAGATTTCAGGACTGACCTTTGAGCTTGGCACCCATTTAGATCTCACTTCTTTTGTCGTTGAAGTCAACAACCAAGGCATATTATATCATAATATTGGACTTGGCTCTCATTTCACATTTATGTTTTTGTTTGGATAATAATTATCTGTAACGTTTGCTATGTCCTAACGGGGTCCTGTGCATTGCCTAGCTTTAAGTTACATGTGTCAATTGTACAAGGTTGCAAATAAATAAATTGAAATTGAAGTTGAAATTGATTGGCCGTTTATGACAATCATGGTTTTAGCAATGTTTGAGTCACGTAGGCACGTAGGTACTTCTTTATAGCTTACATAAGAACCCTTTACACCATTTTCACGTATTTAGTTCAATAGGGGCGCGTGATTCACCTTACGCCTACGTTACTCGGAATCATGAGATTGGCAGTCTCAGTAACGTACAAAGAAAATATTTCCCTTTAGAAGGGCCCACAAAAGGTTCTTTAGTGGGTCACACCGATGACATTGCGGATAAGATCTTATCGCAGGTTAGAATTCATATTGATGACATTGTAGTTGAGTACAGTCCTTTTTTTTTTTGGAGAAAACTTGCGAATCAGGTACCCAATCACCGGGGGCTGACTGGGGTATGTGGTGTTTCTATCCACTAAAAACTCCACGGTGCCCTGCATCTGCGCTCTTATGCAGGGGACTCCAGGATCTCATGTTGAACGCACTGGAGCCCCCTTTGCGCCTCGCCACAATTGGCTCGCCCTAGGGCAAATAATCTTCAATCGTCACCTTGTCTGGGGTTCTTAAGCGAGTGCCCCAGCCCCCGCCAGAACACTGCGACCCCTTTAGTCGCCTTCTGCGACAGGCGGGGGAGACCGTAGGCCTATTCTTGTCCGAGCCTACACGGTGGAGTACAAAGTCCTGGTTGACTGTTTTACATTATATTGATCAAACTTTATACCTATTACAATGAAGGTTAGCGGAAACGTACAATGTCGATTTATTAGTCAAAAATTTGCATTTTCATTGCAATAAATCCCGTGGTAGAAACAAAAGTATACTTGACGAAGCCTGTTGCGGATTCGATCATTGTTAGATAAGTGCCTAGGATGTGTTTTTGTACGCAATTGAGAAAGCCTGCGTTGCGGATATTTTTATGTTCCTAATCATATATTCTTATGTCTTAAATAAATCAAAAAGTATAGTTATTTAAGCTTTCATGAATTTCACACATTATTTTCACTACAACGACTTAATATGCAAGTAAAAATAACAAAAGTTTACTTAACATTTATTTTTTCTTAACTTTTTATCTTGGTTAAACACTTCATATGGGTTCTTATGGACCCCTCCAGTTTTCCTGTGTATTTGTACTCTTAACTTCGATTCAGGTTAAAGTGAAAAGCAAAATTCGTAATGTTAACTACACCTACCTAGTGAATGTGTAAAAGACTTGGTATTCCGTGCCAAAACGTTTGCCGATAAAAGCTTCGAACGGTGTTTAAAAAACAAAGAAAATAAATAGAAAATAACATCTCTTTGTTTTGCACCGTACAAAATTGATACATTTTTCCGCGATGATCTCAGACCTGTAGTTCGTCGAACCTCAAGTCACGAACAGTGTCGGCCAAGCAACAGTTCGTACGGCGCGGTACGAGGCACCGGCAAAAACGCCTCATTCTTTATAATGCCATTGTGGAGATAATCACTGTTACGTGGGCACCAGAACGTAGGTTATTGCTAACGATATTATTATAATTATACTTCTTATAAACTATATTATTAAACATAAAAAAACAGTATTCCATTACTTTATATGAAAATGTAGGTTAGTGTCGGTCACATATAAAAAAGAAAAATATATTTATTTAATCTTTATTGCACAAAAGAATATCTTATGGTACAAAAGGCGGACTTAATGCTATAAAGCATTCTTTACCAGTCAACCTTAAGGCAGAGCAGATAAAATATATATTATGTTCTACAGCTTTCCAACATGGAATTTCGAAGCAACCAGTAATGTAGGTATTATTTGCGGCCCCATCTTTCTGAACCGCTATGCAAATTACTTAATTTTGACGAATGTAGCCGCTTAAGGAAGTAAATTGCTTGACTTAGCCGTTCGGCCCTACGGCCGTCGTCGGTAGGCGTATTTTCAAATTGCTTGAAGTAATTATCATTTAGTAATAGGTACGATACTACCCTATTATTAGTTCATTATCATCATCATTTTCATCGTCAATATTGTCGGTATACCGTATTTTTAACGTTCCACGCTTCGCCTAAAACGTAAATATCACTATTTAGATTTTTCTAACCTTTAGTATTGAAAAATCGCACGCGTGTATCATCTTACTTTGTAAACCCTAGTGATTATAGAAATAGGTGCCTGGTTCAAATCCAGTTCGAAGGACCAAAATGTTTGAACTACGGCAAATCTACTTATTGGGCGAAAGAAAAAGGGTCTCACTTACATTTCCATAGGTTCGGCTTTCTGATTCCAGATAACTTGCGCCACATCATTTTTACGTTTTTAGAATTTTTGACAGCAATCCCAGTTTTGCCGGTTTTTTCAATCGAATGCCAAGACTGGCCCGTCGCAAGTGACAAAGAACATTCGTTCACGCAGTTCGGTCACGAATGTGTTTGTGGGAGTTGTCTATGCGCGTCAATTTTGAATGCACATTCTTGAGAGATTCGTTCTGAGAAGCCCAGTATCGTACAGAACCTATAATTCGAGTTATTAAATCTAATGGAATTAAGGAAGGTTCCCAATCCAAAATCTCTCTTCGATTTGCGACTTAGGCCTCTTCTGCATTTGGCGGTATAGATTCGGCGCGATATCAGTGAGCTGACCATGCTGTAAATTTCAAGTCTGTACAGATTCTTTACCGCGCTTGCAATTAGTGCTTCCTGATTGGTGCGGGATGTGCGGATGTGGGGCGGTACGAATGCATGCCGTTTCGCTTCGGCGCAATAAAATACTACTGCACCAATAAAAACCAACATCATCATATCAGCCGAAGGACGCCCACGCTGGGAGAGTGGCACAATTACCCGCATCCAGCGGACTCCCACGACCTTTAAGTGATCAGTCCACCATGTGGGATGACTACCCACGCTGCACTTCGCCTTACTTAACTACGCGGTCGCCAATCGCCACGTTTCCGATCGACAGTCGGTTCAACGTGCAACGTGCCCCGCCCACTGACTACTTAAGTTTAGCTATTAAGAGGACTATATCGGTTATCTTGGTTCTGCTGCGGACAGCCTAATTTTTGATGCGTCAGTCATAGACACTGCGGGCATAGGCCTCTCCACTGCCCTTTAGGTGAATTTTAGTCTTTTTATGACGCCATTACAAGCATCGGTAGGTGGTTGAAGATAGTGTCCACTGCCTGGCAACTATTACAATATTGATAATTGAGTAGAGAGGGTGAGGGTGGACTTCGGGTTTATGGCGGTCCACACTCAGAGAGAGACTTCAAGCATAGTAAGCAACCACGC
This sequence comes from Epinotia bilunana, assembly GCA_947049275.1. NCBI lineage: Eukaryota > Metazoa > Arthropoda > Insecta > Lepidoptera > Tortricidae > Epinotia > Epinotia bilunana. The sequence continues at coordinate 24,645,808 of OX346259.1, read as the reverse complement.
TAATCAATACTGGCAGTATACTGTCAAACAAGGAAATATGGGTCAGTAAGTAGGTATCGGTAAAGTACAATATGCTGCATACAGGTCCCGCCCAAACAAATTCGGAAGTCGCCTCACTCTTTCATTACGCCTGTGTTTACGCGTGTTACACCACGTGCGGCGTGGCCTAAACTTCACGTCCTCAAAAGAGGCCTTCGGCGCAAGAGCGCACGTGGCAAATACAAATACGATACGATCAATTCCAATCTAGTAAGTTTATATTAGAAGGCTATTGTGATGGCGTTTATTATATACTAGCTGCGCGACTTTCCCCGCGTTTTGCAAAACACTAGGGCCAACCCACGAGATCAAGTATATCCTATGTACAACCAGAAATTACATATATATAAGGTGCTTCCAAATTAGATGCCAATACTTTAAGAGATGTTAACTAACATCAAAATAATTTACTATAATTAGGAATTAGAAAACTTATTATACTTAGTTTTTTTTTGTTTTCATTATCTGAACAAAATAATAAAATTAAAATGCTGCCCAAACATAATCATCCTGTGCATTTAACTGACAAGGTGGTTATCGCTTTCTGTCAAGTGAGCGTCCTTGTTTGTCATCGATGACATTGATTAAGATTGGCGGGAAAAATGTTAGAAGGTAACTAGCTTGAACTGGCCAGTTAAGTGACAGTTAAGAGGTTTCATACGATAGTCAAAGGAGCTTAATCATTGAATTCTGATTATCTCATTATAAGGGTGTTATTACGGGCACAGTTGTTTTCCTCATTTTCTCCAAACACTAACATGAACATTAAACTAGTTTTATACTTAAGTCTACTTCTAAGGACGTGCTATCAGCTCGGAAATATTGGCATCTAATTTAGGAGCACCTTAAGTAAATGGATTAGCTGCTCGCGCGCCCCTAAAATTATTCGTTAATATTCAGCAATTGAACCAAATAACCACCATTGAATAATATGGCGAATACTGAATAGTCACCGAATATTTGGCGCATCTCTAATACTTGCGATAACAGCTAAAAACTTACATTTATAGATAGAAGATAAACAATATAATAAAAAAAATGGCTTAAAATAAACATCTTAGGTATATTCGATTAGAAAAAGACGGGCTTACAACGGATCTCCGCAGGTGGTCCAGCCTTTATTTCCTCTCGTTTAGCATCGAGTTCGTTACGTCTTCTTCGAAGGCTTGCAAAACAGTATTCAAGTATCAGCTAACGTACCTCTAAGAACTTGCGAGCAGACGTCGCAGGGTGTGATCTTCTTGTAGGTGTACTCCTGGAAGTTGTGCGCGTCCGTGTCACCGCGGATCGCTTCGCGGCCAGCACCGTTCCTCCTACAGTAACACGGAATCACGTTAACATTAGGACTGACCAAGTTTACATACGAGAATTGAAGATATTGAGCTCAGTTTTGGAATAATACTCTGGAGTCTTTAGTGAAAAGCATAATTACGCAGGCTACCTTTGATTTGCTTGCGGCACGGAACGCAAATCAAAGATTATCTGTGGCTGTCGTTTGCCGTTATCTATGGAATAACAGTTTATTGAGTCACAATTGGGATATAAACTAATTACGTACACCTGTTCACGTAAAGGTATATAAACTGACTAAATTCAATCCCCATTTCGGAATGCCAGAAAGGTAATAATTTTTTTAAATATTTAATTAGCCAGCAATACCATATTTCATTACAACTCAAACAAATCGTTTGTGTAAAGAATGAGCCATTCACAGCCTTGCACTTCACTAAAGTGGTTATAATACGTCATACATATTGATCCAAGTAGTTCAAGGGCAGGGGGACAGATAAATTAGACTGGGGTAGTCAATCCAACACTATTCAACCCTTAATGACCCCAATTTGTCTACCTTGACGTTAAAAATATTAGACACGCAACAATCTCTAGAAGTGTTTAATGACTAAAAGGTTCGAGGTACAGTAATGGCGCTTTTTTATCCCTAGACAGAAAGCTGAAAGCAGAGAAGTATTGTGAAGCGAGATGTGTGCTGCTGCGGAATAGAAAGCAGGAACTAAGTAAGCTAGTGTTTGAAATAAAGCTTTTATTACCTGGGTACTAACATTTGCTCTTTATGAACTGTAGCACACATGCGACGTTTTAAACTGGAGCGTGATAGTACAGATACCCTTCGATTAACCGTTGTTGTGAACAACAAGTGAACTGGACTGATTTCACTACCTCGTCGCTTAACTTGATCCCGAATTAGAATCTATACATTTTTGGAGGTTAGTTTTATACTGATATGCGATGTTAACATAGCATTATCGGCCCAGAAACTACTTATGCAGTAGCGCGTTCAAAAACGCTCTGCTTCGCTTCGCAGTCAGACTCTTGAACTAAGAAAAACCCCAGAAACGATGTTGCTGAGGAAAGAACAAATGGGAAGCACCAGGTTACGTATTATCTGTTCTGTCATGCTGTGTATCGAATTTGTACGAGGCTACGTGTGAAGGGTCAAGCATATTATCCAACATTTTCATGGGTGACAGTAACACAGGGCACACCTACGGGGGCACAATTACCTCATCGCCATTATCGTCGACACCGCGTGGTACATTTGATTTTTTCTTTATTGATGCAAGAAGAGAGAAACACCAACATGAACACGGCTTTTGAATAGTGGACACACAATTAAAACAATGGATGTTGACAAATCTGCGATAGATTTGCTTTGGTGGCAGGTAATTTTAGTCGTTACGTTGAGCACTGAAGCGTGTGTGAGTTGTGAGTATATACATAAATATATATCTATCACAGATTTTTTTTTAATGCAGGTGTAAGTAATTCAATCTCAGAATACAAATTAGACCCCTTTTGAATCGGATTGAAGGCACGTGAACGATGTAAACATATGCCGCCAAATCTATACAATATTTCATTATTTTTCACGCAAACGAATTGAAATACTTACACCCAAAGGAAACAGGCATTAAACTTAAATTGTAAAAAGATGAAGTGATATTAAGATATGGTATAATATTACTAAATGTGGATCAGTTTAACAATGTCCCTACAATGGTAGTAGTGTATAAATTAGACTGCTGTACAGTACAATGGGAGCGAAGAGTTCCGAGCGCTGAATATTCTGAACTCGAGTGCATCTCGTTATCTCAGAAAACTATATCAATATTTGCCAAGCCGAGCGCTCCAAATTTACAAGCTCCTGAAAATTTTTACTCTTATATTTCCTCACATTCTTCACCTAAATCTTTTGCAATACTGGATTTACAGTGAGCATATTCATTGATAAGCTATCGTCAAAAACCTCTTACAAAGAGCTCTTTTTCGATATGAAATACATTTTACAAATACAACAAAGCAGATTTTGCGAGTTTATGTTTGAGTGCCTACTTACATTAGTATTAAGAAGCCGTACCGTCTGCGTGCCGAGACCTATTTGCTATAATCTCATTTGCGAAAGACAACAAGGGTAAATGATTCTTTCTCTAAATGAAACTTGAACCCAAAGCAAAATGTTGGTTTATTTGAACTTGTCACTACGGGGGAGCGAGTTGCTTGCGACAGTTGGATTGTGACATAATACATTATTATACCTTGAGTGCTTGACGTGCGGAAATAAATATTGCTTCTGATATGCAAATGCAAGCATAGTTTACGTAAATATCAGGTGTTTTATGAGCAATCGTAAAAAGCTACGTGGGTTGACGATTGCGTTCAATTACTTACGTCGTTAGTTAACAGTTCACGGAATTAGCAACTCGCATCCCATTCGAATTATAATAAAATATTCAACCTAGAGAAATGGATACCGTACCTATTAAAATTACACTATCTACACGGTACATTCACTTGAAATTGAATTAAAATGCTATTGTCACAGCGTACCAATTTCATGAACAGTATTTATTAGTACTCAAATTAAAACAACTGTACTAAATTGCTACAGATTTAAACTAAGTAATAAAGGAAAGTTATTAACACTACATAATACCTTTAACTCCTATCGCTTGCTCGCCAGATGAAGACCTTAGGACGTTGTTGATTTAATAATTACCACAGACCCTCTGCTTGGAGTTAATTGGCAACTGTGAGGCCCTATAAACATTACTTTCGTGCTAACTATATCACTATATAACATTATTTAACAGCAGTGGAACGAGAAAAGGATGTAATCAGTTTCCTGTGGCGAACACGTAGGAAACTCCCCATTGCCCTAATTTACAGTAAGGTTATAGAAACATCGTTTGAGTGAGCGCGTGTTCTGAAGGCAATGTTAAGGATTTAAACTGTGCTATAAAGCTAAATTGTAAACTCTTCGCTAAGTGACTATATAACTTAGTAAGGCGCTTTTCCGCGATATGGAATACTTGGTTAATCTGCGCCTGTTTTAGCCACAACCTTTCTTTACTTTCTTAAAACCCAAAAGTAAAATTAAAAGTGCTGTATTTTAACAGAATTCTCAAACAACCTTTATGAGAACGATTTTAAACTATGGAGGCGATAATTACCGTCGTTATACTTAAAGCCGTATCCCGTTATTTCAATCGGGGTAGGCTACCTTGATAATGTTAATTTACGACTTGACAATAAGTCATCATCATCATCATCATATCAGCCGAAAGACGTCCACTGCTGGACATAGGCCTCCCCCAAAGAGTGCCACAATGACCGGTCCCGCGCCACCCGCATCCAGCGGACTCCCGCGACCTTTACCAGGTCATCAGTCCACCTTGTGGGGGGCCTACCCACGCTGCGCCTTCCGGTACGTGGTCGCCACTCGAGAACCTTTCCGCCCCAACGGCCATCGGTTCTACGTGCAATGTGCCCCGCCCACTGCCACTTAAGTTTAGCGATTCGGAGGGACAATAAGTACCTATATAATAATGCGCTTACAATAATAACATCTTGAAAGTATACTATCGACAACACAGCTAACTGACCATCGGTGCACCTTAAATGCATTGTAATAAGGTTCTATATAAACACAGGATGGTCAGTTAACACTGTTAAAAGTGTTGTCTTTTGTACAAAGAAAATGGTATATTGTGATCCAAATGTGGCCGCTGTTGATGACTATACTCGACGCGGAATTATGAACGTCACGTGTTTCATAATGACGTTAATCAATACACTTACGACGAAAAACCCTTATCCCATTTACTCGGGTCAGGCGCAGTACGCATTTTTCTCGCATACCCCTCTATCACATATTGTGCAACGCTTTTATTAATGTGCTTTGCTTTATAAGTTATACAAAATGAAACGTTCATATATCATTTATAATTTATTATAAATGATATATAATTTATTTGTTCAAAAATGTTTTTTGGCGTATGAGAATCCCAAGCGCCAAAATTAAGAAAATAATTATTACAAACCGGTTATAGTAAAACGTCCGAGTGCTCGACGCTGTACTAGTATTCACTCCATGCCAAAGTGACATGGCTTAAATTCGAATGAAGAAAAATCCTCTTACTTAGTTCGAATTTGACCCATATTGCTTTGTCATAGTGCCCATGTCATATACTAAATAGTACAGCGTCGAGCACTTGGACGTTTACCTTACTTTAAAAATACACAGTGTTCGTACAAAACCTTGCTGCGAGGCAGAAAAGTATTTTCTTAATCGGGATATGAAAATATAAAAAGCGAATGCTTTAATATTGTACAACAGCCGTGTTGTAATCCTGGATTACGAGCCTAAAAGCAACGTAGGTAATGGAGCAGCGTAGAAAAATAAATTAATCAACGCTATTCCATCAGAGCTGTTGAAATAATAAAATTTATTTATCTCATATCAGTCAAAAATATAAGAAAATAATAGCAGATAAAATCAAGGTTTTTTTAGTTGTTGATCATCAAGATTTATTAATTAATTTCAACTTTTTTGGCTCTTTCCGACTTAGTTGGCACTGAAAAGCTGGCAAAGAACGTTTGGGTGTATTTCTTTTGTTTGAACGCATGTAGGCTAAATATCAATGGGGTGTAGTGCAGTAAATTGTACGTTACGTAAATGTGTACTATAGTGGGTGTGTAATTTACCAGTCTTTAGGGTTTTTGAAAAACTTCGAAGTTTTTAGTTACCGTATGAATGTTACCCACGAGCAAGAGTTAGTAGGCGTAGGTTTTCTAGTATAGATTTTATTACTAGCAATATAAAACTATAGGCTTAGGTATTTTTATTAGAAATTACTTTACTAACCCGGATTTTCATCGGATTCAACAGACTGTTAAAGAAACTAAAACAAAGGACCAAGTGTGTACAAACTTCAAAGAGGGTCTACGTATTAATTGAGAGTTGTCACAAATACTGCCCTATTAAACTTCGAAATTCATCAACATATCGATAATTGGGATCATTGGTGGTTGGGTATTGAACCCGTCTTACTTGTCAGGCGGAGCGGCGTGGGGCGGGGGGGCGCTGGGAGGTTTCAGGCTCCGGAAGGCTTTCAGCCACTTGTTCTTCATACTACCAGCGGACGAAGACGAGAGTTTACGGTCTACTGCTGCAGTGCCGCTGTCGGCTTTTGCTGCGAATAGCTCTCTCTGTGGACAAAGAAAAACATTGTTTACCATGTGAAAGTTACAAGGTCCGGTTGACCCCACATGGAGCTGAACCTTGGTGCCGTGTCGCTGTAACGTCATGTTTTAACTGCCATACGGAGTTGCCAAACGGATGAAAGCGACAATATCAAGCTATCAAGGTTTAATATTATTATATAATTTCTTCCGTATTTTGCAATAAAGTTTAACTAAGTAAATTAAGCTAACTAAGTTTAAGAGTCCGCAGTAAGCTCGATTCTCCATACAAACGTAGTTACGCTCTTATTTTAAAACTACGCGTTGGATTGTAACGAAACTTTGCATATACAATGACATGAGGTATATCTATGTCTGTAATTAGTTTATGTAGCTTCAGATACCATAATAAATAAAATACAGCGAATTTAAGTTTTCTTACAAAACTTGTATTTGTTTGTTTTATAAACTGGAACCATATAAACGTAGGCAAGATACATATCAATGTATGTTCATGAATCAAACAGCTATAAATGCACAAACTATTGCCATTTCGTGCACAATGCCTTACTGCGCAATGGTTCTGAATGTTCTGGTATCAGGGACCGAGCACAACCTATCCGATTCACACAATTATGTTAATCTGCAATGCACGCTTGTGTAGCAGCTTTGCTACACAAGCTTTGCTTTGTAATCTAGTTTCAGACTGACAACTTGACTACCTCATCAATCTCATCATCAAAGTTGCAATACCGCCCAACTGTGAACAAAACGGACTTTGGCGAACCCTTTTATATGATACTCCAATTTATTAAGGTGTCACAGCAAAAATGTAAATAGATAGATAGATAGATCATTTATTGATAAAAATAGTGTTTTTTTACATGTCAGTTTTTCTTATTCCTATTCTATACTATACATTATTATTAGGTATACATTCTTGTTAGGTAACATTATACAAATTTACATGACATAATAAATTCAACAATGTTGTAGATGGGTCAGTGACTTGTAGCACTGAACGAATTCGTCAACACTGTAGCAAGCCATGTCTAACAATATCTGTTTAAGTTTTTTCTCGAACATCGAGTCCGAAGTAGATTTTAACTGTTCGTCTAGAGCATTGTAAAGTTTTATGCCTACTATACCCACATTAATGGCATACTAAAGGCAAAGCTTAATTGTTGAATTGATAAGCCGCTAGGGCACGAAGGGACAGTTGGCTTGAAGTGGCATCTCAGTCAACGCATGGTATGGTATGATACTGGGTGATATTTGTCACCCTAACTCCACGCTCGACAAAGTCAAGGTGTCAGAACGAGTAGGTACAGACGATAAATATCATAAGGCAATGTTGCTGGTTGCCTTGGACCATCCGTTAGCGTTCACGCCCAATGTTAAGGGAGTAATACTGCGGGCTGGATATCAGCTCTAATTAATGAACTGCCATCACCCCGCTGTCCGCTGCCTTTCAGACAGCGGCCTTACAGAAATAGCTGATACAGTAACCTAACAACACAACCGTATAAATATAATACTCATGTTAAGATAAAAAAGAATATAAGGTGACGACTGAAACAAAAAACACCATAAATTTACAGGTCTCAACTCTCAATACCACCTTCGGCGTCGAGACCTTTGGACCTTAGCTCGCGACTACTTGTTCACCTTTTCGCTACTACATTAGATTCCATAAGTTGTGTCTCACACGCCAAAGTCTTTGTAGCATAAGACTGAAAATTAAGCTTACCTGATTCTGCCTTTACATCTCCAGTGGCGACTTGATTGTGTGGGGCACTAAATGTACCGACTCTATATCAAGCCAATGGCGGCGCAAAGGCTAATGAGTTTTGTCAAAGGCTTGTCGCTTGCAGATTCCTCGCACAGCGGTTTAGTATTGCTATTCAGCGAGGAAATACTGCCAGGACTCTGTTTAAGAATAATTTATAGATAACGAAGTAGGTGGCGCGCCGCAACGTTAGACCATTTAGGTAGACATCTCGTAGGGTAGTTACTTGTACAGATATCACGGAGCGAGACAAACTCGGTTCGTAACCAGCGGCGTGGAACCCAAAAGGGAAACCACCACACAACACTTCCGAGTAATGGAATACTATCGAATAAGTTTGGATATCACTCCACCGTGCACCGCTGAGAGCCTATAGCTCTTAAATGGCGATGAACGTCATAAGAATCCTTACAAATATTACGAGGGCGGGATGATAGGTAACTGGCCTTAGCTATTTAAAAAGTTTGAATTTAAAAATAAACTAGCGTAATTTAAGCTTCGTGTCTCTGGCTATCTGTGTTCGAAATTTGAATTTGATGGCTTAAATATTTTATCGATTTTCTGTTATTTGAAAATATATTGTGACGATTGTTTTCAAAATGGATAAAATTGAACAAAGAGCGGTGATAAAGTTTCTTTACATGAAGTGTATGAAGGGTATAGGTATTTATGAAGAGTTAAAGAATGTTTTGGGTGAATGTGCTCTTTCTCACGCCACAGTTAAAAACTGGGTGGCTGAATTTAAACGAGGCCGTACAAGTGTCCAAGATGAAGCCCGCTCTGGACGTCCAAAAAGTGCCACAACTCCGGAAATGGTCTCCAAAGTACACGATATGGTTTTGGCAGATCGACGATTGAAGTTATCAGAAATAGCTGACACTACAGGGATATCAAAGGAACGGGTACATCATATTCTAAGTGAAGAATTAAATATGAAAAAGTTATCCGCCCGTTGGGTGCCGCGATTGCTTACGCACGATCAAAAAAGAATCCGCGTGCAAAATTCGGAAGAATGTTTGGATCGTTTTCAGAAAAATAAAGCCGTTTTTTTGCGTCGATTTGTAACAACAGATGAAACATGGGTTCACCACTACACGCCAGAACCAAAAATTCAATCAAAACAGTGGACTGAATCTGGATGTTCGGGTCCCAAAAAGCTATGGCTGTAGTCGGCTGGAAAAGTTATGGCTTCCGTCTTTTGGGATGCTAGTGGAATTTTGATGATAGACTACCCAAAGGTAAAACTATTAATGGGGAATACTATGCTAATCTTTTAGATAAGCTTCATCAATGCATTCAGCAAAAACGACCAGGCTTAGCAAAAAAAAAATCATCTTCCATCAAGACAACGCTAGGGTTCACACATGTGTTAAAGCCATGGCAAAAATCGGCGAATTAAAGTATGATTTGCTGCCCCATCCACCTTATTCGCCTGATCTGGCACCATCCGACTTCCACCTGCTCCCGAAGCTTAAAACTTTTTTGGGTGGAGAGAAATTTGCCACTAATGATGCCGTCATAGCCGCTGTGGAGGAGTATTTTGGAGGCCTCGAAAAGAATCATTTTATGGAGGGCATCGCAGCTTTAGAGCGAAGATGGAATAAGTGCATAGAGCTAGGTGGAGACTATGTCGAAAAATAAAATTAGTTTTAACACCGAAATTCAAGTATTTTCTACTTAGGCCAGTTACTTATCATCCCACCCTCGTATAAATGCGAAAATGTGTAAATGTGTTTATTTGTCCTTCTTTCACGTCGCAACGGAGCGTCGTATTAATGTGACGTTTTTGTACGGAGATAGTTTAGGGGCTGGAGAGTGACATAGGCTACTTTTCCACCGGGGAAAGCGGTTAAATTTTCCTATAACCACGTGGGCAAAGCTGCGGGCATCAGCTAGTATTAAATGAATAAGTCCAGTCAAATAGACTTCCTTGTCTCGTAAAACGCTACATATGAGTGGAAGAAGTAGGTATTCCATTTCATCTCGGCGAGCGCTTTATCTGCCACGGTATCGCATCGTAAAATAGTGATGCTCTCAACCGGCGCGCTTGTCCTGAATAGCTTTCAGGTACTTGTTTGTCACTTTGGTTGTATTAGGTTTCCTCGAATGTAAGGCCATGTTACTAAGGGTTAAGGGGGTATTGACACGTCACTTTATAATACAACTATATTGTAACAGAGTCCACGCGCCGAAAATAAAAGGAAATATAAGTGTACTTACATCCAATTATTTTAGAGCACAGCTGCAATTCCCATTTATACGCATAGATTCACGCCTTCATTCCCAAAAAGGGTAGGCAGATCAGAGGAAACTTAGCATAAATGTGGGTATAAAAGACCCCCTAACACCTTTTAAAAAACTTCCAATGTAGTGTAGGTAGGTAAATATGTTGGTTAGCTAATTAACCGGTTTGTTTTGATGATAAATTAATAATGTAACATTATGGTAACCATATCTAATTTGATTATGACAGACGGTGCCATAGCTCCTAACGCCTCTTCACTATAGACAATTTTGTTTCCAAAACCGTATTTATGAACAATATTTTTCAATGATGATAATGCATTTACAAATAAAAAAATAAAAAATAAAATTTTTGCTATTTATTTCAGTATAAGATTGTTTATAAACGCGGTTTCAGAAACAGAATTGTTAATTTAAGATTTCACGATAGTCACACATTAGTTTCACGGGCCTTAATTGCCTAAACTCGCCGTCAATGGAATTTGCTAACTATGTAAACAAACCGCCATAGTGAAAGACAATTTTAATATGGCGGTTTGTTTACATAGTTAGCAAATTCTATTGATGGCCACTTTATATAGGTATATAATCATTTATTTCGACCAACTAGGATCATACAACACAAGGATACAATTATAAGTCAAACAATAAAAACTAAATTACAAAATTATGAAAAATTATAAACTTAGAATAAAAATAATTAAATTACCTACACGCATATGGAGCGCATTGCAGTGGCTAAGGTAAGCACCACCTAACCTGCCTCCAAACATTCCCAGAATGCTGTTGGGTTGGGACTGACCTCAGACCAAGAAAAAAACCCCCCAAATACTACCAAATGCAATGTGCTGGGTTTTTTCTTGGTCTGAGGGACTGACCTTACCCATTAGGTAAGCAGCGATGCGGTTTTTTTATGCTATAATTAACGGGTGAGAACCCTAGTGTACATTCTTCTCTATATGATCAGCTGCAAGAACTCCTATTGTTACTCGGCTGCCGAAGGAGAGGAGGGTTATGTTATTTTTTTCGTTACTTTTACTTAAGTCTTTTTGCATGAACCTAACTAAATCATGGAATACTATCGAATAAGTTTGGATATCACTCCACCGCCTATAGTTCTTAAATGATGATCGACGTCATAAGAATCCTTACTAATATTATAAATGCGAAAGTGTGTGTGTGTGTTTTTTTGTCCTTCTTTCACGTCGCAACGGAGCGTCGTATTAATGTGATTTTTTGTACGGAGATAGTTTAGATAGAGTGACATAGGCTACTTTTCCAGCGAAAAATCATCTAATTCCCATGGGAAAATTCAATATGTTATATTTTCCTATAACCACGCGGGCGAAGCCGCGGGCATCAGCTAGTATCAAATGAATAAGTCCAGTCAAATAGACTTCCTTGTCTCGTAAAACGCTACATATGAAGTAACTAAATCAGTAAATTATTTACCACCGTACCTTTAACGAAAACATTTTAATCATGAAACATTTCACTTACTTCATTTTAAATACGATAAAACGGTTTGGAAAATACCATGTTTCATATCGCGTGTACGAAATCGATTATGGCGGCGTGATTTGGCTCAACGTTAGGTTTGTGGCAATGTGTACGTAAGTGTACACAGTTCATTTAGATAACTTTGCAATTAATTACGAAAATACTTTCCGTTAAGACAAACAAAAACATAAATTCACGCCTTATTTCCAAAAGGGGTTGGCAGAGCAAATGAAACTAGTGTGGTACTGGACCACTTTTAGCATTAATGTGGGTATAGACGATTGATAAAATGTGATATCGCAGTGATAGGTTGCCCCATGCCCATCGCCTGCCACATGCCCATCGCCTACCACACACTTCAATTCTGTTCCCTTAGTACGGCTCTTACGACACCCACAGGAAGAAAGGGGGTGGTGCTATTCTAACCCGACACCACACGGGGGAACCTAGATTATACTAAAAGTATATTTTTATAGGCATCCACGGAATTTATATTACGATTTTTAAAGTCCCTTTATTGAAAAGGATAGCCAAGTGAATATTGGGCGTTGAAATGCTGTCATTGTAACCTATCACGACAACTCCCGAAGAAAAACGCAATATGTTGCATACACGTGCGATAAAAGCAGAATCCATCATTTGATTAAATGTTGACACCCCGCACCAGTTACCATTGCTGTCTTACTCTAACAAGTTATTGAGGATGGTTTGGATGACGATGGCAGTTTCTTCTTTGCCCAGTGAAGCATGAGAGTATATAGGTATATATGTACTTATTCATCATCGCCAACATCATCGTCATATCAGCCGAGAGACGTCCACTGTTGGATATAGGTACGCCAAACAGTGCCAAAGTCACGGTCCTGTGCCACCCGCATCCAGCGAATTCTCGCCACCTTATTGCAGTCGCAATCCATTAATTGTGACTGCATTAAAAGTTTCGGCATAACAGATGCTTCATCAAAATAATAAAGCCGAATAACAAACAAGACAGTTTTATAAAAAGTACACCACATTCATATAATTTAGATAAAATCGTCATTGAATTGTGCTGATTTGTTTGCTACCCAACCGTGATTAACACCGCCCAAAAGAATTAACTGGAAACCGATAACATAACGCAGGAGGATATATTATCATTTATCGAACATTTGAATGAGTTTATACTATACTAGTTTCTGCCTGCGACTCCGTTTGCGCTGAACTAGTTTGTATCGCAGTTCCATACCATTGTATGGAGCTGCGATACATACGAGTTCCCCATTTTTCTCTACGCCGCAGAGACGTGGACGCTACGTGAAGTAGAGCGATGGAAGATAGACGCTCTAGAATTTTTAATTTTTAATTTTTTTTTATTTATTTATCAAAAGTACAAAACAATTAACAATGTTATGTTACTCGCCAAACTGCGATAACAGTTTGTTGGCGAGACCGCGCTCATTTTAACTAATGTTAAGTACCTATGTTAAAACTATGTTAGGTATGCTATATGAACTAGGCACATATGACCTTAAACACTAACTTACACACTAAACATGACAATGCCTGAACACTTCACCTCTGCACTTAAAGTGCTATACTTTTACAATTATTTATTTGTTCAATAATTTTTTTACTGCGAGCATTCTTTTTTACCTATGTAAGTATTAATGTGGTGCTGGAGGAAAATGCTTGGAGTATCTTGGACTGAATTTTGTACCAATGAGTCCATACTGAAGGAACTCGGCATCAAGCAGCGTCTATCCATCCGTAAGTTTCACCCCTCATTTCACCCCCTTAGAATCCCCTATATTATGGTACCACCGAGCTGATCTGATGATGGAGACAGAAGTTATAGCAACTCCTTAACTTCAGGTATACCCATCGTGTTTGGGGTCATTGGAACCATTACAACGAGTCGGTGATGATTGTGCAAAAAAGTTAAATCGGTAACGATAGCTTGTACCAAAAAATATTTTTTTGACAGAAACTTATTGTATTGCACATGGTCTCAATCGTGGACGTCACTGCCGTGGACATATTATGTAATTATCTTTTCTCAAACACGCAATTCAAACTCAAAAGTACCACGTTTCGTGCGCGGCGAAACGAGAGATCCGTTATGTGATTTGATACAAAATTAGAGGTCTGTAAAGCCAACTTCTTTTGTTTCAGCATCAATTCGTGACCCAACATCAGGGCGTACAGCTAATAAAAAAACTATTCTTAGGCGTTTTTTTTTTATTTCTTTGCATTGTTTTACAAAAGCTCTATACATAACCACGGCGTTAAAATGGATTACAAGTAATGTAATATTATAAAACCTCGAAATAAAGCCTATAGTTATACATTTTTCAGCATTCCCTACTAATAAATAATAATAATAAATAAATAATAAATATAAGGGGACAATCTTACACAAATCGCACTAGCCCCATAGTAAGCTCAATAAGGCTTGTGTTACGGGTACTAGACGACGATATATTTAATAGATATAAATACTTAAATACATAGAAAACATCCAAGAGTCAGAAACAAATATTCATGCTCATCACACAAATATTTGTCCTTACCGGGATTCGAACCCAGGACCTCTTGCTTCGTAGGCAGCGTCACTACCCACTAGGCTAACCGGTCGTCAAAGTAACTAATACAATAAATATCACATTATGAATTTTTTTTTGTTACTCAGATGTGTGCCGAGTGTGCGAACTGGTAGATCATATCATAACCTAGATTAAACATTGCTGGTTCAAATATAAATATACAAACGGTACGTCGAAAATGTGTTATTATTATCATTGGGAAGTCCACTATTTTTTTCAGGAGACCGAAGATAAATTTACTTTTCTCTTTAGGTACACAACCATAGGAACCAGTTCAAATACGCCCCACTAGGTCTGTCTATGTTTGCAACTAACTTACCCGTTCCAGGTTAAAAGGATTGCTTGAAAAGTCACATGACCACTTACTTAGTTAATGAAATCCTAGCTTGTTGCTAAGTTCTCAACCCGCACTTGACTGCGGCTGCATAAGTGCTGTGGTTTTTCTGACATAATTAATTCTAATTAACCCAAAAAAAATGTTTTATAAAATATATGTCGCATGAACTAGCTGTTGCCTGTTTAGTATTACACGACAGATACGTGTATTGAGAACCCAACAATCATGTACGCTGGTTCGAATCCAGCTCGGAGCAATAAATGTAGGTAATTAAACGACTTTCGGTTCGGTTCGGTTTCGACCTGGGAGACTGAGTTTTGCTCTGCATCTTGAGTGAAAGTCCGGCGAAGACGTCTGTTCCCGGAAACGAGACCTATCTTAATCGATTTTCGCCCCCGTTAACCTGGTACTGTAAGGTCCGGTTTTACAAATATCCCTTGGTCCTTATGTCAATACTTACTGACATACGGTCTAGTCTAACAGATCCTTATTAAGCCGGGGGTAAATCTGATCGAAACCATTAGGGCCGCTATCGAACTCATAAACAAATAAATTAATGCTGCTCATTGACTAGGCTAGGGGGATATACGAATCTATAAACATACAGGTAACATTTATATCAGGCATTTTCCATTGTCGTCACACACTTGGTTTAGCTAATATTCGTTAGTAAACGTGAAAGTCCGCTACATAAAAATGCAACGCAACTGTGTAATGTCACTGAAAAGACTAGGTGATCAAGATAAACCCCGATTTGTGAAATAAAAACAGGGCCTTGGCACGCGATTATGGCACAGTTCTAAAAGTATCAAACCTTGGCATCTTACAGTTGTAACGAGTCTCGTGGAAGGCTAAGCAATAATATATGATATTAGAGAGTAAGGGTGCAGCGAAATCGCATCTTCTTTATATTTGGAGCAGCTCAACCCAACTGGGGAAGTTACATCTTACAGAAGGTCGTAGCTATAAAAAATACTTCTACTTGGTCTCGGAGCATGGATTTGCGTCCTGCCTAACTACCTAACATGATCGTAGCTATAAAAATACTTCTACTTGGTCTCGGAGCATAGATTTGTGTCCTGCCTAACTACCTAACATGATCGTAGCTATAAAAATACTTCTACTTGGTCTCGGAGCATGGATTTGTGTCCTGCCTAACTACCTAACATGATCGTAGCTATAAAAATACTTCTACTTGGTCTCGGAGCATGGATTTGCGTCCTGCCTAACTACCTAACATGATCGATCGTAGCTATAAAAATACTTCTACTTGGTCTCGGAGCATGGATTTGTGTCCTGCCTAACTACCTAACATGATCGTAGCTATAAAAATACTTCTACTTGGTCTCGGAGCATGGATTTGCGTCCTGCCTAACTACCTAACATGATGGTAGCAATAAAAAATACTTCTACTTCGTCTCGGAGCATGGATTTGCGTCCTGCCTAACTACCTTACATGATCGTAGCTATGAGTATAAAAAATACTTCTACTTGGTCTCGGAGCATGGATTTGCGTCCTGCCTAACTACCTTACATGATCTTAGCTATGAGTATAAAAAATACTTCTACTTGGTCTCGGAGCTTGGATTTGCGTCCTGCCTAACTACCTAACATGATCGTAGCTATAAAAAATACTTCTACTTGGTCTCGGAGCATGGATTTGCGTCCTGCCTAACTACCTTACATGATCGTAGCTATAAAAAATACTTCTACTTGGTCTCGGAGCATGGATTTGCGTCCTGCCTAACTACCTAACATGATCGTAGCTATAAAAAATACTTCTACTTGGTCTCGGAGAATGGATTTGCGTCCTGCCTAACTACCTTACATGATCGTAGCTATAAAAAATACTTCTACTTGGTCTCGGAGCTTGGATTTGCGTCCTGCCTAACTACCTTACATGATCGTAGCTATAAAAAATACTTCTACTTGGTCTCGGAGCATGGATTTGCGTCCTGCCTAACTATCTTACATGATCGCGTAACGCCTATGTAAATGCGAGCGGGACGAATACATACTAATATTTTGAGTTATTTTACGACCGCTTTAGCCTAGTTGGTAGTGACCCTACCTACGAAGCAAGAGGTCCTGGGTTCGAATCCCGGTAAGGGCATTTATTTGTGTGATGAGCACGAATATTTCCGTACACGGCGGGAATAAGTTGACAACTCGAGATATAAAATAGAAGAAAATTTAACTTTGTGTAATTCGATCTAAGTTCAAATTCCTTCCAGTTTTCACCTCGCCTTGTCAACTTATTCCCGCCATGTACGGATTTGTTCCTGAGTCATCGATGTCTTATATGTACTTATTTAAGTATTTATTTGTCTATATAAGTATCTTTATCGTCGTCTAGTAACAGCTTTGCTTAGTTTGGGACTAGGTCGATTTGTGTAAGATTGTCCCCAAAAAGTAAAAAAGTAAAATGCAAAAGTGTGCCCGTCTGTCTGTCTAATACCTCTTCATGCTTAAACCGCTTAACCGATTTAGATGAATTTTGGCATAGAGATAGTTTGAGTCTCTGGGAAGGACATAGAAAAAATTAGATTAGATTAATTTAATTATGTATTTCATTATGAAAATTTACGTCATTAAAAAAAATTAATAGCATGAATTCACAAAAAGATCGTCAGTGTGTATAAGAATAACAATAATTTAAGTGAAAGTCGAATCAAAATTACATTGCAAAATGAAAACAAAATAATAATAATAAGGAACAATTAAAATAATATTATCATGCTACAAATGTCAAATTATGAATAAAAGCTAGGGCATCCCGGATATAAACTGTTGTGAATAGGTTTTATCCCGGAAATCATTCCGGGGTGGAGGGTGAAAGTTCGTATGGAGCTATGATTTAAACGAGTTCCACGATGCAGGCAGAAGCTTGTACTTTATAAACTGAATCATATATATCTACCTATGTGCTGAGTTAGGCCGCTGTATTGAGAGGGCGCGGCCTTGATTTGTTTTACATACATACAATATAATCAGGCACATTTCCCGGAGGGGTAGGCAGAGATCGCGGATTTCCACTTGCTACGATCTTGCCAAACCTTTCTTGCTTCATTCATTTTCATTGATTTGTTCTCTTGATCTTAACGCAGTAAATCGTCAAAATCATGTGTGCTTGGGAGCTGCAAGCGTTCCTTAAAGCTACGGTTTCCGTTTACCATCTGGCAGGGGCTTGTTTGCCTTCATTTATGTTAGAAACTAATTTATTTGGTAATAAAAATTTGGTTGTTTGGAAAAAGCTACGGTAGCCTAGTGGTTCAGGCATGCGGCTGCCAAGCGGCGGTCGTGGGTGGTACTCTACCAATGAGTTTTTCGGAACTTATGTACGGAATATTTACCGTTAGATTTCCGGTGAAGGAAAACGTCGTGAGGTACCGGTCTAATACCAATAAGGTCTAGTTTTCCCTCTGGGTTGAAAGGTCAGATGGCAGTCGCCTATGCCAAAACTTGGGATTAGGTGGCAAAGCGGACCTCGGGCTCACTTAATGACGCTAGGAGGATGACTAATTTATTTGGTAATTTGTATTTAACGTTAAGTTTGATGGATTAGTTGAATACGTCCAAAAAAAACATGGGTTCGTATATCTCCCTAAATCGTAACTGAAGTGACTGACCTAGATCTTAATCAGCACGCGGCACTCTTCAACTGTTCCCAAAAGGCATGCGATGGTGACCTGCTTCAGAGGCAGGTTACGAATCCAATTATCCGTGCTGTCGTGCCTTGGTATTATTTCGAACTATAGTCATAGTCAAAATATTTTTGAATAAAATAGATTCATACAGAACACTGTTTGAAGGTCTAAGTTGGATTGGATGCAGATACAGGTGAGAAAATTAATTTACAATTTGCATTTAGGCATATGTTAACTTACAAACAATACGAGTAATGCTGTTTAAACAAAGTAAAAAAAATACAATTTCAGAATATGTCAGGACAAGAACATTCGGGCAATAATTTACTTTAAAAACAAAGTTTTAACCGACTTCAATTTAGTACTTCGCCAAGTCACGTGAACACATCCGCATTTCTTTTCCAATTTACCAAATGAACTGATTGCCGAGAGTAAATGCGTCGATTATTAGAGAAAAAAACCAAATCGCTGTTTATTCCTTCCGTCGATTCCTCACCTTTTGCACTTCATTCATTAGTTGCTATTTCAACGGAATCCTATCAGAATCTGTGATATACTTTTGTATTAAGTACATGAGGAATTCCATAAGTCATCTGTGGTCTTCATCATCAATTCCACTCCACCAAATCTATGATTTCCGGGTGTAAATAATCCACGAGTTATAATAGAAAATACCAAAATCACTACATGCGTGCCTAATATATTTGAGGAGTTCCCTCAATTCCTCATGATTCCCATCATGCTGGATTTTTGAAATAAATGGGACCAATTACGTACTACAAACAAAAAAAAATTGGTCCTAAACGGCTCATAAATGACGGAGTTCAGAGGTAACAAACATTAAACATAATAATGATAAAAAAGACCGGGTTACACTCCGGTCCGGGAGTGCCGACAGAAGTGAAAACTTGAATATTACCGTTGTGGATTTTTGATATTTGATGATGATGAACTGACATCATCAACTAGGCATCGATAATCGTTTGTAAAGTGAACGTGAATCGAATCATTGAATCGATTCAAATAATAACGGTAACAGCCGATATGTCTCGCAACTAGAAAGACGTCAAACCGCATGGTAGCTCGAGAGAGAAAATGCGAGTGATCCCAGAAATGAGGTCTATCTTCGATCTATTGAAATCGTTAGAGCCGTGAACCAAAAAATATGCAACTGTTAACTACTCGTTTGACAGCAGCTAGGTCCCTATAGGATTAGTACTAAGCGAGTCAATTAAATTAACAGCAAGAAGAGTATTTTTAACAGACTTCTAAAAAAAGGAGGAGGTTCTTAATTCGGTTGTGTTTTTTTAATCATGTTTTAAGAGCAAGAGCTGGTATTCGGTTGTTTTTTTAATCATGTTTTAAGAGCAAGAGCTGGTATTCGGTTGTGTTTTTTTAATCATGTTTTAAGAGCAAGAGCTGGTAGCTGGTAGTGTATCTAGATACACTAGTGCACTTTTGAAATAAATATGACGGAGCAAAGTACCTACTTACTTAGTTTTGCGTCTACTGTGACGGCTCTATCCCAGAGCTACCATTAATACTAATCACCTACTGGCACTGCCTTTTTTAAATATCTATAAATATATATAAGGCTTTAAAAAGAACAAGGTAGGCACGGAAATGTTGGTCAAAGAGTTAAAGTAATGTATATAAAGTATTTTTTTAATAAAATCGTTATACGTCATCACATCATTGTATTATAATTACATTCGCAATTTTGTTACAATATTCATAATATTACATTAATTCCTTTATTCACTTATATATGCGAGTATACATGTATATTTATTACTGAATAATTCATTCATGTCATAAAATTGTGATTGCAACAGCCATTCTTTAAGTCTAAAGTTCTAATGAAAGCTAGTACATATATGAAGTATGTGCATATTATGCAGTCCCCAGACCAGCATTAGGACACGCCTCTATTTCTAGGGCCATTCGAACGTATCATATATTGTTTGCCTGCTTTATTATGGCACATAAAAATCTTGTGACTGTACGTACAACATCCTCAATAATACTATATAATAGTTATGTTAGAAGTAAATTAGAGTACTGTTGTGCCGCTTGGTCACCCGTTTATAAAGTCCACATTAACAGAATAGAGAGGACTCAAAAGAAATTGCTAAAGCATTTGTCATACCGATATAAACCACCTAGACATGTTAGATCCTATCTAGACAAAATTAAACATTTTAAACTAGAAAATTTAAATAACAGAAGAACGTTGCTTAGTATGTCTTTCTTGTATAAAACCATGAACAATCTAATTGATTCACCTCAAATTGTTAATAAGTTCACTTTAAGCGTCCCGACTAAAATACCTCGCATGCCTCGTGCCTTATTTCACGTTCGATTCTGTAAAACCAACTTTCGCAAGCACTCACCTGTACCTCGCCTGTCGCGTGCCTACAATGATCTCGTTACAGAACAGGAAAATATCGATATTTTTTGTGATTCTCATAACAGCTTCAAATGCAAAATCAGGGATCTGTTGTTGAACCTTGAACCAGTCTGACTGATTTAGTTTTAAGCATAGATAGTTTAGTGCAGTAACGCAAAAATTGTAACGCATGCCGTGGTTGCCTATTATTAGGGTTACAATTAGACATACATAAGTACTTGATGTTTCCACATAAAACGTAACATTGTTAACTCCGTTGGCAATCCTTAAATAAATAAATAAATAAATAAATAAATAAACATAGTCAAGTCAAACAAAAAGAGAAATACAAAATCATACACAATTCAATACATTACGAGAGCCACCTTGAAGAATACGGAGACGCACGAGGCCTAGCACGCATCCCGGTAATTTATTCCAGTGTTGTCAAGGTACGTGAACGGGGAGTCGACAATCAAACACGGGCGTTGGGCTGAGACTGATTTATTATATTTCATATCATGCTACCCACATTTTATCATATACCCACAAGTAAATAAGAACACCTACAACCCCCTTTTTGACAGGAAAATACAAGTTTAGTAAATTTATATACCCGACTTACTTACCTAGGAAATTATACATAGTTTTGATAGCTAAGAGCAAGTACTAAAGTCAGCAAAGTTAGGGACACTTTTTAACTATATACTAAACTGGACTAATTTCCAATTGTATACATAAGGGCAAAGTATGATGGTGTATTTTAGATTATATGCTTAAGATTAAATACATATGTTGCGATAGTGATTACTGGCGGTCGGAAAGGTTGAAGCTCATGTACTACGTGGATACCTATTGTAATAATTATTTACTAAATCTAATTACATAATGTTCAATCTTTCTTACAAAAATGCAAGAAGATAAGAATATTATCCATTAATTTTAAAGCATGAATTAAATTGATACTTTATACATGCATTACGTACATGCATTTACAAATTGCTGCCGAAATTTGAATATCTCTTACAATACTGCAAGATGATACAAATTACGCAATTAAGTTATAAGTTGTAAATGTTATTTTATTATATATATAAATATATTATTATATTTTATTACTATTTCATACATTCGCATGCACTAATATTATTATTATTATTATTTTTCATTATTATATAGTAGTCATTACATTACATTAAGTGTAAAAATTTTAATGGTATTTCATATCCATAAGTTATTTCCAAGAACTAAGTATACACGCATTGTTAACTGTTTATTCGTGATGGAGATTAGTTATACATATTTCGTTGATGTTATACATTATATACAGATCAGTTTTACATGTTTTCATGTTTTTTATTTCATTTGATTATTATATTACTACTAATTCTTACATAGGTACAGTACAGACACATTTTATTTTTGGTATAACCCTCTTAAAGCAGTTTTAATTTTTGAAATATATTAGTAGTTAGATTTTCATTAGAATTTATACTTTATTTACGTGCAAACAGAGTCGAGTTTACTGCATAGTTTATTTAAGCTTTTTATGATAAGCGTTAGGAGGATTACATTGTACACAATAATTTTAATATTATGTCTATTTAACTGTTTATTTCATATTCTAGTTTTACGGATTGAATAACATTTTAAATTAGGTTACGTGGCTGGGTTACCCGCGGATGCCGTAGAGGGGTATCCCCACCGATCAGGAGGTCGCACTGTCCTGCCGGAACGAGTACGATAAAACACATTAGTTTGAGCATTTACATTGCAATCAGCTGTTTGTCTGGGGCCGGATGCTGTTCGTGTGACTAATGAGGGTGGGGTCGAGTCATCATTTAAACTTACAAATGTAGAATCTTGTCTCTGATTAGAGTCTAATATCAAATGTTTTCTGTTACGTCGTAGCACATTACCGTTAGGCATTGCGATCAGATATGATCTAGGCCCTACTATACCATTAACTGTACCTGGAACCCAACTTTTGCCTACTCGTACTTTAACTTTTTGTCCAGAGACCAATGTGGTTAAGTTTCTTGTTCGTGTATCAAAATAATGTTTTTGTCTATGTTGTCTGTCCATTAATTTGTCGTGTAAATTATTATGTACTATTTTAGGTATTGAAGGGTTACTTTTACAAGGTAGGACACTACGAAGTTTCCTGTTGTAAATTAATTCTGCCGGTGAGGGTATGTTATCGCTTATCGGGGTACATGAGTACTCTAACAACGCTAAGTCTAAGTCTGACCTATCATAATTAGTTTTTTTCATTATGTTTTTTATGGTTTGGATCGATCTCTCCACCTGACCATTTGATTGCGCGTATCCGGGAGAAGAAGTGACGTGGTGAAATTTCCAATCCAAAGAAAACTGTTTGAAAAGAATTGACGAAAATTCCGGCCCATTATCACTCATCACTATTTTTGGTATACCGTGTCTACGGAAAATGCTTTTTAATTCTGCAATTACATTTTCTGATTTTAAGCTTAGTAATTCTGACATTTCTATGAATTTGCTGAAATAATCTACGACGATTATAAATGACTGATTCGCCAGATGGAATATATCTATGCCTACCTTCCGCCATGGTTTATCTGGTATTTCATGTGGAATGAGAGGTTGCTTAGTATTTTGCTTTCTGTATGTCAGACATGCCTGACAGTTTGACAAATAGTCTTGTAACTGAGAATTAATGTTAGGCCAGTATACTGTTTCTCTAGCCCTAAGCTTACATTTCTCTAATCCCAGATGACTAGAGTGAATTTTCTTCAGCATATCGTGACGCATACTTCTCGGAACAACAATTCGATTTCCCTTCCAAACCATCCCAAAGTCAGTTGTTAACTCGTCTTTGATATTCCAGTAACATTTTATAATATCATCAGTTTTATCTTTGTCATTTGGCCAACCGCGTTTAATAACTTTTATTAAAATTTGAAGTTCCTGATCTTCCTTTGTACATTTTTGTATTTCTAATGAATGCGTATCAATTAAAGAATTGCTAGCCGCGAGGGCACACACTTGCGCTTGCGAGTCGAAGTGGTCGCGCGGCGGGAGGGGGTCGCCCGCGTATGGTGCAGGCGCACGCGATAGTGTGTCCGCGATGTATAGATATTTACCTGGTTTGTACACAAGTGTAAACGTATACGGATATAGTCGCATCAACATTCTCTGTAGCCGCGCAGGAGCATTAGCCAGGGGTTTATTAATTATATTTACAAGCGGTTTATGGTCGGTTTCGATGGTTATATTTGTACGTCCATATATATATGTGTAAAACTTTTCGCACGCAAATACACACGCGTACAACTCTTTTTCGATTTGCGCGTATGACTGTTCTGTTTTTGTTAATGATTTGGATGCGTAACATACCGGGAGATTATTTTGTAGTAAACAAGCACCTAAACCATGTTTACTGGCGTCAACCGAAATAACCACCGGGTTGTTTATGTCGTAGTATTGTAATACAGGGGAAGTAATCAAACATGATTTTAAGTCCCTAAAACAATTATCATGATTTTGGTTCCAATGCCATTCGATATTTTTCTGTAATAGTTCTCTTAATACAGCAGTCCTCTCAGAGAAATTGGGTATGAAATTGCTAACGTATGTCACTAACCCTAAAAATCTCTCAACGTCTTTTACATTTTGCGGAGTAGACATGTCTTTAATCGCCGTGATATGCGAGTCGTCCGGGCGAATCCCATCGCTACTAATTTTGTGGCCAAGATATTTTATTTCAGTTAAGCCGATTTTGCATTTGTTCCTATTCAATTTTATATTGATGTTTTTACATCTTTTCAACACCTCTCTCAACCTCTGATCATGAATTTCTTTAGTTTCACCGTAAACTAATAAATCATCAACAAATAATACGACACCCTCAATATCATCAAAGTGACCGTATAAACGTTTGTGAAAAATTTCAGACGCTGAAGAAATTCCATTTGGCATTCTTAAATATTTGTATCTCCCAAATGCCGTGTTAAATGTACAGAGATCTGTACAACTCGGGTGTAGTTTTATTTGCCAAAAACCCTGCTTCGCATCTAATGTGCTGAAATACTTTGCCCCTAGCAAATCAGCTGTAATCTCCTCAAATGTTGGTAGTTTAAAATGCTCGCGCCTAATAGCTTTATTTAAATCCCGTGGGTCCAGGCATATACGTAAGTCCCCGTTAGGTTTTTTGACTACGGTCATACTATTAACCCAATCTGTTGGGCCTTCTACTTTTGAAATTATTCCTTCATTCTCCATTTCAATCAATTTGTTTTTTATCTGATCTTTTAATGCTAACGGTAACTTTCGAGGTGCATGGACCACTGGGGTGACTTCATTCTTTAATTGTATTTTATATTCACCTGGTAAGCAACCCATGCCAGTAAAAATATCCGGAAATTCGTCTAGTATTTTTTCACTTGAAGAATGGGTGTGAACAGACATTATTCGTTTAATTAGGTTTAATTCTTCGCACGAATCCCTGCCTAGTACTGGAGGTGAATTGACATCGGCGATAACAAAATTCAAGAAATGTATGTTTTCCTTATACATTACTTTTAAATAACATTTTCCTACTACATTAATGTCACCCCCAGAATATCCTTTTAACCTCATTGACGTCTTTGTAAGATCATCCGTACTCAACTCAATTTTATTTAAAAATCGTTTGGGCAAAACATTCACATCCGACCCCGTGTCTAACTTGAAACTAACGCACTCTTTGTTTATCTGTAATTCTACTGACCAGTCACTGTTTATATTATTAATTTGAGCGATTACCTGATCGGTGGAGTCCTCCTGTATTTCGTACACCCGGCGCGATAATCTACACATTCTCGCATAGTGATTCATCCGATTACAATTGTTACACCGTACTCCGAACGCGGGGCAGTCCATTCTCCTGTGCGCGCGGCCGCAATTACCACAACCTGATGTGAACGTTCGCCGTTCGTTGTTCAACATTGCTTGCGATGGTGTATGACGATTGAATAACGCGTTCCTGCTCGTGGCCCTTGGAGCTGAAGATGATGACCTTGTATTACGATATTCCTGAAATTCTTTAGCTCCTTTGAATGCATCATTAGATCGTGTCGGTGTGACAGGCGGCTGGCGCGGGCGGCTGAGTGCGGCTGACGCGGGTCGTCTGTTTATGTGATGCACGTCGCAGGTTGCAGTCCCGGCGTTTTCATTACTTTGTGAAATTTCATATACGTGATGATCGACGACGGTTTTTGTTTTTATATTTTGTGCGTGCATTCTTGACATCTCCGCTAATTTACATATATCAATTGCTTTTTTTAATGATATGTCTGGTTCCCTCAGCATTCGTTCCGAAAGACCAACGTCCCGCACGCCGCATATAAACCTGCTGCACACTAAACCCTCACTCAACTCTTCAAACTCACACCTGGAAGCTATTTTATTCAATTCAAAAATATATTGTTCAGTTGACTCCAGCTCGTTCTGATCTCTTTTGAAAAATTTATGCCTTTCGACTGCCAAATTCTTTACAGGTACAAAAAACTCATCAAATTTTTGTAATAATCCTTCCACCGTATCAATATTCTCGGTAAATTGCTCGTACACTTCCCGACATTTGTTTCCGATAATATGCAGTAGTATATTTATTTGTACTTTTTTCGTTTTTTTCGATAGCTCACACGCTTCATAGTAGATTTTAAAAGACTTTTTCCAATTTTCCCACTCTGCACTTAAATTTCCGGAAGTCACATTAGAAAGATTGTTCTCGAATAAGAATGGCGGTGGTGGTTGTAAAATCGACTCCATGCTCGCAAGTCTTTCGACGATTTCCTCGTTTGAGTCTGCAAATTGATCACTTTCACTGTCTGTCATTTATTTTCGACAACACAAAACAGAACATACTTTTTAAACGAATAATTTAAAGTAATTAGGTACCGGCTGCGCCATGTCAAGGTACGTGAACGGGGAGTCGACAATCAAACACGGGCGTTGGGCTGAGACTGATTTATTATATTTCATATCATGCTACCCACATTTTATCATATACCCACAAGTAAATAAGAACACCTACAAGTGTAAACACGTTCAAGAAACGTATTCTCTGATTTTCTCTGCCATATTAAAATTATCCTCACGAAATCGCGCCGAGCCGGTGATAAAGGGCTCTAATTTGTGGATATGATGCTGGAGAACTTCTGATATTATCCGTAACCAAGTTTTAGGAGGCGCACCTCGCATATAGACACGAAAAGACTGGAAAGTTATCAATATATTAATATACACCGTGGGCCCGAGTAACCCAAAAGATTTTAACCATGCATTCCTCAAGTCATTAGAAGCAAAAAATGTTTTATGAACCCCAGTCAAATCCGGCGTAGTTTTGAAGATATTACCAATTTTCATGTAAAATATTTGTTGTGATTACTAAAGCGAATTTAGCTCTTTTGATTGCGACGTTGCTACCGATTGACAGATATCCAAGTGCCAGCTACCACTCAAGAAATTGATCCTTTTTTGAAAAAAAAAATCGTTACCGTTTTATTAAAAGATATTTAATAATAGAGAAGCGATAGTTATCCAAGTTTTATTTACAAAAACCGAAAAATCAAGAAAAAAAAGGTTTTTTTTGTGCTGAATTTGAGTTGGGTTCATATAATTTTTTTCACTCCTAATGACCTCAGGAATGCGTGGTTAAAATCTTTCGGGTTACTCGGGCCCACGGTGTATATACCTATGTAGGACTCTACCTACCTAAAACCGCGGGTTTCATGTAATTTATGTAAATAATGTAATCTACAATTTTAAGTTGTTTTCATTCCCCTGGTTTGTTTGAATTAAATCGGAGGAGTAAGTTGAAAATTGTTCCAATGAAAGTGTTATTGTTGCCAAGTACCCTGTTGCCTAGGAAACAATCGCTCTAGGGAGTGTTGGATAACCCACAGGGGAATAAAGGGATCTTATTTATACAGGGTGTTTGAAGTAGCGATGTAGGACCTTAAGGAGGTGATTGACTGTTGTATTAGGAAGGGTTTGAACCTTAGGTACATGTTTTAGTCCACACTTTGCTAGTTTTTTTATTTAAAATCGATATTTTCAACATTTTTAAATCACTTATGTTAACCTACAAAAACGATTTAAACAAATCAGCCAAGTGCGTGTCGGGCCACGCGCAGCCTAGGGTTCCGTAGTTGCCTGTCTGTCTTAGTTACATCGACGTGCGGTGCGGTTGCGTCAGCAGAATTTATACGAAAATTGGCCTTTCCAAGTACACATTAAGTTGGTCGACTATTACTCGGTAACTACTTATACCTCCTTGTCCGTGATAGTTTTCCTTTTAAATTCATTATATGTACTACTACCACGAATTTTTTCACATCCCCAGTAGTAGCCATTTAGCCGGCAGGGGGCGGGGACACATGACTCGAACAAAATTAGGGTTTTAAAGCCCAATATCTCGCAAACGAATCACTGATTTGAATAATGGTTTTAAGAAACCCATACTATTTTTGAACGAGCTATCCAACGATATCCACATTATGGGTTTAACGAGAAAAAAATTACATACCCGCTTTAGGTGTAGGAGAGGTACCCTAAGATTTTTTTTTTATATTTTATTGTACTGTTTTGACGGCGTAGTTGTTTTATATACCCATGCCGAGTTACAGTTTTTTAGTAGTAATGGTTACTGAGCTAAGCCGAGGACGACAGACGGACATGGCGAAACTATAAGGGTTCATTGTTGTCTACGGAACCCTAAAAACTCGTGTCGCAAGCGGGTCGTATTTTTTTTATTGGTTAATCAATGAATTGCGATGACAATCATGACAATTTTTGATACGAATTTTTAAAAAAGTTGAAAAATTCGATTTAAAACAAAACTATCACAGATTGGATCAATCATGTATATATAGGATGTGATAGACTGGCCCATTATAAAGAGTGAACTTTCTAATGGGCCAGTCTATCACATCCTTGAGTTTCTACATGGTTATCCCGAACATTCTGTATAACACGCCCTTAAAAATATCTGATAATTCTCCAGAGACTGTGCCGGATAAATCTTAGCAAGTCTTGTTGTACAAAGATGTACATTGTTTCTGCAACGATGCACGTGCACTTTGCACTAGCCCAAAATAATGTCATTAACCTCGCACACGCAGCGCTGTATCCGACGTGTAATTACAAATATAAGTGTAGCAATAAGTCAGTGTACGATTGACCAGTTAGAATAAATCACCTCTCCATTATTCGCGGTCTTTTACTCCTCGGCACTCGTCCTCTCATTGACACTTTACTGCATCTTTATACACTTCTAGTGGGTGATACCGGTACTCGTCAAGGTGTGTAGGAGTTCCGTTTGTGTCGGTAAGTTTAGATACACTGAATAAAATAACAAGCATTCTACTTTAGATAATACCAAATATGTCGGTTGAACTCACACATGTCGACCTAGTTCCAAACTGAGCAAAAATTGTACTATGGTTTCTAGGCGACGATATACTTACTTACTTATATGTATAGGTAAATATAGGTACTTGAACTAGCTTCTGCCCGCGCCTCCGTCCGCGTGGAACTCGTTTATATCGTACCTCCATACAAAGTTTCATTCCCCTTTACACCCCCTCAGGGGACGATATCTGGGATATAAACTATTCCTATACCAAAGTCCTTCCCCGGCACTCAAACTATCTCTATACCAAGTGTTATCTAAATCGGCTCAGACAGACAGATACACTTTCGCATATATAAGACATTGTTTTTGTATTCTGATAATTGGAATCTTTTCATAAAGTTTTAATTCTGTAGCTCAAAAAAAGAATTTACCCCCATACAAACTTTGCACCGCTATTTATCCCGCTTAGGGGTGGTTTTTTCCAAAACCCTTAAATAAATTTTCTTGTAATGTAATAAGGAGTACACATGATACACAGTTTCAAGTCTCTCATTTAACATTTTACTCCATACCCATACAAACCGGGGGTCAAATTTCCAAAAATCCCTTACCCACTAAGTATTTGTGTTATATAAACTACCTATTTTCGAAAAAAACAGCTATCTAAGTTCAACGGTTTGGGCTGGGCGTTGATTTAAGTCAATCAGTCAGTCAGGACTTTTACGTTTATATATATAGATTAGATATATAGACAACATCTCATCATCATCATATCAGCCGAAAGACGTCCACTGCTGGACATAGGCCTCCCCCAAAGAGTGCCAAAGTGACCGGTCCTGCGCCACCCGCAGCCAACGTACTCCAGCAACCTTTACCAGGTCGTCAGTCAACCTTGCGGGGGGCCTATCCACGCCGCGCCTTCCGGTTCGTGGTCGCCACTCGAGAATCTTTCCGCCCCAACGGCCATCGGTTCTACGTGCTATGTGCCCCGCCCACTGCCACTTAAGTTTAGCGATTCGGAGGGCTATATCGGTTACCTTGGTTCTGCAGCGGATAGCTTCATTTCTGATGCGATCACGCAGAGAAACTCCCAACATAGCCCTCTCCCAACATAGCCCTTTGGGTGACTTTGAGCCTTCTTATGAGGCCCATAGTAACCGACCACGTTTCAGTGCCATATGTCATCACTGGCAACACACACTGGTCAAAGACTCTCGTCTTGAGACAACATCTATGAGTCATGAACTCATGACTCAGGAACAAATGTTCGTCGAGATTATCCCACAAATAACTGTCCTTACTGGAATTCGAACCCAGGACCTCTAGCTTCGTAGGCGGGGTGGATGTTTATAATAATCAAATGGAAAATTTAATTTACAAAAATATGGTCATGCTTAACACCGACGTGATATAAATAAGTATATATGAGTAGTTAAATAGGGATTTTTATTTATCGGTATTTTATTCGTAAATCAGTAGTAGAGGCTAAGCTTGGAGGTATGCGGAAATATAATTAGAAACGAAATTAAGTAATGCAAATTTGTGTGTGCATTCGTCTAGCTGTTTGCCCTGTCTTCACTAGTTATAGACACAATCTGCGTTTGCATGCAAATGTCGTAATAGAAGTTGAAAGTTGCGCAACATGCTATTTTTACTTCACAAATGCAAAGTTCTCGATGCATAAGCAAACCTACGTATTGTGAGGCTAGTGCATAAGTTGAGCAGGCTATAAAAGGGAGCATGGGTGTCCATTGAAGGGGCGTAAGAGAGTGAGCCTTAATGAACACTTCAACCGGCCTCGTGATCTGACGCTCACATACCTTCATATAACCACTGTCACGTAACTCAGGTTTAAAGGTGGTAAGAATACCTATGCGGACCTTAGCTGTAAAAATAGCATTATCATAGTAGAAAGAGTGCAAAGTACGTTATCTTCTACAAACGCACCGCGTGCGGCTTGTATGTGTGCGCCATAGTATCTATGCGTCGCCGCACGCACACTCAAACAAAATCTCGACCCGTTCCTCAGTGCGCCAGTCGAGATTTTGTTTGAGTGTGCGTGTGGCGACGCATCTAGATACTATGGCGCACACATACAAGCCGCGCGCGGTACGTTTGTATGAAGATAACCTACTTTCCACTCTTTCTACTATGGCATTATGTTTTAAAAATATTAGAAACGTAACAAATATTATTCCCACATACGATTGAGCATCATCCTTATAGTATTTTCCCGGAAGTGCTCAAACGAGCCCGAGGTCCGCTTTGGCACCTAATCCCAAGATTTGGCGTAGGCACTAGTTTTATGAAAGCGACTGCCACCTGACCTTCCACCCAGAGGGAAAGCTAGACCTTATTGGTATTAGATCGGTTTCTCCACGATGTTTTGCTTCACTGAAAAGTCACTGTTAAATATGAAATGATATTTCATATACTTATAGGGTTTTTGAAAAACCCAGTGGCACGAGCCGGGGTTCGAACCCGCGACCTGAAGATAGAAAGTCGCGTCGCGCGCCTTATCGCTCGGCTACAGTCAGCTTTCGGCCCAGATAAGATTCAGCGTTTCGGAATAATACTCTACTAATGTAGGTACCTATATGGGCAATATCACGAAATGCACTAAAGTTTCACAGATGTTCACATGAAACATCGCAAAATATAATACTCGTAGCATCAGTTTTTTTTTCAAAACGTGTATCAACAGCTTTTTAGGGTTCCGTACCCAAAAAAACGGGACCCTATTACTAAGACTCCGCTGTTTGTCTGGTCTGTCTGTCTGTCCGTCTGTCACCAGGCTGTATCTCAAACCGTGATAGTTAGACAGTTGAAATTTTCACAGATGATGTATTTCTGTTGCCGCTATTACAACAAATACTAAAAAACCGGCCAAGTGCGAGTCGCAGTGGAGCTCCCATACAACAGACATGATTTTTTTGCCGTTTTTATAGATAGTGGTACGGAACCCTTCGTGCGCGAGTCCGACACGCACTTGGCCGGTTTTTCAGCTACCTACTGGTAAATTATTTTTCTTGTCAGTCTTCACGTCATTGACTGAGTTTAACAGTAAAATTATAATTTACTGCAACATAGACGCATATTGCTCGTATCAGCGCACCCTAAAGTGTATCATTGAATAGGGATGCGGACTAAGATTTTTTTTTATGATGTCATCCGAATCAGTTTTTGGAGAGGAACAAATGTTTGTATGGGAGCAACTACAATTAAAGAACATAAATACCCATAAATTTGAGACAAAGATTGACCTCGCTGGCGGCAGCGCAAAACGCTTCGTATACTGATAGACACCCACGTCACGTATGACGTCACTTGTACAAAGTAGTTGTATCGTTGTATGGAAAATCCGGTAAATTGTTGTTTCGGTCGCGAAATACTGCGTTGCGCTGCGTAGTACATGGTTGTCATACAATTTTGTTTCTATAAAAGCGTAAGGATTCTATTGGTAGCTTTAAATTTACTCTTGGACAATAAAAAAAAGCATATATGTTCAAAAAATTTCAAGGTTCATATCTTTTTATGATTTTAATTATATTTTATAGTTTATACTTTATTACGATAATTTGATGGTTTACTATCTATTTAGCATCACTACGCTATCAATTTGAACATAAGGCATCATGCCTATTAGATAGGTATTCTATTGAATAAATGATTCTGTGTAAGTACAGCGCAAATTCGCTCGTTTCCTCTTTCCATCATTGTACGTGACCGGGACGGTTGGGCTGGAAACCCTGCGTGTGCGCCGGAAAAATTCGACGCTTACACATTACTGCCTTCTTCTACGCCACAAGGTAGATAACCCGTCCGTCTTGGCCCAGTTGAACTTACCAGACAACTTTACAAAGGCCGGTGGTCGCAAAGGAAGGCGCGCACGGAACCTTTCCGCTTTTACGAACAAAACTCACTGCCAGAGCTACGCTGCATTACTCAATGAGTTCCTAGCACAAATCCAGGATGCCGATGTGTTTGCGGATAGTTGGCCATCACTAAAACTCACAATTATTGGTTTCGCAAATAGGCACACTTTTTTGTAAAAATTAGTAAGTAAGTAGTTTTAAGTTTAGCGCCTAAGCAAACCTGTAAAATAACTTTCTTTTGGACGTTTTCTGTAGTCCATAAAAATATAATAATAAATAAATATATAATAATAATACTATATATACTGATAATCATACGTCGGACTATAGGGGGCAGTTTGAGGGCAAGGTAAGGTTTACAAAAAAATCTTAACTTACGAGTATTATAATGTACCTAGTATTTGTAACATAGTTAATTAAATTAGTTACCCTACCCGTTATCATTTATTCATCTTTTATGTGTAAATACTCTTTGAAGTGATGACTGATAGCTCACTGAAGTGGCCACTTAAAAAACAAATAAATAGCTGACATGCGTCATTATGACTGTCGTTCATACTTATATTTGTTGGTAGAGTGCCGTCTAATCAATAGAAAGATTTGCTTTATTTGTTAATTTGCATATCTATGTATTGCAATGGATACGATACTACGACAGCACTCCGAACTTAATTCACAGAAAGGTCACATATATTGCTTAATATGTAAAGTTAATATGAAGCCCAAAAAATATAATGTTGATCGTCATCTATCTTCAAAAACACACAAATCAAGAAAAACGACTACTCTTGAGAAACTAGTCAATAAAGATATAAATTTTAGTATTGAAAATGATAAAATATATTGTAATTTGTGTCATTCTTACATAATTCCCAAAAAATGCAATATTAAAAGACATCTTGGTTCGCTCTCACACAGGCTGGTAAAAGACAAGCAAATGCAATTTAACGAAGATTTGACGAAATTCTTAGTAGAATGTAATATCCCATGGGCTCAGTTACAGAACCCAAACTTTAGAGGATTTATAGAAAAATGTATCAATCAAGAATACGGTGAGAATATTACTTTGCCTCATGAAAGTTACTTACGTAAGAAACACCTCCCGAAAGTATACGAGGAAACAAAAGAAGAAATAAGGGAGGCATTAAAAAATCAATATATTTATTTAAGCATTGATGAGACCACGGATGCACAAGGAAAACCAGTGGCCAACGTAGTAATCAGAAGCCTTGATGATGCCGAAGCTAAAACGTGTCATGTCTTCAGCTCAAAAGTTCTTGAAAAAACGAATAATATTACGTAGTCGGTCCCAAAGTTCTGTCACAAATGAAAATAATGATAAAAACAAAAGTAGCAATCAATTTTTAATAAATTATATACCGATTTAAAGTACATTTAATAAAGAATTAAAATTACTCAAAATTATTCAAAATGACCTCCTTTGTTTTTAATACAGGCCCTTAATCGGTGTGGCCCGTCGTCTATCGCAGCACGCACCATTTTCATATCTATCTCAGTGACTGCTTTTCTTAAAGATGACTTTAGGCTCTCCAAATTTTTATGTGGTTTAGCACAGACCTTCCCCTCTAAGACCTGCCAAATTTTATAGTCCAAAGGATTAAGGTCCGGACTAGAGGAAGGCCTATCTTCGTGTCTTATAAAGTCGATTTTTTGACGGTCAAACCAGGCTTGAGTGGTCTTGGCATTGTGTGCTGGCGCAGAATCCTGCTGGAACACAAAATTATGTCCCGAAAATAGCGTGTTGGGCAGATCTTTGACAACCTTATCCAAAACTGTCTCTTGGTATACTTTCGCACTGGTTTTGACACCTTTTTCGCAAAAATGAACCTCAGTTGGCCCGTAATAAGATACTCCCAACCAGACCATCACTGATGATGGATGATGCCCATGTTGCACCCGCGGAACTCTTTTTCCTGCTTCTTCAGAGCTCCTAGCGTACACTCTACCATTCTGTTTATTGTACTTCTCTTCAATATCGAAAATCTTTTCGTCTGTAAAGAGGATATCACGGTGTCGATTTTTCGCGTACCGCTTTAACAACTTCCGGGATCTTTAAAGCCTTATTGTTTTTAGACGGGCATTAAGTAAGTGCCCACGGTTTTTTTTGTATGCTCGTAGACTAAGATCTTCGTTTAAAACCTTTTTGACGGTTTTTCTACTGACACCCATCTGCAAAGCCATCAATTTCTGTTTTCGGACAGGATTTCTTGCTATGCGCGCCTTGATCGCTTTGATCACTGCTGGTGTTCGTACGGAGCGAGGCCGGCCAATTCTTTTCTTGTCCTCAACACTGGAGACTTCATTGTACTTATCAATAGTACGGTACACAAACCTAAGCGTTATTTTTAAATTTTTGAGCAACTTGAAAATGGTACTTGGCGAGTGCCCACAGCGGTGCAATGCTAAAACAGCTATTCGGTTTTCTTTCAATGTCCACTCCATCGTGAGAAATTGCAACGAATGACTGTTTTTTGTTTTAGAATAATTGTCAAACATTCAAAAATGGAATGCAATAAAATTTTCTTAAAATTATCTTCTAAATTTAAAAATAATATGCCAGTGACAGAACTTTGGGACCGACTACGTACAATTTCAGAACTCGCTCAGAGCACGCTTGACGATCTTTGGGGTGCCGACCATGACAAAAATAAGGAAAAACTTTTATTTTTTGTCACTGATGCAGCACGCTACATGACTAAAGCAGGAAAACGATTATCTCAAATATACCCGAATATGACACACGTAACGTGCCTAGCTCATGCGTTGAACAGGGTTGCAGAAACAATTAAAACACTTTACCCCAATGTGAATAACTTGATAAATTGGGTAAAAAAAATATTCTTGAAATCTCCCCTAAGAAGAAACGTCTCGAGAAATGCTTCCGGGTGTACCGTTTCCCCCTCAACCTGTGATTACAAGATGGGGTACGTGGCTAGCTGCGGCATCTTACTATGCCAAGCATTATTTTGCTGTTAAATCTGTTGTAAATACACTAAATAGTCGTGAAGCCATTGCGATCAAAGAAGCAAAACGTATATTTGCTATAGCCAGCGTAGAAGAAGAAGTGAAGTTTATTCATACACATTTTTCCGAGATAACAAATAGCATACAACACTTGCAAAATCGGAATTTGCCGCTGCAGTCTTCGTTGAATGTAATAAATAAGACTATGAACAAACTGTCAAAAGTACGTCTGCACCCTAAAGGAAAACAAATATATCTTAAATTACGAAGTGTCTTAAAATCTAATCCAGGCTATGAGACAGTAAGGATGATGAATAAACTAATTCAAAACGAAGAGGTTGAGACTACATGTAAAGTCAATAAAAACACTCTTCAGCATTTTGAGCAATGCAAATACTTGCCAATAACTTCAGTCGATGTTGAAAGATCGTTCTCCCATTTAAAATGGATATTTACAAGCCGACGAAGAACCTTGACTGCCAAGAATTTGGAAAAAATATTAATAATATATTCTCATAATATACCTACAAATGTACCATGAATGTAAATTAAATCAAATATAACACAGACTATTCAATCTTATTTTTATTTAAAATTTAAAGGATATAAAAAAATTAACACCTAACTAACGTACAGCCTTAGAGGCCGTGTTCATAGAACTTGACATGCCCAGTTAACTCATTTGTGTTTTGTTCCTTTCTCACAGCTGCAATTGTCTGATTGACAGATAAAGCCAAACGAATTTTTTTGCCATTTTGACTTATGTGTAGTCCAAGTACGTCTATAAATAACGCAGTTAGTTGCTATGATATTTGGAAGTTCACATTATAAATACTAGGTACCAAATACTAAGTAAAAATACTCGAAAGTGAATTGATTGATTTGCGAACCTTACCTATCATTTTGACATGCCACGAAAATGCCCGCTGGAGTCCGACGTATGCTGATAATATATTAATAATATAATATAATATTAGGATTTATTAATATGTATAATCCTACTAATATTATAAATGCGAAAGTTTAGATGTTTGGATGTTTGGATGTTTGGATGTTTGTTACTCAATCACGCTTAAACGGCTGAACCGATTTGAATGAAATTTTGCACGAAGATAGTTTATAGCCTGGATTAAAATATAGGATAGTTTTTATCCCGGGTCCACGCGTACGAAGTCGCGGGCGGAAGCTAGTATAATATATATTTTTGTGAGGTGCCCACAGCGAAAAGTCATCCCGCTCGAATGTGGAGCAGCCCAACTGGGGAAGTACCTCCGCCTTGCAGAAGACCACAGCCATAATAAAATTAATAGCACTACTACTTGTTCTGTAGTAGTGGTGTGTTCCTGGAGGTGAGCAAGGTCGCCAGAGATCACGAGGATGCGTTGTTGAGAGCGAGGGAATTTGTTCCTTCAGCTGTCAACACGGCGAATCCTCAAACATATCAAGGGTCGGCAACGCCCATGGTACTCCTTTGGAGTTGCATGCGTCTACTGGCTGCGGTGTCCGCTTACCATCAGGCGGCCGTAAGCTTGTTTGCCACCGTCGTTGAATAAAAATAAAAAATTTACTTGTTGAATAAAGGATTCTTATAGCCAATCTTCACCTTGCTACTACAATAAGTTATTGGCCACGCGCCTCACCTACCGCTATATTTGTACAATAAATAGTTGGTACACAGTACACACCTGTCCTGTGAAAACTGTATTTTCACTGTACAGTAATGTTGGCCATAATAAATTGTTGTAGAAGACCTGGTTTTTAAATTATGTTCAGGCGGTACGTAACCTCGAGAAAGAGGGATGCAAATTGACTCATTTACATGTCTTTCTTTGGAAGCTCCCTTTCAAGTCAGGCCTGTATATGGTGTGGGTCTTATTATCATGTTATACTCAATTGCCGATCGACTAGATATTGAATGTAAATATTAAAGCGTGGCATTGACATTCCATCGACAAGGCCCATGGAAACAACAGCCAAGGACAGGTTTTTACATAAGAATAGTTGAAGTTGGACACTGAAAAGATATGCATCTTGAATGTAAATTGTAAATTTATGAGACCCGGTTGGTTGATTTACAGCAAGGTCGCTTCTTACCTGTTTTTTTTAATGTTTGGCGCTTTATCAACACCTCTGTCACCCCGACTGTGAGAAATTGCTCCGGACGGAGAGATAGAGTGAAGTTTTCTCATAACATACTTTAATGGGTATCCGCCAATAGCCAACAGCCTCGCTCACGCATCTCTTCATATTATATGTTTTTTTTCCTCGTACACTGCTCCGCTACCTCACACAGCTCCGGTGCAGGCACCCTAAAGTTTGGACTGTCGTAAAATTCAAGGCCAATTCACAGTTGAACGAGCGAGCAAAGCGTACGAAGTACTATATGCTTCAGCTTGGGCCGAAAATCGTTTGTCCGGCGTCTGTCCTGCCGTTCGGCTGTTCCGCTGTTCTCCTCTACGAGAATCAGTTGAGAAATGCGACCTGCATTTCTCAACTGATTCTCGTGAAACTTTGTGAACAGGTTCGTTAATTAGGTATATAAGTATGTAATTTGTTTTGATCGAGTCACTTTTTCGAAATTCTAAAATTTTCGCTTTTCGAAATGGTAATTAGTTTTTTCTAATCTTATATGGAATAGGGTATAAGTATGATACTTACAAGGAAACATACCCAACTGTCAGGCGCCGATTACAATGATTTTTATATATGTTATAGAGTAGTCTAAAATAACCGACACGTATTTTTTTTACCTGCCCAAACCCAACCTATCGGGAGATATTGTCCTCCAAAGTACTGAAAAATGGCGAAATCCTCTAACTTCGGATGAGTTTTGTTCAAGCAAACCGCTTGTTTATTACTAGTTTTAATATATTATGTTGGAGAACATGAAAAAATAATGCGGACGTGTTTTGCTATTTCGGCTCATAACAAATATTTTACAAAAAAAACACACTTAAAAGTTTCATACTTTTCACCGTTTCACTCACTCACTTTGGTTGTTTTGCTAGCTTTTTTATCATGAACTAAACTACACGGCCCTTAATCTCTATTCTTAAATCCTCCATCGGAAATCCTCCCTTAAGATGGTAGAACTTGGTTTGGGTCGGCGAGAATTAAGTTTCCAACTTTCCACCCACAATAATTTAATAGCAATAATTTTTCTAAGACGGTAACAAGTTCTACGCGGACGAAGTCGCGGGTAACAGCTAGTAGTTATATAATTAGCTTATCAAGTCTCGCACATAAAGGGTCCTTACGCCTACAGACGAGTGTATTTTGCAAAATGCTTGCTATTTCATTCAAGATTACGACGTAACTATTAGTATTTATTAAAAAACTGATAACGTACTTAAATAATCATTTCTTAAACTAGGGGCTAGCTCGGTTCAAATTTTCATTTTCTCTTTCTAAACCTAAAATAAATGAGTTTTGCAGTAAACCAGAATCATTTGGTACATGAATGAACACAATTCATATCACCAAATCTTTTACGAGGGGCTGACATGATTGAAAATCGAAGATTCATTTAAAATAAATTGATAAAATACCTTTCGAGTATTCTTTTTTTTTGTGAAAACAGGATTACACTATATTTTTTTACCGCAAGTTGTAAGTACTTATATTTGGACCTACTACGTTGCCGTACATTTATATGATTATTTAAGTACGTTATCAGTTTTTAAATAAATACTTACAGTTCCGTCGTAATCTTGAATGAAAAAGAAAGCATTTTGCAAAATACGCTTCCGCTTCCTCTGCTTCTGTAGGCGTAAGGCCTAGCTCTTAATTAGGCCACTCAGCAAGCTTCGTGGCCTAAACGTGGTACTCGACTGACAAAGCATACATTGTATAACGATTGCATAAAATACTATTATGAAACGTATTATATGTAGGTATGTATGTGATAGATATACTTATTTGTTTGTTACGAATAAATAATTTTCATTTCATTTCAAACGTCCAAAACGCCGTGTTCGTATCGTATGGGGAAGCAAAATATGTTATTTTTACGTATTTTCGTAGGTTTTTTATTTTACTGTTGTGAAATACGATAATATTCCTGAAACATAGAAATGGCTAGAATTTGATGTGAAACTGTTACGATTCAAATATTAAACCCCAAGTTCTGCCGCCAATGTGCGCGGACCGGAGGGATGAGATTTGCGCTATAATACCCAGCGGAGTCAACTCAACTCAAATTGGATTGGCTGTCTAGTTAAAGGCATTCTGGATTATCAATTAAAAACAGTGATGGTAAAGCCAGAATTTCAACTAAACATAATTCCCGCCCGCATCTTCTGTTTGATGAAGGTGAACAATAATGTAATTTAAAAAGAGGTAGATAGGTTATAAGCGCTCCTAAAGTGGCACATTAAAACTGAGCCAATTACACCAACTTGTCTCAGATTTGGTGGCCATTTTTAAACACGGAATGACGGTGTTCAATCGCAAGGTGAAATATACCTACACCTTGAAAAATAATAGATTTACAATTTACTTAATTATTTGAATTCATGTTAATATTCGTCGGTTTATTCGGGCACACGGTGTATAAAAAACTAGATGGTCCTAGCATAAGCACATCATATTTTATTTACAGATTCGTACATCAAGTAACAAGTAGGTACAATATCGTGTTGTAAACAACTCCCATTCAATTTTACAGAGTTGAAGGTTCATCGAAACAAAATAGATTTGGAGTCCGGTCGAGATTGAAAAATAAATTGACTCAACTGTACGAAGGTGACTTGTAGGAACATAGCGAGGAAAGGTCGAATTACTATCGTTTAATCACTCAATTCTTTGCATGACTGGGAATCAAGGGTCGATGGTCTAGTTCTTGAGACGACGTGGGTATGCTTAGTAACTAAATACCTACTTCTAATAGCCACTTAAGGCCTGAATCATACTGGCGCGGCCTGCGGTAGCGGTCAATAGTAAATTTGAAGTCCAAGTCCAAGAGCAAAAAGAGCCCAATTTTAGGACACATTTTTTGTAAAAAATATTTTATCGCATTTTTTGGTACTTTTTTGATCAGAACTTCAAAGAATAAATTAAAATAAGTATCTTTTACTGACTACATTTTTTTGATTAACTTGCCAGAACTAAAGCGGTCCAAAGTTGTGAGTTCGGCCAAAGGATTTACTAACGGAGCCAGTCTAAAGTAGTTCTGTGTCTAAATATGTAGAAACAGGCGTGAGTTCCTAAAACCGGGCCCTTTTTGCTATATCCCAACCAAATTTAACAGCTAATGACAATTTTACTATGGGGCTAGGGCGCGCCAATCTGTGTGAGGCTTAAGGCGATGCCTTGATTCATATCGATTCGCGAAAACCACGCTTATGCCTTCCGCGCACGAGAAAAACAGATGAGACTATCTTCGGGAATGGCTTTTTTCGACACTTTCCACAAATACCTAACTTATTGAAATTTTATTCATATATCTCATTAAGTGAAATTTTAGATGAGGTAAATCACTATCCTACTAATATTATAAATGCCAAAGTTTGGATGTTTAGATGTTTGGATGTTTGTTACTCAATCACGCCGTCTCAACCGATTTAGATGAAATTTTGCACGAAGATAGTTTATAACCTGGAGTTAAATATAGGATAGTTTTTATCCCGGGTCCACGCAGACGAAGTCGCGGGCGGAAGCTAGTACTTAATATAAACTTGGTTGTGTCGTAAAATAATTTATTCTTTTAGTATGCTAAGAAAAGGAAAATAAAGACACAACTTTGGACTTTTTTCTATCGTGTTTTGTTTAAATCAGATAACAATCAAATAGTCAAGAATCATATATCTGAAAATCGTTCCTCAATGTTTCCTAATCAAGGCAGAACGGCGTTTCCAATTCACACCATTAAACGTTAGCCTATTTAGCTTATAAACAGTTGCGTGCTTTCCTTGTTCCTTCTCGTGGCAGGCGTCTTGTGATAAGACTTTACTATGTCACTAAGGCGATTTATCGCTCGTTTGGTATGCTTAACGACCTTCCTATACATTTCAACCCGCAGATAGGTCGCAATGCGTGTCGGGCAGAAATAAAACTGACCAAATAAAAACCCGTTATCAAATGATGGGAAGCGAGTTATCCGTCCGTCCATCTTTTTGTTCATAACGACCCTTAGAACTATATGCTTTCGGCCAGGTCACCGTTTCGAGGATGATTCTAATTGGTACGCCGCTCAAGCTTAATTATCACGATGTTTCATGGAATTTAGGTTAAGTTTATTTTTATTTTTATAAATGTTTGTCATGTGATCGGCCCTAAGTCTCACTTGATGGTAAGCGATGACAGAGCCTAACATGAACCTCACTGGTTGAGTAGCCTATTCACTCTTGTTTTGAAGGCACCAAGATCGCAGTTCTCCGGAAATACAGATGACGGGAGCGAATTACATTACTTAGCAGTTTGCATTACGCAAGACGAGGCAAATCGCTTCGTGCGAATAAATAGTACGTTGACAACATAAGGATGCATTTGCTCCCTACGCCTGTTCGTTCGGCAATGGAACGGAGAAATACAATTATAGTTACTATAAATTACGAACGAAACGCTGTTATATTAGTAGTGTACCGCAATTGAGGACTATCATCTGTTAAGCATTGAGCAAAATTAGTTAGGTACACACTTACTTAAAATGTTCACCGTAGATAGTATTTTAGAAGAATATCTCACTGTAGGTATCCTCACAGATTTAAAAGTATGCACAATGTGAATACATTACTGCAAGCGCTGTGGTAGTTGACTCGTACGCTACGCAAGTTGGTATCGGTACCTGGTCACTATTAGGCGGGCCGTATGCCTGCTAACCACATTTGTGATATAAAGGGGTCAGTCTAATTCTTAAAATATTTAAATTGTTGAGACGGTGACCTATGTCTTCACCTGAAAGATGCAAGTCATGACTTATGTGCGCAAATATCGTGTTCTTTGAACCGCCGTTGCGATTAGATAAGGATAAGGACTGATTTGTCAGATATATGATTCTTAACTATTTGATTGTTTATCTGATGTAATCAATGTTTGTTTAAAATTACCCCTAGATAGAAAAATCCGAAGTAGAGTCTTTATTTTCCTATTTTAACTCGTCCAACGACAATACATTATTTACGACACAATAAAGTTTAATTCATATTTCATTTAGTGACATTTTAGAAAAGGTAACATACCACAATATACATTTTGGCGCGATTTCGCAATACGACTCGAATCAAGGTATCCCCTTAATCACACAGGTGTATATTAGAGATGCCCAAAAAATTGGAGGGGTAACATTTGCTATGTCCATGGCTGTTATTCTTCTTTACAC
This sequence comes from Epinotia bilunana, assembly GCA_947049275.1. Taxonomy (NCBI): domain Eukaryota; kingdom Metazoa; phylum Arthropoda; class Insecta; order Lepidoptera; family Tortricidae; genus Epinotia; species Epinotia bilunana. Next base: position 24,602,243 of record OX346259.1, on the reverse strand, counting down.
GCTCATGCGCCTCAACCCACCGTCACGCCCAACTAAACTTCACCTCTACCCCTCGTTCCTCTCTTGTTGAGGTGAGCTTAAAACAAGTTACAGAATAGCGGAGCAGGAATACGCAGCACCATAAGTTACTCACGTCATTAAAGTAAACCTGCTCCAGCCGCTGCCTGGTCTTACTAGCTTTGCTATATTCTGGAAGACTAGACTGGCGACGCACGCGCATCCTTTGCTCCCTCTCCATAGTCATCAAATCAGACTTCTGTGACAGCACCAAGTAATGCAAACGATGCACTAGATCCATCTTGCTATGGTGTTAGAGTTATGCACGAAAGCGGCAAATCACTGGAGGTCGAAGTTAAGGTCGCAGTCACGGCTTAATTACCTAATTCAGCCTGTTATTAACCCAAGTGTCTGTTAACGAACAAATGGTACGCGATAGAACGTTAAAATAACAGCGCGGCGCGCCGATAAAGTTTCAAATTCCACACAAGTAACCGTAATTAATAACGATAGGCTCTTAATGGTAGTCCGTAATAGCAAAAATAATAAATCGAACAAAATATTTATCGGCGAAATCGTATCTTCAATAGTTGAATATTATTCACAGACACTAAAATGGAACTGAAAAAACTTTAACAACGACAAAACTACATTTTACCGATTAAATATAACTTCTAAAATGTCACTATTTCCTTCTAGTGTAAAAATCGAATATAAACATAAGTCCGCCGTGATTTTTTAGTTCGAGTATACACCAAGTGGAAGGATTTATTTTTCCGTTCGGTGCGCCGGTTAAGGCGGGCGCGGCGTGACTGAGGCAGGGCGGATGTGAGGCGTCCTGGCGTCGCGAGGCAACCGCAGGCAAACATCTGTCAGCCCTACGAGAACTGACTCGGAATTTGCTATAACTTGGAACCCAGTCAACACTACAAGAGTTCGTGAATACCTATCCTATGGATAAATAGCAACACTTGTATATTTATCTATTTGTTTTTAAATGGGTCTACGAAAATAGCTTTAGGTACGGGGACGAAAAGTCCAGGAAAACTCGGTGTCTCCGTGCTTTGACAGAGCAACGCGCGGTCTCCCTAGTACTGATTATTATCTACTATTTAACACAAAATGTGCTGCCGAACACATTTTTAGTGCAAATTCAGTACAAAATTACAGTTCGAAAAGCAAAATCCGACTCCAATGTCAGAAATACAATAGATAATTCTTGCTTTTAGGATTTAATTTTTCTCCTAATTGTTTCAAAGAGCTATCGATTCATGTGCTGTGCGTTAATGCGGAGAAACCGTTAAATCCTCTGTTATTACTTGTGTGGAGCACCCTCCAATATATTACACCACACCTAGCATTTTTTTTATTAAAAAAAATATTTTAAGTATACCTTCCACATAAACTCGTCAAACTGTGACGTTTGATGGCAAGAAACGCTCATGTTTTATACTAGTGGAAATTATCACTCGCTACACGTGCGGAAAATCCCAGTTTCTGGCCAGGGGAGACAACATTTTGTACTTGCTACAGGCAGCAATAAACTTTAAATTACAACAACATGAATGTCTTTGTTTTGTAGGTATAAGATTATGTTAATTTCAATAATAGTTTAACACATGGTTATTACCACCTTTTATTTGTTATTTTTTGTAACGTACTGCCTAAACAATTAATTGCATGTATGTACTGTTGCCTGTATATAAAACACTGGACAATTAATCTGATGTGACCCGCTAGTTTTAAGCTCACTTTTGTAATTTTTAGACACACAGTGCCTAAAAATTATAAAATTGATTGTTTAGTTTAGTTTTAAGTCGTTTTCTTTATTTTCGGGGCTCTCACTGAAAACCAGCGTCACGGGCCCCGTGACAACATGCTGAGTGAGGCTCCCATTTAGCACATTATTTATGATGCGTAACCTTTTTATTGTATTTTCTTTGTTTCCGTGTTTTGTGTCCTAAATAAATAAATTCTTATTCTTATTCTCAATAAAAAAAACTGCAATCTGAAACATTTTGGTTGTACTATTTAGCGTAAAGCTTCGTAATAACTAAGGCGCTCCAACGCAACGAACACTCAATAAACTAGTATCCATGTAACACGAATGAATGTAAATTAGGCGTTACCATTCATTCACTCTCTTCACAAATTACCTTCTAACTCGCTGTATGTGCTCCATACTTTTAATCAGTTTTTATTAAATAAAAGTGTGAATTTATATTTAAAAACTATTTTATTTATGTTCCTCACGAACATAAATATTATGATAGTTTGGGCAAGAGGAGAGGGTGGATAAAAGAAAACAAATAAAAACACATGAATGAGGAAAGAATGGCTGAAAAGGTTGGAATGGAAGAACCTCGCCAAAGTGACCCACAAACCTACCAAACAGGTCAAGTCCGGAGTAGGTATCCCTAATCGAAAAGCATACATACACTAGATTCACGCCTTTATTCCCAAAAGGGAAGTCATCTACAGACTATTCCGAGCCCCGACATCGAACTGAGTTATATTGGGCCCCGCGGAGCCGTGATGCACGTGACACATTCAGGGCCCATGACGACACATATGCGTCAGACCGCCGTAGTCGCTTTTCGCTACATACGAGGAAAACCACGGGATCGGCTACGAGCGTAGCGCGTAGCGATTCTGGGCAATGAATGTGTTAAACCGTACTCCACCGATCTCCGAGATCCAAATGGGCTTCGACGTCGCCTCGTATTCTAGTGCCCCTTTTAGCATTCATGTGGGTATAAAAGATCGATAAAATGTGATATCGCAGTGAAAAGTTGCAAGCCCATCGTCCACAACACACTTCAAACCTGCTCCCTTAGTCTACTTTTACGTAATATATTATTGATTTAGATTTCGTGATTGTACGACACCCAAGGGAAGAAAGGGAGTGGTGAAATTGTAACCCGACACCACAAGGGACATCGACGAGTACCTATGACAATTTTTTTTAAATTTAATTTCACAATAATCATCTTAAGCATATTGGTTGGTACTTCATTTAAAGCTTTATTACAGCCTGTACTCGTACATACTTAATCTAAGTAATCCCCCCCCCCCCCTCTTCCTTAGATTAAGTATGTACTATACAAAAAGGAAATAAAATTATACAATTAAAACATAGGACATAAGAGTCCCTTGTGTGCGTGTGTGTGGCTGTGTGTGTGTGTGTGTGTGTGTGTTTGAGTGTGTGTGTATTTTTTGCTGGATAGCTTAGTCGAGTAAGTATTTAGTTATTTATTTAGAAAGTTATATAATTGGGCAGAAAGTGTTTCGTAATGCCGTTTTGCAGAGGGAGCGAGCACACCGGTGCTTAACGCTGCGTATATGCGTTGACGTGTCGTATGCGTCACGTATTCTTCATACATTTTGCTGCGTTTTACGGTGCGTTAGCGTATTTTGAGCAGCGGTGTGGTCGCACCTTTAGTTTATTTTAAGGTACAGTAGCAACTTTATTTTGAGGTACAGTAGCAAATAATACGAATAATTACACGATTATACTAACGCATTTAAATGACACTACGGGCGACATGTTTCGATGTTGCGTTACGCAGAACAACGTAATCGTGTAGTTATTAGTACTATTTTAAACATGTCTCACGAAAATCAAAAAGTTTACAAGTGTTATGAAAGTCATTGAAGCGAAAGTAATTGGTCAGGGTCGTAGCAAATGAAAGTTCGTGATTTAGATTTATTTATTTCGAAATAAAAATTACAATATAGATTCGCATACAATGTCAAAATTATAAGAATTCTTATCACGATCGTCAATAATAAGAAATAAAAATTAAATAAGATTCAAAATGTCAATACAGAAAGTGGAAATAGTATCTCCGATTACGGATTGTCATTTAACAACTAGTGTATAATACATTTTAAACAAAAATAAATAATGTCAATTTGCGTATTACGATTTCACAGTAGAAATACAATATAAATCAATAGGTATCAATAAATCAAATAATTACTTAAAATGTTATTTCCATGAACTCGTGAATAGAGTACAGAGGGTTATCCAATAAAAGATTTCTCAGTCTACGCCCAAATGTTACGTCACAAGGTTCGTTTCTTATATCGGCGGGTAGGTGCTCGAAATAAGTAGGCCCAATAACCCGGGGATTTTTCTTTGAAAGCGCCATGCGACGAGGGACTGTCATTAGGCGCCCAGTTGAACGAAGCTCTATCCGTTACATTCACACGCGCAAACTGGGAGATGTTATTTCTTACAAATAAGAGAAGCTCGAACAAATGTTGTGAGTAGTGCGTCATTATGCGTTGCGTCGAGAATAGCTCCCGACAGGGGTGCCGATGCTTGACTCCTACAAGTACCCGAACTGCACGTTTTTGCATGACGAACTCTTTGCGCATCCGTGGAGTTACCCCCTAGGAGGGTACCGTAGGACATCAGGGAATGAAAATATGCGAAGTAAACTTGTTTCAGTGAATCACCCGAGATTAGCGGCTTTAATTTTCTTAACGCAAAGACAGCACTACTCAACCTGTCACACAGACTGTCAACATGGCGCTTCCAATTCAAATTGGAGTCAATTATAAATCCAAGGAACTTGCTTTCCTCACACACCGGCATCGAACAGCTTGCCATTGACAATGGCGTTGGTACTTTACGGCCAGAAAAAAGCATTATATTGGATTTGGCTACATTCAGTTGCAGCCCGTTATCCACGAACCATGTTTGGAGTTGCGTGCAAGCCTCGTTAATTTTGATGGTTAGTTGTTCATAGGTGTTTGCACCAACTAACACCGTAGTATCGTCCGCAAACAGTACTGATAACCCGGCCACGATATTCGATGGCAGGTCATTAATAAATAATAAAAATAGGGTATTTCCTAAAGCTGACCCTTGAGGAATACCTAAATTGATATACCCTGGATCTGATTGCACCAATTTGCCGTTTGCACGGAGTTTTACAACTTGTTTACGCTTTGACAAAAACGAGGTAAACAAATGATGAGCTTTGTTTCGAATGCCATACGATGTGTGTTTATTCAGCAGCAGTTCATGGCATTTGCTACCCGCCCGGGAAACCCCTGATAACATGTACCTATGTCTAACTCCTTAAGTATGCAGCACGGCAATAGGAATGATGAATAAGATTTTTTTATGATGTCATTCGAACCAGTTTTTGGAGAGGAACAAATGTTTCTATGGGAGCAACTACAATTAAAGTACAATACCCAAAAATTTGAGACAAAGATTGACCTCGCTGGCGGCAGCGCAAAACGCTTCATACTGATAGACACACAAGTATGACGTCACATTTGCTCATTCACAAATCAGGTTAATTGTTGTTTCGGTCGCGAAATACTGCGTTTAAGTACATAGTTGTTGTACAATTTACAACAATTTATTGTACAATAGTACAATAAATGCGAAAGTTTGGATGTTTAGATGTTTGGATGTTGACGACCGCTTTAGCCTACTTGGTAGTGACCCTGCCTACGAAGCAAGAAATCTTGGGTTTGAATCCCGGTAAGTGTATTTATTTGTGTGATGAGCACGAATATTTGTTCCTGAGTCATGGATGTTTTCTATGTATTTAAGTATTTATTTATCTATATAAGTATGTTTATAGTCGTCTAGTACCCATAGTACAAGCTTTGCTTAGTTTGCGACTAGGTCGATTTGTGTAAGATTGTCCCCTTATATTTATTTGTTTATTTATTTTATTTGTTACTCAATCACGCTTAAACGGCTCAACCGATTTAGATGAAATTTTGCACGAAGATAGTTTATAACCTGGATTAAAATATAGGATAGTTTTTATCCCGGGTCCACGCAGACGAAGTCGCGGGCGGAAGCTAGTAATTATATAAAGGTTCTTAAGCTGTTTTTCTACCGGAGGGGAGGGGGAGACGAGACGAGGCGAGGCGAGAATTGAAATTTGTATGGCATCAATTCTCTCCTCGCGCATCTTCGGTGGAAATAGTAAGTGCCATACAAATTTCAATTCTCGTCTCGCCACTCCGGTGGAAAATCAGCCTAAGTTTGTAATTTTAGCCATGGATGGAAATCTAAATCCTAACTAACTTGCTTCCATTGACATTATATCAAAACCAATTGCCATCGCAATGATTCCTGCAGAGATTTAGGTCGAGTTACATAGCCACTGACATAGTTGTGGTCGGAATCCGAGAACACAATAAGTATCGATAGGTTGATAAGAAATAAACATCACGGAGGTACGTAGGTATACAGACAATCAGATATGCCGCTTGTTCGAGTCTGGCATCTGGCTGTGACATTTATTCTATTCGACACCGAGAAAAATTGAATATGTAAGACGTATTCTAAAACATAAAGATTTGATTTAGATATCTGCATGGATAGATACATAAAAGTTGCACACATTTAAGCGATGCGCACGCGTTCGCATTGTGGGGTACAAATAATGTATGGTTACAGTAAATGCTGCCCAAATTCAATTGAATTCAATGCAAACCAGCTTTATGTCAATTAAATAAAAAAAACCGAGTGAAATCGAAATGAAAATTAAATTAAATTAAAAGATTTTTCAAAACGCCCAACCGCTTTTTTCAAATTTTATAGCCTATGTCACTCCCACTATCAAGAGGAATCCAACGACACCTCATATGTCGAAATCCGTCAAACGGCTTAGGCTGCAGGGCGTGCCAAAGAATTAGGTCACATACATACATACATACATACGCTCGAAAAACATAAGGCAGTCGGGTAAAAAGTCGTACCGACGGTTCATACGTCGGAACTGTTGCACACTAGTTGCCCACACATTAACATTGCACTAATCAGTTAATAAATGTTATCTTTATAGAGAACAGGTTCATCCTAGTTCAGACGCATGTAGGTATGTATGTATGTATGTAGTATCAACCACACTCACACCCTGGAACCTAAATGGTCGCGGACCGTACGGTTTCAGAGAAATGTCCTCCCTCAGACGCTCCGGTTGTGGAACGAGCTCCCTGCCGAGGTTTTCCCGAGGGACTACAATTAGAGCTGGGTCGTTTCTACTTTTCCGTGAAACGAAACGTAACCGTTTTTTTATCACAAAACTGTTTTGAAAAACAGTTTCAAAATTAACTAGTTTCTCCGTGTGTTGCCGCCGTCGCCGGTCGCCAAACGAAGTGAAACGAAACTGTTCGAGTTACGTTTTCACGTTTTGCATTGCAACCGTTGCGTGCGACTGTCGCCTTCTACTCGTAGCTCCTTGTCATCGTTTTTATAAAAACAGTTTGTGGTTCTAGCCAGAAACCGTTTTTCCGTTACTGTACGAGAAATTGTTTTTGAAAACGCTTACGGGAAAAAACGCCCAGCTCTAACTACAATATGGGGTTCTTCAATAAAGGAGTGTATGATTTCTCAAAGGGTCGGCAACGCGCATGTAGCACCCCTGGAGTTGCCAGCGTCCATAGGCTACCGGTAAACACTTACCATCAGGTGGGCCGTAAGCTTGTGGGCACCAACGTGGTATAAAAAAAAACATTATTTGTATGACATGTTTTTGCCATATCTCGGGACCATGGGGGTCCCGGACCTTTGGAGGGCGTCCGTGGGGCCGAAGCCATCAGCATTTAAAATTATTCTTTTATTTGTATAACATTTGTAGGTAGGTACATATTATAGTTTTCACTTCAGTTTGTTGTACACCACGATGGTGGCAAACGAGGGTACGGCCTGCTTTAGGATAGGCGGAACTCGTGATCTATTGATGCTTTCAAATGTAGAGGAGTAAAATGCGCGTTGCCGACACATAATTTATTTGGGAATTCGCTATGTTGATAGTCTTTTGTATTAATTAAGTATTAAGGAACTAACATTAGATTCAGTAAATAATAAATAGTGTTTGGACCATTATGTTGTAATTCAATAAATCAGTTATTATTAATTCCGTTACTGGTAATAAAATATGGTCGAAAAGAGACGAACCTTTTCATCTATACATAATATACATATTGGAAAATCGTGGCAGTCAATGATTTAACTCATTCACCGCTACGCTACGTTCGTAGTGCTACGCCGTAGTCCGTAGCAGCTTGTCCACGTGTAGCTAAAGACGCACCGGAGCACTGACGCATTTGTGTCGTGGTTGATTAGCGCTGAATGGATCAAGGCGCAAGCGTAGAAGTACCCGCTACGCCGATGCCCGTAGCAGATACAATCTCGTGCCTAATATGTAGTGCATGTTGTTACGGGAAAATACTTCACTTTTTGATAACATAACACCAGTTTTAGTATATTTTTAGGCATGTCTTCTGCACCTCTATCATGGGACGGCCGCGAGAAGAGGTATAGTGCGATTTTTATCGCACTATACCTCTTGTTCTAAGAATAAGAAAGAGACGGATAGTGCGAGAAAAATCGAGAGAGCTCGCGCGCAGTCGCGTGATAGCCGTGCTGGACCCCAAAACTGCCAGGAGACAATCTCTATAAGTAGTCGATCTCTCCAGTCATGACGTCATCAAAATCGCCGCATTTGGAAAACTGTCAATTACATCCAAACCACGCAACGTACATACTTACACGTGTGGGATGTTAAACGAAAGCTGTATTTCTTTTTCTATAATGCACTCATACATTTTTGAAGTACTTACTTGTTATCTTTTGTGATGTACATTACTTTCGGGTATGTCTTCTAGTTTAACACTTTCGCGGACAAGAATCGCTACGCGCTACGCTCGTAGCCGATCCTGTGGTTTTCCTCGTATGTAGCGGAATGAATATTCGCTTTCCGCTACATACGAGGAAAACCTCAAGTAGGCGCCCGCTAGGCGGGTTCCTGGTAGCGAAAGGGTTAACCACATAATCTAAAAACCTATAGATTCCTCTTTACTTTTTTATAGGTACTTTTGCTAATACCTAGTTCTTAAACTTGTTGTATTGAAATATAATGTATAAATTAATTATAAAAAATAAAATTCAACTTTCGGTTAATTTCCCAGCCATGCAGATACGATACGTTGCATAGTTTGGATATAAGTAAGTAAGTACTTAATTAACACTTTTCCAAACAGGGCGGTGGTGATTTTGATGACGTCATAACTGGGAAGACCGACTCCTTAGAGATTGTCTCCCGGCAGTTTTAGCGTCCAGGAGACATGCCTAAGAATATACTAAAAGACGGCGCTGGTATCCGAGAGTATTTGTTCAACGGAATCCCGTAACAACTGCACGGTTACTTAGCACTAGACGACGCGCGAGGTCTTTAGAGCTCTCTCGGTATCTCTCTTATTAGAAAACTTAGAAAGAGACGGATAGTGCGAGAGAGCTCGCGCGCCGTCTTAATTGTGCTAACCGTACTTGGCATGAAAGTGTAGTAGAAATCGAAAGAGATAAGTAAGGTTATATAGAACAGAGACCAAGTCAAGGACTGCACCTACATCTATTTAAATGTTAAGGCCTCCGCACACCGAACGCGTGTCGTGCGCGGCGCGTGTCGGGCGCGGTTGAAGCGGTAAGTATATTCACACCGCAAGCGGGCGGCGTGTAGCAAAGCAACGCGGGGGAAAGCGGCGGGCGCGCGCGGGCCCGCCGTGTTAGCAACGCGTGTGCAGCGCGGGCCCGCGTCATGTCTCTCTCACTACCAACACATTTAATATGTATCTCACTGTTTCTATCACACTTAGCAGCGCGACAGCAGCGCGGGCCCGCCGCGTCAGTGACGCGTTAGCAACGCGTGTGCTGCGCGGCATATCTCTCTCACCATCAACACATTTAATATGTATCTCACTATCTCTATCACACTCAGCAGCGCGACAGCTGCGCAGCAGCTGCGCGGGCCCGCGCTTGACATGCGACGCGCACGACACGCGGCCGCGCTGCCGAGTTGTAACTTTAGCGATTCGATGTGTGTTTGAAGTGTAGTTTCAATGCTTTACAAGTTGCGCAGGCCCGCGCAGCACACGCGCCGTGCACGACACGCGTTCGGTGGGTGGAGGCCTTTAGAAAGATGTTGCCTTCCAATTTTTCTCGTTTCATAGGTAATTGCGAGGTAATGGTAAAATGTCTCCGCACGGAATGATGGATGCTGCCCCACTCCCGATAGGTGATCAAGAAAACTAAGTTATTTACGGCAAGGACACGTTTTTACACTTAGTCGGTTAAGGGGGTGAATTGGAAATTAGCGCGTGATTTAAAACGCCGTTCTGACTAGATTAAGAAATAATAAGGTCTGATTTTCAGATATAATATGATTCTTGACTATGTGACTGTTTATCTGATTTAATCGATTGGTACATGATTGCCTAAAATTTCCTCGATAAAAAAGAAATCCAGTTGGGTCTTTATTTTCCTTTTTTTACTCACCCTACTCAAACAGCACATTATTTAACGACAGAATCAAGTTAATACTATAGTTTTTGTTATCTTATCTAAAATCTCACTTAATGAAATATAAATAAAGCTTCACTAAGTCCTAACTTAGTGAAGCTTTATTTATATTTCATTAAGCTCAAATGGACAAATTTCGTTAAATACCTATATTTAACGAAATTTGTCCAAAAAAGCCATTCCCGAAGAGAGTTGCATCTCTTTTTCTCGTGCGCGGAAGGCATAAGCGTATCTCTGTCAAGGGGGCGTGGTCGACTCGAATCAAGGCATCCTCTTAACAGCGAACGCCTTGGGCTTAATTGCAGCTGCACATTTCTTAGAAACAATAAGATAAGCTGCTAGCATTTAGTTATAGTTTATCACGATAATATCTTGTACCTAACAAGATATTATCGTGATAAATATTAAGTAACGATTTTAAGAGAGGTTTATTCTAACAATACGAACTTAAACGATATGATAGAACAAATATGATGGAAAAATAAACCATCATCGTGCGAAGCCTAATTTCCGCCCCAGACCAAGTTGGCTCAGTTCGGGTTGCTTAGGGCGGTTCCACAACACTTCGGGAGCTCAAATACCGCGAGCCATCTGCTTGCCTCTTGGATACTGCAACTACGCACTGCTTTAACTATAAGTTCTGGGACTGCGGGGTATCCTAAGTATAATAATGCGAAAGTTTGGATGTTTAGACGTGAGAGGCTTCAGGCCTGAAACACTGGCGCGGCCTGCGGTGGCGGTCAATAATAAACTTGTCAGTTATTGTCAAATTTACTATTGACCGCCACGGCAGGCCGCGCCAGTCTGCGAGATGGTTTAGTCTTTCATTCTTTTGTTTCGAATTGGAATCGTTTTGTATTTGTCACTAGAGTTACTTCTGACACGTTACTCATAAGGCTCGATTTGACCTAACTACTCGTAGAATAAGGGCATAACTTGAAGTTAAATGTCAAAATTTAAGGACTCATTTTTGGAATAAAACTACCTATAAACCCTTAAATGCATGTTGTTTTTTTTATTTTTGGTAGAAAAAAATTTTTCGATTTAAAGGTGCGTTTAAGAACGTAAGCCTTTTTTTAAAATCTGTGAGCTGTCTAATGGCAACACTATGCATTTAAGGGTGAAGCCTCTCACAGACTGGCGTGGCGGTGTGATTCAGGCCTTATTTTTTTGAATTTGACTTAACACCTTCACTGCCAACAAATTCGTAGCGCTACGCCGGTAGCCATGGATTTCCCGCTAAGTAAAGGAAAGGGCCTACGAACACAGCGCCCGCTAGGCGGGTTCCTAACAGTAATTGTTTTATGACTAATTCAAATTAGTGGGATGAGGTCAATAATTAAAAGACATAGTAAAGTTCACAAAGTTTTATTCTCAAGGTAGAAATGTCTACCTTACACAATCTCACAATTTTAAAAATATACAGAAATCGAGACCCAACCTAGACGTCATCGTTTCCGGCAAACAACAATCTAGTTTTGTAAATATGTAAATACTTTACTTAATTGACAACTATAACACAATTTCATTACTTTTCATATAGCGTGTACTTATACAGTTTTCATTTTATTGTGCTGAAATGGGATCACAGAATGTATCGAGTAACATCAAACTGCCTCAAACACAATTTATGAACGAAACGACAAAAACTGTCAACAAAATAATGTACATTTTTCTTGCATCTTTCATGCTAAAACAATGACATGTCATGTGAAAACCATGAAAAAAAAACACCAAAAATAACAAGCATAACATGTAAAGTTTCACCAGCGAATTAAAATGATGGAGCCGGTCTCATTTTCATGTTAATACTTGAACCCCTTTTATACCTTAATCCTTTTATTATAAGACTCGGATCATAGAAGTAAGCTGTGGCCCGTATTTCCCGCTTTGTATCGATAACTCGGCGTAGATATCGCGTCATGCACTGTTAGAGTATTAGCAGCAGAGCCAGCACAGCCGGGCTAAGAAAACTGACGCGACTCCACACGAGTCGAGAGAAATCTACACTCTTTTTAATTTATACAGCAAGAGAGACAGGGCCGACCGCCAACGGCATCCGAAGTTTTCCCTCTCCGTCGCACTTGCGTACGAACTCGCAAGTCTGACAAAGAGGGAAAACTTCGAATGCCTTTCACGGTAGGCCCTCAGGAGTCGAGCGCGTTGCGACTTGACAGCAAGTTGTGCTTGCCGTGCTGCGTCTCCCATCTCTTTCACACTGTGCAAATTAGTAAGAGGTAGATTTGACTGGCGTGGTGACACTTTACAGAGCCAACTGTTTTGTACAGTCACTCAGATAACACACTAGCAGCATCGTTAGTTTGTTTCCTGATAAAATCACATAGCACTGAATATTTCTGGTCAAACTTTACTTATTACACTTTAAAAATGAGCATGAAAAAACGAATTCACGAAGCTTGTGCATTTGTAACAAAGTTGCATATAAAGTTTTATAGATACATTTTTAGTAAAATTAACAATTAGCACAATAAGTTAAAATGATATGTAAGTAGATTTAAACAACAGAGAAATATGCAAAGTCTAGTAAATATACTAACACCATTTCATAGTTTTTAATATTTTGCACTCAAACATGTAGTTTTTTAAATAAAATTATTTAACAAATAATTTAAACAAGACATGCATGAAATTTTTATAGGTGCACTATGACTTAACAAGTATTAGAGTTTCTGTACTTATGAGTTATTAATGATGTATGAATTTTAAGTGTTGCTCATATGTACAAGTACATACTAACTATGTATAAATGGTTACCTTACAACTACAAAGTGATAGCAAATGGAAATGAGACTGAACAGTGAACACATTACTATAATATTTGAAACATTCAACTATGTGTTTAGCACTAGTTTTGTGTAAAGAAAATTACGCTTGTGCGGTTACATTTACAACAGCGTAAATGTGAATTTCAGTTGTGAACGTTTAATAGCAACTTTACTTGAGCTAATTACTTGTAAATATTGCACAAGTTCAGTCAGATAGTAGTAGTATTTTTAAACAAACATTCCTTGTTTAGACATCAATATACCATCCTCAAACATTAATTATTACTGTTTCAAACTCACTAAACATGTTAACATAATTAATCAAGGGTAACTCATAGGGCGGGTTGAATTATCATATGATTACAGACTCATCAACGTTAAATATGGTGCAAGCAGCTGTTGTTCCTTACATTCAGATTTTAATGAATACCGCTTACTATCACAGATGATTTGGTGCAACCCACCCTTAATGAAGATTTTAGTAACTACAGTTACTGCTCCAATATTTTAGATTTAACGTTCAACTTAGTGAGTTGTCCCAACATGAGAACAGTGTTTATCAAGTTTTCAGAGTAAATCCGTTGGTTGGTTTCCATTTTCCTCAACTTTTGGACCACATATTTCGAGAAAAATTCAAGATCATTTTCATTTCCCTGGATCCTTCCGTCAGATTCTTCACTGCTGTGCTTGCGTTTCGTGCCTTTCGGACTTGTTTGAGTTGGTAATGAGCGTGATTTCCTTTTAGACACATCATTCGCAATAGCCTGGTTTAAGTCCTCTCCAAGATCATTTGCCTCTTCTTCATTCAGGTGAATGGTCAAGTCATCAGGAACAGTTACCATCGGTACATGATTATCAGAGAATAAGGGAGACGGGAGGAAAGATACCCGTTTACGAACCTTCACAGAAGAGTTTTTCGGTTTTACATGTATCGTTTCCTGCGATGGCACACCAACTGTGTGTCTGCGGTTAGATTTTTCTTTATGTGCATCCTGTTTACGCATACGGTTGAGAGATTGTTTGCTGCTCCAAAAGTTGACTTTAATTTTCTGTTTTGGTTTCTTATCCACTACTAGCGGTTTAATTAAAACTTTAGGAAACATATATCGAATACCATCATCCGGTTCCACAGTGTCTTGTTTCTTGTTTGGTTTTGCTACAACTTTATTGGCATTATTAAAAAACTGTGTGTTCAATTTGTACCGTACATTTTCGTCATCTGAATGGTACCCATTACTTTTCGATGCCAATTTAGCAGAACTTGGTTTCATTATTCTTCTGTTGCGAGGTATCTTTAAGTAAACAAAGTGGGCTGCTTATAGCACGAAAATTTGTAGCTTGTGAGTATCTGAAACATAAAAAATAAAATATTTCAGGGTGTTTACTCGTTATGAAAAGTTTCCCGCCGAAATTACGCGACTGTTTCGACCAAAAATTTAGAACGTTTTTGACAGAGAGAGATTAGAAGTCGCTTGTACAAAACAAATGGATAAATTGTCATGTTTAGAAATATAGTTAAATTATACTAGAACGTGTAGTGACTAATCAAGCGTTACGATAATATTATTTGAGGTTATGCTGATAGCCACACTCAACTATTGAGCAAATAGTAATACACTCTCATTACATTATAAACAATACTTTTGAAACGTTTAGCATCATTATTCACTTCTTTCGTAGTATTAAAAGACTATCCAACAAAAATATGTCTTGTCATCACAAGCTTCTTTAACATTACATAATCAATATTCTCAATGGAGCAAAACTTACCTTCTAATCTCTGCATTCTTTAACACACAATTCACAATCACTGTGTATTCCGATAGGCTGAAATAATATTATTTCGTACACAAACACGAGTCCACAGTACATAGGTAGCCTTCATGACGCAACGTAGTTCCAAATTTATCCGCGCGTGGCAGGGTAAACGCGCGGGAAACATTACGGCTGCGTTCGTCAAAATCCGGTTTGAACTATAATTAATTTGCAGCACAATATATCGATTTAGATAATTCAATTACTTTATTGTTATTTAAATGAAAGTAAGACGAAACTATCAATTAACTTGGATAAGATTTACACCATTGAAACGTTACTACATGTTATACCTATGTGTCTATTTTTAAGTTCAAGTAAGGAATTAAATAATCTGTCGACTGTGCTCTATTAAGTATACAGTACTAACCTAATATAACCCAAAATATCAAAACAGATGGATTAATTTAGATAGCTGCTATTCAAAATCACGATATTTATATAATACTATATACCTAGTGTAAAATTATAAATACTTAGTATAAATATCTCATCTAGTGTCACTTAACTTCTCCCTTTACTACGGGTACTATAGTACCCAACCTCAATAAACCGGCGCTTAACCCGTGCTAAAGGCCAAAATACCGTTGATTCACCGTGGCTTATGGCGGTCGAAATCAAGCGGTCACCCATTATTGTATAATTTTTTTTTACGCGTCTTTCAATATCTGAGATACAATGCTCTTACTTTTTTTATTTTTAATGAAATAAGCTATGTATATAAAATATTTAATTATAGTAAATAAATAATTTTGATATTTAAAATAGGGAACAAAATCCAAAAACACCTAAATTTAACTATCAATTTAGTTCAAAAGTGGTTGTAAAAAGTACATTAAAATTAATTTCATTCATTCATTCAATTGCATGTGGGTTGCGCCATATTTGAATCGTGAACTTAATTGGTCTTTGTACTCTTCATATGTCTTTATTTAAATTTAAACTTTATGGCAAATAAAAAAAATCTTATTCTTATTCTTATTCATATAGAACCTAGACCAAAAATATTGACTTTACGAGAATTCTTGGTCTTATTTTGAAGTTATGTTACCAAAAAATAACTCATAGACTATCTACATCTTTAAAACATGCTTTAAACCATACCTCCTCCCTTCACTTGAAATTGTACCTGTAATGCAGTTGTTTCAAGCTTAACTACGAAACATTTTAGTATGGAAGTAGTATAACATTGTGGATTTTCTGTGAACCAATTTTTTTTCTCGTTGCCTAATTGTTTAAAACCTACCCTGTTAACCGTTGAAATAGCAAAAAAGTGACATTTTGAACTATTAAAAAACTGGGCACTAGTGCCCAAGGCTAATTTGATTGATTAAAGTATAAGGCAAGAGGCACACCAGCTCGATTGTACCCTGACATCTAAATGTATATAATCGAGTAGAACCTATATCTGTGATTCCGAAATAAAATATAAATTTGAAATTTATGAATAAGTTATGATGATTATTTCAACATTTTTTATCCCTGGTCCACACAGACGAAGTCCCGGGTAGAAGCTAGTCATTTATAAATCAAACAGAAGAACTGAACGCTTAATTGTCGTCACAAAACTGACACTCAGTTAATTTTATTTTAACAACACGCTAATTGGGTACACGAATGATTATCAAAAAAAACCGACTTCGGTTGTCCATAGGTATTTTGTTAGTAACACCCACTTTAAGGAACTGTATTAGTGTGGAATTGAATAAGATTAATATATTAAATTACATTCGTTCCATTACGTTACAAATGCCCATGTACCTTCCGAAAGTGAAAAATACATTAAAAATACCTATCATAGCTCCATGAGTGTGCCTCCGTCCTAAGTTATGTCACCTACATTCACCGTGGGTACTATAATGACCAAATCTCAAAAATTATCCACACCGTATTAAAAAAAAGAGTAATCCTTCAAATATGAATCAGAATTTGGTGAAAAAATTTATAAATGCCTTACTCACACCTGAAACATTAGTTTCATGCAATAACACTACTTCAAATATTAATATTTATAAGTAGAAGGTAGACACGTCACTTTTCCATGCCGGCGCCGAAGGGAGGTTGTCGTTGTGTTGTTGTAAAACCAATTAAATTTAAGGAAATGAAATAGAATTACTTACATTTGCGCAAAAATATAGCTTTTAATCACGCAGAATGTTTTATCATCCGTTTAAAATTAAATACGACGAACTTTGTTTGAAGTTTGCTTGCATACTATATAACTTACGCAGGCGCCACCTTAAGGAAAAAGAAGGGAAACTTTTTCAAGAAAAGGATAGAAATGTTTATTAGCCGTTTTATTTCCTATGTATGAGTAGATTAGATATAAATTTGTGAGCTCTGACTATTCGCTCTGTTATGGGCACTATAGTACCCAAGGTGAAGCGACGGCCAAATAGTGTTGGGTACTGTAATACCCAGGGTGAAGCGACGGACCACGGCATGAACCGGCGGGTAAAGCGAGTGGTTTTTAAATAGAAGTAAATAAAAAAACAAATCAAGATTGACCATAGTACAAATACTAGTACCTATACTTACTAATTCTACAATTATCATTAGTACAATTACTAGTACCTATACTTACTAATTCTACAATTATCATACCTAAATATTTGAGTCAATTCTGGCAATATCTTCGGTTACTTATGTAAGTACAAAAAAAAAATGGTGGCATGCTTTTCAGCATAGGTATTTTGGCTTTTAGCTTACGATACCTACTTTTAAATTTCCGCTTGAAATTATTGTCTTTCCATGTAATATTCTGTAATATAAGTGATTAAACCATATACCTAATTGAATACGATCATCTTCAAGTCATGAATGTTTTTTCCAGCATATTTTGTTTTTTCGGAGTTACCTATTAAATTACGACTTGGAAGCTTTTAAAAATATTTAATAGTTAACACGACACATTACCGCAGGTAGCACGAAAAAAATGGTTTTCATTTTTTTCTGTCAATGATAAGATCAATCAACATAATTATTATTGATGTCATTGATATGAAAAGTCACCTTTTTGGCACATAATCAAAACAAAATCTTATTTAGATAGAAATAAAAAAATAACTATAGGTATTACCTATTATGAAAAATACTAATCAATAAAATAGATACTTTTTGTAAGCGACACAATGAAAATATTTCAGGTTAATTTTGTAAATATTTCGTACTTAGGTAAAATAATCCTTAAAAAATGTAAAGTGCATTATTTTACCACATAAACATGTTTTGTAACGAAGGAAATTTTGTAATATAACGCTGACAGCACTAACTATCGACAAGCTTACCATATGATTCTTCATAGATATCCAGCCCATTCTGGCTCGGAACTTAATTTTCAGTTTATTATCCGTGGCTGCAGGATAAAACTGACTCTATAGGACGGAAACACGTGTATTACAGTTACTGGCAAGTGATTTGTTATTACCACGGACGACGTCGCAAGGTTATTGTGTTCCTGCGAGATCTCTTCTCAGACTGAATGGGAGGCTGTGCGCAATGCGGCAATCGTACACACGAAAAACATGCAATGTAATTGTTTTATCATCCCTGTGATACTTTCAGTGATGTCTTTGAGATTAATAAATTATTTAATGGTGTCATCTATTTTTATAAATAAATATATATTTTTAACAAGGAAACAAAATTAAAATAAACATAATTTAAAGGCTAAAAATGACTTACCAAAGCCTGAAAGTTGACGTATATGGAAAACTGCAAGCACAAAAAAAACTTCCTAACAGCAAAAGCTCCGCAAAAGAAGAACTTTCAAGCACTGAATTAAAAGCGGGAAAAGTTGAAACTATTGATTCAAGCTCCTAGTTTTCTGCACATGTGCAAAGTCTTTGACGCCTGCGCTCTGGCCGGGCCCAGCAGCCTGTCGGAATGTAAACACTCGAAAGAAATGTTGTTTAGCCAACGACGAAATATTTTAGTAGCCGTTTCTGAAGGCTAGTCTACGTACATAGTTATATAACTTTGAATGTACACAATGCAGACGAGCCGCCTTTATCCGACGTAGCTACATTGGTATAATTACATTTGGCATACTTACAATTACAATAAATGCCCGTATTATGCTCTGCACGGTGCACAGCTTTTGTGCATGTTAAAAAAAACTTAATGTAAGAACGAATCGATTGCATAATATTTTTATGTCATAATAATTATAATAATAATTACTAAATATTAATACCTCGATTGATTAAACGTAAGATAGAAGTACCCAATTCTTTGATACGTGCTTCATCGATCAATCGTATAGATCGTTAGATAGCTTTGCTGCATTATTGTCCTGACCATGGTCTTGAGCCCCTTCAACCGTACGCACCAATTCAATTCAATTCAATTCAATTATTTATTCTGCAAATAGGCCACAAGGGCAATTTTACATGTCAAACCGTAATTTACAATAAAATAATAATAATAATATTACACAATAATAATTTAAAATTATATATAAAAGGTTAACAAACTAAATGTCACTAAGTTAATGTAAACAAAACAAAATTCTGTAGATCTGTATCAGCATTAACAAGAAGTTAATCATATTAATTCAGTATAATACAATTAATAATTATTCTAATATTCTAAGAGATGTATACGGTCTCTAAGCGTCAAAACAAGAAAGGAACAATGTTGTAATATTGTCAGAGATGTACAGGGTCAATAACAATAAAACGTGTCAAGATCAGAATGATGTCTCTCCTCAATACGATAATAATAACACTATTTAGTATGTAATTAGTTAACTATGTACTATGTCCTTGCAAGCATGAACAGTCCGGACTCCACAAACAGCACCCGATCACGAGTATGACGCATATCTTAGCCATCGCCTCCCTCAACCATATTTTAGGGAAGGTGGCGACGCCACCGTAAGCAAAGCCCTTTAAGCGAGCATGACATATTCAAGCCACCGGACATTGGGAATGTAATCTCGATTTCTCAAAATCTCGTCCATATTTCACGAGACTGAGTCGCGAACAATATTCGTACTCCAGCCATATAAAACACTACATGTGCGTTCGGCAACGGTGGCTCGGATTTTTTCGGACGCTCAAATTGTGAAGAAAAAGTCGTGGTAGCGGGCTGAAATTCACACTCAACATGCTTTGGATATTAATTTTTTTCCCTGCATTATCAGTTTTTCAATCAAGACAATAATAAAGTAGTCGGACAATGTTTTTTAAAAAAAGGGAAATGAGTCACTGTGTACGGGTACTGGGGTGCTGTGACTCGACCCTGTAGTACACAGAGACTCTAACAGTATACAGTGGCTCAAGTATATAACTTTCCACTAAAACTATAATTTACATTCAGTTTCATTTATTTGTTTGAGTAGAAATATACTCTAAGCCTAATATCTATCAGTATCAGATACATAAAAGTAATAAAATCAAATCACAGGATATTTGAGATCAACCTATTTTCTGACTTTGTTTCTTTGTCGTTTGAGATCTAATTTCTTTTTTCTTTTTTATTCTAATTTCAAGCAAATAACATAACAGTTATCAAGATAAATTAAAAGGAAAACAAATCCAGAAAAATAACAAAAAAAAGTAAGTTTAAACTAGGATAGGTAGGTAGGTACACTCGAGTGCAAAAGTGTTTCATGCATATATGCTTATTATTAAAAAAAATCAGTTTTGTTTTTTATGTTTTTTTTATTAATTAATTGGCATTGAACAGTCTTTCAAATCAAAATAACATTATCCAAAGGAAAAAATAATAATGCAACCATCATTTGTCATTAACAGTTCCCAACATATAAATTGTAAAACAAAAGTGTTTTCTTCTAGACAACTTAAATAATCCACAAAAAGTACCATGGTAGAAAAACACCGAGGTACGTACAACTAATTGGTTGGCATTGAACAGTCTTTCAAATCAAAATAACATTATCCAATAAAAAAAAATAAAGCAACCATCATTTGTCATTAACAGTTCTCAACATATAAATTGTAAAACAAAAGTGTTTTCTTCTAGACAACTTAAATAATCAACAAAAATAGCATGTTAGAAAAACACCGAGGCACCTACAACTAATTGGTTGGCATTGAACAGTCTTTCAAATCAAAATAACATTATCCAATAGAAAAAATAAATAAAGGCACCATCATTTGTCAGTAACAATTCTCAACATATAAATTGTAAAACAAAAGTGTTTTCTTCTAGACAACTTAAATAATCAACAAAAAGTACCATGGTAGAAAAACACCGAGGTACGTACAACTAATTGGTTGGCATTGAACAGTCTTTCAAATCAAAATAACATTATCCAATAAAAATAATAATAAAGGCACCATCATTTGTCATTAACAGTTCTCAACATATAAATTGTAAAACAAAAGTGTTTTTTCTAGACAACTTAAATAATCAACAAAAAATACCATGGTAGGTAGGTGTACTATTAAAAACAGGCATTATTAACATAGCTTAAATAATAATATCTAAAGGTCAACGTAGCTTTAAAGAAGCCATATCAAATGGAAAGCAATACAGTGGTCTGGAGGAAGTGCCAACTATCGATGGCTTGGGTAAAATATATTTGATATCATTCTCCTTAACTATGGAAAGATCAGGTTTATCTAGTACATGGAATTTGTCTGTTCCTGGTTTGCGCTTAAGAAAAGATATATAGTATTCTAATTTGTAGTTTCTTCCCTCCAGCACCTTCCCGATATACAACGATCTCAGTCTTTTTGTTACAAATTGCACTATAACATATTCTCCTTCACGTGCTGGGCGAGGTAATGGTTTTGTTAGATGGTTCTCCGTTAACACAAATATTTCATTTTCATTACCATCTTGGTCATAGTCTGCTTCATCGCTATATTCCTCTGAGTCTGTCAGCTTTATATCTATGTCCTCTTCTTCTTCTTCGTCGTCGTTTTCCAATATTTCCCGAGTAGGTTTTTGCTTTTTTGCCACTTTGTCCTTTTTTTCTTCGTCGCTTTCTAACACTTTTCGAATGGTTCTCTTATTTTTTGCCACCTGTTTTTGTTTTACAGCACTTTTCTCTTTGGATTCTGTTTATTTTATTTCTCCGTCTTCTTCATCACTTTGTAAAACTTTTCGAACTGTTTCCTTTTTTTTTGTGGTTTTCTTCGTTTTTTTCACCTGTTTTTGTTTCTCGGCACTTTTTTCATTTTCTATCAAAAGTTTCTCCGGCGTGTCAGTTGCGATCAGGCTACGACCTTTTCGACGTTTTGTGTTAGTACTCCTTGGTCCGGCTTTTATAGGATTTCTAAACGCAAAAGGAGATATAAATGTGTTAGTTGGTGGTTGGGCTACCTGAGAATTTATTGACTTATCGGTAAGATTTGATAAAGGTAAATGTGGAGGGGTAGTTGTGCAAGTTTCAATTGACGGTACTTCATTTTCAGATGCTTGAGATTCCTGGTGTGATGGTTGTAGTTTTTCAGAACTGACAGTGTCGGTAGTGTCAACTCGCGGAAAATTCACTGGGCTCTTGGATAACAGCCGTGATATAACTCGAAATGCGTGAACTTGAAGTGTTGCTGGTTTACTGTAATTTCCAGATTTGGTTGTTTCATTTAAATTAAATGAATCTGCATTATTCAGGTCATTATCCGATTTTGCTGCTATGGACTCATGTGAATATGAAGACACCGTATCCTTTGTTGTGCGAATAATTTCTTGGAGATTTGTAATGTTGGATTGAGATAATTTTGGATGATCTGTTTCCGGTTCAGATATTGACTGACTGTGCGAGAATGAGGTTCCAGGCATCATATTTGTCATGTTGGACTGAGATGACTGTGGGCGATCTGTTTCCGGTTCATTAGACGGAGTGTGCGAGAATGAGGTTCCAGGCATTTCATTTGAAGTCGTCATATTGGACTGAGACGACTGTGGGCGATCTGTTTCCGGTTCATTTGACCGAGTGTGCGAGAATGAGGTTCCAGGCATTTCATTTGAAGTCGTCACATTGGTTCATGGGCGAACCAATAGAGAGGGTGGTAGAAGCAACTAACCTTGGCCTCCTCATGGACGGCAAGCTGCGCTTTGAGAACCACGTACTAAAAGTTGTGAGTAACTGCTTCTACCGCCTTAAAGTTCTTTACAATGTTCGCGATTACTTAAGTGTTGATTTGCGTGTTAACCTTTGTGAATCGCTGATATTGTCAAGATTAAACTATTGTGATGTTGTCTATGCTGGCTGCATTACTGGTCGTACAAAAAAGCTCATACAGCGAGTGCAAAACGCATGCATTCGTTTCTGTTTCCGAGTTCCACCCCGCTCCCATATCACTCCCTACTTGAACGCCGCTGGTCTGCTGAACATGCCTGCACGCAGACGGCTTCACCTTGCCACTCTTCTCTTTGGCATAGTGCGATCTGGGGTCCCAGCATATTTGCTGAGTAGACTTGTATGGCCCAAGAGTGCGCGTAGGTGTAAGGCGATGATTCTGGTGCCAAAGCATCGGACCGCGGCGTTTCGAGGTAGCTTCAGGTTCGCGGCGTCCAAGTGTTGGAATGATCTCCCCCCACCTATCCAAGGAGCGTCTAGCAGGTATACCTTTAGGCGCCAGCTTAAGGGCTATTTGTTGACGCTCCAAAAATCCCAACCCTAACCCATCCAGCACTTTATTTAATTTTTAACCATTTTTTTTTTTTGAACATCCCATCCGTTTCGCGTTTTTCACATTGTTTCTCATCCCATTGTGCTTGTGTCACATATTTAACAGATTTAGTATATAAATTATTTATTTATTATGTGTATACGTTTGTATCGGCAGTATGTTGTGTTGCGTTCCGTGGGTCACGTACGGTGCTGTCTGAAAATCAGCGCTGTAGGTGTCTGTCTGACACCTTGGCATAATGCTGAGACAGCGACCGATTCACTGCCGCGAAGACACACACATTATGTGTCAATTGCATTGTATGTACTCCCCTTCACTGTACTCCCTTTGTCTCTGTGTGTCTTTTGTGTAGTGAATAAATGTCTTCTTTCTTTCTTTCTTTCTTTTAGGAAAAGGAAAACCTTCTTCACGAGGGGCGCAATCTGGACATGGACGGTCGGTTACGGAACTCGGGAGATAATCAATATCTGTGAATATTAGTCTGTCAAATGGATGTATTCCACATTTAGCAAACGATCTCGTAATATTTAATGGAGTCATAGCCTTTTGAAAAGCAATACCAATGATTTCTCCCAAGTCGTAAATCGTAACAGGCCAGTCTCATGAGCCAAGAGTCAATAGCCGCATTGTAGTATGTCTTAAAAGGGCCATATATCCCCACATCCAGAGGCTGCAACTTTGCTGAAGTATGAGGATGCAAAGTGAGAATATGAACGCCCGCATCCTTGGCCAGATTTAACGCTTCTAAACACAGATGTGATTCATGATTATCCATGATCAGTATGCATGGATTATCTTTGGATGCATTTGTGTGTTTAATGAAGTGTTTAATAACTTCCGGAAAAATGGTATTGTTCATCCAGCCTGTAGGCGTTGCCAGTCCGAGAGTACCAGGTGGTGTGTTTTTGATCATGTGGTCCTTGAAATTTTTCCTCGGGAAAACCATTACTGGAGGTAAAGCATTACCGCTCGCTGAAATTATGCAGCAAGTGGTAACCAAAGTCCCCCTTTCGCCGCTCGTAACTTTTCCTATGGATTTCCGTCCCAAGGGAGCTACAACTTTTTGGGGCTTTTGAACCGTGGTGGTTGATGTCTCATCGAGATTGAAAATTCTAGTCCCATCTGCAAAAGCAGGGTTCCTCTTGGTGAGGTTCTCCAAGTTATCAAAAAAAGATTCTACATTTTTTTTATTAAAAGATGTTGCTCTTGCGAGACTGCATGCTTCTGGCCTTCGAGTCGTAAGATTGTGCCTGCGCTTGAAAGAAAGGAGCCAATCTTTTCCAGCCATCTCATTTTTGTGCCAAGATTCCGGCATTTTTAGTTTGTTGATTTGAGCGCACTGGTACGCTAATTTTCGGGTTTCTTTCGATGTCAATCCATAAAATAATCCAGCACAGTAAGTAATATACTCACTTATTTCTTTTTCCTGTGCAATTGTGAAAACTTTGTTTACGGAGTAATTGGGTTGTAACCGCTGTCCTTCCAGCGATGCAGCGTCTTTGGTTTTCCAGTAATAACGCTTTAATGTTGCGTATGGGACTTTAACATGTTTAGACGCTGCACGTATCGACGTCCCATTTCTAATTAATAGAATTCCACTTTTTATAGCCTCTTCGGGGCAGTTTCCGATTTTTCTCCCTGTCTCGCTCTTGCGACGCGGCATTCTAAAAAGCAAAGCAGATTGTTAGTCTAGGTATAATATACTAGCTTCTGCCCACGACTTCGTCTCCGTGGATCTAGGCCTTGTAGGAAGGCATGTCGGATAAACGGTAGGTACCTATGTCTTTGTTTGTTTTTCTCTACTTTGTCCTATATTGGTCTAGTTATTTTATTTTAACTATCTAGTATGGAAAAATATGGGAATTTGGAAATAATTTACAATAGCACATATTTTCGGTGTAACTAAAATACTCGTATCATTATAGTAGTAATTAGGCAGGTACGTTGAGAGTTGAGACATCATAGCCTATGTTTAGTAGTAGTTCTATGGTGCGTTCCAGTCAATTTTTTTTAAATTAGAAACCTTGCTGCCAACCTAACGAAACTGCATTTGAAATAGTTAAATAATACAATTTTCCATAGACTATTTAATAAATTAAATTTTGTCAACGAATAACATATTTATGTAATCTACCTACATATTTTAGTAATTTAGTCAAGTAAGTGTTTTGTTTTCGTTTGGCTGGGAATTTCAACAAAAACTTTTTAGATTTTTTCTTGTATTGGTTACTGGCTGATGAACTATTACGTACGTAACTATGAACGTTTTATAGATATTTTAAAATTTTATAATTAGTAGGTAAACTAAACCCTAACCAACTTTATTTTATCCCTATATAGAGCCTTGCCGTAACAAGCCGACGTACTTACGTCACTATATGATCGAATTCATATGTCATTATAACAAGGTTCTATGTAGGGCTAATATAAAATTGGTCAGGGTATAATTGCTTATATGTTTTAGTGGGAACTGAGGAGGAGTCAAATGCATGTTAATTTGTAATCTAGATTTTAAGTTGTTACTATGTACATTGATCTCTGTTTAATCTCCAAATAAAAAAATAAAATATTTATTTACAACCTTTCATTAACAACGTGCTTATTAACATTATTTAGCTTGTAAGTGGGTTAAAAGATGTTTTGATACCCAAAGTATATTATGCTCATTTTAGTAGATTTCAAGTTTTAAAATAAGTCCATCAATATTTTTTTAATAAATACCACTACTTTTTAAGTGTACTTACCAGACAAAGTAGGTACACGGTGGCTCAAGAAAGTACATAGTGACTCACGAGTCACTGTTTACTTCTTAAATTTGAGCCACTGGCCACGCCGCAGCCATTTTGAATTCACCGGCCCATAAATTTCACGTGGCTTACAGAAGGACATGCGAATCTATGTCATTGCCTAGCATATTAACGTCACTTTGCATCAAAACAACAATACTTGTCTAAATGCTTCAATTTCAATAAATAAAAACATGTGTAACTTACCTTAAAAAGCACTTTTTGACCGACTGAAACACAAAACCACTTACTACACATGTGAACTGCGCGGGAGCGGGCGGATCACTGGTTTAAACATGTTTGGGCGTCGTGCGCTCCCGGCTAATGAAGGAGACAGATAGATATTGCTTTTCCATCTAGGAAATATAGGCGCGAGCCAATGTACCCGACTGAGCCACCGATACCGAACGCACCCTACATAAGTTTCATTTGATCGACAAATTACATTTTATTACTTAAAATTTTATTGAAACCTGACGGCTACTTAAATAAATTTTATAAAAAAAATAATTTTGATTTTGTAGATTTTATTTTTATTCTTGTCCAATAAAAATAAATACTGCAAAATCAAAACTATTTTTTTATTAAATTTTATTTAAGTTATAATCATTAAACGGAATTCGTAGCATTTGCATACGTTTTCAGTGAACAACGCCCAATGGTTGTGTGACCTCGCGAGATCTCGGCTGGGTCTGAAATATAGCGAGATTGCAATACCTATAGTATCAGTATGACCTTGATCTGCCCAGTGCTCGCCCTATGCAAGAGCAGTCGTCAATAGACCGCTTTACGATGTGAATCACATAGCTGCTCTAAAGACAATGCAGATACCATGGATCCGCAATAATTAGCGCGCACATTCTAATAGGTACTAAACAGGGAAGATACAGTTAAAATATTTACCATTATTTTGTGACCAAAATGTTGAAACTACCTATGTTTTTTCAACATTTTGGTCACTAATAGCTACTGAAACGTTTTTACTTTAGTTTGTGTTTGTACTAATTTCAAACAATAATTATGATTTGAAGTAATGGGAAGCGTCCGGTGACGTCACTCCTGTCAAAAGTCAAAACTTAGGAATCTCGGAGAAACAAATATGGCGAGTGACACACATGAGTGACGTCACAGGTACTATAGATCCGTTTAGGCGCGTTTAAATTGTCTGTTTGTAACAGGAATTTTTGACTATAAATTAAGGTATTTTAATTTTTTTATACGTTCGTGGTCTATTCTAACATTCGATTCTTTCAAATGAAAGCAAAAATGAAAATAATGCATTTTATTTTTATACGACGGTGGCAAACAAGCGTACGGCCCGCCTGATAGTAAGCGGACACCGCAGCCTATAGACGCATGCAACTCCAAAGGAGAGACCCTTGATATGTTTGAGGATTCGCCGTGTTGACAGCTGAAGGAACAAATTCCCTCGCTCTGGACACAACGCATCCTCGGGAGCTCTGGCGACCTTGCTCACCTCCAGGAACAACACTACTACAGAGCAAGTAGTAGTGTTATTATGGCTGAGGTCTTTTGCAAGGCGGAGGTACTTCCCCAGTTGGGCTGCTCCAAATTCGAGCGGGATGCCATTTCGCTGTGCCCTGCCTCTTCCCTATTGGAACGTTTCGATATTATTCCTTCGAAAATACACATACAGTACATTATTAATTAAGTACTTACCTGAGCGCTCATAGCCTTCGTTTGGTCATTCGCGTAGGTGGAACTACATCGGCCCATGTCGGTCGCCAGATTGATATTTGAGTGATTAGTAGCTAGTGCCTAAAGCCTACAGTCCATGTTGTTGTCTTGTCTCTTTACTGAGTTAGGTACTATATCTATATCAAGCTTCAGACAGATCGAGAACCTATAACTACCACGTTGTTCCCCGTCCCCGTCTACGGTCGTTTCCCTTACGAGATGGATGGTCATCAGATAGCAGTCACTTCTAAAACAAATGCCTATGCCAATTTTTATGAAGAGGTAGTAAAGGACCTCAGATCCCTTCAATATACAACCGGAATACGGAACGGAATACCTACGAAAGAACTTACCTGAGCTCTTACAGCAGCTAGGTGAAGTTGTGTCGCCCTGTAGTCATATTTCTTCATAGATATGTCCTCCTGCCGAAAAAAAAACTAATTAAAGATCTGTCCAAATTTTCCTTAAGGCTCCTCTTCACAATGGGCCCTCATGGCGCGGGACTGGCACGCAGTTTTATGCGTTGGAATGCGATGGAAGCTTTGTTCGGTAGCGTGCTTCAAAACATGTACCTATCACCGAATTAGGTGTATCACCAAATAATGCGAGTTTACCCTACTATTATATAGTGAGTGCATTCCTATTTGCATTATTTGACAGCTGTCATAATGCAAACAGGAATGCACTCACTATATACGACGATATATTTAATATAATTACATAAATACTTAAATACAAAAATAAACAAAAAATATCTTTATTTACTCCGAGAGATGGCACTTAGGGTTGCACGACTTTATATTAAAACCTTCATTGTCAGATAAGGTGATTCGAACGCCCTCATAGAGATGGCGCTGTTTTCAAAATATTCCACAGTAAGTGTCAGCTGCAAAAGTTAGATGTCGCATGCATCGCAAATACAGCGAAGCACAAGCACAACACGACAACACAAACTTTGGTGACCTCTAGGCAAATAGCTTCACAAAATAACACTTTTATGACAAAAGTTCGAAAGCACTTTGAGTTTGTGAACAAAACATAACTCGTTATTTGAGCTGTTTGTCATGTCATGTCAGTGAATTCATAAGTAGGTAGTTGCCATATACCTACTTTGCAGATACTTTCCGATTTTATGCTTAAGTTAATATTAATAATAATGTATTTGGTTTATCGACTAATACCTATTGTCAAACCGTTGGATGATGATAACATCATTCTCCTAGAATTATTCCCGGTTGTGCCCTAAAGAAGCCCGTAAATTTCCAGATTGGTATAATCGAGCCTTAGTTGAATAAGAACGAAACAGGTAGGTACCCTACTTACCTAAGGTAGACCAAGGTTCATTATTTGAAGATAATAAATAATATTTAAGTGAGTTATTTTAGTAACCTCGTCATTATAGTTACTAAAAATATATCTACAGAGAAAACACACAGTAAGATTTTGATAATTCGGTGTAAGGATGGAGGATTTATTTTAATGCTCCTATTTCCGATTATAACAAAAAAGGATTAGGCATTACTTACTAGCTTTTCAATTTTATTACAGTACGATTACTGTTAGTTATTATTATTACAAAATGTTAGTGATTATTAGCTACAGTACGATTACTGTTAGTTAACCACTGACAGATGGATTGCCTTCATTTAATTTGCAACTTTAATTTAATACAGATAAAGCATTTTTCAGAATACTTTTACCCACATCTAACGATTTAGTAATATCTATTTTATTTGTGTAAGATCAAAGTTGAAAATTAAATGAAGGCAATCTATCTGTCAGTGGTTAACTAACAGTAATCGTACTGTAGCTAATAATCACTAACATTTAGTACAATTGTTCTATTATAAACCAGCTATTCTTTTCAGAATTGAGCCTGCGCTTCAATAATCGTGCCAAATGAAATTGATACGTTTATTTTAACTAGAGAATCAGTCTGAGCGTGAATTTTTAATGACGCTGAGCTACTCGCATTTGTTTTAGCTTAGCAGTGTTATAATTGCCGGCTTAAAAGGGAAAATTTCGTAGGGGCTGATGTTCGATATAATAAATATTTCCAAAGCGCCATCGCTTTACAAATTGTGGATTTAGATTAACAAATTACATTCCTACATGAAAAGTGCTTGAGCTAAGACAGAGTAATACCTATTCTTTTTTCCTACCCGTTAGTTTTTACATTAGACTATGAAAATGCAATATTTATAGGTTTGTAGTTCGCAGCAAAAGTCCTGGAATGGCGTACTTGACATTAAGGATAACGACATTTTATGTACAAGGGCCAAGTAAGGGTACCTACCTAAGTATCTTTTTTTAACCTAACACGTACCTAAGTATGTAAACTTTATCCGTAACACAAAAATAACTTATGTTTGTAAAAAAAAACATTTACTGTAAAAGTTTTCTTCCTCAGATTGTTGAGATAACTTTTGGCAACGTCCTCCGGAAGAGGGCCCCCGCTTTGCTGATAAAATAAAGCTTTGCCACAACAACTTTAGAAGTTAGAATGAGTTAGCAATACATACCTACCTTCCATTCTAACTATAGCAACTTATTGTGACACTTAGGCGGTTATGACACTGCCACCGCAACCCGCTGCGGTCTGCAGAGCAGAATACAAGTTTCGCCGGACGGAGGCCGGGGCGACTCTCTCCGTGATTTCGTCGCGCCGCTGCAAGTAGGTACTTATATGTATGTTAGAACTGCTACGCACGCGTTTTATTCTATGGTAGCGCTTTGCATGCGATAGAAAGGAATGGCCACGTTTAGGCTCGTTCGGCATAACTAAACAGAGGATTTGTTAAGAGGCCTTACGCGAAGAAGCGCATTTTGCAAAATGGTTCCTTTTTCATTGAAGATTACGACGTTACTATTAGTATTTATTCAAAAACTGATAACGTACTTAAATAACCATTTCTTAACCTCTTAATCAAAGATATTTAATAAAAATTTCGGCGTCGGTGAAGCGTGATTTATACGTAAAAAAAAATTACGGCAACGTAGGTCCTATAGTTATGACTTATGATTATTTTTGTATGGGTTAACATTAATA
The DNA here is from genome assembly GCA_947049275.1 of Epinotia bilunana. NCBI lineage: Eukaryota > Metazoa > Arthropoda > Insecta > Lepidoptera > Tortricidae > Epinotia > Epinotia bilunana. The sequence continues at coordinate 24,571,161 of OX346259.1, read as the reverse complement.
ATATTGCTGTTATATAAAATTATGTTTAGGGCAAATTATACGTACAATTTGCGGTAAAAAAATATTATAATATGTAATCCTGCTTTCACCACAAAAATTAAGAAAACTCGGAAGGTATAATTATATATTTTTTTAAATAAATCTTTGATTTAGCAATCATGTCAGCCCCTCGTAAAAGATTTGGTGATGTGAATTGTAATCATTCATTGTACCAAATGATTCTTATTTACTGCAAAATTGAGAACCGAAACGACACTTCTCACTGCAAAATTTGAAAAAGACTCCCAAGAAAACTCACTTATTTTAGGTTTAGAAAGAGAAAATGAAAATAATTTGAACTGCGTAGCCCCTAGTTTAAGAATTGATTATTTAAGTTCGTTATCAGTTTTTGAATAAATACTAATAGTTACGTCGCAATCTTGAATGAAAAAGCAAGCATTTTACAAAATACGCTCGTCTGTAGGCGTAAGGACCATAACAGAGAACCTTCAGTGGGCGTAGCATGGTTGCCATTTTATCACTTATCGTTGTGGTAAAAACGCCCATCACGCTCCGACAAGTATGCGAGTGCGAGAGTGACGGATGCCTTATCCACAACGATAAGTGATAAAATGGCAACCGTGCTACGCCCGCTGTACGTATTACTATTATTTATTCTGTGACGGTGGTGCGGTGCGGTGTGTGGCATCGTGCGGTATTTATACAAACTGAGGTAAGTACTCGTAAACAACAAAACCGTCGCTACGCACACCGCAGCGGGAATCGGCGGCAGTGTGATAACCACCTACTTTTATCCTTACAGAAAGTATTTATTGGCACATAAAGAAAACATAATAACTTACAAGAAAAAAAAACATACAAAGTAAATACAAACAATAAGGAAAATAATAATTAGTGGACAATGGGCCCCAGTGTGAGCATGTGTTGGGCGAGGCCCAGCGCTGGTTTTCAGACCGGTCCCGAGAGATCGGTCGATCGCAGGCTAAGATAATCTACTATACATAGTTATTGTACCTGTATCTCATTGACTTTGCTATACATGTTGCTCTCCAGGCCGCGGGCCTGCAGTCGGGAGAGCGCCTCCAGGCCATCCTGCGAAAGAGAAATCTTTTTAGAACAAAGGTAGATAGATAGGTACTTACATAGAAGGAATATAACAGCGACAAAAATAGATACAGAGTTATGCATATTTTTATCATCATCATATCAGCCGAAAGATGTCCACTGGTGGACATAGGCCTCCCCTAAAGAGTGCCACAATGACCGGTCCTGCGCCACCCGCATCCAGCGGACTCCCGCAACCTAATAATAATAATTTTCATAGCTGTAAGCATGTCAATGTTGTCAATGCTAATTGCTAATAAAGCACGCCAAATGTAATAGACACATTTGTTTTTAAAGTAAACTATAGTGAATCAAAACGTTTTTGACTTTGGGTGATCATTATAGTAGCGTAAAAAGATGGACAAACAGTCCATCTTTTTACGTTTCAGTAGTTAGTTCATCATCTGGTCGATAGGAATAGTTATACTTAGAACGAATAGATTTTGGACGAGCTCGAATCTCACTACGAATTCCATGGTCTTTACACCGTTCACCCACAAATATATCGTGACGCCGTGATTCGTAGCAACTAAGTGTAGGTAGAGGTCTAGTTGCGTTAGGTGCGATGGGGCACATTAGCGCGTTCCAAATATCAGCCCTAGTGTCGACCTCTTGAAGACCTCGTCGAAGACGGCAGGACTGATTTATCAATGGCCTTGACACCTTTTGCAAATAATTACTGGTTACGACACTAAGTCGGAATAGGTAAATGAACAGAATGCAAGCGTGGGAGAAAGCTGAACAGTGGGAAAGTAACAACTACCTACCTACGGGCTGTATTCTCAGACCAATAAAAGAGGTAAATGTAGCATTACGAACAACCTAGTGAACGCTATCTAAACATGCCAAATGATTTAAGCACACGCTCACGCACCCATATACATATAAACTAAATTGCACAAAACTCTAAATTAGTGATCAGGATAGCATTGCGACACGCACTGGAAGTCTTTTGTGCAATTTATTTATTTTGTATAGTATAAATACCATAGCGGACGTGCTAGCGGGTGGCGCAGGTCCGGTGATTGTGGCACTCTTTGAGGGAAGTCAGCGGTCCTAAGATGGTTACCATTTTACCACTTATCGCTGTGGATAAGACATCCGTGTTGTGATTAGTATGCGACTGCGAGAGGCCGTGTTTTATCCACGACGGTATACAATGACGTGCCACAATCACCGGACTTGCGGCACCCGCCATCACGTCCGCTATGGTATTGGACGCAGCATTGGACGTCTTTCGGCTGATAACATGGTAACGATGATTGGTGAGTTTGTATATGTGTGCGTGAGTGTGTGCTTAAATTTTGGTGAGGTAGGGCGTGGGTAGGGCACAGCGAAATGTCATCCTGCTCGAATTTGGAGCAGCTCAACTGGGGACGTACCTCCGCCTTGCAGAAGAGCACAGCCATAATAACACTACTACTTGCTCTGTAGTACCTAGTGTTGTGTTCCTGGAGGTGAGCAAGGTCGCCAGAGCTCCCGAGGATGCATTGTGTTCAGAGCGAGGGAATTTGTTCTTTCAGCTGTCAACACGGCGAATCCTCAAACATATCAAGGGTCTCTCCTTTGGAGTTGCATGCGTCTATAGGCTGCGGTGTCCGCTTACCATCAGGCGGGCCGTACGTTTGATTGCCACCGTCGTTGATTAAAAAAAAGTTATTTGGCATGGTTAAAAACAGGCTTCGCTAAGTTGTTCGTAATGCTCCTTCAGTCTTTTTTCTTTCTATAGGGCTGCAGGTAATATAGGCCTCCTCTCTTGGATGAGAGGGACCGGGCAGTAGTCCCCACGATGGCCCAGTGCGGGTTGGGGACTTCCCATACACCTTTGAATTTCTTTGCAGATGTATGCAGGTTTCGTCAGGTAATTATATCAAATAGTATTCCGGACATAAGTTACGAAAAACTTATTGGTACGAGCCAGGATACTAACACACAGGCAGGTAATATATACAAGTAAAAAATAAAAGAGTAGCAAGATCTTTGTAGCAAACTTTAACCGCTTTATTTGCTCTTAGGTGTAGCTTCCAAAGCCGTTAAGCTTTGATCCGAGACTGAAGTATTTATTAATATTTTATCATAAGTCAGTTACCGTCCGAACTTCAATCACCTGCTGTATTTATAGGATTACCACTCCGACAACAGTATGTTTAAGAGCTAATCTTTCTTAGTTTACTATAAAATTTATATCGTGTATCGTCATATTATTTTGTTCGGAAAACCGTTTGTTGGGTTGAATTAGAAACCTAAGTATTTAATAAGTCGAGGTTTACTGTCATTCAACACAGATGGAAAATTGACAACTCGAAATTATTGATGTAATAAAACATGGAAAATTGTAATTACGTCCTAAAAGTAAAATTGACATAGTTGAAAGGTCAAAAGAAATACGCCCATATTTATGTGCACTCCATAAATATGACCAATCGGAAATATGTCTTATATATTTATATGAACTTTGTAAAAACTACTGGATTTTCAAATTAAATTATGATATTAATATTACTTAATTATTTAAGTTAGACAACATCCACTTTGTACGTATTTGAATATAAAACTATTTCATTCTGGACATAATTCCATTTCGGCTCGATTAATTTTGAACGAGAAAAAAAATTGACACAATTTTTAACCAAATTCACTTTTGGTGTTTTTCCTTTTGGTCCAACTTTAAAATGGTCATTTCGCGTTGACGACTTTCCATTTGTGTCGATTGACAGTAAATCTCGTCGAGACTTGGTATAAAATTGGAATAGATATAAAGTAAAAAAGGTTTTTTTTAACTTGTAGTGAGTAGGTACCGTCCAAATATTTCCTTGTTTTTTCATTTAGCTATACCCATGTCTCGTTTTTATTTCGTTCTCCAAATCTATGTACGAACCCCTGTCGGCGTTTTGATCATGAAATGGCAACTTTACCGGTCCTACATTTACGTAAAACAAAATTTTCTTCTGCTCCCAGCTTACCTATGTGGATTTAATTAACAAAACATACAGGACAAATAGCGTGTACTCCCTGAGTTTAGGTGCTGTCAGAAAACTTCATTTTATTTTGTAATTGTCTGTTGACATTTGTGCCAGCTTCACGTTTTATATTTAATCAAGTATTGCGGAATAGTCAATATTTGTCAAATATTCCGATCAGAGCTGAAAAACAAAAGCCCATATTATATACTCATATAAATACTCGTATACTTTTGTTTTGCCTGAGAAATGCCACCTAGAATTCCATGACTTCCGAAGATAGTCTTGGGAAGAGACAAGAGATCGTAACAGTCAGTAAACATTACGACTAGTTATGCCTAGTGGGCAGTGGGTTACTACCCCACCCTGCCGGTGCCGACGCAACTGACGGTCCCGGGTAACTATAATGTTGGCGCCGTCAGTAATGCTGACAGCAACCCGCAAGCTCCATCGTAAACCAAGACACTTTTATTAAACTATCAATAAAAAAGGACAAGTTTTCGGCATTCGTTGTATTAAGTTACTTTTGTGGCGCAGTCCGGTAGGATCACACCAGATCAACGATGGGGTAACTATAAAGTGCAATGCAACGTCAGTTTACTGTCACATTTGGCATAGTTTAAAATCTACGCCATACCATACCTGTTACTTAAAGTCACCTTCTGGCAAAGTACTTACAAACAAAATTACTTACTGCTATAAGTATTTTATTGGTACCTAACTAAAAATAAGCATTAGTTGCATAAGGAAGGCGACTGTCAGAGCAACACCTGAAATGATGACCACGACCACTCTGTCAAGAGTGGAACGACGAAGAACAAGAAGAACTGAGAATAATCCTCAAAATCACCGGGACTGTAATTCAAATTATGTTAGTGTCACGCGTCGCTTGTCAATCGCAAAGCAAATTCAGCCGCCGTAATAGAGGCTTCCGTTGAATTTAGAAAGAAAATAAGATATACGAGCGCGCCAAAGAAATGTGTCCCGGAAATTCGTGTCGTTTAACACACGCAAATGAGAGTATTTTGAAATAAGATCAAGATAAAATCTCGTTATTTTTAGGGTTCCGTACCTCAAAAGGAAAAAACGGAACCCTTATGGGATTACTCGTGCGTCTGTCTGTCCGTCCTTCACAGCCTATTTTCTCCGAAACTACTGAACCAATTACGTTGAAATTTGGTACACATATGTAAGTTTGTGACCCAAAGAGGAACATGTAACGCAAACAAATGAATTTTAAACATGGGGGGAAATGAGAAAATTAAAAAATAAAGTTTTGCATATAGTCCAGTCAATGAACTGACAACTTGTATGGAAAAAATGTCAATTTTGGAAATAATTTATTATAGCTCATTTTTTATGTGTAACTGATATATTCTCAATTAAATAGTTACCCAGCGACAAAATCCGACAAAATTTCAGACATCAAAAAAATTATAAATTAACTAGCTACTGAAAAGTCAGAAAAAATATTAATCAATATTTTTGTCTTTATTTTGGTTCATTTATATTTGCTCTATAATATTCAATATAAATCGTACAAAAAAAGACAATGCATGCTTCATTTAAATCTACATAATTACTTCCGGGTGGATAGTTTGCCGGATTCTTGAATATATCATCTTAGAACAACATTTTAAAACGAAATCAACAAAAAAAACGCTATTATAAATTAATGTTTTTCAAAACCGTATTTTGCCTGGAGTAATATACTATCGTGTTACATATCAAATGAAAGAGCTCATTGCGTGCATCTTAATTATAATTTTTTGTAATTTTAAAATAATTAGTTTAGAAATTATTTAAGAAAAAAGCCAAAAATTACCATTCCCCCCTCCTTCATCTCCGAAACTACTGAGTCTAAAATTTTGAAAAAATACACAAAATAGTTCTTTACCTACAGATGACAGGAAAACCTATTAGAAATGTGCAGTCAAGCGTGAGTCGGACTTAATACGGTATTTGACAAAAATCAAATCAGCTTATTTTTATGAAACGTCAAAACGCTCCGTTAGTAAAAAAAATTGTTTAAAACCTTGTGATCTACGGAACCCTTGCAACGCGAGTCCGACTCGCACTTGGCCGGTTTTTTGAATGCACATGACGACGTTACTTAAACAGTAATTTTTTGATGGTGATAACGACATAATACTCCTAACAATAATAGAAGTTTTATAACGAGGGATGGCAGTCGTATGAATGGCATTGGAGGAGACCTATTTTCGGAAAAGTGTGATTATCTATGTTAGCAGATGTTAAGCCGAGTAAGGCTTTGGGCGAGGAGGGTGACATCAAAACTTGACATTGCTTTTCATCATTAAGAGGGAAAAATAGCTTTGCAGTAGCTAGCAGCTCGCGACCGCAGTATAATAGAGTACTACCGTCGCGACTGACAATAGGTACTTTTCAGATGAAATTCCCATTGATGTGCCTATAATTTTCAATTTATTGCAAATTCAGAACAAAGGAATACCTGTAAACCTAGTCTTTCATTGTGCCAATAACGTACTAAAAAATAATTGAGATGGGAAAATATTTAGAAGTGGAAAAACATTTTCTCTTTTTCTATGGACGTAGGTATTCTGCCCTCTTAAGATCTATTTTCCTAAAATTGGGTACTCTAATACTTGGGAGGTGATCACAGAGATCCCGCGCCTGTATAGGATGCAACCAGTATATAATTAAAATGAGGAAGAGATAAAATCTCCCCGTGCATCACCGACTTGCCTGTAGCAGTCTGATCTGTATCTCCAGATCCTCCACGTTCTTGTGCAGCTGCTCGTAGCTTATGTGCGCCTACCCGCCGCCCATGCGGTCCAGCGGCACCTCCCCGCCACTGGTAGTGGCAACACCTTTAAATTATGACCAACTTGCCTGTAACTACTTCATCTGTATCTCCAGATCGTACGCATCCTTGCGTAGTTGCTCGTAGCTCAGCGCCTGTCCGCCGCCCAAGTGGTCTAGCAGCGTCTCCCCACGAGGCATCGGTGGTATCACCTTACCAATTATGACCAACTTGCCTGTAGCTGCTTGATCTGTATCTCCAGATCCTCCGCGTTCTTGTGCAGCTGCTCGTAGCTTATGTGCGCCTACCCGCCGCCCATGCGGTCCAGCGGCACCTCCCCGCCACTGGTAGTGGCAACACCTTTAAATTATGACCAACTTGCCTGTAACTACTTCATCTGTATCTCCAGATCGTACGCATCCTTGCGTAGTTGCTCGTAGCTCAGCGCCTGTCCGCCGCCCAAGTGGTCTAGCAGCATCTCCCCACGAGGCATCGGTGGTATCACCTTACCAATTATGACCAACTTGCCTGTAGCTGCTTGATCTGTATCTCCAGATCCTCCGCGTTCTTGTGTAGCTGCTCGTAGCTTATGTGCGCCTACCCGCCGCCCATGCGGTCCAGCGGCACCTCCCCGCCACTGGTAGTGGCAACACCTTTAAATTATGACCAACTTGCCTGTAACTACTTCATCTGTATCTCCAGATCGTACGCATCCTTGCGTAGTTGCTCGTAGCTCAGCGCCTGTCCGCCGCCCAAGTGGTCTAGCAGCGTCTCCCCACGAGGCATCGGTGGTATCACCTTACCAATTATGACCAACTTGCCTGTAGCTGCTTGATCTGTATCTCCAAATCCTGCGCGTCCTTGCGCAGCTGCTCGTAGCTCAAGCGCGCCTGCCCGCCTCCCATGCGGTCCAGCAGCATCTCCCCGCGCAGTACCGGCGGCATCACCTCCTGCGCAACATTTGACAATATTAAAAACAAAAGAACTGACAATTCCATTCCAATCCCAGCTGAATATAACTGAGTCTCACTCAGCGTTGGCTATAGCCGCATCCAGACGGTCTCGGGTTGCGGAATGCATGAGCTATAAGATGTTAGGACGAGATAAGGAATAAATTAACCTTCGCTTTATATACCAACCTCGCTCTATCTTATACCTTTGTAAAGTCGTTCGGTTTGAGTTGTGTCCAATCCATTGTCTCATTGTGCGGGTTTGCTTCCTCATTATGGTCCGTCATAAAAGATAAGCACACTTCGTAGACAAAAACTGCATGCATTAACATTTTACTGGTTTTTCAACTCTAGGGCCTTTGCCAAAAGTTTTAATTGCTTTAATAGAATTATAATATTTCAATACATCCCTGCACGGCTAGCACGCGACGGCACGCGAGCTCTCTCGATTTTTCTCGCACTATCCGTCTCTCTCTTATTAGAACACTTAGAAGAAGAGGTATAGAGCGATAAAAATCGAGAGTATGTCGCAGCCGTCGTGTGCTAGACGTGCTGGCGTTTACCTGTGGGCGTAGCATGGTTGCCATTTTATCACTTATCGTTGTGGTAAAGACGCCCATCACGCTCTGACAAGTATGCGAGTCCGAGAGTGACGGATGCCTTATCCACAACGATAAGTGATAAAATGGCAACCGTGCTACGCCCGCTGAGTACTGAGAATCGAACAAGTACAAAGGCACCTGGACCGCCATTTTCCTATTAGTGCACTCGTAACCTATTACTTAGGGACATAGAGTCGATATTAAATTGAACTTTCTAGGTGGCTGTAACGACTTTTTACAATATGGTAATTTTGGTGTTTTGCGGTTTTAGTCAACAAAGGCATTGTTCCTTTAAGTAGATTGGACACAACTCAAACCGAACGACTATACCACTCGTGTAGTCCGCCTGGAGGCTATGCTTATGGGCTTGTATAAAATCAATGTGTCACTCTCATTTCCCTCTTATTCGTAAAAGTTAACATGCGTCTTGTGATGAAATGTGGTTTGTCCCTTTCTTACGAACGCAAATGTCAACGTGACAGATAAATAGGAAGGTATTTCGTCGGCATTTTAGTAACAATACTTAGGTTTGTTAAACGTTTATGAATTACCCATTTTATTTACCGAAATTCCGCATTCCCCTACGTGACTTACTGATTATTATTAGGATATATATATACTTACGTTAAAAAATGTTGGCTAAATGTCTTGTATGACCCATCGTTATCCTGTAGGAACAGTCAGCATCATATAGTTAGTAACAGCCACAGTAGCCAAATATATCTCAACGCGTCATTATTACTATGGGAGTAAGGATCTGTTACGATGAATTTGGCTACTTTGGCTGCTACTAACTATATGATGCTGACTGAACTTGTGTGTGTAATTTTATTGGGCTGAGTTTGTTCTTTATGAGCATTAACTTACTAAAACTACGTATAGACTGGCCACCCAGAACATTTTTCTTGACGTCTTCCAATTAGTCCGCCATCTTGGAAAATCAAAGAGTATGTAAACGTAGTAGATGCGACAATTTTCGGATTCAGTTATGGCTATAGCGGGATTTAATACACTTATAAAAAAAAACGAATTATTTATTTAATCACCGACATTTGGTATTTGTATTTTTTATACTGGATATCTTTATAGTTACCGAGGATGCACTATGTTGATGCAATTTGTGTCAGATTTGATGACAAAGTCCTAATTTAAGGTCCATGCGGATCCTCAGATATCGATTTTGATAGCAATCGTGGCAAGACAAATAAACTAAATTACCTACGACCATTTTCAAATTGGAAATTGATATAATCTCTCTCTAACGCATTTAATACTGTTGACCATGACATTCTCCTTGCCCTTCTTGAACGCTTAAATGTGTCGTCCGCTGCCATTGGGTGGTTTTCGGCGTATCTCCGTGGTCGCCAGCAAGCAGTCAGAGTAGATCGGAAGTTTTCCGACTGGTGCGAACTAGCTACTGGCGTACCTCAAGGAGGGATCTTATCTCCACTTTTATTTTCTATTTTTATTAACTTTCTGACTCCTGACTTTCGCTGTGCTTACCACCTGTATGCTGACGACCTACAATTGTATGATCAGTCTAACGTCTCTAACCTCTCAGCTGCCATTGATAAGTTAAACAAAGATCTGGCGCACATTCAGAGATGGTCCGAGAAATTTGGCTTGTTTGTCAACCCGTCCAAATGTCAGGCCATTATCATTGGCAGTTCCCATCAAGTGGCTAAGCTAGATTTCAACGCTATTCCTCATATTAAATTCAATGGCACTGCTATTCCTTATAGCCAGAAGGTAAAGAATTTAGGAGTGTATTTGGACAACAGTGATCGGCTCCCTTCATGTCCTCAATAAACTCAAACACTTCCTGCCTATTCAAACCAAAGTTTTATTAGTGCAAAGTTAGATCCTACCCATAATCGACTATGGTGATGTGTGTTATCCGGACTTAAACGAGGAACTCCTAAATAAACTAGACCGTCTCCTTAATAACTGTATTCGTTTTGATTTCTGCCTCCGTAAATACGATCATGTCTCCTCCTACCGATCTAAACTTGGTTGGTTACCCATCCGCCAACGCCGTAATCTTCGTATGCTTTGCTTCCTTTTTTCAATTCTCCAGGATCCGAAATCTCCCGACTATCTCAAAAGTTTGTTCCAGTACCATGGTGTGAATTGTACCCGTCAGTTTCGCTCTTCAGGCAATCTTTCTCTCGCTATTCCACTTCACCGAACTGGTTTCATGACCAATTCATTTACCATTCGAATCGCTCGCCTCTGGAACGGTCTACCCGTTAAAATCCGACAGTCTTCGACCAGATTCGCGTTTAAAAGATCGTTACGCAAGTTGTTTGCTAGCAGAGCCGTAGATTCTTAGTGTTTCTGTTCTCTATTTTCGTCCGTATATATATTGATATATGTAGGTATTTATATTTGTATGTATTTTTATTTATTTGTCTATTGTTGTCATTTATTATTAATGTATGTTTAATGTGTGTTTATATCTGTAGTTGCACCCACCGCCCACAATTTGTCTGCTTTGCCCAAAGGTTGACTGGTAGAGAATGCTTACGGCATTAAGTCCGCCTTTTGTACGACAAGTTGTTCTTTTGTGCAATAAAGATTAAATAAATAAATAAATAAATAATAATTATATTCTCCTACATTGCTAATCGGTTCATATTCGGAGACCATACTCGCATCGTATTTATATAAGAGAATTTACCTAGTATTTAAATAAGTAGAACTTAAGATATATTTAAATAAGAACTGAACGTTGTCACTAAAATTATTCATAAAAACCATTAAATAAAAAATAAAACAAATGGTTGCTGCTATTTTGGCGCAAAAATTAATCTTTAAAGCTTCAAATCAGCAAATCTAGTAAGTTTAATGTTCTACTAATAAAGCAAAATAGTCTTAGGAAATTGTCACTTCTACATTTTTAATCTTTGAAATAATGGCCGCCATCGGCGCGTATTTTATAAATTACAGAAAAATTCATGTTATTTAAAAAATCTGTGAATTTCCCGATGAAAAGTGATCCCCGTAATTTTACTATTGTTGGGTTTCTTGTTGGTGCAATAGCGCAATGCAAAAGAAGGATTTTTTTAAAGTTTTGAGTAAAAATTGCACTCGAAACGACCGCCATCACTGCCCGCCACAGACTAAACCAACATACTCTCATGAGAGTATGTTGACATGCGCAATCTTATGCTAGGTGATGTCTACTCTAGTAATATAACTCAATATTTATGAGATAGTTAAGTTCTATAAGTGAGAACCTGTAATTGGCTCTGTAATTCTATGGTAGTGTATTGAAATAAATATTTCACGCTGTTGGCTCTCATGTCAGCCGAAAGACGGCCTCTGCTGGACATAGGCCTCCCCCAAAGAGTGCCAATGTGACCGGTCCTGCGCCACGCGCATCCAGCGGACTCCGGCGACCTTTACCAGCTCATCAGTCCACCTTGTGGGGGGCCTAACCACGCCGCGCCTTCCGGTATAAATAAATACATAATAAATAAACGCAGTGGGCGGGCACATCGCACGTAGAACCGATGGCTGTTGGGGCGGAAAGGTTCTCAAGTGGCGACCACGAGCTGGAATTCAAAAAATTCCAAATATTTATTCAGCAAATAGGCCACGAGGGCACTTTTACAAGTCAAAATGTATATCTATAGACTCAAAATTGTATGAGTACATTATTCATAATAGAATTAACTACATCAGAGATTACATGTCAAATACAATAAGAAAGAAAATACAATCTTATTTTATGAAATCTCTATTCTCTAAGGAGTTGTATAAGGTCTCTAAATGTCAAAATTCAAATAATTATATTTAAAACTCACAGGTACCCACAGAGATGTATAATGTGTCAAAAGGACGGATTGATGACCTGGTAAAGGTCGCGGGAGTCCGCTGGATGCGGGTAGCGCAGGACCGGTCATTGTGTCACTCTTTGGGGGAGGCCTACGTCCAGCCTATGTGTCACTCTTTGGGGGAGCCCTATGTCCAGCCTATGTGTCACTCTTTGGGGGAGGGATATGTCCAGCAGTGGACGTCTTTCGTCTGATATGATGACGATGATGATGATGAAATAAATTAACTCGTATCAGAAATATTAGCTCAATTCAAAATACAATTCAATTCAATTGGTCCCAGTGCGGTTTTATATCGTGATGTAAGTTAGCACCTGTTGAATTAGTATTCGTTGCGTATCTGTCAAACATGTTAGGTACAGTCAAATGCAAAAAGATATGATTGAACAAGGCACTCAAAAATATCTCACTGAACTTTATTTGTAGAGCTTTAAGCATGAGTCAGATTTATTGCGTCCTTTTTCTTAGTCAGATATTGATGCAGATGACTGTATCTATTTTTACAGGTTTTTAGCCAAAGTGTACCTATTTTATTTTTCTACTCGAGCACTTATATCCGTCAATTAAATGACTGACAGCGATATCTAAATCAACTTCATTTGAGTTGGGCTCATAAGATGACTGCTAGCTATCATCTTATGAATATAATATAACTGTATACAGAACTAAGATGAATTTTGACCAATCACGAGGCTCGATTTCCAGAAGACATCAACGCGCAAAAATAAAAAAGTGGCTGGCTGCACTTCGTTTTAGCAGGTTGATTTGCAATAGATACCAAGTTTGTTTAATAAATTATTATTTCCGTTAACTCGTAGAAAAAGTATTGTATGCAATAGTTATATAATTAGCTTTTTAACTCTCGTACGTTAATTAGGCCACTCAGCAAGCTTCGTGGCCTAAACGTGGTACTCGACTTAAAAAGCATACATTATACATAACGATTGCATAAACTACTATTATGATACTACTCTTCTTTTGTGCCCGTATAATAAAAATGTATAAACCAATATATTTCCGTCATGAATTCCACTTTTATACAATGGAACTAACTATACGATTATAATCATTAAATTCAATGTGCCTGTTCTAGTTTCGTAAAAGGCAAACAAATATTTCCACCGGTGAAATATAAATGTTTGATGCCTTGGTTGGTTTGCGGCTTGTTCGGTTGTTTGTGATAAATTCCAGTCGGATATGTCATTTCATTACTTCATTTTATTATCCGTAAGTATCAATTTTATACACGAAAATACAATGAAAATTTTGAATTTTTTTCATCCACGTCCATCTGACATTTGAGTTTAGTATTTTTTTAAATTCACATTGTTTTATTCTGTTGGTACATGTATGTACAATGTGTTGGCTCGGCAAACATGTTGTTTATTATCTTCAATGGCGGATCAGTGTGGATAAAAACAGGGTATTCTCACTTAGCCCGAGAAGGTCCGAGAGGGTCCGAGAGGGTCCGAGAGGTCCAGCCCAATCCTTGAGCGAATCTATTAGGAGATTTAAATGGATGTAGCCCGAAGAATATTGCGTCCACATTGAGCTCTTACGTCAGTCCGATACTTTTATTTCGATTATATGTCTATTTATGCCAGCTGTGCTCAATTGTGTATATTTGTTTATTTCAATGCGCAGGTATATCTCGATATATATATATAATAAGGGTTAGAATTTCACCATCACCTTTCTTCCTGTGGGTGTTTAAAAGTCGACTAGGGGAGCAGGGTTGAAGTGTGTTGTGGGCGATGGGCTAGCGACCTATCATTGCGATATCACATTTTGACAATCTTTTATACCTACATTTATGCTAAAAGTGGCACCGGAACTTAAGTTTCATGTGCTCGGCCTACCCCTTTTGGGAATAAAGGCTTGAATCTTTATTTGGATGTTAATTCAAGCGACTGAGCCTCTTTTACCACCAGTCAGCGTCGAATTTCCCGCCATAAAAGTAAATTTAAGGATTTCAGTGCCTTGTATGTGTCACTGTTTCAAAGGGGTTTGGGTAAAAATGTTGTCATTTTTTTTTGTTTTTTTAGTTGAGCGGCCACTCGTAGAAGTGGTAGATTATGATAGATCTACTCAAAACAAACATATTTTGACAGATTGTTCCGATAGCTCAGTTGGTTAGTAGCGACGCGTCATGAATGCCTGTGGTCGCCGGTTCGAATCCGGCTCGGAGCATTAAATTTTTCCTTTAATTTAAAATTTATAATTTCGTTAGCAGCGTTACTGCTTAATACAAAATTAATTTAGGCAACATACAGTTAAACTTTATTCTAACATGTATCTTAACTTATATGAGCACATAGATAAATAATTAGGAAACCCCCTTCTATCCGCGTTTGAGTAAGAGTTTGATTGTAATTTAGCAACTTCCGGCCTGAATAATTTACTTTAAAAACAAAGTTTTAACCGACTTCAATTTAGTACTCCGCCAAGCCACGAGAACATTTCCACATTTCTTTTCCAATTTACCACATTAACTGATTTCCGAGAGCAAATGCGTTGATTATTAGAGAAAAAACCCAATCGCTGTATGTGGCCCGATAATACACCAAAATACTATGTATTTTACTAGCTAACTAATCTAATCTATAGGTAAAGGACACAGCTTTACCAGTGGTCTTTGCATGAGACCTGACTGCGTTTTGACCGTGGCGACGCGAGAGATGCCGTCCTTACCGGGATGCAAGGTAAGAATTCGACCGAGAGACCAATTTAGTGGTTTGAGTTGTTCGTCTTTAATTAAAACTAAAGCTCCGATCTTGGGTTAATAGCGTTCGAGTGCCATTTCGAGCGTTGATTTAATGTATGTAAACACTCCATATGCCATCGCTTCCAAAAGTCGCGATGTAGCTTCTGTACTAGTTGCCAGCGATTCGAAATTGATATGCTTGCATCGTTGGGAGGAGCTTCTACAAGCGACGTCAATGGCTCTAATGTAAGGAAATGTCCAGGAGACAATACCGACATGTCATTTGGATCAGAGCTCATCTCACAGAGCGGCCGTGAATTTAAAACTGCCTCGATCTGGGCAGTAACTGTGAGAAACTCTTCATAGGTCCAAATCTGATTCCCAACAACGCGAGAAAGATGTGTCTTGAAAGACTTAATGTTCGCCTCCCACAGACCACCGAAGTGCGGCGATGCTGGTGGGTTAAAGCAGAACTCGATATTTTCGTTAGAGGCCGCATCTTGCATTAGAGGTAACAACGCATTGTATGCACCTACAAAATTAGTACCCCGGTCGCAATTGATAAGTTGGCAACGACCACGACGAGCGATGAATCGACGTAGGGCGGCAAGGAAAGCTTCGCTCGTCAATCCGATTACAAGTTCGATGTGAACTGCCTTCGTTGCAAAACATATAAAAATACAAATGTGGGTTTTGAAAGGCCTAGCCCCGCGATAACGTTTTATGTAAGTTGGAAAAGGTCCGGCAAAATCAATAACGATACGCGAGAAAGGTTTTACCTGCGAAATTCGTGTCCTTGGAAGATCCGCCATAGGAGGCACCAAAGGTTTTGGATTGGCACGAAAGCAATTCATGCATTTTGCCAAGCGAGAACTAATCGTGCGCATAGAACCGAGGATCCAAAATTTTTGTGCTATCAAAAAATGTAAAGTTCGTAATCCAGGATGTTGGTTGTCGTGATGTATTTGATCGATGACAAGGAGGGTTAGACGACCCTTACTAGGCAGTAGTAGAGGGTGTTTGCAATCATAATCGAGTTCAGAGTGCATAAGCCTACCGCCCACCCTCAACAAACCGCATTCATCGATAAAAATACTGAGTTTTCTAAATTGTTTAGCCAGTTTTTTGCCATCTCGTAAGAGCCTAATCTCATTCGAGAAGGCCATTTCTTGAGCTAATCTAACCAAAATATTTTGGGCACCATCGAGTTCCGATTGAAGAAGCGGGCCGCCTTGTCTATCGCCAGGTTTACGACAGTTGTGTACGAAACGACGAATGTAAGCAACAATTCGCTTAGTTTTGTTGAGACTCGAATGTCTTGATAAGAAATCGTCAAAATGGTCGACGGCAACAAATAATGAGGCCTGTTTGGGAACTTTCTGTTCCTCCAACCAGTCGCTCTCACGTTCGTCATTAGAGGACAGCGATACTGGCCACACTTTACTATCCAGGACCAACTACGCAGGACCCGTCCACCACAGGGGATGATTCACGAGTTCTCGAACCGTCACCCCACGAGAGGCGCAATCGGCGGGATTACACTCGGACCGAACATGGTGCCAATGCCCCGCAGGTATCCTTTCCTGGATGTGGCTAACGCGATTATTAACGTATGTTTTCCAACGTTGTGACGGTGAACGCAACCAAGCAAGCGTAACCGTGGAGTCCGACCAACAGTATGTCTCCTCAAATTTAATGTCTCCTGCATAAAGGTCCTTAATATGGCCAATGAGATCGGTCAATAATACGGCGGCAGAAAGCTCCAGACGGGGAATTGACGTCCTTTTTAAAGGAGCAACCTTTGAGCGAGACATAATCAAATGTATCGTGATACTGCCATTAACCTGTCGAATACGAAAGAAAACAACAGCAGCGTATCCTACCTCGGAGGCGTCGCAGAAGCCGTGCAACTGAACGCTGCAGGACTCTTTCGAAGGAACGAATCGAGGTACTTCGAGAGAGGAGAGTATGTCAAGATCCAAACGATAGCGAAGCCAGCTCTGACAGATGTTGTAAGGTGCAATTTCGGCCCAGTCTAGGCCTAAAGTCCAAAGCTCTTGAATTATACGCTTGAACGAGTGTCAGGGCGTCAAAAAACCAAGAGGATCAAACATTCGAGCCAGTTCCGAAAGAAAATTTCTCTTAGTACACCTTTCATGAAGTGCACTAACTGTGAACCTGAACACGTCACCAGACGGATTTCACTCCATGCCAAGAACCTTAATGGGAGATGCCGGTTCCGAATCGAAAGAGAGTGCGCTGTTATGGCAGTGTTCTGGGTTGAGATTCTCGATCAATTGTGGGCAGTTACTCGTCCACTTTCTAAGCACAAAGCAACCCTTTCCCAAAATGTTGATGACCTGAGATTGAAGGTCGAGGGCTGATTCGACGGACTCAGCGCCAGTCACTGTGTCATCGACATAAATGTCCCTTTTGAGGGTGTCAGCTGCGCGAGGATATTTACTACCCTCATCAATGGCCAATTGAACTATGGCACGAATTGCGAGAAAGCTGGACGAAGCCATACCGTAAGTTACGGTATTTAAGCGAAATTCTCGAATAGGCTCATCAAGGCAGAACCTAAATAACATACGTTGGAAGTCTCGATCGATAAGGGAGACTAGAATTTGTCGATACATTTGGCGAATGTCGGCTGTGAAGACAACATGTAAACGAAAGCGAAGTAGTATCGAAACGAGGTCAGACTGCAGCTTAGGTCCAACAAGCAACTGATCATTCAACGAGGAGCCTCCAGCAGGCTGAGCAGTAGCGTCGAAGACCGCTCTGAGCTTGGTGGTAGTACTGCTCGGTTTGAGCACGCAGTGATGTGCTAAGTAATAAGCATGTCCGTTTGGATCAGGCGCCACAGGGTCCTTGTGGCCAGCATCCAAGTAGTCACGCATAAAACTGTTGTAGTCTTCACGGAGTTCAGGGTTGCGAGAAATTCTCTTTTCGAGGGAGACTAGGCGGCGCTCAGCAAGGGTGCGTGAGTCACCGAAACGAGGATCGAGGGTTCGAAAAGGCAAACGGACGATGTACCTCCCGTCAGAGTCACGCGCGTGGGTTGAAGCGAATATTTTCACGCACATGACTTCGTCATCACTTAACGGGGAGGCGTCGCGGAGGTTTTCGATTTCCCAGAATTTTCTAATTTGGGTATCAAGCGATTCGATCGAACAAAACAACGAAGATTTCAATTGGGATGATGCGCACGAGACCTTTCCCATAACAATCCATCCCAGCTTGGTTTCAAAAACGGAAGGTCCGTCTGGACCATAGTCGTGACGGTTACCCGAAAATATTTGGTAAAAGACATCCACTCCCACCAAGGCGTCAATGACTCCAGGTGTAGCAAAACTAGGGTCGGCGAGTTCCAGTGTGTTCAGTGTCAATTTTCACAGCAGGCAATTCACTACAAATTTTGGGCGTAACAAATACTTCGATGCACGTTTCAAAATCAGCCTTGGTGTTGCGAATATTTAATGTTGCACAAGAGTTTGCCAGCGCCGTCACTTCACCAATACCCTCGATAGAAGCGGTTGTCTTGCGAACCGAAAGTCCGAGACGTTGTGCGCAACGTTTCGCGATAAAGTTCGACTGACTGCCACTGTTAACAACGATACGAATTCTTTGATAGCTCCCGAAACCGTCTAATACGTCTACGGATGCAGTGGCTAGAAGCGAGGTGTGGCTCATAGGCGTTGCATCGGAAACCAGCATGTTTACCCGTTTTTCGGACACATTACTCGAGTTACCGGACGAAGAGGGTGGCGACAGTGACGTGGTGGCGATGCTACTCGAGGTCGGAGTATAGTCGCCGGGCGCGGGATTACCGACATTATCGAAATGTATAGTAGTGTGATGGGGAACATTACACTTCAAACAGCGAGATTTCGAAGGGCAAAATCTAACCACGTGTCTGGAACGCAGACAATTTACGCACAGTCTATTGTCCTTGACAACCGCAAAGCGTTCGTGAGGCGTTTTATTGCGACTTGCATAGTACGCAGGACGACTCAAGTGGAGCAGCGTTACTAGCAATCATCGTCTTATAAGCTGCTCCGGCGGGCGCTCTGTCAGGCGCCGGCCGCCAGAGCGCGGCGCGCGGGGCGCCTTGGGCGCGCCCGGGGCGCGTGGGTGCCGCGGCGGCGCGTAAACAACTCGTTACTAAACAAGCAATCTAGTGTATCGAGCGAATTTCGACCTTACTGCCTTTATAGTAAGGTCCAGAACATGCGACGCTAAAGAACATACAAGATCACTAAAATAAACAATTCCAAGGAAAGTTCGTATTTCCTTGAGAGCGGTAATTACGTTCCTAGGCGTAACTATTAAATACTCCAATATTCATGCAATTAAATTATAACAATGATGAATACGGATTCGACACTACTAGGGAATGTTTTCCTGTATGCTTATAAGTAACTAAACGACAATTTTAATGAGACTCGAGGCGAAATATTTAGCGAAACGAAATGAGCGAAATATTTACCGATACGAAATGTTAACGAGACGATATTAGCGACAGTTTTTGTATACGAAAAATGATTCAAACGTCACTCCTGGCCATGAGGCAGGTTGGCTGCTCTCACTTTTAGGAGGATCCGGTAATCGTAGGACCAATGTACAATCGCCCTCGAGCAGGGAAATTGTGTAATTTTTGCGAAACGAAAGCTACTAAATTCTATGTGAAATGCCAGTGAAAGTAAATCGAAATGAAGACCAACTCACCCCTGCTTGCCTGGCGAACAGATGAGGCGGTACCGACAGTCCACACTTCCACAGTACTGAGCTGATGAAGCACTGGTTGATGCGAGGGTTTTGTGACGTATTTCACCACATTTTCGATATTGTAGGTCGCGACGAATGGGCTTGCGCGTGGAGCCGCGAGCAGCCATCAAAACGATATACCCTCAACTGGCTTTTTCAAAATATCAAAAACAAACTAGAAAAACTACCCTACTTAACTGTCGCTAATGAACGCGTTCCCTTTTACGGTAAATGGTAATAACATGCATTAAAATAACTAAGCTAAGTGATGATGTCCGGAACCAACACCAGGTTTAAATCGGACTCGTTAAAACCCATGAAAAAAAACAACGTTAACGGAGCGAGATATCGCAAAAATCGTGATTTTTGGATATCGATATTTTTATGATAGGATCCAGGAAATTGTTAATACAGTTGGGTATTGTAAATAATAGCATATTATGTAAATAAAACAAGTATCAAATATTTTAAAAAACCTATTGCAGTTATTTAATTTAGGGTGACCCTCTTTGCCCGCGAGTGTATTTGAGGACTTCCGTCGATTCCACAAGGATCACCTTTGGCACTTCATTAGTTGCTATTTCAACGGAATCTTATCAGAATCTGTGAAGTACTTTTGTACTTTTAAGTACATAATTGAGGAATTCCATAAGTCATCTGTGGTCTTCATCATCAATTCCACTCCACCAAAATTATGATTTCCGGGTGTAAATACACGAGATATAATAGAAAATACCAAAATCACTACACGCGTGCCTAATATAATTGAGGAGTTCCCTCAATTCCTCATGGATCCCATCATCCAAATGAATTTTTGAAAAAGATGGGACCAACCTGGAAGCATACAATTACAAAGAAAAAAAAATTACGAATCGGCTCATCAATGACTGAGTTCTGAGGTAACAAACATTGAAAAAAAAAAGAACCGAATTGAAAACCTCCTTTTTTGAAGTCGGTTAAAAAGGGTCACACACAAGTACCTACTTTTTCAATTGAGTACAGTAGGATAGTGTAACCTCATTTTGTTTCATAATAATACATTAAAAACAATATAGTTGATCTTAAAATTGCAGAGTACAGTCAGGGAATTTAATTCCCTACCCATTTCGTTGAAATATCGTTAGACATTGGTAATGCGTACCTAAAGGTCGAAAATTCTATTTAAGTAATAGTATTGAAATGTCAATACGTACTATTTGTCACTTAACATCACAGATAACCTCTTTGCGATAAGTTATCATTTGCTTTTTAGGGTTCCGTAGCCAAATGGCAAGAAACGGAACCCTTATGGATTCGTCATGTCTGTCTGTCTGTCTGTCTGTCCGTCCGTATGCCACTTATTTCTGAAACTATAAGAACTATACTGTTGAAACTTGGTAAGTATATATGTATTCTGTAAACCGCATTAAGATTTTCACACAAAGATAGAAAAAAAAACAATAATTTTTGGTTCCCCCCATACTTAGAACTGAAACTCAATTTTTGGGGTATCTATGGATAGGTCTTCAAAAATGATATTGAGGTTCTTAATATCATGTTTTTCTAAACTGAATAGTTTGCGCGAGAGACACTTCCAAAGTGGTAAAATGTGTGCCCCCCTCCCCCCCCCCCTCCCCTGTAACTTCTAAAATAAGAGAATGATAAAACTAAAAAAAATATATGGTGTACATTACCATGCAAACTTTCACCGAAAATTGGTAAATTGCGGTTTACTATTTATGACGTATTAAAAAACTACTTACTCTAGTAAGTAGCTTTTTTAATACGTCATAAATGGTAAACCGCAATTTACTTTTCATTCAACGGATAATGGTACGGAACCCTTTGTGCGCGAGTCTGACTCGCACTTGACCGGTTTTGTAATTACGAACATGTGTCCGTAATGTGTAGTGTCAATCGAGAAAATTGCAAAATAATTTTCTAACACGTTATTAATTTGAAAAATAAAATGCTTGCCGCTAATGTTGGGGCCACAATAGCGGGAAACGTCAATGCCAACATTGCGATAATTGTTGCCTTAATTATTAACGCTATAAAGGGGGTGGCTACACTTGAACTTCTCGCGTTAATCTCTTTGATGTACCGCCACATGAGTTTACGCCTAACGTCAAGGAATATAAGATAACGCATTCAAAAGTTCCGTTCAATATTTCTACGTAGTTAAGTAATCTGTTGCCTAGTTACTAACAAAACCATGCATGCGATATGTCAAAGTAACGTGGTTCCTCTAGCTAGCTCTTATGGTGGCAGTTTGCTATACGATATTAAACCTTAGATGGGTTGGAAACTAAATTCCATGCCTGTACAAGGGCTGAAAGTATGTTAGCGAAACATATCCAAACCAATTCCTTTTGTCTAGTGAATACGTCTTTATCTTTTACTTCGACTCGTATTTTTATATAATGTCATTCTTGTTTAATGCAAAATCAAATGATAGATAGGTACCTATATCCAGACAGGCCTCGCTTGAATAAATCCAATATTGTTAGTTTCACATGTGACGTTGACGATGTGCTACGGCATATTACTAAGGGAATTGAAGCGAATAGAGAAAAATAAAAGTGGCTTATCTTTATGCCCGCCTTAGGCCGGAGCCCAACTGCTGCGGACGGTCGAGCTACGCACGTGGGTACAAAAACGCTTCGTATCAAAATATAGGTAGATACTTCCACAGTAGTGTACGAGCACGCTACGCACGAAATGACGTCACTGATACACGCGTGGCCTGTTCCGAAGTTCGCCCCACGCACACGCTAGCGCGCGTGGCAGGCGAAGCTCCACTGCGACCCACACGGATGAGTTAACGTGCACAGCGTGCCCGCGGGTTGCAGTGGAAAGGTGGCCCCAACTGCGTCGCACAAACAAACCCCGTTTTGTGCGTAGCGTGGGCCGCGTGCGCCGCAGTGGGGAATGTGGATACACGCAGCTGACCCATGTACCCACGTGGGAGACGTGTTTAGCGTGTGCGTGCATTGGTTGCTGTGAAAATGTTGACACCACCAATGGACCCACGTGGGCGACGTGTATAGCGTGTCCGTGCGTAGCGTGCGCAGCAGTGGGACTCCGGCTTTTACACTGCGAGCGGAGCGGGCTCCGTACGGAGTCCGTTTACCTCGCAATGGCGAACTGCATAGAAGTGCTTCTACTGAATAGGAGTGAGCGGAGCGGACTAAACGAGTTGAAAGAGTCACAAAAGTGATCGCAGAGTTGGGCGGGTTCCGCACGGACTCCGTTAACCGTGCTAACTTTGTACAAACTTTTCTTAAATTACTCAAAACTAAAGTAACTAAGTAAGAGTAAAGTACATACATTCATCGACCCGTCCATCAAATCCTTTAGTTTGATGGCTTCTGATGGAAGCGATGTGTAAATGCATTACACGTAATTGCATGCTTCGAGTAATAATCGCTTGACATACATCAAGTTTCATGTTTTTACTTACGTCAATATTTAATTGTTTTAACGACTAGCCTTTGGCGACAAGTTCCTACTGATATTATCGTAAGAATCTTTACCATGTGGCAAATCGGTATAATACCCCAAAAAATATTAAATCAAAAGCTATATATATATATTTTAGGATAACATACTAAACTAACCTAACCTAAATAAATATAATGATTTTTGTCCTACGGCGGAATATTCGCTAAGCGAAAAATGACGTTTGAACTTATGCATTTTCGGAATACTAATATATATACTATAGCTATCGGACAGATTATTCGTTAGAATCTTTTAGCATTCCCAGAACGTGTTCCCGTGACAAATATTGGCTAACCTGACCCCGTATCATGGTCGGCATTATCACGCGATAAGTTACAAGATAGAGCGTCCGTCTCGTTCCCTCGAACGGTTTCAGCCAGTGACGGACGCTCTATCTTGTCACTTATCGTGTGATAAGGCCGTCCATGCTACGGGGTCTGGTTGGGTGACTCAATATTTATCTATCTCTATAATATATTCTTCTTCTTAATCGCTTCACTCTTGACAGTGCTCGTGATCGTCATGCCGGTTTATTGGAAAGCTCGACGATCCGTAGCCATTTGTCTCTCAAGGCCGCCTTCCTTGTGCAGAAATGTAGGGATGCGTCTACCGCGGTTGGTCAGTCTCATGGACAACCTGCCGCTCGCTCGTGTGCCCTCAGGCCTGCCCTGCACTACAAGCCGCTCGACACATTCACGGCCCCGCCCGCCGTGATACGTGGCCGAAGAAAGTTAGAATGCCGGACTGGTCAGTCCTCCAATATGGATTTGTTGGTCCGAAATTCGAAATTACTTCTATAATATACAATCATTCGTATTTACCTAGCCAGTCATAGTGCAGCGCAGAAATTAGAAAATATACATGGCTGGCCGTTTTTCAATTCAGTTAAATCTAAATCTACTTAATCCGAAATACATGGACACACGTTACAATATGAACCTATTAGCATTAGAAATAAAGTCCGGAATTGATACATTGACATTCCCCAGCGTACTATAGATAACCCTCTCCCACTCACAAATTGAAATGCCGCCGGTGTAATAGAGAAATTCAATTTTAACCTAAACCTTTCCGTTCGCTGCAGCAAATTGTTTCAGTTCCAAGTCTAAATTAAAACTGTCATGAACTGTTCTTTTCTGGATTAACCAACTATATATTACCTACTGTTAATCTTTTGGCAATATTTCATCATAATGGCGACATTTTAAGGGCTTTGAATGGCCGTTCTGACCAGATTAGTAAACAATAAGGACTAATTTTAAGATAGTATGTGACTCTTGACTATATGTCAGTTTGTCTGATGATAACCGAAACGTAAATGCTTAAAATTTCCTCGATAAAAAACACTGAGGTGGTCGTTTTTTTTCCTTTTTACACCTAAATATTTTATTCTAAATTTTACAACAATTCTTTTACTTTCAGGGCTGTTCGTTTGTGGAATTCTTTTCCAATTGAAATTAAAGGTGCTAAGTAAATGAAATAAATGATTTTTATTCTGCAAGTAGGCCTTAATGGTACTTTTACAAGTCAGAATTCTACCAGCGTTTCTGAAAAAGTTAAGCTATTTTGGGCTCTAGTTTGGGCCATTCATTTCTGTCAGTTAGATAGTCCTCAACCGCGTAATAAGCCTTCGACATCAATGTTTTTTTCAAGTAATTTTTAAGAGCTGGAGAGGGTAGATGTTTCATTAGGTAATTTATTATAAAATACATTGACCCGAAAAACTTTATGAACACGAAACTTTTTGGTTGCTATTTTATTTTTATTTCGTGTATTAAAATTATGGGTATCAGAATTTTTACAGAATGAATCTATGTTCTTAATGACATAATCAATATTTTCATAAATGTATTGGGACGCTACTGTTAAAATGCTAATTTCTTTAAAGAGTTCTCTCACGGATTCTCTTGCTCTCAGGTTATACGTATATGGAACGAATGGCTCTTTTTTGTAATACAAAGATTTTCTGTATGTCGGCTGCTTTACCCCAAACCAGTATATTCCCATTTTTAAAACTAAAGTATTATTTTTCTCTTCCGTACCTATTCATTCCTACTTTGTGTGTGCTATTTGTTTTCGTCTGTCAATGATACTGTTTCTTTGATATTTAGTTATTGTATGTGTATGTAGGGTTGTTAGGTATAACTACTCGTATGTATTTCTTGTATGTATAGTCTTTCTTATATTTAATTTGTTTGTTTTGTATTTTGTTTTCTGTTTCACCTATTCATATCATTTAATTATTTTGCATCGTCTCCGCCACCCAAAGTTTGTCTGGAAGAGATCGCTTTTTAGCGATAAGGCCGCCTGTTGTCTACCATTGTATATGTCTAATTTACCTCTGTTTTTCTATTATGTACTATTTCTGGTGAGCAATAAAGAATATTTGCATCGTATTGTATTGTATATAAATAGCCTTTCATACGTTTATCATAGCCAATGTCTCGGTCTGATTCCAAGATACCTAGAAAGACAAACTATACCCAGTATTGTTTGTCTACATCGGTAGGTACGGTACAGCGTCCCTGCTGGGATTTAGATGCAGACCACACTCGGCCGAACTCAGGATAACTTCCATACATTGCAAAGTTTACACAAGTTCAACTCGGGTGGATGCTCACCGAACAACTACGAAGTTAGTTGCTATTTTTGTGATAGTATTCTGAGTTCATATGCTGTTATGAGTTCATAACTCAATGCTGTCTTTTATGAAATTCAGGATAATTGGTAAGAAGATTCTTAGCTAGTAGAA
This sequence comes from Epinotia bilunana, assembly GCA_947049275.1. Lineage (NCBI taxonomy): Eukaryota > Metazoa > Arthropoda > Insecta > Lepidoptera > Tortricidae > Epinotia > Epinotia bilunana. The sequence continues at coordinate 24,545,212 of OX346259.1, read as the reverse complement.
GCCCAGAAGAGTTAGTAGGAGCCCGGGGTCCACTTTGGCACCTAATGTGAAGATTTGGCGTACGAAAGCGAATGTCATGACTAACCTGACCTTCCAACCCAGAGGTATTAGATTAGACGTTATTACGATTGGACCGGTTTCCTCACGATGTTTTCCTTCACTGAAAAGCCACTGTTAAATATCAAATGATATTTCGTAAAACACCCTGTCGTTCGCTGTCCCAATTGAAAGTCGCGTACATTAGCCCTCAGGCTACAGTTTCTTAGAGAATTTAGATAATATAATATAATATATAGAGACAGTTTACGTCCCGGAGAAGGACATAGATTAGTTTCTATCCCGGAAATCACCCCCTAAGGGAGTGCAATGGGGGTTGAAAGTTTGTATGAAGCTACGATATAAACGAGTTCCACGCGGACGGAGTCACGGGCAGAAGCTACAATTTAATATTATCCAAAATACAGTCGAGGTGTTTGGTAATGATAACCCAGCTTACGTATTCACTAGACTTGCACTGTCCATAGTTCCAAGAGCAATTTAATCTACTTTATTTCGGTAACTTGTGCCATAACATAAAGATAAACGAAGCTATTTTCCTGAATATTCCCTATGGAATACGGGAACAGGGCACACGCGTGAGTAAAATATGGAGCGCGATACGGGAAGTTGGAAGCTGAACTGCCCGTGGTAAAATGTATATAGCTGCTGCTCTGCCCGAGGTTGACTGGTAGAAAATGCTTTATGGCATTTAGTCCGCCTTTTATATGTACATATTAGTTCTTCCTTTGCGCAATAAATATTAAAACCCTCATTCATAAACATTAATTAAAATGCCGCTAAAATTAGTCTTTATCTGACACTGACATATTTGTTAGTATAACACGGATATCGAGTCATCTCTGTGGGATTGTAGCTTTGTAAATCATAGTAGATATCTTCAGCACCACTTATACGATTTCCAAAAATCTTTCACTTGTGTATGGAATTATCTTTCTAGATGGACATAGACTATTTTTTATCGCGCGACTTTGCCTGCATTTTATTATTCAGAGCAATGATGCGTAATTGCAGGGTCCGGGGGCAACCGGATGGCTCGCGGTAATTGAGCTCCCGAAGTTTGTGGAACCGCCCTGTGCGACCCGAACTGAGTAAACTTGGACTTGGGCGGAAATAGAAAACATGTATGAAAAATAGTTTTATGCAACAAGAGAGCAAAGTTTATTTTTGCTGTGAGTGTTGAACGTGGAACTTTGAATCACGAGCGTAGCGAGTAATTCAAAGTTTCAATCTTGAGCGCAGCCAGGCTTTCAAAAGCACGAGATGCAAATACTTTGCTCTCGAGTAACACATACAACTTTTCACCTCAGCAGCGAGAACATATTCACATTAAAATGATTTTTTTTTATATATATAATTATATATTCACGAAAAAAGCAATTGAAAACATAGTGGCTATGGTTCCACACTAAGCGGGGCCTGTCCTGTGGAAACCAAACAGTATAGTATAGTATAGCAAGACAAGGTATGAACTTTTACATGGCAATATACAAACAAGAAACAATAATAATGATAAAATACCTCATAGCTATTATATGTGTGTGTGTGTGTGTGTCTGAGCGCGCGCGCGCGCGCGCGTGTGTGTGTGTGTGTGTGATTATAAATATGCAAAAACATAAACCTAGGGAGTCGCTTTGCAAATTTGGTCTTGACCATCGGAAAATGACCATTGACCATTGAAAACACTTTTACTGAGCAAGTCTCAGTAGCATGGCAGGTTCCATGTTGCCTTGTGCACGCACATGGCAGCACGGAGCAGGAATAACCTGCGAACGCTAAGTACCTCCGCTTCTCTATATAGGTCAGCAGTAGAATACCAGCGAGGCTTATGCAAGGATGCCTTTAAAACTGCTCTTTGAGAAATCCCAGCTGGGACGGATGCAACAACTAGTGAATGCAATCCCGACTTGGGATTGCAAATTTGAGATCCCGCGGGATTAGAAATATCAATCCCGCGGGATCCCAGAATTTTCGGGATGAAAAAGTGACTCCTTAAAAACAAAGGGTATTAAGAGTGTTATCTGCATCCGTTGCAATGTACCCAGCTGCTGAGAATGCCCTCTCCGACTCGACACCGGTTGGCAATAGCGTGGCGAAGCAATTATATGCAAACTGCAAAAATCTCCCCCTTGTTCCTCCACACTCAAATAAATCCATTTCCTTTTTTATGACAGACTAATCTGTCTAAGCTCGTGGATACACGTGTAAAGGGACTTTTAGATGCTCGCAGAAATTGTTCTAATTCCTCTTTAAGTGACATATTAGTTTGTACAGCAGTAGCACGTAAATTCAAATCTTCTGCAATAATTGAAAGAGGCAAGTCATCTTCGTTTAATACTGCCGTATTAATCTCTGCTTGGTTCGGTTCTTTACGATAGTGTGATTATATTTTTAATTTCCTTCCTAATGATATATTTGCTTGGCAATTGGAAAGTCTGATTGTCTTTCCGTTGCTCTAAGTCCTCTTGATAATTATTCGGATTTTTCAAATATATCAGCACTGCAGTTGCTTTTATGCGACGCTAGGAGATACGATTGTTCATCGAAGAGCCCAATTTTTCTGCAAGAGGAGTTTTTAGATCTTCTAGCTTTCGAACCATGAAACGCAATGTTCTGCACTTACTAAATCAGTATCTAATCCCGTCAATCCCGAACGGGATCCCGTCATATTATGCGTCGAGATTGATCCCGAAAAATTACACGGGATCTCGCGAGATCGGGACCCCGCGGGATCGGGATTGCATTCCCTAGCAACAACTGATCGACCTATTTCTGTCATTTTCTTTTTTGTAATGAAATGAAAGGGACAGAGCTATAAAGTTCAAATATTTTGAATTTGTAATAAACCCCACACTATGAAACTTTGTCTCACGGAGTGAGCATAGTCGCATTTTGCACACTGTTTTCACGCATCAAACTCAATATCCTTGCTCGAGCTGCTGAAGTGAAAAATAAATTGTCGCGAGGCAGCCGATTGAAACAGCCGAGTCCAAGTTAGCCCAGTTCGGGTTGCACAGGGAGGTTCCACAACGCTTCGGTAGCTCAAATACCGTGAGCCATCCGGGCGGAGGCATCTCAGACACTTAAACTACGCGTCAATGCTTTAATTACTTGCAATAAGCGGGAGGTGCCGCGCGGGCAGCGAATTAACAAACAAAAAGAAAGTTACCGCAGCGACATCTAGAGGCGGGTCGTCTGGCTCGGGCGGATACGGCGGTTTGAAGTCGCGGTGCGGCGTGCGCCCGGGCGGCTGCGACGTCAGCAGCGTGCGCGCAAGGTGCGCGAGGTCGGCCGTGCTGGAGACTGCGCGCGCCTGCGCGCAGAGGGACTCGTAGCGGCGGAGCTGCTGATTCGACTGCGAACAGGTATTAGTACAGAATAGATCTAATGTTAAAGCCTACAGCACGGCTAGCACAAGACCGCAGGACAACTGTCTCGTGCACGATATAGACAACGCTTCTCTTTCCGAGTGTTCTAATTAGTAAGAGACGGATAGTCTATCCTGCACGCGGTCTTGTCCTAGCCGTGTAGAGGTCACTGACTCGACGATGATATAAAGATCGATGTTAAAATAAAAATATATGTAATCGTAACTATCTTTATGTGCTGTTACTGTTTAGAACATCTACAACAGGCTCGTTGAGGTTGACAGTTTTTCATGAATTTATGGTTACGTGACAGTAAATAAGTCAAAAGCTGTTTGAAAGTAAACTTCCTTCTTCGATTAAAACTTCGATTTCTACGTACAAGATATGTTTTTTTTTATTCGTATACTTTGCGTTTTTTGCTATTCATAATCATATGTACTTAGTGTATTAAGTATTATGTTTTTTTGCAATAGTCGTGGAAATTACCGTCGCGTGTTAACGCGATAGCAATGCGACGGCCGATTTGCTTACCCGAATTAGAATCCAGTACCTTCATCAATTTCGCAAGCAAGGTCACTAACAATTAGGTTAAACATTACAAAAACAACTACATATATTGATTTTCGGTTCGACTAGTCTAAATAGAAAGTTCGGCAGATTTAAAATTTTATTATATAACTCCTTTTCGAGTTTAGGGAAATAGCTGAAGTCAAGACATTTCAAACGCCGCACAAAATTTATATTGACGGAATAAGTACAAAGAAAAAGATTTTGAACGAGCTTAATATAATATTAACTTAAGTGGAAACTTGAAATAAGGTACTTGATAACATTTACTTAAACTTCAAAAGGCCCCAATTCGACTGAGAATTAATTATTAAATTACGTTTGCCATTATCCTATTCCTGAAGTCCAGCGCAGCGGGCATAGCATGGTTGACATTTTATCACTCGCTGTCGATAAGACATCTGTCACGTTCTGACAAGTATGCGAGTGCGAGAGTGACGGATGGCTTGGTTTATCCACAACGATAAGTGATAAAATGGCAACCATCCAACCCAACCCGCGGAAGGATTTCTTAAAATTTATTGCTCAGCTGACATTTCTTTAATTTGATTGCTCACTGTCATGCGTCACATGATTTGGGTAATTGTTTCCTTTCATATCGTAGGAACAGATGTATTTATCACGAGGTCTGGCACAACTTGCTGCCAAGTCAAGTCGCGCGGCTCAACGAGCTCTGTCTCACCTGACCTACATAAATTAAAAAGAGGAGGGTAGATTTTTCTCGTCTCGCGTCGTGTCGCGCCGTCAATTATGCTAGCCCCGTAGGAGCAGTTCGTGACATTATGAATTCAATATGCTTCTCGTTCTAGTTAGATGTGAGACGTTTTTCTTTTCTCACTTGACTAACCACCTTATTTAATTGCTTTCCTTTTTTCTAGCTGTATTGCATGAACATGCAGATTCTATTTCTACGTAAGTACCTTTTTTACTTTGGCTTTTGCAGCCAAGAAAAGTGATCAGGGGGCCTAGACAAGGTTACAATCGACAAGCGCTAACGCCAATAGAAAACTAATAAAATGTATGGGAATGACAGATGTTAACGAAAAGTGTTTCGTCGGCATCTGTCATTCCCCTACATTTTATTATTTTATATTGACGTTAGCGCTTTTCGATTGTAACCTTGTCTACGGCCCCTGTTTCTATGAATTTGAAGCGTGCCGTATTTCCAAAGGTCAGTCGGTCTGGCCAAATGTAATGGTTTGAAATCAAATTTATCTCTATTACTAGACGTGCCCGCGGCTCCACCCGCGTGAATGAATTATATGAACGTATTTGTCACAATTGCATTATGTTCATGAGCCCTGCTTAGCCGTTGCTAAGCATCATGACGATATGGAAATAAAAAAGAGTATACCTATATTTTCATATAAGTACATTTATAGTAATACGGGCGTAGACAAAAGAAAGAAGGCAAAAAAGATATCTAGTGACGAAAATCTCATTCAGATATCTCAAAGAATTACGAAGCTACAGCCGTTTCAATATTGCTTGTTAGAGAGAGAAAACGCAAACAGTTTGTCACATCACAAACTGCGAGGCTGCCGCAGAGCGCGTCGCGCGCGCGGCAGGCCGCGTCGATGCCGGCGCCGAACACGATGGGGCGGCACAGCACGTTGCCGTGCTGCGAGCGTCAATTGTTTCACATGAATGCGAAAAAGGGACAGACCATACCCTTCTTAAAATTTTGGACACTTTTAACTTCGTGATTATTTAACCTCTTGCGTCGATTTTTTCTCCATTTGACTACATTTTTAATTCTTTTTAGAGCAAATATGACATTATTGATTATTATATTATTATTAAGTCTCTACACCCCTATTGAAAAAACCTCTTGTACTCTGCGGCCACCAAAGAGTACTCGTCAACGTCGACAGCCCAAGCGCGAGCTATAGCCGTATACGCTTTAAGCCCACATCACACTGCACTGGCGCAGCCTGGCCGCAGCGGACCATAGTAAACTTATCATTAGCTGTCAAATTTACTATTGTCCGCCACCACAGGCCGCGGCAGGGTGTTGCAGGCCTTACATACATACATATTTATTTCCTTTTTTTATCTGCATAGCACAATGTTTTGAACTGGAAATTTGGAATCTTCGCACTTTGATTGCGATTACTGAACACTGGAATTTTGTGTTCAGTACGCGCAATCAAAGTGTTTCACTCACTGTTTAGTTTATCAACCGAAAATAATAAAAACAAAATTTAAATTATAACATCTTGTATTCGAGGTGTCACAGACAATTAATTTATTTATTTATTTAAGCTTTATTTTTCCATATTGTTAGTATTCACTAATCTAAAAAGTTGTGTTGTGTTAATATTTTTATACCAATATATATGTTTTCTTATATGGTTTTCTTATGTGGCGATATGGCCTGCCCATTTCCACATAAGGCACAGTGCTTAGTGAAGTGCATCTGTTATCTTTATACATTTTCTAAAAACTTCATTTCTGGTTTTATGTATGCTTTCTTAACTTTAATAAACTTCTCTAATATTGTCCACCCATCGAGCTGGTGGACGGCCGACGCTCCTTTTACCTAGAAGTAGCCACCAATCTGACACCTTTTTGGTCCACCTACCACCATTCTGCCTGGCAAGGTGTCCTGCCCAACTAATGGTATTTCCAACATCGAGCACCTTAGTGCGACGTCGGATCTCAACATTCCTCACCCGGTCTTGTACTTTACCGATCATGTCGTATATAACCGAATCAAGATCCAGATGAGAAAACAATAGGTCCAGCCGATCAGAGCCACTTCAATCAATCAATTTTTGGGGCTATATGGCTCCATCAAAGCCTTGATGATTCCGCCAATGTCAAGTTTGGATAAGACACGGCCAGTATTTAATCTTGACGGTGGACTGAAGGTAGTGTTCGGTAGTATATCCGACCGATCGAACATCAGAGCACTTGTTGCACATGATAACAAACGATAAATAATAATTAAAGGCAAATTTTCAAAGTAACAAACAGTGACAGTGACGGAAGGTTGAACCCAACCAAATGTAGTAGCGTAGTTCCATTTCATGTAAAATTCTCTAACCGCAATTTCAAAGTTCACTTTTAATCATTAATATTTATAAACAGTATGTTTTTTTTAGCCGAATGACTTTATAACGATTATACTAACATGGAGATGTAGTCTCAGATATAATCAAATTACGTAAAATGGAATGGAATGTGATTCGTACGTTATCCGAACATTTCCGAAGATTTCCGAACAATGGCCTACGTTTCAAATTGTCAATGTTATCGAGATTTCATTACGTGATTGTAGAAAAAATACACAACTGAATCGAGAGCCTTTATGCTCTTATTCTAAGGTAATATCCAGAAAATTGATTCTTACATTTATTTGTCGTGTTACTTGCGTTGTTTTTGAGAAACGTGTCGCCGGAGATCGTGTTTTTTGTAAGGCGCTATCTCGCTCGTTCCTTCGTGTTTTATCCCGTTCTGGTTTTTCGATTTTATATAATAGATGCTTCGAGGTGTATGCGAAGTCTCCAACCCGCACTGGGCCAGTGTGGGGACAACTGCCCGTATCTATGACAGGAGGCCTGTGCCCAGCAGTTGGAGGTGGTACGTATATAGGCTGATTAGTTATTATTATATGCCTCGAGCACTCGAATGTAGATACTGCGTGGGTGTGAGCGGCAAATATAAATTTGATTGCAATGGAAAAGTTTAGTCAGATAGACTGCCTGCTCGACACGGCTTAAATCTCACCTTATCCGTGATGATCCCTCCTTCATTACAAATGGCTTCGCTGACGGCCGTGGTCACGTCCGTCAATATTTCTTCTAAGTCCTGAAATATTAAATGTATATTCATCTTTACGGATCATATCATATTAATACCTACTACTGTTAGCTTTAGTTACTACTTTTCCATATGAAAGTGTATAATTCATTTATGCGTTCCAACACAACGGCTATAATTATTATATTAACTTGTTAATCCAATAGTTTTACAGAGTATTAATTACCAATTGAATTGTCATGTTTGGAGAAGTAAAGTTTCGTTGTGTTTTTTGTACGATTAAGGGAGCGACCACATTGGTGCTTAACGCTGCGTATACGCGTTGACGTGTCGTATGCGTCACGTATTTTTCATACATTTTGCTGCGTTTTACGGTGCGTTAGCGTATTTTGAGCAGCGGTGTGTTCGCACCTTAAGAGTCCGCAGTAAGCTCGGCCGAATTTCACCTTCCCATACAAACGTAGTTACACTCATTTTAAAACTACAAGTTGTATTGTGACGAAACTTTGCATATACAATGACATGAGGTATATCTATGTCTGTAATTAGTTTATATGATTCCAGTCTATAAAACAAACGAAATACAGCAAAAACAAGTTTTGTATGAAAACTTAAATTCGCTGTATTTTTTTTGCTATGGTATCTGCTACATAAACTAATTACAGACACGTCTCATGTCATTGTACGTGCAAAATGTCGTAACAATCCAACACGTAGTTTTAAAATGAGAGCGTATTACGTTTGTATGGAGAATCGAGCTGCGGACTCTTAAATTGTAATAAAAGTGCACCAAGATACACTTGTTTACATCAAATACCATTCCGAACACCTCAAGAGGTTGCTTGAGGGATGAGCCAACACTACTATATTATAAAAAAAATAACATCGTTTATTGCAGACCAATGATCCATAGGATGTTAGTAACAATTTTGACTTAACGACTATGTTAGTAGGTACAAAAAATAAATAAAACATGAAACAAAAACGTCAAGAGGGACCCGCGATTGGTCGTGGGCACACCCTATTTGGCCCTACCGATGGCCACTTCGACCCAGTACTTTGTGATGGGGCAGTCCAGACTCTCCGACAATACCCTGAGGAGGCCATTCCCGCTGCCCCGCACTCGCCTGAGTAGTGATCCAACAAGCTTGCGTCTGATTGCGAAAAAGTCATCAGTTCGCGATTCGGCAAACATGTTGGACGCACTACAGTGCTTCGGCATCCGCAACAGCATCCTCAAAATATTGTTATATTGGACTCTGAGTGCGTTGTATGTCCTCTGTGTAAAACTTACCCACAGACTGCAGGTGTAGAATGTCTGACAGTAGGCTTGGAAAAGCGTCAATTTAACGTGATCATTACACCTTGCAAATCTGCGGGCAAGCATGTTGCCACGCACCGCCATCGCCCTTCTCTCCCTCTCCAGGTCCAGGTCATCCTTTAGGTCCTCTGTAAGGATATGCCCCAAGTATTTAAACCTCTCAGCTCTCTTCAAGGGCACGCCGCACAGCATGATCGTAGGTATTTTCACAGGGTTGTATTTACGTGCTTTGAAGAGGACGAACTCGCTCTTGCCCGTGTTATACCTAAGACCATGCTCCTTAGCATATTCCTCACATATAGAGATGAGTTGCCGTAACGAGTAACTCGACGGACCCAGCAATACCATGTCGTCTGCATAACTGATGTTGTTAAAACATGTTTTATTCACATGACATCCCCTGCCCCTCTATCAACTAATTTATATATAGAGGTTGAACAACACGGGAGATGTTAGCCCACCCTGACGTACCCCACATTTCAGATTATACTCGTCTGAGTCTTCACCTGCCCATCTCACACAATTGACCTGGCTGTTGTACCAGTACGTTAACAAGTTGACACACTCACTCGGTAACTCCGTTTTCGCTAGCTTGTCCCACAGTACGTCGTACACAACCAGGTCAAATGCTTTGGACAGGTCCAGAAAACACGCATATGGGTGAGTTATGCAGGTGCACGTGTAATTTAAAGCTCGGTGAACTCTTATAAGAGTAAGCTTTTATTGCCGACTGTACTTCTTTGCATGGTCATCATGTCATCAACACTGGTTAGGGTTCCAATGAGCCCAAACACGACGGATTAATTTTGTGTTTACGCTTTGTTTGTGCCACCTTCTGTCGCTATAATACACTCGCGGGCAAAGAATACGGGTCGGTAAAATACCGACATATTTCCTAAAATAGTGCGTAAGAGGTTGTACAGTTAATCCTGTCACGATCTTTATTTAACATATAAACTGCTAATAACAGTAAAAAATATAACGTTACCAGGTTTAAATCGGACTCGTAAAAACCCATGAAATAAAACAGCGTTAACGGGCGAGATATCGCAAAAATCGTGATTTTTGGATATCGATATTTTTATGATAGGATCCAGGAAATTGTTAATACAGTTGGGTATTGTAAAGAATAGCATATTATGTAAATAAAACAAGTATTAAATATTTTAAAAAGCCTATTGCAGTTATTTAATTTAGGGTGACCCGTATTCTTTGCCCGCGAGTGTATAAGCTCAGTGGTCCCACAATTTTGCGTTGTCACCGAACTTCCATAAGCTTCACCAAAGAGCTCAATCATATACGAACAATCCAGATTAATAACAGCTTGTACAAAATGACGACCGCTTTAGCTTTGTTCGTGTCACACACCCAGGACCTCTTGCTTCGTAGGCCGGGGTGACCTTATTATGGGATCACATATGGGTCACCCCTGCTTGCAAAACAAGAGGTCCTAGGTTCGAATCCCAGTAAGGGCAATTAATTATTTGTGTGATGAGCACGAATATTTGTTCCTGAGTCATGTATGTTTCTAAATATTTATTGATCTATATAAGTCTGTTTATCGTCGTCTAGTACCTACCCATAGTAAAAGCTTTGCTTAGTTTGGTTGTAAGATAGCCCGCAAATATTTATTTATTTATTAACAGATGCTTTATGATTGATCTATGTACAAACATATAATAGCACATGCTAATGACGTGTTCACTGTTATGCTAGCTTAGGATCCAGATGTTATAAACCCCATTTAGCATTATAGCTAAGGGAAGTACCTAGATGATAGAATTAAAACGGATTTTTACCGCATTAAGTTACATTGTAATAAGACGCCTAATGGACAAAGTAAGTCAGAGCGTAACTCAATCTATCTAATGGACCTATTAGTGTTTTATATTGTTTTTAGGGCGGAAAGATTCTCGAGTGGCGACCACGTACCGGAAGGCGCAGCGTGGGTAGGCAAGGTGGACTGACGACCAGGTGAAGGTCGCGGGAGTCCGCTGGATGCGGGTGGCGCAGGACCGGTCATTTTGGCACTCTTTGGGGGAGGCCTATGTCCAGCAGTGGACGTCTTTCGGCTGATATGATGATGATGATGATGATTGTTTTTAGGTAGACACCTTAGTTATAGTATGCCCGTGCCTTGTTTGTGTAGTATTCTGATGATGGGCCAGTAAAAAGTGACCAGCATCGTCGCGATCATGGTTTACTGTTCACTTGTGTTAAATGAACACTCATCGTTCGTGAGTGTTCATTGAACGACTGTTGTCTTGTCTGTTGAACATGAACGAGGAAGTAATTGCGGATGCTGCTATTTTTTTGCTCAGTACCATAGGTGGCTCATACGACAGAATAAATAATAGTATTACGTTCTCTCTTAACAAATCACCTGTTTAGGTATGCCGAACGAGCCTAAACGTGGCCATACCTTTCTGTCGCATAGAACGCGTGCGTGCCGCAGCAACGCGAACTTACCCCCTGGGGCCAAGGCATTAGCGCACGTTAGGTTCGTGTCTTTCTGTAGACATCGTCAAAGTGAAGGGCTACAAAACCTAGTTTTTGATTGGACTCTTAATAAAAACTCATAACTATAAAAGTTTTTACCATGTGATAAAAACATTATTTATATGCACGTGAGATGTTCACTATTGAAGACAGGAAAGAAGAATTATGTTTTAAACACTGTGTATGACCCAAGTACAACCATTATCGGTATTTACTTAAATTAAACTACTTTTCAGTACAATAGTCATGAAACCTTTTCATTCAATTATGTATCTGAAAGAATATTTAACCAATATTTATTTGCACTTGAAATATCGCAGATTGTGTGGCCGCGCGTACGATCATCGGCACGCATTGAAAGAAAGAAAGAAAGAAAGAAGAAAGAAAACATTTATTCGTGGACACAATAAAGTAAAAGTAGCAGGGTCCACGAAAAGGCCACGACTCAGCATGGTGCTAACCTAGGAGGCCAGCGCTGGTCTTCCGTCGGAACTTTTACATGAGTTACCTCCTGGAAGGGATTGGTTCTTTGATGCACCGACAATCGACCGATTACGCACAACCGGCACCTGTATATATATACATAAAAATATCATACAACAGAAATATATAAAGAAAAAATCTACTGTATGAGTTTCATTTCACGTTAATCACGATAAAAAAAAGAAATCTTTTCTTTTGTCTATTCAAATGAATACTCCCTAACTCATTAGTAAACGCACCGAGGATATGGATTGTGACGACATAGTCTATGCCCTATTAATATTGTGCGTTTTCGGTGTGTGGCGGCGCGTGCAGATTTCAAATGCCAATAACATCCGAAAAAAACATCCTAAGAAAGTTTGAATGCTACAGCTTATATCCCTCGATACTTAAGATTTTAGAGGCATATAATTTAATACCCCATACAATAATTGTGGGGTAGAGTAGAGTCATTACGCACGATCCCCGAAAAAAAGGTTCACTGGCACACGATCTGGCTGACTTCAGCTCAAAGTTAATCAAGTTAACTTAGTTATTTCAGTGATATTATATGAATTGAAAGCGCAGAATCATCCCCAGCGTAAGGCAGACGGCAGTTTAATTAAAATCAGACTTACAATTCGTTCGGATGCTCGTGGTACGAGTCTTATCACTGAATGAATGGCAGAATCCCAATAGGGCTGCCGATGAAAACATCAATATTTAGGATCCAAAATATGTTTGTTATATTTAATTAAACGTTATGAATTCATAATTTTAAATCGCAACTGTATATTTATATTTGTTTGTAAGACGTGTCATTTCAAGATATATCTTCATACTTTCTAATTTTTAATTACAACTTCGCAGCCATTTTTGCGATTGATCATTGAAAACCATCTTATTGAAAATGCCGCCGTGCACAAATACCACTTTGAAACATTTTTACACTTATTTCACGTGGATAGGTATAGAAAATTAATAATGCATCAAATCACAGTCCATAAACTTTGTTCGCAAGACTTGTTTTATTTATCCGAAAAGCACGTGAAACGTCGCGCGGACTCTAGAGAGCCATTTGACTTATTTCGCTGGATGTATTTACCCAACTCCATTATATTTATGTTACCTAAGCGAATATATCTTTTCCGAGTGTCACGGGAATTGCAATCCTAATCGACCTCGTTTCGTTTGAGGCTTGGTTTCATTTCGGCCCGTAGACAGCGAGGCGTCGAGGAAGAACGTTGTAAAAGTCATAGGGCTGCCGAATGCTATGTGTCTTTTTGGTTGAGGGTTGGAGGATAGATCTGATGTCCGTCGAGGTAAACTTGGATGGGAACTACACAAAAGCCCGGAGTTTACCAACTTATATTGAATACTCGTTCCTGAATTACAGCGGCGTTGTGACGGGTACGTTTCAATTGATTGATTAATGAATGGAAATCGAATAGTAATTGCCGAGTTTTATGACTGTTCGCGTTTGGAATTGCTATTCCTAATTGCCAATCCAACTCAATGGGGGGTAAATCGTTAGGCATTTTTATACAATCTTAGAGAGGTTACGAAAAATGTGATCGTCCATGTGGTGCCAGTTGGAACGTATGGAAAGTAATATGCCTATTTGTATACCGTTTATTCCCGTGAATGTACGATGTGGAGCGAGAATACCCTCATTGGTATGAATGGCCGTAATTGGTAATAACATTACAACAAATATCACGAAATATTTATTTTTAAGCGGAGAAAGGGAAAATACGTATGGACGGTCGTTGACTTGCAAGTTAAGTTGCCCGATAAACGTACCGTCGATCACTGTACTGTAGATTATTTTTGAAGTTCAATGTAATTCAAAAGCAACCGCTAGGGGTTATTTTCGACTAAATGTTATGTTTTGAATTGAAATCGGTTTTGTATTTATTACGGGTGCTCGCTTCAACCACAGTATAGAAGAATAATACAGTAGGTAATCAGAGGCCGTTTAGGAGCGTTTGTTACCTACTTTTGCTCGATGCGCAGGGCTGTGTCACGTTTGTGGCTTGGCATACCTATAATACTAATTTTGCTTTTAAGTATGCAAAGTATTTCTATTACAGTTTAATAGACAATATTGTATACACAAAGTAATAATATTATAGATAGTTAGGTACATGTGTTTTTAGTTTCCCACTTCATCGAATATTTTAATACCACTATACTATGCCTAAAATATTTCCTAGTAAGTGTAATAGTTGCTAAACTGCACTAGGTTGGTAGGTGCTTAGTTACAAGCCTATTCGGCTCCTTTTGATATCGTGGCACTGGCGGCTCGCTGTCTTCATACCTACGCGCTACGAGGCGGCTTCCTTTGACGTAGCGAGTGAGAACGAGCGAACACCGCAACGGCGCGGCCCCGATTGAAGCATTCTCCATCATTCCCGAAGGCTATGTGTATGTGCATACCGAACACGCGCGCATGTGTGCAGCCGTGCGATGTACCTTTGTTCGAAGTTTATCTACTGTTCCTATACTGTGCTTCTACGCGCGCTACGGTAAAAGAGGCGTTTGAGCGTCGGATCACTCGCGAACACAATCGACTAACTGTGGGAGCGTTTACGTGCAACTGTGCAGTTTTTAATGCTTACCCAAACGAGGGGTGTTATTACGTTCAACACGTGTATATGTGTGTATGAACCGACTTAGTGGTTTTTTTAGGGTTCCGTAATCAACAAGGACCCGTTAAAGTTTCGCCATGTGCGCCTGTGCGTCTGCAGCTTAGCTCAGTGACCCTTATTACTACTAGAAAGCTGTAATTCGGCATGAGTAGGTATAGTAGAATAAAATCTTAAAAATAATTTTTTTTAGAGTACCTCCCCTACACGTAAAGTGCGGATGCAATTTTTTTGTCCCATTTAAACCCGTGAGTTTAAGAGAATCGTTGGATACCTTGTTTAATTTTATTTTTTTTATAACCATTTCAGAATCAGTGAACCGTTTGCGTGGTATTGGGCTTTAAAGCCCTAATTTTTGCTCGTTGCAGGTTCATTGTATTTATAAATAACCTCTAGAGCCTCTAGCTAGCGAATATAACTTTAATGTTTGACTAATTTGGCCTTACCTTAAGTACTTAAAAAAATTATCAGTTTGTTAAAAAAAATAAGCGAGGGTTCGAAAGTTTGGGCCTTTTCGTTTCTAACTTGAGACGAATTAAATTAGTTAATTATTCATAATAATAGGACTTGATTTCAAACATCAACGTGACCCAACAATATTAAACAACTTTAAATAATTTAACTACGTATATTAAAAAAATGCATTTTACGTAAAATGCACTTTTTTTGTTTGTGAAAACTCGAAGATACTAACAAAATACTTTTGAATATATTTTTATCTTTGTAAAAAACTAGATAAGTATATTGAGTACCATTGCGCGAAATCTGTGCAAACGATAGTGTCACTGTCCGGCGCAAGCCACGTTCCGGCGAATTCGCACCTCAGAGGTGCTTGAGAGCAGGGTTTCCTGCCCAGCTAGCACGGTAATCCCGGTACAATATATCATCATTATTTATGAATTGTATATCCGACTGTTTGTTCATCATCATTCTTCTTGCATTCTTGCACGGCTATCATGCGACGGCGCACGAGCTCTCTCGATTTTTCTCGCACTATCCGTCTCTTTCGTATTAGAACACTTAGTGCAAGATATATACATAGAGCGAGAAAAATCGAGAGTATGTCGCGGCCGTCGCATGATAGACGTGCTGGATAGGCCTTCCCCGGTCTCGCGCGACCTTACCACGCAATATATTATGCTCCCCGATTTAAAACCCAACGGAATTTTACCTCCGGCTTTAATCCACAAAATAAATACACTTAAAATGAAATGCCTAACGAGGTAAATATCAAGCAACACTTTCACTTTGATGTAATTTTCTAAAAGCCGGTAATTTGACAGCTAAATATTGAAAAGCCAGTCTACTTATCGGCGAGAATTCCTGACACTTTGTGATTGATATTATTATATTCCACTCACTCAAGCGGCTGGATACAAGCTAGTGAAATAAATAAACTTGACATTCCTTTTACGTCTGTGTTAATCTACGGAAATAAGGTTTTTGATAACAGAAGAAAAACACATTTAAACAAAATTTTCGCATATAAAACTTCAACTTCATTTTGCTATTTTAAAAAGTCCAAGTTCTCTACAAAGTTCTCGTTTTCCTAAATACCCAACTTTGAAGCAACTATGTAAAAAGAAAAGACAGACAGTATTACCTGTAATATAGTAGGCACTGACTGTGTAATAAAAATTTGCTACACACAATACACTAAATAGAATAATATTTTTTAAATTAGCTATAGATATGCAGACGCTTACAGAGTCCATGTGAGACATTGTATATTATATATGACATCTATACTGTACCATGGTTGCAATAAAGATAATATGAATGAATGAATAAATCACGTAACGTTTTGAACGCCCGTTAGGACAGTCCAACAGTCTTTATTCCATATAAACTGCAATAATAATAATTTAATTTGTGTGTCCTGTGTGTTTGTGAATAAACGTATCTTTCTTTCTATATAAAATGTACATTTAAATCTACCTAACGTACGTACAATGCGGTGTTGATGGCCGTCAGCTGTTGCACGTACGTGTTGTGCGAGTCGTAGTACGTAAAACAAAAGACAAACAAATTACCTGTAATATAGTAGGTAGGGAGCGTGTGCGTGTGTCTATGATACTGGTCTAGCATGGCGTTGGTGGCCGTCAGCTGTTGCACGTACGTGTTGTGCGAGTCGTAGTACGTAAAACAAAAGACAAACAAATTACCTGTAATATAGTAGGTAGGGAGCGTGTGCGTGTGTCTATGATACTGGTTTAGCATGGCGTTGGTGGCCGTCAGCTGTTGCACGTACGTGTTGTGCGAGTCGTAGTACGTAAAACAAAAGACAAACAAATTACCTGTAATATAGTAGGCAGAGATCGTGTGCGTGTGTCTATGATACTGGTCGAGCATGGCGTTGGTGGCCGTCAGCTGTTGCACGTACGTGTTGTGCGAGTCGTAGTACGTAAAACAAAAGAAACAAATTACCTGTAATATAGTAGGCAGAGAGCGTGTGCGTGTGTCTATGATACTGGTCTAGCATGGCGTTGGTGGCCGTCAGCTGTTGCACGTACGTGTTGTGCGAGTCGTAGTACGTAAAACAAAAGACAAACAAATTACCTGTAATATAGTAGGCAGAGATCGTGTGCGTGTGTCTATGATACTGGTCGAGCACGGCGTTGGTGGCCGTCAGCTGTTGCACGTACGTGTTGTGCGAGTCGTAGTACGTAAAACAAAAGAAACAAATTACCTGTAATATAGTAGGCAGAGAGCGTGTGCGTGTGTCTATGATACTGGTCTAGCATGGCGTTGGTGGCCGTCAGCTGTTGCACGTACGTGTTGTGCGAGTCGTAGTACGTAAAACAAAAGACAAACAAATTACCTGTAATATAGTAGGCAGAGATCGTGTGCGTGTGTCTATGATACTGGTCTAGCATGGCGTTGGTGGCCGTCAGCTGTTGCACGTACGTGTTGTGCGAGTCGTAGTACGTAAAACAAAAGACAAACAAATTACCTGTAATATAGTAGGCAGAGAGCGTGTGCGTGTGTCTATGATACTGGTCTAGCATGGCGTTGGTGGCCGTCAGCTGTTGCACGTACGTGTTGTGCGAGTCGTAGTACGTAAAACAAAAGACAAACAAATTACCTGTAATATAGTAGGCAGCGTGTGCCTATGGTACTGGTCCAGCATGGCGTTGGTGGCCGTCAGCTGTTGCACGTACGTATTGTGCGAGTCGTAGTACGTAAAACAAAAGACAAAAATTACCTGTAATATAGTAGGCAGCGTGTGCCTATGGTACTGGTCCAGCATGGCGTTGGTGGCCGTCAGCTGTTGCACGTACGTGTTGTGCGAGTCGTAGTACGTAAAACAAAAGACAAACAAATTACCTGTAATATAGTAGGCAGCGTGTGCCTATGGTACTGGTCCAGCATGGCGTTGGTGGCCGTCAGCTGTTGCACGTACGTGTTGTGCGAGTCGTAGTACGTAAAACAAAAGACAAACAAATTACCTGTAATATAGTAGGCAGCGTGTGCCTATGGTACTGGTCCAGCATGGCGTTGGTGGCCGTCAGCTGTTGCACGTACGTGTTGTGCGAGTCGTAGTACGTAAAACAAAAGACAAACAAATTACCTGTAATATAGTAGGCAGCGTGTGCCTATGGTACTGGTCCAGCATGGCGTTGGTGGCCGTCAGCTGTTGCACGTACGTGTTGTGCGAGTCGTAGTACGTAAAACAAAAGACAAACAAATTACCTGTAATATAGTAGGCAGCGTGTGCCTATGGTACTGGTCCAGCATGGCGTTGGTGGCCGTCAGCTGTTGCACGTACGTGTTGTGCGAGTCGTAGTATGTCGCCAGGGCGCTCGGGCTCGGGCTGTTGCAGTAGTGGACGAACGCCGCGCGATAGTCCTGCCGACTCTGTGGAATAACGTTGTTTCGTGTTAGATTAAATTGGTGTTATCTTCAGACATTTCAGTTTCCTTAAGGAATTTCCTTATTGTGCTTGGAACAAGAGAGAAAAAAGTACGTGTTAGCCTTAGCCTTAAAATTAAAGCTGTCGGAACACGCCACACTGTTGCCCATCCGAGCGCATTTGAGGGCTTACTATAATATTAGCCATTAAGAGTCCGCAGTAAGCTCGGCCGAATTTCACCTTCCCATACAAACGGAGTTTCGTTCTCATTTTAAAACTACTTGTTGGATTGTAACGAAACTTTGCATATACAATGACATGAGGTATATCTATGTCTGTAATTAGTATATGGTTCCAGATTCTAAAACAAACGAAATACAGCAAAAACAAATCTTGTATGAAAAATTTAAATTCGCTGTATTTTTTTACTATGGTATCTGAAGCTACATAAACTAATTACAGATGATTACCTCATGTACATACAAAGTACAAAGTAAAGTACATACATAGTTTCGTTACAATCCAACACGTAGTTTTAGAATGAGAGCGTAACTACATTTGTATGGAGAATCGAGCTTACTGCGGACTCTTAAAGAGATCAACATTCTAGGTCTACTATCAGATGACCTTGATGATACCCAATTATATTTTAGTTATCATGACGAGACGAGTAATAGAAGTGTGTGTAAATTTACTTTATAGAAGAATAAAGCTTGTAAAAAGATACTATTGTACGCATTTCACTGCATTCGCAAATGTTGAATGTTGTCAATACCCTCATAAAACATAATATGTATTTAACCACAAAACACATCTGTTTAGCGTAGTGTTTATCTCCTCCACGTGTTTACATAGTATTTGGCAAAACATACGAGGCGTGCTCGTCCACTCAATTTTAATACTTCCATATGTTTAAGACCAGTTGTAAACCGACGTTGGTTTACGAGATCACAATGGCTATTTTCGCCAGGATTACTGTTCATGTAAGCTAATAGTTCGTGACACATTAAACTGGTTATTGGACACAACTGGTCCAATTTACAGCAAATTAACATCGCCATAAAAACTGCAGTTTGGCGGGTTGTTTGTAAACAGTTGGGTTGGCAGATTATTTTGCTTGTGAGACGATTTTTGTTGGTTTTGCTGTAAACCCGATTAGTCCCCCTTAAGGGTGGGTAGCATCTACCAAATTTGACGGACTGGCTAACGTTGAGTATCATAGAGAAAGGATAGAATAGAGAACTCACTCACACATACACACATGTGTGACAAAGATGTAAGCATAGACAATACGAGTACCACAAGTGGGAACGAGATACAATGTCAATTCTTCAGTCCCGTATAGACTTTTTTGAAACTGACGTCACAGATATAATACGACTAAATCCGCTAACCCGCTGGCGTTCCTCAGGGAGGTGTGCTTTCTCCATTATTGTTCTCTGTTTTTATAAATAGTATCAACGAATCCCTAACTACATCATATCACCTTTACGCAGATGACCTACAGGTTTATGCAGCAGCTACTGTAGATGATATCTCCTCATTAATCTCGCAAGTCAATCAAAAACTTGAATCTATATGCCTAGCGTGTAAGTTTGGTTTACAAATTAATGCGAAGAAATCTCAAGCGACTGTTATTGGTAGTCCTTACTATGCAAATAAGCTCTCAGAGGTGGTGGTGCTTGACATTCTTTTTGATGGGATTTCTATTCCTTTTTCCTCTACTGTCAGGAATATAGGTAACACCTTTGACCAGACGCTTTCTTGGTCACCCCATATAGCTGAGGTAAGTTAGTAGATCTTTAGATCCCTTCACTCCCTAAGGCATCTCCAGAATTTCCTTCCTCTTCGTACCAAGTTGACTCTTACTCAATCTCTTTTGCTTCCTCTTCTGGACTATGGCGATATTGCGTTTCTGGACCTCAACGAGGGGCTACGTGATAGGCTGGAGCGCCTACAAAATGTATGTATCAGATATATATTTGGTCTCCGCAAGTATGATCATATCTCTGAATTCCGTTCTAAGCTTCGATGGTTACCGATTCGCCGGCGCAGGGACATGCATATCCGGTCATTACTTTTCAACACACTGTTCAGCCCTACTTACCCTCCTTATCTTTCTGAGCGGTTTTATTATATGGGAGACGGCAGTGGCCACCGCTTGCGGTCGAGTGCTAACCTTACTCTTGCTGTACCATCTAAAAAGATGCGAACATACTCCAGATCTTTTACCGCACGCGCTGTTAAGTTGTGGAATGAGTTGTCTTTGTCGCAGAGACAATCGCGGCCTGTTGCGTCACTTAAGATTAATTTGAAGAAGTTGTGTTGTGGCTTTCCAATGACTTGTGAATTTGTTGAATATAGTATTTGTTTATTTATTGTATATTTGCGATATGTATTACATAATACATATGATAATGTGTATTATATTTTATATTGTATATTTATATATGTATCATCATAATTTAATTTCTCTAGAATTAAACCCTATTAGGTTTTGTTTTTATTTTCTCTGTGTGTGTGTTTTGTACACGGTGTAAAGTTTGCCTACCTACTACCTACCTTCCTCTCAATTATTCAAAGGTAAGCTGGAAGAGATCCATTATAGGGATAAGTTCGCCTTTGTACTTTGATCTATTGAGTGACATGTATATTCTTTAACCTGTTATTGTGTACAATAAAGTGCTTAAGCAGACATTAAATATAGGTATAAGGCAGAAAAAAAAATTAAATTAAATTAAAACTACTCAAAAAACCCACCCCGGCTCACTCCCGGTGCAAAGGTGGCCATCACGCTCGCCGCATTGCCGCGTTGGATTGCGTTGAAACTTTGCAATAAGAATGACCTGGAGCGCTCGTCGATGCCTTTTTCCCGCAGGCGGCGCCCCACTTCCCTAAGGAAAGTGCTTACATACACGGTGTCCTATCGTTTGACCAAAAACATTTCGCTTTACAATTAACAACCAACGATTACCAAAATTGTGTTTTGTCAATTAATTGTTTTACAACTCAACTTCCTACAAATGACTGATTTGACCAAATAATTAACAGGCAAATGCAATGATCGTTAGGACAAATTAAATTTGAACAAATAAGTTACCTGTAAAAACAACTATTGGTCTAAAAATGTTTGAACTAATGTATTATTTGATATGTGTTTCTTTTGTTAAAAGGAACAGTTGCTAAAATTTGACAAATTCTCAACTATTACATATTCTACTTTAGATACAGTCAGTAGGCAAGTAATTTTACTTCAACAGGAACGAACTACTTACTGCTAGGAAACTAGGTTAGGTTAGGTTATTATTTGGCTACTTACGGTGTCAAATTCTACTTTAAGGCAGGTCGGTGTAGGTACGACGACGAGCGAAGCGAGGAGTGTTAGGTTGAAATGCGACCAATAAGCGCGCGAGCCGAGCGAGCGAAGCGAGAGTGCCGCGGCAGCGGCCGGCGAAGCCCCAGAACCGGCTTTTTAAAATAATACTAAAAAGTAAAGAAGTTACTAACAACTGCGTAACACACTAGAAACTGTACACACAAAATGATAAACAATCATGCATTTATCCTCAAATATTAGCACAACAAACTAATTATCACGGCCGTAAGAGGGTAGCGGAATAAATAACCCAGCGGCCTTACACTTACCTACATTTTAACAATAGGTATTTATGACAATTAATATTTTGTTTAATGATATTTTGGTAAGTGTATAATTAATACATTTGACGTTATGTACTTATTGCTAATTGAGTGTTTGTCAAGTAAACTTTTGTAAAGTGAAACTTTTGCGCAATAACACGTTTGCCAAGTAATTATTTGATGAAGAGTTTTTTGTCAAACGATAATTTGATAATATTTTTTTGTTATACATTAGTGAACCCTTTTCATTTGAACGTTAAAACACATCAACCGTTATTTATTGAAGGCGAAAATGACGAAAGCACTTTTATACTGTCATTTTTATGATGATAAATCCTGGTTGATATGTCGAAAAAGTCGAAAAAGTTACGCGGCTAGCCTGCTGGCTTAGTACTCCAGGCAAAATACGGTTTTGAAAAACATTAATTTATAATAGCGGTTTTTTTGTTGATTTCATTTTAAAATGTTATTCTAAGATGCTTTATTGAAGAATCCGACAAACTTTCCACCCGGAAGTAATTATGTAGATTTAAATGAAGCATGCATTATCTTTTTTTGTAAGATTTATCTTGAATATTATAGAGCAAATGTAAATGAACCAATATAAAGACAAAAATATTTATTAATATTTTTTCTGACTTTTCAGAAACTAGTTAATTTTTAATTTTCATGATGTCTGAAATTTTGTCGGATTTTGTCGCTGGGTAACTATTTAATTGATAATATATCCGTTACACATAAAAAATAAGCTATTATAAATTATTTCCAAAATTGTCATTTTTCCCATACAAGTTGTCAGTTCATTGACTGGACTATAGCGTGTCGTGCAAGTTAACGTCGCAATGAAAGCTGCCGTGTTGTGAACGGACAGTTTTGCGGGAATCGTGAAAAAATTTGGGGTACAGTTTTGTAACTTTGTTAGCTCGATAGTCATGTTATTATTGCGGAATAGAGTTTTATTTGGCTACGAAACGATCTTTAACAAACACATTTAACATTCTGATTTGATTTCTTCTTCCTCGTTTCCTCACTGCTGAGGATTGCGACCACATACGGCGTCTCCAAGGGTACAGTGATAGGCCGTTTGGACCAAGTTATACTGCCGCCTACCACCTTCTTAACGGTTTCAAACCATCTCGTTGGTCGTAAGTTCGTAACACACTTCTACCCCATCCCATAGGCAACCTTTACGCCACCCTTTGGATAACAGGGAATGGTGCTACTGCTATTTTGACTCGATAACTCACGCTACGGTAGCCTAGTGGTTCAGGCATGCGGCTGTTAAGCGGCGGTCGTGGGTTCAAATCCCGGCTGGTACCAATGAGTTTTTCGGAACTTACGTCCGGATTATTTACCGTTAGCTTTCCGGTGAAGGAATACCTCGTGAGGAAAGCGGTCTAATCCCAAGGCGTTATAGGTGTGATTATGTACAAGCGTAAATAAATAATACAGTCATTATTATAAATTAATAAACAGCATTAAGCTGTTAGATCTTTAAAAATATATTTAGTATTTTTTTAGCTAGCATGCGTGCTGCCAAATATTAAGACTTAATAGCATTAAGCCACGAAAAGAGAATTATAGAAGTAACGGCACTGTTATAACAAACAAAGACACAATTACTTACGTACTTATTTAAGACATTTAGAAATATTCACACAGACATAGACAGACAGGCAGACAGAGATATTAGGCATTTTTTCAATCAGCGAATTGGCTTTATATAGATACATACATCTTGCTCAATTAGCTGTTCCTTTTTTGTTAAGGTTTACTTACTAAACGAAAAAAGTGTAATGTAATTCCCTGCCTTGTCTTTTCTATTTAGTTGTGAACCTTTTTCTGGCACATGACTCATGTTTTATTCGTTGTTTTCCAACTTATATTGTGGGCTTATAAATGAACAATTTTCAATTTACCCTAATTATTTAATTAGATATATTTATAACTAATTTGGATAAAACTGAACCATCAAATTCAACGTGGTAACCGTTCGTTTTCATTTTCAGTCCATTGGAGTATAAAATTTAATTTCAAACTATAATACAAAAATGCAACTTACTATATTTACATAGTCGACTACAAAGAGATCGATATGGCCAAAGTTACAAAAAACCGACCCAATAAAGTCGTGTATACATATTTTTGTAACTTTGTCTGTAAGATCTGTCGTTGTAGTCGACTGATGAAGACAAAATAATAATCGAAAACTGGTCAAACTCAATTAAATTCATAGCAAAGCCTATTCACGTAAACCGTTCCAAGGCATAACAATTTGGTTTCCTGTAAAGTCCTTTGCATGCAAAACTGAATTCATGACATGAAGCACCTGAGCGAGGCCTAAACCTGATTGGAGGATATTTCAAAGGCCTGCGTTACAACACAAGCCTTGCAAACTCCTGGGGTCAATTTGAATCAAACATTTCGCATAGTTTGTCTACTGGTCCAAGGTATAAATCAATATTGAGTGGACAATATCACACAAATCGAACTAGTCCCAAACTAAGCAAAGCTTGTACTTTAGGTACTAGAATTACGACATATACAGGGCGTCCCAAAACTATGCGACAAACTATGCGACATGTAGGGAAAGTACATTAAATATCGTAGATAGGATAATTTGCTGAATGAAGACTATGTTATTTTTAAAACAGTAATACTGCATTCAAAGATTTTCTAAAAATTACTTGCTTCGTCTGGGAATCGAACGCCTTCATGTCGCATAGTCCTGGGACGCCCTATACCTACTACTTATATCCTACTAGATGTTTGGATGTATGTCACTCAATCACGCTTAAACAGCTTAAGCGATTTGGATGAAATTTTGTGCAAATATAGATAAGCCTGGATTAAAATATAGGAAGCTAGTAGCGAATTAAGTACTTAATTACATAGAAAACATCCATGACTCAAGAATAAATATCAGTGCTCACCACACAAATGAATACCCGTACCGGGATTCGAACCTGGGACCTGGCTTTCTAGGCAGGATCACTACCAACTAGTGGTTGTCATAATAGTTGTTGCAAATAGTATGTTGCGCGTAACCTGTCCCAACACGTTTGCTCGGCGCTCGAGGAAAGGAACGCGAAACGTTGGAACCAAATTGACTTCCAAATTGGAAGCCACTGTATTTGAAATATTGGGAATTTCGGTGCGTCAATATTTCAAAAGCCGCACGAAAATACCAACAGGTGAATCAGATATGTGGTTTGAAATTATTGAGCTGCTTTGCTTCAGTTTTGAGTATTTATTTTCCGCTGGGGTCTAGGATATATTAACTATTGGAGGTCGCATATGTGTCTCCTGGCCATAACTAATCAGTATGACGACATGCCTGTCACGATTTAAATATAGGTACTTTGAAACCGTTTGTTTACGTATTGTCCACTTGCTGAAAATAATCAGACCACGAAACAACTAGCGTATTAATGAACTCTCCTGTAGTGTTGATTTATACACGTTATACCTAGTCAATATACATTAAAAACATCAAATTAATATCGTTGTATTTCAATAAAAATAATTATCCAAATATTTCAAAGTTGCAAATCATCGAAGTTTCCAAAATGATTGAAAGTAAATTATATTTATGATGGTCTATAAATATAGTTATATATTATAAGGAGCCAGTATATGGATAAACATTTGATACGTTCTCAGTAGCTTGCGACCGACGATGTCTGCCCTTCGTAACCGAGCCGACGCGACCACGTAATTGGATATCACACTTTCGATAAAATGAGATAAAGCACGATATCGCGATAATACCCTGTGGGCTGTCATAAAGTGCTCGAAAGTAAAGGTCACGGGTGATTGATTTGACGCAAGTAGTTCAAACGTTTGTTTTATAGATTTTAGATTTAGATTTATTTATTTCACAATGTACAATTACAATATAAATTAAAGCTAGCTTAATCTATATGAATTTATATTATGATCGTCAAAGAGAATAAGAATTGTAATAAAATGTCAAGTTACATTTGGTTCAAATTATAGTCACAATCAATGAATAGGCAAAAGTAAATAAATGACTAAGATAATATCACATAAAGATCGTCAGATAACAAACTACTTATACCTTAATAAAAAATACAAATAACCATATAATTTACAATGTCAAAAACAGTGATATTATTAAATGTCCATAAATTCCTTTACTGAGTATAATGCGTTTTTCAATAAAAACTTTCTCGGTTGGCGTTCGAATGTTTCGTCAGATGACTCTGTTCGCATTTCAGCGGCACATTCGGCGGGTAGTGGTTCGTAATAGGTTGGGCCTATCACTCGAGGATTATAAAATACGGCAACCTTTTATCTTATCTTACCAGGGGTCCTTCACTTTTTTATGCTTTCTATAATTATAGTTACGTTCATACGTACATTTTTATTGTTCTTGTTACTGTAATTTTTTATTTTCGTTTCAACAAAAAATTGGGTAATCATTTTAGCGGGGGAATTTAATTACCCACTGGAAGGTTAACTGTATGGTACCCCTCAGAAGGACGAGTTCGCCTTTGTGCTTGATTTTATATTGTTAATTATATGCTTTGTGTATGTACATTAAAGAGTTGTACTAATGATTACTATTTAGTTCATTAAATTGTTTGATTTTCTTTAGTTTTTTTTATCCTAATATTGTTAATTTTACAAGAATTATTATTGTAAAATAATAATAATAATAGACTGATATAATTACGCACTAGTTTGATATTTAGTAAATATTTGATGGATACAAAGACATAGTTGACATTATATAAACTCCTTATTATTGATTTTCTATTAATTTTCTTTTTTATTCTTTATTGTTACTTTCTGTTACTGTATAAGTTTATTTATTTTGTTTATTTTGGAATTGGAATTATTTTTTGACTTTTTTATTTCAAATGCCATGTAAATTGTTACTGAATAAATAACTATGAACTTAATGTGCATTTTATTCAAACATGACGTGTACCTAAGTCTGTAAAATATCGATTTCTTATAATATAGGTAACACATTCCCAAAAACAATGTGTAATCTTACTAATTTGAGGTACTCCTCCTGCTCCTCCTCCAGCCTCCCTAAAGAGTAATTAGAAGAGTGAAGGGATTGAAAGATTCGTCGCCACTAGCGGACCCACGGTAGCTCAGTTGGATAAGAGCGATGGACCTTAGGCCAGGTTCACATCCCGCTCGTAGCGAATAATTTTGAAATTTTCCACTTTTTTCGAAATCGGTAACTACTGAAACAATAACCGTCAGCTGTGGGCCGGACAGCTTACGACCACTATAAGTGTCGTTGACTTTCAAAATGTTAATCGATAACTTCATTGCCGCCAAAGCCTGCTAACAAATATGGAAGCTTTTGTCCTGTTAATTAAATGTTAATCCGTTTAACTCCAAGTTCATGTTAGGCACTGGACCCACCGCGGGTGACGAGTGATAAACACGTAGAACTATAGAAACTAGAAACGAGTCGGCGAGCGGCGAAAAGCGAGTGTGTAGTTTCGATACTTTTGTCGCTCGGCTTTATAGCTTATGCGAGTGTTCGAGTGCGACGGGCGATTACTCGCACCACTCGCTCAGTTGTACGGTAGAATAATCGCTCTGATCGCCAAGCGTTCATCGCCGAATACCGCTGAGCGAGTTTTATCGTTGATAGCTTTTGTCGCTGCGATCAACTAGTGAAGAGAGAGTCCTCGCCGGCAGTGTGAACAGCCAGCGATGAAGTATAAATATATATCTCTCTTTTATTTAGACGGGAGCGATTATCTTTTGTTCGTTTCTTGGGCGAGAAAATCGCCGATAGCTCATCGCTTACTCGCCGGTGGTGGGACCAGTGCCTTACACAGTGTTAAAATTTGTACAAAATGAAATCACCGAAATATAATTTCGAAATTATTAATTATTTATATTTATTAAAAACTAAAATCTGACAAGATTAGTAACATACGTACCTACTACAAAGCTCCAGAAAACTAAACCAATCAGTTTGACTGTGGAGTTGGGCGCTCTACATTATTTTATTATTACCTACTGCAATATGCACGTGAGTAGGGTATCGCATGAATTTAATTAACATTATCTTTCTATAACCATGACATAATACATTTTAATTAAGTGGACATACTCGTAGAGGTCCTTAGTAAAAAAAAAAAAATTATTAAAGGGCGTAGGGATGTGACGGCCCCATCGCCCACCAGATTTCTGGTGCAATCAGTCAACGTAAGGCAGCTTGTGGCGGGCTGTTAGGGAGTAGCGACCCTACGTACCTGAGTACCCCTGGGGGTGTCCTGTGGTCTGGTTGAGCCGATCGGGTGGATGGTTGGACAGGCCCCCTGCCTCTGGCTTGCCTTTACTGGCCGTTCAGAGTGGAGTCGCAAGAGCTGTTGCTCGAGGGTTGATGTGGACACCTAAGTGGCGAGTTGGCTATATGTTTAAAGTCCAGTGCCACCTCTCTTCCCCCAGCTTTCTGACCGGTGTTGCCCTTAGGCCATTTTTTAATGTCGCTATTAATAGGGGCCCATCTAGCAGTTGGCGAGTCACCGTCTGCCAGAGATAAAAAGTGAGACAGTTTTATTAGGCAGGCGTCCGATGTTTCACCCAATAGCCCAGCCACTAGTCCATCATTTTCACCCAATAACCCGTTTCATTTAGATTCCATCAACCATCAATAGGCCCTATACTCCTCAGCGGGTGCTGTCTCTGTGTGCGTCCCATGACACGGGCAGGGACAGCATCCGCTCGGTGTACTCCTTGCTTTTTATTAAATTGTCAAAAGGGCCTCTACGTGTTGGTACCTAGCTCCACGCACGCCTCCCAAAGGTCCGGGACGTCATTGTGTCATATTAAATATTAATATTAATTAAAAATATTAATATTAATATTAAATTAATATGCTTACTATAAATAAATATATAATATATAATGTGAAATAATAATGCATGCATGAAATGAAACAAAATATAATTGTGAATAGTATTTATTAAGGAATAAAGAGGCTATAATATACTCTTAGTTATATATTTCAAATGTTATTTATCATTCTTCTTATTATTTTTATTGAATGTCATTAAATGTTATTGACGATAACAATAGGGATTCTTTTAAATTTTATATTGTGAATAAATTACTTAATCTGAATCTTTCCTATATTGCTGGTCATACCGCCAGAACCATGCTGAGATGGGACCATTTCGTGGCACTACTGTACTTATTTTTATATGCTGCTCAGGTTTTGTTATTGTGACGAATTGAATGCCTATTTTATTCCTAGCTTTTGTATCATCATCATCATATCAGCCGAAAGATGTCCACTGCTGGACATAGGCATCCCCCAAAGAGGTCCACAATGACAGGTCCTGAGCCACCCGCAGCTGTATGGGGTCCCCTTATTTCGTCGAAAAACGGTTCATCGAAGGTATTGTTTCATTTCATAGAAAAACCTTTATTGGCTGAACCGTTATTTTTTAAGAAAACAACCTAATGGTCATTGTGTAGTCCCCACAAAGTTAAGATCAGAGGGGTAATCACGTACCGTAAAATGGGGTGAGTAGGGTTCGCGGGGAGAGTTGGGTTATGAATGGGGAGAGAAGGTATGAAAGGGGGGTGAGATGGTTTTTTAAGGCTACTGCTACAAAAATAATGTATTCCAATTTAAAATGGAGCTATAGTAATACTCATAATTTAAAAAAAAACCAACAATCTTCCAAAATCACCTTTGTATGAAAACCCATCTCACCCCAATTACGAGGGACTACGGGGTGAGGTGGGTTTTCCTGTTTATCGTCAAAGTTATGAAATGGAACTACCCAAAATAAAATAAAAACTAAAATACAAACGTCCGGAACACTTATTATATACACCATTCAGTTTGTATAAGTAAAAATAAAATGTTATCGAGGTTTGAATGTCAGTTTTCACCCTACTCACCCCATTTTACGGTAATGTTTACGCGCGTTGGACAGTTCTCCAACTGTCATTTTTCCATATTAATTTGCATTTAGATCTGCCTAACTTACTACGTACAATGCGTTACGTGATCGGCCTGCAGGTTTGTATTATAACAATCCACGAAAATTTACTTTTTTTAAAAACAAAAATGTTTCTGTGAAATGAAAAATATGCGAAATATACAATGCGAGGAAGCATTTATCGGTAAAACAAGGAAGCATTTTCCGTACGTCAATAACAAACGGAAATTGGGCTCAAACCCGTTTTAGTCAACGGTTTGATGATATTTGCTTTACACTACTGATACGAGCGGACCACCAGAGCTTAAAATGAGCAGAGCAAATTCGATTTCACATTGCCATGGAGCGTTTGAGCCGCCGGCTTTCGATTAGGCCCGAGTTCACCTAGTTAGGTTTGCTATGTTACATATAAATGTATATAATACTCCTCCTCCTAGCGTTATTCCCGGTTGTGCCCTAAAGGAGCCCGGGGTCCGCTTTGACTGCTATCCCCAAGATTTGGCATAGGCACTAGTTTTACGAAAGCGACTGCCATCTGACCTTCCAACCCAGAGGGAAAACTAGACCTTATTGGGATTAGACCGGTTTCCTCACGATGTTTTTCCTTCACCGAAAAGCTAACGGTAAATATTCCGTACATAAGTTCCGCAAAACTCATTGGTACGAGCCGGGATTCGAACCTACGACCACCGCATGCCTGAACCACTAGGCTACCGTAGTTCTAAATGTATACAGTAGTAGTTCCACGCAGTATAATACATATACTGCGTGGAACGGAACGATGGACTTTCCCGCAAGAGGCGGATTATTGAGCGCTAGTACGTCACATTTTCCAGATAAACGCTCCATACAAAGATAAAAAAAAAATCGCGTCGAAAAAAATAGTTTATCTGGAAAATGTGACGTACTAGCGCTCAATAATCCCCCTCTTGCGGGAAAGTCCATCGTTCCGTTCCACGCAGTATAATATTAGTTGATTTATCTGGACGAGTATTATATACGAATATTATAAATGTATAAAATACTCGAACCGATAAATCAACTAATATTTTCCCGCAGCTGTAAGGGACACTGCGGTTGTATATATAAGTATACGTACTTGAACACCATGCATCCATCACAGTGGCAGTTTTACAAGCGCACTCATACACACAGCGGGCAATGTTGAGTTGAACTGTCTGTACATAATGCTTCGCAATTTTGTATGTAAAACTGAGAAAATTATTAAATACTAGCTTCTGCCCGCGACTCCGTCCGCGTAGAAGTCGTTTATATCGTGGCTCCATACAAAAATTCACCCCCCATTTTAGGGAAGTGGGGGGTTAGAAAGAGACAAAAAGTAGCCTATGTCACTCCATCCCTTCAACTATCTCCACTTAAAAAATTGCCGTAATAGATGGACAAACAAACACACACACACACTTTCGCATTTATAATTATTAGTATGGATTTTAGTTTCTCTTCACAACTTTCTAAAAGAAATGTGGGAAAATCTTACACCAAACCAATCATAGTCAGCTCAATAAGGCTACTGTTATAGACCAGACGAATCCCTGACTAAATATTCGGGGACTAGATGTCTATTCACTTCTAGTTCGTGTCATCTACCGTCCCATTTACACGGTTATTGGAGCTGCCAATAGCAGACCGAATGGGAAATGGGTAATCAACCTCGGGAAATCGACTTACCTGTTTCTGAAGCTGAAAACATACCGGAGATCAGGAGGTCAACCCCACCCTTACGTCACGCATTCCAATTTCACATCATTGTGATTCAACGTGCACGGGTTGCGATCGATAAATAGAAACGCGAAATGTAATTTCGGTTCTCACGACACAGGCTCGACCTTGTGTGAGGACCACTGAGATAATCTAAGACCAATCATACTTTGCCACAACTAATTTGCAGCTTTGGTAAATAAAGTTATTTGTAGGTACTTCAATTTTAGATGTGGGCAGGGCACATAGCACGTAGAACCGATGGCCGTTGGGGCGGAAAGGTTCTCGGGTGGCAACCACGTACCGGAAGGCACGGCGTGGGTAGGCCCCCCACAAGGTGGACTGATGACCTGGTAAAGGTTGCTGGAGTCCGCTGGATGCGGGTGGCGTAGGACCGGTCACTTTGGCACTCTTTGGGGGAGGCCAATGTCCAGCAGTGGACGTCTTTCAGCTGATATGATGATGATGAAATTTTAGATCAGAGGGCGTAGCGTGGTGGACATTTTATCACCTTTCGCTGTCGATGAGACATCCGTCACGTTCTGACAAGTTTGCGAGTGCAAGAGTGATGGATGTCTTATCCACAACGATAATGGCAACCATCTTAGGACCCCAGCTAGTTATTTCACCTAATACTGACAACCTTGGGCTTAACTTGACGATCTGGTCTATAATCAAGATACTTACGAGCAATTAATATATGAACACGCATATTTTCTATATACCTGTATCGTTCATTAGCGAGGTTTAAGGGTGAAATATTTAATGCAACATAATTCGTACATATTTAGGTTATGCTCTTTGCCAAGGTTTGTTTGTTTTTTTCTGAATTGCTACACCGTGGCTACAACATACTCTCTTTGGCTATATGTAGTGTAGAGTTGTAGGAATTTTGTTAGTTCATTAGATAAGTAATAAAAAAGTAACTAGTAATACATTTCAAGAACAATTGTACCGTTTGTGCCCAAATAAACATTAAAACATAAGTATTTTCATGTCTCGACAGTAGTAAACAAGCATACGACCTGCCTGATGGCAAGCAGATAACCGTCATGTGTGACTGTGTGTAATTTAATTGTATTAACAAATTATGTAAGTGATGATTGTAACCTATTGACTTGTAAAATGATTTTTTTACCAATAAAGATCTGTATTCTGTATGGACGCTTGTGACACCAGAAGAATCACGAGCGCCCCGACCTGATCCTCGGGAGCCCTGGTGACCTTACTCATCGGACACAACACCAAATACCCGTAAACCAAGTGGTTCTGTGCCTATTACGGCTGCGGTCTTGTGTAAGGTACTTTCCCAGTTGGGCTGCTCCAAGTTTGAGGGATACGATCCCACCACCCCACCCCTCTTTATGTAAGTATATCGTCGTCAAGTAGCCACATCACAAGCCGTATGCGGTATATGGGACTGACGATTTTAGAGGATAAATAATCAATTTTGGCCCCCTATTTTGTGCGTTACGCACTGGACGTAAACAACTAACCGAATCATATACAACAAATCATGAGATTAAAAAGTTTGCGTCTCTTTTGAGCTTCATTCGCTAAAACGTCGTACGATCGTACTTTAGGGAACTACATTTATGATTTTTGAATGATCATATTTACTCGTACGATAGAAATAACATTCCGAGCGACTCCCTGATTCTACAACTTCATCGACCTCGTACACCGACCAGTGCAGATATTGTAAAAACAGTCTTGTGTCCTGTAGCATGGGATTCACTTCAAAATAGCAAATGGAAGACATATGAACGATATGAAGTTATAAAGTCGGAATGCATTATGTACGAGTCACTCAGAGATTCTGCTCCTGAATTATTAAAGCCGTTGAGATTACGGAAATTGTTAACTGTGAAGCGGGACTTGACATGCGAAATTAAATTTAAGGCTTTGAAGGATAATTAAGTAGCTTTGTATTCGCTCGTATAAGAGTTGTAGCAAAATTGTTTTTTCACTTCTCATGCTCGAAAAGTGTGTCATATTAGGCTTAGATAGCGGGGCTAAAGTAGCACATTTAGGCCCTAGGGAAAATATGTAAACATATTTATGATTTTAATACATTTTAATTTGACCATCCAAAACTTCACCGTATTAATAAATACACCAATCACAACTCATTAAAAAAACACTTGTATTTGCTATCAACTAACCAGAATACAGTTAGTTATTAAAATCGACCAATCAGGAAACAGAATTCATTTCAAACATTAGCCCCCTTATTCATAAAACTTAAAATGCCTCTGCTAAATAAAATGTGCATTGTCCCTTTCTTACGAACACAAATGTCAAGGTGACAGATAAGGAAAAAAGAATTTTAACGCCATTTTAGTTAAAATAGGCTTGTAGGAAGTTTATGAATACGGCCGTATGTGTTTTTTACTCCTTAAGTCACAATTATAAATTTAAAAAAAAAACGCCTCTGATAGTCTGTAGCCGCGTCCAAATGTTCAAGCGTGGTTGACTGCATACATGACATAAGCTATTAGATTGAGTGGGATAGACTTGCTTTCTATCTCGCTTTATCTTAAGCTGTCCGCCGCGCTCGGCCGTTTGGACGCGGCTGTATGCGGTAAGTAGCGTTTATTCGTGGAGTCAATATTTTGTATGTGTGTCACAGTTTATTTAAAAAATCACGCCGTCAAATTTAACAATCTTTTTGCAGTGGAATTTTTTATTGGATGTGGTTGGATAATCTTTGTTTTCACTATTTTCTCGCAGTCTAAGTGAAAAGTAGAGTGTATAACTCTGGTCTAAAAGCCATTACCACTCGAACAATTTCATTCGCCACCATTCATTCCATTTCACTTCGCTCGGGAAAATATCCATCTCGTAGGTAATATGGCTTATTTTACCCCCTTATCATACAATCTACTATTGGGAGTTATAAAGATATGGAATTGGTCTGTGGACTTATCACAAGGTCACACATTGTTTGACTGATGACAATCAAGTAAACTATAAAGATGCATAAGGCGAACTAGAGTGCAATATTGACAATATATTGACGAATATTGACTCCATGTATGGCTATAACGTCTAAGCAACGAATGTCCGACCCTTGGTGATGACTGATGAGGATTATTAGGATTTATGTATAGGTAGGCAGGTACTGTATGAAAGTGTGTATGTACCCACAAACTCAAGCACCGAGATACCTTGTTATAAGAAATTTGTAAAATGTGTATAAAAATGTTATACAATTTAACAAATTGATTCAATATACGTAAAGGAACTAAAAAAAAACAGCACTAATTCCATTACAAATGTTTCAAAATCTATCTATCGAATAGTACAAATGTTTTAGCTTCTAACTAATTTTGAAGTTATTTAATTTCCTGTTTCCCGTAAATTCCAAAAGCGTAATTTCGCTCCATCCATATCCGTTTAGTATTTTAGTGTAAAAGAGACGGCGAAAATTTAATTTCCTCAATTCCACAACAAGGTCTTGAACTCTTGATCCATACGAACCCACGACGGTCAATTTCGCAAAGGGATTATCGCTTTTTATTAAGATAGGTTTCTTAGAGCGTTTTAGGTAGCCGCACGAAATCCTGCCCCCCTATTCTGTAACTTGTTAAAAGCTCACTCATCGCTCACCCACAAATATATCATGACACCGCGATGCGTACTTACTATGCGCAGGTAGAGGTCTAGTTTCGTGACGGGTGACCGGCGGGGTGAGCTGTATTAGCGCGTAGCGAATAACAGCCCAGGTTCTTTCACTGGATTAAAGTTAAGGTAAAGATAAGGCGGTGGGTTTTTTAAATTTTCATTGCGTATAAATAATAATATAGACATATTTTGTGATAGCATACAAGCAATAAAATCCAAATTGATAAGAATCTTCATGTGTTATCACACACTTCAGGTGTAGGCTCGGGTTATTAGAGTTTATATATCGTAATTTATTAACTACTTGTATATTCCCATTGCCATGCTTGCTATTGGTGCGCGATGGTTACTGTGCGTCGTAATGTACGCTAAGTTTAAGTTTGGCTATAGATTTCTTTGTGTCAGTTTATTTCTATAAGTGAGAACCTGTAATTGGCTATATGGTTTTATTATTTTGTCTATAAATATGTTGCGCTGTTGGTTTTCCATGTATCAATAAATAAATAAATAAATCAGCCTATATACGTCGCACTGCTGGGCACAGGACTCCTCTCATGGATATGAGGGAACGGGCAGTAGTCCCCACGTTGGCCCAGTGCGGGTTGGGGACTTCACATACACCTTCGAATTTCTTCGCAGATGTATGCAGGTTTCCTCACGATGTTTTTCCTTCACCGAAAAGCTAACGGTAAATATCAAATGATATTCCGTACTTAAGTTCCGAAAAACTCCTTGGTATGAGCCGGGATTCGAACCCACGACCGCCGTTTAACAGCCACATGCCTGAACCACTAGGCTACAATGAATAGTTATTTGTTATGCAAGGGTGCAAAGTAGTTGTTTGGCGCAAGTGCTTGTATTGAAAGGCGAAGAATTGTAAAATTAAAAAAATACAATCCTGAGTATAGCGAGGCTTTTAAGGCACGAGACGCCAAACAACTTTGCCGATGAGCGAAATACACAACTTTTCACCTCACCAACGCGAAGAAAATTTAAAATGTAAAGAAAGTCATTAGGGCCTTATACTCATTTTCAATAGGTAAATATTTATTTACATCTCATCAAGATAGTATTAAATGAAACATAAACATTTTTGCATTGTTCAAATAGTTTCCACGCTTACTTGCATTAAAAGTCAAATTATTGTTGGGTACTAACGGATAAACTAAGGCTCAAATACGCATACTTTACTTTTCCGGTAACTTTAGCTGGCATTAAAATTCATATATTATATGCACTATAAATAACTTCCAGTATTTTGATTTTACTGTGAACAAAACAAAACAAAATTTAATATTTAATTAACTTAACTCAACAAAATTTAATTAACTTTTTAAATGGTGCACCGTGCCTTTGCACAAAGTGAATAAAATAAAATAAAATATTTTTTTATTTCAGATTATTGCAATATCCAATAAAAAAAATCATTTTTATATCCTTTGTTTGTATTGTATCCTTATAAGTCAAGTCAGTCTTATTATTAATATTTCGTATACAATCAAGAAAAAATAAATAATTATTTATAATGTAATTTTATCAAAATCATAATAATGAATGATTAGCATAACACCATAAGTTTCTGAACGCAGGATAATGTCATTTCATGACGTCTTAAACATTTTCCGGAATCGGGCCCTGGGCTGGATCTTTATTTTTACCGAATTCTCATCTAATTAGGACGCCTAGCGCGTCACTAAGATAGAATTACATGAGTCTTGCTGTATTAAATATATTACACATTTCACGCCTTGTTTAATTTACTCACATATTGTAACTTTTACCCTAAAAGAGCACTCATCGCAAGATAAGTTAAATTGCAAAAAAAATCAGTTATTTTAATTATCAATTAGATCCTATTCATCACCTGAAAGAGTCCGGGGCCCGTTTGCTATCTAATGCCAAGAACTGGCGTAGGCACTAGTTTTTGCGAAAGCTGGATTGAGGGGGGACTAGACTTCAATTGGATGCAAAATTTCAGCCTTTGTCAACTTAGCATCTCTTTCCAGAAAATTTAGCATGATAAAATATGTAGAACTTCAAGCGCAACGCTAAATGTTAAACATTTTCTCAACTTTCGCGATATGAACTAACGCTTCTTAAAATAACGCTTTTACAATTTAACGCGTATTTTCTAGTACAGTTCAAAGTTAGCTGACTACGGACTTGGAAAATGATCTCTTAAACGACGAAGGTACTTAATATTCATGGCCATTTTCACTCCTTAACTTTATAAAATAAAATAAAAAAAACATAAGACGAGGTTATTTTACATTACCTACGCTGAAAATGGAACAATATTACCTAAAAGCATAGGCTCACTATTTTATATTAGGTGCGGTGGCGGTATGATCAAACGAGTTTTAGGCGAGATAACCAATGTTCTTTTAAAAGCTTCAATGTTTGAATGATATCAGGATCGGGTTCAACGAACTATGCTTTTGGAAAAGTAGAGATATGTAATTTATTGCTTAAATAAAAATAATGCAGTTAAAATGGCTATTAGTATTGAAAAAGTTGTAATAAAAATACACATATAACAAAAAAACATGGGGCAAGATGGATATAGTTTTTAAAATTATGTACAGCCATCGTAGGTATATTTGACACATATATTGAACGGTATAGCAACACCATGCGTTTAAAACTTTACTTCACATTTAAATAAAACCGTTATTATCGCCAAACATGTTACCTGCTGTAAAATAATCTTTCAATCTTACCCCACTTTGAGGTCTAGTAGACAAGGGTTCTCAAACTCTCTTTATAAAAACTACTATAGGTGCGGATAAAATTCAAGATAAATTAAATATCGCTATAGTTCAATAGAAACACATGGAGCTTTTATCGAATATATTTATTTATTGAAATACAATGTAAGTTTACAGTTAAAACCAAAGCACTTACTTACATGATAATTATTATACACAATTATTATATTCAATCACTTAATATATTAGTACAAATTTAGGTACACGGCAATAAGGATAGGTGTCAAATTTTACAAATAAAGTTTATTATCCCGTAATTTATACGAAGATAATAAAAAGACACGAAGATACGAATATATTATTGGCCGGTATTGTATTTTACTATGACGATAATTTATTATTAATTGAAACAGTTATTTCACTATCAATTTCCCCCAAGGATCTGAGTTGCAACAATCCAACGAAGTTGGTATAAGTCTGTTTATTAGTTTAAAAAAATAATAACTTGTAAATGTTGACCCTTATCAAAAAATATCTTAATAAGCACCATTCGCTACAACTA
Organism: Epinotia bilunana; assembly: GCA_947049275.1. Classification (NCBI taxonomy): domain Eukaryota; kingdom Metazoa; phylum Arthropoda; class Insecta; order Lepidoptera; family Tortricidae; genus Epinotia; species Epinotia bilunana. Next base: position 24,506,462 of record OX346259.1, on the reverse strand, counting down.
CGCCAAAACCGCTTATAATAACAATTATTTCCCCTATTTTTTTTTAGTTTGGCGAGTTAATAGCATGACAGTAGTTACGAGTATACCTCTACATTTGAGAACCACTTTCTATTACTATGAATTGTGAAAGTGGTGTAAGATGAAAACAAAAATATTACCGTCTTACCCCAGTAAAATCAGTCGGTGCAAGATTGAAAGGAATAAAACCTCGAAAAGTAAGAAAGATATTGGATGTCCACGTTAATTGGGTTACCAAAATAACAATAACAAGCATATGTATCTCCACAAAATGTTTCTAGCTTAATTGTTAAAGAAGTTACAATGCATGGGGTAAGATTAGAATGTAGATTTAACATCGAAAAACTGACTATATCGAAAAGTGCCAACCAGACACTCACTGAGCAAACGACGATGACTGAGGGGCGGGGGACAATAAAATGGCGTCTTCGTGAAAGTTTCCCGGATAAAAAATATGCACAGGGTAGGGAGTCACGGACGGTTTTTTATCTTACACCGTTTTTCAACTTACCGCAACGCACCTAGTTTAACTTGAAAGCTACATTAAATTTGTACTTTGGAGCTTAATTCAATACAATCCTATTTGAGCCTTGTAAAATTAATTATTCTGGTAAATTACACCTTTTTTACACCCATACTTAAATTTACCGCCTTATTGCACGATCATTCGGCTGGGTTTATTATTGGATTTAATTCCATATAAGTAGAGAAAAATATTAGAAATAAGTGTCTGTTATATGACTTAGGTATTTGGTCTGGGATCAGCGGAAGAAAAAATCATAGAAGTCTAAGTAGCGCCGCACTTTGCAAGATCACATAGCGATAAAACCCTGTTATGAAGTGACTGACAGGGTTACTTAGACTACAACTGTAAGGTCTTAATATAAATCAGGCTGCATGCTCATTTCACACTATCCTGGTATACATGAAGACAAAAATAATTTGCTCGCAACGTCTAATAAGACCTAAGTCCAGTAGGTCTAAGAAGAAATTGAAAGCAGACTGATATTTAATATTTGATTCTTATTCAGTTTCAAAAATATTTTCACGATTGGTGAAGTTTCAGAGGAGGACGATACTTCGATTTTTAAGTTTTTCATTTGAGATTTTTAACGGACGACGGCGCGCGAGCTCACTCGATTTTTCTCGCACTATCCGTCTCTTTCTTATTAGCACACTTAGAACAAGAGATAAAGTGCGAGAAAAATCGAAAGTATGTCGCGGCCGTCGCATGATAGACGTGCTGTGGGCGTAGCATGGTTGCCATTTTATCACTTATCGTTGCGGTAAAGACGCCCATCACGCTCTGACAAGTATGCGAGTGCGAGAGTGACGGATGCCTTATCCACAATCATAAGTGATAAAATGGCAACAATACTGATCTAGAATTATTAAATAATATGAAAATGGGTTCAGGTAATGTTCGCTCTTAAGAGGGAAGAATAGCTTTGCGGCAGCTAGCATCAGCTCGCGACTGACAATGTACTTTTTTGATGAAATTTCCATTTCGGGAGAAAACGGTTTCCACTAACTAAATCTTAACAAATCACTTTGATTTTGATGTCGATCGCTTCAGCATAATATTTATTCTAGGTTCATAGGTTACGCTTTAAAAAGAAAGTTTTTAAAGTGCCTATAAGTTTGAATGAATTGCAAATTTTGAAAAAAAAAAAAAAAAAAACTATAGACCTAGTTTTTCATTGTGTCAAATAACGTAAAAGTACTAAAAAATCAATGAGATTGGAAAATATTTAAAAGTGGAAAAACATTATCTCTTTTTTGTATGGACGAGTACGTAGTAATCTTCCCTTACCTTACCTTTACCTTAACGCATACCGAGGTGTAATTGAGCGGCGACTGCTAATCAGATTGAATTGAAATTAAATTTGTAGTCGCGTAATGAAGTGAAATTAAAACTATAACTGTTGTCGATGACATTAAATAATGAGGTTCGAGCGGAGCTTCGATTGCAGACTTATCATGAATCGAAAACGTTTCATTTAACTAACAGAATAAGTTACGGTACAAATACAAATATTAAATTCATTAATAACTAACTAAATATAAACAAGTCGGTTTCTCAAGCTATTTACGGACTTGAGTTTTACCGTTACGAACAATTACTTCGTTTTCAACGTGGGTGTTTGTGTAATTAGCTAAAGATTAGCCGTCACAAACAATTTAACAACGTAAAAAGACGGCTGATTTGAATCAGACTTTAATTTAGTGCGCGAAAAAGATTAATTGGGATTTTATTGTGCGCTGTTCCGCCTTTTTGATTAGAAATCAGTGATAAAAAAAAATGTACATGTACAAAGTTTGAAGAGAATTAACTATTTTTTGAAGTGAAAACTTCTTCATTGGCGCTATGCATTTTGTGATGGGGAAATATTTTAAATTCACCACAGGTCACGCGACCGTAAGATTCGTAAGACGTGAGATTCGAGACAGGTCACGTGACCGTGAGATGGCCACGTGACCTGATCGATAAACTGTTACAATGTCATAGAGTTTTCACTTCTGCCGGCCGTGTTGTCGTGACCAGAGGAGACGTTAGCACCGTTTCTGTGGTAGGTATCCTACTAATACTCGTATTATAAATGCGAAAGTTTAGATGTTTGGATGTTTGTTACTCAATCACGCTTAAACGGTTGAACCAATTTGGATAAAACTATGCATGAAGATTGTTTGTAGCCTAGATTAAAATATAGGATAGTTTTTATCCCGGGTCCACGCAGACAAAGTCGCGGGAGGAAGCTAGTAAATAATAATAATACCTTACTCACTTATCGTAAGTCTTAGGGCCTATTCAGACTGCGTTTTTTTCACGCGCGGTCGACGCGAGTTTCCCTACTACCTAGCATTACGAGACATGTGGCATCGTTTAGCCCTATAATCGTCGAAAGAGCAAACCTAAGGTTGTCTGTCCTGAAATGGCCGGAAGTACTTGCCAATAATGGCCTGTAAGGCCTGTTGGCAAGTAATTCCGGCCATTTCAGGACTGACAGACTTAGGTTTACTCTCTTTACGATTAAAGGGCTAAATGATGCCACTTGTCTCGTAATGTTGTCACAAGACGAAAATATATCCATACAAATTTTAACCGGAAGTCAAGGATTTTCAAACTTTCAGCCAGTTTTAGGTGCGAAAATCTTCTGATTCTTGCTCAGCACAACTTTCTCCTGCCATGCATTATATCGTGTTGTCATGTCTCCTAGGTGTATTAGGAACTTTCATGTGAAACATTCGGTTGTCGAGCGGAGTGGCAACGTTGCGTTTGAGGGCTGTTGCCGCGTTGTTGTTGGCAATCAAGTCAACTTCTACCTCTTAAGGCCCGGACAGACGACAGCACCATCGCGGGCGCGCAGCGCGATTTTTCCATATAAACCGCTAGCGTGGTCAAACAGGCTGCGCCCCGTTGGCAACGCGCCCCGCTATTGTCGCGTCCCGCTAGCAGCCCGTCGCGCGTAGGCAGCGCGCCCGCAAAAGGCGCGCCGCGCTATGCGACCAGTCGGTGTGACGACTGACGTCAGACAGCGCGGCGCGCGGTGCGTACGCAGTATGATGGCGCGAGGGCAGCACGATGCGCGCGTGCTCTGTGTGACCGGGCGTCCCGTCCGCATCACGCGCTCTTCAAGCCCCGCTACCGTCCCGCTAGCAGCCTGTTTGATCCTTTAAAGCAGCTTTTTCCAAGTGCGGCAGAAAGACGATGGCACAGTGTGATAAGATGTCTCAACTAGTTTTTTTTTGCCTTCAGTCGCTAAGCCGTTCTCTCTGCCGCCAAATATCGTAATAAAACAATGACGTACATACCTTGGTCAGTTGATCATCAGCCTTAGCCAGCACAACTTCGCAGCCCTCACGGTGAGCGAACAGCTTCCTAGCCTGCACTTTCATGTGAAACGTTCGGTCGACGAGCGGAGCCGCAACGTTGCGTTCGAGTGCAGTCGCCGCGTTGTTGTTGGCGATCACGTCGGCTTCTACTTCTTGGAGCAGCGTTTCCCATGTGTGGAAGAGAGAAGACGGGCATGATGCTCTGTGGACAAAAAACTTTAGTTAGAAAAAGGTAGAATAACCATATTTCGCAAATAAAAAAATAAAAAAAACATCATATCATTTCCGGCTTAATATCAATAAACGTCGCTATAAGCTCACGTATTATGTCAAGCAATGATGTAATACAAAATAGAGGTAGAGTTTAAAAATGGCCACCACATCTGACTGCTGAGACACGTTTATACGTACGCAAGCTCGTACAATTGACTCAGTTTTAGTGTGCCACTTTTGGAGCGCTTATAACCTATCTACCTCTTTTTTACATTACATCATTGATGTCAACGATTACATTATGTTATTATTATAAGGTTGCTGGAGTCCGCTGGATGCGGGTGGTGCTGGATCGGTCAATTTGGCACTCTTTGGGGGAGGCCTATGTCCACGTCAATAATATTTTGCGGAATGCCTAAAGCCCCAGGTCGGGACATTCATGAGCTTGCACCAAATTTTTCCTCTGATTTGTTATACCGAACGAAGTTTATGTATTTAAAAAAACAATAAGTGCAAATCTTTAGATAAAAATATATAGTGTCGCCGTCGGATAAAAACTATCCCAAGCGAAAGCAAAAATTATAATCCTTACTAATATTATAAATGCGAAAGTGTGTGTGTGTGTTTGTTTGTCCTTCTTTCACGTCGCAACGGAGCGTCGTATTAATGTGTTTTGCATGGCGATAGTTTAGAGGCTGGAGAGTGACATAGGCTACTTTTTCCAGCAGGAAAACATCTAATTCCCACGGGAAAATTCCAATATGTTACATTTTCCTATAATACCGCGGGCGAAGCCGCGGGCATCGGCTAGTCTACCCATAAAAATGTTTCCTGTTCTTCCGTTCATAGGAAGCCGACACTGTTTGTGATATGATAAAACAATGTCTCACATGATGCTGGCCGATTCTTCTTTTTATTAAGAGATTTATTATATGTTTAATTAAAAAACATAGTTACATTTTATTTAATCGTTTAAATCAAATCAAATCAAAATCAAAATTGGCTTTGCAAAATTATATTACTATGCAATACAAGGAAAGAACAATTAAATAAACTTAACTAAACCAAGTATACAAGGTGGAACGGAACGATGGACTTTCCCGCAAGAGGGGGATTATTGGGCGCTAGTACGTCACATTTACGCGATTTTTTTATTACTTTTGTATGGAGCTCGTCGCTCCAGTCGGCCAACGCTCCATACAAAGGTAAAAAAAAAATCGCGTCAAAAAAAATAGTTTATCTGGAAAATGTGACGTACTAGCGCCCAATAATCCCCCTCTTGCGGGAAAGTCCATCGTTCCGTTCCACCTTGTATATTACAGGTTTTCCTAACTTAGTACATTTTACATTTGGCGTAGGCAATGGGTACCAACCTCAGCATGTGCTGAACGAGTGTCCAGCGCTGATTTTCAGTTTGGCCCCTTTTATGGCGGTCTTAAGTTGGATTATAGAATGCACAGCGCCACTAGCCGCCAGGCGCCAGGTAGTTGTACTCGTGTATATCAAATCAACGCCATTGAAAAGTAGTTAAACATAGGACTTATTAGGTAGCTTCGTGTGTGTGTTCTGTAATTATTACTAATTAGTAGTGTGGTGTAGTTTTGTGAAAATATATATAGCGATCAGGTTTTTTTTTGTGTATAGGTACAGAACATAAGTACATATATACGAGATACCTGCATGGGTTGCATTAAATGAATAAATGAAATAAATTAATTAATTAACTAAATTAACTTAGCTTCTGCAATTCCAAAAAAATGGTGAGGTAGGGCACAGCAAAATGTCATCCCGCTCGAATGTGGAGCAGCCCAACTGGGGAAGTACCTCCGCCTTGCAGAAGACCACAGCCATAATAAATAATAACACTACTACTTGCTCTGTAGTAGTGTTGTATTCCTGGTGGTGAGCAAGGTCGCCAGAGCTCCCGAGGATGCGTTGTGTTGAGAGCGAGGGAATTTGTTCCTTCAGCTGTCGACACGGCGAATCCTCAAACATATCAAGGGTCGGCAACGCCCATTTTACTGCTTTGGAGTTGCATGCGTCCATAGGCTGCGGTGTCCGCTTACCATCAGGCGGGCCGTACGCTTGTTTGCCACCATCGTTGTATTAAAAAATGCATCTTAACCAGGTTTTTGAACATATCCAAGGGCATAGCAAGGGTTTGTATCTAAAAACATAGAAAACCAGTAGGTACTGAAGTGATAATTTTTCTAACACGTGCGGGCGTCAGCTAAGTACCTTTAGGAGACAATGCCCAATATGCTAGACAAATAATTATAAAGATACATTCACGCCCTTATTCCCAAATGGGGTAGGCAGAGTGCATGACACTTATGTTCCAGCGCCACTTTTAGCATAAATGTGGGTATAAAAGATCGACAAAACGTTATATTGCAGTGATAGGTTGCTAGTCCATCGCCCACAACACACTTCAATCCTGCTCCCTTAGTCGACTTTTACGACACGCACGGGAGGAAAGGTGGTGTTGAAATTCTAACCCGACAACACATAATAATAATGATGGATTACAAATCCATCGTAATTCTAAAGATGATAGAATTAATGACATTCCAAAACCATATTTGCCTCGTTTCGCCGGGTGCTTATGCATCTGACATTACACATAAGATACAAAAGTAAATGATATCTACAAATTTTGTTTAGTGAAATACCGAGGGTGATATTCTTATTACAAGCTTTTATTTACTTTCACCTGTCCCGTTGTCTGTCTGTCTGTCTGTCTGTAATCAACTCTTGCAAGTTAAATTTGACCCACTTCCCGGTGACCGATTGAGCTGAAATTTTGAGTATAAGTATAGTTTGGATGACAATTCAACATTATGGTACCATCAAACTGATCTGATGATGGTGACCATGGGAATTCAGTACTTAACCGACGTAACCCCGTTGAGTTTAGGCTCGTGAGAATCGTCTCCATGAGTAGTTGATGATGGTATACAGAAAAGTATAGTCAGCAATAAAAGCTTGTACCAAAAATGAAGTTTTTGACAGAAGCTTTTAGCTAATGAATTCACCGTTACCGCTAACCCACGCAAGTATTCATATGTTTACTAAAATAGACATAATCAACACCTACACTCTTCCAATTTGTAGGTAATTTCAACCTACAGCACCTAGGTTTCGTATTATCAGAATAACATTAGACTGTGTGTTGGTGTTTCATTATGTCAGGCCATATCCAGAGGTAAAGTGAGAAGCCAAGAAAATTAATGGCACACCGTTCCTCGCGTGACTAACCAAATATAATTTAAGGGTCCTTACGCCTACAGACGTACGTAGGTATTTTGCAAAATGCTTGCTTTTTCATGCAAGATTACGACGTAACTATTAGTATTTATTCAAAAACTGATAACGTACTTAAATAATCATTTCTTAACCTCTTAATCATTTTATGATTTCCGGGGTAAAAACTATCCTTTGATCTTCCCCGGGACTCAAACTATCTCTATACCCAATGTCATCTGAAATCGTTTTAGCTGTGTAAGCGTGAAGAGGTAACAGACAAACAGACACACTTTCGCATTAATAATAATTAAGTATGGATTTATCAACCACTCAATCAACTGAATAATGTCTATGCGGAAGCATACCACGCTACTTTCTTGATTGTACGTGATGATAAGATTGTGTATAATATGCAATCTACTGGCATACGAGACCGAATGCTCCAACATTACCACGAATTAGTGCAATTAGTGTAATAATCATTACCATTTTAGTCGGCTGCAATATTGCACCATTATTCATTACAGTCCACCGAGCATTATTGAAATAATGCACGACGCAGATCATATTTTGAATATACTTATATTGACCGCAGGCACGACGACCATAATGCATTCACCGGGAGCCATACTCTCGTAACGCTTATATTGAATATAATTAATTTATAAGTAAGCATGTGAATTATATGTATTGGCACTGATATTCGTAATTATATATTAGTTCCTGATCATGCGAAACCATGTTCGCAAAATGTTGACTGTGTAGCCTTAATGACATTATACACCTGTATAAAACAGAGAATGGTTCTTAAAGCTTTTGTTAGGCATGGACCACTATCAGTTAAAAAAAAATCTTGTGTTTCATGTCTCTATCTATAACTACCTACTTACAGTCAACTTCATATAGTTAGTAGCAGCCAGAGTAGCCAAATATTTCGCAACAACCCTTATTCTTGAAGTAATAAAGATGTGTACCGAAATATTTGGCTACCTTGGCTGCTACTAACTATACATATGTCACTGACTGTACCTGCCTACGTTAAGAGTGAACGAAAAGGCCGTGGATCCCTAGAAATCATGTCACGGACCCCTAACGTATCCATGGATCACACTTTAAGAAACCCTGTAGAACGCTGTAGTATTACTTACCTTTTTATGACTTCTCTTCTTACCAATTTCAAATAACATTATTTTGATAGTTGTGATCGCTATATCACGACCTAACATTTCAACAATTTCGAAATTCTACTATGAATAAAAAGGCATAGGAGTAGTCTATAAATGGGTTAGCCCGCATCTAAGTGACAACTTAACCAAGTAACCCACCTCAAGGTGGGGTTAAACTTTTATCAATATCCGATAAACGATATTGTATCTTCTGGCTTTAGGCCGACGGGACCTGATACCGACACCGACACCGGTTCAGTGGGTGGATCACTGGAATGAGGTCACAACGATAGATACCACCGATTTAGGGCGCATTCGACGTAATCGATAAAATTATCGTGATATTATCACACCTTGTTGAGTCCAGTACCACTCGTGTATAGGGATAGTGATAAAACCATATTTTAATGTAAGTATGTTTGTATGTATGTATGTATGTATGTGTGTTCTCATTCTTTGGCACGCCCTGCAGCCTAAACAGTTTGACGTATTTCGACATATGACATATGAGGTGTCGTTGGTTTCCTCTTAATCGTAGGAGTGACATTGGCTATAATATTTGTAAAAATCGGCCAAGTGCGTGTCGGGCCACGCGCAGTGTAGGGTTCCGTGGTTGCCTGTCTTACTTAGTTACATCGACACGCGCGCGCCAACTAAATGGTTGCGTCGGCTGAATTTGTACGAAAGTTGGCCTTTCTAAGTATACATTTTAAGTTTGCCGACTATAACCAGAGGTCGGCGTGGGTGAGCTATTCTTACGTCATTAATGTCACGTAGTTGTGTCTTGTAGATATTCATATGGATAAGGTGTATCCATAAAGAAATATTAAAAGAAGACAAAATTTAAATGATTAAACATAAAATGAAAATGTATTACAAAACGAGCTTAAATGTTAGTTGAAACTGTTTTCCCACTTAAGCGGAAAACTGTGCAAAATGATGAATCACATTCCGTAGATTCCTATAAAATTCATTTGTTTTGATGGCGACGTAAAGCTCGTAGCAGAAAGGCAGCCTTAATAAAATCATTTCATTAGTTAATAATTAGACATGGGGCATTTACCTACTACCATTGAATGACAAGGTATGTCCATGTTATGCAAAAACTGAAAACAGCTCACCCCCGCCGACCTCTGACTATAACTCGGTAACTATTTATGCCTACTTAGCCGTGATAGTTTTCCTTTTAAATTCATTATATGTACTACTGCCACGATTTGTTCACATTCCCAGTGGCAGGGGGGAGACAGACTCAAACAAAAATTTGGGCTTTAAAGCCCAATATCTTGCAAACGAATCACTAATTTGAAAAATCGTTTTAAGAAACCCATAATATTTTTGAACAAGCCATCTCTAACGATACCCCACACTATGGGTTTAACGAGAGAAAAAAATACATCCCCACTTGAGGTGTAGGGGATTTTTTGTATCAAGATATTCTTTTCTTTTGTCGGCGTGATTGATTTATATACCCATGCCGAATTACAGTTTTATAGGAGTAATGGTTACTGAGCTAAGCCGAAGACCGACGGACGGACAGACGCACATGGCGAAAGTATAAGGGTTCCTTGTTGACTACGGAACCCTAACCTAAGCTAACCTAACACAACCAGGGTTTTTCGAAAGATCTTTTGATTTCATTTGTTGTTGAGAATAATTACAGTTCATGTGTCCTAACACGCGTTCTCAAGGTATAACGCATCACTTTCTTCTTTGTGGGTTTCGCAAAATTCGACTAAGGGAGCAGGGTCAAAGTGTGTTGTGGGCGATGGGCCAGCAACCTTCTATACCCACATTTCTGCTAAAAGTAGCCCTGGAACATAGGTCACATGTGCTCTGTCTACCCCTTTTGGGAATGAAGGCATGAATAGTGAACCACAACCAAATGACATAATACCCGGAAGTGAAGGGATGAACTGAAATTGTACGAGTCAACTGAACCAAACAAAGCTTATTGGTTCGCTCTGGGTGGACTTTAATTAATTAAAATGCATTCAGCAGTGGTAAACGGAGCGTGAGGCTTTGCCGGGTAAATTATAACCAGTGGGACGATTTGACTGTATTAAAGATAACTACTGCTTATAAAGCTGAATGTAGAAACAGTATAACTTTATTATTAATTATAATATTCGTGGGTTAGTTATTTTCTTATTGTATACCGTCTTGTTGTCTTATTTTTCTCTGCATAGGTGGTATACCGGGTGTTAAACCTTAATTATTATACTCGTAAACAGAGGAAATGTAACACAAAGAGTAGATACGTGCATGCACGTTTATCATACGTTAAAATGTTGACGAAAACCATTAAAGTATAACAAGAAAAGTCTACAAAAAGTAAGTATGCCGCTGACAAAATGCGAATGGAATAAAAGTTTTTCGGATGTCTTTAACTTATTCACTCTGCAATGCTACACATCTCTGCACGTCTAGCACACGACGGCCGCGACATACTCTCGCGCCGCGAGCCAGCTCGCTCGCGGTTGCGAAATTTCTCGGTCGCGCTGTCAGTTTTCTCGATTTTCGTAGCACCACTTGGCACATCGAGAAAACCGGCCCAAGCGAGAGAGCTCTGTCGCGGTCGACACAGTGAGTGTTGCCATTTATCAGAAAAATAGTCCCTGATGCCATATTGCTGTATGGCAACACTGAATCGGTAGTAAAACATGGAGTAAAGAGTGAATGGCAAGCCTTATACTAGCAACGTCCCTAATCACGATAACTTTGTCTCTTTCTCTAAAGCTTCAAAATGAAACAGAAAGAGTATATGACGTTTAAAAATATCCCGCGGGAAAGAATTTGTCAATGTGAAAGAAATGTGAAGTGTCAAAATAAAATAAAATATATCTTGTATTTTAAACAGAAAACTCCAGAGTCCCGTGCCGTGAGCAAAGAATATAATACTCACATTACTCACTGCCGTGAGATTCTCGTGCTTTCTAACAATAACTTTTAAAACAGAAGAGTTATTTAATGCGTTGCTGTAAACGGAATCGAAATAAATGCAGACAGCCCAAAAACGATAATACTTTGCTTCATTTCGATGATTTCTGTATACTAATACTAGAGGGTCTGTGAGCTGTTGAACTCGCAAGCCGGTCATTAAAAAAAATCTTTTGAAAAGTGACATAACAACAAAAAAAATTACGCACCTGCTCACAAAATTTCACGAGAATCGGTTGAGAAATGCGACCTGAAGAGGAGAACAGCCGGACAGACCAAACGATTTTCGGCACCAGCTGAAGCACAGAACTTCGTTCGCTTTGCTCGCTCGTTCGGTTATAAAAAGTACAAGTTTGTTAAAATTTTAGCTTTGTAAAATGTAAACTTAGGGAAATCTCCGGAACCACGTACTAGTCTGATTTCCTAAATTCTTTCTCATGTGTATATAATGCACTGTTAAGATTGATAAAGGCTATATTTATCCTGCGTTATTTGCCGTGTTCTGTAATATATGCGGGCGAAGCTGCGCCGGGAGCTAGTATTTTATAACCCAGGAGGGTCCGGCATGGACGTGTCAAAGTGGAAATCGGCCCGGCTTGAGATCCATCTTCAGTAGATACTTCTGAAAACGCCTCGGCTCCGATAATGTAATAAAGCCCACGTATTGGATATCGGAACTTAATACGATAATAAAAATCAGTGATATCCTAAGGTCTGATTTTATTCAACTTAGTAAAATAACGTTTCACGTGTTGCCAATTTTTCACATTCTTTAAATAGTGATGTGCTACAACCGATAATTACCGAAATGTTTTAGGGGTTTTACCTATGTTTAGACAAGCCCTCATAAAGTTTAAAGGGATTATTAAATTTATTCCGTATCGGTATTCATGTGAAGAACTCGAGCTTGTTTTAGAATCGCTGCCTACATCCACGATGAACTTGTTCGTGGCAAATAAGTATAAATCATACGCAGACGATAATGCAAACAAAAATAAAGTTTCTTCGTTACCCTATTGCGTTGCGTTATTTTCCGTCGCGGATGAAATTCGGTCGTATGGCGAAAATCGCCGGAATCATCGGATTTCGGCTATGGAAATCCACTCGTGTGCTTGTGGCCCAAAATACCCTATTAGTTATATATAAATACTAGCTTCTGACCGCGACTCCGCCCGTGTGGGACTCGTTTATATCGTAGCTCCATAAAAACTTTCACCCCCCATTTCATACCATTAGGGACTGATTTCCGGGATAAAAGCTATTCTAATACAGACTTTGCACCCCTATTTAACCCGCTTGAGGGTGCGTTTTTCCAAAACCCTAAAATTACTTTCCTCGTATTGTAATAAGGAGACCATACACAGTTTCAAGTCTCACTTTTAACCCCCTTTTTAACCGTGTGGAATTTTCAAAAATCCCTTCTTACTGGGTACCTGCGTTATATAACCAACCTATTGTGAAAAAAATCAGCTTTCTAGGTTCAACGGTTTGGGCTGGGCGTTGATTTAAGTGAGTGAGTCAGTTATCACACAAAAGAAAACAAAACATATGGCATTTTATCCCTTACTAAAGGATTGTATTACCTATTATTGAGAATTAAACCAGAAGCCGTAATCATAGCACCGGATTGTTTGTAACAAGCTATATTTTTTTGTTGCGTTTGACACTTCTATACCTGTCATTTTACGCCGTTGAATAAATAATTTACTTTATAATTTACTTTAAAACAAAGTTTTAACTGACTTCAATTTAGTACTCCGCCAAGCCACGAGAACATTTCTTTTCCAATTTACCTCATGAACTGATTTCCGAGAGCAAATGCGTTGATTATTATAGAAAAAAACCCAATCGCTGTATGTGACCCGATAATATTTGAGGACTTCCGTCAATTCCACAAGGATCACCCTTGGCACTTCATTAGTTGCTATTTCAACGGAATCTTATCAGAATCTGTGATATAGGTACTTTTGTACTTTTAAGTATATAATTGAGGAATTCCATAAGTCATCTGTGGTCTTCATCATCAATTCCACTCCACCAATTTATGATTTCCGGATGTAAATACACGAGTTATAATAGAAAATACCAAAATCACTACACGCGTGCCTAATATAATTGAGGAGTTCCCTCAATTCCTCATGGATCCCATCACCCAATTGAATTTTCAAAAAAATGGGACCCACCTGGAAACATATACTTACAAACAAAAAAATAATAATTATGAATCGGCTCATCAATGACGGAGTTCTGAGGTAACAAACATTAAAAAAAAAAAATACAAACGAATTGAGAACCTCCTCCTTTTTTTTTGAAGTCGGTTAAAAAACAAAGTTTTAACCGACTTCAATTTAGTACTCCGCCAAGCCACGAGAACATTTCCACATTTCTTTTCCAATTTACCACATGAACTGATTTCTGAGATCAAATGCGTTGATTATTAGAGAAAAAAACCCAATCGCTGTATGTGGGCCGATAATATTTGAGGACTTCCGTTGATTCCACAAGGATCACCTTTGGCACTTCATTAGTTGCTATTTCAACGGAATCCTATCAGAATCTGTGATATACTTTTGTACTTTTAAGTACATGAGGAATTCCATAAGTCATCTGTGGTCTTCATCATCAATTCCACTCCACCAAATTTATGATTTCCGGGTGTAAATACACAAGTTATAATAGAAAATATCAAAATCACTACACGCGTGCCTAATATAATTGAGCAGTTCCCTCAATTCCTCATGGATCCCATCATCCAACTGAATTTTTGAAAAAAATGGGACCCACCTGGAAGCATATACTTAAAAACAAAGCAAAAATACGAATTGGCTCATCAATGACGGAGTTCTGGGGTAACAAAAATTGAAAAAAAAAGCAACCGAATTATGAACCTCCTCCTTTTTTTTAAGTCGGTTAAAAAACAGAGTTTAACACATAATAATCTGTTAATCGGCATTCCTATGTCATATGCAAAAACAGTGAAATTATTAGGGGTTCTTGAGCCCCCAAAGGTGAGTTTTCACCAGATATATGTGAAGATGTGTTCCGTATATTCACGTGCTTGTAGAGTATAAATAATTGCTGTGCAAGTAGAAGGATTTTTATATATTTAACATCATTTCCACTCTGTTACATGTAAATGACGATCCAAATCAAGTCCGGCCATGCCTGGCTACCGATTGCTGTAAATTAGTTTGCGTCAAATTATTCAAAATGGAAATGGACGCACAAGCACTTGATTCACAAAGTTTATACACGAATAGGATTCGTATTCAATTTAAAACATTCATATTTAATATGACGTCAGTGTACTCCGTTTCTGTTAACATGTATAATTTATGAGCTTAATATTGAATGAGGTTTTTCCGCAGAACGGCGCCTCTAACTGGGTTAAAATTTATGTTTCACGCCTAGGGGGCTAAACCCTGATTTAGTTTACCCACTTGCGCCATGTCGTGTTATTTCATAGGCTATAAAATCCCTATTAAATACGTTAACTTGTCGCAACTGAAAACTAGAGATTTCAACGGAAATCACGATGTTTAAATTGTTTAAACGCAACTTTATCGTAAAGGGGGTTGGTCAAATAGGGATGATGACTAAGATTTTTTTATGATGTCATTTGAACCAGTTTTTGGAGAGGAACAAATGTTTGTTTGGGAGCAACTACAATTAATAACATACACACCCATAAATTTGAGACAAAAATTGACCGCGCTGGCGGCAGCGCAAAACGCTTCATACTGATAAACAGACAGGTATGACGTCACAACTGAAATTTGTACTAATCGTTGTATGGAAAATCTGGTAAATTGTTGTTTCGGTCGCGAAATACTGCGTTTAAGTACATAGTTATTATGCAATTTTGTTTCTATAAAAGCGTAAGGGTTCTATTGGTAGCTTTAAATTTACTCTTAGACAATAAAAAAAATGCATACGTTTTTGTCAAGTTTCATATTTTTTTATAATTTTAATTATATTTTATAATTTATACTTTACTACGATCAATTTATGGTTTACTCTCCATTTATCATCACTACGTTATCAATTTGAACAGGTAATATGAAACTAGGTTATAGGTTATAGGTGTACGCGGGCTGGGTTTCCGCAATATGAAACTATTTGGGGGAGGCCTATGTCCAGCAGTGGACGTCTTTCGGCTGATATAATGATGATGATGAATACGAACGCAGATACGAATACTAGTCGAATGACTTGTTTATATAACATTAATTTGTAAAAGTAAGTTTCTGTCAAAAAAATTTTTTGGTACAAGTTTTTATTGCCAACTGTACTTTTCTGTATAGCGTCATCAACTAATTGATTAGACGGTTCTAAGGAGCCCCAACTCAACGGGGTAGCTTCTGTTATGTCCTAAATTCCCATGGCCACCTTCTGTCTCCATCATCAGATCAGCTCGATGGTACCATAATATTGAATTGTCATCCAAATTATACTTAAACCCAAAATTTCAGCTCAATAGGTTAATGATATCTACTTCTAAATTGAGTCGCAAGATTCCACCCGAACAAACATTTTGAGTTACAGACAAATAAAAGCTTGTAATATATACAGTCGGAGCTCTTCCGGTTAAATCAATTATTTTGGCATAAGAGCGTGAGAGAAAGAAAAAAAGAACATTTATTGTCGATGTCCTAATTTTAAGTTACATTTAGCAAGTCATACATACAATGTCTTATTAAATACATGTACAAGATTTAATTTAATACATTCAAGTTAATATGTCATCGTTTATGGAGTACTAGCTTCCGCCCGCGACTTCGTCCGCGTGGACTCGGGATAAAAATTATCCTATATTTTAATCCATGCTATAAACTATCTTCGTGCAAAATTTCATTCAAATCGGTTCAGCCGTTTAAGCGTGATTGAGTAACAAACATCCAAACTTTCGCATTTATAATTAGTAGGATAGTAGGATATATCGTATAGTTTTCTTCCAGAAACCGCTTGAATTTGTTTTTAATTTATTTCATTGGTAGGCACGGTATTGTCAAAGTAGTAGGTTGTGCGTACAGAAGTAGCTAAGCAAAATAACACGCTCAAAATGACCTACACAGATCCTTATTCCCTTGGCATTAGAGTTCGTGTGTAGATCATTTTGAGCACTAGAACTGCTTAGCTACTTCTGCTGTTGACTGTACGTGTGAATTTTTATTCGTAACCCTTTTTACTGTGACTTTGGTCACACCTTCACCCGTTAATGTTCCCTGCCCATTTGTAACGTTTTTGACGTGACAGAAATCAGAAAAATAATGTGAAAGAAAGAAAGAAAGAAAAAATATTTATTCAAGACGCTACTTAGACACATGGAAAATTAACATTTTTGCTAAAAACTATCGCGAAATGTTAATCTAACAAAAGCGTCAGAGAAAAGGACTCCACTCAGCTTAATGACAAGGTACCATGTAAATACCTTGACGCTGATCTTCCGTGGATACCCTTACAAGAGAGCGCTCCTATCTGCGGCAACATTGATAAAGGATACATAGTAAATGACATATAACGATACATAAATATTATTAAATATACACGTACTTTAGACAAAACAATTCTATTAGCTAACTATTAGTTAACTAATGTGTCTAGTGATAAACAAAAAATAACGGGAACAAATTAATTTTTTGACTTGGGTATGAATAACTTTTCTTTGTGTCTTGTGTTGTAATTGTTAACATGTTAACTCTATTTTAAAATATTTTAACCAACTTCAAAAAAAAGGAGGTTCTCAATTCGGTTGTATTATTTTGTTATTTGTTTTTTCAATGTTTGTTACCTCAGATCTCCGTCATTGATGAGCCGATTCGTAATTTTTTTTTGTTTGTTAGTATATGCTTCCAGGTGGGTCCCATTTAAAAAAAAAACAGTTGGATGATGGGATCCATGAGGAATTGAGGGAACTCCTCAATTATATTAGGCACGCGTGTATAGTGATTTTGCTATTTTCTATTATATCTCGTGTATTTACACCCGGAAATCATAAATTTGGTGAATTGGAATTGATGATGAAGACCACTGATGACTTATGGAATTTCTCAATTATGTACTTAAAGTACAAAAGTATGTCACAGATTCTGATAAGATTCCGTTGAAATAGCAGCTAATGAAGTGCCAAAGGTGATCCTTGTGGAATCGATGGAAGTCCTCAAATATTATCGGGCCACATACAGCGATTGCGTTTTTTTCTCTAATAATCAACGCATTTGCTCTCGGAAATCAGTTCATATGGTACATTGGAAAATAAATGTGGAAATGTTCTCGTGGCTTGGCGGAGTACTAAATTGAAGTCGGTTAAAACTTTGTTTTTAAAGTAAATTATCGTGTATCTATACGAGAGAGAAATATAGATCGGAATGACAATCTCAATTGGTAACGGGCTGTACTATTTGATACATGAAACTGACGTCTGTTATTGTATAATAAAACCTCCGACTGCCGTAATAAATACAATGCGAAAGACTGAAAAGCATAAATGTTATGGAGAATGAAGTACATATATTTCATGCGAATAAAATGAAGAGTTAAGTGTAGTTTTCCTACTACCGTGGCGTTTATGTTGAACTCGCTACTTTGTGTACGATTCCGTTTAATAATCCTACTTTATATTATAAAAGCGAAAGTGTGTCTGTCTGTCTGTCTGTCTGTTACCTCTTTACGGCTGAACCGCTGAACCGATTTAGATGAAATTGGGTATAGGGATAGTTTGAGTCCCGGGGCCTGCCTCGGGACCCCCTTAGGGTATGATTTCCGGTATAAAATCTATACTAATCTAATAAATAATTACGTAAGGACATATCCTTATAGTTTGTATGCAGCTACGATATAAACGAGTTCCACGCGGACGGAGTCGCGGGCAGAGGCGTATCTTATGCGTTTATATCTCTAATAAGTATCCTGCCCTTGGTGCAGGAAAACCAAAAAAAACTTAGAAACCCATTAAAAAGAGGATGAAGACCGAGCGCGCAGCAAAGCAGAAAAATACTGCTATGCGCTACGACGTAGCGCACGTAGCGGTAGTTCGCCTCAAATGGGTTACAAACATCACGTAGCACTAAAACACAAACTACGCTTTCGCCCGCATCTGTCAGTCTAATCATAGTACGGTTGAGTTTGTAATCCATAATTCATGTATTCGTTGCTTTGTGGGTTTACAAAAGGTCTTCAATATAGGTATATGTCCACCACAAACCCTGTTAGGGTGCAGCATCAGGTTCTCCAATATCTATACAGACAACCTTTCAAAAATCAGTAACAATAAAGACTGTGTATAGATATTTTTGCAAGTTTTATCACAGAGCTGTGAGCTGTAGAACTACCTAAGTAGCATGTCTGTCTTTTTTTAACATTTTTTTTATTGAATTTCGAAAAGTGGATCGACAAAAAGTCTTTATAAGTACTGTATCTGCTCACAAAATTTCTTTACTATTTTCGGCCGAAACTGAAGCATAGAACTTCGTTCGCTTCGCTCGCTCGTTCGATAAGGTAACGCCCCAGTGTCCGTGCCCCTGCCCTAATACATGACACATTCAATCTTATGTCAAAACAATAGAGGTGAACAATAGGTGTCAACTATTAGGCATTAAGGTGTCGTATTGGGACATTTACCTGTTACAATTTAAGCAGATACAATTTGTTTATATACTGAACTATGTGTGAAACAACAAGATTACTCGTATAAAATATGCTGCATTTTTCGCACCTAATTTGTTCCATACAATGGACCCTACTTTAAGGGCAGCCCCACGTCGCCTAAACATCCGTTTGTCTTCTCAAGTGTCCGTCACTCCGACGTGGGTCCAAGAATTTCACTCCCCAATTACGAATATAAATAGGTTTCCAAGGAGCCCGTGTTCATGTTTCGTCGCCGTAATTTGTTCACGTAAAAAGTTAACCTTTCATTCGTCTTAATTATAATTATTCGTAAACGAGTACATACTTACGAAATTATAAATAATAATATATTATGAGCGCTCTGGGCATGATCCCACGGAATTACTTTATTCTACACTAATTTCTATAAAATACACAAAATAATCCGCGTTCAAAAACTGCCTATAAAAAATGTTTGAGAATAATTTTGCATGTGCTTCGCTGCAGAACCAAGATACCGATATAGCCACCCGAATCGCGACACTTAGTGGCAGTGGGCGGGGTACATTGCACGCAGAACCGATAGCCGTTGGGGCGGAAAGGTTCTCGAGTGGCGATCAAGTCCGGCAGGCGCAGCCGTGGGTAGACCACGAGGTAAAGCCCTGGTAAAGGTGGGAATCCGCTGGATGTGGGTGGCGCAGGACTGGTCACTTTGGCACTTTTCAGGGGAGGCCTATGTCCAGCAGTGGATGTCTTTCCGCTGATATAATGATGATAATGATAAGCATATTTGATACGAACCTAGATATCAACTTAAACAAGTGATGAGGTCAGACGATATAGTTTGTGAATTGTGTTCCCACCATACCGCATAAGCATCTATCAACTATTGACAGCTAAAACGAGACTCCTAAGAGGCGAAGTTGAAACTAATCACCGGCTGAAAGGACCCCAGTCAGAAACTATTTATACTTCGGTAATAGCCTCAGCAATGCTGATGAGCTCATTTGGTCACTAAGACCCGTGAATTTGGAAGTAAAGAAATAGCTATTTTACGAGCGCGCTAAGGTAAATGATCGTATGTTTTGTCTTGATAAATGTTGGAACAAACATGTTGATCTAATGAACATTTATAATTTTTTAACGTCGATTTGCTGTATTTTATTGAAAGCTTTGCGCAATATTTTCATACTACCTAACATGAGATCTTGCATGGATTTCATGCGGAAAACCTAAAATACCCAGTTCGATTCCTTAGTCGCTCCGTACAGTTAAGGAATTTGATTCGCATACCGTCTTGATTCTTCTGATGACAATCGATAATACTTATAGGGTTATCTCTCTTCGCAACTCTTTATCATGACGTTTGTACTGCAGTATGACATGTTTATTTACCGAGCTTTTTCGAACTCGTCACCGTTTGACATCTTTCGAAAAAAAATGAAACTTTATATAGGTTTTTATTTAGAGAAGATAGTTCGATAAGTTGAAATAAATCTCATTGCAGACCTTTCACTTGAACATGCCTCTTTAAGGGGATACCTTGATTCGAGTCGAACACGCCCCCTAGACAAAGACACGCTTATGACTTCCGCGCACGAGAAAAAGAGATGTAACACTCTTCGGGAATGGCTTTGTTGGACAAATTTCGATAAATACCTAACTTAGAGAAGTTTTATTAAAATTTCATAAAGTGAGATTTTAGATGAGATAAAATACTATAGTATTAACTTGATTGTGCCGTAAAATAATGTATCGTTTGAGTAGGCTGAGTAAAAAAAGGAAAATACAGACACAACTTTGGAGTTTTTTTCTATCGAGGAAATTTTAAGCAATCATGTATCGGTAAAATCAGAAAAACAATTATATAGTCAAGAATCATATATCTGAAAATCAGACCTGATTGTTTCTTAATCTAGTCAGAACGGCGTTTCAAACCACGCGATCATTTCCAATGCACCGCCTTAATTAAACCACTTTCGCTTGCTTATACGAATACAAACCTTAAGATATTTCGATATTTAAAGGAAAGGACCTTTATCGTAGCGAATCTGAAAATGAGTCGTCTAAGCCGAATCTGTCTAAATCTCAATTAGAACATCTTATGTACATTAATTAGCATCTGAGTAGTTACTCCACAGCTGCCACTCAATCTTCTTATTGTCATCATTAACGGATCTCTCACTGCCGGTCTGTAACAGTTCTGATACAGTTGTCAGATTTAACTAGCTTGTTAGTTGAGGAATATTAGAGGAATTATCAATGCACACGTTTATTTTTAGGGTTCCGTACCTCAAAAGGAAAAACCGAACCAAATACTCAGGTCTATACTGTCTGGAGCTGTGAAAAAATCGAACTTCTAAGCCAACGCAATCAAAAGATACAGCAGTTTATGCCGCAAATTTCCGCAAATTTTCTAAACTCGCAAGGGAATCAAAACCTACAGGGTACTTCCCGTGAACTCAGAATCTTGAAATTTGGTACGAAGCAACGTCTTATAGCACAGATAAAGGAAAAATTACAATCTTTTAATAGAGAGATATCAAATCTACATGTGACGTCCTTGGCATGTCATAGTGCACTTTTATTAGTACCTATGAGCGTCAGTGGTAGTATGCAGATAAATGAAAATAATTATTTCAGTACGAAGAAGATCTAAAGCTCCGGATAATAACATAAATTATATTACCTTTTTAAATAAAATACAAAAAAAGTAAAATAGATAATTTTATTAGTGTGCTAAATAGTGTTAAATACACATTTGACATGCCATATAAATAGTTTACTGCAGTACCTACCTATGTTGTATGTACATATATAACTCGTCAGTGTCAGTACGAGGAATTTCCAAACTTTCTCTAGCTTTTGCGCTAACGGTATCTACTTTCGAAGTGTATTCTAATCGCGGTTTGATAATATGTTTTTTTTAATACAACGACGGTAGCAAACAAGCGTACGGCCCGCCTGATGGTAAGCGGACACCACAGCCTATAGACGTTGCCGACCCTTGATATTTTTAGGATTCGCCGTCTTGACAGCTGAAGGAACAAATTCCCTCGCTCTCAACACAACGCATCCTCGGGAGCTCTGGCGACCTTGCTCACCTCCAGGAACACAGCACTACTACAAAGCAAGTAATAGTAGTGTTATTATGGCTGTGGTCTTCTGCAAGGCGGAGGTACTTCCCCGGTACCTGGCTTTTATATGTATCTGGCTTTTAATTTAAATTCTGATTTCTGCTTTTAAATGTGACAGACACATGAAGGAAAAGCATAGGAACTTTTATTTACAACTCTACAATTATGAGAGGATTTTGTAACGACCTAGAGATGTTTTCAATCAGGCAACTTTTATATGGGACGGGGTAGAATTTGTATCGGATATTTTGTTTACCGAGAGCTTACTGTCGTGGCCCAGGTGGTACGGTCAAGTGTAAAAATATGGGTGCATACCACTTACTCTCATAAATATGTCCCATAACTCTTATGTCAGCGGATTAAGGTTTTAGTACTTACTTACTCGTATGAGCGGTAGATATCGATACATATTTTTGCACTTGACTGTACTAGAGTGGTACGGATGCAGTACTGCATCCACGCGGCTCACGCCAGTAAGGGAGCACTTATTGAAATGCTGTTAAATATCCTAGGTATTAGACGACGATATATATAATAGATATAAATACTTCAATGCATAGAAAATAACCATGACTCAGAAACACATATTAATGCTCATCAAACATATATTTTGCCCTTACCGGGATTCAAACCCAGGACCTTCAGCTTCGTTGGCAGCGTCACTACCCACTAGGCTAACTGCTTGTCATGTAATTAGTACTTGGCTTGATGCGGGTCTGACCCCGAAAGCGGGTAGATGTTATCGGCTCGGAGAAGGGCAATAAAACCACTTTCGGCTACTAGTGTTGGTTTAGGGTAGATCCTTCAGATCCATTACCAGGGCACAAAGCTTCGTAAACCACTACTGTTTTGTAGTAATACAAAAGGTACTAAGTTAGTGTCTTAGAGCCTTGCATTGTTTTTTTAAATATTAATTTAATTTGATGTACGGTATTAACTGTCGTCTCACAAACAATACGTTAGAGAAATAAAATATTTATCCGTAAAACATGTGTATAAGAAGAAACCCGTGGCTGGGTGGAATAAATACGTAGATAAAGCGCATAAGGAGGCCAGAGACAAGTTTAAAATTTGGATCTGGTATGGTAAACCTAATTCTGGCGATTGCTATGATGACATGCAAAGAACTCGAGCCATTTTTAAATCTAGGTTAAAATGGTGTCAAAATCACAGTGAACGGATAAAAATGGATATCTTGGCATCTCATCATGGTAAGTGCGACTTTCGTAGTTTCTGGAAAGCGACTAGGAAGTTGAATGGCAAGGCTACCTTTCCGGTTAGCGTCGATGGCATTAGCGATCGTAAGTGTATAGCTAATTTGTTTAAAAACCAGTTTTCTGTAGTATCGCCACTAGGGCCATCGCGGTCGCTACTTGATGAGGACCGGAGTGGGCAGGAGATAACCGATAGGTTTACTGCTAAAGATGTGGACAAACTGATTAAATCAATGTCACGAGGCAAGTCTCCTGGCCATGACGGCCTTAGCATAGAACATCTGAAGTATGCAGGCCCACATCTTCCAAGAGTCCTTGCCTTACTTTATAACCTGTGTATAAGTCACTCATACTTGCCGAAGGCACTTATGAAAACAGTTGTGGTGCCGATAATAAAAAACAAGAGTGGTGATATCAGTGACAAACATAACTACAGACCCATTTCGCTGGCGACCGTGGTAGCCAAGGTGCTTGATGGTTTACTTAATTCACAACTTGATAAATACCTAAATATTCATCAAAATCAATTCGGCTTCCGGCCGGGCCTATCAACAGAGACCGCCATTTTGTGTTTAAAGCAAACTATCAAGTACTACACAGACCGTCGTACAGCCATCTATGCATGTTTCCTCGATCTATCCAAAGCGTTCGATTTGGTACATTATGATACTTTATGGCGAAAACTAAAAGCGACAGGCATGCCAACAGAATTATACCATATTTTTAAGTTCTGGTATCATAACCAAATCAACGTGGTGGGATGGGGGAACACATGTTCCGAACCATACAGGTTGGAGTGCGGGGTGAGGCAGGGGGGGATCACCTCACCCAAGCTATTTAACCTCTATGTCAACACATTGATTGAGGAGCTAAGCAGTACCCATGTCGGCTGCCATATTGATGACGTGTGTCTTAATAACATAAGCTACGCGGACGACATGGCGCTGCTTAGCGCCTCAACATGTGGCCTGAAAAAACTGTTAAGCATATGCCAAAATTTCGCGCACAGTCATGGATTGCTATACAATGTAAAAAAAAGTGAATGCATGGTCTTCCAGGTTAAGGGAAAAGAGTTACCACCTGTGCCACCTATCCGTTTATACGGCACGCCGCTGAATAGGGTTAGCACATTTAAATATCTTGGTCATGTAATAACCTCCGACTTGAAGGACGATGCAAACATCGTACGAGAACGAAGAGCGTTGTGCGTCAGAGCGAACATGGTGGCTCGCAGGTTTGCTCGTTGCTCCGCAGAGGTTAAGTTAACGCTCTTTAGAGCCTTCTGTACCACCTTCTACACGAGCAGCCTGTGGGTGGACTATTCGCAAAAGCAGTACAACGCCCTTCGTGTACAGTACAACAATGCTTTCAGGGTGCTGATGGGGCTGCCCCGTTTCAGTAGTGCGTCGGGGATGTTTGCCGAAGCGAGAGTGGACTGTTTTTACACCATAATGCGGAAACGGTGCACATCTCTGGCGCACAGGGTGCGGGATAGCGCTAACGGCATCCTGAGGGCATTGTCGGATAGGTTTGATTGCCAGTATCTGAACCACTGCCACATGATTCATGTACTGGCAAACAAACCTGGCAGACCAATGTATAATTATAGATATTAGTGACTAACAATAGGATAAGATGTTTATTTAATTATTTGTAACTAACACATAATTCATTAATATTTCAATTTAATTAAATAATGTAATATTATAATTTTGTATTAATAATGTAGTATTGTATTGTATATGATCCTTGTTGGTCGAAATAAAGTATATTTGATTTGATTTTGATTTGATTTATTTATTGATACATGGAAAACCAACAGCGCAACATATATATTTATAGACAAAAATGAAACACTTGATTTGGCTTTTATTGAGACCAAACACGATAAATATGTAAATATATATTATTTGAAATGGCGTGATGATAAGTTTCTGTCAAAAAATTCATTTTGGTGCAAGATTTTATTGCCAGTACTTTTTTGTATTCCGTCATCAACTATTCGTTGAGACGATTCTAACGAGCCCAAACTCAACGCGGTTACATCTGTTAAGTCCTGAATTCCCATGGCCACCTGTTTGTCTACATCATCAGATCAGCTCGATGGTACCATAATATTAAACTATACTTAAACCCAAACAGCTCAATCGGTTGAATGACAATGCCAAAAAGAACCCAGCGTCGATTAAAACAAGTCATGTCTAATAAGGAAGGAATGGTGCTGTAGCCACACATACCAAGAAGTAAAGACGAGAGGCCAAGATAGGCTGGAATGGAGAATGCTGCAACGACAGAGGGCCAGGCCCTCTTAATATTGATGATGATGTCTAATAAGTCAAGGATAAATATCAGGTCTTAAATACCTAATATTATCCCCCACAAAACCGTCATGAAGAAGCTATACGCTGTTCAGTTTCGTAGCCCTTTGATGCACATGACCTTTCCAAACTATGTAGATAACAAGAGCAAGCGTTTGTGCGAGTGACGTAATGACTCTTGAAAATAGCTTATAGACATGGCTCAGAAGTGAGATGGGTCGGTAGCTCTTCAGCAGGGTGTTGGCACCCTTATTGAAGAAGAACAAAACCACCTTGCCTCTGTTCCACGCCTTTGTCGTTCTCCCTCCCATTAGGAAGTATCGTAAGCTTGTTTGCCACCGACGTGGTATCAAGGTCGTTAAAATGTTCTATTAGCGGCCATTTGTTTGTGGATGGCAGCATAATAATTATATTCCAAGTACCATCGTCAACACAGTTAACTGACCATCCGTGCACTTTATGTGCATTGTAATAAGGTTCAATATAAATACGGAGGTTTCATGTTTTTTAAGACTTGGGGATCGGTTTCTTGAAAACAAATTACATATATATGACCTGTTGGATATACTTGACCTAACCATGTACGATTCATTTTAATCGATTCTGGGTTTTTTCATACGTTTTTTGGCATTCTCCTTTGAGTTGCAAGATTCCACCAGAACAAACATAGACTTGGATACATTGTAAGTTAAATAAAACTTTGTAAAAATGGCATAATTTTGGTCCTGATTTGATTTAAATACATAAGCAACTGTATTTCAGTTTCTGCCACACAGTTCTAGTAAAACGTATACCTAATTTAATGACCTATCCACAAAATAATAATTGTTATTCCATCCTTTAAAATACTTCTTTGTTTTCTACTAAAGCGTTTTATACAAATCCAATATTCATAAAAGTACCTGCCCGTAAGAAGGCAAGATCCTGAGTTAGCTAAGACGAAAAGCCGTCTAGACGGCGTGGGCACTGCGTATCTATCTACCGACGCAAGTTAGCTAAGACGAAAAGCCGTCTAGACGGCGTGGGCACTGCGTATCTATCTACCGACGCAAAAACATCGATATTATACCATTATTATTGAGAAAAACTATTAATTATTTCAGTTAAATTATTTTAGAAATAAGAAATCATTATGGTTAACTCTTTTTTATGAATATTTTTTCCAATCTTCAAAAGAACTACTTTCCACTTATCAGCATGATAAAAATGCTACACTCATCGGTTAAAATTTCTTTGATTCAAGATTTTTTTTTGCCTTTTTTAATTCAGCCTACCCAAACAATACAATATTTTACGGCACAATTAGGTAAATAATATAGTATTTTACCTCATCTCAAATCTCACTTAATGAATTATTATGAAGAAAACTTCATCAAGTTAGGTATTTATCGAAATTAAAAATGCCCTTATCCAAAAAAGCGATTCTCGAAGAGTGTTGCATTTCTTTTCCTCGTGCGCTGTGGTTTTCGCGAATCAACTTGAATCATTGCATCCCTTTATGCTCATAAAGTTAATGTAACACGATTAAGTGCTATGAAGTTTCTTCTCGATCATTCAAATCAATAAACGGTGAAATTAACATATGTTTCAAATCGACCAACTTGTTATTCATACCGATGCCGTTACCAAATAGAAAATTGCCAAGAATCTACTTATTCTGCATTTAATAGAAAATTTCCCCCAAAAATCGTGCCGTTTTCCGTTTCACGAGACTATTATAGCATTTTCACAGAATGATAACAATAATAATAACGGTGCGCGACACTGCGAGTGGCATCGTTGTCTCTAACAACCCACTCGCAAAATGGCATCCAATAGAAATGGGCCCGAATAAGGGTTTTCCAGAATGCATTATGCCACCAGCTGGTGTAGCACTGTGGTGAGGAACGTTTAAAAAAAGTATTTTACCTTTTTCTTGGATTTTGGAAATGTTTGGTTTTTATGGTCTAGATCACGTGCAGATTTTGATAAAATAAAATGTGAATTTAACTTTCCATACCTTCATTAGGTTTCCATTCTGCGACGGCTCATACAAAATGTAGGAAAACCTTTCACCAAATGGAATATAAAATTTGAGGACCCATTATTTCTTCATCATTACTCAAGAGAGATTCCAAATTCTGAGTAAAAAGCGTTCAATAAAAAGTTTTAAAACGCGCTGAGAGTTGTCAAAGTCCACCAATCCAATTCTATGACTCCAGTGAAAAGTTACGTAAACAGTGACATATTCGCCCTTTTTCACGAATGGTACAAAATTGGTGATAGTATTGCAGCCAGAGTACGTAAAAGTACGTAAATTACCATTTGGCTTCATGAAATTGCGCCTTTAAACACAATAAACCGAATTGCTATACCTACTCGCCATATTCTAGTCTAGAAACACATTAGCGACCATAGGAGCGGCATCAGTAGATATTGGTTTGAAATTACTTTGTCAGCGGTTAGACTCCATTAACGTTTCAAAACCGAACAAGGGTCTATTCAAAACAAGTCTAAGAGAAACAATGGTGCCATCAATAATCCGACTAATATTATGAATGTTTTATTTGAATGTTTGGTTGTTTGTTACTAAATTACGCATAAACGGATAACGGAATAAAACAAACTTTGGTATACTGTTAAGTAGTCGATAGAATAGATTTTATTTATTTATTTATTCGTATTGCACTATCCAGTTGCTGAATCAGAATTATAATATTATTTTATGGAATTAATTCTGGATCCAAAGGATGGTGTCGTTTCCTAGACAGAAAACAGGTCTGCTGGGTTACCATAGTATTTCGTGGGGGGCAATCTCCAACGATATGCGCAACGTTCATCACCCCTGTTACATCTCACGTGGTATTTATATTTATTTCTCTCTCGTCTATCCAAATAATATATTAGTATAAGTAGTTTATGTAATAAATTGAATGACGGTTCCGTGAGTCACCAACGGTGCTGGCTGAAAATCATCGCTGTAGGTGTCTGACACCTCAGCATAATGCCGAGCCACTGTCCGGTGCACTGCCGCAGAGACACACTTTTTACATTTTTTTTTGTTTCTTGTTTATTTTATTATTTAATGTGTGTCCTGTGTGATTCTGAATATATATCTTTCTCTTTCTTTCTTTCAACGTCCTGTCCTGTAGGTTCACGTACAGTAGCTCCGCATTCGCACGCCGATAACTCTCAGGTCGGTATATAATAGATTGAAACATGAGATACTTGTTATACCGAAAATAATCCCTGAACGGGATCAAATCTTCCATACCACCGATTCTGAACTCCTTTGTGTTGACAAAGGAGCAAGTTCACGCAGAAATAAGCGGGCTAAGGCTACCATTGAAATAAACGCTATCCTTGTTTGTTCAAATTGACATTTAACAGATGGAGTCTGACCGCTGACTAAATAATTCGTCTTCCGCAGAGTAAATAGTAGCTGTTCATGGAGTTAGGGTATCCTAATGGATTTTAACCGCAGGCTGTCTGATAGTCGCGGCAGGACCTTAAAATGTGTTTTAATTTGGCCTGCCCTAACATGCGAATAA
Organism: Epinotia bilunana; assembly: GCA_947049275.1. Taxonomy (NCBI): domain Eukaryota; kingdom Metazoa; phylum Arthropoda; class Insecta; order Lepidoptera; family Tortricidae; genus Epinotia; species Epinotia bilunana. The sequence goes on along the minus strand of OX346259.1, from coordinate 24,477,241 downwards.
TTCAACTAGAATATTGTTTATGGAGGAGAATGTGATCATTACAAATTAAAATGATTAAACCGTTAAGTATCCTAGCATTGTTCCGGACATCGCATTGTTTATTTAATACCAACTCGGTTTCATTGTATTGTAGAGTTCAGTGAAATGATACATACTGCCTATCTACAGCCTGTATTTTTAATATTACCTCAAATTGTAACCAGCATGGTTGCCATTTTATCACTTATCGTTGTAGTAAAGACGCCCATCACGCTCCGACAAGTATGCGAGTGCGAGAGTGACGGATGCCTTATCCACAACGATAAATGATAAAATGGCAACCATGCTACGCCCGCTGGCGTGGGTTAAGGGAACCAATAATGCAAGAACATTTTCAGTAAGTCTTAACTAACAAAGCGCAATTAATTATTTAAAATGTATCGAGCAGCAATTTATTGCGTACACTTATTTGACACACGGAAGAAGCGGGTTACTTGTGACATTTGTGACGTCACGTCAGTAAGAGAAAGTAGTGACACACGCCTGCTGAATTATTTTACTGGGCTGTCCCAGAAGTAAAGAGACAATTTTATTTTCAAAATATTTAATATATATTAAACAATAAAAGTTATAATATTGGTTGAATGTTGTATCAAAAGTAATTAAATTATAAGGTTTATATTAAATTTGCACCCACGACACCTTTAAAAGCAATTTTTCTTAGATTTTTGACGGCATCACGCCGCATTACGGCTGTTCCAGATTTTTCAGCCACTTGTTTTGACAATCTGGTCCATCGTTGCTTAAAAGCTTTTAAGGATTTTGGTTTTTCGGTTTGTTTCTTATATTCTCTTTTACATAGGGACCAAAACATCTCGATACCGCGAGCTTGTGGTACATTTGGAGCGTTTTTTTCTTTACGTACAAAGTCGATTTCTTCACACTCTAAGTACCGAGTAACTTCAGTAGCGTAGTGGCACGTTGCCATGTCCGAACAAAAGATAACCTTATCTCTGGAATGATGCTTGTCTATTAAAGGTATCAACCATTTAACAATGCATTCATTCAGATACAATTTTCCGTTCATTGAGGCTGAAGTAATGTATGGCTCCGAGACATTACCAAATTCGTCTACAGCTTGCCATACTAAAAAAATTGTGCAAAATTTGGCTTTTTGTACAAACGGAGATTGAAGCAGTCTTATCAAAAATCGATTTAACTCGATTTACATTTCGAGGTACCATCACTGACCTATCTCTTCCCGGAATCTTCTTAAAACTAACCTCTCCCGTTTCTTCATAACGTCTTATTATTTATATACTAGTTTGTCTAGCTCCTTCTTGAAGAAAGTGATTTACTGTATCCTCTTTATTATGTGACTCGTAAAATAGAATAACCCTAACAGCAAAAACTTTAAATTCTTGACGCTTCATGTTGAAAAAATTGAATGCATTAACGAAATTCCCGCTTTATATGACAGATAACGAAACCATAGACGCAGTGACACCAAAACTTTTTTCCTTATAATAAAATTTTCAGTCACTAAGACTGAAAATTGTCTCTTTACTTCTGGGACAGCCTTTATAAGGAAAAACTATGGTAGAATAAGAAAAAAATCTTGCAAAATCGGTTCATATCTCTAATAGTTAAAGCAATGACGCGTAATTTCAGTGTCTGAAAGGCAACCAGATGGTTCGTGGTATTTGAGCTCTCGAAGGGTTGTGGAACTGTCCTGTGCAACCCGAACTTAGCCAACTTGGACTGGACTAGTAGGGAAGGTGAAAAAAAAATGTCGACATGCAGGTATATGATTTAGAACAGCATTTCATTATATAAACAGCGTACACACTTTCAGGCAACCGCTGTTTCAATCGGCTGCCTCGTGACAAAAAAATAATTTTCATACATTTTTCTACTTCCGCCCCAGTCCAAGTTGGCTCAATTTGGGTTGCACGGGGCGGTTCCACAATACTTCGGGAGCTCAAATACCGCGAGCCATTAGGTTGCCTCTGGGACACTCAACTACTCGTCATTGCTCTGAATATAACACCTACGTCTGGTTACAATTTGAGGTAGTAATAAAAATACAGCCTGCATACACAATACATTTTGTGATGATCCGGAGAGATCTTGCCTAGTATTTTTTCATCCCTAGATTCATGTAAAATATGTGTGATCAGAGGCCACCCTTTCATTGGTCGTCCGGCGCTAAGTAGCCCAATGATAAAACGATATATATAAGTAGTAAATTATCTGCTTAAAATGTTATTTTTTTTAGTAAAGTTGCGTGTAAATATATTGAAAAAAGGTTCAATTATTTGTGTTCATTATGAATATTTTGTTTTTGAGTCTTGGATGTTTTTAAGTAGGTACCTCTACGTCGTTATACGCATAATACAAGCTCTTTTGAGCTTACTATGGTGCTAGTTAATTTTGTGTAAGATTGTCCCCTAATATTTATTAATTTATCTTTTAAAAACTTCACTAAGCGAATCTGCAGCCGATGGTACTTTGAACACTTTTAATGAGGTGAAGATATACAGTATATATATATATAGTTGTTATAAACGAGTTTACTGAGCGTATCCAAAATAGCAAAGAACAAAGTAATCAATTTCACATTTTAACATTATACACATGGAACACCTAACCTTTTACAGACAACACAATCGAACTTGAACCCTAATTCCCACAGATTAAATTGAAAATATGTTAAGTAATTCCGCTTTAGTTACGCCCAATTGGAATGACAGCTTCCACCCAATTAATTTTTCATCTACCCACGGAAAGGAAGGAACCATCAATTTAAGCAAACGATCAATTTTTATACTTGATTGATGTTTCCTGTAAATATTCAATGCGTCTTTTATAAGTATCATGGCGGTTGAGTTACGAGGGCGTATGAATATATACAAGGGGTTTAATTTTTAATTTGACAGTAAAGTATTTATGACGGGTAAAGTTAGCCATTTAGCGGCTATATACTAACTGTGCTGGGGCTGTATTCAAATTACGTAAGTAAATATTGTCATTGAATTGGTATGGGAATTTACCACGCGCGGCGGTCCTGAGAAGTTTCAGTTCAGTATTTTAGCTTAAATAGAGTGCCGCTAAGTTAGCCATTTAGCGGCTATATACTGTGCTGGGACTGTATTCGAATTACGTAAGTAAATATTGATATTGAATTGGTATCGGTTTGGTATGTACCAAGCGCGGTCATCCCGAGAAGATTCAGTTCAGTATTTTAACAACGGATTGTGTAAGAACTTACTCATAAATATGTACCATCGCTCTTCAGATTAGGGTTTCGGTACTTATTTATGAGAGGATTAAATCAATATAATATTTTGCACTTGACTGTGCTTGAAATGTTAAAGATACTAAGTACAATCATACGGTTCTGCAGCGTCTAATGGAGCGATCGTGCAACGGCTGCAACCGTAGCAAGCACCTTCTACATGTTGCATACCAATTCTCTGTAGTCTAACTTGAGTATAACTGCCTATAGGTACTAGTCGTAGCGGCACTGAGTAGAACTCGCGAGACTGACTTAAAAAAAAGCACTTTGAATAAGTGAGTCGATAGCAAAAATCGCTATAATTAACGAGGCCACTCACAAAATTTCTCGAGAATCGGTTGAGAAATACGACCAGGGCTGTTATTCGCTAAGCGTTAAAGCGAAGCGGCTCACCCCGCCGGTCGCCCGTCACGAAACTAGACCTCTACCTACGCTTGGTTAATACACATCGCGGTGTCAAGATATATTTGTGGGTGAGCGTTGAGGTGAGCATAAAACAAGTTACAGAATAGGGGGGCTGTAGAGAGCAGCGGGAAAGCGGGACGTCCGGACATACAAACGGTCTTCGGCCCAAGCTGTACGAGTAGTATATGAACTTCGCTCGCTTTGGTCGCCCGTTCAGTAATGTATGGAGGTATCTTTTACTGCGAACTGCAGAATGGCAAGAGGAAACAAGGCAGCCAGTTTTGCGGTATAGCTATGGATGTGCTGAAACGTCTCACGAAGAGGACTAAAATGCAGTCGTCCGAGAAGGAGGCATTAGCTAAGGGCCGATCACACTGGAGGCAAATTGTGTTCACACACGTGAACGATTTCGAAATCAGATGCCGCAGGGATCGACACAAAGCGCGATGGAGGTTTGGTTGCACAGGGCAGTTCCACAACGCTTCGGAACTCCAGACCACATGCGGCCATACAATATAATTATACCTGAGGGGTGATGACGTGTGCTAATGTGCGACCACATTCGCCGCAAATATTAGCTATGTCAGTCACCTGAGGGCGAACCAGCGACGCTCTCAGCAGTGATTAGCAGTCGCTGAGGCCGAATACGGCTAGAAGATGATGATGATGAGGGTAATATTTTTGGATAAGTTTATATTAATTTATACACATCGCTGGTCTTTGCTCATTATTATGAGAAACGGTTTTCCACGTTACACATCTTAGAGCGATGTGTTCAACTTAGTGTTAAATGATCCTTGTGGGCTTTTAAGATTTATGTCTACATTATACGATTTAATACTAGTGACTGTGAGCTGTAGAACTCGCGAGCCTCAAACCAAAAAAGAGAAGACAAAAAAAGAAGTTTGAAAAACCAAATCGACAAAAGAAATATGATTATTGAACCTGCGCACAATATTTCACTAGAATCGGTTTGAAAAATGCGACATGTAGAGGAAAACAACTGGACATCTGTACAAACGGAGCGAATAAAAGCTCGCTCGTTCAATCAAGTACCACAGAAAAACAACAAGTGTGAAGGTCTTTCTTCACACCGATATTTCTCGTAAGGAAATGACATAGATTCAACTTGTCACCAATATAATGGGAACACGGAAATTGCCAATAAGGCAGGGATCACAACAGAAATTAGGCCATTAATTTGTCAAACTCGCAAAATAATTGCTTTGGTGACAAAATCAACACTCTTATTGAATGAAATATTCACGATTTAAATTCAAATACTTACTTATAATTGAGGATTAATAATAAGTAAGAAATACTATGGGACATTCTTCCATGAATTGATCTGTTCCACAGTAAGCTCAATTCACAAATTGGATTTTTACAAAATGAAAGCATTTATGGTATTTAAATAAATAAATCCTCTCTCATTTTTATCGGATTCCATATTTAACTAAGATTTGTGCTTTGGCATTTTTATTTCAGATAATCTTAATTTCATAAATGCGTATGTTAATAACATGGCTAGCGAGTCAGTAAGTCTTTGTGTGGGTACTCTGTGCGCGCTAATAAAAAAAGATAATAAGTATTCATGCCAGGCGAGAAAAAGGGATACGAGAGAGGGAAGAGAAAATATTACTAAGGCATACGCTTTTTTAATTGAATTCAGTAACGGAGGATGGAAATATGTTATAAAAATACACAAAGGATATAGTCAAAATACCAAATAGTAAAGTAATTGCGCCCAAGAAATAATTGTTTTAACAAGAGAACCGGATGCTGAACTAAAATACAACAATAGTACAATACGATTACTGTTAGTTAACACCTGACAGATGGATTGCCTTCATTTAATTTTCAACTTTAATCTTATACAAATAAAATAGTTATTACTAAATCGGTAGATGTGGGTAACAGTATTCAGAAAAATGCTTTATCTATATGAAATTAAAGTTGAAAATTAAATGAAGGCAATCCATCTGTCAGGTCTTAACTAACAGTAATCGTACTGTAGATTGTATGACAAGGGTCTAAAATAATCCATATTACCACGAGATGGTTATTTTCCCGAACGAAGTGAGGGGAAATAGTTCGAGGGATAATATGGCTTTTAGACCAGAGTTATACACTCTACTTTTCACTTCGACAGCGAGAAAAAAGTAAAAACAAAGAATATCCATCCACAATCGATAATAAATACCACGGCGAAAAGATTGTGCAATTTGGCGCCATATATTCTTTAATAAACTGCTATTACACAGATACAAAATATTGACACCACTAATAAACGCCTCTGACCGTCTTATAGCCGAGTCCAAATGGCCGAGCGCAGTGGACAGCATACGGTGCATATGATAAAGCGAGATACACAGCGTCTATCCCGCTCTATCTCATAACTTATGTCATGTATGCTGCCAATCACGCTTGAACGTTTGGACGCGGCTATAGACGGTCGGTGTTTATTTTTAAATGATTGTGAATTCGGGAATAAAAAACGCCTAATAATATTTGAAATTTATTCTGTTTCCTGATTGGTTGATTTTAATATATAGCTGTATTCTGATTAGTTGATAGCAAATACTGGTTAATCAAAAATGGTTTTTTAAACAGTTGTGATTGGTGTATTTAATACGTTGAAGCGATTTGATAGGTAAAATCATAAATATGTTTACATATTTTCCCTAGGGGCTAAATGTGCTACTTTAGCCCCGCTATCTAAGCCTAATATGACACACTTTTCGAGCATGAGAAGTGAAAAGGATTTTTTAACAGGGACACATTTATAAAGAAACGAGATTTCTTGTGCAAACGAGTGAAAACTATGGTTTATATACACGTTTTAAGATATCTCTTTGATTTCAAAGTTCTAAGCTTTTCTTTTCTAAACGTGCACAAAGGCAGACGTTGCCAAGTTGTTTTGTAGAACTTCTGATTTTTACAGGCAGGTAAATGTTTTGTAATATTTAAAAGTGACGATAATGACCCTGCTGAAAATTCGAACAAAAGAAATGCGTTATTTGCAAACTTTTAAAGAAAATTATCTACTTTTAGTTCTTCGGCCAAGTTTCGGTTCAGACAAACGGGTTTACTCTCTTACGTTTAGTGTCGTGTAATATAGTCGTTATAACATAACAATATTGCTTTGCTAATCTGCTAAAAAACTTCCAATAGATCATTGCTCAGTTAACATCTATTAAGTAGTTAAGAAATTAACAAAAATTTTACTTTCGTGACTAAGTGCGTGCAAACAATCAATTTAGTTATAAGTTACAACTAAATTGATTGTTTACACGCATTTAGTCACTTAATATTAAGTAAACATTTTGATATTTACATGACAACTTAATACGTGTAAATCGAGCATAGCGATCATGAGATGGCACCTGTTTGCGTATTTCGCATGCGTTTAATGCTCCCTGCGCATGAAACATGCAAATAATTACAACAAACCACCACCATAATGACAGTCGTTTTAATTTTTATTATCTTAGTTACTATAGGAAAACTGTTCAATAGTATCAAATGTTGGGGCTGAATCTATTAGCCATAAAGGAAAAATCGTCTACACAGAATACAATCGTCTACACATAATACAACCAACAGTTGCGGAAGACAAACGTTCATAATGAAAAATCAATGTTGTTACTTTACCGTTCAATCCGCGACCTTTGCTCTGCACAAGTTTTCAGTAGTTAATGCTATATGTTCTGTAGGTAGCTCTGCTCTATCGCATTGGGTAGATAATGGAAATTGGTTTTATTGAAGTATAATTAACGATATGTGACTGCGATCGCTATCATGGTCGAGGTGGGTGTTTCATACACAGATTCTCCTCACTCATATTATAAAACTGCCTGTGACAGACGGATAATTTTGGTACGGAAAACGAAAAAATAGCACACCCAGTTTCGTGTGGATGTTGATATATGACTTGAAATGAAAGTCGCTATTCATGTGATCAATCCTAATTAATTGTCTAATTTTGTTCTTAAGGGGCTACCCGAGGTTTTCATCGATTTTTGACAAGTTTTCAATCGTATCTCCTACTTTTGCACTACAGATAGAATTATAAGTCAAACGGTTATCGGTTCTTCAATTTTTTATCTCCATTTTTGTCTACCGGAGTTTGAAAAGAAATGAATACTTCATTCTGTATGATTTTTTTAAACATTGACTAAAAAACACTTATTTCGTATCTCTATTGATGTGAAAGATCTAACATATACCAAATCTATATATTTGGGTTCGTCTATGACGTCTCTAAAAACGTGTTTAGTGTTTTAGGCCTAAAATTGTTCAACTTTGATGCCAAATATCTCGAAAACAATCAACTTTGAAGTAAATATGAGATACTATATTGCTTAAAGCCGTTGTTGTTAATATAATAAGCTACACAAACATTAGAAAACAGGGATTCAGATAGAAGTTCATTGGCGTATGGGAGCCCCTTAAGCAAATATGTGATGTCTCTGTTTGGTTGTTTAGGTCAACTTAGCGAGGGCACTTGACTGTCAAGCCTCCACATTCCTTTGTAGTTCAGATAGTGTTTGTCCCGGGCTAATGTAAAATTTTAAAATGAATTGCATGTTACGCGTGGAAACGATCCTTGAGCGCGCGTGAGAAATATAATAGATTCCAATGCAAATTCTGAGGCAACCATACGCTGTGTGAGGCTAAAGACATACAATTTTGGAAACACTTGTCATTTGTTTTGTTTTGTTTTGTTTTGTTTGTTTTGTTTTGACGACCGCTTTAGCCTAGTTGGTCACTACCCTGCCTACGAAGCAAGAGGTCCTGGGTTCGAATCCCGGTAAGGGCATTTATTTGTGTGATGAGCACGAATATTTGGTTTATGTATGGTGATTAGTCATGGATGTTTTCTATATATTTAAGTATTTATTTATCTATATAAGTATGTTTATCGTCGTCTAGTACCCATAGTACAAGCTTTGCTTAGTTTGGGACTATGTCGATTTGTGTAAGATTGTCCCCTAATATTTTTTTATTTTTATTTTTTTATTTACTCAACTCATGCTCTTAGCAATTTTTTTGCTGATCTCATGCAGGTCGACCTGACTAAGCTAAGCTTGTACTATGGGTACTAGACGACGATAAACATACTTATATAGATAAATTATTACTAAACTACATAGAAAACATCCATGACTCAATGCGCTTACCACGTTTCAAACCCCGGACCTCTTGCTTCGTAGGCAATCACTACCAACTAGACTAAAGCGGTCGTCTAATGTTCCGTAAGTACATAATGCAGAGTGGTTCGGCCGTATAATGAAGTCAGGCGCTGAGGTGACGAGATGGGGCGCGATGCAGACGACCAATTAACCCTCCCTACTTCAAGGCGACTCACAATCCCCCACCATTCATCCCTAACATAACTTGACTTTGAAATTCGGAATAACCATACGTAATTGGAGGTCATACTTATGCTGGTTCACCTCGGACGAGTTGACGGTAAACTTTGTGGGTACCAGCCCCTTGACTCTTGACGTGATGCTGTGAAACACCTTACGCGAAAATGAAGGCCTTCAGTGTGATTATAAATCCGTGTTGCGTTTTTTTGTTGTTACGTTTATTTATTAGATTATAATATTAGAATCAGTACAATAAACATTGAGATGTGTGCTACCTTTACCCATCCACGAAAAACCAATGAGGTTAAACAATTTTAGACGCTACGTTTTCCAATATTGTTAAAACAACTGTCCTTTAAATACATTATAATAATGCATGGCTACGACAGCATTTGGAAAGGGTACAAAGTTGTACATACTTATTTAGATTACTAAATACATAGAAGACATCTATGACTCAGGAGCAAATATTCGTGCTCATCGCACAAATAAATTATCTTACGAAGATTCGGGACCGCCGAAATTTGCATTCGTGTTTCCAGCCTATAAACGTTTAGCCTGGTTTAAAGGCTAAAGGTATTAAGCAAATTAAATTAAAATACTAGTATTTATTTAGTATTATTAGGAGTAGTATTTTGTCGATCTTTTATACCCACATGACATGTGGGTATAAAAGATCGACAAAATGTATGCTAAAAGTGGCGCTGGAACATACGTTTCATGTGCTCTGCCTACCCCTTTTGGGAATAAAGGCGTGAATGTATGTATGTATGTATGTAAATTAAAGTACCCATGCAGAATTACTGTTTTCTAGTAGTAAGGGTCACTGAGCGAAACTGCAGCCGGACAGGCGGACGGACGGACAGACGGACATGGCGAAACTACATATAAGGTAAGCGTTTATTTATTTGTTTCTTTGAAAATGGGTTCCTGATAAGGGCTCTAAAGATTTCGTTAAGATTTGAAGCACGAGGGTTTACGGGGACGAAGACTCGATCTAGTAAAACCTGAGCGATGATCTCGTAAATTTTCGAACGCTCGTTAGCACAACTCAACTGTCATTATCCCATACAAAACGTGACATTTAGATCTACCTGACTTACGTACAATGCGTTACGTGATCGACCAGCCGGTCTTCCAGGAACTGTCTGTAAAACTATAATTTAGGCTGCCGTAATACATTCATAACTCGCTCACGCTGAAAACTATTTTAAGCCATTAATCGATACAGAACCCAAGTTATGACAGTGCGACGAGCCGGGCTTTGATGTTGTGGTTTGTCAGGGTTGTCGTGTGATTCAGCGAAATCCTATGCTATTACAATCCTTTACAATATAGCGAGAGTTTGTGTCTGGTATACAAATATGATTTATTGCATAATCACTCAATGGTAGGCATAGTTTAGATACTGTATTGCGTCTTGTAACGCAAATGTATCAATAATCACCATCATCACAGAGCTATATACTTACAAACTTTACCTCTACGAAAAATATTAGAATCTATACATATTCCAATATACTCTATAGTTAAAATTCTCTAAAAAATAAACCAGTATCCACTTAACTACAACTAATCCTTCTAAATAATCTTGTTTAAATGAAAATTAAGGAATAAGTAACCAGCCAGTGCCACAGAAAAACCGAAAGTAGTTAATAAAAGTTTAATCTTAATTGCAGACCAAAAAGCCATGACGTATTTATTTTTTACCTATGTCGTGAAAACCGCTTTAAGAAATGTGGCAGCTTACTATGGGCCTCATAAGAAGGCTCAAAGTCACTCAAAGCGCAATAGAGAGGGCTGTGCTGGGAGTTTCTCTGCGCGATCGCATCAGAAATGAGGCTATCCGCAGCAGAACCAAGGTAACCGCTATAGCCCTTCGAATCGCTGGCACAAAAGCACGTAGAACCGATGACCGTTGGGGCGGAAATGTTCTCGAGTGGCGTCCACGTACCGGAAGTCGTGTGGGTTGACCCCCCACAAAGTGGGCTGATGACCTAGTATTGGTCGCGGGAGGGCGCTGGATGCGGCCATTGTGGTACTTTTTGGGGGAGGCCTATGTCCAGCAGTGGACGTCTTTCAGCTGATATTATGCTGGTGATGAATTTACGAAAGCGACTGTCACCTGACCTTCCAACCCAGAGGGGAAACTAGACCAAAACCGTGAAATTAATAGGAGTATTGTTGGAATAATCGGACGTTGTGTATTTTCCCACTGCCCATCCGTCTAAAAGGGTATTGTTTGCGGATCACTCAGTTGTTTATTCAATTGGATCCTTAACTAGATTGATCGCTAGCAATTTAATTGACGTCGACTTGATCAAAGCCAGGGTATTTTAAACCTAAATTGGTAGTTATTTTAAAGCAGGTTTTAAACATTTTTATTTTTCAGACCGACGTCTGTCTGTATGATTTTAACTCATACTAAAATCGGGCCTCACACTTGTCAATAATCAAATAATTATAATTTGTGTCTAACTTGCGAATATAATTGTATGAAAACTAATTACAATAATACATTTAAAAACTTTTTTGTTGTGGTTTATCAACCTTGTTTTATTATTTACGTACCTTTACAAGCTTTGATTAATTTGCAATGTTCGCATGTAAGTAAATTTCCCGTTAAATAATTTAATATCTATCAGACTATCAATATATTTTTGTCACGACCTTATTTTAAATATGTATTATTTTCGAGGTACCTACTTCATTAAAAATTTAAAGTTAATAATTATTTGTTAAAGAGTATTTGCAAGTATTATATTGTAAGTATGCTGGTGAAGGTATTTGTGTTCAATATTTATGTGTGGTCAAGTTGAGGGTATACGTATAATGAAATTGACATAGTTATCATAAAACCCAACATAGTGGATTAAATTATATTCCATTACCTTCAGTCAATAGAACGATGCTATAAATCAACTTGACAAAGTAGGTAACTAACTAGATAGATTGAAAGCACGCTAACATTACAATGTTTATTCTTTCTAATCCTTAATATCTATGGAACGCCGCCTCTCAAGAAAAAAGGAACTGATTTCGTATTGAAATGTTAATCATTTCTTTCACCCATATTTCTCACTCACTAAGTTCCCAATTGTTTTCATTCAAATCCCTAACTTTCTGAAAAAGCAAGCCCTAAATCCTTTCACGGGCAACGTAAGTAAAGTCAAATATAGTGGGCTTTAAAAGAACAATCGCTTTAGTAGAATTTACTGCTCACACACCAGACTCCCTCATGAATTATCAAAGCCTTACCCCAAAAGTTCCACTAGCATTCTGGTTTAACTTTTAATCCACGGGGATATAAGTTTCCTGAATCAAAACCAAGTTAGCTTTAGTGTTATTGATTAGAAACTCGATGAGTACCTAAAAGACGAAATGAGCTGCGGGTGAGTCAATAAATCCGTAAACAATGGACACTTGAATTGCTCTCGTGGTTGGCTAGAATGGATACTTCGTTAGGATACGATACCGAACGGGTTAATTTGGGGTTTATTTGGTCGTTCGTTAGTAGTTATCTGTCTCCTTATTTTACCTCTAGAACCTCTCGTGAACTTTCCGCTGGTGTCCCGCAGGGAAGGGTGCTTCCGCCGTTTCTTTTTTCAATCTTCATAAACGGTATTACAGAGTCCCTTAGATCGTCTTATCATCTTTGTGCAGATGACCTACAGATCTATGCAGCAGCTATTATTGAGAAGTTTCCATCCTTACTTCATCAAATTAATAGTGATTTGGATTTTATACGGTGTTGGGCGTGCAACTACGGTTTAAAAGTTAATGCGAAGAAATCGCAAGCAATTGTCATTGGCAATCCTTACTATATAGGTATACTCTCGGAAATGGTGATTCTAGGCGTGCTTTTTGATGGGACTGTCATTCCTTTTGCCTCTACCGTCGGGAATCTGGGTATCACCATAGATCAGACGCTCTCTTGGTCTCCCCATGTTGCTGAGGTAAGTCAAAAGATGTTTGCCTCCGTCCACTCCCTAAGCCCTTTGCAGAATTTTCTCCCTTTCCACACCCTTGACTCTTGCCCAATCTTTTTTACTTCCTCTTTTAGAATATTATACATTATGTCTGTGTAAGATATATATTTGGCCTGCACAAATACGACCACATCTCTGAATCTCGTTCTCAGCTCGGCTGGTTACCGATCCGTCGGCGCAGAGACGTGCACATCCTCTCCTTGCTTTTTAGCGTACTCTTCAATCCTGCTTCGCCACGTTATTTGTCTGAACGATTTACGTATATGGCTGATGGCAGTAATCACCGCTTGCGGTCTAACGCTAACCTCACCCTTGCATTACCGTCTAATAAGAAGCGCGCTTACTCTAAGTCTTTCACGGTGCGCGCTATGGAGTTGTGGAATGGCTTGCCGTTGTCCACAGTCCCAGTCTGTGGCATCACTCAAAGAAAAGTTGTGGCTCTCCAACGACTTGTGATTTAATAGGATACTGTATATCCATACCAATATTATAAATGTGAAAGTGTGTCTGTCTGTCTGTCTGTCTGATACCTCTTCACGCTTAAACCGCTGAACCGATTGAGATGAAATTTGGTATGGAGATAGTTTGAATCCCGGGGAAGGACATAGGATAGTTTTTATCCCGGAAATCATCCCCTGAGGGGGTGAAATTGGGGATGAAAGTTTGTATCGAGCTACGATACAAAAGAGTTCTACGCGGACGGAGTGGCGGGCAGAAGCTAGTATAAATATAGTTTAGTATGTGTATACTATTTATTTTTTATTTGTACTGCATGTAGTATATATATGTAATAAGTTTAATTTACTATAGCGTCAAGGCAAATACGTCTGTACACGTGTTAGTTTGTCTATCTTTCTGTTCTATCCTGAGTTTTGATCTCAACTCAATTGCCCAAAGGTTAACTGGAAGAGATCCCTTACAGGGATAATTTCGCCTTTGTACCAATTTAACTTTTTTTGTCTGTATTTATAACTGTCTTGTGTACAATAAAGTATTTAAATACATACATACTCTATATATCTCACCTACCCATTTATTCAGAAGCCGTAATACGAGAAGTAAGTAAATAGTGATATTATCAGAAAGGATTTCTATTGTTTCGTAGTTCTCTTTTACTCCATGATTTTATTGAAACAAACATGAATTACCACCTTTAGCACTTAAATATATTATCAAAATACGAAACTCCACTTGTGTTAAATAAGAAAACTCAAGCTTACCAAACTTCATTAATAAATTGGTATTCAACTTTATATTCGTATATAAATTTACCAAATTTTAACTAATCAGGAAGTGGCTGAAAATAAACATTATTTTCCCACTATAAAAAATATAAGTACTTACGTATTAAAGATAGAAAGAAAGAAAGAAGACATTTATTCACCACACAAAAGACACACAGAGTCAAAGGGAGTAGACATACAATACAATTGACACAAATTGTGTGTGTCTTCGCGGCAGTGAATCGGTCGCTGTCTCAGCATTATGCCGAGGTGTCAGACAGACACCTACAGCGCCGATTTTCAGACAGCACCGTACGTGACCCACGGAACGCAACACCACAAATTAAAGATAAAACCATTTATTTGTCCAACAAAGGTTAAAGGATGTTACAGAATTATGGTCAGTTTCAATATGTGGCGCCTTACGGCTTACAAATTGTTGAACATGCATGTCAAAGTTCATCATTTCTATAATCATTTATAGTATAATAACTTCTATGAGCTAGAACACTTTTTAAGGCATTTTAAATTTATGTAGTTTATTTATTGAATTTTAACACTGATAACTTATTAAATATCTTCGGAGCCATCATGTTTTATAATAAATCAGCCTATATACGTCCTACCACTGGGCACAGGCCTGCTCTCATGGACGAGAGCGGACGGGCAGTGTTCCCACGCTGGCCCAGTGCGGGTTGGGGACTTCACATCATGTTGCATAGTATAGGCAAAAATGAAAGCCAATACAAATTCTGTAAAATTGGAGACATTTGAAAACTGTAGAAAATGCTCCGGTGGCGTTGCACGGCTTGCACATTTAAAGAATTTATAATTCAAGAAGATATCCACATGTTTTAAATTTCCTGCCGCGAAATCCGAATATAGTGGAACATGTTACTTTCATAGAAAACCTTATAAATAAATAAATAAATTTAAGGGGACAATCTTACACAAATCGCACTAGCCCCATAGTAAGCTCAATAAGGCTTGTGTTACGGGTACTAGACGACGATATATTTAATAGATATAAATACTTAAATGCATAGAAAACATCCAAGACTCAGAAACAAATATTCATGCTCATCACACAAATATTTGTCCTTACCGGGATTCGAAGCCAGGACCTTCAGCTTCGTAGGCAGCGTCACTACCCACTAGGCTTACCGGTCGTATAAACGGCTTAAACGAAATATTTAATATTTTGCTCTGGTTGTAGTTGTCCTTGTTAACCGTATTTTATAGTAATAATAACAGTTTTCAAGAAAAACCGCAAATAAAAGATTCTGGTTAGCTGGGATCTTAAAGAAAAGTTCATTATTTATTAATCAATTTATATGAATTATTATGAAGAACCTTTTAAGTTAATTAAGTGAGTGTACAACATTTTTAGCATATATACCTATTTCCATTTTCAATGTCGAGGTTATCAATCGCATATGCGATTCATATAAGTACAGTACCTATGCAATTTGAATGAAGGATTTAGTTTTTTAGTAAGATTACATTTATAGTAAGATCTTTATCTGTATCTCTCTTGGTGCCCTGAAAACCAGCGCCTTTAGCATGTATTGCTGGTGGCCTATGCTGAGTGGCATCTATTTTGGTGAATTCCAATTGTAAGACACACATGTAACATGATATCACACCAAATAAATATATTTCTTTGTTTCTTTCTTGCTTTCTTTTTGTTATTAAAAATAAATTTAAGAATATTTTATTTATTTTTGACGTTACTTACTTATTTTTGGAGATTGGCGGTCATACTTTGTGGTAGGCATAAAATTGTCAGTCGCTTGACAAACACTGCCGTTCTTATGAAAATGCACTAAATATGTACAAGCCACTAATTTAGGTCAGTATCGCATTTTTTGTAAGGCTGGCAGAATAAAAAAGTTGTATCTAGGACCTAGGTGCCAAAGGGCTCCCCGGGCTCCTTTAGGAGCCACCTATACAAACCGGAATAACATAATGATAATATAGTATAGTGCTGTCCCTGTGTGCGTCCCATGACACGGGCAGGGACAGCATCCGCTCGGTGTACTCCTTGCATTTTATTAAATTGTCAAAAGGGCCTCTACGTGTTGGCTCAGTTGGTACTTTGTAGGTACCTAGCTCCACGCACGCCTCCCAAAGGTCCGGGACGTCATTGTCCCGTGAGCGGGAAAGACATATATAGTATAGTAGTAAGGATGATAATGACTATGACAAAATATGATAACACATAATTAAAGGAAATAATGTTGCTAATAAACATAAATCTAATCACGCGGTAGCAAAGGTAAAATATCTATAATAAATGGCAGGCGTATTCTCTTGAAAGTGGAAACAGGTTTTCCAATATACTTATATTTAAGAACAACTCGGATTACAGAGCTTAACTGTCTTCTTAGTGGGTACTCGTACAAAGGTACGTCGAACTAAAATTCAATTTCTAGTTCCATTAGAGCTCCTTCACTTTAGTAAGTATTACTACTAATCTAAGCTAGCAGAAGGGTGACAACCTAGCGTGATTGCGTTTTGTTGGAGTATAAATCAGGCCATCTTTATGAAGACTATATAGGCAGACCACTTAAGAGGGAAAAATACCACGAACTCATCCATACATAAAGAGAAAATGTTATTCCGCTTCTAAATAATTTCCAATCTATATTATTTCTTAGTACGTTATTGACACAATGAAATACTACGTAGAAAAAGGTGTGTAGTGACTACGTTAAAGGTTCTCCTTTTTTCTAAATTTGCAATAAATTCAAAGTTAAGGGGAATGACAGATGCCGACGAAACACTTTCCGTTAACATCTGTCATTCCCATACATTTTATTAGTTTTCTATAAGCGTTAGCGCTTGTCGATTGCAACCTTGTCTAGGCCCCCATTTGCCATCATTAAGTAAAGTCCCTCTTGGTCTGCTAGTAAGAGTCGAATGTTTTGCTCGCCATAAACGCGATCATGCTAGCTAGACAGCTGTATATTATATTAATTGACAAAAATGTTGTGTTTAACAGCAATAGGGAAGATAAATAAAGTGTAAATAGTGTGGTTAACTAGCTTTGTCTTGAAGCGTCGTAATGAATAATAGATTCAAAATAATTCCTAATTAAATACGTGTGTCGAATAGACCGTCCGAAATCCCTTTTCCAACAATTCAGTAACTCAACCGTTTTAGGTTTAGGTTTAGAGATGCTTTATTACTCATGAAAACAATACAGTACACATAACTGAGCTTATGTAAAAAATAAAATAAATTGAGTATTTATCGCTACAGATTCAAAAAACGCTGGTAAAGGTCGCGGGAGACCGCTGGTTCCGGGTGGCGCAGGACCGGTCATTGTGGCACTCTTTGGGGGAGGCCTATGTCCAGCAGTGGACGTCTTTCGGCTGATATGATGATGATGATGATTCAAAAAACGGTGCTGTAAATGTGTTTCTTGAGTATGTACAATCTTAAAATAGCGTTTCGCTTTCCGCCTCTGCATAATAGGTTTTTCTTTAATTACAGCGCTGTCCGATAGTTTCCATTGCTATTATTGGACACCGGCCCTATAATTGCCGTACCACATAGTCATTACTGACTCTGAAAGAGAAGTCAAATAAAAGGAACTCCCGGTAATTGCTGGTTCACCTGAAACTTCGAAGAGAACATAATCCCGTCTTAACTTATTTGAAAGCTCAGGATTTGAATAAATTATTCAGTTCTGAGGGAAAATGTTGGTTAATGGAAAGCGGTAAACTTTCTTTTGATAACGCAACAGCGTGTCTATTGGCTTTCACTAGGTACTTGGTTCCATAACCACTCACTTGGTTTCGGATTTTAAAAAAGGTAGCCTAAATTTCGTTCAATTTTTCTTTATCAAAGAAGTCCATACTTCACTTGGCAACCACAGTTGCCACCATCAGTTTAGGGGTGCGCGAAATTGGCAACTGTGGTTGCCACAAGCAAGTGAGTGGATATAAAACCTACGTAGAATGGGATTTTGACTTTATTTTAACTAGCTTCCGCCCGTGAATTCGTCTGCGTGGGCCCGGTTAAAAACTATCCTATATTTGAATCCAGGCTAAACTATCTACGTGCACAATTTCGTCCAATTCGGTTGAGCCATTGAAGCGTGATTGAGTAAAAAACATCTAAACATCCAAACATCCTTACTTTCGCATTTATTATATTAGTAGGATCTTATAGTATGTATATGTTGATGACCGGTTAGCCTAGTGACGCTGCCTACAAAGCTGAAGGTCCTGGGTTCGAATCCTGGTAAGGGCAAATATTTGTGTGATAAGCATGAATATTTGTTTCTGAGTAGATGTTTTCTATGATTACTTAGATTAGATTAGATTAACACTATTAATTAACTTAAAGCTAATTTACACGAATTTACCTTGCGATCGTCAAATAATATAAATAATAATAATTGAATGTAATGTCACAGGTACAACACAACATTTGAACATAAATATATCTCTATGTATTACAAAATGATTAACGATAAAGTCAAATTAAGTAACATAGATATTAATTTTCTTCTCTTAATGATCGTCAAAATAAAAACTAGAATAAAAGCAAATCCTAGAACAATTCAAATTAAATTAACCGTGTCAAATATATTACAGATCCATATATTCGCATACAGAATATAATGGATGTTCTAAAATATTCTCAGCTGACGTTTGAATTAGGGCTCCCGCTACACGTGTAAACCCGCCCGCCCGAATACCCGTGTTCTTAAGCCCGCGGTGCTAAGCGTCCGTTCTACACGGACACGCCCGAACCCGCCCGGTCCGCGGGCGGGTACCCGTGTACCCGTACACACGTACCCGCGGGTTCTAATTACACGCGGGTTCGGACCGTCCGTGGCCGTTTGAGTTGAGGCAAATAGAATATAATTATTTCATTTTACTCTATTTGCATTAGCAACTCTATGGGTTTGGTGTGTATGATGTTGTTTTATATTAGGTATGTGACAAATGAAACATCGCAGGAAGCCTATGTTTACTCTATTGCGTCATAATATTGTATAAACCTAGTATTTTATGTAATGATTGCCCGACAAGGGGCACGCAAAACTGTTTAACTTTTATTATAGCCGCTTAAAGATATGATAGCTAAACAAGAACAGTACCAAGGTAAGTAGAGTCAGCCAAGAAAGTGTTCTACCACTTTTCGGCTTTAAAGAAGGTCGCAAAATAAGGTCCAAAAGTGGTAGACCACTTTCTTGACTGACTGTACATGAGAACTATTTAATTTTAACCGAGCGCTTATTGTATTGTACAGTCGAGGAAATTTAATGTTTAGCACTTTTGATCCTTAACGTCATTCAAATAGAGTTGACATTTGCCAAACCTTCATTTTCCTCGACCGTACATGCCATTATGGTTCTAAATAAGGGACTGAATGTGGTATCGAAATTAAGGGTTTTAATTAACGGTACTTAATAAAGGTATTGCAAGGTATACCGTTTTAAACCGTACCTTTACTCACGAGGTTGAATATGAGCACCGAATAAAGGCACTGAATCAAAACGATACTTGCAACATTACTCTGCCTACGATACCTATATAAAGGATACAGTAATCATTTTAAAAGAAAGGTACTCGAACAAAACCATATTGTGACAATTTGCTACAGCTTCAAAGTTTACCGTTATTATATATCCGAAACTAGAGTAAATTCTATCAAATGAATGCAAGAAAAATACGATTTTGTGCTCTCATGATAAAGTCGTTTTCTGCTTGCGCTTTTGACAGGATTTTATCTCACAATTTCGGACGTTCTAAACATCGTTGATGTAGTTTAACGAAGTTGAAATAATTTGCAGCAACGAGATTATAATTTGGAAAGGCATTATCAGTGTCTTGCAACTTTTTTTGGATAAACCCAAAAGTCGTTGAATTCCAAAGCAATATTACGTTTTATGCGTTTGCGATAGTCGAAATTTCAACAAAAAAAATGAAGACGTCAATTTAGAACATAATTAGTGTTTAAATTCGTGCATATTCGTTCATAAAAAGTGTGCAAATATCGGTCCAGATTTCTAGATACGCATAAATAACTTTGTAAGCTCATATAAATATATAGGATTACAAAGTTACATTTGCAGTGAATGGAAGAAAAAATTAAAAAGCAAGAATGAGACTGCAATCATAATTTGTATGTATTGATAACACAATAACCTACAAAAAAAAGTGAGATCCCATAAAAAACATTCCATGTAAAAAAGAGGCCAAGTCTCGAAACTCTTCCACCGTGTGACTTGGCAATCACAAATACTGCATAGTTTTAGGTGTGCAAAAATCCATAAATGCAGTAAAGTTGTGTGATTGCCAAGTAGCAGAATTTTATTTAGCTAGCAAATAAAGAATAATAAGAATGCCTGAGACTCGGTACTTCGAAATATCAAAGTCATCGACCGCTTTAGCCTAGTTGGTAGTGACGCTGCCTAAGAAGCAAGAGGTCTTGGGTTCTAATCCCGGTAAGGGCATTTATTTGTGTGATAAGCACGAATATTTGTTCCTGAGTCATGGATGTTTTCTATGTATTTAAGTATTTATTTATCTATATAAGTATTTTTATCGTCATCTAGTACCCATAGTACAAGCTTTACTCAGTTTGGGACTAAGTTGATTCGTGTAAGATTGTCTCCTAATATATTTAAGTTTATATTTATCTCACAACTTTTTAAGGTGGAAGAGTTTCGAGACTTGGCCTCTTTTTTACATGGAATGTTTTTTTATGGGATAAAACTTACTAGCTTCTGCCCGCGACTCCGTCCGCGTGGAACTCGTTTATATCCTATCTCCCTCCTCCAGACTCAAATCTTTATACCAAATTTTATCTAAATCGGTTCAGCGGTTTAAGCGTGAAGGGGTAACCGAAAGTTACAGGCAGACAGACCCACTTTCACATTTATAACAGTATGGATTCGTACTTACTTTTTTTAAATCTGAATTTGAGAAGCTAACTTTACGTACTTTGTTATAATTTGTTACATTTATTAATCTGCTATTTTTATTAACACAAAAAAGATGTTATAATTGCAAAGCTACGAACACTCATTTAGTACTTTTATGTACATTCTTAGAACTACGCAATAGTTCCTAGCTTCACACCTCAAGGACGGGTAGTACTACCCGTGCGCTAATTACACGGATCCGTTCGGACCGGTCGCTTAAACCCGCGGGCGTGTTACACGGGCACGGGTACCACGAATACACGAAACCCGGACACGACCGCGAGCCCTAGTTTGAATGTTTCGTCAGATGGTTCAGTTCGCAATTTGGCGGGTAGACGCTCGTAGTACAAACGACAACACTGTTAACTGACCATCCTGTGTTTATATAGAACCTTATTACAATGCACTTAAGGTGCACTGATGGTCAGTCAGCTGTGTTGTCGATAGTACGTTGGGCCGTTAAGGTAGAATCAGACTCTGCCATAAATATAACTATAGTTTTGACGGAGGAATATCAACTCAAAACTCGTTAAAACTAGCCAAAACGCGCGTGGAGCCCCTTAAGTTATAAATACAACTGTATCTCTAAACAGAACTTTAAGATTATACAGACATTATTTACTCATAGCTGTATAATAATGATATTAATGATTTCATTGGTTTACTTTTGTTGTGACGTTGTCTAAGCTTCGTTTGTCATAACATTGAATATGGATGAACTCAAACACCTAAGACAATGGTTCACACCTAGTTTAGGGGTTGGAAGTTTTTGTAAAGATATGCTGACCTATTTGTACATTCTACCTGCCCTAGACTATTGGTTCTGTGAGGTGTTTTCAAGTGTGTGGTTTACAAATAAAATACAATAGCAGCGAGCGTAGCACGGTAGCTGTTTTATCACTCATCGTTGTCGATAAGACAACCGTCACTCTCGCGCTCGCATACATGTTGAAATGTGACTTAGGGTGTCTTATCCACAGCGATAAGTGATAAAATGGCCACCATACTACCCCCGCAGTTCGGTAATGCCTTTAAATGGATTTAAACTTGACAATAAAGGATTTTCTCTCAGCCAATATACAATTACTCTGCCAAAGGCTTTCATCTCCAGATAAAACTCATAAATTTGACTTCCTTAAATATATTGTTGTTTCTTTTGTGTTGCTTGCACTTTATGTCAATGGTAATAAGGTTCAATATAAATACAGGATGGTCAGTTAACTGTGTTGGCGGTTTATACCGCAATACTTATTATTAATTTATGAGCTTCTTTATGTGCAAAAGGAAAAAACGTCTGACGGTAGTAGTTAAACGTTATTTTGGTGAAATGAAAAATAGAAGAAAGTCAAGTCCATACACAATAAAAAGATAAAATCAGTAATTTCATGACTCGGTTAATGTTCTGGTGTAATATTAGACATAAGTAGCCATGCTTTCATAGAATTAGATTACAATGCAATTCTTTACAGCTTGGCCATTTTAAGATAATTGATATAATTCAATTTCAAATTAAAATTAAAATTAAATATTACAGCTCTCCAACAATGGAAAACTTAAGAGTCCGCAGTAAGCTCGATTCTCCATACAAATGTAGTTACGCTCTCATTTTAAAACTACATGTTGGATTGTAACGAAACTATGCAAGTACAATGACATGAGGTATATCCAGTTCTGTAATTAGTTTATGTAGCTTCAGATACCAAAGTAAAAAAATACACCGAATTTAAGTTTTTCATACAAAACTTGTTTTTCATTTGTTTTATAAACTGGAACCATATAGGTAAACTAATTACAGACATAGGTATACCTCATGTCACTGTATATGCAAAGTTTCGTTACAATCCAACACGTAGTTTTAAAATAAGAACGAAACTCCTTTTGTATGAGAAGGTGAAATTCGGCCGAGCTTACTGCGGACTCTTAATTAGACATAGGAAAGCTCCTATGGATAGATTTGGTACATCCCGTGCCAATCATTAACGACACATTGAAATGTTATCCGTGCTGTCTTGGTGACAGCAAACTGACACCGCACCCACCCGGACCAAATTTTTGGCCAATAGCCTTGTTTCTCTATCGCACACATTGCTGGACCCTTTATTCAACGTGCACACCTCTCTGTGCCTCTTACGTTAGTACTCTAGGTTTATGTGCTAGATGGTTTTCTTTCTTTGTTAGTCGGTAGTTAGCTATACAAACTAAAGAAGTGAACAGAGTTCCGCTGTAACACATAAATTAACCATAGAACTGTATGGTTAATTTTCGTGTCACAACGGAAAACTTGCATACAAAATTTAATTGAGTGAGTTAAGTGGCCAAGAATTTGGTCCTTACTCTACTAGGGACCGTAGACACTGTTCTATTCTATTAGACACAATAGTAAGTACATAATTATACTTCTATTTTAAATCGTCTTGCCGTCGCAACGCCGCCGCGGCTGAGTGCGTGTGCCTGTAGATATGCAACTTTGATAAGTGTGGCAATGATTGTGTAGTGATTTGTGTAAGGCAAGCCCAAAATAAAGTAGACAAGGTGTTGGGTGTTAGATATGTGATTCAAGTAGAACGACAAAATATATAAATCAAGATTAATGAAATAGAAGAAAATTCTAATATCTACTAATTCTAAACTTGATTCCCTACACTTGACTTCCTACTCCTACGTTTGATGTGACATAAAGCTATCTGGAAATCCCTTATGGAAATGAACGACATATTTGAATCCGTGTCCCATTTCACTCGACAAAATGCATGCTCGAAAAAACATGTCAAGGGGAGATTGTAGCCGAAAAAGATTAAAATTCCGATTCAAAATGAAAACATGTGTAAATAGTTACTACTGGAGTGTTTCAAAGCATTTGCTTTGAACTAATCTAACTATTTATGTGTTACATATTTACGTGGCAGAAATAAAAAAAACAAGATCATAATAACAGATCCGTAAATTAAATATCAAGGGCGTTAAACTTTAATATTAACAAAGTTCAATGAAGTAAATATGATGAAATGAGCCATAATTATTATAGTGTGACTGATATGATTTATTAAACAGATTCAACTGGTTCATAATAATACAAATTAAATAAAGAACCGTCATGTGAACGGATGATTGAAATGTTATTGGGTCAAGCACCTCGGAATATTCACTTTATTACATTACTAATAAACAGACAAATAACGAGGAAGCGACCGAAGATTGCTCAATAGTTTTGTCCGTAACGCTAAAAGCTGGATGTACGCCAAAAGCCGTGCCATTGAGTCGTGCCGAGGCCAAGGTGCCGGTGTCAACCAAGATTACGCTGCGATGTATTAACGGCACGGAAATCATGTCATTAGATGTAACACACCGTAGCTCTAGCCCTCCATTGCAACGAAGGCCTTCATTTCAATGTTATATCCATCCCATCTCAATTTCAGGTCATCCCGCTCACAAAATCCTGACTATTCGTTTACGCAAGTATGAGCATATCAAACAGCAGAGCTGATGCATTTTTATGTGTCAAAAATGCGTTCCTAAATTGATTCACACGGGTATTCTAATTTATTTCCCTAGTTGCATATTAACTTCAACATTATCCCAACTGAACGCTCTGCAAGAAAAACCTTATTTAAAATCCCAACACAAGAAACTTAATATATTTTTTACATTCAAAACATGCCCTTTCTGTTGCTTATCAAATCATCCACCAACCAAACTGTGGTTTATCCAACGGAGGTTTATCCGATCTGAAAATAGAAAGCCTTCTAAGTTGCTTCTCAAGTTGCAATGCTCCTGGGGAAAGGGGGTTCTTGGAAAAGCTTTTTGTGTTCCGCCGAGTGTAGGCTGTCGTCTGATGTCTCTAAATGGCTTCTGTCAATTATCTTCTTATTACTTAACGTTGCAGTATACTTGGTAAAAGATTCGTTAAGAGCAGGGATGTTGCAGACATTCGCATTCGCAACCGCGGAAGTTCCGCACAAATTTCAACATCAGCATCCGCAAAAATCGATGCAGAGTTTTTGCGGATGCGGATGTAGTGCAATTTACGACAAGACAGGAACTTACCGCGCGCGTTTAATATATTTTCGAAATAAGTCAAAAAAACTTCTATTCATTTCTGTGACCAAGAGCAGACGCGTTTTTGATTAGTTCGCTATATTGTAATTTATTGTCATCGTGTTTGATGATTGCGTGATATCATAAAATTGACGTTGTTTTTCAACGTTTTTTAGTGTCTGAACCCAATATCCGCATCCGGCTCTGTATCCGCGGATGTCAAAAAAATCGCATCCGCGGCATCCCTGGTTAAGTATCATTCAAACGAAATATTAAGGTATTATAAGGCAATGTTGACCCTGCCTACGAAGGCGGAGGTGGGTTAAAATCCTGGTAAGGGTATTTATTTGTGTGATGAGTACGAATATTTATTGCGGAGTCATGGATGTTTGCTATGCTTTTAAATATGTATTTATCTAAAAGTCTGTATATCGTCGTCTGGCACCCATAGTACTTCGTAAGTAAGCTTATTCGTTAAAAGCCAACGTCTAAAATCGGTACAGAGTGACTACTTAATGCGATGAGTTTGACTAAACGACGTAATTTGATTGGACAAGCGGGCGAAGCGAACGACTTCTCCGTTTAAATTAGAGCAATAAATATTTCGTATGTCCGGCGTCTGTCCGGCTGTTCTCCTCTACAGGTCGCATTTCTCAACCGATTCTCATGACATTTTGTGAGCAGTTTCAAGAATTAATAAAAAAAAGACGCTCGCGAGTTTAAATGACTACCCTTATCCTGCTACTAATTTCAAATCCCCCTTTACATAATTATTATTACCAGCTTCGATGGCATTTTTCCTAATAATTGAAGGATTTTTTTAGCCTGTGCACGAGTTTATTTATTCTTCAAATGGCCACTTAATGCCGTCGTTCAACATAGGCGGTATGCAAATAAGCTCGTTGAATCAGGCGATCAGGGTAAGCGGAATAAAGAATCTGGCAACACCGATCCATAGCTTAAACACACCGGACTAAGGCAGGTGCGCACAGATACGCTGAGAATGTAACAACGCGTTAAATAGGTTGGCCAACATTAGGAATAAAATAACTATTGTGCTATCAAAGAGAAAAAAAACGCAATATCCTAGTTGAGATAAATTATTACAACACTAGCTGTTGCCCGCGACTTCGTCCGCGTAGAACTTGTTTTGTGTGAATTTAAGGTTTAACCCTTTGGACGCAAGAACACCCAAAAGCGTTGCGTGTTGTCGTGCCAAAGGCGCCAAGAACACAGTTTAGGTGTTAGGGAGTGCGCTGTAAAAGTCACCTTCATGCTTTCAACTAAGGTTCATAATCACACTCTTATAAGAAATACCTGTCACTTTCGGACGTGAAGAATGGCGTCCAAAGGGTTAATAATGTCTAAAGGTGGTTTTCCACCGGCGAGGCGAGGCGGGGCGTGGATGGGCGAGAATTGAAATTAGTATGGGACTTACTACCTATTTGCACTGAGCGCGCGCGCGCGCGGTGGTAATTGGTAGTAAGTCCCATACTCATTTCAATTCTCGCCCATCCACGCCCCGTCTCGCCTCGCCGGTGAAAATCCACCTTTAACCACCATTTAAAGTTTTAATCGCCCAGTACAGTTTTGATCTGTTTGGAGATTTAGATTCGAGCGCGAGGACGGTTCAATGACAGTCAACAAATAAATGACAGCAAAATATAAGAAAATTATAAAGTCAATATGGTAGTTTCTATATTACTTACTAGCTGCCGCCCGCGACTTCGTCTGCGTGGACCCGGGATGAAAACTATCCTTTATTTTAATCTACGCTATAAACTATTTTCGTCCAAATCCATTGAGCCGTTTAACCGTGATTGAGTAAACATTCAAATATCTATACATCCAAACTCCTCTTTTATAGTATTATTTAGTAGGATTCAATCAATAATGTACTATAATTATGGGACTATATCCCATTAGTCGCGTAATAACACTATCTCTGGAATCGACTTATAATTAAATAGGCTATAGTGCTAAAGGTAAAAGGCAAACATATGTTGTCGTTACATCGCAGTATTCTTTTATAGCCTTATTTATTTTTCTGCGTTCTGTTCAAAGAAATACCTTATGATTTACAGGGTAAAAATGCTTTTGCAATGGCTTGATTGGGTGAGATACGGAATTGCGAAAGTTATATGTGTTGATATTTCGATATCGGCCGCAGTGCGCTGGGTCTGAATCCAGGGCTCGACCTCATCCATAATTCAGGACACAAGTTGCCGGCCCAAAATGGCTTGTTTTCTTACTTAAGACAAAAAGTCAAGTGAAAGTAAGCACGTGTAAGAAGGGCTTACAAATTATGATAAGAATAATAAATAAGAGGATATATATATACGTTTTTCTTAATGTAAATGAAAAATAATCATTATTTCCATTATTATCTACATCATTCCGTAGTTAAAAATATCTTGAAAATCCATTCCCACCATCTGTACTGCAACCTATGAGCAATCTACGGATATTCTCAAGCCAGTAGGTATTATACGAGTATTATCGGATATTTTAAGGGCAGCTTAATATTTTATCCTCATTTTGTATTTTTTTCCTAGATACACAAACAATCCTCTAGTTAGATTAGGTAGTTAGTTCAGCAGGTCGATCACGTAACGCATTGTACGTAGATCTAAATGTCAATTTTTAAATTATAAACACGCGTTTAAAATCTTAAGCCCCTTAGGTCGTACTATGAAGATTTGTATGTAACCCTCAAACTTGTGTCCCGCTCACTCGATAGTTATGCTATTCATCTGAGCACGGAACGCATGTATAAAATAGGTTTTTGGCAAAACTTAATCATTTTTGACAAATAGTTGTGTCAAGTTTACATTATATATGAATTGACAAAATATTATTTATAATTTAGAAGAATATCCAATTTAAAGCGGAATACAGCCTAACTTTAATCATCTTTTTTTGATATAGGTTAGTTTGTTAAAAATCGGTAAATATGTATTTACAAATTTCAAATATTAAATAAAAATCGCGTTACACGCATGTTACATTGTACAATAATAGTTGAAAAATGTGTACAAATCGCAAGAGTTTAAAGTGTTAGCACATGATATGTTAGTTATCATCTTCTACATGCTTTAGAAAATAAATTACTATTGATATATATGATATACGCAACAGTAGAAATGTCTTCCAAAAAAGAAGTCAGTGAGCGCAAACAATCAAAAGAGTTTTTGAATGTTACTATTTAGACGGAAAATATTTCATTTTTTTTTTCAGATTTACATTTATAAGAAATAAAAATGCATACTCTTTGCTTACTACGTATCTGAATATGTTATAGGTACGTCGATTATGTAGGACGTAAACAATCATATCTAGAACAGAATACCACTGAAGTACACGTATCAACACTAATTAAGTAATTTATAACTACCTACCTTTCCTTAACACCACTGTAAATCTTGTTTATTCGCACCCGCAGACTGCCAAGATGTATCCTGTAGGCTTAGCCTAGTTTGGAGTCTGATGGATATACCCTATATCATGTAACGAGTGTTTTGTGAAATAAATCATTTTATTTATTTATTTATATTTATTTGTTAATTACACGTTGTAACATTATATATTCTATACATATAAATGCCTATTTCCTGACTGACTACTCACTCACTCACTCATCAACGCACAGCCAAAACTACTGGAACTAGAAACTTAAAATTTACACCAGTACTTCCTTTTATGACGTCGGCAAGGGATAAGACGGGATTTTATAAGGGGGTTAAATAGGGGTGCAATGTTTGTATGGGGAAACATTATTTTTAGAACTAGAACTTGAAACTTTGTAGAAAGATTACTTATTAAGTTACAAAAAAGGACTTTCAGCGTTTTAGAAAATTCCACTCCTAAGGGGGTTAAATAGGAGTGCAATGTTTGTAATGGGGAAACATTATTTTTTAAACTAGAACTTGAAACTTTGTAGAAAGATTACATATTAAGATACAAAAAAGTACTTTCAGCGTTTTAGAAAATTCCACCTCTAAGGGGGTTAAATAGGGGTGCAATGTTTATATGGATGAAACATTATTTTTTGAACTAGACTTGAAACTAACAATAAACTTAGAATACAAAAAAGGTAATTTCTGCGTTAAAAAGGGGAGAAAGTTCGATGTTTGTATGGAGAGCAAGACATTTTTAAAAGTAAGAGATTGCCAACATCGGTTTTAGACTGTTTGTTTAAAAACTAAAAAACTGATTTCAGTGTTTTTTATAAGTCTGTATGATGAGCAAGACGTTTTTAAAGTAAGAGATTTGTAACTTCGGTTTTAGACTGTTTCTTTGAAGACTAGAAAAGACAAATCGAAAAGAAGGTAATGTTAGATTAAAACTGCGGATCATTTTGTTAATTTAAGAGGTTAATTTTGGCTAATCAAAATAGTTTATTCTCTAATACCGATAAATGGGGTTTGGGAATGGAGATGGAAAGTTCTACGTCTTTTGGCATATGGGTGAATTGCAAAAAAATTGTACATTCCAAAATTGGAAAATGTCCTCTTACTTCAAAATCCTATAAAAAATAAGTATTCAAGTAACATGTATTCCAGATACGATTTCACGTGGTCTTGTTCATAGTTTAATAGGATTTGTACAGTTTTATATTATACCTATGATAAAAAAAAATGAAATGCATTTACGATAAAAGTTGATTTCTGCTCCGATACAAAATTTATCCGTCTTTTGTGTAACACACAGTAAACAAAAAATCATACCTTTGATTTACAAGCTTTGGCCAAGAAATTTGCTCGTGGTCTGTTTAATACCATGCAAAACATCAAGGGAGTGGTTTTTCAGGTCTCTAGAACAAATATTTTATATCAATATCTTATATCAAAGTTCGGGGAAAGATTTCACTCTTTTGTGTATCGTCAGCTGTGTAACGC
This sequence comes from Epinotia bilunana, assembly GCA_947049275.1. Lineage (NCBI taxonomy): Eukaryota > Metazoa > Arthropoda > Insecta > Lepidoptera > Tortricidae > Epinotia > Epinotia bilunana. The sequence goes on along the minus strand of OX346259.1, from coordinate 24,447,093 downwards.
GATATTTCGCATTTTGACGTAGCAATGAACGCATCCGCAACGTTTTTAAGACTGGCAACTCAAAGTGAACTGCCAAAGGAATCGCACGTGCCGGTAGGCATATTAGTTTCTGTGCAGTGATACTAAACAGTGCTTCGGAGGATTTTTTCGCAATTTTCAAGACATTGTGTTATGCTTAAAACAGGTAAATGAATCGTCTTCTACGTATATGTTTACTTAGTTTAATTACGAAAATAGTGGGTAAACGGTTTGGCCTTTGGGGGTACTTGAATTCCTTTAATTGTTTCTTCTACACGTGTTGAAACAGTGTAGGGCATTGATTTTGGCTTCGTTTGTGTAACAATACATACCAAAACCAAAATTAGGGTTCGTTCATATTGGTACATTAGTACAATATTTTATAATGTGTCCGTAACATTAAAATTATCATTTTTTTTGTATTAATTTATTATTATATTTAGAATAAGTATATAATAAAGTACAGACTAAGACACACAAAAGAAACATGATCGTCCCAACTTTAGGGTAGTGTTTTGTTTAGATATCTATAATACTAAATTATAAATATTTTTGTATGTTTGTCGGTAGCGAAATACGCACTAAGACACACAAAAGAAACCTACACAAAAGTAAGGCTTATTGTACGACTGCCCCAAAAAAGAAGTGCAATGTTTTCAGGGTTCTTAGTATGTGTGCGAGTTTCTTTATGCCACCAGACCAACTAAACGCCTCAACCAATTTAGGTATGTGAGGTATCGTTAGAATCCTTACGTTACCCAATACAAAATAAGGCCAAGTCGAATCCTTTTCTCGAAGCAGTTCAGGCCATATTCGACCCCCCTATAACTTCGTTGTGGATAAAACTAGAAGCCTCAATTTTTAGTAACCAAGCAGGCATTGTATAAACACGGTATGTTTCAAATTTCATTCAATTTGAACTAGTAGTTTAAGAATTATAACTAGTCAAAGTTTCTTAATTTTGTCACTCACTCACTCACTGACTGACCCATCATTAAAACTCTAAGACACTAAGAAGCTTTAAATTTAGAATACAATTAGTGTTTAGCATATAAATCAAGGGAAAACTAAAATAATTTGCAATTTCGGTCCATTTTTCTTGATACACTAACTACATCAATAACTTTGTAATCTCATACAAATATATAGGATTACAAAGTTACATGTGTAGTGAATGGGCCAAAAAATTTAAAAAGCAAGAATGCATTCATAATTTATATGTATTGATAACACAATAACCTTCAAAAAGAAGTGAGATCCCATCAAAAAGCAGTCCATTTAAAAAATGGTCAAGTCTCGCAATTCTTCCACCGTAAAAAGTAGTGAGATATTTCGTAGAGCCAAGTCTCAGGCATTCTTATCCGTCTTTATTTGCTAGCTAAATAAAATTTTAAGACTTGGCAATCACACAATGCTACATATAGTTTTAGGTATGCAAAAATCCATAAATAGTTGGAATTTTATTTAGCTAGCAAATAAAGGTTAACAAGAATGTCTGAGACTTGGTACTACGAAATATCTCTCAACTTAATGTCAATGAAATCCCGCTCGAATGTGGAGCAGCCCAACTGGGGAAGTACCTCCGCCTTGCAGAAGACCACAGCCATAATGCTCTGTAGTAGTGTTGTGTTCCTGGAGGTGAGCAAGGTCGCCAGAGCTCCCGAGAGCGAGGGAATTTGTTCCTTCAGCTGTCAACACGGCGAATCCTCAAACATATCAAGGGTTGGCAACGCCCATGTTACTCCTTTGGAGTTGCATGCATCTATAGGCTGCGGTATCCGCTTACCATCAGGCGGGCCGTACGCTTGTTTGCCACCGTCGTTGTATTAAAAAAAAAACTTTTTATTATGGAAGTTTCGAGACTGCCTCTTTTTTATATGGGATATTTAATTTCTTGAACTTTTTTAAAAAAAACTAGTATATATGAAAGCGATGCGAACCTATGGTTTCAAAATTGTGGTAGGTATTTATTTATAATTTTTTGAAATAAGGACTTTTTTTACTAATAAGCGACAGCGGCTTTATAATTTCCTTTGTGTAACTTTCTTGGTTTTTGTGTAACAAATTTGTGAATATTCCATTGTGTTACGTACATTTTCTTTGCAATTCACCCATATGATAATTTTGCTTTCAAAACTATACAGGCAGCCCGGACTAACGTAATTAAAACTACAAAACAGATTTAGACAAAAAAAAAACAGTAGGTAATGTAGCTTAGTAGACATAAAAAAAAATCCTTTAATACATTATAAAAAACAAACAATTTAAGTAGTTTGAAACGTGTGACATACTTAAAATATGTATATTTTTAAAAACGGACATTTCAATTTAAACCTTTTACGCCTAAACCCAGAGCTGAATTAAGTACATGAACATTGGCATAGAGATAATTTGAGACTCCTGTAAGGATTTAGGATAGTTTTTATCTCGAGAATCCATTCTTAAGATGGTAGAAGTTTGTTTGGGACAGGGATAATTAAGGTTACGCCTAAAATAATTTTATAGCAGTATTTCTTCTTAAGTTCTACGTGGACGAAGTCGCGGGCAACAGCTGTCAAAGCATAGCTGACGCCGAAAAATCATGGTTTCAAAACGGTTAATCTATAAAGCTCAAAATATCATTTAATTTATTGATTGCAATCAATGATACCAAAATTGTTTTTTAGTAACATGACAAATTGCTAGTTTTAAATAATAAATACAGGATGTTTATAAAATGCCTAACTAGTATTGATTTGCGTCATAAACGATGCATTAGTGTTAACACAGAAATTATAAGTGCGGGTTACTATTATTTCTTTAAAAACCACCTATGGTTCATCGTCAGAATGAGTTATTGATACAATGCTTTCATCAAACAGGTCTATATTAAATAAATAAATGTATACTACATAAACATTTACTGTATTTTTAATAGATACATCGTATTCTGCAATATATATAACTTAGTGGCTCTGTGACCTGTAGAACTCGTGAGCATGTCTTTTTATTTGAATACGAAAAACATAAGCGACAAAAAAAAATTGAACGCTCACAAAATTTCTCGAGAATCGGTTGAGAAATGCGACCTGTAGAGGGGAACAGCCGTACATCTGGTCGTTAGTTAGCTTCTCTCGCTCGATCAATTATAACCCATTATACCCGATAATAAACCCACCAATCAGTGTCCATAAAAAGATCCATTGCCATATTCTAGGGATAAATAAAAGACAGTCAATTCGCTAAGTAAATTTCCAGCTAAGGGACACATTTCCCGAAGTAATTGCGCACCTAATGCTTGACGAGGTATACGGACATTATAAATAAGTATTTATAGGCTATAAAATTGTTGACAAAGCGATAAGAAGGAGTTATAACGTCGGAACAAGAATATAGTTTTATAGTAAAGAAAGAGCTTACTACTTATACTAGCTTTTTACACCGCTTTTGTGATTTAACTATTGATTATAACCATGTACCAACGATTGTATTGAAGGCATTTTGCAGGCAGACAGCAAATACAGATGATCATTTTAGTACTTTGTCACAATTAACGTAACAATGCTGCGACAGTTGGAATGCGTCAAAATAGTGAAAGTGACAAGGTACTAAAATGATCATCTCCTTTCGCACTTGACTTGTATAACGACATTTTAGCTGGGCCTAATTAACAGCACTCCAAAAAGGACGGGTGTCAACTGTGCCTACGTACTCAAGTTTTAATAAAGGCCAGATTCAAAGTCCTGCCTCGGACATAAGACAAAGTACACTTTAAAGTAAAACACGGGCAGCCCAGGACACTAAAGCGTCGGCGACGCTGCTAGCACAACAGAATGCAGTGAAACATCAACTGCGACACTTGTTTGTCACTATAAGGCCCGAATCACACTGGCACGGTTTGCGGTGGCGGTAAATAGTAAATTTAACGGGTACACTACATAATTCCGAAGAATTATGTGTCCGAAAGCATACCTTTTCCGACTTTGATAATTCCGAAAACCATGATCCGCTGATATATTTGTTGATCTTTCAGGATATAATAAACAGGATATAAAAAACGTGTATATTGGTCCCCTAAGACCATTTCTTTTCAGACGCATTGGCGTATTAATATTGTATACGAATAATCCTGTTAGATATAAGTTTTGTTGTTAATAACTTAATTAGATTATATCCACTTATTGTACTATTTTTTGCTAAATAAATAAATAAATAAAATAAATAAAAATAAAATAAAATACTAACCTAACCTAACCTATTTATGTATTTCATTAAAAAATCTACGTCCAAATTTTCGTTATGTAAATTTGAAATTTCGGAATAATGATGCTTTCGGACAAATAATTCTTCGGAATTTTTGTGTGTTCCCTAATTTGACAGCTAATGACAAGTTTACATTGACCACCGCGGCCCTTGAAACAGGTAAAGCCCCGGCCCGGCCCTTAAACCTTTAAGGTGGCAAATTATGATGACATAACAACTGCTATACAGTATTCTCTATCGTTCGTATTTACGACGAATTCCACTAATAGGACAGTCATACTCATATCGACCATTAAAATCGCAAGCTAGTTTAGATTTTTTTATATGTTGTTAGGACCACTACCAGTGCCGTACATCGAAGTTCGCAGCTTCGAAAGACCTGTGCTAACTTTGCAGCACTCGAAAAAACCAAGGAATTTTCTCACATTTTTTGGTATTGTCAATCATCATCATCATCATCATCATTTCAGCCTATTGCAGTCCACTGCTGGACGTAAGCCTCCCCCAGGGTTCGCCACATGGCCCGATCTCCCGTTTTCGCCATCCAGTCACCACCAGCCACTTTTTTCAGGTCGTCGGTCCATCTGGCCGGAGGGCGTCCTACACTACGCTTGCCGAGTCGTGGTCTCCACTCGAGAACCCGTCTACTCCACCGATCATCGGTTCTGCGACAGATGTGGCCAGCCCACTGCCACTTCAGTTTGCTGCACTTCTGAACTACATAGTTTAGGATACATATTGTCAATATGAATCCTAAACTATGCGGATTTTTAAATAAAAATGAATACGTTGGTTTAAGAAGACTAAAATAGATACAATTGGAGACCAGAACCAGCTCTGTAGGTTAAATACTTACCGAGATAGAGCTCTATTATGTTGTGTAGCCATTCCTAAATCGTTATTTTCCTTTCCTTGAATAAACTAGCATAAACTAGAATAATTTGAGATATTACATACATACATTAACGCTTTTATTCCCAAAAGGGGTAGGCAGAGCACATGAAAAGTATGTTCCAGCGCCACTTTTAGCATACGTGTGGGTATAAAAGATCGACAAAATGTGATATTGCAGTGATAGGTTGCTAGCCCATCGCCCACAACACACTTCAACCCTGGTCCCTTATTCGACTTTTACGACACCCACGGGAAGAAAGGGGGTGGTGAAATTCTAACCCGACACCACACGGAATTTCGCGCAAATGGAAAGCCATATTATGAAAGTTAGTTACATAAGTTTCTTAAAAAATCACGCCGTTAGCCTGTGAATGTGAAATAACGTTTTGTATGGAAAGCGAACCACCTTAAAGATTTATCACAACCAGGTCAATAGTGTGAGGTGGGCGGGGGTTGACTCGGAGGAATATAAACTGCATTGTGGTGTCAGACAGGGTGGGCTCTCATCCCCAATCCTTTTTAACTTGTATGTCAACGAACTGATTGAGGGTCTCAGCAGAGAGCATATCGGATGTCATATCGGCGATACTTGTTTCAACAATATAAGCTACGCGGACGATATGGTTCTGCTGGGGCCGTCAATCGGTTCGATAAAGCATCTTCTGAGATTGTGTGAGGGCTACGCGCAGAGCCATGGTCTTAAGTACAACTCGACCAAAAGCGAGGTGCTATTGTTCAAGGCACGTAAATTTAATACCAACACCGTGCCCATGATCATGCTGGGGGGTGTGGCCCTTAAAGTAGTCGACAAGTTCAAATATTTGGGTCATATGATTACGGCGGATCTCAGTGATGACTTAGATGTCGAAAGGGAAAGGAGAGCGCTGGCAGTCAGGGGCAATATGCTCGCCCGCAGGTTTGCACGGTGTAACGAAGAAGTAAAGGTAACGCTTTTCAAGGCTTACTGCCAGACGTTTTACACATGCAGCCTGTGGGTGAGGTTTACACAGAAGGCCTATAACACATTACGAGTGCAATACAACAACGTCCTCAGAATGGTGTTGAGGCGGCCGAAGCACTGCAGTGCGTCGGGAATGTTTGCCGAAGTACGGACAGACGACTTTTTTGCAATTAGGCGCAAAAGAATTGCTTCACTGCTAGGTCGAGTGCGCGGAAGCAGCAACAGCATGCTAAGGACGTTGGCAGAGCGCCTCGACTGCCCGCTCACAAAATACTGGGTAGACGTGGTTATCGGGAGGGCCAAATAGTTAACCTGTCTGGTTCTCAGATTTCTGTTTCTCTTTTGTTTTCTTTCTTTTATTTTTGTTTATTTTCTGTTTGTTTTATTTTTATATTATACCGTGTACCAAAACTAACATACCTAGCGTGTAAGCTTCCTAAATCTTAAGTTTATTATATAAGTACTAACTAAATATGGATCTCGGTCCGAAATAAACAATTTTTATTTTATTTTTATTTTTTTTTTTATTTTTTTATCAATATATTTTACCCTACATCGACTCACCTGAACCAGATTTCAAAGAATTTCTATTTTATCTGAGTAAAGTTGCTCCACTTATATTGTTCGACTGAATTCAGCCCGAGGCTACGCAATAAGTAAAGTTATCGTTATACTTATTACTTTCAAACATTCAGTTTACCAAAGAAAAGTAAATTTAGTAAAAATTGGGACAGGCTTAAAAAGACTTGTTCTTTGTTCAATTAAAATAAATATTATCACAAAGCTATGCAAAATAAAATGATCTTTCTTAGGTCGCATTTAAGGATCAAAAGGTTCACAGACAAAGATAAAGTATTATACAAACCCATTGTTTTTCTTGTGTTCGGATGAAACAAATGATTGAGTTGAAATAAAAAAAAAAATGCTTCGTACCTAATAGCATAATCGTAATCTATGAAGAAAGTTATAGATTCAACCTCAACAGCTAATTTTAAATATTTTTTTATATATGTATGAATCACAGTAGACATAGTGAGTGACTTAGATAGCTATGTAAAAGTGTAGTTGATTAAGGCGTGAGAAAAAAACTAAGTCATCCGATCCGGATTTGTTTAGGACCATCCTAAAAAACATTCTAAGTAATCTTTAATGACTTAAATACAAGAAAATATTACTGAACATATATTTAAAAAGATTAGAATATTTAGAAAGGTTGACGACCGCTTTAGCCTAGTTGGTAGTGACCCTGCCTACGAAGCAAGAGGTCCTGCGTTCGAATCCCGGTAAGGGCACTTATTTGTGTGATGAGCACGAATATTTGTTCCTGAGTCATGGATGTTTTCTATGTATTTAAGTATTTATTTATCTATATAAGTATGTTTATCGTCGTCTAGTACCCATAGTACAAGCTTTGCTTAGTTTGGGACTAGGTCGATTTGTGTAAGATTGTCCCCTAATATTTATTTATTTATTTATTTATACGAATGATTGAGGTGTCAATCGATTCGAAATTATGCTCCCGGTGACGGGCGGGCGAAAAATACCTTATTGTTAGTTGATTTGCCGTACCTACTCAAGTAGGTACCAGCTTTTTTTTACTTTTTATGCTCATTCAAGTGATTAAATTTAAAAAGTTCTCGTATCGTTTAGAGCCACGTACGAGTAGCAGGCAACAAGTAAACGATACGTTAGTGGCGTTAACCGAGTTTCGATTGCTAGAGATCGCACTTATTGCCGGCGCACCGATTAATCTGGGATGTTTCATCAGTGATTTTTTTATTATTATCTTATTACTTCAGTAAAGCACTTTACAATGACTTAAAACTAAATACAACGTCCCACAAACTGTTTGCACAGTTTGACTGTGGGATCCATGAGTCTATATAATTTGAGGTAGTCTTAATGATAATGAGTCTATATAAAGTGGTAAAGTCCAAACGAGTCCTTGCAAAGAATAACCTAGTTATTCTTGTAACGTAACACTGTGATTGATTTTCTGTCTGAAATACAAATGCCAAATGACAGATTTGTAAAGCCAAACGAATTGTCATGGCATTTTAACGTATAGCCACTCACTTGCTTGTGGATTTTAAAAAAGGTAGCCTAAATTGCTTCCAATTTTTCTTTATTAAAGAAGTCCATACTTCGCTTGGCAACCACAGTTGCCACCATCAGTTTAGGGGTGCGCGAAATTGGCAACTGTGGTTGCCACAAGCAAGTGAGTGGATAGATTTGACGAGCGTTAAGGGAAAAGGCCATACTCAATAAGTCTTTAAAGATGTAACTACAGCTCGTCTCTCATCTCTGTTTTATTACCCGACTGCGCGACGCAAAGGAGGGTAATGTTTATACCAGTCTTTGTATGTATGTTCCTTTGTGGCTCCCTATATTTAGAGCAATGACGCGTAGTTGCAGTGTCCAAGAGGCAACCGGATGGCTCGCGCTATTTGAGCTCCCGAAGTGTTGCCTCTCGGACACTGAAATTACGCGGCATTGCTCTGAACTGAATATAAAGAACTACTAGAGATCAAACGCGTGTTTATTTTACTCGTACGTCAATCGATCTGTTTTAATCTTGCGCTTGTCACTGAAGACAAGACAGTAATTTAAATTCAAAATGGCGACCAACATCAACATATTGTAAAAAAAACCCGGCCAAGTGCGAGTCGGACTCGCGCACGAAGGGTTCCGTACCATTATCTATAAAAACAGTCAAAAAAGTTTGTTGTATGGGAGGCCCCCTTAAATATTTATTTTATTTTGTTCTTAGTATGTGTTGCTATAGCGGCAACAGGAATACATAATTTGTGAAAATTTCAACTGTCTAGCTATCGCGGTTCTTGAGATACAGCCTGAAAAAAAAACGTTTGTTGTATGGGAGCCCCCCTTAAATATTTATTTTGTTTTGTATGTAGTATTTATTATTATAGCGGCAACTGAAATACATCATCTGTGAAAATTTCAACTGTCTAGCTATCGCGGTTCTTGAGATACAGCCTGATGACAGACAGTCGGACGGACAGCGAAGTCTTAGTAATAGGGTCCCGTTTTTACCCTTTAGGTACGGAGCCCTAAAAAACAAGTCGACGAATTATGTTATGTGGGAATCGTTTAATAGGTATTTCAAAATCATTATTAGGTTTCCTTAATCATGTTTAGTGTAAATAAAACTTCAAAACTTTACTTACAGTCTAAATAGTTTGATGGGTCTTGGCATATATGAGAGGTGTCGTTGAAATCCTTATGATGGCGGGAGTAATATTTGAAAAACCGGCCAAGTGCGAGTCGGACTCGCGCACGAAGGTTTTCGTACCATTATCTATAAAAAGTGCCAAAAAAATAACGTTTCTTGTAGGGGAGCCCCTTTAAGCATCTATTTTATTATGTTTTTTAGTACATATTTTTTATACAACGACGGTGGCAAACAAGCGTACGGCCCGCCTGATAGTAAGCGGACACCGCAGCCTATAGACGAATGCAACTCCAAAGTATTAACATGGGCGTTGCCGACCCTTGATATGTTTGAGGGTTCACCGTGTTGACAGCTGAAGGAAAAAATTCCCTCGCTCTCAACACAACGCATCCTCGGGAGCTCTGGCGACGTTGCTCACCTCTAGAAACACAAAACTACTACAGAGCAAGTAGTAGTGTTATTATGGCTTTGGTCTTCTGCAAGGCGGAGGTACTTCCCCAGTTGGGCTGCTCCACATTCTTTTAATTTCTTTATATGTTGTTATATCATCTGTAAAAACTTCAACTGTCTGATAGTTAGACAGTTCATGAGAAACCGCCTGGTGACAGACGGACGGACAGCGGAGTCTTAGTAATAGGGTCCCGTTTTTACCCTTCGGGTACGGAACCCTAAAAAAGCAGTTGGGTTAGGTATGAAAACTCTTTTGATTTCACTTGTTTACTCTTATTTATTCTTCGGGTATTTTTTTTCTCTAAGAATAAACATTATTTTGATATGATTCTATAGACACAGGCCTCCCCCAAATAGTACAATAATGGCAGGTCCTGCGCTACTCGCATCCAGCAGAGTCCTGTCGGCTGATATAATGTGATTAAAATTGGAAATAAAAACTTGAATTGGTTGAATACCTGTAGGTAGGTACTTCAGAAGTTTATTTCCCATGTTCATTGTTCATTCACTGCGCTTTTGACGCTGTTCATAATGGATTCTTCTAGCCTCTAAATTATGGCAATAAAATGCTCGTTTGAACAAATTTAATATCTGCTTTTTGTCGTTATCATCAATATTTAAGAACTTGGTTCTTATCGGTGGAGTAATTGCGGGTTCTATTCTAACCTTTCCCTTGATTCAATGAATTTTATTTATTCTTAGTGCTACATTTTATTCTTACTTACTTAGTTTTCTTACTATGTTTTCTATATTCCATGCAATTATTGTTTCGATTCTGTCGTCATGACGTTAAGCTATCCTTATTAGTTTTCTCCTGTTTGTCTGCTTTCGATATTTATCTCCGAAACTTTTACATAGGGTTTCATCAATAATGTGAAATATGTTTCAGACAGTAAAATATGTTATTCATAATGTGTCAGTCATAAACATTATCAGTGGTGCCTTCAACAGAGTACGTTTCAATAAATAAATAAATCTTTAATGTACAACATATGTATGCATACATGTATGTAACATACAAGTTTTAATTCGTGTAAAGATACTTGTAAGTTTTCTCTAAGAATTGCTTTCTGCGCTCGCAAAATCAAGTTTCATATTTTCGTAGGTCACTGAATTGAGTTAACACCATTATCTTGTTCAGTGATCACTTGGAAATGTGTTGATGAAAATGGTTCAGTCAAATGGTATTTGAATGGTATTGTGTGACAGGCTCCATGGAAAACGAGGATAAATGCATTACTTCGACTTATTGGATCGGACAATGGAGAATCGGATGAATTGTTTTTGTAGCAGCATTTAAATTACTCATTTCATTCATGTGTGTAGGAACAAAAACTTTATGAAGTGCTTACAAGATTAAATTAAATTCTACCAGCGTTTCTGAAAAAGAAGACCACTGTTAAGAAGAAACGCCGAAACAAATTCAACAGTCAGTCATTTTTTGCCAAAAAAGCTTATTGCAATGATAGTTCTTAATTAGATGAGATTAGATTTATTCCACAATATACGACTGCAATTAAAATTACATAAATTTATAGGCGTCTATGTTGAGATCGTCGGCTTTAAATAAAATCAAATAAGTATCATTTAAATATATGATTAAGGAAATATTTACAGGTATATACAATCTATCTATCCTACTAATATTATAAATGCGAAAGTTTGGATGTTTGGATGTTTGGATGTTTGTTACTCAATCACGCCTAAACGGCTTAACCGATTTGGATGAAATTTTGCACGAAGATAGTTTATAGCCTGGATTAAAATATAGAATAGTTTTTATCCCGGGCCCGTGATTATGATGATTATTCAGCGTGATTGAGTAACAAACATCTCAACATCCCAACATCCAAACATCCAAACATCTAAACTTTCGCATTTATAATATTAGTAGGATCGTTGTGGATAAGGCATCTGTCACTCTCGCACTCGCATACTTGTCAGAACGTGATGGGCATCTTTACTACAACGATAAGTGATGGCAACCATGCTACGCCCACTGGGGAAGGACGAAGGATAGTTTTTATCCCGGAAATCATCCCCCAAGGGGATGAAGTGGGGGGTGAAAGTTTGTATGGAGCTACGATATAAACGAGTTCCACGCGGACGGAGTCGCGGGCAGAAGCTAGTTTATAATATTATACCATCGTCATCAGCATCATCATATCACTTTTGCGTGTTTTTTTCAATGTCTTTTGTGAGTGTGATTTCTTTCAAGGAACGAAATCGGTCATTGTGATAAAGAATTAACGCTGAAACACAATCATAATAGATTTCAAGTTATTATTAACAAAATATAGATGGCGCTGTACCAGGACGGTACAATGCGATGCGCTGTTAAGATTATTCCTGAATTAATGAGGTCGTGACGGGTATGGTATATTAAAGTTTGCACGGAACCATCGGTGGGTGTAATTCAAAGTAGATAACAAATCAGTGGATCAAAGTGTAATCAATACAACCTTTTGACTATCTGAGATTAGTCACCTCATAACTAGCTTACTTAATTTCAATTAATCATATCAATATCATAATATATCATATTGAATAGTACGTACTTAAAGAAAAAAGATCTGCATTAAAACACCGGAAAGTAACCAACAAATGTAAAAATTCAGCAGTTTTTTGTTTTATTGTAGTGACCTCGTTACTTCGACATTTTTTGTTGCCGAGACCTTTTGTTCCAAGTAAAAAGTTTTATTGCATTCACCTTGCTGAAACCCTACAAAATCAGTTGAGGGTTATAAATAACATTCACAAAAGATTTTCCGAGGTAACGTCAACAATGAGCTTCAGTTTTAATTTGTTTCTCAAAAAATCGTGGCGCAATCTCAATCCTTAATCATTATTCTTCAGTAGTACAAGTGGTTAAAAGGAACCGAGAGGAAGCAAGTTGCTGACAAGAAAATCTCCACAATGAAGACAAATTGGCGTTCCCATTTGGTGCATTTACGAGAAACCGCTCTCAATGACCGCCCTAAACACTTCCACTCATTAAAAATTGGACATCTATTTTAGATTTAAACTTTCACGATTCTCACACATTACTTTTACTGAACGGGACTTAAACGCGTATCATTAAATTATTTATTTACCTCACTGGGGTCTCCCGACGTTTCGGATGTGTTGCAACATCCATGGTCACGGTACAACTGAAATACAACTAAATAAAATGGACAACTAAATAAATAATTTAATGATACGCGATTAAGTCCCGTTAAGTAAAAATAATCTATTTTAGAATTGTTGAATTTTTTAAAATTTGTCTATTAATTTCAGATTGTTAATATTTTGCACTTATATAGAGTAACTGTGAGGAGGTACATACTTATGTTATGACTGATTTTGAACGGCATGTAATAATAATAGGGCATATTATTGTAATTTACTGAGCACATCAATTTATATTCCAGTGCTGCAAAAAACTGTAATCAATTCTCCGTTGATCAAAATAATAATGTTTATTATCATGTATGTAGTTTGTTCAATTAAATTGCGTGAGAATACTTAACCATTTAAAAAGAAACTTTCATGTACGAAAATACTGGCCTCAAAAATATATATTTACTTCAGAATCATGTCTCTTTAGTACCCACGTATAATTTTCTTACGATTTACCGATCTCTAGATATAATTTCAACACATTTGCTCGTAACGTACCTCTTATCATGTCGCTTTTAGGTTCATAATCCTGGGTATTAAACACGCGTGTTTTATAACATTACGAGGTACCATAAACACCTTAGGTAAGTAGAGTACAATTTTTGCCCGAATGTCTCAGAGCCGAAACAAAGGGTTATTTAAATTTAAATTGTTTTATAATTTGATAATGTTCTAGTTTTTATTTTGACGATCATTACGAGATATCAATATCAATAAGTATTTATATTCCTTATTTTGACTTTATCAGTAATCATTTTGTACTATAGTCCATAATAATGTTGTATTGTAATTGTTGTACTGTGACATTTTATTCAATTAATATTCATTATTTGACGATCATTAAATAAATTCGTGTAAATTAGCTTACAGTTAACTTATAAAGTCAAATAATTTTGTGAAATAAAGAAATCTAAAATCTTAATTTATCCAGGCTAACTTTCACGTTGAGTTGTACAAAAAAGAGTTGAAATTGATTTATTGGAAGGGTTCGCCTGTAAATAACAGCGTTAGATTTGTAACTCAGCTGCACAGACAGGCAGAAGGAAGGTACAATAGGAGGGCTGGGCAGGGTTAGAACGAAGGTCGCAAACTTAATCATGTAACTTTTATACCCATGTCAATATTTCTGATATATTTTCACATTGTTCTAAAAATAACGTACGTCACTATATATTGATCAAATAAAAGTTGTACAGGAAGTTATTTGAGTTTTGTAATGTTACAATGAGATCAATAGAGTATAAAACCACTAAGAGGTACAAAGTGGAGTGCAGTTTACTGGGCAAAAGGTATTTACTATCCGCTCACTTGAGTTAGGATTTAAAAAAAGTTAGCCTAAACTGCTTCTAGTTTTTCATTAGTTATCAAAGCAGCCCATAATTCGATTGCCAACCACAGTTGCCACCATCAGTTTAGGGGTCTGCAAAATTGGCAACTGTGGTTGCCACAAGCAAGTGAGTGGCTAAAGGAAGTGCTACAGAAATAACTCCAATGCTAAGTCGACTTAAAGTTAGGCCACCTATCATGGCAGAGTGGAATCGGGCGAGTAGGTACCTGGATAAAGCAGTTGTACGAAGCAAAGCTACTCGCACTTGGAAATTTATGAACTTGCACTTATCACTAATCAACGCGTGTCGATGTTGGTGTCGTTTCGATATATTGTGTCCATCTTATACTCGTAAATACATAGTTAAGAAGCCTAGTCCCTAACTGTTAGCGAGGGGACATTATGAGAGATACGAAAAGTTTCGCGCACGTTATGTTCAAGTAACGCAACATAACCTATCAGTTTTGTGATAAATTAGGTTTTTTTCCCGATTAACAATTCGCCACGACCGTGTTATGTTTTTGTAATCATATTGAAAATGTTAACTGGGGGTTACCTTATAGCAATCACTAAAATTCATTCCCCAACTGTATCGTTTGACCGAATATTCAGTTCGGCAAAAAGTCGTCTCCGAAACCATGAAATTTTTAGGATACTTAACTATAAAACAAACCTAACCTTCCCGTGGGTGTCGTAAAAGTCGACTAAGGGACCAGGGTCGAACTGTGTTGTGGGCGATGGGCTAGCAACCTATCTAACCTGCAATATCACATTTTGTCGATCTTTTATACCCACAGTTATGCTAAAAGTGGCGCTGGAACATAAGTTTCATGTGCTCTGCCTCCCCCTTTTGGGAATAAACGCGTGAATGTATGTATGTATGTATATAAAACAAACCTAACCTAACGGGTTTTACGCAATGATGTAATATAAAAAAGAGGAAGAAACGTTGTCTATACGAAATTCCGTGTTTAAAAATGGCCACCTAATCTGACAGCCGAGACACGTTTAAGAGCGTAGTAAGCTCGGCCGAATTTCACCTTCTCATACAAACGTAGTTACGCTCTCATTTTAAAACTACGTGTTGGATTGGGACGAAACTTTGCATTTATAATGACATGTGGTATATCTATGTCTGTAATTAGTTTATATGGTTCCAGTTTATAAAACAAACGAAATACAGCCAAAACAAGTTTTGTATGAAAAATTTAAATTCGCTGTATTTTTTTAACTATTGTATCTGCAGCTACATAAACTAATTACAGACATAGATATACCTCATGTCATTGTATACGCAAAGTTTCGTTACAATCCAACACATAGTTTTAAAATGAGAGCGTAACTACGTTTGTATGGAGAATCGAGCTTACTGCGGACTCTTAAACGTTTCCATTGACGACACGAAACAGAGACAAGTTGGTGCAATTGACTCAGTTTTAGTGTGCCACTTTTGAAGCGCTTATAACCTATCCACCTCTTTTTTATATTACATCATTGGTTATACGCAAATAGTATTAAAAAAAAGAAATACTTTGTAATCTTCCAAAAAACTGGCTTTTAGCTGAAAATAAAATTCAGACAAACGACAGTTAGTAAGTATAGTGATTGTGGATAGGATATCTAACTGGGCCCGATTAAATATAATTTCATTCGCAATAATAGACAAACGACTTAAGTGTACATACTTATTCAATATCAAATCATAGCCTACGGGCGGGTTGCTCCAACTTACGATTACAGACCGATCAACGTTATATACAAAGTGTAACAAAAATGGGGTATGAACCGATCAAGGGCTTAACAGGTAAGTATCGTGTTCTAGTAAGAAAAAACAGAAAAAAAAAATTTTTGATGCGATTTTTTTTTTTACATTTCTATGAAGCTTGTCGCTCCAGTCGGCCAAGGTAAGTTTACTAAGGTAAAAAAAAATCGCGTCAAAATTTTTTTTTGTTTTTTCTTATCAGAACACGATACCTGTTGAGCCCTTGATCAGTTCACACCCCATTTTTGGTACACCTTATATGGCGTCGGCAACTGTCATTTCATAGAAAATTGCCAAACATTCCATACATTCAGATTTTATCGAACACCGCCTACGATCACATACTGTTTTGTGCAACCTACCCTAAGTATGACGTCACATACCTCTCTTTTTTCAGCTCGCTGTTCTTTTTTCGGAAGTTGGCAACAAGCACTTGCAGCTCGGATGAGTGCCGGTCGTAGATTTGCGAGAGCTGCGTCGTGAAGTCAGCCACTGAAACAAGATAGCAGCGTTATTGTACGCCGTTTTTACTCGATTTAATGTAAAGGCCTCCTCGGTATATCTCTCTCACTATCACTATCGCGGACCCGCGTTGCTACCGCGGCGGGCCCGCGCTTCTGTGCGATAGAGACGCCGCGCTATTGTGCGAAATAGATAGATACCGCCCGACCCGCCCCGCGCACGACCCGCGTTCGATGTGTGGAGGCCTTTATAGACATTCTGTTTGTACACGGAGGATGACGTAGATGAATAATGTGTGCATTTTACTATATTTATACAGTTCAGACAGCAGCCCCCCTATTCTCTAACTTGTTTTAAGCTCACCTCAACGCTAACCCACAAATATATCTTGACACCGTGATGCGTAGTAACTAAGCGTCGGTAGAGGTCTAGTTTCGTGACGGGTGACCGGCGGGGTGAGCCGTATTAGCGTTTAGTGAGTGCCCTGGAGTGGATGTCGGTGCGGAGGTTAATCAAACTCAAAATAATCTTTATTCAAGAAGGCCTAAAGTCACAAGCACTTTCAAATCGTCAGTTAGAAACAAAATCTTAAGCGATCGTTGTAGAGCCATTTATTCAATTATTATTCCTCAAATATTTTGATTGATGTATGCAGTAGGTGCCAAAATAATTAATTATAATTTTGCAATAAGATCGTCACAACGTGAAAAATTAAAATTGTATTAAAAATACTAGTCTAGAATGTTTCTAGAAAACCAAATGTAGGTAATGTCAAAAAAAGAATAATGAAAATAATAAATTAAAAACAGAATGACATAATTTATAAACGTAATCAATAAATAAAAAATGCAGTCGCAATCAATTCCACGGATTATAATAATTCATGTAGTCTTGTGTGCTATATAAGCTTTCGAAATAAGTGAAGATTATGGGTGGCACCCATTAGCGTAGCCTGGAGTGTCACACACACATTGTTATATTCCAAATATAACGCAATCTTCAATATGCTAATTACTAAATACAAAGCTGTCCAACTTAGATTCAGACTCACAATAGGTAATGCCGGCACAACACTTCACTATGTGGTATTCGTTATTCGGCTAATGCGCCTGCATTCAACGCAGTGTGGAGGGTTAATTCGTCTATGTTTGCTTTATTCGAACGCATAAGCGCGAAAAGCAAATACGCGTATCCGCCGACTTTTCGGTTAGTTCGTACACATCAAAGGATGCAAATAAGCCGAATAACGCGTCGACTGCCCATCACACTTCGTTCACTCATTCATTTGCTCGCTTGCGGCGGTCGTGTCTCGACGTGTTCGGTGTGTAAAATGGAGTGGACGAACGAAGAAGTTATGCGATTTCTAGAATGGTATCAGATGCAGCCTTGCATCTGGGACCCAAAAAATGGTTTCCATACGGTAAAAACAATGAAACAAAAATTAGATGCCTGGGTTGAAATAAAAACTATTAGGGAAGAACGCAAACAACACACATATTTGGCATGTGCGGCATACCGCCACGAAGTGTGGATAAGCATATTTGTTGTTCGCGCACATAACAAATATTTTCGCAAATACGGCGCAGTCACATAACGAATAGTGCATATTAGCGAAGTCTCGTGCTGGCTAAGACACTTGAAGGCTGTTCTAAAGTTATCTATCCCAATATGGGGATCAGTATTAAAAATAACAAAAAAATAATTAAGAAATTGGTAATAGTTTAGAATTTATATTTAAAATGAAGTTTTGAAATTTTTCAATACATTGACTAATTAGCGAATTTTTATGACTACTCTCTGACGCCGCTGGTTAGACGTATGCTTCTTAAATAAAATACTTATTTATTACGTTGTTACTCCGTACATACAAAATGCACCGTGTATAACATAATTCACCTCAATATTAAAGTAACAGCGTAAAAGTTTGCAAACATAATTACGGCTCAGTGGTTACGTATGCGTAAACAGCCTATTAGGCTTTCCAGCACGTTGGCTAAACATTTCAATGGAGACCTACAATCAGAGCGATATTTTGGCAAATTGAATTTATTCTCGTTAGCTTACGCATTATTATGATTTTGGTAAGTGGTCAAATGAAACGTAAGTTGATTGATTCATTTTTGGTTTCAGAGCTTGAGGTAGTTTAGATTTTTGGGTAAGGCCGCGGAGCGTTTTAACCGCCTCACTTTTTTGGAACGATTTATTGCCGAATAAAAACCTCATGGTGGCATTTATTTTTAATATACCTATATCGCAAGTAGAAAAGTAAGCTTTTTTGTTCTTATTCAAACTTGGTGATTTTGCAAATCGTTACATAAAAGTGCGGCGCTTGAAACGCTCCGCGGCCTTACCCTTCTGTGTTATGTTTGTCTTGTTTTATATTAAAACTATTTTTTATTATGTCCGGCTATCCGGCTGTTTTTCTCTATAAGTCGTATTTCTCAACCGATTCTCGTGGAATTTTGTGAGCAGGTTGAATAGATATTTTTTGTGGATTAAGGTTTTCGAAATTAAAAAAGTTTTTTTTTTAATAAGCTTAAAAAGCCTATACTTTGTAAAAAAACATTAACAGTCGTGTTTAATTCAATTGAAATAAATGCTAAATGATTCGTCAAACTAATGAGCGTTATACAGTACTACTCGTACTTACTGTTATTCTGTCTGTGGTTATACTAAATAATAATAATTTTACTAACATTAATTATTCTCATCGTCTTGACATTAAATACGGTCATCCTAATTATAATAATTATGTTTCTGAATGCAACTAATTTATTTTAAACTTGATATGACATCCAATCTGATATGTATTGAATGTGGGTAGACTAAGATCTACGTACCTACCGACGAAGGTGAAATAAAACAGTCTTGAATATACCAGCGTGCGGTGTTATTTGTCTCCCGATTAATATACCTAGTACAAGATATTTGGCGAACGAGGATGTCGAAAACATTGCCTTTAAACGTTAAGGAGTTTAATCTTCGATCGGGAAAGTGGAATACATATATAAGTCAGCTGACTGCGTGGTTTGATATAAGTGGCGTAAAACCGGACACCCGTGCGAGGTACCTCATCGCAGTGGTCGGAACCGAGACGTTAGACTTAATTATAGATTTGTGCTATCCATCGGAGCCGGATGAAGTGAGTTACGATGATATAGTGTCAAAAGTGCGAGAACATTTATCACCTAAGCGGTCGGAGTTGGCGGAGCGTATGTGTTTTCGGGCGTGCAAGCAAACGACGGACCAGTCAATTAGCGAATACGTGGCGCAGCTCAAACAACTCGCGCAAAGGTGTAACTTTACGGGCACTACATATCTAGAAGAGAACTTGCGCGACCAGCTGGCATACGGGATGAGAAGTGACGCGATTCGTTTTAGACTGCTAACGGAGACCAAACTAACGTTTAGCCGCGCGGTAGAAATAGCGACGTCGCTCGAGGCGGCGGATCGAGACTCAAAAGCGAGTGGACCCGGCGGCGCCGGAGCCACGACATCGACGGCGATGTTGGTGAAGGACGAGGGCGTGCACGCGGTGCGCGCCGGCCGCGGCGGCGGCGGCGGCGCGCGCGCGCCCGCGCGTCGCAGGGAACCCACGGCGGCGCCGCGCGCGCGCTGCCCACGGTGCTTGGGACCTCATCCTCCTCAGCGCTGTTCTTTCATCAACACGGAGTGCTACGTGTGCGGCAAGAAAGGACATATAGCGAAAGCGTGTAGGAGACGAAAGACTCACAGCGTCAACGCGTGTACGGAGTCTATTGGGCACGGAAGCGAGGACGAGCCCGAGGTAGACGACGACGAGTACGACGTGCCGCTGGACGTGGTGGGCGGCGACGCCGACGACGAGCCGTGGTGGCGCACGGTCAAGGTCAACGGAGTAAATGTAAGAATGCAATTGGACAGTGGATCGGCGGTAAGCATCGTGTCTTACGAATTATGTAATGAGCTATTTAAAAATGTTAAATTAGTACCTACGGCCATGAAATTAAAGATGTATTCGGGACAAAAAATTGTACCAAAGGGCACACTACCATGTGAAGTAATTTATTGTAAAAAAACCGTTACCAATTTGAATTTAGTCGTAGTAGATTCTAAGGGCAGCCCTCCCATTATGGGACGTCGGTGGATGACGGCGTTAGGTATCGAGTGTAACGCTAAACCGGTATATAGTACGCAATACGAGCGCGAGGGCGTGGGGAAGCAGCTCGCGCGAGCGTTCCCACAGGTGTTCGCGCCGGGAACGGGCAAGTTCACAGGTAAACCCATCCAGCTGACCGTGGCGCGCGACGCGCGGCCCGTGCTGTGCAAGCCGCGGCCCGTGCCGCACGCGCTGCGCGCCACCGTCGAGGCCGAGCTGCGGCGCCTGCAGGCCGACGGAGTCATCTCCCCGGTCGAGACCTGCGAGTGGGGAACGCCCGTCGTACCCGTCATCAAGCAGTCCGGCGAGGTAAGACTATGCGGAGATTTCAAAATAACGCTAAACCCGGTGCTGGAGGACGATAAATACCCGATACCCCGTATAGACGAAATCTTCTCGAATTTACAGGGAGGTCAGCTTTTTAGCAAAATAGACTTGAGTCACGCTTACCAGCAATTACCACTTACGGAAGAGTCGAAGCAGTTATGCGTGATAACCACGTATAAGGGTAGTTTTTGCTACAATAGATTGCCTTTTGGTATTAAGTGTGCTATGAGTAAATTTCAACGAGTGCTCGATAATCTATTTAAGAATATGAATTTTATTGCGGTGTATTGCGATGACATTTTGGTAACGGGAATCGACCATGCCGACCACTATAACCGATTACTGTCGGTATTTAAAATATTGTCAGAAGCAGGGTTAAGAGTAGCCGAAAAAAAGTGCACTTTTTTTCAAAAGTCGTTCTCGTACTTGGGGTATGTCATCGATGCGAAAGGCCTTAGTACACAGCCGAGCAAAATTAATGCAGTGCAGACTGCCCCAATACCGGACACCGTTTCTCGCCTAAAGGCATTCTTAGGGTTAGTCAATTATTATGCTAAGTTCATACCCAATATAAGTACAATATTGCATCCATTATATGAATTGCTTAAAAAGCAAAATAAATTTGTGTGGACCAGGGAATGCAATGAGGCGTTCAATAAGGTCAAAGCATTGCTAGCAGCAAAGCCGATGCTGGCTCATTATGACCCGGAAGCGCCTCTTCGGGTGTATTGTGACGCATCTCCGTACGGGGTGGGTGCGGCGCTGATGCAGCCGGGCGCGGGGAGCGAGCGGCCGGTGGCGCACGCGTCGCGAGCGCTGTCCACACCCGAGCGGAACTATGCGCAAATATGCCGAGAAGGGTTGGCTATCATTTTCGCCGTTAAAAAATTCCATCACTATTTATTTGGTAGGCCGTTTACCTTAGTGACAGATTGTAAACCGTTGTCCCATATTTTTAGTCAGAATAAAAGCATTCCGCAAATGGTGGCGGGACGTCTGCAACGGTGGGCCGTTATTCTAAGCGGGTACGACTATAAGATAGATTGTGTCAAATCCGGCCAGAACTGTTTTGCTGACCATCTATCGCGCCTTCCGTTAGACGTTATTAAGGACGAACGAAAGGGCAAGGAGTCGTGCGAATTTTTGAACTTTATCGAGGACGGAATATCGGTCAATCATAAAGATATAGCTAAAGCGACCCAGCAGGACCCCATAATAAACAAAGTGTTTAACCATTTAGGTAGGGGCTGGGAGTATTGCGGAGACGAAGATATCAAGCCATATTGGCGGGTACGCGATGCGTTAAGTCGCGAGCAGGGGTGTATCATGTTCGGATACCGTGTAGTAGTGCCGGAAGCGCTGCGCGGGCGCGTGCTCCGCGAGCTGCACGCGGCCCACAGCGGCGCCGTGCGGACGAAGGCACTGGCTCGAGCCTACGTCTGGTGGCCAGGACTGGGAGCAGATGTGGAGCGCATGACGGCGGCGTGTGCCGTGTGCGCGGCGGAGCGCCCGACGCCAGCGCGGGCGCTGACGCACCCGTGCGAGTGGCCGCAGGACAGGTGGTACCGGGTACACGTAGACTTCCTTACGCCGTCAGCTGGTACGTATTACTTTGTCCTGATCGATGCCTACTCTAAGTGGATCGAAGCAAGCAAAATAAAGGGGACACGAGCCGCAGATACCACAGCTAAGTTGCGCGAAATATTTGCTCGCTTCGGAAATCCTCATGAGTTGGTGTCGGACAACGGGCCTCCGTTCACGAGTGGCCAGTTTGAAGCATATTTAAAAAAAGAAGGCATTCGTCACATCCGCATTTCTCCGTACAAGCCGAGCAGCAACGGCGCGGCCGAAAAGACAGTTGGATTAATTAAAAAGTGTCTAAAAAAGGAAGAGCGAGATAATGTGGACGTAGACGAGGCCTTGCAAATTTATTTGCTGAATCATCGATGCACGCCACACTCCACAACGGGTAAATCACCGGCAGAGTTAATGTTGAAACGCAACATACGTAATCGCCTCGACCTTCTGCGGCCAGACCCGCGAGAGTATGTGCGAGAAGTTCAAAGAAAACAAATGAGTAAGGAGGCGACGACTCGGGAATTTCAGGTGGGTGATAAAATAATGTATCGCGTCTATCAACAAAACAAGCAGTTTTGGGCCACTGGGTCAATTATGGAGCGTGTAGGGCCACTAACATACCGTATACGTGGAGCCGATGGGAGTGAATACAAAAGGCACATAGACCAATTATTGTCAAATCGTAGTAGCGAGGATGATAACGATAAGAAAATTATAACACAGTATTGTGATGCCGAAGGATCGAACCAGGCGACATCGTTAGGCCGGGCGGCTCGCGACACCGCTGAGTCACCACGCGCGCGCGACTCGAGTTATACAAGCCCACCTATAGAATCTATACCGATAACTATAGCTAAACGCGTTCGTCGTCCACCGATAAGGTACGGTTTCGAATAAATAAGATTTGTAGAAAGAAAATATACTTAGTTTATATTGTTACAAATGTTACAATCATGCCATTTACTTGGTGTTACGCGTACAGGAGTAACTTTTAAAATTTCAACGTAGTATTCTGTCACCATTAGGTACATAAATACTACGTAAGTACTAGTTACTTATAATTACCATTGTATGTGAAGTAGATTTCCAGTACGCAGTGTTTAGTTTAAGTATCTACTCCTAAATATGTTTCGTAAAACGTTCGTTCATGCATTATAGGTTAATAGTTGCGCGCCGCTAACCATAACTATACTTACTATGTGTAAAAAATATATTAGGTAAAAGGGTTGATTTTAGAGTGTAGAATAACAACTTATTCGAAGATTAAGTATCGTGATTATCATGACTAATCTCGGAATGAGGTCTATTAAGGGATATTCGAACCGATATTGTAAACAATGTTAGATTTAAGTTGGTATACTATACGTAAGCTAATTTAAGGGGGGAAGGATGATATGTATTGAATGTGGGTAGACTAAGATCTACGTACCTACCGACGAAGGTGAAATAAAACAGTCTTGAATATACCAGCGTGCGGTGTTATTTGTCTCCCTAGTACAATATACCTAGTACAAGATACAATCATTATTTTAATAGTCTGACATAAAAAAGCTTTGAACTGATTAAATGTTATGAAATTGTTAATTTCCATGCCTTTTCTGGTAGAACATAAACAACACTGTATTTATTATGCCATCTTATGTAACTATGTTCTCGCAATAAAAATTGATTGATTGATTGAACATCAGATATGGATATCAATCTAATAACTACTTTTTCCTTCATTATTATAGTCTAGTAAGAGGATAGACTAATAACAGGCTAGAACTCAGTATGTGCCGATATTTGTGCAAATAATGCTTCAAGCCAAAAAAACTGCGGAACATAGAATAGCTAATAAGAACCACAATTAGTGGGTAATGGAACGCTGGCAGTAAGCCCTCAAGCACCTTAATGAGCGTGTCCCGTATAAAAGTTGCCGGGACATGTTCGATACGAATAATGATCTGAGGTGCCGACGAAGTTTAGATTATAGGTATGAATCTTGAACAATGAGTTTATAAGATGAAAACTTTACCCAAGACCCTGTAGTCGGCTTAATGGCAGGTATTTTTACAAGATTCATTCACGTAGTTATAAAAATAAGATGGTTCCCAAAAAATTAGGTCAATACCTGATCAACCGGACTGTAACATTTTCATTCAACACGGTATTTTTATTTTCTCGCTTGATTTAATGTCTGTTTAATTTTTTCGCCAAAGGCAAGTTTGAAAATAGTTATTGATACATTATGTCGTACTAAATATAATTGTGGACTTTTCCTACATTATACTCACAGGTACAACCCCTAAACCCAAAATACTTACATAATGTTTGTTGAGTGCGTGTAATATATTTTATGTACGTATATTTCTGTGCCGCGTTGAAGCGTAAACCTTTAAACTCGACTTGGTGTATTTTAGCTTTAGATATACATAAGGTTAAACTTGTAAAAAGATTGAAATGGAATGATCGTTTTTATGAATTCCCTTTTACCCTGTAAAATTATAAGCGGTGAATATCTCAATATAACCCGGATACCCGGAAACCGAATACTAAATTGGCTTGGCCATCCTTTTTTTTTGTTTCTGCTCATGTAATATGCAGGCGCAATTATGCAGCAAGTGTCCGGATTTACGATGCCGAGTTGGAATCGGCAAATGTTGGAGTGTTGTTAGTGCTTCGCAAGGACATGTCGTTTGGGAGCCCTTGCCATTCAAGTCCTGTCTACACTCACCTCTTCACTCGTCTTTAGTATAATTTGTACGAATAGGGAATATGCATGGGACTTCAATTTTGAATAAATTGCACTCAATCGATTCGGATTTTACTATCGACAACACAGCTAACTGACCATCGGTGCACCTTAAGTGCATTGTAATAAGGTTCTGTATAAACACAGGATGGTCAGTTAACAGTGTTGTCGTTTGTACGTACTATTGTATTAGTTTAATCTCACGTTAAAACCAAGACTTTTTTTTATTTTTCCTTTAAATTAACAGTTAAGACAGAATATATTGAATTAAACATGTTATTTTGTATGAAAAGTATAAACGCAAAAGGAGATAATTGCAAATTAATTGCTAACTCCATAGTAAACGTGCCGACAATATGGATAGTGACTTCATAGATCGTGCCCGTTTAATGTAGAGCGTTTTCGGTGGGTGCCAGCATGTTTCAAATGCGTTAAAATCAGAAAAGAAAACATAAGAAGTTTTAATGCGACCGTTGATATTCCTCTGGATTATACTTTTGATTTTCGTAATAAAAAAACCCATGCATATACCCTATTGCATAACATTAACAACGGCTGATATTAACAACGGTAAAAGTAGGTCAGGCTTTTGGTGGTCCGTTGTAGAAAAGTAAGGGTAAGTGTTGCTAATATCAGCCCGCTTTTACGGTAAGTAATGGGGAGGAAACTACGGTGGATGGGCGTAAAGGGAATCACTGTTTTATTTGTTCTAGGGCCAATGTTAAAACACTTTTTTGTTTATGAACTAAAGGAATCTTTAACATGACTGTACGTAAGATTACGGTTATGTCAAGTTTCAATTTGTCAAAATGTAATGTAGTCATTTCTTTCTGAAATAAAAACGAGCGTAGGTAGAGGTCTAGGTTCGTGACGGGTGACCGGCGCGATTGCGTCCCGCACAGTAACGGCTGATTCAACCAATTGCTTCGACCATTGATGGAAAGTACGATAGAAAGGTGTTCACTAAGTATGCCTATGTCCGCAGTGTATCGACAATATCAACGGCATAATGATCTATAAACGTGTTGGTTTTATATTAAGACTAGCTGCGAAAATATATGTGACGACCCTGACGAAGTTGACGGTCGGTTTCAATTCCCGGTAAAGGCAAATGTTTGTGAAATAAGGATAAGTATTGTTTCTGAGTCTTGGATATTTTCTGTGTATTGTATTCATATCAATTAAATTATCGTCGCCTGGTCTGGCTGGTCCACATATAACACAAGCTTTATTGAGCTTGCTTCTTTCGCATAGGTAGCTAACTGCCTTGTTGATGCTGCCTAATTTTCTCTAAATTGTAAAATTATGTGTTTACCGACTTAAAAAAAAAGTGAAATGATTTTTTTATACAGAAAACTCCCGTGAGAATCAAACATAGTAAAATACTAGCTTCCGCCCGCGACTTCATCTACGTGGACCCGGGATAAAAACTATTCCTACATTTTAATCCAGCCTATAAATTATCTTTGTGAAAAATTTCACCCAAATTGGTGGAGCCCTTGAAGCGTGATTGAGTAACTAACATCCACACATCTGAACATCCAAACTTTCGCATTTATAATATTAGTAGGATAATGAAAACGCCTCAATCACGGATGTAAGGTCGTAAATCGCTAAAATAAAAGTTTTATAATAATTAATTTTTAGTTGATTACAATAATTTTAAACAGAGCTTTAAACCGAATTCAGGAGACAATCAATACCAAAGTGCAGTCCCTTTTTAGCCAACCTTTTAAACGAAGAAAGTTCCATTCTACCGTATAGTTTAAAAGTAATTAAAAGTACTCAGAAGGTTCATTATTGTTACAGTTGGAACAGTTTTTAAATTCAAAGACGAGGGCACAAATCTTTTGATTTCACTTGAAAACGTTTGTTTAGCCTAACCAAGCTCACTAACTCGGGAAAAATATTTATGTCAACGACATGTTTGAATTAATGTAGATTAAACCAAATATAAAAATAATTTATTCCATGATTAGACCATACAATGTTGACTTCCAATAGTATCAGAGATATAGGCTTTTCTTGTTTGGTCAAATCCGGCCTAAGTACGTAGAGATTTTAATGGTAAAACATTGTTTAAATTTAATCTGTAATCAGTTGCACTTTCAATTTAAATTACAGTATCTAATCTCACTTATCTAATTATTTAATCTAATTATCTATATTCGTACGTGGAGAAAAAACTACAGCCGAGTTGTCTCCTCTAAACTGTGGTTTCACATTGAGAATTTAAAGGGAGGAAGGATTGGATATTTTTTTGAATTGGTGACTTGGATAGGATTTTCCATTGAATATTGATTTATAATATATTTATATTCTCCAACTTTACTATACAATGGACAGCTAGAGCCCTTAGATAGGTAAGTACTAAGTTTAAACAAATTATTTGTGTTACTATTTATCACATAATAAAAGCTACGGTAGCCTAGTGATTCAGGCATGCGTTTGTCAAACGGCGGTCGTGGCTTCGAATCCGTCTCGTAGCTATGAGTTTTTCCGAATGTATTTACGAAATAGACACAAACATACTTTATTAAACAAAAATCATTTATTTGAGACCTTAATTGATCCATACATCTTACATAGACAAAATACTTTTATTTACATTTAAATAATAATATATAACATACTTTATCCTACTAATATTATAAATGCGAAAGTTTAGATGTTTGGATGTTTGTTACTCAATCACGCTTAAACGGCTGAACCGATTTGTATGAAATTTTGCACAATGATAGTTTATAGCCTGGATGAAAATATAGCATAGTTTTTATCCCGGGTACACGCGAACGCGGAGTCGCGGGCGGAAGCTAGTTATTAATAAATAATAACACATTGCAAGTCAAAAATAATTCATATACAATACAATAATTAACATAACTAGATTGTAAGGTACAATTTCGTATATCATTTGATGTTTACCGTTAGCGGTTCGGCAAAGGAAACACATGATTTACTTAACTTACTAATATTTATTTAAGTTACGTAATTATATTTACACTCGTGTCATATTTAGATTTGACTTTCAAGTCTGCATTAGAGCATGAAAAGAATCAAGTAATCAAGCCTACACGACATAAAGATTAAAGACCAACTTTACGACCATGAGAAGTGAAAAATACTTTTATAATTATAATCCAAACTCAAATGCTCAGTTGTCCGTCTTCTGGCATTGCTCTCAAATCTATTAAGTAAAGTGCTCAATTTAAAAGTTGTGCGGCCATCTCTGGTTAATAGTTTGCAGCGAAGAGACCGAACAAACTCCGGAACTCAACGAATAAAGTTGTGATGAACTTTATTAGGAAGTCAGTACATTTTTAATGGGTCTTTAATAAGTAGAACTACTTGGTTTCTCGCGGCGTCTGCATTTAATTTCCATGGTTTAATTTCACTATTTCTATTTTGAACTGAGTCTTTATATTTAAATAGATAAGCTAATTAATTCCGTGGGTATGTACATGTATCTACTTCACGTGTATAGTTTCAAAAATAAAACGAAGTAACATACCGCTAGTGTATGGAAACCACAGAGTGGTCATGAGAGAACGTGACAGAACTACTAAATGCAACAAAGACCACAGGTACCAGTGAATGTAGGTACACTTACTAAAGAAAGGACGATCTCGTATAGCCTTTCATAAAGAACTATCTAAAAATATATAAGGATGTGCCATAAACTACCTTCAGTCCATTCTGGAATAAGTTACATTAACAGCATATATGGCTATCACAAGACGGCACGCGAGCTCTCTCGATTTTTCTCGCACTATACCTCTCTTTCTAAGTTTTTTAATAAGAAAGAGACGGATTGTGCGAGAAAAATCGAGAGAGCTCGCGCGCCATCTTGTGATAGCCGTGATGACACTGATGACCTTTGTACCTAGTACACGGAAAGATCCTAGGATATCAGCAGGTCGATTACGTAACGCATTGTACGTATTAGGTACCTACGTTAGGCAGATCTAAATGTATTTTTTTATATGGAAAAGTGTCAGTTGAGTTGTCCTAACGCGCGTTCGAAACGTTACGTGATTGCCCCTCAGGTATTAATTAAATTGGTGTGTGTAGACCTTTATATAAAATTTTACTACTTATTTACTGTACAGTCCGCAAGCTCTTCGAGCGGGTTCGGGTGAAATCATTTAATGGGCAAAAGGACATGTAAGAACAAGCGAGAGAGAAATATAAACCCAAATCCTATTTTAATATCATCTAGCATGAAACGCTTTCAATCCCAATAATTGGCCCATGTTTGTCTAGCGATGATTGATCAATTGAACCCTTAGTCAACGTTCCTTCATAACGAGCAAATACCCCCTCAAACCTTCCGGGACATTTACAACACTTACCAACAAGAATTTAAAGCGAACCAGTTTTAGTCTGACCCCTGGTTGCATGCCAGTTGCTTAAATCTCAAGCTCTAGATATATATGTCCTAGGAGTTCATGGTGAGGGTTCAATTCATTTCAATTGGTTGTAAATTGCAGTAGATAGACGGTGAACTTTGGATTACACGGTACGTGACTCGCTCGCGGCTTCGAGACAAACAAAGTACACATTGTGTACTGTAAATAAGGGCTCCAATTTTGTGCTATATTACGTTGTAATGCCACATTGTAATATTATTATTATTATTTCGAGCCGGTTATGTCCCACTGGTGAGCAAAGATCTCTTCCCTTCATCATCACGGTCTTGAGCAATATCTGGCCAATCTTTTATAAACGAGCCTAAGTTATCCCGTTATTGCCAACGAGGTCTACCGCGTCTCCGTTTTGAGTTTCGGGGCTTCCATTCCGTGGCCCACAGCGCATTCGGCATGCGGCAGACGTGACAAGCCCAGTCCCACTTTAATTAGCCGCCTTCCGAGCTACATCTTCTTTTTGGGTCTTGGAGCGCAGCGTGGTGAATATGTATGTATGTAGTGATGTAATATTATTAAAAAAGTTAAAAGAGGACTTGTGAAACTTTTTTCGAATAAAGCAGATCAATAACTTTTTAAACTCCACTCATTGTTGTAGGACTCATGAGCCGTCCTATTGGACCGAAGCAGTGAAGAAAGTTTGCAACAAGACTTTTTTACGGTACCTCCCCTAAACTTAATGTGGGGATGTAATTTTTTTCTCGTGAATCTCAAATAGCGTGAAGTATCGTTGAATAGCTCATTCAAAAATATTATGGGTTTATTAAAACTATGTGATTCGTTTGCGAGATATTGGGCCCTAATTTTTGTTCAAGTCATGTGCCCCGACACGCACTTGGCCGATTTATTTAATTCTTAATTGCAGTTTGACTTGTATTTAAGTGTCATTTGATGCCTATTTGCAACATGTTTTTTTTTGTAGCAGATCATGCTTAATCCCAAGTAAGTACAGTAGTACCACAAATATAATTTAGATCGGCAATCTTCGTCCACGCCGACGAGTGCTGACAAGTACCTAATGAAATTGAACGTATGACCATTTCAATAAAGACCTTGTTGCACTATACGTAAGGTACAATATGCAATGACAGGTGAACTCGTGCTTTCCCGCTCATGGCGCCAGACAAAATGGCGGGCGCCGAAGCTGCCGGCGTCGCGCGCAAAATTTCGGCCAATGGGCGTTGAAGATTTTACCCGCGCAAACGCGCTGCCTTATGATTGGTTAAAATGTTTTCAAAAAATGCTTTCTGCACAAGTACATCGTTGTAACTTATATTTGTGGTACAGTCGAGGTCAAAGATATGTTTACACTTTTGCACCTTATTGCCTTGTAATAAGGTGCAAAAGTGTAAACGTATCTTTGACCTCGACTGTTCTACTGTAACTAGGTCTATTTACCCTTGTGGAGTCGAGTATTTCTACTACATGTGCATGTACCTAATATTAGACATACACATTGTTATTAAAACAACACGAAAATGCCAATATCATCGAGATAAATTCACCATGTTATTTGTATTATTACTTTTTTGTTCTCAAGAGTCAGATTACTACTGTAATTTTCCGTTTTTATATTTCTTGCACGTTTGACATATATGTATTTTTATTCATTTATTTGACATGAAATTGACATGTTTTGACATCCCGACATTATGCTAGGAGACCCTAGATACGATTTTTCTAGTTTCTGATTTTTTATTATATTTTTTTGACATTACTACGATCAATATTGTTTGAAATTGGTATTTTTGTCTGTCCTTGTTAATTATTATTGTTAGAAATTATTGTAACTTTACTGTATGTACCTGACGAGCTTTCTGTGAATTGATTTTATTTAATTATATACAAAGAAAAATTGTAAAATATAATGTCAACTATCAATTAGCAATAAATGAATCTGAATCTGAATCTGTATACCTTCTGGTAAGGCATAGTGATACACATTTACCAAACTGTAACACCTATTGTAACCAATGTCATACAAATAAATACTTTGACTTTGACAACGTGCAAATGGCGGTATTCATCATACTGAGCCCTCATTTGTTTCTTTAGAGCGTTACGAGTACCCACAGTCGATGCTCAAAGATTATGTTTACGGTTTGCATTTGCGCGATTACTTTTGTTGATCACTTATTTATGTCTTAACAGTGTTAGAAAGAAAGAAAGAAAGAAAACATTTATTCGTGGACAAAACAAAGGGTATAAAAAACAAAACACAGTAACGTAAAAGTAGCAGGGTCCACGAAAAGGCCCCGACTCAGCATGGTGCTAACCTAGGAGGCCAGCGCTGGTCTTCCGTCGGAACCTTTACATGAGTTACCTCCTGGAAGGCAACACAAAACAAATACCTACGCTAAACATATTTTAAAGAATATATTAAAGAAAGATGTTAGAAATAAGTCTACTGAAAATACGTTTAGTTATTCCCTAGAGTTTAATAAAATGAAGTAGGATATACGGATAAAGACACGATATGCACCCATCTGTGTCAAGGATTAAAAGTATTTTATATTTGAATCTGAAAGAGGCCTCGCTAGGTCAGTTTATTTTCCCCCCAAACGTCTGCATTGTTAAAACAATTAAAAACGTTATTTGCAAGCAAAACAAATTGTGCTCGTTTACGTACAGAATAAACACTGACACCTTAATGAAGCACGATCGTCATAAGAATGAATGAATGAATGAATGAATGAGATTTATTTTGAAACAACAAAAATTAACATATAACATAACATAAGGTTATTTTCTTCATTAGCCCCCGACGCAAAGAGAGGGGTGATATAAGTTTAACGTGTCTGTGTATCTATGTATCTGTCTGTGATATCGTAGCTCCCAAACGGATGGACCGATTTGAATGCGGTTTTTTAATATTCGAAAGCTGATGTGATCCCGAGTGTCCTTAGGCATGTTTAATGAAAATCTGTTCAGCCGTTTTTATTTAAACTTTGAAATGAACATGTCGGGGGTTTTTCAACTCTTCTAATCAATTACCAACTTCTTCGTCAATTACTTTCTGAACAAGACAATATTCGTTGATTAATACTTGTGGCACATGCAAGGATCAAACAAATAACAAACACTGGGCAAGTTCTAGCACCAGATGTGGAAGTTACCGCTTACTAAGTAGTTTGGGAGGGGCACTATTCCACTGTTCGTGCCCAAGAAATTCCTAATTGGGGTGAATAACCTAAGATACAGACAGTACTACCATTCGTAACACAGTAATATACAAGATTTACTTTTTATAGGGTTCCGTACCTCAAAAAGGAAAAAAACGGAACCCTTATACTGCCCCCGTTACGAAAAAGGGCGCATGTCACATTTTTGACAAAATTGAGTTATATACATACATTGCCGTGATCAGCAAAAAAAGGCGCGTCTGTGAGTATTTTTTATTTTATCCTAGGAAACCCAGAAACAGAGTTACCATAAGAGAAAAGGCCGCTTTTACACCCATTCCGCCACTTAAACCATCTTAAACTAAATTGAAAAGTCGTTTGTCCGAAATACATTGAAGACCTGAAATGTAAAGGCGTAAGTGCGTATATGCGCCCATTTTTTTGTCACTTTTACACCATTTCCATAAATTAAAAGACGCGACTTATGATCTGCTGCTTTATAAATAGTGGAAAAGACGCAAGTGGTCACCTGCGTCTTTTTAATTAAGTTTTAAGTTAAAAGCATTCTTGTTGACATTGACGCATCCGCCATTACCTCAACAAAAAAAGGCGCTAGTGACCACAAGCGCCTTTTCAACTTCGTATTTGACTTATATCATTAATAATATAATTATTATATTTGACACATCTGCAAGCGAAACAAATTAAAAAAGGCGCTAGTGGCTACTTGTGCCTTTTCAATAAGTACTTTTGCAAAAGTACCAGGGCTCTTGCGGTACTTGCGTCTACATTATGCTATAAGAAGAATAAGATTTACATGTACCTGACGCACGTACAATGCGTTACATGATCGACCAGCTGGTAACATATTTGAGATTTTATCTATTTTGACATAATAAGTAATATATTTATTCGAATGCACAAATTAACAACAGATTTTTATTTATAGGTAACGATTCCTGTTAAATGGAATTTCATAGACTTTGTTGTAAGGGTTCAAAGCGACCGATCCCGTGTTTTTGTTGTTGATTCAAGGCTGATTAAAACATAGAAATTAAGAATAATATTTTTCTGTTGTATTTAGTTAAATGATCTTATCTCATCTTATCTTATCTTATCTAGATGAGGGCCCTTTCGGATACACTTCGACCCAATGGGATCTTTTATGCATTTGCCCTCTCCTTATGCCTAATCCCAAGCTCGCTCCATCATTTCCACGAAACGGATGATGCAGCTCAGCGGAAGCAGCTTGAATTCCTTTGATTGCGGATAGCCGTTACCAAAGTAATTCATTCTTTGTCTGGCAAGGGCATGACATTCACACAATAAGTGTTCCATAGACTTATCCTCCTCGCCACACATTCGACAGTCTAAACTATCCGATAGTCCCATCTTGGCCAAGAGATACTTGACCCCGAAGTGACATGTGAACACCCCAGATATGATTCTGAGTTGCTTCCTACTGGATTTCCAGAGTTTGTTAGTCCAGCCTGGGTCCACTCCTTCTATGAAGAGCTTAGAGTGCCTTAAGCCCGCCTCATTCATCCACTCATGTTGGTGTTTGGTTTTGGCGTAGGCCGAAATTATGGTTTCCTGCGAGAGTCCCACAAATGGTTCTGGACCTACAAAGTGATTATTAGACCCCCTTCTTGCAAGCTCATCCGCTCTATCGTTGCCGATGAAGCCCTCGTGCTCTGATATCCAAACTAGTTGCACCTTATTGTGCTTTCCAAGCTTGTTCAGTGCCTGGACGCCATTATAGACTAGTCTAGAATCCAATTTCGTCGCCGTAACAATGCTTTCCAAGCTTGTTCACTGCCTGGACGCCATTATAGACTAGTCTAGAATCCAATTTCGTCGCCGTAACAAACGCTTTAGGGGCCGCTTGACTGTCACATAGATGGTCTGCCCCCTGTCTATATTCTCTTCCCTCTCCTTCTCCTCCTGTACACAGGCAATTATGGCGTATGTCTCCGCCTGGAAGACGGTTGGCAGCCTACCTATGCTTACACTACTACTATAGTAATTCGCATAAATGCCTGCTCCCGTACCGGATCCCATTTTTGATCCGTCCGTGTACCATATGCTGTGTTCGATATCAGACCTCGGTGGTTCTAGACCTTCGGCCCATTCAGCCCTGGATAGAACTTTTGTTGTGTAGTTCCTATGGAATACAAACTTGGGTAGCATTTTGTCGCGTTCCATGTTTGTTGTTCTGTCTAAGAAACCGTCAGTCTCCATGATTGTGTGCATGAATTTTAATATATGTAAATTTGGCAAAGTTACTTCGTTCGTACGTTATTATATGTTTTTTTATTTATAATATGTATGTAGTTTTAAAAATTAATATTTTTTGAATTGTAGCTGCAAACCGGTGTAAAATTAAAACAAAACATGTAGAAGTGACTTTTTATGTGAGTAAAGTCAAATCAGTCAATTATCAATTATATAATTGAAAAGACGCTAGTGCCAGTGGTTAAATCCGTCCATTATTTTAGAATAAATAGGGGTAATATCTGTTAAAGACTTAAATGAATGGCAGCATTCTAATTGGGCTTAGTTAATAGGACGTAAATGGTTACTAGTGCCTTTTCTACTAAGTATCTAGTATTTTCCAAACATTTTTTTACTAAGATGAAAAGGAAAAACGCGGGAAATAAAATAAATAAGAATAAATTATAGAATTATTAAAAATTAAAATGTGCACAAGGTATTTGCCTAACGAGAGCCGTTTACAGAACCTCTCTATCTCTTTCATTTGGACACAGCAGATTTTTTACCATTTAATTAACTTAAACTTTTTTTCTCGGTTTCGACTTCATGTGACAAGCGCCCTTCTTTGTAACGGGGGCAGTATAGGATCACTTTGTTGTCCGTCCGTCCGTCTGTCAAGACCCTTTTTCTCAGGAACGCGTTGAGGTATCAAGCTAAAATTTATACCAAATACTCAGGTCTACTGTCCCTTGGAGCTGTGAAAAAATCGAACTTCTAAGCCAACGCAATCAAAAGATACAGCCGTTTATGCCGCAAATTTCCGCAAATTTTTGAAACTCAAGGGATGATTCCTAATACTATAACCTACAGGGTACTTCCCGTGAACTCAGAATCTTGAAATTTGGTACGAAGCAACAACGTCTTATAGCACAGATAAAGGAAAAATTGCGAAAACCGTAAATTTTACGGAACCATCGGTGCGCGAGTCCGACTCGCACTTGGCCGGTTTTTTTTTACAAAAATGCCTGTTGTTCTGGCTCGTTACGACGTATGGTCGACATTAAATAAACATTTTCAGTTTTGCATCTTCTTCCTTTCTTATTATCATTATCCTGGCGTTATTCCCGGTTGTGCCCTTAAGGAGCCCGGGATCACTTTGACATCACAAGGCTACCATAGCTTCTTTTTCTTTTGAAATAAGACGGAGAATGAATACATATTTTCGATGTGGACGGGACCAACAAGAGCGCTAAATTATTACACAAACTATTTGAATTAAGTCTGTTTATGCTTCCCTCGCCGTGTCACTAGAAGGGCAAGGGACGAATCATGCTGGCTAGGGGTCACCAGAGTTGACATGACTCCCAAGGATCCTTATGATCCTGCGCAGGGTAAAAGGGCTCTGAAGCGCTGGCTGTGAGTGTAGTGTAGGAGGGAGAAGGAGAAAGAGATGGAGTGAGAGAGAAACTAGATCTGACGGACATTGTATACAATTTGGTTAGAGTCAGTTTCTGCAGAAGCAGCATTTTTGCCAAGTACTTAATTTAACAATATTGTTATTGTCACAATTTTGCCACTGCACTAGGTCTTTTGTGAAATGTTTGCACAGTTTAACTGTAGTAGCGTCGCTGACTTACGTAGTGGCGACTTAAGGGGCTCCCATACTCCAATGACCTTCGATCTGAATCCTTTAGTTTTCTAATGTTTTTTGTAGCTTATTATATTAACAACAACGGCTTTAAGCAATATAGTATCCCATATTTACTTCAAAGTTCATTGTTTCCGAGATATTTGGCATCAAAGTTGAACATTTTTAGGCCAGAAAACCAGTTTTCTGACCATAACTTTTGTGTTAATTAGTTTAAATTGAAAACCACGTCAGAGAGACGTTTTTAGAGACGTCATAGACGAACCTAAATATGCAGATTTCGTATATATGTTAGATCTTTCACGTCAATATAGATACGAAGTAAGTGTGTTTTTAGACAATGTTTAAAAAAAAACATACAATTATTACTTATTCATTTCTTTCAAAATCTGGTAGACAAAAATGGAGATAAAAGTAGTGCAAAAGTAGGAGATACGATTCAAAACTTGACAAAAATCGATGAAAACCTCGGGTAGCCCCTTAAGGCTCCGCCGGCAAGACGTTGGTACTTTTATTTTCCCAAGATCAATTCGTGTTAAGATAATTTTATAGAAGTTACAAGGTGGACTGATGACCCGGTAAGGGACGCCAGTCTGCCGGATGCAGGACCAGTCACTTTGGCACCCTTTCGGGGATGCCTATGTCCAGCAGTGGACGTCTTTCAGCTGTTGTGATGATGATGATGACAAAGGAAATGCAAGCATTATTAGCGAACGAATTATACCTTTTATGGCACCCTCGCATTTGAGATAGTAGGTAATCTATGGATGAATAATAAAGTGGTTCTTTTAGATATAAATCGTATTCAGCTTAATGCATTTGAATGTGTAAAAAAATACATATGAATTGCTTCCCTTAAGATTAAGTTGTAATCCAATTTATCCAATTAACCTTAACATTTTTTTTTACATCATGCCTATGCCTGTCCACGTCTATATTCTAAGCAGCCGTTTACGCACAACAATGAGAAATATACAATATAATAGAATGTATAATATAATATATAATATATATATATTATAAATGCGAAAGTTTAGATGTTTGGATGTGTGTTACTCAATCACGCTTAAACGGCTGAACCAATTTGAATAACATTCTGCATGAAGATAGTTCATAGCCTGGATTAAAATATAGGATAGT
This sequence comes from Epinotia bilunana, assembly GCA_947049275.1. Taxonomy (NCBI): domain Eukaryota; kingdom Metazoa; phylum Arthropoda; class Insecta; order Lepidoptera; family Tortricidae; genus Epinotia; species Epinotia bilunana. Next base: position 24,409,297 of record OX346259.1, on the reverse strand, counting down.
TTTTATCCCGGGTCCACGCAGACGAAGTCGCGGGCGGAAGCTAGTATAATATATCTTAAAGAAGGAAATAGGAGAAAATTTTGATTTTCGTCTAAACCCCAAAATCCGCAAAAGCGATGTTGTTAAGTTTCTGGTTTTGACGGGTTGTTACCAATAAAATAGGTTTCTTTGGATCTGCTCAAAGCAGACGTAGTAAGGATGCCACTCTTAAAGATATTTTTCTCTCCTGAAATGTTTAAATTGCCAATATCTGTCACCTATTTCTTTTGATGAATCCGCGATTTATTGAATTGGTATCTGAAAAACCTTGCGGTTTCCGGTGGAAAAAAATACTTCTTGTAATATCGTTTAAAAAAAATGAGGTAGCATTCGCATTTGCACGCTCGACAATTTAATGAATTATTTTCTCTTCTCCCATTATTGTGAAAATAGTTATTTGTGCAACAAGAGAGCAAACTTTGTTTTTGCTGCGAGTGCTGATTTTGAGTCCTGAGGAAGCGAAAGATTCTAAAATTTGAATCTTGAGCGCGGCGAAGGACTCAAAAGCACGAGATGCAGATACTTTGCTCTCAAGTAACACATACAACTTTTCACCTCAGCAGTGAGAACATATTCACATGAAAAAATAGTATCACGTACCTATTCGTCTCAAGATTATTCAGGAAGAAAACTTAATTAGGCGTTTAACTCCTCAGCGCCGGCCGCGCCGTTAGCCAATACTAGAAAGGCGAGACAAGGCGCGAGAAACCAAAGGATATTTCAGCATCTATACGAGTGTCGCGTGACACTAACATATCACAAAAAAAAAACTAGCCGTATTCATATTCATTCATATTTTTTATTGGTAAAAGTATAACATTTTACAAGTCAATTTGTTACATTTCTGGTCAGTATTGGTTACGTTACATGCACTGGGCTGTTATTCGCTAAGCGTTAATGCGGCTCACCTCGCCGTTCACCCGTCACGAAACTAGACCTCTACCTACGCTTGGTTACTACGCATCGCGGTGTTGAGATATATTTGTGGGTGAGCGTTGAGGTGAGCTTAAAACAAGTTACAGAATAGGGGGGCAGAGCACCAGTGGTGTGTGGTTACATAGATTCTAATACTTATATCATACTAATTTTTTCATTAAAATAATTTCATCTATGCTATAGCATGCTTGGTCAAGTAGTATTATTGTTAAAATTCATCGATTTTACTAATATCTTCGAGACATTTTAGAAAATTATCACAAGGGCACACATTAGCATATTACGTGTATCTCGCGTGCACAAGAAAAACTAGCAGTACTGCTGTTAAAATACTACCTTAGCTTCGTCGCGTCACTGACTTCACTATATTTCCTAGTTAGATAGAGAATTGATTTATCCTAGTAGTTTTTTATATTTAAAACGAATATCAATAACACGAGAATAAAGAATAATATACCTAATAAAATCTGAAACAAACGAAACAAATTAACAGCGCGCATTTTTTTAAAAGGGGCTGGGCGCCGCGGTTGCGTTCTGAAACTCCATCTGTGGTATACGTTCATAAAATTTAGGATTGTTTAAACTAGCATTATTAATTAGCTAGCGTAATTCATGTTTACCTGTTTATTATGAAAAACGGAGTTTATTCTGAGATCTTTTATTTAAATATTCTTCAATTGAAAATTCCTCAGTATAATTATTTTGGTAATGTAAACTTGTTAGTTTGATAGTTTTCTAACGTGTTACTTTTTTCGCGCTTTTTTGGGAGTCTAGGTACTTTGAAATTCGATGGTCGAACTATGGTTTGACCTGTCTGCCATTTTCTTTTTTAACCGACTTCAAAAAAGGAGGAGGTTTCTCAATTCGACCGTATATATATATATATATTTTTAAGTATGTCCGCGGATAACTTCGTCGTTTATGAACCGATTTTGATTATAATTTTTTTTGTTGGAAAGGGAGTATCCCTAGCGTGGTCCCATGGTAAGGAAAATAGGATCTGATGGTGGAATCCTGAAGAAATTGAGGGAAACTCTCGAAAAAAATGTCTTTCCGACTAGTGTGTTCCTTAATATTATTCAATTAAAGAATTTTAAAGCTCTATTATTTTCCCTAATAATCAACGCATTTTCTCTCCGAAATCATGATTGTGGTAAATTGCAAAATAAATGTGGAAATGTTCTCGTGGCTTGGCGGAGTACTAAATTGAAGTCGGTTAAAACTTTGTTTTTAAAGTAAATTATAGTCATTTTTCGTAATATAATGAAAGGGACAGCGCTAATAAAGTTCAAATATTCTGTACTTGTAATAGACCCTATACGACGAAATGTCAGTGCTCCGCATCAAAATTAAAAAGCTACTTTGTCTCACGGGGTGGGCAATATCGCTTTTTGCACACTGTTTTCACGCAGCAAAATATGCTTGTTCGAGCTGCTGAGGTGAAAACACTATTTTTGCCGGCTTCGGATTTATTCAACGGACTGGCAAGCTCGGCCCTTCAATACATTAAATACGCGTCCACAAATAACTCGCCCATCGTCGCAACTCCCACATTTGCCGATCTCTACCTGCTCTCAACAAGCTCGACACTGTGCAGCTCTCTCGTGTACGGATTGCTGCGGGCCTAAGTTGGTTGCCATTTTATCACTTATCGTTGTGGATAAGACATCCGTCTCTCCCGCACTCGCATACTTGTCAGAACGTGACGGATGTCTTATCGACAGCGATAAGTGATACAATGTCAACCATGCTACGCCTGCTGGCCGGTGGTTGAAAGATGCTTGGAACTGTGTGAATTTATAACCTAGCTTTATATTGTTATATCGATTTTGTCTCATGTTTTGTCTGTATTGTGCTTAGTATGTATTTTAGGATAATTGCTATAATATAAAAACCTAGTTAGTGAAATTAAAAAAAAAAAATTGAACTCATTTATTTTGGGCATGCAAGCTAAATAACGCATAGGTAAACAAAATACCTATGCATACCGACCATTTTTCCACAATGCCACATTTTACATGAGTAAACACATTTATTTATGTGAATACGTATCATATAGTTTTTATTCGTACAGAGAAACTCTTTAAGCGTCTCAAATTGCAGCATTATCAGTTAACGAACAATACAGAGCATTCGCTTCGTACTAACTACGTTGTTACTCAATTAATAAACCGTCTAATGGAAAAACTCGCACATTAGCTTTATAAAGGTTGGAACTTTCAGACTATCCCAGTTAGTTGGCAGGTAAAAGGTTAATGTTTACGTGAATTAAGAACAGTAACTCGCAGGAGATCATCTATAACTTATTTTCCAAGAAAGAGTGATTTTTAAATATACTTACCATTTTATATGAATCAATTAAGCTGGAATTACATTACGAAATTAGTGGCGTGAAATTAAATTTCGTGACATTAGTTTTACCAACAGTTTCACGTGTAATTTAATATTTTCGAAATGCATGCATTAATTTCATGAATGCAAATCAATTTCGTGCCCTGCGCGATCTTTAGTGACACGCCACTGTAATTACGGCTTTAGGGTGCAATATTATTCCGTATCCCAAACAAATGGTGTCCACCTCGTACTTTATGAAAATTTGTCTAATATACTCGAGGTAGATACCCCCTAAACCCTTTCGGTAATTATCGGTTGTAGCACATCACTGTTGTTTATAATGATGATGATAGTGATGTTATATGACGATACACAAGAAGTTATTTATCGTAAATAATTTAAAAATATTGTTGTCCTATCCTTTATAGGTACCGCCTAGGTTATAAATTCCTAGTTATTTGTACTAGTCAATAAGAATGATATTGTATTCTATTTTGCATATGAATAACATTTTCAATTATTAGTTCTTTCTTGCCTGAAACGCAGGGTATCCTAGCTCAGGCACGTGTTATTTGTCTCTAATTTATAGTAAGCTAGTCTATAGTAAAACTGATGTACATTATGTTTTATTAATAAATGATTATTATTTGACGACCGGTTAGCCTAGTGGGTAGTGACGCTGCCTACGAAGCTGAAGGTCCTGGGTTCGAATCCCGGTAAGGACAAATATTTGTGTGATGAGCATGAATATTTGTTTCTGAGTCTTGGATGTTTTCTATGTATTTAAGTATTTATATCTATTAAATATATCGTCGTCTAGTACCCGTAACACAAGCCTTATTGAGCTTACTATGGGGCTAGTGCGATTTGTGTAAGATTGTCCCCTTATATTCATTTATTCATTTATTATGAGATGTAAGAAACGGACAATACAAGAAATTTTATTTTATTCCGTTGAATAAATAAACAGACTTTATGTTAGAATTTTATAATAATTATAATATGTTTTGTATAATGTATAATTATGTATAGTTTTACATTATACTTTTTATAAAATTATTTTAAGGAGCTAATCTTAACTAATATAAATAAATATATTACTTATACTTTATAGAATTATAGCGCACGACAAAGTTAAAACAAGAAATTTAATTGCACTAAAATGAAATTGAAATGTGATAGGCCACAACGGGAGTTCTTATAAAGCGATCATTTCCAGGCAACTTTAGGATAGCAGGAAATTAAGATGCACACCGGTTAGGTAGTGTGTAATTGAGGAAAGTGGTGCAATAACAAACATCAATACTGTACAAAACACAATCCAATGATAGAAAATACATATAATAAACGAATCAAATATTAACACTTTCACTACCAGCAACCCGCCTAGCGGGCGCCTACGCCGTAGTCGTTTTCAACGGGATCGGCTACGAGCGTAGCGCGTAGCGATTCTTGGTAGTGAATGTGTTAAAAGGCGCTGAAGTGAAATCGTTCTTATACAGATAGTACGAGTCCCTGAAAAGAACATAGGATAGTTTTTATACCGGAAATCATCCCCTAAGGGGATCACATGGGGGTGAAAGTTTGTATGGAGCTACGATATAAACGAGTTCCACGCGGACGGAGTCGCAGGCAGAAGCTAATAGTTTGCCTATAATTGCTTGACGCAAACCAAAAGCAAACGGAACAAATAACCGCAAACCCCAAGCAATGACATTGGATAGAAAGAAATTACAATTTTCCATGTCGCAGAATGTATTTTTAAGAATGCTGTTTGATAATTCCGAGGAGAAAAGAGTAAGCAAAGAGGGCGGGAAAAATGTTTCGTTTATCCCGGGTCGCCAAATCGGTATTACGTTTTAACGTTTACAATTTATCACTGAAATAGAGACAGAATTTTTGATGGGTCTCGTGTTAGAAAGTTACACATTTGTGCGAAGCATAAAACTGCCAACGTGAGTAGGTGAATAGTAAAGTGTTCTGTATGCTAGCTATTGCCAGTTTATACGCTTATCATTTGGGCTTGATAATTAAGTAAGGTTAGTTTGGGAGTGGTATAGTATAGTGCCACTCCGCTAAAATGTGGGATACATCACTTGTTGGACGCGTGAGCAAAGCTAACGAAGTTGTATGCTTCAGCTTGGCCGAAATTCCGTTCGTATGTACGGCCGGCGTCTGCCCGGCTGTTCTCCTGTACATGTCGCATTTCTCAAGCGATTCTCGTGACATTTTGTAAGCAGATTCAATAACTAACTAAGCTTTTTTGTCGATTCAGGGCTTTGATTGTGATGTTCTGAAAAAAAAACAGAGTTGCGAGTTGTACAGCTCACAGAGCCACTTGGTTAAATAAAATGAAAGGATAATTGTAGGTTTTTAATGATCATTTCAATCTAGTATTCAAATATTCATTACACACTGCCGAACACGTATAAATTCACACAAAAACTCTACATTTGGAAAATATAATGACTTATTATTTAATTTTAAGCATTACTACGTTCACTCAACACTTCTCAAATGCTTAATTAATCATGTAAGGATACGTGAGCAAGTAAAATAAACAAGAAGCTATCTTATATATGGTAGTAGATATTTGTAATTTAAACACACATAAGGAACTTATCATGACAACAAGGCTTTCTTAACTATACTTCCATCGCTTGAAGCACAGGTAATAGAAGATTTCAACAATAGATAGCAGGGAACCACCAAAACAGAGACCAAAGCTGTTTCCCATCGCGACCACCAGGTCAAGAGTGGTGCGAGCCACCTGCCGGGTGATCCGCTCATATGGCCGGTTACTCAAAGAAAACCTTGCCCTCCTCGCCCTCACTGTTTCCTCGGGCTCTCGACAATCCTTAGCCACCACATTATAATCCGGTTCAATACAAGATGGTAAACAATCACAAACCAGCCCCGTTTCATTCAACCCTGGAACTTTCAGTTTTCTCAATATCTTGAAGTTTTCCGATAAACATTTCAATCCCTCCAAGTCACAGTATCTGTTTTCGTATATAAGCGGAGAAAAGTGATGAGTGCAGTTGCAAAATTCAATCTGTGCATTGATGCGGCATTGACTGATGCACCCGGAGTAACTGTAGTATTTATATGCGATGTAATTCTCGGGTACCTCTTCCGGAAATCTGCATTGGCGAATCTCAGGCGATAACAATGCCACTTCCGGTTCATTCACGACGTCTGTTAAAGAGTATATCACGTCAGCTTCGGCCCCATACAGAACTGTCAATCTCCGATCGTATTCCATATTCCAAAATGGGATATCTTCAGGCGCATGCAGGAATGCCTCATAGTCTTGTGATGCTACGATATCTACAAAGCCCTGCCTATCTTTATTTGATGTTGTGTAAAACGGTGCTTGGTCAGGACCATGCACGTTGTTCATTGAAAAACATGTACCGTACTCTGTGATTATTGGCTGAAAACTGCCGCAACAGTCGAAAGGTTTGCCATTCCATTTGCAGGTTAAGAAGAATTCCTTGCACTCGGAGCGAACAGCAAGAGTTAACTGGGCAAAATCTGTGGGACAGACCGGTTCATTGTCGCATAGTGCAGAACAACTGTAGCATAAACCATTGAAGAATCCAATTTCACCGATAAATCGGTCAAGCTTTCCTTTGTCTCCAGGATTGATTTCCTGACTCAACATATAGATTTTATCAACGTTGGATATCTCACATAGGGTTATTGATGCAAAAGTTGTGTTCCAATCTAGATAATCGGTTCTCGTCGTAAATCGAATTGTATTCTCATGGTAGTGGTTGTAGTATCTGCGAATAGTCGCCACAGCAGCGATCCAAACATGGATGTAAATGACAAAGTAAATTAACCTGTATATATAATGGACGTCTTTCCGCACGAGGAAACTCGGCCCGTGAACTGTTAAATGTTCGCAAGTCCACTGAAGCCGTCGGTAAAATACCAAGACGTGGCCCTTTATTTTGGACCACATTATCAGTCGCTTTTCAACCGTGCCGATCCCGTGAGCGGCGAAGTGAGAATGAATCAAAGGAAACCACGTAGTATAGTTACGTACGGTACGCATTAAGAGCATCTAAAAGGTTTCCATTTGGATAATGATTTAAAAGCGGTGTTGTTGTATGAAAGCGTAATAAATAATTGCAGTAATATAAAGATTAAAAGCGTTAGATAAAAGGATAATGACGAAAATTCTACACATTAATTATGTTATATTTACGACGTACATTACTTATTTAGGTCTTAATTACTTTTAGACCTGTCATACACTAAACAACTCAATTTTTTTTCTATCAAGTGAACTTTGCATTTGATAAATAATCTTCTTAAGTTAGTAAAGAAAAACACAGTAGAAATATTACAATAGAATAGGTAACTAAAACTATTTACTATTAATCTACTGAACTAGGTATCAAATACCCCGTCGCGCGTCACTCCAGGCCCCTATTTCACTGACGTGACAATTGTCACCTGACACTGACAATTCGCCATACATAGCTTGTTCTAGAAGTTACGGTGGTCGCTAGGTTACTATTGGATCCAGCAATATACGGAGAATTGTCATTGTCAGGTGACAATTGACAAGTTGGTGAAATAGGGGCCAGGTGCAATAGTGCCCATCACGCTAGCCGAATTGCCGCGCTGAACAGCTGTGGCCAACCTTTGCACCAGAAATGACCCAGAGCGAGGATCCAGGCCTCTTTCCTGCAAGCGACGCCCGACTTCCCTATCAAAAAAAATTTGAAAACTCATCAATAGGGCTTATTATACGATAGGCGATTTTTTTAAAGATAAGTTTTTATTTATAATAGACAGTGGCATGCAATATAGAATGCTATTAAATTATATGTGACAGCTAAAGTAATTAAATTATTTCGCACTTTGTAATTTGAATGACTATTGTAAATATATCATTAATTGTTTCCATTTGACATTATTTAATTGGATTATGTGACGCCATAGATTTAAACTATTTTTTATCTCTATATTTAATTGAATATAATGATAATGTTAATGACTGCGAAGACTGTAAAATGTAATAGAGCTAACATTTGAATTTGTTTGGATGGAAATTGTAAAAAATTGACAATAGTTTCAAGAAATATTCACATGCCTATCGGTCGAATATATAATGGATCAATGTATATATTATAAGTTATAACACCTTATGTACCATATATTCTGATAAATAAATTATGATTGATTGATTGATTGATTGATTGATTGATTGATTGATTGATTGATTGATTGATTGATTGATTGATCAAAGGCTTTGTCCACTGAGCACCAATACCCAGTCGTCTCCACCGCAAGCGGAACAAATAAATAATTGGAAAGTACCGAGTACTTGTCCCTCTTCCGCATTGCCGCCATCCATACTTAATATTATAAATGCGAGTGTGTCTGTCTGTCGGTTACCTCTTCACGCTTAAACCGCTGAACCGATTGAGATGAAATTTGTATGGAGATAGTTTGAATCCCGGGGAAGGACATAGGATAGTTTTTATCCCGGAAATCATCCCCTGAGGGGGTGAAATGGGGGATGAATGTTTGTATAGAGCTACGATATAAACGTGTTCCACGCGGACGGAGTCGCGGGCAGAAGCTAGTTGTTTATAATTAGGAAATACAGTAAACTTCGTTATCCTCTGGCACCACGGTCACTATATTCCAATTGTCTATTCAGATAGCATAAAGTAACACATTTTCCTATCCATATTACATAGTTACTACACATTTTGGCTATAGTAATCTGTCTCCCGGATCGCAACATAATCTGACATAAACACATTGCTTTCAGCCGACCTGCGGTTGACGGCTTAACCCCAGCAACACCCGCTCTCTGCCGCGAAATACAGAGTATTTGTCTTTACACTCCGACTAAATCTACTTGATAATTCCCTGCTACCTATAATTCCTTCGATTCATGATACGTTAAGTACGCTCAAATAAAGGCATGGACCTCTTTGTACCTTATTGTCATTAATGACGAAATATTCAATGATGACTTTGGCTAAGGTCAACCGGGGCAAATGCGTCTCTTGAAGATATCTCCGAAACTGAACATTTTAGAACTATTACAATTGTCTAAATTGAAAGTTTGGTAATCATACTTTGAATATTGAGGGCTGCAATAGTTCCAAAATGTTGCGTTTCAAAGATATCTTCAAAAGACGCATTTACCACATTGAAGCTTTAACACTGGTAGACCTTATTTGTATTTAGTATCCTAAGCTGTTACGTGCAGTATGTCATAGTTACGATCAACAATAACGATTCACATGCATAGATTTATACACAAATGATAAACCATTCACAGCAACACATGAATTAAATTCCACCCCAAATCAGTACAGTATTTTTCATCCGAATTTAAGCCATGTCACTTTGACATATAGTGCCCGTGTCCCACTAGCGCAACGCCGCGGGCAAGAAAATTTACCTCACCACTTCGTTATATTATAAATATAGTGAAAATGCCCTTACATCCAATATTTGACAGCTGTCATCCCAGTAAATTTTTGTCATATGTCATCATTGACGTTTACTGTACCGGGACGACGGCTGTCAAATGTCAGCTGTTAAAAAAAAAACAATTATACTGATGGTCCAACCATTTGAATTCAGAGGGGAATCTAAAAATGTCATATGCACTTAAAAACCCATCATATTTCCCTCTTTACGGTTCGTTTCAAAACTCGAGTGCGTTTCCTACTTGAAACACTGGCCATTATCAAAGGAAACTCAGTTGCAAATTATACGAATAAAAGGTTTTTGTTGACATTATGATCAAAGGTTTTGCTTTTTGGAACGTTTATTACATTACTAAGATAAATATACATAATTGACGTGTCCACTTTATTGGTTTACAAATGTACATAAATTGGGACAAGGGAATGATCGAAAAAATCAAATCAAAATCAAAAATATAAATTTCGGAAAACTTGATCCATTTTTTGTTAGAAATTACAGTTATAATTTATGCCTAGGGTTAATAAAATAATACAAAATAAAATTAAAATTAAAAGCGGAGTAGGTAAAGTAACATTTTTTTTTTGTTATGAGTTGATCCCATTTACATAAATGTTTGGGATTCAGATCATGTTACAAATTAAACGAAGAAAACGTTAAAGCGAAAATGTATTATTCATTACGAAGGATTAATTAAAATAATACAAAAGCGAATCAAGTGAAATAGAAATATAAATTGGTTTCGAAATTCGGAGTTCGTCGTTCGCTTTTCATAATTCAGGCAGCAACGACATTGTCGCAATCCTTTACATTATGATTTTCAGTACCCTAGTTTGACTGCATTTTTTTTAGTTAACTCTAATCTATACTTCTATAATAACATTAAATAGTGGTGAGTTACAGAACTTGCTAACCTGCCTTTCTTTAAATTTATTTTATTTTGCAATAGTGAATCTACAAAAAAAAACAGCCGGACATAAAGGGATACGAAATCATTTTGACTACAGATGAAACAGAGAAGTTCGCTTCGCTTACTCGTCCTAAAAAAATGTGCGATATTGTTTGATGTTTTGTGTTCGTATTCGACCTTTTTTTCTCCTGTGTATGAAATGGACTTCGTGGGTGGAATTAAGCTATATTTAATCCCACGGGTTTGCCTGCGTTCTTTCCAATACGCGGGCGGAGTCGGGCGGAGAGCTAGTTACTTTAGAAAACGTTGCAGCAAATCTGTCATATATTTAGGTACAATACTACTATTACTATTTGACTGTTTTAATTGTATTTTAGTGAGATGGACACGGGTGTTTTTTTAAACGGATTAACGGGTCCGAAACTTATCCAGCCCTATATAACTTTCATATAATTTCCATATTTATTATAATAATAATATTTAATTACACAGCCTTAAAGTTGTAACTTAATCAATGCACTGGTAAACATAGGTACATAAAAGAAACTATAAATTATATTGGAACACTGGATTGCCTGCTATCCATCATCTCGCAAAACTTTAAACATGCACAACAAACAGGCGCCCGTCGCTAAGCAAAAAAGTCGCATTCAGGTACTGACGTTGAGAAGCGTCATCGCCCTGAACAAATGGCCAGTTTCTGTGCGACAAAGTCCGGGCCACTGGCACTGCCAATAAAGGACGCGAACGAGGTCTTAGGGTTATTCGAGGGACGTCTGGTACAAACAGTAGCACCAATTTCTCAACCAAGTCCAGACTATCCAATTCTCAATGTAAGAAGATAGAAGTTGCGTCTGACTTCCAACGAATTGTATCCAAGGGTCCCAAGTAAGAACTTGGTTCGATACAAGCAGGGGCACTGCCCATAGATCTTTTTGTACAGAATTCGAATAAGAAAGTTATTTGAACATTTTCAAGAATCAAAGCGTATGTCGACTCATAAGGATTCCATACAATCGCCGAAGCCTCTAAGTTGCTCCTAACCAGAGCGTTATATTGAGTCCTTATAACAGCTGGGTCATGGTAATCCTTAGTGCTACGAATAACAAAACCTAATCTACGATAGCAAGTAGTAGCAAGGTCTTTAATATGATCGTCGAAGGTTAAACGCAAGTCAAATGTAATCCCTAGATCTTTTACTGTATGGACTCTATTAATTGTCTCAGTTCCTAGAAGGTATTGGAAATGTACGGGAATGCAAACTCGGCTAAAAGTACAAACAGCACTTTTCATATTAAAAACTTGAGAAGAAAGATGAAATATGACTATCTATTTTAGGGTTTTAAAAGGTTCATCCAACCAACAGAAAAACGAACAGGTCACAAATGTATGGAGTCAAATAACGGATGAACTATAGATATATTATAAAATATGTTGCTATTACAAAACTGCACCGAAACGTATTAAGATAAGTTTTTTACAGTCAGCACTATATAGTTGGTAGCAGCCAAAGTAGCTAAATACAAGGTGTAACAAAAATGTGGTATGAACCGATCAAGGGCTTAACAGGTATCGTGTTCTGATAAGAAAAAACAGAAAAAAAAATTTTTTTGACGCGATTTTTTTTTACATTTCTATGGAGCTTGTCGCCCCAGTCGACCAACGCTCCATACGAAGGTGAAAAAATAAGCCCTTGATCGGTTCATACCACATTTTCATTACACCCTGTATATCGCAACACGTCTTTATTACCATAGGAGTAAGGATGTGTTAAGATATATTTGGCTACTTTGGCTGCTTCCAACTACACGATGCTGCAGTCAGATTTCCAAATTGTTCGAAGAAGTTGAGGTGCTGATTCAAGCCCTCTGTGACGGAAACTTTATTGTTGTATACCCGGACTGAGTTTTGAATAATTAAGCTGTAACTGGCGCCCGCTGTAGACTAGAACTCAGTCGGTACAGCCGAACATAGATCGTGCAAAGCACTATCTAACTCATGATCGTAAACTAACATCAGCATAAATAATAAATGACATTACAAGCTTTGTAAGTAACAGTGCACTTTAAGAGCACCGAGAAATATGGTTGTCAGACAGTTTCTGACAGTTAACATCACAGTAAAACCTCCCAACTTACTCAAGACCACTGTAAATTTAGTTTAATTGTAAAGTATTGTCATTTTACTTTTTTTTGTATATATGATGTCATTTTTAATTTAATGCTATCTATCCAGACCTGAATTTCCTATTTTTAGCCAGTTTAATACTACTTAATTTAAAATAAAAACTGTATACAATTATGTTTTTGTATGAGAGTTGTGATGTTTTAAATAAATGTTTTTTTTAATAGTCCAGAAGAATAACTACCATAGCTATTCTTCTGGACTTAAAAAAAACATTTATTTCAAACATCACATAACACACGAACACCACACAAACACAAACATTTATTTTAAGAAAATAAATAAAATGCCAATAATGTGCCAAAACTGTGGACATTTTGTTTATTTTATTGTATTGTAGTCAAATTGAATCAGAATCAAACATTTAATTATGATAAACAAGACCAACCCAAAAATAAAAGTAAATCTTTGCCGTGTCAAGAAATGGGCTCAACTCAGCATGATGCTGGCTTTACAGTCAGCGCTGGTCTTCCGTTGAGTCCATCCAGTGAGGACACGGTAGATAGCACATAAATAGACTCTCGCCATAACGTGAATTTTAATTCCTTTGCGGTGAGAGTTCCAATCGACTATCTATCGACTTCACAAAGAAAGAGTTTTGGCTGAGGGGTTAAGTTCCGGCGTTTCCGCGGTTGGTTACCTGACACCACGAAATTGCATAACACATCGCAGTAGCAGTGTTTTGTAGATTTTTATAAAAATCGATATGCATGTAAGTTTTTAGGTATTTGTAATATGCCTTTGTTGCCTGATTTAAATAAATAAATACCTAAATAAATATTATCGACAATAATCGTCACATCACATATGTACAATAGTGAAACATTGAGTTCCTTTAGTCTATATATTTTTTATATTATTTTATTTTTAGAGCAGGTCGCTACATACAAATGAAAAAAAAAATTGTCGTCAATACCAAATTCTGTGACATTGTAGCTTTGTAAGTTTGTATGTTTTGGGTAATCTCCGAAACCGCTTATTCGATTAAAAACAATATTTTTCCTGCGTTTAAAATTAACTTTGTGGATGTTATTTTTTAAAAGCTTTGTAAGTCCGGAACCGCTAATCCGATTTCCAAAATTATTTCACCTGCATGTAGAATGGACTAGATGGTTAAGGGCTATATTTTTCTCGCAGGTTTGCATGCGTTCTTTGCGATACACGGGCGATATAGTAGCTAGTATTACATAACTAACTATTTTGCCTCAGAAGGGTCTTGGCCTCCGAAACGACACTTATCCCAATCCTGCAAACTTTCAGCTTGAAGATGACGCAGACCCGCCTGCACGCTGCACGCGGCGGCGACCCGTCGGTCGGCACAACGCTACGGCTACGCTCTCTTGACTGACCGATCCTCTCCCATTCGCAGTAGATGACCGAACCAGCGAAGTCTGTGGGATTTCGTATCGCCGATGATGTTTGGCTCGGTCACCAACTCCTCGATCGCAGCTGGTATTATTACATACAATGTATTATTCGTGCGTTCGGTATAACAGTGGGAATGACCTTGACATTCAATATCCAGTGTCCTTCATGATCTCCCCCCACCTATCCAAGGAGCGTCTAGCAGGTATATCTTTAGGCGCCAGCTTAAGGGCTATTTATTGACGCTCCAAAAATCCCAACCCTAACTCATCCAGCACTATATTTAATTTTTATCCATTTTATTTTTTAAACATACATTCACACACATTGTTTCTCATCCCATTGTGCTTGTGTCACATATTTAACAGATTTAGTATATTAATTATTAATTTATTATGTGTATACGTTTGTATCGGCAGTATGTTGTGTTGCGTTCCGTGGGTCACGTACGGTGCTGTCTGAAAATCAGCGCTGTAGGTGTCTGTCTGACCTTTGTCTCTGTGTGTCTTTTGTGTAGTGAATAAATGTCTTATTTCTTTTTTTCTTCCTTCACGTCACGAACAGGTACCTTTAGTGTTCATTTTATTGTGTAGCCTTGCATACTTGGCTGAACAAACGGCGCTGACCGGACGTACAGCTATTATAATAATTTATTATGCACGTTACAAAGGACGGTATTTGAGGCGTTAGTTTGTACTTAATTACTTATGCAGCTTTAAGGTGGTTCGATTTCCATACCAAACGTTATTTGACATTCGCAGGCTAACGGCGTAATTTTTTTAGAAACTTATGTAAGTAACTAACTTTCATAAATTGGCTTTCCATCTGCGCGAAATTCCCCTTTTTCTTGAATAAACTTGTATAAAGTAGAATAATTTTAGATATTACTTTGTGACGTCATACTTTGGGAAAACCATTTTTCTCAAATTATTCTAGTTTATACAAGTTTATTCAAGGAAAGGGGTAATTTCGCGCAAATGGAAAGGCCGTTTGTGAAAGTTATTTAAGTACATAGGTTTCTTATAAAATCACTCCGTTAGCCTGTATGTCAAATAACGTTTTGTATGGAAATCGAACCACCTTAAAGGTATGTGTTTACTTAAATTAATGAGGAACTGGGTTGCTACTATACAATGCGTTTTCTGGTATTTATTTTCGAAAATAAAATCTGGACTATGACACCGTTTGCTCTAAAAATCATCATCATCATCATCATATCAGCCGAAAGACGTCCACTGCTGGACATAGGCCTCCACCAAAGAGTGCCAAAGTGCGCCACCCGCATCCAGCGGACTCCCGCGACCTTTACCAGGTCATCAGTCCACCTTGTGTGGGGGGGGGCTACCCACGGCGCACCTTTCCGCCCCAACAGCCATCGGTTCTACGTGCTATATGGCTCTAAGAATATTGAATATCTTTTAAATAAATGACTACCTTCTTCTGTCAGCCTGTATACCGTAAAATGGGGTGAGTACTTAGGGTTCGCGGGGAGAGTTGGGTTATGAATGGGGAGAGAAGGTATGACAGGGGGGTGAGATGGTTTTTTAAGGCTACTGCTACAAAAATAATGTACTTATTCCAATTTAAAATGGAGCTATGGTAGTACTCATAATAAAAAAAAAATATCCAACAATCTTCCAAAATCACCTTTGTATGAAAACCCATCTCACCCCAATTACGAGGGACTACGGGGTGAGGTGGGTTTTCCTGTTTATCGTCAAAGTTATGAATTGGAACTACCCAAAATAAAATAAAAACTAAAATACAAACGTTCGGAACACATATTATACAGGGTGGCTCATTCAGAGCGGTCAGTATGGGAAAGTCTGAGACTATAAGATATACGAAGATCTGTTCTTAGGAACCATGTCATCGATTTTAATAACAAGAAAAACTGTATTTATACATTTAAAAAAAACTTGTACTCAGCTCGGGAATCGAACCCGGTCGTTTTGAAAAAAAAAAACTAACACTATTTCTATTTAGATATCGATTGTGTAGGTCTTAAGCAGTAAATGTTTGTATGGAACATGATGTCTAAAATGAATAAAAGGCATTGTTTTCACATACTTTAATTTATTTTAGTACCTACTAATATTGTAATGGTGGTCACTTCGAACACTTGTTCGAAGTGACCACCATTACAATATTCAACAAGTTCAGACATGTAAACTTGTCTATGGTTGTTTGTACCTCTTTGCTGGTGTCGCAACTTATTACATACACCGCTTTACATATCATATAGCATTGGCATTGCATTAAACCATTCCGGAAGTTTTGTTATCTGCGATAATATTATCTGTTCATGACTGCAATTGCTTTCTTCTATTAATCAAACACCAATAATAAATTGAAAAGCCCTCTACATACTTATTTTAAGTATGCAGACACAGAGACGTGATAAACCTCATTTGAAAATGGAACGTCTTCGTGTAACTGGCCGAATAGCAATAAAAAAAAGAAAAACATTGGAGTGTCATTGATTTGGCGGGAACTTTTATTAAACAATGCCTTTTATTCATTTTAGACATCATGTTCCATATCGCCTAGTGTCTGCAATACAGCCACATCTCAAATGTATTTTACTTTCGAGATGAGACCGCATTGCACTGTGCAATAGAGCCACATCTCAAATGTATTTTATTTTTGAGATGTGGCTGTATTGCAGTCACTAAGCGATATAAACATTTACTGCTTAAGACCTACACAATCGATATCTAAATAGAAATAGTGTTAGTTTCTTTTTTCAAAACGACCGGGTTCGATTCCCGAGCTGAGTACAAGTTTTTTTTTAATGTATGAATGCAGTTTTTCTTGTTAATAGAATCGATGACATGGTTCCTAAGAACAGATCTTCGTATATCTTATAGTTTCAGCCTTTCCCATACTGACCGCTCTGAATGAGCCACCCTGTATACACCATTCGGTTTGTATAAGTAAAAATAAAATGTTATCGAGGTTTGAATGTCAGTTTTCACCCTACTCACCCCATTTTACGGAATAAGCATGTTAAATAGTTTAGAACAGGTTTTATAATTTGGTTAGATTTTTTACAATGTAGGTATGTTAAGTTACAATGTACCTAGTTACTGTGATATTTGATATAACATTTCATTTATAAAACCGAGACTAAAACACACTAAAATAACATTATCTGATATTTAATTGATTGCCATTTTAATTTAACATACCTAATACCTAAGTTTGCCCATCTCGTTCTACCTAGCTTCCTCTCAATTGCTCACAGGTTAGCTAGGAGATATCCCTTATAGGGATAAGTTCGCCTTTGTACTTTTATCTATTGTGTGACATGTATATTCTCTAACCTGTTATTGTGTGTTGTTACTCAATCACGCTTAAAAGGCTGAATCGATTTGGATGCAATTTTGCACGAAGATAGTTTATAGCCTGGATTAAAATACAAGTTTTTATCCCGGGTCCAAGCAGACGAAGTCGCGGGCGGAAGCTAGTGAAATAAAATTTTATTTCGAGTGATATTTTATTTTTAAATCTATAAATTTAAAATGAATAAGTCATATCAGAGCTACAAATTTCGACACCAACAACTGTATAAATACTTTCTTTCATCCTTTACACGTCTTGTCGTTATGATCTCTTCTCCGAAATCACCATGAACGATGTTTGACAGTTTAGTTCGTTCTATTTTTAAATGCAACTAATAGCAGAACCCCGATAGACCAGGGCCCTATTTCACCAACTTGACAATTGTCACTTGACACTTACAATTCGCCATACATTGCTTGTTCTAGAAGTTAACGTGGTTGCTAGGTTACTTGTGTAACCAGCAATGTACGGAGAATTGTCGTTGTCAGATGACAATTGTCAAGTTGGTGAAATAGGGGCCAGAAGGGACCCGCTGATTGTTAATGTGAGGCGCAAACACCGCTCCCTGCCATTCACGAAGCAGGAAAAAAAACTCCTTTCGCGCCTTCACGAAATTGGAGCGAACGGTTATCCACGTTTTTCCGGTGCGTCAATTACTAGAGCAACGCTTTCGGTAACTCCATAAAAACGTTTTTCGGTTTTTGCATAGTTATATACAAAACAATATCTTCTTTGCTTACCAGGAAAGGTAATCGTAGACCAAATGTTTTATTACTTCTTATTTTATCAAGGAGCTCACGTAAGGCTTTTCCGCATTAGTTGGTGCGGGCTCGGTGTGCTATCAGTAAGCTGCCAAGTCAGTACAGATTGTTTACTGCACGCATACCTACATTTAAATAGCTGCATCCTAGGACGCGGGTTCCGTGGAAGTGAGGCGGTAAGAATTTAAGAATGCGGTGATGTATGCGTACCGCGTCGCGTCCCCGCAATAGAATAATAGTAATCATAACACCTTAATATATGGCTGGGTTAAGGGTCAGATACAGAAGGCGGTACTCCAGACACTGCGCTGGTAGTCAGGAGGTTCCTGTCTTAGGTAGGCTCTCTGGTAGCTTAGGCCCCATGATTTTATGTTTTTTAAGTATAGTTTGATATTGTGCTTTTGAAATTATTATTTAATGTGAATAAAAGAAAATAATAACAATAACTAAAGCGCACTTATTATTGTTACTAAACGGGACATAATAGCGTATTATTAACTTAAATACATGGTGTGTGAGAATCGTGAAAGTTTAAATCAATATATAGCGCTATTTATTATACTGACAGTAGATCACCAAGCAGCAACTGATCGGTTACGTTTACGGTATACCGGTATTCCATTAGGTACCCTGTTAAATTGTAAAGGTTAAGGTTACATTTATGTTGACGAGGCGCGGCGACAACCAAAACGGTTTAGTAATATCGTTTATAAATATTCTACTAAAGGCTACTGGAACCTTTATACAACGGTTCCCACCCAATATTATTTCGATAACGAAAAAAATTGTTCTTAAGCGGTTCGACCTCGCCCGCCATCCGCCTATATAATCATAATCATTTTTATTGCCACCATGGTATTAAAAAGATCTTATATACAAAATATAGTTCCACATGGGCCCTATTAGGGCATGGAAATGACAATATTATATTAAATTAAAAATGTAATTCAATTAAGTTAAGTTATTATTTTTACCACAAAACTAACATAACATGCAGTAATTTGTGTGCTAAAATATAAAAATAAAAATATAACGAGTGTAGGGTACAGTCCGATACAATTTCATAGTTATTAATTTTCAATAATAATATGTTACATTATATTATTATACATTTTATATTTATTATCAAGTGAATGTTCAATGTCAGTTATTTATTAAAATATGATTCTTAATTCAATTAATATTTATAAATATATGATTTTCAAAAAAAAAAAAATTATTAAAACAGAAAAGCGAAATTTTATAATTTTAGGTATTCAGATCATAATTATGTCATAAATTCTTGGTGTGAATAAAATGTGTTGTCTATTAGCCAGTCTTTGAGTTTGCTTCGGAATATATTATACTTATATATTATACTATCGCTCACCTTTATAAAAGCGGTACCGAAAAAAAATACAACGTACAACATTTCTAGGTGCAGATCTTGACCCATACTTGAGGTGGAATTACCAGATCGATAAGGTTAATAAGAAACTAGCAGGTGCTTGCTATGTAATGAAATCACTGACGAACATAGCCACCAAAGAAGTATTACTTACCACGTATTTTTCATATTTTGAAAGCATAATAAGATACTGTATCGAGGTTTGGGGAAATAGAACTAACATTAACAAAGTGCTCCTCAAACAAAAAAAAGCTCTGAGACTAATAGAAAAATGTGCTAATGTTCCTCACTCTCACCGTAGTATATTTGTTGACAATAACATTTTGACTGTAATTTCTCTCTATTTGTACCGTTTATGTATTTATGTTTTTAACAATAGAAACCTTTATGTCCAGCAGGGCAAGACTACGAATTATAATCTTAGACAACGAAATAGACTACACTTAAATGATGCGCATTATGTTCATTTTGACAAAAGTTTGAATAATACTGCCATTAGAGTGTACAATTTACTTCCCGACGACCTAAAAGATATTCTAGAGTTAAGATCCTTTGACAAAAAAGTAAAGGAATATTTTTTGACCCGTCCATTCTATTCAATCAAAGAATATTATGCAAGAATTTTCGACAACATTTCATGACATTTATTGCTCCAATTATTTTTTATTTTACTCCGAACCTTACCTCTTAATTGCGTTATTAATATTATTAAAATTATAAATTGATTATTCTGCTTTTGTGACATTTAATGTAAGTTAATAATATTTGTTTTCATTTAATCTTGTACCTGCTTGTTAGTTTTATTTGTATGTTAAAACTATATTTGCATACATTTATAAATGTGTTTTATAGCAAATAAATGATTGATTGATTGATCATTTGTGTGCGCTCACCGATTATATTGCATGGTATGGTATAAATTCTCATGTAAGTCAATATGTTGTATTCTTATGAGAAATAAAGATCATTAAACCCAAGTCATAATTGAAACATTAAAGTCGACGAAATGTATAAAAATGTTAGTTACGTGTGTGAAATCTGATTAGATCTAGTGATAAGTGACGTGTGTGTGAGAGAGAGAGAGAGAGAGAGAGAGAAAGGAGATTGCGTCTCCGAAACTACATCCAATTTAAAAAGCTGTTATATTTTTATTTCGCAGTTCTGGAATCGGGGTCACTTAGATAAAGCAATAAATTAGTTTAAATATTTTCTTTTATAACGTTGGTTAGGTTAGGTTAGGTACTCGTTACGCACGGTGTTTTAAAAGGACTGGACTTACGAACCCCACATTTTCAATGCATTCTCTTTTCGCGCAATACGTTTATCGTCTTTACTGTAAATATATTGGCTTCGAAAGAGCCACAATGGCAGCTCTGAAACGAAGTTTTACCATGGAGAATGGCTTTATAGTGGATAAAACCGAAAAGCGGTTCGATGCACAATGTGCTTCGCGTTTGCGGCAGGATCGACCATGCTCGTGGTTACGGCTCCACATTTGAGTGAGGAAGCAGTAACCTAAACACGAATATACATTTTTGGTCGAGCTTTTTTCCCGACGGTACTTTTTGCACAATCGTCAACTACTCGTTGAGAGTCCAACGAACACACACAACGGGTTTAGCTTGTGTAGTTTGGCAGTTGCTATGGCCATCATCCGTCTCCATCATCAGATCAGCTTGATGTTACCATTGTATTAAATTGTCCCGAAACTTAAATAAGTATGCCAAATTTAGGTTCGATCGTATATCAGAAAGTTGTAGAAAATTGGTAAGCAAGATTTGAAAAAATCTGTTACACTTTGGTACAGTCTAATGTATAAATATGGATGCATACAACTTAATTATAAATTTATATGTTTCTTCGCTCTTAAGGTTTCTGTACATATTTTATGAGAGGATTAAATCGTTTTTTTTTTGCCCTTGACTGTACACACAAACACAGCAAGTTATTAAGAGTAAAAAAAAAACACCTTTGTCAGTTAAAATAGGGTTTGCGTGGCAAAAACCCACGATAATCGCGTCCGATCGCCTTGTGTTGTCATGCATGGTCTCTTGACTAAATCCGAAAAACTGTTTTCGAGTGTCAACCTGTCATATTGGCTACCCATTTCTTGTAATATGGGAAAATTTCATAACTGCAGTAAAATCTCTTACAATAACATCGTTTATAAGGACATGATATGACATTCGAAACAAGTCTCAACGCAATCGTATGTACAAAAAGTCCATTCAATGTACGGTCTCGACTGTAACACTGTTTTTGGTGATTTTTAATCTCTCTACAATATATAGGTAAGTGTAATGTGGGTCCTACTGTTATGATTTTACCGCGGCGAGTAAGTCGACGTTTTTGTAGGCAGAGCTACCTACCATATTAAATATTATAGAAAGCTTGTTCGTCACACTAAAATGAGATTTGCTCGCAAATGGATCTTATTTCAAATATCGGTCCCGAGACACTTAGGCTACAAAACTTACTCATGGATTTTACGAAAGTGTCCAATGTGATTCTGTTGAAATTCACGTGGTTCGCAGTTCAATTGAAAATGAAGTGTAGAATAAAAAGGTATTCTTTTTAATAATTAAAGGGACGCATTTGACCCCTATCTCACATGATGGTGAGTAGTGTATTTGTAACCTTGAGGTCTTATTCTATAAAATGCATAGAAAACTCCGTGTTTTGGCTATTGGTGTACAAATATTATCTGATGACAACGTGTTTAGTTGTGCTGTTTGTTATCTATTTATAGTTACTCTCCACTTTTTGACAACAGGAATAGATAAATCTCAAATTTTTAAACAAGCGTGTTTTTTACATACGTTTCAAAGTCGTTTCCTTCGTTAAGACAAAACTCCAATGCCCAACGTAAATGCATAATTTATTAGCAACCACTTTTCATTATACCTTCCTTTAGGTAGGTATA
Organism: Epinotia bilunana; assembly: GCA_947049275.1. Lineage (NCBI taxonomy): Eukaryota > Metazoa > Arthropoda > Insecta > Lepidoptera > Tortricidae > Epinotia > Epinotia bilunana. The sequence continues at coordinate 24,386,645 of OX346259.1, read as the reverse complement.
CCTTCCTTTGTTACCGTACCTATCAAATCATATTAAATTTAGGAAGCATCTCTTCAAAGCTCCTTCTAGTTTGGGTTACGAAAATGAAAGATTGCTAGCCCTGTTCCGCATAGGAAATTGGCAGGGAAGCATATTAACTATGAGCGAAGTCGGACTCAAGGTGGTTTTCCACCGGCGAGGTGAGGCCGGGCGTGGATGGGCGAGAATTGAAATTAGTATGGGACTTACTTCCTATTTCCACCGTGCGCGCGCGCGCTCAGTGCAAATAGGTAGTAAGTCCCATACTAATTTCAATTCTCGCCCATCCACGCCCCGCCTCGCCTCGCCGGTGGAAAACCACCTTGATACAGTTTCCCTTTTAATATTCAAACTATGATAAAAAGCCAAATTGAAATCAGATTATTATTACTAAACGGGTCTTAATCGCGTATTAACTTATTTATTTACCCCACTGAGATCTCCCGACGTTTTGGATGTGTCGCAACATCCATGTTCACGTGACAGGCTGGCTTGAGCGGGTATCAACATCTTCTCGTTTTCGGAACTACACGCACTTGGTCTTTATTAACCCATTGTACACTAGGGTTGTCACCCGGCCGACACACAACACTAATAATGTTCGGTGATCGAACGACGTTTTTTGACGCTGGCATTTACTTATGATCGGATTCCACGAAGAATAAAGTTCCGTTTAGTAAAAATAATGTGTGAGAATCGTGAAAGTTTAAATCAAAATATTGAGATTTAAATCGTTTTACTTTGTGATAAAAAGTTTAAAATAATGAAGTACCTATTGTTCGTTTCATCTGTGACTTTTACACCGGTGTATGTTATGAAGCATATTGTATTACAGGTAGACAATCAATTACGAACACCGAAGAGGAAATACATATTCGCGTAATTCTACATATCGTCAAATGTCAATGCCAGACTAATCGAAATTAAGCCTTGTTCCTATTGTTTTTGACTGACTGCTGCCATTTACATATGAAAAGTTCAAAGGCTTTGCTAACGGTGGACCTAGATTCTCTTTGAAATAGACTAAAAATAAAATTTCACAAAGGGGTGATTTTTTTCAAAAGGCTTGGTGAGATTTAACCTTCCAATTTCAAGGCATGTGAGTGATTAAACCGCTCCAATAGACTATCAGCATTTTGAAATTAGTCCTCTATTTCATGAAAAAGTAATACACTGCCAATGCTTTGTCTTATTTGAATTCTATGCAGTGTATGGATAGATTACACGGGACAGGCTTAGCCTATTGTGGGAACATAGCTCCTTTGTATTCAATTTTTGTATGCACAGGTACTTAAATGTTACCTATTATAAAAAAAAACTGATTATCTTTCCTGTTGAGAAGGATTTAATGTATCATTGCATTGAGTACTTTATATTACTTACACAATTGTATTTCACTTCGTCACGCCATGTTAATTAAAAACTTTAAAGAAGATTGACACAATCCACACAGTATCAGAAAAATACAAAAAATTTGGAGCAAACGTTATTTGAACCTATTGTATTTGTTAATTTACATACAGCGGAACAATCTTGGGATTATCTTGTCAAAGTGGACCCCGGGCTTCTCCTTTAGGGCACAATCGATTATATCGCTAGAAGGATATATGATCATATTGATGATACAGCGGAACAACATTAGAGAAAGTATCGCTTGGGTGGAGCAAAGGCGAATGGCCAAGCCATATTTTACAAAAGCTTCCTCCCGCGACTCCGTCCGCGTGAAACTCGTTTATATCGTAGCTCGATACAAACTTTCATCCCCCATTTCACCCCCTCAGAAACTATCCTATGTCCTTCCCTGGGATTCAAACTATCTCCATACCAAATTTCATCTCAATCGGTTCAGCGGTTTAAGCGTGAAGAGGTGACAGACAGACACACTTTCGCATTTATAATATTAGTATGGATACAATACATATACAATACAAAATACTCTTTATTGCACACCTTAAAAGATGAATCAAATAGATATACTTAACAACATTTTACTGTTGTTTTATGAGTTGGTTTCAGCATATCGATTCCGTTAATTAACTATTCTTGAATAAGAACAATATGAGATTTGAACATTATATATTGTTATTTGAATGCTATTTTCTAAAATTTTATACCATCTTGGTTTTCTTTCAGAATACATTCGCTTTGTTACCAGCTGTCATCTGTAGCGGGAGGTCTTGTCTTGATGATGTGATGTCAAAATTGTCCAATGAAATCGTGGCTTTAAAATGTAACACACAAAGTTATTGCACGGATCCGTATCTCAGCACAACCAGTATTATGGGTTATGCATCCTTGTTGATTAATGGACCGTGATGTCTTCTAAAAATAGCATCATTCTTCCTTTACAAATAGAACTATGATTGGCTGCACACCGCTTTTAAGGATTATTTTTCAGTCAAGTGAATTTCAATAAAGAGTAAGTTTTCACGGCTAAACGTTTTCCACGGTATTTATGAGCAGAAAACATAGATAAGTAAAAAACTTGAATCACTTACCACTTCTAACCAGCTTGAACGTGACTTGTTGTTGGTCCTTGAGCTGCTCGTTGTGTGTCGGGTGCGTCAGCTCCCGCAGGGCCATGTCTATGGACTGCTGTTGCATAATAGCGCGAGGCTGCATCGGCACGGGCTCAGGTTTGGAACGACTCAGCCTCCGAAAGAAACTAACTTTCTTCGGCTTCGTATTTGAACCTGCCAAAACGAAAAATAAGCATGAATTATCCATAAACCGATATATAGAATTGTGTTCACGCTATTGTTTCACGAAAATACAACAATAAACTCACATAAAACATGATAAAAACCCAAATGAAGATGACTTAATCATTGTGAAGCTTTAGCCATTATTATTGCGAATATCATGCGCTATGGATGTGATCGGTTAGTCAGTCGCCAGGCATTCCAAATCCAAGCACTCTCGTTCAAAAACCTTCAAAGGACGATCGTTGAGGCGTTGGTGATGGCGTCGAGGTTCTGAAGGACAGCGGTGAGGGGCTTGGCGCGGAGTTGGGACGCGGAGGGAGGAGGCTGAGTGAGGACGTCGCCGGGGAGGGGAAGTGCACCGCGGACACATCGGAACGGCGATCCGGCTCAGGCGTGGTGACGCGGATCTTTGCCGTGAACTGCGGCGAGCTTGCCACTTCAAACAGAGCATCGAAATCGCGATCGAAGATATTCTTCCGCGAGAAGGCGGGCGTGGGAAGCGGGGCGGGAAGCTCGAACTCATCAGGAGCGGGGGTTCTAACAATTTTTCCGAATTCATTGTCCTCATGGCGCCCGAATTTTTTCAGCAGCTTGTTCGCTTTGCGCTCGCGCAGCTTAGCCGGCCGCTCGAAAGAGGGCGTCGGCGAGGCCGGCGCGCGGTCCGCGGGCTCCGGGGGCGCCGTTTTGGGGAGGGACACGGCGCGGGGGGACCTGGGGCTGGGGGCCGAGGGGGGATCCGCGCGGGACGGCGCGGGCGGCGGCGGCCCGAAGAGCACGTCAAGCGTGGGACGCTGCCGGGGCCTGGGCAGCGAGTGTGTGCCGTATGATTGGGTAACTACTTCTTCCGCGGGATATATTACGTACATCCCTGGTGAGACCGCATCGCGCCGGCCTCTCGCGCCCTCCGAAGAGGTTCACGCGCGTATCGATCTACCTTCCCTTAATCTAACAGTCTCATTGGTGTTTTTTTCGCTCACAATGGAGTTTTAATTTCACAAAAGAAGAGCAAAACGACAACCGTGGAATGTTTATAAACGTATTCTATTCGTGTTATTAAGTAGATGAAAGAAGGAATGTTTAGTGGGAAGGGTTACTGAGCCATGGGTTTTTTGATCTTGGAATTGTCTTCGGGACACTTCAGCCTCAAGTCCATACAAGGCATCTTCATCCTGAGCAACAAACACAAAAAAATAAATAAATAAAACATAAAAAAATACAGTCAAACACAAAATGCTATCAAAATCGTAATAATATGGTTGTGTAAAAGTTTTTTTCAAATGAAGGTATATATCAACTTGTTTAGTAAAAACATAATTGTGTAGGTACAAACAGGAACACACTTAACTGACAATCTGTCAACCCTATTTGCATTGCTATAAGGTTTGATTTCCTCCTACGCTGATATCGGTCGCTGACGTCGGTCGGGCGTACGAATATACACCATGTTCTATGGGACACCGCACAGCGACGCTGAAGTCCGCGCCAGATTTACTGCTACGCGCCGCTGATGCCGCGCGTCGGTCTCGCTCGTCAGCGCCGCGCCGTCGGTGCGCTGACGCGTTATACATCACTATGGCAGCTGTACGCACGTGTGCGCGGTTTCGCAATGCGGGATTTTTCTGTCATACGCGACCGACGGTAAGCTCGACTGATGTCAGCGACCGACGTCAGCGTAGGAGGAAATCAAGCCTAAGGTTGACAGATGGTCAGTTGAGTGTGTTTTCGACGGTAGGTATTACAATATATAAAACCATCCCTTGATACCTATCTGTCAATATTGCACTGAGTAATGACTCAAAATCGTTTATATAAAATCAAGATTTTTTATAAAACCAGACAGAAGTGATTACATTATAATACGTCGTTAATAATTTCATCTGTAAACCTCCAGTCACCTTACGACTACAGTGCTCATACACAAATAACACTTGTGTTTCTTTTTACACCATTTAAAAATAATACCGCACACTCCTTTCAGTCCTAAATCCATTGTAAGACTAAAACTTTTATCTAAATATGCTTACAGTTTGTAAGCACTTGAATTTGATTTTCACCTGAGCGAACGTGCCGTGATTAAAATATGCAGTAAAGTAACACACAGTTTGCATAAAATACGGTACCCTTCAAGTTGAAATCGAATGCTCTAGATGGCTGATATTTTTTTATTCTTTAGTATTTTACTTAGTCTTTATTATTGTACGTATGGTTCAAATATGTTATGGTTCAAATTAGATACCGACTACTACGATTATTTTGACCTTGCTTCATTTCTTGTTACAAGACATGGAACTAGCTTAATTCTTTCTGACATTTAAAAAAACATGAAATGATCTTACATAGGTGCGTATGTTTCATATTGATAATCTTATAACAGTTATAACATAAGTACCTTACTGATTTCAGATACAGCTAGAGATGAAAAAAATAGCCAATTAGGTTTAAAAATATATAAGTCGAAGCTTGAACTTTACAAATAAATTGATAATGCAGTTAAAATGCAAAATAGGAGAGTCTCATCAGTTTAAGGATAAGTTTAGGTTAACATGTATCTGAATTTGCGCCAGGTACCTTAGTATAAGTCAAATCTCCAGTTACGAACCTTAGTGTCAAGTTACGAAGGCCGAGTGGTGAGTTGCGAAAGGTTGCGAATTGCATAGCTGGCTAGAGCCCACCGAGACAATCGGGTCAAGTAGCATCACAATAGCTGACTGAGGCGCCTCGAGCCTCGAGTTCTTAAAGCTGGCGCCGCGACGTAGCGTTTTTAAAGAACCTGTTCCCTTCTTGTAATTATGTTGCGTCGTATACGTACAACGCTTATGAGTGGTTCTGGAATGAAAAACACCAAGGCATTTAATACTGCCTTGGGGCTTTCCGATAGCAACAACCTGGGGGTCTATACGGGAACTGATCTATAGTTTCCCACTCAATACCTATAAAGTATTTCCAGTTGACTAGAATCATGATTTTTCGCAAGAAAAAGAGGAATAATTCCATAAAAATTAAGTGTTTATGTTATTTTATGATATTAAAATATTCGGTATAAACAGTGAACTTTTTGATTGTAATTGCGTAGATTGACTTAAAAGTTTTTTCTATTCACAGTTGCAAGGGACTGCAGACTTGAGTCATCATCATCATATCAGCCCTAAGACGTCCACTGCTGGACAAAGGCCTTCCCCAGAGGGTGCTAAAGTGGCCGGTCCTGGGCAACAAGCATCCAGCGGACTCCCTCGGCCTTTTCCAGGTCATCAGTCCAACTTGTGGGGACCTACCCACGTACGCCTTCTGGTACGTGGTGGCGACCACGACCATTGGGGTGGAAAAGTTCTCGAGTGGCGACTCGAGAACCTTTCGTCGTGCCCCGCCTAGTTAAGTTTAGCGATTCGGAGGGCTATATCGGTTACCTGGGTCTGCTGCGGATAGCCCCACTTCTAATGCGATCACGCAGTAGACATAAGTAGTTCGCGAATGAGTGATACAAACATAACACTAACTTAATATTTATAATGTAAAACTTGCAGGTTAGTAAGTATTGGTAGGTTTTTAAATATATTAGCATGAATATAACTTAGCCATATGTTTTTGACACAACTATGTAATCAAGAGTAATTAATGCACTGCCAACAAACTGTCATGCAGTTTGGCAGTATACTATAGTTTGTAAACATAAATGTGTCCTTCATGAATAAATGATTAATAATAATAATAATAAATGAAGCTCCCTTGGTGTCACTCTTTCGTTCACTAGTTCAGTTCGGATTCAAATACTTCAATAAGTACTTCAGTATATCATTTAGTAAATTGGTAGTTAATTCTGCTTATTGATCATTGAATATGATTAAATTCAATGATATAAGTGATTTAATGTTATTTTAATTTTAAATACGGCATTAACTTAATAGTTCATTAAAAACACGCGTACGACTGTTTTTTTTTAATTTATTTAGAAACAAACAGTCATAATAAACTTGTTACATATGTTGTACACAATGTACAATAACTGAGAGGTTATACAAACAGACCTGGAGGTTCATAAAACATAATATTAATAAAACCAAAAAGGAAAGGTAAGAACAACGTAGTAAATAGTATAAGAATACACAACTAAGCATACATACAGTCAAGGACAATGAAAATGGGCCACCCTGTGCAGTAGTTGCCACACAAACAGACCCACCCCCAACAGACCCATCCCCAACAGACCCATCCCCAATGCCCGTAAGTGATGAGATCAAAAATATACCTAGTGCTACAGTTAGGAATGACTAAATTTATAAAAAGAGTTTATGTCTCAACTGCGTTTTTAGCCTAGACAAGGAATTATTAAAAGGATCAATATCGTACAAATGTTTATTATAAAAACTGGGGACTCGTCTGAAAAAGGTATATAGTTCTTGCGAGAAAAACTCACATGGAATAATGATCTAGGTCGTAAGGGGAGATGGGGACAACCAAACGTCACTAAATTTAGGAGATCAGGACTGTTGATATTGCCTTTAAGAAGTTTAAATAGAAACATAATGTCTAATTAGTTTCTACGATTAAGGAGAGAAGGGACACAGAAGTGCTTTGCCGCTAAAGCTGAATTCTCAAAATATGTACCAGTTCTGTAAGCTAAAGATTTTAAGAAAATGTTTTGTATCCTCTCCAAAAGGTCAATGTGGACTTTGTACTGAGGTGACCAAACTATGCTACCAAATTCAAGGATACTTCTAACTAGAGAATAAAATAATTACTTATAGGTATTAGGCCGTTTGAAAGGCTGCCCAATACGAAGGATCATCCCTAGCTTTCTATAAGCACGCTTACATAGATTATCTATATGCAAATTGTAGTTTAATTGATAGTCCATGGTAACTCCCAAGTCCCTGATGGATAATACCCGTACTATAGTATTACCGGAAAAAGTGTAGTTGAAAGTTATCGGATCTAGTTTACGGCCAAAACTTATAATGAAACATTTTTCAGTGTTTAGGGACAAATGATTATCTGTGCAATATTGAAAGAAATTATTTAGAACCTGTTGTAATGAAAGGCAGTCAGCCTCCGACGATATAGACCTAAAAAATTTAGTGTTATCGGCGTAGACGAGGTGTTCAGCACTCCGGAAGCAGGTCGCCATATCATTAACGTACAAGATAAATAGTAATGGACCCAAATGTGAGCCTTGGGGTACTCCAGAGGGGATTGGGAGAAAGCATGATGTGTATCCCTTCAAGGCTACTGCCTGACTTCGATTAGATAGGTACGATTTTATCCACCTCAGAAGGTCACCATGTTTACCGAGCTCGAGTAATTTCTTGAATAAGTGATGATGGTTAATTTTGTCAAAACATTTCGAGAAACCGGTATACACGACATCCACCTGGCAGCCTGAAGATAACCTATCAATAATAAAATTAGAGAAGGTAAGAAGATTTGTGTCAACACTTCGACCTTGACAAAAACCATGTTGACAGGGCGCGATATGCTGGTAAAAAGCAGTGGTTATTCTGTTATATACCATTTTTTCAAAAATTTTAGCGAAAATATTTAATTTACTGATGGGTCTATAATTAGTTACCTGGTGTTTATCCCCACTTTTGTAAATTGGCGTTATCAGAGCACTTTTCCATAAAGAAGGGAAATGGCCAACTAATAATGATTTTTTATAAATCTGTGTTAGAGGTACAGTAAGCTCTTTAGCGCACATAAGAATGAAATAAGGATGGATCATATCAGTACCGCTACCCTTACCAATATTTACCCTCTTTAAATACCCAAAAACACAATCCTCTGAAACGTCAAAACTACTGAGATCTATAAGTGAGTCAACAGGTGCACGTGAGTAATCAAGTGCAACGGAAGAATCAGGAACAAAAACCGAATTAAAATAATTATTAAAAAAATTGCTTATGGTCGGTCCACCCTTGGATGTATCATTAAGGTAAGACATATGATCGGTTACATGATTACTTGGAAATTTCGATTTCATGAAGGACCCAAAATAAGCAGATGATATGATATACTCAATCTAATCTATATATATCAACTGATGTAGATGCACCCCTAGACCTACTGAACTAAATTGAACTACTGAACTAAAAGTGTGATATACTTCACAGCGAACGAAAGATGCATATCAATCTTTTCTTTTTAGTGACACATTTTGCGCATGACTAATATCACGCAGAGAAACTCCCAGCATAGCCCTTTGGCTGCTCTTGAGCCCTTTTATGATGCTCATAGTAAGTATACGACATTTCGGTGCCATAGGTCAACACTGGCAACATACACTGGTAAAGACTCTCGTCCTGAGACACTGCGGAATATTGAACGAGAAGATCTGCTGTAGCTTCCCGAACGTTACCCAGCCGAGACGGGTTCGGATTAGCCAGCCATACACAGACAGATTTACCCGTCGGTCACAACTCAGATCCGATCCGCGATTTCGCCACACACAAACTAGCTGTAATATGTGGCGGTTTTATATGCATCGAAGAAAGAAAACGTAGAAGAGTTTGGGTCAAACAATGGCTAGCCAAACAGCCACGATATAGTCATATGAATCTACTAAAAGGTTTGTCAATTCATGAACCCGTTGATTTGTTAATTTTTTTAAGAATAGATGAATCAGCTTTTATGAAGATTTAAACATTTTAAGCGCTTTTTCACCTCAACTTCTTGGAAAATTATACCAGAGACATGTTAGGCAATTTTCAACACAATGAAACAAGAATTTCTTAAGGTAAGTTACATTTATTTTATTTTTATATAATGATATATAGAGTCATCAGCATTTTCATCTTCTGTGTTTGTTGGAGCATTTCGCGGACGTACTTAATACAATTTTTGACGCCGACTTTATTGTCACTAAACGCCATTTTTCAAGCGAAAACGCGTGCGTACTGCCGTAGCGTTAGAGCGCTACTGAGGCGCGATCCGGCGGGCACATCAGTACGCTTACCATGAGTTTGACAATGTCGGCTTACGCTAACGAGTATCGAGTTTTCTATCTGTGCATCCCGCTCGTACTGTCAAAGTGCAATAGAGATGCACAGATAGAAAACTCGATTCTCGTTAACGAAAAATGGCAATGTCAAACTCATGGTAGCCGTACTGTTACTACGCACTCACGCGCGGGTCGACGCTCAGGGGACCGATTTTTGACTTACGAGCGCTCGTAAATCAAATATAAGTAAATACGTTTGTAGTGTCAAAATAGCAGGCACTTATACTTTCTACCAATAGAATTGAATATGAGTGGTGAATACCACTCGTTTTTCAATTTTCTATCGCTTTTTTAAAATAGCATTGCATAATTATTGACAGTTTTCGAGTGAAAGAGTCGAGCGCTCGTTCCCAGGTCTGCCTCGTGCCCGATCCGTTCGTTTTGAGCACGGGCAGTGGACAGGCGTCCGGCAGGCCAATCTGTGCCTAATTCTCACCATACATTGACAGTTTTTCCCGCCAGGCACGACTGTCAGGCAGATTTGACGGGTAAATCTGCACGTGTATGGCTGGCTATTGTCGGAAGAATCCGACTCGGCTGGGCAGACCTGAGTATTTGATATTAATTTCAACTTGACCCCTCCACGCGCACTCATTTAGAGAAAAAGGCTCTAGACAGATAGACGTACAACGAAGTGCGTAGAACCTAATATATAATAAAATATTTCTAATTATCTAGTCCATCATGAGCTGTAGCTACCACGGCATCCAAAGGGAAATGCAAATGCTATTTTCTGAACAAAAAAATAATTTCATTTCAGATTCATCGATTATTTGTTTGGTTAATTACTCCAATAGGAAGTGACTCAGGCAGCGTATTCAGAGTGCGCTAAATGAGCCAAAGAAAACTTATTACTCAGGATATTTTCACTAGCCTAAGTATTTTCAGGATACAGCTCAGTTAATTCCCCTTTGAGACAGAAAATAAATGCAAATATTTTGCGTCGAATTGAAATGGATTTTCCAAGAACAGATAAATAACACTTGAGTAATATTCGTCACTAGTCATAAAATACCTAGATTGATTGATAACGTGATTGGATTTTCAAAGATGTATTCATATTTCTTTCCCCATGAACCTAAGTTGCGTACATGGTAAAACCTTGTATGCGTTCAACCTGTAAACAGACGTTACGGCCACTACGCCGCAATATAAGGTTATGTTGCGGTTCTGTCAGCTGAATTTCTTATGTCAACTGATTAAATATTATTTTACATGTTGGTAATATTGTGGGTGTGAAAATACATTTAGTTTCGATACATTTAGTGGCGTGTTATTTATTATATGCCGATCCCACAATACATAATATTACCTTATATATTATAACTTGGGCGTAAACTTGGTCGCACTGATAGCACTAAACCCCGTTTCAGTGAAAGGTATAGATACTCGTACATGAGGTTAGATTGTTTAATTCTTTGGATAGCTAATCTTCATCACGCAGTCACAGCAAGGATTAAGACGAAGCGTGCCAAACATTCCTGGTGTCCTGTGATGAGGTGAAGCAACGATTAAGTACCTATCGATTTCAAACTTACAAAGGAATTTAGGGATGTAGTGCTATGTTCTCGGGCTGTCAAGCGGCGCTCGTGGGTCGAATCCCGGTTCGTACCAATGAGTTTTTCGGAACTTTACTTCGGAATATTTACCGTTCGCTTAGCAGGAACACCGTGAGGAAACCGGCCTAATCCCAGTAAGGTCTAGTTTTGTTTCTGGGTTGGAAGGACAGATGGCAGTCGCTTTTGTAAAACTAGTGCCTATGCCAAATCTTGAGATTAGGTGTCAAAGCGGACCCTGGGGTCCTTTAGGGCACAAGTGGGAATAACGCTAGGAGGACGATGGAGGGTAGTGAAATATTAGGCACCCATATTTCCGTTGACCAGTCAGTAAAACTTCAGAAATAAAGTTAATAAAAATAAAGTTATTTTGTTAAGAACGTGTATACTATATATACACGTTCTTAAAAAAATAACTGTTAATCATCCAACCATCTCGTTTGGCAATTCTAATTATATCAAATTATGGTTAATACGAAACGCAAAGAAGCGGATTAACGCCGTGGCAACGGCTCTCGACAGAAGAATCTCGAGGAGTTTCGGCTAGGCACTTCAAAATCTTTAAATTGCTTGATTCAAATCAAGGATTCCTTGACATCATCTTAAACTACGTAAATTAAAGTACCAACGGAATTACGCCTGATTCTCAATCACAGGCGACTCGATCTTGTCTGTTGAATAGTCGATTATTCCGTATAAGTATAGCTAAAGTATTTTAGTTGTAAATGTTGTGACGTATCTTTGTCAAATAACTTTTACGCAAATAAACTTTATTGCCTAAGGATTTCTCGGTTCTTTTTCGTCTGGTCCAGTCTTGCGGCGTAGCACGGTTGCCATTTTATCACTTATCGTTGTCGATAAGAAATTCGTCATTCTCGCACTCACCTTGTCGGAACGTGACGGATGGATAAATTATCCACAGCGAGTGATAAATGGCAAGCATGCTACGCCCGCTGTATAGCAAAGTCGAATATGCATGAAAGACCGACATCTATATTAAAAAATAAATGAAGCACACGTATGTTCGTCGCGCTATTTGCTTGTTTGTCACACTTGTCACAGCGACTAACCGTGTCGCTCGGGTAGTCGCTGGTAACCAATCGATAGTGTGAATCGGGACTAAAAGTTCCGAAGTAAAATTATAATAGCCTAATTGCTTTCGATTGTTCTGTACTAAAGACAAATTCGGAAAATTATTGAAATCGGATCAATAATTAATTAATAGATATTTAATGGAATAGGTATAAATTAGTACCAATTTTTTTCCTGATTATGAAAAATATATTTGACTGTATAAGAAATCAATTTGTGAGTCTGCCGGGGTACTTTTTTACGATTTGACCACTGCCGCTGAATTGATGTGTTAAAATAAATACAACTTAGAAAAGTTGAAAAGCCCCCGACATTTTCATTTCAAAGTTCAATATCTCAAAAACGGCTAAACAGATTTTCATGAAACATGGCTAAGAACACTCGGGCTCACAACAGCTTTCGAATAAAAAAACGCATTTAAATCGGTCCATCCGTTTGGGAGCTACGATACCACAGACAGATACACAGATACACAGACACGTTTAGCTTATAACACCCCTCTCTTTGCGTCGGGGGTTAATGAGTACCTAACTATGTAAATTATTTGAAAGAAGGAAGGAAGCCAAATAACTTTCCATAAAGGAGGAGTGATATTGGGCTAGAAGTTCATATGGGATACTGATTCGTTGATCACAATCCCTATAAACTTCTAAATTTTTCCGCGTAAAATTGACGAATGCTAAAAGCTAATACCTATGCTAAAGTATCAGTGTTTACACACAAGTTTTTAACTCTATTATGTAGTAATATTTTTAACTCCGCAAGCTAACAGCAGTATTCAACGATTTATAAGAAGGTTTCTTGTATTTTATGACTAAATTTAAGTGATAAATGGGCACTTATTCCGAGTTAATCGGTGGGGCGGATTCATCTGACAAGCTAATTTGACGTAATTAACTATACGGTAGGTACCAATATTATAGTGTATATTTTATACTTATACTTTATAGTGTATACTTTAAATAGCGGATTTAGTCCATCGAACAAATTAGGCTAAGAATCTCAATACCAGTCGGTGGTTTGAGTTCTTCTGTCCTACGTATGTTAAATTATAAATTTATAAATAAGTACATAGTTTTAAAATGTTAAAGGGAAGATTACCTTAGACGACTTACATCATCGTCTTAAATAAAATGCCTTTTCTCCGATAAGGTCAAAATACTACTTCAAGAAAAAAATGTGATATTCTGAAATTGTGTTTAGTTCATTACGGTAAAATGGTCCCCGATTAAAATTTCATGTGGGTACCTATTCTGCTGCTGATGTGACATGAAGTCATTGTGACATGACCGTATTATCGAAAGTTATATGGTTCCTTTAACGAGCACTGCATTCCATTCAATTACTGACGAGTTTATACATTTCGAGCGAATGTCAAAATACTTTTCTTTTTGAGTAAATCTACTAGTACAAAAGGGCTTTGAAAAATATCAATCATCCGGATGGACGTTGACACTTCGCTAATAGAGTTCCTTTTCGCCACTGCCCTACAAACAAAGCGATCAATTTAACGTATTTTATTTCGATAAACGATTTTCATTGTGCCCCATCGGATTTTACTTTATTAGGTTTGCAGTTCCCGAAATGGGAATTCGAAAATAGCAGATTCTGTTTATTTTAAAACGTGGACGAAACTTTGCCGACTGCATTGATTCAGTAACATTTTGGCTTCCCACGTGTCGCGTCGGCTACTTGACCTGAGTTCGTCAGTGTTATAAATAAGTTAACCGTCACGTTGTTTCCCATGCCTCTTAACTTGTTTCTTTGTCGTTTATTATAATCTATTTACGCGGCAATGCGGCGAGTTTGATGGGCATATTTGCGCCCGGAATGACACGGGGCGGGTTATTTAACTAAGTGTATTTTTATTGACATGTAAACTTTCCATTATGAACATAAACATTATATTAACTATTCAGATAGTGGTAATAAAATATTACTAGGGATATATATAGTGATTAATTGATCTCATAAGACTTAATTTATTCTAAAATTCGTAGTCAAGTAAGCAAAAAAGCTGCGTGTCCTTGTAATGAAATACCTATTTAAAAAGAAAATGATTAATCACAGTTGGTCAGTTTTTGAATTGATATTAATACCTAGCTTTGTCCGCGTGTAACTCGTTTATACATACATAGATAATTAGTATTGATTGTATAAAACGAAAGGGGTCCTTATGGCTGAGTTACATGATTTTTTAGATCAGCCTACTCTGAACACCTTTTTTTACAAAAATAGACCCCACCACAAACTTGGTTTCTGTGACCCTGCCTCACTTTTTGGTATTGTTTTGGAATTCTTTTTTATAGGTAAGGTACCTTTTACCGTAGGACCAAATAAATGGACGTGTAATTTTCACATACACAATAAAATGTTGTCTAATAATATCAAACTTTAATGTATATACACTCGAGAGCAAAAGTTTCGGGTCACTAGCATTTACTTCAATATCTTGAAAACGAATAAAGCTATCGTATTGAAATAAATTGAACCTTATAGACAATTTAATAATCCTTCATTACACGTATAAAAACTTATTGGTTGGCGTGAAGTAATGGCATTAAAAAAGTTATAAACATAATGATCCCTTTTTTCAAATCAGAACTTCTAATTTTCGCAACTATTTTTGCTTTTGTTTTTGTTCTGTCATAAAATGTATTTATAAGAAGTCTTCTAGGTATCCAATAGTCATTATTAAAGTAGTAATTATGTCACTCACACCTGAGGAATGTACGAGAATCCTCACGATCCTGGAAAATGGAAGCAGTCAGCGAGAAACAGCAAGAATAGTCGGTGTATCGTTGTCTACAGTTCAGCGTATTCGCCAGCGGTTTCTAGAAACTGGTTCAAACCTACGCAGACCAATAACAGGCAGACCCAGGTGTACGACGGCACGGGAAGATCGATATCTAGTCAACTCTATGCTGCGAAATCGGTTTCTTACGGGAACATCACTGACTCATAATTTTTTAGGGCTTGGTAGAAGCAACCCTTCTGCTTGGACTGTAAGACGGCGACTTGCTGAAGGTAATTTGAAACCATTTAGACCCGCAAATGGTCCGAAACTCGAGAGGCACCATCGTATAGCAAGACGAATTTATGGACGCGAACACTCGCATTGGACGATTGAAAATTGGTCAAATGTCGGGTTCTCGGACGAATCAAAATTTATGCTGTATACACACGACGGAAGGGCAAAGGTGTACAGAAGACCAGGAGAAAGATTTATGCAAGCCTGTATTGAAGAAAAGGTGGCATACGGTGGTGGTTCGGTACTCGTGTGGGCTGGAATTTCTGCGGAAAGCCGAACAGAGCTTGTACTGATCGAAAACGGTACTCTTAATGGCGTAAGATACGTGGATGAAATCCTCAACGAGCACGTCGGTCCATTTATGGCAAGACTAGGTGAGAATGCCATCTTTATGCACGATAACGCCCCTCCCCACACTGCTCGTGTAGTGCAAGACTACCTTGATGAGGTGAATATTCGTCCCATGGTGTGGCCAGCACGTAGCCCCGACCTCAACCCGATCGAGCACGCCTGGGACGAGCTCGGACGACGTTTAAGACAACGAGATCCTCCTTTAATTACGCTTCGTGACTTGAAACATGCATTGGTAGAGGAATGGGAGAACATTCCCCAACAGTGTTTCAGAAACTTGGTGTACAGCATGCCGAATCGCATTGCAGCAGTCCAGACAGCACGTGGGGGTAATACCAAGTACTAAACTGTGTTAAAACTACTTGTAAATATAAAAAGTTCAATATTTTCAGTTTTGGTTTTGGAAGCAAAATGACGCCATTTTTAATTTGTCGTTTTAAACATAATAAAATAAATGGTCAGTAGTAAATGTAATGCATTTTATTTTAGTAACATTAAATTGTCTATAAGGTTCAATTTATTTCAATACGATAGCTTTATTCGTTTTCAAGATATTGAAGTAAATGCTAGTGACCCGAAACTTTTGCTCTCGAGTGTATATATACCATTGTCTTCCAAAAAAATCGATCTATATCTGTATTTTTATTTAATCCCGTTCTTCGAAAGTACTTTGGCTGAATTTGCCAAGAGCGCGATGCCATTAATAAATATGACAAATTCGGGTTTCACTGTTCGAATTCGTTGATACATTTATTGAAGTACGATTATTTTTTAAGATTTATCATTTGGTTTACGTTTCATGAAGATCGATCATATAAGATATGGGCTTTCTTGCGGATGAGATCTCGGGCAAATAGATAGATGCGGGCCAGTATCATTTCTGAAAACATTGTTTTGTCACGAAGGACTAGCTAGCTTCCCACGAACGAAATCATCTATTAACCCGGGATATGAAGATTCTCTGTGTCAAGTTTCAATTAAATCCGTTCAGCCGTTTTTGTGTTATTGAGTAACAAAGATCTAGACATACGAATACGAACTTTATTATTTTAGTTATATTTATTTAACTTAATTGTTCAATGTATTTGACAAAGTATAATTAATACAAATAAAGACATATCACAACATATCATATGAAATATTTTTTTTAGTAGGAAGAATATCGTTAGAAGATAATAAGCAATACAATAAGTGCACATAAACTTGTTTTATCTACGGTTCAGTGTTAAAATAAAACGCCTAAAGAGATTGGTATTATCCAATTGACCTATTTCCTCGTTGGGTTGCTTATATCGACACAAACCTTCGTATATTTTTGATTGTCGTATGTCCTCTATAATTATTGATCGAAGTAATTGTACTCGTACGTATTATTTATTCATACAATTTTTAATCCTGAAACTAAGGCAGTAAACGCGTTATTCGTTGTTGGTAAACCTAGAACGATTACTTACGTAAGCAGCTTTTGGTTAGGTGGCATGTCAAGCATGTCAAATTTCTTTCTTTTCTGCTTCTACCTTTTTTTTTATACAACGACGGTGGCAAACACGGCGTATACGGTCCGCCTGATGGTAAGCGGACACCGCGGCCTATAGACGCATGCAACTCCAAAGGAGTAACATGGGCGTTGCCGACCCTTGATATGTTTGAGGATTAGCCGTGTTGACAGCTGAAGGAACAAATTCCCTCGCTCTCAACGCAACAACGCATCCTCGGGACCTCTGGCGACCTACTGGTCGCCAGAGGTCCCGAGGATGCTCATGGTAGCCAGTACGGCTACCATGAGTTTTACATTGTCATTTTTCGTTAACGTAAATCGAGTTTTCTATCTGTGCATCTCTATTGCACTTTGACACAGATAGAAAACTCGATACTCGTTAGCGTAAGCCGTCATTGTCAAACTCATGGTAAGCATACAGGAACAACACTACTATACAGAGCAATTAGTAGTGTTAACTGTGTGTTCTTCAACAACAAAGCACATGTCACATTTAAGAAATCAAATACCGCCCAAGTATTTACTAAAGAATAATAATTTCATGTGAATCTATACTTCTGTGATATTCATAATCCTTTTTTCTCGTTTCGTGATAATTTTTGTCGGCGCCAATTGAGCCCGAATGACCCTCGCAGAGAGCTTGAGGAAGGCTTAAGCAGGTCGAGTGGGCCCGACAATAGCCTGCCATACCTCGACTCCTCATTAACGTTGCGGAAAATTAGGAATGGAATGAATTTCTACATATTCATCTCCACCATACATATTCGTCTATGCCACCAAAAGATCGTGAACACCGCGAGTTTATAACCTCACTCGCGATATTATAAGATGTCGAAAAACTGTGAACTCCCAAAACTGTTTATAAGTTAACGCATTATTTTTTATGCATATCAAATCGGCAATCGACTTGGTTTCTGTGACCGATCTCACTTTCGGTATTATTTTGCATATTTTCTTATCAGACGGCCGTAAGGTTCCTTTTCTAGTAACCTTAGGACCAATTTACTGGACTTGTTATCAAACTTTAATGTATATTATAAGATAAGGCTGGTTTTAATTTTGCGTGCACGAATGGCTTTTTTCTTCAAATGTCGATCTACCTACAATCAAAAGCTAAATAAGTTTCACTAAAACATATTTCGCTATCCTATCCTCTGCTAATTGGTTTAGAGCACTATTGTTCTCCACGTCGTAAGGATATGGCTCAATTAGATTCCAAGAGCAGAAAAATGAATGCCCCGGGCTTCTATTGTCGAGGCATTTTCAATATACTATTTATGTGAGTGCAGTCAAATTATCTGTTCGCTATTTGTGGAGAACATGTTACGTTTTATGAGCGTTTCTCAAAAAAATGCCACTATTATTAATTGTACTTCTAGGATTTTTTTTAAAACTATTTCCACTCAGAATCAGCTCTTTCGACCCTGGTAGGACAAAAAACTGTCCCAAAGATATTTTTCCTATTGTGTTACTTTGAATGGTGGTAACACAATAGGAAAGTTCAAAAATGTATGAAAATTTTGGGACACTTTTTTTCTCCTATCGGGATGGAAAGACATCGTGATTTTGAGTAGAAATAACATAAAAGTTGCAGAAAATCTCCGAAAAAATGTAGTGGCATTTTTTTTGAGAAACGCTCTTATATGAGTTTGTGGAGTAAAAACGCTGGTAAATATTATACTTGTATAAAAATGTGCACCAATTAAGTTTTCCTTTTTTGTTACCATTTTATTGTTATCCTATCCTATAATATTAAACGAGCAATATTTGAATATATAATTGTATTGTATTGTGTGTGTGTGTGTGTGTGTGTGTGCGTGCGTGCGTGCGTGCGTGTGTGTGCGTGTGTGTGCGTGCGTGGGCGCGTGCGTGTGTGTGCGTGGGTGCGTGCGTGTGTGTGTGTGTGTGTGTGTGTGTGTGTGTGTGTGTGTGTGTGTGTGTGTGTGTGTGTGTGTGTGTGTGTGTGTGTGTGTGTGTGTGCGTGCGTGGGCGCGTGCGTGTGTGTGCGTGGGCGCGTGCATGCGTGCGTGCGTGCGTGCGAGCGTGCGTGCGTGCGTGCGTGCGAGCGTGCGTGCGTGCGTGCGTACGTGCGTGCGTGCGTGAGTGTGTGTGGGTGGGTGTGGGTGTGTGGGTGTGTGGGTGTGTGTGGGTGTGTGGGTGGGTGGGTGTGTTTGTATGTGTGGTATTCAAATAATGTGTCACTTTTACTATTCACGTTTACTTACATTGGGTACACAAATTGAAGTGCCAGAGGGAGTGACCATTTTGCATAAATAATGAACCCAATGTGCCGGTGTCGCCATTACGTTTCGCCCATGAGAATACAGTCATTATATTGAATTACACACGAATCGAATAAGGTTATAGTCATATTCCACATCTAGAACGTGAAAAATCGTCAATTCATATCGCTCTAGCGCGGGAAGGACTTGGAATAAACATACCTTTATAAGGCTTTTTTATTAGGCGTTAAGAAAAACGATTTCCTCTTTGGCCGAAAAGAAACGAGGGGTTTTATTCCGGAGTATTGTTAATTTAAAACAGTTATTATAGACAGTTTCGGCAGCGCGATCGTCCCTTCTTGTTAAAAAGAACCCCTTTTCCGCGTTTAGATTCTACTTTGTTTGTCTGGAAGAGATCGCTCGTCAGCGATAATACCGCATGTTGTCTACATCTACCTACATGTTATTGTATACCTTTTCTTTGTAACTGCTTTGTTTGTGTGAGGTGTGCAATAAATAGTATTTGTATTGTAGTTTAATCGACGGCCACCGACTCTGCCCAGGCACCAACCTAGCATGTACCCTTGTTCACAACATGATGGCTTTACAGGCGTTTGGAGTTACAGTTTACAATATAAAGCCATCAGGTGGCGCCGACCTCAACTGACAGTTGAATAAAACATAAATTATATTTTGATATTTCATGTGACAATTGCTTAAAACAAATTGAGGCCAACAGATGGCGACTTAACATCACTCTCCGACATGTAAATACGAGTACATGAGACATAATACAATGTGGTTATGTAGAAACCAAACTGACATATTAATGTGTAACTGTAGAAAACTAAACTGACATATTTACGAACTGTTGACAAATACCGCAGCTTACCAACCACAACCCTGCACGTGTCCCCTGGGTGGTACTAAAGAGTGACAAATTTTAAACGCCAAAAATAATGTATGCCATACGATTAAAAAAATATACACTCTGTCGTCGAACGGTCTAGTAGCGATTGTTTAATTTATATTATTAGCTAGCGGTCAGTTCTGCAAAATAAGAACAATAATAGAAAGAAAGAAAGAAAGAAAGAAAAGCATCCTAGCAGTATAATATTATTAGATAATAGCTCATGATATGTGGTCAGAAGAATACAGTTATCAGCAGAATTAGAAGAACTACTAGTAATAGCAGCGCGGTCAAAGAGGTCAAAATGATCTACACACGTCTTTGTTATATGGCAATAGGAGCTTCTCTAGATAATGTTGAGCATGTCAGCCGTGTAGCTACTTTTACTGCTGGTTCTACATCTTTATATGTCGACCGCTCAACTGAATCCGCGCCTGCGCGGCGCGCGGGTGCAGGGGTGCGACGATATCGGGGCGCCCGCGGCGTGCGGGCGCCGGGCTTTGCTTCCTGCACCCGCGCGCCACTCAAGGGCCGAGTTAAACGGCCTGCTTATAGTCAATTCAATTATATATATAAAATAGTTCGTTAATTCAGAAAACGAGAGGATTATCGCCGTTTGATCATTTTCTCTCGGGTGTTTAATAATAAACGGGTTTCGTTTTGCGTTCGAGCCATCATCCCATTTGCTACCCTTTACCCAAAAAAATATTTTACTTCCATCAAACAACCCTTTGGGGCTGCAATACGGCTGTTACAAATTTTCTGATAAGTATATACCCACTTAATTTAAATTTCGCGACCGCCTTATATCGTATAATACCTTGTTAAAGCCGGGAACGTGACGTGGAAAATTTGATGCGGTAAAAGTTTTAATTATACAGTGTGAATCCTAAGCCATGAACAGAAATATGTGTTTCTATATTTTAAACATGTGGACGAGACAACAGTCCAAAATATGTAAACGTTGTTAGTTAATTCGTTAATTAAAAAATGTTTTAAACTTACAAAGTCTCATGGTCACCCTAATTGCTACGTTAACTGTCACTTTAAGCTACAGACCAAGTCTTGTCGAATAGGGTGACCTTAAGGTTGGTGTTATTAATATTTAAAATTATTATCAACATAGAAACAAAAATTTCTGTTTACGACTAAGATTTCACCCTGTATTATGAATATGATCTGATTTCATTTCAACGAATTAACTGATAAGAGTCAGAGACGGACCTCGCTGCCCGAGCCGAAACGGTTCATAATAATTGCCATAGAAGTATAACGTCACTATTTTCTATTGCTGTATGGATAGTCAAGTAAATTACTGTTTTAGTCGTTAAATACTGCGTTGCACAGTAGTATTTTTTTTTGTTAAAACAAAAAGTCCTGTTTGGTAGCATCAAATTTACTTACGGTCTATTCAAAAATGTATTTTTTCTAAACTTTAAAGTTCTTATGAATTTGATAATATTTTGTATTTTACTGCAATAACTAATAATTTACTATCCATATATCTTATCTTATCTAGATGAGGGCCCTTTCGGATGCACTTCGACCCAGCGGGATCTTTTGTGCATTTGCCCTCTCCTTTATGCCTACTACCAAGCTCGCTCCATCATTTCCACAAAGCGGATGATGCAGCTCAGCGGAAGCACCTTTTTTGGTTGCGGATAGTCTTTACCAAAGTAATTCATTCTTGGTCTGGCAAGGGCATGCCATTCACACAGTAAGTGTTCCATGGTCTCATCCTCCTCGCCACACATTCTACAGTCTAAACTATCCGACAGTCCCATCTTGGCCAAAAGATCCTTGACCCCGAAGTGACCTGTGAACACCCCAGATATGATTCTGAGTTGCTTCCTACTGGATTTCCAGAGCCTGTTAGTCCAGCCCGAGTCCACTCCTTCGATAAAGAGCCTAGAGTGCCTTAAGCCCGCCTCATTCCTCCACTCGTGTTGGTGTTTGGTTTTGGTGTAGGCTTTAAAGGCCGAAGTTATGGTTCTCTGCGAGGGTCCCACAAATACTATCTATCCATATAACTTGACATATAACTTTGACGACCTCTGTAGCCTAGTTGGTAGTGACCCTGCCTTCGAAGCCGGAGGTCCCGGGTTCGAATCCCGGTAAGAGTATTTATTTGTGTGATGATCATGAACACTTGTACCTGAGTCATGGATGTTTTCTATGTATTAAGGTATTTATTTATCATTACAAGTCATGTATATCGTCGTTTGTCGATTGATTTGTGTTAGATTGTCCATAAATATTTATTTATTTATAACAACACTACGTTATCAATTTTAATATGAGGGTACTACCTTATTTTCCACACATACTTAAAACGCTTTTTCCACATTTGTACAAAACAGGGATGTGGCACACATTCGCATCCTCATCCGCCCCCGCATCCTCGGATGTCGAAACATCACAACCGCGACATCTCTAGTACGGAATATCAGCGGTATCATTAGAAGGCAAGGAAACCGTGGGTGCAATTCCCGGGAAGTCATTTCCCGCAGGACGACCTTTTCCGATATGAGCTGTGCGATCGGGTAATGCCTTTCTATATAAGTGCGCGATGCCTTCCTGTTTGCTCACATTATATTATGTCTTAAAGTTACAATTACAATTGGATTGTGGTTTCCATAAAATACTTCTTCTAGGAGCCTTACAAACTCAAGTAATCATAATTTCAGTTTCAGTAATCAGTTGTTTATTTTGTGAAGGATTCAGGTTTCCATAGATAGGTATATTCAGGTAGGTAGTCACATATTATTTTAAGAATCATCAAATCCTACCTTTCCAGGAGTACACCTTTTATACAATACAATAAAAGTACAGATATTAGCATAATAGAGTTGGGGAAAATTACAATCATATTAATGATAAATTACACTCCACTGAAAGGAAAACACCTACAATTCTTAAGACAGCTCAGTTTACATAAACGGAACGTGCCTTTAATTTCCCTTAGATGAATCACAAAATCTGTGAGTTCAGTTAATCATCTTAGGCAAAATAAATAAATGTGTCCTTTATGTTAATTGAATTATAAGGATTTAAGGTAGTTTCCGGACTGAAGAGTCAGCGCCCATAGATTTATTCCAACCTGTATACATAGGTAAATATGCCCATATTCATTAACGTTCGTCAAACCCATTTTAGCTATTTTAAAATGCCTTTAGAATTTTTGTCTTTATCTGTCACTTTGACATTTGTGTTTGTGAGAAGGGACAAAATACATTTTAGTAAACGTGAAGTGCTTCGTTGCAGGTGATTTGTCTTGTTTGTCGTTATAGAGTATGAACTCTCCACTCTTAAATAGTAACACAAATCCAATTATAGGAAATCACAAATATAAATTACTAGCTGTTGCCCGCGACTTCGTCCGCGTAGAACTTGTTACCGTCTTAGAAAAATGATTGCTAGTAAATTATTGTAATAATATTGTAATAGTTTGGGTCCCAAACAAAGTTCTACCATCTTAAGGGATGATTTCCCGATATAAAAGTTTAGGGGTGGAATTTTTCTAAAACGCTTAAAGAACTTTTTTTATTCTGATAAGAAATCTTTATACAACGTTTTAAGTCTCCAGATCAAAATGAGTGTTTCTCATCCAAACCTTGCACATTTTTTAACTTCCTTAGGGATAGAATTTTCCAAATCTTTTTTAGAAAGTATATACTGTCTACAAAGTATCAAGTATCTAAGGTTTCGCTTTCCCGGTAGTTCCTCTTACCCCACCTGACCTTAGCACAAAAGGAAAAGTTCCCTCGTACAAACTTCGCACCCCTATTTAACCCCCTTGGGGGTTAATTTATCTAAAACGCTGACAGTTCTTTTTTGTATTTTAATAGGTAATCTTTCTACAAAGTTTCAAGTCTAGTTCAAAAAATGTTTCCCCATACAAACATATTTAACCCTTAGAGGTGGAATTTTCCAAAACGCAGAAAGATCTTTTTTATTTTAATAAGGTATATTTTACAAAGTTTCAAGTCGTTAGTTCAAATAATGTTTCCCTCTTACAAACATTGCACCCCTATTAAAACCCCCTCAGGTGGAATTTTCTAAAACGCAGAAATGTCTTTTTTTTTTGTATTGTAATAAGTAATCATTCTACAAAGTTTCAAGTTTGTAGCTCAAAAAATAAAGTTCCCTCCATACAAACTATTTAACCCCCTCAGGGGTGGAATTTTCTAAAACGCAGAAAAGTCTTTTTTTTGTATTGTAATAAGTAATCATTCTACAAAGTTTCAAGTTTGTAGCTCAAAAAATAAAGTTCCCTCCATACAAACTATTTAACCCCCTTAGGGGTGGAATTTTCTAAAACCCAGAAAGGACTTATTTTGTATTTTAATAGGTAATCTTTCTACAAAGTTTCAAGTCTCTAGTTCAAAACATAATGTTTCTCCCATACAAACATTGCACCCCTATTTAACCCGCTTAAGGGTAGTTATTTTAAATTACTTTTCTTGTATTGTAATAAGGAGTCCATACACAAAGTTTCAAGTATCTCACTTAAAATTTTACTCCATCCCCATACAAACTTTCAACCCCGTTTTTACCCCCTTGAGGATGGAATTTTCAAAAATCCCTTCTTAGTGGGTACTTCAGTTATATAAACTACCTATTTCAAAAAAAACTGCTTTCTATGTTCAACGGTTTGGGCTGGGCGATGATTTAAGTGAGTGAGTGAGTCAGTCAGTCAGTCAGGTCAGGACTTTTACGTTTATATATATAGATTATTGTTTTTTATTCTTATGCATCCTGACATTTTGTGAATCCATGCTATTTAAATTTTATGAAATGACTTGTAAATTTTCAAAATAAAAAAATAATCTAATCTAATCTAATCTAAAAAAATAATTTGATCTATATTCTATTTCCAGACAAAAAAACGATCTTTGTGCAAAATTTCATCTTAATCAGTGGAGCCGATTAAGGCTCCACATTCGAAATTTTCGTGAAAATGAGTTGTTTTGTAACCGTAATACATTATAACGTAACATTTTTGCAGTCGGAAAAAATATATCATAATCTGCAAGATATGCGACGGGTCATAGTTTTCGTAGAAATCCATTTTAACAATAAAAATCAGAGAAAAAGAAATCTAAAGTCACCCCTATTTTTTCACTTGTAACCATTTTACTGCTCCATTTTTTATCAGAATAATATGAAATTTTATAACTTTCTTCATACAATAATGAACAAGGGCATCATTTTCTTACTTTCTTAATTTTCTTAAAAAATTATCTCGTTTTCTGAAATATTCCGCCAAAGTTCCTACGCCTCCCCGTTTTCGTCCATACGGTCAGTGCGGGACGAGACACGTTGCATGACGGACCTGTGTCAATTTGCGCTGCGCCGAATTTTTTAAATATTTGTGGAAATTGTGGACTATATTTGTTGCATAGAGTGGACAATCCGTTTTGTGATTCGTATAGTAGGTAACTAATAAATATTTGCGTATAGTTTAGTTTTTAGTGACAGATAATTTTGTTGCATAGAGTGGACAATCTATTTCGTGGTTTCTAAAGTAGTAGGTACTATAGACAAGACAGCTGACTGACCATCCGTGCACTTTATGTGCATTGTAATAAGGTTCTTGTATAAATACAGGATGGTCAGTTAACTGTGTTGGCATTTGTACCTAATTAACATTTACGTAGGTATCGTTTAGATTTTGTTTTTAGTTCAAGATGGGAAATAATAATAATAATAATACATACATACACCCCTACGCCTTTATCCCTAAAAGGGGTAGGCAGAGCACATGAAACCTGTGTCCAGTGCCACTGTTAGCATACATGTGGGTATAAAAGATCGACAAAATGTGATATAGCAGTGACAGGTTGCTAGCCCATCGCCCACAACACACTTCAACCCCGTTCTCTTACTCGACTCTTACAACCCCCACGGGAAGAAAGGGGGTGGTGCTATTCTAACCCGACACCACACGGGTAATAATAATAATAATAATATAATAAAAAATAAAATAAAATAGAGATAAAAAGTGAGACAGTTTTATTAGGCAGGCGTCCGATGTTTCACCCAATAGCCCAGCCACTAGTCCATCATTTTCACCCAATAATCCGTTTCATTTAGATTCCATCAACCATCAATAGGCCCTATACTCCTCAGCGGGTGTTGTCTCTGTGTGCGTTCCATGACACGGGCAGGGCCAGCATCCGCTCGGTGTACTCCTTGCATTTTATTAAATTGTCAAACAGGCCTCTACGTGTTGGCTCAGTTGGTACTTTGTAGGTACCTAGCTCCACGCACGCCTCTCAAAGGTCCCGTGAGCGGGAAAGACATAATAATATAATATTATTAATATAATAACAATAATAAATTCTTTCTTTCAGGCCAGTTTGCCCATAGATTGTTAGTAACATACAAACTTACGATACTAGAGTTAGTAGGTCTTAGCTTAGGTCTCACAAATTTTTCAATAATTATTTTGGGTCTTTGGGGTTAAATAAGCGCAGGAGGAAAATACGTAATATCAAGAAATTTTACAAGAGAAGAGGAAAAAGAATACACAAGTAAATACCTATTCTATCAAAGTATCAAATATCTAAACAGTATCAAAATTGGGAAATAAATATATTTACAATATCTATTGCCTACTAACAATATTGTTTTATCTACTCGTATTAATGACTGTCAAGTGTTAATAGAATAAGTTCTAATAAAAATAGTGGGCTTGGCAAATATTGTAAGTACCTACCTATGGGTTGCATGCCAACTCCAAGTTCGATACAGAGTTATTATTTGATATGAAACAAAGTATGGTTAACGTACAACTAATCTGTAAGTATATATTTACCCGAGGCCCATTTCTGTACAGTCAGCATAATATAGTTAGTAGCAGCCAAGTTAGCCAAATATATCGGAACGTACATTCATCGAAATAGTCTTTGTTAATAAGTAGGAGTAAGGAATGTGTTACGATATATTTAGCTACTTTGGATGCTACTAACTATCTGATGCTGACTGTACACGCCATCATCATCAAATCAAGGAAGTAGAACGTAATAAATATACCGAAAATTAGTTTAAAACTTAACAAATATCACGTTTCAATTAAGCATGACGAATGTCACCCACCCACGTCCACCCTTGCATTGGTGGCGCGATGACGCGTCTGTAACTTAATCTATGTAACGCTTAATAAACGACGGCGACTTGCGCGGGGAGAGGGTCGAGGCTCCGCCCATACGCTAAGGACTTTAGCGGGTATACAAGCCTTAAGCGTCATTGAGTAACAAACATATTTAGATTTTTGGATCCAAACTTCATTTATAATATTAGTAGGATAACAAAGGAAAATATTGTACCAGGAATGGGGTAAAGAGTCGCCATATAATTAAAAATATTTAGATTTACGTACCTAATATATTTTAGACTTGTCTTAGAAATTAATAATAGTAATAATAATAAATAAAAAAACACAATTGTTACATATTTCAAAATAATAGTTGATGCCTATGCCTATAATGTATCTAAAATACCTATCTTTACCGATACCGATTAAGCGTCATTGAGTAACAAACATATTTAGATTTTTGGATCCAAACTTCATTTATAATATTAGTAGGATAACAAAGGAAAATATTGTACCCGGGATGGGGTAAAGAGTCGCCATATAATTTAAAATATTTAGATTTACGTACCTAATATATTTTAGACTTGTCTTAGAAATTAATACTAGTAATAATAATAAATAAAAGAACACAATTGTTACATATTTCAAAATAATAGTTGATGCCTATGCCTATAATGTATCTAAAATACCTATCTAACTCATTATCCACAAGATTTTTTTTCTCATAGAAAACTGGTAGTAAAGTAGCTACTATACAATTTTAAAATATGTCTGCGAAAAGAATTATGCAAAATCTTTTCTTATATTATAATTTATAAACAAGAAAAAACTGTGATGTTGTAGCTTAGTCAGTTTGTATGTAATCTTCTTGGTGTAGGTAATCTCCAGAACTACTCATTTGATCTAAAATATTATTTCAGCAGTATGAAGAATGGATCTTTAGGATGATGGACATATACTATACTAGCACCTGCCCGCGACTCCGTCCGCGTGGAACTCGTTTGTATCGTAGTTCCAAACGAACATTCATCCCCCATTTCACCTCTTCAGGGGATGATATCCGAGATAAAAACTATACCAAATTTCATCCAAAGCGGATCACCGGTTTGAGCGTGAAGAGTTAACACACGAACAGACAGACAGACAGACCGACAGACAGACAGACAGACAGACAGACAGACAGACAGACAGACAGACAGA
Source organism: Epinotia bilunana (assembly GCA_947049275.1). Classification (NCBI taxonomy): domain Eukaryota; kingdom Metazoa; phylum Arthropoda; class Insecta; order Lepidoptera; family Tortricidae; genus Epinotia; species Epinotia bilunana. Next base: position 24,357,972 of record OX346259.1, on the reverse strand, counting down.
CAGACAGAGATACAGACAGACAGACAGACAGACAGACACAGACAGACACAGACAGACAGACAGACAGACAGACCGACAGACAGACAGATAGACAGACAGACGGACAGACACTTTCGCATTTATAATATTAGTATAGATTATATTATCCATGGGCTTTGCATGGATACCCTGGAGAACTCGGGCAGGGCCGCGCGTATAGCTAGTATTCCATAAAAGCTTCTGTTTTTAAAGGTTTTAATTATAACGGGACTTATCCGAGGGTCGACCGACCATTACTCTCAATTTGTTTGTTTCCGCGATTTGTTTGCTTTTCTTGTATGACGAATTTGAGCAGGAACACGTCTGTCACCGGTGTAAATATTTGTGTGAGGAAAGTTGTTGCTTGTTTGTACCCGACTGCCGAAGGAGAGGAGGGTTATTATCATTTATTTTCGCCAGGTTGTAGCTGGCATGGTAACTGCTTGTCTTCTGTTAAATTAAAATAATACGAAAGACTTCAAATGTTTCCGTCAAGCTGCTCATTTTGAATGTGATCCTTTTTAGGGTTCCGTAGTCAACAAGGAACCCTTATAGTTTCACCATGTCCGTCTGTTCGTCCTCAGCTTATCTCAGTAACCATTACTACTATAAAACTGTAATTCGGCATCACTACATAGTATAAAACAAAGTCACTTCGTGCTGTCCGTCCCTATGTATGCTTAGATCTTTAAAACTACGCAACGGATTTTGATGCGGTTTTTTTAATAGATAGTGATTCAAGGGGAAGGTTTATATGTATAATATAGTACCTGCGCGAAGCCGGGGCGGGTCGCTATTGGGTATATAAATCAATCACGCCGACAAAACAGTACAATTAAATCTTGTTTTTTTTTTCTAGTGTACATACCCGTTTTAGGTACCTAGGGGAGGCCCTAGGTACCTAAAACGGGGATTTTTTTTTTACGTTAAATCCATGGTGTGGGGTATCTTTGAATAGCTCGTTCAAATATTAAAGGTTTCATTAAACCATTTTTTTTCAACATTTGCGATGTTGAACATTTTGCGAGGCTTTAAAGCCCTAACTTTTGTATGAGTCATGTGTCCCCCCCTTGCCAGCTATCACGGGCAAGTAGGCATAAGTAGTTACCGAGTAATAGTTGACGGACTTAATGTGTACTTGGAAAGGCCAATTTTCGTACAAATTCGGCCGACACAACCATTTAGTTGGCGCGCGCGTGTGGATTTAACTAAGATAGACAGGCAACTATCCGTAGTTACCCTACACTGCGCGTGGCCCGACACGCACTTGGTCAATTTTTTTTGTCATTATTTTATCTAAAGTTTCATCAAGTAAAACCAAGTTGCCTGAGTAATAGGCAATTTGATTGAGGCAAGTAATCTATCCCGAGGAACGGAGCAAGTTAAATGAGACGTTGATAAATCTTACAGTTTTATCCGGTTAAGTGTTCCCAAGCGATTGCCAGTCCATCGCCGTGTGGGTAAAGAAGGATGTTTTAATCCTTTTAAACAAGTCAACATGTTATTCTTCGAGGTTTTTAGATGGACAGGATCCTGACAATATTTCTCATTTTCCTGTTAGCTGAAGTTTGTTTTGAAGACGTCGCTTTTTATTAATGGTAAGCGCCTATTTAACTGCCTACTTTTTTATGCTATCTACATAATTATATCTCTGTTATAAACATTATACCAATAATAATGGTTACACTCAATTCATGCACTCGCGACTTGGTTCTTACCCTTTGTAAGTTCTTCTTTAGGATGAGTGTTCTCACGGCCGCATCGCCAATATCACGCGCTTTTGAATGATAAAAATGTATATGTGGGTTTAACCGGTATTCTTATTATTATTTTATACCTCCTCCGTGCTTCGTTCTCCTCAGTGCTGAGTCGTGATCTCGCCCAAGAAACACACTGTTCTGGATGACCGATTTCCAGAATTTCCGGTCTTTTGCGTCTTCTTAATACAAAACAACAACAATCATTTTGTCAGACTCACGAAAGTTGAAATGAAATTATTTAGTAGTTACGCTCTCATTTTAAAACTACGTATTGGATTGTGACGAAACTTTGCATATACATTACGGCCATTCTCACTGCGGGCGTTCTCAGCCTAATTGCCACCACCCTTTTTATTCCTTCATTATTTCCAAACAATATGACTGAAAATGGAATCCTTACACGACAATTACCTATTTAATTACTTTAGCACTGTAATAGCATACGCGGTATTTGAGTTATGTTGATCTTAATTTCTCTAGGATCCTGGCGATTAGAACATTGAAATTCGCTCCGTTCCGGCGATTAGAAAATAATCATTTTGTTATGTAAACAACGTATGAAATCTCTCAAATGATCGCTACACTGGGAAGAATACACTTTTCAGACAAAATAAATGTAATGGCAGTTCTTTCTCGTTAGATATATGCACTTAGAAACTTTAACCGTTAACATTCTTACAACATGTTAAATCCAGTAAAAAATATTGATAAAAAGAAGGCAGTGCTCGACATTAGCATCACTCATAACGAGAAACTCGTGAAGGCCGAGACGAGAAGGACAAAGCCAGCAAGGGAGGATTAGGGCGTACCAGAATGCACCTCCTGACCTGACTACCGACGCAGTGACCAGTAGTATATAGCCTTCTGTCTCTGACCCTTGACCTAGCAATCTGCGGGAGAGTCTATTGAACTGTTGGTCGAGACTCTTCGCTATTAGACCGTTTGCAGAAACAACTATCGGGAAAATAATCGTTGAATCAACATTCCACATAGTGGTTACCTCATGAGCCAGGTCTAGGTACTTGCTGGCTTTGTCCTTCTCAGCTTTCACTAGGTTCTCGTCGTGGAGGATGCTGACGTCGACAAGCAATGCCTGGCGTTTCGATCGATCTGTTAGCACGATATCTGGCCTGTTGGCTAGAATAGTCCTGTCCGTGATGACAGATCGATTCCAATAGACCGTGGCATGACCATTTATAGTTCTGATAAAAATTTAAAGAAAATTGTATTTCATATTAGTTTATATTTTAAATTATCAGTTATATTTAATATTATATACCCAATTATAATATATTTTAACACTAAGTCAATACGATGGCAATTAGAAAAATCCTGGCAATTAGCGTCGTGGCTCTTAGAGAGAAACACATTTTCGTAGAAAAACAGCTGTTAAATGAAAATTATAGCTTAAATATATAGATCAGAACCAGCGAAGGCCACTATTCTGCTTTCTTTATAATAAGCTGTAACGCACTGACCATAACAGATGAATTATTAAACTTGACAACATGAATTAGAAATTTCGAAAACCAAAGTCGAGGCAATTAGATACTTATGTGCAGTCCCGCGACAACACTGACACAAATACGTCCACACTCATCGAGCACCTCGATGAGTGTGGACGTATTTGTGACTGATGTGTGTCTGATGGCTCGCGGCCTGTGATATAGTGATGCGCCAGATAGTTTTGACTAGAGCTGTGCGCCCGCGATTGTAAGCGGTGCAGGCAATTATTCCTTTAGGCTGGACAAGATTTTCATTAATTATTTTGTTAAAGAAAATTTAATGTATTTTGTTGTATTTTTTATATGTCGTAGGTAAACTATTCCTTTATTTAAAATGCGATAAAAAATAACAAAAATCTGTACTCTTTCAAAGTTTAAGACAATTTCGTAAACTAAGAAAGCGCGTGGACGCGTTGTGGTAATTTGAGAACAGGGCTTTGAAAAAACATATCTATTAAACAACGAATGACAAGGCTTTGATCTAAGGCGCAACACCTAGGTATAGACGTAAACTATCCTACAAAAAAATACCAATTTATGATAATTTGGTTTACATACGAATTTAGGCCCGGACGTGCAAAATTTAGCTCCCTGAGAATAACCCATTAACGTGAGGTATATCTATGTCTGTAATTAGTTTATATGATTCCAATTTATAAAACAAATGAAATACAGCAAAAACAAGTTTTGTATGAAAAACTTAAATTAGCTGTATCTTTTTTACTATGGTATCTGAAGCTACATAAACTAATTACAGACATAGATATACCTCATGTCATTTTATATGCAAAGTTTCGTTACAATCCAACACGTAGTTTTAAAATGAGAGCGTAACTACGTTTGTATGGAGAATCGTGCTTACTGCGGACTCTTAAGAGTAGATATTTAGTTTTTGTCACTTAATCAAATCGCGTGGCAAAAAGTATGCAAGGTGGGGCAGGTGCTTATTACTAAAGCTAGATCAAAATAAAGTCATAACTTGGTTAAATAGGTGTTTAAAATTAAAGACAAGCTTATAAGGGGCACTGTGAAAGTTATGTTTTGGCGCCGGTGACAGAAAATATTGTTCTCGTGGGCTTTATTATTTATTTACTTCCTTGCATTTTGCTTCCCGAACGTTAAAATTTTTACTGCTGTCATAAAATAAAAAGGAAATGCCAGTTGTAATACCGTTGCCATACATTTAATGGAAAAAATAGATACCTACTTAAGCAAGTGTTTTATTTAATTCATGCCTAAGCTTACATTACATATATGTATGTGATATGTGTATTCTTTGTACTATTACCAAAATTTGTTTTATTGTTGCTTTCTTGTAGTTTAATTATTTACGTTTGATTTATATGTTTTTAATTCAAACTATAGGTACAATAGGGACCTGTTTTACAAATCGCTTGTGCCTACTGTTTCTAATTGGTGTTTCTATTCTGTTTTTTTTCTCAGTTTGGAAGCTTTTTGCATCACTTACCAAATTTATTTTAATAAAAAAATATGCATGTATTTTATAGCTAAGAACTAAACAGTTTAGTCGTCCTCCGTAAATCATCTCATCTTTATATCTAATAATAATTATGTTTGTGTTATGTAACGGGGTCAACAAGAATACTCCAACGATATTTAACAGCTTCGAATATTCTATTAACCAATTCTTTTTCTACGTCCATTATCTTAGATCGTCCTTTTTGTTCATCACAAAGAGAATATGTTGAATTATGATTGATCACGCCCGTTTTGTTTCCCTTTTTCTAGTGAAATGAATACATTATTTACTCGAGTTTATTTTTGTTTTATACAAATACATTATTTTATGATGTTGAATCATACAGAGATTTAGGTTGGCGTCACACCTTTTGTCGGTGCAAAAGTTGAGGGCTATAAAGCCTTATTTTTGGTTGGACTCTTTATCCGCGTAAACGGCATTTCCACTTCTATAATTTTATTCGATAAAATATATTAAATATGCATGTAAGCCCTTAATAATTGACCACAGGAAATATGATTTTAGTTTCTGTGACTGGGTATGACCCTGTTACGCTTTAAGGTGTTAGCTTTAATATGCAATGTTTTAGTCATAAACGTCTAAGATCGCCATATAATCCATTTCTATTTTATCAAGGTCGGTACACAATTTAACGACAAAAATATACTCGTAGGCATATTTGCGTTGTTTAGACCTTTTTGACGTGAGTAAGAAAGTTTGACGCGAATCAATACCTTGTACCTACTGATGTAAATGACGGTGTATCGTTTAATTTTCCAAAATAATGTTAAATTTGCTGCATTAAGCGTATAAAGCTGAAACCGGCCGAACCTTTAAAAATGAACCTTTAAGAATATGTATATATCATTATTACATACCATTGCTATACCTACGATGATGATGGATTACATATACGTATATAAAGACGAAATGGTATTTCCTGATAAATAGCATTTATTTTCTAAAATACCTATACAAGATGATAATTAACTAACTCTTCTGTCACCGGTTACACCGTTACATCAACCGGACGTTTTGCGATTCCCGCAAACAACTTATGCTGGGACCCCACGGACCGAGGGTCTTAACGCCAAATGGTACAAGGTCTTTCCTTAGTTTTTATAAAGTCATTCTACATCCTCGTCATATTACAAATGTTTGGATGTTTAGTTGTTTGTTAGCCGAACGGCTGAACGGATTTAGATGATATCTGGCAAAGAGATATATACCTAATATAATCCCGATTAAAACATAGGAAACATTTTATCCCAAAAATAAACCTCATAAGGGATGAAATAGGTTACGGAACGCAGAACAAGCCGCGTGTAAATTATGGTGTAGGTACCTACTCATATTTCTCTTGTTTTCATACACTTCTGTAAACTGAATAAACTGCACCATTCGCTTTGAGGGTACAGTTGTCGCAATTGAAAGAAATCGAGTTTTTCGAACGAACCGTCTACCGTCGCTCATTCGCTTTATATTTTTTGCTAGGAAGCTTTGATGGGTTTTATTTTTTGAACCGGTGTGGCACACACACAGAACATCGTACTTTGTGCATCTTCAGTAGAAATATGCGGAAAATACAAGAACCAAATTCCGTAACGTGAGCGTGGGTTTATTACGAATGAAGGAATTCCCAGCGAGCCGGCCTAATGAACATTTATATGACGGTCAGTTAATGCCGCGACTCGCCGTCTGTAAGTAACTAGTGAAGTGAAATTAACACAAATAAATATGAACAATCAGAATTAAACCGTTGTTTATTTGGACATACTGTAACGATCAAGTAATGTAACACTTAAGCGATTTTATTTAATTCGTAGAACAATCAGCGCGGCCTCTGCGGCCGAGTATTTTTTCTCTTATTCAGAACCTACAAATTGTCTTCGAATTTGTACGGTTATGTACATGGGTTAATTTGTCATGAGTTTTTTCAAGCTTCCGGAGAACGAGACGTTTGTACAACTGACAGTCCACCCTTTCCGTTTTGTACAAACTTGACAAAGTCGAAAATACTGCTAATATTTCTATAGCATCACTTCTTAAATTTGTATTGTACATTAGAAGGTGATGTTCCTATCGGAAGCTTGACAATCCTAGATAAGATTTAGCATTTCGTTACTAGTATTTTTTGTTTGAATCTTTAACCGAAAAAAATATCAACACTTACACCACACCAACCTGTCATTTTGTCTGATGTTGCAATAAATAAAATAAATATAAGCGCGAAATTGTTATAAACAGTAGATATGGTTCAACGGTAAAAGGCTTGTGTTACGTATAGCTAGACGATATACACGCATACAAATATAAAAATACATCGTGCTATAGCAACAATATTTGGCCCTTCCGGGACTTAGACATTAGTAAGACTATCTAAAGAAAATAGACTAGAATTTCAAACCTGACCGATATTTAGTGCACTTGGCCGTTTAACAAAACTATGTCAACGCACATACATCGCGAAATCTATTTTGGATACACATTATCAGACTGTGCCAGACGACTACGCGTACAACGAGAATTACTTTCGGTGCGTCTGTCCCTTGTTAAAACGTCTATATTGCAATTACTGTTTCTTAGTAAAGGTATTCACATTTGAAGTACATTCGTGTATAGTAACGAGCAGAGAAGCACTATCGCAAGTATCGCAACAGCAGGCCGCAAAATCCACGAAGACACCTGGTTCAAGTTCTACCCCACAATACGGGTCAAAAGGTATAATAGCCGTCAAGAGGTTGCGTGCCACAAATGTGGACGTAAGTGCCGATCCCGGATTGGCATACACGAGAGGTGTTGTACCTGTCGTACATACGCTGTTTAAATGTGTTAAGATGTTGATGATCATCTATGACGATGATGACTATATAGTCGAGTCGAGTAATGAAAAGGTTCGTCACTTTTAGAATTTATTTGAATGGTGTTAAGGTCCAAATGTGATGAACCTTTTCATTCCGCAACTGTGCATTCATAGCCTATTCGTAAAGGTACTTACTAATATTATAAGAGTAGAGGAAAAGGCTGTGAGAATGTAGCAGCAGTTAGTTTGTATGTTTTTATGTAGGGCCACAACCGATTTTTAAACAATCTCTCATCTGGTAAGGTCCAAATGTGATGAACCTTTTCATTCCGCAACTGGGCATTCATAGCCTATTCGTATAGGTACTTACTAATATTATAAGAGTAGAGGAAAAGGCTGTGAGAATGTAGCAGCAGTTAGTTTGTATGTTTTTATGTAGGGCCACTTATCCGATTTTAAACATTCTCTCACCTGGTAAGGTCCAAATGTGATGAACCTTTTCATTCCGCAACTGGGCATTCATAGCCTATTCGTATAGGTACTTACTAATATTATAAGAGTAGAGGAAAAGGCTGTGAGAAAGTAGCAGCAGTTAGTTTGTATGTTTTTATGTAGGGCCACATCCGATTTTAAACATTCTCTCACCTGGTTGGTCAAGACCATTTTGGCCAACCAAGCCCCCAGCCCGGGCCCAACATAGGCTATATGTTATCCTTTGAATTTGCCTGCATTCTTTCCTTATGATACAATGTACAGAGCGAGGCATCGCGGGGGGAGCTAGTACATAATATATTATTATCGAGAATCAGCTTTCGAAATTATATAATTACTATAGCAAAATCGAGTTGGTATTGTATCTGCGATATTTGAAAGACGAAGATATACCCCCACCAGCAGGGCTATCACGCGACGGCGCGCGAGCTCTCTCGATTTTTCTCACACTATCCGTCTCTCTCTTATTAGAACACTTAAAACAAGAGGTATAGTGCCAGAAAAATCGAGAGTATGTCGCGGCCGTCTCATGATAGACGTGTTAATGTCATTCTGATTTTGAAAGGCAAAGACATGAACATGCGTGGGAAATGGGGACAAAATATAACTCTCACCTACTTTAACATTTGGTTTGGTGCTACAAATGCAAGCTTGTAAAAATAACCGGCAAGTAGGTACTTATTTATATGTTAGAACGGCATATTTAATATTTTAGAATTAGTAAGGCACCTTCCTTACTGAATTCGTATTTGGTTCATGGAAAGTTGAGTTTTTACTATTCAAGAAAGTAAATTATTACCTATAAAATTCGAGTATCTAAATTCGAGTTTGTTTTGTAAGCATTGCATAATTATTTAGAAGTGTGCTTTAAACACTGTTTTAAAAAGTTATGTCGTAGTTTGATATACGTATTTATTTATTTCAGCAGTATGTATGACTGCGCACGAGAAATCTTGACCGATCAAGTGTGCTTAAGTGTTCGGCTTTATTCAGCCAAAAAGTTATATGCAAGCCACGCAAAGGTTGCGATCATTTTAGCATGTAGGTAAAAGTCTCGGCTAATAATATGGACATTAGTAGGACTTTAAATGATACACAAGGCCCTACAGTATCCTATTTGATGTTTGGTAACTTACGTTGATAATCGGAATCTTAAATATAAGTATGCCCCGTATGACCCATTTGTGGAAGGTATTTGAGGAGGATTTTATTTGATCCGAGTGGCTGGATGACGTTTTTGCGAGGTACAACTTCAAGATTAGGGTGTACTGCCTTTTTGCCGAATTATGTTTCGTCAAATTTCATTTGGCAACCAACTTTTCGCCGAAGTTTTATTTGGCAAACCAATCCTTGGCATAATTTTACTTCGTATTTTGCGACATTTTTATACTACATAAAATTTTACGTGGTAAATAATTGTGTAGCAAATGATTTGCTAAGGCAAATAACATATTGTCAAATTTTGCGTGGTAAATAATTGTGTAGCAAATGATTTGCTAAGGCAAATAACATATTGTCAAATTTTGCGTGGTAAATAATTGTGTAGCAAATGATTTGCTAAGGCAAATAACATATTGTCAACTAATTATGAAGCAAATGATTTCATTATTTTTTTGATTCTTTTCATAATTCCGATGATGTAAGATCTAAATATCATTTTACCGTCATAAAATGTCATAATACTAATAAGTGCTGTACGAGTTCCTAAAACGCCCCAAAAAGGGGGGGGGGGGGCAATTCCCCCACAGAGGGGCAGTAAACAAAAGCAATCGTAACAATTGTATTTTTGTTAGATTAGGTTACGGTTATCTTGTGTCCCTTAGAGCGGAAATAGGCACCCCGCGAAGCGGGGTGACGTCGACACGCTGGCGGTTAGGTTAGGTTTAGGTTAGGTTAAAAAAAATACCCTGCGTTTGTATACCCGCACGCCTACGTAAATAAAATGGCAAACCAATGCATTGCTTAGTTTGGGACTAGTCGATTTGTGTAAGATTGTCCGCAAATATTATTATATTATTATTTATACATTAATACTATTTTGAGCCACAAAGTATGTAAACAAAAGTACCCTCTTAATTTAGCTGAATGGTGCATCACCCTACCCGCTTAATGCAATAAAATCATACTGCAGTTTTAACCTTGAATTCTAACAAACTAGGTTAGATTTCTTAATGCCATTAAATATGTTGCTAAATCAAGGTATGACAATCAATACATTTGACGAAAACATAATTGACATCCTTAAAAAATCCCAGGTAATAATTTGTCTAACAATAATTTATCAAATCATTCGTTGGGAAATTATATTAGTGCGAAACGTAGAGTTGGGAAATAAAAAAAAACCCAATTAAAAATATGGGAAACGTAGTTTGGGGAGTTAAGAATTTGCTAAATAACTTTCGGCGAAACATTAGTAAACCCAAGATTAGACCTAAGAAAGGATATACAACGTGGATCTATAATGCGTATATCTTATCAATTGCCAATGATACCGGAATAATTGTGAAGCAGCAGCTGCTATTCAATTAATTAAATAGGAGATTGAAGCCCATTCATTTCACAGCGATCGTCATATCGGCATATTGTTTCATATAATTATAGACGGAGATTCGTAGGTCGACGAGAACTCGGTTATCATAACATGGCGCATGTATATCATTACTATAAGAAGTCAGCATAACGATATATCGTTAGTAGTTACAGTAGGCATTATTTACGTAGCGCCCCGAAATTGTCCTGGGGCTCTCCCTGGTCGTGCCCACGGAAACGGGCCAGTCGCGAGGGTCTAAGTAGAATGTGTCAAGCGAACCTTTGGCCCTCCTTGCCAGTAACATAGATTTAGTCCCACACACCCGTCTGGTCCCCCCTGACCGAGCGGACGGTGCGTCAAAGTATACTTACCCGCAACGTAAAAAAGGTATAAATATTTACTCATTGCGTAGAGCACTCGCTTAAGAACCCCAGCACGGCTAGCACGCGACTGCGCGCGAGCTCTCTCGATTTTTCTCGCACTATCCGTCTCTCTCTTATTAGAACACTTAGAAGAAGAGGTATAGTGCGATAAAAACCGAGAGTATGTCGCGGCCGTCGTGTGCTAGACGTGCAGGGAAGGTGACGTGTTCTTTGCCCTAGGACGAGCTAAATGTGGCGAGGCTCCAGTGCGTTCAACATGAGATCCTGGAAGCCCCTGCATGAGAGTGCAGATGCAGGGCACCGTGGAGTTTTAAGTGGATAGAAACACCACATATGTACGTAAAATGAATGCACCTTCGATAACTCCCAAGGTCGCGATTTTTTTGTTAATATTTAGAATACAATGAGTACTATTAGTTGTAAAAAAAGATAGTGGAATTTGACTTTGTTGCTTTATTTATTACACAGCGTTTTCTTAGCGACCCTTGTAAATCCAGGGATAGATTATACAAGTGGTATTTTTCTTTCATTTTAGTATTATAATCTCCCCTTTAATTTGCTAAGACTTAAAAAAATATATTTCCTCTTAAAGATTAAACAAGTGGGTTTTGATTACTGAATACTGTTAAAAACTATCAAAGATAACCCATGTTTGAATTAATAACATATTTATCAATTGGTTAAATTTATATGAACAGTTTAATGTTGAAAGCCTTCTAATTATTTTAAAATAAATCTCAAAAAAACTCAAGTCGACGCAAATAATTTGAAATTGATAAAAAATCTAAGCAATTCATCAATAGCTCCATATTGTATTCATTTATCAATTATTTTTTAAATTTGAACGCACGACGATCTGCGCGCGAGTCTAGTGCGCCGACGGCGAGAACATCAATGACCAATCACAGCACGCCGTTGCTTGTTTCCTACGCGGCAGCCTCCCCTCTGTTGATCAGCTCACTTGCAAAATGACAAATATAGTTGATGTTTATGATTGTGTATATTTATATTATAACTTTTCCGTCTTAATTATACACTAATAAGCTTCATTGACCTAAAGAGTAACTACGTATTACAACGTACTTATGCAATTAGTTATTCAATAATCAACTTATTGTGCAGCTTTAACAAGCAGTTTTGATCCACTGAAACAACGTATGAGGGACCGGTAGGTCGATCACGTAACGAATTATACGTACGCTAGTAGATCTAAATGTCTTTTTTTATATGGAAAAACGGCATTACACAAGTTGAAAGAAATATGAATTACGCCCAGCCACATAAGTGGTTTTTCTTTGTCCAGCGATTTGTATGTAATCATATTATAGCCATTTGGTTTTGTTTTTATATTTGGTAAGGTTGGCCTTAAATATGATTGAAGATAATGTTTCGCATATAATATGATACCATAACGTGAACGAGCGGTTACGTAACGTATGTAAGAAATAGGGAATGCAAAATGCAATTAACAGGCTTTCAATACCGGTAAATTACCGACTTGAGTGGGACAAAACCGGTTAACCGGTAAATTACCGGTAATATCAATTCGATTGATAAATAGTGTTATTTGACGTTTACTCACCGTAAAAATAAGCTAAAAGGTAGTTAGTATTTATAAAGAGTTTCATGTTCCGTAAATGTCGTAATAATTATCTTTAATATTTAAGACTTGCTCCGTGGTAGGAGGGCTAAAAACACAACTGAAAACGTTCCTTGGGATTAGCAGGTAGGTAGGAATAGGAATTGGTCTCTGTTCTACAGATTACCATTACAACTCAGTACAATAATACAAAACAGTACCAGTAGTGAATATGGATTCACGAAGGTTAACGTGTATATTAGTGTTATGGTGCATTGCCTGTTCCTCTTCAGCCATCATTGGCGTTGGCGGGTCACACAGTGCCTGCGGTCAATGTTTTGACTCCCAAATCTACAGATATGCAATCTTACGGATTTACAATCCTAAAAGCAATAATAGGGCAATAATTCGGTTCTTATTTTGAATAGTGCAACCTCCTTTGTCAAAATTAATAGAACAATTTTTCTTGGTCAAATCGCTAACCGATATCAAGTTCATCGAAAGGTCAGGAACATGTAAAACATTTTCCAAAATCAATTTTTCGTTTTCGCCGACTTGAGGTTCAGCGTTCCCTCGACCTTTGACCAATAACTTCTCGCCATTCGCAACAGAGCTTTTCATGCTGCCCTTTTCAGGTTTATATGACACCAACTTGTTTCGGTCATGAGTCATAGAATTAGAGCACCCGCTGTCAAGATACCATTTGTCCTTGTTGATCGCCTCCTTGGTGTTCAGGCAAACATTCGCGGTCTTGACTCGCTCTTTACATTCAGATGCCTTATGTCCTGGCTTGTGGCACTTGAAACACTTGTAGACGAACTTCTGCTTACGATCGTTAGTTTTGCTTGTAGATCTGGCATCGTTCTGTCCTTTACGTGTCACAAAAGCTTGCTCGTAGTCTGTGTTCATCTTGCTCTGTCTACTTCCTTCTTGCAACAACTTCATTTTAATTTGCTCTAAAGTGATCTCTTGGCCACTGTTATCTACAGCCATTATGAGTGGGCTGTACTCAGCAGTCAATCCACCAAGAAAAATTATCCAATCCTCAGGGATTCCAGCATCAATATCATGCAATTGTTGTGCAAAGAATGTGACTTTTGATATGTAGCTCTCCATACAATTAAAATTTTCTAACTTACAGTTGAAAAGCTCTCGCTGAATGTGGATGCGTCTTCCCTAGCCCTTATCTTCGTAGGCTCCCTGTAGACTGTTCCAGGCTTCTTTCGCAGTTTTCGCATTGTAAACATGGGTAAAGCACTCTGGTTCCAACAACAAACATATAGTTGTTCGTGCCTTCCTATCTACGTCCGCATTAACGGCGTCTTTCGAAATGACATCCCACCAGTTTTTATTCTCCAGGTAATTACGCACCAGGAACTTCCAGTTCGAGTAGTCTGACGATCCCCTCAGCTTCTTTATACCACTTATGCCGCCTTCTTCCGACATAATTTCGCAAGATTACAGTAAATATCAGATCCACTCAATAATACTAGCACTATCAGTGCGTGAGGCACATAACCTAATGTGAAATTGACTATAAAACGTGTATAAATCAACACTACAGCAGAGTTCAGTGATACGCTAGATGTTTCGTGGTCTGTTTATTTTCAGCAAGTGACAATACAAAGGAACGTAAACAAACGGTTTCTAAGTATATTTAAATCGTGACAGGCATGTCGTAATAACGATTACTTATTGCCAGTAGACACATATGCTACCTCCAATAGGTGTTTGGTTATATTTATTTGGTCCTACATAAGGTAAGATAACGCTAACAAGTTAATCAATTGATATTTTACATGATAAAAGGAGGGTATTGATTGATGACGATCAAGTATTAATATACAAGTATTAGTAGTATTAATATACATTGTAATTTCATTGTGCTGAGTGCTCCTTTTTCGCATTTCACGAAATGTTAATATGTATTGTAATGTTATATTCTGTATTTTTGCGAAATAAACTTATTTTCTTTCTTTCTTTCTAATAATCGTGAAATGTGTAATAATGTGTATTTTACTAATAATTCATGTTTCGGTAAATTGCCGGTTTTGGTTTAATTTTACAGGTTAACCGGTATGCATTCCCTAGTACTTAATATGCATCAAAATTCTATAATTTCTTAACTGGATTTTTTTGTATTAATTGATTAAAAAAGTCCTATTCCACATCGATGAACAACAATTTTCATGAGGGTTATTGGTAATTCAATAATTTAATGTTAGGCTCTAATCGGAATTTAAAATATTATTGAGTACAAATGCCAACATAGTTCATTCCCATCCTGTATTTATATAGAACCTTATTATAATGCACATAAAGTGCACAGATGGTCAGTTAGCTGTGTTGTCGGTAGTACCTAGTTTCGGAGATTACCTCCTACCCTAATGTTACTACCTACTACTCTTAGAGTGATAACTAATAACCCTGTATACATATACTTTTCACACCTTTCATTCGGAAAAGTAAGTTTTGCTCCACGACGAGAGGGATCAAAATGCTACTATTCTGTTCAAGCTACTTTTTTTAATTTATTCATTGGCATGTAGCATTTACACAATGTGCCAATTGAACACAGATCTTAATAAAATAATCGATTAATTTCATCGTAATCGATTAAAAACGAACATTTTTCAAGTTTTAACTTTAACAACTTTGTATGAAAATATATTAATTTTTCGTATTATTTAAAAAATTGTGTTAAGTAGTTAAAAAAAGTGTTAAAACTTCTTAAGGAAGTTCTTTTAACAGCATCTTTTTTAAATTTCCTCATAGACGGTGTGAAAAATAGTATGTGTCACTCGGTAGCAAAATTATCTCCATCTCGGGCGTTAACACTTGTATCCCTCACTACGCTCAGGATCCTACGTTAGAATCCCTCGCTACGCTCAGGATTCTATTGTAGGATCCCTCACTACGTTCGGGATTCAATACACCGCCCTCGCCGTAAATATACTATTTTGCTCCCTTGTGACACAAATAACTATTCTGTACCTACTTCATATTAGTAACATCAGATATGACATCGCGACCTGGAAAACCTCTAGCAAATAAGTACCTACAAATAAAATTGAAGCTAACGTAAGTTTAATACTAAATAACCCCATATAACTTTGTTTATTGGTAAAATGAAATAGATAATTATGTAATTGCAACCGAAAAACAACTAGTAACTAAAAATATACAGTAAAATCAAATACTTAAACTTTGTAAGTACCTACAAGTTTGAGCGTACGCACGGCCTTGGCCAGGTATACGGCTGCCAGCACGCTGCACACGAATCGCGCGAGTCGCGCGCGAAACATTTAAATTACGGACAATAACTGATAAGCTAATGCCATTTAGAGCTATTGATGAATCCGTTAGAATTTGTGTTTATATATTCTTCGATAGAACTGAAATTAATTACGCCGACATGAGAATTTGTGAGATTTCTTTTATGGTAAGGAGAATGGTTTCAAGATATTATTCCTAATTTAAAAAAATGCTATTGATAAATCTGTTAGAAATTTGTGCTGCCATATATATTTATATTTGAATACACTAGTAGCCACTAGTCACTTGAATATTCTTTTAAGAGATTTATATATTTTTTAATCGTTTCCGGTTTTGTTGACGTAATCTCTTTACAAAACTATTAGAAAACGATAAGTAAGGTTTGAATAATCAAATGCGATGCCTTATAGGAGAAATCAATTACTTGTATAATCTTTGCAAAGTTTTATAAGTTTTCCTTACAAAAAAGTTAATTACTCGTAAACCAACATCAAAAACAGTTAGAAATTATTTTTCGCTGTTAGTACTTAATGTGCTCTCGCTGATAACAAAAAAAAACCGACTTGGGAGTTATGTTAGTTTAACGACAAATTACAGTGTTCGCGTACCGGACTAATAACCCAGTGATTGGGTACCTGATTCGTAGGTATTATCCACAAAAAAAAATGTGCCGGCAACAGGCACAAAGGGCTGGCTAGCGATTAGTTTTGGAAAGGTTATTACTTATTAGGGTGGCGTAGGACCGGTCATTATGGCACTCTTTGGGGGTGGCCTATATCCAGCAGTGGACTTCTTTCGGCTGATATGATGATGAGGTAATTACAATTACCCGTTGGCCTCATACTTCTCTACCGATCTTTAATTCTATAAGTAACAGCCAAGGGGGTACTATCCTCCCCATACAAATCCTTTACGGCGTCGCTAGCGTGTACGGTCTCTGTAAACTCACGTTGAGTTTACTTTAACAGCAAAACTTTATTTTGTTTAGGGTGCAAGTCAAACAGAAAGCACCTAAGGCCAAGCCAAGTCACGATTACGCCCCTTCTGAAACCGTCGTACAAGACACAGTACATAAACCACATAAAGTGGCCGTCAATAGAATTTGCTAATTATGTAAACAAACCACCATATTAAAATTGTCTTTCACGATGGTGGTTTGTTTACATATTTAGCAAATTCCATTGATGGCGACTTTAGTATTAGAGCGCGAGTGTGATGCGCAACAGAGCTAAGCTTTACACAATGAGTTAAGTAACTAAAGATTCCGTGAAGTAGACATTTTGTTTTTATTTATAAATAACGAATCATCGACGTGTTAGTAGGTCTAAGCACTAATTGTCAATATGATATTAAACGACGATTCGATATGATAAATAAAATAAATAGATCCATGAAAGGATTTAGTCAACTTTTTATGTTGTTATGTTTGAAGCTACGGTAGCCTAGTTGTTCAGACATGCGGCTGTCAAGCGGCGGTCGTGGGTTCGATACTCGGCTCGTACCAATGAGTTTTTCGGAACTTTTGTACGGAATACTTCTCTTAGTGATCGGTCGGCAATCCATTTAGCATTTAGGTACCCCATTTTACAATGACTCGCTTGTCGGCCGTGCTCTGTTGATTATCGTTGCCTAGTTAAATTTGCCAGACCACAATTGCGAATGGCATTGATAAATGTGATAAGCAAAAACATTAATGGCTTTTAAAATTACCGAATTACTTATAATGTAAGATGTTTAGGCGCAATCTTTCTGTCCTAAACTTTGTCTGTACCTATAGATAATTGCCAATTGTGAGTTCTTACCTTTCGGAGACACAAGATACTTTTTTCTTGCTCTGTAATCGTTTGTGATTTTTGAAGATATTAAAACTTAGTTAATTGGTTATTCGCATATCTACATACGATGTATGTATGGTCAGTGTTTATTTCAATGGGCACGAGTACTAATATTAGTCAAATACTTTTAAAATACGAATAGCTTTTGTTGCATTGAACCAGGTTATATCAATAACATAGTGATTTTAATTGGTAATTGAAATTAGGTAATTAGCATGCTTAACTGCTAAGATGTCAAATATAATGTAAACACAGTTTCTTCCTAAATCTATGGTAGATATTTACCTTTACAGTAGCATGATACATTGCTTAGTTATACTAATGAAATATGGCTGATAGTTGAAAGAGCGCCCGAGGCGTTCGCAAGTGCCCTTTAAGCGCAGGTATACGAGTTGTTAATTCTAATTAAACTACGGCTTCTCTGTATCTAATAATGAGCATAGCTGGTGGTCTATTTGCCGCAATGTATTGGTACGACATCAAAACTACATTTATTGCAAACCCTTCAAACAAATTAGGCTTAGCGCGCGGAACGGAGCGCGCGCTATGAATATTATTTTGATATTGCAACAATGCGTTGAGTGAAATAGAAATAAATAGTGGAAAGCACTCTGGTTCCAACAACAAACATATAGTTGTTCGTGCCTTCCTATCTACGTCCGCATTAACGGCGTCTTTCGAAATGACATCCCACCAGTTTTTATTCTCCAGGTAATTACGCACCAGGAACTTCCAGTTCGAGTAGTCTGACGATCCCCTCAGCTTCTTTATACCACTTATGCCGCCTTCTTCCGACATAATTTCGCAAGATTACAGTAAATATCAGATCCACTCAATAATACTAGCACTATCAGTGCGTGAGGCACATAACCTAATGTGAAATTGACTATAAAACGTGTATAAATCAACACTACAGCAGAGTTCAGTGATACGCTAGATGTTTCGTGGTCTGTTTATTTTCAGCAAGTGACAATACAAAGGAACGTAAACAAACGGTTTCTAAGTATATTTAAATCGTGACAGGCATGTCGTAATAACGATTACTTATTGCCAGTAGACACATATGCTACCTCCAATAGGTGTTTGGTTATATTTATTTGGTCCTACATAAGGTAAGATAACGCTAACAAGTTAATCAATTGATATTTTACATGATAAAAGGAGGGTATTGATTGATGACGATCAAGTATTAATATACAAGTATTAGTAGTATTAATATACATTGTAATTTCATTGTGCTGAGTGCTCCTTTTTCGCATTTCACGAAATGTTAATATGTATTGTAATGTTATATTCTGTATTTTTGCGAAATAAACTTATTTTCTTTCTTTCTTTCTAATAATCGTGAAATGTGTAATAATGTGTATTTTACTAATAATTCATGTTTCGGTAAATTGCCGGTTTTGGTTTAATTTTACAGGTTAACCGGTATGCATTCCCTAGTACTTAATATGCATCAAAATTCTATAATTTCTTAACTGGATTTTTTTGTATTAATTGATTAAAAAAGTCCTATTCCACATCGATGAACAACAATTTTCATGAGGGTTATTGGTAATTCAATAATTTAATGTTAGGCTCTAATCGGAATTTAAAATATTATTGAGTACAAATGCCAACATAGTTCATTCCCATCCTGTATTTATATAGAACCTTATTATAATGCACATAAAGTGCACAGATGGTCAGTTAGCTGTGTTGTCGGTAGTACCTAGTTTCGGAGATTACCTCCTACCCTAATGTTACTACCTACTACTCTTAGAGTGATAACTAATAACCCTGTATACATATACTTTTCACACCTTTCATTCGGAAAAGTAAGTTTTGCTCCACGACGAGAGGGATCAAAATGCTACTATTCTGTTCAAGCTACTTTTTTTAATTTATTCATTGGCATGTAGCATTTACACAATGTGCCAATTGAACACAGATCTTAATAAAATAATCGATTAATTTCATCGTAATCGATTAAAAACGAACATTTTTCAAGTTTTAACTTTAACAACTTTGTATGAAAATATATTAATTTTTCGTATTATTTAAAAAATTGTGTTAAGTAGTTAAAAAAAGTGTTAAAACTTCTTAAGGAAGTTCTTTTAACAGCATCTTTTTTAAATTTCCTCATAGACGGTGTGAAAAATAGTATGTGTCACTCGGTAGCAAAATTATCTCCATCTCGGGCGTTAACACTTGTATCCCTCACTACGCTCAGGATCCTACGTTAGAATCCCTCGCTACGCTCAGGATTCTATTGTAGGATCCCTCACTACGTTCGGGATTCAATACACCGCCCTCGCCGTAAATATACTATTTTGCTCCCTTGTGACACAAATAACTATTCTGTACCTACTTCATATTAGTAACATCAGATATGACATCGCGACCTGGAAAACCTCTAGCAAATAAGTACCTACAAATAAAATTGAAGCTAACGTAAGTTTAATACTAAATAACCCCATATAACTTTGTTTATTGGTAAAATGAAATAGATAATTATGTAATTGCAACCGAAAAACAACTAGTAACTAAAAATATACAGTAAAATCAAATACTTAAACTTTGTAAGTACCTACAAGTTTGAGCGTACGCACGGCCTTGGCCAGGTATACGGCTGCCAGCACGCTGCACACGAATCGCGCGAGTCGCGCGCGAAACATTTAAATTACGGACAATAACTGATAAGCTAATGCCATTTAGAGCTATTGATGAATCCGTTAGAATTTGTGTTTATATATTCTTCGATAGAACTGAAATTAATTACGCCGACATGAGAATTTGTGAGATTTCTTTTATGGTAAGGAGAATGGTTTCAAGATATTATTCCTAATTTAAAAAAATGCTATTGATAAATCTGTTAGAAATTTGTGCTGCCATATATATTTATATTTGAATACACTAGTAGCCACTAGTCACTTGAATATTCTTTTAAGAGATTTATATATTTTTTAATCGTTTCCGGTTTTGTTGACGTAATCTCTTTACAAAACTATTAGAAAACGATAAGTAAGGTTTGAATAATCAAATGCGATGCCTTATAGGAGAAATCAATTACTTGTATAATCTTTGCAAAGTTTTATAAGTTTTCCTTACAAAAAAGTTAATTACTCGTAAACCAACATCAAAAACAGTTAGAAATTATTTTTCGCTGTTAGTACTTAATGTGCTCTCGCTGATAACAAAAAAAAACCGACTTGGGAGTTATGTTAGTTTAACGACAAATTACAGTGTTCGCGTACCGGACTAATAACCCAGTGATTGGGTACCTGATTCGTAGGTATTATCCACAAAAAAAAATGTGCCGGCAACAGGCACAAAGGGCTGGCTAGCGATTAGTTTTGGAAAGGTTATTACTTATTAGGGTGGCGTAGGACCGGTCATTATGGCACTCTTTGGGGGTGGCCTATATCCAGCAGTGGACTTCTTTCGGCTGATATGATGATGAGGTAATTACAATTACCCGTTGGCCTCATACTTCTCTACCGATCTTTAATTCTATAAGTAACAGCCAAGGGGGTACTATCCTCCCCATACAAATCCTTTACGGCGTCGCTAGCGTGTACGGTCTCTGTAAACTCACGTTGAGTTTACTTTAACAGCAAAACTTTATTTTGTTTAGGGTGCAAGTCAAACAGAAAGCACCTAAGGCCAAGCCAAGTCACGATTACGCCCCTTCTGAAACCGTCGTACAAGACACAGTACATAAACCACATAAAGTGGCCGTCAATAGAATTTGCTAATTATGTAAACAAACCACCATATTAAAATTGTCTTTCACGATGGTGGTTTGTTTACATATTTAGCAAATTCCATTGATGGCGACTTTAGTATTAGAGCGCGAGTGTGATGCGCAACAGAGCTAAGCTTTACACAATGAGTTAAGTAACTAAAGATTCCGTGAAGTAGACATTTTGTTTTTATTTATAAATAACGAATCATCGACGTGTTAGTAGGTCTAAGCACTAATTGTCAATATGATATTAAACGACGATTCGATATGATAAATAAAATAAATAGATCCATGAAAGGATTTAGTCAACTTTTTATGTTGTTATGTTTGAAGCTACGGTAGCCTAGTTGTTCAGACATGCGGCTGTCAAGCGGCGGTCGTGGGTTCGATACTCGGCTCGTACCAATGAGTTTTTCGGAACTTTTGTACGGAATACTTCTCTTAGTGATCGGTCGGCAATCCATTTAGCATTTAGGTACCCCATTTTACAATGACTCGCTTGTCGGCCGTGCTCTGTTGATTATCGTTGCCTAGTTAAATTTGCCAGACCACAATTGCGAATGGCATTGATAAATGTGATAAGCAAAAACATTAATGGCTTTTAAAATTACCGAATTACTTATAATGTAAGATGTTTAGGCGCAATCTTTCTGTCCTAAACTTTGTCTGTACCTATAGATAATTGCCAATTGTGAGTTCTTACCTTTCGGAGACACAAGATACTTTTTTCTTGCTCTGTAATCGTTTGTGATTTTTGAAGATATTAAAACTTAGTTAATTGGTTATTCGCATATCTACATACGATGTATGTATGGTCAGTGTTTATTTCAATGGGCACGAGTACTAATATTAGTCAAATACTTTTAAAATACGAATAGCTTTTGTTGCATTGAACCAGGTTATATCAATAACATAGTGATTTTAATTGGTAATTGAAATTAGGTAATTAGCATGCTTAACTGCTAAGATGTCAAATATAATGTAAACACAGTTTCTTCCTAAATCTATGGTAGATATTTACCTTTACAGTAGCATGATACATTGCTTAGTTATACTAATGAAATATGGCTGATAGTTGAAAGAGCGCCCGAGGCGTTCGCAAGTGCCCTTTAAGCGCAGGTATACGAGTTGTTAATTCTAATTAAACTACGGCTTCTCTGTATCTAATAATGAGCATAGCTGGTGGTCTATTTGCCGCAATGTATTGGTACGACATCAAAACTACATTTATTGCAAACCCTTCAAACAAATTAGGCTTAGCGCGCGGAACGGAGCGCGCGCTATGAATATTATTTTGATATTGCAACAATGCGTTGAGTGAAATAGAAATAAATAGTGGAAACTTGCGTATAAACGCGATATTAGTCTTGAATGTACTTGTTTAGAAGCCAAGGAATTCCTTACACTATCTCTCGATGTCAATTTTGTATACCTAATGCCAAAATAATATTAATAACACTAGCTTTTGCCCGCGAGTTCATCCGCGTAGATTTTGTTAATGGGTTAAGAGACTATTTGCTATAAAAGAATTTCAGGCGTTGCTTAAATATCGCTCCTCATAAAAACTTCTAGAATCGAAAAATAAATAATCTAGGGTCTCAAAGTATATCATTCCCAAATATTTTCTAAATCGGTTCAGTCGTTTATGGATGCAAAGGTAACAGACATACAGATAGAATTACTTATTAGTAAGGATATCCTATTTTTATGTGTATTACTCTACATTACTGGAAATCTGTTGCGTAGTTCTATTTACGTTACTTCGGGCTACCTGTATTGTAAGCAAAATTATCTTATGCTAAAAGACGCAAAACAGAACTTTCCTTTCCCATTCCAATTTAACGGTATTAGAGAATAAATTATTTTTCATGATTGATTGGTCTGATTTGAACTGATATATTATGCATTTTCTGATTAAAAAATATTTCAAAAATGGTCAGCAGTTCTAATATCACCTAATCAGAAATGCTATTTGTATTTTATGAAAATTTACTGATCAATTAATTATTTTACTGGTTGTCCTGTAATGCAACCAATATGATGGCTGCGTTGTCTGTGAGTAACTAAGTAACGGTCCTATTTTTAACCCCCGACGCAAAGAGAGGGGTGTTATAAGTTTAACTGTCTGTGTGTCGGTGTATCTGTATATCTGTCTGTGGTATCGTAGCTCCCAAACGGATGGACCGATTTGAATGCAGTTTTTTATTCGAAAGCTGTTGTGAGCCCGAGTGTTCTTAGCCATGTTTCATGAAAATCTGTTTAGCCGTTTTTGAGATATTGGACTTTGAAATGAAAATGACGGGGGTTTTTCAACTTTTCTAAGTTGTAGTTATATATTATGTAATAGATATATTGTTACGTTATAAAGATAAATGACAAATGTTTGTATGATAAATAAATAAATAAATCTTTATTTCAGACTTTACATCCATTATAGATTTAGATTAGATTTAGATTTATTATCGTGTAAGATCGATTTAGATTTATAATACACGATAAAAATTACAATATAAATTTGCATAAATCTCAAGATGCAAATGATAGTACTGCTTACAACCTAGGTATTAGTAAAACACTTGAGCAACGAATTCTTAATTAATTATAGGTAGTATGATAGGTAGTTTTTAGTACTGTAAGCAAATTGCAAATCTCAAAAATATTGATGATAGGTATGTATTTAATGTTTAAATTGTGAATCCACTTTATTCAATTTAGAGGGGTATTTGGTAAAAAATTGATTCGCCACGTTTTCCGCGTCCACAACACAATTTGTCGCAGACGCTCGTTCAGATGCGACGTGCAGATTTTGTTTGAGTTCGTGGCTTGAATTTAATGGTTACATTACACCTGAATTAACTGGAATGGTTTAAGCTTTGAGATCGAACGTTAAATACTTCGGGACTTCAGTATTTATTGATATATAATGTACTAGCTTCCGCCCGCGACTTCATCTGCGTGGACCCGGGATTAAAAGAGTGTTCTATATTTTTATCCAGGCTGTAAGCTAATTTTTTGAAAAATTTCACCGAAATCGGTTCAGCCGTTTAAACGTGATTGAGTAACAACCACCCATACATCCAAACTTTTGCATTTGTAATATTAGTAGAATTAGTAAGTAGGATACATTCAGTCTCAGATGTCTAGTCTAGTATTGTCACAAAGCCGAATTTCTTGAAATGGGTTATACCCATTGAATTTCAATCCCATAATTCATAACAATAATAATCCTATCCTATCCTATACTATTAAACGAGCAATACTTCTAGATAAATATACATATATGTATCTATTGAAATCACGTCCTCGAAAACGGCGGTAACTATTTCAATGGGTTTTTGAGTACGGGGGTTTACGGGGGCGAAAATCGATCTAGCTGGGTCTCATGTCTGTGAAAATTCATTTTCTCTGTATTTTCTGTATTTTCATCCGAACAAAGCTCCGTCGCCCAGGGACTTTAGCTAAATATCCTTGAAAATTGCGTGTTTAAAGACGAGTTATACCATCACAATCAATATTAAATTGCTTTATTCTGTAAAGGAAATACAAAACCAACTATGTTTTACGTAAACACTTAGCATATATACTTAAACTAGCTTCCGCCCGCGACTTCGTCCGCGTGGACACGGGATAAAAACTATCCTATATTTTAATCCAGGCTATAAACTATCTTCTTGCAAAATTTCATTAAAATCGTTTCAGCCGTTTAAGCGTGATTGAGTAACAAACATCCAAACATCTAAACTTTCGCATTTATAATATTAGTAGGATTGCTCCGAAAATATCTACTAACAAATTCGAATGCTTACATAACAAATAGTTCCAGGACAATCCCAAGAGGCCCAGGGGTCGCCTTATTTCTACAAAATTGCTTGTAAACCGAGTTATGACAATTTGATGACTTAAGGGTTTTTGTCAAAATATGTTTTATACTTATATTATATATACTTAATTTCGAGAGACAGACAAGAGAAATTGTACTAAAATATGTCAACTGATATTGGCCCGTTTCATATTTGCATACGTCAGTAATTATGTCAGTACTTAATAAAAAAATACTTCAAATTTAAGTACCTGGCAGGAGTTTAATTTGAATGAACGTAAAAGTTCGATTACAAAGCAATACTTGAAATGTTTTTTTTTATTTGGATTATACTTTTTAATGAAACGATTCCGTTGCACTTGATTTTCAGAGTAATTTACTATTGAATGGAAATAGTATTAAAGTTTGGTCATTGGTAAATAATATAGTTAGGAGCAAATATAGCTTCGTGTGGGAGGTGCTCAAAATGATCTACACAAGCTCTTATTCTATTTTAATGAAGATATTTGTCGATCGTTTTTACTTAAGTGCTCTGCTTTTCCAAATCCAATGATGCAATAGACTTATTTCGGCTGATATTATTCAAGAGTCAAGATTATTCCATTAAAACACATTTTGTCTATCTTTTATACCCACATGTATGCTAAAACTAAACTTGAACATAAGTTTAATTTGCTCTGCCTACCCCTTTTGGGAATGGAGGCCTGTATATTTCATTAAATACCTAGTTGCCATGAAAGTTATTCTGCAAATTAACACGTAATAACACCGCAGACAACGTTCGCGGCAAGGCCAAAGAATCCTTGGGGAAGACTCGCATTACCTAACTCAAATTGCTAACGCTTACTACCCCTTATCTAACTAAACATACCTATGATTGGTATCCATAAGCAACAGAGCTTCGCCGTTTAGGCCAATTCTCTTTCTTTGACTTTTTTGTAATCTATATACGGTATATTGTACTTTATCGAGAGTTAACGTATGTCGTCCAGATTTTCTTAACTATTTGCTAAAAAACTTCTGTGCCTCACCAAGTCGAGCAAAAGAGCAAAAAAAGGCTGTACCATCTTTTTCTCATAGCCATTCGGGCCATTGTCGACCCCCTGTAACTTAGTGGTGGAAAAACCTAGAAGCCTACTTTTTGAATGACCAAGGGGCATTACATTACGTAGCTAGATATTTTCAATTTCCAAATAACATTAAATTCGAAACAGTAGTTTAAGAATTATTGCAAGTCAAAGTTCCTCGATTTTGTCATTGCCTGACTCACTCGCTGCCTCACCGAATAATTCCAAGTTACTTTTAGCGGACCTACAAACTATACAAACGTTATTTGCGATCGAATTATTAATACATGCAGTAAAGTCGGCGAGCTGGGGCATGCACTTGGGCCACAACGGAAGAACAGCGCTGGCTTTGCCAGCTTCATGCTGAGTTTTGGCCCTTTTTTGACAAACAGTGTTCGGCCTATTTTTGTAATTTTTGTTACCTACGTGTTTGTCACAAATAAATGCTTTTCTTTCTTTCTTTCTTTTAAAGTTGCGTGATTCCCAAGTTGCAGAATTTTATTGTAAGCATATTAATAACTTGAGTTGGCTCTAAGTAATATCTCAAAACTTTTTAAGTTGCAAGATTTGGCCTATTTTTAACCGACTTCAAAAAAAAGGAGGAGGTTCTCAATTCGGTTGTATTTTTTTTTTTCAATGTTTGTTACCTCAGAACTCCGTCATTGATGAGCCGATTCATAATTTTTTTTTTGTTGGTAAATATATGCTTCCAGGTGGGTCCCATTTTTTTGAAAATTCAATTGGATGATGGGATCCATGAGGAATTGAGGGGACTCCTCAATTATATTAGGCACGCGTGTAGTGATTTTGGTATTTTCTATTATAACTCGTGTATTTACATCCGGAAATCATAAATTGGTGGAGTGGAATTGATGATGAAGACCACAGATGACTTATGGAATTCCTCAATTATGTACTTAAAAGTACAAAAGTATATCACAGATTCTGATAAGATTCCGTTGAAATAGCAACTAATGAAGTGCCAAGGGTGATCCTTGTGGAATTGACGGAAGTCCTCAAATATTATCGGGTCACATATAGCGATTGGGTTTTTTTCTATAATAATCAACGCATTTGCTCTCGGAAATCAGTTCATGAGGTAAATTGGAAAATAAATGTTTTGTCGTGGCTTGGCGGAGTACTAAATTGAAGTCGGTTAAAACTTTGTTTTTAAAGTAAATTATCTTTTTTACATGGAATATTTTTATGGGATTATATTTGCGCAGTAGTATTTCTTTGCGCAGGAGTACTGAATTCGTACCGACCCGCTTCGCGCCTCTTTCACGCGCCTCACACCAATCAGGAAGCACGCATTGAAATGTAGGCGCGCATTATGGAGTCTGTTCCGACTTGACATTGACAAGTTACTAATACTGCACCGACACCGCACCGCTAAATGCGTAAGCGGCCTTTTTGTTGTTGTATTTATTGGTAACCCGTACAAAATAGCAACTTTCAACTGCAGTTATAAAGTTGTTTAGCTACTTATTCAGCCTGTTGGGATTTTTTCTAGTATACTTAATAAACTGTTATGAAGCAAGACGATTTTGTAATGAAATAATAATAGCACCACGTACAATCCCACTAGAATGTTACATTATTGAACGAGCGAGCGAAGCGAACGCAGTTGTCCGTATCAGAGGCTCTACCGCAAAACGAAAACGAAGTTCGTGCATGTCGCTCTCTGTCGCATTTGCTGATTCGAGCAACAGAGACGTCACGCGATAGGACCCCAGATAATTATCTGGTATGTCAGGCTGTTCTCCTCTACAGGTAGCATTTATCAACCGATTATGTTGAATTTTTGTATAATGATCCGAATTAGTTATGCGAAATTAAAAAAAAAAATAGTTACAGGCTCGCGAGATCCACAGCTCACAGAGTCATTAATACGAGCGAGAGAAGCGAATGAGGTCCTCCGTCTCAGCTTCGACCGAAATCCTTTCGTATGTCGTTCTGTTCGCCTCTTCAGGGGGCCTAAGATGGTTGCCATTTCATCACTTATCGTTGTCGATAAGACGTCCGTCATGTTCTGACAAGTATGCGAGTGGGAGAGTGGCGGCTGTCTTATCCACATCGGTTAGGCAGTAGGAAAAAATCTCTCATATAATAATAATAATAATAAATACATACAGAACATGAAACATTTTTGTGAATCCTCTTCAAGAAAATAAAGCACTCTGTACCTACTTATATTTTTAATAAAGTGCCAGTCACTTTGTAAAACCTAATTTATTATTATTAATTAACTCATGTCACATGCACGCAAAATGTATAATTAATATTAATGCAGAATTGTGGCTTGGTGCTCCAATTAAAATACTATACATTATTAATTTATTCAGTGGAATATCTATTTTAAAGTGTAATGTGAGCTTTAACTACTTACTTGTTAGATTAATTGACTGTTAATGACTCATATCAGACAACTCATTAAATTTTCTGAGAATTACGAGTACATTTTTTCTTAAAGATAAGATTCATATATTGTCAAAAACTGTGTAAAAATAGATTATATCTTAAATATAAAGTCCAACAGTTACCTTACAC
Source organism: Epinotia bilunana (assembly GCA_947049275.1). Classification (NCBI taxonomy): domain Eukaryota; kingdom Metazoa; phylum Arthropoda; class Insecta; order Lepidoptera; family Tortricidae; genus Epinotia; species Epinotia bilunana. The sequence goes on along the minus strand of OX346259.1, from coordinate 24,329,147 downwards.
AAACTTTTACCTTATTATAATCTCCCTACACGTAGGCCGTTTTATTTTAGTGTCTATTATTCTCATAATCTCAATACTCAATTGAAGATTATAAGCAAATCTGGGGTGTTTATTATAATGATAAACAAAGTACCATTTTTTATTTCTATTGAAACCAGCAATCATACATTAGTAAGTCACATTTATTAGAATTCCTACGTACTTTTTGGCAGACTTCTTCAGTTACATAACCGGTTATGTTTGGTAGAAAAGTTTATATTTTAATTTTCTATATTCTAGTCGTTAAACTTAACACCAAAGACATTAAAAGGCGTCAGACTTACGTTCAACGCCAATAACGACTGTTATGGTCAAAGATTTAGGTTCCCGTCTCTTCTGTGGACTCTGCCAAAGTTAAGGCACAGTATAGGAACAGTAGATAAACTTCGAACAAAGGTACATCGCACGGCTGCACACATGCGCGCGTGTTCGGTACGCACACACACATAGCCTTCGGGAATGATGGAGAATGCTTCAATCGGGGCCACGCCGTTGCGGTGTTCGCTCGTTCTCACTCGCTACGTCAAAGGAAGCCGCCTCGTAGGTATGAAGACAGCGAGCCGCCAGTGCCACGATATCAAAAGGAGCCGAATAGGCTTGTAACTAAGCACCTACCAACCTAGTGCAGTTTAGCAACTATTATACTTACTAGGAAATATTTTAGGCATAGTATAGTGGTATTAAAATATTCCATGAAGTGGGAAACTAAAAACACATACCCAACTATGTATAATATTATTAATTTGTGTATACATTATTGTCTATTAAACTGTAACAGAATTGCATACTTAAAAGCAAAATTAGTATTATAGGTATGCCAAGCCACAAACATGACACAGCCCTGCGCATCGAGCGAAAGTAGGTAACGAACGCTCCTAAACGGCCTCTGATTTCTTACTGTATTATTCTTCTATACTGTGGTTAAGGGCTGTAAAACCTTATTTTTCGTTACTTTTAAAGCCGCATAAACGCCTTACCCTCTTATTGGTTTAAGGCTGCATAGCCGGTCGATTGTGGCCGTCTGGTTGCGGCTGGTCCGTCTTCCCAGTGTGTGCCCCCTGCTACATCCGGATTGTCCGGGTCAGGTTTGCTTCCTGGCTGGGTGCAGTACCTATTTTCATGTTGTATGGTCATGGACTCTTATTCCGCATAAACGGAATAAGAGTCTTCAACGTCGTCAACTTCTTTTATGATTTCATGCAATCAATATTTTTTTGTATGGACGGAACGTTAATTAATAACCACAGGAAAGACGACTTGTTTTACTCAATATGTATGACGCAGTACTTGTCATTGTATGAACCGCCAAAGTACCCTTTAAGTTGTAAAGTAAGTTTTATATGATTGCCGACTAGTGATGTGCCGGGGAATATTCCCGGGAACGGGAATATTCCCGTATGGGAATTTCCCGGGAATATTCCCTTGTTCCCGGGAATATTCCCCAAACAGGGGAATATTGAAATACAAATTAGGAAAATTCAAGTTGTAATAAAAGTAAATAAAATGAATAGTGCCCCGACAAATAAAGTGCCATTCGCCAAAAACTGCATTATTGTACTCATTCTGACTTTTTATCTGAATTACCATTTAATATGTAAATATTTTCATATTTTGTATTCGTATAATACTTTATTGTGGTTTTTATTAACTTTGTATCGTTTTTGTTACTTTCAGAAGTACTTTTGTTAAATTTGTTTTTTTTCTGATGGGGGAATATTCCCAATAACTGGGAATATTCCCATTGTTCCCGGGAATATTCCCATTGTTCCGGGGAATATTTCCGGGAACATTGGGAACTTACTTTTGCGGGTAAATTGCACTGGTTAATGTCTTGGTAAAAAAATCAAGGGCCCAAGTTATCATGGAATCCCTAATAGCAAGATATATAAACAAATACAATTTCAATATTCCCGTATGTTCCCTTGTATGGCAATATTCCCGGAATTGTTCCCGGGAATTTTCCCACCTGGGGAATGTTCCTGGGAACGGCACATCACTATTGCCGACATTGTAGCAAATAGTGTCAGTGTCTGAGTTACGGTTCAGTCTGTATTCAAGAAATCCATTATTTTTAACCCCCTACGCCAAAAACAGATGTTATACATTTAACATGTGTTTCTGTGTGTTTGTGTGTGGAATCAAAGCTCCCAAACGTTCATACGTTCATACCCGTTGCGTTGCGTTGCGTTTGAGTGCGTTGTTTAATCGAATGTCTTAATTTTTTTAATCTTTCTATTTGTTATTTTATTTTAAGGGCAACAAAAATTACACATGAACAATGAACATGCTAGCATAATAAGGCTACCGCATGATTTAATGAGCAGCATTGGGTAACCAAACACCGCTTTAGTTTGCATGTGCCTCCTGAATTGAAACTGTTAGCTTTTCAAGTTACACAATACCGCAGCTATGCTATTCACCACTACTGCATGTCACTGCTAACCCCCAGTATATCTTGACACCGGGATTCGTTACAACAAGGCGTAATAAGCGTCTAACTTACACTGGTGGAGTAAAGTGAAGCGATGTGAAACAGCTCAGCTCTTGCCGCGGTCCTGCCATCCAACCACGATTAATAATTAACATGTGACACGCATTCACTTCATTCATAACGTATTACAACGCGGTATTCCTGCCGCAACTAGCCGTGTAATACTTATGATACTCGCTGGTATTGCCTACAAGCTGATAACGCAACGCCATTAAAGGTCCATTCAAGGTACCTACTTGACAACATGAAGCCCGCATATATAATGACTTAAAACATATCCGTAGCCGAAAAGGTTACGATGGAAACCTGTGAAATATGATGGCGTCCGATTCTTTCATTCTTTCAATAGTCGTCAATGATATTGAATCGAGTCATTTGGACACCTTATAGCCACTACGACAGTGTCGCAAAGTAACGGTTTTTTTTATAATATTGAGAAAAGGTTGCTACGAACTACTGTACGATGCGGCGGGGTTAAAAGATGAATCACGATATACGCCGAATAGTAAGAATAAAAATCACATTTTTTTTCTCTTTTTTTATATTTTTTTTTCAGAACTAACTAGTAGCTCAGGAAAATGGACTTCTTAAAAACATATCTTGACGACCGGTTAGCCTAGTGGGTAGTGACTGCTACGAAGGTTAAGGTCCCGGGTTCGAAACCCGGTATGAGCAAATATTTGTGCGATGAGCATGGTTATTAGTATTTATCTATTATATAATATCGTCCTCTAGTACCCATAACACAAACTTTATTGAGCTTACTATGGGACTAGGTCGATTTGTGTAAGATTGTCCCCTAATAACTATTTTCTTAATTTATACTTGGGGTTCGATTATCGAGACATTACATTATGCATTCAAGGTTAATTTTGATTTTATATCAATGTTCTTATGTATATACGAGCGAGGAATATATGTATTATTTCACTCTTACTAATAGACCTTTTGTATTTTAATCCTCCCCACAATGTACTATTGTCATCCCAAACCCAAGTAATTTTGAAATACCTAATTCTGGTAAAGTTTCGACGCAACATTGCAGTCACGTTGGTTGGTAATGAAATGAAAACAGCCCGAAACTATGTTAATGTAATGCTCAAGTGAAAATAACAACGTGAATTATGTTTCGTTGCAGTGCGGATTACAGAAACGTCCGTTAATGAGGAAAGTATAAAAGGCCAGCTTTTAAACTAAAACTAAAATTTGGATATGTATGTCTTATGAGAGATGCCCCTGTCTTTATCATTATTTGTTAAAAACCAAACGCATTATTCCGCGATGCAGAAATATTGTAGATTGAATAATGTTAATGTATAATATTACTCATTCGATTAAGTTTGTGTACTTATTTAAATGGGTTTGAATCACGTAATTTTTCTAGATAAATATAGGGGACAATCTTACCCAAATTAGCCCCATAGTAACCTCAATAAAGACTTTTAGTATGGGTACTAGACGACGATATATCTAATAGACTAGCTTCCGCGCGCGGCTGTCTACGTGGAGCCGGGATAAAAACTATCCTATATTTGATTACAGGCTATAGACTATCTTCGTGTAAATTTTCATCCAAACCAGTTCAGCCGTTTAAGCGTGTTTGAGCATCCAAACTTTCGCATTTATAATATAAGTATCAATTATTGGATACATTAGGCGATCATAATCGTAACGCGCAAAACGTATTCCTGCAGGGTAATTGCGCCATTTTGCAGGATATTTTTTTTTATAGGAAAATTAACTACGGGAACTGGATTTTCTTATTATATTTCTGCAATAGATAACGAGTTGAATTTAAACAATTTGCAAGATTATCAGACATTAATACAACGCGCTGGGGTTCTCAATAATAAATATAAGAAAAATGTCAACAGAGGTTGTGGCAAAAGGCTGTGGATTAAAACATTTCAAATCTACGTAGGTAAATAAGAGTTAAAAAAAGATATATTCTTAATCATAATAATTACATGGTTCAACTCACGTATTCAAGTGTAACTGTGACCGTGAGGCCAGAACTTGATTCAAGCGACACCGCAGCGAAAACACCCATCCTTAAGACGAACTCCCGAAGAGTTCGAGACATGTCGCCCTTAGTTACATTTAATACGTGAGTTGAACCGTGTAATTATGAGCATTATTTCAACATATGTCTCACGAAATTTTTAAATCGATATTAAATATATCTTTTTGGATTTTTTAACACACCCGTTAAAGAGCTTTAGGGCTTTAAATACCAACGTTTTGCATATCAATATAATACTGAGTTGTAATAGATGTGTTCTGGGTGATTTACCTTACTGTTTGTTTTTTTCGATTCGCTCACTCACTCTTTTCTTGTAGGTACTTAGCGCTTAGGGTTTGTTTTAATTTTGATAAGTTTTTATAATATTTATACAACTATGGTGCGAAACAACGTATTAGAAACCCTGGCCTAAGGACGTTTCTTTTTATATAATCTCATGAATAGCTTATCTCATTTTATACCAAAACATTACTTAAATAAAAATTAATCCAGCTGAATAATCTCAACCCTCATTATAAATAATTATTCATGGCGCAACCCCTCATTTGTGGAGTTGTGTTTTCGTAATTAAATTTCTACTAATTGTAACTGGCAGAAATATTTTGGACTGTCCTGAGACAGAGATTTATTGTTGGTGTGGCATTTCTTTAACCCCTGCTCGGGAAGGCGGATATACGCTCGGAAACCATCAAAAAAGATAATTAAATGGAATATCTATAATAGCGGTTGATTCAGACATGGAACAACCAAATTTCAGGAATAACGGAGATATCCGTTATTCCCGAAATTTAAAGATACCAGAGTTTCGTTTATGATTGATATTCGTACCTATAAAAGCGTATTTGCCTGTACTGATACTAGTGTAATCCTCACACTATAACATCAGCCGAAAGACGTCCACTACTGTCCAGCAGGTCATTATGTCACTCTTTGGGGGAGGTAAGGTCAGTCGGGACAAGTGCGCCAACGGGGTAAATGCGCCTATCATACAGGACCGGTCATTGTGGCACTCTTTGGGGGAGGCCTATGTCCAGACACTAAGATGTCTTTTGTACTAAAATATCAGTAGATTTCAATATTTTTGATGAAATCGCACTTACCCCGGTGGCGCACTTGCTCCGACTGACCTTATATGTCCATACACCTCCCCCAAAGAGTGACATAATGTCCGGTTAAACAGCCTGGCCTATCAAAATCGATAGCCGATCATAATTGTCGCAAAACTGGACATAGATTGAATATAAGTAGGCAACATCTGTTGTTATTAACTGTTACGCGGTCGTGAACTTTCTCTTAAAATAAATGTAAAGTATCGCCGTCAGGACAGCCGAACACTAATCCTCCGTTGCTATTAACATGTTATTTCGCCTCGCCTCACTACTCATCCTTAAGGCCTCCATACACCGAACGCGGGTCGGGCGGTATCTCTATCTCTTTCGCACAGTAGCGCGGCGTCTCTATCGCACAGTAGCGCGGGCCCGCGCCACTCTATGATAGAAATAGTGAGAGAGATATTAAATGCGTTGGTAGTGAGAGAGATACCTACCGACCGCGCCGCGCACGACCTGCGCCGCACCCGACCCGCACCGCGCCCGACCCGCGCCGCGAACGACGCGCGCCCGCCCCGCGCCGCGCACGACCCGCGTTCGGTGTGTTGAGGCCTTAAGTTTATCTTGACACCAATATTCCTAAAAACAACTGGTAAGCGGAGGTCTGACTTACAATAGTTTGCCTGATTAGTGAGATGTGGCATTGTGAATAACTTCCCTGATAATATCACATAAAGCGTTTAAAAGATCATTTTCAGCGGCGACAATAAATCGTCGTCTGCGCACGTGCCCGAGCTGTCGAGTATTTTTACTCTAACTCGTCACATCCGCTAAAAACAAGGAAAATGCGTACTAGTTCTAGTCTACTGCACTAGACGTACATTAGAACTGTTTCTGAACTTTAAAATACAAACCGTATATTTGAACTGTTGGAAAATGGCGAGGTTATAAATCAGCGTGTCGAGGATATAATTGTTATTGTTTTATACTACTACTATCCACGATTAGATAGTTACTTGTGTCGCCGATTGGTATGTAATTTCAATTAAGAGTCCGCAGTAAGCTCGGCCTAATTTCACCTTCCCATACAAACGTAGTTACGCTCTCATTTTAAAACTAAGTGTTGGATTGTGACAAAACGTTGCATATACATTGACATGAGGTATGTCTATGTCTGTAATAAGTTTATATGGTTCCAGTTTATAAAACAAACGAAATACAGCAACAACAAGTTTTATATGACAAACTTAAATTCGCTGTATTTTTTTACTATGGTATCTGAAGCTACATAAACTAATTAGCTAATTACAGACATAGATATATCTCATGCCATTGTATATGCAAAGTTTCTATTCAATCCAATACGAAATTTTAAAATGAGAGCGTAACTACGTTTGTACGGAGAATCGAGCTTACTGCGGACTCTTAAATCTTCTCCTGGCTTCGCCGGTAAAAATGGCGTTGTTTATAAAATGTATCTTTCAACATGGATGATGAGGCATTTGGCTCACAATAACCTGATAGAGCTCTACGCTTGGTTATAATGTACAAGCTGTTAATGCAAATGCGATTTGACTTATTTGCAAGAGCCGGTGGTTTTAAAACGTTGGTTATCTTGAGTTACGCCGGTTAAGTCTGTTTGTATGGAAATTTTGACAGGTCTTTATAAGATGACAGCCTCCCTGCGCCATATTTAACGATTACCGGACTGTAAAATATCGACGAAGGGGTTTTTAAATAAATTTTGTACCCAATTAGCGTGAGTTGTTAAATAACTCAGTGTCAGTTATAGATAAAATAGATAAATAGATAAATATTAGAGGACAATCTTACACAAATCGACCTAGTCCCAAACTAAGCAAAGCTTGTACTATGGGTACTAGACGACGATAAACATACTTATATAGATAAATAAATACTTAAATACATAGAAAACATCCATGACTCAGGAACAAATACTCGTGCTCATCCCACAAATAAATGCCCTTACCGGGATTCGAACCCAGGACCTCTTGCTTCGTAGGCAGGGTCACTACCAACTAGGCTAAAGCGGTCGTCAAACAGTTATGTGACGACAATTTGAAGTATTCAGTTTTTAGTATAAAATTTTATTTTTAGTTTAACTTTATAGATGATATGCATAAACACGTTATTTAAATGAGAAACAAGTTCATTTGCACTTAATTTTGCTTAATTTTCGTCACAAAACTGTCACTCAGTTAACACTTTCACTGCCAGGAGCCCACCTAGCGGGCGCCTACGCCGTAGTCGCTTTCCGCTACATCCGAGGAAAACCACGGGATCGGATACGAGCGTAGCGATTCTTAGCAGTGAATGTGTTAAGTAATTTTTGTTTAATAATTCACGCTAGTAGGTCAGTCATATCGAACATTAATATCGCGAGCAAAAGGCTAGTTGTGACTTTTTAATATGTTGTTAGGACCACTGTGCTAACTTTGCAGCACTCAAAAAACCACGACATTTTCGCACTTTTTTTGGTATTGTCAATATAAATCCTAGACTATGCGGTTTTTTAAATAGACTATTTGAGACCACAACGAGCTCTGGAGGTTCAATACTTACCGAGATAGAGCTCTTCAAAACTTTTTGTTGTTTAAATTAAAATTAAATTAAAAAATCTTTTTTTCGGACTCTGGTTCCATAACTTGTTAGTAACAAACTACTTACAATTAGTGTTAGTGACATAATTTGCAAAGCTAATATCTGCGGGGAGAGGCACGCACCGGAGTGTGTGATTCCTCCCAATGTCGCATAATCGGGCAATCTGCCCGTTCAGCCAGTGAACTCAGGATGCTGTTGGTGCTACCGACCACCCTTTGCATCAACGATGCTATTCTGTTGCGTAAAATTGCATAGAATCCCTGTTTAGCCAAATTAAAAAAACCTAATAATGATTTTGAAATGCCTATTTAACGATACACTACATGATATGTATATACAAGTAGTTCATCGAATATGGCGTCTAGAGGTCTCCATTTTGAATTTTGTTGATAGTTAATCTCTGAAGTGTCATTGAAGATATATCAGTAATCAAAATTCATTGACAAACAACAAAAAGTTTTGAAGAGCTCTATCTCGATAAGTATTTAATCTACAGAGCTTGTTCTGGTCTCATTGTAGCAGTTTTCGCCTTCTTAAACAAATGTATAGATTTTTATTTAAAAAACCGCCTGTCAGAAAGTGCGCATGAATTTTAAATATAAATAGAAAGTGATATATAATTATGTGGGATCGAATAATCATAAATAACACGTATTCAACTAGTAACTAAATGTATTTTCTAACCCACAAGAATAACAAACGTACAATAATATTTTATCATTTTTGACAAGAAAATTCAGCTGACAGAAACGCAACAAAACCTATGTCGCGGCGTAGTGGCCGAAACGTCAATTTACAGATTGAACATATAAGGTTTTACTTTGTGGTCTGTAGCAATGTAGGTCCATAGGGAGAGTGCTGTTGAGAGCCACCACATATATATGTATAAATTTCAGAATTTTCCATGTAGGTAATTGTAGTATTAAGACGATATTTCTTGCCAAATTTCATAGTTCTAGGTCAACGGAAAGTATTCTATAAATTTTGATTCCCTTGAGTGTCGTAATATTCGTTTTTTTTAACGTTAACTTAGAAGTTTAATATTTTCACAGATTCAAGAAACTGGTTTTAATTTTAACTCGCGCGTTACCGAGATAAGGGGTCTTGACAGACAGGCGCATAACAAAGTGATCCTATAAGGGTTCCGTCTTTTCCTTTTGAGATACGGAACCCTAAAAAGTAGTGATTTATTGTTAATATCATTAAAATATCTGTTAAGCCCTTTGTTTACATTCTGCACTAGTTACGTAACGGGAGCATTCGCTTGGCCAACAATCTGTGCTGGGCCTTGGCGCGTAGTGACAATGAACGCGACTCAGCTCTAAATATATTCGGCGACCCACCTGCGGCCGGGATTCAAACTTCTACAAGACACACAAACACAGTACGTTTTCTATAAAAAATATTGCTCGTTTATGAAACAATAATGACATCACTAACCGACTTCAAAACAGGAGGAGGTTCTCAATTCGTCGGAATCGTTTTATGTTTGTTCCCCGATTATTCGAAAACGCCAGGACCGATTTGAAAAAAATAAAAACTATTTTGTTAGTAAGGGTATCCTTCCCAGGTGCAGTTCTCATGGTCATCAGGTCAGGATCTGATCATGGGATCCTGAAGAAGTCGAAGGAAATCTTCAAATTTTATAGGCACACTTGAAGCAATTTGGGTACTGATTTCAAGTCGGCGAAAACTTTGTTTTAAAATATTTTTTTAGCCTGTGAACGCTTAATGCTGAGCGTGGCTATCTTCGAACAGTACGAAACTCGTTCCAGCACTAGTGTTCTTTATTTATTTATTTATTGTACAGGCGCGACAGACGGGGCACCGGCGAGTGGAAGCCTAGTTTGGTGCGGCAGAGTCGTATGCTAAATATTGGACAAGGGTATCGCGGAACGCACCCGCGTACTTTGAGCGCAAAGTATTTATTTTGGGCTTAGATTTATTTTATTATCACGCTTATTCTGATACCTGAGCTTGTCTTATGCAGCAGAAGTATAATCATTCCATGCGTTTACGGTCTTTCATTGACAAACGTTTCATCAAATGAATGTTTCGCTGATTTATCATTTTACAGTTTTTCTTTTAGAAACTATCCTTTTCAGGACTGTTATATTATAAATCAAACCTAACCTAATTTAATGGGTTCTACACTATTACCTTTTAGCTTTTCCTAAAAAGTTCTGAGAAAAATAGTTCGATGAAATAAAAATTCGATGAAACAAAGCATTCGGTGAAACGATTTTCGTTAAAATGACGGGACCATTCAATGTCAATAAATGGAAGTAATCGACGAATGACGCTTCTAACACTTCGAGGTGATCACTAGTCCCTTAACAACTTGGTTCTTGGTCCATCTATCCGTCACGTTGTCATAAATATATCAAACTTAGCAATAAAAAAAATACATTTAATTCGGATATCTTAGACCCATAAGAATACAATACAATTAAATCAATATTGAATAGGATAAAATAAACATGTTTGACAATAAAAAGAAATAAATTAAGAAATAAATTATTGAAGATCGAATTGTCTAAAAAATGCACGAAGGAAATTGAGTGAACACTGGTGGGTTCGGTAAGAAAGACAAAAGGACTTTTCTAGGGTCTAAACGGTTGGATGATGAGGACAAATATCACTAAGAGACTCATGTCTGAGAAAAGTTACACTAAGAGCATAACAGTGTACCTAAAATTTCATTCGCTCATGCACGGGTTTTAAATATCTAAGTGCTTCATGTAAGATATAAGTGCTCGTACTAAATTATGTATTGAACTCTAAATGATAGAATTTATTATGTTCATTATTATAAGTAGCCAAATGTACTTCAATTTTGTTTTAAGCAGTAAAGTCTGCTTGGGAAATTAAGTAACGAAGTTAAATACGCAAAATGAAACGTTTGTTTACTAGGCAGTGTATTACACAGACACGTTTTTAATGAAGTAGGTAGTGTATTGAATCCTAAATAACTCCTAAACTACAGCAATTCAAGATTGGCGACCTAGTAACTATTATTCTACATACATAAAATTAGCTTTGCTACGATATATAACTTATGTCAATTGGTCCGGGTACCAGGCTTCATAATTTTTTGCGTATTGTCCTTTCAATTAAAGGAAAAATCAATGAAGTCCGGCTCGGAGCATGTTTTTTTTTTCCCTTAATTTATGCGTGGACTTTCTTAACATTGGTAGCAATGCTAAGAAAGTATAGTTACTTTAAATAATAGTTACACAATAAGGTATCATTAAAATGTAGGCATTTTGAATAAGTAGGTATATTTGTAAACGTGATAAAGATCTGATCGCACGCTAATTTGAACACGACATTGTTTAAATGTTGTTAGTAAATTATTAAATTCGATTAACTGATCAATGTCAACCAAGCTAAAAAAGATCTCAGAATCACGTCCGTTTATAAGTAAATTACGTTCAGTCTCTCGGCAAATCACCTCGTTATTTATAGTTGGCCTGCTGTCTAATCTGCTCATCGCTCAGCTGTTAGTGACTTCCTCAAAGACCGACCTTTGAATTTTTATAAACGGCCGTTTGCGGCCTTCCGGACTGACACCACTGCCGGAATTCCTACACACATTTTAAATTTAAAACAAGCTGTAGTCCAATAAGTGTTTATGACATGTTAATATTTAAGATTTAAACGAGAGTTACATAATAGACGTTTTACTGATGGAAATCTTAAAAGCGAAATAATGTTGCACTGATTGCTCGTTTTAATTTATTTATGACTCATTAGTATCATAACAAAAATATGCGCAGTTTTGAATCGACCAATTCATCAATCTCATCATCGTCGACTGGCGTTTTTCCCGTTTGGGCTCTACATGAGCCCGGTCCGCTTTGGCATCTAATCTTTCGAACCGCCAAATGAAATACCTATATGCGGAAATAGTTTGAGGAAAGATAAAAAACATATTGAACGCTGTCCGACGTTTCGGCTGTCCGGGTGTGCAGTTGTTCTCTACAGGTCACATTTCTTTACAGATTCTGGTGAAATTTTGTGAACCGGATCGATAATTATATAGGATTGTTTTGTCGATTTAGGTTTTGGATATCATTTAAAAAAAGACACAAAGCTACAAATAATGTTTTGAATTTAGACAATATCCTCTATTTATCAATGCACAGCTGCTTATTAACTTAGTCTCGCGCGTGACGCGTCATGCGAATGTCGCCTAACGCACAGCACGATGTCGAATTCGAAAGTGTTAAAATGTGCCTCGTGCAATATAGTGATTAATGAGTTACTAGCGTATATTCAAAATAAGGTGAAATTAATGGATAATGATACATTAATACGCATATGTGTGACGAGCTTCTCATCAGAGGATATCGAGAACGCAAAGTCTCTCTTGTTTGAATCGATTCCAACGGACAAACGAAAAATATCAAGACGTAAGGACGGAAAGTCACAAAGGGATATGGAGGATATTATCTTGTTATTTGCGGATACGGACCCGGAATTGATTCCTGTGTTTGTGGCTAAGGATCTGTTTAAGTTGCCTGCGGTCGACTTGGATCATGTCGATATATCGAAATTGCTTAAGGACATGTCATCGTTAAAATCGCAACTGAATTGCATTAAAGAAACATACGTCACGTTTGACCAGCTGGAAGAAGCAAAACGGGCTTTTCACGAATGCAGATATAATTCATTGCCAAGGTCAGATGATTGTTATCGGAATGTTAATAACAAAAGAGGTGCATTTGTATATGATAGCGGCCCGTTCGGGCTGATTCACTGTAGCGATTCAGTGTCATCGGTTGTTGAAAAAACACCAGAGTCGACAAGTGGGTACTCGAAGATTAACGCCCCATCTCTTTCCATCCCTCCGACCAACGCTCGTAAGGAGAGTATACCTGTCGCGCTTGCACCTACCGCTACAGAGATTTCGCGCGGTAGTGCAATAAATATCAACGAACACATCGAGTTAACGCCTCCAGCGGTAATAACCCCAACACACCAGGTGCAAGATAAGACGGTCATTATGAATAAGGAAAAAGAATCGCAACAAAGTGGTTTAAGTATCGCAGAAATAGTTCGAAATGGAGTGTGGAATGATAAAAAAGATGACGAAGACTGGAAATTAGTACAGTCTCGAAAGGCTAGGAAACGTTTTATAGGTAAATCGGGAACGGCTACTACTAGTCCACGAGGAAAGTTTAAAGCGGCGACCTCTAAGATACCACTTTTTATTACCAATGTAGACCCCGGCGCGTCCACGGAAGACATAATAGATTACATTAAAAACAGAACTAATGAAGTAGTTACGCTTGAGACAATCCAAATGAAAAAAGAGAAATGGTATAAGGCCTATAAAATATATGTTAGTCAAGAAAACTTGAATGTCTTTTTGAGCGATAATTTATGGCCTGATGGAATAAAATTTCGAAAGTTCGTTTATCGTCACAACAATAGACCGGACGCACGAAAAATAGCTACGAATAACAATAATATTTAATTATGGAAAGTGAAAATATGAATACATCTACTAAATCAGCTAGATTTATTTCGTTTAATTGTAAATCGCTAAAACGGTCCATTGGGTGTGTTAAATCGTTATGCGAGTTTGCTGACGTCGTGGCTCTTCAAGAAACCTGGATGTTGCGTCATGATTTGGCATACCTTGGCACTATACACAAAGATTTCGGATACACGGGTACCTCAGCTGTCGACACTTCGTCAGGAATCTTACGCGGGAGGCCGTACGGCGGAGTGGCGCTTCTGTGGCGTAATAATCTATTTAACTCTGTGTCAGTGATCAAGTGCAGCAACCCGCGTATTGCCGCTATTATGGCATCAGTTAGTGGCCACCACGTAATTATAATAACCGTTTATATGCCAGTGGATGTCAGTGACAATCTTCCAGAATTCACACAATGTCTCGGCGAGGTTACCTCCATAATTGAGAATCATGATGTGGAGTCCATTTATGTTATGGGGGATTTCAATGCGCACCCGAATGAAAGATTCGGCAAGGAACTTTTGACTTTCTGTACAGAACAACAGTTACATTGTGCGGATATTTTGACATTGGGCGTAAACTCGGATAGTTACACCTTTATCAGTGACGCTCACAGTTCGAAACGGTGGCTAGACCACTGCCTAGTGTCGGAAAGTGCTCTAAAGTCAGTAAGGGAGGTAAAAATCCATAATGATGTCTTTTGGTCAGATCATTTTCCAATCGAATTAAAATGTGATCTTAATTTTAGTAATAAGAGAGTTTGCATAACGGAAAAAAAGTGTAATTATGTAAAATGGGGTATTAGACAGCCCGAGCAGGTAGCTAAATACACTGACATATGTAATAATAAATTGAGTGAAATACATTTTCCTGCCGGTTTGTCGCAATGCTGTGATAGGCATTGTAATAACGTCGAACACCATTTAATAATTGACAATTTATATAAGGAAATAACGGGTGTATTAATTGATGCCTCAATAAAAAGTTCTAAGAATACTATTCATAGAAATAAAGGTTATGTAACAGGATGGAACAAACACGTTAGTGAATCACACATACGAGCTAGACTGAAGTTTCAGCTATGGGTACTGCATGGTAAGCCCTCAGCCGGTCTAGTATATGATGAAATGTCTGAAAGTCGGAGACAGTTTAAATCTAGGTTAAGGTGGTGTCAAGATCATCAAGATCAAATTAAGATGGACACAATAGCCTTACACCGATCGAAAAACGACTTTAAGGCATTTTGGAAATGTACGAACGACTTAAACGGTAGGCCTGTTCTTCCTGCGACCGTTAATGGCTCCAGCGATACTAGCACTATTGCAAATACATTTAAGGACTATTTTCAGGTGCAGTCGCCGCTGAGTTGTGAGCGGCCGGTGCTCGATACGAAGGATTGCCCGGTAACCAATCTGATACGTTTTAGTGCGAAAGAGGTATTAAATATTATTCGCTATATGACCAGGGGCAAGTCTCCTGGGCACGACGGCCTGAGTATCGAGCACCTGCAGATGGGGGGTGTCCATATACCTAGAGTCTTGGCCATGTTTTATTCGCTGTGTGTCAGTCATTCCTACTTACCGCATGATATGTTAAAAACTATTGTTGTACCAATAGTTAAAAACAAGACGGGTGACATGTCAGACAAGGCCAATTACAGACCCATTTCATTGGCCACAGTAATAGCAAAGGTGTTTGACGGGCTGCTCGACTGCCATCTCGGTAAATACCTAAACCTGCATGATGCCCAATTTGGGTTTAGGCAGGGGGTGTCAACTGAGACGGCCATACTGAGTGTGAAGCATACCGTAAAATACTACACCGACCGGAGTACACCAGTGTACGCGTGTTTCTTAGACTTGTCCAAGGCCTTTGATCTGGTGTCTTATGACATCCTTTGGAATAAGCTGGCCAGCACGAACATGCCCCGTGAACTCGTTGACGTATTTAGGTATTGGTACAACAATCAGTATAACTATGTAAGATGGAATGACTCACTATCGGAAGCATACAGGTTGGAGTGTGGGGTGAGACAGGGGGGGTTGACCTCGCCTAAACTCTTCAACTTGTATGTCAACGATCTGATCGAGGAGCTCAGCAGCATGCCTGTCGGGTGTCACGTGGATGGCGTAAGCGTCAATAATATTAGTTACGCGGACGACATGGTGCTGCTGAGCCCCTCGGTTTGTGCTCTCAGGCAAATGTTGAGAGTGTGTGAGTCATATGTGAAAAAGCATGGACTCATATATAACGCCACTAAAAGTGAGTACATGATCTTCAGATCGCATAGGATGAATCCCAGTGTTTATCATGATATTGTGTTAGATGGTAAAATGTTAATACGAGTCACACAATTTAAATACTTGGGACACATCCTAAGCGAGGATTTAAAGGATGATCTCGATATTGAGCGGGAACGGAGGGCATTGGCGGTGCGATGTAATATGCTGGCCCGTAGATTTGCTCGTTGTTCAAAACAAGCTAAAATCACCCTTTTTAAGGCGTACTGTCAAACATTTTACACGAGCAGTCTATGGGTCAATTACACTAAAAAAGCGTACAATGCCCTCCGCGTTCAGTATAACAATGCCTTCAGGGTACTGTTGAGGCTGCCCCGTTACTGCAGCGCGTCCGCCATGTTTGCCGAGGAACGTACTGATGACTTCTACGCCATCAGACGGAAACGGACGGCGTCGCTGCTGTATAGAATAAGGAGCAGTAACAACGGTATTCTGAAGGTCATTGCCAATAAATTTCACAGTTCTATACTGAGATTTTGGGTAGATTTGTTAGTATTTAAGTGAATACAATTAATTTAATTTAATTTAATTTAATTTAATTTTATGTTTGTGATTCAAATCAATTTAACTTATTATATTCAACTAACATACCTCTAAGAACTTAATGTAACTAACAAATATATGGATGCAATTATCTGAAATAAATGTTTAATAATAAAAAATTAACACCTTGTTTCACCTAACCTGCGGCGCTACCACGAAAATCGAATGTCGAAGTTCGTATATCTCTGTCTCTCTCGCTCGAGTACCATAAACTATAAATGCGATAGAGACGGAGATATAGGAACTTCGAGATTCGATTTTCGTGGTTATAGCTCTGACCGCTCACCTAGAATATCTTGACCCCGAAGTTTGCCAAGAAGTAGAACCGTGATTTTTATTATTTGCTGTATTAACTACTCAAAGGTTTGCACCACTAGTATACCAGTTTCTGCGCTTCATTAATGACTGCAGCGTAAAATCATTTTAACTAAAATAAACTTTAGTATCCTATCTTCAAAATGTAATCTCCTGCCTCTTTGCATTGCCAAAGTTTCAAAGGGCTACCAAATACAAACGCCTGCAATAAGTGGTCCTTGGTCTAATATTCTCACCACTCATTTCACAAAATTAAAGGGCACTCTACAGTTTTCCCTAAAGACACATATATCCACAGTCTTTATAAGGCTCGTATAGTTGTCATTTACATATCGGAGCCGTGCACCTGCGACCCGCCTGGGAGGAAAGTAAGGAACTTCTCAAAAACGTAGTATGTCCGTTGCTGTATCGGTAGGTAAAGTCCTTTTAAACACTACTTAACTGGATGTACAGAGGAAATAATACTACCTATTTTTCACCGGTTCTAGTGAGGGAATAGTGCTTAGAGAAATTGTCTTTGGATACTTGCGCTGATAGCTCGAAATTGAGAATAAATAAATAAATATTAGGGGACAATCTTACACAAATCGACCTAGACCCAAACTAAGCAAAGCTTGTACTATGGGTACTAGACGACGATAAACATACTTATACAGATAAATAAATACTTAAATACATAGAAAACATCCATGACTCAGGAACAAATATTAGTGCTCGTCACACAAATAAATGCCCGTACCGGGATTGGAACCCGGGACCTCCGGCTTCGTAGGCAGGGTCACTACCAACTAGACTACAGAGGTCGTCATACCGACCCCAATCACTCTCCCACTCGCATACTTGTCAGAACGTGACGGATGTCTTATCGACAGCGACAAGTGATAAAATGGAAACAAGATGGCCCCGCAGAAAGCAGATTTCAATTTTAATCTTGACTCGACAGGTGAATTTGAGCAATGATACAGAGTAATGAGAGAAATATGCCACGATGTCTGGTAGCTGTCATTATTTTAATCACACACAAAGGTGTGAAATTATGCACGATATGCTAAGGACACTGAACTCCTGCTGCAAATGGTGGTTATTTATGTCTAGCTTTCTTGTCGAATTATTGTACTTAGTACATTTTTTTTTAAATACATTTATGGATTGAAAATTAGACCTAGGTCAAGTGGACAATATCTTATTTACTGGCTCTGTAAGACGCAGAAATCGCGGGTGTCTTTTTCATTATTTTTTTTATTTCGATAAACTGAATCGACTGAAAACTATACCTATAATTATTGAACCTGCTAACAAAATTTCAAGAGAATCGGTAGAGAAATGCGACCTGTGGAGGAGAACAGCCAGACCGCCGGATATCTGGACATCCGGACACACGAAAGAATTTTGCGAGATCCTGTAATTGGCTTTTTTGTTAATATTCATGTGAGTAATGTTATATACATAGTTCTCCTAACTACTGAACTCCGGAGGTCGGACTATACAAATTTACACACAAAATCTTATTTTTTTGTACTGTCATATTGTGGAAAGTACCTATGTACACAAATTCGAGTATTGTTATCCCATTGTTAAATTGCACTTCCACGTTACTTGCACCTAGTCGTCTTGTATGGCCAGCTAGCTGATCCTAGTTAAACAAAACATATACTATAGGAAAAAACAAGCTTTTATTGTCAACTGTACTTTTCTGTATACCGTCATCAACTACTCATCGAATCCAAACTCAACGGGGATACGTCGGTTATTAATGAATTCCTGATGGTACTATTATATTGAATTGTCATCTAAACTAATACTTACACTGAACATTTCAGCTCAATCGGTTCAGGTTAACTCGTTAAAATTTCAGTCCCAACTTGTCCAAGACAGGTCAACGGACAGGTCAAGTTAAATAAATGCTTGTAAAATAAAATTAATCTATATAATTATCGAATCTGTTCACAAATGTTCACGAAAATCGGTTGAGTAATGCGACCTGTTGATGAGAACAGCTGGACAGCCGGACAGTGGGACATCAGGACATACGAAAGAATTAAGACCCCAAGCTGAAACGTAGAACTTCGTTCGCTTCGCTCGCTCTTTCAACAAGTTTAAATAACGAAAGGTTGAATCTTGCTGATCGGCGGTTGCTTGTGTGACCTAAACTTAATAGATAAGACTGAGAGAGGTAAGAGTGAAAAGAGTACAATATCAATAGTCTTCTTCTCCTAGCGTTATTCCCGGTTGTACCCCTAAAGGAGCCCGCGGTCCGATTTGACACCTAATCCCAAGATTTGGCATAGGCAATCTCCAAGCGCCAAGTCGAGCGCGAAGCAAACACTGCCGTACCATCCTTTACTGGAATCATTTCGCCGCATTTTCAGACCCCTATTTGAGAACCTCTGGATAAGACCAAAACGCAGAAATTTTCGTCATCCAGTAAGCTATAATCACATACTTAAAATCCAAAATTTCAAGTCTGTAGGTCATTTAGGTCCGAAGTTAGGCGAAAGCAAGTTTCGCATTTATGACACTCACTCACTCACTCACTCCCTCACTCACTCACTCACTCACTCACTCACTCATGATCATCAAAATAGAACTAGTACTTCCCACAAAGTCAGAGAGCTGAAATTTGGTACAGAGTTAGAGTTTAATGGCCACATAAAGGGAAAACTATAAAAACTAGGATAATCGAAGATCTGGAGTACCTGGTGACCCTGATTAGAAAACACAAGACAGTTAACAAACGTTGAGACGGCCAGGCTGGTGTACTACAGTTACTTCCACAGTGTTAAGTCCTACGGAATCCTGTTGTGGGGGAAAGCGGCTGATATCCAGACCATATTCGTGCTACAGAAACGAGCTGTACGCTCCATATACGAACTAAAGGCTCGAGATTCTCTCAGGGACAAATTTAAGGAGGCAAACATTCTTACTGTAGCATGCCAATACATTCTTGAGAATATCATGTATGTGCGGAAAAACCTTCTTGAGTTCAAACTCAACAGTGATATCCACGACTACAACACCAGAAGTAAAAACAAGATCGCAGTGAAGGCTAGTCGTCTCCGCAAGGTTAGCACGTCGTTCGTGGGGAACTGCATACGTTTTTACAATAAAATACCCACCGAAATTGTTAATTTACCGTTCAGTTTTAAGTCTCATGTTAAAAGTAATTTGCTGAGCAAGGCGTATTATACTGTCAACGATTTCTTAAACGACAAAAATGCCTTTAAGCCAGTAGTAGTCTAATTCTATTAGGAATATACCTAAATACACGTAATCATTATAAGTACCTACCTGAAATAACTGTTCCGTTTTATGTAAGAAGAGAGCACGTAATGTTGTTTCTCGCCGAACAGGTCGCTTAATCTTTGTTATTATCAATGTCCGGTGGCTTGAATATGTCATGCTCGCTTAAAGGGCTTTGCTTACGGTGGCGTCGTTGATCGGGTCGCGACCTTCCCTAAAATATGGTTGAGGGAGGCGATGGCTGAGATATGCGTCATACTCGTGATCGGGTGCTGTTTGTGGAGTCCGGACTGTTCATGCTTGCAAGGGCATAGTACATAGTTAACTAATTACATACTAGTGTTATTATTATTATTATCGTATTGACGAGAGACATTATTCTGATGTTGACACGTTTTATTGTTATTGACCCTGTACATCTCTGACAATATCACATCATTGTTCCTTTTTTGTTTTGACGCTTAGAGACCGTTTACATCTCTTAGAATATTAGAATAATTATTAATTGTATTTGGAAGCTCAGACCTTTTACATCTCGTGAATATTGAACTAATATGATTAACTTCTTGTTAATGCTGATACAGATCTTATATCGAATGTAATGGTCATATTTTGCAATTTTGTTTTGTTTACATTAACTTAGTGACATTTAGTTTGTTAACCTTTTATATATAATTTAAATTATTATTGTGTAAGATTATTATTATTATTTTATTGTAAATTACGATTTGACATGTAAAAGTGCCCTTGTGGCCTATTTTCAGAATAAATAATTGATTGATTTGATTTGATTTGACAAGAGCCAAGATTGCGAAGTTGCAGAATTTTATTCAGCTAGCAAATAAAGAATAATAAGAATGCCTGAGACTTGGTACTACCAAATATCTCACAACTTTTTGCGGTGGAGGAGTTTGGAGACTTGGCCTCTTTTTTACATGGAATGTTTTTATGGGATAGTTTTAACGAAAGCGACTACCATTTAACCCAGAGGGAAGACTAGACCTTATTGGGATTAGACCGGTTCCCTCACGATGTATTCCTTCACCGAAAAGCTAACGGTAAATATTCCGTACCTAGGCTCCGAAAAACTCATCAAACGAGCCGGGGTTCGAACTCACGACCGCCGCTTGACAGCCGCATGCCTGAACCACTAGGCTACTGTGGCTTCTGTTAAAATATGAATGAACTTTGAAAACACCACGAATTTTCCCTCGTCATGTAACCTCTTTTATTCCAGCGATCTATAAGAAGACGGTAAGGAGGCGATGCAAAAAACGTGTGTTTCGCGCCACATGTGACTTGACACTACGAAATCCAACACGTTCCCCAGCACTATATAGTCCGCCATTTTGGGTATCCTACATTCGACAACTAGATAATTCAGTGAATAAGCTATGAGACTTGGACGTAATGTTGTGCCGTTGTGAATGTTTTATTTCAGGGTACTTTTACTTCACATATGTACTTTTGGTTTGTTAATGCGATCGTTTTCGAGGTGATCACGTATTTGTAGGGCCACATTTATTTTTAGTGATCGCTAGGGTTTCGTTTGCTCTTTACGACGACGGGTAATGTAATTCAAAGCTATGTTATGTCAATTTTTCGTCCCACGTGACCCGTGTGGACGTTCTACCGTGCATGTTATATGAGAAGGTAATGTACAAAGTGCAGCTTAGGAGGTATGCATATCTAACTGAAGAGGCTTAATGTCAAAGACAAAATTATTTATTCAAAAGTAATTCATTGTCAAGTACAATTTGCGGCACTTGTATTATACCCTTGGACCTTGGCCTACCGACACTAAGGAATTTGTTAAAAAAAATCCCAACAATAGGGGTGTAGACTCGAAAATTATTATTACTCCAAAAGAAAAAAGGCAAAAAAATATGCCTAGTGACGAAATTCCCATCTTCCCATCCCATTTAGATATCTTAAAGAATTACGAAGCTACAACCGTTTTAATACTGCTTGTTAGAGAGAGCAACCGCAAACAGTGTGTGACGTCACATTAAACGAGGCTGCGGGGGGGCCGCGTCGACGGCGACGCCGCACACGACGGGGCGCGGCACGTTGCCGGCTATAGTGACGTCACAATCTACAAGCGTCATCGTTTCATATAAAGTTGCGTTTTGCAAAAAAGGGTCAGAGCCTCTAGTATAAGTAAGCATTACGATCGCGTTTGCGTTTTACCCTCAATTTGTATGGGATTTGACAGCTAAACGCAAACGCGGTCGTAACGTTTTGTTTCGGTAAAACTTATACCAGAGCCTCTGAACATATCCCTTCTTAAAACTATGGACACTTATAACTTCGTGATTATTTAACCTTTTGCGTTGATTTTTTCTCCATTTTACTACATTCTTAATCCTTTTTCGAGAAAATATGACATTATTGATTATTATATATTTGTATTTATTATATCAATAGGACTACTAAACATTGTCAAATTAATTGTTTACATTCATTGCGAACACTTTTTGAAAATCAAGAATGTTTAATTTCATAGGGCGGTATTTCGTGTTGTATATTATCGGTATTAATAGCATTTATCTGTATTAATTTAAGGCGAAATAGAAAAAAGTGCTTAAAATAATTTGATCCAGCTTTTGTATTCCTGCCACACTAAACATTTATTAAAATTCAATGAGAAAAAAGTATTGTTACGTCACACCGGCCAGATGCAGATTGGAAATTTCTGTAATACGAGTATTTCAGTCACACGTGCCTAGAATGCCTTACTTCACCGAATTCTCCGGCGTTAGGTCAATAAGATTATGAAGATATTACATCATGCCACATTCTAATGCAACGAATTTAAATTTATAATAAGTAGCTGACCAAAATAATCCATACTTATATGATAAATAACTGCAAAAGTAACTCTGTCAATCGGTCTATTACCTTTTCGCGCCTAAACTAGTGAACCAATTTTGATGGAGAAAGACTACTATAATTTACGAAACCCAACTTCTTGGGGGAGTGAGAAATATACACAATACTCCAGGCAAAATACGGTTTTGAAAAACATTAATTTATAATAGCGTTTTTTTTGTTGATTTCATTTTAAAATTGTATTCTAAGATGATTTATTCAAGAATCCGGCAAACTTTCCACCCGGAAGTAATTATGTAGCTTTAAATGAAGCATGCATTGTGTTTTTTTGTACGATTTATATTGAATATTATAGAGCAAATGTAAATGAACCAAAATAAAGACAAACATGTTTATTAATATTTTTTCTGACTTTTTAGAAGCTAGTTAATTTATCATTTTTTTGATGTCTGAAATTTTGTCGGATTTTGTCGCTGGGTAACTATTTAATTGATAATATATCCGTTACACATCAAAAAGAAGCTATTATAAATTATTTGCAAAATTGACATTTTTTCCATACAAGTTGTCAGTTCATTGACTGGACTACAAGCCGAATCCCACGCGGCACTAAGCCTAAGATAAAAATCCAAAGTTAATATTATAGATGCGAGAGTGTCTGTCTATCTGTTTGTTACCTCTTCATGCTTAAACCTCTGAACCGGTTGAGATACAGTTTAGTGAAGAAATAGTCTGAGTACCAGGAAAAGATGAAGGATAATTTCTATCCCGGAATTCGTGCCCTAAGGGGTTGAAATGGGGGGTTAAATTTGTATGGAGCTACGATGTAAACAAGTTACACCCGGACGGAGTCGCGGGCAGAAGCTAGTAACATATATATTTAAAGAGAAGTTTCAATCAAACTTATAGCCCCCTCGACCACGATTAACTTGCGTTGATTGCTTCTCAAAGCTGATCGGTGTCAAATGACACGCTCTGCGCAAATGCCACTCAACCACACTCCATACGCTGTCGACTTTGACGAGAACAAGTGACCCCAGCCAAGCCCCTGGATACTCGGTGCAAAATGTTTGACAGTCTGCCAAAACTACAACCCAAAACGATAAGGAATTAAGTGTATGAGTTTCTAATGAATATACGCTTTTCTTCTGGGTGTAGAACACTGGCGCAAATATACACGTAAATACACGCACGCCCGCGACAAATCTGTGTTTAGGATGGGCGGGAATAACGCCGTTGGCTTGTTATTTCATTATGACGTGTTAATGTCGCCAATTTAGTTCAATGAAACTTATAGCACAAATGAGATAAAACTACGACATAAAGGGTGGGTTGTACCGAACCGCCTGTAATCGCGTAAGTGGTGTTCGTTAAAATCTGAATGTATAGAAAATTTATCAAGTTCCTACGGAATGACTGCTGCCGACACCATATTTAACGTTAATCGGCCTGTAACCGTCAGCTGGTGCAACCCACTAAGTGCGAGTTGAATCAACCACAATTTACAGGCCGCTAAACTTTAAATATGGCGGCGGCTACTGTCATCCTATAAAACACTGTCAATTTCCCATACGACAGGTTCCAACATACGTCACGATCACAGACAGTTTAAAACCAGGATTGTTGCGATGCGATTTTTTTAGACATCCTCGAAATTTTCGAGGCTCACATTCGCGAATGCGGATCCAGAAGCGGATATTGGGACAAACGCTCAAAACACGAATAAACATTTTTTTTTGTTTCAGAAAGATTGGAATATTATGAAATTAAAATAGTAAATCAAAAGCCCTGATAATTTTATTCGCAAAGCTATTCAATAAAAACATTTCTACAACAGCGGACTTGTAGACAATAATATTATTATTTCATATAATCAAGGGTGTTTTATAGTAGTAGCTCTAACTAGCGATACAATGACACGAATTTTGCTGTGAAAATAGCACCGCCTGAATGTAATTGGATGAGTAACTAATCCCGTTCATATAAATACGAACTCAAATGCAGTACTTAGACTGGAAATAATAGAATGTCTGGCTAACTAAATAGGATTATATCTTCTGTAATTAGTCTACACTTAATTAAATACTGTCCGTGTTATTGAATATATTAATAGCTACGATACTCAGAAGCATGCGGCAAGGCAAAGTCCGTATGTAGCAAAAATCAGTCTAGAGCGAGCCAGACTCACGCAATGAGGGTTCAGCCACGGAATAAATAATATTACTACGTACAGAAGGCTCTCTGTTAACTAATCGATTTACTTTTATTGAACCGTGTAGTAGTATGATTTCGAGTTGTCAATTTTCCATGGTATTTACCATAAATGGAACATTGACAACTCAAAATCATTAATCGAATCAGAAGAATGTCAATTTGAAAATCCTTGACATGAATCTTTTCTTGCCTGAAAAATTCAATGTTAAAATGTAATTACGTCCTATAAGTTAAATTGACAAACTTTATATGGGTCGAAAGAAATACGTCCAAATGGAATTACGTGCACTCCATACGACCAGTCGGAAATACGTCATAAATGAATTTTGTATAAAACAGACGATTTTCATATAAAATGTTCATATTCATTTACATTAGACTATACATTTAGTTACGTACGTACTTGAATATGAACTTATCTCATACTGGACAAAATTCCATTTTGGCTAGATTAATCTTGAACAAGATAAAAAAATATCCTAAACAATAAAAGACGAAATTAAATTTTAACCAAATTCACTTTTGGTGATATTACTATTGGTCCAATTTCAAAATGATCATTTCGTGTTGACGATTTCCATTTGTGACGAATGACAGTAAATCATTAAATCTCCTGTTTGGATATGCCAAACGTGTCTAAATGTGACCATCTTTCTATCGCATGCAGCGCGCTCTTTCGGAGGCCATGCGTTGCCGCCAGCGCCTAACCTAATAAATGTAATATAATAGTGTTTGTAGCGCCAGCTCGCCAAGGTCGCCAAGGATGGTAAAATCGTTTCTTCGAATCCTAAGCTTTTGGGGTTAAAGCGCTTTTATGAACAGCTATCATCAACTCGCAGACTCGAAGTTAGTCTAACGGAAGATCCTAGAGCTAGACTAGTACGACGACATCCCAGATATCAGCCTTGAGATTTAATGACTCTTAAACAGCTCAAGAACAACAAGGCACCCAGTGAAGACGGAATAACAGTGGAACTCCTGAAGGCGGGTGGAAAGTCGGTCCTTACGGCCCTTCGTGTATGTATATAATAATATGTTGGATTCCGTCTTACTGGAAGGGAGAACGCCAAAGGCATGAAACAGAGTTTTCGTGGTGCTATTCTTCATCGTCATCGAAATCACGGTAAAGCCGCCCCTGGTTCAGCACAAATCTATAGGTATATTTATAATTGCCAATATGAATGTCATGTTTCTATTAAAAATAGCAGTATTTCACGGTCAGAACATCAATTTACTTATTTCTTCATACACCTCATTTTAGAGACATGTCATTTCAGTGACATTTGGCTGCCAATTATGATTATGACTGTCATGACGTTCATTTCGACTCAAGTGTATGTCTCTAATTGTAGTTGATCCTCTTTCAAAACTAGTTCGAATGGAATCATCACAAAACCTGCACACTAGAGCCTATTTATTGTCCAAAACGAGTAGGTACGCACAACAATTATAAATTTAACTTCAAACCAATTAAGTTTGGTGGCCTCAGAATAACCCCATGATGCATATTAAACAAACAAGTGCATGGAATTTAAATCGGTTTCGTTCTGTTCTGACACATTACAATGCGTATTGGGTAGGTTAGGCGCCCGTGGAAACGAGCGTGCAGAAGAAATACAATACAAATTCTTATTCGATTACTTACCACCTTACTTAACTTACCACCAAAAAAAAACCAAATATTCTTCAAATTAGAAAACTTCATTTCGCCAATTGCGAAAATGTCTATTCATTTCAAATAATAAATGACTTTTCCAATTCAATTAAATCCCAGCAATCTCAGCATTTAGGAAACTACTAGAAACCAATTGAAACAGCTGCTGTAGAGTTATTTAAGATATTATAATATTCCTCTTAATCAATTTGCTGAAGCCGGTAAGTTTAAAACAGAACTAAGCTGCCAGTCGCGATTGCAAATTGCTTTTACGGTGCTCTTTGTTCAAACTTGTGCCTTGAGCTATGAGACAGAGCACGGACGAACTATACCACCTGTATAAAGCCTCGTGTTCACTAGTCAAGGCGTCAAGCGCGTTTTCTTAAGTGTTGGAAATCGTATGCTTTTGTTTTATCGCCTATCGTTCATAACAAAATCTCCTAACCTATTGGATATAATGCATATGTTTACTCTCACCTTACTTTGCATTTTCTATGGGTGTTTCATTCAATCAATTATGTTCACAAATAATGATTTGAGTATAAAATTTAAGGATCCACGGAAAACTTGTGTAGTCATAGTCAAATTTTGATTCATTTTTATTAAAAGTGAAGTTACGCAAAAATTATTTAACGTCAGGTAATATGACCTCTTCAGGCCCGGTTTGTTATTAATATCCGTTGGTTACCACAACACACAATTCAGTCATAAGTTTCTGTCAAAAATTTCATTTTTGGTACAAGCTTTTATTGCCGACTGTACTTTTCTGTATACCATCATCAACTCGTAGGGGTTATGTATTGTGGTTTTATTACGGAGTTCCTATGGCCACCTTCTGTCTCTATCATCAGATCAGCTCGATGGTACCATAATATTGAATTGTCATCCAAACTATAGTTATACCCAAAATTTCAGCTCAATCGGTCACCGGGAAGTGGGTCAAATTTAACTTGCAAGATTTGACGGACAACTTACATACATACTTTTATACTTACATACGAACAAGTCAAGTTAATATAAAGCTTGTTAAATAAAACAAAAACAAGCCTAATTGCTACGATTTGAAAGGAATTCAAAACACAAAAAAGCAGTTTCCATAAGTACGAGTATGCATGCACTTTAAAGCCCTTTATGATTCAACTATTGGTTTTGCTTTCATTGCAGTGATGGTTTAAATGAAGACAATTTTTTAATCAGAGATTCTTCGATTTTCTCACAATATTTCAACAAAGTCTAACATTGCCTATGTATCTAATTATGAAAACAGTAGGACAAACCTCCGGGACATAAAGCAAACGAGTGAAGGCAGGACTCACTAACATAAACATAAATATTTCATTTAGAAGCACGTAATGAGTTTAGTTGCACTGTACTAAATATCAACAACACAGCTAACTGACCATCGGTGCACCTTAAGTGCATTGTAATAAGGTTCTATATAAACACAGGATGGTCAGTTAACAGTGTTGTCGTTTGTACGTAGCTCAGCAAGAGAGATAATTATTTCGACTGCATAAACGTCAGCGGCCATAAACAAGGACATAAAATTCTGTTCAAGTATAGTCTATATAAATACTAATAATAAATATATATGCCTGTTATATGTAAGTTTGTAGCTTTCTAAGTTGTGTGGTTATGTCCGAAACTACTAATTTCTTTATTTTTTCCTGCGGAAGAGACAGGTTAATTTTCACGGGCGGAACCGCGCGGGTAGCTATTTGTTTAAAAAGGATGAGTGTCGCTCTGAAAAATAATAGTTGTTTTTTTTCAAGAACCCCCAGTTATATTCCCTGTGTATAACCAGTTTTCGCTACAAGACGGAATAAGAATGCGATCGGCTTCAGTATCGGTAGCTACGGAAAGGTTAGTACTTAGTGAAGTTCTAAAAGCGCATTAAATCAGTATGTTTTGTTTCGATATTAAGTTTCACAAATATTCGTTCCATACCAGTGGCGGCGCGTGAAAATTTTCGGTGGGCAACCCGCAACAAACAAATTGTGAAAGAGTTTAAAGTATAAAACAATGGCTTGTCTAAAAAGACATTTCAGGCGAACCGGCGTTAATACTAATACCGTGATTTTTTTGATTTTTTTTTTTAAGAATGTACCATGCTGCGCTTATTCACCGGGTTCAGTGGGTTCGTCGAATATAAACCGTATGAGCTTAAGATAAACGCCACCATTTTAAACTTTTAAATTAATTGACTGGTCACCTTCAAAAACTAAATGCAGGTGCTCAAAAGGGCAAGAAAAACCTGGAAAGAAAGTTTTGTATAAAATTGCCACCATGAACTTTTTATTGGTTTCAAAATTTTGCCAGAAGGTTCAAGGGGGACAGATCAGTTTTCGAAATCAGAACAAGTCCCCAATAAAGAAAAAATATATTGATATAACTATTACCAACGCGCCAAGTGTGCGTGTATTTTTTGTACCTGCACATACTTAGAGAGTTGAATTTGCATTAATGTGGTTTTTTAAGAACAAAATCCGTCCTTACAAAAAGAGCAAACGTTTTTTCACTCCTGAATATTTTCCAATCTCAATGACTTTTAGTACGTTATGACACAATGAAAGACTAAGTGTACAGGTTTTCCTTTTTTCAAAATTTGTAATAAATTCAAACTTATAGGCTCCTAATGCTCTATTTTTAAAGCGAAACCTATAAACCTAGATTATATTATGCTGAAGCGATCGAGATCAAAATCAAAGTGATTTTTAGGGTTCTCTACCCAAAGGGTAAAAACCGGCCAAGTGCGAGTCGGACTCGCGCACGAAGGGTTCCGTACCTACCATATTCTATAAAAATGGCAAAAACATCATGTCTGGTGTATGGGAGCTCCACTCCGACTCCCACTTGGCCGGTTTTTTAGTATTTGTTGTTATAGCGGCAACAGAAATACATCATGTGTGATAATTTCAACTGTATAACTATAACGGTTCATGAGATACAGCCTGCTGATAGACGGACAGACAGAGGCAGACAGACGGCGGAGTCTTAGTAATAGGGTCCCGTTTTTACCCTTTGGGTACGGAGCCCTATTACTAAGGCTCCTCTGCCACGGGCCGCGCGGTGATCGGAACGGGCGGGGGCAGTGATTCAAGCGACACCGCCGCGAAAACACTTATCCTGAAGAAGAAGAGAGAAGAGTTCGAAACATGTCGCCCGTAGTGACATTTAATACGTGGGTTGAACCATGTAATTATAAACATTAATGTAAGGATAAATGATTTGTACTATTAATGGTTTAACGAAAGTCTTCTTTTGTGGTACGTTTTTTCTTTAGTTTGGTACTTTTGTGATGCTTTTGTGATAACGCAAAAGCAGATATCGGTTCAAAAATACCTAAAATATAAAATACAATAACATTTACTAATGAAGTTATTAATTTTTTAAATTTCCTCGATCAGCAATGTACTGCCAACATTTATTTGACGTTTCAGAGAGGCAGAGCTAAATAGTTTCAAATGTTACCGTCAGTTGTTAACTTTTTACCGATATATTGCTTGCTGAATTAATTTGTATGAAAAAAAAACTATTTTTTAACTAGTGATACCAATTTACATTAATTGCGACTCATACTTTCAGCCCTTAAATAATACATTATGTGTTTATGAAAGTGACATCAATCAATGACCTTTAAGTTTATTACAGACCATACAAGCAGTGTCAAGAAGGGAGACAACGTCTTCCATGGCTGTGTAAGCCAATGCGGGAGCGGCATGCACGACCGCAAGCCTGGCAGGTGAAATTTACATAGTCACATACTGTATGAGATATTCTTACAACGAAATGCGGTGTAGCACTTCGTAGCTGTGCTACACGTTCAAAGGTAGCACTGGAGGCGATGTCGCTACGTCGGGGATATTCATAAGTAAATGTCTAGCAAGCAGTAATAGAAAAGGTCTTAGAACTTCCAAACAGTATTAAGTAAGGTTATGTCCTATGTATACAATTCAGAAGTAAGTTGTTAATTTTATTTAAAAAAAATCTTGATTTCTTATTCATTTTCGGTTTCATATAGATTCCATGGATGCGGGTGGTGCAGGACCGGTCACTTTAGCACTCTTTAGGGGTGGCCATGTCCAGCAGTGGACGTCTTTCGGCTGATATAATAATATTAATAATATAATAAACTATTTATTTCAGGCATCAGGCTATATGATGATTCCATTAATTGGGGTATCTTATATTTGACTATAAGTAGCTAAGCTACTCGTACAAAACGAATTAAAATCTATTTTCTTCAATCGTTTCGAGAGGTATTTACAATTGTTTATTGTAGATACCTTTCGAAGCGGGCGCATTAACGTAATAAAAAGTCTTTGATGTGAATAACATTATCTACGTAAAAAATACTCTTTATAACAGTTTTGTATCTAAAATGAATAAGTTATTTTTGTAAAAGCCTTTAAAGTCAAGTTTTGTTTCTCTTTTTTTTCCATTCTTAAAATTTTTGTTGAATAATATATGGCGAGTATTATGAAAAATAATAAATGATACAGTCAATAAAAAGACGGTATCATAAATACCAAGAAATACTAAATTACAGTATAGCATTCGTAGTAGGACATTTAACGCCTACATGACAAAGAACGTTGACCTCTGTAAATTTTCATTTGTAATGCATGAAAATAAAATAGATTGACTCACCGTTTTCAGGAGGTATGTATGTACACTAACACTCAATCCACACTAACACACACTATGGTCTATTCTTAAAGTTTAGACTAGTTCCTAATGGCACACTTAATGAATGTTTTAACACATGAGACAAAACCACACTATTTATTTAAATCCTAGTTCCACACTCCCTATTACTATTATCTTTATTGAAGTATAATGTCTTTGGTCACACTTAACTTTTCTTAAAGGCCTTTAGACCGATCGAGGGGATAAAACAATGTCTAAAACCATTTATAAAACAGTGTAAATAGTTTTATAAATTGTGTGTATAGTTTTCAAAGGTCGCAAGTAGAAAGTTTCAGTCGCTTCTTGTGTATAAATAGGTTTTGGTAAAATGTTCCTTTGAGTTGCATGGTGAAGAAAGCAATGCAGAGCGGGTTCCACGGCTCACATAGGTCAATCGTTCCAGTTCAAAAGTCGGCAAAAGTTCTCGAAACTGACATTAACTATCATTTTAACCGATTGCGCGCGATGGCGATGGTTTGACTGGTTGATGGATTTGGGTGTTGGGGAAAGTAGAAAGGTTAGAAATGTGGAGATATGCGTGTTCGTTTGGTCGATCGTAGTCCACGTGCGCGGAGCGCGGCGCGCGGGCGTCGGGCGCGGTGGTTGTCGGTGGACTGAGGGCGAACGCTGGCCAACCGCGCGGCAACCTGCGTGCACACCAGCATGCAAACACTGCAATTACCATGGTCCGCCGTGACACGACACTTGTATCACAGTTAGCGTTACTAACCCAGTTCCGACATTCATAATTTCGGTTACTAAATCACACAAAAAAAAATCGTAGATTGTTCCGTCCAGGAAGAAAAGTGCCTCTTCTACATACGCTGTTGACATAAATACGATCGTGGTCTTGCGTACTGAATGATTCATGAATTTTATATTTTGCGTCGCTATCGCAAATTCATTAAATTAATCGATTCCACAGCAATTAGCTCAATTGAGTGGGCCGCTTGGGGCGTCGTAAATTTTCGGTGTTGAAATTCTGTATGTGCCGACCCAATTTCCTTTGTTTAATTGTTATCGTAATGTCTATAAGTACGAAAGTGGGTATGTTCCGTGTGTACATTTTATCCGTTCGAAGCACGCTACACGCTTCAGTAAGAATGACCTAAATGACCATCGCCATTACTGAAAAGTAATTGTGAGGAGGGTAGTAGGGAAAGTTCTTAGGAGAAAAATGAACATAACATTTTTAGATTAAATATATAACTTGATGTCATGCAGGGTAAAATGCCTTACGAGAAGTAATTAGAATGTAAATTTAATTTAAAAAGGATATTGCGTGCTCATTTTCACATAAAACGTCTCCTGTGTAGGTGTTAATGGAAACGGCGATATACATAAAAGGTATGTCTAAAACTTAAAAAGTTGTGATTTATAATTAAGTGGGTGCTTTTGGGGAAACCTCCACCTAGACAAAAGCAGAATAAAGGGACGCCAAAGCGATCATAAGATAAATTGGAATTCACCGAAACACCTTTTTCTGATATTAAGCTATACTTATTCATACCAAGATCAAAGAACAGAGTAAAAAAGTTACGCGCACACGATAACAAAATAAAGTTGTGGTGTCCACTTTAAAATAATGACGCACAACAATGTTTCAAAGAACTTAATAAACTCGAGACTTATTTTACTATAAATTGAAATCGCAAAGGAATCGTGATGAGCCATTTTCATTTAAAACTATGCCCTGGGGCCGTAGACAAGGTTACAATCGACAAGCGCGAACGCCAATAGAAAATAATAAAATGTAAGGGAATGACAGATGCCGAAACACTTTTCGTTAACACCTGTCATTCCCATACATTTTATTAGTTTTCTATTGGCGTTAGCGCTTGTCGATTGTAACCTTGTCTAGGCCCCCTGATCCATATAAGATTAGAAAAATCGTGCGTTAATCATGCAATTTCACGACAACACATTTTTTAATGCAACAACTTTAGGATTACAGATTAGAGGTGTACTCTTAAACGACCTGACACCGTAGCATGAACGGCCTTATCACACGATAAATGACAAGATAGAGCGTCCGTCACGGGCTGACACCGTTCAATAGAACGAGACGGACGCTCTATCTTGTCACTTATCGCGTGATAAGGCCGACCATGATACGGGGTCTGTCCTGGATCCTGCCTTGGGCTGCAGACGATGATGCTTTATTTCTCGTTTGTGTTTGCTCTCTGTATCAAATCGCATTTTATTCTAATCTCAAACTTTAGCATTGTTACGTTTCAAAAGCACTTAATGATCGAATTAAGTAAAACTAGCACAATTTAATATGCTGGGTAAACAAAAAAACTTAGACGAATATGTCCGATAAAATTATAATACTATATGGAACGAGGTATACTTACGACTGTTTTTGAATAGCGCTCTGAAAAGCATATAGTTATTAAAACCGTCTACCTATTTAAGAAGCAGTCCAAATTCTCACCAGTCGTTATCTCAGAACTGTAAATGATTAAATAATTAATCGTGCTCAGGCGCATCGTGACGTCAGCGTGACGTCACGCTCGCCTGTCGCCAAGTCCCGACGCAAAGTCTATTCCCGTCCCGAACGTCGCGCGACACTGAAAATATTTCCGACCACTCAAAGGTCAATCGTACACATCCATAATGATATCTCCGTGTCATTTACTCCGATGAGTCTGGTGGTGACTTAATAATGTATTTGAAACGAGAAACATTTATGCGGATAGCTTTATGGTCGGCTTGAGTGCTTTTGTACCATATTTATGCGTTTCTTTCTGATAATACGAGTATGAGCGAATTTTAGCAAATAAGCAATAGTATTATGTATTTCTTACAATGCAGAGGTTATTTCTATACGTAACCAAACGTCCGTAAACCACAGATTATTTTTAGTCACCGGGAGAGCTTTACTCGGCTCCTTTCCGAACAGAAGGATTTTTCGGCCCTGTTAACCCTTGTAATAGGTACTAATCTCAACAAAATTATTAGAGCCGTTTTCGAGAGCTCGTTTACAAACGGTTAAACTAATATTAAGAGTCCGCAGTAAGCTCGATTCTCCATACCTACAAGCGTAGTTACGCTCTCATTTTAAAACTACTCGTTGGATTGTGACGAAACTTTGCATATGCAATGACATGAGGTATATCTATGTCTGTAATTAGTTTATGTAGCATCAGATACCGTTGTTAAAAAAATACAGCGAGATTAAGTTTTTCATACAAAACTTGTTTTTGCTGTATTTCGTTTGTTTTATAAACTGAAACCATATAAACTAATTACAGACATAGATATACCTCATTTCATTATATATGCAAAGTTTCGTCACAATCCAACACGTAGTTTTAAAATGAGAGCGTAACTACGTTTGTATGAGAAGGTGAAATTCGGCCGAGCTTACTGCGGACTCTTAAGTTGCTATTTTAAGAAGACTAACTAACCTCTTCTTATTCTTTCTCAAAAACTGTTAATCTTTGAAGTAGAGGAACATATTTAGCTACACGATAAATAAATAAATAGAACATTAAATGTTGGTTATGTACAGGTCCATCTATTTTTATGTTTGCTAATTTAAAATTAGTTTAACGCGCAGACCTTCTGCCTGTGTTTGTCTTTCACGAACAAGGTTGTTTTTATTTTGTGTACACAGCAAGGTAAGGCATTTTTAGAAAAATATTTTTGGCTGGTTGCCATACATGATGATACATAAATTATAAACAAAGCAAATACTTCTAAAATTAGGAATCTCTAATAGTTAGTAGGGACTTGGGGCTTTATCCTCATCATCGTCATCATCTATCACCCGAAAGACGTCCACTGCTGGACATAGGCCTCCCCCAAAGAGGCTTTATAATTTTCATTGAACCTGCATTCAGCGGCAATGAATAGGGGTGTAGACTCGAAAATTATTATTACTCCAAATGAAAGAAGGCAAAAAATATGCCTAGTGACGAAAATCCCATTCAGATACCTCAAAGCATAACCAAGCTACAACCGTTTTAATATTGCGTTTAGAGAGAAAACGCAAACAGTGTGTGACGTCACATTACAGGATGCTGCTGGGGGGCCGCGTCGAACACGATGGGGCGCGGCACGTTGCCGTCTATTAGTGTGACGTCACAGTATTCCAGCGTCATCGTTTCATATGAAGTTGCGTTTTGCGAACAAGGGACATAACATACCCCTTCTTAAAACTTTGGACACTTATAACGTCGTGGTTATTTAACCTTTTGCATTGATTTTTTCTCCATTTGACTACATTTTTAATCCTTTTTCGAGAAAATATGTCATTTTTGATTATTTTATTTAGTGTCGACACCCCTATTATATTACTAACATTTTCAATGCGTCGATCTCTCATAATATTTAGCTACACCCCAGTTCAAACAAAATAATACCAATTCATATAGAAGGTTATTGCAAGATCTTATAATCTTCTACACATAATCATCTCAGATTGACATCCCGCGCTCTGTCAAACAAAACCTAAACAAACTCATGACAACTTTATTGTAGTTGACGCTGAATACATGTTCGACCTACGTCTAGAAAACATTTCATAAGCATAAGCTTGTTTAATTAACAGGACCGAAAACTAATTTACATTTTTCTTGTTTCGTAATTATTTTTAAAAGCATTACAGAGAGTAATGAGAGAGTTGGGTGCGTACATTAACCTTCACTTGTGATTTATAACCCTACATTTTAAGGTAAATTAGGTGACTACATTGTGCAAGGTTTTCAAGGTTATTTGTTGGTAATTGCGAAAGAGCTTGAGAGTGTACCTTGTACGACATAGCATAAAGAATTCATGGGTGAATATTTATAAACAATGTGAGGCTCAAAAACATAGCGCTTTCACCCGCATTAATTTAAGTTGCCTTAAGTTGTCATGTTCAGTATTTTTTTCTAATACGAAGATAAATTTATCAGTTAATAGGCTTTTATAGATTATATCCACCGTTTGAAAGTCTCTATTTGGGCCTAAGGTTGACTGAGGACGAATGCCTGAAAGAATGCCTTGAGACATTAAGTCCGCCTTTAGTAATTTTTTGTTTTGTATAATACGAGGGGCACACCGAAATGATCGGGAATGGGAAACTTAGAATAGATAACCTGCAAATCTTCTTTTATGAAGTTAACATTGAACTTTTGAAACCATAATGGCATTCAAATAATCATGTATGCGTTTTTAATTTTTACAATAAATCTGTATGTTTTTAAAGTCTGCAATGATCGAGAGCTTGCACGGAAAAATCTGTGTCAATTTTTTTTTAAACTATCACAAATTTGATTACTTACATAATTTTGCGTGGGTAAGCTTATTTTTTTGATGATTTATACTTCAATGCTATTTTATCTAATCTAGCCCAACGACAATATCTTGCTAGGACCTCATTATTTCCGGACGTAGCTTTATCTTCTATAGGTTGACTAAAAATAGTGGTATCTCGTGAATACACCCTGGTAGAGGTAAAATTATATTACATAATCTACATATGGTATACCACGACATTTCATTATCTATAAGTATTCAAATGACTAAAAAGGACAACCTTATCTAAAAAAAAATGGTGTTTGAAAGCTGTTTTCCTTTTGCTTACCCTCATATTTTATAGGAAGAAGAAAATGCGACTTGTGTTGATTTTTGTTCTGGTGAGAAACGTCAAAAGCCATTAATAATATATTTTTTAGTTGCAAATTAAGAAACTATTACTATTAAGCCTGTAATATCACGTTTTACGGGACTGATCGAGGTTTGAAC
Organism: Epinotia bilunana; assembly: GCA_947049275.1. NCBI lineage: Eukaryota > Metazoa > Arthropoda > Insecta > Lepidoptera > Tortricidae > Epinotia > Epinotia bilunana. Next base: position 24,291,915 of record OX346259.1, on the reverse strand, counting down.
TTTGTAATACGTTCGAAAAGCACGAAATTTTGCTATCATTTCAATGTGCCTTGAATCATAGGCATAATAAATGTTTTATGTTTGGCAAAAGCGCTCATATATCAACATAATGTATACTTAAAAAAACATAATTAAGTTACATCTTCGATCGCTTTTTTCTATTCCCTATCAGTTCAGTGTGGCCCTCGTAACGAAAAAAAACAAAATTATTAAGTTTTTATCGCATAGAATGATAGAAGAGGCGACGCCGTTTATGCGGATTCAGAGTTCAGTTTGCAGTGGACGTATTTCGGCTGATGTGAGCCACGTACGTAAGTGCCGCTCCTCTAATATGGACGCTGTTTAAATCATCTTTTCAAAGATGTAAAGGCCAATGATGATGATGATGGTGAACGATATAAGCGCGAGCTACGAGAGACGCTTTCCTGAATGCGACCAAAAAGCGCGAGCATTCATTTTTTTGAAGCGTGATATGTTAGCTATTATATAATACGTAATCTTGATAGCTGTCACTTGCTACACTGGACTCGACGGGAGATTTCAGCGTAGTATACTTATTTTTTTATCCCAAAGGACTCATAGGGTCAGAGCGGTAAACAGGTTTAAAAACAAAAGAGCTTCTTGGATGGTTTATCGGTTGATTAGTTACTGACTGAGCGATTTCGTACTTTGGAAGGTACCATGGACCATTGATTTCAGTTGTTATCTACGACAGCAATATTTAGTTAAACTGCTCACTCAGTATAAAATGTCAGTTAAAATGCCCAATTTTTGGACGTTGCCTCATACTATAATAACTATTAGCTCTGTGAGCTGCAGAAGTCGCGAACCTGGTTTTTTTAAATTTATAAAAACTGAATCTGCAATAAAATGCGTTTAAATATTGAACCTGCTCGAAAAATTTCACAGGAATCAGTTAACTCAATTCTTAAGGGGCTCCCACACGCCAATGACCTTCGATTTGAATCCCTTAGTTTTCTAATGTTTTTGTTATTATATTAACAACAACGGCTTTAAGCAATATAGTATCCCGTATTTACTTCAAAGTTCATTGTTTTCGAGATACTTGGCATCAAAGTTGAACAATTTTAGGCCAAAAAACTGGTTTTCTGGCCATAACTTTTGTTCTAATTAGTTTAAAATTAAAACCCTAGACACGTTTTTACAGACGTCATAGACGAACCCAAATATGTAGATTTCGTATATGTTAGATCTTTCACGTCAATAGAGATACGAAATAAGTGATTTTATAGACAATGTTTAAAAAAACATACAAAATTAAGTATTCATTTCTTTCAAAATCCGGTAGATAAAAATGGAGATAAAAGATTGAAGACCCGATAGCCATTTGTAAGTAGGAGATACGATTCAAAACTCGTCAAAAATCGATGAGAACCTCAGGTAGCCCCTTATGTAATTCTCGTTAATTTTTGTGTACCTGTAGAGGAAAACAGCCGGAAATCTGGACATCCGTACATACGAAATAATTTTGGTTCGAGCTGCAACGGAGAACATCGGTCGCGTCGTTCGCTCATTCAATAATCCTACTAATATTATAAATGCGGAAGTTTGGATGTTTGGACGTTTAGATATTTGGATGTTTGTTACTCGATCACGCTTAAATAGCTGAACCGATTTGGATGAAATTTTGCAGAAAGATAATTAACAGCCAGGATTAAAATAAAGGATAGTGTTTATATATTTTATCCTTCCCTATTGTAGACTATAGCCATACGATTAAATTAAATAAATACTTTTGAATATCGCCCATATTATAAAAAGGGTGTATATCGTGTCACATAACAGCAGTAAACATAATAAATAAACTGTACCACCCCTCAAAACGTTCCGATCTGTTATTTTTTTCATTTCCATTGATGAGAAAGGACGGGTCAAATAATCCCAGGGGATACAGAAATTGACATACATTTTTAATTACTATAACAGGTACGTGTATCCAGGTCAAAAACGATTCATCATGAATGGACGGGTTTTAGAAAAAATGCGGATTTTATTGTATCGAAAGGAAAATCAATACACTCTTTTAGGCTGTGTCCAGCAGAGCTGTGCGTGGTTGCGAGGCGATGAGTCAGGAAAAACATTGGTCAATAGAGCTATAGGCGAGCGTACCTAGCAGTCCCATTGGTGGTTTTTTTTCTTTACTCACCGCCTCGCAATCTCGCACACATGGTGGAAACTCGTCACCCTCAGGGGTAGTAAAGAAATCATTATTTTATATTTTGTTCATATGATCTGCTAATTCGTAATATTAAATAATATTGGTACTTATCAAGTATTCATTCCCTCCTTCCCTTTTCGACTCGTGAACTTTGATATTTGAACTTTGATCACCCTCCTAGCGTTATTCCCGGTTGTGCCCCGAAAAGAGCCGAGGTCCGATTTGACTCCTTTGAAAGATTTGGCTAAGGCACTAGTTTTACGAAAGCGGCTGCCATCTGACCTTCCAACCCAGAGGGAAAACTAGATCTCATTGATTAGACCGGTTTCCTCACGATGTTTTTTTCGCCGAAAAGCTAACGGTAAATACTCCGTACATAAGTTCCGAAACTCATTGGTACAAGCCGGGATTCAAACCAACGACGGCCGCTTGACAGCCGCATGCCTGAACCACTAGGCTACCGTTGCTATCACAAAAGCAAAATGTCACAGATCATATCATAAGAAAATATTTTTCATTGTTCATCCAAAAGTTAATTAGTCTGTAGATACTCGCTAATTAACTGAAATATTTTAATACAATATCATCGACCGATTTTCGGTTCTTTATAAAATAAATATCTGGTTTGAAAAATAATGTAGGTGTATATGAAAATAGATAAACCTTAATTACACTTGTAGAAGTACTTACGCAATGACGATTGTACAAAATACAATTTTTGGTTAAAGATTTAAAATTGTACGTAAATATTATTGTGTGTAGTGTTTTTATACATCTTAAAATATTATCAGGTAACATGATGGTACAATAAAACGATAAAAGGAGAGTTTTTCCAAATATTTACACGAAATAATGTAGGAATAAACACGACACACTAGAAAGAACACTGCACTTCGTTAGACGACAGTTTGGTAGAAACCTCCTCTCACTCAACCGTAAAACAAGAATTTCCAAGAATGTCTATTAATTTGTCATGCGAAACTTCTTACGAACTAAATTATTAGTGCTTTATCTAACCGATGTAAACTTGAATGAAGACAATTTCTCGTTTTTCCGATAAAAATAATGTTAGTATGGCGAATACCTTAAGGATTTTAGAATAGAATAGAATAGAAAAACTTTATTCAACATCACATGACAATTCTAGTTACATGGGAACCTTAAAAGTAGACTTAACATATAACATTTAAAATTAATCCTACAGTTATCCTTATGTGATGTTAAAAAGGGGCTTGCCTCAGCATAATGTTACAGTAGTAAGGCCGCCGCAACGCTGGTTTTCAGGCAGACCCTGGTAACTATATTAATCCATTTTACATGTTTGTCGGGAACTAAATGTGTCAGTTTGTGTGTGCGCGTGTGTGTGAGGGTGAGTGTGTGCGTATTTGTATGAGTGTGTGATTGTGTTTGACTTGACGGAATACGGAGTGTGTGATATTGTGTCGTAGGAAAGAAATTTGAGTAGGTAATAATATTGTATGTTTGGATATGCACTGTAAACTTATTTGGCCAAAGAAATAATTAAAAGCAAATATTATTATTTTATGTATTTTTTATAGTCGTCCTTTTAGCTACTGTTTAAAAGGCAATATGAAAGCCCTCGGATACAGTAAAGTGAAAGTTCTTCCGTAAGCAAGTATTAAGTAAATTCTGCACTACCATGTTATCTACACCCGTACGGCCGCTTTAGCTTAGCCTGACTCATGGATGTTTTCTATGTATTTAAGTCTTTATTTATCTGTATAAGTATGTTTATCGTCGTCTAGTACCCATAGTACAAGGTTTACTTAGTTTGAGACTAGGCCGATTTGTATAAGATTGTCCACTAAAATTAAATTTACTATTATTATTGAACCGGCTCACAAAACACGAGAATTGGTTGAGAAATGCGACTTTTAGAGGAGAGCAGCTGGACATTCATCTCTGAGAAATGCGAAAGTTTGGATGTTTAGATGTTGCAACCACGCTTAAACGGCTCAACCGAATTGGATGAAATCTTGCACCAAGATAGTTTATAGCCTAGATTAAAATATAGGATAGTTTTTAACCCGGGCCCACGCAGACGAAGACGAGTGCGGAAGCTAATAATATTATAAAGAAGAAGAACCGGTGAGGTAAGTTTGCGTGTAATCTCCGGAACTATTTCTATGGAAATATGTATTGTACAAGTGAAAAAATCAGATGGGCCAGTTAGAAAAAAAAACTGCTAAAAATCAGGAAGCATTTGACATTTGCTAAGATATTTCTGGTGAAAGGAGATACCGCGAAAACACCAGAACAATATCTTCAAAGAAATTCAAAGGTACTAATCAGCATTGCAGTTCAGCGAGGAAATTCCACCAGCATCCTAGGTACATTGTCTCGAGGGCCTGTTTTAGATTTAATTTAGTTTTAATTTAATTTATTTAATGTTAGTTACCATCTTTTATATCGTTTAGAAAATAAAATCAGTAAAAAGGTACAGTATACAAAAGTAATTAGAGGTACATTTAACCCTAACTCACTCGACCAACATAGGAACTACTTAGCCATGTTCCCATGTCATTTTCTTTACGTACCTAGTAACGCCATCTGTAAGTTTTGTTAGGCTTTAATTTGTTTCACTGACGAAAAATCCTCCCTACACGTTTCTGCAACTGTATCCAGCAGCGCTCTATAATTCAAAGGCTGCGATATAGATGGCGTTTTGATGTTATTTCGTTTCAGATGGTTTCACTTAATCAGTCCGTTTTTTAACCTTTACGACGCCAGTGATAGATAGAGTACACTTACAATTATAATTCATCTTTCATGTTAATTATACAAGAATACGACTATTTTGCTGTTCTGGTCTTTTCTTTTTTTGGAATTATGTATAAAACGAATAGGTTTTATGTTACAAGATCTTATTGTTTAGGTACTCATTTTAGTTTTATATATAATGTTATTACATTATATTACTTAGACTACGTTTCTACTTAGCGCCTGACACATACGAACATTTCCAAGAGGCCAGAGGCGTGGGCGAAGTTTTCTTGGACTCGTATCACAGTCGAAAATTCCAGATAGCACAAGATCACACAGGTCGATCACACTGATCTTTAGTTAGCTAGTTAAGATAAATTTATAACACACACCCACACACTACACGTCTGTGGGCTTAATTGTGCTAGTTTTTATTATTTATTTACTAAGGCCTATACAACAAAGTTACGTGCGTTATTCCGAAGAGCACAGCATGGCTTCACCTCAATGTAACAAAAATCCTCCGTAGACAATTGATGCATAAGTCGTTATTAACCTAGAATTGGTAAACATCTGAACAACCAAACCACCATAGTCCCAAACTGCGGGAGTTTTACATTAGACCAATCGTGCACATAATTATACTTCCTTTTGAAGTTTCTCAAACTCGAAATATTTATTGCACACATAATATTACAATTTATAAAAGGGAAATGGAATTTAAGGGGAAATAAGCTTAAATCTAAGTTACATCTAGGTTGCAGGATACTGCATGGATACTAATAATTCTACCTTGAACTAGATTTCTAAGTAGGTACCATATTAATTTGGTAGACAATTAGGCATCGCTTAAAAATAATTGAAATTAAAGTCCAATATATGTGTATATACAGTGTGGGCCATAAATTTTAGCAAATAGCAAAACTGATTTTTTCGGAAACTGTCAGAGAAATTGGCGGGAAACTATAGGTCACTTCGTCCAATTTTATTTATAATGGAGCGTTTCACGGGAAAACAGCGGGCTTTTTGTAATAAACAGTTTAAAAAAAACAACGATTCGTACGTTTCTGTACGACGCCTATTTAGAATTGAATACGTATTATGCCGAGTAAGTGAGTGTCCAAGTGTTCATTTATATTAAATCTTGGGTCGAAAAGTTCGAGCAAACTTGTTCGACAATGAATATCAAACAAACAGGGCGGCCACGTTCAACAAGAAATGATGAGAACATACGGCAGGTTGAAGATCCTGAGGCTCTAGTATACGTTTTACCGAAACAAAACGTTACGACCGCGTTTGCGTTTAGCTGTCAATCCCATACAAATTTGTTAGTTGCCGTGGTAGTGACTGCGAGAGACAGCCTATTATTAACTGACCGTTTACGTAATTGATCGATATGCCTGTGTACAGTATCACCATCATCGCCTAACACTTTATAACTACTTGGCCCTAAGACGTCCACTACTCGACCCGGGAACCATTTTTCCCCCTTTAAGTATTTCCTATACCAGACTTGGTCCTCTGCGCCTACACTTCGACTCGCTCCTCCCGCAGCCTCTTGCTGCCGCTGCTGTGCGCGCCGCACTCGCCCCTCCCTATCCGGCTTGATGGTATCTAACCGAGTGCGTAACCGTCTACCTAAAAGAAGCATAGCCGGGGATTCTCCTGTTGTGGCATGTTCTATGTTACGGTGATATATCAAGAAAGCCCATAACGCGCGATCCACGTTCCGCTTTTCCTGCAAGGCCTTTTTTATCACCCTTTTTAAGGTTCTTACTGCATTTTCAGCTAATCCGTTCGATGCCGGATGATACGGTGCCGTAAATATATGTTCGATACCACAGTACTTGGTAAAATTCTCGAGTTCATTAGAAGAAAATAGTGATCCGTTATCGCTAACTATTTGTTTAGGTTGGCCCCACCTACTAAACAATTCGCACAATCTATCTATTAATGCCCCCGCTGAAGTACTGCTAACGTTAAATACCTCGATCCATTTAGACATTGCATCTACTACGACTAAATAAGTTTTGCCTGCAATAGGGCCCGTATAGTCTAGATGTATGCGTGACCAGGGTCGGTGAGGCCAGGGCCACAGGCGCGGCGCCTGCCGCGGCGGCGCGTCCGCCTGCGCTGCGCACGCGGCGCACGCGCGGCACTCGCGCTCCACGGCCTCGTCGACTCCCGGCCACCATATATAACTGCGGGCGAGCGCCTTTGACTTTGCGATTCCCATATGGGGTTCGTGAATCATTATTAATATTTTGTCCTTACACTTTTCCGGTACTACAAGCCTGGGACCCCACATGACACATCCCAGTTCCTCATATAACTAATTCCTCCTATTGAAGAATGGTTGTAAGTTCGAAATCTCGCACACCGGAGGCCAGCCGTCCCTAATGTAACTTAAAATTTTCGATAGCAATGGGTCCCGCACGGTTTCCCGTTTTATTTCGTTGTAATCTAACAACAGCGCTTGTTGCAAAGTGCAGGTAGGTTTGTTCCGGTGCCGATACCTTACCCGTAGCATTATAACTGACTGGCAACCGCGAAAACCCATCTGCACCATTATTATCTGTACGCACGTACTCTATGTCAAACGAATAGGCCGATAAAATAATCGCCCATCGTTGCACGCGACTAGCTACCATAGTCGGTATACCGGTATTAGGTCCAAAGATTGACACTAAAGGTTTATGGTCGGTTCGCAAAACGAAATGTCGGCCGTACAAATACTGATGAAACTTATTCATGCAAAATATGATAGCTAGTGCCTCGCGATGTATTTGTGAATAGTTCCGCTCCGCGTCGTTGAGTGTGCGCGATATATAGGCGATCGGCCGCTCGCGGCCATCCGCGCCGGCCTGAGTCAGCACGCCAACCACGCCGCGGGAGGACGCGTCACACGTCACAAACAGCTGTTTCTTAGGGTCATAATGTGCGAGTACCTCTACGCTGGATAATATTTCTATTATCTCCGTGAACGATCGTTCACAATCTGGCGACCAATGCCACTGTTTATCTTTTTTTAACAGTTCGTACAAGGGAACTAACCTGTCACTCATCTTCGTAATGAATTTTCCATAAAAATTTATAATCCCTAAGAACGAACGGAGCTCAGTGACGTTACATGGTCTAGGTACCCGAACTATAGCCTCGACCTTGGCAGGTTCAGTTTTTATACCTTCCTTACTTATTATATACCTAACCTAAATAATGTACTTCTTCGACTAAAAATACACATTTACTACTTTTTAATTTTAGCCCCGACTTATGAAGCCGGCTAAACACCGTCTCAAGAGCCGCTAAATGCTCCTGTTTGTTTTTGCCCCCAATGATGACGTCGTCCAAAAATATCTCGACATTCGGGATACCTTTCAACAAGTTACACATTATCCGCTGAAATATTCCTGGGCTTGAGGATAGCCCATATAATAATCGATTGTACATATATAAACCCCGATGCGTATTAATAACAGTGTATTTTTTTGAATCATCTAATTCGATAGATCAATTTTTGAAAAGTAGCTAGCACCACTAAGGCTTACCATTAAGTCATCAATCTTAGGCAAGGGATATCGATCAATTAGCAGAACCGGATTTAGTGTAGCCTTATAATCAGCACATATTCTCAAGGAACCGTCAGCTTTATTTACCGGTACCAGCGGTGAGGCCCAGTCGGAGCAGTCGACGGGCTCCACGACACCGTCGCGCAGCATGGCGTCCAGCTCCGCGTCCACGCGCTCGCGCAGCGCGTACGGGAGCGGGCGCGCGCGGTGGAACACCGGCGCCGCCCCCTCGCGCACGCGCAGGGTAGCCAACCCACCACTGTACCGCCCGAGCTCGCCACTGAACAATCCCTTATATCTGCAAAGCAAATCATCCTTAACGATAACTCGCTAGTTTGGAGTGGACAATGACTTAAGTATTTCCGATATGTTTCACTATTTATACATGATACCGCCGTACCGGTATCTATTTCCATATGTATCACGTGATTGTCTATAATGATCGGTACACTCACCGCCCCGTAGTCGTTCAAGCATAAATGATGAAAGTCCTCCTCCGTGGATCTCTCTTCCGGATCTGAGTCCTCCGCTGCTTGTGCTTGCCCATAATGCAGCCTTTCTGGAGTACCCCCGCCGCGACTATTTCCTCGGCGACCTGCGCATACTCGTCGCAGATGTCCCCTGCGATGGCACCAACTGCAGACATAGTCGCGGAAACGACAATTAGCGTAGTCGTGATCCGTTCCTCCACAGCCTGTACAGTTGCGGCGATCTCCTCCGGCCCCCGGCCCATGGGCGGCGCCGCCGCCCCGTCTGGCGGTGCGTGAGCCTGCCGCACCTCCCCGCCGGTACTCCTGCCACGCCCGCTGGTCATAATCCGCGAATTCCCCGCCTGGTGCCGGTGAGCACCTCCTGACCCCAGAGAATGTACCGTCGCTGATACCGACGGCCCCCCACCGCTCGCCCCGGTGCCCGACGATGGTTCAACTGCTGCCGCGTCCCGCTCCGCAGCCTCTAAGGAGCTCGCGATCTTGACGGCATTGGAATAGGCCAGCGTATCGTCCTCCGCAAACAACCGTTGTCGTATGACGTCACTTCGCAACCCACATACAAATTGGTCACGAAAGTTTTCATTCAGCGTGGCCCCAAATTTACAATTCCTTGCAAGCTTCTTCAATTCCGCGACATAAGTAGCAACATTTTCTCCGCTATTCTGACGTCGCTGTCTAAAACGGTATCTTTCGGCTAATACCTGGTTGTAGATGATGATGTAACACGTCAACGGCTTCTTGGTACTCAAGCTCCGACGGTTTCCTGGGACTTGCAAGGTTTGCCAGCAGTTCGTATGCTTCGTCCCCCATTACCGCAATCAAAGTTGGCAGTTTTAAATCGTCTGTTACTGCGTTGACCAAAAAAACATCTCTAATCTGTCTACATATGACGACCACGCCCCGCCCGTCACATCAAACTCGCTCAGTTTGCCGACGGACATTGTTTATTCCCACAATTTATTACCGCGTGAACACTATCACTTAGCAACACAAAAGTACACGATATTACTTTGCGATTTACTTAAATCCAATCTCGTTAGCCACTGTAATAAAACAAGTACGTCCGCAGTTAACGCCATTTAATTCCGAACAACCATATACCCACATACAATAATTAACCATATCTAGGTGTACCCTACATTACAATAATCGAGGAAATAACGTAACGGTGGATTAAGTGGAATGCATGAAGATGTTGCGAAACGATTTTTCTGTTGGGCTATTTAACGAGTAGAGTGTACCTTAATAAACCGATCACAATACCCCAGTTAAAACAAAACATTCAGAATTTGATAGCCGCGATCCCTCGCAGCATGTGTCAGCGAGTTTTCCAAAGTTTGCGTAGTCGATGCCAACGACGAGACGGAAGACATCTGTATGATGTAATTTTTAAAAATTAAATTGCAATTATGTGTTACTACGTTAAATAAATAAAATATAGAAAAACATGTATAGTTTAATTTTTATCGATGTTTGAAAAGTACAAAAATGTTTGGCCCATCCTGTATTATATTTACACAAGTTGGAAAAAGAATAAGTGAAAAATAATTTATCTTATACAAAACCAAAACTCATCTTTCATCACAATTCACAGTCATCACACGTATAACTCTGGAATTAATTTTTTTGACATAGACATAGAAAAACTTTATTCAACATACAGTGTACAAATTAGGCTTAAGATTAGACTTAAAACCTAAAGCGCATCTTTAGACATGTTATAGAGTTTTTGTTTTAGATTAAGTTGCACTGCCCACATTTTATCTGCTTTGCCTTAAGGTTGACTGGTAGAGAATGCTTTATGGCATTAAGTCCGCCTTTTGTACTATAAGATATTCTTTTGTGCAATAAAGATTAAATAAATAAAGCAGTACCGTACGATAGGAGGCATATCAATGTGTGATGCTAAAAAGGGCCAGACTCAGCGTAATGTTGCAGTGAGTAGGTACCGAACCCTGCGCTGACTTGGCAGGATCACAGAAAATGAAGCTGTGTTGTTGAATGCGAAGCTGTAAATCAGTTTATTTTAAAAACTAGTGACTCTGTAAGGAGCCTGTCATTTAATTTTTTTTCGGAAAAGTGACTTGTTCAAAAAAAACTTTATAATTAACGAACCTGCTCATAAAACTTCACAAGAATTGTTTGAGAAGAACAGCCGGACCCACACCATAGAACTCCGTTCGCTTCCCTTGCTCGTTCGATAAAAAAATGATTCGTTGTAAATGCAGTTAGCGAATAAAAAACAATGCGAATAGCAGGGAGTCGGTATAGAGCGCGTGGAATTGGGTCATGGGTCAAGGCTGCTGTCAAGGGCTGTACCACTGACCCGGCTGCCTTCTCGCTTTAACCAAGGTTTTGCCCGGGAACTTGCAATCACTAGGAACATAAAAATACAGGTAGGTATAGGATGATATTAAGTGTTGCTTTAAAAAAGATATTCCAATGAGAAGATCGCATTGAATCTAATTAAGTATTACAGTGTCACCCGTTCTCAGCAAATAAAACAGTACAATCATCTAGAACTAGTATTTTAATTTTGATTGGGTTTTTATCTTAGCCCTGCGACTATTTCCTTTATTATTTTTATAAAGACTACCAGCGTTTTTAGAGAATGGTACATACTGACGATTGGTTTATAGCCTAGTGGGTAGTGACGTTGCCTACGAAGCTGAAGGTCCAGGGTTCGAATCTCGGTAAGGGCAAATATTTGTGTGATGATAAGCATGAATATCGACGATTGACCTCTTTTTCAAAGTTGGACCTACCTAACTGAACAGTCTGTCCTAGGTATATATAATCGTCTACAACTTCGAGCGTAAAGTGTCCGAAATTTGAAATGGGGGTTAGTACTACATGGAGGTTTGACATGATCTTTGTCTTATCCATGTTCATCCTTAGACCACCTCGCTCGGAGGCTTTACTGAGGTCATCGAGCATCGTGCTTAAGTCCTCCATGGTCTCAGCCAAGACTACTATATCGTCAGCAAACCGAAGGTGAGTGGTGTACTCGCCGTTGATGTTGATACCTCCAGTGCAGCGGTGAACAGTTTTGGGGAAATAACATCCCCTTGTCTAACACCCCACTGCAGCGGAATAGGCTTCGAACTCTGATCCTGGAGTCGGACTGACATAGTGGCGTTCTCGTACAAACACTTCAGCACTTCGATGTAGCGGCAGTCTACTTGGCACCGTTGGAGAAACTGTAGTACAGCCCAGTTTTCGATCGAATCGAAGGCTTTCTCGTAGTCCACGAACGCTAAGCAGAGAGGCAGGTTATACTCCTCAGTCTTCTGTATAACCTGGCGGAGCGTATGAATGTGGTCTGCGGTACTAAAACCTCTTCGGAAACCGGGTTGTTCGGGAGGCGGGGGGGAAATGAGGCTATCCGCAGCAGAACCAAGGTAACCGATATAGCCCTCCGAATCGCTAAACTTAAGTGGCTGTGGGCGGGGCACATTGCACGTAGAACCTATGGCCGTTGGGGCGGAAAGGTTCTCGAGTGGCGACCACGTACCGGAAGGCGCAGCGTGGGTAGGCCCCCTACAAGGTGGACTGATGACCTGGTAAAGGTCGCGGGAGTCCGCTCGATGCGGGTGGCGCAGGACCGGTCATTGTGGCACTCTTTGGGGGAGGCCTATGTCCAGCAGTGGACGTCTTTTGGCTGATATGATGATGATGAAGCATCAATATTTGTTTCTGAGTCTTATTTAATTAATTATATCTATTCAATATGTCATCGTCCCCATAACACAAGCCTTATTGAGTGTACTATGGGTTTAGTTCGATTTGTGTAACAGCGTTCTCTAATATTTATTTATTAATTTAAATTCAGAGGCTCTGATCTATCCGTGACTTCTATATTAAAAAAGAAGACAAACATTTTACGTTAATCAGAATCAGCAGGAAAAAATATAACCTGAAACATATATTCTTACTCCTCTGTATGTAACCTTGGTACAATATAAATATGACCCCGCAAAAAATAAAAAAGGTAATTATTCACCCGCTCTAAGTCAGTAATAAAATTTCATCGAAATAAAGACTTCAGCTTTGCGGATGAGTGTGAAGATAAATCAAATAGCCGTCGCCTGAAGATGCCTGCTTCCCAAAATAGCCTCTCAGTGTCCCGTGGATTCCACACAGCTATATATGTATCTAATAATATCTAACTTGAAGTACTTACGAAAGATTCATATTGTCCCGACAAGTCAACTTTTCTGCAGATCTATTGGACAATTTGTCGAGAAAACAATATTTACAAAGTTTTCTGAACAACTCAACCTTGCAAATAGTTAGCGGCGCTTGTAATTAGTAGCGCTGTACATGGTATAAAAAGTTAATATATGCACTAACTGAACACGCTTTACAGACTTTTGGCGACAAATATTTCAATTTGAATTCAGATTTGTTTGATTAGGAGTTTGACAGGCTGCACGGGCGGGCGCCGTGCGCGCGCAACTATCCGCCATCTTGAATTTTCTCCCCATGTCACGGGAAACTCGGCGGACGTAACAGCTGTGAGTGCGTCTCACTGCTCATCCCTGAATCTTTTTTTAAAATATTTAATTGTTCAAGAGCAAACGCGTTGACACAAGTAAAAAAATATAATTCCACAAACACCGTTTTAGCCAGTGTGAATAAACTAGTTCGTTACGACATAAAATTAACAAATTATCGATTTTATATAGGTATTTCAATTCGCTGAAACTGTTAGGGCCGTATTTCAGATTAAAACAGTTGTAATTAGTCCGTTATTATATAATATTTTGTGGAAGTGAAGCGAGTGGGACGAGCTGGGAAATCAATAAACGCTTGGAGATACGTCGGGTGGTGCGAAAGTTAGAGCCGAAGTGAACCATTACACCAAGTCGTACACAGCGATATAAATAAATAATTTTAAGATTTGCTGCGGAACAGATCTAAGGTTTGTAATCAAAAGCTCTGTATCATTTCTAGCGACGCCTTTAATGTTTATAAATGTTTGAAACCACTGCGGGAAATCGAACAGCCTGAATCGTAATACTTGTATTATTGCTTACATTTAGTGAAATGAGTTCTCGTTTTTGTACCAAACGAATACACTATTTTAGGAAGGTCGCACTTAAACCTAGACACTAGATCATCTGTTCAAAATTGGCACTTTAGTTGAAATTTTAATATGTGCCTGTTTTAATGCTAAACCTTTAGATGATTATTTAAAGTAATTTTTGTGTTAATATACTTATACAGGGTGTAACAAAATTGGGATGTGAACCGATCAAGGGCATAACAGGTATCGTGTTCTGATAAGAAAAACTAATATATATATTTTTTTACGCGATTTATTTTTTTACATTTCTATGGAGCGTTAGCCGACTGGGGCGACCTGCTCCATACAATAGTAATAAAAACGCATAAAAAAAAAAACTTTTAGTTTTTTATTATCAGAACACGATACCTGTAATGCACTTGATCGGTTCACACCTCATTTTTGGTACACTCTGAGGCTCTAGTATAAGTTTTACCGAAACAAAACGTTACGATCGCGTTTGCGTTTAGCTGTCAAATCCCATACAAATTGGGGGTAAAACGCAAACTCTGTACATTATTATCCTAACTACCTACCTTAAGTATATGAATATAAATCATTAAAAAGCGTCAAATCAGTGAGCCAAGATACCTAAAGTGCTACTTGTTATGTACCGACGTCATAGACAACCTGACCGGCTTCGCTGTCGGCAAGATTTACATAAATCTCGACATCAAATTAATTCAAAATGCTAAACAACTGGGTATCGTTCTGTTTATAGATTTCAACAAAGCTATCTTTCTTCTTTTGTAACTGGTAGGCAGGATTCATCTTTACAAAACACAACATCTTAACTTCCGATTGACGATGGAGGTTTCTTCATTTTCTTCCATATCTATAGGTACGTTAGGCATCGCATTAAAAATACAACACTGCGTTCCAAAACCATGATAGCTGACGTAGCTTACCACAAAAGAGAGAGAGTATCTCTCTGAGCTCTCTTGGTGCTCTTATGAGTATTTGTATTGTATTGTAGCTTAAACAGCCGCCAAACTTAAATGTGACTGGGCCGGGCACGTCTTCCGCATGCGAAAAGAGTCAAAGGTTAGAATCACCACCAAGTGGGTCCCACGCAACCGAACACGGCGTCGCGGTAGACCTCGTCGGAGATGGCGAGACGAACTCGACGTCTTTTACCAAAACTGTTGGGAGGCTGCCCAGGACAGGTAGATGTGGAAGAAAGAGAGGGATGCCGCTGCCCAGCAGTGGGATACTTTATTAAGAGCCTGGCTTAATAAAAATAAATATCTACGTCATATGTGTCAATGTGATATTAATTAGTATAGGAAGAAAGAAGACAACGCTGACTGGTGATTAGGTTCGATTCCCCGCCAATCCAATATAGCTTTATATAGCCGTGTGGCAAGCCACGCGACTTTACTGGAGGTAGTACCGTACCACTGGGTTTAAAAAAAACGTATGTACATTTTTTTTTTCATTAAACTGTAGCTTTTTGGTGAAGGACAACGTCGTAAGTTCCGGTCTCATCCCTCTACGCTGAAAAGTCAGGGTAGGATAGTCTGCCCTCTCGTAAATCTAGTGCCTACACTGTAGCTTAGGATTATCCCGGGCTCCTTTAGAATACAACCGGGGAATACGCTAGAGGGTTTATGAACTGCCATACACGTACACTGCAAACGCCCTTCCTAAACGACATTTTCGTTGAATGTCTCATTTTTATTCAAAGCGGGTTTACCGCGTGGTAGTTTCCCTGTAAGTTTATGTAAAAGGGTAGTATCCTTATCTTAAAATTGATAATGTAGTGTTTCTATATCGATAGTAAACCACCAAATTAATGCAATAAAGTGTCAAAACAATAATTAATATGAAATTTAGAAAAAATATGTTTATTAAAATCGTTGAAGAGTAAATTTACGCAGTAAATAAAAATTGTATAACAACTATGCACCTTTTACATGATTGTTCATACAACGATTAAGTACTTAGTAGGTAAATAGAAAACGGTGACGTCATATTTCTGTCAATTAGTATGAACGGTTTCGGCTGCCGCCATCAAGGTTCATCTATGTCTCTAATTTTTGCAATTTTTTTTCTTTAATTGCAGTTGCTCCCATACAAACATTTATTCTTCTTCAAAAACTGGTACAGATGGCATTTGAAATCATAGGAATCGTACCTATTTTATACCTACATACAACCAAAATAAAACGCGCCGAAACAGTTAACCGAGCATTCTGTCAATATAAATTGCGCCCATATCGCAAAGGATGTGACGACACTTTTGTATTATCTGCGATTCTCTTTATGATGTTATGGTACCACTTATGTCAAGCACCCGTTTACTCTAACCTTATCTCTAAACACATGTCATACAGATGTTTTTTATTTAACGGCTGTAGGAGATAAGGCATTCCGGTTTTGAAACACAAATGTTCTGCCTATGTGGGCCTTATTTGAATGTTAAAACCACGGATAATAAAGTTGCGTTTTAGTTAATCGTGTTTTCGATTGGTACGGGTAACGGTCTCTGCCCTGAAAGTTGTGTTTAGTAGTATATAAACCGTTGAAGTGGTAGCAAGAGCGCTACAATGTATGCGAAAATAATTGATGAACATGAAATTGTTAACGGAGGAGAGGTGCAATTTTTTTTCCATTTACGTAAAGTTTTGTTAAATAAAACTATAGATTGTTCCCTTATGAGCACTTCTCAGCACCAGCAGTGACATGCAAAGGACAATTTATTTGATAATGGTTTAATATTGCCACATTTTGACCTCAACTCCGCTTGAAAGTGCTTTGCCGACCCTTACGAAACCTAAGTAACTAAATGTTTTGCAATTTTAACAAAAAAAAAAAAAAATATGTTGCGCTGTTGGTATTCCATGAATCAATAAATAAATAAACTTATTAGGTACTTTACCTTTATAATGTTTTGTGCAGATGGCCGGCGGCGGAGACCCAAAATGGCAGAAAGATGCGTCCGATCAGAACTTCGACTACATGTTCAAACTGCTTATCATCGGCAACAGTTCTGTAGGAAAAACCAGGTAAATTGGTAGTTTGTTACATTTTCCTCAAACATTAAACATGCACAAGACCGCTCGTGAACTGTCTCACGTTCAAGATAGACTATCCATCGCTCTAATAAGCAATCTTAGGAAGTGAGGGGTAGTTTTTTGTCTCGCGCTAACCCAGCATCTATCATGGGACGGCCGCGACATACCCTCGATTTTCCTCGCACTATACCTCTTGTTCTAAGTGTTCCCATAAGAGAGAGACGGATAGTGCGACAAAAATCGAGAGAGCTCGCACGCCGTGGCGTGATAGACGTGCTTGGTTTTTGTGAATAAACTACCTTTATTTTTCATTCACGTGATCTCCCGTATCAAATTGCACTCCCGATGTCATCCCCTTTAATACGGTTTCATACTCATTTGAAGTACCGTGAGTCCGTGACGTGATGATAGAACGATTTATGGGTTTCATACATTCAGTTCAGTTATATATAGATTCACACTGACGTGAAGGCTTATTTTGCGCTATCAGAGAATTTCACATCATAATACTTATATTATGATGTGAAATTCTCATTATCATACTTATATTAATACGATTTTAGACCAATCATAAATTAGCGCTAATATCCGATAAATCGTGTCTCTCCAATGATAATTTATATTATTACCTCGCTTATATTGCTATCTCATGAGAGGATAATTTTCAAGATGCTCATTTTCCGTACTTAGTTTTTTACGGGTTGTCAAAAGTCATCGTAATAAGTACATAATTATACCGCATGCATTACTAAAAAAAAATATTTTAATCATATTGTTTAGTGCGCTGTCATTTGCATTGCCAAAAGATAAGCGCATTTCAGTTTCGTGTTCAGTTTTAGAACAGAAACGTAGCAGTATTGTATATTGAAATGAAGTATATTTCTTTTATTTAACCTTTTAACCACCACATATGCGCCACAGTCTAGAAAAAATACAGTATCTTATCTCGTCGTAACTTTTTTACAGTTTTCTATTCCGTTACGCGGATGACTCGTTCACATCAGCCTTCGTGTCTACGGTGGGAATTGATTTTAAGGTGAAGACGGTCTTCCGCCACGACAAACGCGTTAAACTTCAGATATGGGTAAGTGGTATGTTTTTTCATTCGAATGGTACTTATTAAATACAAGTGAATTATCGATTATCCTACTAATATTATAAATGCGAAAGTTTAGATGTTTGGATGTTTGTTACTCAATCACGCTTAAACGGCTTAACGGATTTGAATGAAATTTTGCACGAAGATAGTTTATAGCCTGGAATAAAATATAGGATAGTTTTTATCCCGAGTCCACGCAGACGAAGTCGCGGGCGGAAGCTAGTTAGATATAAAGAGAAGTTCAACAATACAAGAAATCGACGCAATGGAAGCTGTTTACGAATCAGAGGAATAGAGAATGATCTCAAAATAGCGAGCGGTCTTAATAAAAATGCACAGGATGTATAATTTTGTTAATTTACTTGTATATTAAAATAACCCCCGTGTGCTGTCGGGTTAGAATATCACCACCCCCTTTCTTCCTGTGGGTGTCGTAAAAGTCGACTAAGGGAGCAGGGTTGAAGTGTGTTGTGGGCGATGGGCTAGCAACCTATCACTGCAATATCACATTTTGTCGATCTTTTTTATACTTACCCACATTTATGCTAAAAGTGGCAGTGTAACATAAGTTTCATGTGCTCTGCCTACCCCTTTTGGGAATAAAGGCGTGAATGTGTGTATGTATTAAAATAACCTTAGTGACAATATCCTTGAAGATCAAAAATATACGGAGGTGCCTTTGTATGAAAGAGAATTTACGGTACCTATTTTAGATCGAAACATCCTATGTAGGTTCGAAATATTTTTTATAGTGTCTTTATTTATTTGTATAGCACTAGCCCAGATTATCATTGATATTAAGTATGTTATTAAAGCTACACTTATCAATCAGCCTCACTTCAGTTGCTTAATTCAGAGGGTTATAGTTTTTTATATTTTATAGATGTCAATATCATCACTAAATAGTATAAAACAAAGTCGCTACCCGGTGTCTGTCCCTATGTATGCTTAGATCTTAAAAACTACGCAACGGATTTTGATGCGGTTTTTTTAATAGACAGAGTGATTCAAGAGGAAGGTTTATATGTATAATATAGTACCCGTGCGAAGCCGGAGCGGATCGCTAGCAATATATAATATAAGACGCAGTAATTCTCGAGCCATCCATTTTCAAATTCAAGAAACATTTAATTTGCAACGTGTTATTCCAGGATACCGCAGGGCAGGAGCGTTACCGGACGATCACGACGGCGTACTACCGAGGTGCCATGGGCTTCATCCTCATGTATGATATCACCAATGAGGAGAGTTTCAACAGCGTCCAGGATTGGTAAGCCACATTATTTTTTATTAAGTTCAACATGTTAGTTACACTAGATAAAAACAAATAATGATCAAAAAAGAGTAACTGCACAAATAATAATTGAGGCGCGCGCACTGCAAGCAGCGAATAATAAAAGCAGAACAGGCAATGCATGGAATCGATACAATTAGATTCGGCATTTTAATCATCTCATCGGTATCTAGTCAATCATCGACGTCGCCTGCCGGGGTCACACTACCTAACTATGCGTAACCTTTTTGTCGCGAGGCTGGGTTCTAAATGAAGCTATAAGGCACTCAGTAGTATGTTTGCAATGCCGTCCTACACTGGTAGCATGATCGTGATCGTGCGAATGCTTTACATCCGTCCCTTTTGCTTACTAATAAAGGGATTGCTAGTAAAGGATGAATGCCTTGCGTCTGACGTCAACGCAATCGATCTACACTGGTACCGTCACATACCGAGTAAAATCAGCCATCTATATAGATCCAGTCATATCAAAATGAACATCAGCGATGCACAGGTAGCCCTTTTTTAGCCGCACTCGATGATATATTTATAAAGCTAGCTAGAACCCTGCTAGCAGGTAGTGTTACCCATTCAATTCTGTTCCCACCCGCTCAGCCTTGTTTAAGAAACCTGTCATTATAATACTTCTTGACAAAAAAATAAGTCACATTTTGGAATTGCCTACAAATGTGTTACGACTAAGGATTAGCGATATGAAGGAAAACTCAACCTCATTACTAGCTCAACACAGTTGACATTTCTAAAATGATGTTTTCCAACTGCTGCAGACATGTCTTTCATGCGCGATTCTGATACACAGTCTGCAGTTGCTTCATTGGCCAGTTTAAAACCCACATTTCCCCGCAGGGTGACGCAAATAAAGACGTACTCATGGGACAACGCGCAAGTGATCCTGGTGGGGAACAAGTGCGACATGGAGGAGGAGCGCGTTGTGAGCGCGGAGCGCGGCCGGCAGCTCGCCGAGCAGCTCGGCGTCGAGTTCTACGAGACCAGCGCTAAGGAGAACATCAATGTTAAGGTACGATGTGCTCTTTTCTGCTTTTGTTTAATTATTTTATTAGACCCTAAAAGTCAAGAGCTACAGACTAGACCACCTGACCTGGGTCAATCCATTATAATTGTTGGATGGGTGCTAACTTGCTTTTTGTTAACGAATTTTTCAGGTGTGTCTATGACAGTAAAGCGAATGAAGTTGTCGGCCATTTAAAACAAAGTCGGATAACTTCATTCGCTTTACTGTCATAGACACACCTGAAAAATTACGCTACAAACAACAAGCACAAAAGTACAAAAGTACGCTCACGACCTGCAATTCAACCGTCATGGCAGTGGTATAAATAAAATATATCAAGGAAATAGAAACACAAACCTTTCTTGCTCTTAATGATTTTGTTCAACGATAATTAGGAATAGAAAGGAGTTTCAACTTTTTACTTAGTTAGCTGGTGGGACTTGATCCCACAGCCCTTGTGCCTTTTGCGGGCAGGAGTGATTTGTCAACTAAGCCACAGGTCTAGTTAAACAAGCCGGCGAACTTTGTCCTGTGTTATCGTTGATTGACGTTTGTATGTGATATTAGAAAAGTTTTTTTTTAATGTGTTTGACCTTTGTTTTAATATACGAAACAAGAACAATAAACAAAAAGAGTAGTTCACTTAAACATATATGAAAATCTTGACCGTAAAATATCAGATTATCATAAGATTTTCGTAAGTAAA
This sequence comes from Epinotia bilunana, assembly GCA_947049275.1. Lineage (NCBI taxonomy): Eukaryota > Metazoa > Arthropoda > Insecta > Lepidoptera > Tortricidae > Epinotia > Epinotia bilunana. The sequence continues at coordinate 24,270,756 of OX346259.1, read as the reverse complement.
ATTTAAAATATTTTTTCCAGTCCGTGTTTGAGCGTTTGGTGGACATAATCTGCGACAAAATGTCAGAAAGCCTGGACTCCGAGCCAGCCATGCTCGCCGGCGGGGCCCGCGGCCAGCGTCTCACGGAGCAGCCGCAAGGGAACACGAACTCCAACTGTAACTGTTAATGTACTGTAACTATTTTAACTGTGGTTTCGGTTTGCAAAGAAACTGTTGATTCTGTGGCGTGGCATTCGTAGCAGACTCAAGATGACGTAATGAGTCAATGAACTTGCACCTAATCCATTTTGTAACTTTGGAGTATGTAGTATGGATGCAATTAAAGAGCTGCTAATCGACCGCTTTAGTTCGACACAAGTCTGCACAAAAGATCTCTTTTTATGACTCGAGCTCTTTGAGCAATTACAAATCGATCAGTTAACTAAAAATCGAGTTTATCAGGCAATCCAACCAGTTAGCAACTATTTTCGTTACTGATCGCTTGGTAGGTAGTCATTATCATTTGTTTACTAACAAACTACGAACCTAAAGTTGCCTGAAAATAAAGATATTTTATTATATTTTATTTTAATTTTTATTAACAATTTCAGGAATAAATTAAGTTTCTATCGACTTTGAATTTCAATTCGACATTCATAGGAGCATATAATATGCCTAAATTGAAAAATAAATAACGTTGACTATTGTGAGATAGCAAAATAATTTGTGACATCACATGGAAAATTTCTTCGTTTATTTAAAAACGTTATACACAAGCCTTTCGGATCTGCTACAAGTGTCTCATTCGCCGGGGTTATCAGAGCTACCAACTTAAAGTAAACCATTAAACTGTAGGTAAAACCAACTTGACTAAATTTACTATTCAAATATTAAATTTGTATTCCTGAATTGAAATAAATTACCCCTTACGGTTCCGTAAAAAAAATATTTTAACCACTGCATACTTTGTCACACGACAATTTAGATTTTAACACTTACGAAATACCATAGCATTTACACTTACTTACTTACTACGCTGGCTCGATGACCTAAAGAGGATCTTTGGCTCTGACACAAAAGACGCCACTCTTCGCTATTCTGCGCCACCTCACGCCAGTTGGATGCCCCGAGGGTGGTCAGCTCTTTGAGGGCTTCGCCACTCCAGCGGTACCTGGGCCGGCCTACCGGGCGTTTTCCATTGGGCCAAATCACAAACGCTTTCATTGCACGATCGTCCCCCATCCTCTCCAGAGGCTCTAGTATAAGTTTTACTGAAACAAAACGTTACGATCGCGTTTGCGTTTTACCCTCAATTTGTATGGGATTTGACAGCTAAACGCAAACGCGGTCGTAACGTTTTGTTTCCGTAAAACTTATACTAGAGCCTCAGATGGCCGAGCCAGCGAAGTCGCGTTAATACACTTATTTGAACGAAAAATATTACAAATGTTAAAATTTGTGTGTATCTATATATAGTATTATTGATTATTCTACGTAGTCGGTCCCAAAGTTCTGTCACAAATAAAAATAATGATAAAAACAAAAGTAGCAATCAGTTTTTAATTAATTATATACCGATTTAAAGTACATTTAATAAAGAATTAAAATTACTTAAAATTATTGAAAATGACCTCCTTTGTTTTTAATACAGGCCCTTAATCGGTGTGGCCAGTCGTCTATCGCAGCACGCACCATTTTCATATCTATCTCAGTGACTGCTTTTCTTAAAAATGACTTTAGGCTCTCCAAATTTTTATGTGGTTTAGCACAGACCTTCCCCTCTAAGACCTGCCAAATTTTATAGTCCAAATGATTAAGGTCCGGACTAGAGGAAGGCCAATCTTCGTGTCTTATAAAGTCGATTTTTTGACGGTCAAACCAGGCTTGAGTGGTCTTGGCTTTGTGTGCTGGCGCAGAATCCTGCTGGAACACAAAATTATGTCCCGAAAATAGCGTGTTGGGCAGATCTTTGACAACCTTATCCAAAACTGTCTCTTGGTATACTTTCGCACTGATTTTGACACCTTTTTCGCAAAAATGAACCTCAGTTGGCCTGTAATAAGATACACCCAACCAGACCATCATTGATGATGGATGATGCCCATGTTGCACCCGCGGAACTCTTTTTCCTGCTTCTTCAGAGCTCCTAGCGTACACTCTATCATTCTGTTTATTGTACTTCTCTTCAATATCGAAAATCTTTTCGTCTGTAAAGAGGATATCACGGTGTCGATTTTTCGCGTACCGCTTTAACAACTTCCGGGATCTTTTAAGCCTTATTGTTTTTAGACGGGCATTAAGTAAGTGCCCACGCTTTTTTTTGTATGCTCGTAGACTAAGATCTTCGTTTAAAACCTTTTTGACGGTTTTTCTACTGACACCCATCTGCAAAGCCATCAATTTCTGTTTTCGGACAGGATTTCTTGCTATGCGCGCCTTGATCGCTTTGATCACTGCTGGTGTTCGTACGGAGCGAGGCCGGCCAATTCTTTTCTTGTCCTCAACACTGGAGACCTCATTGTACCTATCAATAGTACGGTACACAAACCTAAGCGTTATTTTTAAATTTTTGAGCAACTTGAAAATGGTACTTGGCGCGTGCCCACAGCGGTGCAATGCTAAAACAGCTATTCGGTTATCTTTCAATGTCCACTCCATCGTGAGAAATTGCAACGAATGACTGTTTTTTGTTTTAAAATAATTGTCAAACATTCAAAAATGGAATGCAATAAAATATTCTTAAAATCATCTTCTAAATTTAAAAATAATATGCCAGTGACAGAACTTTGGGACCGACTACGTATAGGTGTTAAGTAGCTATATCTATTATGAGCTGGAGTAGGGATCTGATACCTCTTATACCTAGTTACCAGAAGTTCCCTTCATATAGTTTTGCGCTCGTTGACTATGTACTCTAGTTATTTGTGTTTAGCTTCGATTAAATGTTGTGAATGGCAAGCTAGATTTGTTTTAAATGTTATCTAAATTAACAACGACATAAAAACAATTAGGCGTTTGACTAACTTCTTTCGAAATTTATATGTAGGTATATCGGTTGCAGCGTATAAGCCGACCGAATAACCTAACCTAACCTATCCGCTTGGACCAATGAGCGTGAATTAATAATTAATTAATTAATAGATTTATTCGTTTACATATGTATAATAAATCCGAAATGGTTACTTGCATTAAAAGTTTAGCCAATATAAGTTAAAAATATACAATTTAGTCAATGCTTGCTTTTTAGTTTAATTTATTACTATCCAAAATCAAACTTTGTTCGCAAAGTAAGTTAATCATAAATAGCTAAATTAGTTGTTGACTTCGTTGTAGCTTAATATTATTTTGGCCTGCTATATAATTGAAAATCAAGTACATACTAGTACTTAGTTTCACTTTGTAAATACGTTAACCTGTGTATAAAATAAACTACTGTATAGTATTATATCTGTTTGTATTCTTGTTACTACGCAATGTTAATATTTAACTATAGGTGTTTATTTAACCACGATCGTTAGGATAGGACGTATTAATCCTTTAGTTTTATTTCGTAATTTACATTCTTACTAAATAAATCCGCTTATAACGACTATTTTTATAGAAACAACATTTCATCACGTGGAATCTGGTAGCTCCTGATTCCATGAACTCATAAGTGAGGACTGCTGATGATGACGATGATGTTCTCTCAGACGTACTTATCCGTCGACGGCGACAACCTGATAGTATAATTTAAGATGGGGTAAATGTTACGTACAAGGGCTTGTGGCTCGTAGTATTGAATCCTGGGGTTCGTGAGAGATACGAAACGGATCTCCACAATTTCAAACGAATTATAAGTATACACAGTGTGGTATTATACCTCGATTTTAAGACTAACATATTTCTCAGAGAAGACAACAACTACGTATGTTAGCCTGTTCGTTTTGATTATAAACAGTTCCTTTTAAAGTTATATCGTACCCGTCGTTATGGGCGGACCCCACAGTATTGCGTAGGTATATATTATATCCAACGTGTTTCCCTCGCGTTGAACTTACATCTAGGTGTATCTGTAGATGACATAGACAATACGATTTATATCAAATTCTGTTGAAACATGAGCACATTGTTTTTTTAGAATCTAATTATGTATTGTTTAGATATTAGTTAAGAATAAAATCATCAATTATTTTGGTGGCGTCAAACCGAACCATTGAAAATACGTACCTACTTAGTACGTACTTACTAGATAAGCATATGATTCTCACTGTTTGAAAACGCATCTCTATGAATTTGTAAAAACAAAATTTCAAACATTACGTCGCCAAATTAAAAACAAAATATACTTATTGAGAATGGTCTTTGTCTAAAACAGAATTAGAATTTATTGATTATTGTTATTACTAACGCGCATTATGAAATCTCAGCTTATGACTCCTATGAATTAACAATAGTTACAAAAGTTCGTTCCAAACAAACTCTTATGATACTTAGCACCTGAGTTTTAAAGGTTAAAACTGCATGTGTCAATTTGACTTAATCAATTACCAACACTACGACGGGAACCACGCTGAAAATATAGTAAGCAGATTTTTAGAGGGAGAGTTCTTTTTGACCGGCTGCCTAGCGCGACACCTACAAAACTAGCAACTATAGACGTATTTATGTTGGGTTATTATTTCACAACATGCAACACTTCACTTCACCTCAAGCAAACCAGAGTATGTCAGCCCTGCTTTTTTATTTCAAATCCCGGCAAGATCATTAAGGGAGCAGCACTGAGGCGAGGTGAAACAAGTTGTGAATAGAATAGCTCTCGCGTGGCGTGGCCGGTGCAAAACGGACTAAACAGTAGAAGTATCGTATCTAGCAGTGTGAGCGAGTCCTGTAGTAGGACGGGGAGAGGCATATCGTAGTAAATGGCTTTAGTAGATTGTGTTGATTAGCAACTAAAACCATAATATTTTCACTAACCTTAAGTATTCTTTGCAGATAAATAAGCAAGTGTTTTTTACGTTGTATCACACAAATTTTGGCTCGATAAGCGGCAGAAAGAATTAACTAGTAGTATTCATAATTGTATGTTATATAATATTTGTTGTGTGTTAAAGGAATTATTTAAAGATACACCCGTGTACAAGATTCACGAATATAATTATATAAAATATAAAATATTTACATGTTTCTCTTAATTACGACATTGCAGTATTCCCATGCCATTAAAATTAAGAGATACTCGTACGTACAGCAGCAGTTTTTCTGTCGTGTAACTATTGTATCCAACTTTAAATCTTGACTTGTATATGTATTAATCCTTGGAATCATTACTTATGTTATCCAATCATTTCCTAGAAAATGTTTCATAAATATTCAATTTAAAGCAACGATTGGCAAACTAACGATTAACAAAATAGTTGTCATAGAATATGGTTTTAAAAACCTGTTAATTAGACAAATTATTTGCTTGAAAAAACATCTTATTTTGACACATTAGTCATTAATTATTCGTGACAATTGGCAATGTAACGTATTGTAAAAGAACGTTTAATAATTTATGCATTATTTGATAAATACCTTATTAAGTGAATAATTTGTCGTGTTGATAAAGTTTTGAAATACAATATAATTGTATGTATATGTATTGTGTCTATACAGGTAATGTATAATTCTGAATGAGCACACGGATAAGTCTAAAAGTGTTTAGCAAGTAAGCAGGCAGCCAATCATGACACCTATTACATTGTTATCATTCCTAGCCAAAAAATCTACTTTTAGGATTTAGAATGGCCTGACAAGCGGTTTACTTACCTCGTCTACTCCAAGACAGGTCGGTGTAGGTACCTACAGTCAGTATCTACGCAAACGAAGACGTCAAGTCTTTATTAAAAGGAAATAAGAACTTTTGAAGTTTTCGATTGCGTAGTTACTTTTGATGCGGCCAGCGAAGCGCCAGAACCATTTTCAATAGTATATTTTTTTATGAGTTTACTACAGGATTTTTTCTTGGCTTTATTTTCTTTATTCTGTTAAATACCGTGATATGACCGTTTTTTTATGAAACAATCATTTATTAATCGGCGCTTTGTAAAATGACTAATATCATACAATATTTACTTGTCAAATTATTATTTTTAAAATGATAATTAACATTCAGTATTTTTTTTATTGTAACTTTTGCTAAACGAATATTTGTCTAATAATTAATTATAGTATGAGCAGTTTGAGGAATGATAGGTTTGGAAATGAATAGTTTGTGAATCGTTGTTTATGAAATATTGTTTATGAAATGATGATAAACCTTACTCATAGAGTACATTTCAATGTCGGCCGATTTAGACCAGCGGGCGTAGCATGGTTGCCATTTTATCACTTATCGTTGTGGATAAGGCACAGGTGGATGTCACACTGCGCCGGACGGAAATGCGGAGCTCGTTGTATGCAAGTACCATATAAATTTCGTGTGTTACGGCACTTACGACACACTGCACCGCACCTCCGTCCGGCGAAATTTGTATGCAGCTCCGCACCTCCGTCCGGAGATGCGGCGCAGTGTGACATCCGCCATACGTTCACTCTCGCACTCGCATTCTTGTCAGAACGTGACGGACGTTTTATCCACAGCGATAAGTGATGATAAAATGGCAATCATGCTACACTCGCAGCTTGGCAGTAGGTACGGGCTTCGCACAAGGCAGCTTGACCCAATTAGCTCCAACATTAGTGTCATTATCATTACACTCTCATTTATGATTAGTGTCAGCATTATCATCATCTCGTTGTTGTATCCGTTTATCATTCATTTGCAGAGGTCGCACACAAATGTTAGAAATAATATAAATATGACTCCATTTTTGATGAATGATTTGGTACTGAAAATAACACATTTTGACCAACTGAGGTAGCAAAACGAATCATTATTTTTGAAATGTTTGGCCGTTATTCATATTATTGCACGAAATTTCAGCTTAATTGCCGAGGGCTGTTATTCTTACGTGACTAGACCTGCGCTTATTTACTACGAGTAGCGGCGTCAAGGTAATATATTTGTGGGTGACCGTTGAGGTGAGCTTAAAATAAGTTACAGAATAGTGGGGCACCAGCAGCCATGAACATCTGTTCTACGTCGAATTTCAGTAACATACAGCGCGCCAAAAGGGCAAGTAAATTGCTGGTCTTGCATATATCTTTATGGCGGGAAAACCTAACGACCCTATTAGGTATTGACTGCAGAACCTAGTTTACAAACAGATACAAATAAAAATGTATTGCGAGATCCGGACTGGAACTAGGTCGCAAGTACGATCGATTGGGTCAAGGATGCACAGATACGAGCAACTCGAATCGCGGCCACATTATGGTAGCACCCATCTAAGGGACGAGAAAAAGGGTTTTCGTTGCATCTGTCCTTATCTGTCCTAACTGAAACATCCTTACAAATAATTTACTTTGAAATCAAAGTTTTGCCCGACTTCTAGCGAATGTTACATTACAGGTAAAGCTCACAAAACATACAGGAGTGTTTTAGCGAGCGTTCTAGCGAAACGACAGTAAATTTGCTTCGAGACTTTTTCCGAGCCGAGCAATTTTGTTACACGACGCGACCGTCAAGTCTGACATCTTCGCGAATGTGCATTTACTGGAGCGTTCGCTAGAACAGTCGTGGAAATGTTCGTAGCGATCTTTGGCTCTATGCTTGCCTCTGTTCGCTTTACAGTTCGCCAAATTTTAACATGACGAATGCTACTATGTGAATTCTCAATTCTATCGGCCCCTTAGAGTCCCTCTCTGCGGGAAACTCGTACTGTCCTTTATTTTTTTATACAACGACGGTGGCAAACAAGCAGGCCCGCCTGCTGGTAAGCGGACACCGCAGCCAATAGACGCATACAACTCCAAAGGAGGAGGGTTGCGACCCTTGATATGTTTGGGGATTCGCCGTGTTGACAGCTGAAGGAACAATTTCCCTCGCTCTCAAAACAACGCATCCTCGGGAGCTCTGGCGACCTTGCTCACCTCTAGGAACACAACACTAGTGCAGAGCAAGTAGTAGTGTTACTATGGCAGTGGTATACCTATTTGGATAACAGGGAAACTAAGATTAAATTCACTCCCTGCATGCGGTAGTCAGGTTGAAACGACCAGTGAAATCAAAATCAAAATCAATTATTTATTCTGAAAATATGCCACAAGCACTTTCATGTCAAACGGTCATTTAAAATTTACAGATTAAGGACCGATATAAACGGTTAACAAGCTAAATCTCACTAAACAAAATTGCAAAATATTATCCATTACATTCGATATAAGATCTGTATCAGAATGAACACCAAGTTAATTTTATTCATTTAGTATGAACCCAGAGATGTATAAGGTATCTCAGCGTCCAAATACAATTAATAATTATTCTAATGCTTTAAAGATGTATACGGTCTCTAAGCGTCAAAAAAAGGAACATGACCCCACCAAAAACATTACATGTAAAGTGATGCCAAGGCTCCATAGCTCATACAGCTTTCAGCGTGAAAAAGATATCAGATCGCAATTTGCGCCAAGCTTCCTACTCCACACGGCGTAACTCCTACCACTGCCAGCCACGCTCTACAAATTCTACACCTTGGCTAAAAAGTATAGCCTTGTTAGGCACATCCCGGTCGCCGCATAGACTTTCACGCCGAATGAATTTATGATGATACTAGCTTCCACCCGCGACTTCGTCTGCGTGGACTCGGGATAAAAACTATACTATTTTTTTTTAAAGGGTAAAAGTTTCAAGTTTTACGATTTTTTCGTTGTTTGTATACTATTACTAGCTTACATACCAAATTTCCGCTTTCTAGGACTTCAGGAAGAACCTTAAGAATATTGATGATCATCAGTGAGTCAGTGACGAAATCGGGGTATTTTAGATATCAATAAAATCTAAAGTATAAGAGCTATGCAATTGAAACTTTATAGTTTTAATAAGTCAACTACTGACATCATATCCCGAAAATGTTGTTTATCTGGTATAATCTGAACCCAAGTTAAGAAGGTTCAAAAATGCGACGAAGCGCTTCGAGAAAAGGTAGGTAGTGCCCTTGCGCTTCGCTTGGCTCGTCTTGGCGGGGGCACCCGTGCCCCCAGATGTAATATTGTCAGAGATGTACGGGGTCAATAACAGAATGATATCTCTCGTCAATACGAAAATAATAATAATAACACTAGTAACTTACTAAGAACTATAAATAAAGAGAATAACACTAGTATTTAGGTAGTTAATATGCCCTTGCAAGCACGAACAGTCCCGACTCCACAAACAGCAGCTGATCACGAGTATGACGCATATCCCAGCCATCGCCTCCCTCAACCATAGGTTAGGGAAGGTGGCGACCCGATCAACGACGCCACCGCAAGCAAGTGAAAATAAGTTTTTAACCCCCATCATATCAATATGTGTATGTGTGTGTAAGTCTCTGGCATCGTAGCGCCCCAACGGATGGACCGATTTGAATGTTTAAAATGGAAAGTCATGCCGGTCGAGATGGTTATTAGCTATGGTTGATGTCTTGGAGGTGTTTCATTACAAGTTTTTTTTCTACTTGACCTGTTCGTTTCTTGTCTTGTCCCACACTAACAAACTAATTGTTAGTGTGGGACAAGTCTTGGAACTGCATTTTGAACCACTTAACCACAACAAATTGAGCTGAAATTTTGATTTTAAGTAGGAATGATAGTTCATTATTATGGTACCATCGAGCTGAACTGATGATGGAGACAGAAGGTGGCCATGGGAATTCTGTACTTAGCCGACGTAACCGATGAATGGGTAGTTCATGACGGTATACAGAAAAGTACAGTTGGCAATAATTCTTTAACCAAAAATTAAATTTAGATATAAACGTATACAGTCTATCTCGCCGGGACACAGCGCGCGGGCCGTGCAGTTAGTCTTATTAGCGCCATCTGCCATGAACATGTTGAACGTAATTGCCGGGGCGGTACTCAACAATCATGATTCCTAACTGCTGGCTCCAGTATACTTCAGTGAGAAATATTGCCACAGTTTCCAATGCCATTTAGTTTTAATGTTTTGCGGCAGATGGCGTTGAAGTAAATAAATATTTTCATGAACCATACTCTCCTTCCTTTCCTGAATAACAAGTTATTGGGTATAATCCAACAAGTAATGTTAATGTATAATATTTATTAAAGTTTAATGACAAAATTGACCTATATAGTACTCTCTGGCGGTGCGCGAAGGTGTAAGTAAAAACGTTACGCTATTAGCATAAAAAAAGAAAATATCCTACTACTACTCGTTTGCTTATGAACCTATGATATAATTTGGTCGCCGTCCAAAACGGTTTTCTTAGTCTATTCCAACTTTAGTTTAGTTTTTAGTTTAATTGAAATGTAGACAGATGATCCCTTAAGTAGAAATATATGTCTCCCATTTCAATAATCTTATTATTTTGGTTTAAGTAATAAAGTTACTTTGTCACTTGTATTGTTTTTATAAAATGTTGTTGAGTTGGGAGTAAGCATTCTACTTGGTTCACTAATGTTTGACCAAAAAATTATTGACAAATGGTAATTTGACAAACAACGTTTCACCAAATGATCATTTGGCAAACGAGACATTTGACAAAAGTATCATCTTACAAAAACTCACTTAGCAAATGATCAATTAGCAAACACTACACTTGGTAAATGGGTTAAACAATAAAATGTCAATTGACCTCTTTTCATTTCAGCAAATAATATGATTCGCAAATTAAGCATTTATCCAAATGTCATTTGACAAAATGTTATTTCATAAAAAGAACTTCTTTAAAAATAGTCGATTCTGGCGCTTCGCCGGCCGCTGCCGCGGTACGCTCGCTTCGCTCGCTCGGCTCACGCGCTGTAAGTTCGCAGTTCAACCTAACACTCCTCCTCGCTTCGCTCGTCGTCGTACCTAACGGAGACCTAGGTAGACAGACATTCCGCAATATTTTGAAAAACACTTTGTATCCCTGACTGACGAAGATAGCAAAACAATTGCGTATTGGTTTAAAGAAACCAAATTTTCCAAATAATGTGTATTAATTTGACCCAGACCCTATCTATTATGAGATTTATTAATAAACGAACCACTTGTCAAATAATACATTGTACCAAACGTTTTTAGACCAATAGTAGTTTTGTCTGATAACTCAATTGCTAAATGTTCATTTAGTCAAATAATTATTTATAAAATGTAAATTTAACTGTTGATCATTTGGAAAAGTGAGTCATTTGTAAAATGACTAGTAGTAAAATGATTTTTGCAAAACGTTGTTTGTCAAGTGTAATTTTTCAAACGACTTTTGTTCAAACGGCAGGACACCATTCTACTTCATTTCTTTTTTGTATAGTAAAGTGTATAATTAGGTTCATTTTATTTATATCCCCAATACTTAATGCTGCTGTTAAATCGTCACTATTTGTGTCACTGGACAGTACATGTAAGTATTTAAGTAGTGTTTCTTGACGAACAAGTCAATTTGACAATCTCGTTTGCACCATGTATCCGTAGTCCTTTTGGAGAAAAAGTCCATGATACCAATAAGTCTAATCCGCCAATAAAGTCAACTATGTATATTGTTCTTATACACACCCTTTCATTTGCTACTTGCCTTTTCTCCAACTGTATCTAAGACCAGCTGACTACGTGGCTTCGCCACGTATTGCAAAGAACGCAAAGAAACCCACGGGGTAAAATAGTCTATAACCATCCAGAAAGTGCATTCTACACCCAGGTGAAATAATTTAGGAAATCTTCTTAGCGGTTCCGGAGATTACCCATTACATATACACTTATAAAGTTACATTTCTTTATAATAAATATTAGTATAGATGAACTCACACAAATCAATAATGTATTTGTTAGTGTATATAGGCCCAGTAAGCGTTTCATTTCATATTCATAAACAAAATGCGAAACAAACGTGCGATTTGCGACTTAGTCGTTAGTTGTCACCCACAGATAATCAGATGGGTCGGAATGAAATGGCAAGTTACAAAAAGGGAGCCGGGATCGCGATCATACGAGACCTTCATCTCTAGGATTGGGATCGAGGACTCACGGCAACAAAAATGGGTTGATAGGGTGATCCCTACATTTCAATATTTAATCGCAAACTCGGGTTTACTATTAAAAACATATTGTCGAGAAGAATGCTGACGCCACGGCTTATAATTGAAGCTTCAAAGTGTTTTAACATATTTTTTATTCATTATTCACTTTTTGTACAGCGGCATACTTTTGTAATATAAGAATAAAATTAAAACATTCATTTAATTTCCTTACGACGAAAATTAAATAAAAACTCGTCAGTGTATGACTTGTAGACCACAAACAAATTGTCTGTGAAATAAATAAAAAAGCATCCTTATTTGTGTAGGTATCTTGTATTTCACTGTGAATTAAATTAAGGAATTGTTTAAGACGAAATTAATAATTTATTGAGTTGTTCAAAAGCTGAGGTGATCGATATGGTTCTTCGCTACGTTTTAAACGAATCAGTCCAGACGGTTTTGAGATATTGAACTTTGAAATGAAAATGTCGAGTGTTTTGTTGTGTTTTTTTAAACTGAGATAAATACCACACGTCTGACTCTCCTCAAAACATGCCCGTATTGAGTAGCCATTAAAGAGTTAACAAAGCTTATAGTTATTGATCGTAAAATTAATTTGAATCACGTTTAGACTATAACCCATACACAATTTACCTTGTCACCCCTAGGGGATTAAAGGTTGCGCCATGAGTCAAAGGGGTTCAATTGGTACGATTGGTACAACACGGCAAAGATAATGGTTTTGTAAGCTGCAGAACACACGAAACTTGGCCTTAGGAAAGTCTTTAAAACAGAAAGACATTGGAAATAAGAAAGAATTTCAGCCAAAGCTAATTAATCTAATTATATTTATAATTCCATACAATACAATACAAATACTCTTTATTGCACATCTCAAAACATGAATCAAATACAGGGCATAAAAACTTAAAAATAGATGTTAACAACAGGCGCGCTTATAGCTAAAGAACGATCTCTTCCATACAAGCTTTGGACAATAAATCATTTATGTTTATAAATTAAGTAATAAAACTCGTCTATAGCACAGAGTGCGCAATAAATACATTTTCATTTGTCATGCTCTAAAAGTTCGTCTTTATGCCGTGCGCAGGCGACATAAAGTCGCCACACGAACAACTTCAACTGCATAGAATACTCTTTATTTTTATTTTATTATATTTTGTAGTATTAAGACCTAAGACCAAGGCAAGTATACCAACAGCCAAAGTACACAATAAAACTTCATGAAATAAACTTTTAGTTTACAATTTTCATTTTATTTCCTCGCAATCGAAGTGAAAAGTAGAGTGTACAATTCGTCCATAAACCCATTTTACGCGAGACGTTTATCCATCCGAGCGAGCTTGCGAGCGCGCGTTTTATGCACTTGTTGTACAATCTACTATTTTCATTCAATGTAAAAACCTGATAACACAGAATTGGTATGCCGTGTTTTTGTCACGCAGCTTCCATTTGACGTGTGACGAGGGAAACCGAGGTAATCAGTACGTGTCACAGGCTGGTACAGCCCCCCTATTCTGTAACTCGTTTTGAGCTCACCTCAACGCTCACCCACAAATATATCTTGACACCGGGATGCGTAGTAACTAAACGTAGGTAGAGGTCTAGTTTCGTGACGGGTGACCGGCGGGGTGAGCCGCATTAGCGCGTAGCGAATAGCAGCCCAGTAGTCGGCGAGCGCTACACGCATCAATATTCGGGTTACTATTAAATGCTCGCGAATTAACTATTAACTCAATGCTGGCTGTTGAAACGGTGACGATTCGTGATGACAATCGATTTAATCTTAGTACCGGTGATAATGTTATATACATAGATTCACGCCTTTGTTCCCAAAAGGGAGAGAGAGAGAGCATTAAACTTATGATCAAGTGCCACTTTTAGCATAACCCCTTGTGGTGTTGGGTTAGAATTTCACCACCCCCTTCTTCCCGTGGGTGTCGTAATATGTAAATATTAGATCATCAAAATGTGCTATCGCAGTAATAGGTTGCTAGCCTATCACCCACGACTTAGTCGACTTTTATGACGGGGGCGAAACCACACGGGGGGTGTTATTATCAGCGTTAAGTTATCTCTCTTATAGTGTAGTCGTGAAGTAATCTCATGAAGTGCTAATAAGCTTGAGTTAAAGTAAAACGACCACGTGAACTTTCCATACAAACGTTCTCTGGACTGCTTACTTACAAAAAAAATCGGTGAAGGAAGGAAAGGAAAGGAAGGAAGGAATCTGCGAATAAATTTAAAGGTGTATGTGAAGTCTCCAACTCACAGTGGGCCAGCGTCGGGTCTACTGGCTCCTCCACATGATGGCCCATCCTGCTGGTCCAATAGGATGAGCCAATGTGTAGAGAGGGTAGTGGTGTCGGATGGCTTATGGCGCGGCGGGATGGCGATGGGATGGCCGCGGTGTCGGTTTTTCGGCCGCATATCAAAAGGGAGTGGGCCAGCGATGGCGGTAGGCATCTACACGTGGTTGACCCATTCCGCAGTGGGCGGTAGACCGCGGTTGAGTATAGACGTTCGTGCTGTGTGTTTTTTTTCATCGAAAATGACGTGTACGTGGCCTCAATACGAAACAATGAGTTTTAGGAATTATATCGGGGAGAAAGCGTAATATGTAAATAGATAAATTGCCGCAGCGGCTAACGCTTCGACGTCCATCTCGCAAAACGATTCGATTACAACTGAATCTCGCCATCGTGTAGTGGCGTTGAACCATCGTATGGCCATAGCGCTGGGCCATATGATGGGCCATCATGTAGTCCTCTACACAATACACATAACGGGCAGTATGGCTCCTGCCATACTGCCCGTTCCTCCTCATTCATCAGAAAAGGCAGCAGTACGCCGTTATTAGGCTGATACTGATGATGATGACGATGATAATGACAAAATAGCAATGAGTATAACCAAACTACTTATTACTTACTTTATTTTAGCGTTATTTGTTTTTTTAGAAAATAAGCTTAGTCGGAATTAATTTAGGATAATTTAATTAAAGAGAAGGCGAAGGACGCCAGAGTTTTCTCGGAAGATGTCGCTACAAGGCGTTGTAAAAAGGAACCGATTGAAAAATTTAGTAACCGCGACGGATTGTTCCGATAGCTCAGTTGGTTAGTAACAACAGACCGTGTATGTCTGTGGTAGCCGGTTTAATTACGGCTCGGGTCATTTTCTTTTAAATATTTGCTCTCATTTAAAATTTAACCAAATGTATCATTTGACCTAATGCATTTTTCGTCAAAACAGTGGTATTTTCGGGTATTCTTTGAATATCATCAAATAGAAGTCATTAGGTGAGGTAGTAGGTTTGTTTTATAATAATCCTATAAAACTTTCTATTTAAGAAAAAAATGCATTAGGTCAAATGAAACTTTTTTCAAATGAAACATTTGGCCAAAAGTTGTTTGGTCTAACATTAGTGAACCATGTAATTTATTTATTTATTTAAACTTTATTGCACAAAAGAAAACTTATCGTACAAAAGGCGGACTTAATGCCATATTTGCATTCTCTCCATGTACATAATTAAAATAAATACTTACATACACAAATAAATATATACATAAATATACACTACGTATGCATACTTAATCCATAACACTTAATTCATAATTTCGCATGCTTCAAATAGAATGTCCCAATCATGCGAGTCCGGTTATACGACTGATTACTCTCGATTATCAGGGACAAAGCCTGACTAATGTAAACGAAGGGAATTAATTTGAGAATAACAGGACCGTCCAATCAGTCCCTGCTTGTGGGTGGTGTAATTACAATTCAGGCTACAACACTAGTGTACAGTCAGGAGCAAAAGTAGCTAAGTCGATCAAGTGCTCAAAATTACTTACGTGCTCTACTTTAAAGTCAAGAGGATTTTGACCATTTTGCGTAGTTACTTCTGCTGCTAGGAGCGTGTCTAAGTGGAATGTGATTATAACAACCATTAATAGGGGTATAGACATAGACACCAAACAAAATACCCAATAATGCTGAATTTTCTCGAACAAGGACTAAAAATATGGTCAAATGAAGAAACAAGTAAAGCGGGGAATTCAATAATCACAAAGTTTTCAGTGTCAAAAGTTTTAAAAGGGAGTATATTCCGTCCCTTCTCCGAAAAACGCACCTTCATATGAAACGATTGCGAGTTACTATGACACTCGGGGATCATGAAGTCACGATCCCCGAGCGCTTTCTCTCTCTAACAAACAATATTAAAACGGTTGTAGCTTCGTAAGTTTTCGAGATATCTGAACGGCGTTTTCTTCATTAGGCATATTTACATATGTGTTCTTTCTTTTGGAGTTATGATAATTTTGAATCTACAATTCTACACCCCTATTGTTCATCAAGACCTCGTGAAACGATGGGTTGGAAAAGATAAACAAACTGAGCGTTATTCCTTCTTACTTTGCCTAGTTATGACGATTTTTCAACACAGGCCAACTAGACTTTATTTTGACAAAAAAAAAATTTGAACGAACGAACAAACAAAGTTCTCCGTTTTAGCTTGGGCAGAAAATCTTTCGTATGTCCGGCGTCTGTCCGGCTGTTCTCCCCTACAGGTCCCATTGAAAGAAAGAAAGAAAGAATACATTTATTTACTCAACAAAAGACACAGAGACAAAGTGAGTAGACATACATTACAATTGTGTGTGTCTTCGCGGCAGTGAATCGGTCGCTGTCTCAGCATTATGCCGAGGTATCAGACAGACACCTACAGTGCTGATTTTCAGACAGCACCGTACTATCGACAACACAGCTAACTGACCATCAGTGCACCTTAAGTGCATTTAATAAGGTTCTATGTATATAAACACAGGATGGTCAGTTAACAGTGTTGTCGTTTGTACGTGACCCACGAAACGCAACACAACATACTAGCGATACAAACGTATACATATAATAAATAAATAATGAATATAATAAATTTGTTGAATATGTAACACTAGCACAATGAGATGAGAGACACAAAGTAAAAAACGCGAAACGGTTGGGATGTTTAAAAAAAAGAAAAAAAAACATTTCAGAAGAGATTCTTTCGAATTTTTGGGAGCAAGTTCAATAAGTATAGAGATTAACGAAAAAAAGACGGGCTCATTGGTTCTATAGCTTACAGAGCCATAACAGTGAAAATGCCCTTACATCCAATATTTGACAGCTGTCATCCCAGTACAATTTAACACCAATCGATTGGAAGAAACAAAAATAAGTCGTCTCGTAAAGGATCAGGCCCCTACATTCCCCAAAATTCAAATTCAAAATTCAAAATATTTATTCAGCAAATACGCCACGAGAGCACTTTTACAAGTCAAAATGTATATCTATAGACTCAAAATAGTATGAGTACATTATTCATAATAGAATTAACTACATCAGTTTACATATTAAATACAATACGAGAAAAAAATACAATCTTATTTCTTAGTATAAGGTCTCCAAGTGTAAATATTAAAATAATAATATTTAAATCTCATAAGTACCCACAGAGATGTATAAGGTATCTATTTGTCAAAAACTAAGTAATGAAATAATCGAAGACAGAGTGAAATCTCTCATATGAATTGCGCAGAAAAGTGGAATGAAGTTATGCTTGTCGTCCTTGCAAACATGAACTGACCGGACTCCACAAACAGCACCCGTTCACGAGTATGACGCATATCTCAGCCATCGCCTCCCTCGACCATATGTTAGGGAACGTGGCCACCAACTTGACAATTGCCATTCACGTACATTGTGGGATAGACAAGTAATTGAACAAGCGAGCGAAGCGAACAATAGTAGGCCAAAATTATTTAATATGTCCAGATGTTCAGACGTCCGGCTGTCCGGCTGTCCGGCTGTTTTACTCTACAGGTCGCATTTCTCAACCGATTCTTGTGAAATTTTGTGAACAGGTTCAATATTTATAATTAGTATTTTTCCCAATTCAGTTTAATGAAATTTTCCTTTTCAACGCTCTGTCAAAGACAAAAGTTGTCAACCACACGCCAAGTTAAAACTTATGTCAATGCAAAAAGGTTGCTATCGCACTGAGCTCCTTGACGCTTATATCAGTCGTTGGTGTTAAATCTGCTGTGCGGATACATGCGTCGCTGGCGTCAAAAAGGTTCAAAAGAAGCAGGTAGTCACTGGACAGCGTCGTTACTTATCGAATCAGCAATGCACGATGTGTCACTGTTGGGTGATATTTTCGTGTTTTGTTTAATAAAATATACCGCTCCTATAAAGCATATTACCAATAAAAACAGAATACATAAGTAATAGGCATAAATCACGGAATCAGCTATAAGTGAGCTTTAAGTTAACAGTCGTAAACTTTTACGAATCCATCTTTAACCCCTATAAAATGGCGGGTGTTAAGTACACTCACTTGACTGTAAGCTCGTAATACGAGTGGCTAGACCGATTTTTATGCGGCTTCATAAACACTGCGGTTTTCCGAATGGCTATCGCTTTATAAGCCCCCAGTCCGATCGACTCAAGTCGACGCTCCATACTTATTTGTATGAGTTTTATTGTTACTTGCTTAATTTTATCTGGTCGAAGGATTTGCGGTGGCTTATACAATAGGAAACAGTCCCATTGTTCACAAGATAAGCTTTCAAGTGCTAAACGGACAGCTTATATCATTTCAACTATACAAACGTAGTTTGGTTCTCATTTTAAATCGGCATACTGGATTAACATACAACTTTTTATACACTAAAACGTCTGTTAGACGGTCACCAACAAGCCCGACCGATCGACCTTGGTCCGGCCGACCGTGTAGATAGTTGTTTGCAGTAAAATTTCATACGTAAACGGTCGGTCCGGACCAGGGCCGGAGGGGCGTGTTGGCGACCGTCTAGCAGACGTTTATGCGATCCGCCATATCCAGCAAGGCTATCACAAGACGGCGCGTGAGCTCTCTCGATTTTTCTCGCACTATCCGTCTCTCTCTTATTAGAACACTTAGGAAGAGACGTATCATTATCCTCATAGCGTTATTCCCGGTAGTGCCCCTAAAGGAGCCCGGGGTCCGCTTTGACACCTAATCCCAAGATTTGGCATAGGCACTAGTTTTACGAAAGTGACTGCCATCTGACCTGATAACCCAGAGGGAAAACTAGACTTTATTAGGATTAGACCGGTTTCCTCACGATGTTTTCCTTCACCGAAAGGCTAAAGGTAAATATTTCGTACATAAGTTCCGAAAAAGTCATTGGTACGAGCCGGGATTCGAACCCATAACCGCCGCTTGACACCCGCGTGCCTGAACTACACTCAAGAGCAAAAGTTATGGGTACACTTTGTATGGGAACAACTATACAAAGTGACCCGTTGCTTTTGCTCTTGAGTGTACTATACTACCGTAGACAAAAAAAAACGAAAGAAAAAAGACGTATAGTGAGAGATAAATCGAGAGAGCTCGCGCACCGTCTTTGTGATAGCCGTGCAGGTCGGAAACTAGCTTCTGTTGATAGAAATAAAAAAATAAAAAATAGAGCGATTAGAACGTCTTTCATTCTAAGTCTGTAATCGCTTTTTTGTTTATTATTATGGCGGATACTATTGTGTATACAAAGTTTCATGTTATTCCAGCATGTCGATTTAAAATGAGAACCAAAATATTTTTATATGCAGAGACAACCGTCCTGGCAACCCTTAAGTCCGAGAGAACAACGCACATTGGCTTGAGTCGTTGAATTTGAAATGCAATGTTTTGGTATGAAGAACGTTCGACTTAGCCACGGAATAAGTAATAGACCCGGAGTCTCTTTACATCTACCGGCAAATATGTGCCAAGTTATTTACATACATATAATCACGCCTATTTCCCGGAGGGGTAGGCAGAGATAACGGATTTCCACTTGGTACGATCCTGACAAACCTTTCTTGCTTCATTGACTCATTAAAATAACATTGTACTAACGAGTAGTATGTATTAACATATTTTCTAAACACTATTGAAGACGACCGGTTTAGCCTAGTTTGGTACCTACGAAGCTCCTGGGTTCGAATCCCAGTAAGGGCATTTACTTGTGTTATGAGCACAAATAATTATTCCTGAGTCATGGATGTTTTCTATGTATTTAAGTATTTATGTATATAAGTATGTATATCGTCGTCTACGTACCCATAGTACAAGCTTTGATAAGTTTGGGGCTAGCTTGATTTGTGTAAGATTGTCAGCAAATATTTATTACATTATTAATTAGTTGTACTTGCCAGATAGCCTGCCGTTTTCAAGAACCCAAATGCAGAATCGTTTGCAGTACGGTTACATGCAGATACGTGAGTAAGTAAGAGGTCGCCATCAAACGCCATAATACTCACAGTTTGGCGAGTTGTATTAAAACTGTAAAATATTGTATTTTTCCCACCAAACAATAAGAAAGTTAATTATGGGTAGAATCAATTTTCCAAACTTTCCTAATTTTAGGCAGGCTGTGCTACGTTTATTAATATAAAATACTTGCAAGTTTTAAGTCGTTGCAAGCAGAGGAAATTCTACAGGGTATTACAGCGGCAACGGAAAGAAGTTGTCTTAATTTATTTCCTAAAGAACTGTGCGGAATTCTCAGTTAATCCTGTAGGATTTAATGCTATATTTATTTTACGTTGCGCAATTAGCTTTAAGGAAGAAAGCTTTATAAAACATGTTTTAAAAATTAATTATAGAATTATAATTAGTACAACTTCTGACAACAAAATGTAAATTATGAAATACTAGCTGATGCCCGCGGCTTTATAGGAAAATGTAACATATTGAATTTTCCCGTGGGAATTAGTTGTTTTCCCGCTAGAAAAATAAGCCTATGTCACTCTCCAGCTTCTAAACTATCTCCATACAAAAAAATCACATCAATACGACGCTCCGTTGCGACGTGAAAGAAGGACAAACAAACACACACACTTTCGCATTTGTAATATTAGTAAGGATATTTACCTTAGGTAGGCAACCGGTATGGCCTCTATGTTAGTGACCTCTGACCTCATCAACGATGCCAGTTGTTCCGGGTTCAAACCCGGTGTAGGGACATTTATTTGTGTGAAGAGCACGAATGAACTTTTCCAGTAAACATTATTAAAGTATTGTTCTTCTTCGCGTGGATACTGTAAGTGTTGTGTGTCAAAAGTGCACTACCCGTCCTGAGGCTCTAGTATAAGTTTTACCGAAAAAAAAACTTTACGATCGCGTTTGCGTTTTACCCTCAATTTGTATGGGATTTGACAGCTAAACGCGAACGCGGTCGTAACGTTTTGTTTCGGTAAAACTTATACTAGAGCCTCAGGACGGGTAGTGCACTTTTTTCGGGCAAACGCTTCATTTTTATCGACTTTCGGAGGGCAGTGAAATATTGAATCTATATATCACTAGTGGAATCGATTATAAGTTACTCCCTGGATTGCTATGGCCTCACCTTTAAGACGAATTTAGAAAAAGTTGAAAAATTGCAAATTAGATTTCTCAAACAATAAAACTAAAAATAAATATAAAAATGATTATTATCAGTTATTCAATGTATGTAAATTCTTCCGGCAACACTTAGACATAAATACTTAATTTTAGTCAATCAGCACGGCAATCAAGAAAGTAACTTATCTCAAATGAGCCAAACATAATGGCACCAGATCCGTAGCTGCAGGTAAGTATGCCGTTCTCAGAGTAAGCAATTACTACGGGGATAGGCGCATCGAAAAACGCTTACCATATTTGCTTAACGCTTTACCTGCTGCTATTAGACAAGAGAAAAACAAAAATAATTTTAAAAGAGCCCTGTTGAATTGAAACACTATCTCGATAGTATTTAAATACCTAAATACCTAATATCTTATATCTAGTTACCTATCCACTTTATACAACATCATTTAAAGCTGTTCTTACTTCTTAAGACTTTACTAATTATATAGACTGATTAGGACTTTACCACTTTATATAGACTCATTATCATTAAGACTATACCTCAAATTATATAGACTCTTAGATCCCACAGTCAAACTGTGCAAACAATTTTGTAGGACGTTGTATTTAGTTGTCATTGTACAGTGTTTTACTGAAATAATAATTAAATAAATAATTGTGCACCCATGTCTCCGTTGACAACTTGCTGCGACGACTATCATCTGCGACCATGACCAGAGCTATTACCACGAATATCGAATCTCGAAGTTATCTTCGTCTCTATCACACTTATGGTTTATGGTATTCGAATGACAGAGACAGACATATACGAACTTCGAGATTCGATTTTCGTTGTAGCGCCGCAGCGCAGCCCGTGTCGAAGACGTCAGAAATAAAGGTAAATAAATATCGCGTTAGACCCGTGAAAAATAATAATTTAAATATGTGTACAAAGCGCGAAGTTTAAAGTTCTTTCCAGTTAATTCAAGTATTTATTTTCCTAATACCTTTTTATTATGTCGTCTAGTATCCATGGTACAGTCGATGTCCAAGATATGTTTACGCTTTTGAATGCCATGCCTGTGTAATAAGCGAATAAAAATCTTTGAAGTCGCCTGTATAAGCTTTGCTCAGTTTGACACTTTGATTTGTTTAAGGTTACCAACTTCGTCCCCAAATAGGATAATGTCTACGAGGGTTAATGCGACAATGGGATAAATGCGTCATTTGAAGATATCTTCGAAACGCAACATATTAGAACTATTCCAGCCTCTGATATTCAAAGTATGGTTCAACTTTCATTTAGACTATTGTAATAGTTCTAAAAGTTTCTGCCAAAAAGTTCATTTTTGGTACAAGCTTTTATTGCCGACTGTACTTTTCTTTATACCGTCATCAACTACTCATTGAGACGATTCTAACGAGCCCAAACTCGATGGGGTTATGTGGTTTTATTACAGAGTTCCAATGGCCACCTTCCAGCTCCATCATCAGATCAGCTCCACGTTATCATAATATTGCATTGTCACGCGATTTGCATATTCGTGCAAAATTTCAGCTCAATCGGAAACCGGGAAGTGGATCAAATTTAACTTGCAAGATTTGATTACAGACAGACAACGGGACAGGTGAAAGTAAATAAAAGCTTGTAAAATGTTCAGTTTCGGAGATATCATCAAGAGACGCATTTACCCCATCGACGCATTTTGCCCCGGTTGACCTTACAGATAATGTACGACGCAATAATCTGCGTCCACTATATCCCTGTCTCGTATTTTAACTTCGTATTTTAACCTCGGCCGGTCCAAGTAAGGCTGGTGTGACGAAGCCCTCAAAGAACTGACCACCCTCGGGGCCTCCAACTGGCGTGAGGTGGCGCAGAATAGGCAAGTGGCGTTCTCTTCTGTCAGAGGCCAAGATCCTCCTTGGGTCAAGTAAGTTAGTAAGTATGCATAGAAAGAGAGAGAAAATACGTGGACGCGATTATTTGGTCGTACATGAACTGCGACCCTCCCCAATATATTGTTTGGACGTAGCATAATTGTGTTGATGCCTTGTAAGTATAAAGTAAGAGGGTAGCAAAAGCCCTGTGACCAAATTTTGTACAACTATAAGCTAAAGGTACATGTTAATATATTAGGATTAGCCAAGCAATCCAAAGTGGTAACGCTGCCAGCCTTCTGGGCACCACAGCCTATGACGGGGACCTGGGGGCATTTACTATTTATAGGTTTAGTTTGTAATATAAGTAGGGTAGTTATATTTCGTTAAAAATATTATTATGTTACTCAAGATTATACCTTATTTGTTTTTGTTTTTATCTACTTATTACTATTCATTATGTGGTATTTTTTAGGTAATTATGTAATAAAATATATTAGGTTGTTTGCAGTTGACTTACCTACTTGAAGGATCCCAGCAGTGTTTATCCAGGGTCAAAGCGTAGTAAGTATATTTCTTAGTCCAAGGCTTTGTAGTAAAAAAAACTGTTATTTATAACAACACCGATAATTATTATATAATATATTTTAACCATTCTTCACAAGCGACAGTATCCGAATAACGTTAAAAATAACGTTATCGAAACATCACAGACCGAAATGAAAATAATGGTATTTATAATTTTTACAACTACTTCTCGCAAAATAAAGCATTTCATTTCACTTTTTTACTCTTGACATGTATAACATGTGTATAACAGGACAGACATAGCTTACCTATGTCACTGTCAAAGAGTTGTGTCACTATTTTGTTAGATAAAACCGTGTATAAAGGATTAAATAGACGTAGTCCTAGTGAATGCCCAAAAGGGATAGAGGTAAGTTAACCTGACTAAATTTAGAAAGATCAGAAGACTACATTCATCCTCGACATCTCAAGTCTATATACTTAGTCGTATTGTCTTCGTGACGTCAGTTTTTCAGTACAAATTTTGAAAACTGGTGACAAAAATAGGTCCTGCAGATGTCGACAAACAAAAAAATCTTATATGCGATGAGGGACAGGAAATATGACATTGTATCTATTTCCCACTTGTGTTATTGTCTATGCTTTTATCTTTGTCACTCGTGTGTGTGAGTGTGTGTGTGTGTGTGTCTCTATATGCTATTTCTCTATTGTAAAGTATATATTGATTTAGCCTTTAAATAAAAAAAAGGTAAACCTTTTTCCATCAATATACAGGCATGCAAGATTGTTTAAAAATATAATATACGCACATTAACTTTATATAATATTATACAAATACGTAATTTCAGCATTTAATTTTACCCAAGCAAGTAAAATAATTCTGATAAAACTATAAAAAATATAAATATTTCCGGGAACGTCGGCTTGGCAGCCATTGTTTGTTTTTAAAATGTCTTTATTTAATATATCAAAGGATTTACAAAACTTACTAGTCTAGTGTACGTTAAAAATCCTAGATAGTAAAAACATATAGCTGCCAACAGTTTAGTGAGCTAAAACGCTCATTATAAACTTTTTAAATAGACAATACAGGTCTATAATACACATAAATTTGAAAACATAATTAATATTTACGCAAGAAAAGGTAATCACAATGTTTAATTAAGTATGCTTGCCTTGAACAGCGCGCATTTATTGCATGCATAAAATAACTAAATAATATTACTACTAATAACTTATCTACCAGTACGTAGTAAGTAATTAATGAGTATACATTAAAATATCAGCAATTTCGTTAATAAAAATGTATAAATTTGGCTATTCGAAAAACATTCGACACCATAAAACATAATTTTACTTGACAAAACATAAAAGTGGTGTCGGTAGAATAACATTTGTGTCGCTAAGTAAACAATTAGTGCATACAATGTAACGAGTTCGTTCGTAAGTGCAAGCGGTATGATGCGAGCCGTTACAGCGGGACTGGTTTCCGCGCGACGTCATCGGACCCGAGCACGTAGTGATGTGGTAGCCTGTACCGTTTGTACGTATCGATGTATGGTAAGTTGCATATTTATTTTTGTGATGTGGGTTTTTAACTAGGTAAAATGATCTGGTTTGTTTTAAAATAAGTTGTTTTATCAGTGGTAGGTTAATTTTAAAATGAAGTTTTTTAAGATTAGTGTAAAATGCAGTATCACAAGAAATCTTCACCGCCTTATTTTGGACTACTTGCAGTTTATTATAATTTGTGTCGGAAGTGCTACTCCATACGGGACAGGAATACGTGATGACGGGCCGTACGAGAGTAGTGTATATTGACACTTTAGTACTGGGGCTCAGTTTACATCGTCGATTCATTATCTGAGATAATGCACCCAATGCTTGCAATCCCTTTGAGCTTAATGCTGTCACGTGGGTACTCGTTTAATTTATTGTCTAAAGATACGCCGAGGTATTTTACCGACATGCTCCATGGAATCTCGTAACCACCCATTTTAAGTCTCCTCAATGGTAGTTTACGTCGCCTTGAGAAAATGATGGCTTCAGTTTTGGTCTTGTTGAGTTTCAGCTTCCATTTGGTAAAAAATTCTTGAAGGAGATCCATTGAGAGCTGAAGTCTGGAAATTATGAGATGTGTCGTTTGACGACGTAAGTGACGTAGTGTCATCTGCAAAACATGCTAGAGTCGTTCTCGGTTGAACAGGAATATCATTAATATAGAGGAGAAATAGATAGGGACCGAATATTGAGCCCTGTGGTACACTAGCTACAACAGAACGCGGACTAGAAGCAATATCTTCAATATCTACACGAAACGATCGGTTAGATAGATAGGAGTGCATAATTTTAATTAGTTGCATAGGTATTTTACTTTGTACCATTTTGTGAAGTAAGCCGTCATGCCACACGGTATCGAATGCTTTTTCGAGATCTAGTAGAAACATACCAGTGGAGTTTCCCAGATTGAGGTTGTGTACGGCATGCTACGCTACTCGGGCAAGTTGCTGGGTGGTAGAATGACAATTGCGAAAACCAAATTGTTCATTTATTAAAACTTGCTGTGTAGCATGTCTCAAACGGTCACAAATTATCTTTTCAAAAAGCTTACCCAGACTTGGAAGTAAGCTAATGAGCCTATAATTCGACGGGATTTTGGCATCTTTACCAGGTTTTTTTAAGGCTATAACTTTAGCAACTTTCCAGTTCAAAGGAAAGTAGCAAAGTCGTAGGCAAGAATTAAATATTCTTGTTATCTCCACTACTACTTTTTGTGGGATATTTTTAAGAAGAATATTATTAATATTGTCTTCGCCTGGTGACTTCCGTATTTTGAGGTTGCGAATGTGCTTGGATATTTCCGTTGGTTGTACCGGTGAATCTAAGGTTGTAATTTGTGAATTCAAAATGGCATCTACTGACTTTATTACGCCAATTGAGTGTTAGAGACATGTTACCCAGAAAAGCGCTTGCCAACTCCTCACATTGTTCTGAGGTGTTTCCCGTAAACGTACCATCAGGCCGAGTCAAGGGGTAGACTGTATTAAATTTTGGTTTCAGCGATTTCACGAAATGCCATAGATCGGATCTGGGGTTGTCTACGCTAGCTAGCTTATCCTGCCATTTCCTGTCATTATGTTTTTTTAATTTTTTGTGCTAATATTATTTTGCAAATAATTGATTTGTTGTCGCGAATCATGCCTATGGTTCGCGATGACAACAATTTACATCTGACAACCCAAGCGGAAGTAGGGGCTGTCTATGGTGAGTGAACTATAATATCTATGTTGACCACGCTCTTCTGTCAGACGACGGGCGCCGGTTTAAATTGGTGCCCTCCACGTGATATCTATATATTTGTGGTTATATTGTGGTTCGTGATGAGAACACCGACCGGCCCGGCCTTAGGGATTGAGAGCTAAGTCGAAACCCTTTTCTTTCATATATTCTAATACTATGTCTATTTCCAATTATATGTTGAGGTTAGAGCTAACTACCACGTCTTATTGCCCTAGTATTGTAACTAACAGTAATAGAGTTACTTATTCTGATAGATCGTATGCCCGTCCTGATAACCCTAACTAATAGAAGAGCTTTAACACATTGTACGTGTCGAATTTGTTTCCTCTCTTTCTATACGAGCTAAAGAGCTGCCCGTCCCTATGTCGGATGGGAGTTCAGTTTGGTGAGTGGCTGCAGAGTACTCTGAGGTAAAGCCTGGCCAGGTAGCAAGATTCGTACTATGCTTGAGCCTTAGCGGACAAGGTACCAATATGAGCAAGACAGCACGCGTACGTGAGCTTTGTGTCCCAGACTGTTATCCCTTGCAGTAACACCAGATAGAGGTGATGCTGCAAGGACTGAAGTACCCTGTACCACATACACAAGGATTAAGACCCCCTGAGGGCAATGCGTAAAGACCCTGTGAGGTCCATCATGCTTAGGGACAGGTATGGCCGTTATCGGCATTGATTATCAGCCGCGTGTTATCTACACAGACGAAATGTGTGGACAGCCATTGCACCCTTAGGATTATAAGTGATAAAACGGATATATAGATACAATGTATAATCTTTGACGATGCAAAAGTGATTATGAAATCCTACTTGAATAAATGATTTTTATCTTATCTTATCTATCTTAAGTAGTTACTTAGTTGAAAGATAATGCTCGTTGACCAAGACAGACATACCTTAGGACTTGACCTCTAGTAGTTAAAGCCATTACAATATATCCTCACTAAGTTACAACCAACACAACAAACCCTTGGGGTACTTGGAGACAGTAGGTGTCAAAATCTACCTTTCAAACTACAGGTGGGGCAGGCAGGTCTGGTAGATGGGACGAGACAGCAGAAAGAGAGAGAGATGAGAGACAGGACGGGGATCTAGAATTTAAGGTAAGATCCAGGCACCCTTATTGGCTAAGAACTTCACCACGCTCTGGATCCGGTGGTTATGGTGTCCATGATGGCTCGGCCTATCCGGATCTGGGGGCGTGGCGACATGGTGGTGATGGCTGGGATGCTTGGATCTATACCAAGATCATGACAAATATTATAAAAGGGCTGTAGTTCATTTCTAAAATATCAAAGCAAATTTATACGAATGAGAGTCGTAAAGAGAATTCGTAAAGCTTATAATTAATACTGTATAATTATGTTATATATCATTATTTCATTATTATAAGTAAATAGCAGTGATTATGCTATTTTAATTTAGTGGGCAAATGTTAATGTATCAAAGTATAGGTGGCGCTAAGGAGACAGCCGGATTACAAATCGGAGTTTGCCGTGAAGGTTGTCGTTATACGCCATATACAAGATGGCGCTGTATTCAACATAGAGATCGATTAACTTTGATGTAAACCACTAGATGGCGGTCGTATGCACTTTTCACACAGAAGCGCATATATGGATTATAAGAAAATAGGCGATTAAAACTCATGTCACATCCTAATTTGAATGTGAAAATTATAAATATTAACACATGAATGCGATGAATAAGTTTTTACTGTCTGAGGAATATTTTTGGAATTTATTTCATTATTGGAAAGTTATTTGATATATGGTGAGCGCGACGGCGTCAACATGGAGCTCTCTGATTGGAGGAAATAGTCGAGCAGACATCCGACAGGAACTACGTGGATAATCAAATGATGTTATTTATAAGACGATGTGAATTTTCACAAGAATTTGCGCTAAATAAATAGTACTATAATTCAATTAAGTGCGTAAAATAAGTATAAGTCGTAATTCGCGAAGTGATACGCGATTTATAATGAATATTACGGATTATATGGATAGGTCGAACTTGTAATAATGAACCATATTGTCAATGAGTTAAGGTTCGAAATCCAAAGTCTTGAAAGTTCCAGCCTGTTGTTCCAGTCTCGTGTGAATAGGCGGGCGGACGCCGGTGGAACGGCCATTTTACTTTGACTTAGATTCCGTGCAACTGAACTTTAGTATCTGCTGTTTACCGTTCTAGCTGCCAGGTGAGCACTTAGATACTTCTTTATTGTGTTTAAAGTTGACTCCCTAGCATTTAAAACGTATATTTGTTAAGGAAACCGGGAGATAACTGGGTTAACAGTGGTTTTTTAATTACGTTAGATGGAGAAGCCCGGAATTCATTTAGCTTGCCTGGGTAGCCTTGATATCACCAGGAAGCAGGTTCTCGAGTGTATAGTTATTGATTAGCCTTTGGGCTCAAGGAGTATGGGTCCGTGCAGGAGGAACGCAGTAGTAATTTTATTCTAATGTTATTCGTGTCGTACCTTTAGGCCTGCACACGTGTCTCACCTTAGCCCACGGCTCTGTTGTCGGCCCAGTGGTGTCCGAAGCGAAACGCTAGCATAGTAACTGTGAGTATTTGGTGATTACAATTCCAATTTAATAATCAAAGTAAATATTGCGTGTCAGGGTAACTGCACTGAATATCTACTATCATCTTTAGATTTATTTCCATGTCTCATCTTTGCGTTAAATGTCATTTCAATTCACTTCGTTCCATCCATCTGCTATGGAATAAGATTCAATTGGGTGCTTAACATCATACGAGCCGAAATATTTGAGCTAATGATAGTTATGGTCGAAAGTAGATCGTTGATTTATCATTTATGTTGAGCGTGTAGATGCGAATATAACTGTGTTGGATGTTTAAAAGTATATTGGTATGACGAGTTGTCATGACTGACAATCCCTCATTGCCATTTGTCATTCTATTTGTGTGAATTTGTAAAGAAGTAGTGGTCCGCTCGATAGTAAGCGGATACCATAGCCTCAGGTCGATTAAGAGATTGGTGCGAATGATTCAGTTATTAATTAAATGTTTATTTAAACAGTGTTTGTAAAATGTCAGTGTAGGCTGATGAATATGTTGGTTTACATGCAATCTCATTTTAATTATTACATTGTAAGATAAATATAATTAATGCTTTCATTAATGACAAATAAGTGCAGTGGGGTGTTGAGTTTTTGTTTCCAACTTTCATTAATATACTGCTATACCTCTTCCTTTTGCCTGTCATACTTCTTTACTAAGATACTTAATGCTAAAGAAATTGAATATTTGCAGGGGAGATTGCATTTGAGCTTGTGGTGTTCATTTGAATTTGGACTTAAAGCCATGTTTTATGTTGAATATTAAGTGTTGACTTGAATAAATGCTTGCTACTTTAATTCAATTTTTGGAAATATGGCTGCGTGTGCCTTCTATTGCCTTCCATTATGTAAACTCTTCAAATTAATTGAGGATAACTCATTTTTTGAGACATCTTGGACCTGTATACATTTGAGAGTTTTACAAGTTTTTAACTTTTAAATACTCTACTTCTGGAATGATCTGCACTGCTTAACTTTAAGTGTGACTTGGTGAATGGCCATTGCAGGTCAATATTAGTACATGTCAAGATGGAGGATAGTATGATGAAAATTTTAGAGCTCACTACTGCTCGTATTCAGGAAGTAGTGAATAAGGTGAAGGAATTTAATGATTTAATTGGTACCTGTATCCCGGAGAATATTATCTTAGAAGCTGAAGTGAATGCGTCAAAATTAGAGAGTGGTTTAAAGAAATTGGGAAATGATTTAAACAACTACTTTTGGTTTGTGAACGAGCCAGCAGTAGACGATATATCAAGGATTACATCTTTACAACTGGAAGCTGAAGTCCGAGTTAAGGTCCAGCGGAACAAGCTTTCCACATCAGCTGAGAACGCGGCAATAGCATCTGGGAAACTACCTAAGCTGACTCTGCCGGAGTACCATGGTGATGTCCTTCAATGGCACCAGTTCTGGGACCAGTTTTCATCATTAGTGGACAGCCGAAGATTATGCGATGTCGACAAATTCCTGTATTTGTTTACTTTGATTGTGTAATCTTGCGCGGAGAAGCTAAGAAACTGGTCGAGGGACTGGCAGCGACTAATGAAAACTATAATATTGCTGTTGCAATATTGAAGGCAAGATACGGCAGAAAATAGTCAAAGACTCGCATTACTCCGCTTTAAATAAAATAGCAATTGCCAGCGGATTGTCGACAAGTACTTAACGAGTTGGAGAAACACTTCAGAGTGCTCAGCGCTTTAGGTGAGGATACAACTCACAGCTACTTTCGATTCCTGATACTGGAGAAGTTTCCTGAAGCGGTAGTGTACGAATGAAGAAAAGGACTCAAGGGGATCCAGTAGCAGAAATTAGGAAGTAGTTGGAAAGTTTAATCTCCGCTAAAGAGGATGCTAACAGAGTAACTAAAGGAAAGGAGACCAATGGTAGCTACACTACGGAGGCATTACACGTTTCAGACAGACCAAGAAAAGGAAGCTTTAAGAAGACTTATAGCAACAACCCTCCGCTCTAAAATCAAGTGAAACAACCTAGTAGAGCTACATCTCATCCTCCACGTCATAACAAGAAAGTAGTGTATTATTGAGCGTTTCAGAACAGAAATCTATCGATTTCTGTTCCGAAACGCTCAATCGTATATACAGTATCATATCATGGTTAACTTGTTTTCTGTTCTGAAATGCTCAATCGTGACTATGAAACCGTATACCGTCACGATACCTTGTTTTCGGTTTATAAATAGATTCCCATGCTTCAACGCTTACAATCTTTAAGTTTGTCGGTTAGTACAGACGCATTTACAGTTTTAATAATGAAGTTTGTAAAACAATCTCACAGGCTGAAGTTGGATGTCGTTTGTTCTACTCGCAATCGCAATTTTCGGCATGGCCAACTTTTACCCGACACCATTCGCTGTATAATTTGTGGTCCGTCTAATTGTGGAAAAACGAATCTAATTGTTGGTTTGCTGCTTCATGAACAAGGCCTACGCTTCCAAAATGTTTATATTTATTCTAAAACTTTATTCCAGCCTATATATAAATTTTTAGAACAAGTTTTAACAATGGTCCCCTCAATTTACTTTCGAAAATATTGTGAGAATGATGAAGTATTAAGCCCTCATGAGGCTAATATTAATTCAATAATGATATTTGACGATGTTGCATGTGAAAATCAAAATAATATACGGGATTACTTTGCAATGGGAAGGCATAAAAATATAGACAGCTTCTATCTGAATCAAACGTATAGTAAAATACCTAAACAATTGATACGAGACAACGCAAATTTAATCATTCTTTTTAAACAAGATGATGTTAATTTACGACATGTTTATGATGAACACGTAGGAAGTGATATGTCGTGGTCTCAGTTTCGTGAAATGTGTGGACAAGTATGGGACATACCGTTCAAGTACTTAGTTATTAATAAAGACTGTAATAAAAATTCTGGATGCTATAGGAAAGGTTTTGATACGTTTATCTTGCTAGAGTAACGGTATACATAAAGGATCGTATTTAAGTTGAAACTTATTACTTAAGATGAAACCATCTGGATCGGACATGAATCTAAAAATGAACGAGGAGAAATTATTTAAAGAAAAAGTACTCCGATCTGCTGAAGCCGTAAGAAAAAAAGTTAAACTTATTCGTGATGTTAAAACAAACGATAATATGATGTTGGAAACAATGCTAAAACCAATTATAGATCCTCTCAATGAAATGGCAAAACACAATAATCATGGTTCGAATAATAATGACACTGATCGTGACAACGAAGAATTAAAATGGGATTCTAAGACAGTAAAAACATTAAAATATAGTCCGTCTGAACAGGAAAATAAGGAAAGTTTCGTTGATAAAACATTTCTGAGAAAATCATCAGAATCTAGTTCAAATACTACCGATGCTGAATTAAATGACAGTAACGCTAACCTAGATGATGCCTTATCTCATGAAAGTGTCAATCAAAATGATTCTGATACAACCAACAATGCTTCGTTTAGAACATCTGATTCGTATGCTTCTCCTCGTGAAGACCCCGTTTGGCAAAAACAATATTCGTACACAAATATTCCTTTTGGTGTACGAATGGAGCGTGGCAAGCTAATGTTTGGATCTTATCCGATTTCAGTGAATGACCAAAAACTCAAAATATGTGGGGAAAGTATTCATTTAACGCCAGGTTTAAACGATTTATTGTTTAAGAAAATACCTGATTTAAGTCTCGTTACTGAAGACGATAAACGATTTTATAAAACTTTGTTATTAAAAACAAATGCTCATAGACGTGATTTTGATCCAAATAAACCAATAAAAAGCAATAAGGGCATGAAATATTTATATGTGATAAAACCACTTTTCAAATTATCTAAACAACGATCAGTAAGTGAAGAAATTCATGTATCCGGCCATGGACTACCATCAATGAAAAAAGTAAAGAAAGACATTGCGTATGTGTATTGGGATGACCCGAACGAATTAGTAGAGAGATTAAAATTGCTTATAGCAGCACGCGATGCTGGTAATACAGGGTTAGGTAACGAAATTATATCTATTATTGAAGAACTGCGTGAAGCTGGCATAGTCAAATAATATATAAATAAATAAAGTTTATTTTTTTAACAGTCGTACTTTGACTTTCAACTAAACAAAACAAAAAATGAATATAGACAAATTTGGTCACCATGTTCATAAGCGCTTGCGTGCTGGAGAGATTTATGATCTCAAGTACAAGGCTTTGCTTCGAACAGAAGCGGGACATTTTGATTTACAATCATTGCGATTAAAAGGTGTTGTGAAACCTTTAGCACCTGATGATGCAGTAAATAAACAGTACGTTGACGAATATATTCAGAACATGTACGATAAGAAGCACATAGACTCGTTATTTCAAATTATAAATAGTCAAATTCATCAACTTGCATCTCAGTTATAACTCAACTTTTACGCAAAGAAGGAGATAGATAATATTTTGAAAATAATAAATGACGGCAAAGGAACAAATAGTGGACGAGATCCATAGATCTGCGCGAAAAAGATTTAAGCGGCGATCAGTTCTACTTAAAGGGATTGATGATTTATGGCAAGCCGATTTGATCGATTTACAGAAATTTCATAAGGTTAACAAGGGATATAAGTATATTTTGACTGTCATTGATGCCTTTTCGAAGTACGCATGGTGTTATCCTATAAAATCTAAGACAAAAACGGAAGTAAAACATGCATTTGAATTTATTATAAAATCGTCAAAACGACAACCTAAAAACTTACAGACAGACTTTGGAAGAGAGTTTTACAATAACGATCTATGTTGCTATTTAAAGTCTTTGAATATAAATCATTATTCGACGTATTCAATTATGAAGGCATCTATTGTTGAAAGACTGATAAAGACAATTAAGCTTAAACTGTACAAATATTTTAGTTTGATTGGTAACTATAAATGGGTTGGAAATCCTTTAAATGACATTATTAAGTCTTATAATCAAACTATACATCGTACAACAAAATTTAAACCGATTGATGTAAACTATACTAATGAAATTGAAGTTAAGAACAACATTCAAAAATCAGTTTCCAATGGAAATTATAAATCAAATAAATTCAAGAAAGGAGATTGTGTGCGTATTAGCAAGTATAAAAGCTGCTTTCATAAAGGTTATACACCTAATTGGTCAACAGAACTTTTCACTATTAAACGTGTGAATCACACTCAACCTGTTACATACCATATTGAAGACCAACGAAAAAATATGATATTAGGTACATTTTACGAAAAAGAACTTCAGAAAACTAAGTATCCAGATGTTTACTTGGTAGAAAAGGTACTTAAAAAAAAGGGTAGGAAGTTGTACGTTAAGTGGTTAGGTCTTAGTGATAGTGAAAATAGTTGGATTGATAGAAATGCTGTCGTATAATATTTATATACCTTCTATAAACTAAACTTTCTCATTGTCATATGAGATATGAAAGGAAGAGGACTTTTAAATAGTGCTATTAATCACTTACCATTCGAACTACACTTACCTGGTTATAACTATTGTGGGCCGGGAACGAAATTACACAAACGGCTAAAAAGAGGTGACAAAGGAATTAATGCGTTAGACACTGCGTGTATGAAACACGATATTGCTTACGATACATATCCTGACTTAGCGGAAAGATACCAGGCAGACTTAGAACTTTATAAAATGGCCAAGCAAAGAAAGAGATCGAAAGATGCAGGGAAAGGAGAAAGAATAGCTTCATGGTTAGTTAGTAAAGTGATGAAATCTAAACTTAAAGCTGGTGCGGGAATGAAAACATTTAAGCGTTTTGTGTCTAAAATACGCACTGAAATGAAAAAGAAAGCTAAAACGAAAGGCTCTATAGTAGATCGTGCACTTGTTGCCGCAAAAAAAGTTTTTTCTAACGATACTATGGTTCGAATACCACGTTTAATACCAATTCCAAAAACTGGTGGTTTACTACCGCTAATACCAATTTTCGCTGGACTATCCGCATTAGGATCATTAGCAGGTGGAGCTGCTGGAATCGCTAAAGCTGTGGGTGATTACAAAGCTGCTCGAAAAAACTTAGCTGAATCAGAACGGCATAACAAGATGATGGAATCTATTGCATTGGGAAAAGGGTTACATATTAAGCCATATAAAAATGGGAAAGGTTTATGTATTAAAACTTCAAAAAACTAAATCAGAGGTTACCCAGACGTGCTCTTACGAATATTGATATTTTAAAACACTCCTCTATTATCCCACATTTTCGAGGAGTTTATATGAGGGATAGCTTACCAAAGCGTCCCAAAAAAGTTGAATGTGGAATCCTTAATTTGGATAGTTCTGAAAACAATGGAACTCACTGGGTAGCCTATGTGAAAGATAATAGTTATTGTGAATATTTTAATAGTTATGGTGACCTTCCACCTCCGATAGAATTACAGAGGTATTTAAACAATTATAACATATGTTATAACTACAATAGATATCAAAAGTTTGACACTGTAAATTGCGGTCATTTATGCTTAAAATACTTAAATAATTATTGGTGTAACCGTTTAAATAACATTGCATAATAAACAGCTTATCAGTAACACGATGTCTTTCACTTTGTCTATAACTGGAAACTCCGCCAATTTAATAACGAACCATTCACCACCTTTACAACTAGATGGTGAATATGAATGTGGACTGTTGTATATGTCATCGTTTAATTCAATACCTAATATAGACTATAGAAATAATAAGTTTTATTATGGAGAAAACGAAGTAATTGAAATTCCTGAAGGATCATATGAACTTCAAGATATTGAAGATTACCTTAAAGAACACCTTCAAGGATGCACATTTACCTTGAAATGCAATAATAATACCTTGAAAACATCAATTTTGTGCACTAAAAATATTTATTTCGACAAAGAAAATTCTATTGGAAGTTTACTTGGTTTCGGAAAAGAATCTATTCAGGCGAATATATTAACAGAATCTCTCTTTCCTGTGTCCATTCTGTCTACAACTATAGTCCGAATCGAATGTGACATAGTGAGCGGTTCATTTGTTAACGGAAAACCTAGTCACATAATACACGAGCTGATACCGTCCGTACCCCCCGGCTATAGGATAATAGAGACACCTAGAAACGTTATCTATTTCCCTGTAACCCAAAATAGTTTAAGTTCAATTACAATAAGAATATTGGATGGTAACCATAATTTGGTTAATTTACGGGGTGAAGAGATCCAAATATATTTACACCTTAGAAAAAAATGATAGACTTTAATAAAAGTTCAGTAACATTTAAAAGTAGTACTAGTATGCATCAAGCAATCAAGAAAAGAAGACGTAAAGTGAAACTTTCAAAAGAGAATAAACAATTTCTCCAATACCTAGGTCTCTTAAAATGAGTATATTAAATTTAACAGAGCCTTTTACCTTCGATAACTCAATTGAGAGTTTCGAATATCATTCGTATAAGCCGTACGTAACCAGTTTTAATTTCAATGATGAAATACGGATACCTATTAACCAACAAGACCTTAACGTTTTACCATCAGCGAGTGCTATATACATAGAGGGTACTATAACTGTATTCAACAGAGAAACGAAAGCAAAGGTGAACAGTGTTCTATTTACCAATAACCCCATACTTCACCTATTTCAAGATATTCGATATGAACTTAATGGAATCGAAATAGATAAAATTAAAAACGCAGGGGTTACAACAACTATGAAATCTCTCGTATCCATGAATGAACTTGAAGCCTCGATGTCCAAATTATGGGGTTGGGATATGAACGGTACAAAAAATGTACATGGAACATTCTCTGTATCTGTTCCTTTAAATAAGGTTCTTGGATTTGCTGAGGATTATAACAAAATTATTATTAATTGCAAACATGAACTTATTCTTTTAAGGTCCAATACTAACTTAAATAGTGTTAAATTAAATGTAAATGAATACATAGACCATATCACCATATCTAAAATAGTATGGCGTATGCCTCACATTAAGGTTTCTGACCGAGAAAGATTAGGTCTACTGAAATATTTGGAAAGAGATCGCGCTATTCAGATAGCATTCAGGAATTGGGATTTGTATGAATATCCACTTCTACCTGAAACGTCAAAGCATTCTTGGGCTATCAAAACTTCATCTCAAATTGAAAAACCGCGTTACATCATAGTTGGATTAAAAACAGCGCGAAAAAACCACGCTGATAAAGACATGACAGGCTTTGATCACTGTAATTTGAGAGATGTTAAAGTTTTTTTAAACTCGAGTTACTTTCCTTATGAAAGTTTTGATGTCAGTTTTTCGTCTGAGAAGTTTGCTATATTATACGACAAGTATGCTAAATTTCAACAGTCTTACTATAACCGTGTTCAAGCACCTTTGCTGAGCCCGGAAGAATTTAGAAATAAAGCCCCACTATTTGTCATTGACTGTTCTCGACAAAACGAAACCTTGAAAACAGGATCAGTTGATGTACGGATTGACATAGAGTGTGAGTCAGATATACCTAAACAAACCTCAGCTTATTGCCTTATTTTAAATGATAGTATTATTGAATATAAGCCTCTAAGTGGTATTACGAAAAAGATTTCGTAATGACGGACTACATATTCGTAGACCTTCAAGGGTTTAAAATAAATGAAAACATGTTTATTGTAAAGGAATTTGTATATAGTACACTACTGTATACTCAAGTTTTTTTAATAAAGCCCCCGTTTACATTTTCTAAATTATCCGAAAATGAAAAAAGGCATACAAGATGGTTAGAAAAACACTTCGGGTTGTTCTGGCAAGAAGGGTATGTTGATTTTAGAGAATTTAAAAGACTTATTGTAAACCACATCAAAGGCAAAACGATTTTTGTGAAAGGCATGGAAAAAAGTCTATGGGTTAAAAAATTGTGCCCGGACTGTACTATTATAGATTTAGGTGAAAAGGGCGCTCCTAATTTAAAAGAGCTGCATAAAAAATATTGTTTATTGGAGGGTATTTATAATTGTGTATATCATAAGAAAAATTGTGCGTTAAAAAATGTACTATGTATTAAAAACTGGTATTTAGATAAGGATGAAAACAATTATTGATTGTATTTTCTTTTGAAATAAAATATAATAATACAAAATACTTTTGTTTTTAATTTATACTCACCCTTATAGAAACTTCCTTAGAAAAACCTAAATACAGATAAGATTTATACGTTATGAGATCGATAAAAAAAGGTAAAATAAAAGTTCAATAAAATAATATATAAATTAGCATAAATCTTTTCCGTATTTAAGGAAAGAAAATGATGGAACTCTGCTAGAAATGAAACAAATCATATTACTTATAGGATTTTTTTTTTATTAAATTGAATAAAATCACATACATAATGTTTATGATATTACAAATTACAACTATCTTATTCGAATATCTCTATTAGTACATAGATTTATGGCCCCATGATATCGTAGAAAATTGGTTCTGCAGTATAATACGTTTGTCGTCATTTGACGACAGCGCTACTTTTTTTACAGATTGTGTAAAAATAACATGTTTTAAAGATTTGAATACAATATTCGTCTTTCGTAACTTTTCTCTATTTAACAATACTTTTTTATAGTGTTCAAAATCCAAATGACGCACAACATGTTTTTTTGTACCCTTAGCTTTCTTGACTTGTTTACTTTCTGTTTTGATACAATACAATTTTGACCGAAGGCCCACAAACTCGCTTATTATTTCACCGCCAAGTTCGTCTTTAAATAAACCCGGTATTTTTTTATTTTGAGGAGTTATGCCATGTACGTTGCTTACAGAATAATTGCTGGTATCGAAATAAGGTTGAAAGTTCAATTTAATATCTGAATATACATTTTCTGTGGTTATCGTATACAGCCACGAGTCCGTATCAATGTAACAAACACTTAAATTAGTCCCGTAATAAGGTTTCATGTAAGAATAATGGAAGTCATACATGTGAGATTTTGAAATTTCCAAAACGGTAAATCCTACGTAAATTGGTCGATCAAGTTTTATAGATTCAGGATTCATTTGTACTGCCACGAAATTTTCAGAGAAAATGGTTGAGCTATGATAATTAGGTCTACCTATTAAGCACTCTGCTCCATATTTCTTTTTAGTTTTGTTTTTACAGTCATTCCATATATTAACTAACATTACATTTAACCTTTTCTCGGGGTCTTCAAGAGTCTTTCCAAAAATAGCATTATTGAATAGTTTGCAT
This sequence comes from Epinotia bilunana, assembly GCA_947049275.1. Classification (NCBI taxonomy): domain Eukaryota; kingdom Metazoa; phylum Arthropoda; class Insecta; order Lepidoptera; family Tortricidae; genus Epinotia; species Epinotia bilunana. The sequence goes on along the minus strand of OX346259.1, from coordinate 24,230,809 downwards.
AGATTTTGCTCAAATACAGATGTAGCTTTCTGCCTCAAATGCGTGTTTAGATCTATGTATTGCTTTAAAAATTGACTTTGTTTAAATTGTATTACTCTATGAATTTTTTTTAGGACCAATCCATGCTTCATACATGTTTTTAAATGGACGTAATGAATGACGTACTCGTATTTATCATATAAATTCGGTATAAGTTTAGGTTGCTTTGAACCAGGAGGCACGAATTTTTGCGGGCAGAATGGAATGTCATTATGATAGTCGTGCAAGTGTTCAGGATAGGAAAGGTCTACTTCGAGGATAAAACCATAATCCGAATCTTCTGGTACTGACATGATATCTAGTTTATCTATTTCATCCTGCTGCAATAATTTAAAATCGGCATAAGGTAAACTACCGCACATAGCGTACCCGTATAAATTATTACAGTCTATGTATAGTAAATAGTTGCTTGGAATATTAGGATCATAATTATGCATATATTTATTGTTCGCGCTAGCATATCGTGTGGAACATAAACATATACCCCCACGAATGCCCTTTTGAATCATTCGAATTATTTCGAGGTCATTTATGAGTTGTAATTTTATATCAGTTATTAGCAACATGGCATCAAAACTTAAACTTGGAGCGGTTAGATAAAAAGCAGGATCTAGTCTATAGTTAACCTTACAGGTTTGACGAAACTTTTCGAATATGTCAGCCAATAACAATACATCGGATTTAAGGTAAAGATCAGTGTATTCTCCTAAATTATTAAGTACGAATGATTTCCAAACCAGGTTAGCATGCTCGTAATCATATTTCGATATATTGTCATCAGTTAACGAGTTGTAAAAGTAATGATGCTGAGGTAAAGATTGCTCTTCATAGCGACTCCAACTATCCATATACTGATACGGGTACACACCTTTACGCTTCAGTAGGTCAAAGTGCTCTTTTAACGGATAAAAATGTGAAAGGTGTTTAAAATCTTTCGTGTTTAATGTACTTACAAGTTCTTCTAAACTAGCGCCTAAAAATTTGTACGAGTCCACAAAACGGACAGGCATAAATTTATTTTGATTATTGATAAAGTATTTGGTAAACGATATATAATTCTCTTTGTTTTTCGCTATAACGTTCATATGACCACGCATTTCTCCCAATTGACGTATAAACAAATGACTGTCGTATCCTGATAAGTTATGAAAAAATACGGGAACGAATTCAGGTAACCGGTAACGTATATTGCAATAAGAATGGGCTGCACCTCTGTAACGCCCTGTTAAATGACAATGATCCCTTACGGAATCGCCGAGCAACAACTTGCGACAAATAAAACAATGTTGAGCATTTGAAAAATCATTTTCATCGTTTTCCGTCATAATTAATGGCACAGGGTTTGAATAAATATCGTGTATTGTACAGATATCCCTTTGCAGATATTCGATAAATTTTGCTATACAGTCTTTTCCCCGATATGAAACATATTTATTGAGAGAACTGTCATATGAACAAACAATATAGTACGCAAATGCAGCTGGTACATGTTCCTGTAATTTAGTAGTACTCTGATTGCTGCTTTTTTCCGTATTTGGTATCAATAAACATTCGAAATCCGAATAAATTATAAATTGCAGATCTTGCAAACGCTCATAATTTTTAAATTGTATATGTTCATTTTGATCGGGTAAAATAGTCTTTACACCTCCACATACATGAGCACCAAACTTTATTTTACTGTTAAAAAATATCAAACATTCCTCGCACAGAAACAATGATCCGTTGTGTTTTGTCAATTGGCTTTTAAGTAATCGGCCTATATTCTTAATAAGACAGTAATGCGTTTGTCGACCGTTTTCTAACAATAATAAATTAACATGATGTTGCTTGCGACGTGCGGTTTTATACAACGGACCGACAACTTCAATTTTATTCTTCAGTGCGTACACATTAACACTTATATTTTGGTTATTTTTTTCGAATATTTTGATGTCATTCAATCCCACCGGAAAGGTCATGTTCTTTATATTGAGATTGGCTTCAAAATGCGGATATGAAGTTACCCTATGAGCATTATTTTTAGCGGGAAATAAAGAAGCCATTATGCACCATAAAAAACAGAACGCATCATTGTTTTGAATATTAATGCACGCTCGTTTAAGTTTTATATTTTTAGGTAAGTCTATGAAACCTGACGCTCTCAGCGGATTATACTTACAGATGTTTAGTTCTAGGTATAAATTTCGCATGAAAGCCCAGCCACTATCTCTGTCTTGAAAGTCATCAATTTTTCGGCAAATCAATTGTAAAAGATTTGAAAAGATTTCATTGAAATCATAATTAGGGTGTAGAATCATATTTTGTGTCGCAAATGATTTTATTTCACATGTATCGTTTTTGAGTAAAGAAAATTCTGCAAATAATTCAAAATTTACTTTGATGCTATTGAAAACTGATTGTTTTGCATCCAAAATTTTATGAACGCGTTTACGAAGACTGCGAATAAACTCTGCAGGAGGACTCGAACATGCTAGTTCGCCTTCGTGTCCGCGCACGCGGTACGACGCTATTTTATTACGGAAGGCGCTCGCTATTTTTTCTATACCGTCGCCCTTATCGATACCAGTATTATTTTTGTGCATTGTACTTCTTAAATGCGCGGAAAATGCTCGACTAGCAACAGATGTTTCGCAAACTGAACAAAATATCGATTTACTACTCATTTTTATTTTAAATTCTAATTTAACCAATTTATGGGGCCAAAAATTAATATACAGCCTTGGGCAGAAGTATTGAGCACCTTATATTTTCCTTCGTAGCTTTATATACTGCAATGTGTTTAAAATTCTAATATTAAAAACGATGCGCAATTTAATAAGGTATTTATGAAACCAGAAAACTTTTATTCATAAGACTAAAGTACCGTTTTAAAGCATGGGTGCTCAACGCTTCTTGCCAAGGCTGTATCTAGTCTATTGGTCTACAATTAATTTAGTCGCGGTAAAACACTCCTTCTTCGGTGAAACGTTCCCGACACAATTTTAACGCTTTATTTATAGTTGAAACCTCCGGTGAATTCGAATCAAGGCAAATTTTTAGCGTAACAAGAGCTTTTTCCCATCTATCTTTTGATGAAACGGATTTTATGTCGGCAAAATTATATAATTTCAAATCAAGATAGAGGTCGCCCGACAACTGGCTATTTCGACGCACTTTACCTTGGGGAACTTTGCGTATCAGGGTAGACTGAAGCGCCGCTTTATCTTCTCGGAACGACGCACGAAAATCTTCGTCTTCGCTTTCACCGCCAATTAACCATCCCGATTGCTCGCCACTATGCTTGTGCGCTGGTTTTTCATGCCTGAAAATCATAAAACATGTATTTTAATACTCATCAAATTCATCCTACTTAACGCATAAATGTTAACAAATTCAAGGTTAATGTGAAAAAAAAAATAGGTTTGTAATTACCGTTGTATAGGAGTTTCGATCTCGGATTCAGAAAGCACGTTCTCTTTTTTCGACGATTTCAGCTTCTTAGTCCTATAAAGATAAAAAGGGTAACTAAAAATAGAGCTCATCAAGGACATGTATTTATTAAAATAATAATGACATGTCTAAGGGCCTCTACGCGTTGGCTTCGGCTCCGCGCATGCCTTCCAAACGTCCGGGATACTATTGTCCCGTGATTGAAAACGACACAAATAATAAATAATAAAAATGCATTATTTACCTCGTATTGTTGACTGACTCGATCGATTTCGTAGAAGTTATCGAAGGCACGATACTTTTTTTCGATTTTTTTGTCTTGTTCAACCTAAAATAAAATGTTACATTTAGTAAATCTCATTTCATTCAAATTCAGTAAAACTGGTTGGAAATGTCAAAACTAGTAAATTACTTACCCCGGTTCAGGACGATCTTCGGATTCCGAAGGCACGATTCTCTTTTTTGATGTTTTTGGCTTCCTGTAAATGCAAGAAAAAATATTAAGTACACAATTTAGCGTTACGAATTAAATAAATCATGTCATAGATATTTAATTGAATTACCATGAAGTTGGTTGGTTGTTTTCCAGCTCCTTATTCTTGCTAATAGGCTTAATGACTACTTGTTCGTCAGACGAGTACTCAGAATCATACCTGTAAATAACAAGGATATTAAAAATAATAATCATACATGATTAAGAATGAACAAAAATAATTATCATACCTACAAGTTAGGTACATAAAAAGTAAGTTAAATTATTAAAAACTTACGAACATGATTAATGCAGTGTTGTGTTGCTGGCCCGTCGAAAGCAAAAGTAAAAATGATCGTTTTAACAAGTGAGATCCTGTCGGAGAAAATCGTTCCCAGTAGTTCTCAACCTTTCAACGTTGTCACAATTAGTTTCTAATAACAGTATTGTTACAGAATACGTAAAAAGTATGTTTTTTAAAGGTTTGATACCTCAGATACCGTTTTGTACATTAAGCAAATGTGTAACAAACAAAAGTGTCTTGTTAAATTATATAGCGCCTGCGCTAATTTCAAAGGCACGGCTCTTATTACAAACGGACGCCGACCGCGTACCTATCGCAAACTGTCTTTTGTCTCGCACATCATATAATATTTCCTTCGTGCAAGAGTAACCCAATGGTAATAACTTATCAATGCGATTAAGTTTGAACTACACTGAATGCGATGATTTGATACACATGTTTATTTATTGAAATCGTGTCGGAACCTGTATGCAATGAAAATACCTATATGATGTCTTATGCATGATTATATGATCCGAAATCATGTTATAACTTGTGTTGATTGCATCAGAGTAATTATATAGGTACTTAATAAATAAATCGATTTGTAGTAAACCATTTCTACTCCAATTCATTAGACCGACACACGTTGCCATCGTGATCGCTGATAATTGCAATGGAAAATAATAAAATGGTAAGTCCTCCTTATTTCAAATAACAAATATTTTGGGAACAAAAAATGTACTTTTTGTAAGTGTGCCTAATATTAATGATAATGTTTAATTATTTTTTTCCTTTACAGATTAAATCCAGTTCGCAGCCGATAGACATTTTCAAAGAAGTTGAAGGGCCAAATTTTTACTCTCAAGTTACACATGATGACCCATTGTTGTGCTGTTCTCAAGATATAAACGCCTACTTGAAGTACCAAAACGATTATTTAAATCATGAACAAGATGTTCCTTTACCAAAAGTTTCTAAACGCTCGAAGGAAACCTCGAAGAAAACGGGAAATAGCAAACATAAAACCCCCGACAATGGATTAAATTCGTACATCATTAAAAAGGTTAAGAAAGGCAGGCGAATGATAAAAATAAGTATATCAAGTCTTGAAGTGGACAACGAGTCTAAAGAGGTGGCAGTGCAATATGTTGTAGAAGATAATTTTGATGAAATGCTGAACGCTACGGAACAATTGGTCGATAAAATTGTTAAAAGATTAAGCAATGTTAGTTATTAACTATCTTGAAATATTATAATTCATGAAGAAAATAATATTTAAGTCCGTGTATGTTAAATGTAGCAAGTTGCGTACCATTAATATTTTGTTACTTTGTTTTATAATAAATGTACTGTTGTAAGTAAAATAAAAATAAAAGGATAAATTGTTCAGACATTTCTTTCATTTAATTAGTTTTATATCAAATGCGAAACATTTCTTTAATTTAGTTAATTTTATATCAAACGCAAAACGACAAAAAATTAAAATCAAATCATTGCAATCAGTGTAGTTCAATCTTAATCGCATGTAGTGTTGAATTTGGGATTAGCTGTACTTGTGCGGTCGATAAGTATCTATAGATGTCCTACCGAAGCTCGAAGCACAAATTTGATCACTTCGTCTGAAGTGGAGTGCAAATATCGTAGTCAAACAGGGTCCTAAGACGAGGGGTCTCTGTAAAGCATAGAGCCAAGTATAATTCCATCTACGTTGTAATTATTTGATGTTGATTAGTATCTTTTTTAACAATAAAAACACGCGCTCGCTCGATAAACAAATGCAATGAGCAGCCAAGTAGAATGACTCAAATTTCAATGAAATGCGTGATGGCAATTTAATTACAATGTTCAATGTAGCTACGTTTTATAATGCAATATGATCCAAAATTTCCATTCTAATGTCAACCTTATATCTTTATTAAAGATTCTGATTCGCAAAAACTAATCTGGGACATAAGTTGTAGCTGTAGTTTTTATTACAAACTTTATTATTAGAATCAAGAACATGTATTTTAAAAATGTATTCTTAAAGTCTATATTACTAAGTAATTTTAAAAGATGACGTGCGAGTACGTCACATGCATTAGCCAATCAACGGGTCAGGTCTACATCACGCTTATGAAGTTTTTTGTATCGTTTGTATAAATACAATTTCAGTTTAATTGTTTGTCGGGAAGTTGACGACCGAACGACCCCAACACGTAAATCTTGCATCTTGGACTTGGCCACCCGGGGTGCGAGTAGTGTTGACTGTAAATGCGAAACATGGGGTACTCTATACCTACGCGGTCGATAGCGTATAGATACCATACCCGGAGGGGGTTCACTCAGAGCACCGCAATCTTATGCCAGAAACTGCTTTCTGGGGGTTGCGAACATATCTGGCGAACTTGATCAACTCGTCAGATATTGTGCGGTAAACACCATAGTTAACCCAAATCGGGAGCGCTATGAGGGTTCTTAGGACCCTTGCATGCAAACCGAGTTGGCCGCCTCGGAATGCGTGTTGTGTTCAAGCTTTTGCTTTTTGAAATCACGACTTACGACTTGTATTTGCTTGCTCATTAAACTTTAATCCAGTTGTAAAGTTTCAAAGATGATTAGTGCGGCACCCAGATGCGTTTCAGAATAGAAAACAGTTAGCCATGATTGCGTAGATACGATTGAGTTTCAGAACAGAAAACAAGTTAACCATGATACTGTATATGCGATTGAGCGTTTCGGAACAGAAAATAAGTTAGCCATGATTGCGTAGATACGATTGAGAGTTTCAGAACAGAAAACAAGTTAACCATGATACTGTATATGCGTTTGAGCGTTTCGGAACAGAAAATAAGTTAGCCATGATTGTGTATATACGATTGAGCGTTTCAGAACAGAAAACAAGTTAATCATGATACTGTATATGCGATTGAGCGTTTCGGAACAGAAAATAAGTTAGCCATGATTGTGTATATACGATTGAGCGTTTCAGAACAGAAAACAAGTTAATCATGATACTGTATATGCGATTGAGCGTTTCGGAACAGAAAATAAGTTAGTCATGATTGTGTATATACGATTGAGCGTTTCAGAACAGAAAACAAGTTAACCATGATTGTGTATATACGATTGAGCGTTTCAGAACAGAAAACAAGTTAACCATGATATGATACTGTATATACGATTGAGCGTTTCGGAACAGAAATCGATAGATTTCTGTTCTGAAACGCTCAATAATACACTACTCAAGAATGTCAAAAAAAAGAAGGATGGATGCGGTCTATGATGCAGCGAGTGACGTCAATCTATCGTCGATAAGACCTCCTTTTAAGAAACCTAAAATAGGGTGTATAGTGTGCTCGGGTAACCACAAAAGTATAAACTGTCACCAATTCAAGACAAACAGTGAAAGGAGACGGAGACTCTCTGATCGTTGCTACAGATGTCTAGGAAGAGGGCATTTTATCAGCCAATGCTATTCTAAGAAGCTGTGCTTTATCTGCAAGAAGGTGGATCATGCTGACTTCCTTTGCCCATATATAACTGCTAAAGGTGACGCTAAAAGGGAAGTCGTTACACAATCGACGAGTGATAAAGGGACAACGCGAAAGGATACAACCCGACAATTCCACATAAAAGACAACTGGGTAACTGCTCTGCAGACTGCTGTTCTTAATGTAAAGGGAGATGGATATCAAGACCAAGTTAAGAGCAGAGCTCTACTAGATTCAGGGAGCCAACGGGCATACGTCACGAAGGAATTAGCGAGAAAACTTAACCTTACCACCTTGGAAGAAAACGTGTTGACTGTGTTCACCTTTGGAGCCGATGTACCTCAAGAAATAGAAAGCCCGCGAGTAAGAATCTATATAAGTACCCGCTCTGGTGCATCCATAGCTATGACAGCTAATGTCGTCCCTATGATTACTCATGGCATTCCATGTCTTCATGTGGACCAGAAGGATTGGCCAACCAGATTCGACATAGCAGATGACGGTTCACTAGCGGATCGAGTGGATATACTCATCGGAAACGATTATTACTTCTCCTTGATGTTGACAGAGAAGATCAAGATACAGGACAAACTATATTTAGTAAACTCGGAGTTGGGTTGGATTATAAGCGGAAAGACGGACATTACACCAGTCAATGAACTGTCGGTTGTCACATATTTTCAGACAAATTTGGAAATGAAGCTGAGTCAACCTGATCTTCCACTAATTGAGACTAGTGTCAAGGAACTATGGGAACTTGAAGCAATCGGTATCTCCGACTCTCCCAAAGAGGACAGACAAGAAGAAGCTCTACGCCATTTTAATGACACCACACAGTTCCAGGATAACAAATACCAAGTCTCCTGGCCATGGATAGAGTATCCACCCGATCTGAAACCCAACTTCGGTCTGGCACGGGGACGTCTAGTTACTCTAGTGAGGCGATCTGACAAAGATACATTAGCTTCATATAATCAACTTATTATGGAACAAGAAATTTTAGGAATCATAGAGAGGGTACCTGAGAGTGACATCCATGCTTTGGATCACCCAGTACATTACCTTCCTTTTCATGGAGTAAAGCAAGTCAATAAGCCTATGCGCATTGTCTACGACGCCTCATCCTATATAAAGGAGAATAAAAGTATTAATTTTACTGTGCCTTTACTGTGGACCAATGATGCCGGAGGACTTGACTGGTCTTTTATTGAAATTTAGAACCCATAATATAGGTATTTGTGCGGATATGGAAAAGGCCTTTCTACAGATTGGTCTACAAATGAAGGACCGTGACGTCACCAAGGACGGACTTGTGGATCAAGGACATAAAATTACCAGTTGATGATTCTAATATTCTACACATGCGCTTCCAAAGGATCCCGTTTGGAGTAATTTCCTCTCCCTTCCTTTTGAATGCGACCATTAAATACCATCTGTCTCGGTCGTGCTCGGACACCATGAGAAACCGAGCCCAAGAGATTTACGTGGACAATATGGTGACCGGTACTGAGACCACCGAAGAAGCTGTCAACTTGTATGAAAATGCGAAGCAGAAATTCAATCAGATGTCCATGAATCTCAGAGATTGGAGCTCAAACTCAAGAGGATATCCAGATGAAATACTTTCCAGAGGAATTGGCTGGTAAAACAACCAATATGAAGAGGAATCTGGACCTGTTTAAAGATGAAGATGGAGTACTGAGGTGTAAAGGACGATTTAAAAACGCTAATTGGACGTATGATAAGAGATACCCACGGAATAAAGAATCCATTGGAAGTGGTGAGTGAGCGTTCCCGTGTCGCCGAACATGAGCAATAATAAGCATACTTCTTGCACAGATTATTGTCAGTCACCTAGCGACCGCACGCGGCGTATGACATGAGTAAATATTTGTTTACTTGAGGAAAATGCCGTATTGCGTTATTGAAAGCTGCTCCAATAATAGCACATAAAAAACTTGTCTCATGGAAGTATTTCTTATCATCGTTAAGTAATATTTTAGAATACGTATAAAAAAATATTTAATTTTCAATTTCTTAGACACAATTTGCGCCTGTAGTCAAGGAAATATCAATTCTATTTCTCTAACAATAAAGTTCATAATCCTGTGTATTATTTCGCTACTCAAATCGTGAATGCGCAGCAAATTTCCCGAAGGTTCGCTACTCAAATGCTGTGGCTAAGGTCGATACTTGTTATCGATAAACCAAAAGGAAAAAGATTATATTTTTATGAGTAATATGCAGAGCCCGGAATTCTCGTAGCACTTTTGAGCTGTCATAGGGACTTCTCGTTTATCGACTTCCGTTTATACATATGTATTATTGTATAATTGGAAGTATTGTAGTGTTATAAATATAAATTAAAATAATAATATTTTGTTGTTTATTGCTTATTCCTTTGATTGCTTTTTAATTTTTATAATTTATGGATTGCTTACCTATGCCTCTTAATCAGGACAAAGACCATTCTTATTATTTATAAGAAAAAAAAAAATATTATTATTTTAATTTATATTTATAATTTCCTAAAAATTGGTATCCAAAGATTATCTCGAAGAGATCGCTCATTCGCGATAAGACTGCGTGTTGTTACGTCTACTCGTAATCATATTTTACATATTGTATTCTGTATTTATTGATATACATAATGTATAATCGGAAGTCGATAAACGAGAAGTCCCTATGACAGCTCAAAAGAATTCCGGGCTCTGGTAATATGTATCTGAATACACAATAAAATAACTATTATAATGTTATAGTTTTCCTAAAGACACAAAAACCAAGGAAAAATGCATTGATGCCACGGGGAGGAAGGATTGGTTTCCGCAACGATTCAACACCATTTGTTCGAAACATTTTGATGCAACTCATATTTGAGTTTCGCAAAAGGAAATCGCTTCATTCATGAAGATTCAATTCCCACGCAGAGTATTGTATGTAGCGTAATTACGAACAATTAATTCAATTCGCAATACGCACGGCGAACTACTGAGATTTAGTTTCCTGTTATCCCGCACAACGAACAAATTTGACGGTAAATTCTCACTAGACCGCACTCGCACAACGTCGGCAGTGTAGATTGCTGTTAAAATAATTCTATATAATATTTGAGATGTGCTTGTATTAAATTAAACAAATTATATCCCTTGTTTATTAGAAATCTGTGTTTAATTGCTACTAAATTTATAAAAAAAGTAATTTAGTACAAATGTTACCTACTACCTATTATATCATAAACAAGATTTTATTAGAAACAATTTGTAAATAAGTCTTAGCTTAATATTTACCGTATGAATATCATATAAATATCGATAGTCAAACTCAAACCATACCCACATCCCTATTCCGTTACAGCCAAATACTCGTATCATCGTACACATTTTGCAGTACATGCGACTTTTCGGTTTCAAGCGGTCGCATCTTATGAATGGAAGGATGTTTTGAAAACACCGCCATCTTGCGTCGAGTAGCCGAACGACCACGCCTCTTGCAAGTCTTGCAACGCATATGGTAACGGACGTAAGAAATATTTACTTGACACTAAATGAGATCGTAAATAGTACTAGTTAAAGTAGATTTTGCATATAAAATTAGCTACCGTTAACAACATATTGGCACAGCACGCTTTAGCAAATCGAAAGCGTATTGCAATTGTGTGTTCGTGTATTATTGAAGTGTGGTTGTGTGCGTGCGGCGACAGTGGTTCTCTATGAAAATCGGTTGAATGCCACTTCCAATGGATTCTTTATTCCGTGGAGATACCCAATCTTACTACCTAAAGACAGTGAATACACTAATAACATCATTATGAAAACGCATAACGACAACTATCACGTCACACCCTCAGTATAGTGCGTCAATCCTTTTGGATACCGCAAGGAAGACAACAGGTCAACAAGGTCATTAGGAAATGCGCTCAATGTATCAAACATGGAGGAGGCCCATTCAAGTTACTTCCTACGCCAGCTGTACCCCCAGAAAGGATTAACTATACAGAACCGTATACGTTTACGGGTATCGATTACCTTAGAACACTATCAATTAAGACTAAAACAGGGACAGAAAAACGATGGATTTGTTTGTTCACTTGTTTAGCAGTACGAGCGATACATCTAGAAGTAGTGCGAGACTTAACTGCGGAGGAAGGACTTCTGGCATTAAGAAGATTCGTATCAACTAGGAACGTACCTGCGGTGATTACTTCAGATAATGCTACAAACTTTAAATTAATGTCCGAGGTCTTGTGACAGCCATATTGCGTAGAAAATAAAATAAAATGGCGCTTCATTCCTCAACTTGCACCATGGTTCGGAGATTTTTATGAAAGTCTCGTAGGTATAGTCAAGAACTGCTTGAAGAGAACCCTACAAAAACATCTACTTACTGATACCCAGCTAAATACCATTATTAAGGAAATAGAGGCGGTCGTTAACTCGCGACCACTCACTTATGTCGACGAGGAATTAACACATATCCTGAAACCTTCAGACTTCATCGCGATGGGACGAACTATCGTCATGGATACCGGTTGTGAGGGACCTCTACCTCGAGGCACGCAGTCGAAGATTGACCTCGTAAACAGCTGGAGAAAAGGCATCATCGTTCTTGACGAATTCAAGGAAATGTTTACGAACAGATACCTTTTGAGCCTGAGAGAGAGGTACTCACACTCGAGTAAACAGCCGAGGTGTACTTCTATTTTAGAACCATCTGAAGGACAGATTGTTCAAATTAAAGGGGACAGTAAGAATAGGGAAAATTGGAAGGTGGGAAAAATCATATCTCTAACTAAAGGAGCTGACAATAACTGCAGGGTTGCTCGAGTTAAAGTAGGTAATACAGAGTATACAAGGTCAATAGCACATCCATACCCGCTCGAAGTTGAAGATGACACCAATGGTGATACTGCATTACTACCTATAGAGGAGCAAGATAAAACAAATGACATTGAAGAAAGACGAAATGTAACAATCAATATAGAAGACGTTGAAATGATTGATAACTCACGCATTCATGAAAGGGAACAGGTAAACCCTACTGATACAGAAAGTATCAGTATAGAGACTGACCCAATAAGGGCAGGTTCGCCTATTAATATAGACATGAGCTGGACAAACGCCGACGACGCCACTGGCGCCTGTCCCGGACCACGACCACAGCGGGAAGCCGCCATCAGAGCCAGAGAGAAGATCCGGCAGTGGACGAGCTCCCTGATCACACTTCTGCTGGCCGCCGGGAGTGTCGCGAATCATGCCTATGGTTCGCGATGACAACAATTTACATCTGACAACCCAAGCGGAAGTAGGGGCTGTCTATGGTGAGTGAACTATAATATCTATGTTAACCACGCCCTTCTGTCAGACGACGGGCGCCGGTTTAAATTGGCGCCCTCCACGTGATATGTATATATTTGTGGTTATATTGTGGTTCGTGATGAGAACACCGACCGGTCCGGCCTTAGGGATTGAGAGCTAAGTGGAACCCCTTTTCTTTCATATATTCTAATACTATGTCTATTTCCAATTATATGGTGAGGTTAGAGCTAACTACCACGTCTTATTGCCCTAGTATTGTAACTAACAGTAATAGAGTTACTTATTCTGATAGATAGCATGCCCGTCCTGATAGCCCTAACTAATAGAAGAGCTTTAACACATTGTACGTGTCGAATTTGTTTCCTCTCTTTCTATACGAGCTAAAGAGCTGCCCGTCCCTGTGTCGGATGGGAGTTCAGTTTGGTGAGTGGCTGCAGAGTACTCTGAGGTAAAGCCTGGCCAGGTAGCAAGATTCGTACTATATTTGAGCCTTAGCGGACAAGGTACCAATATGAGCAAGACAGCATACGCGTACGTGAGCTTTGTGTCCCAGACTGTTATGCCTTGCAGTAACACCAGATAGAGGTGATGCTGCAAGGACTGAAGTGCCCTGTGTGGTACTAGGATTAAGACCCCCTGAGGGCAATGCGTAAAGACCCTGTGAGGTCCATCATGTTTAGGGACAGGCATGGCCGTTATCGGCATTGATTATCAGCCGCGTGTTATCTACACAGACGAAATGTGTGGACAGCAATTGCACCCTTAGGATTATAAGTAGTTACTTAGTTGAAAGATAATGCTCGTTGACCAAGACAGACATACCTTAGGACTTGACCTCTAGTAGTTAAAGCCATTACTATATATCCTCACTAAGTTACAACCAACACAACAAACCCTTGGGGTACTTGGAGAAAGTAGGTGTCAAAATCTACCTTTCAAACAGGTAGATTGGTAGGTGGGGCAGGCAGGTCTGGTAGATGGGACGAGACAGCAGAAACAGAGATAGATGAGAGACAGGACGGGGATCTAGAATTTAAGGTAAGATCCAGGCACCCTTATTGGCTAAGAACTTCACCACGCTCTGGATCCGGTGGTTATGGTGTCCTTGATGGCTCAGCCTATCCGGATCTGGGGGCGTGGCGACATTTGTGTCCGAATAATTTTACGCTCACTAGGTTTATTTTCACGCTGTTCACGACTTCGGAGTTTATTTTTGTACTTAATTAAGCGCTTTGTATTACGAGGAAGTGTACCACGCTCAATCTGCTTGTACGAGCTCAAAAATCTCTTGCCTTAATAATGTCACTTGGCAGCCATTACGTCGCTCAAAGTCCTTAAGGGGTGTACTATTAAAGAATAATTAACATTTATTTAACAGAAGTCGGAGCCGGCTGTCTACATAATTATTAATAATTAAAAATGCATGCATATATTTAAATGGCATTACATTAGATTCATCATTCATGTGTGTTAAGAGTCTAGTCTAGACTAGAAAAGGGCTCCATCCCTTTAAGAGATGATTTCCGATATAAACACCATTCTACGTAGGTACCACCTATGTATTGATCAGGGTCTCTTATATTTCCATACCCAATATAATAGATATTGGTTAAGGCTGTGCATTGGGAATTATAGCATGCTTTGAAACGCCGTTCTGACTAGATTAAGAAACAATAAGGTCTGATTTTCAGATATATGATTCTTGACTATATGATTGTTTATCTGATTTTATCGATACATGATTGCTTAAAATTTCCTCGATAGAAAAGATCATTCCAAAGTTGGGCCTGTATTTTCCTTTTTTTACTCAGCGTCCTCAAACGATACATTATTTTGCGACACAATCAAGTTAATACTATATTATTTTATCTCATCTAAAATCTCACTTTATGAAATTTAAATAAAACGTCTCTATGTTAGGTATTTATTGAAATTTGTCCAAAAAAGCCATTCCCGAAGAGTGTTACATCTCTTTTCCTCGTGTGCGGAAGGCATCAGCGTGTCTCTGTCAAGGGGGCGTGTTCGACTCAAATCAAGGCATCGCCTTAAGCTTATTTTATTGAACGCAAGCACAGCCACGGGATAAACACCTTTGTTCATTCCGGGCTCATTCTTTAAACTGGTGTAAGAATTGTTCAAATCGGATAGAAGTTTTTGAAATTACCACTACATACAAACTTACAAAGCTACAAAAACATTTCACAGACATTGCTTTATTATTAGTATAATAGATCACAAACATTTTGTAATACTAGATAGACTGTCATACAAACGAGACGAAGTGACCTTTCTTCTCTGATAGCCGGTTCGGATCCTTAACGAAACGGCGGTGCTGATCGCATTCCTCGAAAGTTTTTGGTATGACCTTCGTTATCTTAATGTTAAATAATTTTCCTCAAACGGCGTAGTGATTTTTATGCTCCAGATATGCTATCAACGTTTGATAATTTTGAGGGGCTATTTGATTTTAAGATCACAGCCATCAGACAGGTATCAAGAGTAGGTAGTGTAGACGGGTCAGTTTGTTCGGATATTAGATACTATTTACGTGTAACCGTTTCTATTGCTTTATGATATATTTAGTATTTACATTATTGTCGAGGCATGGAAGCAAGCAATTGCAAGCTGAGCATTTGTTTAAAACGGACGACCTTGGGAGTCAGTTAATTAATAGGAAACCGACAAGCGTCATTCTAGCCAAGGCTGATATAGCGCTTTTTTAACCGACGAAAAAAACGGAGAAGGTTCTCAAGTACGCGTATATTTTTTTTAAATGTATGACCACGCATAACTTTGTACAGAGTAGTCCGATTTTGATAATTCTTTTTTTATTAGAAAGAGTATACCTCGATGTTGTGTGTCCCATATGAATTTTAAATAAAAATTTCAACCCTAAGGGTAGGAAAACAGGGGATGATTGATTGTTCACTTACTGATTGAAATGTATGACCACGCATGTTTGTGTGTGTGTGTGTGTGTGTGTGTGTGTGTGTGTGTGTGTGTGTGTGTGTGTGTGTGTGTGTGTGTGTGTGTGTGTGTGTGTGTGTTGTCGTGTGCAAAACCTCACGATGAATGAGCTTTATACCTGACAGTCTCTTGTGTGTAGACCTCTGTCTCTGCATTTCTGCAAAAGCTTGTTCATCGTGAGGTTTGTGTAATACCTTATTTGCATATAACTAGTAATTAAGTTAGTAATTTACTAAAGTAAGCCACAGAAAATTGAAAAATAAAAACTTTTTAACAAAAAATTAAACCACCGAAAAAACTAAAAAAGAAAAAAATTATAAACCTTTTTATTTACTTTAATAACTAAGTTCTTAACCTATTGTAAGTATATATTTTTTACAGAGTATTTTACAGAGTTTATTTTCTCTGTATATATTTTTGTAATTATTTTGAGTTTTTAATTAACCTTAATAACTAAGTTCTTAAATTAATCTAAGTGTACTTAAGTAATTTTGAGTCGGCGCCAAACAATCAATGAACAAAGATTACTCCAAACAAGTACAAGTTACACCAAATCAAATCTTTTAGTTATTAAGGATAATTAAAAACTCAAAATAATTACAAAAATATATACTTAGGTATACTTACAATTACTAAATAAAAAAGGTTTATTATTTTTTGCTTTTCAGTTTTTTTTCGGCGGTTTAATTTTTTAGTTAAAAAGTTTTTGTAAAAACTCCACATAAGATACCAACGTGTATGTATACATTAAATATAATCGTTAATAGGTACTCAATGCATTTTTTGTACTCGCAGACACATAAATTTGGAAAACTATTTCCAGTTCTGTGAACCCATCTTTCTTAGATTCTAGCACAATGATGTCTGGACATTTTCAGTGAAAATTCCCCAGGCAGCTTTAGAAGCACTGAGTTATATGTTAGAGAAGAAGTCTTTAACATTGAAAATTTATTTAATAGCATCAAACAATCTTTAAAGTTCTATACGTACCTACTAAAGTACCTTCTTAAGCTAAACACGTTCCCTGTCCGAATACCCCAGAATGGCTGCTTTTCAGGAGTCCGTGCTTCCACAATGAATTCACAGTTTTGGACTGAATACCCCAGAATGGCTGCTTTTCAGGAGTCCGTGCTTCCACAATGAATTCACAGTTTTGGACTGAATGTCTCTACAGACAAGCAGGAATTTTCGCTTAAACTAGCACTTTTTTTGTTATTTAAAATGAGATTTTGTTTGGCATTCGTCTAACCTGATGAATGTAATTTGTAATTTATGATGGGTCGTGGGTTTGGAGCACTGGGATATTTAAGGGCTTGGATCAGTTACACTGTGTGCTTGTTTACCGCTGACGTGGGTACTAGAAAAAAACACTGTGGTTCTACGAAAACGTTTAATTGTTTTGTGTGGTTTCAAACGACAAAACTTTAATACCGTGCTATTCTCTAGGAACTGACCCATTCAAAAATGTATTCTCTCGAAGGGGACCGAGTATTTTTTCAAATTCCGCCCATGAACAAATCCCTCCTTCGCAAACCGACCGTAGGGGCTGTTCGTTCATATAAAACATGACGTGGTAGTCACTGGACTGTTTATCTGTGCATCTTAAAAATAAAACAAAAACAAGTTACTACTTACCCAGGGTAATCAATCCAAATGGATCAGTAGGGAGAAGTCAGAAACTATAAGGTAAATCTGTTCTAAGGAACCATGACGTAGATTATAGTTTTAATAAAAACCGGCATTTATCTGTGATTGTAGATACCGGGTTTCTTACCAACAATTGAATAAACACTATTAATTTACGCAAGTGATATTTTGAAAATCTTTGAATGTAGAACTTTAGATTTTTAGACAGATTTAACAGGTATTGATTCCCGGTCGTGTATAAGCTTTTTGAAAATATTTGAATGCAGTTTTCTTAAATCTAAAATCGACATCATGGTTCCTAAGAACAGACTTCGCTATATGAGCTGATGTTGTTTGCAAAACACGCCAATTTCGAACACTGGCTTTTGATTGTAATCTATTCCAAATTTAAAAGTTTAACGCGGCCCCATCTGGGGCTTCTGTAGAATACGTAGGCGTCTAGTTATCCATCAGGAAAAACAAAGAGATAGTAAAAGTATCCCTATGTAAGTAATTGAGTTTTTATTTAGTTACTTACTTGTTTAATACCATAACAAGATTCGCTGCAAAAACACTGATTCTGCTGGTTCTCCAATAGCGATCGTGCTTTTTTTCAGCTGCGGTAATAGGCTCGCTATCTTTGAACCAACCAAGAGCTGTGAAAACCATATTCAATGTTTCAACACGACTGAAATATGCCGTCATTTTTCGCCCTTTACCAGCTTTCGCCATTTGGAAACTCTCCAGTAGATCCATTAATGGCTTTCGACCGTACATCTCTGCGTTTTGACGTCCATAGCCGTTTCTGTAGTAATGTAATAAGTCTCCAATGTATTCTAAAACTTTGAGGTCCTCTGTCGTGAATAGGGCACACCAAGGACGAGCCTTGTTCAATCCCGACCAAGTGTAGTGGCATAAATCGTAAAGAGCTGTTATGTTGTCATCTGTGAGGCCGTAATCGATACCCAATCGCCTTTGGATTCTATCCTTCGCCTATATTAAAAATGGAATTGATTAAAAATGGGTTAAGTTAATGTTGAATGCATTTTTAATTAATGTATTTCTTCATGTAGATACCTACGTTTGAGTTTAGTCGATACGTTACTTCTTTAAATTATCAAGGTCGTTTATAATAGTAGTGATATACTTAATAACGTTTATAAAAAAAACCGGCCAAGTGCGTGTCGGGCCACGCGCAGTGTAGGGTTCCGTAGTTGCCTGTCTGTCTTAGTTACATTGACGTGTGGTGCGGTTGCGTCGGCTGAATTTGTACGAAAATTTACCTTTCCAAGTACACATTAAGTTGGTCGACTATTACTCGGTAACTACTTATGCCTAAGTAGGCAAGTGCCCGTGATGGTTATAGTGAATCCATAATATTTTTGAACGAGCTATCCAACGATACCCCACACCATGGGTTTAACGAGAAAAAAAATTACATCCCCGCTTTAGGTGTAAGGGTACCCTACCCTAACAAAAAAAAAAATTTTCAAGATTTTATTGTACTGTTTTGTCGGCGATTGATTTATATACCCAAGCCGAATCACAGTTTTCTAGTAGTAATGGTTACTGAGCTAAGCCAAAGACGGACGGACGGACAGACGGACAATAAGGGTTCCTTGTTGACTACGGAACCCTAAAAAGGGTACAAATTCTCAACAAGCTTTCTAAACACCTATTTATTTTCGATCGCTTTTTTTTTCCTTACCTATCTTTCCAAGTTGGGCCCCTTAACTAATTACCTATAGCTATAATACAGAGAAACGTGCAAATCATGCAGTCCTGAACATTTTCGATCGCTATTACGCTCAGGATTCTGTTGTAGTAATTTTGCTCCCTTGAGACACAATCTACTATTTAACTATACCTGTAGGTACTAGCGTAATAGTTAGACAGTACTTATACTCACTGCCAAGTAATCTGATGAAGTTTTATATTGATTTGATTCTTCACTGAAGATGGGATCTTCCTCGACATCAAATTGAATGGGCTGAAAATATCATAAGCAGGTATAAATAAAGCTGCTCAATGAACGGTATATTCTCGCTAGTTTTATAATATTATCTGTTCTATTAATGGAACGAATAGTTGGATGTTTTTTCTCAGTAGTTATATTAAAATTCCTACTAAATACTAGTAAGAATAGACCAACTTGACGATATTTGATATTATAATACTTACGTCCATAAAATCAAATCCGCTTATTGGGTCTTCGATCTGTACATTTTCGTTCCCAAGCCCTTTGACAAACGCGTCGGCACTGTCTTTGACCCAATGATACTGCGTTGGTCGGAACCTGTAGCTCTCTCCGTCTAATCTTCCTAGCTGGGGATACACCTGTTTCAATCTACTAGCGATACCAAACATTTCCTTGCGCCCCTCATCTCGCAAAGCGCTTTCTTTATCAAACATATCGTTGTCAATGGGCCAGTCTCGGAGATTGTCGATATCTTGAGCGCAAAGTGAACACCTGCCTCTTTCGTAAGACGAGACGACGAGGTCGCGGGTAGCGATAGCTTCCTTCATTCTAGTGGCGGATTTTTGATCGGGGTTGGTTTTACCGTGGCGAAACATGCCCCAAATACTGATCGGTTCACATTCTGTAAACCATTGAGCATTATTATTTATTACGTTATTTTTAGGTTTGACAAACGTTGAGAAAGTTAATTAATTTAATCGAAAATAGTAATTTCATCGGACTTTTTCATAGAATTTCATTTGACAAACGTTGAAATAGTTAACAAAATGGGATTTTTTCTAATGAGTGAATATTATTGTCGCTGTTGTGTCAATTAATAACTTAATACGGTACTTACCTGCAATCTTTATAACCGAATCTCTTATATCCCCTCTCACTGCACTATAGGGAGTATTGCTAGAAAAATATCTGTACGAACAATCCGTGTTCCAAAAACAAAACGAAGATAATGTGATATCTGCATTTATAAGGATAGTAATCACTATTAAACTATAATTCACGTTCATTGTGTTTAAACAAATCAGACCACAAATAAGTTTCTAGGACACTCCCACCTCAAATCAACGATGAGATCATAATAAGACTTATTTTGTCATTTTATGCTAAGACTGGTTTAGGCTGCATCCTAATCAATTCTAATATACGCAGCCACGTGATTCTAAGTTTATCCTTGGATTTTCTTGGCATGCTATACGATAACCGAGTATTATATCAAATCACGAGAACTTACGGTAGGATCCGTGATTTACATATATACTTATGCAAGTTTCAAAGTTAACTGGGAAGTGCCTTTATCGGGTAAAATAAGATGCCATGGTCGGTATTACTCCAGCAGTTCGATCACGTAATGCATTTTACGTACGTTAGGTAGATCTAAATGTAATATTTTATATGGAAAAATTACAGTTTGATCTAACTAACCCGCGTTCAAAACGTTATGTGAGCCCCCAGCGGTGCAATTGTAAGTCGTATGCAAGCCTCAAATGAAAATTGCTTAGTAACGATTGATGCTCATTTACCAATGATACTTATTTATTGTTGATTACCTTCGGCCCACGACATTCTCGTGGAACTGGTTTGTCGTAAGTAATCGTAGCTCCATACAAACTTCCACACGCCCTTTGAAGACGATTTCAGAGATAAACACTATTCTCTGTCCTTCCCCGGGACTCAAACGATCTCTGTAGCAAATTTCATCTAAATCGGTTCAGCGGGTAAAGCGTGAAGAGGTAACAGACCGACAGACACACTTCGCCTTTATAATTTGTGGATTTGGCACAACGGTGATATGAATATTCAAATTCGCACAAACGAAACTTCGTGCAAACGCGTGTCTCGCTTGAGTTTAGATTTTTTTCATTGTAGGTATATGTATAACCGGGGTATGTGCGCCACAGGGATAAGTGCGATTTCATCAAACATATTGAAATCTACTGATATTTTAGAGCTATAGACATTCTTAGATCATCATATCAGCCAGAAGACGTCCAATTTCAGACATAGGCCTCCCCTAAAGAATGCCAAAATGACCGGTCCTATATGGTAGGCGCATTTACCCCATTGGCGCACATGCCCCGACTGACCTCATATATTCGCTTGTTTAGTTAGTAGTTTGTTAGTGTGGGACAAATCTTGGAACAGAATTTTGAACCAGTTAATCGCAACCGATTGAGCTGAAATGTTGGGTGTAAGTAGTTTGGATGACAAATCAATTTTATGGTACCATCGCGCTGATCTGATGATGGAGACAGAAGGTGGCCATTGGAATTCAGTGCTTAACCGACGTGACCTTGTTACTGGTATACAGAAAAGTACAACTGGCAATAAAAGCTGGTACAAACGCCAACACAGTTAACTGACTATCCTGTATTTACAGGGTGTACAAAAAATGGGGTGTGAACCGATCAAGGGCTCAACGTGTTCTGATAAGAAAAACAGAAAAAAAAAAATTGACGCGTTTTTTTTACCTTAGTATGGAGCGTTGGCTGACTGGGGCGACAAGCTCCATAGAAATGTAAAAAAGAAATCGCGTCAAAAAAATATTTATTTCTGTTTTTTCTTATCAGAACACGATACCTGTTGAACCCTTGATCGGTTCACACCCCATTTTTGGTACACCCTGTAAATACAGGATGGTCAGTTAACTGTGTTGGCGTTAAGCCCTTGATCGGTTCATACCCTATTTTTGTTACACTGTACATAGAACCTTATAATAATATAACAATACATATAAAGTGCACGGATGGTCAGTCAGCTGTGTTGTCTATAGTATAATAAAAAAAAATTTTTACAGAAATTTATTACGTTTTAAAGTAGATGGCAGCTGTCATATGGATCAAGATTCGCCGCGACATGTATATTTATAGGTCGTGGGTTTGTAACACTGGGAAAATTAACCGTTTTTCCGGACCGACGCCTAAACAATTTCAAAGTAATTTCAAAATAACGGCCATGTGTCTATTAACGATTTTTATGCAGCTATTACCGATCGTTAAATAATATAAAGATAATAAAGTGCGTCGATAATAGCAACCATAATAAATCATTACCGACCCATAGAAACATAATAAATAGCAACCATAATAAGCTATTACCGATCGTGACTGTACGATCGGTAATAGCTTCTTACGGTTGCTATTACCGACTCATATGGGTCGGTAATAGTTTCTTATGGTTGCTATTACCAACTCCTTTGCTCCGGTTTGGGTCGTTAATAAAATAGGTAACGACAAACATAAAATTAATTACCGACTCATAAAAAGTAGGTAATTTTTATTAATTTGACCTTGTGACTACAAAATCGATTGTTAGTGATTAATATCAGGTCATGGGTTTGTAACACTTTGGGAAAATTAACCGTTTTTCCGAACCGACGCCTGAACAAATTCAAAGTAATTTCAGTCTTACGCGTTAACATTATGATTCATTTTTGGATGAGGTAAATAGAACCTCTGCCTAAAAAGGTTTAAAAGTGTCCCATAAACATCCTATCAATATAATAAATGCGAAAGTTTGGTCGTTTGTATGCTTAGATGTTTGAATGTTTATTACTCAAACACGCTACCTATTTGAATGAAATATTGCTGGAATATAGTTTATAGCCTGGATTAAAATATAGGATAGCTTTTATTCCGAGTCCACGCAGACGAAGTAGCGGTCGGAAGCTAGTACTTAAGTATCATAATAATTGTGACCTTGTTGCAACCATGTATGTGTAGCGCATAATTATTTTCCATCGTATTTTCACGGAAACGGACGAACGTGTCTTGCTATTTCACTCGGTCACAGTACAAATAGTACTGAGGGTGACTAAAGCAGCATGACAAATACGAACGTTTCCGAGAAAATACGATGGAAAATAATGATGCACTGCATCTGCATTTCATTTTAATTTCTTTTAGTTATAGTATCGTTGCTTTAATTTATTTGCTATTTTACACCACGATAATGGCAATAAGCGTATGCGCCTTAGTGAGTCAGTAGTGAAAAACTAAGCTAAGCCTAACAGCACTACCGCACTGAAAGACCTCATTCCTAGAAAGAACAAGTTTCTTTGCCTCATACGATTACTTACTTATTTCTTCTGCAATCAGGGGAAGAAGAAGCTATAATAATAAGTACGTACTCTGTCTTGGAGCCAATACGATTTCATTCCGGTTGCTGTTGAGACAGCTGGGCCCTGGGGCAGTAAGGCTCTCGGGCTCTTCAAGGAGTTAGGCAGACGTCTGAGGGAGATGAGTCTTGACCCCCGCTCTGGGTCATGGCTCGTCCAACTCTCAATAGCAGCAGCTGTTCAGCGAGGCTCGCTCGTTCTTTGCCCAAGGGATCGGCATAGCGCAGGGATCCGACCTTGGGGAGCATTTTGATTTAATCTTTGTTTTATTCTTATTTATGTTAGGTTACTTTAGATTATTTAAGTATTTTTTTGTTTTCTATCACGTTTTAACATACATTCGTATTTTGAGAAATGACTCAGACAACAGTGATACACATTTACAAAGAAGAAGCAAATGAAAGACTAATATTTGGCACAAATAGTTTATTTGGCAACTATCACCACCAATGTTTCCATGAAGAATGCAGTAAATATAATATTTATTTAAGATTCCGTTTTGTTTTATAAGTATAATTAAACCCATCATAATGATAAAATGTTTTGTATATTTAATTTATTCAACTCACTAACTATGGTATAATTCAATGTTAAATTACTAAGTCATGGTAGTTTATCTTATAATTTTCAGACAACACAAAGGATGAGTTGTAAATCATTTGAGAAACGGATATATTTTGAATACTTAGAAAATTTAATATAATTAATTCTTCTCACTTATTATTGTGACTAAACGGGATTTAATTGTGTGTATAATTAACTTATTTATTTACCTGTCTCAGGGGTCCCGACGTTTCGGACGTGTCACAACATCCTTGGGCACTGGGCAGGGAACTCGAGAGAGGTAAAGAAATAAGTTATGATGATGCGGTTTATTTTATTTCAATGGTTTTATTTACATTAATATACAAATAAAATATCAAAGGTCCACTGCGTTACATAAATTCTAATACAATATCGGCGTTTTCAAAATCTTTAACTATCAACATCCTCAAAACATTTCGTTTCTGTTGGTAAAAGTATTTCATACTATCTCGTTAATTACAATGGCATTTAACTGATGTTACTAACTGTTGATATTAATAACATACAATACTTTTATATATTTATTACAATAGTTTTTTTTTATATCTATGGCATTGATTATATGTAGAAGAAAGAAAGAAAGAAAAGAAAGAAAAAAAAATTAATAGCCTTAAATTAAAAATTAAAAAATCAATTAACACAATTATTATTTTTTACACGAGAAATTTGGTACACAGAAAAAAAACATAATGACATAAAAACTACAAAATAAATATGTTAAACAATAAACCGTTATATAAAGGCAAAAGGAGCACGTTCAGCACCTGATGTGCTCCTTTTGCCTTTTGCCTTTGTGGCCTGTGGGATATACATACAGCCGAACGTAGAACTTTTCTGCAGTCGGTTAAAAAGCATAGTTAAGGATACGATCGATAAGTACAAAATAACATAACAATGAAAAATATAGAATAGTTACAAGATTTATAAAAAAAATACCCTAGTAGAACATTGGAACTAAATTTGACGTGAGATCATATTTTTACAGGCTTTTCATGAAAATTTTTTTTGCTGTTAATTATTTAAATGAACCAAGAAATGAATAGTTATTTTAATAAAATTTATTTCTACAAAGCTTCAGCGGGTTCAGTTTTTTTAAATATTAATTTCTTACCATCGTTTTTCAATTCTTAAGTGGCTAAATACTTGTTTTATTTATTCTCAATCTACTTTTTTATATTAAACAATTGCCTATTCCCATACCTAAGTATAGTCCATTATATTAATAATTAGAGAGAGAAATGCATAAGACTTCAAATATCACTAGATGACTCACATCCAATAGAATTTGTAAGTAATTTAATGAATATAAATGAAATTTGGTCCAAAATTGCAATAATAATATTAAAAGCAGTAATTTCTAGGCCAAGTAACTTTTGAAGTTAGGACCTTTAAAGGAAGAGTAAAACCAATCTTATCATTAACAAAGCACAGCAAAACAACGGGATTTTAAACAATATTGTAACATAAAATATTCATTAATAAAAAATCATTATAAATAACTAACAAACTGTGGACCTTCATGAAGGAGGATATCTGGCCGAAGGGTGTAGTTTTCCGGCAATTTCGAGGCCGGCTATTTGACAATTTTGTCACCCAGAACTTGCGCCGAGCGTCGCCGTCTTAACGTGTTTTTGTGTTATGTTATAAATTTTGTATATTGTTATGTATGTTAGTCTGTAAGGTATTCGTAAATATTTGATAATTGATAAGACCTTGGAGGCGCTTTAACTTTAACATTGGTTTTACTTTAGCTGGATTTGATGTTTATGTTTGGCAGCTGAAAAATAGTAATTCATCATGATAACGAAATCTTCAACCAATTTAAATAACAGATTTGAAATAGATAATTTCATACTTAAAGTAAAAGTTGCAAAGTCTATTCATCGATTACGCAAACAGATATGCTTGGGAAATATTAACTAAGGTTTAACCACAGTGGAATTGAGACAAAAAATTATTTAACACGAGATCAATTTTCTAGTACAGCCAAGTGTAAAAATATGGGAGAAAATTTACTCATAAATATCTTCCTTCGCTCGTATACATGTCGGCGGATTAAGGTTTTAGTAGGTACTTATCTCTTGAGGACTAAATCAATACATATATTTGCACTTGACTGTACTATGGAATCAAGAGTAAATAGGTAGCCGTTTTGTTCAAATATCAATACATATGAGCATATACAAACGTGCACACGTTGACTTGCTAAATAATGTGATAGGTATTTTAGCCGAATGGGTATTCACAGCATATTTATTTTACATTGTGGTTTCAGAAGTGTTAGGTACCGGTTTCAAGAAAGCTTAGTGACGTAGCGTAATACAGCGAACAATAAAACCATAGAATTCTCAGTAGCGCCGCAGAAAGGCGCCACAGAATGGGTGCCATTATGCGGGGTTGGGGGGCGGGGTGTCAAAACGATGCCAGGTAGCCGTTTAGCACGAACATGCGCATACCGGGTTTTAGGCACGTGTTTGGGTAGACATTTGTAAGGAGCTCGCATTTTATGTTTTTTTTTCTTTCGCTGGCGTAATACAAGTAACTACTACGTCAAGAAGCTGATCTTTAGTATTTATTCGTAATAGTTAGTTTTATACTCAGACCAAGAAAAAAATACAGACGGAGCGTTACGAACAGTCTAGTGAAGCCAACCGGTTTTCAACCAAGCCCCACAAGTTTAGCACACGCTAAACAAATTAAATCCCACAAAACTCGAAATAGATGATCTCGACAGCATTGCGACACGTGCTGAAGAGTTTTGTGCAATTTTGTTTGTATATGTGTGCGTGAGCGCGTGCTAAACTTGGTGTAGCTTGGTTTTGTTTGGCTGTGATTTGGCTTCACTTGACTGTTCCTAACGCTCGCGCTCCGTCTGTATTTTTTTCTTGGTCTGAGGTTTTATAATGAGACAAAAACCTGTAGAAAAATCTAACCAAGACAATAATATAATTAGTTTGCTCCAAATACATATAGCTCAAACAGCTCCGCTATGAATTTACTGAACACTTTGACCACTCTGATATATATTATTCTGACTGTACAGCCACCACAATCCTCTGACCAACCGAAGAGCTCACTTACATCTTAAGACAACGTTGTCTTTAAGACGTTAATCCCTTCTTAAACGAGCAGGGAAAAACAACAATCGAATGTCAGTCTTACTCATTCGTATTAGGATGATTGTCAAGTATTATATGGTCGTTCTTATGCGTCTGCCCGAAAACAGGGTAAAGCGTCTTCAGATATTTTTGAGCTTCCAACATTACGATATTATAAGACATCGACTGTACTTAGATAAGCAAAAACACCACAAGTTCGATAAGGTGGGATAATGATAGATAGGTCAAATCGATAAGTTTCATAAAGAGAAAATCTAAACTAAAATCTAGGGTGCAAGTCTAGGAAGAAAGTGTATTAATTCTTATATACTATCTACTAAAATATAGTTGGCAGTTTAGTTTTCGTAACTCGAACTTATTTTAATGTAATTGTTAGATGATACATATATCTAAGTGGCACATATTTCAGTACAAGTAATATATACTTCCACGAAGTATCTGAGGAGAGTTATCTAAAAACGATCAAGTTAAAAAGTGTTTAATATGCATATATTTCATTGTGAAATAGGTTATATGCTCTTGAAAACTTAGGAACATTATAATGTTTTCGCATAAGTCGTAAAGAATTACGCGTAATTTACATCGTTGAATACGATTATTTATGAACATTTTCAGTAAAAGACTAACCCGAAAGAACTTTTAAGACATTATCTACATACACATTAAACTTTCTAACTTGAAGAGTTATTGATTAGAATATGCTTAATGCCATGAAAATATAATAACCTGTATATTTATTTTACAAATGAAAATATCTACCATCCACTAGGCTATAGAATAAAGCACTTTGAATCATCTGGTCACAGCTATAATATAATATACTTACACTACGTACTCAATTATTCTTCATTCGAATTTAATTTAAAGTCATTTATTCCTACTAAATACTTAAATTGATTTTCTGGACGTAAACATCTGTACCAAGTACCGTATTTAGATTGTTTGAGGCGGATCAAGAATGTAAGAGGCAATTAATAATAAAATAAGGCAGCCTCGAACATGACAATCATACCAAGACACTGGAATGAACACCGATTGTCTAACGCCTGCCAGATGGGTCCGCACCAAACAATTTAAAAAAGGCACTAACTTAACAACTTGGGTCGTTCCCACTCTGTACCCAATGCTTTCACGCAGTAGTAACCGAATCAGAAATTCCTCGAATACACACCTTCCAGATGTATTTCAGAAGTTCAAATGTAGCTCCTTCATCCTGGATCTTGTTTTGGATCTAAGTTAGCCCGCCTCTCTTGTAATGCTGCTAACAGCGCTTCTCTTACTTCTCTCTCTGAACTTCGCCATAACCTAATGAGCTCTTCTTCTGACAACTGAGATAGTTCGGACCTCGCTCCGGTCGGAGATACTCTGGGGTAAGGTGGTGCTGGAGGTAGATCACATTCTTCTGATACTAATATTTCTACGCTAGCACGTGACCGTGGCCCGTCGATGTTCAAATACTGTTCTGATTTTTCTGATCTCTCTGAGACATCCTGATACGATCTTGTAGATGACCCCTCAGCTCTTCTGACCATTGGCGATGGAGTTCGTAACCGGGTATTTATATCAGGAGGAGAGTTAGTAAGACAGCTGACATCCCGGCTGAGCCTTCTTCCAATGTTTAGACTTGTTCGCTCGTAAATTGAGCCTGAATCTGACCCAAGGACAGAATCAGTGCTGAATCTCCTAACGTTAAGTCCAGCTAAACTGCATCTTTTTCGTCTGCCTCGTGGGGAGCGGAGCTGTCGCGGAGACCGGCCCGGGCGGGGCGAGCGAGAGGGCACTTCGGGTGAAGGCGAGAGGAACTTTGACTCCGACAATTCTTCGGAGACTTCGGAAATTTCTACAGCAACGTGTTCTTTTATAGAATCCAAAGACTGATCGCGCCCTTGTTGAACCCTATGGACAACGTTATGGATTGCATGAGTACAGATGCGGAATAAACCAGCAGCAATAAGTGTTTTGAATATTAAGTCCTCCATGACCGACCTTCGAATTTCTTGTATCATTTCAAAAAACTGCGCTTTGCTCCGTCTTCTTCTACGCTGTTCGTGTTCCTTCTGAAACAAATGTGCGTCCTGTCGTAAACTGGCATCTAATGAAAGTTGTCGTATAGGTACATAATATATATATATACTCGAATACAATTAATTGTTACCCTTTTCACACTTTTCTGAAAGAGCGATGTGAAGTGTCCCTGGCGTATGGTGTTGACGAGCTCTCGCGCGGCGTGATGAGGTGAAACGAGTTCCACGCAGTTGATAAATCTGTAGAGCTTCTGTAAAGAATATTGTGTAACTTTAGCACTTACATTCGAACCTAGAGATGTGCAAAATACGTTGCGATGTGTAAAATGAACACAAGGAAATTTCTTTCTGTACATGTCGTTTAATTCATTTGGACATTTTGGCTAGTAAGGTCGGTCTTCTTAAGCTAGATCTTTATGCTGGATCAATTGACTAGTTCATGAGTAATTATGCGAGTCATATGGTTCAATTAACCAGACAAAACCGGACTTTGTTAAGTTTTATGAATAACGGATTAAATTTTTATTAGGCTCAACTATCGACATAATATTTTACGAAAATCCTCATTACCCGACTATGCAAGTTTTTTCTCAAGGAACGATTGCATAGCCACGAGAAATTGTTACTTTTGTTATTTAATAAACACTGCAGTGCTTTGTTAATAAAACAAAAGCAATCTGTGTTCAACGTTTAGTAACAGTTGTACATAATCCTGACGTCGAAATATTAAACGCTGCACAAAGTAATTCAAGGAGATTATGGCTCGTCTGCCGAGACAAGTACTCGTTCAGTGTTAAAAGCCGCAATGAACTCGCCGACGCGTAGGTAATCCAGCCAGAGTCTAGGTTTCAAGCCCGAGCACGGCGCACAAAGAGCCCTTACAATAAACCAAGTGTTGTGCACTGTTATGTGTTAAATTGACATATTTATTTATTTATTCCTTTGGCATTTAATAAACAGTAGCTGGTTACTAAAGTATAATTTTCGAATACCTTTAGCTATACGCAATCATAATCAAAAATCAATCAAAAACAATTATTTATTCCGCAAACTAGCCATTCGGGCACTTTTACATGTCATAAGGTAATTAACAATAATAGAATAATAATCTCAACAAGAATGATTGAAAATCTGCAGATATAAACGGTTAACAAACGAAATGTCACTAAACTTAATACCATATCCATTAAAAGAAGTTAATGACATTACAATCTCTCAGTAGGTACCCTCAGGCGTTATATCAATGCTTATTATTTTTTTAATCAACTCATATCTTACAAAAAGGTAATTTACTTCAAAACTCAGTCGCAAATCTTTTACAATTTTCGAGGTAAAATTTATTGAACAATTGTTATTCGGTTTAAGAAGTATTCAGATATCAAGCATAAAGAAATTAATAAAATGTATTCTATCGA
Organism: Epinotia bilunana; assembly: GCA_947049275.1. Lineage (NCBI taxonomy): Eukaryota > Metazoa > Arthropoda > Insecta > Lepidoptera > Tortricidae > Epinotia > Epinotia bilunana. Next base: position 24,199,961 of record OX346259.1, on the reverse strand, counting down.
CTGAAAACTGCCTGGTTTTTTTTTATTATAATAATGGTAGGTTTGTCACCCGGAGCATATTTTATAATCATTCATCAGAATCAGTTTCAGTTTATTTAATTCATTAACAATTTTTATTGTGTTTGAATGTAACATAATAATAAATAAAACATAATTAGTAACTAGGAATGATCAAACAATTAAATTAGAATAAGATATTCCATAACAGTATGTCCAATAATAATAAAAATGCAATAAAACCCCATTTCACAAAAATGTTAAAAATATAAATAGTAAAATCAAACATTGATGTTATTACATTTTCCTAATAAATATAATTTTAGCCTGTTTTGAAATAAAGTGGAGTTTCTAATTAGTTTTAACTCAGTAGGCATCGTTCAGTATTTTAAACGCTACGGTACGAAACAGACGTAAATAATTATAGGCTGCTAAATTCATATCCCTTCCTTTATTGTGCATTATGTATTAATGTTTTATGTTTATCTTGCGAGTTGTCGTGAAGATCGGTTAGGACCTTTTACTTTTGCAATAAAACCAAATGTCTGCAAATGGTCAACTGCACCTTTTGAGTTTGGAAATTAAATTATTAATAAGCATTTGCCTTAGGCATCTACTGGAGGCTTCAGTTGCATATTCAAACTAAAATGTGTCCACATGTACACTTTGAATAGGTAGTAACACCAAATATGTAAATTTTAACGTAATATGTATGTAGATATATATATACATTTTAGTTTTCATAGTAGGTACGTGCAACGTAGCAAATGCGGTTCTGCGACACACACAACTCGAGAGTCCCGAAATCTGTGGCCCGACATTGTACCTACTGAGTAGACTCCGTTTATGTACATTTAGCTTATATACTTTTAAATTAACTTAAAGGCAGTTTATATTTATTATTCCTTCGTGCCGACATTTTCCTAGCGCAGTTTGTGCCGCTGTACCAGGATCGATTTTCATTTGAATACATAGTAAAATTGAGTCTATAACAAACCACTACTTACAGTGGATGTTACTACGATTTATTTTACTTACGACTATTTCATAAATAACCAATAACAGACCTAGTCTAACCATTAGACAGTCCAACGAACCGAGCAATGGAATGGAACAAACCATTAAACTTAAAAACCCAACTCGTTTTATAATGGTCGTAAAAGCAAAAACGAGGCGTGCGACACGGTTAAACTTTTATGTAATTTACCTATTAGTTTAAATGAATATAAATGAATGTTATTTAAATATTATTGCATGATATACATATGTTATGGCAGGCTTAATGCCAAAACGCATCTTTTTACCACTGAGCCAAACAGAAACATTCGGTATATATGTAAAGTAACTCTATCTGTTTCTTACCTATTGACGCATAAACCGCTTAACCGATTGAAACGACATTTAGAATGGAGATATTTTGAAGAGTTTGAAGTTTCACGCGGACAAAGTCGCGGGCAGAAGCTAGTTCGTGATCCTTATCAAATCCATAGAATAAAAATATATAATAGATACCTATTAATCTGAAAACCGAACAGAAATATTATACGGACTCGCTATAAAAAAGTTTTCCTAGTAATCGGTTCCATATACGTATATTTCGTCAGACATGCAATTTCCTACATTCTGAACACAAAAGCATCATTCTACATGAATGCATTCGTTGAATAGCCACTGTTGAACTTTTACTACGTAAATCCTCTTTATGCTTGACTACGGCAGAGCCGACAGGAAGGGATATGATTTAAGAAGTCTATGTTTGTTTGTACGTGTGATCCACCGCAGCGCTTAAGATACTGAACTTTTTTTATCAATACTATCAATCGATTCGATGTATTTTCACCCCTGGATTCCCAACCAATCCAAAAAAAAAGATTAACGTCGCTGTTTGGCCCACCTTGTATACATTACACATTACAAATACATTACAACGTCTTACACGTGGAATCAAGATCAATAACGTTGGATTTCATCACGACAAATTGTATATATTATTCAACATTAGTATAATGTCGACTTCGTTGGAATCGTAACCACACGAGTAAGGATACGTCAAATGTTGTTTCTGTACTCATATTTTAAATTTTATCTACTCTGAACGCACGATGATAGTTTTAGGAAATTAGTAATTTAGAAGAGAAGACGGTTGAACTTCAATAACATATTATTTAAGTTTAAAATAAATAAATATTAAGGGACAATCATACACAAATCGAACCAAGTTTATAAAATAGATTTAGTTGTTATATTTTGTTACATTATTATGTTACTTATATAGTGGTGTTTATAAATAAAATAAACGCCTTTAGGAATTTCATACATTAACAAACTTGATTTTCCAAGTGGTGTCTGCAAAGGAATTATGAATGTAGACTTTATGCTACGCTCTCCAGGTACACGTTGATTTAGGTTGCATAAATCATTCTAGAGGAAAAATCTTAAGAAGGCTTACAACTTTTATCTTTCATTCTATCTTATCTCCCAGATAGGGCGTATCAAACTGTACGTTTTCTTATTCCCTGTGAAGATTCGTTTCATGTTATGGGATGCCACGTATATTTTACCACAGAAGACATAATAACCGGGTTACTTTTCTTCGTAATGCGAATAAATTGTACGAAACAGGGGGTAAATGAACCCTTGATCAGATTGTATTCCAAAAAAAATCCAAGTAGAGGCTTTATCTCCATGCACACTGGTGGATGGACATAAAGCCTCTACTTGGATTTTTTCAGACTGAAAAACATCGTTACTGGTCCTCTTGATGTCGAAATTCAGCCGCGGTGTTATTTTTGAGATTATTATTAATAATTGTTCAAGAAATTTTATTACATTTTGAAGGTTGTTGGCCATACTGACAGATTGTTGTGTCATAAATCCTATTTGGTAATATCATAGAACATGAAACCAGATCTTGTGGCTTACTTCGCTATGTTAACTAGCAGAGCTATTAAAACAATAGACTACTTTTTTCTTTTTAATACCACGACGGTGGCAAACAAGCGTACGGCCCGCCTGATGGTAAGCGGACACCGCAGCCTATAAACGCATGCAACTCCAAAGGAGTAACATGGGCGTTGCTGACCCTTGATATGTTTGAGGATTCGCCGAGTTGACAGCTGAAGGAACAAATTCCCTCGCTCTCAACACAACGCATCCTCGGGAGCTCTGGCGACCTTGCTCACCACCAGGAACACAACACTACTACAGAGCAAGTAGTAGTGTTATTATATTATGGCTGTGGCCTTCTGCAAGGCGGAGGTACTTCCCCAGTTGAGCTGCTCAAAAATCGAGCGGGACTTTAACAATAGAGTCGCTATTTGAGTAAAGTATTCATAAAACATGGCCTTTTAATTACAAAGCGTTTGTGGCACGTGGCTATTGTGGCTAAACATTTGCTTTGCTGAACCGAGGGATCTTAAGACAACCGGTCTAGAAAAATAATCCGCACTATACACAGCGTGCTTTTACTGCGGGCCGTCCGCTAGTATTAAAGAGGGATCCATATCGGATTCCATAATATTTAAAGCCATAGTTTTGATTGGCATAACCACTTGTGTCATAATCATCATTACGCATAACCTACAAATGTCAAAAATCAGTTCGTATATATTTTTTAACCATTATATTTAAGATCATAAATAACAATTATCATAAATTTATTTCCCATAAAAGCTTTATTCATAAATATCAATTACCAGTAATAGGTTTGCGCATAATGTTTTCAAGTCATAGGTATAAGAAAATTGGTAAAGTAAAGGTCCAAGTAAAATCTCTTTGTAACTTAAAAATATCTTGTAAAAAAACGCACGGCAAATATTTTAACCTAACCTAACCGCCAGCGTGTCGACGTCACCCGCTTCGTGGGGAAGATAATCATAACCTAACCTACCAAAAATACAATTGTTGCGATCGTTTGTTTTTGTTACTGCGGGGGGCGTTGCCCCACGAACCCCCCTTTTTGGCTGCCCTAACCTAATTACACGCTGGTCAACTAATTTAATTGCTTGTTTTTTATGAATCAATCATAATAACAGTCTATATATTGTCAAAAATTATGCATAGCAATTCTTATGACTAAAACTTGTATGATATTCAACATTATGGTTTAGAAAAAATATGACATACTACAATTATGTACGACAATAAAAGTATTATGCGCAGAATCATTAATGACAAAAGACTTTAATGTAGCAACAACTTTATGCGTAAAGTTCTATGAGAATAGTCATTATGCGACTAGATGGACACCCATCAAAGAGGAATGCTTTCGGCAATCTTATGAATGTCCTTTTAATTTTTACACTGTTACTGGCAAGCCGTTGTTGGTCGTCTGGTATACCTGCCCGGGTCTCGGGAAATTGTAAACGTAAACGTCCAACGTAAAAAATGCAGCCAAGCCATTTTTCAACCCAGTAGGACGGGAAATGTCGCTCAACACGTCAGTTGTCACTGTTGAAGGGGGTTGAGACGTTCAGTGCTTTGCGTTCACTTTCATATGAGTTTGTTTTGGGCAGGGCCCGGCACCTAGTAGCTGGTAACAGGAAACAGGTACAAAATCCTGCTAATATTATAAATGCGAAAGTGTCTATCCGTCTGTCTGTCTGTCTATCGATCTGTCTGTTGAAGAAAAAATATGAAATTGGGCATGGAGATAGTTTGAATTCCGGGGAAGGACACAGGATAGTTTTATCATGAAAATCATCCCTTAAGGGGTGAAATGGGGGCTGAAAGTTTGTATGGAGCTACGATATAAACGAGTGCCAGGCAGACGGAGTCGCGGGCGGAAGCTAGTGATTTATTATGCTGTTAAAAAAAAAATCTTACCTGACTAAAGAACATGACGTTTCGGCTTCTCCAAACTGTGTCTTTCGGTTGGTGTCGCAACACAGGTAATGTGTATTTGTAGAATAAGTGTTCTAGTATCAATATGAGGAATCCAACAATCATCCCCACCAACAGTAGGATAAACACGCCGGCAACTGCAGCTACACCTAAAATAGATTTCATCGTTAATTAAGTTTAAATAAGGCAAATAAAAATCTCATAAGTTTCAGCCAAAAATGAAATTATGGATGCAAGCTTTTATTGCCAACTGTACTTTTTTGTATACCCTCATCAACTACTGATTAAGAAAATTCTAACGAGCCTAAACTCAACGGGGTTGAGGCGGTTAAGTGCTAAATTCCCTTGCCCACTTTCTGTCTCCATCATCAGATCAGCTCGATGGTACCATAACATTGAATTGTCATCCAAAGTATACTTTTAAACAAAATTTCAGATCAATCGGTTGAGGGTAACTAGGCCTAATTTCAGTTCCAAGATTCCACACTAAAAACTAACAAACAAACCAACGGGTCAAGTTAAATAAAAGCTAGTAATACTAAAAATAGTTAAATAAGATCGACACATGAAACATAAAGATAAATACGGCAGAATAATTAGCGCAGCGGTGGCGGAGTTGTACGCAAAGGACCGGTAATTCAAAGACACCGGGTTCGGCCTGCTGGCCCCGTAGCATGGTCGGCCTTATCACACGATAAGTGACAAGATAGAGCGGCCATCACTGGCTGACACCGTTCGATAGAACGAGACGGACGCTCTATCCTGTCACTTATCGCGTGATAAAGCCGACCATCATACGCGGCCTGGTAGTGCGCGCGTTTTAATTTTTGTTTGTGTCTTTGATCTTTGTATCATCATTAGGTACAATAAAATAATGTGATGCTGTTCGGGGAGACAAGAAAATTTTAAATGTATTCGAAGTCACGAAAAAACACAAATAATATTTAAAATAAATGAATGATTCATTCATTGTCAGGGGATCGGAAAAAATGGGAAAATGATTCGTTGAGTCGAATATTGAAGTGAAAATATTGAGAGTGAATAATTCAACACGTTCCTATTAATTCATCACGTAAGATATTTCTTTGAGTGGCACATTTTTTTACCTTGCCATATTTATTTAAGTCATCATCCTCCTAGCGTTATTCCCGGTAATGCCCCTAAAGGAGCTCGGGGTCCACTTTGACACCTAATCCCAAGATTTGGCATAGGCACTAGTTTTACGAAAGTGACTGCCATCTAAACTTCCAACCCAGAGGGAAAACTAGACCTTATTGGGATTAGACCGATTTCCTCACGATGTTTTCCTTCACTGAAAAGCTAACGGTAAATATTCCGTAAATAAGTTCCGAAAAACTCATTGGTACGAGCCGGGATTCGAACCCAAGACCGCCACATGACAGCCGCATGCCTGAACCACTAGGCTACCGTAGCTCTCATTCCCATATGTATTTAAATATTATATTCAATTAATTTGTACTAGTGACATCATGTGTTGTGTTATGTAATATGTGTATTATAAATAATTCATTTACAAGCTATGTAAATTATCCTATAAAAGTCCATTACTTTTACAGGAATATTTAATTTAGGTCTCTCATTGTCCACTATTTTATACACCCGATAACTGATATGCATCTTAAGCAGCTAAACACAACACCAATATGCCGATTTTGTTGATTAAATTAGCTATAATTTGCATGAAATTGACGTGCCACCATTTGAGTGAACTTAAATAATCACTAACGTATATAGATAACAAAGGAACACAACTATAATGTACATTATACATCGAACGTTAGATACATTTGTAGAGATACGCCGGGACCATCGTTCTGTGTAATAGACTCGTTTCCGCCCGCGATGTATGGCTCCCATTACACAATCCATCAGATTGGCAATTTGTAAGATGTCCAATTGAGCGATTGTTGAACCTGATTGATCGCTTAATTTGATTGTAGGTTTTTACTTAAGTAAGCTTTAGTGAATGAAAGTACCTACTTAGGTATACAGGGCAGGGTTTGTAACTCGCCCACGTTGTCGTATTGCTTTTTTATAGCAAATTTCGTTAGTTTAGTTACTACTAAGTTTTATCATTTTATCTGCACGTGCACTTCGAAGTCGTTTATTAAGCGGGTACTTATTTGCGAATAATGAAAGTTATGTATGGATAATATCGCAATTTTTTGAACGCCGTCGTCGGCTATATAAATAGTTTTCTTGAAATTTAAATCAAACATTTTACGTTATTTCTTTCTTTTAAGATACTACGAGTATGTTACTTAAGAAGAATTATAATATTTTGTCAATTCTTTCGATTGGCATCATAAAAATACGGAATGTTTTTTTTCACATTCAAGTCGGTTCGATTCCCGAGTTTTGGCCTGTTTTTTTTTCAATTTTTTTTTAATACTTAATGTTTAATTGACAAATTATATGCTTTTTAATGATTGAACCTGCTTACAACATTACAATCGAATGAGATATGCGACCTATATAGGAGAACAGCTGGAGCCTGACATCTGGACATCCGGATATACGAAAGAATATTGGCCCGGGCAGAAACGGAAAACTACATTCGCTTCACTCGCTCGTTTAACAATATCACTGCCAGGAACTCGTCTAGCGGGCGCTTACGCCGTAGTCGCTTTCTGCTACGTACGTGAAAAACCACGGGATCGGCTACGAGCGTAGCGCGTAGCGATTCTTGGCAGTGAATGTGTTAATAATTATATGACAAACAGATAAAAATAAGTGTAAATATAGATAGTCAGATATAACTGTAATATAGGCACCATAAGTACCTATTAGCAGGGATCGGAACCGGTTTTTTGCAAAAACCTCGAAATAACCACATATCTCGAGATATTTTATATTTAATATGTAGGACTCAGTTTTGTTTTGAGGTAACGACTGCGTATTATTAAATTGCCCAATTAGAAATGAAATAATTAACAAAGAACGAAAAAATAACGTTTTCGTTCCCATACAAAAAATGCCAGTTTCCGATCCCTGCCTATTACAAATATTTTTTTCTTGTCACGTATTTATGTACCTAATAATGATACCAATTGAACCGATTGTATGTTCAATTATGAAGGTACTAATCTAATATTGTAACCAACTTACTAACTTAGTAACTTACTTAAGCCTCGATTATCGTGAGACTGAGGAGATTATGCATACTTAAATCTTAAATCAGTTACTCTTAAAATTAGCAACTTGACTGACTGATATACCCATTAGATAAGTTTAAAATATGTAAATGTAGGTATTTTACCTGCACACTTCATGGCCTAATTATAAGTTAATTTAAATAAACATCATGTTTGCCCAAGATACAGGCTCCGCCTAGTTTAAGGACCCCTGTTAATTTTTTTTTAGTAAGCGTTGCTGTAGGCATAGGTACATCTCTCTCAAGCTTTATTTTCAATGCTTTAGGTTCAATAGTGTAATTTGTGTGTGTGTGCCGAACTAAAGTTTATTATTATTATCTCTTTATTCATATTTCTTCTTAAGTTAGGTTTAAAAAGTAAAATATAAAACTATACAAACAAAACATAAAATCATTATAAAAACCTAACCTGGGGTGCAGCTTGCAGAGAGGCAGGGCCCCAGCCATCTAGCGAGAGTCTCTTGAGGTGATAGTCGAGACTCTTCGCTATTAAACCGTTCGCCGAAACGACTATCGGGACGATGATCGTCGAATCAACATCCCAGACGGCGGTTACCTCGTGAGCCAGGTCTAGGTACTTGCTGGCTTATTATTATTAGTATTATAACTACTGAAAACGGCTGATGGCATTGGCGGGAAAAGCACGGCTTCCTTTGCTTTAGAACAGCTGCAAAAAAACTAGAAAAGTCTAAATAGCCTTAGTATTATGAGGACACGTTCATGCCTGCATTCGTAGTAAGACGAGTCTTTGTTCTTTAGAGACAATGATATGTTCCCGTCCCGCTCGAGTTTGCGCGCTTCACCTACTCCAGTCTGTTTGGTTTGGCTCGCTACACAAATAATAATGTTTGTTCCCGCAAATTTTCACTGTCAGTATCATATTCGTCTCAAAATATTACTTTTCCAACCTCGTATCTCATAGCGAGTTAGTTTTATAATCTGTTTGTGTGGTAATCTGGTGATGATAAAATCAGCATCAAACAGATGTTCCCATGCAAAAAAATATGAAAACATTAATATTCCTATTGCAATAATCCACGTATTATTTTAAACTAGCTTCTGCCCGCGACTCCGTCCGCGTGGAACTCGTTTATATTGTAGCTCCATACAAACTTTCATCCTCCATTGAAACCCCTCAGGGGATGATTTCTGGGATAAAAACTATCCCATGAACTTCCCCGGGATTGGAATGATCTACATGCCAAATTCATCTCAATCGGTTCAGCGGTTTAAGCGGGAAGAGGTAACAGACAGACAGATACACTGGAAAGGAAAATTAGTGAACAAAAAATGTCGCGAGGCACCCGATGGAAGCAGCGGTTGCTTTAACTATAAGGCCAGTTACACACTTTTTACACACGTTTACATACTTAACTTATCTACCTACATGTTAACTTTGTATATTATTGGTTATACCTCTAAACTTGATGCTGGACGAGCGGGATCTTCTGTCACAAGTATTGCCATATACTTACTACAAGGTCCCTTTCTTAATTTGTGTAAACACTGTTTATTACCAATAAACCATTTTTCATTTTTTTTTCATTTTCATAAGGCCAGTTAAGCGTTTACTACATGGGAGATCGAGCTTTGCCCGGCATTCGTGCGTATAAACCCAGAGAAATCTATATATGCCGGCAATGTACCTGTACTTTTGTCAATAAAATTATCTTAAGAGTTCGCAGTAAGCTCGATTCTCCATACAAACGTAGTTACGCTCTCATTTTAAAACTACGTGCTGGAGTGTAACGAAACTTTGCATGTACAATGACATGAGGTATATCTATGTTAGGGTTGCCAACTATTTTTGGGGGAGATATAGTATTTTCCATAAAAAACGACAAAAATATAGTACACTGCAAAAAAATATAGTACTTGGCTGGGCATTGTTGCTATTTAGTAAAAAATCTCTACAATTTGAAGCACTTCGTAAGGTTTAGGAATGGGGAATGAGAAATGGGGAAAGAAATGGGGGAATCAGACCAGGAGATAACAACGTACTCTGCGAATGTGGCACCGTTCAGACGTCTCAGCACATGACGCAGTGCTCCCTGTGTCCGGCTTCGTGCACTGAGGAAGACCTTAGGAAAGCCCGCCCGATACACCCCGAGCGATAGAGGTGGCAAAATATTGGCAAAACAAAATTTAGTTTAAGTTTTTTTTTTGATCCCTCCACACGAGAAAGAAGAAGACTTCGTAAGGTCCCTTAAAATATAGTATTTTCGTGTACTATATATTTCTTCAACAGTATATAGTACAAAGAGTCAAAATATAGTACAATACTATATAATATAGTACGGTTGGCAACCCTAATCTATGTATGTAATTAGTTTATGTAGCTTCAGATACCATAGTAAAAAAATACAGCGAATTTAAGTTTTTCATACAAAACTTGTTTTTGCTGTATTTCGTTTGTTTTATAAACTGTTGTTTGTTGTTTTATAAAGCTAATTACAGACATAGATATACCTCATGTAATTTCATATGCAAAGTTTCGTCACAATCCAACACGTAGTTTTAAAATGAGAGCGTAACTACGTTTGTATGGGAAGGTGAAATTCGGCCGAGCTTACTGCGGACTCTTAATAAGAATGAGACCTAGCTAGGTTATAATACGCTCTGTAAACCCGTGTATTACGCATTTACATCGTTAGAGCCTAAGGAGATCACATTACCACCCTTACAAGGAAATAAATATTCAAATGTTGCTCATGAAATGGTATAGGTTACTTTTATGTTAAAAGGCATATTACAAGGTTAATCTTTTTGTAAAGTTACCCTTATCAACCCCAGAATCATAATCCTTGCCATTCGATTTAATACTTCAGTGATAAACATTTGTCATCAAAATGTTGAACATTAATGTTCACAACCCTTTTTATTCGACGAGTAGAAGATCAACTTTCGTTTGCCAGGCGCAGCTGTTCTATAAACATAGATCAAAGAAAACTAATCCCCCCGACCCCATTCCAAATGTAAGGGCCCTTTTTATTCACATCGTAAATATTTGTCGCCGCGCGGAAATCGAACCCACGACCCCGTACCACTGATTGGCGGATACGTTCACCTTTCACATGGAAAGATCCGACAATGGCAAATAATTCAACTCTTTCTGGTTAGAATACCGATCAGTAGGCTTATTGCGTAACATAAATAATATTCGCGTCAGTCTGCCAGTATTTTTCGACAACGGTTGCAAATAAGTACACGACGTGGTGGTTAGCGGAAACGTATCCTCTGGAATCTCGCGCCTTTTGAGGAGTAAGGGCATTGCTGACCTTTGATTGATTTAAGGATTCCTTGTCGTAGTTAGATACCAATTCAGATCTCTCAATCTCAACACAGCACCTTGTGGTGAGAGGGTTTAAATATTGTGAAGTTAAAGTATTTAGGTACCTACGTAATATAAATCCATCTTTGAAGAGGCCAGCGCGCGTGCCGTGGGACGTACAAAAAATCAAAATGAAAAATCAATAGGAATTTCGGTCATCAGCTACAGCTATAATATTTACCATTATTTTGTGACCAAAATGTTGAAATAACATAAAATAATAGCTACTGAAACGTTTTTACTTTTGTTTATGCTAATTTCAAACAATAATTACGATTTGAAGTAATGTGAAACGGAACGTAACAATCAGCGTCTGGTGACGTCACTCCTGTCGAAAGTCAAAACTTAGGCAACTCGTATGACATTTAGGGACAAACCACGGACAAACAATTAAGGCGAGGGACACACATGACTTACGTCACAGGAACTGTAATAGATCCGTTTAAATTCCGTTTGAATCCGTTTAAAAGTTTAAATTGTCAGTTTGTAACAGGAAATTTTTACTATAAATCATACTATTTTAATATTTTTTTTTTATACTTTCGCGGTCTATTTTACATGCGATTCTTTCAAATGACAGCAAAATTGAAAATATTGCATCTTCCCTATAGACCTCTACCTACGCTTAATTACTACGAATCTCGGCGTCAAGACAATTAATAGTATACACAAGATGACCTGACGTTAACAAAATTAAATTAAAACTAAGTTAAATCTAAAAAAGGCCCTCGAAGCATTGTACCGAGGATGCTGGCGGCATTTCCTCGCTGAATTGCAATGCTGATGCGTTGCGCGTTCGGTCACCAGTTACGTCAACCAGACGTTTCGCGATTTCCGCAAATAACTTTTGCGCACTGGGACCCCACGGACTACAACTTTGTACCATTTGGCGTCGAGACCCTAGGGTCTCGACGAGATATGGTGCAAAGTTGTAGTCTCTGCCAAGGCCTCTATATTTAATGCATTTCAGGTTAAAACAAGTTAATACAAAAAAGTGGAGCTGGAAAAGCGAATACTGGGTTAATTATTCGCTGGCATTTACTATTTTTCGACATAGTAACTACATTGAAACCTAATTGGAGAAGCAGTGAATTGGAAATGTTTTATTTTCATATCATAATATCACACCTGTGACTTATTAACTCATGATAGTCATGATCAATAAATTATAACAGTCTTCATAAAATTAGTAGTAGAGTACCTAATTTTAATAATCACGGACAGAAGTGAGGGGTGAATTATTTATTTTATGCAATAAATTTGAACCCTAATCCGTGATGTAATCTTGGAGTTGTAGGTACAAGTAGGGACATTACGCTGGTTACGCGACCACCTGAAGGAATAAGGTTTTTTTCTATTTAAGATAATATCATTATTATGTTGTTTTAGAATAGAAATCTACTAAAAAACCAAGAAATTATCCTTTCAGTTCACCAACTCAGCTAAGTGGTCGCCAACCGGCACATGAAATTAGGTGGTTGCTAACCGGCAAAATGACCCTATGTTAAACGTGGTAATACCTATAATCTTATGCTTAATTTCCTCCGTCACTTGCCCAAATTCTCCCTTCGCACCGAGAAAAGGGATCAAATCTAATCATAGGTAGACTATGTGAACGATTTGCTTTAATATATACTTTAACCAACCCAGAACGTCCATTTTACAGAGGACATATTATTAAAAATCGGATAAGCGATTCCGGAGATGACCCATACGATACAAACTTATAAAAGAAAGCTACAATGTGAGATAGTAGCCAACAATCTCACAGACTTTTACTATAATATTAGTAAAGATGGCTTTAACAGAACACAATGTCGTAAGTAAGTTTTTGTCTAACTCTCCTTCCCTTTTCTCGACATGCTTCAACTGCGAACATGGGGGAAAACTGAAAGAAAAGTTCTCAACAGCGATCAAACTAGTTTCAACATGTCTGTGGTGTGGCAAGCAGTGTTTTCGCCGATTTCAACTAGTTTATCTTTTGCACGACATACAAAAACATTAAGAGGGTGCATTGGAAATCATAGCGTGCTTTGAAACGCCGTTCTGACAAGATTAAGAAACAATAAGGTCTGATTTTCAGATATATGTTTCTTGAGTATATGATTGTTTATTTTTACATGATTGCGTAAAATGTCCTATATGGAAAAAAAAATCCAAAGTTAGGTCTTTATTTTTCTGTTTCTACACAGCCTACTCAAACAAGACATTATTATACGACACAATCAAGTTAATACTATAGTATTTTATCTCAAACTTCACTAAATCATTGACTTACTATTACTACGTATAGACTGGCAACCCAGAACACTTTTCTTGACGTCTTCCAATCAGGCCGCCATCTTGGAAAATCAAAGAGTATGTAAACGTAGTAGATGCGACAATTATCTGAGTTCGGATTCAGTTATGGCTATAGCGGGATTTAATACACTTAAATACTAATATAAAAAAACTAATTATTTATTTAATCACCGACATTTGATATTTGTATTTTTTTATACTGAATATCTTTATAGTTACCGAGGATGCACTATGTTGATGCAATTTGTCTCAGCAATTTGTGTCAGATTTGATGACAAAGTCCTAATTTAAGGTCCATGCGGATCTTCAGATATCGATTTTGATAGCAATCGTAGCAAGACAAACAAACTAAATTACGACCATTTTCAAATTGGAAATTGATATAGTAATTATATTCTCCTAAATTGCTACCATTAGCATTCTCCGAATATGAACCCATGTTCATATTCGGAGACCTTACTCGCATCGCGTAAATTATTTGTATAAGATAATTTACCTAGGATTTAAATAAGCAGAACTTAAGATATATTTAAATAAGGAGAACTGAACGTTGCCACTAAAATTATTCATAAAAACTATTAAATAAAAAAATAAAACAAATGGTTGCTGCTATTTTGGCGCAAAAATTAAGATCTTTAAAGCTTCAAATCAGTAAATCTAGTAAGTTTAATGTTCTACTAATAAGGCAAAATAGTCTTAGGAAATTGTCACTTTTACATTTTTAATCTTTGAAATATTGGCCGCCATCGGCGCGTATTTTATATATTACAGAAAAATTCATCTTATTTCAAAAATCTGTGAATTTGCCGATGAAAAGTGATCTCCGTACTCTTATTATTGTTGGGTTTCTTGTTGGTGCAATAGCGCAATGCAAAAGAAGGCGTTTTTTTAAAGTTTTGAGTAAAAATTGCACTCGAAACAACCGCCATCACTGCCCGCCACAGACTAAACCAACATACTCTCATGAGAGTATGTTGACATGCGCAATCTTATGCTAAGTGATGTCTACTCTAGTAATATATCTCAATGCACTAAGTTAGGTATTTATCGAAATTTGTACAAAAAAGCTATTCCCGAAGAGGGTTGCAGCCCTTTTTCTCGTGCGCACAAGGCATAAGCGTGTCTCTGTGGAGGCGGCGCGGTCGACTCGAATCAAGGCATCCCCTTAAGTAAAAGAAGCAATGCATTGAGTGATTAAAAACTATGTCGACAGATAAATTAAGCACAATATATTTCGTGATGGGCCCATGCCTATACAGTTAGTTATAAACGATTTATTGACTAACTATAATAATTGTCAAAATCGTTCTGTAACTACACGAATCCGCATGCATGAACACCTTAACCCTTCGTATGCCTTGTTCTTGATCCGTCTACAATAACAAAACAAACTTTTTTTAACATCGGGATCGCAATTTCATATGTAAATTGATCAAATGAGGACTTTGAGATATAAAGCAAAAGTTTCAAATGTTTGGCACGGATCCATACCCAAGCATGCGAGGGTAAACCCAGTTTTTTTAAATCTTGTTTGTCTTGGTTTCGTCAATCGGTTGATTTGATAACCACTTTACGAGTTGAACTTTAAAAAAATAATTATCGTTGTTGTTCAAGCGCGATGTTTCAATTGCCCAATTATAAGTTTCAAACTGCCTTTAAACAAATGACAGCATTAGAAGTAAAGAATGAAAACGGCAGCTTTTTAACGATATGGTGTTGTTGTTGAAGGGAACGTTGGCTTAGATAACGTTGGGAGCATACAGTCAGGAATGAAATTCATCGCCGCCAGTTTCGTAAGTTATCATCATCTGCATCATTTTCTCGAGTTGCAATGTCAGGCATTTTAAGTAAATATGTATGCTGCAACGTAATGCTTATATTTTTACAGGATTTTATTTTACTTGACCTTCTTTATTTGTTAGTTTATTCTTTTGTTCGGGTGGGACAAATCTTGGAACAGAAAAGTACAATGGCAATAAAATAAAAGGATATCAATAATTTTTTTGTGAGATACCTACTTATTATATTTTGAAGTTGCGTATGGAAGACACTGTATAAGCCTATATTTACTTTTGAGAGATTTACACCCTTTTTGTAGAGCTGTGATTGGATACGATTTCGTAGGTAAAATATCTGAAAGGCTTGGCAGATATTCGTGTTAATTAACAGTATTATCGTAATTAAATTTCATTTCCTTTAACAACTGGTTCGAATGAATAAAAAGTAAAACCACAACAAAATAACTATGCTACTATGTACAGTTGAAGTAATAATACGTTGAGCACTTTGTATCTCTTCGCCCAAACTACGGGAATTTGGAAATGAATTTGCAAGAAACACCAAAGCTGATTGGAACAAGAGTACAAACGGAAATGTAAAGCAGCCTCCGTTAGCGGAGTGTAATTTAACGTTCCACCTTTCTTCGTGTTATTACGTATTACTAGCACAGAATACAAACGGTAGCCGAATTACTAACACGTTCGAACCGTGTCATAAATTTTGATACACGGTGCAAGTAACTTACATGAAAGCGTGTTAAGAAATGAGGACACGTACTGAAATATTTATATTTTTTGATTGAAAACATAATACATATTGCCGTTCGTTTAAATCATGAAAATCGTACGTCTCATAAGAAAAAAAGTTTTTTAATAGAATGAGATAAAATAAAGTGAATTGTTTTCAGCAAATTCGAAAACCACATTAAATATAAAATTACTTACTTAAGCTATGAGGAATATCATATTCCCGACGCTAAAAGAGGAGTGTTACAGCACGATTACTGTTAGTTAAACACTGACAGTTACAAATACAATACAATTGACACATAATGTGTGTGTCTTCGCGGCAGTGTATCGGTCGCTGTCAAAGCATTATGCCAAGGACAGACACCTACAGCGCTGATTTTCAGACAGCACCGTACGTGACCCACGGAACGCAACACAACAAACTGCCGATACAGACGTATACACATAATAAATAAATAATTAATATACTAAATCTGTTAAATATGTGACACAAGCACAATGGGATGAGAGACTGTGAAAAACGGGAAACGGTTGGGATGTTTAAAAAATAAAATGTATGGATGGTTCTTAGCTTTCAATAAAATTGGTGCAGCCAGTTACAAAACCAATAATTGAACTGAAATGAAAGTGTCGGTGGTTTTTCAATTTATCTAAGTTGTTAATTATTAACTTTTGTACTTAACTAGATTCTATGATGGCCTAATAAATAATTGGATGTTCTAGCCTCTTCACAATCATCAAACGGAGATAAGCACAGTGTGAGTGAGCGGTTCTTTTTTCAGCGATAAATCCCATGTTTAATCTTTTAGGTCGCCTGGCGGTTCCCCTCCCCACCCCCGCCCAGGGGTCGGATTAAAGCGGGGTGGCGATAAATTCTAATGAAATTTCCGCCAGAGACGAGCCAGCTGACTGCGTGGATGTAACGAACGCGCATTAAAATAGTGATATACGACACTACTCCCAACTAGGCCGGGATAATTCGTGAGGTCTCTCATTTGCTGTTTGTTTACAACCAGTTAAAAGAGTAGCGTAATTGGAAACTTACCAAGCGGTTTTGGCTGGATTCCGTAATCTTGGCTTAATTTGAAGCATGGTAATCCCCCGTACCACTTGTCCGTTAAAATATCCATGTATCCATTCGTTGAGTACTTGGCTATCGCTGCTGATATACTTTTCTGTAACAATTGAAACGTGGATCATCAAATACTAGCATATACGAGCATAACAACTCAACATTACAGGTGAAGTTAGCAGCAGAAGGTAGTTAAGCGGTGAAGTACTCAATATGATCTAGGTAAGCCTTATGTTTATGTAGATCATGTTGACGCCTACGAACAACTATAACCTAGTTTGCAGACTATAACCTAGTGGCGCCAACGCGCCTTTTGATGAACCAAAATAAAAATGGCGACTCCAGCCCAGAACTTTTTTCAACTAACTTTCAACTACTGCCCATGCGCCTTTCAGAAGGCCATATTATTAGTCATAATTATGCCCTGCACTTTAAACCGGTAACTCGAACACATACAACTCAACATTTTGGGCGGATATGACTATAACTATTATGTCCTATAAGAAGGACGGTCGGGTTCCTCATAAAGTGCCCATGCCATATACTATTACAGTGTCAAGCAATTGGACGTTTACCTTACTAGAATACACGCTGTAAAAAATACACCCAACAATCACTGACAAAAACAGTGAGATGGAGAACGAAAACAACACTAAAAACGTTGTGTCACGATTTAAAACAAAAGCTTTACGATTCGTTGATTTATGTCGTGGTACGCGTTAACCTCCGAGGTATATTGAAGGATGTCAAGATAAAATGACGTATAATCGGCTAAGCCAGGGCTACACGACACCCTCTATCGATCACACCATTAGCAGTTCGCGTGCGTCATCTATCAATCTTTCACGATCCAAGTCTTTTTCACGAGTCCTTCTGCCGCGGAGATATTTTATGCGTATCATGACTGCTCGTTGTCGCTACTGCTATGATTTTTATTCTGTATAAACAGTAGATATTGCCAGAAAACATCGGAATTTTTTCCCATCCTGTTTTTTGGAACTGTTTCAAATTGAAAATATTTGGGGAAAATCGTGATGAAGCATTTGGGTCAGTCAACAAAAACGTGCTACCGTGATAGCGCCAACATTTCACACACAAAAAGCTATAGATTTCCCGGATTAGTTTGAAAAGCGATAGCGTAGGGTGAATTGATCCCGCCCACACTCAAGCACCGGGGCTTACTCGTACAGGAACTGATACAAATTAGCCGCTCACGACCTAAGCCCACGTATAATTCCTTGTGCTTCTGTAATAAATAAGTTCAAGATGGCTTAAAATCTACACTTGGCGTCACATGTATGTGGTGTATCGCTGACGCATATGTAGGTCAGCACGTCGATCACGTAACGCATTGTACACGCGTCAGGTAGATCTTAAGGTCACTTTTTACATGGAAAAATGACAGTTAAATTGTCCTAACGCGCGTTCAAAACGTTACGTTACTACCCCTCAGGTCTTGTTTAATAAAATTTATACCATTCTAAATTGTAAAAGTTACATTTGTTTTGTAACTACACAAAAGTCTGCTCAAATTTATTTTGAGTTGGTCCTATTAAAGGTTTTATTACCTTAGTTCAAGTATTTTGTTTTAATACTGCTGTAAATATCATAGAAAAAGTTTCAGTGTGATAAATTTACTCAGTAATTAATGTTTGGAACAACACTGGTCAAAATGGATTAAAGTTCCTAGAACTATAGTTATTCTGCAGATTGATAGTAAATTTGTTTTAAGGAAATATTTTAAATTGATATTAAGTGTCAGCCAATTTCCCAAGCTGTTTTGACGGGGAATTATTTTCATTTTTGTTTTGAGGAAATATTTTAAATTGAAATGAAGTGTCAGCTAATTTCCCGAGCGAGCATTATTTTCCTTTTGACTTTATATCAAATTACAAATGTTTTCTTTTCAATCCCACCAGTCCGTGCTTTTTACTTCAATGCATCACATTTATAAAATACACAAAAAAACATTAATTGTTAAAAGAGCTTTTAAGTTAGGTCATAACATAAAATAGATTACCGATTTCTATAATTAATATAATTGAAACAACAGATTATTCACACTATATGACCTTTACCAGCCAATTGTTACAGTTTATTTACCAAATTCTCGCAACCAAAAATGTTCAACGCGTCCAAAATTTAATCATTCGCTCTTAAGACCATTCATAATTTCTTTAAGAAATCAGTAGTCAATCTTACACAAATAGAACTAGCCCCACACTAAGCCTAGAAGGCTTGTGTTATAAATAAAAGGATAAATATACCTGTAAAGGAAATCCCTTGGCCATTCCTATAGCATATGTGTCTTCAATGAAAGCGTGGTCTCCAACACGTTGCAGCTTGCACCCATGATCAGTGGCTCGGTAGTAGTCTAAAACAGGAGTATCTGCTATCAAAAGGTCCAACGTTCGATTCCTGAAATACACAAAAACAATATAAGAAAGCATCATCAGATTATACGATAATTAAACAATAAGCACGCTAAACACTACGGGCGTGAAAACAAATTCTGTGGCCCGTCTCATAAACACGAGGTGCGAAAATAAAACCCGGGCGAAACCCTAAAACTCCAAGTGGAAAATAAAATATTTTCCACCCGAGCCGCGCGTGATCACGGAAAAATTACTCCAATCCCATTAAGAATAAGGCAGTATTTTTCCTGTCTCATGCTCCGTTAACACGTCTTTATAATATCTACTGGAATGTTTTGTTCCAGCACCCTTTCCGTAATATAAAAGTTAATACAGCTGCGGTTTGAATGATGTTTCTAGTGCAAATGCAGGCTCCGAGTCAAGAAATAAAATAAAAGCTAGTGAATCACATAAAACGGCTATTTGATAAATCCACTGAACACTGGACCAGCAAGTTTTACGACGCCATAAAACAACCACTACTTATTATTTCAAATACAAGCGATTTAACTGCGTGCTGCAAAAAGGATACCTTTTAACGTTACAAAGATTGTTCGTTATACAAACAAAATGTTCATACCTCAGTCGCTGAATGCCTTCTTCAATGGTCTGTAACGCGTAACCTTTCATTCTTTCTGCCAACTGTGGATTGCCTCTTTGAACATAGTACTCTGATATGGAAGATTTCGCTGTACCAACTCGCAAAGAGTGCCACTAAAAAAAATACAGTAAAAAATAATTGTATTTCACCACAATAATGAAAATATAAACGAAATATATGAATGTCACATACGTTGTTCCGTCCTTGGTAGTCATCAACGGCGTTGTGAAAAAATAATCCTGCTATTAGGGCGGCAATATTGGCAGTGTAACTGGCGACGAATATCACAGAAAAGCCACCCCAAACATTTATAAGAAACTTGTTAGGCCAACTCTTAGGAGCTTTAAATGCTACTAAATGTCCACATAAAAGACCCCACATCACCCATAGTGCGCTCGAAATGCTAAAGTTCTTTGACCTCTGCCGGCCCCAAGGGTTTAAACCAAACGGTGACAGCCACTCGTATATAGCGACCGCGAGGGCAGTCACATTTAGGGACACAAATATAGTTATCCATAATTCAGGTGAAAACGGCAAAAGGAACGCTAATAGGGGTATGTCTGCCTTTTGGTTGGGAGCTGCTAAAAGCGATATTCCACTATAAAAATAAGGTTGACTATAGTCGATCACTTCCGCGCGTGCCGCTGACACGCTAAGTGCCGCGAAAGACATGTGGGCGGAACCGGATACTAAATCTCCGACAATTCCATTCCATTTCTGACTCTCTTCGTCCGCATCATCATTTAAATCTGGATCAGGGAATTCATCTCTGCTAGTAGCTTTGAAGCCATTTCGGAATTGCGCGCGATAGTTAAGGTGCTCTGGTATTGTAAACATAGGCTCATCATTCAAAAAGTTTGTAAACTCATGCAGTTTATTAAATGTTCTGACTAGCTTACGGGATCCATACAGTCCATCTTCGACTAGATATAAATGAAAGTCAAATTCCAATTCCTGGGCAATATTTTCAAGTAAGTCCATCGCTAGTCCATAGCAACAATGGGTAGCCATTTTCGGAAGATTAGTAGGCTTCGGGGTTGGAAAGAAGAAATCGTTCGGCAGATGGTCATCGTAATCTCTTTCCAGATCGTTAAAAGCGACGGTGAGGTTGTCTCGATCGGAGGTTTGTGGTCGATGGCAAGGGATTCCTCTAAGGCATTGTTGGTCTTCGTCGAGTTCTCCTTCCATGACGAACGGGGGTGCTAAGGCAGTGACGATGCGGTAAATGGTGCGGGCACCAGCGGACTGGCCGTGGGCGACAAGTTTGCCGCCGGGCCACACGATGGTGTGGAGCCTCACCATGCGCCCGTGAATGTGGCCCACTTGCCTCCAAACATTGCCCCCTGTTGCTCCGGGGACCAGGTTGAAAAAAGTAAATGTAGATGTCAATGAGGGCTCTGGACGCTCCGTGCCTCCAGCGAGTGCTGCTGCTGATGCTATTCGAATTTCTCTGTGGACAAAAGATATAACTTTATATTCAACATTTCATTGAATTCATGAAACATACTTACTATACCATAATATTAATCCTACAGATTAGGAACAGAAAGCTAAAAATGTGAAGATTCAAATTGACAAAAAAGCATCACATTGCTTTTTACACCTAATGATTAAAGTTCTTCAAATAATTTTTTTATATGATCTTCAGAAGTCTTAAGTAATGTCATTTCGTTCTCAAAATTAGCCTATGCCTATATGCCTTTATTAAATTTCAGCTTCTAGTAAGTCAGTATCATATCGTGTATAAGAGACTATTTTAAGAAAATAAGATCCAATTAAAAATGTATTAATATTACAAGTTTATATATATTATAATAGACTACGCGAGTATAACATAATTCACATGGTGTTATTATTTAAAGCATTTCAAGATAGGTGTTCCCTTTCACTCTATGTTCAGTTAATGAACTACCAGAAACATGTTTAATAACCGCCGAGATTTCTCCCTAGTAGCATTTTAAGTTGGCCCCACGTTGGGCCATTGATCACCGAGTTGGCCCAACGAAATGCCAACGAAAATGCTGCTAGGGCTAGTCTAGTTAGAACACCACTGCTAGTTATTTAGCCTAAACTGTAGCAAACAAGTCCTAAGTTTGGAACTTAGCAAATTCTATGTAACTTGGGTTTTACTTACGCTGAAGCAAACGAGTTTTGGACTAGCACTAATGTAGGTCCGTTGTATTATTTTTAGATTATTAGCATCATTGAACAAGATATACATATTTTAATAAAGTTTTTCGGTGCAATGCACCTAACACGTGATTTAGCCTCGTGCGTCCCGTCAGCAAAAGACGCATTGAGCAATAAGTTATATTAACCTCGATTTAGTGTACTTTTCGGCTCTATCGCGACCGGGTGCATTCGAACATTAACATTTATTATATTACATTTTCAATATTACATTTTAGAATATAGAATATTCATTATAGAATATTACATTTTCAACATCTTTCTAACATATCTTTATAACATTTGTAATTTTAGGATTTTAAGACAATAAACATTTTAATACGTCTCTCCGGACTTTCTAACATTCAAGCTCATCCGCACCCGTCTTTTGCTGACGGGACGCACGAGGCTAAATCACGTGTTAGGTGCATTGCACCGAACAAAAGTAGAGGGTTGAAGTGTATTTAAATGTGGCGTACCTATGTAAAATAGTTATGCATATGTCTGTTATCAAGCTCCAATTTATTCTCATGTAATATTTGCATTGAAATAAAATGATAAACTATACTGTTCGTAAAGTTCTGGGATGATAAAACGAGTAAGAGAAGAGTCAAGTGTAAAAACATGGGTGTATAGAACTTGCTCATAAATATCAATCACCAATCACTATTATGTCAGCGGAGTAATATTTCGGTACATATTTATGAGAGGATTAAATCGATTCATATTCGTGCACTTGGGAATACACAAAAATTCCGAAGAGTCACGAAAGCATCATTATTCCGAAATTTCTAAATTCCAAACGCCATTTACCACATGACAAAATTTGGACGCAGATTATTTAATAAATAGGTTAGGTTAAGTTAGTACTATATCCTGGACGATCCAAAAAATATCAGCGGAAAATGGTTTACGGAATTATGAAATTCGGTAAAAATATGCTTGCGGACAAATTACTCTTCGGAATTATGTAGTGTACCCCTTGCACTACTATACCGAGATGATGATTTAAGACCAGTGGTATTTATATTATTGCCAAGATTTTGAAACCAATAATTATTTCCCAAACAGTATTGTCACATTGTTATCGTAACAATGCTTCACATTCGGATTTCTGTGCAACCCCAGGGAAATACTAATTGCATTCCACAGAGAGCGAGCGACATTCAGAGCTATTAAGAAAAATAAATTGAATAAGTGTTGAAGCAGATAATATAATACTCAACGTTAAAAGGAACTTTTAGCAACTGATAGATTATTATATATATATATTATATATGCCTAGGACTCGTAAACTCGTAACCTAATGTAAACTAAGGTAATGATTTCCTGTGGCGATATTGCGTATTTTTTTGAACAAGCGTAGGAAGAACAACCGTCATTTTCCCGAACAAACAAGCATAAAAGGTTCAAAAATATACCCCTACTACGGAAAACGAAATAAAAAAAATGTTGTTTCATACAAAAGGTAGGCAAAGGAAGCGAAGCCTATCACCGGAGCATTATTTTGAATAGATTGATACCGTATTCATCAAAATCACACACATTTACTTAAATACAAACATTATTCTTATCATCAAACCAAACAGGCAAACGAGCAAATACACTTTCGCGCGTATTAAAATACTTATTCCAAAAAAAGAATGTATTATTAAGTTTAAATCTTAGCCTAATTCATAAAATGATCAACTGTTAATACGTAATATAGTTTCTGGCGTAATTCTCAACAGATCCAATTGCCAATATCCGCGTTATTTGCTCAACACCACTTGCTTACACTAGATTAATCTTGCCATTTTCCTGCAAACTTACTTATTTGTTTATTAGTTAAGCGACCGAGGGATTAAGAGGAAACACAAGGGCCGTTTTTCCATAGAAACGTAGTCCCCTGTTTTCTCCCTGGATAATGGCAGTAGAGCAATCATTTTTTTTCCATAAATATATGGCTACTACTGACATGTTCCTATGTTTTCCTTTTTTCCATAAATTTATTCTTAAAAGATATATCAACCTACAAAAACCTAAAAATCCGCTGTGTTCAAACATCCAGATAACTATTTTGACTAGATAATTTAAAAAAAAGGATTGATTTTTAATAAAAAAAATAGTTAATTAGGTCAAGTTTTGGAGAAGAAATCAGGGGACTACGAAACGTTGATTTTATGTACTTTTAATAGGTATTTTCGGTTATTGCTTGTCTCTATCGCACTCTGCGGGGGGGAGCTTGAGGTTGGCGCGACAGCAATACCTTTTACTATACCTATTTCTCAATTATCTCGCCCTTAGTGTTTCCTCTTAAGCGGGATCTGGGAAAATAAAGTCACTTGCTTCATTTTCGCTTTAGAGAATAAATTTTTAAAATAAAGTTGCGGCTTGCTTCATTTTCGCCTTAGAAAATAACTTTTTAAAATAAAATTGTTTATCAAACTACGACACGCATCTGAAATTAATGGTCGTATTTATCTTAATTTTGAAAGTATTACTACAGTCTTGCATTAAATAGTTAAATAAATGGAAATAAATGATAAACCTGCAAAATAATCATTGCTTGATATTATATAATATTATCTATTAGCTACGTCTATAAAGAAAAAGTAGGCGCACTATTTATTTTATCTCTGCAGCGAATGAGGCGTATTTAATAACGGACAGTATTATGGTACTGGTGCGTAAATACGTACTAGTTCTAGGATATTGACAGTTATTATACCCCTTCGCTCCGAACAGATATTGTAAACATTGATAAAGTAAAAAAACGATATAACAGAAAAATCATAATTTATAGATGATAAAACCGGACCTGGGATTAAGAAATCCGCCAAGCTATGGTAAATAAAAGCAGCCTTCTCTAAATCCAATCCAAAGTAGTAGGTACTGTGACGAAACTTATTTTCCTTTACTTTTTAAGTCTATTTATGATTGGTGTTTCCGGAACATTCGTTGACTTGCTCAATTTTAAACAAACTTGCATGCTAGGTACGCTTTAATATTCAAGCAAACTCCCGTCACAATAAAAATTCAAAGCAAACTGCTGTCACAATAAAAATTCGTCGAGCAAATTGCCCAGGTGTGGCACAAAATATAGCCCTAGCAACGTCGGCATACTAAACATAATTGTAGGCTCCGCGAGCGAATGGTGCGAACGTGCAATATCCGCGCCTGCTCCCGATACCGCCTGCATTTAATTTCCATGCCGATTGATCAACGCGTAAATAATATGTAGTATAGTATTGGTAATAGGTGCATGCGTGTATAATAATTATTGGATTATATTTATAAACGCATCGCATAGGGACTAATACGTAGGTAAGTACATATGTAATTTTATTAAGTCATGTATCAATGGCCTATTTCTAAAACTAGAACCAAGCGTACAATAGGGTATTTGACAACAGTGAGAATAAATCGTTTTTTCATTAGATAACATAGAATGAAACTTTACGAATATTTTCCGAGAAATATCTATCATTTATGTTTGTTGCTATTTTAAGATTATAACGAGTATATTCATAATTAACTAACCATAAGGACGTTGTTTGTTTGTGACGTTACAAGCTAGTAATCCCTACGAATTCCATACTAATGAAGCGTTTTTGACGTTTCATATAATAAGAAGCTGATTTATCTGATATATGATACTGATAAATCAGATTTATAGGTAGGTATATGGTGTTGTGTGGTGGAGCGTAAAGTCATCAGAGCTCCCGACGAATTTTGACTTTAGTGAAATACCGTATTTCAAAATTGATCATAATACATATGAAGTACCTATGCCCTAAGTTTTAGGCAGAACAACGTGGACAAATGGCTAAGACGAGTAAGAAGCCATAGGTATGTATTAATATTAACTAGCGTATCAATTATAATAAAAGTCTATTAAACGTATTTAATGAACGTCAGTAACTTCTTGATCGTCTTACCTAATGACAAGAGCAACTTTATTAGAATCTGCCAAGGTGCCGAGTATTTCCAATTCGCTGACCCAGTAAACTGCTTAGTTGCAGATTTTCCGGAAGAGCTGCAAATGCTCGCGTCAAGTCATGTCAACGGGAGCCATCATTTTGTAAAATCAGCTCGCAGGCATTTACAACGCTTGCCGGCTTCGCTTGCGGCAAACCAGTGTGAACGTGAACTGTGATTACGAATAGTTGTTAGGGATTTCAGTATCATATAGGTACTAGAGGTGAGGGAATGAGGTTAGTCGACTGTGAATAGCACAGCTTGGCCGCTCGCCAACGAGCCGTGGTGCACTCTCGCCTGTTTTATGATAATGTGATTGACTTGGATTTAGCCCAACATAATAATAAAACAATATATTGTTACAACTTTAAATAAAAATGTTCCAATCGACTGCGTTCAATGGTTTAAAACCAGTGTCAAAAGCCTGATTCGTAAAGGTAATTAACAGAACGTATACGAACGAAAATGTAGCAAACATAACGCTTTGAAAATTGTACTTAAAAAAAATTAATGCAGAAAATGTATACCATCTATTTATGAAACGCCGTCATTAGGTATGGCTTGCCAAAACAATTCCATTTTACAATGAAATTTCTCATTTGTCCAATATATTCTCGAGAATGGGAGGGCAATGGGAGGGTTAGATCTCACTCCAAGGTAAATGTTTGCAAGAAAAAGTAAACAAGTGTGGTTAGTGTTCTGGACTTCTTCATCCTGTGTGACATTGAAACAAATTCTGTAAAAAACATATAGAAGAGTAAATGTATAAGTTGTAAATGCGACTGCAATATTTTTTTAATGTTTACGTCATTACCACTCATCTATTAGAGGAGGTCTGAGCTCATGTGAGACGTACCAATATAGAATGCTTATTTATGTTGAAATATAGCGTGTTTAAGACAATATTTAAAAACATATGATGAATATCTAATAGGTAGCAATTAAAATAAATCAAAAATGGCATCGAGCGTTTAACTTAAAATCAAACTATGAATTGCAATTGATCGATATCTCAAATAAAAATCCATTTCGATGACAGATGCTAAGACTTATAATAAATTGACACTGTACTGCCTAATAACTAATGGATTTTGAAACAAAATTTGGAAGTAATGTACTCACTCAATAACATATCATATACAAGCAAAGTCTAAGCAATGAAATTCTTAAGAAACAAGTCACTGTCAACTTTTTCCTGAACTAGAAATGCAGTTAAACTGTAAAGTTTTTCGTTTAAATATTGCTTAGATAGCCGCGAAGGTGGCAGCAACTAATTTAAGTGCCAGTTAGGAAGGAGAGCGCCATTAGTCACACGTCGGGAACTCACAATCACGAATCTCGAAAGTAATTTTTTAGCTTTGAATAAACTTCTCAAGTTCTCTTAATATATATATCTTTATATTACTCGGGACATACTGAATTTGCAAAACGCATCATTTTTAAAACCACGCTACGTAGTATTCAAAAACAAGCATCTTTTGATAATTTCTATCTGTAATTTAGCAGAGAAACTGCAAACAACTACTTACACCAGCAAATTAAAAAGAAAAGCTTATTTATTTATTAATGCCTCATCATCATCATATCAGCCGAAAGACGTCCACTGCTGGACATAGGCCTCCCCGAAAGAGTGCCACAATGACCGGTCCTGCGCCACCCGCATCCAGCGGACTCCCGCGACCTTCACCTGGTCGTCAGTCCACCTTGTGGGGGGCCTACCCACGCTGCGCCTTCCGGTACGTCGTTGCCACTCGAGAACCTTTCCGCCCCAACGGCCATCGGTTCTACGTGCAATGTGCCCCGCCCACTGCCACTTAAGTTTAGTGCCACTGCCACTAGTAGTTAAGTTTAATGCCTAATAAATAATAAAATATTGATTTATAATCGAAGGAACGTATGCATAAATGATGAGAATCGTTCATGATCAAGCCAATTCAAAAGCGTCGAAACCAATATCACAGTACGGTATCAATCATCATGGAATATTCAGCGTTTATACAGCGGGGCCAGAACACATACGGATGTCGATCACGTATTTTATTGAATAACGCTTTGAAGACCGTGCCCGGTGCCACTATTAAAGAGGTCAAGAGCCCTAAATCTTTCATTCTGAGGCCATACTTGAGGGTTTTAGGAAACCTTTTTATTCCGAAATAGCGCTCTTACAGAAACTTTACGAGAGTATTTTGTGAAGCGTTCGGTAAGGATAAACAAACTGGTGTTACTTTTGAATCGTATGCACCTTTATGTATGTGTGTTATAAAATAAACTATGACGCATCAAATGATTTTGTAAGGAAAACGTAATAATAATCAAATCAAATTGGGTAAGCCTAATTGTGGAGCTGAGAATCGCAGATTTGAATCTTGAAGCGTAAGTCGATAATACCGGGGGTAATGTTCTGTCTTTCACAGCGACTCGGTCGCAAACAGCGCTCACAATGCGTATTGAATTCTCTCAGTGAAGTCTCTTTCTTTGTCGACAAAAACGATATTGTTTAATTGCGCGAGATACACGTATTGACAGTGAACTTCTCAAAGAACTTGTAATTGCAAGCGCACGTCAATTTATTTTGATGTCGTTATCAAAATCTTGTTACTGATTGGATTGTACTTACTGTAGGTACATATTGGTTTCCCGTTAGTCTACTTTAATTACATGGAGATGACACATTTTCCTTTTCAGATGTGTATAAATACTAATAATGTTGATAGCTAATAAAACAATAAATCATCACATGCCATACGAACTCGATACTTTGACCTAAATAATACAAAAGCTAAGTATTATGATATGGGTAGTGACAAATGGGGACACATCTATTGCGAAAGTTAAAGACTTTTCCTTATCTAAAGAAGTAGAATAGCTGAAAATTTCTTGTACATAACAAGGCAATGTTTCATTAAAAGTTACTTATCGATTGAACACTCAACGTAGCCAATGCAGCCACAATTTGAGGTTATATCTCAAATGTAGTAATGTGTTTAGTTCGTGTTTGAAATATTTGGTATTGAACACACCTCATATTTGTTAATGCATTACTAGAAATAGTGCAAAATATTACTAATGCCCTGTCATACAATTTCGTAAAGTAACAATTCAATCAGTCTAAGTAACTTTTGAACTATTCAAACATAATTCATGAATGTAACTGACTAAATAATAAACGAATATATCAAATTATTCAGTTACGCCACCAAGAAACCGAGCCTCTTATTATCAGCACAAGTTCGGAAGTCTTATTTAAATAGATTATGTAAATTACTGTACTTAAGTAGGGCTTCTATTTAGGGCACTTCCAGCTTAGTTAAATATCTGTTACCACAGGGTAGTGTCTTGCGACCCTCGTCACTGTCGTGACACTACGCGAGCACCGCAGGCCGCGCCCGTAAATAAACGTAACCGTTACTGCTACAATTAATTTATTTCCAGTAACACAGTAGAAGAATTCCGAGCATTCGGGGCCTTGACGTGATGCGCTGAGATGCACAGGAGACGTGATGAATCTAAAATGAACGGTGCATTCCGTTCTTTTTTTAAGTCTGCTTTTCCTTTTTCATTACCTACTAAAACACATTCGTTTTAAGTTACTTTAGAACGAAGATGTCGTTTGCTTAGAGATTTTTTTTTAATTGAATAACGTTTCTCTTTTATAGTATAAATAATTTGATTTGCTGTTTATAACATTAGACCCGATTCGATCTAGCCTAAAACTAAATTGTCTAATTTTTAGACATAATTTAGGCGGCAGATTAAAAAAGACGTATTTAGAATAGCATTTAGGCAGCTAAGTAAGTTGTATAGACCGCCTAAAATAAGAAACGTCAGATTCAAATTAGCGCTGTCATTTGATTTTGACAGCTGCTCATAGAATAGCAAAATGTTTTAGCAACACCTAAATAAAATTAGGAAGTTTAAAGGCCACTGTAGAATCGGGTCCATTGTGTATTATTATAAGATGACACAATATCTTATCATAATATATATATAGGTACAGTAGTAGCCCGTTTATTACTAGCATGAATTCACAAAAAGATCGTCAGAGTGTATAAGAATAACAATAATATAAATGAAAGTCAAAAATCTAAATATGTACATTGCAAAAATGAAAAAACAAGAATAATAATAAGGAACAATTGAAATAATATTAAAATGGTACAAATGTCAAAGGAGTAAAATGTGTTTAAATGTCAAATTATTAATAAAAGCTAGGGTATTCTAGATATAAATAGTCAATGGTCAAAAAATTTGATATAAAAATAATGAGTAATTTTAAACAATATTCATAATAAAATAATAATATCATTTAAAAACGAAAACATGTCAAATACACATACAATTTACAATGTCCGTTCGTTGTATTCCTTTACGGAATACAACGATTTTGAAAGTAAAAGTTCCTTTAGTCGGCGTTCAAATATGTTGTTAGAGGTCTCGTTTTTAATTGTGGCGGGTAGGCGCTCGTACATCGACGGGCCTATTACGCGCGGGCTCCTGTCGAGCAGCGCGAGTCGCCGTGATACAGGTAGTAATCGTCCCGTCTGACGGGTGATTCTGCCAGGCATATTCGCTCGCTTAAATAAGTGGATGTTTCGACGCGCGAACATAATTACTTCAAATACGTATAGTGAATAATGAGTCATCATCTTGTACTGTGTAAAGAGTTCTCTACACGAGTGCCTCGAATTTACCCCTGCCAATATACGTAGGGCTCGCTTTTGTAGTTTGAATACTCTATCAGAGTTCGTTGAGTTCCCGTACAAAATAATACCCTACGACATTAGTGAAAAGAAGTATGCATAATAGATCTGAAGTAGTGCGTCACAGGAGACAATTGGCTTTAGTTTGCGCAGTGCAAATACCGCACTGCCTAACCTTTCACACAAGTTGTCTACGTGTTCTTTCCACTTCAGCTTGGCGTCAATAGTAAACCCGAGGAACTTGCAAGAGTCACAGCGGGGTATGGAACCCTGTGCTAGTGGAATGTGTGTCGTGTTTCCGGCTGTGAACAACATCACGTTGGACTTTGACACATTGAGTATGAGGCCGTTTGCCGAAAACCACTCATGAAGTTGGGTACACGTCTTTGTTACCTTTTGCTCGAGTTGTGAGTACGTGTGATCGGTTACTACGACTGTGGTATCATCGGCAAACAACACCATAGTACCTTCGGCTACAGAGGAAGGGAGGTCGTTAACAAAAATTAAAACAGGGTATTTCCAAGCGAAAAGCCCTGTGGAATTCCATGCTCGAGTACACCCGCCTCAGATTTTAAGCTTTTGCCTTCGATTTTGACCTCAACCGTCTGCCGCCTATTTTTTAGGAACGATGTGAGTAATCTATGAGTGTTATCCTTTATTCCTTAATGACCTATCTTTTTTAATAACAAGTCGTGATTAATCACATCGAACGCCCTGCAGCCTTTTGTTTCGTATCCAACGCCGTTGTTACGCAATCATATATCTGATATGCAGCTGTTGTGGTACATCTATTTTTCCTATAGGCAAACTGTCTGTCCGTCAGTAACTTGTTTGTTTCAAGATGGTGCATTAAGGAGTTAGAGACAATGGATTCAATAATCTTAGAGATATTTGGCACGATAGTGATTGGTCTGTAATTGTCAACAGAACTTTTTTCACCCTTGCCCTTATATACTGGACACACTCGAGTGCTTTTCAGTACGTTGGGATACACACCGCAAGTGAACATGGTGTTTATGAGTTTCACGAGCAATCCAGCGACGACCGGCCATACACACTCGAGTATGTTCAGTGATATATCGTAAATATTAAGGGTCCCGCGTGTCTTTGTCATTGACCTCAACGTACGATTTAGGTCTGTGAGTGTAACCATGGGCAGAACATGTTGAGGTATGTTAGTGTTGTGTAAGTAATGTGTGAGGTACTGTACAGAGTCCGATTTGTTTATGTTTAATGTGTATGTTGAAGCTGCTGTGAGAAAATGTTGGTTTAAGTGTTCCGGAACCTTGCGAGAGGGTAAGACCTTTCCACTTTCATCCTTAAGTGAGATGGTATGCATCAGCGGTTTTTTGGATACTTCGTCATTGACTACGCGCCACATCTCTTTAGATGGATTTTTACTATTGACAATCCGGTTTGCATTGTACTCTCGACGGGCAGTCAATGATTTCGATTTAATGCGATCTGCGTGATGACTAATGCATTGAGCGAGAGCATCATGTTCCGGATATTGACGTTTCATTACAGTCAAATCATTATAATCATTTATTAGCTTTGAGAGGTTCTCTGTTACCCATGGTACTGGTGTCTTATTTTTAACTAATATATTTTTCGTCGGGAAATGAATTTCAATATAATACCTTAAAACATTAAATAATTTATCAAATTTATCGTCAATATAAATAATGTCATCAAATATAAAGTTCCAATTATAATTTTCAATGTCAATATAAAATGCAAATAATGATTGATCTGTGTATAGTCTTTTTTGAATAAAAGTGTAAGGCTTGTGTTTAGGTCTCGGTTTCGTGGCAGGAAAAGTGAATACCTGTGCGTTGTGGTCGCTGATGGGGGTGTCCAGCGGCGCGGCCGCGACGCCCCGCCACCCGCGCGCCACCAGCCCGCAGTCGATGCTACTCGCACAGTGCGCTGTCACACGAGTCGGAAACTCGACACAGTTTCTACACATGTAGCTTTGAAGAATTTCGTCCACGCGCCGTCTTGGAATGTTATCGGACATAAAATCAACATTTTGATCGCCGACCAAAATGAACCTCTTATCCTCATTCGTAAGCTTATCTATTAATAATTCCAAATTTTTTAAATACATGTATATACAAGTTTTTGGTACAATGCTATGAGATCCAACATTGGTTCTGTAAGTTTTACATGAGAAAGGCCGAAAGTTAGCCAGACGTTGTCGTGGAACTGTCCAATAAATATTGAAGAATATATAACTGTATTTTCTGCATAAAAAAAATTAATCCTCGTTTAAATTTCGAGTGCTTCTAACGTTCAGTGGCTTCTCACTACCGTTTATAATTGATTAATTTCATAAAACGACATGATTGCTTGTTTGTAAATTCAATTATGTTTTACGCTAAGTATACATAAATAGTTAGGCATTCAAGTAGCTAATCAGTGTACTAATACTGTAATAAGATTAATACCACTAATGTATGTGAATTGTATATTGTATTTGTATTGTATGTTGTATTGTATGTGTATTGTACAAAAGACAGGTTTTTTAAAAGACAATATGTTATATCGGTAAGCGACCTTATCCGTATAAGCGATCGCTTCCAGTTAATGTAACATAACTTTCCAGATCATTTAACGTGGAATTTAAAATAAAAGTACAATGTGCCACGAGGTTGGTAAGTATTTTTTACGAACGAGATTATTTTTGGTAGCGCCATAGATAAAAAATGTATTCTCCAAAAAATGCATCAGGATACTTGCAAATATTGACCAAATGGAATCATGTAGACCTCATTTTATTTAACACCGTATTCTGACATTTTCCTTCGTGTACATACATTTTTGAAGTATGTAAGTTTGTTAGAAAGCATAGGCACCTATATACACATCATTAATAGATAACTGACGAAATAATCGCAATCTAAATAAGCTCAAATTACCTTTCACCAAATTAAAAATAGTTTCATCTAGCCCACACCACAATAGTTAATAGTTTAGCGGATTATTTTAAAGACGCATTAATATAATTTTATTAGTTTATTATTAGAAATTATCTTATTGTTTCATTGTGTACATATTGGACCCGATTCCACGTGCACATGGCTTAACTAGCCTAAAACTAAATTGTCTAAATTTTTAGACGTAATTTAGGCGACAGATTAAAAACGACATATTTAGAATAGCATTTAGGCAACTATGTAAGTTGTATAGATCGCCTAAAATAAGAAACGTCAGATTCAAATTAGCGCTGTCATTTGATTATGACAGCTGCTCATAGAATAGCAAAGTGCTTTAGCGACACCTAAATAAAATTAGGAAGTTTAGAGGCCACTGTAGAATCGGGTCCATTGTGTATTAAGATGACACAATATCTTATCATAATATATATGTATATATATAGGTACAGTAGTAGCCCGTTTATTACTACTTAATAATAGATTTGGTGGTTAGTAAAATGGATGTAAGTACGTAAATTTACGTTTCCCCAAAGGAAAAAATTACACATTAATCTAATGTTTGTTAAAATAATAAGTATTTTTAAATTGACATTATTTTCAAAGATAATAATATCTAACTATATAATACTGATAACTGTCCAAAAATAACTGTCTCTAATAATAAAGTGTATGAAAAGTACCTATATAGCTTCTTTTTTATTATTTAAGTTGTAATAATTAGCATTCCGTTGTTCATGAACCTTGACAAAACCTGTGTTAGTTGAAATGTTATTTTAAATCTCTTTTCCACGCTAGGAAATCTAATTGAACTCATGTGTGACAAATACAGACAGAAAAAATAGTAATAAAAGCTACTGTGTGTAAGCTCTGCAGGTCGATCACGTAACGCATTGTACGCGCGTCAGGTAGATGTAAATGTAACTTTTTATATATAAAAATGAGAGTTAAATTGTTCTAACGCGCGTTCAAAACGTTACGCGATCACCCCTCTGTCTGCCTGCGCGTTATGAAGCCCGTTACGAGCAAGTGTGATTAGAAAGTTAGTTAGCTTTACCACTCACCAAGAAGGTAATTCAAACATACCTAGATAATGAAACGTTTTAACCGGAACGCAATAAAAGCACTACGATTCGCGTATTCCGTTTGTTAGTGGAACATTTTTGTTGCGAATTCGTTTTAATTAAAGTTTAGGACTAATGCTTGTTTAATTTAACGTCAGTCTTCAGCGAATAAACGTGCAGTCTTTGTAGGTACTTTCCACTGGGTAGTAAGAATTTTAGTAATCTTTCTATCTTGCATTTTTTTCTTCTGAAAGTATCATGGAACGCATTATTGGGATTTTCTTAACAAAAGAGAAATCCTAATGAATAAAAAAAATAAATACACGTATACTGTGGGCCCTGTAAGAAGAGCAAAAAATTGAACGGCAGATTATTGAGCTTAAGTGAGCAATTATTTCCAAGTGAATTGAATTAAAAATAAATATTTTTTTCTTCTTTAAAGTAAGTTTACGTGTAATTTTTACACTTCTAGGGTGACATATGGGGTTATTTATAAAAAAAACATAATAAAATACGAAGAACAAAAACAATATCTTTTAAAAACAAAAATGCAAAAACTATTATGACTCATTACATGATGTTACCTCAAAATCTGCATTGACTGTTGTGCTATGATTTCGTGGTACCAAAATACATTACTTGGAGGTCATACATTTAGATGAAACTCTCCAAATGAAAAAATATACAAAAAAAATGGACACAAGAGGTTACTACAGATGATCTAAGGAAGCGTCCTTTTAAATATTTGCTCCTGTTACAGGGCCCACCCCGTATATGAAGATTATTTCTTGTAGGTATGATGATAAGTTGATGACGTCCTGACCGATGTCGGTAATATTCACACGATTTTTATCAGTGAAGACTGAGTTATACACGAAATTGTATAACTTCTTTCTTTAAACCATCGGCACAGTTCACGAGATTGCTGTTGTAATCGTCCCTCATACTCGGGAATGGGATACGAGGATAATTTTTAAGAAATATCTGTCGTGGCAAAGACTTTGACAAAGTGTACAATCGCCCCAGCAGCGTGTTCAGTGCCAAGATAAGGTTTTATGTAGCGTAATGCGGGCCCGATATACTGCGCGGGCTTCGCCTTTTAGATGAAAGGGCGTAAAGTAATCTTGCACATTCTCGGACGCGCTAGTCAATTTACTTTTACGATGATGCTGCACGCTTGTTACCATTCTATTATCATCCGTAGTTTCAATCCACCGCATTCAAACGCAAATCGTTATTATGTCTTCATACAACAGCAATGGCGCAATGACCCCTTTTATTAAACAATTTGACACGAGGTGGTAAATTTCTTGATTTATGCACGGAGTTGTAAATCATAGAAAATAACCTTCCTGTTTTCATTTGAAAGGAGAAGCAGCCATGCCAGATGATAAATTATTCTACTTACGTAAAGTTATTGCTTGGAATAGTTTTGTCAGAAAAGTATAAACTTATATTTAACCCATGTGTCAAGATGGAATTAAAGAAATTGCGTGCAATGACTAAAGTCATTGCAGAAATATTTTTGTTTGCATTCAGTCAGGTTCAGGCATGGCTAAGTATATCTGAGCCTGACTGATTTTAGATATAAACGAGCATTATTTAAAAAGTTCTTATCGGAGACTAAGATAAATACCTACCCTCCTAATTATATCACTCGTTTTCCCAGAAAGTTGCATTTAAGCTTTAAATATTCAAAATGCTGGCGCAAATAAAGCAAAAAGTTAAAATGTATTCACATAAACCTTGGATCGCTGTATATTCATAATTGTAGGTAGACACCGCCCAGCAATTTTATATCAAAAGAATTCGGTAAGCAGCGCGGAAGTCGAGTCAAAAGGAACGGAAAAAGAAAAGGAATTAAGCATTTCGTTTGCAGGATGATCCGCGCAATCCATTCGCAGGGATCTACAGTTACGGGGGCGAAGTTGGCAGTTACGGCTAGTATTTTAATAAGAAGCCGCAATGACGAGAGATCCATCACGGCCAAGGACGATATCACTCACTGCCGCCACTAGGCCCTTTTCGCACAAGGTCATTAACTGAACACTTTTGTGGATAACAAAAGGAATTTTCACTGAACCTAACTTTCGTTTTGTGTCAACTTTCCCAATAATTGTCACTTAAAAAGTTACAGCCGATAGGCTTTATTCGAGGCTTTAAGAGATTTCGCTATGGAATGATTTATAGCTTTTGCGATAATTGGATATGAATTATCCTCCTTTCAGAAAATGGACGATGACGTCACGTTACGTGTAAACTACAGTCTATTTAATTAATATGTGTATTTAACTAGTGTGTGTAGCGGTTTGCTATTGGCCACCCGGAATACATTCCTCTTCGTCACTCGAACACTTCGTCGGCAAACGAACGCGCCTGACAAATACCAAATCGATATCAATGCGATACGTTTAATCAAATACACCCTGGCTTAAGTAAGCGTATTGAATGACCACTATTTAGATAGGTACGTAGCCGGAGTGTAATGTCAATATGACCTCTTGGTCCCAGGGACCCCTACATACTAATCGTGGACAAAAGCAAACAGCCACGTGTTTAACTACTTACTTGGGGCGAAGTTTGCGAAACATTTGAGGACCTGTTTCTCAGCACAACGGCAGGCCCGTGGCTTGCAAACTTACGATGGTCATTCAAAGTTCAACATTGTCTGGTAACTTCAAACAAATGGTAACTTCAAACAAATATTAACATTTGTGATCTTTCGTGTAAATATTTTACTTTTTCTGCAATGCTTAACACGTCAATGCTGATTCGTAAATGGGAACATGTCACAACTAATTTGAACCGTCGAAAAAGGAAGAGGTTCTCAATTCGTTTTTTTTCTTGTTTTTTATGTGTAGGTATATGTATTTATTTATTTGATTAATAGTATGTGCTTCCAGATTGCTTATTCGGACATATTTTCTCGTAGAACAACGCATTATGCTGATTTGTATTTCTTTGCATTCATATTCAGTTTGACTTACTTTAAGTAGCTTAAGAACTATCATTGTAATAAGCTTCTTTTGGCAAAAAATGACAGACTGTTGAGTTTATTTCGGCGTTTCTTCTTAACAGTGGTCTTTTTTATTCAGAAGCGTAGACTTTTGACTTGTAAAAGTGCCATAACGGCCTATTTGCAGGATAAAATTAATTTATGTCATTTATTTCATTTATTGATCCAATTGTTATCAAAACTCCTAGTAATTGAGAAAATACCTCAAATATATTAGGTGCATGTGTAGTAATTTCGGTATTTTCTATTATATTTCGTGTACCTATTAATACCCGGAAATAATAAATTTGATGAAATGGAACATTTGATGAAGACCACAGGATGACTTATGGAACTCCTCAATGACGTAGGTACTTAAAACTATACAAATAAGAATCTGTGGATTCTGACATGATTCCTTTGAAATAGCAATTAATGAAATGCCAAAGGTGATTCTGAAATCCTTGAGTAATGAGTAATGACTGAGCTCCTCAAAATAGTCCGCCCACATACAATGATTTGGGTTTTTCTGTAATAATAATTTGCTCTCGTAAAGCAGTTCATGTGGTAAATGGAAAGTAAATGTGGAAATGTTCCTGAATGGGATTGGCGGAGTACTGATTGGAAATCGATTAACACTTTGTTTTTAAAGTGCACCTATTATGCTTATCGATCTTTAGTAATTTATTTTTGAAATCAAAACTGTATTTTTGTCCACTCACGGGTATCCCACATTTCGCTAATCACTACTGCAATAGTGTACGGTTCAAAACCAATCAAATTATCGGAAGTGCGTTAGAGTCTTCAGTAAATAAATTGTTGAGTGGTTTCGATATCCATATTGATTAACACTTTCGCGACCAAGAATTGCTACGCGCTACGCTCGTTGCAGATCTTGTGGTTTTCCTCGTATGTAGCGGAAAGCGACTACGGCGTAGGCGCCCGCTAGGCGGGTTCCTGGTACCGAAAGTGTTAAAAGACGACCTTACAAAAAAAATGGT
Organism: Epinotia bilunana; assembly: GCA_947049275.1. Classification (NCBI taxonomy): domain Eukaryota; kingdom Metazoa; phylum Arthropoda; class Insecta; order Lepidoptera; family Tortricidae; genus Epinotia; species Epinotia bilunana. The sequence goes on along the minus strand of OX346259.1, from coordinate 24,160,875 downwards.
ATGGCTATATTTGCCACAAATTGAGTCACTTACCTGACCAAATCAGCAGAAAAGTCAGCGGCAGCATCGCTAGGCTCATCCCAACACGAGGCTGCAGCGTCGCTAAAGAACTGCGCTTGCGCCGACCACGCGTCGCACGCGCGCAGCACACGCCTCAGGGCTCCCACTGCAATGCGCACTGCCGCTCGGACGAATGAGCCGTCTACAAAGTTTATTGTTCTTTAGAATTCGTGTGAATATCATAATCTTCGAAAATAAACAAATGTGCAAGCAAATAGGTATTAAAGATGGCAACGATTCGTCGCACTATTTTAAAAGAATGATTGGTTAACGATACATTTTTGCGTATTTATATTTTGTTGCGGTTAACTTGTGATCTTATTTATAAGTGTCTACCAAACCTTTTTCAGCTGACACATCGTTAAAATTCATTTGATTTCTCTATTTCATTCACAATCGCGTTTGTAAGAAAAAAAATAAATTTTAAAGTGTTCAAGAGCGTGTTTTATAAATCAGGGGTCTAGTTATTATGATGACTATAAGAATAAAAAGCATAAAAAACGATTGATGCTGAAATGAATATATTCTTCTTACCAATTTTCATAGGCTGTGGATGTAATGCTAACATTCCAAGAGGTAGACTATTAAATATAGCGGTATAGTTGTCTTTTACAGGTTCTTCCAAGTCATCAATATCTTCGGTTTTAAAACTTTTATCTCCTCGCTTTTCAATCGATTCCCTTATTTTATACGTGGAGGTCTGCACCGTGGGATTCATTAAGAAATCACTAGTATCACTTGAGAGTGCTAATCTATGCCTTAAGAGTATATTTTCTTCGTCTTTATTAATATACCTTTGCAATAACGTTTTTATTTCTTTGTTCGCATCATTTATACTATTTACATATTTATTAAAAGATTCATTTTTCATCTTGCTATAACTAATACGTCTACCATTATTTCTAACATGGAAGGACAGTTTATCCTTCTCGATAGATTTTTTTTCAATTTTAGAAGTTTCAACGCCTTTGTTATTTACATTATTACTTTTTACACTCTCCGTACTAATATTGCGCCTACGTTCATACGATTGACTAAAATTTAAATTTAATATTTTTTTGTTAATACTGTGCGCTTCTGACTTATTAATATTCCTACTTATACGATGAAAAAAAGAATTGATTGAACTATTTTTTACTAACAATCGCTCATCGTTATTTGAACTCTCAACCTCTTTGACCTCATTGATGTGTTTCGCAGAAAATTGATCGTTAATAGCGTTTATCAAATTATTGTCTACTTCATCGCGTTTGCTGCGTTCGAATTCCTCGCTTCTCAGTGCTTCTTCCTCATTTCTTATGCTACGAAAATCTAGACCTTCAGTCTCGCTATGCTGTGTTCGGTTACCGAAGTTACGAAAAACATCTATTTCTCGGGATGCATCAATCCATAACCAGAAGAAATGCCCATCAAGCAAGTTAAAGCGTTTCGCTTCATCCATAACAAGCTTAGCGTAATGGATGTCACATATCAGCACGACAACGCCCCGGGTCAGCCTTGAAATCTTTGCGAGACGCCTGCACAAATAAAACACACGATGTATTGCGCTCATATCTAAAAGTATCAACTCCAGATATGGTGTATCACAGCATTTAAAAAATAAAATGACGATAAACATACCGAAAAACCGCGAGTCGTGAAAATTTTGAAGGGAGGAAAAGCCAATTGGGATCCAACGGTTGAGAGGTTAGTATTGACGAGAGATCTTTCCGTAGTTTAAGAGTTGCATAGATGTCTTCCTCAGCGAGCAAAGTATAGGTGTGCCAGTGAGTATGCAGAAGAGTTGCCCTGTAATTTAAAAATACAAAAATATGGCCAACGTGAACATGAATAAAATACTATTGTTATGAAATTTACAATAATTTGTTACGTACCTGAGTGCATTTAAAGTTTCTCTCGCAGTAGTTTCTAATCGGATTTCCAGTGGAAGAAGTTCCTGCAAACACAGAATGACTAAGATTACTTACACCTTTAAAAATGTACATGGTTTGTAATAGTTGCTTTGATTGCAATATCCGCCACCACAATTACGCATTTTTCTGTGAAGGCGGTATTAGTTTACGTCACTTCGTAATCGTTGCTAAAGTGGATAACAAATGACCATAATTTACCGCGACACCCAACTCGTGATCACATCCCCGGCAAAAAGAAAATGCGAATATTTCACGACAAATCGTCTAGAAACGTTTTTCAGAACGAAAACGTGAAATGAATTGTCCCCGAATAGAACTACGAAATGGAGGGAATTAGTGTTAACTACTTGATTCGATAAATTTTATGCTCTAGTAAATGCCTAAATGATAATATCCTAAAGAGCTATCCATTTTCAGAGAATTTAAGAAGGAGTCGATATATTTGTAGCGAACATCGGGTGAATTGCACAAGACTTTGAAATATAAAAAAATAAATAATCATTTTAAGTATGAAGGCAAAATTTTATGAAATAAACTGCTTTTTGGATTCGGTTTGAGGCTAACCAAAGAAAATTAACAAATTTTATCTTTGGTAACCTGTCAAATTCTGCAACAGCACAGAAATGTATACTTTATATCAAAAAGAATAAAGTACTCTTAATACGCCTAAGTTAATTTTACTGCGAACATTCGCGGGTATTATTATTTATTGAGCTAAGTTTTATTTATACATGCCAGACATGTAATATTTAATAAGGAGTTCAAACCACGATTAGTGGTTTCCTGACCCTTTCATAGGTCGTAATCTATTATTAAACCTTATAAATAATTGTAACTTTTAAATTGAGTTAAAATTTAAATCACACGTAACGATCCCATTTTTTTATTGCACATTGCTTTTTCTTAATATAAAAAAATACCAGCTTCCCCCATATTTACATATTTATTACTTGATATAAAAATACAAGACAGTGACGCTCCGTCACGTGCTACCATTATTTCACAGCGTGCCAGTTTTTATCGCGATTAATAGCCTACACGTATGGAATCGTTGGTGAACCACTAACAACATGGTTTTCGTGTTGGTATACTAGTCTACTGTATATTCAAGTTGATCTACAATTTACAGTATAATAAACACATTTATATTCACGAGCGGTTTGTTCAGAGATTGAACTTTTCACCCGTCCTACTCGTAACAATATATTTCAACTAAATATTTGAATACGAAGCGGTATTTGTATTGATAGGTCATATTTCGTCACTTTTCATGTTTCGTTACTCTATCACGTTTCGAAATACAAGAGTGCTTAGTATTCTAGTGAATTATAATAGGAAAGGAAAGTATAAAAAATGGTATCTTAATGTTTATTTTTCAATTTGATTGTAGTTAACGTTTTATGTAAAATAGTAGATTGTTTCTCGAGGGAGCAAAATGGTATACTTACGGCGAGGGCGGTATGTTGAAAAAAGTTATATTGTTTCAACAGATTTTTGAAAATAGGAAGAAATCTTGCACACCTTATATGCAACGGCAAAGCAACGACCGAACAGCCCGAAAGGTAAATGAGCTCTTATACAATTTGGTAGATGAAGGGGGTGGAGTAAGAATATGGTTTTGGAAAGATCTTATGGAAGTGAGACGGTTAAAACGCTCTTTTAGATATATGGAGGAGTACAGAGAACCAAAAGTATACTGTGGAGTAACGCAAGAATGACTCACGACGAAGACGAATAAAATTGAAAGTCACTTGAGCAGAGACAGAAAGGAGAAAACGTGGATATTTGGTATAAAAAAAATAATAAACATGTGTTTATACAACTGAATTGCATCAAAATGGATGCCACTCAGCATATGCCAGCAGCAATATATCGTCCCTGGGCCTGCAAAAGTCGCGATGTGCATTTTTTCATTTTTTTAATTTTGACATCATTTTGAACCTTACGTCAATACGCATATGGTCAAAAAACAGCGATAAAGCTAGCATCATTATTTCTGGCCGTGCTAAAAATAAGTATGTGAAGTTCATACATTAAAAGTGCCTTAGAAAATAGCTAAGTATCACTAATCACATAACTGTGACACCGGTATATACTTTTAAAACAAAATTATGGCCGATATGTGCTTTGAACCACATAGCGAATTATTCGTACTAGTTGGATCGAGTCGTTTGCGCCCGCGATGTGATCTTCGGCACATAGCGACATTTTACTACAAGTTCTGACCTGTCGCACGTCGCGTTAGGATCCGATTCCCATTTTATATTCTGTTTTATTACCTGAGCGTCTACTTTACAAAAATAACTATGTGAAATTTGAAGCACAATTCAGAGTACCTCAATAACGATTTAAAATCGCTATGTATGGAAGAGATCGCTCTTCAGCGATAAGACCGCCTGTTGTCTACCTCTACCTACATGTTATTGTATTGTTTTTCTTTTTAACTGCTTTGTTTGTGTGAGGTGTGCAATAAAGAGTATTTGTATTGTATTGTATTGTATGTACTAACCATACACTTAGAGATTATTTCAGAACTTAAATATTTGTCGCTATGTGCAAAATTAAGGTGTTTTAAATATAAAATTTACTTTTCATTACATTACTTTAAAAATATTCTTAAATTACGTAAAAATAAAGTCTCTGTTACCCATTTTTTTCTTTTTTACTTACTTGCAATGCAAACTGAGAAAACTTGTTTTTTGTTTCTCCTGAAAAGTTGGTCTAAAACACATAGCGACTTTTGCAGGCCCAGCGACGATATGCTAAAGACGCTGGTTTGTAAGGCACCCAAATCTTCTTAACAATCTGTTATATTTTTTCCCCATTTACTAGTTCGTTACATTTTATTACTTTAGGTAATATTGCTGAGAGCATTTATCACTCCATTGTCACTAGCAGTATTGTTTTCATTTGCGATAATACCGTGGTTTTCTTGCTCTGTATTGTAGCAACACAGTGACAGATTTATTGTGACCGAGGCAGCCTCAGGAGCGCTGCATTACTTTTATTACTATTGTTTTTTCTGGCGCTAAGTTTACAAGTCTTTTCTCTGTGACAAATTTTCAAAGTCTTAATATTGTATTGTTAAGTCAAGCACACAAGACACTTTAATAATAATAATACTTTTAAGTTAGGACGTAAGAAACTCAGACAGCAAATGGAAATCCGTGTTTGCCTACCCTTCCAAGAAAAAGGTGTGAATTTTTTATAAAGTTTAATTGACTAAATATGTCACCGTAAAATTGTTAAAACTGTTAGCTTATACTTTACAAAATGGTAACGTAGGTAAGGTTAGTTTATAATCTAACGCGTTAGTCATAAACTGACGAAATTCAGAATTCTACTATAAATGAATAATATATAAATAAATATTAAGGGACAATCTTATATCACATCGAACTAGCCCCATGGTAAGGCAGGTGTTGAGTTGTTACATGTACCTATATATATGTATTATTTTTATTGTAGGCTTGTCATAACAAAAGAGAATATAAATAAATAATGTAAATTATATATTTATTCAAATAGTTTGCGTAATTAATTCGTAGACAACCCTGGCTGTCATAAGATTTCTCATTTAATTTAGTTAGGGTAGTTTAGGTACGCCTAGTTCACTCAAGTGCAATGCCGTCGACTCTTTGCTCACATAAATCTAGATGCATTTGAATCCTTTGTACCGTCCCTTTCACCAGAACGAGGACATTACTTTACTTAAATACGCGGGCCGACTTTTAGTTCTATTCCATAGAAAGTTGATCGACTCGTTTTTTTTTGCCTTGAAATAAAATCAAAGTACCTATCATATTTTAGCATTACTGTGTCTCTTCATGCCTAAATATTATACAGATGGATACTATGAACGGATTCCTGACGCTCATAGATTAAGGGCCCGATTTTTGACTAAAAGTTAATACGATTGTACTTCAAAATTACAGGTACTTACTTTCTATCGATATAATTAAATACGAGTAGTGAATATAATTCATTAGTTTTTCAATTTTCTATCGCTATTTCAAAATAACATTTCATTGTTTTTGTCAGTTTTCGAGTGTAAGAGTTGAGCGCTCGAAAGTCAAAAATCGGTTACATGGTCCTGATTTAGCTCTCAGTGATAAGCATGCAAACAAGAAAAAAATTAAAGTGGATGATTTTCCACATCATTTTGACGTTTACCCTCAGATAAGTCCATATTCCTGTTTGGTCAAATAAGGCCTTTAAAGTTTTTGCACGCAAGGGCAGCTAGCTAGTCTATTCTCCTAAGGGTGATAATCCACCAGAAGCTGTACGAGGTTGCGAGGCGGCGAGCGAGCAATAAGCTACTGTAGCCTCGTGGTTCAGGCATGCGGCTGTCAAGGGGCGTGGGTTCGAATCCCGGCTCGTACCAATGCGTTTTTCAGAACTACGGAATATTTACCGTTAGCTTTTCGGTGAAGGAAGGTTTGAAGGTCAGATTGCAGTTGCTTTCGTAAAACTAGTGCCTATGCCAAATCCTGGGATTAGGTGTCAAAGCGGACCCCGGGTTCCTTTAGAGCACAACCGGGAATAACGTCAGGAGGTATCAAGAAAGTAAGAGTATGAGTATGAGTATGAGGATGGAGTATGGCTGGCCACGCTCGAGTATTGCTTAATACTGCTGCATTTTTTACTTGCTTATCGCCTCTCTTCAGTTCTGGTGGGTACTCACCCTAAAACGCCGAACAAGTCATGACAGCACCAGACAAGGCTACTGGGCCGCCCATCCCTTGTACCCGCATTTAAGACAGAGAGAAAAAACAGCTATCTACAGGTGTCCCAAGTTGCAAGTGCAACACTGTTTCTTTGCAATTAGGAACTTATTTATTTATTTAAAGTTTATTGCACAAAAGAAACACTATGTAGATCTTGCTAGTTTTTTTTTTTCTTCTAAAAGCCGGTTTAATCTGAAGCCATGACATTATCAAAATTATTACAAAACAAACCAAACCCAACCGAAAAAGGCGCGATAATTGGCTTTCACGGAAAGAAAATTTGGACAAACGATACGATTGGGAAATGAAATTTGCGATTGCGATAGAATACCGTGCATAACACTGAATTTAGATTACATCGACATAAAGATCAACACCCAAAGAAAAAAAAGAATTTAGACATTGTGCGAATAGTGCACATATACATTCAATCAATGGTACAGTATTTAAATATTGTTGTGTATATTAAATATCCGCTTCGGTCCGGTCCGGGGTAGGCCCCCCGCAAGGTGGACTGATGACCTGGTAAAGGTTGCTGGAGTCCGCTGGATGCGGATGGCGCAGGACCGGTCACTTTGGCACTCTTTGGGGAAGGCCTATGTCCAGCAGTGGACGTCTTTCGGCTGATATGATGATGATGATGATGATATTTTTGAACTTGACTGTACAAGTTAAAGGTTCAAGTTTCAGCCTTGCAACCTCCGCGGGGTGAATATACCTACCCACGCCGCGCCTTCCGGTTCGTGGTAGCCACTCGAGAACCTTTCCGCCCCAACGGCCCAAAAATATGGTTGCATGCAATTGACTCTAATAACTAATTTTTGAGAATACTCACTATACATCCGCGCACTGAAGCTAACAGTAAGCACCACATAAGTTTTCGTCTGTGATGTTAGCTACTAGTAGCTTTGCAAAGGTGCCACAGGGGTTCAACGGGTGTAGTTACAGGGGTGATTCGAGGCTAACTCCAGAGACGCAAATTTAGGTGGTGTGTATTGTACTCACGTTGGCAATGGTGTAGGAGAGGTGCAGGTGGGAAGGCGAGGCTCTCAGCACGGGCACGCCGGCGCGCGCCGCCGCCGTCACGACCGCCGAGGCCGCCGCGCCGCCGCCAAACACGAGCAGGGTGGCGACGCGCCGACCGCCCAGTGCGTGGCACGTGCGCTCGAGCACCCGCGCACTGAACCTGTTAACAAACAAACATACCTGGTTAAACATTGGTTGACACTGCTTCTGCATGGGACAAGAAATTGCGATGTATTTGGAAAGAACATGGGAATATTTGCATTCGATACTTAATACCGAAAGTCTACTTTCAATGGAATAAAACAATGTATTCGGATTGATTATAATGCCATTTTTATGTAGTTTACTGCGTGGAGTACATGTTTCAGTAGTTTTCCGTTTCACATTCACTGCCGAGAATCGCTACGCGCTACGCTCGTAGCCGATCCCGTAGTTTTCCTCGTATGTAGTGAAAAACGACTACGGCGTAGGCGCCCGCTAGGTGGGTTCCTGGCAGTGAAAGTGTTAAGTCTAACTAAATGCACTGTAAAACTTAGGTAAATAATATTACGCTATCCTTGAATCGAATTGAATATACATTAACATTATTTAATTTCTGACTATCAAAGAGCGTTTTCTAAAAAAATATTTAGAACTAGCTTCTGCCCGCGACTCCGTCCGCGTGGAACTCGTTTTTATCGTAGCTCTATACCTACAAACTTTCAAACTTTCACCCCCCTATTTCTTAAAAAACAACTCAATGTCCTTCCCCGGGACAAAAACTATTTCTATACCAAATTTCATCGAAATCGGTTCAGCGGTTTAAGCGTGAAGACGTAACAGACATACAGACAGACAGACACACTTTCGCATATATAATATTATTATATTTAAATACAATAAACTACAAAATACACCCATAAGGGGTTATAGGTGTATTTTTCCAAATCCCAAAAATATTTTTCTGGTATTCCTATAAGGAATCTTTTCATTAAGTTTTGATTCTGTAGCTCAAAAAAAGAGTTTCCCCCATACAAACCTAGCACCCCTATTTAACCCGCTTAGGGGTGGGTTTACCCAAAACCCTAAAATTACTTATTTTGTATTGTAATATGGAGTCCATACACGAATTCAAGTCTCTCACTTAATAATATACTCCATCCCCACACAAACGGTCAACCCCCTTTTTACCCCCTTGAGGGTGGAATTTTCTTAAATTCCTTTTTAGTGGGTACTAAAGTTATATAAACTACCTATTGTCAAAAATCCCTACTAAAGTCATCCCTACTCTATGTGTCAGGAAAATAGTTACCTAATTTAAAAAAAACTATAGTACGAAATTGCTCCTCTACTTCCAATTCTAAACGACAATGAACTAAAATGCTCTTACCACAAATTACAATTTTAAAATGTATATTTAAAAAATTAAGTAAAATAAAAATAATAAGAATAAGAAAAAAATATTCACTTAAACAACCCTTGTTTTACAGTATTTTCTTCTGCCAAACTGCAGGACAGCTTGTTGGCAGAGGGACTCCTTGTTGGGGGGGGGGATACATCACGTGCGCCTAAAAAATGTAGCGTAGAAAATACTAATTGTCGCCTATTGCCTTCGGGGCTTGTCGCACGGCTGCTACTTTGTTGGCATTGTTATATTTTACTTTTTTTATTATGTGCGATAGGAACAATTTTTTACTCTTAATAACGGTATTAAGAGTAAAAAAATGTTCGTATCGCACATAATAAATCGCGTAATAAATCAAAACGGGTTGAACAATTGAAAATAAGGATTTCTTAGCTTTTAGTGGCTTTAAACAATGTATTTCAGTTTTAAAAATAAAGTGATTTTGCTGTGTACGCAATAAACATTTTACGATAGAAATAGGGTCTTAAGTACAATTTAAGACAGTTTTACAATCCTACCTACTATGGATCATTAAACTAAAAAATTAAATGTGAAAACCGTCAGAACCACGTATAGGGAATTATATCAGTTTGCTGCTATTTCCATCCATATGTACAACCATATAACATAATACAAATCCATCACGAACTGTTTAATATAGTAAAACCTTAACATCACCATTGATCTTTCTATAAAAGATGATTTAAGCAGAGTCCATTTAAGTGCGGCACTCGTACGTGGCTTCTAAGGCCAATATGAGAGTGACAATGACGCCCGCATATATGACAGTCATGTAAATGTACACAGCACCGTTGAAGGCGCAGCAGCGCGCAGGTGTCTCAATGCTCGTTTGTGGAATAAGAGGTCAAACCAGGCGATCAATGGACCCTCCCACTGTTGAGAATGACCCCTGGCGTCCGCACTGACGCCTATCTGTTTGGACTTTGCACTGGTAACTGCCACTCACCGTGTTGTTTTCCACTCAGCAGGCTTAAGTGGGTGAAGTGACCTATCCACGGACGCTGCAGCGCCTGGGACGCAAATAATATGACGCGGGCATGACCAAGACTCACAGCACACTCTCGACCTTACCGACTGAGCCCGCAGGAGTGACAAAGTCAATACGTATTGACTTTGAATAAAAGCTAAACAGGCCCAGTCAATCACGTCCCTTCTAAGTAATTAATCGACGAACTTTATATGCATTGACACACGTACATAAAAAAGGGTAGATTGGAAACGACATGCGATTCCCCGCGGGGAGGAAGTCCCGAGCCTCGAACCACCTCGAACTGTGATTAATCGAGCTATTTGTCCCGAGGTGTGTGTTTTACGACCCGCAGCACACGTTGTGATGTAAGCACATAAGCGTGTGTGCGATTAGTTAGCCCGAATTAGCTTTCGAGTCGACTGCTTTTGTTAGGTATTTACCTACACACTGTTCACCAATACGGATAGTACGAGTACAGTGCTGTATTCGTTGGTTGTGAAAAATGAAGATATGTTTCCTTGTGGTGGGTTAAGACTGAAAGAATGAACAACCAGTTGGTGGTTGATTTTAGGAAACAAAATCTGACAGTAAGTACATATCAGAATTTGTGTCCAATCGAAAATAATGTTGGCTTTATTTCTAAACTAGCTAACGGGCTATCAAATGACACCATGGCACGTAGTAAACATGGAACATGGTTATCCCTACTAAAGTCATCCTTACTCTATGTGTAAGGAAAATAGTTACCTAATAAAAAAAAATAGTACGAAATTGGTCTTTTGCTTCTAATTCTAAACGACAATTAACTAAAATGCTCTTACCACAAATTATATAATTTTTAAATGTAAGTATATTTAAAAAATGAAGTAAAACACACATGCGCCTCGAAAATCTGCACATATTTTGAATTATTGCTTAATACGTACAATTTTAGCATCAATTATAAGACTTAAATAATGTATACAAGATCGGCCCTAAGTGTAGTAAGTGTGTTTAACCGTTGGTTAAGTATGGTCTTTGATACTATTTATGTACTAACTATCCCATAGCATTTCTCATGTCACTGGAAAACGGGTGTGTAATGATTTGTGTAAAAAACATTTTTATAATTTCATTTTTCATAACAACGAATAACATAATTTCAACTTGCATGTATAGAAAGAAAGAAAGAAAGAAAGAAAGAAAAAATTTATTCGTGGCAAAAAAAAAAAAAGACAGACTGTGGAGTGGACACGTACGCACATACACATTTGCCACGAAATGGTCACAACTCAGCGTAATGCTGGCAACGCCAGCGCTGGTCTTCCGTTGTGGCCATTTGGTGAGGTGAGGACGGAACAATGACGCCACGATCACACACAAGGACAAATGGCAAATTACAAAAACATTACAAATAACGAAGAACACAAACTCATTAAAAATAAAAATCAATAAATAAAAACAAAAAAAGACACCTGCCACTTAATTTTTAAAAAGAAAAAGAGAAAAGGTACTACAACTATGGCTTATCTATGGTAAATTTGGGTTGACAATTATTGACATTACATAACTACAGGTGACAACTAACGCGTGTTGATGCAAAACATTGCGAAAACAAGTAAACGTTGACCATTAAAACTAAAACTATACTATGAGGCTTACTGCTAAACCAGATACTACAACATGGAGTAATATTCGAAGAATTTAAACAAAGAACAGTAACAGCTAACTACAAAACATTCAGGCCACGAAATGCTTGTGGGACATACAAAGCAGGTATGTATTTTGACCCAGGTTAAAAACAGCTTGTGTCATGTTTAAGGTTTTCCTGACTTTTATACCTGTATAGGTGACTAAGTTGCATAAAAACCAGCTGTATATAAATATATCATAAAACAATTAGCATAATTTCATAAAAAACATAATGATCAGTTGCCATAGTATTCTTACTTACTTACTCTTACTCCTCTGGCGCAACGACCCAAAGTGTGTGTTGGCCTCCAATACGAGTGCACGCCACTGATCCCGATCTTGAGTGGTTTCCCGCCAATCGCCAGCTTGGAGCTCGCGAAGATCCGCATCCAGCACATCAACCCATCGATATCTGGGGCGACCAAACGGACGTCTTCCTACCTATATAGGCCTACCCTCGTACCCTCTTTATCTGCGAGATCGTCTCCCATTCGCTCTAGGTGACCGAGCCACCGAAGTCTATGCGATTTACTCACTCCGATGATGTTAGGCTCCTCAACAAGGCCCTCTATTTCAACGTTCTTCCGAATTCTCCAACTGCCATCGGGTCTATGCGTTGGGCCGAGGATTTTGCGAAGGACCTTTCTTTCTGCCACCAAAAGATTGTTTTCCTCCTTGAGTGTCAGTGTCCAGGCTGTGAGGCCATACAATAAAATTGGTCTAATTGCAGTTTTGTAGTTGCGGATCTTAGTGCGTCTAAGAAGCCTGGACACTAGAACTTTATGCAAGGCGGCGCTACAACGTAAGGCGTTTTGTATGCGGATATCTATTTCCTCGTTCCGGGTATTTGCTATCATTGAAGGTACAGACAGCCCAAGTATTTGAATTTGGTCACCCCTTTAAACACAATATCTCCAACATGTAGATCAGTAGGTTCACCGCGGCTGGTATTGTAACGTCGCATGTGGAGATATTCAGTCTTGTCGTGGTTCATTGTGAGGCTAAATTTTAAAGCTCCGCTTCGGTCTCAAGGGCTCTAGTCGTTTCCCTTAATCCCAAGATTATGTAATATGAGGCACAGGGCGGCTCCATATATGCTGTCGTATGCCTTAGCGAAGTCTACACACAACACATGAACAGATTGCGCGTACTCGCACCTTTTTTCCATAATTTACTTGAGCGTGAAAATTTGGTCAATCAATAGTACTACGATTTCGACGGAACCCAAACTGGTAATCACTAAGGATGTTTACCGCAAACTGTTCCAGCCGCTTAAGGAGTACGTATGACAAAATCTTATACGCTGTTGGGAGCAGTGCTATTCCCCGGTAATTTGCACACATCTTTCTACACCCTTGTCATAGTATTCAGATGCTTAAAAACAATATTTTGTATGAAATTATGATATGCGTTTTTTTGCTATATTTATAAACGTTATAGCAAACGTTGTAATGATATACGAGTATTATATCATTTGAGGATTATGCTTACTAAAATGACGATAAGATTTTTTATGGTGACTGTTTATTATGTGTTTCGAACGTATGCTACATGAAATTATATATACAAAAAGTTTTTATGACGATTGGACCGCTTCTGGAAAACGTCTGTCTTAACATCTTTTCAAAATATGCATTTATTTGTCGTCATTCCAAGATTAATGGATCAGGAACCGTATAGGAGTCAGAAGGAACGAAATTGTAATAACTCAGCGAGGTGTTCCGATTGTAAATACTTACATAACCGCAATAGGGTGGGTCGCTTACATCGCTCGGATCAGATGCGCCGCTGCGGTGAGGGTGCTTGAGTTACGGCGTAACAGCTCGTTCTAAATTTACGAGTTACGTTAACGTTTTCTTTTATAAAAAAACGGATACCTAATAATTATCTTTGATATTCCCTTTATTTGTGTAATTTTTTACGAATTGAACCTCTCAACAAAGATGTGTAACCGCATAACTCATAATATTAACTATACCCACATTTATGCTAAAAGTGGAACTGGACACAAGTTTCATTTGCTCTGCCTACCCGTTTTAGAGTAAAGGGTAGTAGGCGTGTTTGTATGTATGTATAATTATAGAAATTCGACTATTTTAACGCATAGTAACGCATGGTAAATTCGGTAATTATCACAGTTAAAGTCATTAGAATAGCATTTCTCTCAAGCACAGTCGATTACAGAAACAATAAACTTTTATTTTACTGAAAAATGGAACACATTTTGACTAGGTACTGTACATTCAATGAAAAATACGAAAAACAATGGTTTATAGCCTCATTCATAGACGTACATCAAACCCATTTTAGCTAAAATTACGTTACAATTCGATTATCTTATTTTTAGTAAGCAAAGGTTTCTTCAAAGTTATTTGAATAAGAGGTTCGATTTAAAGTTAAAAAATAAATATAAGGTCTGTTCTTCCTATATAAGAGCTAAGCTCTCGTCGGTGTAGCTAAAGGCCCTCCATCTACTTCGATCCCACGCAACCTCTTCTACATCTCGATACGACCTCACATCAGGTCTCTTTTTCAGTTGCTCTATGTAGTTTGTTTATTTGTTTATTTGTTTATTTGTTGTTTATTTGTTCAACATAGGTATGTGCTAAAATACATAAGGGTCTTAAAAATTAAATACAGTATCACTATGTTGGGCCCTCAGGCGTACAAAATTTATGTGTAATTTGGTGGAGGCCGTGTGGTACACATCTCCACTAACTACATGGTGTCTGTTAAGAAATCTGTCACTTTATAATAGGCTTTACTAACAAGAAATTTAAACAATGCTTTTTTAAAATCAGCTGTGCTTTCTATATTAATAATTTCTTTTGGAACCTTGTTGTACATTGTAGGTGCTGTACCAAGCACACTTTTACGACACAGAGCGGTTTTACAGGACATTGCGACTAATTTATTCCTTAGACGTGTACTATTAAAGGTCGGGAACAAATGCAAGTTACGTTTTACAAACAATATGACTTCGTAAATGTACAGGCAAGGTAGAGTTAAAATTCCTAATTTTATAAAGTATGATTTACAAGAATCACGATGGTGTAGACCACACAAAGATCGAATGCACCTTTTTTGCGCTTTGAATGCAATTTCTCTATCAACCGAGTTTGCCCAGAATATAACTCCATACCTTAAAGTTGACGTTACATATGCTTGATAGGCATGTAAAACTACATTTTCGTTTACAACTTTTCTTAATTGATATAGTGCGAAGGAGAATTTATTTAACTTTTTACATACTATGTCGATTTGGTTTCTCCACGATAGCTTATTATCAACACTTATCCCTAAAAATTTTGTAATGTCAGTTTGTTCAATTTTCCGGCCCTTATAATTTATATTTAAATTTGTAATATTATTAACTCTTTGTAGAAATGTCATTATTTTGGTTTTGTCCAAATTTACTTTCAAATTATTATTAGTAAGCCAATCTATAATATTTCCTAGAGTTTTGCATATGTCAGTTTCGAAAGTCTTCAAGTCTTTGCCGGTGAATATTATTGTACTGTCATCTGCAAAGAGAACCATGGGAGACTCGGTTACTCTTGGTAAATCGTTTATATATATAATGAACAATAATGGACCTAAAACACTCCCCTGTGGGACACCACACCGAATGTGTCGCAATTTCGATGAATAGACAAGTTCGATTTTAGTTTTACTATTTAATCTATTGATTTGAGTTACTTGTCTACGGTCACTTAAATAAGATTTGATCAGGTTATGTATGTTTCCCCGTATTCCATATGTATATAATTTGTCCAAAAGTATTTTATGGTCAACAAAATCAAACGCACGAGACATGTCCATATAAAGAGCCGCTACTGGGATTTTACGATCAAGATTTGTTAAAACTAAATGCATAAAATCATAAATGGCCATATCTATAGATTTTCCTTTGCGAAAGCCCTTTTGTTCTTTAGCAAATAAACAGTTGCCTTCGAAGTAGTTATAAATACAGTTATGAATGTATTTTTCTATGATTTTTGAAAAAATTGATAGTAGAGCCACCGGTCTGTAGCAACCCAAGTCTTCCCTATTACCTTTTTTAAAGAGAGGCTTTATGATAGCTATCTTTAGTCTTTCCGGAAACTCACCATATTCAATACATAAATTTATTATATAGCTCATTATTGGAGAAATTATAAGTGATGCAGCTTTCACAACATTCGTGCTGATGCCATCATAGCCAGTACTAATACTATTTTTTAACGATTTAATTATTAATAAAATGTCATGAGAAGTGGATGGTTTCATAAATATAGATTGAAATAAATTGCATGTCATTGTATTTATAAAATTAAATTGATTATTATTGGTCTGTTGATTTTGATTATTATTGATGTTACTAGATGTCTGTTCAATAAAATAGTGATTAAATTCGTGGGCTATCTCATTGGGAGATGTTACGCATTTGCCATTTGATTGTATTCGTAATATAATATCATTTGGCTGTTTGATTTTATGCTTATTAATAATGTTCCATGATGCTTTTGTTTTATTACTCGATTTTTTTATATAGTAATCATTTTGAGCTTTTTGCGTGAATTTAATAATCCTTTTAAGGTTCCTGGAGTAATTTATAAATTTTAATTTGTTTTCTCCTTTATTATTTTTAGAAAGCCTGTATTTCCAAAGAAGACGACGCTTTTGCTGACAACATGTTTTTATTCCTTTACTGATCCATTTCGGTTTTACCACTAGAGTTATTTTTTTCTTTTTCATAGGAAAACACAATTTATAAAATAATTCAAATTGATCAGCAAAATTATTAAAGGCCTCATTAGGAGTGTTTGCCATATATACGTTAGTAAAGCTAAGACATTGTAAGTACTCTACGAATCTCATAATGTTTTCTTCACTCAAATCTCTTTGCATTTTAAACCAATGTGTGAAGATACTTGTTTTTTTTACCGGACATTTCAAAAGCTGAGCTGTGTGATCAGAGAGGGCTAAGTCGATCACCTCAGCTGAGCTGCCGCGCACGTTATGTATGATGTTGTCAATGCAAGTATTACTGGATAATCTGGTCGGTTCCAAAATTGATAATTTTAAGTTATAACTTGTAACTAAGTTTTTAAATTTTATTGATTGTTGGGTCCTTTTTAAAATATTTATATTAAAATCCCCGCATATTACAATTTTTTTATTCTTATAGCATATCTTTTTGCAAATTATATTTAATATACTAAAGAAAACATCAATACACTGTTTACTATTTTCAGGGACTCTATATATACTTACAATAATAATTTTGTGATCAATTAATTCAATAGCTGCACATTCCACAACATTTGGTATGGATATATTTTCAAATACGTCTAACTTACTATATTTGTGTATGTTTCTAACCAAAATACATGATCCACCGTTTCGGTTGTTTCTGGAGTAAAATGATACGAGCTTAAAATTAGGGATGTCTAAATGATATTCATCACCAAATTGCATATTATGCTCTGTGGCACAAATAATATCTATCTTTTTGCCCATTTCCATTAACTCCTGTAAGTGAACACTAAGAAGATCTGATTTATTTATAATGCCATTTATATTCTGATGTAGTATATGAATATGGTTATATACAACGGGCTCTTCCACCATTAATTTTATCGAATTATTACATGATTGTTGAGATTTCTTATGGATAAAAAATGTAAGCTATTATAAAATGCCTTATTTACATTAATTAAAGCGTCATTTAAACAGCATGCTAATTTGTATTTCCCCCTATAGTTCAGCTTAAAGCCATTTAAGTAGTAATCTTCTATTCCAAAATAAACACTATTAGGTTTTTGAAGCCACACATAAGAGTGATTTACATATTTCGCATGCAACGCTGAATTAAACCTATTGACATAATTGTTGTAATCTTCTGCATATTTATTTAAGCTATGAGGAATGTCACATATAATTACATTGGTGTGAGCACATTTGTTAACAACGTTTTCTAAGTTACTCATAAGTTTTTTTAGCGGAGTGACGTTATAGTCGCTCCCTCCACACATGATGACCAAGCAGTCACTTTTGCCGAAATTCACGATTTTCATCTCTACATCGCGAAGTACACGTTCCGTGGTTCCTTGATTAATAATGTCTGCCATGAAGTCATAGTCGTTCTTGCGCATTTTCGATAAAGGTTTTAACATGTCCGCTCCATGAAAGTCGGATAAAAGTAACAGTTTTGGCTTCTTCTTAATTAAATTATTTTCGGATAGGCTGTTTAGTGGCGTTGAGGTTGGAGTTTTCTCGGCGGGTATGGTGGACTTTAGACTCTTATCAATAAAAGTTGAGTTGACATGCTTCTCTAATTGCTTCACAGTTTTTTGTAATGACTTAGTAGTTAAATGAATTCGAGAGAGAGCAGCCTCGCTTTTCACCACCGTATCAGATTTTCTTTTCAATTCATTATTAGATGTAAGTGCCCTACTCAATTTGATTTGGAGGTTTTTTATTGTTTGTCTCAAAGATGTAATTTCGTTTTCTAAGTGTTTTATTTTACTTTCATAGACCAAAATCGCATTGTCCGCACTGCTGTTGTTTGTTGTTGTCGCACAGTGCTTTGAAATTTTAATTGGTGAAGTTTGTCTTGTGGAGTCATTGTTCAGTAATTGTATATATACATTCAGTTTTCTTTTCAAGTTATCTATCTCTTTCTGTTGTGTTGCATTTTCGCTGTTTAACCTTGCTACTTCATCGTGAGCGGAAGACAGCTCGGCGTTGAGTTCTTCTACTTGTACCTTTAATGTTGCAACTGAAAATGTATCCACAGTTGACATATTAGGAAGGCTACTAGGACTATTGAATGTACTATCTCTCAAGGTGGAGTTAACTATGTCTTCTTCATTTAATGTTTGTGACAAATTCTCGTAGGAAGCAAATTTCAAAGGTAGTTTTTTACGATTCCTATGTGTTACATAATCCTGGGGTGTCCTCGAGGTATCAGGTTCACTCGTGGGTTGTTTTTGCGTGACAATTTCGGTGGTACATTCCCTTTTACCTTTGTTTTTTTTGTCAATACATGAGTTACAAACCCATTTTTCCATTTGTTCTTTATTTCCAGCATAAAAAGAATTAAATCTGATTTGCGTAACTGTAGTGCATGAAATATGGAATGAATGATTACAATCAGAACATTTAAGATATTGTTTGGACCTGATAACTTTCTTGCATTTGTAACACGGTGTTTGTATTGGTATTGGTAGCTCCATCTTGTGAGTTTACTCGGCAATTTCTTGCAAGCATAAGTCGCGCGCACGGCCCGGCTATTAATAGAGCTAAGTGATCACGCACGATCTATAGTGACGTCCGAGTACTGACGCTTGTCAATAGATTTGTTCTAAGTCTTCCACTTCCTCGCTTCCCCTCTATTTGCTATTTTGCTGAATAGAGTGGGGCAAATCAGGCAGTAAGTGAGGCACTTAGAAAATAGAAGTGGGGAAGTGTTTGTTTCTGTAGTGAAAGCCAATAAACGATAGATTAGACAAGCCATTGGATATCGTTAACAGCATTAAGGGACAATTTCACCCAAAACCAAATGGGGCGTATTGATACCGACCGATCTTCGCGAATATACGGGACTTAATAAGGAAAAGCTTTACCTGTCTCATACAAACAGATACAATAAACTCGTATATCAGTAAACGTTAGGCAAAAGTAAAGGGAGGTAAGTCATGGTAGGAGTATTTTTTTATTTTGATTAGTGGACTAAAATCTGACATTTACCATATGAAACTAGATTATACAAGCTTATGTAAGCTACGCATGTCAGCTCATATTACTAAAGTACAGATAATTAAAATAAATAAAAATAAAAATAAAAACATTTTATTTCAGACCTGGTATGATCCATAGGATGTTGTTAGTTTTAGTTTTACAAAATAGCCTTAACCTATATTAGTAACACATGACAGATACCGATACAATACAAAACTGAAAAATAAAATAAAATAAAATACAACGAAAAAATAAAAAGAACTCGTAGGAGCAAGCAATTCAGTATCTATTTGTGACGATAAATATCATGTTTATAATCAGACCTGCAATTATTTTGTAAAAGTATCTTTAGGTATTTTATTGACTTCACTTATTACTGAAGAAACGATGTATTGGCTGTAATTATGATTCTATGCCTGGAATCTAGCAAATCGATTTTCTCTCTCTCCCAATGGCCTCATGGACGGCTTTGACAAAGCGTTAAGTAATCTGCTGTCACCAAAAAAATTATTAATATTTAGTTTCTTGGTATAAAATATGATACCAAGCAAACTTGTTTCCACAGAGCACCCTGGTTATAAGAAAATCTTGCTTCTAACCACAACAAGCACAAACCGAGCTCATACAGAATACAAACCAGTGTCGCTCCGTGCACTCAATTTCTCAGAAGTCGTTCCAAATTTAAACACCCGAAAGGGTTTCTTCAATTTGCACTGTCTAGCAATTTAGCCAATGTCTTCTCGGGAATATCCTAAGGCATGGGACCGTTTTGAGCGTACCATTGAAGACGGGACAATGACATTCGTAATAGAGGATATATCTGAGGCGATGTGGAGTACCGCCGTTGAATTCATGTTAGGAAATTACATTAAGGAAGATGTTTGGTGGAGCACGGCGGGTAAGTTGTGAATAGTGCATTATAGATATTCAGAGAACAAGTTTTAGTTGAATAATCATATGTTCGTGACGGCGCCAGTTTTGAACGTGAACGTTATTTACTAAGGCATCGTTATTTAACGTACATATCGGTTTGCGCTGTAAATGAATTTTCTATTAAATGGAACTACGTTCACTCGATGAAATAAAAAGTTGTTATCCGTTAGTGAAAATTGGAATAGACTTGTAATCTTTGTCACATATTTTTTTACTCTTTTTAATGGCGTTCAGGCACATGGCAAAAGTTCAAATGAACTAACTGAAATTGAAAAAAAGACAGTTCGTTTGACTATTGCCTTCGTTCCTTCTCGTGTACATTTTCATGCTTATTAATGTTTAGCAATCTACTGAAATGAACGTTTACTTATATTGGTTTTATGGGCACCCCGACATATTTTTTTATACAGTTTTTTCCTGGATAAAGCGCACAAACGAATAGGGGTGAAACAAGATACAATTTTATCGATGAAAATAATAATTTTAAAAAAGATGAGTTATTATTTATGTTTTTACGATTAAAAAAAAAATGAATACGGATGACAACATCAAAATAACGCATGATATCTCGCCTCTTCAGGGTCGTATTGACTTTAAACTAACTGAATTATACACACAAAGGCTAAATCGTGTTATTTAAATAAAAAAGTGCGAGAAAAAACTCGAAATTACAAAAAAAAAACGGTATTTGAACAAAAAAAACGCCTTCTTTTTCTATTTTTGTCTCGATTTGTTCAAAACAAAGCCCATCAAGGTCTTATTATCAAAAAATAATGCTTATCTCATTTTAAAAATGCATTTATAATTCAGATTTAGTTTAAGTCAATACGACCTTGAAGAGGCGAGATATCATGCGTTATTTCAATGGGGTCAACCGTATTCAATGTTTTTCTTTATTGTAAAAAAAATATGACAATAATTTTGTAATTCTTTTTTTCATCAATAAAATTGCATCTTGTTTCACCCCTATTTGTCTGTGCACTTTACCCAGGGACACACTACATCAATACATCATCTCTGAATATTTAAACTTTCTAACTATCACGGTTCATGAGATACAGCCTGGTGACAGACGAACAGACAGCCAGACGGACGGACAGCGCAGTCTTAGAAAGATGGTCCCGTTTTACCCCTTGGGTACGGAACCCTAAAAACATACAATCTTTGTTAAACGAACGTAATAGGTACGTTTTATAGTAAACTACCTTCTGCCCGCGACTCCGTCCGCGTGGAACTCGTTTATATCGTAGGTGAATACAAATGTTCACCTCTCTTTGACCCATTTAGGGGATGTTATCCGGCATAAAAACTAGCATTTGTATGTCCCCGGGACTTTAACTATCTCAAATTACATATAAATCGGTTCAGCGGTTTAAGCGTGAAGAGGTTAAACAGAGACGGACAGACAGAAACACTTTCGCATTTATAATATTAGTTTGGATTGTATGGCCGGAGGATTATGTCCAGTTATTTACCTCACACCCTAAATGCCCCCAGGGGCATTTCACTACTTGATCCAGATCAACTCGTGAAATATTAGATACTGTAGATGATGAACACCATATCATAAAATAAAGTACCTACTAGATAGATAGAATAAATGAAAAAGGAATGCGATTTAGAAAACTTTGGCTTAGCATATAACCTTATAAAATAGATATTATGTTTTGTTTACAACCCAATAAATGAAACGGAAACATAGTATTTTTAATAAAACAAATAGCGTTTTATAAAACAAATAGCGGGGAATTGGATTCGGTACAACAATTCACCGACACGATTCATTATTTATTACAATTTCAATTGAAATGCTCCTGACCTATTTAATGTTACGAAATGCTTAATATGTTACAAAATGTAACATAATGCTAACCATAACATAGCTTAACATTTATTTATTTACTATTCACACTCGGCTTTTCGCATCGATGTAAACGCGATACAGCATCGATGCAGGTGACTATTATGTTTACTATGAGTGTAAGTTGGGCTTTATGCGTTCGTGAAACACGCGACGTTATCGCTACAAAAACCCGCCGTGTGTAACCGCTCTTAACGTCTATGTTTGAGGCGATAATTTCAATTTATGTATCGGGATCCATTTAAGTAAGTGCTTAGTTTAAATTTAAGGCACTTACTCAAAAATAACGAGAATAGCGGGACTTCCGCGCCCTGTAAGCTGATCATCCCGCTTTTGCCGTTCCCGCTACAATTTACAGCTTTTATCTCGTAAATAATTGCCTTTTAAAAATATACAGCCATTTGAGGAATACAGTAGTTCATTAAAAGCCAATGTAACGGTTTAACATGTCTAGAAACAAGCAAGATTTTCATAGATTATATGTATTTTGACTAGCTACCAAATAGGTAGGTTAGGCTTCTTCTATATCTTCCTGAGTCCTGAATTTCTGTAGTCAAGGACTTGCTTTGTTTCTTCTGATTGTAGAAAAAAAATGCGAAACTATTATTAGTACCGCTTTATTCAATTCCATTGTATTGATTTTGTATGCGGTCATGAAAGTTTAGTTAAAATAGGATACTCGTACTATCAAAAGAAAACTGGTCGAGAGAAATAAAAAAAATCATTACCTTGTGTTTGACAAATAATCAGAGTATTCATTGACCCAGACCAGACAAGATAACTTTTGTTTGAATTGTTAGTTTTAACGTACCGCCCAGAAAAAAAGATTTATTTGATTTATACTAATCAATGAAGCAATTCCGTCAACTTTTTTGGATGCAATATTTAAATCTCGTTAGAAAAACGACAATTAATGGCATCACTGAAAATCAGCGTCACGGAGCGCGTCTTGTCGCTCGCTCCG
The DNA here is from genome assembly GCA_947049275.1 of Epinotia bilunana. Classification (NCBI taxonomy): domain Eukaryota; kingdom Metazoa; phylum Arthropoda; class Insecta; order Lepidoptera; family Tortricidae; genus Epinotia; species Epinotia bilunana. Next base: position 24,137,620 of record OX346259.1, on the reverse strand, counting down.
TGACTCCAAGCTGAGTGAGGACCTTTTAGCATAATATTATGGTTATTGTATGTAGTTATTTTTGCTTTAATGTACCAAAATCATTACGCTAATAAATTATTTTCTTTCTTTCTTTCTATCTAGATATGCGCAGGAAAGATATAAATATAAAAACCGTAACAATATAATTAAATCACAGGCAATAAAAAAACTTCATTAATTAACCGAATACTTCCAATGAGCCGTGGAGGGTTCAACGCTTTTTGCAATTAACAGAATCCCTTCTTATGTCGGCGAGCATTTTCCCACGCAAGAAAATAAGCCATTAGCCTTATTCGGCGGACGCAACCGCCGTCCAATTATCCAGAGACTGCTGCGATTCACATAGTGCCTCGAATAACCTCAACACCGACTTCTAGGATAAACTAATGGCAGGATTCGTAACAGCGTCACGTTACCGGAGGTCACACTTACACTGGTCAGGCGAGTTTTCAGTAATCGTTGTGAACACCACCCCTGGGGTTCGCCTTAATGTGGTGCCATTTACACACCCTTCCGCGCTTCCTCGGATACCTTCCCAAATTATAACTTTATTGTGCATTTCGCGCGTAATCAAATGTAAATTTTGATGGGAAATTTTTGTTCAACAAAATTGCATGGGTCTCAAAATCTCAATCAGACAAATACAATACTAGTAGGTATGTCGCCTACCGCATCGTACAAACGTTGGGATACAAGGTGGTGTATAATAACTAAACTTGACATGTTGATATAAATATATACCATGGAAGTAGTAAGTACCTACTCTAAATCAGGCTCTGGTACCAACTTAGGACACTTGCTATCTCTATGACAAAAACATAATAGTAGTTTCTTAAGTTATTTCTTGAATTAAATTTGAATCTGAGGAAGAAATTATACAACGTGAAATGAAAGAAGAGCTAAATAATAATCGCTCTTATAGCATTAACCTACGTAAAATATAGTTCTTGGTTTTCAAAGCTTATATACTTAACTTATGTTATGAATAATGTATTATCGAACGCGAATCGCGAGCGAAGCGAACGTGTAGAACATACTTTCAGCTTGGGTCGAAATTCGTTCCTATGTCCGGTGTCTGTCCCGCTGTGACGCTGTCCGGCTGTCCACCTCTACCGTCGCATTTCTCAACCGATTTTCGAGAAATCTTGTAATCAGGTTGTTGATTATAAAGAATTATTTATCGAACCACTTTTTTTTAATTAAACAAAGACTTTTTTTGTTTATGCAGACTCGCTGGTTCTACAGCTCACGGAGCCACTTAGGTACTTTTAAAAACATAGTTATCTACTAACAATTTTAATTTGATTACGGTGTCGATTTAATTTTATCACTTCCTCCAGTCAAATTAGAACGAGCAAATTGAATAAAGCGGAGTTAAGATATCGTCGAAAAAACCGTCGAATAATAAAGCCGAACGTTCTGGACTAATTGAGATTGGGAAATCATTTTTCAATTCGCTGTATGGGTTATTAATCGAGTCCAATTTAATGTAGGTCGTAGGTGATTAATTAACTCTGTCGTTTAAAAAGGTACGGCGAGGGATCCCGAGGCGGTTCAGGAGTACCGCGTGTTGCTGACGTCTATCGTGAAACAGAAGATGTCTCTTGCTTGCTTCATTGCCGACGGGGACGGATCGGGGCATACTTTGGTTGGTGTGAACCTTTGCCTGCCTCAAGTCAAAGGACAGTTCGTGGATCATAATCCGGTAAATAAATAAAATAAATAAATAATCATTAAATATTAGGGGACAATCTTACACAAATCGACCTAGTCCCAAACTAAGCAAAGCATGTACAGTCGAGTCCTCCAAATATCTATACAGACAACCTTTCAAATATATCTGTGTCTGTATCACATTTGTCTTATGTCAGTAAAAATAGTCTCCGTATAGATACTTTTGAAAGGTTGTCTGTGTAGATATTTATTGGAGAACTCGACTGTGATATGGGTACTAGACGACGATAAACATACTTATATATGTCGCAGGGAAATGGCCAAAACAGAGATTTGAACAAAACTCTAAGGGATATGATCAAATCACGCAGGATGTTAAAATGGCGAATCCATTTTATCATTTGCCTAGAAAAAATCTGTCATTTGATCAAATCTCTGAATCTGTTTAGTGAAATGACGAAATCGGTCAAAAAAGGCAACTCGTTTTTGCATTTCACTAGATTTGTTTAGTGATTTGATAAAACCCTTGAAACGCGTTAGTGAGTTGACGAAACTAACTCGCAGAGTCAACTCGTTTTATCATTTCACTAGACACGTTTAGTGAAATTATGAAATTCTCAACTCTTGTACAACTTAAGTCGCTCGTGCGGTCGTGTTACCTCCCTCCTGCACCTTACCGCTCCCCGGTTTCGCCCTTGCGTTTTAGGCACCGGCCGGCTTAGACGCAATTTATGAAAGTTTGTCACATAAGTTTCTTAAAATATCACGCCGCGCCGTTACCCCGAGAATGTCAAAGAACGTTTTGTATGCAATTATGTACCACCTTAAAATGACTATATTACGGTTTACAACTACTTATTCGTGTACTCGATTAAAAAATCTGATTTAACAAACAATTTTATTACCTACTTTTGACATTTTATTTTACCATTTCACTAAATCATGTCAGAGAGTTCAACAAATCTCTAAGAGATATGAATAAATCACGCAGGATGTGAAAATGGACATTCTATTTTATCATTTGCCTACAAAAAATCAGTTATTAGATCAAATCTCTAAATCTATTTAGTGAAATGACGAAATCAGCCAAAAAAGGCATACTCGTTTTTTTCATTTCACCAGAATTGTTCAGTGATTTGATAAAATCCCTGAAACATCATGTGAGAGATTTGATCAAACTTAATTGTAGAGCAATATTGAACCAGTTCAGAGATTTGATCAAATCACCTACACAATGTTACAGTAGAGACATTATCATTTCACTAAACGTGTCTAGTGAAATGATAAAACGAGTTGACTCTGCGAGTTTGTTTCGTCAACTCACTAACGCGTTTCAGGGGTTTTATGAAATCACTAAACAAATCTAGTGAAATGCAAAAACGAGTTGCTTTTTTTTGGGCGATTTCGTCATTTCACTAAACAGATTCAGAGATTTGATCAAATGACAGATTTTTTCTAGGCAAATGATAAAATGGATTCGCCATTTTAACATCCTGCGTGATTTGATCATATCCCTTAGAGTTTTGTTCAAATCTCTGTTTTGGCCATTTCCCTGCGACATATAGATAAATAAATACTTAAATACATAGAAAACATCCATGACTCAGGAACAAATATTCGCGCTAATCACACAAAAAAATGCCCATCGGGATTCGAACCCGGATTCGAACAAAGAGGACCCTCTTGCTTCGTAGGCAGGGTCACTTGGTAGTGGTACTAGGTGGTTAGTAGTTGGTACTAGGCTACAGCGGTCGTCAAAATATTAGTTAGTTCATCATCATCATATCAGCCGACAGACGTCCATTGCTGGACATAGGCCTCCCCCAATTTTAGTTAGTTCATCATCATCATATCAGCCGACAGACGTCCACTGCTGGACATAGGCCTCCCATAATATTAGTTAGTTCATCATCATCACATCAGCCGACAGACGTCCACTGCTGGACATAGGCCTCCCCCAATATTAATTAGTTCATCATCATCATATCAGCCGACAGACGTCCACTGCTGGACATAGGCCTCCCCCAATATTAGTTAGTTCATCATCATCATATCAGCCGACAGACGTCCACTGCTGGACATAGGCCTCCCCCAATTTTAGTTAGTTCAACATCATCATATCAGCTGACAGACGTCCACTGCTGGACATAGGCCTCCCACAATATTAGTTAGTTCATCATCATCACATCAGCCGACAGACGTCCACTGCTGGACATAGGCCTCCCCCAATATTAATTAGTTCATCATCATCATATCAGCCGACAGACGTCCACTGCTGGACATAGGCCTCCCCCAATATTAGTTAGTTCATCATCATATCAGTCGACAGACAGCTACTGCTGGACATAGGCCTCCCCCAATATTAATTAGTCCATCATCATCATATCAGCCGACAGACGTCCACTGCTGGACATAGGCCTCCCCCAATATTAGTTAGTTCATCATCATATCAGTCGACCGACGTCTACTGCTGGACATAGGCCTCCCCCAATATTAGTTAGTTCATCATCATCATATCAGCCGACAGACGTCCACTGCTGGACATAGGCCTCCCCCAATATTAGTTAGTTCATCATCATCATATCAGCCGACAGACGTCCACTGCTGGACATAGGCTTCCCCCATTATTAGTTAGTTCATCATCATCATATCAGCCGACAGACGTCCACTGCTGGACATAGGCCTCCCACAATATTAGTTAGTTCATCATCATCATATAAGCCGACAGACGTCCACTGCTGGACATAGGCCTCCCCCAATATTAGTTAGTTCATCATCATCATATCAGCCGACAGACGTCCACTGCTGGACATAGGCCTTCCACAATATTAGTTAGTTCATCATCATCACATCAGCCGACAGACGTCCACTGCTGGACATAGGCCTCCCCCAATATTAATTAGTTCATCATCATCATATCAGCCGACAGACGTCCACTGCTGGACATAGGCCTCCCCCAATATTAGTTAGTTCATCATCATATCAGTCGACAGACAGCTACTGCTGGACATAGGCCTCCCCCAATATTAGTTAGTTCATCATCATCATATCAGCCGACAGACGTCCACTGCTGGACATAGGCCTCCCCCAATATTAGTTAGTTCATCATCATATCAGCCGACAGACGTCCACTGCTGGACATAGGCTTCCCCCATTATTAGTTAGTTCATCATCATCATATCAGCCGACAGACGTCCACTGCTGGACATAGGCCTCCCACAATATTAGTTAGTTCATCATCATCATATCAGCCGACAGACGTCCACTGCTGGACATAGGCCTCCCCCAATATTAGTTAGTTCATCATCATCATATCATCCGACAGACGTCCACTGCTGGACATAGGCCTCCCCCAATATTAGTTAGTTGTTATAATATTATTTATACCTTGTCATGGGATTGTACTAGTTACGGGGTTAATCCCGCCAGGGGTGAGCCGCTGTAAGAGTCCGCAGTAAGCTCGGCCGAATTTCACCTTCCCATACAAACGTAGTTACGCTCTCATTATAAATCTACGTGTTGGATTGTTACGAAACTTTGCATATATATTGACATGAGGTATATGTATGTCTGTAATTTGTTTATTATGGTTTCAGTTTATAAAACAAACGAAATACAGCAAAAACAAGTTTTGTATGAAAAACTTAAATTCGCTGTATTTTTTTACTATGGTATCTGGAGCTACATAAACTTATTACAGACATAAATATACCTCATATCATTGTTTATGCAAAGTTTCGTTACAATCCAACACGTAGTTTTAAAATGAGAGTTTAACTACGTTTGTATGGAGAATCGATCTTACTGCGGACTCTTGACTACTTACTTCTAATGTCTAATCATAATTTATCTGTATTTTTGTCTGTTTGTCGTTTATTTCAAAACAGAAATGATTAAATTCATCTTTTTGAAATTATTGATTTCCACGGTATTCGTGTTTTTTTGACATAATTTAGTAATTATTAAGTATGTATAATGTTGCTTATAGAATTAAATTTGGCAGGATATCCATCGTTGCCATAATGTTTCTATAACTCTACAGGGAATGTGCCTCTTCCCTCTCGTGCCAATTTTGACGATCCTGAACCAATCTCACAGAGTTGTTAGTACACGTTTATTTATTTTGCTAATTGTTTTTATATTCACGACATTTAAAATAATGCTTCTAGGTATATCAAACAGATGCTCGTACAAACTAAGAACTTAAATTGAGTATACATAGATAGGTATATCATTTTAGAATTTCGCTTGACCTCGTAGTCTCCTTGCCAATTTATACTTGGTAAATAAAAAAATATTATGAATACTAACAAGAAAGAAAGAAAGAAAATATTTTACTAGCGTAAAGATTTTGGTACATAAAACAAGTTATCGTATTATGTTTTTGCTTATTATTTTTTGGTTAGTTTTTTTACTTCGCATTTAGCAACAAAAACGAACGAGAATGTTCTCTTGCTAGTTTCTCGTTTAGTTTAAATACAAAAAAAAACAGACAAAATTATTATAACTAAGTTGGTAAAAGACACAAACCTCTCATTTTTCCCACTACTTATAAAATGTTGAATCATATCAACGCTCTATCTTTCAATAAATATTTTATTAAAGAGAATAATAGAATAAGCCAAAGTCCGTTTCATCCCGGTTCCCCATTTCATCTGAGCTTGCCGGAGTCGCTGTTCCGCCCTAACCCTGGGACCGCTCCCATTTATTCTTCCATTTCTATTCGAGGTCGACCTAGTTTAAGCCCTCAGGGACTTAGTTCAGCATTATCTATATTACACGCTATCAGTTTATAATTAATTTGTCATCCTGTAATCCTTTCCGTGGTAAAGTTACAGTTTAGTTTTGAATTTTGGAATGTTAAATCATTTTATCATAGCTTGCCATAAAGTAGGAATTACCGCACGCTATGGGTGTGTTAAATCCCACTTCCTGGTCAGGAAGAGACGTCAGATGTACTGTACTCACCAAGGGCGGTAATAAAGCAAGCCTTAGACAGCAATCAAATGCCTGCGATCTGGAATATTCCTTGTTTTTCCGCCTCGTTTCTCCACCCTCGTATTACAATGAACCCAAACAGAGCTACGGGAAGCATAGCTTATGTCCAGTCTAATGATCTACTCTGTGAACCAGTAAAATAATTCCTGGAACCAATAAATAGCATATTTTATAGACATTTCCTCTATATTCTTAGTAAGGTGGTATACTTTTTTCTGTCGAATCTTTTCATAATGAACTATTGGATAGATTTTATTTATCGGGATGTCAATTTTTGAAAAGCGTACGGTATTTTACTTAACTATTATTTATTTATTTATTATAGTAATGAAATACTACTAGCCCCATAGACAGCAATGAAGGCATTATTTACTTAATAGATATAAATACGTATAGCCCGTCAAGCCCCTATTTAACCTGAGATAGTGTCGCTGTAAACCGCCTAATATACCTATGGCAATAATATAGATACGTCATGTATAGTCGGGACAGCGTGTATTGGCATTGTGTTGTTTGTTGAATGTAAAAATTCTATGCTTGATAATAAATACAAACTTATTCATCCATATCTAGTTCCAAGTAAGTATTCGATATTTACCTAAGTATTTTTTAGATCATGACTGCGAAGACTCCGACTCTGATGTATCGCTTTGAAGACTGGAGCACCTATTTCTATATTCGTCTTAAATTTTGATTACAATATTTTAATAAGTAAATAAATTACTAGTTAAATACAATAAAATAACCGCACTATAAAATACCGGTCATGTCAACAACCAATTTCAAGACATTGTTTATAGAAATACTAGTCAATCAGGCATCCGTTTTTTTGCTGTAAATATTCAATTATATTCAAAATAAGCTTTCTGAGATCGCAATCGGATTGCTTTCGACATATTTATTGTATTTTATTTTACAATCGCAAAGTATTTCGTATCCTTGCTGTTTGTTTACATCGGTGACATTCGATGACTTTTAACGTCTGTTGTCAAAGAGACTGCTTGCCAGTAAAATAAATTAGTTCCATTAAAAATCCGCAAAATGGCTAAGGTCAAAAATATTTTTTTCAGGCTATACTTAATTACATAGAGAACATCCAAGATTTAAAAACGAATACTCTTGCTAATCAGCTAATCACACACATATTTTCCCTTACCGGTAACGTGGACCGTCAACTTCGTAGGTAGGCTCACACCCACTAGGCCAAACGCGTTGTCAACTATGAAATTCTGCTTATTGATTCCATGCTATTTCATCAGTTTGGTAATCTCAACTTTACCTTAATTTCGTAGCAGTTACTTACATGTACAACATTTATTTCCTCAGCCAAAAACCGAAGCCGGCCTGTTATCCCTACGCATGTTCGCCGAGGCGATGAAAGTGCCCGCAATTTATGATAAATACGGTGTCGGTGAATACCTAATGGGAGCCGGTCTGTCCGTGGCCCCGGAGTACAGGAGATTGGGCATCGCCACCAAATTACTCACGGCAAGGTATGTCTTAATCACATCAGGTTATGCGAAGATTCGTTCGCGCGGAAATCCATTCATGAAAGCTGAATCAGTGGACAATATTGTGCCTATTAATCGCTAGATTTGTGCTGCGATCAATCTTATTAATCAAATGACTATCTGTAATAGAGGGTATCCAAGCCAACACAGTAGTATTCCAACATTGTTCAGGTATGGTGTTATAATAAACTATTATAGTAGATTGTAGGACAAGGGGCTAAAATAAGCCATATTACCACGAGATGGTTATTTTCCCGAGCGAAGTGAGGGAAAATTGTTCTAGTGGTAATATGGCTTTTAGACCAGAGTAATACACTCTACTTTTCACTTAGACTGCGAGAAAATAGTGAAAACAAACATTATTCATCTACAATCAATAATAAATTCCACAGCGAAAAGATTGTTCAATTTAGCCGCATGATTTTTATAATAAACTGTTTGACACAGATACAACATTTTGACACCACGAATAAACGCTACTTACCGTATATAGCCGGGTCCAAACGGCCGAGCGCGGCGGACAGCATACGCTGCATAAGATAAAGCGAGATAGACAGCAGTCTATCCCGCTCATGTCATGTTTGCAGGCCACCCCGCTTGAACGTTTTTGGACGAGGCTATAGACGGCCAAAGGCGTTTATTTTTTTAATGTTTGTGAAATCGGGAATAAAAAACGCCTAATATTTGAAATAAAATCTGTTTTCTGATTGGTTGATTTTAATATATAGCTGTATTCGGATTAGTTGATAGCAAATAAAAGTGTTTTTTTAAACAGTTGTGATTGGTGGATTTAATACGTTGAAGTGCTTTGATTGGTCAAATTAAAATGTATTAAAATCATAAATATGTTTACATATTTTCCCTAGGGGCTAAATGTGCTACTTTAGCCCCGCTATCTAAGCCTAAAATGACACACTTTTCGAGCATGAGAAGTGAAAAAAACTTTGCATTACAATATGAAAATACAAGTGGATTAGTAGGTAGGTAACGATATTTAGAGAAACGCACGACGTATAGTAATACTAAATCATCATCCTCCTAGCGTTATTCCCGGTTGTGCCCTTAACGAGCCCAGGTTTGACACCTAATCTCAAGATTTCGCATAGGCACTAGTTTTACGAAAGCGACTGCCTAAAACTATAGCTTATGACGTAAAATTTATCCGGTAAACTACAAGCGTATTAACGATCTTTATTCCACCAGCATACTTTGTTCTATAATATGTATATACGTACACCTAATATATACATATAAACGTGATAGTTCAAGTCAAGAGTTAGTTATTGTTTTTGCTCCAAATGTTCACACTTCATGTTTTTATTACACGACGTCTTTCAACTAAAGTATTATTCCGTCGTTATTTTGTCACACAGGTCTATTTTATTCTTGTTTCACTTAAGAAGTTATTTAAGGTCTCTTCATATTACTCACGAGTGCAAAAAGCTTTCCAAAGTATCTTAATTAATGTGTCAAAATCTATGACAACCTCTAAACTTGCTGCCAAAATGAATGTTGACACTAGAAAAGAAACACGTCTCAATGGAATTGTGAGAAGCTCACAAACTGAGGGCGCCATTATTGTTAACTCCACGGGTTCCGTCTAGACAGTGCAGCGCGATTCATCGTAGCACTGGTGCCTACCAACTTTGCTTTCAGCCATTATGAATAACTTGCTTCTACACACAAACAAAGCCTTTCGGTTAAAAATCGTCAAGATTAAGTGCCATCACGGACGGGATGCATTTCAGCTACATTTTGGGTGCCAAAGTGCAGTTTGCGTGCAGTTATTTTGCAGTTAAAATTGCTGTGTCGAAACTAGACACCGACGGCAAACTATAGGTGCACGGTTGTATACTCAAGTCAATTAACCGACAACTGGTATGGGAATAATTATAATTTCGGGACTAATTTATAATAGCAGATTTTTTCTGAGTAGGTATATAATCAATTAAATAGTTACCTAGACCCAAAATCCAACAAAATTTCAGACATCAAAAAATTATAACTTAACTAGCTTCTGAAAAGTCAGAAACATAATTTATAATGTTTTTATCTTTATTTTGGTCTACATTTGCTCTATAATACCTATTCAAGATAAAACATCAAAAAAAGACAATACATGCTCCATTTAAATCTATATAATTACTTCCCTACAACCGGACAGATTGTTGGATTCTGAAAAAGCATCTTAGAATAATGTTTTAAAATGAACTAAACAAAAAAACGCTATTAAACCGTATTTTTCCGGAGTATGTAGTACAGTTGGTAGAACTGTAATTGAACTGCATTAACACTGCAATATACGTCAGAGTGCCATCTTCAGAACTGCATGCCGCCTGCATGCTGACTGCACCCCTTTGTACCGGCCCTAACTTACTTGTTTCCAAGTATGAATATATGTATGCAAGATTGCACATTTTTTCATAGTATTTTAAGCTTTTTATTACTTTTTATTGTCTTTGATTTTTATGCTCTTTTTATTGTCATATTTGACATCAATGTACCTTTGTTTCTACCATCCGAGCCAGTACATTTTTGATGTATCCTAAATAATATGTACGCATGTCATGTAGAATCTACAGCACTAGCTTATGGATTGTTGAATAGTCAAGTAAAGCCGACAACGAAGAGAGCTATATATTTTCTATGGAGTTGTCAGCCGTCCATTCTGTAATCCACTGTGTGTATTCATTGCAATAATTGTTTGTTTATCATTTTATGTTCTGTACTAATATATCTGCAAGGAAATGTACAGTAAAGGATTTCAATAAAAGACATTGCGGGCTAGCAACCTATCACTGCAAGATAACATTTGGTCGATCTTTTATACCCACATTTATGCTAAAAGTGGCGCTGGAACATATGTTTTATGTTCTTTGCCTACCCCTTTTGGGAATGAAGGCATGAATAAAAGTAAAAAGCATATTATGTGTATCAACAAACTATGAATGCATTAGTAAGCCTGTCCATAAAACAATAGAGACCGGCCCACTGACCTAGAATCGACGTTTATATCGATGCCTAACGATGTTGTTAAAAGCAACATATTCCAGAGAGATAAATTGAATCAATAGGGTTATACTTTTTTATATCAAATATTGAATTTAAAGAATGTTCCTTATATGGGTATTAATTACTTTTACCTCAATTCGTTTCCCAATAATATCATTAATTAATTATAATTTTTAGTTGAACATTTAAATCCCGTGCTGAAATTCGCCGAACCAAACATCGCCCTTTTGTGACAGAACCGAGCTCGAAGACGTCATCTGCCATATCTTGTAAACAAATAAGACAAGTGTCAGAATCATGTGACATGATGAATTAACTGTCATCCTCCTTTGTATTGATTTCGCGCACTGTGATTGGATTGCCTGATCACGTGATGCATAAATACAATTGATTAATTAGAATATAATATTTTGATATTATTATACTAAAGAGAATACCAACACATCCTTATTGCGCGACTGCGGCAAAGCCGAAAGGATGTGTTTTTAGCAGTCTATGTTTGTATTTTCCACCGCAGCGTTTAAGGGGGTGATGGAAATTATCGCGTGCTTTGAAATTAGATTAAGAAACAAAAAGGTCTGATTTTCAGATATATGATTCTTGAGTATATGATTGTTTATCTGATTTAATCGGTACATGATCGCCTAAAATTTACTCTATAGAAAAAAAATCCAAAGTTGGGTCTTTATTTTCCTTTTATTTACTCTGCCTACTCAAACAATACATCATTTTACGACATAATCAAGTTAATACTACAGTATTTCATCTCATCTAAAATTTCAGTTAAGGAAATGTGAATAAATAAAACTTCACTAAGTTAGGTATTTATCGAAATTTGTCCAAAAAAGCCATTCCCGAAGATGGTGTTGCATCTCTTTTTCTCGTGCGCGGAATGCGTGTCTCTGTCAAGGGGGCGTGGTCGACTCGAATCAAGGCATCCCCTTAAGATACCGAATTTGATGAATGAGTCCATTAAGCCCACCATTAGATATTCTTTGACCATAAGATATTCTTTTGTGCAATAAAGATTAAATAAATAAATAAATGAGGTATCAATCGATTCGAAATAATGATCCGGGTGACATGGGTTACCCTTTATATGAAATTTAATCAGGTTTTTTTTTTCAGTTAGTTTTCCGTAGTCCGAATACAGTCTTTTGAACTTTTTAGTAATAAGTACATTATTATTATTTTACACAACGACGGTGGCAAACAAGTGTACGGCCCGCCTGATGGTAAGCGGACACCGCAGCTTATAGACGCATGCAATTCCAAAGGAGTAATATGGGCGTTGCTGACCCTTGATATGTTTGAGGATTCGCCGTGTTGACAGCCGAAGGAACAAATTCCCTCGCTCTCAACACAGCGCATCCTCGGGAGCTCTGCTACATAACGTATAGTACGTAACGTATTAGTACAACATTTTAGTAAAGCTAAATTAGCAGACAAGCCCCAAGAGAAAATTTAATCAGCTACAAATCCTGCAACGGTACCGTCTGACTCGCACTTGGCCGGTTTTTGATAATAGTCATTAATATTTTCAGAATCGCGTTATCAAAAAGCCTGGGTTTTCGTGCAACCGGCGGCATCTTTACCAGTGAAAACGGCCAGCTTGCTGCCGAGAAAGCGAATTTCGAGTGCCTCTACACAATACCGTATAAAAAGTTTGGGAAACGATGCAACATCACTTTTAACAGCAGCACACAAGACTTGAAGATATTTGGCGTGAAAAGCGAATAAATAAATGAGGACACTAATAACCTAAATACTAAGTTTATGCATAGGTGTGAACTAGCTACCCGCCACGAAACTTCCTCCGCGCGGATTAGATGACATAAGAATATTATATTACTAGCTTCCGCCCGCGACTTCGTCTGCGTGGACCCGGGATAAAAACTATCCTATATTTTAATCCAAGCTATAAACTATCTTCGTGCAAAATTTCATTAAAATCGGTTCAGCCGTTTGAGCGTGATTGAGTAACAAACATCCAAACATCTAAACTTTCGCATTTATAATATTAGTAGGATTGGTACTATATAACTAAGTACTCGTACTAGAGTAAAGTGAACATGTCAAAAAATATAGATAGACTATGAGTTCTTGAGTTTATCGCGATCATACAGCGGACTTTGATCTCTCTCTCTCTCTCTCTCTCTTTCTCTCTCTTTCTCTCTCTGGACATATATATACAGGGTGTTCGGAATAACGATGTAGGAACTCAAGGAGGTGATAGACTGGACTATAAAGAAGAGTTTGAACCCTTTATGTCTTAATCCAATCTGTGATAGTTTTTTTTTTTTTAATTTTCACCAAAATTTTATATGAAAAATTTAATTTTAAACAAAGTATAAAATAAATCAAATTTATATATGTTTAATCTGATTTATTTCATGCTTTGGGTTTAATTTAATTGTTCATGACAATTTTTAGTAGGAATAAAAAATATAAAAAAACACCTTTCCAATATCCTTATAGAATCGATAAAACATCGTGAGGCGACGTGCATACATCTGCGAAGTAATTCTTTGAATTGACGACCTCTGCAGCCTAGTTGGTAGTGACCCTGCCTACGAAGCTGGAGGTCTCGGGTTCGCATCCCGGTAAGGGCATTTATTTGTGTGATGAGCACGAATAGTTGTTCCTGAGTCACGAATATTTTCTAAGTATTTAAGTACTTATTATAAGAGTATACCCATAGAACAAGCTTTGCTTAGTTTGGAACAAGGCCGATATGTGTAAGATTTTCCCCAAAAAATTTAATGATCAAAAACTTAACGCTCTTTGACCACCACAACTCTTTAAGCACAAGAGTTTATTCTTTCTCTCTCTCCAATCTCTTTATCCTTTATTCTGGTGGCGAGTTTGTGAAATATTTAGCTGCACATAGACAAATCTTTTTTTTTTTAGTTTGAATGCTACAATCTGATAAGACAATAAAAAAAATTGGTATTAAGGAATTTATTTGAGATTGTGAAATATTTAGCTGAACATTGACATATTTTTACTTTTATTTTGAACATTATAATCAGGTAAGACAAATAAACATGTCAGAATTAAGAAATAAATTTCAAACACAATTTTAATATTGTCTATGAATAAATATATACAAAATAAGTAAAAAATACAGAAAGTTGTGTACAGTCAGTTTCTGATTTTACATATCATTCAAATACCGTTCAGAATTCATGTAACATTTGAAAATGTTTCAATGTGTAAAAGTTAACGTATTTTTTTAAGCATTACTTACTTACTACGGCCAAACATAATCCAAGCATTGTTTCGAGGAACTTTGACAACTTGTATTGTGTCCAGAAATTACTTTGCCAGATTATTCCCAGAACTCGACATTCGGTATTAATTTATAGTGAAGGTGAAAACAGAAGAAGATAATTAAGATTTAATTGCGTTTTCAATCTCAATAAATTATCGCTTATTCCATTGGCGATAACGAACGATTAATGAACCATTTCTTAATCTATACTAATAATATTGAATGGAATTACAAATTATGTAATGTTTACAAAAAAGCCTGTTCCGGCCGAGATCCTCGCGACTGAGGTATTGCCTATGGAAATAGATTTAGTTCGTGTACGATCTTAATTTTATCAATTATCATAGAGTTGAGCGTATTTTTTAACCATATATATCTGATATTTATAGACTTTGGCCAGGTTCTATTAAGAACATTAAAACCAGATATACGATGAGATTTCAGTAACTCAGTACTCTTTTATAAAACCAAGCTGGATTGTATTTAAGCTAATAATTGTACAAGCACATTGTTAACATTAGCAATAAGGTTTATGAATAAAATTTATTATTATTATTAAGTCACCTACTCGTATTTGTGTAAAATGAGTGCAATATAATTCATACTTAAAACAGATGTATTAAGTGTACTATAATAATAAATGAATAACAATATTCTACTTTTTTGCAGATTCGTTCGTCCTTATATACTAATATGTACATATGTTTAAATTGTACTTTACTAGAAAGATCGTGGTGTAAAAAAATACCCTCTTGACAATTTCATCACGATAACTTTCCACGACATGTGTATAGTATAATTTACTTTACAAACAAAGTTGCGAGTTCCAAGAGCAAATGCGTTGATTATTACAAAAAAATAACCGATATGACATACATATAGGCCGCTAATATTGACACGTTCCGTCATTTTCTCAAGGTTCTCTTATGATTCATCATTGGCACTTCATTAGTTGCTATTTGAACGGAATCATCAGAATCTGTGACGTACTTTTACAGTTTTAAGTACATCATTGAGGAGTTCCATAATAGTCACTTCACCAAATTTGTATTTACCGGGTGTAAATATACGATAATATAATAGGTAATACCGAACTTACTACATGCATGCTTAATATATTTGAGGAGTTCCCTCAATTCCTCATGGTTCCCATCATCCAACTGGAGTTTTGACAAAAATGGGACCAATCAGGAAAAATATAATTTCAAATAAACAACGAGTTGTACGTTCGACATGTTAAGAATAACAAAAAGAATAATAAAAATCGAATTTAGAACCTCCCCTTTTTTTATAAGTCTGTTAAAAAAAACAATTTTGTTTTTTTTTTGCTTAAAAACATGGTACTTAATAATACATTATTGCCGTGGCCAGGAAGGAGGCAATTGCAGGCTGAGTATTTTCTTAAAGCCTGCAATTGCCATTCCGGCTGAGGGGGAATCCATCATTTTACCCAAAATAGTTTCATCGATTATAATTTCCCATAACACTATTCGCAGAATTTCATCATCACACAGGAATCAGTCATCGAAATTCGTTAGATCGCTCATACATTTGCTCGAATTACCACTTACACAAAAATGAACTCATCGAATTTCACTTCATTATTTTATTTGTCCATCGACATACGTCGTTCATCGAATCGCCTTTATTATAATTTTGGTTTAACATAAGTTTCAGTTTCCAAAATTCTTATTACAAAGAAAATCTTTTCACCAGTGTTTATCACTTGATAATACGTTTCAACGAACTTAGTACATTTCATCGAGACTTTGGACGCCTACCCTACCCACCTCTCCCTCTGGATATCGGATTATCTTCCTATCCTAGTGTAAGGCAGGTCAGTGTAGGTACGACGACGAGCGAAGCGAGGAGGAGTGTTAGGTGTATTGCGACCCTATAGCACCGCCAGAACCGTTTTTTTAATATTATTTACTTAGGCAAAAATATAAGGAATGTACCAACAGTGAACCGTGTTTCGATAAATGAATACTATACACAACTGACTATTCTATGAAAAGTAAATTCGATGAATCGTTACGCTACGATTTGAGACAAATTCGAAACGATTAATGACGAAAAGTTGTTCGATTAAATAAAAAACAATGAATTGATGATTATGTGATTAGGAAAAACAACGTAATGCAATTCGTGAAATAGTTTTCGGCGACATGTAAATCGACGTTATGCATTTCAATAAAATGATAGACACCCGCCATATTTTCTTGTAATGTGTTCCAATAAACGAAGTCCATGTAATTATATATTTGTAATAATATTACGACTACGCGAGCAAGTGTCAACCGCAATAGAATAAATTGTCAGCTTGGAGCAGCGCAAGCGCAGAGTTTACCCGAAGCAGCAAGTGAGACCGGGTTGCCGGAATGATTAGTCTAAGAGCACAATTTTGATTCAAGACTACATCAGTAGAATTCAATGTATTCCTTGAACTGGTACCCGTTCTGCTACGCTAGCTTGACGACACGGCAGCATTTTCACGTGGAAGACATTAAAATCGTATTTCAATGTTGAACCAAATTGACCTGAAGATGTTCTAGATCTGTTGCGTCGCAATGTTTCTATGTATTTAGTATTTTCACATTAGATTAATACTAACGTACCTGTAGAAGAATCACTTTCCACAAACCCGATGTGGATTAGAAAACGATCCTAACTAGACTTTTTTATCTTAGTTGCAAAGACCTTTAACAAGGAAGTCTTCTGTGGCCTTAAAAGTAAAATAAAATTACTTACATTTGATATTATACTATTGAGTTTGTGGTCGTTAATCTTGTATGTTGTATGCACCTTTACAAAATAAATGAATTCGCATATTATTTTAATTTACGCGTTGCCAAAAAATAGCCCCAATGTCCGATTTACTTTCAATAGAATAATTGTACGCTCAAAAGATAACGTGTAAGATACAGTTCACGAATACTTAGTGAACTTTAAATTTCATGTAAAATTCTACTTTTACATTAAGAAAATTTAATTTTTTTTTTATTAATCGATCTTATAATTCAAAATCACTCCAGGAAGATATAACTCAATTTTCGATCTTCCCGTTAAACATTAAAAGCACAACAGCGTGATGCGTCTCCCCGATTATAAAGTCCAACTTTCCGACGGCAAACAATACAAAAAGACACCCTTTTAATGCGAAAACAAGAGCGAGCGCTAGAGGGGGGCACTTTATTAATGGTCAAGACATAAACTTTACAATGGAAAACCTCACAACAGTCCTCTCAATTTGATTTATCTGTTTCTCATCCCAATCGAATTTTAATATATATTGCGTGTTCGTTTAAACACATTAGCTCATCGCGCGTGCAAGCCAGGGCGGAAACTAATTAAAATACAATTGGGATCCGAAGCGACACCCTAGAATATACTTCCAGGCCACTCGACAATCTGTTGACACCATCGTCATTAACAAACCAACCGGCGAAGCGTTATTAAAAAGCGGAACCTTAAAAGGACATTAAGTTAAAGGAATTTGTATAGAATACACAGACGGTAATCTGAATGAGGAATTTTTCATGGGGCAGCTTTATAAGCTTCAGAATTCTGTTGTAACAAGCTTATTTAAACGTCGTGAATAAGTAGAAAAGGTAACAGTTTACTTAAGTCTTCCTTCTCTAACTTTTTTTTTCCTAAATGACATGACGTGAATTGACTTATATTATATACTACTACGACTAGGTATATTAAATGTCATGATATCATGAATCTAATACACGAAGAAGTTATGTTTGTGACGTTATAGCTTGGTAGGTTTGTATGTAGGACTAATTACAAAAAATCTTTCAATTGTGTTAGAATAAAGCTTTTGGGTGGACAAAAAATATATTTCTGCCCGCGGCTATCCCAGCGTTCTTTGCAATACCCGGCGGACCATCGCGACCGGCTAGTTATGAAAAATTGTAGAACTGTTTTTACTAAACGGGATTAAATCGCGTATATTTAACTTATTTATGTCCCCGTGTTGTCGCGTGAGCATGGATGTTGCGAAACACCCGAAACGTCGGGAGACCTCGGTGAGGTAGGTTAATACATTTTGTTGATTTAAATAAAGTTTAAATAAATAAATTGTAGAACGTTCCTTTAAGCGGATAATCGCGTAAAGCATATTTTCTAGTTGATAATATGCTCGTACTAAGTTCCCCGTCACAAAGCCAGCTCAAAAATAGGAAATGTAAATATCACGAGATTCGAAACGGATTACTTACACGATTCGATGAGATTCGTTCCCCTGCAAAGAATGCACAAATCACAAGTATTTTTACATTAAATCAATCCTTTTCAATTTAATAAACACGATATACGAAGCGGAAATTAACATACCCCTTATAAAGTGCGAGCGCAGGCTTCCCCTCCCGCTCTACCCCCCCCCGTTATTCCCCCGCACGCCACGCAGACGAGGACTGAGTAATGTACGATTCCCAACGAACGGGCCGGGCCGGAGCGCGCCTGAGCGCATTCCACAACTTGCCAAAGGAATTTGAAGCTTTCATACGTTACATTTCGTATTTGAATGGATTTGCGGCCGGTCGGCTCCTCGCGGACATGGACGGCAGCGCTCGGCTGTCGACGCGTCTGACCGGCTCTGGCTCTTGTCTACTGCTCTCTATTAAAAAGCGGTAGGCTGCTCACGCATCCGTTGCGATGCGGTGCCACGCGACCCGGCCGGGCCCGTTCGGTGGGAATCATGCATTAAGGTGCGACCACACTGCTGCTCAAAATACGCTAACGCACCGTAAAACGCAGCAAAATGTATGACGAATACGTGACGCATACGACACGTCAACGCGTATACGCAGCGTTAAGCATCGGTGTGGTCGCTCCCTTATGTGATGGACCTGTAGACTTGTACAAAATTTCCGACGCCGAAATTACCAATGTCACGGGTCACCACGGAAAATAATTGCCGGATCAAACAAGGACGGTACAGGTGTACGAAAAGCCTTTTTATCTACGCACATGTCATTAGTGCTCTAAAATGCGTTCAAAAACCATAGGAAATGACCAGCATTATTACAACCGATTTTACTATGAGAACTTTCTTGTCCGTGGTAGTAGTTAAAATCTGTACTTTAATGTTATAACATTATCGATTTTTGTAACGTTATGATTATGAGTTTAAATTTCTAAATTTAAACTCATAATCATAACAGCTATTAGTACATTACGTACCTAGGGCGGTGAATTCGTGAATGGCCCAGATTGCAGGTGTTTGTGGCCCGAACCCGAAGGTGAGGGCCATAAATATGCGATCTGGAGTTTTACAAGTTACCGCCCGTGGTAAGTACACAAATTTACGTCTTCATCTGGCCATAATGCGAGTTTTACCGTACGCGCAGCGTGCAGTAAAACTCGCATTTTGGCCAGGTGTGGCGTAAAAACTCAATTGGGTCTCTATTTTAGTATCTATAGATATTAAAACAGATCGATACGAAACGTCAATTCCATATGTTTTTTTTTTAATATTTATGCACAACATTTTGATCTCGAGTGACATGAGTATACACACTCACTCGTCTTCGTCACTTCACTCGTTTGTCTATGTTTAAAAAAAACATTCGTCTTAAGCTTGACGGAGGATAGAATTGCCGCCATTGCTGTTGTCATTTTTTGTTGGCTTTTTGCTGTTACAAAAGTAGAATTGTGAACCCATCTCAGAGAACTTATGATATGTGTGAAGATAAAGTAGTGTATGCAACTGTACATAATTAGGCCTTAAAACACTCGTGTGATCCTATTATGAATCTCGCTGGCACTCCTTCATAAAACCACACACATATTTTAAGGCCTCTCATTATGGATCAGTTGCATAAACTACCTACTACTACACGCCTGGTGAAATTGAATCTTATGTCAATGTCATAAAGACTGATAGTAAAACAAAATATCATTATGTGTTCCATCCATGAATAAAAGAGTCCTCAATTTAATGTATCTGATTCTGAAATTGGCTTATATTCCACTCACAATATTTAACATAAAGGGACATATCTCTTCTCCACTTTAACGTCTCTATCCTCTTGATGTTGAAAGTCAGAAACATCAAAGGGGCGACGATAATCGGCTATTATTCATACACGTACCATCTACCAAACTGTTAACAGGATTCTTAAAACTTATTTAAACGGGTTTAGTAAAATATATAATTTATATTTGCGGAAAATCTTACACAACATGGGTAATAGACGACCATAAACAGACATATTAGGAAAAATAAATGCTTAAATATATTGAAAATGTCCATGCCCTTACCGAGATTCGAAACCAGGCCCTCTAGTTTCGTAAGCAGGGTCATTACCAACTAGGCTATACCGGACTTGTCGACGCAACGGAGCCGCTCTGCTTCGTCACCTAAATAATAAAGTGTTTTAATTTTATAATTGTTTTGAATGTATTTAAGATATTTGTAACTAAGGGCCATAGTTGCCTGAAATAAATAATAATAATAATAATTATTATTAAACCAGTCGTCATCTACCGTGAAGTTATTACAACTCCTGAAACGGAAGGTGTAAAATACAAATAGTGGAAGGGATTGAAAGATTCGTCGCCATTAGCGGACCCACGGTAGCTCAATTGGCAGAGCGGTGGACGGATTCCAGAGGTAGTGGGTTCAAATCCCGCTCATGGTGAATAATTTTTCAATTTTCCACTATGATCGAAATCCATCATTATTATGATTTAAACTATATCGATTCTCACACATTCTTTACTATTCATCAATTAGATGAAAATCGCACAAGTGTTTCCGTAAAGTACATTAACATGAGTTCAAATTGATGACTGAAGAAAATTACAGCTTGTCAAGGATAAACATTATCTTCTTCGATATATTTCCTGATAATTCCTGTTACTTAATGAAATGTCAATGTGTATTTTTTACGATTCACTGTTCATAAGGTCTTCAACACTTTCACAGCCAGGAACCCGCCTAAAAGCGCCTACCTCCGCTACTTAGCAGAAAAAACCGACCAAGTGCGAGTCTGACTCGCGCACCGAGGGTTCCGTAGAAACTTCCATACAACATACCCTTCTCTTCCCGCCCATTCATTCCATAAAACCTTAACGCATCATAGTACGTCATGGAAACAGCGCCATGGAGGTGCATTTTGTTCCTAACTTGCGCGACCATGAACTCGGTATGTATGTTGGTTTTTCGGCGATAATTCTTTATCACATGAACCGATTTCAATAATTTTTATTTTGTTTGAAAAAGGTACGGGAATTTGAAGAAAAGTTCTATTCAAGGGTGATTAACTGATTAAATTACTCTTAGGCCAGAAGACGCAGCCTATAGACGCATGCAACTTACACACACACACACAAAGGTCTCAGACCAAGAAAAAAGATACGAACAAACTAGTTAGTGAAGCCAGTTTTCAAGCAATCCAAATAAGTTTAGAATACACGCACACACATACAAACTAAATCGCACAAAACTCGAAATAGGTGATCTTGACAGTATTGCGACACGAGCCGAAGAGTTTTGTGCAATTCGGTTTGTTTATGTGTGCAAAACTTATTTGGCTTAGTTGAAAACCGGCTTCACTATTTTATTCGTAATACTCTGTATATTTTTTATTGATCTGAGACAAAGGTAAATGGATAGACAGTAAATAATAATACAGTCTATAATTTGAATATACTCCCAAGCAACAGAATGTATGACCAAAAATATATAAATCTAAAGTTCGCAGACGCCTTGCCTCTGAGGGAATCAAACTACGCCTCTGCTCCAAACACGTATCGATCGAAATGGAAACAACTTCAACAATGTCCATAAAGTAACAAACAAACGTGCATTGCTTGCTGGCTTTGTTTGTAGCCGAAACTTGAAAAGGTTAGCTGGTCCATACGACTCCATATAATAAAAGTCCGTGTTGCGCTCCGGGAGTGTCGGCAGAAGTGAAAACTCAATGACATTGTAACAGTTTTCCGATCAGGTCACGTGTCCGTCTTACGAATTTTCAATATGTCGTATCTTACGGTCATGTGACATCTTACGGTCACGTGACATCTTACAGTCACGTGACATCTTATGGTCACGTAACTTGTGGCGAGTTTATCATTTTTTCCCCATCACAAAAAGTGCACAGTGCCGCTAAAGAAGTTTTCACTGCAAAAAAAGATATTGATATGAGAGCAATAATATCGTCCTCCGAACCGCTAGTCTTAAGTGGCAGTGGATGGGCCCCATGCATCTAGAACCGATGGCCGTTGGGGCGGAAAGGTTCTCGAGTGGTGACCACGTACCGGCAGAAGCAGCGTGGGTAGGCCCTCCACAAGGTGACTGCTGACCTGGTAAAGGTCGCGGAAGTCCGCTGGATGCAGGTGGCGCAGGACCGTGTATTGTGGCACTCTTTGGGGGAGGCCTATGTCCAGCAGTGGACGTCTTTCGGCTAAGATGATGATGATGATGATTGACGACTAATTTCTGACTCGATGTTATAGACCTTTTTTATATTATAACACGACGGTACCGCAGCAGACACCGTAGTTTGTAATTGTATAAGGGGTCTGTTTATTTTTTATTTATTGTATGATTTTTTGAATAGTTTGTGTTCATTTGTGTTCTTTTATAAATAAATAAATAAATAAATATTAGGGGACAATCTTACACAAATCGACCTAGTCCCAAACTAAGCAAAGCTTGTACTATGGGTACTAGACGACGATAAACATACTTGTATAGATAAATAAATACTTAAATACATAGAAAACACCCATGACTCAGGAACATATATTCGTGCTCATCACACAAATAAATGCCCTTACCGAGATTCGAACCCAGGACCTCTTCCTTCGTAGGCAGGGTCACTACCAACTAGGCTAAAGCGGTCGTCAGAAAAAAAAGCGGGCGTCGTTTTCTTATTTAAATTGTCCTTGTGTGCGACCGTGCCGTCATTGCTCCGTGTATCACCAAATGGTCACAAGGTAAGACCAGCGCTAGCCCTGCCAGCATTACGCTGAGTTGTGGCTGTTTCGTGACATATATGTATGTGTGTACGTGTTTACAATAAATATATGCTTTCTTTTCTCTCTTCCTTATGGGCGCTTGCCCCAGTCGCAAACCCCTATTTAATCCAATAGTGGCTAAGGAAAGAAGATTTTGTAAAATTAAACATATTGATTTAATTAAAAAAAAAAAAAAAAAAAAATGCATTTACATTGCAACTTCATGAGCCCCGGCGACTTGACTCACCGCCAACGAACACAATATTCCTATGGCCATACGTGTCCTTCTCATCTGGCTAAATATAATATTATAATTGAGCCTAAATGTAACTGCAATGCCGAGGAAGCTAAACTATTATCTTGTATTTGCCCGTTATATGATAGTACTGTTTTCTTTGAAGCGCTTCAATCTAAACATGTTCTCTATCCCGCCGATATTTCCTCTTGACTAATTAAATCAGATATTTATAATATTCTGGCTATGTTAAAAAAAAGGGGAAAAGAAAATTATATATCTAGAGAATAAATGCTATTGTTGTTATATGGCTACGGCCTGTGAGGTGGAGTTATTTACTACACCAGAGTTTGACGACCTCCTTAGTTGGTTTTTTAGTCGTGACCCTGCTGCTGTTATATAAGTATGAATATCGTCGACTAGTAGCCATAGTACAAGCTTTGCTTAGTTTGGGACTAGGTCGATTTGTATAAGATTGTCCGCAAATAGTTTTTTACAGTTGCTTAATTTTAAAAACGCAATGTAATACCGCTGTACCCTCTTTTTCGCGCGGAAGCGAGCACGGATAACAAATGTCATATCTCCAGTCGAGAGCTGTCGGTATCAATATTCCTATTGTGGTAACTCGTCGATGGATCGGATTGAGATTTTTATTATTTGGAAGGATCCGAGGGCTTTGCATTTCCAATACGTCTACTCAAATGCTTTTTGCAGCCACAACGTTGAATGCTCAAAAGGTTTATGGAAGTCAAGGATAATAGGAATTTCCTGGTTTACAAATAGTATATTAAGTTACATCGTATGGCTGGCGCAAAGCCGACTAGAGACACTTCTTTAAGTGATAAGCCGCTTAACTGTTAAATGGAAATAAGTATACTAATTGCTGAAAATCAAAAGAGAAGAAAAAAAAAGATAGCGGGACTTAACAGCGTTATCTCTATTTTATTTGTTGGTTTCAGTAACTAAACTTATTGTAAGTCAAATTTTCCCGCCCCCCAGCACATCCTAACGTTGCCCGGGGCATTATTGCCACGACGGTTATCAGGTTTCCCTAAAGTAGTATATTCAGGGTCAACCTTTGGGCGAAGTAAGAGCTCGCCCTGAGATTGCCTGAGGCCATCCAATTTTTGTGACACATTTATTATATTTTATATTCACATGATTTTTACTATATTTAGAATATAATAGAATATAAAAACTTTATTCAACGTCACATTACATGATAATTCAAGTCACATGGGAGCCTTAAAACTAGACTACATGGGGACAATGCCACAAGAGGATCTCCTCGACGGGGTGTTCTTTTTATAATATGCGTTTTTACTAAATATGATTTAGGTTAGTTTTATTTTCTTATTTTAGTTCTATCATATTTGTATTTGATACATCCATACTAATATTATAAATGCGAAAGTGTGTCTGTCTGTCTGTCTGTTACCTCTTCACGCTTAAACCGCTGAACCGATTTGGATGAAATTTGGTATAGAGATAGTTTGAGTCCTGGGGAAGGACATAGGATAGTTTTTATCCTGGAAATCAACCCCCAAGAGGATGAAGTGGGGGTCAAAGTTTGTCCATACAACCTTTCACTTCGATACACACTTTCAGCTACGATATAAACGAGTTCCACGCGGACGGAGTCGCGGGCAGAAGCTAGTTACGAAATAAATTAAATCTTAAAATATAACATATAAATTTAAAATTTGATCTAACAGTATTTGGTAATTGGTGAACTACATGCCATTCCTTTTTAATCAATCCAGTCAAAATGTAGTGCATGGACAGAGGCCAAGTATTTCGTTAAATTATTCACGCAACATTATTTCATAAAAATGAATATAGGCCAGGAAATTAGCTTACACTTATTTATTACGCATCTTCTCCCTAAAACATCTCCCAGTTCCTACCAAATGGCTAGGTTTAACTTTTTCTAAAAACCATGAGTATTTAAGTAATGGGAAGGTAGGTCCAGTCATATGGGTATAAGGGCAGAACATACATCTTGAGCAATGCGGTGGTAATCGCTATATACTTACATCTAAGCTTGTCCTGCTTAGAATGTCAATTTCCTAACGGACGGGTCCTATCTTGTAGGGCTAAGTGCTCTCGCTCGATCCGATCCCGAATCGGACCCTACTGATAACTAATAAAGTACTTCAATTTATGATTTGGATATAGGAAAACCCGGATAGTTGCCTCAGGAGTATAGTTACCCCGATTGCAATAACTCTATTTTCACGAATAAAACACATAATATTTTATTTATCTATCGAGAGACTGCAACTACAACTAAGTTGATCCTAAAATAAATTTAATAAACATGGATTAGGCTATTATCCCCTATATGGGATAGTTGTCCCAAAATTTCGAGGTCCGCAAATATCGTCTATAGTTACTCTGGAAATATTAAAGATAATGTTTATTCCTTTCATAAATTTGCAGACAGTAAACCAAAGTACCTACCCGTTTTACAAATAAGGAATCTTGCTTTTTGTACACAGAAATATAAAGTAATTTCAAAAAGTGGGGCATCTATCCGGGGATACCATATAAAAATGGATATCGAAATTTGTGATATTGTCCAATCTGTATTTACATAACATGCCCGCAATGTGTGAGGACCTTCACGAAGAAGATTGGCTACATACGTCACATGCGAGCACACGACCGTGGACAGCATACCTGAACGCAGTCGTTGTGGCCGAAATTGGCCGGGACTAATCATCACCGGCAGCATCATATAGTTAGTAGCAACCAAAGTAGCTAAATATAACACAGCAAGTCTTTATTAGTGAAGGGGTGAGGATGTGTAACGATATATTTGGGTACTTAGGCTGCTACTAACTATACGATACAGACTGTACATCTTTGAAAAGATGTTTTAAGCAACGTTTATGTAATGGCGGAGCGGGACTTACGTATAAGACATGTGAGGGCGATTCGGGAGCAGCAGCTATGACCGCATATTGGACATGTTATAATGTTGTGCACGGCGATGGACGGCGGACGGCAGCTCACCGGTGTCTTAGTTATCGTCGGAGCGAGAGAAAATCAAGTTCATTTCTTTAAAGATAAGTAGGTACCTACCCTCCAAATAAAGATTCTCTGAAAGAGATTACTGTTTAACGATAAGAACACCTGCTATTTGCCTCTGGTAATATTCGTCGTGATCTGTACTGTTTCCGTTTTGAGTATTTCCATAAGATTTTCATTTAAATCGTTTTTCAATAATAAGGAGTTCTTGCGTTAGACAGAACTCTGTCTGCTAGAGAAGTAACTACTCTCACATTTTACATCAACATTATTTAGTGTGAACTTGCTGACTCCGCCAACTTCACACCGCCATACAAAATGTAAGAGATAATGCTAGTGTTTTTTTCGTTAAGTTTTCCATTTTTAGTTGTTACACTGATATTCAGAGCGGACACCAATCCAGCACATCGTACATCATTAAAATCCATCAAGCCGTGCTTGAGTTATAAATGGTGTAACTAACAGGACTTTGTTTAATATATATATATATAGTTATAGATTACCTACGGTTACCCTTTTTATCGACAAACGTTTCATCGAATGAATGTTTCGCCGAATTTTCATATTGATCATCGAAAACATTTTTTTTTTTCAGAAACAGTAAACCTTTCAAGATTGTTTTAAAACAACTCTACCTTGGGGTAGGTTAGGTTGGCCTAATGGGTTCACAAAATTACCGTTTAGCTTTACCTAAAAAGTCGACGGTTTCAGAGAAAAAAGTTCGTCGAAATGAAAATTCGATGAAACAAAGCATTAGGTGAAACGTGATCTTGGGATCCCATAAATTACAAACGCGGGGGAAGCCTAAGGCAGGTTGGTGCCTCTTAATTAGTAAATACGGTCCAGGAGTACACGAGCAGCACTCGCAAACCCTTTCGCTTATTGTATTGAGACTGGGGCTGTATATACTAACTTCCACGAAAGCCTTTGGGCGTCCTTCACAAAGCAACATCAATTCCAATCTACATACCTATATTCACGGCTCCAATCTATCAGTGACTAGATGCAGTTGGCATAAATTTGAAATAATGGCAACGTTATTTATCATATTCTGTCTTCCGGTAACAGATTGTGATCACAAGTCCAAGGAAGGAAGGCGTCCCTTGCCTGTTTTTGTTCGTAGCTTTGTCGTTAAATCTCACTTGTAGCTCCCATGTGCGCATAAATAACGTGTCAGAATGAGCGCGAGAACCACGTTTAAATTTTAAATGCAGTTATAGAATCTAAAATACTAATAACAATTAAGGACTCAAGCAAGAGAGAGTATTTGACAACTCATAGCATCAATAAGTTTTGGACAGAATATGTCTTAAACTAATATTCAAACGCTCGCTGCGAGCGGGAGCATTAAATGTGGGAAAGGGATATCGCTATTGCGCTGTTTATCGCACCAATCATGACAAGTAAGTGCAACACAGAGCGCCACAAAGTTATACCGTTCCCACATGTGGAGAGCCGCGTAAATCGAGCATTTGGTAAAAGTATAGTAGACGTGATGTGACAGTTAGTCAAAAAATTGGGCTACCGCTTTTCGAAGCTCATTAATTATGATTGGTAGACCAATTGAATGTCATACAGTACAAAACTTTCCAAGGTATTTATTAAAATGCATACCTTTCATCTTCTGGCAACTCGATATAAAGCGGCAGCAGCGTGATATTGCGGAGGTGCAGCGGATAGTCGCCGGCGAGGTACGTCTGCGAGATCTCCGCGAGGCTCTTGTTGAAGGCGCGCACGACGGCGGCGGCCGAGGGCGGCGCGGCGATGCCCACGTAGAACGCTGCGCGCGCGTCCGGCTGCAGCACGCGCAACTCGCGCGACGCCAGCGCGCACGCGCACAGCGCCGCCCACACGGCCCACGCACGCATCGCGCCCCCAGCCGCCCTCACCGCCGCGCGCGCCACCACAGCCGCGCGCGCGCCGCCATAACCCCCGCACCAACACCATCCACCCTCACACAACTAGTCCGCTATTCAATTCCAACATTAAGACACTGTCAGCCGATTGTATCCGATCGAACTTGTATATGTACACGTAAAACTAATTTTACTTTTTCATAACACTGATGGACGGCTTCTGATGACACAGATACACAAGTGGATTTGCGTATTTGTTAATCTCTCGGCGAGTTATCTGTAACAAAAGACAAAAACATTTCAATAACGGTATGTACGGTGGAATTGAAATTTCTGATCGAAAAGCTCCTTTCATCGTTTTGTTTCGAAAAATATATTATATTTTATGTAAAACCATTCCTAGAATCTGTAAATAAACATAAAAAGCGAGGCTTTGCGAGTTAAAGTTCAACGGTTAAGCGTGTAGGCACTGAATGTTGGAAATTATTTGTCGTTCAACCTATGTATTTATAGACATTGCTCATATTCTCAGTGTTTATGCCCTTGTAATAAGGGATGCTTTTGTAAGCTATGAGCAAATATGTGTGGGGGGGTGTACCGACCCTTGTCACATCAGCGGAGGCCCGCTGGAGCTAATTGAAAGTGACTTGAGCCAGAGCCATCGACCTCACTGATATTAAATTCATTACATGCGCCATCTTAGTTCTTGATATTGATGACATTTCAATGATATGATTTTTGGCTGTTTTTGTTTCTTTTTTTCGTACGTGTTACATTGACTGAAACAAATTTTACGTTTCACCTGGCCAAAAGTAGCAATTACCGCACGCACGCGTGCGTGGAATCCTACTTCCTGGCCAGGGATAGAAGTAAAATTGTGTACTCAATAGGCGGTAATAAAGAAAACCTCAGATAGCATAATTATCGCCTTTGCCTTCGGCTCGGGCCCTGGGATCTAAGATTTTTTTGTTTTACCGCCCTTGGTAAGTAATTTACTATTTCGTTACACTTGCGCAAAGGTACAATAGCCTATATTTATAGGTACGCTCATGAGCGTAATATGTTTTTGGCCGCGCCAATATGATGCGGGCCGCAATCGACATACGTCAATTACAAAACAAGGAGGTATCAACTCTTATACGGTATTTGAAAACATATTAATTGTTTAATTTTAATGTAGGTTGTCTGGAAGAGATCGCTTTAAAGCGATAAGACCGCCTGTTGTTACCATTATTTATTAAGCAATATTTTACTTGTAAGATGTTTCTCTCCTGTTGTAATTATTACTGTTATTAATGTAAAAACAAACATGACACATGTATTCAATATAAAAGATAGTAAAATATTTAGTGTAAGTGAATTATAAATTGTGGCTGTATTCCGAATGGTTTTTGGCTTACGCGCCTCACGTCAAATTAACAAAAGGGACGACTGATATTTTGTATTTTTTGCCAAATGTATTTGTATCCTCGCAAATATGAAAAAATGAAAATGAAAATGAAAAGCTTCTATTTGGTTTTCGTTTTGTAAAAATATTGCCAACCTCGTAACACTATGTACTATTGACAATAAGTACCTAAAATATTTTTCCCCACTCGAAACGTTTTCTAGATTTACATTTTTTTTGTATTTCTAGTGTTTATCAAAATATTCATACGTACTCATACTCATTTATTTATAATGCACAAATATTATTTATACTAAAAACGGGACTTAATCGCGTATAATTAAGTCTGCGATAGCCGAGCATTTGTTGGAGTCAGGACCAAACCACTGGATTGAGCTGCATAAACCGAAAGTCCTGTCTACGGAACGTCATTTCTACAGAAGAAAAATACGTGAAGCCGTTGAAATCAGAAAACATCGTAATTTCAACCGGGATGACGGTTTTATGATTTCATCTTCGTGGAATCCTGTCATAAGTAAGCCAGAGTCAAAAAACATCGTCCGTTATATCACCGGACATTATTAGTGTTGTGTGTCGGCCGGGTGACAACCCTAGTGTACTAGTGGTTAATAAAGACCAAATGCGGGTAGTTATGAAAACCCGCGCAGCAAGAAGATGTTGATACCCGCTCAAGCCAGTTGTCCCGTGACCATGGATGTTGCAACACATCCGAAACGTCGGGAGACCCCAGTAAGGTAAATAAATAATTTAATTATACGCGATTAAGTCCCGTTTAGTATAAATAATGTGTGAGAATCGTGAAAGTTTAAATCAATATAATGGACAAATAAATTCAACTTCAAAATGTTCAAATTAGAGAACCAATTAAATTTATTTTAAACGTCAGTTAAACTTATTTCAAAACTGTACACGCATTATGTCAAATTAAAGTAAATTGTTAATAATGTAAAGTAAAGCTATGGTACCCTAGTGGTGCAGGTGTTAAGCGGCGGTCGTGGGTTCGAATCTCGGCTAGTACCAATGAGTTTTTAGAAACTTATGTACGGAATATTTACCGTTAGCTTTTCGGTGAAGGAAAACATCGTGATGAAACCGATCTCACCCCAATAAGGTCTAGTTCTCCCTCTGGGTTGTCAGAGGCAAGTCAGATAGCAGTTGCTTTCGTAAACCTAGTGCCTATGCCAAATCTTGGGGTAAGGTGTCAAAGCGGACACCGGGCTCCTGTAGGGCACAACCGGGAATAACGTTAGGCGGAATAATTTCATATTTAGAATTTTACAATGAGTAAATAAATTTAGATGTTAACAGCCACCGAAAGTCAATCCTGACCTGCTTCAATATAATACCCATAGCCGTAGCAACTTAACCATTACCAGCATCAATATAATTTCAAAAGTCCGGAAAGCAGCAACTTCGTGTCCGCTCCGAGCCGGCAGCTAACTTCGGCGTCAGCTAGGTACATCATAACCGCAGTTATTTCGCGTACTATTTACTCTATAGTTCGCAATTTAGACTGTCCATTGTTTAATTTGCAGTACTAATATTATAAGGTAGGCCCCGGTAAAAGCATTTATTTGTGTGATGAACACGAATATTTTTTTCTGAGTCATGGCTGTTTTATATGTATTTAAGTATTTATTTATCTATATAAATTGTATATCGTCGTCTAGTACCCATAGTACAAGCTTTGCTTAGTTTGGGACTAGGTCCATTTGTGTAAGATGCCCCCTTTTATATATATTATACATGACTTTCTGGCTGTTTGATACATTGAGTTTTGAGAGGTTTTGAAGTTCCTTATTGCATTATTGTATTTTTTTAAGCAATTGTTTTATCTTATTTTTTTATTAGCAGTAAATAGTTCATTTAGTTTAAGCAACGGCGTTAAATACAAACTGTGGCTGCCTGTAAGTGAACATACACTCCACCTAGTTAAGTATAGATAGCTTGCCTTATATAATTTTGGGTCGTGGGTAGGCCTCCCGATGCTGGGTAATGACCTGGTAAAGGTCGCGGGAGTCCGCTGGACTGGGCGGTGGCTCAGGACAACAAATAAATAAACTGCTGGACCAATTTAGATGCAATATGCTGCGGTGATAGTATGAGTCAAAAATACAAATTCTGGAAATTATCTCTTAGGAGGTGAATCGGGATATTAATTTGTAGAAATACGCTTAAAAGGTTCTACTCTATGTGACCGAAGTCGCGGGCAGAAGCTACTAGTTCGTTTGTAGAAAAATATTTGTGCTAATACATTTTTTATACCACGTTCACCTACATATTATAAACTTAAAAAAGGATGTTCCTTTTTCTTAGAAAATATCACCTAAGTTGTTAGAAGAAAAATCATTTTTTTGGGGGAAAGTTATCAATCATCATCTGATCAACTTGATGAATACGTATTGTCATAAATATATCACTAGCTTGCGCCTGCGACTTCTCTGCGTGGCCCCGGGATAAAGACTATCATTAATTTTAATCCAGGCTATAAACTATCTTCGTGCAAAAGTTCATCCAAATCGGTTGAGACGTTTTTAAGCGTGATTGAGTAACAAACATCTAAACATCCAAACTTTCACATTTATAATATTAAGTAGGATTGGAAATTACTAATCAATACGACTTATGAACTGTCTGTAAAACAACGCGTGAGATGTCATTACATTGCTACATACATACATCCGGACTCCGGACGACCGGTTAGCCTAGTGGGTAGTGACGCTGCCTACAAAGCTGAAGGTCCTGGGTTCGCATCCTAGTGAAGACAAATAAATATTTGTGTGATGAACATGAATACTCCGCTCTCTCGAGAATTACTAAATTGTATTAACTCTCTCCCGGCCTCTATCGGAGCCGACATATATCATGATAATATTAATCAATTTAAGCTGAAAGTGTCCACGTATTTCGGCTCCCTGGACGTTGGGAGATAATAGATAGTAAATAGATATATTATCTTAGCATTAGGTCTTATGTACATTTCTTTTATCTTCTTTTTTTCTTAAATATACAATTTTGCATGAACAGCTAAATAGTAAAGTGTGTATAAAGTAAATATGATTTATTAATTTGTAATCCTTAATCTTAATGTGTAATCGTACTGAAAGCTATTGGTGCATGTTGTGGTTACCTTTAATTAGATAAGCATCCAGTTAGAATAAAAATACATACATACATACATATATTCACGCCTTTATCCCTAAAGGGGGTAGGCAGAGCACATGAAACTTGTGTTCCAGTACCACTTTTAGCATAAACGTGGGTATAAAAGATCGACAAAAATGTGATATCGCAGTGACGGGTTGCTAGCCCATCGCCCACAACACACTTCAACCCTGTTCCCTTAGTCGACTCTTACGACACCCACAGGAAGAAAGGGGGAGGTGCTAGCCCGGCACCATACGGACAATAAAAATAGTACTTAGATATTGTAAGATGTGTTATCAGTTGGTAATCCTAAATAAATAAATAAATATTTGTTTCTGAGTCTTGGATGTTTTGTAATGTATTTAAATAGGTTCTCTATTGTATGGTCAAAAATTATTTCCCAAAGTGTCACTTCCCAAAAAATGTTTCCCAAATGTTCATTTGGCAAAAAAACACTAGTCAAATTATTGTTTCGCATTTTATCACTTGGCATCATCTCCTATGGCAAAATATTACTTCGCAAATTATTGTTTGGTAAAGTTTTATATAGTCAAGTTTCATTTGGTCAAACGTATTATTTGGCATAACATTCTTTTCCAAATTATTGCATGGCATACGATTTATATCCTAATTGTCTAGTGCATACGAAATGTATTTGAGTGAGATTACATATTTTTCTAAGCCGGTACTTTTGTAATTAGCATACAAATTATTACTTACAAGGATTGTTATTTAAAATTAAAATAGTTGGCATACTCAGTTATCTGTGGCAATTATTTTAACCTAACCTAAACCTAACCTAACCGCCAGCATGTCGACGTCACCCCGCTTCGCGGGGTGCCTGTTTCCGCTCTGAGGGACACAAGTGAACCCTAACCTAACCTACTTATAATACAATTGTTACAGTTGTTTGTTTTTTTACTGCGGGCGGCCTTGCCCCCCGAGCCCCCGATTTTTGGCTACCCTTATCTATAGGTAGTAAAACCCCTGTAATCAGTTGTTGATTGTTTTTGTTATGTAATAAAATTTCGAACAAATGTAATTCGTTGTTTTGTTATTCTGCTATTTAAAATTCATACAAAATGAATCATTTGCCAAATAATATTCCCTGAACAGTTATTCTATGAAATAATAAAAATTGGAATGATCTGGTCATAAAATAAAATTACATAAAACAATATTTTTTCAAATATTTGCCAGTTATGCTATGTGAAGTGTGCGAAATGAAAATTCGAACAAATGTTTTGTTTGGTAAACAATATTAGCCCAAACAAAGTGTTTGCTTAATAAACTTTTGTCTTAATAACACTTGACAAAGCAAAATGAGGCCAGATGATATTTTGACCAAATGAACAAAATGCGAAACAAAAATGTGCTATTTGTTCGTTTGGGAAATGAAAATACTGCCATAAGTTTTGTGCGAAGTGAAATTTGGCGAAAAATATTTTGCCGAAACAGCAGGATACCATTTAAATATGGCGCCGTCGCGTACCCATAAGAAAAGCCTTATTCAGCTTACTATGGGGCTAGTTCGATTTGTGTAAGATTGTTCCCTAATATTTATTTTTATTATAATGCAAGCTGAAGTTAATTTTAAATATTGGCTAGTATTTATAAACATGTGAGCATACCTACAAAAGTTTTACCTAAGTGAGAGTTTCAGAATTTCAGTTTCTGTACTATCAACTTAACAAGTCAGCTGACAACGTACTGCAAAACCTCATTCTTATGGGTAGCGGGGAGTGTGGGAGAAAACTTTAACTAAATTCCTTGAAAACAACAGAACCGTTAAACTTACTCACATATTTATTGTTGGGTGTTGGATTTTCTCAGTGTTCCAGCTCTCATGGAATGAAAATTACCATGGTACTCGTTAATTTGGTAATCGAACGAGCGAGCGAAGCGAACGAAGTTCCATAGAACTTAAGCATACTTAAGCTTGGGCCTGGGCCCACTTTTTGCTACTGGGAATGTGAAAAAAATGTTGGCTGTAATACATATAATGAATTTAAAAGGAAAACTATAATGGCTAAAAGTAGGCATAACTAGTTACTGAGTAATAGTCCACCAACTTAAAATGTACTTAGAAATGACAATTTTCGTACAAATTCGACCGACGTAACCATTTATTTGGCGCGCGCGTGTCCATGTAACTAAGAAAGACAGGCAACTACGGAACTCTACACTGCGCGTGGCCCGACGAGCACTTGGCCGATTTTTTTTCTTTCTTACACATAAAGAAAGAAAAAAAAACGTCGGTAAGCAATGACGATGCTTGCAACTCCAGGGGGCGTTAGCGACCTTTAATGCTTTTGTCTGTTTTTACCCGACTACGGCGGAGACAAAGGAGGAGTAAGTATGTATATTTAGCAGTCTATGTTTGTCGTTACATGTGTTCCACCATAGCGTTTAAGCTTTCCTGTTCCCATACAAACGTAGTTACGCTCTCATTTTAAAACTACGTGTTGGACTGTGACGAAACTTTGCATACACAATGACATGAGGTATATCTATGTCTGTAATTATTTTATATGGTTCCAGCTTATAAAAAAAACGAAATATAGCAAAAGCAAGGTTTGTATGAAAAACTTAAATTCGCTTTATTTTTTTTACTATGTTATCGAAAGCTACATAAACTAAATACAGACATAGATATACCTCCTGTCATTGTACATGGAAAGTTTCGTTACACTCCAGCACGTAGTTTGAAAATGAGAGCTTAACTACGTTTGTATGGAGAATCGAGCTTACTGCGGACTCTTAAGATGCTATTTTTGATGAATGCGGTATCAATCGATTCGAAATTATGCTCCGGGTGATATATTTATTTATTTATTGCTTCTATAGTTGTACAGGTCTTAATAATAGTTACATGAACATGAGTTTCACATGGGCCCAGAGAGGGCGTAGCAAATCATATTTATATTTAGTTTAATCTAATTACATGCCAGTTAATTGCCTAACATTCCTTCAAATATCCACAATTATAATATCAATTAATGTTTGTTACGGAGAAAATTGATTTATGTCATTACATTTTTTTTAATTCATCATCTTGTTTGTAAATCACAGATGCATGTATCTTTCCTGTTTGTACATCACAGATGCAGAGTGTGCATCTAAACTTCTTTCATTTTTAACCGACTTCAAAAGAGGAGGTTCTCAATTCGGTTGTATTTTTTTATTTTTTTTTCAATGTTTGTAACCTCAGAACTCCGTCATTGATGAGCCGATTCATACATTTTTTTTTGTTTGTAAGTATATGCTTCCAGGTGGGTCCCATTTTTTTGAAAATTCAATTGGATGATGGGATCCATGAGGAATTGAGGGAACTCCTTAATTATATTATGCACGCGTGTAGTGATTTTGATATTTTCTATTATAACTCGTTTATTTACATCCGGAAATCATAAATTGGTGGAGTGGAATTGATGATGAAGACCACAGATGACTTATGGAATTCCTCAATTATGTACTTAAAAGTACAAATGTACGTCACAGATTCTGATAAGATTCCATTGAAATAGCAACTAATGAAGTGCCAAGGGTGATCCTTGTGGAATTGACAGAAGTCTTCAAATATTATCGGGCCACATACAGCGATTGGGTTTTTTTCTATAATAATCAACGCATTTGCTCTCGGAAATCAGTTCATGAGGTAAATTGGAAAAGAAATGTTCTCGTGGCTTGGCGGAGTACTAAATTGAAGTCGGTTAAAACTTTGTTTTTAAAGTAAATTATGATACACCACTTGACCGAATTTCTATACTTTGTTTGTATTTTTCATAGAAAATATAAATATAATAATATGTTATTTTATTTCCTTTTCCATAAACGGGCGTATGGCTCGTTTACAATAATTCCAAATTACAATTGATAGCACAAGTAGTTCTTGAGATATTTAACGTGGTGACAGACAGCGGACAAACGGACAGACGGAGAGACGGACAGACGGACAGGCGGACAGACGGACAGACGGATCGACGGACGAGGTCGCACCATAAGGTTTCCTTTTTTACCTTTTTGTTTGTATGTTAGTATGGGACCCTAAAAAAACGGCAAACGAAAATGTCACGATCCGGAATGGAATTTTCGGGACACTTCTTTTCTTGTATGTGGATCGCCAGTATTGAGAAAAAATTGGTAATAAAAAAAAAGTTATCAACACTTATTGGAAAACGCCTGACTACTAAATTCACGCTTAGCACACTTTATATTCTTTAAAGAATATCGTGCAACTAGCGCCAAGTTCCACGAGACTGACTCATTAAGATGAAGCCATTTCATCACATGCTCGCTATTTAGTGCGTTACTAGTTCAGAATATACCTTTGAATTGAATACTCGCTGTCGGCTCTAATGACGTTGGTGGATTCCGTCTGTATGCGACCTTCACAAATGTTGTGCAACTAAATTGTTGAGCTATGCTTGATTAATAAATAACATAACTACTATACGGAATTTTGGACCGAGAATAGGGGTGTAGACTAAATAAAATAATCAATAATGTTGTATTTTCTCGAAAAAGGTATATATTGGCAAAGGAATTAAAGATACAAAGAAATAAATGTGTACTGAGGTCACTGAATCTGCAGATGAATTGTTTGGGACTGCCAGGCTAAAGATGTCAGATGCAAGGACATTATTGTACCTTGAGTAAGCCACCGAAATCAAGTCATGAAAACTGAATTACGTTTAACACGAGTACCTACAAAACGCACACAGCTAAGTAGATTCAGTTCATTATATCTACTCAGTCCCATATTATGTAGACATAACAATAAATTGTACCTAATTAACGTGACCCATATTCCGCAAATAAAATTAATTTCATTTCATTTCGCTGCCGACATGTGACTATTTTCAAAGGAATTTAAAAGACAAAGAACCAGATGCTTATTGCGCTGACTGAACCTGCAGAACAATAGCTTTGAACTACCAAACTATGGTGGTTAGAGGTAAAGACAAAGCCCTCAAAGTTCTGACCACCCTTGGGACATCCAACTGGGGTTAGGTGGCGCAGAATAGGGAAGAGTAGTTCTCTTGTGTCAGACGTCAAGATCTTCTTTGAGTCATCGTGCCAGCGTAGTAAGTAAAGGAAATTATCATTGCGGAACCTTTTGAACGAGCGTCAGGACTAATCAACTGACATTTTCCCTTACAAAAAAATACATATAGTTCTGCCTACCGATAGCGTTAGCGTTAGCCTTCCGCAATGGACCTACTGTTGCGAATAAACAGAAACTGGGTCAAAATTATAAATGCAACCAAAATCTACAGATCTCTATAAAATGTAGATAATATATTATATATTTTACTTGAAAAGCTCCGGAATGATTACTTTTCAACGCAGAACCGCAATCCCAAAATAAACTTCAAACATTAATAAGATTTAATGCAATATTCTTGGACGACCTTTCTGCAGGGACTTAGTCACGTCTTTCATCGTTGTGTACTCGTATTACTTGATTTAAATCAAATCTTCTCCAGTTGGATCTGGCAACAATACGATAACTTGGATATTTACAACATTATAGCAGTAAAGGATTTTTCTCAAACATTAAATTTAATGTCGTCATTACGTGCGTTGTAACAGACTTCAAAGTAACATGTTTCGGGCGGAACAACTCGAGAGAACTGTAAAGGAATTCCATACAAAATTGAAGGCCTAGGCCGAAAAGTATTTTTTTATTTATTTGTGGCATAGTATCACGGCGTTCAGCAATTAAAATTAAAAGTTGATGGTTCTTGGAGTTTTTTTTATTTCTTTCATTGCATGTTTGAGAAACGCACTATACATACCTCGGCGTGAAAAAGGCCACAGCGGGGTTCGTTACTTCCCGGCCGGCTTCTGTACTCGTAGTAATGTGTCTATACTATATTACAGGCATTATTTACATGCAGGCAGCGTTGTATGCTCACATTAAATGGATTCACACCATTGGTCACTGGCAAACTCCAGTCATTTTATATGCAGATCATGTCCCAGTACATACTTCAATTGAAATTGCTCCTTTCTAAACCTATCTCGCCTATTTTAAGTGATATATCTGAGATGGCGTTTCATTTGGTCCGAAGTTTTGTACGGAACAATTCAAGTCAAGAACATTTGTTTGACTTACACATACTTTCTGCGTTGCCTTCACGGCTATATTTTCCAACAGAGCATTTTCTATGAAATATAGCGTCGCTTTTATACGAGTGAAATGCAATAAACGGTTTTAGTCGTCACTTACACGGTGGGTACCACTAAAGCACTCTATTTTGGCGTCCAAAGTTAAACGTGCCTGAAGTAAAACCGTCGAAAAAGCAGTTTATTAAATATGTCTCTAACAACAATACTGATTTCTGTACCTTTGTTCTGTCGTATTTTTTCAACAACACATATTTGGTTAAAAAGGTTATAATTATTGTCTTGATTAATAAATGGCTCACCGGCTTTCAAGACTGATTGCATACAACTATATCGACGTACTTATTACGTAAATTTGAACATGTCATATTATACTCAAATTTAAAGACCTGGATGCGTCTCACGAGATATAAACACAATAAATATAATTTCATATTAATAACGTTCACAAGATATAATGAACGTTAGCTATAACAACAAAACCAATATTTTTGTAAAGAATAACGGTCAGCTGACGTAATCTTATTTTATACAACGTTTTTTCAGTTTGTATAACATACATAACGTATGACGATCATAACACATGATATATTTTCGTATAAAATACATAACGTATAACAATCATTACAATTAGCATATTTTCGTATAAGGATTATAATATAGTAGATTAGGTTAGGGCAGCTTGAAATGGGGGCCGGGGGCGTAGCCCCCCATAAGGAGGCTGAGGGGGGCTAAACACAACAAATAATCGTAACAATGGCATTGTATGTAGGTTAGGTTAGGATTAGCCTGTGTCCCTTAGAGCGGAAACAGGCACCCCGCGAAGCGGGGTGACGTCGACCCGGTTAGTTTCGGTTTAGGTTAGTTTAGGTTAAAATAATTGGCGTTTGGTTTGGAAAAAAAAAAAAAATTCAAACAAAAAATGTATATTACAAACGTTTACTGCTATTAAAATAATCGTAGGCGATTATACTATACGTGCATTATGCATTATGATTAATTGAATAATATATGTTCATCATGCTCATTAGCGATTTTGACTCTCATTCTTGTCTTTTCTTGTGATAAAGTTATAATTGGTTCTATATATTTGATCCTCTCTTAAGACTGGTTTGAATGACAACGTGAATAAAATAGAACCACCTACCATAGATAGTAGCCAAATAGGTTACGTGTAGGCGTGAATGTTTTATTGCGTTAAGGGTTGACGCCCGGTTATTTTAACGACTTCGGAGTGAACTGTGTAACGCCGTTGGTTTATTTGCATGCGTATCAGTTCACGTGAATGGTGTATCATCACACAGGGAAAGTTTGCAAGCCCATTTCAGACAATGAGTGGTCGCTGTCTTTAATGAAAACACATGCTGGATGCTGGACTATATTACGTTATAAAACAATCTATGTAGTTATATAACTACAAAGTTGGCTTCTCGAGCATACAATCTCGGCTACGATGACTTCTTGAAGCTAGAGTATAAAAGAAGGTTTACGAAGTGAGTTCCTTCGATATTAGGCACGAACTGACTTGGTGGTACATTTTTTTTCATGTGTCTTTTTAGTCCTTCTGGTCTTGAACCCTCGTACAATAAGACAATATCTGTTATTGCTTCAGGAAAGTCCCGGGAACACCGGTACATTTATAAATTATCAGGAAATGTATGTAGTATGATTGGCCATCTAAAATCTCAAATCTAGGATTTCGGCTTTTGTAGAAGAGCACCACCACTTACGTTCCATATAAAAATATTAATAAGCATATTTTATATCGCCGACGTAACCTAACAATAACGATTGTAAAAATTATAAAAAATATAAAATATATGAAAAGTACAGAATAAATAGAAAACAGTAAGTTCCTCATGATCACCATAATTTCAGTCGAAAGATGTCCATTGCTGGACATAGACCTCCCCCAAAGAGTGCCAAATTGACCGGTCCACCCGCATCCAGTAAACTCCCGCGAATAGTTAGTTGGTGGACGCAAGAAAAACAAAACCGAAAGTGTGAATCGTCTCCAACTAAGGACTCAATTTTCAGTTCCCAGAGGAAAAACCGCGTAGTTATATAAAGTAAATTGATGGTGTTAGTGAGAATCTCAGTACTTTATTGTTCTGACCGGGCCCGTCCCTTGAGAGCTAGCTTATAGCACGACACGACCTACAGTGGATGACAAGCTACGAAAATGTCTGCCATTAAATTCGCCGTTACGAACTGAGTCGTGGGGATTTGTTTAGTTTACAATGGAGGGAATTGGATGATTGGGTGTTATTAAACAGAGGGGCGTTCGAGGGGGGAGGAGGGGGCTACAAGTTTTAAAATTATCGAGTATGTATATTATTGAGTGCAACCCGGTCTTTTTTTAAGAACTTACATGTCATTATTATATCTATTCTTGACATTAAAAACCTTTTATCTAACGTCTGTTCCATACTTCACAAGGAAGAAGTTTCTTGAAACTGCAGTTTCCTGAGAATATGTCTCGTAAACTTTTATGTTACTTAAGGCCAATTTAGTTCAAAGAGGACTGTGTAAACTATTTTCGGTCCTGAGTCTGACATTTTGTATGTAATATTAATTACCTACCTGTTTGAACAACTGCAGGTCATGTTTTATCTAATGTACCTGGCCAAACGATTACAATTAACAAAACACAACAGAATTAACTGCAGCGCTTTCTTTTATTCTTCTTAAAACCAGCAAAGTTATTAAATATCTAAACAAACCTAATCTCTCAAATTGCTGTATACACCTATATTTAGTAGATGGTAGTGTTATAGTTTTGACTTTTCTTTCTTACTGATATTCATTCATTCAGTGTATACTGGGATTGTCATAAATTAGGTCTGGATATTGTTCAAGGCTTGCAAATTATAATTACGAACTAGACCATTGACTTAAACTTTCATGAATCTCCAGAGAATCCTCATACTTATTATAAAATCTACAATCACCCAATGCTAAGCATAAATCTCACTTCGAATACACCACTCAATCAGGTCCTTGTCTAGTTATTTTTATTTTTATTTAATTTATTAGGTACACTTACATGAGGAGAATACGTGCCATTGTGTCTCCTTATCCACGAATGTGGATAAGTAACCTTAAACTTACAAAACAAGAGTATCTATAAAATTTCGTCAGACAATGGCTAAAAGTAATATGGCCAGCCCTATTTTGATCAAGTCAGACCAATGATTTAGGTATTCAGATTTTAATATATAATTACAGTAGTGTATTATTGAGCGTTTCAGAACAGAAATCTATCGATTTCTGTTCCGAAACGCTCAATCGTATATACAGTATCATATCATGGTTAACTTGTTTTCTGTTCTGAAATGCTCAATCGTGACTATGAAACCGTATACCGTCACGATACCTTGTTTTCGGTTTATAAATAGATTCCCATGCTTCAACGCTTACAATCTTTAAGTTTGTCGGTTAGTACAGACGCATTTACAGTTTTAATAATGAAGTTTGTAAAACAATCTCACAGGCTGAAGTTGGATGTCGTTTGTTCTACTCGCAATCGCAATTTTCGGCATGGCCAACTTTTACCCGACACCATTCGCTGTATAATTTGTGGTCCGTCTAATTGTGGAAAAACGAATCTAATTGTTGGTTTGCTGCTTCATGAACAAGGCCTACGCTTCCAAAATGTTTATATTTATTCTAAAACTTTATTCCAGCCTATATATAAATTTTTAGAACAAGTTTTAACAATGGTCCCCTCAATTTACTTTCGAAAATATTGTGAGAATGATGAAGTATTAAGCCCTCATGAGGCTAATATTAATTCAATAATGATATTTGACGATGTTGCATGTGAAAATCAAAATAATATACGGGATTACTTTGCAATGGGAAGGCATAAAAATATAGACAGCTTCTATCTGAATCAAACGTATAGTAAAATACCTAAACAATTGATACGAGACAACGCAAATTTAATCATTCTTTTTAAACAAGATGATGTTAATTTACGACATGTTTATGATGAACACGTAGGAAGTGATATGTCGTGGTCTCAGTTTCGTGAAATGTGTGGACAAGTATGGGACATACCGTTCAAGTACTTAGTTATTAATAAAGACTGTAATAAAAATTCTGGATGCTATAGGAAAGGTTTTGATACGTTTATCTTGCTAGAGTAACGGTATACATAAAGGATCGTATTTAAGTTGAAACTTATTACTTAAGATGAAACCATCTGGATCGGACATGAATCTAAAAATGAACGAGGAGAAATTATTTAAAGAAAAAGTACTCCGATCTGCTGAAGCCGTAAGAAAAAAAGTTAAACTTATTCGTGATGTTAAAACAAACGATAATATGATGTTGGAAACAATGCTAAAACCAATTATAGATCCTCTCAATGAAATGGCAAAACACAATAATCATGGTTCGAATAATAATGACACTGATCGTGACAACGAAGAATTAAAATGGGATTCTAAGACAGTAAAAACATTAAAATATAGTCCGTCTGAACAGGAAAATAAGGAAAGTTTCGTTGATAAAACATTTCTGAGAAAATCATCAGAATCTAGTTCAAATACTACCGATGCTGAATTAAATGACAGTAA
Source organism: Epinotia bilunana (assembly GCA_947049275.1). Classification (NCBI taxonomy): domain Eukaryota; kingdom Metazoa; phylum Arthropoda; class Insecta; order Lepidoptera; family Tortricidae; genus Epinotia; species Epinotia bilunana. Next base: position 24,093,760 of record OX346259.1, on the reverse strand, counting down.
CGCTAACCTAGATGATGCCTTATCTCATGAAAGTGTCAATCAAAATGATTCTGATACAACCAACAATGCTTCGTTTAGAACATCTGATTCGTATGCTTCTCCTCGTGAAGACCCCGTTTGGCAAAAACAATATTCGTACACAAATATTCCTTTTGGTGTACGAATGGAGCGTGGCAAGCTAATGTTTGGATCTTATCCGATTTCAGTGAATGACCAAAAACTCAAAATATGTGGGGAAAGTATTCATTTAACGCCAGGTTTAAACGATTTATTGTTTAAGAAAATACCTGATTTAAGTCTCGTTACTGAAGACGATAAACGATTTTATAAAACTTTGTTATTAAAAACAAATGCTCATAGACGTGATTTTGATCCAAATAAACCAATAAAAAGCAATAAGGGCATGAAATATTTATATGTGATAAAACCACTTTTCAAATTATCTAAACAACGATCAGTAAGTGAAGAATCATGTATCCGGCCATGGACTACCATCAATGAAAAAAGTAAAGAAAGACATTGCGTATGTGTATTGGGATGACCCGAACGAATTAGTAGAGAGATTAAAATTGCTTATAGCAGCACGCGATGCTGGTAATACAGGGTTAGGTAACGAAATTATATCTATTATTGAAGAACTGCGTGAAGCTGGCATAGTCAAATAATATATAAATAAATAAAGTTTATTTTTTTAACAGTCGTACTTTGACTTTCAACTAAACAAAACAAAAAATGAATATAGACAAATTTGGTCACCATGTTCATAAGCGCTTGCGTGCTGGAGAGATTTATGATCTCAAGTACAAGGCTTTGCTTCGAACAGAAGCGGGACATTTTGATTTACAATCATTGCGATTAAAAGGTGTTGTGAAACCTTTAGCACCTGATGATGCAGTAAATAAACAGTACGTTGACGAATATATTCAGAACATGTACGATAAGAAGCACATAGACTCGTTATTTCAAATTATAAATAGTCAAATTCATCAACTTGCATCTCAGTTAAAACTCAACTTTTACGCAAAGAAGGAGATAGATAATATTTTGAAAATAATAAATGACGGCAAAGGAACAAATAGTGGACGAGATCCATAGATCTGCGCGAAAAAGATTTAAGCGGCGATCAGTTCTACTTAAAGGGATTGATGATTTATGGCAAGCCGATTTGATCGATTTACAGAAATTTCATAAGGTTAACAAGGGATATAAGTATATTTTGACTGTCATTGATGCCTTTTCGAAGTACGCATGGTGTTATCCTATAAAATCTAAGACAAAAACGGAAGTAAAACATGCATTTGAATTTATTATAAAATCGTCAAAACGACAACCTAAAAACTTACAGACAGACTTTGGAAGAGAGTTTTACAATAACGATCTATGTTGCTATTTAAAGTCTTTGAATATAAATCATTATTCGACGTATTCAATTATGAAGGCATCTATTGTTGAAAGACTGATAAAGACAATTAAGCTTAAACTGTACAAATATTTTAGTTTGATTGGTAACTATAAATGGGTTGGAAATCCTTTAAATGACATTATTAAGTCTTATAATCAAACTATACATCGTACAACAAAATTTAAACCGATTGATGTAAACTATACTAATGAAATTGAAGTTAAGAACAACATTCAAAAATCAGTTTCCAATGGAAATTATAAATCAAATAAATTCAAGAAAGGAGATTGTGTGCGTATTAGCAAGTATAAAAGCTGCTTTCATAAAGGTTATACACCTAATTGGTCAACAGAACTTTTCACTATTAAACGTGTGAATCACACTCAACCTGTTACATACCATATTGAAGACCAACGAAAAAATATGATATTAGGTACATTTTACGAAAAAGAACTTCAGAAAACTAAGTATCCAGATGTTTACTTGGTAGAAAAGGTACTTAAAAAAAAGGGTAGGAAGTTGTACGTTAAGTGGTTAGGTCTTAGTGATAGTGAAAATAGTTGGATTGATAGAAATGCTGTCGTATAATATTTATATACCTTCTATAAACTAAACTTTCTCATTGTCATATGAGATATGAAAGGAAGAGGACTTTTAAATAGTGCTATTAATCACTTACCATTCGAACTACACTTACCTGGTTATAACTATTGTGGGCCGGGAACGAAATTACACAAACGGCTAAAAAGAGGTGACAAAGGAATTAATGCGTTAGACACTGCGTGTATGAAACACGATATTGCTTACGATACATATCCTGACTTAGCGGAAAGACACCAGGCAGACTTAGAACTTTATAAAATGGCCAAGCAAAGAAAGAGATCGAAAGATGCAGGGAAAGGAGAAAGAATAGCTTCATGGTTAGTTAGTAAAGTGATGAAATCTAAACTTAAAGCTGGTGCGGGAATGAAAACATTTAAGCGTTTTGTGTCTAAAATACGCACTGAAATGAAAAAGAAAGCTAAAACGAAAGGCTCTATAGTAGATCGTGCACTTGTTGCCGCAAAAAAAGTTTTTTCTAACGATACTATGGTTCGAATACCACGTTTAATACCAATTCCAAAAACTGGTGGTTTACTACCGCTAATACCAATTTTCGCTGGACTATCCGCATTAGGATCATTAGCAGGTGGAGCTGCTGGAATCGCTAAAGCTGTGGGTGATTACAAAGCTGCTCGAAAAAACTTAGCTGAATCAGAACGGCATAACAAGATGATGGAATCTATTGCATTGGGAAAAGGGTTACATATTAAGCCATATAAAAATGGGAAAGGTTTATGTATTAAAACTTCAAAAAACTAAATCAGAGGTTACCCAGACGTGCTCTTACGAATATTGATATTTTAAAACACTCCTCTATTATCCCCCATTTTCGAGGAGTTTATATGAGGGATAGCTTACCAAAGCGTCCCAAAAAAGTTGAATGTGGAATCCTTAATTTGGATAGTTCTGAAAACAATGGAACTCACTGGGTAGCCTATGTGAAAGATAATAGTTATTGTGAATATTTTAATAGTTATGGTGACCTTCCACCTCCGATAGAATTACAGAGGTATTTAAACAATTATAACATATGTTATAACTACAATAGATATCAAAAGTTTGACACTGTAAATTGCGGTCATTTATGCTTAAAATACTTAAATAATTATTGGTGTAACCGTTTAAATAACATTGCATAATAAACAGCTTATCAGTAACACGATGTCTTTCACTTTGTCTATAACTGGAAACTCCGCCAATTTAATAACGAACCATTCACCACCTTTACAACTAGATGGTGAATATGAATGTGGACTGTTGTATATGTCATCGTTTAATTCAATACCTAATATAGACTATAGAAATAATAAGTTTTATTATGGAGAAAACGAAGTAATTGAAATTCCTGAAGGATCATATGAACTTCAAGATATTGAAGATTACCTTAAAGAACACCTTCAAGGATGCACATTTACCTTGAAATGCAATAATAATACCTTGAAAACATCAATTTTGTGCACTAAAAATATTTATTTCGACAAAGAAAATTCTATTGGAAGTTTACTTGGTTTCGGAAAAGAATCTATTCAGGCGAATATATTAACAGAATCTCTCTTTCCTGTGTCCATTCTGTCTACAACTATAGTCCGAATCGAATGTGACATAGTGAGCGGTTCATTTGTTAACGGAAAACCTAGTCACATAATACACGAGCTGATACCGTCCGTACCCCCCGGCTATAGGATAATAGAGACACCTAGAAACGTTATCTATTTCCCTGTAACCCAAAATAGTTTAAGTTCAATTACAATAAGAATATTGGATGGTAACCATAATTTGGTTAATTTACGGGGTGAAGAGATCCAAATATATTTACACCTTAGAAAAAAATGATAGACTTTAATAAAAGTTCAGTAACATTTAAAAGTAGTACTAGTATGCATCAAGCAATCAAGAAAAGAAGACGTAAAGTGAAACTTTCAAAAGAGAATAAACAATTTCTCCAATACCTAGGTCTCTTAAAATGAGTATATTAAATTTAACAGAGCCTTTTACCTTCGATAACTCAATTGAGAGTTTCGAATATCATTCGTATAAGCCGTACGTAACCAGTTTTAATTTCAATGATGAAATACGGATACCTATTAACCAACAAGACCTTAACGTTTTACCATCAGCGAGTGCTATATACATAGAGGGTACTATAACTGTATTCAACAGAGAAACGAAAGCAAAGGTGAACAGTGTTCTATTTACCAATAACCCCATACTTCACCTATTTCAAGATATTCGATATGAACTTAATGGAATCGAAATAGATAAAATTAAAAACGCAGGGGTTACAACAACTATGAAATCTCTCGTATCCATGAATGAACTTGAAGCCTCGATGTCCAAATTATGGGGTTGGGATATGAACGGTACAAAAAATGTACATGGAACATTCTCTGTATCTGTTCCTTTAAATAAGGTTCTTGGATTTGCTGAGGATTATAACAAAATTATTATTAATTGCAAACATGAACTTATTCTTTTAAGGTCCAATACTAACTTAAATAGTGTTAAATTAAATGTAAATGAATACATAGACCATATCACCATATCTAAAATAGTATGGCGTATGCCTCACATTAAGGTTTCTGACCGAGAAAGATTAGGTCTACTGAAATATTTGGAAAGAGATCGCGCTATTCAGATAGCATTCAGGAATTGGGATTTGTATGAATATCCACTTCTACCTGAAACGTCAAAGCATTCTTGGGCTATCAAAACTTCATCTCAAATTGAAAAACCGCGTTACATCATAGTTGGATTAAAAACAGCGCGAAAAAACCACGCTGATAAAGACATGACAGGCTTTGATCACTGTAATTTGAGAGATGTTAAAGTTTTTTTAAACTCGAGTTACTTTCCTTATGAAAGTTTTGATGTCAGTTTTTCGTCTGAGAAGTTTGCTATATTATACGACAAGTATGCTAAATTTCAACAGTCTTACTATAACCGTGTTCAAGCACCTTTGCTGAGCCCGGAAGAATTTAGAAATAAAGCCCCACTATTTGTCATTGACTGTTCTCGACAAAACGAAACCTTGAAAACAGGATCAGTTGATGTACGGATTGACATAGAGTGTGAGTCAGATATACCTAAACAAACCTCAGCTTATTGCCTTATTTTAAATGATAGTATTATTGAATATAAGCCTCTAAGTGGTATTACGAAAAAGATTTCGTAATGACGGACTACATATTCGTAGACCTTCAAGGGTTTAAAATAAATGAAAACATGTTTATTGTAAAGGAATTTGTATATAGTACACTACTGTATACTCAAGTTTTTTTAATAAAGCCCCCGTTTACATTTTCTAAATTATCCGAAAATGAAAAAAGGCATACAAGATGGTTAGAAAAACACTTCGGGTTGTTCTGGCAAGAAGGGTATGTTGATTTTAGAGAATTTAAAAGACTTATTGTAAACCACATCAAAGGCAAAACGATTTTTGTGAAAGGCATGGAAAAAAGTCTATGGGTTAAAAAATTGTGCCCGGACTGTACTATTATAGATTTAGGTGAAAAGGGCGCTCCTAATTTAAAAGAGCTGCATAAAAAATATTGTTTATTGGAGGGTATTTATAATTGTGTATATCATAAGAAAAATTGTGCGTTAAAAAATGTACTATGTATTAAAAACTGGTATTTAGATAAGGATGAAAACAATTATTGATTGTATTTTCTTTTGAAATAAAATATAATAATACAAAATACTTTTGTTTTTAATTTATACTCACCCTTATAGAAACTTCCTTAGAAAAACCTAAATACAGATAAGATTTATACGTTATGAGATCGATAAAAAAAGGTAAAATAAAAGTTCAATAAAATAATATATAAATTAGCATAAATCTTTTCCGTATTTAAGGAAAGAAAATGATGGAACTCTGCTAGAAATGAAACAAATCATATTACTTATAGGATTTTTTTTTTATTAAATTGAATAAAATCACATACATAATGTTTATGATATTACAAATTACAGCTATCTTATTCGAATATCTCTATTAGTACATAGATTTATGGCCCCATGATATCGTAGAAAATTGGTTCTGCAGTATAATACGTTTGTCGTCATTTGACGACAGCGCTACTTTTTTTACAGATTGTGTAAAAATAACATGTTTTAAAGATTTGAATACAATATTCGTCTTTCGTAACTTTTCTCTATTTAACAATACTTTTTTATAGTGTTCAAAATCCAAATGACGCACAACATGTTTTTTTGTACCCTTAGCTTTCTTGACTTGTTTACTTTCTGTTTTGATACAATACAATTTTGACCGAAGGCCCACAAACTCGCTTATTATTTCACCGCCAAGTTCGTCTTTAAATAAACCCGGTATTTTTTTATTTTGAGGAGTTATGCCATGTACGTTGCTTACAGAATAATTGCTGGTATCGAAATAAGGTTGAAAGTTCAATTTAATATCTGAATATACATTTTCTGTGGTTATCGTATACAGCCACGAGTCCGTATCAATGTAACAAACACTTAAATTAGTCCCGTAATAAGGTTTCATGTAAGAATAATGGAAGTCATACATGTGAGATTTTGAAATTTCCAAAACGGTAAATCCTACGTAAATTGGTCGATCAAGTTTTATAGATTCAGGATTCATTTGTACTGCCACGAAATTTTCAGAGAAAATGGTTGAGCTATGATAATTAGGTCTACCTATTAAGCACTCTGCTCCATATTTCTTTTTAGTTTTGTTTTTACAGTCATTCCATATATTAACTAACATTACATTTAACCTTTTCTCGGGGTCTTCAAGAGTCTTTCCAAAAATAGCATTATTGAATAGTTTGCATAGATTTTGCTCAAATACAGATGTAGCTTTCTGCCTCAAATGCGTGTTTAGATCTATGTATTGCTTTAAAAATTGACTTTGTTTAAATTGTATTACTCTATGAATTTTTTTTAGGACCAATCCATGCTTCATACATGTTTTTAAATGGACGTAATGAATGACGTACTCGTATTTATCATATAAATTCGGTATAAGTTTAGGTTGCTTTGAACCAGGAGGCACGAATTTTTGCGGGCAGAATGGAATGTCATTATGATAGTCGTGCAAGTGTTCAGGATAGGAAAGGTCTACTTCGAGGATAAAACCATAATCCGAATCTTCTGGTACTGACATGATATCTAGTTTATCTATTTCATCCTGCTGCAATAATTTAAAATCGGCATAAGGTAAACTACCGCACATAGCGTACCCGTATAAATTATTACAGTCTATGTATAGTAAATAGTTGCTTGGAATATTAGGATCATAATTATGCATATATTTATTGTTCGCGCTAGCATATCGTGTGGAACATAAACATATACCCCCACGAATGCCCTTTTGAATCATTCGAATTATTTCGAGGTCATTTATGAGTTGTAATTTTATATCAGTTATTAGCAACATGGCATCAAAACTTAAACTTGGAGCGGTTAGATAAAAAGCAGGATCTAGTCTATAGTTAACCTTACAGGTTTGACGAAACTTTTCGAATATGTCAGCCAATAACAATACATCGGATTTAAGGTAAAGATCAGTGTATTCTCCTAAATTATTAAGTACGAATGATTTCCAAACCAGGTTAGCATGCTCGTAATCATATTTCGATATATTGTCATCAGTTAACGAGTTGTAAAAGTAATGATGCTGAGGTAAAGATTGCTCTTCATAGCGACTCCAACTATCCATATACTGATACGGGTACACACCTTTACGCTTCAGTAGGTCAAAGTGCTCTTTTAACGGATAAAAATGTGAAAGGTGTTTAAAATCTTTCGTGTTTAATGTACTTACAAGTTCTTCTAAACTAGCGCCTAAAAATTTGTACGAGTCCACAAAACGGACAGGCATAAATTTATTTTGATTATTGATAAAGTATTTGGTAAACGATATATAATTCTCTTTGTTTTTCGCTATAACGTTCATATGACCACGCATTTCTCCCAATTGACGTATAAACAAATGACTGTCGTATCCTGATAAGTTATGAAAAAATACGGGAACGAATTCAGGTAACCGGTAACGTATATTGCAATAAGAATGGGCTGCACCTCTGTAACGCCCTGTTAAATGACAATGATCCCTTACGGAATCGCCGAGCAACAACTTGCGACAAATAAAACAATGTTGAGCATTTGAAAAATCATTTTCATCGTTTTCCGTCATAATTAATGGCACAGGGTTTGAATAAATATCGTGTATTGTACAGATATCCCTTTGCAGATATTCGATAAATTTTGCTATACAGTCTTTTCCCCGATATGAAACATATTTATTGAGAGAACTGTCATATGAACAAACAATATAGTACGCAAATGCAGCTGGTACATGTTCCTGTAATTTAGTAGTACTCTGATTGCTGCTTTTTTCCGTATTTGGTATCAATAAACATTCGAAATCCGAATAAATTATAAATTGCAGATCTTGCAAACGCTCATAATTTTTAAATTGTATATGTTCATTTTGATCGGGTAAAATAGTCTTTACACCTCCACATACATGAGCACCAAACTTTATTTTACTGTTAAAAAATATCAAACATTCCTCGCACAGAAACAATGATCCGTTGTGTTTTGTCAATTGGCTTTTAAGTAATCGGCCTATATTCTTAATAAGACAGTAATGCGTTTGTCGACCGTTTTCTAACAATAATAAATTAACATGATGTTGCTTGCGACGTGCGGTTTTATACAACAGACCGACAACTTCAATTTTATTCTTCAGTGCGTACACATTAACACTTATATTTTGGTTATTTTTTTCGAATATTTTGATGTCATTCAATCCCACCGGAAAGGTCATGTTCTTTATATTGAGATTGGCTTCAAAATGCGGATATGAAGTTACCCTATGAGCATTATTTTTAGCGGGAAATAAAGAAGCCATTATGCACCATAAAAACAGAACGCATCATTGTTTTGAATATTAATGCACGCTCGTTTAAGTTTTATATTTTTAGGTAAGTCTATGAAACCTGACGCTCTCAGCGGATTATACTTACAGATGTTTAGTTCTAGGTATAAATTTCGCATGAAAGCCCAGCCACTATCTCTGTCTTGAAAGTCATCAATTTTTCGGCAAATCAATTGTAAAAGATTTGAAAAGATTTCATTGAAATCATAATTAGGGTGTAGAATCATATTTTGTGTCGCAAATGATTTTATTTCACATGTATCGTTTTTGAGTAAAGAAAATTCTGCAAATAATTCAAAATTTACTTTGATGCTATTGAAAACTGATTGTTTTGCATCCAAAATTTTATGAACGCGTTTACGAAGACTGCGAATAAACTCTGCAGGAGGACTCGAACATGCTAGTTCGCCTTCGTGTCCGCGCACGCGGTACGACGCTATTTTATTACGGAAGGCGCTCGCTATTTTTTCTATACCGTCGCCCTTATCGATACCAGTATTATTTTTGTGCATTGTACTTCTTAAATGCGCGGAAAATGCTCGACTAGCAACAGATGTTTCGCAAACTGAACAAAATATCGATTTACTACTCATTTTTATTTTAAATTCTAATTTAACCAATTTATGGGGCCAAAAATTAATATACAGCCTTGGGCAGAAGTATTGAGCACCTTATATTTTCCTTCGTAGCTTTATATACTGCAATGTGTTTAAAATTCTAATATTAAAAACGATGCGCAATTTAATAAGGTATTTATGAAACCAGAAAACTTTTATTCATAAGACTAAAGTACCGTTTTAAAGCATGGGTGCTCAACGCTTCTTGCCAAGGCTGTATCTAGTCTATTGGTCTACAATTAATTTAGTCGCGGTAAAACACTCCTTCTTCGGTGAAACGTTCCCGACACAATTTTAACGCTTTATTTATAGTTGAAACCTCCGGTGAATTCGAATCAAGGCAAATTTTTAGCGTAACAAGAGCTTTTTCCCATCTATCTTTTGATGAAACGGATTTTATGTCGGCAAAATTATATAATTTCAAATCAAGATAGAGGTCGCCCGACAACTGGCTATTTCGACGCACTTTACCTTGGGGAACTTTGCGTATCAGGGTAGACTGAAGCGCCGCTTTATCTTCTCGGAACGACGCACGAAAATCTTCGTCTTCGCTTTCACCGCCAATTAACCATCCCGATTGCTCGCCACTATGCTTGTGCGCTGGTTTTTCATGCCTGAAAATCATAAAACATGTATTTTAATACTCATCAAATTCATCCTACTTAACGCATAAATGTTAACAAATTCAAGGTTAATGTGAAAAAAAAAATAGGTTTGTAATTACCGTTGTATAGGAGTTTCGATCTCGGATTCAGAAAGCACGTTCTCTTTTTTCGACGATTTCAGCTTCTTAGTCCTATAAAGATAAAAAGGGTAACTAAAAATAGAGCTCATCAAGGACATGTATTTATTAAAATAATAATGACATGTCTAAGGGCCTCTACGCGTTGGCTTCGGCTCCGCGCATGCCTTCCAAACGTCCGGGATACTATTGTCCCGTGATTGAAAACGACACAAATAATAAATAATAAAAATGCATTATTTACCTCGTATTGTTGACTGACTCGATCGATTTCGTAGAAGTTATCGAAGGCACGATACTTTTTTTCGATTTTTTTGTCTTGTTCAACCTAAAATAAAATGTTACATTTAGTAAATCTCATTTCATTCAAATTCAGTAAAACTGGTTGGAAATGTCAAAACTAGTAAATTACTTACCCCGGTTCAGGACGATCTTCGGATTCCGAAGGCACGATTCTCTTTTTTGATGTTTTTGGCTTCCTGTAAATGCAAGAAAAAATATTAAGTACACAATTTAGCGTTACGAATTAAATAAATCATGTCATAGATATTTAATTGAATTACCATGAAGTTGGTTGGTTGTTTTCCAGCTCCTTATTCTTGCTAATAGGCTTAATGACTACTTGTTCGTCAGACGAGTACTCAGAATCATACCTGTAAATAACAAGGATATTAAAAATAATAATCATACATGATTAAGAATGAACAAAAATAATTATCATACCTACAAGTTAGGTACATAAAAAGTAAGTTAAATTATTAAAAACTTACGAACATGATTAATGCAGTGTTGTGTTGCTGGCCCGTCGAAAGCAAAAGTAAAAATGATCGTTTTAACAAGTGAGATCCTGTCGGAGAAAATCGTTCCCAGTAGTTCTCAACCTTTCAACGTTGTCACAATTAGTTTCTAATAACAGTATTGTTACAGAATACGTAAAAAGTATGTTTTTTAAAGGTTTGATACCTCAGATACCGTTTTGTACATTAAGCAAATGTGTAACAAACAAAAGTGTCTTGTTAAATTATATAGCGCCTGCGCTAATTTCAAAGGCACGGCTCTTATTACAAACGGACGCCGACCGCGTACCTATCGCAAACTGTCTTTTGTCTCGCACATCATATAATATTTCCTTCGTGCAAGAGTAACCCAATGGTAATAACTTATCAATGCGATTAAGTTTGAACTACACTGAATGCGATGATTTGATACACATGTTTATTTATTGAAATCGTGTCGGAACCTGTATGCAATGAAAATACCTATATGATGTCTTATGCATGATTATATGATCCGAAATCATGTTATAACTTGTGTTGATTGCATCAGAGTAATTATATAGGTACTTAATAAATAAATCGATTTGTAGTAAACCATTTCTACTCCAATTCATTAGACCGACACACGTTGCCATCGTGATCGCTGATAATTGCAATGGCAATCAAATAACAAATATTTTGGGAACAAAAAATGTACTTTTTGTAAGTGTGCCTAATATTAATGATAATGTTTAATTATTTTTTTCCTTTACAGATTAAATCCAGTTCGCAGCCGATAGACATTTTCAAAGAAGTTGAAGGGCCAAATTTTTACTCTCAAGTTACACATGATGACCCATTGTTGTGCTGTTCTCAAGATATAAACGCCTACTTGAAGTACCAAAACGATTATTTAAATCATGAACAAGATGTTCCTTTACCAAAAGTTTCTAAACGCTCGAAGGAAACCTCGAAGAAAACGGGAAATAGCAAACATAAAACCCCCGACAATGGATTAAATTCGTACATCATTAAAAAGGTTAAGAAAGGCAGGCGAATGATAAAAATAAGTATATCAAGTCTTGAAGTGGACAACGAGTCTAAAGAGGTGGCAGTGCAATATGTTGTAGAAGATAATTTTGATGAAATGCTGAACGCTACGGAACAATTGGTCGATAAAATTGTTAAAAGATTAAGCAATGTTAGTTATTAACTATCTTGAAATATTATAATTCATGAAGAAAATAATATTTAAGTCCGTGTATGTTAAATGTAGCAAGTTGCGTACCATTAATATTTTGTTACTTTGTTTTATAATAAATGTACTGTTGTAAGTAAAATAAAAATAAAAGGATAAATTGTTCAGACATTTCTTTCATTTAATTAGTTTTATATCAAATGCGAAACATTTCTTTAATTTAGTTAATTTTATATCAAACGCAAAACGACAAAAAATTAAAATCAAATCATTGCAATCAGTGTAGTTCAATCTTAATCGCATGTAGTGTTGAATTTGGGATTAGCTGTACTTGTGCGGTCGATAAGTATCTATAGATGTCCTACCGAAGCTCGAAGCACAAATTTGATCACTTCGTCTGAAGTGGAGTGCAAATATCGTAGTCAAACAGGGTCCTAAGACGAGGGGTCTCTGTAAAGCATAGAGCCAAGTATAATTCCATCTACGTTGTAATTATTTGATGTTGATTAGTATCTTTTTTAACAATAAAAACACGCGCTCGCTCGATAAACAAATGCAATGAGCAGCCAAGTAGAATGACTCAAATTTCAATGAAATGCGTGATGGCAATTTAATTACAATGTTCAATGTAGCTACGTTTTATAATGCAATATGATCCAAAATTTCCATTCTAATGTCAACCTTATATCTTTATTAAAGATTCTGATTCGCAAAAACTAATCTGGGACATAAGTTGTAGCTGTAGTTTTTATTACAAACTTTATTATTAGAATCAAGAACATGTATTTTAAAAATGTATTCTTAAAGTCTATATTACTAAGTAATTTTAAAAGATGACGTGCGAGTACGTCACATGCATTAGCCAATCAACGGGTCAGGTCTACATCACGCTTATGAAGTTTTTTGTATCGTTTGTATAAATACAATTTCAGTTTAATTGTTTGTCGGGAAGTTGACGACCGAACGACCCCAACACGTAAATCTTGCATCTTGGACTTGGCCACCCGGGGTGCGAGTAGTGTTGACTGTAAATGCGAAACATGGGGTACTCTATACCTACGCGGTCGATAGCGTATAGATACCATACCCGGAGGGGGTTCACTCAGAGCACCGCAATCTTATGCCAGAAACTGCTTTCTGGGGGTTGCGAACATATCTGGCGAACTTGATCAACTCGTCAGATATTGTGCGGTAAACACCATAGTTAACCCAAATCGGGAGCGCTATGAGGGTTCTTAGGACCCTTGCATGCAAACCGAGTTGGCCGCCTCGGAATGCGTGTTGTGTTCAAGCTTTTGCTTTTTGAAATCACGACTTACGACTTGTATTTGCTTGCTCATTAAACTTTAATCCAGTTGTAAAGTTTCAAAGATGATTAGTGCGGCACCCAGATGCGTTTCAGAATAGAAAACAGTTAGCCATGATTGCGTAGATACGATTGAGTTTCAGAACAGAAAACAAGTTAACCATGATACTGTATATGCGATTGAGCGTTTCGGAACAGAAAATAAGTTAGCCATGATTGCGTAGATACGATTGAGAGTTTCAGAACAGAAAACAAGTTAACCATGATACTGTATATGCGTTTGAGCGTTTCGGAACAGAAAATAAGTTAGCCATGATTGTGTATATACGATTTAGCGTTTCAGAACAGAAAACAAGTTAATCATGATACTGTATATGCGATTGAGCGTTTCGGAACAGAAAATAAGTTAGCCATGATTGTGTATATACGATTGAGCGTTTCAGAACAGAAAACAAGTTAATCATGATACTGTATATGCGATTGAGCGTTTCGGAACAGAAAATAAGTTAGTCATGATTGTGTATATACGATTGAGCGTTTCAGAACAGAAAACAAGTTAACCATGATTGTGTATATACGATTGAGCGTTTCAGAACAGAAAACAAGTTAACCATGATATGATACTGTATATACGATTGAGCGTTTCGGAACAGAAATCGATAGATTTCTGTTCTGAAACGCTCAATAATACACTACTAATTACTTATGATTCATTAAATACCTACGCTCGCATTACAAATTAACCTCCAGTTCACTCCGCTTCAAACAATACCATTGCAATCAATATCATTTACCTTGCAGGAACATTCACGAACAGCAAAAGTTTTGACAGAATGTCTTGTGCGTTGGCAAATTAAAAATAAGAAGTGATGTAAAAATGGGGACGGTTACTTTAGTAATTGTGATGCAAATTAAATGTTTGTTTCACACTTTTATTTAATTTAGTTTTGAGGGTAAAGGTAGAATCAGACGGTTCACTTTCCTTTCATTTTCTTGTTTCATTTTGCATCTTTCACTCGAAAGTGATACGTCTGAACGAAAGGTGAAACAAAACATGAAAGAAAAAAATGAAGCTATCACTCGAGTGAACATTCATTCAAGTGAACCGTCTGATTCTACCTAAAGGTCTTAATGTTATTTTTACAAGCCGATATAAGTTAGTATGAGAGCTTTGCTTGTTGTTAACTCCCTTGTATCCGTTAGTTGGTTTGGCTTTATTAAGCATGAAATTAATATTTTTGACAAACAAATTTAAAAATACCGGGTTTCTTAAGACTACCTTTATTATTATTACGAAGTAGGTACTAGCTGCCCACACTTCCAAAGATATCCCCTGTTTAGGCATACCGAACGTGGCTAAATGTGGCCATCCCTTTCTGTCGCATGCAACGTGCTGCGATAGAACGCGTGCGTGCCGTAGCAGCTCTAACACACCGGCCGGGCCATGCACTTTAGCGGCGCGATAAAATAATGGAGGGAGCCGCCCTAGTCTATGTCCATCCTGCAGTTCTATTACTACTACGCCTACGATATATTTTAAATAAGATGTGTTAAGTTGTTAGTGGAAATTACTCCCTACATATAAACTCGGTTTATTTTTTATTTTTAATCGCGTTACGCAATATCTAAGTAATCCTCGTTTACTGGGGAATATCTAAATACGACGTGGCGGGCTGTTGTTTTTGTAATCTCATTTTCTTTCCCGAAACGAGGTCGTGGCGTTTCCACTTACAGTAGAAAATCCACTTGAAGCATAATGTTTATCCGCCCCGGCCATTACCCATAATTAATCACACACTCGAACTGACCGCATCCCAACCGTTAAAAAACAATGGTAGGCAGGTACTTGAAATCCTTCTCTATAGAGGCTCAGTTTTTCACGCATTATGTAATGCGCGCACCGAACTGGTATGCTCGTAACACTGGTTTATTAAGTCTTTTTAGCTAAGATCTATTCACTCCATCACATGCCAATATTGAAAACTATAAAATTAGGAATGCTGTCAGCACGATTTCATAATTGAAAATGAATTTATCCATTCATATTCATGAAGCATCATCGGGATTAAATTTACCTATCAGCTACGCATTATAATGAATACGTTGTAACAACCATCAGCCGTGGTAGTTTCACCTAATTTATAAATGATGTCGTTGTGATTCTGAGAAATCTTGTTTAAAAGACGATCATTTGCGATAATATATTCCACCTGACGTCTTGATCTCAGTCTGCAGGGAAATATTCATAGCGTCCTCTACCCCGGCGGTCTTGTTATTACCTCTTAAGATCTTGCTAAATATCTCAATTAGTAGTAAGTCGCTATCGACATTTTAAGTATAAAATCGCCTTACAGAAACTACATTAATTAGTTAAATCTCGTAGCATGAATTTTCCGTTTAGTATTTAGCATTTGTTGAAAACATGCAAAAAAGAATACGTGGCAGCTGATGTTTCAATTACAATGTTCGTCTTAAAAAAAGGCAAAAACAGTATTCCATATTTTGATAGTTTTTCAATAAAATGCATGGAGCATTTCATTTTGAATCTCATCAAAATAAACTCGACTTCTGCTGAAACATATATCGATGAATAATATATTGTTTAAAGAGATTGACGACTTCTGCAGCCTAGTTGGTAGTGACCCTGCCTACGAAGCTGGAGGTCCCGGGTTCGAATCCCGGTAAGGGCATTCATTTATTTGTGTGATGAGCACGAATATTTGTTCCTGAGTACTGGATGTTTTCTATGTATTTAAGTAGTTATTTATATATATAAGTATGTATCGTCGTCTAGTACCCATAGTACAAGCTTTGCTTAGTTTGGGACTAGGTCGATTAGTGTAAGATTGTTTCCAAATATTTATATTCATTGATTAACACAGCTTACAACCTTCGTAACACTTGGCTCTTTGCCAGATATGCATTGGTCATGAGCAAGTTTCTACATTCACACGTTTCCGTGGCAGTGCCATTACTGGGTGTCGGTGAAGGTTCTGTAACAAGTAAATAAATAAGATTAAAAACGGATGGAGCCGGCTTTAGTACGGGACGTGACGCGGACGCGAGATTACACATTCTGAAGAAGTAAAGTAATTCATAAGGATTCTAAATGGTCGCCCATAATCACAATTAATTCGAACTGTGTAATACTTTCTTAAAATTACTCACGTTAGTCTAAACTCAATTCATAGAATTACGCTTAAAAACTACCTATACGTAGATAACATAATTTACTTTAAAAACAAAGTTTTAACCGACTTCAATTTAGTACTTCGCCAAGCTACGAGAACATTTCCGCATTTCTCTTCCAATTTACCACATGAACTGATTTCCGAGAGCAAATGCGTTGATTATTAGAGAAAAATACCCAATCGCTGTATGTGGGCCGATAATATTTGAGGACTTCCGTCGATTCCACAAGGATCACCTTTGGCACTTCATTAGTTGCTATTTCAACGGAATCTTATCAGAATCTGTGATATACTTTTGTACTTTTATGTACATAACTGAGGAATTCCATGAGTCATCTGTGGTCTTCATCATCAATTCCACTCCACCAAGTTTATGATTTCCGGGTGTAAATACACGAGTTATAATAGAAAATACCAAAATCACTACACGCGTGCCTAATATAATTGAGGAGATTCCTCAATTCCTCATAGATCCCATCATCCAATTTAATTTTTGAAAAAATGGGACCCACCTGGAAGCATATACTTACAAATAAAAAATAAAAATTACGAATCGGCTCATCAATGACGGAGTTCTGAGGTAACAAACATTGAAAAAAAAAAAAACAACCGAATTGAGAACCTCCTTCCGTTTTTTTGAAGTCGGTTAAAAATGCATACATGAGACAAAACGTCGTCACTTAAGCCAGATCGTCAGATAAAGAACTCAGATGGCTTTTACGAAGCAACGTCGATAGGCCACAATGGTGTCTCCGCTTGACGCGTCACAATGACTGTCTATACAGAATACACGCTGGATGTGCACGCCGCGTTGAGCATGAAACAAAGACAATGCTGAGGCTAGAATGTGGTGGCAAGAAATAGTGGCCCGTTATTGTGAAATTATTTAGGAAACAATAATTGACTTTCCTATTTTGCTAGACAAAGCCGCAAGGGAGAGATATAATTTTAGCAGTCCAGGTTTGTATTTACATGTATGTATGTAAGCACTTTATTGTACACAATAACAGGTTAAAAATATACATGCCACATATTAGATCAAAGTACAAAGGCAAACTTATCCTTATAAGGGATCTCTTCAAGCTAACATTTGCGCAATTGAGAGGAAGGTAATAGGTAGAACGAGATAGGCCAACCTATACCGTGTACAAAAGCACAGAGAAAAAAAAAAACTATTAATTCTAGAAAAATAAAAACATGCCAATACATACAATATAAAGTATAATACACACTATCATATTGTAATATATATCGCAAATATTTTTTTTTTTAATATATCTGCTTGCAATCTGTTTCGTGCGAACATTTAGCATAGGGTTAAGAATTTCTCAATTTGTCTTGAAGGGCAGTCAGTCCAGCGACGTGCGCCCATTATGTATGATAAACCCTACAAGTCTCTAGGTGACTTTCTTTTTAGCCTCTTGAATGTTGAATCGTTATTCATTAAGTGCATAGTATCGCAAATATATAATAAATAAATAAATACTATATTCAACCAATTCACAGGTCATTGGAAAGCCACAACTTCTTCAAAATAATCTTAAGTGACGCAACACATGATATGTGTTCCACGTTCCACCTTAAGTAAGTAAGTAAGTAAGTAAGTAAGTAAAATCTTTATTTGCACGATTTTAGGTAAAGACAGATCACAAACAGGTACAATAGAGGTATCACTAAAATCTACCTTAGCGCTAGCGCTGTACAGCGCAAACGAGACTTGAACGCACGATATTTGTATTATTTTGCAAAGTTTAGGGTCAAGATACTGGTCCGATTTTTATAAATGAGACGGGTGACATACGCTAACTTTAGTATGAAAAGAAAACAGTTTCTTTTTCAGTTAGTTTTCCGTAGTCGGATTACAGTTTTTGAATTTCTTTATGCTTGTTTCATGAGAGGATCAGATGTATTTATCCATAAACTCTAATTGTATGGGATACAAACGTAATTGTACGGTATTGTAGCTCTAAAAAGTACCTTTAATTGGTTCTAACAACCACCAATTTCAGAGCATAATAAAAGCCAAAAATGAGAGACCGCAGAAACGGCTCGTACCTCCACACACACGACTCATAAAATAACCTCACAAGTTCCCACCCTAATGGTAAACTAAATAACGGACGCGATCAACTCAATCATTTAATACGTTAATTAATTAACGATTATCGATTTCGCCGATGGGAAAACATTCACTACATCTGTATATCCTGAAACATAATTCGACGGTGAATAGGAAGAAGAGAGAGAGAGAGAGAGAGTAGTAAAAGTACTACAGATCAGTGAGCACTTGACGCGACGTTTCAACCGCAGTAACAGTTTAATCTGCCGTGTAGCGCACTTCAGTGCTCTCGCCGGAGATGGGATGCCGAAACCGGTTTAAAACTCTTATTCAGATTTTATACAGCGACGAAAAAAGATAACTTGGCTAGGTTTAACTAAACCGGAAAACAAAAAGATTGATAATATAAGATAATAGCGTGTTTAAAGAAATTCCAATATTATACCATAGCCCTTTTTTCGGCAACTTGCAAAATTGTCGCCTGACTGTGACAATTCGACGTTTTTTGTTGAGTTGATAGGAGAGATGCTGTCCAGTGTCATTTCTATCTGTCGACCTAAAAATTAACCTTATGGCAGAATGACACTGTCAGGAATGTCAGATGACAATCCTACTACAACTATCGATCAGATGTCATTATCTATCGAAAATCCTTAATAAAGCGATTCGGAGATCAACGCGGGTAGTACAGTCGAGGTCAAAGATATGTTTACACTTTTGCACCTTATTACAAGGCAATAAGGTGCAAAAGTGTAAACATATCTTTGACCTCGACTGTACAACGCCATCTATCGAAACCAGTTCGAAAATTAAATTAACGTTAACAGAATTTCAGCACGGTTGAACAACGAGAGCATTGAAAATGGAAGTATTTCGTATCGAGTTTTAGAACAAGCAGAACCATTTTTACTGATCATTGTAAGAAAAATCCAAAATACAAATATTTCTAGAACAAAAATAAGTATAACCAACCCGGCAGGTAACTTCGCATAATCCGAAAATATTTAAAACTTCACCCACTTGTATTTATATTACCCAATAAGACGTCAAATAATGTAAATGGAAATGTGGCCGTCTGGCTCGCGAATGGGTTGGTGAAGTAACTAATTCTACTCACGGAACTTGCGGCGCCGTAAAGCTTCCGCGAACTTCTGTAGCATTAACTTCGCCGCAATTATAGGCTACGACTACGACATTGCACATTGTAGTATATTTTTTTAACTAGCTACAACACCGCGCTATTGACAAAATTGGATTTCCAAATGCCGCCTACGAAATGTAACTTTGCACAAGACTTTTTCAGGCGTTTCTAGTTTCATACTAAAATTGATTGGTAGTCGACTAATTCTTTCTCGACACACACATCCACACGACTTATCTACTAGGAACTTCATTATATCAAGATTCTCTTTTCATAATAGAGATGCATCTCAAATCGAAAGGCCAAGATTCACTTGCAAGATACACTTTAAGACCACAAGCGTCCGCGGTATACGCCGGAAACATGCCCACACAGACAACGGGTAGGCACTTCTGATTGACGTCATCGAAGCTCCACCGTTCTAGAAGGCTTAAGCTGGTTTTCCACAGGAGGGGCGAGACGAGACGAGGCAAGACGAGAATTGAAATTCGTATGGGACTTACTACTTATTTGCTCTGAGCGCGCGCGCGCGCGGTGGAAATAGGTAGTAACTCTCATACGATTTCAATTCTCGCATCGTCTCGTCTCGTTGTTTTTTTTTGGAACTCACCTACAGTTAGAACATATCTCAGAGAGGGCACTAGGAAAAGCGTACCAACGCTCAGCCCGGTTGACCCACAACAGACGATGTATATACCTGTAATTGTTTAAGCTGATTTAGAATTGAAACGATTTCATTGTACAATTTTGAATGCAGTAAACGCTATTCTAATAGCACAGAAATTTCAACGTTTGGTAAATTAGTCTGAATTACGCTGTTATGCAGCGCTGTAGAAATAAGGTACCTAACATTACGAAGATGTCTTGCTTGGACACGTGCTCATATACCAAGCAGCGCATACATTATTTTCATGATTTTACACAATTTTCACTTATTATATATTTTAAAGCATGAACGTACTCAAAATAAAATCATAAAAACATAATTTTGCTATAAAGTTTCACACATTTGTGAATCAAATGAAAACATGCGTAAAATGAAACAGGAAGCAAATAATGCACAAATTATTATTCGTAACGTGTTTTCTTTCAAGAACTATCGTAAATGCATCCATGTGGTTTTAACACTTTTAATTCATGTAACATCGTCTATACGATAAAACTAACCTCATTCAGGGCCCATGACGACACATGCGTCAGACCGCCGTAGGCGCTTTCCGCTACATACGAGGAAAACCACGGGATCGGCTACGAGCGTAGCGCGTAGCGATTCTGGGCAATGAATGTGTTAATGAAGGTGTACCCTTGTTTTGTCGACAACCTTTTCATCGAATATTATTTCATCGACAACGATTCATCGAAACTTTAGTACTAGTAATATTGTTTGGCGTTATTTTATTTCAACTACTATTCATTTAAATTTATCTTACTACGTAGAAATACTATTCAACGAATATTACTTAATAGCTGGTTTGTTTCAAATTATCTTAATTGGCACAACTACATAACATTGCAATTCATTTCTTCGACATATTACTTTAATACAATTTTATATGTCCTACTGCACATTTATACATTATTCAAATTATGTAGTTAATTATGTATTATTGTATGTATAATAAAACTAAGAATCATTGGTGTAAATCGTTTATTACAAAAAATATCAGGGTGGACAAAAATGGCTTGTCATAAGCGAAATCTGTTTTAGGTCGGTTAGGTTAGGGTTCACTTGTGTCCCTCAGACAAGAAATAGACACCCCGCGCAGCGGGGTGGCGTTGACCCGCTGCACGGCTATGACAAGATGGCACGCGAGCTCTGATCATCATGACAATTGATAAATAATATGTATGTATAATAAAACTAAGAATCATTGGTGTAAATCGTTTATTACAAAAAGATATCAGGGCGGGCAAAAATGACTTGTCATAAGCGAAGTCTGTTTTAGGTCGGTTAGGTTAGGGTTCACTTGTGTCCATCAAACCAGAAATAGACACCCCGCGCAGCGGGGTGGCATCGATTCGCTGCACGGCTATCACAAGACGGCATGCGAGCTCTGATCTTCATGACAAATTCATACGACCAACCATTCGTCCAGATAAATTATTTCATATCTGAAACTACCCACATATCAATAATCTCGCAGAGTGAGCCGACTGACGTGATTGCGTTTAGTTTCTACAACGAAATATGACCAATTGAAATAATTTTATGCGGAATAAATATTATTACCAGTAAAAAAAAATGAATAAAAAAAACTCGAAATGAAAAGCCATGACATGAATTTTATTGTAATAAGTCAACTACCAATTAAAAGACCTCGGTGCAAATTACCTAGTATCGAGTATTCGACGGAATAACTTGTCGATGAAATGAAAATACTTGAAACGTTGTCTTTGAAATAATATTCGATGAAATGTTTGTCGGCAATTCAATGGTAAACCGTTAATGAACCTCCAGGTCTTTAGCAATATGTATGTTGGTACTCTATGTGTACCCCATATATATGTGTTTATGCGACTGTTTGTGTTCTAAATACATAAAAAAAACTGTAATAAAAATCCCATAAAAAACATTCCATGTAAAAAAGAGGCCAAGTCTCGAAACTCTTGCACCGCAAAAAGTTGTGAGATATTTGGTAGTACCAAGTCTCAGGCATTCTTGTTATTGTTTATTTGCTAGCTAAATAAAATTCTGCAACTTGGCAATCAGACAACGTTACTGCATTTATGGATTTTTGCATACATAAAACTATGTAGTAACTATTGTGTGATTGCCAAGTCACAAAATTTTATTTAGCTAGCAAATAAAGAATAATAAGAATGCCTGAGACTTGGTACTACCAAATATCTCACAACTTTTTGCGGTGGAAGAGTTTCGAGACTTGGCCTCTTTTTTACATGGAATGTTTTTTATGGGATCTCACTTCTATTTGTAGGTTATTGTGTCAATATCCCATTCTTGATTTTTTGCCTCATTCACTGCAAATATAACTTTGTAATCAAATAAAGATACTTCAGACCTTCGATTTTTGACATCAAATGAAGCCGCCCACCAAGTTGAATATTTTTTGTAAAGGCGGTATAGATATATCTCTAATAGATTTGGTTGGGCTCTTGTGTTTTCTAATCAGGGTCACCAGGTACTCCAGATCTTCGATTATCCTAGTTTTTATAGTTTTCCCTTTATGTGGCCATTAAACCCTAACGCTGTACCAAATTTCAGCTCTCTGAGTTTATGGGAAGTACTAGTTCTATTTTGATAATCATGAGTGAGTGAGTGAGTGAGTGAGTGTCATAAATGCGAAACTTTGCTTTCGCTTAACTTAGGAACTAAATGACCTACAGACTTGAAATTTTGGATTTTAAGTATGTGATTATAGCTTACTGGATGACGAACATTTCTGCGTTCTGGTCTTATCCAGAGGTTCTTAAATAGGGGCCTGAAAATGAGGCGAAATGGTTCCAGTAAAGGATGGTACGGCAGTGTTTGCCTCGCACTCGACTTGGCGGGGGTACTGCCGTGCCCCCAGATAAGCACCTTTCTATATAAGTATCGAGCATCGGCAGGACGGTCCCCACTTCAAGTGGAAATATTCAAACGTCCGATGTAGGTTAACTTCTTCAGGTGTGATACAAATATTTTACAAGCCGTCCCGTTTTACTTAAGAACTTGTAGGCGTCATAAAAGAAAAATAAAATATGGTTTTGATGGAAAGACGATTTATTGTGTCATGATGCTGGGAATCGGGGCTATTAAATTGAAATTAGGGTGCTAAATTCAATATCGATGAGCCGCTTCTGATGGCCTGAATGCTCGGCGCAATATTGAATGAAAAATATCATGTTGTGAGGCATTTTTCCAATTAAGTGAATGGCTAATAAATCACAAAAGGGCGCACACGAAACCTTTGTTCCCAATGAACAATAAAACTGTCAAGCCTTTTCAAATTTTGAAATACGCAGAACGCGCCCGTGGTGGCAGCATGGCGTCAAGCTCACTCTAATACAACAATACAATCTAATTTTAGTACAAACTCAACTTCTCCAGCAAAACCTTCTTACAACAATAACATAGGTATGATCCTATTTGAATTTTAAATCTCTTCAACCTTTACTTCGAAACTATGCTAAAAGTTAAACTGTCAGTCCGAAGTTATTCAGCGAGCGGAGTGTACCTCCAAGTTAAATGAAAACTTTATTCGTTTTCAGTCCAGATAAATTCAATCTTCACTTTTGCGGAAACTTATAGGTAGGGCCAACAATTAGCTATTATCAGGTTAACAATTCGGGGGAAGGGTAAACTTCATCGTTAAGACGATAAGGGAAAAACTTCAGAAAGGTTTCCATTCCAGAGGAGTTCAAAATAGAAAACAAAATTCAACTTCTCTGGTTTGTCCCTTATTATTGTTACAGTATTATTTAAAGCAGCAGCGAAAGCAGAATTATTAAACTGGCAGTAACAAAAATTTCAATGTATTTTTTAGGTAGGTACCAATAAGACAACTGAACACAACGCAAAGTTATGACAGCTTTATTAGATATTTACAGCCAGCCTTTCGAACATATTTTATTAATAATAACGTTCTATTTCGAGGCTAAATAGTTAATTTATTAACATATCACAGATTACGCGCGTTCCAAGGCTGCATCCATTAAACAAAACATTTCGTCTAAGTATTCTAGTAAACCTGAGAGTCGGAAACGCGTCACTTTACGGAGTGCGCAGTTTCGGATGTCGGTCCATTAGAGACCGTCTAATGGTCGCCGTTATAGGCCAGTGTGTAGCCGTGCGGGCTTCTTTATAATTTTGAGGATCCTGAACGCATTAACGGAGGCAGACCCATCCATCAAATAAAACCTTCTATCCTAGGCTAAATACACATCTTGAATAAACATTTTTATAAGCAAGCCACAAGATGAAGTTTCAATTAGAGAATACAGTCAAACAGCCCAGACAGTGGGTACCTACAGTCAACATCAAAGTTATGTTTACAATTATGCACTATATTATAGTAAAGGTTGCTGGAGTCCGCTGGATGCGGGTGGCGCAGGACCGGTCACTTTGGCACTCTTTGGGGGAGGTCTATGTCCAGCAGTGGACGTCTTTTGGCCGATATGATGATGATGATGATTATATTATATTTTAATAAGGCGATAACCGTACCTATAAGTTTATCTTAGTTTTCGCATATGATATAAATTATTTATTTGATTCACTTTAATAAATAAAAACCTTCATCATCCGATGTAAGCTTTGTCCAGGCTCCGTATTACACAAATGAAATACATGGTACCTACTTCTTAATGAAATGAATTATTTTATTAAATCATATCGTTTGAAATACATGGTGTTATTTCCGATATCCTAAATCAATTACATCCAAACACAAAATATTGTTTTAACATTCCTATTAAGTAAATAAATTAGATCAATTTTTCAAAGCAGCAATCAACTATTATGATGACAGTTTACAAATTGATATTTCGTCAAAAGCTGATGACAATAAAATTTATCAGGCTCAAAATGAAATAACAGTATATTTCATTAAAGTAGACGCGGGACAATTAGTTGTGGAAGATGTAATTCTCATTCATCATTGCGATGGGGTAATTAGTGGCCAGGCCGTTAATTTAGATTAATCGGTCTTCAATGCCGTCCCATATTTTTAACAATTCTGTCATTCTCACAGTTCCGCACAAACATTAATTCAGCGAAAAAAGAAGCGTCTTAGTTTTACAAATTGACAAATCCATAATTTTAAACTTACAACCTTACTTTCCTTAAAATAATAATGTTTTACCAAAATATATTTGCATTTAACCATGCATTTTAATTAGTACAATTTACATAAAGTAAAAGCGAATCTTTACAAATTACTGCTTCGGAAATATTCGTATAGTTTTATTAAGGGGATACCTTCATTCCCGTGAACCACGCGCCCCCTTTTAATACGAACGTTTGTCTTCCGCGAACGAGAAAACGAGATGTACACCTACTCTTCGGGATTAACTTTCATGGGCAAGTTATATATAGTAGGGTTGTAGACTCAAAATGTATTATTACTCCAAAAAAACGAAGGCAAAAAATATGCCTAGCTTAAAAATTACGTGACTAAACCGTTGAAATATTGCTTGTTAGAGAGAGAAACACTCGAGCGTCATAGTAAATGACAATCGTTTCATATGAAGGTGCGTTTTGCGGAAAAGGGACAGAAGGGGTATACCCTCTTTTTTATTTTATTTGGTGTCAAAACTCATACATATGATGTTTGCTTTTATGAAATATTTAGATGATGTAAAATATTGTATGAAACAGCTGAGATATCAAAGGCAAAATAAAGACACGACTGACAGTGTTGACAGATATAAAAAAGTAAGCAATCGTGTTTCGGCTTACATACACTAAACAATATGTAATCAAGATACATATTTCCGACAGTTATTTCAAGGGGAGGTTATAGCTAATGGCCTGTAGTTGGACGGATTTGAGCGGTCGCCTTTTTTAGGGATCGGGTGCACCAAAGCTGACTTCCACGGAGTCGGGACTACGCCAGAAGAATATGAGAGCCGAAAAAGGTGCGTTAGAACCGGTGTTAATTCAGGAGCACACATCTTTAGCACAATCGCGGGGATTCCATCAGGCCCACTCGACTTATGAATATCGAGGGAAAGAAGAGCTCTACGCACTGAGGTTTGGCAGAACCGGACATCCGGCATAGAACTCTCACACCGCGGTATGATCGGCGGCGCGTTTCCCTCGTCATCCAAAGTCGAGTTGGACGCAAAGAGTTTGCCAAGAAAATCGGCTTTGTCTTTAGCGTTGTGGGCCAAGGAATCGTTACCCATGTGCAAAGGTGGAAAAGATGGCGTACAGAAATTCCCCTGGATAGCTTTGGCAAGAGACCAGAACGCTCGAGTTCCCGAAGGAAGGCGCTTTAATTTCTCGCCAATCCTACCAATGTGCAAGGACTTCGCTTTAGCAATATCTCTTTTGAAGGACCTGGAGGCAAAGTTGAACTCCTTTTTTAATGCACTGGTGCACTGGCACGTGGTCACATATCACATAGAGGATGTTAAATATGGGTGAATTAAATTTATTTTAATAGTTCACAGAGATACACAGGAGGTACCAAATTATTACATACAATTGGTGAAATCCAGGTCCACCCGCCATTCTGACCTCAGGATGGCGGGAGGACCTAATTTTGAAGATAGCTTGTTTTCAAGAGAGGTACACAGAATTTAATTAAAGGTACTCAGTGGTACACAAAAGGTACCAATTATCGGTAACCATTTCCTCGAAATTCCCAAGGTCCTCCCGCTATCCTTACGCCCACTAATGGCAGGGTCCCACGGCCACGCCGGGCCAGGCCAAGCCGGCTTGTGACGCCTGTGGATGCGTACGTACTGTACTGTGCCGCGCCGCGCCTTTGAACTTACCGGCTCCCGATGGATAAGACGGGCGACGACAGGTTACCGCAGGCCTCTTCGGAATCGTCGGTTCCCATGGTCTGTCGGTCTGGCCTAGCGCGGTCTGACCTGTGAGAATTTAGGCCGTGATACCACGGCATAACCTACCTTGTGTTTCGCGATCGCAAAGGGTCACAAACACGTATTACATTATTTGTTAATAATTGAATTATTTATTGTTGTAACGGCCATAGTAAAACGAATACCTACCGACAATAATTACAGCCGGCTTAACAGATAGCGGAGCTTTAGTAATGGGGCCCTATTGACACCTTATGGGCCGATTGGACCAAACTGAATTAATCATGCTCAATATATTTTTATCATTTATAAAAAATTCAACGAACATTACTTGAACATAATCGTATAACTAAGAATATAGTAATGGAAGTTATTTAAAAATAGTAGTAATACGTATTATATTGGCAAAAAATCTAATTTGTGCGGGTTTATCTGCGAGTAAACTATTCTGGTTTGGTCAATTAATACTATTTTAAAATAGTCCATTCGGTGGTATGTCTTTCTTATTACTTTCATAAGAGACAATGAAATGATTTGAAATGAAATGAAATGATTTATTAAAATGCATGCGGAGATTGGGTTACAATTGCAGTTACACTTGCAGCTCTGATAGTCCCACCAAGTCCTACCTTTACAGGCGTCCATACATTTACAAACTATACGTAAGAAGCTAAATATTTAAAAATCTTATTAATACATACATGTCAGATTTTAATATCAAAATAAAATAAAATAATAGTGCAATACAGAAATTGGAATTAAAAATTGTAATTCAGAAATTCATTAATATTATAATAACATTTATCAGTAAGCCATTTTTTTACAGTTGCCTGTAATATTTTTAAATTCTGGCCCTTAAACGAGTCTGGTAACTCATTATATATCTTTATGCACATGCAATGTGCATTTTTAGATGATAGTGCTAGTCGTACCGCCGGCTTTTAGAGTTTGTGTCTGTATTGTGCCCGCACTTTACTAGTACGCAACTGTTGTACTTCCAAAAAATTAAATTTATATTTGTGCACGAATACAGAGGCCTCTAAAATATACATACAAGGGACGATAAGAATACCATTATCTTTGAAAAATGGTCGACATGATTCCATATGGTTGATCCCGAATATTGCTCTGACACACCGTTTTTGGGTAAGGAATACCTGGTCTCTGTCTGTACTGTTTCCCCACAAAACCAATCCATAACGAAGAGTTGAGTCTATATAACCATGATAAGCTA
This sequence comes from Epinotia bilunana, assembly GCA_947049275.1. Taxonomy (NCBI): domain Eukaryota; kingdom Metazoa; phylum Arthropoda; class Insecta; order Lepidoptera; family Tortricidae; genus Epinotia; species Epinotia bilunana. Next base: position 24,065,108 of record OX346259.1, on the reverse strand, counting down.
AGAGGGCAGCTTGTGTAGAGACAGTCCTCGCTATCCTTCTTAGTGCGTATGTGAAACTATTAACCCTAGAACAGACACTTTCCACCTGATTCTGCCAGCTGAGATTACAGTCGAGTATTATGCCTAAGAACCTTGTATGCTGGACTTCTTCAATGGGTTTAGTCTCTTTTGTTGCCTAGTTAGCCAAACAATATATATATATATATATATATATATATTGACGACCGGTTAGCCTAGTGGGTAGTGACGCTGCCTAGAAAGCTGAAGGTCCTGGGTTCGAATCCCGGTAAGGGCAAATATTTGTTTGATGAGCATGAATATTTGTTTCTGAGTCATGGATGTGTTCTATGTATTTAAGTATTTATAACTATTATATATATCGTCGTCTAGTACCCATAACACAAGCCTTACTGAGCTTACTATGGGACTAGGTCGATTTGTGTAAGATTGTTCCCTTATATTTATTGTTTATTTATTGTTTTATATATAATATTAAGCATTTGAAAAATCTCATAATATTTCAATTCCCGCCCTTAATGTATGCTAACAAACAGAATTGACGAAAAATCTCCGTAAACATTATCAGTTCATTCGAGCAACAAGCAGAAATTCGCCGTAAATGGCATTGAATTTCAATAAACCAAACACATGAAAATCAACATTAATATACGATGACATTTAACGATGTAAATGGTGAAAATTGATTGTGAAAATTCAGGTCATCATTGGTAAGACTCCCTTAAAAGCCACTACTCATGAGCGTACTTTAATAAATTTGCAATATAATTAACTAGCTTCTGCCCGCGACTTCGTCCGGGTGAACTCGTTTTTATCGTGGCTCCATACAAACTTCACCCCCATTTCACCCCTTTATAGGACGATTTCCTCGATAAAAAATATCTAATGTCCTTCCCCGGGACTCACTATTTCTATACCAAATTTCATCTACACCGATTTCGCGGTTTTAGCGTGAAAATGTAACTGACAATCAGACACACTTCGCATTTATAATATAAGTATGAATGTGTGTTTTCATTGAGAAGTCGATGTCGTCTTCAATAATTGAGAAGCTTTAATATTTAATTTATGAATAGAATAGAATAGAATAGAATAGAATAGAATAGAATAGAAAACGTTTATTCGTGACACATACAAAACAATAACAAAAGTGAGCACAGAAACAAAAACAACAGGTATGCCACGAAAAGGCCCCGACAGCATGGTGCAGGCCTGTTGGCCAGCGCTGGTCTTCCGTCGAAGCCTTTAAGTGAGTGGGTGGGAGGAATGAATTTATGTAACTGGAGACAGGAAAAGTATTAAATTTCTGTTTAGAAATGATTCGATAGGTACGGTTTAGGGTCTCAAGCCGTAGGGTTACGAGTTCGTATGATCTTTCAAGATCTGGTACATCAACTTTTTGAAGCGTAGCAAATTAACAATTAGGGTAAATCGCCAATAAATGGCCACCCTTCTATATCTATCCCCCTCATTCTAACAATGAAGTCTGTTCCCCTACAAACAGAATTCAATTTAGTATAACGTGGCCAGTTATTGGCGATTTACCTAAAGGCCTCCACCCACCGAACGCGTGTCGTGCAAGGTGCGTGTGCTGCGCGGGCCCGCGCAAGTTGTAAAGCATTGAAACTACACTTCAAACAACAATAGAACGCGGTCTGAACGTGGGCCCGCGCGGGCCTGCGGCGCTAAAGTTACAACTCGGCAGCGCAGCCGCGTGTCGTGCGCGTCGCGTGTCAAGCGCGGGCCCGCACAGCTGCTGCGCAGCAGCTGCGCCGCTGCCGCGCTGCTGAGTGTGATAGAGATACATATCAAATGTGTTGGTAGTGAGAGAGACATGACGCTGCGGACCCGCGCGGGCCCGCGATGCACACGCGCTGCACACGCGTTACTACACGCCGCCCGCTTGCGGTGTGAATATACCGCTTCAACCGCGCTCGACACGCGCCGCGCACGACACGCGTTGGGTGGGTGGAGGCCTTTACTAGCCGCGTGACGATATAAACCAGAGGGGTGATCACGTAACTTTTTGACACACACACTAGGACAACTTAACTGCCATTTTCCCATGCAAAGTTACATTTTGATCTAACCTGACGCACGCACAATGCGTTACGTAATCGACCACCTGATTGCACTAGAATGTGCTACGCGTTAGAACGGGATGCCATGATTTGAGTTTTTAGCTGTCATGCATCGGTTTTGTTAGACCATCTGTACGACATAACTATTGTTTATTCTGTGCCATTGGTTCCAATGTAAAAAGATAACAAAAAACCACATAGAGGTTTTATTAAATTACTTTACTATGTTTTTCCCGCCCAAGGGACAATGGTGACCCGGACCTTTGAGGGCGGGCGTGGGAGCCAGGTACCTACAAAGTACCAACTGAGAAGACACGTAGAATCCCTTTTGACAATTTAATGAAATGCAAGGAGTGCACTGAGCGGATGCTGTCTTTTAATGTTAATTATAAAAAAATCCGGCCAAGGGCGTGTCGGGCCACGCTCAGTGTAGGGTTCCGTAGCCCGTTCCGTGAACTGAATGTATGAGCAAGAGAGTTCAAATTCCCAAATCAAATCGACCATGTATTATAGACAGACACAATACAAGCAATACTTAGCGAACAATTTTATAATTAGACAACGAACGACCAAAGACAACTAAAACAATTCGGGCACGACAAATTTTCGACCTAATGTATGGGCGCACCTGCTCCGACCCCATTAAATCAGGAAAAATCCTAACAGCGCCATGTATAGTGATGTGCCGTTCCCAGGAATATTCCCCAGGTGGGAATATTCCCGGGAACATTCCCGGGAATATTCGTATACAAGGGAAGATACGGGAATATTGAAATTGTGTATGTTTATATATCTTGCTATTAGGGATTCCATGATAACTTGGGCCCTTGATTTTTTTACCAAGACATTAACCAGTGTAATTTACCCGCAAAAGTAAATTCCTAATGTTCCCGGGAATATTCCCCGGAACAATGGGAATATTCCCGGGAACAATGGGAATATTCCCAGTTATTGGGAATACTCCCCATCAGAAAAAAACAAATTTTACAAAAGTACTTCTGAAAGTAACAAAAACGATACAAAGTTAATAAAAAAACCACAATCAATTATTATACGAATACAAAATATGAAAATATTTACATATTAAATGGTAATTGAGATAAAGATTCAGATTTCGTACAATAATGCAGTTTTTGGCGAATGGCACTTTATTTGTCGGGGCACTATTCATTTTATTTACTTTTATTACAACTTTAATTTTCCTAATTTGTATTTCAATATTCCAATGTTTGGGGAATATTCCCAGGAACAAGGGAATATTCCCCGGCACATCACTAGCCATGTACAATGTGATCGTTCCGCGTAGAGCGACATCTATCGGCAAATTAAGTAAACTGTTGCGCGCGAGCTTAAAGTATGGAGATGATTTTTATGGGATAATTCTTTATTGCGTGAACCGATTTTCACCGTTTTTTTACTTTATTGGAAAGCACGTCATTCATTGTGATTTTGTAGAAATTACAGGTACAATAAACACCTGCTTATACGGTTAAATTACAAACTTAGTTCAGAAAATATTTAGTAATTTTTTTCAAAAACTATTCAACCTATCAAGTTCAAAATATTTTTCCTCGAAAGTTTTTAAAAAGTTCTACTTTTGAGATTTTTCATATATTAAAAACTTGTGGTTCAAAAGTTAGAGGGGGGGACACATTTTTTTTTAAATTCTGGAGCGATTATCTCCGAAAATATTAACATTATCAAAAATGATTTTAGCAAACCCCTATTCATTTTTAAATACCTATCCAACAATATATCACACGTTAGGGTTGAAATAAAAAAAAACACCCCACGTTACGTATAGGGGAGGTACCCTAATAAAAAAAAACACTTTATTTTACCACTTTGTCGGCGTGATTGATATACATATTAGTACCAAATTTCAGCTTTCTAGTGCTAACGGTTACTGAGATTATCCGCGGACGGACGGACAGACAAAGCGAAACTATAAGGGTTCCTAGTCGACTACCTAGCGGAGCTATTTTGCAAGAGTTCCCTCTTAACACCAAATGAGCATTATTCCCGTTTTTAAAGCCTTAGTGGCATACACGAACAAATAAAGAATACTCTATTTATTGATTTGTTTGTAGGTACCTACTCGGTAAGAATCGTTGGATGTAATAGCTTAAAGCCGTTCTAGCAGAATAGCCCCGCTTGACCTTATTTTTAATCCAAGCTTACTGAATAAAACTATATAGCTAGTTCAAAAATACTTAGATCCAGTCAACAGCATTAAGCTAAACACTTGACTGAGGCGAGTGATTATGGAAATCAACGCCGAGGATTACTCGGCTCGCTGAATACAGATGATAATTCCAAGAAGATATTATTGCATGCCGCTCTAATGCGAGGTTCATTCTGAAGAATATCGCGGCGATAAATGCACACTATTTCTCTTCGCCGAGTGCTGTAAAGTACTTTACGGCACCTGCGCTACGTTATATTTTTAAATTTTGCGAATATGCAAGGCTGTTTCGTTCGTTACTTCGGTCGGGGAATTACAGAATTCCAGGTAGGTTATACGTTACTTGTACTTTGTTAATCGAAATAACTTACTTTTATATATTATGTTACTTTTATACATCGTGTTAATAAAGCAGGCAGAGCCAAGAAAAAAATATAGCCTTTATATATTCCGAAGGTTCATTTTATAATACCGGTGAAACTTTTTTGAAATCGAATGAGTAGTTCCGGAGTTACCCCCTTAAATACAAACTTACAGTATAAATAATAATATAACAACAAAAAAGCCTTTTTGTTTCTTGTAAGTCTACCTAAGTTACATAACATAACAAAAAAGTTATATATCTACTTATGTATAATTAGTTCTTTTTTTATATTTTCTATTTAGACACTTCACTCACTACCAGTACCATTTTTATAAATAAATTTTCATAAAAAAAAATATTTAATCACCTTACTAACATTGCGATATCAAAATGAAATTTTATTCGGTACGACTTTTAATAGAAAAGAACTAAGGAAACTATTAACATTTTTTCCAACAACAGGATCCCGCTAATGAATTGGTACAACATAATCCCTCAAAGGCCAGAGTCGAGTCTGCCTTACTATGTATGTATTTTACTTTAAAGGTGTGTATTTACAACACAGTCTATTATTTATTCTGTGACACAGTGTTGTCGGTTTAGTCTTTCTAGACACGAGCGCAACATGTAGAAATTATAGATGGCCTCCAGATATGAAATACGGTAGACGGAGATGAGTACTTAATGTAGGTAAGTGAGAACCTGTAATTGGCTATATGGTTTTATTATTTTGTCTATAAATATGTTGCGCTGTTGGTTTCTCATGTATCAATAAATAAATAAGTACCTGTAATGTCATTTTCAGTATGCCCTGACAGCTTATTACGCGTATGCGTTTTCATGGCTTAAGTATGGTGTGATTCTTTGGAGCAATAGTGCAGAGATAAATGAACTCTTCATTTTACAAAAAAAAATGTGTACGTATATTAGCCAACATAAAAAACGTAGATAGCTGTAGACCTTACTCCATCGAGTACGAAGTTTTGACATTTACATCCATAGATATTTTTGGTATCTGTAAGTTTGTGAGGAAATATCCGCAATTAAAGAAATATCAGCACCGCGACAGCAAAAATATGCCAATTAGTAATTTTGAATTTTTTATTTTATTTACTTGTTGTTTTAGTTTAATAAGTAAGAATTAATTTTAATCATCATCATCATCATCATCATATCAGCCGAAAGACGTCCACTGCTGGACATAGGCCTCCCCCAAAGAGTGCCACAATGACCGGTCCTGCGCCACCCGCACTTTTACCAGGTCATCAGTCCACCTTGTGGGGGGCCTACCCACGCTGCGCCTTCCGGTACGTGGTCGCCACTCGAGAACCTTTCCGCCCCAACGGCCATCGGTTCTACGAGCAATGTGCCCCACCCACTGCCACTTAAGTTAAGCGATTCGGAGGGCTATAGGTAGTACGTACACAGCTCTCACCTATCCCAATAGTATATTAGTATAGTAGTTTATATATATATTAAATTGTATGACGTTTCCGTGAGTCACCAACGGTGCTGGCTGAAAATCAGCGCTGCAGGTGTCTGTCACCTCAGCATAATGCTGAGCCAGTGTCCGGTTCACTGCCGCAGAGACACACTTGTTTCATGTTTTATGTGCTTTTCTTGTTTATTTTATTATTTAACAACCATGTGTGTCCTGTGTGTTTGTGGATAAATGTATCTTACCAGGTTTTAAAACAATTTTGCGCCAGCGTCCCACTCAAACCTTAAACTACGTAAGACAAGTCCAAGTCCATTATGGCAGTTAAATATACTTAATATTTAGGGCCTGTTTCACAATCTCCAGTTAAAACACATCCGTCACATAAATGTTGGCTGTCACTTTTCTTTTATATGACGGGAGAAAAGGCTAGCAATAATTTTAACTGGCAGATAACTTTATCCGCCGATTGCGAAACAGGCCCTTAATAAAATAAGTGACGATATAAAACAAGATGCGATTGAAAAGCAGTTCAATCGACGGTTAAGGCGGTGCATTGGAAATTATCGCGTGCTTTGAAGCGCGGTTCTGACTAGATTAAGAAACGGGCATTTCTCAGAGGTGGCGTTTTTAAGTGTACGGGGGCATAAACACGTGAATTTATTGCTAAAAAAATACAGAAAAATACAGAGAATATAGATACACCTGGACAACTAGTAAAACATTCCATATAGTATATATATTATAAGAAAAAAAATGTTAAGTGCTAAAATTGACGAACAGTGGGTATGTCCCACGCCCAGATTTGTTGAAACAAAAAATCATAACTAAAGGCGGGAATTTTATTTTAATTTTTGATATTGGTTCACGTATTCTACATTAGCCTATTATTTATATTATTTGACTCAAAATAATTCACGTATTAATATTATCAAATAAATCCAATTATTCCACGCCACGTTTACCAGCGAGAGCGGACGTCGGCTCTCGGTATGCAAGCGGACTTTGTAAAGGTGTTTTCGGCATTCGGTGGGTTTGGTTACGTGATTTTTTGAATTCGGTGAAGTAATTAATTGTTTAAGTGCTTCTGATTTTTTTGGTTTAATAGTGTGTAATCCACCCTCATAGGTATGTGATTTGGATATTAGAAACTCTTTCTCATACTATGATTATTATTACTGTAATTATTTAATAGCGATTAAAATTGAATTCAGTGGGTGTGATTACCGCGGATTCGGTGAGTTTTTTGACCATCGAAATCAAAAAATAGCCAACGGTTGTCAATCTTTACTATAAAATGTTCGTTTATTTTTGTACTAAGTATACAGTATACAAAGATAATTTAATTTGTGTATGTTAGCATATGCTACTAGCATGTGCATATTGTGCATGTCCAAATAAATATAAAATTTTGATTGTTAAGCTGGTGCCACATTTATTGTATTTATTTATTTATAGTACTATCTGCAATCAAATATGAACATGCGCACAAAAACCAGTTACTTTAATGAAGTGTGGACTTTAATGTTGATATAGTTTTTACAATATTTGTTAATTTTGAATACAGTAGCACCCTTTTTATGAATATTGATTTCGGTGAGTGTGTTTGATTTCAGAGTTTTGAAAACTTAAATATCTCGCGAACCCGTACGTCTATAAGGAGGCTTTTACAGCCATTATTTTTTAAATCTAAGCCTAATTCTTAATTTAATCATCATATGTCTATAAAGTAAAGAAAAAAAATCGGCACCGAAGTCAGGCACCGAAGGTCACCTCTGAGAATCGCCCAAACAATAAGGTCTGATTTTCAGATATATGATTCTTGACTATATGATTGTTTTTCTGATTTTACCGATACAGTCATGATTGCAAAAAATTTCCTCGATAGAAAAAAATCCAAAGTTGAGTCTGTATTTTCCTTTTTTTACTCGGCCAACTCAAACGATACATTATTTTACGACACAATCAAGTTAATACTATAGTAATTTATCTCATCTAAAATCTCACTTTCTGAAATAAAATAAATGAAAGCCGACCTTCGTCGATACGCTACAGTCCGAATTACTTACTGGTCTCATTTACAGAGCATGGGTTAATACAGAAACAAACTGCTTATAATAATTGCGAAATTCCCTTGGTGCCTTCGAAACTCCGTCATCTCAACCTATGCTAAAGTTCAACCTGTTTTACCCCTGAAAGTCTGGTTTTCAAAAATTCTTCTTAGTAAAGAAGCAACTTCGACAATTATTCGCATGAGGCTGAACCATTGCTGTACCCATGTTCATTTGAGGTGGCTCCGTATTCAGGACTCTTCCCTTTGTGAGTGTGGTCTAGACGAGGGCAGCTTAAATCACTTGATTTTGAGTTGCCCCCGTCTGGACCATTCTGGCCTATACGCTGGCCTCATTTATCAGAAAATCCCCCTGCCTACCCACGTAGTGTCCCTTCTGTTTCCGAATCCTGCTGTTTTCCGGCTGATTTCAAATTTCCTCTCTCTCAATAAATTGAAACTAACTTTTCCTACCACGCTATAAAATTATTTATCTTAGTATGTACTATGTACCCATTCGTATCCATCAACAAAATCTGGTCAAATCGTTTTCTTGTCTCCCCTTCCTCTATTTCATTTTTCTGACGTGATGCTGGCAGAAATGTCCTATGACGGTTGCCATATTAACAAAAAAAAAACCCCCGTCATCATATGTATTTTCTGAGAAAAATGGGTCCTCAGAAGGAACCAGTTCTCAAAAAACGTACTTAGGGATCTAAAATGAAAATTTTTGGGAAACAGTAAAAAAAAACTATTCTTTTATACTTAATGAGATATTTTATATTCCGTAGAGCATTGTCATTCCAGACATTATGATGATATGTATCTCGATCGGAGAATCGGGCCATTTCATCGTGTTTTGCAAGCGTTACATGTCTTAGGTATACAGAAACTACAAAAGATAAGAAAATATTTTGCTCTTAGGAGTCACTTAAGATCCGAAAAACATAAGATCCGCAAAAATCTAACTCATTTTAGGCAGATTTGACTGGATTCTATTCCCAGCCGTTTATGAGCCTTTTTTAAAAATTACTGTCAAGTGTTCCTATAAAATTAACATAATTTGAGCTGGCTTCATCCAAGTAGCGGACTGTATAAGGTTAGGTTAGGTTAGGTTAGCATAACTTTATATTAGACAAGAAACTGTATCTTAGAAACAAATGAGTTAAGTAGGGCCGTTGGCCAAAATGGCCTCTTAAGAGTCCGCAGTAAGCTCGATTCTCCATACAATCGTAGATACGCTCTCATTTTTAAACTACGTGTTGGATTGTAACGAAACTTTGCATATACAATCACATGAGGTATATCTATGCCTGTAATTAGTTTATATGGTTCCAGTTTATAAAACAAACGAAATAAAGCAAAAACAAGTTTTGTATGAAAACTTAAATTCGCTGTATTTTTTTTACTATGGTATCTGAAGCTACATACACTAATTACAGACATAGATATATACCTCATTTCATTGTACATGCAAAGTTTCGTTACAATCCAACACGTAGTTTTAAAATGAGAGCGTAACTAAGTTTGTATGGAGAATCGAGCTTACTGCGGACTCTTAAACCTTATAAAGTAGTATTTTAGACATGTCTCACGAAAGTTTAAAGTCGAAACTATGTGTGCGTAGATATAATCACACATCACGTTACCATTATTGAGTAAGATTACATAATTGCCATTTTACGAGCTATAATAACATTTCACTTAATTAACTTGGTAACTTGTTTATTCAGATTAGTTGTTTATTCAGACCGGGTTTAGTTTCCATTTCAACCACTGACTGATTTAATTTCCGGACACAGTTGGAATGAAAATTATAAAGGCTACTTTAATAAAAAGCAATATTTTCATCTCGGGAGCTTTGTTTCGAATTCATTAATCCTATCCTACTAATATTACCTATATAAATGCGAAAGTTTAGATGTTTGGATGTTTGTTACTCAATCAAACTTAAACGGCTTGAACCGATTTGAATGAAATTTTGCACGAAGATAGTTTATAGCCTGGATTAAAATATAGGATAGTTTTTATCCCGGTGCCCACGCAGACGAAGTCGCGGGCGGAAGCTAGTTTTATTATAAAGTAAAAGAAAAGGTATACATATACTACTAGCTTCCGCCCACGACTTCGTTCGCGTGGACCCGGGATAAAAACTATCCTATATTTTAATCCAGGCTATAAACTATCTTCGTGCAAAATTTCATTCAAATCGGTTCAAGCCGTTTAAGTTTGATTGAGTAACAAACATCCAAACATCTAAACTTTCGCATTTATAATATTAGTAGGATTTAACCATTTATGCTGGTCGACACAGACACAAAGACTAAACAAACTTATTCACGATTTAATTATAAAATTATCAAGAAAAATGACATCACTTACTTGTCCTTTTAACCAAATTCGCCTTAAAATCCACAGTGAAACTGATCGCCTAAATTATGTAGGCAGTTTTTCTGATTGCCTACCAACGTAACCCGTTTCCTTGAGGAGGCCTAGGCTTATCTAGTGAAAGAAGGATATATACCATTGTAGTCCCTGAACAGTTAAGTCCATTTAGCGTAGAAAGATGCTAGGCCCGGAGACGCGTCATGCATATTCAAGAGAGAGACGGAGCCAAGTGGTTGAATGTTACTTCGGGCACTAAACTGCCGCTTTCTGCCCTCCATGCAAAGAAAGTCTTATCTGATCATAATTTACACTCAGATGTTCCCATTCGTGTAAGCCTGAGGCAGCAGGCTCATTCTTCTTTGCGTAGATCAGCACACACTTTTGGGTATAAATTTGTAATTTACCGGCTTGTAAATTTGGGACCTTGTTTATGTTTTGGATTAATGTGAAAGGTTGAAACTTGTGTATACTTAAACCCGAATATGTATTTATTTACCAGTATTAATCACATTTCTTGATATTTTGTTTTAGACAATGATGTTTTATAAAAAAGACCTCTTTGAGTATTACGTACTTCATTGTCTTTTGTAAAATGATGTACGCTACAATATGTGATATTTGTTTGATATACTTTCATTACTTGTGTACCAATAAGTACCAATAACTATTCATAAATTAAAAAGAAAATATGTTACAAAGCGGACTAAGTTACAAAAATATACAAAAAATATGAAGATTTACTGCCAAAGTGCTGAATATCAACGCGAATAGTAGTCATTGCAAACAGACGCCGTATAAAACAGATTGGTCCCATAATTCAATAGTTCATCGCAGAAACGCAATAAAAGGCATATTTCCCGTACGTGCTACGCACATAAATTTACACATGGGAAAGAAAAACATTTCATACATTTAGAATTAAGGTCGGTTCAACACCAAAAAAATACAGGGAGATAATTAAGGAATTCCTTGTGGCGAGGTTTGTGCGATCGCGGAACAAAAGGCCAGCTTGCAACAACACAAGTTTGCAAAGAATACAAGAAGTTCTGTCTTACTAAGGCCTGTTTACTCAGCATGATCTTGAGAATTGATTTGTTATCTACTACCTATATTTCAATAGTATAGTAACATTATAAAGAAAACGAGTCTGTGAGGTTGTAGCTTTTCGTAAGTTTGAATATAGGATGTAATGTCCGAAATTACTAATTCAATTTCATTTTTTCTTCAATATATATAAAGGGCTTTCAGGTTTGACGTAGGTTATATTTTATGCCACAACTTTGCAATAATAAATCTGTAATAAATCTTTAGTGAATTTCTAACGCAAAAAGGTATATGTTTTATACAGATTCAGGTTGAAATATGCAGATTTCATTCACACCTTTTTTATAAGAGACTATGAACACTTCAAAATGCCACAAATAATGAGAAACGAATATCACTACTTAGTAACAACGAATGAGCTGTATGACCTCGTTACTGCACTGACTGCGGGCAAGAGGTGGTCAGACGAGGTCAGATGGCAAAGCCAGCAGTGAAGAGACAAGAGAAGATTTGGAGGAACAGAGGAATTACCCGCAAAACAAAGATAAAGCACATGCGTAGCTTTATAGGCTGTCCACCATTTGTACCTACCCACTGACTGACGCAGCACCACATGCGCCACCACAAGAATCCTCCAATTATTCGGACACCCGGTCAGGCGTGGCGCAGAAACGCTAGAAAGGAGGATTATTACTGGCCGTGTTTTAGGAAGGAGGAGCAGAGGTCGTGTGCCCAAGAAATGGACAGATGCATTCCAAGAAGTTACCAGGTCCACACTACAGGCAACCATACGATAGGCTCAAGATAGAACGGCCTGGAGAGCAGTGGTTGATACCACAAATCCCTCAGACATCTAGGTACGACCAAGAAGAAGAAGTAGCAACTACATATGTACAAATAAAATCTACTCGCTCGAACACAGACTGTGTTAAGGCTCTTTTATAACGCGGAAGAAGTTATTTTCCTCTGCAACACATTATCACAAGTACCCATTGACTAAAAGACAGAAAATATGTGAGAGAAAAAAAATATTTTAGAATGTGTGTGAACCTCATTCAAGTGTTAGTATACATATATTATATTCTCTCGCGAACGGAAAGTTCATTTAATTAAGATTGGTCTTATTCCAATAAAAACACGGCAAGGAAAACACACTGTGTAATAACAATACCGCAAAAACGCTTGTTTTCACCAAACCAGCTTAAAGTTTATCGTTGATTAAGTTTTGGAATTCTACCAACATCTTGCTAATTGATTTTAATCACGGTGTGAGTGCAAGTCCGGCCAAGTCACTAGTTAGCGGAAACAAATGGCTCGGCCTGGAGCCAGCGGTCTATCTGACTAAACGTATTGATTTCATATCAAATTTACATTACATGTGCGCGTTCTTGGGCCACGTTGACGTTAGGCCTTATTTGGTCTGCTACGAGTATGTGTCCAGTAATAGAGTAGATTAGTTGTTGGACAACCGTTTTGTGCGCTCGTACAGATTAATTAAGAGTATTTCCCTGTCAAGGTCTTTATGACATTGATATAAGACTGATTTTCACTTCGCCACTGGAAAAAATACTACGATATCCATAAGAAAAGTGCGGGAGGCGAAGCCCGGCGCCCGCACGCCACCCGCGCCCCGGTATTGTCCTACCCCCGGTCCCGCGCGACGCGTAAGCAAGGACTGAGTTAAGCAGTCTACCTATAATATCTTTTTCATCACACTTGCTCGAAAAGAGCTTCATAATGCGCAGACATACAGAGCTACAATAGCCTATGTTACGCCCACGGGCGTAATGGTTTTCTTCTTAAATTGTATCTGTCAATCATGCGGCAGTTACAAAGCAAAGAGGTTTTATATCAAATACGATGTCTGAAAACGTATTTATAAATAAATTTAAACTAATTATTTGTTTCCTCGCAAATGTGATGAAAAACATTGTGTATAACACTCGAGTCATCAAAAGCCTTCTGATAGACTCTTGTTCGCAATATTTCAGAACAAGGGAGCACAATGTAAATGTCATACCAAATAATTACGTTGAGTAAAATTATTCACGTAACAGCAGTGCGCGTCTCAAATCCAATTGGTCGTATATTCATTGGATTCATTGACAGACACGACATGTCATATTAGAGGAATGTAATGAGTACTTTAGGTCACTCGGGCATTGAAATTGAGAAATTAGTAAGAGCTGAGCAAATCTGTTCACAATGTTGAATGCTTGGAATGTAATATAATGTACAAAGCAGAGGAGGTACGTTCCACGAATTAACCATAATTATGTCCACTTCATTAGTCTGCAAGTATTTACTGCACTTCTCAGAGTGAAATTATGTAAGTACCTATTGTACAAAACATATATGTGTGTAAAACAAATTTATTTACTATATTATAAGTTAAACGGAGAGTGTATTTGACCATAAGTGGGATACTTTACAGGCTTATAAATCACAATCATCAATCCATTGATTTCGGAAATCTTTCTTGGTATCATATAAGTGGCCATTAAGCCAAGTTATCTAATGATAATACCCAAGAAGATGTCTAATCGAAAATATAAAACAGTTAAGTTGACCCCATTTTCGTCTTTTACAGATATTTGTTACGTAAAGGAGGAATAGATTAGTTAATATTACTATGGATGTTCTAATGTTTTTTTTAGGTGAACAATGAAATACATTAGATTACTTTTTTGTTTACTTTCTTATAAATCCCTTTGAAATGATTGGCTTTGAACATGTGGAAATATTAATAAGAGTGATCGTTTTAACTCTCTAATTGTTCACTCTAGTAAGTCACATGGTGTTGTATCTGTTGGTTAAATAAATAAATAATAGTTTTCTAAAGGATACGTTGGGTATGTTTAATCAGTTTAAACACAAGGCTTACGAGTTAACCGTAGTTGTGTAAGGCACGGTTAGTTCTAAGCTCTATGATTAGGCTTACCTAACTTTGATGTACACAATCGTGTATTACGGAACTACCGCATAAATTGGAAAATCGTAGAAGAGTTATATGATATGTTAACATTTATAAAACTGCCTCTTAGATAAACTAGCGGCACCTATGATACTTAAACAAGGCATAGTGTATGCACTTATTATTCAGCTTTCAAACTCTATTTCCATAACATCTGAAAAGCCTGCATATACGCGTGTGCGTAAGCGCGGCCTTAGCGTTGACAGATGACATAAAGGATTGCCCATTAATATGGTCGATGTGGTCGCAATCCGTCTCAACCAATGTCTATTGGTAGCATGACGAGCGCATACTGTCACACGGTCGTGGTGCTTTGATGGCGTTTCTCCATGGGGTTTAATGACTGACCACGTAGTCTGAGTCCAGTTGTGCAGATGACGTCTCCAAAAAACACTATGGGTCTGGACGCCAGCGCAGCGGGCAGCGTACTCGCTCGATTGTATGAACGGCCGCTCACCGCCCCGCTGAGGTGGCCCTCTCCGTGATTACGTCGCGCGGTACAAGTGCAGGCACAGATATATATTATTATATCCTCTGAGAGTGCAGGCCTACCGGCTCCAGCCAGTCTGTTAGCACAGCTAGGGCAAGCACGTGTTTTATCGCAGCGCATTGCATGCGATAGAAAGGGAGGGGCATTTGTTAACAGATAACCTTCTGTACGTGGTACATGAATTTATTCTGTACCCGTTGCCTTTAAAGGGCGTCATTTATTAAAATATGACGTATAAGAAATCTTGCATAGTACTCAGCTAGCAGTACCGATAATGGCAAAACGGGAAACTTAGGATCATGAATATTGATTGGCATGTCTGTTGTAGACATTTAATTTAATTAAAAAATATTTGATTTACCTATTTGATTTGATTTGAAAGCGTCACTCCGTGGAAAAGCAAGTCCGCTGTCGATTTTTTATACTACTAGACGTGCCCGCGGCTCCACCTGCCTGAATGTATTTGTCACGTTGTATTATGTGCATGAGCCCTGATTAGCAACGTAACGATATGGAAATAAAAAAGAGTATAATTATATTTTCATATACATTTATTAAAAAACTCAGTTGGGGTTCTTCAAAAAAGGAGTGCATAAATTCTTAAAGGGTCGGCAACGCGCATGTAACACCCCTGGAGTTGCAAGCGTCCATAGGCTACGGAGCTTGTTTGCCACCGACGTGGTATAAAAAAAGTTATTAAAACCTCTTGTACTCTGCGGCCACCGTTCCATAACTGGCCACCTCATACTAAAAATGAACCCTATTCACTTATATAAGATACTAGCTCCGTATTGCACTTGTGCGAAAGAGACGGAGCACCCCTTTAATCCATTTCTTTAATCACAAACCGTGGTTTTACAGTCTAAGCAGGGCTTAAGGTATTATTAGAGACCAAATGCGTCTACTTAAACGTAAGGTATTAAGCAAGACCGATCCGAACAGCCGAAACATTCCGAACAATGGCCGACGGTTCAAATTGTCAATATTATCGAGATTTAATTTCGTGATTGTAAAAAAAATACGCAACAGAACCGGGAGCCTTTGCTCTTATTCTAAGGTAATATCCAGAAAATGTATTCTAAAAATTATTTCTCGTGTTACTTGTTGTTTTTGAGAAACGTGACGCCGAAGATCGTTTTTTTTGTAAGGCGCTATCTCGCTCGTTCCTTCGTGTTTTATCCCGTTCTGGTTTTCGATTTTATATACTTATAGAGATATTTTCTTGTTTGTGATTGGAAAACGCAAATGCAATGTAATTTTCTACGTAATTAGAAGTGCATCATATTATGCTAATTAACGTGTATTCATGCTCAAAGATAATCCTACTAATATTATAAATGCGAAAGTTTAGATGTTTGTTACTCAATCACGCTTAAACGGCTGAACAGATTTGAATGAAATTTTGCACAAAGATAGTTTATAGCCTGGATTAAAATATAGGATTGTTTTTATCCCGAGTCCACGCAGACGAAGTCGCGGGCGGAAGCGAGTATATTATAAGAAAGAAAATAATTTTATCTCGCAAATATACAGAATACAACAATATCATACATTATGACATTTCGTGAAATGAGAAAAAGGAGTCCACTCAGCACAATGTCGAGCCACAGAAGATGCTCGACGCTGATATTATGTGGATCCTTGAGTTTCACGACACAGGACTGCACTTCCATCATCCATTATAAAGAAATAACTTGAAGCTTTTGTTACTCAATGCATTTAATTGATATCGGTTTCATAATATTGACACTAGGTTGGGCGCGCGTACAAACGACAACACTGTTAACTGACCATCCTGTGCTTATATCGCCTAGTGTCTGCAATACGGCCACATCTCAAATATATTTTACTTTCGAGATGTGACCGTATTGCACTGTGCAATAGAGCCACATCTCAAATGTATTTTATTCTTGAGATGTGGCTGTATTGCAGTCACTAGGCGATATAGAACCTTATTACAATTCACTTAGGTGCACCGATGGTCAGTTAGCTGTGTTGTTAATAGTACAACAAAACCGAATCCACGCATATATAATGAAATACAATAGATCCAGTCTAATTAAACTTTAGCTATAATGTGCAAGTAACAGTCACACACCGACCTAATGCTATAATCTCCCGTCTTCCATGCAATGAACAACCCAATTCTAATTACAGTTATGCAATAATAATTACCAAAGACAATGTTAAACCGCCCAGTACGCCGCTCGGCCGCATCGCAATGAGTCACGTATGCAGCAACTACTGCTTTTGATTTTAATGGGCAGATTTTGCATTCATAAACGCTCAAATTGAAATCCGAATTACTACTCATATTATAATTTTTGTGCAAAAGTTGTTTTTATTACGATAAAAACGTTTAATGGTACGAACGCTTTACTTCAATTATAGGACTTAGTTCATCAAATGTTTAGTTTCCTCTTTTAGAAGTTTAGCAATGACTAAAATCTGTTAAAATATGTGTCCCGGAACTCAACGATAACCTGGTACCGGGTGAGAGGCCAAGGTATACCAGTTATGAAAAAAATAAGTGACATTGATTTTTTTCTTAATTTTTTCATAACTGGCATACCTTGGCCTCTCACCCGGTACCAGGTTATCGTTGTGTTCTGAGACACCCTGTATAGTATGTGGGATTGGTACTTTCTTGGGGGTTGTTTACGATGTTCGCTATTAGACGATGAAAAAATAATAATAATTGTTTTGAAACGGTGAATGAATAAAAACACACTAATGAACCGGTTAATGTGACAGCGATGCCATGGCAATTTTGTCTCCCTATTGAATCTTTCAAACACCCATCTTAAAAGCAAGGTGTACAGAAGATGCCTGCAAGTAAGAAAATTAATAATATACCTACCTTTGTACAAATTTGCCACAGCGCCCGCCGAATTAGCGGATGCAATAATTACCGAACACTATAGCGGCCGACCAGGGGACCGATTTTTGACTTTCGAGCGCTCGACTCTTTCACTCGAAAACTGACAAATATTATGAAATGCTATTTTGAAATGACGATGGAAAATTTAAAAACGTGCGGTATTGACCACTCGTATTCAATTCTATCGGTAGAAAGTAAGTGCCTGTGATTATGACACTAAAATAGCATTTACTTTTATTTAATTTTCGAGCGCTCGAAAGTCAAAAATCGGCCTCCGGGTTGCTGGGGGAATCGTAATGAGAGTCACGTATGTCTCAGCGGGCTCTGATTTTAAGAGGGCGGGTTTACGGCTACCCGCAGCGGCTGCGTTGTATCAAAACCGAGTATATGAAATCAACATTTATATTAAGGACAAACGTTCATTTAGATTCATAGGCACGGAAACAAACATATTGTATGAATCCCATTATATCGCAACCACTTAATGTTATTCCCCAACTGAATCGTTTTTCCGAATTTTACTTACGGCAAAAACCCGTGTTCCTCTTAAGCTATGGAATTTTCATGATTATTATAAAAACCTAACCTAATGGGTTTTACGCGACAAGCATTTAAAAATAATCAAAAACCTTGCGTCGCAGAAAATGAAATTTTCGACAAACGGTATAATTGGGAAATGAAAGGACATTGCCGCGCATTTATAGTATGTTTGTACCAATACAAACTCGTCGTGTCACATCCATACCTAGTGTATTTTGAGGACAATAAACTACACTTCCAATACACCAAATCTTTTTTGAATTGTACAGGGAAAACGTAGATATTTCAAATTAATTACGTTATTTTGAGGTGCGTTTCTGTTGGTAAGTAAACACGTTTTGACATGTCAAAATAATGATATTTACCAACCTACTTAGTTACAATATATAGGAATACTTAAATACTTATTTTGAGATTGGCAACGGCGGTGACGTTTATGTCGTAATGGCCGGGCTGATAGACCGGGAGTTACTGACACAATTATGGCGACCCTTCAGGGGTCTAATTATATGTCGAAAAGGAAAACGATGGTCATAGCGCTGGTACCGGCGGCTCAATCGCGTGGGCGTTAATCGAACGTGTCGGATAAATTACAAAAGTCGAACGATTTGTTACACAAAAATCTTTTATTTTCAGATCCTCTTTTAGTCGCGTTCCTAATCGCTGAGTACCGCGCTATGACCATAATTTTCCTTTTCGTCATTTCGTAATTAGACCCCTGAAGGCAGGGACTGATTTCGGTTAGGGTTTTACCGGTATTCCATTACGGTACCGTAATGGTGTAAAGGTTACGCGCGCCGCGCCAACATAACAGTACCAGTAATCGATTTAAAGGTAACCGAATCCTTTATAATACCGGTTCAAAACCGTTATAAATGTTATAATAACGGTTACCGAAAAAAAATAAGCGATCTGACATCCGCACACCCGCACCTCACGCTTTGTTGCTGTGCCAATGTACTGAATGTACTGACGAAGCGCCGGCGGATTGGCAACGACAATAAAATAGAAATATCGGTAACCTTTAAAAATCGGTTCAGATACCAGAAAAAATAAAGGTTACCGTTGTATTTCGATGGCGAAATATAAAGGTTCTGCTATCGAAACCGCTAAGTATTTCAAAACCGATATGACGTCATATCGGTTATAAAACATACCGATATTTTTCTGTTATGCAGTCGCTGCCTGAAGGGTCGCTATTATTGGTATAAATGAGCGGAAAAATTGAGTCAGGATCTCCCGGTCTGCCATATTGACTACGTTTACCGACAATTCACATCAAGACAAAACCAGTGCAAGTCTGACCTCCGAACACGCTTATGACTCTCGGGAGTACAGTAGGTATACATATTTGTTGAATACATACATATTTGGGTAGGAAAAGGTTGTGAATATTATCACTGTCAATAGTTCATGAGACGATGTTTGCAATGGCGGCGCCGGAAGTTGTTATAATAGTAAATTACTTTTTTACTTCATTTCACATTTCCCTGTACATATGTAGCTATAATAAACGCAGATTCGGTAGAAAATAAAATCAAGTTTTATGACGCCTGTATGGTTGTGGCACAAATGAAACGTTGGTATAGAATTCGGCAATGTCTTTTTGTGATTGCGATAGTATTCCTATTTGTAGAAGAGCCATTCGAGATCTATGTAGGGATAATTAATCAGCCACCACCAGTTAAAACCTTGACTCGTACTTTGCCTCCCTCCGAGGCATGTAGAGTAGCAAAAATGATGACAAGCTGAAAGCGGTGCCTAGTTCCATATTTAAGCGCGATGACAAAGGAAAGTTTATCTACTGTCATCCTTTATGCACGTTATATGTGGAACAATCGATTACCACATACAAATACTTCGTCACATTTACGTGCGGTATATGTACGTGCGCTTGAAACTATACAGTATTAGGCGACGCCAAAGGAGCGAAATCGGCGGCTGGTCAAGCAGTCACAGAAAATCTAATACGGAATGACCTTGGTTCGGCCGGCCACCGTGCTTCCGGCCCTTATCCTTCTTCCTCTTATTAGTCGCTTCACTATTGGCAGAGTGGTCGTCATCGTCATGTCGGTTTATTGGAAAGCTTGACAATCCGTCGCCTTTCGTCTCTCAAAGCCGCCTTCCTAGTGCACAAATGTAGGGGTGCATCTACCGCGGACCGGATTTGGTTAGTCCATCGCAAAACCTACAGCCTATGTTACTGACACGAGTAACATGAGGAATCCAACGACATCAAAATCCATCAAACCGTTTGGACTGTAACCCGTGAAATATTATTTTCTTGTCCACATACCTACATACGCTCGAAAAACATAGCCCTCCACCTGGGTCAGACGGATAAAATCGCGATATATCAAAATATATCGCGATTTTCGCTTGTACCTGGTTTTACTCTGACGCAGTGGCAAGTGTTATTTACAGAACCCGACGAAGAGGAATGAAACCCGGACACTTGGACCCTTAATCTCGATTTATGGCGGGGAAGTTTGAATGTACAAATACAAGTGTTTGTAAAGCTATTATTGGTCCTCGTACCGATTCCTTGTTAAGATTAGAAGTGGATTGCTTGTTAAAGGTGGAACGTACTACTGAGAGGGCGTGATCTGCCTGTTTATTGGCATTAGGAGGTATTTCAAATAATGGTTTAATTCACTTTAAAATAGGCTTTTTCATTGTGAATGTTGAAGTCGTATTTAGTAACGTTTTTCACAGGACTTACCTTATTTTATTTTAACCCATAGATTAGAATTGATTGGATTAGATGTATTTATTAATTAATGTAAACATGCAATATAAATGACACTTGGTCAATTTACACGACTTCATATTATGATCGTATTTTTTATCGCACCTTTATATCAAATAATTAAACAAAGAATCAAATTATAATGGAATAGGAAAGTACAAATTAAAAATGTCAGTGTAGGAGTTAAGTAACTAAAGAATATAGATATATTAATAAAGTTCGTCAAAACATAAATAATAATCACACTGATACAAATCAATAATCAATGTCAAACACATTTGATTTTCATGACGCCATTAACAGAATAAAATAGATTTTCAAACAAAAAGTTTCTAAGTTGGCGCTTGAATGTTTCGTCAGACGATTAATTTTTTAATTTGGCGGTTACATGCTCGTAATAAGTCGGGCCCTATCACGCGCGGGTTCCTTTCCGAAAGTGCCATGCGACGCGTAACTGTTCTGAGTCCGCCTGTGGAATTAATCAGTTTTCTCTATCACCTCTACTGGTTTGAACATTTGAAGATTATTCCTTACAAACAGTACTTCTAAAATGTACAGGGAATAATGCGTCATAATATGGTGAAATTTAAACAGCATATTCAGTGAGACAGGGATAATAATAAAGTAATTAAATGAAATGCAATCAAAAAAATAACAGATCCTATTATATAGTCTAATATACTACGTGTTTTTGTCACTTTCCGTTAATTGCAAGGGGGCATAGGTTAGATCAAATAAAGTTATTTACTCTAAGACAGTAGTTTTCAATATTTTAATTTGATCAGATTTGCAGGTTTAACCACACACTCAATTATTTTGTAAAAAAATTTTTTTTTCCTTTTCCAGTAATAATTATGCTTATTTGTTTCTGTGAATCTACTCTGCAAAAGTTAACGGAAATTCCCCGGAACATCGTGTATAGTCAATGCCAAAAACTACGAACCTAAACACAATGTTCATCTTATTAATTATTTTCTTTCTCAAAGTTAAAAATAAGTTCAAAAATATCCTCAAGGAAAACGAACGAATCCGTGACAAAGAATTGATGCATAATCTGGTGCAATTTTGCTGCTAAAGCAGCTCTTCAATCGGGTAACTTCAGCACTGCATGCATAATCAAAGTTAAACAGGTATAGATCACTGAACAAATTTGACTTAAAAATAGCCCAGGCTCCTCCTTATTCTTATAGCTCCGTGAACGAATTTGCAAGTTCCAACAAGATTATTGCAGTGGAATCCTTAAGGTTGTGAATTGAATTAAAATACTATCATTAAAAGGGTAGGAATCCTGTTATTTCCAGCGTCTTTAGAAAGTTACAGCATGTACGCGTTGAGTATGTTTTTTCATTTATCATCAGCATCATCATCATATCAATAAAATAAAATAAAATGTTATGCGCATTGCCTATCCTTGTAAGTTGGGCAATACTCATATGTAATTCCATCTAGTGAATAGTTTGTCTAAGTTAATAATCTTTCTGTGCACACACTGTTTAGAATTGTAGTCCAGATCTAGACACTAAGCTTTTAATGTACTCAATGTACGACTGTAATTTGTTGTGTGAGCCTAATATCAACTGAAAGACGTCCACTGCTGGACATAGGCCTTCCCCAAAGAGTGCCACAATGACCAGTCCTACGCCACCCGCATCCAGCGGACTCCCGCGACCTTTACCAGGTTATCAGTCCACCTTGTGGGGGCCTACCCACGCTGCGCCACCTTTAATCTAGTATGGCGCGCGGTGCGAGGTCCATTCATCCGGTTAGAGTTCGTACCTATCTATAAAATATGGCGGCTAGCGGTCACTGCGGTCACTCGGCTGGATGATTAAAATTTATATTTATACAAAAAAAAAACGATATCAATATTATCAATACATTAAAAAAAGAAAACCTTTTATACATTAAAAAAAGAAAACCGGAACGTGCGAGCGAGTTAACACATAAATTGCTAAAGATACCGTAGCACTACGCTCCTAGCCGATAACATGGAGAACTCGGTATGTATAGGAAAGCGCCTACGAGCAGACCCGCTTAGCGAGCGGGTGCCTGCGCCGTAATCGCTTTCCGCTTCATACGAGGAAAATCACGGGGCCTTCCACGAGCGTAGTGCGTAGCGATTCTTGGCAGTGAAAGTAATATGCTGCTACGGACTACGGCGTAGCGCTACGAGCGTAGCGTGCCGATAGATGGGTATATATCCTAATACGTTAGCAACTTGCTTATTTGTTCCCGCGGTTAAGAGTCCTTTGGGCATCAGCCACACGCCTGATTAGTTCACTTCAGACTCCACTGGGTCTTAAGGGGGCGAACCGCTTTTGTTTCTCTAATCAACTATTTCCAGACACTTTTTTTTTTTTATAATATAGGAGGCAAACGAGCAGTCGAATCACCTGATGGTAAGCGACAATCGACGCCCATGGACACTTACAACACCAGGAGAGTTGTAGGTGCGTTGCCGGCCTTTAAGATGGGAGTACGCTCTTTTCTTGAAGGCTTGAAGGTTGTAACGGTCCGGAAATACCGCAGGCGACAATTCATTCCAGAGTTTGGCTGTGCGAGGCAGAAAGTTTCGGGAGAAACGCACAGTTGAGGACTGCCAACCATCTAAAAACGTCTCGATTTGTTTTATTTTCAGCGTCTTGAAATAAAAACGAACCACATTATCCATTAAACTTAAACGATTATTATTAGTGTATTATGGTTATATCCCGATTAAGTCACCTTGGCACATTGCAGCAAGATGTATGCATGAACACGGTGCATTCTTAAATTAACCGGGTTGTACAGAATGTACATTTTTTAAAAATTCTCGGCAAATGGATTATAACTCAACCACAGAACACCTCCACTAGAAGCCTAATGTTTGTAATTTTGTTCCCGACGCGAGTCACCAAAGCATGAGGAAGAGGTGAGGGGAAGGGCGGGTGCTAACAGCGTTGCGATTGGGCGATGCGCTCGCGCGCGGAATGCGTAGTGATGGGACATGTTCACGTACAAGCATCCTAATTTTTTAGGTACATTTTAAAGTAAAGTAAGTAACTACTTACTATACTTTTATCTTTAAGTTAAGGTAAAGTATAGATAATTTTGTTACCATAGTTCAAAAATATATTTTGAACTACGTACATATGTACGTACGTCACGTAGATCTCACTGACACTTTTTGTATGGGGAAATGACAGTCGAGTTGTCCTAACGTGCGTTCGAAAAGTTACGTGATCACTTCTCGGGTCACAAACATCGCCAGTGAACCATGGTAGGGCCCACATCATTTACTCAGTAAGCTTAGAACAGCCAAATACCTACACTACACAGGCAGTATCTTAATAGGAATTCCTGTAGTCGGGTAACTGCAATCCAGTGCTGTAGTAGACTTTATTTAAAGTAGACTTGTGAGTATAATATATTTAATTCAAGGAATTTATGGGAAAAATTCAGTCAAAGCTTCGCTTTAATGGCTGGTAATTATTTCGTGGTTGATTTTATTATTGAATGCGTAAACCATCACTTTGCTCTGCTTTTTATCACCGCAGTAATTTAAAAGCTTTTTTGTGTTACGCCCACTTTCAATATAGATTAAAAGATTGAACAGGTCAACCATATCATATTATTAGTAGAAATGGGTTGCATAGCAATTTTAATGAGACATTGCTATCAATGTTTTATTAAAATTGCTAAGCACTATTGCTTATATGATTTTATCAGGACAAAACATTTATTCTCTCACGTCTTTTGTGGACACTTTAAGAGTCCGCAGTAAGCTCGGTCGAATTTCACCTTCCCATACAAACGTAGTTACGCTCTCATTTTAAAACTACGTGTTGGATTGTGACGAAACTTTGCATATACAATGACATGAGGTATATGTCTATAATTAGTTTATATGGTTCCAGTTTATAAAACAAACGAAATACAGCAAAAACAAGTTTTGTATGAAAAACTTAAATTCGCTGTTTTTTTTTACTATGGTATCTGAAGCTACATAAACTCACTACAGACATAAATATACCTCATGTCATTTTATATGCAAAGTTTCGATACAATCCAACATCGTTTTAAAATGAGAGCGTAACTACGTTTGTATGGAGAATCGAACTTACTGCGGACTTTTAATGGTGAAAATATTTAGTAGCAACTGATTATGTCCATATATTGTTTTATCAAATTTTATTTCTGCTTTTTTGTTTCAACTACATTACTGACACAAGCATCATTTTATAATTGAGTATCGATTTAGTTACAGAATAGCATCGTAGAACAAGAGTGCCTATGCCTATCTTAGGATTAGGTCGTCAAAGCGGAGCCCGGGCTCGTGTAGGGATACAACCGGGAATAAAGCTAGGGGTTCATGATAGCATAGTTTCAGAAAAAAAAGACAGTCAACAACCCCATTTCAATAGTTTACTTAAACCGGTTGAAACTAATTAGGAGTCACAAAATTAGAACCACCGTGCCATTCGGTGCAGTCCCAATTCAGTCAGCACTAACTTTCGGCAAATTTCCAACATTTGGAAAGTTCAACCTATTACTCTTG
This sequence comes from Epinotia bilunana, assembly GCA_947049275.1. Lineage (NCBI taxonomy): Eukaryota > Metazoa > Arthropoda > Insecta > Lepidoptera > Tortricidae > Epinotia > Epinotia bilunana. The sequence continues at coordinate 24,039,369 of OX346259.1, read as the reverse complement.
CATGCATGCATGAAATTTATTTCGTAATTCAATTTTACAATGCAGTTAAGTTATAGGTACATACTTTTAACTGGTAGTTTTTTTTTTTTGTTTTAGGTATGTTCGAAGTTTAAAAGAAGACAAGTATACAATAGACTAACGGTAGGTACCTAACTGTCGGTCTGCCTAATTAACTGTAAGGGAAACTCGGACAGTTACGCGGTTCGCACAATTCCGTGATACTCACTTTCTGGCTTGTTGTGGAGTTATATGAGTGTTATAATGTGAGAGTTATAGTTAAACGTTATGTTGGGAGCATGTCCTCTTTCCGTTTAAGGTCTCATTTAGATTAAAGTGAGCGAGATTGCACCATTTTGTAACTCAACTCGTGGTTTCGTCACTGCGTGCAAGATGAGAGAATATGGTCAAGATTAATTTAAGGTTTTAAAATAAAAAAACGCATTAATTATGAAAATTACAACATGGGCAGACATGGCAGAAATTAAACTCGTGAAGTCTTTTAATTTTTGATTAAAACTTATCGTTCGCTATTTGTGATAGTTTCAAATAAATTTATTTTGATGCGAGACAAAAAATAACTAACACAGTATCCTGCAATTCTTCGAGTTCGCGGGACTTAACCAAGAATTGTGGTAAGTGGCGATCAGAATAGAACAGCGATGGTCGCAGTGATATAAGGGCTCTCAAGCCCGGAAGCCACTACCAGAATTATAATAATAGGTCTAACAAGGGAGAAGCCACTTGGAACCTAATGATTCGAATAACGAGGTCATTTTCAAAAGGCACGATACCCTTCTCAAACACTCAAAATACCAACAGATTTGGGAAAACGTTATTTTAAAAGAATCAAACAATGAACAAATTGCTTGAAGGCAGAACCATGAATTTAAATAAGGAAATCTAAATTCAGTGATTGTTCTCAATTCCGTGTTTGAAATGTAAAACAGGATGGCTATTGGCTTCTGCTTGTTTGCTCGTTTACGTCTGCGCGGAACGAGTGTCGTGTGCTATCGAAGCAGTATTCGCTCGGATCGGAAAAAGGTTATCGACAAATAATAAAAAATATATGCCAACTTACGATCTCAAAACGTGGCTCAAAATTTTCACGCGGAAACACAATATTTAACTATGTGGATATGTTAAACTTATATTTGACAGAAAAAGCACATATTTTATGCACGTAAAATATGGACCAGTCATGAAATATCTCATAGATAATATAGCTAATGAGTAAGCTAATATGTATAGATTATTATTTTTTGTACCTACTGTCATGAGTAAGTCATGACCAAATTGGAAATCTCAACATTGCTTGCAACTGCAGTAACAAAGTTGACACTAATTTGACGATCCACATAGTGTTTTGGGCGACAAAAGGGTGGTTGCTAACTGGAAAATATAAACTGTTAGTTTGACACGTTCACTGACAACTAATTCGTAGCCGATGCCGTGGTTTTGCCGCAATGTAGAGGAAAGCGCCTACGAACAAATCGCCCGCTAGCCGGTAGCTGGCAGTCAATTTGTTCATGAAAAAGATCGTCGGAAGGGCGTCGTATGCTAGCATTTTCATACCTTGGTTTTATGTCACCGGTGCTGAAGTATATAAAATGATCTTACACATCTGCAGCAATCTTTATGAAATAAAAAGTCTGTGGAAACGTTTGTAACACAAAATCCACATTTTTATTAACCGTTTTTACATCAAGCCAGTTACGGTGCGTAACGTTATATTCCTATTGGCCAATAACAACCTAGGGAATAAATTATTACGAGGAAGAAAATGCGCGTGATTCTAACATGAAAAGGGATATGAAAACATTGCAATGCTGCCAGCCTTCAGGGCACGCTGCCCTCAGAAGGTGATTTGGGCCAAATTTTTATTTATAATTATTTTAATCCTAGTTTCTAATTTACTTTAAGGTATATTATATTATTCTTGTTTTTACACCTTTGTTACTGAAATATTTCTTTATCATTTCATATTCCTTTCTCGTATAACTGGGAATGTGTGAGTGAGAGATGATGGAGGTAGTGATATTGCATCGCATCTCAGTACAGGGTTGATATTCACTACCTATCTGTACCGACCACTTCTGTACGTAGCCTGAGGCAAAGTGGAAGTCTGCCCTCCGATTAAGCGTAGTGGTTACGTATTTTGGGGTCAAGATATGCTAGTAGATAGTGAGTGGGGTGGGGAGTCGAGATAGGTTGTGTATAGCAACGTCATGCTCGTGATGTAAGTTCGACCCTTTTCCCCAAATTTTATATTCGGCGTTTATCTATTGGGTGCCGCTCGTTGTTTTCTTTGCATGAAATTGACCATACATATGTTTAACTTTTTGTGGTTTATTTTATTATAGGTATGTAAACAAGCGACGTAGTCATTTTATGATTACAGTTTTTGAAATAGGATTCGTAGTTCCGTAGATTACACCCTACGTGCAAAGTAAACCTTGCAGATTTTTCGTCTTTATAATATTAACCATAGATTATTAGATGTTAACTTTATGTTTTTTTTTGTTCAACTACAGCCTATGGTAGCGAGCGTCATAATAACGAGTAACCAAATCCAATTTGAGTTCACCACACATGATGACGGTACATCTCAATCAATTGCACAAAGCCGATTATCCCACCAAGACAACGTACAAAAACGGACGCATGACAGGCATTGTGTCACTTTTTGTTCCACAAACCCTTATTTTCTTTCCTCGAATTCGCTCAATCCCTATCCTCGACAAAAAATACCTTAGAATTAACACAATCCCTGTATATTTCGTGGGTATTATATATATTCTGGAACGCGAGGTAGTGTTAATGAGAATCGCTCTGGGTGGGGTTGAAGAATGTTCGCGACCTAAAAACTCTTTCAGCCACATTCAAGTAGGTATTGGCGCTAGAACTTATCTTCATTAATCAACAACTTCGTCGAAGGCTTTCTCACAAACGTAGGTATATAGCGATTGTACGGGTCCGAAGTGTGGAGTTATATGTTTTATAGTTAGTTCTTAGTGAAGATAGGCATTATATGTTTTTAGCAATGCAGTGAATCCGATAAATAAATTATAGCAAAAGTAACCCGAAAACTCCTAGGTTGAACTCTTAAATTTAGACACAATATCTTTATAATGGGTATATAAAGATGGGTATATAAAGATCTTTAATGTACATATCTTTAATGTGTTATATTTCCCTTATACACAACCATCAACCCAAAATTCCCTTAAATATATGTCACTTTGAAGTTTGTGTTTGTGAGTCAGTGTGTATTGATACATTTGTACGTACATGTTACATCTGCATGTTACATTTTAACAACTTCTATATATAAATTCTACCAACAGAACACACTCACGCTCAAATACCTTTTTCAATTCGATTAGTTGTGGCCAATGCTTTCTTCGCTTAATATTACCATACATGCAGATAAGTACTTTAATTTAATAGTAGCCAACATTCCATAGCCGCAAAAAACCGAAGTATGAACAAACACTAGCGTAGCATAGGTATATATAATTATATATATATTTAACGATTTTGGAACAAATGAACTAGGTAATAAAGGTATCTTCGGAACCATTTCAGATGTCATATAAAGTTAAGGGTCCGCAGTAAGCTCGGCCGAATTTCACCTTCCCATACAAACTTCCACTGCTGGACATAGGCCTCCCCCAAAGAGTGCCACAATGACCGGTCCTGCGCCACCCGCATCCAGTGGACTCCCGCGACCTTTACTAAACGAAACTTTGCATATACAATGACATGAGATCTATGTCTGTAATTGGTTTATATGATTCCAGTTTATAAAATAAACGAAATACAGCAAAAACAAGATTTGTATGAAAAACTTATTTTCGCTGTATTTTTTTACTATGGTATCTGAAGCTACATATACTAATTACAGACATAGATATACCTCGTGTCATTTTACATGCAAAGTTTCGTTACAATCCAACACGTAGTTTTAAAATGAGAGCGTAACTACGTTTGTATGGAGAATCGAGCTTACTGCGGACTCTTAAACCTTATAAAAACTGTTTTTTGTTAAATTAACAAAGGATGATGTCACAGTCTAAAGTAATATTCGGATATATAAACATATGATTTTAAATTCACATCCGTACTCTTCTCGAGTTAAGAAGTATTTTTCTTTCTTTGCTATTAAATTTATAAAAAAAGTAACTACTTACCTACAAAAAATCATGCAATAGCAGTTTTACTAAATGACCCTTTTTTTAACCTCGTATACATTTTGTACTATAATAGTATCAGAGGAGTGACTCTGCTATAAGTTATAAACAATAGTTGGATAAGAATCTTGAGAATTAAGCTAATAAAAGCAACGAAACTAAAATGAAGTAGGCCTCAGCAGCAACGAAGAATCAGTACCGATAAATTAAAAGTGTACGGTATTTCTTATCATAGGTTTTGTAGCATCTGTGAATTACGGAGTTAGCAAAGTAATTCGTTATGTTGGGAGCCCCTGAACGGGCCCTGGGGCTGTGTAGACTTCTACACGACTTGTTTGTGGGAAGGTGGAATAAGGATGCGTAGGTATAATAAATACAGATACAATTTGAGAATAAACATTCGAACGTCCTTAAATAAAGAATTTCGTTACGAAAAATATATAATTAATTTTGTTTGTTGGTTTATTTGACGTTACAGATTGGGACAGACGGTTTTCAAACAGAAGGAATTCAAAGAAATATATGTTATAATTGCATAATAAAGACTTATTTGACGTTGAAGTAGCAATAGGTAAATATACAATTTAATTAATCTGAAAGTTGAATGGATAAATTGTTTTATAAACTAGTTCAGCCCCCGTGGGGTGCGGGGTTAGAATAACGCCATCTCCCCTTTTCCCCTGTCTGCCGATGGGTGTCGTAATATGTTGACTAAAAGATGGGATTGAAGTGCGTTGTAGACAAAGGACTAACAACCAAACACTTATAATATCACACTATCTCTGTCGTTACAATTTATATCTACAATTGCTGGATGCGGCGATAAAACATAAAGTTCTGTAGGGCCAACCCTTTTTGGGAAACCAGACGTGATTTATGTATGTTTTATGTATACTAGCAACTCTCGTGCATCCGTAATTCACAAAAAAGGCAGATGAAGCCAGGGTTTAAAATTTAATTGCTGCATGAAATCCAATCCATAAAATTTGTGAAGAATAGTATTATCGGATATGGACTAGCATACTTGGTCTAATATTAGTGTAGCTAATTGCCATCCTTTTGCAAATAAGACATAAGACGACTTCAAAACAATTTACAACAAAGCTACTTGGGAAACGATACAACAAACTAAACCAGCTACCAGAATAATGTTTTTGCATCAGGCAAATTCGGAAATATGACTAGGCCCGTAGTGTCAATCAATTGCCGTATTATGTGATTGACATGTTTGTTTGAAACTTGATACCGCATATCAATATCGCCCCGTCAAATATGGAAGTGGCCTCTGCCTTTGTACATCAGAATCACAGGGAAACCGAAGTTTCTCAAACGTTATCGCATTTTATGTAAAAAAAAGCTTATAATATGTAAAAGTACATTAACTTCAAAACTATTTCACAATTTGCTTATTTCGTAAATCTAAACAAAGGCCCGAATCCGACTTATCATTACCTACGATACAATGAATAACTTACAAATGTAACGAATTATACTCACAAAGACAACTGAAGACATATTTGTGATCTCATACCTGAAACGAAAAGAACAGAATTGTTAGATATCGCATACATACTCGTAAAATACAGCCTTATAATAAGTATCATGTCGATAAAATTTTAAATACGCGAAAATTTACATGACATCCAGAAACTTCTTAGACACACCTATAATGATGAGTGAGTACCAAATACTTGTAGTAATTATATATCAGTAAATCTAAAAGCAACTCAGCTACTTCCTGTCTCACTCGCACTGTGCAAATTAGAAAACGGATAGTTGTTGCATTCACGTCGCGTCGCGGTGTCAGCCTTGGTAGCCCCTAGCAGTACCTAGACTTAACAACTAAGCAAATTCAACTACTTATAGTACATAATTCGGGCTCCACAGAAGTAATCGTGCATAATTCTGTAAAAGTGTGATGTCACTTCTATTGGGTACACGTTAGGGGTGGTAGTTGCAAAAAAATGTGTCTGTATACCTAGATATGAAGTACGATAGAACTGGCATCTAGTATAAAATGCTCGGCGTAAAAGTCCCGTCTCCTCTATTGATTTTATCGCAGCCAAACTTCGGTTTTATGCCCGTCTTCACTTTTCTTAGACCGACGTAGCGTCGTTAATCTAAATCTATAAGTATATGGATGCGTACGCACATTATATAGACATGGCGGCTGGCTCTCGCTGAGTCATGAAAGCTATGGAACATTAATTTTAGAAGCCACATCGCGTTGGTGGGCATATTTACGCAAGCTTTGGCTTAATTATGGTTTGAACTAAGGCTAATGATACGCCATCCAATTCTACTTGGTGTTTGCTGAAGATGTAGGTTCTTACAAGGAAAGGTTTGCTGTGGATAAACAATAGGAACGTATACATTTATGTTTTTACAAGCCGAATATTTTAACTAAAATGGCGTTAAAATCATTTTCTTTATCTGTCACTTTGACATTTGTGTTCCTCAAAAATGGACAAAGCACATTTTATTTAGCAGAGGCATTTTAAGTTTTATTAATAAAGGGATTAGAGACTCTTCTATCTAGATGTTCTTCTATGAAATCTTGCAAGTTGGTATTACTTAGATACTTACATACAATCAGCCATAATAAAATTATAGTTAATTGTGTCTTTCTAATAATTATGATTAAGTTCAGCAGAAAATATTGTAGCCAGCAGTACAAAAAAGGTGATAAACCGCCTTCAACCAATATAAATAATTGTCAACTTTACAGTCGATAAAGTTTATCACCCCATTAGTAACATAATTAAGGTTACAAAACCGGACCGGACACGTAAAACATTTCAACAGTAACATTCCAGTCTTATTTGATAAGGGCAATCTGTTTTATTTTTCGGAACCCTGCACATTATGGCATCTTAAATTTAATTTTCTACGTAACAAGCGGAATGAAAAGTCTAATAACTCTCAGTGTAAAACTTAATTTTCTCGGTACCTTAACTTCTAATAGGTGTACACCGTAAAACTAGTACACCGTGTTATATTTCTCGTAGATTCTTTAACACTTTCGCGACCAGGAGTTGCTACGCGCTACGCTCGTAGCCAATCCTGTGGTTTTCTTCGTATGTAGCGGAAAGCAAATACGGCGTAGGCGCCCGCTAGGCGGGTTCCTGGTAGCGAAAGTGTTAAACAAGGTGTATTTGAATCAACGTTTACATAATCATAATAAAAACATTGTTATTACCGTTGAATGAGTAGCCAAGTGGCAGCATGGCCTACCTTATCGAATATCGCGAGTTTGAAATCTGCCATGAGAATTGATCTCAGGTACTAACACATAGGTGTGCTCCTTAGAGCGCGCACTCGTTCTGATAAGATGGGGTTTAACGGGTGTGGAAGCGAGCGCGGGCGACATCATGGTCGTAGTAATATATCAAACCGATATGTCGAGTCAAATACACCTATAGGTGTATGTTTGTAGGGGATGAATAGATACCGGTTCCCGACGTGAGCGCTTAAAGTGACAAAAGACTCGCAGAGAGGCTGGTATTAGCATACGCAGTGGCTCTATAAAAGCTTGATCCTGTGCCGTGGCAAGTGCATATTGCTTTTCTGGAATTCCTGATTAAAACTGGAATGCGTAATGAAGTGCATCCTTTTACCTAACTGCCTACGAGCATTTTGGCGTTATTTTTTGTAAAATAAAAACCGATTATTGTCATTTTTGATGATCACTTTGATCTAGTCGTTGTAGTAAGTCCTTGGGGTAAACACGAAACTTTTCGAACAAGCGTTAGGACAATTCAGTCGACATTTGTATGGACAAAAGTGACATTTAGATGTACCTGACGCACGTACAATGCGTTACGTAAAAGAGTAGCCTACCTATGAAGCCAGCTTACTTTTGCTCTGACTTTTTGGAAATGATTTATGTTTGTATGCTTCCTACTAAATAAAACACTTGACGTGAACTTTATATACCTTATTTACGGTTTTACATACACCTTACTTCGCCAATGCTTGTACTCCAACTGTGATGCGTCCTATTTTCACAAGCATATGAAACTCCTTGTGTATAAATAAACACGCACATCCAAGCTCTCATTGGGGACATGTAGGAAGTGCTTGTCAATTATCTGTGCTATTTCCCAGAAAGGGAATATTCCCATGTTACTGTTTGTATTGAGACTAATGTAAGGGAACTACGAGTATCTGAATATTGGAATATAAGGACAATACAATAAATGAGGCGAAAGACAACGTGGCATTTACACGGTTTATTACTTCTTGTATTGTAGATGCAGTCCTAAGTCTGCGTCCACGCAACGATCTCTTCGAGAAAAACAGTATCGATTATGACTGTCACTTATTTCGATTTGCCACATTTCAATCAGCTTGACGCTTTTGGTTCGGGAAAGTAACGAAAAGTCTAAGTATTACTGTAGAATCGGTGTAGTTGCTCACCAGAATACAAAATAAAATGTCGGATACCCATAAATTTGCTGTCATGACTGAAAAATTGCTGATCAATGGACCGCTTAAAATTGCTGATCATTGGACCGCCTGACTGGTTTTCAATATAAAAATGATCAGATCAGTTCTTTCGGCTCCTCAGAGTCATGCCTCTGTATAAAAAGTGTTAATATTGACTGAAGTGTTAATAATTAAGATAAAGCTTTAAAAGGAAAGTTCCGTGTTACAAGATTTTATTAACTTGGGTTTAAGAAAGAGTTTAGGTTATTAGAGTGTAGTTTATTTCCTGGCTGAAAACTCGTTTTACAACATGAAGGAATATCTAAGTTATAAGGTTTAATATTGTTAGTGTGTCTTAGTTTTTAAGTCCTAGAGTACCTGAGTACTTTATAATTATAATATTGCTGTGCCCTAATGGGGTTTATGCTGGAACATGTAACTACTTATAAAATCTTGTAAAACCCATAAATGCAATAAACGAATATGAATATGAATATGAATAAAAGTCAGTTAGTTGCTGTTTTGAATGTTTATTTTCCATTTTAACTGATTTCTTTGACTGAAATTTCATTATATAGTAGCCAATTGTATGTTCAAATTACAAACAGTACTCAATAACGAAACTAAGCCAATAAAAATAAAACAAAGAGCCAATAAAATGAGCCCAAAACTATACAATTTTATCTTACACAATACAAAGTATCAACAGCTAATCAATATAGGACATCAGGCTATCATTGGAGAAGAGAATCCCAATTTACCGTAAATCACAAGATGAAAAAATCCCATTTTCTCGTATCATGTGAACAAAAATCACCCTTACAGAGGAATCGTCGGCAATATTTCGTCAGTAGCTACTCTCACGGACAATCTAAGGCCGGTCCGAGTGATAGAGGATAAAAGTTTAATTCTCTCTACACTGAAATAGGGATTACAAATTATTTGATGTGGAAAATCAAGATGACTTATTTCGGTAGACCCACATTTCACGACACATACGAAATAAGTAGGTAAATATGGGATCCTGTTGTTTTACCAAATTTATTTTGGTCAAATTTCATGTCCCAAACCAAGTTTAGCAACTATTTTGTTTGCCAATGCAAACTTTGGCACAATTTTAATACGAATATTTTCATTACGTCAAATATTCATTCAGCAAAATATTACTACGAAAAATTACATTATGACATTTGGTCTTTTAGCAAATGCTTTAATAAGGCAAAAAAACATTAGACAATAGACATTTAGTCATGATATGGCAAACTATAAATAGACAAAAATTCACATTTAATTGGGTTATGAAATTTTAACAAAATACTATTAATAAAACGGCACGGTCCCTTAAATAAAAAATGCACGGTCAGGTAGGTCGGTAGGCCAGGGCGTTAAATTAGGTAATGGCAGCCAAAGAAGGGGGGGTCGGGGGGGTGGAGGAGATAAATTAGGTTTGCCAATGAATTATTTGTCAAGTGTTAATTTGGCAAACGATTATTTGGCAAATGAAATTCTACGATTTTTTTATGGGAAATGATAATTTGTCCATTTTTTTGGTAAAACAAAGGTAACCCGGTAAATATATTAACCGTGGTGATATAAAGATACCCACTGTTAGGGTGGTACCACGGGTAAGAAAGGGATTTGACCTTTACAATATAAACAATAATAAAAAAATATCTCCATAAACGTACGTCGTACACAGCTTGGTTTCAAAAGTAATCTTAAGATAACAGAATTTGAATGTTACAAACGGCATTGAAAGGCTCAGTAATCCGAACCCGAACGAAATACCCGGTTGAAACCCCAGCGGGCAAAAACGACGGTGAACTTTTTATTAACTATCAGCTATGTTAAACCGGGTCGCAAAAAAACATTCGGACGCTTTTAGCCTTTATGCAAGTAGAAATATAAATGTTTGTTTACGTAGTGTGTTTAGTTCTTTAGGTAAAATAAGCGTCGTAATTATAAGGCCGACTATCCACCAGAGATGTCCGGTGTGTTTTCATATAAATATTTGATATCTCACATGCATTCACCCACAGATCTTGAATGGCATTATCATATGATATACCAGTTAGTATTCTCAGTGGGATTTTTTTCCATTCTATGATTCTAGTTCTATTTACATTGGATGATAAAACTCAAGAATTAGATTTGATGCAAAAATTTTTCAAATACTTGCGATAAATTGTCATACGTGTCGTCAAATACTTGCGATAAATTGTCATACAATGTCTTCAAATACATATTTGCGTTAAATTAAGCACGTTTGAAAGACGCCAGAGATGAAATCGTATTTAAGGTATTTTTTTTCTTTGGTTCAAGATCTTCACGTTTGAATTTCATAATAACCATTTCGTCATAGCAGTTAGACAAAGCAAGCAGAAATTGTCGCAAACAAAACTACACGAAAAGGGGAATAATAAATATAAAAATTAGGGCATGCTGTTAGCGCCGGTCCATAGTTTAACGACACTGGTTTTATGTTGCCATTCTGCCCTCGGAACCTATATAAGTATACCTACACTTTTATAGACTGATTTAGATGAGACTGGATATACCAAAAGTATACCATACCATACCTTACAAAAAAAATCTCTTTTTTTGCCTCTACGTGTATCCGACTAGGCGTATGCCCCTCTCTCTCTCTCCTTGAACTCCCTTATCGCTATCTCATCCCTGCTTTCTGGTATCGAGGTTCCTGAACGGATGAACCTTGCAGTGGTTCTTAGCCATGTTTAAAATGTAGGGGTGTTTTTATAATTTTAAATTGTGGTCTTTTCTTAGGCACTATCACAAACACATTCTATGCCTTTAATACATTGTCCGAATCAAACGAATCACGCAATTTTTTAGGAGACCCACCATTGTTTGTACAACAAAAAATATCGCCAATATCCCCATAATGTACGATTCCCACCGAACGGGCAGGGCCGGGGCACGCCTGAGCGCAATTCACAACTTGGCAAAGGAATTTGGAATTTGAATTTAATACATACGTTACATTTCGTATTTGAATGGATTTGCGGCCGGTCGGATCCTCGCGGACATGGACGGCAGCGCTCGGCTGTCGTCGCGTCTGACCGGTTCCGTCCAGCCCTTGCCTACTGCTCTCTATTAAAACGCGGTGCTCGCGATCCGTTGCGATGCGGCGCCACGCGACCCGGCCCGGCCCGTTCGGTAGGAATCATACATAAAGGGGAATTGAAACGCGACCTTAGCCCGGCGCCGCGCAGTCATTTGCAGGACAACTGCTTCTACTATATTGGGGGAGGAGGACGCCACAACGATTTGTTTTCTCACCAAAATGTTTGGGCACAGGCGCTAACGATCCTTAATTTGAATAAAACAATAGGTATTGTTAACTTCTCTGTGAATTTGGGTTACAGCGCCGAGAACATACAAATTCTTGTCCTGCGAGGTCATTAACAGAAAGGTTATGGTAACCATTAAAAGAAGTAGAATCTGTAATAATGTAAAATAGGTAAGTATCAAATTGATAAACGAAGAATTGAGTTTACTCCCACATCAAACTATCTGCGTTCCAAGCGTGAAAGACTGATACACTTTCGCATTTATAATATTAGTATTAGTATGGATTAGTAATAAAGGTATACATATTCCTAGCCTATCTTAAAGTTACCTATATTCTGCAAACAAGTATAGTTTCGAAACTATGGTTGATTAAGCTTGGATGGAGCTTCATTTATTAACAACACCTCATCTCGCCACTACATTGCTGCATCCTTGCTCGCACGAGTTTAATTTCTAGCTGCTATAATTTACCCACTTTCTATAGCTGCTTGCTAGCTATATGAGATCAGAGGGGTAGTCATCTAACGTTTCCAACGCGCGTCAGTTCAGTCCAACTGTCATTTTTCCATACAAAATTTGACAATTAGATCTACCTTACGTACGTACCCGTAGAGGTAGACCGCCTGTTGTCTACCACTATCTACATGTTATTGTATTGTTTCTCTTTCTAACTGCTTTGTTTGTGTGATATGTGCAATAAAGAGTATTTGTATTATACCATACGTTACGTGATCGACCTGCTGGCACTGATGTTTAAGCCTACGGTCAATTGGGTTGTCGAAGTAGTTATATTTCATACTAGCTTCCGCCCGTGACTTTGTCTGCGTGGATACGGGATAAAAACTATCCTATATTTTAAGTCAGGCTATAAACTATCTTCGTGCAAAATTTCATCCAAATCGGTTAAGCCGCTTAAGCGTGATTGAGTAACAAACTAAACATCGCATTTATAATATTAGTAGGATAATAACTTATAACAATTGTACTTGTATTCATATGTATGTGAGTGTGTAAGGTATTTGTAAATATGTATGAGCCTTGTTGCCTGAGACAAATAAATAAATAATAATTACACACAGTTAATATGCAATTTGCATGAAATGCCATGCTTGACTCAACTGTGTCGTTGCCACGATACTTATTCCACGTAGAGTTGAGTCATGCCGTTACGCTGGTAAACGTAAATCTCAGATTACTTAGAATCTAAAGCAGAATGATTGTATCCACATTTAAATATGAATGGAATAGTAATTATGATACCATCAATTCATGCTATAATTGCCAACTTACACGAAAACTGGAATTATCTTGTAAAGAAAAAGCAAAATTTTTTTTTTTGTGTAGGTACCTATGGAGTCTTATAAATTTTGCGTAAGGCAAGTACGCCACCGGGGTAAGTGCGATTTCATCAAACATATTGGTAATGTACCTACAAATATTTTAGTACTACTTGACTAGGGTTTTTGTACATTACAAAACCGGGTTTTCCGGTTTATCGGTGATTTTTCGGTTTTACATATAAAAAGTGAAAAAAAACTGCATTTTATGAATTTAAACTTTAATATTCAGTCATTTAACAATGGATATAAAACCTTTTTTATATTTTATAATTATTAGGAACAAAAATTAAAAATAAAATAACTAAAATGATAACCTCCATGCACTTCTGGAACGCAAAATTAACTACAAATAGTTATCATTATAACACAAAACATCGTATATTCCTTTTACGAAAGTAAATACTTATTAAATACACTTAACATTTGAGATCAATATTAATTTCTTTCATAGGTTAAGTTACTAAATTGGAGATCAGTGAAAAAAATAATGTAATTATAATCCTTCTTCTCGCCTTCTTTCAGCCAGCAGGCAATTAAGAATAAATCATTATAATAACCCACATATAGAGATATTCGTTGCAGGGATAAGTTCACATTTGTTTGTACACATATAATTTTCAATTTTTCATAGTTTGCATTTACCTTGTGGTTCGTACAATAAAAAGTTCGACTGCTAGTATTAGACTATTGCTAATAACTTTACTAATTGGTAGGCTAAATCAACTATCAAGGCAAGCGATTATTTTTGGTTTTTCTTTACAAATTGATAATGGGATCTTAGGATAGAGAGAATGTCTAATGTATCATCACTCAGTGATGTTCTTAAGTGGTTACAGAGGTATCCTGCTGACGAAAACACCCTTTCGGACTACACTGGTGGGAGGCACTTTCAATAAACTGTTATAAATCTGTAAAAGGTTTTTGCCCCTAACAGCTCCGTTTTCGTAACACTCCGATCATGGTTGACATTTTGATGTGATTGTGTTGCAATTGTTAAAAAATATCTCGTTCGGTATGTATATTAGCTAATTTTTATTAATTAAATTATATGTTCTATTCTATATTTACTAATAAACTAAAAAGTAGAAATTACAAATAGAAGAAGAAGTTATAAGTAGTAATAAACTGATAATCAAAGTAATAATTACAACTATCAAGTATTTAAGTGTAAAACCGAAAAACTCGAAAAACCGTTTTTTTCAAATTTGAAAGCCGGTTTTCTCAATCGACGAAGAACCCAAACATAGGCCTCCCCCAAAGAGTGCCGAAATGACCGGTTCTCTGTGATAAGCGCATTTACCCTATTGGCGCTCTTGCCCCGACTAACCATATCATATGTATATGGCAGTAGCGATAAGGAGGCGTATCGCTGCTGAATGAAGGTGTTAAGAGCGTGCAATCAAAAAGTTCGTATTTTAGCTAACGTAAGGCTTTTTCAAAGGCCATAGTTTCGTTCAAATGATTGCATTGTTAAAGTAAACTACTGTTTTGTATAGATAAACTCTTATTCTAGACCATACCATTGCTATAATTCTATTTATATAAACGGTTATTTAATACAACCAGGTTTTCGTCGGATTGTTTTGCAAAAATACGCGTCAGAGCTATCTTTCAGGTAGAATACTTCCATTTTAAACTTTCAAAAACGTATCGATGTTTGCCTTTTACAATGGAATATATAGTCTTTTAGTACATACCAATCGCACTAGTTCTAAAATATTGGGTTTTCCTATTAAAAAATATTACTACATAATGTCTAATTCGGTTAGTTTAAACATTTTTTTATTCAAGTATTTGATGATGTTTTGGAAATCAAACATTTTATTATAAAACTACAGGACTTGTTTAATATTACGTGATTTTTTTTACGCTTATGGGTGACCCAGTTAATTTAGCCCATTTTTTAAAAACCACTATATAGCCGCGAGCGAAAACGTTGTTCAATTCATTACGCGCCGGGCCTTCCCAAAGAACGGACGTATCGCTCTCGTCGCTGCCCAAAGGTCGGTGACCGAGCGTACCCGACATGCGCCTGACCAGCTGTAGTGCGTCCGCTACTGATTGATACTTGGTAAGTAATTTTACATGTTAAGTAAGTTTATTTATTTTATTGTTTCACTAAACACTAAAGTGATATAACGTTTTATAGAAATGGGTAATAAACGAAAATTATTTGGGATGAAAAAATCCAATAATACTACGTACGGCCAGACAAGTTAAAAGTTAAGTCACCAATATTATTCATATTATTTATGTTTATACCCCACTTACCTAGGGGTTATGTAACAATTGTATGAAATATTTTCGAGTTAGTAATCGTTTTATAAAATTCGTCATCATCATCATCTTAGCCTGCGGCGCACGCCGCGCCCAAACCTTTACACATAGAAAGCTGAAATTTGTCATAGAGGTATCTTTTATGATTTTTACTAGGGGTAAGGCTAAATTTATAGGGGATGAGAAGGGGGGTGCAATTCTGAATTTAAAAAACTTTGTTTTTTAAACTTACGATCATATAACTGGGAATATACTCTTCAAAAGATATGAAAGAACATATCATGTTTCACTGTTTTAGAAAATTCTACCCATAGAATGCTGAAAAAGGGGTTGGAAGTTTGAGTGGGAAAACGTTATATTTAATCCTACGGTTATGAAACTTAGAAAATGTACTTTTCAAGGGAAATCAATGTTTTCGGTAATTATTTTTGTGGTAAAGATGAACTTTATTTTCAGATAGAAAAAAAATGAGAAAAACCGTCGAATATGGGTGAGGACCAAATTCTTTGCCAGGAGTGGACGTCTTTCGGCTGATATGATGATGATGATGATATGTGATACTGCAAAAACAAAGGATATTGCACAGGACAATCAAGGAACTCCAAAAAGAGCTCTTTTGGAATATATGTTGCCATATGTAATGCCAGTTCGGTGTGGACAGAAGAAGAGTTCCAGCTGTAAGACTGCAAAAATGAATAAAGATGACTGGTTTTGGAACGAGAAGATGGAGCCAAAATTAATATTGAAAGAAATGAAATGGTTGATGGGAGAAAAGTAGGTCAATGTCAATTAGGGACATACTTACCTAGGAGAAACTTAAAATATAGATAGATTCATTTATTTATTTTAGAAAATAACATGATTATTTTATTTTGATCAAAAATAAAATGGGTTCACTAAAAGATCGTCTATAGGTATAATAATTTGAACATTTTAAACTACACGAGTGGCTCGGATTTACTCGGACCAATATACGTACGGCTTGCGTTTGTAATTTAAACACTGTTAGAGTCAGTCGAGTCTCCATACAAAATTATACCGTATGACATAAGAAAATAAGTGCGTCATCATCATACCCTAGCGTTATTCCCGGTTGTGCCCTAAAAGGAGCTCAGGCTCCGCTTTGACACCTAATCCCAAGATTTGGCATAGGCACTAGTTTTATAGTAAGTGCGTAAGTTTAATAAAATAAAAACATTTAAAACTACAACTTAAACTGATTTTTATTTCCTACCTCACTATAAAGTGAAAGTATAACAATGATCAAGAAGGGTCGGTCCAACAGCACGGCAGCACTTGAACCGCACGCACACAGTAAACATCGTAGTGTGGGTTGCTAATCATAGCCGCTCGCAGGCGATCGCGACTTTGTCGAGTTGTAACGAAATGTTTGCACGCTCTTAAGGGCTTGACTACAAAAATCCTTATAGCCTCCACGTTATCTTACCGTACAACACGAGCGTGCTTAATCTTTCGCAGCGATATTTTAGGTAGTGACATGCTTTATATTAATAGCTGCCTTCACGTATATGTGATCAGATACACTGCGTAAGAGCCTACGACAAATTGTGTTATAATGAAGACAGAGTGCTCCCAGCCTCCGTAATACTTGAATAATGAAATAGGAATCGTATCTACTCGCCGCAGAAGCTACTTTTCCTTAAAGACAATCGAAACCACCTACCATGTTTAGGCGAACGTGATGAACATCGTAATTGGAGACAATATTTTGCTATGCGTTTAACTCAGTTAATATAAAGTTGTTCATCGTAGTACACTTATTGACTTAGTTAATTGAGAATTGTAATGCTTCAGAAATAATCCTGGTTTTTCAGTTCATCCACCGTTTGGTGGTACACAAAAGCACAATTAGATGCCGCGTAAATATAAAAAAGAATAGCACCTTTAGGTATAGAGATCTTACTAGTTTAAAAAGTTGGTTTTGTGTTTGTTTGTATGTACTATTAGTATCGGTACACTACTAAAATTGTTCTGGGGAACACGTTTGTTTTTGTATATATTCACCGATATCTACTTTTGACAACACGGCTACGGTAGCCTAGTGGATTAGGCATACGGCTGTCAAGCGACGGTCGTGGGTTCGAATCCCGGCTCGTACCAATGAGTTTTTCAGAACTTATGTACGGAATATTTACCGATAGCTTTTCGGCGAAGGAAAACATCGTGAGGAAACCGGTCTAATCCCAATAAGGTCTGGCTTTCCCTCTGGGTTGGAAGGTCAGATGGCAGTCGCTTTCGTAAAATTAGTGCCTATGCCAAATCTTGGGATTAGGTGTCAAAGCGGACCCCGGGCTCCTTTAGGGGCACAACCGGGAACAGCGCTAGGAGCATGATGATCTTTTTTGACAACAGTAGTGACTGTGGTTGGAGCTTTTGTTAATGCAAAGGAAATGCATCAAGCGTGGTCATATCTATAGTATCTAATTCAGTTTTGATCTAAACATTAAATAGTTATTTATGCTACATGGAAAGTAGGTGATTTCCGACGATTGATATTTTTATGCGTGAGCGAGTGTAGCGAGCGAATGTATAATGCGACACGAGTCGGAAATCATCTTTACGCGCGTGTATCATACAACATTTTACTGTGCCTTGTGTGAGGAAATAGAATAAATTTTGAAATGTCCGTTAAAATAGATAGGTTAAAATTTAAAGAAAGAAAGAAAGAAAGAAAGAAAAGAAAGAAAAGCATTTATTTGTGACAAACACGTAGGTAACAAAAATTACAAAAATAGGCCGAACACTGTTTGTCACAAAAGGGCCACAACTCAGCATGAAGCTGGCAAAGCCAAGAGAAAGAGCCAAGTTTAAGGACCTAGGTAGATAGATTGTCAGGTACCTACTTATTATCTGGAACTGCATTTAACAACTTCTCCACATCTTTTGCTGTCAAGCTTATTCACTTAAAAGTTAAAACCATTGTATTGTGGTTTTGGAACACAATTAATTCTGAGTAACTCAATATTATTAAATAAACAACAAAAGACGCTGTACCGTCGTAGTTCTAAGAAACATTCTGACACTATTGAAACGCAATAAATAATTATTATTTACATAAAATAACTCCAAAGTAAACAACAATGGTGGGCTTTTTAGTTTTAAATACATGCGCGGTCAACATATGCGCATGTGCAAGTCGCCATACTGTCGTATCGCAAAAGGCATAAGAAAGATATATGTGTGCATTAAGTGAATATTTAAAATGTATTATTTTATTGAGCAAATTCAAAATTCAAAAAGATTAATTAAATCATTTTATACATTGTTAGTATTTATGTACCTTTTATATGAAAGAAAAAGTGCAATTGAAATATTTGTAAAACTTTTCTCAAGTAATAGAATCTCTTTGCGTCGGGCTGACGACGGACTTATAAATTTAAAAAAAAATTAAAAGTAAAAAGCACTGGTGCGAAAAAGTGGCACTTTGCGCACGATTTGGGTGCTTGGAAAACGCTCTTTTCGAGCACATGCATTGTAAAGTAAGTTAAGATTCATTGTTTATCCGAATTGAAGAGAGTCCACTCATGTAAAGTGCTTCTGCTGCTTCTGCTGTTTATTTGACGATAGTACCTCGTCTCAGTGCTTCAATTGTTTACCTTGTAGAGTACGAAGTAAAGTGCAAGAATGTTGGTACTAAACAAAGTAACGGAATTGCTTTGCCTAAACTTAAATATTCTGTAAGTAATAGTAATAAATTCACGTTTAAACTGACATATCAAATGTCGTCTGTTGTGACATTTAATACGTCCGTTTAACCGTGAATTTATTAGTAGTTTATACATGTCTCACAATTTTTTTAATTCTATTAAAATATTATGAATTTCGGATTCCAAATAATACTTTTAATCCTGACCAGTTTGCACTTTTTGAAGACGAATGAAAAATCTTTTGTGGAATTGTATAACTGGGCTCCTTTGCCTCCTCTTTTATCATACGTAGGTATATTTGCATAAAGTTGCAAGCTCAAGATACCTTTTTAATATGACTGATCGTATAATCCGTGCACAAACCGTGTCAGCAGCAGAAAAGCCGAAAATAGAATATCATAAAAATATTATATTTATGTACAAACTCAAGATTAAATCTTAAGAGTCCGCAGTAAGCTCGATTACAGACAGATATACCACATATCATTGTATATGCAAAGTTTCGTCACAATCCAATACGTAGTTTTAAAATGAGAGCGTAACTACGTTTGTATGGGAAGGTGAAATTCGGCCGAGCTTACTGCGGACTCTTTAAATACACCAAACGAATATTTATAGGTACCTATGAAAATATGTATATATTTTAAGATTATGAAACTCTGTATGTGTGTGACTCTAGGGGGGACTTATTTAAGATTAACGGTTTGTTCGAACACATTTAATAAGACAGAATGCTGAAAGTAGGTCATACTCACTTCCAGGAAACTTTTTAGTCAATCTCGCCCCGCGCCGCGTCTCTGAATATCATATTGCCGACGCAGTTTAGTATTCCCAATGGGCCTCTTAAATGTACCGGAAAATTTTACTCTTTACCCTGTCGGGTTAACATGGTTTAAACATGACTGTGACTTATAAAAATCGGCATTTAATTACTTTTCTGTTCGATGAATTTTCATTAACTAAGTATTAGAGATAATAGGTTGAAATTATCTTAGAGGTTCAGCGATTCCAGCATACAGTTTATTTATATCATAATAAAAGAGAGGAAACTATGCAGCTACGTCCCACGGCTATGCACCATGAAGAGAATGTACTTAACTACTTATTGAAAATAAGGTATTTTGCTCTAAGATAGGATTATCCTCAATATCCTAGGTGCTGTCCTTTTATGTCGCATAGCCGTGGGCCGTCCCGTATATTTGTTGAAAACCGATTTCGACTCGACTGCATGGAAGCAAATATCGACAGGTACTATATCTACTTGGGTATTTTATTTATTGCTTCGTATCGAGCGATCTCTCAATCGATTCTATAATAGGTACTATGTGTCGTTAGACTTGTCTTCATTTTCAGTGTCCGAGAATCAAGGATTTCTTCGCAATGGTGGTAGTATTAAGCTCGGATTGTAAGCTAAGTTACTTTTATTTTTCTTGTATTGTACCTAATGATAAACATAGCAATTTTTAGGGTAAGAGTCACATGTCCGAAGGCACCATTATTTAATTGGAAATATTAAAATTCCAGAGGTCCTTTTTCGCAAACTGTAAATTAGGACGCGCATATTTTAATATGATATAAATATGAACATTTTAAAATCGTTCAGCAGAATATGGTTTTCTTTTTCGGAATTACGTAGTGTATCCAACTTTCAGCAATAATTTGTGCTAATGATATTTTCTTCTTACGCTTAAGGGCCTATGCAGACTGCGCCATCGACGCGCGTTCCACTATTAACTTCCTAGCAGGTGGTAGGGGAACTAGTATGAATTTAAATAATGTTAAACATACACTTTTTACCTCTGAATTTACCACAAACGTATCCAAGCTTTTGTCACTTTAACTGATCTACTATATATATTGATTAACACAACAATTATTTGCCAATGGAATCGCATCTTTAATCTATACTAAAACACATCTAGTTATTAGGATCCACGTAAAAAATAAGGCATCCACACTTATCCATAATCAATGAAATAACAAAATATAGAAGGGACGAACTTTGCTTTCTAAGAACTATGTAGGTATAACTTAGAAGTTTCCGTTCCAAACTCAAGTGGCTCCCTATCCGTTACGCCGTAACTATCACATTATTTCGCTGTTGTTTAGTGTCCGTTTAACCCTGCAGCTCCCTGTTATCTCAAAGAGCGTTTTAGTTATTTTAATTCTGTTAGATCTTCTAACAATTTGCTATTAACTGTGCCTTCGTCATGAAAATGAAAATGAAAATATATTTATTCACGAAAAAAGCAATTCAAAACACAGTAGCTATGATTCCACACTAGGCTGGGCCTGTCCCGTGGAAACCAAGCAGTACAGGTTAACCATTACGCGGCTTAAACAAAAAGCAAGACAAGGTACGAACTTTTACATGGTAGTATACAAACAAGAAATAATAATTATTATTATTAGGTCTACAAATGATTAAGTTTAATTTTAAGTTCAATAATGTTGTACGTCCGAAATGGGCAAACTGTTGATACCTTTTAATGTATGACATGAGATCTCATGTATGTACACAGTTTTGACAATAAATGATATCTATCTATCTATCTATTAAATACCTAAACAGCTATTACAATTAACCATTTTGAGGAGTCCTAACCTAACTAGTAGAAGTGAAGTGGAGGGTGTACATGTTTGTTTGTGTATGTCTGTGTGAGTGTGTATGTGAGTGTGTGTGTGTGTTCGCGGGTGAATGTGTGTGTATGTGCGTGATAGTGAGCGTTATGACACAAACCGAAGTATTATTTCCGACTGTTCATAATTCCAAGATATAAGAGCGTTTGTATTTTCTTTTTTGCTTCTTGGACGCTGCAATGTCTAAGTTCAATCGCTTTTGCAAATCATTATAAATATGCGGAAACAGAAACCTAGGCAATCGCTTTGCAAAGGTCTTGACCATCGGAACGGGTACTTTAAAAACTCTTTTACTGAGCAAGTCTCAGTAGCATGGCAGGTTCCATGTTGCCTTGTGCACGCACATGGCAGCACGGAGCAGGAATAACCTGCGAACGCTAAGTACCTCCGCTTCTCTATATAGGTCAGCAGTAGAATACCAGCGAGGCTTACGCAAGGACACCTTTAAAACTGCTTTTTGAGCTCTTTCAAACGCTATGCGAGACGTTTTTGCGACGCCTCTCCATGCATCATCTTCCAAATTTTACTGTAGTTCGTTCAATTTTAAGGCTATTCGACGGTGGAACTCTCTCTTGAAATAAGACAAGCTAAATCTATCGGCAACTTCAAATCTCTTCTTAAAGAACATTATTTGTCTCTCCCCTAACCCTGATTGTCTTCCTATTATTATTTTTTGGCTGACTGTTTATACATTATATATTTTTATTTGTGATATATGTATGTTTGTTTATATATAGAGCTATTTGTGTACGTGTATTTATATAATTATTTTGATTTGTAATTTATAATCTCTACATCACCTACTACATAATCTAGTTTTATCTCTTTCTCCGATTCCCACAGGTTGTCTGGAAGAGATCGCTCTTCAGCGATAAGACCGCCTGCTGTCTGCTCTACCTACATGTTACTGTATTGTTTCTCTTTGTAACTGCTTTGTTTGTGTGAGGTGTGCAAAGAGCATTTGTATTGTATTGTATTTGTAGGTACAGTAGCTAAGCAGACCCACTAACGCACGCATTAATATCTGACTGAACTATCTGAGGGCCGGTATATCTGACGCGTACTAACGCTTTATAACGTGTCAGATATTTTTGTCCGCCTTGTTATGTTATGACAGATTTTAATCACCAGCATTATTATGTACGATGAATTTAAAAGAATAATTATCCAGTTAGGTTAATGAAATCATCAATTCACTCCAACAATTTTCAATGAAAGGACTTGTGATATGATTATTTAACCTTTATGAAAACCATGAATTAATTCTGCTTTAAATCCCATTGATAGATAAATCGAGAAATGTGCCGGAAGTATATCTAGGTAATAAATTGGATCCCGTAATGGAATTACGAAATGAAAAGGAGATTCGATACAAAACCGCTCATTTTAACCAAATTTCGACGCTTGCCAAAACACGCGGTCTCGGGGGAAGCGCGGGAAAACGGGCCGGCCGCCTGCTAGAAATGGCGCGCGTGCCCATTTCTACAACGGTGATTTATTTTGATGAATGCTATATACGAATAAATTCACCCGCTGTATTTCTAGCTAGCTTTTTGAGGCCACTGCGCTTGACTACGCTAACAACTACATTTATCAAAAATGTAGACCCCTCAACAAAAAATCCTATGAACAATATCGACGCATAAAACTTTCGATAAAAAAAACGCTCTTAAATCAGTATAATGGCGTGATACACGTTAAATATATCCTGATACATAGATAATCTTCGTTTGCGGCGGTGGTGAAAAATACAGGGAAATGACAACAGGCTGTCCGAGCGCATAAGACTGCATTAATTCAATTACAAATAAGTAACTACAAAATAAAATTTACCGTCATCTATTTAATAACCACTGGTTTTAGATTTGCAGTCTTACAATATTTACATAATACCGCAGAGCTCACGAGTATTCAAATGGGGATAAGGAATTTTACTCCACAAACTGTGCAGCTTCACGTCACCAAGATTATGGCACAGATAAATAGACGTGTCAACGACTTGTGTAGGCCGTCAAGTAAAAAATTGCTCATACCCTTGCACGCACAGCACGCTAACGACCGACGTATCTCCATATGAAATGACGACGCTTTATTCTCTGGTGAAATTTTGCCTTGGCATATCCCAGTTTTCACGTCGACGACTTCATCTCGTATTTCAATTATTTTAAAATCGCCCCCAGCATCCTCGACGCTGTTAGTGAAGTTCAATTGTCTGATACTGTTGCTATAAAAATTGAGATACTATAAAGTTTTAGACAGTTTGAAATGATCTGAAATTGAGTTGCAGTGTTTTTGTGGTTGTGGTTTTTTTTCATTTTAGTGTATTCCTTTAGCTATAGTTCATTACCGAAAAAAATGGGTAAACGTTTTGTTTCATGAATGACTATTTTAAATTACTAATACTAGTTTAGATTATATAAATCTAATCCTTCCGCCCCTTTGATCAAAAAACTTGAAATGCGACGCCTGTCTGTATAAAAATGTTCGTTTGAAACAAACATAAGATGAAAGCACGAGTTTCGGTGTATCCTAACAATGTAGTCTCGTTTTATTCGTCGGTCATGGGGCGCCGAGTCTCAGAGTGAAAGGATCTTTTAAACCGGGGTATACTTGAGTGTCGCTGGTTTTTGTGTCCATTGTGTGTATACGAAAAACTCTCCATTTTGGCATTCAGGCATTTTTTGCGGCGATGTTTTATAGTTTATCAGCTTTATCAGCTTCCTGCGCGGCTGCGTATTACAGAGAACCCAGACAGAGCGGCGGGGAAAATATAATATAACCTATGTCCAATTTGGAGGTCCATTCTATACATTTGAGAAATATTTTTGAAATCTGATGTGTAATTCCATAGACTGCCGCCTACATACAAACTTGCATTTCATATTACCTCTTTATTATTATTGTATAAATAAAACGGCATTTTAATATTTTTTCACATTTCTACCTGTACACTTTGTTTCCAGAACTACCATAACAATTTCATTAAATACTTGGATAATAATGTAATACATGTCTACAAAGTCGTGTATTTCGAACCAAGAGCCTTCCTGGAATTTCGTGATGCATCATTAGCTAATGCGTAGTTCGAGGAAGCTCTGAGAGGTTCAGTTACCAGTAGACTCGGTCATTGTTTGACCAGAAGGTGGATGTCACACTGCGCCGCATCTCCGGACGGAGATGCGGAGCTCGTTGTGTGCAAGTACCTCAGTTTGTATATAAATTCAGTGTGTTACGACACACTGCACCGCACCTCCGTCCGGCGAAATTTGTATGCAGCTCCGCACCTCCGTCCGGAGATGCGGCGCAGTGTGACATCCACCGAATCTTAACAGATGGGCACAGGGATTCCACGGGCCAAGCAGTTTCAAAACCAAATGAAATGTGAGGAATATTCTATCACTATAGTCTTCATCATCCTCCCAGCGTTATTCCTGATTGTGCCATAAAGGAGCGCGGGGTACGCTTTGACACCTAAACTCAAGAGCAATATCTCTATAAAAGTGATATTTTATTTACAAAGCTCACAAACTTTATAATATTAGTATAGACAGTATAGAATGATTTTACTGTACGTGTTTAAGTTCTACAGTACATACTTAACTAGTTGAAACCTTATGTTAGAATGTTGAGATCCCCTTAGAGCCTTGAAATACGGGTCAAGAACCGCTCGGAAACGTTTTTCACTATTCTCCTTTTCATTGCACGAGGACGTAAAAAATGAGAACTCTCTCTTGTACCAATCAACCCTCTAAATTGAGTTCTTATTCTTCTCACCGTTCTTTGTTATGGCAACACTGCCTTTTCTATGCGTTGTAGCCTTTCGTAAACACTTTTTGGTGAGTGTTGGGTTAAATATAAATTCACTTTTTACTTGGTTTCGTAAACCTTTAATTGTCTTGTGGAATTGGTTTACGTACTTTATTTGATTACTTGTTTTGAAGCAAATATTTCAATAAACACAATTTACTTTATGCTGTCTTCTCCGTTGTGTATTGTAATTTAATAAAATTCTCTGTGAGCTGTAGAACTCGCGAAATTGTATTAAAAAAAATGTTTGTAATGATTTTCAAAAAAAATACTAAAATCGAAATTAAAAAAAATATGAAAAAAGGCAAGCAGTTCTACAGCTCACAGAGCCTCTAGTTTATTTCACGACACGTCATTCCCATAAGAAATGTACGGCGAACGAGATGCAGACGCCAGGATCGCCTGGCTCCGTAAATATTTTGACAAATATTCCCCCCGGGACACTTCCACCAAGTTGATCCGTCCCTAGTCAAGCGGAGTTGACTAAGTTCCATGAAATAACACGTCTGTTATCTTGAAAAATTCACCCCATTTACTCGCTAGCGATAGGTTACGGACAATGTTTGCTTTTAGCATCCGATGAGTTGATGTATTGAATGAAATTGCTATTAGTGAATTATTATTTCTGTTATCAATTTATCATAGCCGATCGTTCAACTAACATTACGAAGATGTTAATCTCATACGTTGAATTTTCAATGCTCCGTACTCAAAGAGTGCCGAAGCGGTCCTATTTCTTAGATTCCGTTGTGTCTATCTGTATATAAGTATCTGTCGGCCTGTCTGTACCGGGATATTCTTCTTCTAAAGTGAAATAAGTGAAATATACTATTGATAACATAGTTACAGGTCATAGGTACAGGCGATAATCATATCAGCCCAAAGACGTCCACTGCTGGACATAGGCCTCACCCAAAGAGTGCCACAGTGACCAGTCCTGCGCCACCCGCATCCAGCGGACTCCCGCGACCTTTACCAGGTCATCAGTCCACCTTGTGGGAGGCCTACCCACGCTGCGCCTTCCGGTACGTGGTCGCCACTCGAGAATTATTAAACTTATTCTTTTTTAAGTACTGCTTAAGGATTATATAATTACTTACATCCGTATAGGTCGTTTCAAAAATTCGTCATAAACGTATACAGTGATTGCTTCATAATTCATAAGCCACATAATTATTTAAGTCTTAAAACGAACATTCTAAACCTAGACAAAATTATCCTAATCTGGATTGACAGTTTATTACCAGCCTTATAATAAGTTCAATTATGTATGGAGCAACCAGTCCCATCCACTTCAATTAGTCCCATCAATTGAATTTTCGTAAGTATGTTTTTTTTAATACAACGACGGTGGCAAACAAGCGTACGGCCCGCCTGATGATATAGACGCATGCAACTCCAAAGGAGTAACATGGGCGTTGCTGACCCTTGATATGTTTGAGGATTCGTCGTGTTGACAGCTGAAGGAACAAATTCCCTCGCTCTCGACACAACGTATCCTCGGGAGCTCTGGCGACCTTGCTCACCTCCAGGAACACAACACTACTACAGAGCAAGTAGTCGTTATTATGGCTGTGGTCTTCTGCAAGGCGGAGGTACTTCCCCAGTTGGGCTGCTCCACATTCGAGCGGGATGATATTTCGCTGTGCCCTACCTCACCAATGTATAATATGAATGGCAAAATACTGTGCCTTCCGGTACGTGGCCTATGTCCAGCAGTGGACGCCTTTCGCCTGATGATGGAGCAAAAGTGGAACTCTTCGATGGCTATTAGTACCCCTCGAATAAAACCTCGAATGTGCACGGATTGACATCAATTTTCGGGCAGCTTTCGTTTAAATGCTTGTATTAAATATGACAGCATTCACCACGGCTCAAGTTACAAGTGTTATTTATCAGAGTTATCTGTGGCACGGGTCAAATGCATCCCGACCTAAAATGAGAACAAACAAACGCAATGAGTGCGTACGTCCTATTGAAACGTGATTTATGCCATGGTGACCCTTCCACAAATTCTATGCGTGTTCTATGTATATTCATCATCATCATCATAACAGCCGAAAGACGTCCACTGCTGGACATAGGCCTCCCCCAAAGAGTGCCACAATGACCGGTCCTGCGCCACCCGCATCCAGCGGACTCCCGCGACCTTTACCAGGTCATCAGTCCACCTTGTGGGGGGCCTACCCACGCTGCGCCTTCCGGTACGTGGTCGCCACTCGAGAACCTTTCCGCCCCAACGGCCATCGGTTCTACGTGCAATGTGCCCCGCCCACTGCCACTTAAGTTTAGCGATTCGGAGGGCTATATCGGTTACCTTGGTTCTGCTGCGGAAATATATATGTATATTAAGTAAATATTACTTAACCTGTAAATTTTACTCTACGATTGTGTAACGTTTCTTAGGTATATTAGCTATATCTCAATATTTTTTACGCATGGGAAAATTTCAATTAAGTTGTCCTAACGCTCGATTGAAAAATGACGTAATTATAATGACCCCTTTTATTCTTTGGCGTACCGCTCATTAAACATCTGAATTGAAATAAACGCAAAAACCGACAAAACACAACAGAAAAGCAATTAATAAGTGTGCTGTACGAGTAGTAGAAACAAAAGAACTAGCGACGGTTGTAGCGCGCGCCCGCTGTCCTCACGTTGAGCTTCATATTTTAATTAAGTTTTTCGCTTTCCTCGAATTTCCCTTAAAATTGCTGGTCGTGAAATAACAGTTTTGTGGTAGCTACGAATGATGATATGAAATTAAGTATTTTATTACACGTTTTTATATTTAGAATTATATTGGAAAGTGTAACAATAATTAATGAAATCACATTTAAATACTTATAATATAATGCGTTATAAATAACGAATTATATTATTGTGTTTCAGATATTTCAACGGTTCATATTAGATTGTTTTACCTGCATGCCAATTACGCTTTACTCTCAAGATTGGGATGGTTTTGCAGTGATTCGAAAGTTCAATTATGAACACGATTCATGTACCTATTGTTCAGACAATTTCAGCAAATCGCAGCACATTCGAGATGATAAAAAAATATCAAATAACATGTAGTCAAAATTCAATCTCCGCGTACTGCTACATACCAAACCATACGAACTATGGATAAAAGTGTTTTCTGGGGCGATCATTTTTTGTAGCCGATATTACACTTCGTTTTTGCACGACACAGAAAACAATTTCAAAGTTATTCCGAGTCTGAACTGTTTTTCCCGGCCAATATACCCGCGACGAGCAGAGCCGCGTGGCGGAAATCCTACTAATATT
Organism: Epinotia bilunana; assembly: GCA_947049275.1. Taxonomy (NCBI): domain Eukaryota; kingdom Metazoa; phylum Arthropoda; class Insecta; order Lepidoptera; family Tortricidae; genus Epinotia; species Epinotia bilunana. Next base: position 24,010,416 of record OX346259.1, on the reverse strand, counting down.
ATAAATGCGAAAGTTTAGATGTTTGGATGTTTGTTACTCAATCACGCTTAAACGGCTGAACCGATTCGAATGAAATTTTGCACGAAGATAGTTTATAGCCTGGATTAAAATATAGGATAGTTTTTATCCCGGGTCCACGCGGACGAAGTCGCGGGCGGAAGCTAGTATTTTCTATATTTGTTTGCTGCACAAGCGGCCAAGCTGATTGTGTCAATATGGCAACAACAATTGCATGTTCTACGACAATTGTATTAAACGTTCTCATTGGTGGTGTTTTTTAACGCCAACCTTATCCTTAAAGCAACAAAGTAGTGTTTACATTAATATATTACAAGCGACATAGGTCGAGGAGAAACGAAAATAAGTGCCGTTTTCCCTTCGCCTGTACGTAGCTTGGTAATATCGTTAACAGCGTCTCTTTTATTTCGTTGCTTATTAGAGTCCATTTTTTATGAAGTGTTTCACTTGAAAATAATTTGGTTCTAAGTAACAGCAATTATGTTTATAATTTGTAACAAGTCGAATAGGCATGATGCCTCATGTTCAAATTGATAATGTAGTGATGCTAAATGGATAGTAAACCATCAAATTATCGTAATAAAGTATAAATTATAATTAAAATAATAAAAAGATATGAACCTTGAAAGTTTAGAAAAAATATGCATTATTTTTTATTGTCCAAGAGTAGATTTAAAGCTACCAATAGAATCCTTACGCTTTTATAGAAACAAAATTGTATGACAACTATGTACTTAAACGCAGTATTTCGCGACCGAAACAACAAATTTACCTGATTTTCCATGCAACAATTAGTACAAATGTCAGTTGTGACGTCTTACCTGTGTGTCTGCTGATGTATGAAGCGTTTTGCGCTGCCCCCAGCGAGGTCAAATCATTGTCTCAAATTTTTGGGTATTTATTTTCTTTAATTGTAGTTACTCCCATACAAACATTTCTTCCTTTCCAAAAATTGGTTTGAATAACATCATAAAAAATCTTAGCCATCATCCCTATTACGGTATGAATTCAAATTTGCTGCGACGCATAAAGACCGAGGAATTAATTGCAGCTCATTACTTATCGACATCAATCGGTGGAAGCAATTTTCAGCTAATAAAACAGGGAGGCTGGATGAGAGTCCTCTTATTAAGCAGTGGAGCCTTTTGGAGAGCTTCATTCAAATTGGCCCGAATTACATTTGTTTAAAACTGAATGTTGTTTTAGGATTTCCACAAGATTCATCATCCGGCCCATACTTCTAAAATCAGTTTATCAAGAAATATTGAGAAAAAGGAAATTTACTACTGCGAATTCATAATTTCGATTTAAAATAATCCGATTATGAATGTAAACGATGGTAAAGTAATTAAAAGAAAAGATGATTATGAATCATCAGTGGTTAAATTTTGATTAATCTAGGTTATAATGAAAATAAATAATTTTACAATATAACTCATTTAACTGACCAATAAATGACGTATTCCTACCTTCACTGTAGGAAAAACAAACTGGTAGATAAAAAGACACCTAGTACGCGTGTTACCGTAGATTATTATGATATACAATATATACATATAATTTTAGGACTAATTTCAAAAAACAGGGTTGTAGACTCATGTTAAAATTGATAACATAGTGGTGCTAAATGGGTAATAACCCATCAAATTATTGGAATAAAGTATTAATTTTAAAAAAAAAACACATAAAAAGATTAAAATTAGAAATGGAAAAACTTTATTAAAGTTTAGAAAATATACGATTTTTATTTTATTGTCCAAGATTAATAAGCTATCAATAGAATCCTTCCGCTTTTATTGAAAGAAAATTGAATGGCACTATGGACCTAAACGCAGTATTTTGCGACGGAAACAGCAATTTACTTGATTTCCCATACAACGATTAGCACAAAATAGCAAACTGCTGTGACTATATTTTTACGTCAATTGGTATGAAGCGTTTCAGCTGCCGCCAGCGAGGTCCGTCTTTAATAATTTTTTTGGGTAAGTATTTATGTTATTTAATATACAAACATTTGATCCTCTCCAAAAACTGGTTCGAATGGCATCGTATATTTTTTTAGTTTACGCTCACACCCCTACTGTCGGCAATATCATGACCAAAACAAGGTATAAACTTGGGCTTGACATTATTAGTACCATCCATATCAAAGCCACATCAAAAATACAATGATTTAATACTTTGTTATTTAGTCACCATTGGACGTTGTCTAAAGGCCTCCACCCACTGAACGCGTGTCGTGCGGGGCGCTTGTCGTGCGCGGCGCGTGTCGGGCGCGGTTGAAGCGGTATATTCACACCGCAAGAGAGCGGCGTGTAGCCGCATCGACGCGTTAGCAACGCGTGTGCAGCGCGGGCCCGCGCGTCGTATCTCTCTCACTACCAACACATTTAATATGTATCTCACTATCTCTATCACACTCAGCAGCGCGGCAGCAGCGCGGGCACGCGCGGGCCCGCGCTTCACACACGACGCCCACGACACGCGGCCGCGCTACCGAGTTGTAATGTGTAACTTTAGTTCGGACCGCGTTCGATGTGTGTTTGAAGGGTAGTTTCAATGCTTTACAAATTGCGCGGGCCCGCGCAGCACACGCGCCGCACACGACACGCGTTCGGTGGGTGGAGGCCTTAAGTTTGCGTCGGTTTCATCCAGATTACGTGCGACGTGACCAGACTATGCCCACGCAATATTTGACGACGCCGTATTTTAACAAGAACTTGTCTACGTAGTGTTATTAGTTTCTGTTGTTTACTGTCATTAATCAAAATATTATTGCCATTTGAAAACCATTCGTATAGTTAACACGTTGACTGCGATGAATAGTGTAATTTAAAAATGAAATAACACTGTCTTAATTTTAGTATACTTTAATTGTTATTTGCTGTTATGTATTATAGTTGGTTATCGTCAAGATTTAGGAAATTGCCATAATAAAAACTTAAATCATAATAAAGTATATTATATCGAACGTCAAAATTAGTCAGAAATGCGTAGTATGAATAAAGAGAATCGTTATTGGAGGTAATTTTAAGAGAATTAAATATGCTTTGTTAACAAACAGTCCAGCATATCATGTTATTTACAAACCATTCACGTCGCCTGATGCGGGAAATCGAAACTACTGTAGTAACACTTTAATTGAATTCGGAATAAATACATAAAATTACCCGCCGAGCCCAGACCATTTAATCGTAGCGCTTCAAAAAGTTATGTAAATCGCCCCAATGCGTCTAATCGAAGTAACGTCGGAAAAATAAGTCAATTCAATCTTATTGGACGCTTTTCATTAAAGGCCTATGTTGAATTGAGTAAGTACGGATAATTATCGCTTAAAATTCATTACTTCTATTATTGGGAGGAGATTGGTCAAGAACTCTTACTACATCTACTTCGAATTTCTACATTAATTTAGTTTTATCCGAAGTATGTATCAGTAAGAAGTGTGCCAGTCTTTGACTCTTTTATCTCCGATCATTGCCACTCTTTATGTATTTTACATATATATATTAATCTTATTTACTTATTACATCAATTTGTGCTTGTAACACTGTACCTATTCATATTTCTTCTTTTATGCGTTTTTCTTCTGTTACATGATTGATTAGGTTGTTTTGTTTACATAATTTTCGTAATATTAATGAATCTCCAGCATTTGGTATGTATATTGGTATTCTATATGTTTCATATATAATTGTTAATGCGACTGCTTGTGTTCTAAATAAACCAACAAAAAAATTACCTTCTCGTTGTCTACCAGGAGCAACGGACTAGTAATTCCTTTACGAAACCCGGCTATAATATGCTCGTGACACTACACACATAGGCTAACCAAATTATTTACCTGAGATCTGGAAACCGTTCGGAGCACAAACTGGCTGAGTGACTTTTACTATAACAACCAGAAAAAAATCCAGTGCGTAAAAATGACAATGTGTAGTGTATAATGTTGGCTGTTTAGAATAACTGCTGGAAATAAAATGCTCAGAGACGGCCCCGCAATAAGTCCCCGAAATATTTCTTGTGAAGAAAAAGCACGAACGCGTTTCCCCTGTAATCCTCGAGTGACGGGCGCCGTATCACGGATATTTATGCATTAGAACACTTTCACTCGTAATCGGTACTTATTTTGTTCTTACCCATTTCCTCAGCGACCGGGATCGATTCTATCGTACCTCAACTCCCTTCTGATTTATGACTTCTTCCAACCATCGGGTTGAAGTTATCGCCTTTTCGTGAAAATATAACAGGAAACTTTTGATTTCGGTTCCAATCTTCTTTGAAATATTGATGAAACGGTGGTTATTACGAGGGTAAGAAAAGAGCTCATTTTCACAGTCCAGTTGAGATTAAGGCCTCACTATCCAGCGTGGCTTAAATGAACGGCGTGCAAACATTACTAATTCGCATCCATCTTTTGTAAAGCAGGAACAAGGTGAGCCGCCTCGACGACTTTGGCGAAAGATACTTCTTTCGACACGACACTTGATTTCACAAAATCAATGCGTACGTACCCTTTATTTCATTGCTTTTCGCATCACAATAAAATAAACACATTAACTAAGTCTGCGTGCGTACTAACTGATATTTATGAGCAATTATAAGTATTAACAAGGTTCGGGTAGGGTTATTGAAACATTCTATTGATAACGTTGCGTATATCGCGGTTTTAAGAAAAGTAACCTAAATTCTGTTTAGGTTTAGGTCCTGTAATTTGAATAAATATGTTTTCCGTTTGCATGCCGTGTGGCGTAGTCGGGTTTGCTGTATCATAAATAATCCATTACAGCAACATTGTGTGTGTAGGGCGCTTGTTTGTTTACGAGTCAGACTCGAATGTAAGCCAACATTCCGCCGCACGAACTTTCCTCGTAATTAACTATACGACTTTATTATGAAATTATCATGTTCCTTTGTATTATTTTCTGTCGTGACGGGAAACTACTAGTAATTGTAACCCTTCTTCGGAGTTTAGTGAGTATGAAAAGCCTTTAGCCATCTCAGTAGATTTTTACATAATATTTAGTACATTACTTACCAAGGGCTGTAAAAGAAAGAACCTTCCTTTTTTACTGCCCATGGTGAGTACACAATCTTACGTCTTCACCTGGCCATAATGCAAATGCGTCTATTATTCACGCATTATGGCTAGGTGTGACGTAAAATATATTATTTCCTTAGAAACGATTAGTAATATGTTTCGCTACTACTACCACTTTAATCTAAAAATGTAATTAGGTAGTTAGTAGCTATTTTTTATGCAAGCGTATATTATAACATTATTTGGAACTACTCCTGATTAAAACATTATTCAATTAAAATATAACGCAACTAAATCAATTGTGCCAAATCCAGAACACCTAATCAATTCGTTAAATTGGTTTTCAACTACTTCGCTCTGCGTCCCTAGAAGCCGCAGGCGAGATTTCGCAGCACCGAAGTTCCTATTATCTGAACTATCGGTTTTGTGCAGAAGTATTTCGGAAGCGGTGCGAAACTTAGAGCAGCTATGCAGACCACAGTTATATCAATATATTTATTATCTTACAGGGTCACTACCATAGATTCGACTGAATCAAAACTATTCGCAGATGACAGTCGTCCCAGCAAGTTGTCAACGGAGGTGGGTGCATAATATTCACTACCCTCCAAAAGAATAATATAAATATCTAATACATAGCCTACACCGAACACGCAAAAAGGAAGACCGCAACTGCCATGGACGTCGTTTATGCATTGAAGCGGCAAGGCAGAACGGATAGACAAAATATTTATAAAAATGAAATATAATGAGTAATATAAATGAATATTTATAAAAAATAATGTGATAAAACATTTATTGTAGTTCATGTAATTGATTATGGTTTGGTAATAATGTGAATGCCTAAGTATTGACAAGGGCCTTTTCAGGGCTGCTGTTCAAGATTCTTCGATAGCACAGCGAAAAGGGGGGTCGGAAAGCTTGAATTCTCCAGAGAAAGTAACCAAGGCGATTACCGATAGAAAGGAGCAACCCACTCACCTTGTGAACCTCAATGGCAGCTACTCGTGTTATGATGAAAGCCCAGCTCCGTTCTCCTTCTACTATGCCTAGGTCTTAGCAGTCTGCAGATCTGGGTTCAGCCCAGGTTAACGTAAAGCACATAGAAATCAGTGAAAGTAGCCACGAAAGCACAGTGGTAAGTCTCTGCGGCTGTAAGGGATGCGCGCGCGACGATAGCCATTTGTCTACTGGTCCGCGAATGTTCGGGACGGAGCTATTCTGAAAGGGCGAGATTCGCTTGGCATTGACTCCTTCAATTGATGGGCTTCAGTGATGGGCTACACGAAGCTCCCGACAAAAGCCTGGTTACTAAATCCTAAACATACTCCCCCCTGCTGCGAAATCTCAATTTCCAGAAATGAAAGGAATTAAAAAAAAAGAGACGCCTAAAGTGGCACAGTGACAGACGGCCGAATAGCATTCTTGTTACAAGTTTCATTTTAAATAGCATACATATCGATTAAAGTAAGATTAGTTACGAGTAAAACAATGAGACAGAATTTAACAGATGTAAGGCGAACCCTCAAAAGAGCAAACTAAATAACGTAAACGTATAAAGAAAGTGTGTATTTGATGTATTAGTTATTGCTAATAGGAAGTACGCAGAGCTTGACGACGGGCCGTTTAAATTCTCTATTACGCGATTCAGCATCTGCGGTACGAACAGTGGCCACTCGTACTATCCCGTCCTGACCTGGATGCACATTGACGAGGCGTGCCACCGACCACAACAACGGTCGAAGGTTGTCGTCTTTAATGACGACTAAATCACCAACTCTCACAGCACGAAAATTGTTTGTCCATTTGTTTCTCTGATTTAAAGTATTTAAATAGTCACGGTGCCAACGCTTCTAAAAATCAGCATGTAAGCGCTGTAACAATTGCAAACGATTTAGGAATGAAATCTTTGTGATCTCGTTATTATCGTCCGGGACAGACGTTAAAGGAGAAAGCGTTAAAAAATGGCCTGGCGTCAGAACAGAAAAATCATTTGGGTCATTACTAACTGCACACAAAGGACGTGAGTTCAGTACTGCCTCTATCTGCACGAGGACGGTATGGAACTCTTCTAAAGTTAGCAGATGACTTCCCACTACCTTAGCAAGGTGTCCCTTAACTGAGCGTACCCCGGCCTCCCAAACTCCACCAAAATGGGGGGAAGAGGGCGGAACAGTCATAAATTCAATGGTCTGTGATTCGGCGGCAGCCTTCATAAGCCCCATTAACTGATTTCTTGCACCGACAAAATTAGTACCACAATCGCTCATTATCAGAGAGCACTGGCCCCGGCGAGCAACGAAGTGACGTAAGGCAGCGATAAAAGATTCAGCCGAAAGATCATTGGCAATCTCCAGATGCAGGGCCTTGCTCGACAGACAGACAAATAGACAAAGATATACCTTGTCAGAGCGCGCTCCTCGGCGACGGCGACCAAGGATGACATGAAAAGGACCAGCGTAGTCACAGCCCACACGTTGAAAGGCTTTGACAGCAGTAACCCTGACGCGGGGAAGGTCCCCCATGATGGGTTGAGACGTAGTTGGCTTAGCCCGAAAGCACGGGATACATCGAGAAAGACGTTTGGCAATAGCATGTCGAGCAGAAAGTACCCAAAATTTTTGAGACAACAGGAAATGCACCATTTGTGCACTACCATGCAACGACTTTGCGTGCCATCATCAATAATTAACGATGAAAGTCGATGATTTGAAGGCAAAATAGCGGGATGTTTTGCATCATACTCCAAATCTGAGTGTCGAAGTCTCCCTCCGACACGCAAAACGTTGTCCTGTTAGAGAAAAGGACTTAATTTTTTCATAGGCTTTGGCAAAGGCTTGTTGTTCTTGAGATTATTGATCTCATTAACAAAACAATCTTATTGACAGGACTTGACGAGAGTTTGAAGAGCTCGATTCAGCTCTTGTTCACATATTGGACCAGAATATGTTCTCTGCTTCCGCAAAAGACTCAGGAACCTAAGCACAGTCGCAGTTACTCGCAGGATTTTCTTCAAGGAAGAGAACCGGAGTAAAAGCTGCTGTATCGAGTCAGTCTCGTTGGTGACAACGAGCGCTGACTTCTTCTCTTCTTGACGTAATTCTGTTGTTACGTCGATTGTTGGGGGAAGCGTTTTTAACCGAGGCCAATGATCAGACTAGAGGGACAGAAAACTCAGACCATTCCACCAAAGTGAATGTTCCAGCATTGCATTTGGAAGCATGCCTCTCAAGGCTGCATCAGCCGGGTTATCATGGGTGCTTATGTAGTTCCATTGTTTTGAGGGCAATTTACGTTGAATCTTAGCGACACGGTTGCCAACGAAAATTTTCCATTTGGATGGATGAGATGCGATCCAAGAAAGAGTTATAGTCGAATCAGACCAAGCAAAGATATTCTTGATTATGATCAAAGACAACAGATGAGGAAGTATCGAGTGCACTAAATCTGCCAGCAGGACGGCAGCACATAATTCCAGACGTGGAAGACTGATCCGTTTGGTAGGGGAAACACGAGATTTCTCGCACATCAGATGTGTAGAAAAAGTCCCATCATCTAGTTCTGCTTGCAAGTAGACGACACTGGCATAGCCTGACAGAGAAGCGTCGGCAAAGCCGTGCAAGTGATAGGCAACTGCACGCGAGTGCGTTATCTTCCGTGGTACAGCAAAATTTGATAGAGCACTCAATTGGGAAGAAAATTGACGCCAAAATTCTACTATATCTTCGGGAGGCCTCTGGTCCCAATCTAAGCCTAAGAGCCAAAGACGCTGAATCAACGTTATTGCCAAAAAATACAGGGCAGAGTAGCCCTAACGGATCAAACACACGAGCCAGCTCTGACAGTATCTGCCGCTTCGTGCATTGATTTTGAGACGCATTAACATTGTACTTAAACTGATCAGACGCTGAGTCCCAGTTTAGACCAAGTACCTTCACAACAGCATTATAGTCTGCATCGAACGACGTTGCTTGAGTCACACGATGCTCAAGTGGGATCTGGCTTAACAGTTCCGGACGATTGCTTGCCCACTTACGGAGCTCAAAGCCTCCCCCGGCTAACAACGCGATTAATTGCTTTTGTAACTCAAGAGCCTCACTAACAGAAGACGCACCTGTGGGAATATCGTCTACGTACGTGTCTCTAGATAATACCTCCGCCCCCAGCGGGAAAGCTAGGCTCTCTGACACAGCCAGCTGTTCAATCGTTCGCAAAGCCAGGAAGGGAGACGATGACACCCCATAAGTGACAGTATTTAAACAGTAGTCCCTGAGTGCCTCATCAGGATGGAAGCGCCACACGATGCGCTGAAAGTTACGATGTTTCTCTGACATCACAATGTTCCTGTACATCTGACGAATGTCTGCAGTAAACACTACTTCGTGTAAACGAAATCGCAAAAGTATATGGGAAATGTCCTTTTGAAGCTTCGGTCCCGTCAGCTGTGTGTCGTTTAGTGACAGACCCTCGCCGTCACGAGCCGAAGCATCGAACACGACGCGTAACTTGGTGGTTACTCTTGATGGTGACAACACACAGTGATGTGGGATGTAATAGGAAACAGTGGTATTTTGGTCAGAGGGAGGCACCTCTGACATGTGACCACTGTCCAGATAGTCTTGCATAAACTCATTGTAAGACTTTCTTAGTGCGGCATCATTTGATAGACGCATTTCCAATTTGTTAAAGCGGCGCACAGCGATAGACCGCATGTTACGGAAAGTCGGCTCAACAGATTTGAATGGCAGCTCAACAACGAAGTTTCCGGAGCCCTCAAGCTTGTGGGTAGAAAGAAAATTCTGTTCACAAGCCGCATCTTCAGGCGACAGCATTTCTTCGGGGTGATGCACATCCTCAATCTCCCACAATAGTTTTAAATCGTTTTCCAAGTCGCTATGTGACGCGTGAAGCGTTTGGACTGACGAAAGGTTTGAATACAATGATGGTATACTCTCAAGGCAGCGAGAGCGCCCCAAAAAGACCCAGCCAAAAATAGTATTTAACCCTACAGGGGAGTCATTCCCACCCGGAATCATACCCTGAAGAAAGATCTCATTCCAAAGTTCGGAACCAAGAAGGAGATCGATTGGTCCCGGAAAATGAAAAGATGGGTCCGCGAGTTTAATGAACCCTAAATTCTTTAAAAAGCTGGTTTCTACCGTGACTGACGGCATGTCATGACAAATGCGGGATATTACAATTGCCTCGAAAGATATTTCATTGCCCTGATGGTTCTCGGGACGGATAGTGAATTGGACGGTACCCAATACAGACGTGGAAGCGTTACCTAGGCCAAACACCGACGGTGCGTTACTCGAGACAGGTAAACCTAGGCGATTTGCTAGGCCTTGGGATATATAGTTGGCTTGACTGCCAGAGTCAATCAACAAGCGCACTGCGTGAAAGGAGCGCCATCTATCCAAGATACCTACTTGAGCTGTTGACAGTAAGACAGTTTTATTTGACGACGTATTTGTAGAAAGCCCCTGCACACCTAAGGCATTAGAGGTGGCGTTGGGGTTGAATGGGCTTGGTTTGCGATCCACATAAGTGTCTTGAAAGTGTAGTAACGAATGATGACGGCGACCACAAGTTCGACACGAACCTTTTGAAGGACAGTTTGACACTACATGCATACACCTATGCGCAAACAATTGAAACAAACCTGTTTATCACCAACGACTTGTGATCGACGCGCAACAGTTAAGTTTTGAAAGTCCGGACAATGTGCGAGAAAGTGCTTTTTCGAGCAGAATTGACAAGGCGGAGGTGGAGGTAGTGCCGAAGAAGTAGACTGGTTACCCACCAAAGTCGTTTGTCTAAAGCGTCGTGGCGGTGTCGTGACGTGTTCGGATCGCATGGTGTTCACGACTGCTGGCCGCATGTTTCCGCTGTGAGCTGAACTTGTACTCGCTCCGGCATGCTCCACTGCCTTGCAGTAGTTCTCCACAAAGGTCTCCAAAGATTGATAGGTCGGGATGTCCTTCGACGTGACGGTCATCTCAAACTCTTTACGAATGGTTGGTTCTAATTTCGATAAAAGCGTATAGAAAATTATTAAGTCCCATTTATCGGTGGGCAGGTTTAATGACTTCAAAATTGCTAAGTTTTCTTGGAATGTATCCAAAAGAAACCGAAAGGCTTGCGCCGTGTTATTCTGTAACTTAATAGTTATAATAGACTGCCACGCTAAAAAGGCTAGCTGGCGTTTATTCTGATAGCGCTTCACCAAAGTTTCATACGCCATATCGTAATTGTCAGACGATATAGGAAACGCTTTTATTAGGTTTAACGGTTCACCCTTCAATAACGAGACTAAATATTGAAACTTTTCAATTTTAGAGATCTCGTGTTTGTCGTGTACCAAGGTTCGGTACAGATCATAGAAAGTCATCCACGTTTTAAGGTGCTACCACACCGCTGCTCAAAATACGCTAACGCACGGTGCAGCAAAATGTATGAAGAATACATGACGCATACGACACGTCAACGCGTATATGCAGCGTTAAGCACCGGTGTGGTCGCTCCCTTATAGCCACCCTCGAGCGTAGGTATATGTATGGGCGGCATGCGAATATGACCCGGATTGCTGCTCGAGCTACCTGCGGGTACGGGCGAAGCGACATTAGGCACTTGAGGTGTTGCCTCGGGAAACAATTGCGATTTAATGGACAGAATGTCTATCACGGTCTCGTCAAACCCCTGTCGTATCTCCTCATTACCCGCGATCTCCTGAGGATCGTTTAAAGAAGCTACTATTTTCGCATGATTGTCGTCAAATAACACTTCTAAACCTTCCAATCTCGTTAAATGCACCTTAAGGCGCGGTTTCATTTCCGGGTTCGGTATACATCTTTTTGCACAAATATAAGCGTCATTCAAACGCTTAAGAGCCAGAGTACGGCGGCATTTTTCCATTTCGTTCATAGTGTAATTTATAAAAGCGAGCGCAAGCTATACAAAAGTGATCATAACAATTACTTTATCTTACTACGAGTAAGTACAAATAAATCGACAAAAGGCGAGAAATAATTTTAAACCTTGTATCTTTGAGGTAAGGTCGAAAATCAACACAATTGATTCGTACTACATTAACTTACAAAACTTAATACTGAAAGAAGTTCCCGTACATACAAATTTTAACAAACTACGCTAATCCTTCAATGTACACAAATGCAATGTACAAACATAAAAGTTATAACTTAATCATGTTGAACTACGTACGTCACCTTCAATATGCAACGCGTCGTGTGCGCGCTGCGCGCTAAGGAATTTGAGACTCCGAATATCTACCCTGTGACCCGCACAATATATAAAATTTTAGTGAAATTGCCTATTAAAACAGCAAATGTTACGCTCAAGTAAACAGTTAAACGTGTAATTAGAATGTACAATTAAAATATTATAATTTAAGACAGCGAAAGACGCTGCTCGGATAAAAGGTCATAAGTTTATACGAAATTTTTTTAGTACTTGAACAAATTGGTTTGAAATACATTAAATATTTTTATCCAGAATGTAATAGTATGCTAATAAAGAATGCTATTCGTACCTATAGTTTGCACTGTAATCCATAGGTCTACAAAATTTAGTACGAATTAATATATCCGGTATGGAAGGAACCACAAATATGTTCAAGATTCTTCGATAGCACAGCGAAAAGGGGGGTCGGAAAGCTTGAATTCTCCAGAGAAAGTAACCAAGGCGATTACCGATAGAAAGGAGCAACCCACTCACCTTGTGAACCTCAATGGCAGCTACTCGTGTTATGATGAAAGCCCAGCTCCGTTCTCCTTCTGCTATGCCTAGGTCTTAGCAGTCTGCAGATCTGGGTTCAGCCCAGGTTAACGTAAAGCACATAGAAATCAGTGAAAGTAGCCACGAAAGCACCGTGGTGAGTCTCTGCGGCTGTAAGGGATATGCGCGCGACGATAGCCATTTGTCTACTGGTCCGCGAATGTTCGGGACGGAGCTATTCTGATAGGGCGAGATTCGCTTGGCATTGAAGGAGCCTTCAGTGATGGGCTACTCGAAGCTCCCCACAAAAGCCTGGTTACTAAATCCTAAACAGCTGCAAAAAAAAAAGCGCGAGAGTTTAAAATGTTATATTCCACTGGATTTCATATTAAAGTTATATTATATTTGGTTAAATGCTCATAGGTCTGTATCTACAAACCGGCATCACATAGTGAGCAGCCAAAGTAGCCAAATATGTTGGACACATTTTTACATTACACATGTTTACGTTATATATGGCCACTTCAGTTTCTACAATCGATTTCATGCTGACTGTGCTGCATCTAATCGCAGTCAGGTTAAAAACTTTCTAATAAATAAGTAAAATACTACTTTGGCACTTCTGACAAGAACGGTAAATCGTTCATTAAATGTGACATACCTTAGTTTCCAAGGTTCTAATACAAAGCCATTCGAAGCCACGCATCGCTACGTGTGCTACGCCATAGCACGTAGCAGCGTTTTTCCGTAGCAGGGGAAATGTTCTGTTGAGCCATTGCTCATATGTGAGGAAGTATTGAATTTGAACTCTACTTGACAGAAACGAAATCTAGGGATTACATCAAATATATATGCGAAACAACCTCTTGCTCTTCAAGTACATTTTTTGCGAACTAAACACACCTTGCCTGAGTACTAATAAATACAAGTACTAATATTCATATATGTAAACATTTCAATTCTGTCACACAAAAGGTGACCAAAATTCTTCATCAAATTACCAAAACTATAACAAATTTAAGGATTAAAGTAACGAGTCTGCAAACTGTTTATTTAATTATTCATAGTATAGCGGACGAAATCCTCGCGCTAATCCTTGTTTCTCCACATCGGTCGTGGCCCGTGGAGTGACGAGGCACGAGTGACATTCCGCAGTATTAATCTCATAAACATTAGTAAGTATTATAGGGGTGTTTTCTCACTAATCTTTCATTTAGAGAATTAGTTGGAATTTTTTTTAAAGTTTTGTTAGACCCTGGTAATTTTAAGATGTTTATTTAAACACCGGCTATGAATAAATTAATAAAGATTTAACTCGAAAGACCTAGTAAGGCTTCTTCCTGCGTAATTTGGTTTAACTAAACAGGTTTTTGACTGTTCATAATACAAGAATATTTTAATGGCCCCGTACTTCAAAATAAATCGGAGCTTTTATAGGATTACTTTGTTGTCCGTCTATCTGTCAAGACCCTTTATCCCAGGAACGCGTGGAGGTTTCGAGTTGAAATTATAACAAAATACTCAGGTCTACAGTCCCTTGAAGCTGTGAAAAAAACAAGCTTCTAAGTTTACGTAAAGGAACATATGGCCGTTTATACCACAAAACACCTATAATTTGACACCCTCAAGAGAATCAAAATTTATAGGGTACTTTCCGCTGTCATAGAACTATGAAATTTGGCAAGTAATGTTGTCCTATACTAAAAGTACAGGGAAAAATCTGAAAACACCTTTGTAATTAAGTACGGAACCCATGGTGGGCGAGTCCGACGCGCACTTCTCCGGCTTTTTTATATTTTATTAGAGATTGTTAAGTTAAGTAATATAAAAAGAAAACATAAAGAAACTCATTTAGTTGTAGACAACAATATGTTGCCTGACACAATTTTTCATGGATACTTGCAAAACACCTGAGTTTAAATTCATCGACTCTAGTTGCCGATATGACTTGAAATTAAAAAGTGCACGATAACATTGTAATAATTTATAAATGATTTTAAATATTTTTTTTTATAATGAATGTACTATCGACAACACAGCCAACTGACCATCGGTACCTTAAGTGCATTGTAATAAGGTTCTATATAAACACAGTATGGTCAGTTAACAGTGTTGTCGTTTGTACCTCCACTAGGCATTCTTCTAAAAACAAATACTGAGGGCCTGTTTCACAATCTCCAGTTAAAACATATCCGTCAGATAAATGTTGGCTGTCACTTTTCTTTTATATGACGGGAGAAAAGGATAACAATAATTTTAACTGGCAGATAACTTTGTCTGGCGATTGTGAAACAGGCCCTGAGTCTTTGAGCATAGTATGACTATGTTCCGTATGTATCGGCTCTATGGTCAGCAGCAGACAACACGCCAAAAATCTTCCACACAGACCTTATTTTGTTGACATTAGGGTCGTGTGTGGTCTGTCATGTTAAGGCGATGCCTTGATTTGAGTCGAACACGCCCCCTAGACAGAGACACGCTGATGCCTTCCGCGCACGAGGAAAAGAGATGTAACACCCTTCGGGAATGGCTTTTTTGGACAAATTTCGATAAATACCTTAGAGACATTTTATTTAAATTTCATAAAGTGAGATTTTAGATGAGATAAAATACTATACTATTAACTTGATTGTCTCGTAAAATAATGTATCGTTTGAGTAGGCTGAGTAAAAAAAGGAAAATACAGACCCAACTTTGGATTTTTTTCTATCGAGGAAATTTTAAGACACACAACAATCATATAGTCAAGAATCATATATCTAAAAATCAGACATTATTGTTTCTTAATCTAGTCAGAACGGCGTTTCAAAGCACGCGATCATTTCCAATGCACAGCCTTAAGCATGTGTTCTGCGTAGCAACTATTGCTGCTGACTGTGTAATCATTGGCCTTCTTACATTATCTAAAATAAGTAAAGAAGTATTTACCGAGAAGCGTGATAAAAACAGACTGGGTCAAACTAACTACACACTGTTTTTTTTCATACAGTAAGTACCTATATATTTACTAGCAGTTATAGTACAATTAGCAGCCATAATACAAGCCTTACTGAGCTTACTATGGGACTGAATCAATTTGTGTAAGATTGTCCCCTTATAAAGGATGTCCCAAAAAGAACGTAAGATTGTCCATACATAATGTATAGAAAATCTTGCGTTCTTTTTGGGACACCCTTTATCTATTATTTTTAGTTCTAACAAAGTTTGATGCAGGGAAAACTTGCACCGGAAATAAAAGCGCCCGTGCAGTTTTCTTGTCTCATACGTCTTCTAAATTAAAATTGTATTGGTTTTTTTTTGACATGTAACTGTTAACAGTGATATTTTTGATGAAAAATTTGAGCATTTTACATAACAACAACAATAACTGTGCTCATACACGTTAGTAGCGGTACCAAAACCTATTTTGCAACTTCCAATGTGTTTTACTATTTTCACAAGTTTCCAAACTGTTTAGAATATTCCTACTACGGCCAGGGTAGGCTTTGTTTTAAAACAAATCTGACTGCCTCGGGCGGATAACCCAGATTTACGGAAATAATTCTTTGTCTATGTAGCGAATTTGTTGCGCCAATCGTCGAGTGGATTTGTCGTTGTCTAACGGCTTCGAGCAACGAGACTTGGTCATTAGTCTCATTAAGAATACCAATAAATTGGCGGATAAACACCGTTTCGTGTTTAATCACTGGTGTTGAAGAATAAGTTAGGATTTGCAATTTGTTGATAACGAGGCCGATCAGTATACCTATATATTTTTTGCCCACATATATATGTTCAATTTTACGTTTTTCCGCTTTTTTAAATAGCTAGACGGTTTTTATGCCAACTATGTGCTAAATTTACCCGCGCTCAAATATTACACGTTAAATAACAACTAAACACAATTCATAAAATAAACATGGAGCCCTAATGTTGCAACGCTTAAATTATTGAAATTGAATCTGAATTGCATTGGTAGCAACGATCAGGGGACCGATTTTTGACTTTCGAGCGCTCGACTCTTTCACTCGAAAACTACAAAATTATGAAATGCTATTTTGAAATGACGATATAAAATTTAAAAACGTGCGGTATTTATCACTTGTATTCAATTCTATCGGTAGAAAGTAAGTGCCTGTGATTATGACACTACAATAGCATTTATTTTTGTTTAATTTTCGAGCGCTCGAAAGTCAAAAATCGGCCCCCTGGCTCTTTTCACGTCTAACGAAATACATACATACAAAACGCACCACGCACTTTTTAATTGCTTGTCATATCAATTGAATTTTATGTAACAAAAATTCTGCTCATCTACCCAGGGACTCAATCATTAAACATTGGTCTTTAAGGCTATAACAGCTATACAAGCATAAATTTCAAATAAAAGGAAAAAAATAAAAATTTACTGTTCCGAGCCGGATTCGAACCGGCGACCGCAAATATACGTGGCCTGCCTCTACTATCCAACTGAGCTATCGGAACAATCTGTTTCGGACACGAAATACTCAATTTTTTTTTTTTTCCTTTCCTTGAAATTTAAAAAATTTCGTAAGCAGCGATACTGTTTAATACAAAAAAAATATTTTATACAAGCATTGTCAAGAAGGGAGACAACGTCTTTCATCATACCACTAGCATATTAAGGTAAGTACCAACTGAAAGTGTACCTATTTGTTTAACTACTAATAATATAGTATAATATTATATTTACCTTTATAATCGTATTAATCAACTCTGGCATTCGTATAGTTATATATGTATGTATGTACGTATGTAAGCACTTTATTGTACACAATAACAGGTTAAGGAATATACATGTCACACAATAGATCAAAGTACAAAGGCGAACTTATATATTGTTATTTTTGTTTTGTTAGTCCGTCTCGTAAAGTTTAAATAAATAAATAATAATTAGGTACAGGTCGCGGGAGTCCGCTGGATGCGGGTGGCGCAGGACCGGTCAGTGTGTTTCGGCTGATATGATGATGATGATGATGAGGTACATTGAATTTGGAATTGAATGCCGCAGTGTTCAAGCCACAGCGTGAAGCAAAAAGGGCATTGGGTAACCTTGTATGAGAAAAAATGTCGTTTTTATTTTTTGCAGCGGCTAAGGATGTTTTTTTAATAATCGTTTAGAGGACCTCTTAATACGCATAAGTAGATATATAAAATTAAAAGCGTTAAACAATATCGGAGCCGAGATATTTAGGTTTGAAGTTTTGTTTATAACTTTTCACTATGACCTGTGAAAATATATATTGCAAATATCTCCGGCTCCGATGCATTTTAGTGTATTATATTCATAATAAAATATGTTTGTTTTGAGTATATCTATCATAATCTATTACTTTTACGAATGGCCGCTCATCTAAAAAACTTACAACATATTTACCCAAACCCCTTTACACACCCTGTACAACGGGTTAACTAATCCGCGCTTTAGCTGCTACGCTAATATGGGGGCTTGTCGCAGCGTGAGGCTGAACTTTAATGAGCCAAAAGTTAGGATGCTTGTTATTTATTAGAGAACTGGCTAAGTCTGGTTAGAAGCGGTATATGAGAACCTGGTAACGAGTACTCGGGTAACGGGTAACCTTCAGAATACACTCGCGGGCAAAGAATACGGGTCGGTAAAATACCGTCATATTTCCTAAAATATTGCGTAAGAGGTTGTACAGTTAATCCTGTCATGATCTTTATTTAATTTTACATATAAACTGCTAATAACAGTAAAAAATATAACGTTACCAGGTTTAAATCGGACTCGTCAAAACCCATGAAAAAAAAACAACGTTAACGGAGCGAGATATCGCAAAAATCGTGATTTTTGGATATCGATATTTTTATGATAGGATCCAGGAAATTGTTAATACATTTGGGTATTGTAAAGAATAGCATACTATGTAAATGAAACAAAATTTAATTATTTTGAAAAACCTATTGCAGTTATTTAATTTAGGGTGACCCGTATTCTTTGCCCGCGAGTGTATTATTTGAGCATTTCTGTATAAGTTTGTGTTGATTACGTAAGTCAATTAAGGCATTCCTGCTTGTGATTGTCCTCCAATATTTTTTGAGGAAGTAAGGGAGTTCCCCATTTGCCTAACGCACCACAGTAGAGTCACCGGCATTAATATCTACCGTAACAAACGGCGCATAAATATCTGAAACGTTCTTACGGCCTTCGAAATAGAGTCTTGTCAGATATATGTGAAATATGCGTGCCACAACAAAGGCAGATATTGATGCTGGTATGACTGTATAATGGCACCGTTGGACGCTGCCTCATCCTAAGCTGATGGGGAGGTGTGATTATCTGGTAGCCATGTCACGACTCATTAACTATGACCCCGTTGCTAGCTTGCTCAAATACAGTCGACATATATGTCGTTGAAATTCACGTTACATGCTGAAGGAGAACAGAATGAAACATGTTTAATAAAAACTCGTGAAATTAAATCCACTTGCATCACCAAGTTAAAAATAAAAATTCGGCATGCCTATATTTGGAACATGTATGTGAAAAGAAATTCGTTATTATAGGTATATTCGTTTGAATACTGTGGTTCGCTTGGATCTAGATTCGGAGAAAGAGATATTGCAGTTACAAAAGTGAATTGAAAGAGTTCCATTTTTTATGATGATTGCGATGGTTGTCGGAAAAGGCGGTCGTTCATTTCTAGCGGTAACCCGGCAAGTATACAATATATTAGATTGAGAAAATACGCTTCGCAATTGTCAATTAATATTAAACATGTTAATAATAAGGAGTAACAGCTTATTGTTTATGTGCTTATTCCACTCTGACATCTGATTTCTGCTTTATGATCTAAATAAAAGTAAATTAAAGTTTGCGCGAGATTTACGGACTAAAACACCGTAAATGTCGAGTTATTGCGCGTGAATATGAACGCTAGTTAGAAGTAAAGCCATTTCAACTATGGCCAGAAGAGAAAGATCCGCTTTGAGCTATTATACATATACTTGATTAAAGGCGAAGTGCAATTCAACGATTTTCATTTGTCGTTTTACCAAAATGAGCGCTCACGTCCAATACCGATGTGACTGGTTCTAAAAGTTTATTCAAATAGATTTCCTGGTGTTTGCTCAGGGCTCACGAAGTAACCACGGCATGGTGAGGATTGGAGCCCAGATTACACCTTCGAACTGGTAGCCTATGATAATGGGGAGGGACTCTGTTATCAACTACTTATAATTAAGAGTAAGGACAAAAACTGATTGGCTATTACATACTTATATTTAAAGTGGTTAGAGGGTTTTCAAATAGTCGATTGTCGATTTATATTCAGGACGAAAAGCCTTACTTCTATATTAGTTTAGTATGTAGCTTGTACCGTGTATGGCCTAATAGTTATGTTATGTTATAACATTATGGAACTAAATTTAGTATTCTTTGCGATTACCAGATTACAACAAGGCGCTTTTTCTTTCTCCGCAACTAAACTAAAACATTTATTTCGCAACAAAACAAGCGTTGGGCTACAAGAGAGTTACTAGGTAAACTACCTTTCCACTAAGATTTATCATGGGAAATAAATGGAACAAACCTACCTAACGATTTATCCTGCTCCTTGATCCGTGTTGACACACCTAACAACTTCGCTATAGTCCCTGCTTAATGGATTGTCGCTATGAAAAATGGCCGTAACTTACCCAGGACATGCTTTCATGGATTTGTTGTTGGCATTGTGCTCACAAATGAAATGAAAACGGCATTTCACTTTGGATGAAGGCTGTTTTAAAAGTTTGCTTAGTTATTTACTTTCAACCGACATCGTTATTCAACTCTTTGTTTTATCTTTTGATAATTTTGTCCTTATTTTGTTATCTCAAAATCGTTCTATTTCTATCATCGTTTATAAATAACAAGCTTCCGCCCATGACTTCGTCTGGTGGACCCGGGATAAAAACTATCCTATCTTTTAATCTAGGCTGTTCTTGAGGTTAAGGTATATACTTTTGCTTGTAAGGGTTTAGATCACAGAAAGACGTGGTTAACGTAGGACGATTTATTTATTACTGATTTGCTAAATACATTGTACTAGTTCTTATAGCTGCCGTATTACACCGAACATAGGCTATAAACTATCTTCGTTCAAATTTCATCCAAATCGGTTGAGTCGTTTAAGCGTGATTGAGAAACAAATGTACTTAATACAACAATTGGAAGGCAATTGTATATATTTATAGTAGGAAGACAAAAATCTAATACAACAATTGCCTTCCAATCCCTTCAAGAGTTTCCGTAAACTCACATCTTTATTCAACGCCAGATATACTGAAACAATATCAATGCAGACGAATATTGACTGTTACGTCAATGGCAAATGCTTGTAAATTTGACTAATTACGAGTACCTCCTTAATTAATGAGCTAGCAAATGTTTAAAGTTTGCAAATAAACATCCCGAACTGTAAGAAACAGTCGTGAAAGGGAGTGACAACAGCAATTCTCGTTAAGGCAGTGTCCAAATGGAATTTATATAGATTACTGTACTCGTGTTACTAAACGAAATATGTTAATTCAACAATTTGCAGAATGTTTACCAGTT
This sequence comes from Epinotia bilunana, assembly GCA_947049275.1. NCBI lineage: Eukaryota > Metazoa > Arthropoda > Insecta > Lepidoptera > Tortricidae > Epinotia > Epinotia bilunana. The sequence goes on along the minus strand of OX346259.1, from coordinate 23,989,063 downwards.
GTATATTGATTAAATTAATATTACTTTTAAGAGAACACTCATAAAATATTCTAACTACCCCGAAGTTACCCCAATTAAGTGTTGTCGATGACCAGGCCCCTATTTCACCAACTTGACAAGTGCTACAATTGTATCAAAATATGACATATGTAGAATTATCGGTTTCACCACAATGACAGGTGCGACAATTGTAAAAAACAATTGTCACGACTAAACATAGGGAAACATGTATCAAATATTATAGATAAAAAACCGGCCAAGAGCGTGTCGGGCACGCACATGAAAGGGTTCCGCAGCTATCCGATGGAATAACTATGTATGATACAGAGTCCGCTATAGTTTTAGTTGAAAAGGCCTTTCCAACAGTATATACGATGGGGTTAGTCGAATGTTGTATATACAAATTTCATTTTGCGGTTGACTCCATACATTTTGTTCGGCCGACTGTAACTACATAAGTTGGTCGAGTTGTATAAAAATAACTATCTATGATACCGAGACCGCTATAGTTTTAATTGAAAGTACATACTTTGAGGTATATACCACGTTTTTTTCAGAATTATTTTAGTAATATTTTAAAAGTTACGGTGGGGGATAACTCAAATTTTAACTTTGTATTAGAATATCTCAAGACTGGGGGGTTTGATCTACATAGTTCAAAAGTAGTTTTTGTTGCATTTTAAAAGAGCTTTTGAACGATACCCCACACGTTGGGGTTAGTCCAATTTAATTTTTTAAATTCACTTTTCGTTGTATGGTAGGGGGGCTGAAAAAAAAACATTTTTTCATAATTTTAAAAACCAACTTTTGGAACATCAATATCTATCTCCACCAATTTTCGTGACAATCGGTGCAGTAGCGGCGGAGTAGCCCGGACGGACAGACGGACGGACGGACGGACATGACGAAACTATAAGGGTTCCTTGTGGACTACGGAACCCTAATTAGCGAGTGCTTGGTATGGCATATTACGAGGCAATGCGTCTGTATAGGCATTCTAAATTTGAATTATCCGTTTTCTCGTACTCTCAGCATAAAAAGAGGTTTGTTATTCATTAAAGTAAATATTAAAACAATGTCAGTGTCAAATTTTAATATTTTGTGCTTGTTTTTTTTTTAATATCTATAATTATTTTCATGTTAACGGTAACACCACTACATATGCCATTCCACGCTCTCGCTAATTTATGCATAAAAGTGTTTAACTCAAACATCAGTCAGTTTTATTTAATTCAAAAATATTGACAGTAACAATAATAATCTATGTATTTCACGTACGCTTATTAACTGCCATAATATTAAAGTACGACTCATAATGCACCGTACCACGTAAACCGAGTCCAAACCGCGTCCGAACCGCGGCTTCCGTGAAGGATAGATACTTTTTATTGGCTGAATACAAATGCCTTTGCTCTCTTTTTCACAAGACATATTTAAAACTATTAAATCCATTCCCGCCATTAAGTAATTTTCTTCTTGAAACTAGCATTTCTTGTGTGCGTATGGCTAATGTATAAATATGGCTAATGCAAGAAAGATGACTATCTTAAAATTGATTTCCGACAACAAATCCGTGTTATTCGGTAAATTTGATAACAAATTAACATTCCAAATAAAAGTTGACAAATGGAAAGAAATAACTCAACGTTTGAGTGAAATGGGTGTATATGACACAGATTGGAAATATCTAAGAGATACTACTTGGCAAAATTGGAAAAAGAGGACTGTAGTAAGTATTTAACAAGTTTGAATTATTAATTAGTGACAGTATATTATGGATAAATTGATCTGAAATAAATGATTTTTTTTACTTTATTTACACTATTTTTATTTGAAATTCGGTGTAAACACGTACGTACAAGTAATGAATGGGAACCCAAGGCCACTCTAGAACTATGTCGTATTGACACCCTAGCTATTTAATTATGTAATGGAATGTATTAGCCTAGGGTGGCCTTGGGTTCCAATTGATTGACTGTACGTCGTTCGTTTAAAAACATTTATTTATTTATTTATTTAACCTTTATTGCACAAAAGAAAAACTTAATGTACAAAAGGCGGACTTTAGTCATAAGGCATTCTCTCCCAGTTAACCCCTAGGCAAAGCAGAGAGAACATTCAAAATAATGAAATTTTAGCTTTCAAGAATCCTAATAATTATTATTTTTTTAGGAAAAAAGGGATAATCGTAACCAAACAGGATCTGCGGGAGGCAAAAGATGGCAATACGATGAAACTGATGAAATTATTCTGAGTATAATAGGGAAGAACACTCCAGTCTTAGAGGGTTTGGCTGTTCCGGAATCCTCAGGAACTCAGGCGGCTGAGACTATTCAAGCACAAGATACTAGTCAACCTATTCCGCAAAGTTCCCAAAATAATACGAATTCAGCTAATAGCCAGTATAAATCCGTTATACGTTTAAAAAAGGAAAAATTAGAGGCTGAAATATTGTTGCTTAAAGAGAAAACGGAACTTTATAAGAGAGAAAAATATAAATTAGATTTAGAATTAGTTAAATTAGAGAAAGAATTGAACATAACGCATTCTACGTATACAGCATCTTACCACGAGCAAAATAGTGTACAATTAAATATTGTCCAATTAGTCGACATAGAAGAAGAAAACGTTCAACTTACTAGATCAAACACAACTTAAAATTATGTAATTCCTTATATAGTCATCACTTTTCAAAAACTTATTCAGTACTTAGGGTTATTGACAGTGATCGGCACTCTCGGTGCAAAACTTTAACAAAACTTTAAAGCTGACATAAACAAAATAAAGAAACATTAAAATTATAACTTGATCAGTTTTAAATTCAATTCTATATATGAATCTCGGATTTCCACTACTTGGTTCTAAGGATTTTGATATTTTCATAGCTGTAAGCATTCAATAATCTCCACTTTAGAATAATCTCCACGTTTTGTTAAGGTTTTGCACCGATAGTGCCGATCACTGGTTTTTGACTATGTATGGTGGCGAGCCCTTTTAGCATACTTATTTTTATTATGTTTTAATCACAAAATACACAATTAAGCCGATAATAATATATACTGATTATAATATTAATTCAGCAAGCTGTAAGTACCTACCCAAGCCTTTTTCATAACATGTAGTTAAATAAATTGTAACATACTAATGTATGAGTAATGTAGTATAAGGTAATGAAACAAAACGCGTTTGTATTTTGTATTTATTTGTATAATATGTCCATTAAATATGTCTTTAAGTATAGATTTGTATTATTTCCCTTAACACTTCAATCGCCTCAGGGTCAATTGCATTATTACCGTCGTTACCGTTATCTTCATTATCGCTCTCATTGTCACCGTTATCAACTGGATTATGATACGGAATGTAATACTGCACTCCTAGGCGTTTTTCTAAGTTGTGAAGGGTGACACATGCTAAAAAGATATGGCATGCTTTCAAAGGTTGAACACGGAGATGATTTAGACAGGGGAACTTTTCTTTTAATACTCCTAAAGCGTTTTCAACTAATCTTCGTGTACTTTTAAACGCTCGTAGAAATCGCATAACTGCTTCGGTTATTGGTATTTCAACTGGGATGTTTGGTGTAATGAGCCATTTTTTCAAAGCATATGCACTGTCTCCTAACAAAAACGCATTTGGGAACGGCCTCCAACCATTCTCCCACTGCTGAAACAAACTTGAATTACGCATCACTCTTGCGTCATGAACGGATCCCGGCCATTTAGCACTAGCGTAAAAAAACTCTAAATTTGGCCCACAAACAACCATGGTATTAATCGAATGCCCACCTTTGCGATCAACGTACATGTACTCATGTTGCTGAGGTGAATCAATGGGTATTAATGATCCATCAACGACTCCACCAATTCTTGGAATATTTGCAATATCTCTAAATAAATGCGGGATAGCTTCGGTATTCTCCGGCCAGCGTACTTCAATCCCAAACATTTCGTTGACAATTGCAGTCGTAACTCGTTTGATACACCGATTAATAGTAGCCTTTGACACCCCATGATTATCTCCGCTAACGTGATATTGAGATCCCGATCCCATCCAATGCAGTGTACAAAGAATTTGTTGGCAAGGCGTCAAAGCTTTGTTTCTTGGCGTTGGATGTTCAATACGTGCACCAATTCTATTTATTAAATATTCTACACTCACTTTACTAAGACGGAATTTTTCCTTAAATGAAAAATCCGTAAGATCAAAAGAAAAATTAATTCTTTCTTTAAATCTTCTTATATGTGCAAATTCATCAAGATCACTGTTATTATCACTAGCGTCACTACTACTCGCATGGAGAGCCATTTTGAAATACGCGTGTATCAACCACGAAATACTACAATTGTCACGCAAATCCGACATGTGCTCAATCTCATGTCAAGATTCGACGACAATTCTACAAATATGTCGCTTAAAAATAATAATAATTGTTTCACAACATAATTGTAATACATACAATTGTAGCAAAATGCCTGTCATATTTGTAAGCATTTCTATAGAAAATATTTCATAAAATTGTAATATGTCACCTGTCGCTTGACAATTGTAGCTCGACATATGTCACTTACAATTGTAGCTGTGGTGAAATAGGGGCCTGATGACGACAATATTACGTATATTTAACAGAATGGAAACCATCCAAGATTCAGGAAACAATGTTCATTATCATAGAGATACATTATATTATGTTCTAACCAGTAATAAAATATAAAACTATATAGGTATTTTTTTGACTATCAAACATATGATACACTGGGTATTTCAAACGTACTATTTAAATTTACAAATACAAAATAAAAATACAAAAAAATTATTAACCAAAAAGCACATAATGATGACATATCTATCAGACTCCAAACTAGGCTGAGCCTGTATCTTGGTCTATTGCGAGAGCGATTGACAGCATAATAAACTTAATACCTAAACACTTCATAAATGCCACCGATATCTTTAAACCACCGCTACTGTGTTTCATGAAGCTTTGAAAACTAGTCATAAATTCTCACACCTCACTAAAACGTTCGGTTTGATCGAAGTCGTCCAATCAAGTGAGGCTTATAGGGCTTGAATTTGAATGCAGCGGCTGAACCTCAGCCGCGACTTTTGCATAATTTCACACGTGACTGAGTCTCACTCATACCAGATTCAACAGTTTCATTTCAACGCGCGTCGCTAAATTGTCGGTATTGTCGCTTCCTCGTCTCATCATAGGTACCTAAAAAAATTAATTGCTTCCGCCCGCGACTTCATCTGCGTGGACCCGGGATAAAAACCATATTATATTTTAATCCAGGCTATAAACTATCTTCGTGCTAAATTTCATCCAAATCGGTTGATACGAGTACGTTTTAGCGGGATCGAGTAACAAACATGTATCTTAACCTTCACGTTTCTTATTCAATTACACATATCCCTATTTCCTTCGAAAGAAAGAAAAAAATAGAATATTTTATTAGTGCATAAAATAAAAACTTGTATTATTTTATAAATACTTATGAATTTTGCATTGCAATAAGCATGATGTCACGGAGCGAGCCACGGGAAACGTTCCGTTGAGCTGATTTGGTGAAGATAATCCATAAGTTCACATGAGGCCTTCTACTAACTTTTAGATGAACGTAAATTTTCTTATTGAATCTTAATGCATGAATCCATTAACATCTGGAACTCAATTATGTAAAGAAACAATTCGGATCACGCTCTCCCTCACAGCCATTACTCCGAATGTTACATTAATAGTTAATTAGAATCAAAATGACCAGTTTATCGCTAGATAAGGACGGCCAAATGACCGAAATTAGGTTCTTGCCGGCATTAATTTTAGACTAAAGCCTCTTGACCCTGCGCGGCCCTAATTAGTTTTAAGGACATTTGCCTCGACTTGCATGACGCAAAGGAGATAACTAGAGCGTTGCGTCGTATAGTATTCACGCTAAGGCGCGGTTAAAATATATGACCTCAATTTAAATCGTAGCTCGTAGTTTTGAGCAAATTAAGCCTGTTCGACTACCTGTAAACCAGAGAATTTGAATTTTGATGCAATTTCATCGCTCAGCAATGTATTTGTTATTGAATAAGTTTTTGTTTGTAGGTAAGTATGTAATATTCTCTAGACAATTACTGTTTACATAACATACATTCAGGCAAGCACATAAAAATTGATTTTCTTTACTACTTCTCCCGTAATTGTCAATTTTTATATGGAAAAATGGCAGTTGGATCTACCTAACGCGCGTTCAATAAGTTTTATGATGACCTACCCCTCTGCAGGTCGATCACGTAACGCATTGTACGCGCATCCAAATGTCACTTTTTATATGGAAAAATGACATTTAAATTGTATTGAAATGTGTATTGTAATTGTATGGTGGCCTGATGACCTGGGTCACGTCACGTGAGCCTGCTGGATGCTGGATGGTGGCGCAGTGGCGCAGGACCGGTCATTGTGGCACTCTTCGGGGTAGGCATATGTCCAGCAGTGGACGTCTTTCGACTGATATGATGATGATTGCATCACTTTCAGTCATTTATTTGTTTTGATTTATTAGTAATAGGAAGGTATGAGTATGTATAGCGGTAGGCAACCTACTTACTTTCTTTTCTATCACGGTCTCTGCTTCGGAAAGTTTTTGTTATATCTTGAATTGTTGATATTATTAACTAGATAAACAATTATCTAGTTAACAATTTTGTAAAGTATTCTATTTATTTTATTTATTTATTTATTTAAAATAATTACACAGCATTACAGTTAAAAACTAAGTCACTGTGAATTTATATTATATACTTAATGACTTTCTAATTTCAAAACAATTTTCGCGTTGCCGGTGAATTGTAATAAATGTGTTAGCTTAGCTCCCTCTTTAAAAAAAAAATCGGCTAACCCAATCTTGAATAGTATCTACCGTATATCATCTATGTCCGTTCTAGAAGAGTTTGCTGAGTTGAACGGTGTGAAACTACCTAGAAGAATTTAAATACTGATGCCTTTTGTCATCGATTTAAAAATACGTGGGGACTGTCCCTTTTTGTGTCCGAATTCTAAAGTCGAAACTTTTTCAAAATATTTCACGGGCTTTCGAACTTTCAAGTCTTATGCTAGCAGATCACAGTTCACTGTCTTATTGGGACGAGATGGCTAGAATATAGACACCTATATTTTTAAATAAGTTAGTAATAATATGTACTTACATGATTGGCACAATTCAGTTCCATGTTATCAGCAAAGCAACACACAACCAGCTTTGTCGTGCTCCTCGAGACAATTAACTCTCAGATTGTCTGTATGCGTACAACCTTGTTGTGTAGGTACAGTCAACCAGAAAATATCTTAATTAAAACCTTGTCTTGAAACATGATGGGAGAGGATCGTCGAATGATATGATATGTAATACCCAACAAAGTAGTATATTTCTATTACCAACCGATCCGTACGAAATACATAAAATAATATGCTCTCTTCGAAATACCTCCTCTACCGGATTTGACGAACTACCGACCAAAATAATAAAAAGTATCTCACTGATACTTTCAGTTCACTTCTCATATCTGATAAACATATCTTTCGAACAAGGCACTTTCCCCACGATACTGAATTGTTGTGTTACGTGATCCCTCTGGTCTCTTCCGTGGACATTGCCAAAGTTGAGGTCTATAACGCCTTATTTTTGGTCGGACTCTTAATCCACATAAACGGCGTATAAATTAAATATGATTTCATGCAATCAAAACATTTTTTATATGCACGGAAGCTTGTAACTAATGACCACATGAAAGTTGGCTTTTGTTTTACTCAATCTACATGACCCTTTTATCAATTAATTTGAATAAAAAAAAAGTGAGATTGCCTATCGCCCAAAACAGATTGCCTATCGCCCACAAGATAGGGTGTGGTGTTAATGGTCTTACTCTAATTTCGACACCACAATGGGGTTTAACAAAATCGTGACAAGTATTTCTAAAAAACCGAATAAATTAGAAGCGGAGCCGGAAATGGACTGGGAATCCAGATATCAATTCTAGACCTGCTGCGCTATTATGCGCGTTTAATTTTTTCTTGTTGCTTTGATCCTTGTATCAATGGGACAATGAGGTGTATTTTTCATGGGTCTATATCGGATGGCATAATTCTTCATTGTTCTATTTTTATTTAATCGCAGGTCATGCATTTTTGACACCTTATATAAAATTTAGTAATTGAATATTTTAGGCATTGCAATTGTAGAACAACAAATATTAGGTCAGACATGCTTTATGCCATATAATAATAGCGTAATAAGTTTTAGCAATTTCGATTGTCGATTATTTAGTAAGTATTAGGAGCAAAGAACAACAATTATGCTAAAAAAAATATTATGCTAAATGTACAGTATGCCATGCAACGTTATGCCAAAAATGTTCAACCAAAACATTTGAGGAGAATGAATATTAGGCCACACAAAGGTCACCCATTTTCCAAAAGTACGAAACTTAACAATAATTTATAAACGATAGATTAGAAGCCTACCAACACAACTGAAAAATCTACTTGCACAGAAAAAAAAAATCTTAGTACGAGGTAAGTATTCTTGACCCAAGACTTGAATTAGGAAGATGATAAATAATTTCGAATGATACGAAATTATCTTGAGTAAGATTTTTTCCCGTTGGTTTGAGATAAATATCTGTTTCATTCAAGATATTGTTGGTTTTGCTAATTTATTTCTTGATTTAAGTAATACATATTTTTTTTTTATGATATAGGAGCAAACGAGCAGTCGAATCACCTGATGGTAAGCGATAATCGACTCCCATGGACACTTACAACACCAGAAGAGTTGTAGGTGCGTTGCCGGCCTTTAAGATGGGAGTACGCTCTTTTCTTGAAGGCTTGAATGTTATAACGGTCCGGAAATACCGCATTTTTTTCTGTATGTACTTATACTGCACTGTTGCCTGCTACTCGTATCTACCATACTCCTAATAAGCATTTCACATAAATTACTTAACTTAAATTGATCAGACAAATCATACTAAAGTTGCTGAGATAGAGCTAATTTTTAATTGTTTAATTGGTGACTTCCCCAGTTCAATTTAGGTAACAAATTAAGCTGATCGCGAACGAAGTTTAGACACGTCTGACCGCGGCTGAGGTTGCGGGAAGGGAATGCAAGTTTGGAACGCGCGAAGGAAACTCACCCGCAACAAATTCTTAGAATCAAGACCACTTGAGTAGCGAGGTTTAATAAAAGTGCTTATGTACAGTATTATGTAAGGAAGAATATCATAATCAAACTCTATCTCAGTGATCAACAGTAAATCCATACTTAATATTATAAATGAGAAAGTGTCTGTTAAGACAGACAGACAGACAGACAGAGACATTTTCGCACGCTTAAACCGCTGAACTGATTAAGGTGAAATTTGGTATATAGAGAGATTGAGTCCCGGGGAAGGACATTGGATGGTTTTTATCCCCGAAATCATCCCCTAAGAGGGTGAAATGGGGGGGTGAAAGTTTGTATGGAGCTGCGATATAAACGAGTTCCACGCGGACGGAGTCGCGGGCTGAAGCTAGTCTATACTAATAAATGTGAAAGTGTGTCTGTCCGTCTGTTACTTCTTCACGCTTAAACCGCTAAACCGATTGAGATGAAATTTTGTATGGGGGTAGTTTGACTCCCGTGAAAGGACATAGGATAGTTTATATCTTGGAAATCATCCCCTGAGGGGGTGAAATGGGCGATGAGAGTTTGTATGGATATACGATATTTAAACGAGTCCCACGCTGACGGAGTCGCGGGCAGAAGCTAGTAATCCTACTAATATTATAAATGCGAAAGTTTAGATGTTTGGATGTTTGTTACTCAATCACGCTTAAACGGCTGAACCGATTTGAATAAAATTTTGCATGAAGATAGTTTATAGCCTGGATTAAAATAAAGGATAGTTTTTATCCCGAGTCCACTCAGACGAAGTCGCGGGCGGAAGCTAGTAAGTATATATAACATATCTTGATGCTTTGGTCTGTCTGACGGTTTACCCTTTTTTAACCGACGAACGTTTCATCGAATGAATATTTTTCCGAAATTTCATTTCATCGAAACCATTTTTTTTTCAGACAGTAATTTTTTTCAGAATTGTTATAAAACAAACCTTACCTAAGCTGATGGGGCCCCTTATAGCTTTACCTAAAAAGTTAACGATTTCTGAGAAAAAAAGTTCATTGAAACAAAGCATTCGGTGGAACGTTTGAACTAAAATGAGGGGATCCCATTTATTTATCATGAGATATATATCATCATATCAGCCAAAAGACGTCCACTGCTGGACATAGGCCCCCCCAAAGAGTGCCAAAGTGACCGGTCCTGCGCCACCCGCATCCAGCGGACTCCAGCAACCTTTACCAGGTCATCAGTCCACCTTGCGGGGGGCCTACCCACGCCGCGCCTTCCGGTTCGTGGTCGCCACTCGAGAACCTTTCCGCTCCAACGGCCACCGATGGCCGTTGGAGATATATAACTTACATACAAATAATTACATTACTAGGCATGCTTTCCTCAAAAATGCCGCAAGTCTTGCCATTATAATCCTTACTAATTTTATAAATGCGAAAGTGTGTATGTTTGTCCTTCTTTCACGTCGCAACGGAGCGTCGTATTAATGTGATTTTTTGTATGGAGATAGTTTAGAAGCTGGAGAGTGGCATAAGCTACTTTTTCCAGTGGGAAAACATCTAATTGCCACGGGAAAATTCAATATGTTACATTTTCCTATAACCACGCGGGCGAAGCCGCGGGCATCAGCTAGTATTAGCATAAATGTCTATATCTTCGAATCTTGTTATTTTGAATTATAAGCATTAATTAAAGTGATATGTGATTAATTAGCATCAAAGCTTCACCTAAAACAAGGTACGGGATTGAGTGACCGATAAATCAGGTTACGCATATAATTATGCCTTTTATACGGCTAGAAACCCAAATACGAGAACAATAGGCTAGACGAGCATATAGAGATGACATAATTTTACCATGCCATTCGAACCAGTTTTTGGAGAGGAAAAATTGATTGTATGGGAGTAACTACAATTAAAGAACATAAATACCTACCCAAAAAATTGAGTCAAAGACGGACCTCGCTGGTTGCTACCGAAACAATTCATACTGTACAATCGCCCTCGAGCAGGGAAATTGAGTATTTCTTGCAAAACGAAAGCTACTAAGTTCTATGTGAAATGCCAGTGAAAGTGAATCGAAAATGAAGACCAACTCACCCCTGCTTGCCCGGCGAACAGATGAGTCAGTACCGACAGTCCACACTTCCACCGTACTCAGCTGATGAAGCACTGGTTGATGCGAGGGTTTTGTGACGTATTTCACCACATTTTTAATATTGTAGGTCGCGACGAATGGGCTTGCGCGTGGAGCCGCAAGCAGCCATCAAAACGATATACCCTCAACTGGCTTTTTCAAAATGTCAAAAACAAACTAGAAAAACTACCCTATTTAACTGTCGCTAATGAACGCGTTCCCTTTTACGGTAAATGGAACATTTTTGGCATAACGTTGCATGGCATACTGTACATTTAGCATAATATTTTTTTTAGCATAATTGTTGTTCTTTGCTCCTAATACTTACTAAATAATCGACAATCGAAATTGCTAAAACTTATTACGCTATTATTATATGGCATAAAGCATGTCTGACCTAATATTTGTTGTTCTACAATTGCAATGCCTAAAATATTCAATTACTAAATTTTATATAAGGTGTCAAAAATGCATGACCTGCGATTAAATAAAAATAGAACAACTAACCTACTTTTCTGACAGCAGTTCTTATTGTATAAGGGTCGCCGTTCTAAACCTGACCTAACCTACTTTTCTAGAGAAGTTCGCTTTGTGTATAGAAGTTAGTAAATCTAGGATAGTGTCTAATACAATGCACCAAAAAATATTATGCTAATTAGGTACATTTGAAGAAATTAACATTATATCATATGTTCATTATAGGAAATATGCATTAAACTTAAAGTGTAATATATTATTTATATCAACGTGGTTCAGGCATGCGGCTGTCAAACGGCGGTCGTGGGTTCGAACCCCGGCTCGTACCAATGAGTTTTTAGGAACATATTATACGGAATATCATTTGATATTTACCGTTAGCTTTTCGGTAAAGGAAAAACATCGTGAGGAAACTTGCATACATCTGCGAAGAAATTCAAAGGTGTCTGTGAAGTCCCCAACCCGCACTTGGCCAGCGTGGGGAACTACTGCCCGATCCCTGTCATCAATGAGAGGAGGCCTGTGCCCAGCAGTAGGACGTATATAGGATGATTTATTATATTATTATTATGTTATATTAAATGTTATTATTCGTCGACGAGCAGTTGATAACTGCAAATAAAATCCAGTCAGGAACCTTTTTTATTGTACATTATTTAGTAAAGGTAAACAATTTTGCTAGGTAAGTATACTTACTCAATACTCATACTCATACTCATTTATTTATAATGCACAAATACATTAAACGTCAAAAAGTTAATATTGGATTACATCCTCCATTAGTACGTAGTGTTTATAATTGAACGGTATGCTCTAAGCGGTATTAGTGCCTCTGTGAGCGAAAGTTCGAGCCTGCATAAAAAAAAAGTTACTCAACAAAAAGAAAAACCCGCTCCCACAACTTCACGAGAATCGGGCGACCTGTAGAGGACTACTAGGACTAGAAACTTGAAATAGACACCAGAAATTTCTTTTATGACCTAGGCAAGGGATACGACGGGGTTTTTGGAAATTCCATCGCTAAAGGGGTTAAATAGGGGTGCAAAAGTTGTATGGGGGAAACTTTATTTTTTGAACTAGAGACTGAACTATACTTATTAGAAAACAAAAAAAACTCTCAGCGTTTTATAAAATTCCACCCCTAAGGGGGTTCAATAAAGGTGTAAAATTTGTACGGGGGAAACTTTATTTTTTGAGCTAGACTTGAAACTTTGTAAAAGAGTTATTTATTAAAATACAAAAAAGTACTTTCAGCGTTTTAGGAAATTCTATCCCTATAATATAGAAGCCCTATATATAGTTTCTAGGGAGAGCAATATATTTTTTAGTAGATCTTTTTATTTTGGTTTTAGACTGTTAGTTTAATGATTAGGAAATGATTTCAGCGTTTCTTTTTATTTATCCCCTAAAAGGGTTAAAAGGCGGTTCGAAGTTTGTATAGAGAGCAAGACATTTTGAAAGTAAGAGATTTTTTACTTCGGTTTTAGACTGTTTGTTTAAAAACTAGAAATCTTATTTCAGTGTTTTTTGAAATTCATCACATAAGGGGGTTAAAAGGGGGCTTAAAGTCTGTATGAAGAGTAAAAAAAATTTAAAGTCGTCGTTATTAAGATCGTAACTTCGGTTTTAGACTGTTTCTTTGAAGACTAGAAAATGAAATTCCGCGTTTTTAAAATTGATTCGGGGTTAAAAGACATTAATCCCCAAAAGGGACTAGACGTACGGGGAACAAGACAATTACAGCGTTTTTTTCTTCCTCTAAGGTTGTAGGTTAAAAGGGGTTGAAAGTATGTATAAGGAACAAGTCGTTTTTGAAGTAAGGGAACTTTTCGGTTAGACATACGAGTATGTACTATTTGGTCAAAATACATATTTGAATTAATCCAACCGCTAGCCGAAAAATAGGTTAGGTTAAGTTAGAACTGCGACCCTTATAGAACCGAACAGCTGCCAGAAATGTAGGTTAGGTTACAACTGCGATGCTCACATAACTGAAAAGAAGGTAATGTTAGATTAAAACTGGGTATCATTTTGTTAAATTAAAATAAGTATTTTGGCAAATCTAAATAATTTATTCTCTAACACCGTTAAATAGGTACGGCGGATGGAGGTAGAAAGTTCTACGTCTTTTAGCATTAGATAAGTTTGCTTTCAATACTATACAGGTAGCGCAGACTAACATGAGTAAAACTACTGGACTGATTAATGTCGCTTAAAGTAGAAAAAAAAATGTGTTTAATACATTATGAAAAAAAAAAACAATTTAATCGGAAACGTATGTTGATGATACTTAAGATTTTCATATATTTGTAAAAACTTGAGTTTTCAATTTAGATTTAGCAATTCAAACTAACGACCTCTTCGCACTGTTACCTTTTACGTTTAATCTGTCAATGGATTTAGACGAAACATTTTGCGTACAGATAACTTGAGACCCTTAGTTTTTATCTCAGAAATCATCCCTTATGATGGTAGAAGTGTGTTTGGGACAGTGAAAATCAAGCGTGCTTAAGCTAGTACTTAATAAATATGTTTGTTATATAAGATCTTGTACTTGTATCTGAAACAATCAACCTTTTAAAGCCACTTCTCCATTAATTATGCTGATTAAATGATCACAAAAAAATTAAAATAGACATGTGATAATATAAATCTGGGTGAAAGTTAATAATAAAAGTTTTTCGCCAGAGTTTCGAACAGGATATTCTAAGAAGCAAGATGCCATACATGAAGCTCATTAGCACACTATGCGAAAGTTTCAAAACGCGATAAATTCGAAGAAATGAATACGATACATTCCTTTCTTCGAAATTATCGCGTTAAAACAGCAACACTTCGTAATCTTGAACATATTAAGAAACTACTTTTTGCACGCGACTTCGCTCTACTTCCATATAAATCATATTATGTCCTTCCCCGGGATCAACTGATTAAGATGAAATTTGGTATGAAGATACCAAACATGTTAATCAATTCAGTGGCTTAAGCGTGAAACAGACACAGACAGATAGAGAGGGTTACTTCAGCACTTATAATATTGAATATCCCATTTCATTTCTAAATTTTGATGCGTAAATCAAGTACTTAAAGCAAAATGCCATTGTTAATAAAAAATAAAACGGCAGTTTACTTGATTTTGAATACAACGATTAGTATAAATCGACTAATATCGATCGAATCGAATCGATATGTCAATTAGTATGTGTTGGTTCCGGACATCTTTACTTAGCTTAGTTATTTTAATAACATATGCATTAAAATAACTAAGCTAAGTAAAGATGTCCGGAACCAACACATACTAATTGACATATCGATTCGATTCGATCGATATTAGTCGATTTATACTAATCGTTGTATTCAAAATCAAGTAAACTGCCGTTTTATTTTTTATTAACAATGGCATTTTGCTTTAAGTACTTGATTTACGCATCAAAATTTAGAAATGAAATGGGATATTCAATATTATAAGTGCTGAAGTAACCCTCTCTATCTGTCTGTGTCTGTTTCACGCTTAAGCCACTGAATTGATTAACATGTTTGGTATCTTCATACCAAATTTCATCTTAATCAGTTGATCCCGGGGAAGGACATAATATGATTTATATGGAAGTAGAGCGAAGTCGCGTGCAAAAAGTAGTTTCTTAATATGTTCAAGATTACGAAGTGTTGCTGTTTTAACGCGATAATTTCGAAGAAAGGAATGTATCGTATTCATTTCTTCGAATTTATCGCGTTTTGAAACTTTCGCATAGTGTGCTAATGAGCTTCATGTATGGCATCTTGCTTCTTAGAATATCCTGTTCGAAACTCTGGCGAAAAACTTTTATTATTAACTTTCACCCAGATTTATATTATCACATGTCTATTTTAATTTTTTTGTGATCATTTAATCAGCATAATTAATGGAGAAGTGGCTTTAAAAGGTTGATTGTTTCAGATACAAGTACAAGATCTTATATAACAAACATATTTATTAAGTACTAGCTTAAGCACGCTTGATTTTCACTGTCCCAAACACACTTCTACCATCATAAGGGATGATTTCTGAGATAAAAACTAAGGGTCTCAAGTTATCTGTACGCAAAATGTTTCGTCTAAATCCATTGACAGATTAAACGTAAAAGGTAACAGTGCGAAGAGGTCGTTAGTTTGAATTGCTAAATCTAAATTGAAAACTCAAGTTTTTACAAATATATGAAAATCTTAAGTATCATCAACATACGTTTCCGATTAAATTGTTTTTTTTTTTCATAATGTATTAAACACATTTTTTTTTCTACTTTAAGCGACATTAATCAGTCCAGTAGTTTTACTCATGTTAGTCTGCGCTACCTGTATAGTATTGAAAGCAAACTTATCTAATGCTAAAAGACGTAGAACTTTCTACCTCCATCCGCCGTACCTATTTAACGGTGTTAGAGAATAAATTATTTAGATTTGCCAAAATACTTATTTTAATTTAACAAAATGATACCCAGTTTTAATCTAACATTACCTTCTTTTCAGTTATGTGAGCATCGCAGTTGTAACCTAACCTACATTTCTGGCAGCTGTTCGGTTCTATAAGGGTCGCAGTTCTAACTTAACCTAACCTATTTTTCGGCTAGCGGTTGGATTAATTCAAATATGTATTTTGACCAAATAGTACATACTCGTATGTCTAACCGAAAAGTTCCCTTACTTCAAAAACGACTTGTTCCTTATACATACTTTCAACCCCTTTTAACCTACAACCTTAGAGGAAGAAAAAAACGCTGTAATTGTCTTGTTCCCCGTACGTCTAGTCCCTTTTGGGGATTAATGTCTTTTAACCCCGAATCAATTTTAAAAACGCGGAATTTCATTTTCTAGTCTTCAAAGAAACAGTCTAAAACCGAAGTTACGATCTTAATAACGACGACTTTAAATTTTTTTTACTCTTCATACAGACTTTAAGCCCCCTTTTAACCCCCTTATGTGATGAATTTCAAAAAACACTGAAATAAGATTTCTAGTTTTTAAACAAACAGTCTAAAACCGAAGTAAAAAATCTCTTACTTTCAAAATGTCTTGCTCTCTATACAAACTTCGAACCGCCTTTTAACCCTTTTAGGGGATAAATAAAAAGAAACGCTGAAATCATTTCCTAATCATTAAACTAACAGTCTAAAACCAAAATAAAAAGATCTACTAAAAAATATATTGCTCTCCCTAGAAACTATATATAGGGCTTCTATATTATAGGGATAGAATTTCCTAAAACGCTGAAAGTACTTTTTTGTATTTTAATAAATAACTCTTTTACAAAGTTTCAAGTCTAGCTCAAAAAATAAAGTTTCCCCCGTACAAATTTTACACCTTTATTGAACCCCCTTAGGGGTGGAATTTTATAAAACGCTGAGAGTTTTTTTTGTTTTCTAATAAGTATAGTTCAGTCTCTAGTTCAAAAAATAAAGTTTCCCCCATACAACTTTTGCACCCCTATTTAACCCCTTTAGCGATGGAATTTCCAAAAACCCCGTCGTATCCCTTGCCTAGGTCATAAAAGAAATTTCTGGTGTCTATTTCAAGTTTCTAGTCCTAGTAGTCCTCTACAGGTCGCCCGATTCTCGTGAAGTTGTGGGAGCGGGTTTTTCTTTTTGTTGAGTAACTTTTTTTTTATGCAGGCTCGAACTTTCGCTCACAGAGGCACTAATACCGCTTAGAGCATACCGTTCAATTATAAACACTACGTACTAATGGAGGATGTAATCCAATATTAACTTTTTGACGTTTAATGTATTTGTGCATTATAAATAAATGAGTATGAGTATGAGTATTGAGTAAGTATACTTACCTAGCAAAATTGTTTACCTTTACTAAATAATGTACAATAAAAAAGGTTCCTGACTGGATTTTATTTGCAGTTATCAACTGCTCGTCGACGAATAATAACATTTAATATAACATAATAATAATATAATAAATCATCCTATATACGTCCTACTGCTGGGCACAGGCCTCCTCTCATTGATGACAGGGATCGGGCAGTAGTTCCCCACGCTGGCCAAGTGCGGGTTGGGGACTTCACAGACACCTTTGAATTTCTTCGCAGATGTATGCAAGTTTCCTCACGATGTTTTTCCTTTACCGAAAAGCTAACGGTAAATATCAAATGATATTCCGTATAATATGTTCCTAAAAACTCATTGGTACGAGCCGGGGTTCGAACCCACGACCGCCGTTTGACAGCCGCATGCCTGAACCACGTTGATATAAATAATATATTACACTTTAAGTTTAATGCATATTTCCTATAATGAACATATGATATAATGTTAATTTCTTCAAATGTACCTAATTAGCATAATATTTTTTGGTGCATTGTATTAGACACTATCCTAGATTTACTAACTTCTATACACAAAGCGAACTTCTCTAGAAAAGTAGGTTAGGTCAGGTTTAGAACGGCGACCCTTATACAATAAGAACTGCTGTCAGAAAAGTAGGTTAGATTAGGTTAGAACTGCGACCCTTACTTGAGTATGTCTCCTGGAAGTACACCCACACAGGAAAGCTGTTTTTACAGGTAGTTTCCGTTATCTTGCAACCAAATGCTGGAATAACATTCCTCCACCAATTAGATGCTTACCATCGAAACTTTCATTTAAGTCGCATTTAAGAAGATGCTCATACAGAAGCAAGTGGTAGGAATTCCGCACGGCTGCTATTTGGTTGCAGATTTCGTTGTGACTGAGCACCCAAAACGACGTTGACTCTCCTTTCTTCCTCTTTTCCTTCTTTACACCGATCGGTATAAATTTTTTCTTTTCTTTTTTCTTTTTATCGTACCACTTTTTTGTTGTCTTTGAGTCATATAAGTAAAATTACTATTTGTTTATGTATGTTTGTCCTTCCCTACTCATATATTTTTCTGGGTTCCAACAGAATACCAGTGTTTTAGTTCAATTGCGAGCAAACCTGCGCACTGATTTGGAGCCTTTTTGTCTTGCTGCAATGCACACAGTTTATTTTTGTGCATAAAAACTGATTGTTATATGTTATTTTAATGTTCTTTTAAATTTTGTGTTAGTTTTTTTTCACTTACTGTAATGTGTGTGTATTTTAGCAAAACAAATAAATGATTTATCTATCTATCTATCTATAGCAAATTTCTATTAATTCGGACTGCGGCAAGTGGTTTAAAAACAGGATGCAAATTTTAAAGGACATCTTATATAGTTACAGTAGGCAACGGTCTGATACACGGCTACACGACACAGGCGAGATAGTCTTTGTACAGTTTATTTACAGCTCAGGTATTACCACCTTATTCAGGCGAATATACAGAAAATGCACAGAATATACAAATACGACTATTTGATATTAGTAACCTCAAAGTGTACCTACTTTATTTAAAACTAGCTTCCGCCCACGACTTCGTCTGCGTGGACTCGGGATAAAAACTATTCTATATTTTAATCCAGGCTATAAACTATCTTCGTGCAAAATTTCATTCAAATCGGTTCAGCCGTTTAAGCGTGATTGAGTAACAAACATCCAAACATCCAAACATCTAAACTTTCGCATTTATAATATAAGCAGGATAATGTAGGTAGGTGCATGGAAAGTTATTACAGCGAGTCCGCAGTAAGCTCGGCCGAATTTCACCTGCCCGTACAAACGTAGTTACGCTCTCATTTTTAAAACTACCTGTTAGATTGTGACGAAACTTTGCATATACAATGACATGAGGTATATCTATGTCTGTAATTAGTTTATGTGGTTCCAGTTTATAAAACAAACGAAATACAGCAAAAACAACTTTTGCGTGAAAAACTTAAATTCGCTGTACTTATTTTCTATGGTATCTGAAGCTATACAAACTAATTACAGACATAGATATATCTCATGTCATTGTACATGCAAAGTTCCGTTACAATCCAACACGTAGTTTTAAAATGAGAGCGTAACTACGTTTGTATGGAGAATCGAGCTTACTGCGAACTTAAATTTTACATGATTATATTATTTAGTGAATCAAATCTTAAACGTAAACTGGTTTGTATTTTTTTCTGTTTGAACTTCATTTTATGAACAATGCAAGTTTAATAAAAGCCTGTGTAAATCTACCAACGTACTGCTGATCCAGACCCCTTATTTAGCAGCCAGATTGTGTGCTCCGTCATCGCCTCGCCGACGTTGTAACGTGAAATGACGAGAAAACATATTACGAAAACTTGGCGGTGCGCTAAGCGTCAGGCGCTTTTAACTTATCAGACAATGTCATAACAACACTAAAGTGTTCTCAACTTTCTTGGAACGGTAAGCGTGTATAGCCTCTGGATATTACATATTGAACAACCACTTAGTCTCTTGGGTTAATAATGAGATGGGATTTCATTATAATCTAAACTTTATAAATCGATCGGTTTACCTGCGTACTCGTTCGTTTGTTTTGTAGGACTGCAGATTTTCGTACTAAAACGTTACCATGTGATTGGACTTATTAAGACGGCTCACCCAATTTCAAGATGTACCCCATAAATAATCAAAGGGGTTCAATATATTGTATCGTCTCTGTATTCATCTATTAGGTATATACAATTTCTCTTTTATCCCATCTATGGGACGCCAGCGCCACAGCGACCAATCTCTGCATAAGGTTAATACAATACAACTATTATTTATTGTTCACCAAAAAACTACACTAAGGGAATAACGTCACTTAATTCAAACATTGACAGTAGTACTACGCGGCGGTCTTACCGCTAAAAACCGATCTCTTCCAGACACCTTTCGGGTAGTGGAAACTATGAAAAACAATTTAGTACTACTTGAGTAGACAGAATAATATTGGAGAAACAAGAGGAGTATAACAACTATAAAAACGGTCATACACTTACAAAAGATTCTATCACAAATTTCATTTTTGGTACAAGCTTTTATAGCCAACTGTCCTTTTCTGCATACTGTCATGAACTACTCGGACCGCAGTATAAAAGCATACTCATCTTTAACAACATTCCAGGTACCAAAAAAATGTATTATATAAACTACAATAAAAATAGGACATATTATTTTAGGTAGTTTTAATAATAATATAATGCAGTCACTAACTAAATATTTTGATATTATTCTGGTAGTGGCTTAGTGGTAGGGGTTATGTCAATATTTTGTAGGTGTACCTAATTTTTTTGTCATATACCCTAAATGTAAATAATCGACTAGGTTAAGTTTCGGTTTACTTCAATCTATTTTAGTTGTAAGCCTTTATTATCTGATGTTGTGTTTTTACTAATAAAACGGGATTTTATTTTGCCATAGACGCATGACACTGATGTCGAATTTTGTATTTCAACTATTTTAAAATCTAGAGTTCTGTAATTTATTGTGTGCCCTTCCAGAGTGCCATGAAATAACTGACTAACTAAAATCGAAACAATTTATTATGTATGCATGACATAACAATGAATATGAATATGGTTACTCATTGACACGATTTTAACGAGCCCAAACTCAACGGGCTTATGTCGGTTATGTCGGTTAAGTATTAAATTCCCATGGCCAACTTCTGTTTCAATCATCAGATCAGCTCGATGGCACTATAAAAGCTTGTAATAAAAACACAGATCCTAAGTTTTATAGTATAACTACTGAGTGCTACAATAAACTTCAAAGAGCAACATTGTATTTATATGTTTGTTTGTATTTGGGTTTTCAAAAGCAATTTCAATGAGATTTACGGCAAAAAATCGATCTAGCTAGGACTCATTTACAGGAAAACTCGTTTTCTCTGGAAAAACATAAAATACACCGGGCAATACGGGCGGGTTATACGCTTCAGGCTAAGTTCTACATATCAACCGTGCAAATGACTAGGCTTTACAGAGTGAATAATCAAAAAGTGGTCTCACAGGACTGGTCTAGCCTAGCGCGAGCCGTTATACTGATTTTGTATTCAAATGCTTCGAAATAAATGTGGGTACATTAACAAATATTCAGCAGTTATATGTATGTATGTAGGCCAAAAGGAAAATGGGAAGGCCGAATAAATCTTACGTGGAGCAAATAAAAGAAAAAACAAACGCTTCATCGTGTAGATAGATAAAAAGAAAGGCGGAATGTAGAATAAGTTGAAAATCACTCCACCGACAAGAGCTTCGCTCTTAAATAGGTTCAAGTATATACATAACTTTTTATTTTCATAAAACTCTAAGAAATCTAATTGAGTACTAAAAAGTCTATCCTTAAACAATCATACATGCGGCACTATAAACACCAGCAATTTTTTTTTCATTTATGAGAGAGAATTTCATAAAATTTTAAGATTAAAACAAAAAAGCATATAGGTAAATGAGGCAGCGCTATGTGTACCTATTAGGTTCTATTTTTATTATATTTTTGTACACGGTATAAGTTAGCCTATCTCGTTTTACCTACCTTCTTCTCAATTGCTCAAAGCTTAGCTGGTAGAGATCCCTGTGAACTTTGATCAATTGTGTGACATGTATTTTTTTTACCTGTTATTGTGTACAATAAAGTGCTCACATACATACATACATACAATGTCATCCAACTGCATCCATCGGCACTCCCTGTTCGGAGAGCCCACACTGGTCTTAATAGAGTTACCAGGAGAGCGTTGCTCGGTCTGCAACTGCATTCCAGCTAGGCTATTCACAAAGTGTTCTACTAACCGCTCATCCGAAGTGTATTTGAACGCTGGGAGTCATGATAGAAAGGCGTAAACGGAGGTCTCACTAACACTGGTACGCCTGAGTTGAGGTGAGGGTAAGCATGCGATAACATTCCGGGACGAGCCATTAGAGGGTGCGACGTTTAAAATGCCGTCAACTTTAATTCATTCTTTTGTTTTACCACATTTGTGTAGATTACGTCGTGTTTTCAAGCTTTTATTTAACTTGACCTGTTCGTTTGATTGTTAGTGAGGGACACATCTTGGTACTGAATTTTAAACCAGTTAACCCCAAAAGTTTCCTTTATTATTGTACAGTGAGCCTCCGTATTTCTATAATTCGCTGCAGATGTTATCGGCACCTACTGCCCTTTTATTTTTCAGTTGCTTGATGGCAGTTGCTGTTTCAGTGAATGTCAAAGGAGCCACGAGCTCAGGATGTGATGATGACTCTGGAAGTGCACGAATGAATTCTAGATCAGAGGCTCTAGTATAAGTTTCACCGAAACAAAACGTAACGATCGCGTTTGCGTTTTACCCTCAATTTGTATGTGATTTGACAGCTAAACGCAAACGCGGACGTAACGTTTAGTTTCGGTAAAACTTATACTAGAGCCTTAGCTAGCCGATCGACGTTAAGTAGATGATTGAAATGTCCTACCCAACATTTTATTATTTCGTCTTTGCTGGTCAGTGGAACACCATCCCTTGATTTTAATGGCACCGAGTTATGATTAGCGGGCTGTATTAGTTTTCTAACCTCGTCATAGAAAGCTCCTAGCTGGTTAGTATCTGACAGCCATTGCAAATAGCGAGATTTTTTTGCCACCATTTGTATTTGGCTTCCCTGTAAGCTTCCGGATCCTTGCATTGCTGTCCATTATACTCTCCAGGGCTGTTATTCGCTACGCGCTAAAGCGGCTCACCCCGCCGGTCACCCGTTACGAAACTAGACCTCTACCTACGCTTAGTTACTTCTCATTGCCGTGTCAAAATATATTTGCAGTACAATATCTTAACGATCTCTCATTCTCTGTTTTCTGAGCAAACCTACCTACTCCCGCCATGCAAATTGCACATGACAATATAAATCGTTGCGAAATTATATCGGCTGTAGTTCAAAATCGCGCGTTTTATCTCTAAATTGTAAACGATCATTCAAACGTTTCCTCGGCGGTCCCAATCATTCGCGTCGCTGACCACAATTTTCCATCATAAAGGGCGATAACGCAACGCTTGGCGTTAACTAGCTTATCCTCACCGATCGAGTAAACGTCCACGTTGACTCGATTCTCACGGCAAAATTCCGCTTGTAATTCAATGCCAACGATTGAAAGCAGCTCCCGGATTAAAACTGATAATGTCTGGAGTGAATACGAGTAAAATACCCAGATTTAAAAACATAACTCGTTTTTTTGAGGCCTTTATTGTACTTTCGTTTCACGGTCTGCACAGTTGAATTAATTATAAGGACTTACGAATTGGAAATATAAATGAAAAGCCCTTATAAAAGGTTTAAAAATAAAATTAGTATTTCGTATTTGCAGAAGGGTTGATTAGGTATTTACTGATGTAGGAGATGAGTGTTATCTAATCCTGGTATCAAATTGAATTTGTAATGCGTATATTTTTGCATAAATTATTCTCGGGTTGAAAATGAAAACGTTATCACCTTGCTTCTCGCGCTCGTATATATTAGAAAATTACTAGAGAATCGTGCAAATTTTATAGTCAAGTACCAAATAATCTGAGGAAGGAGCAGGTTATTAACATATTTAATAGTAACACCCAAACTGTGAGGCGCAGCCTGACAGAATGTTTCTTTAAATGAGGATGCCTTATTCCGACTGCTTTGTGTTTCAATATTTCATTATATATTTTTTTGGGGTTCCGTAGTCAACAAGGAACCCTTATAGTTTCGCCATGTCTAACTGTCCGTCTGTCCGTCCGTCCGTCTTCGGCTTAGCTCAGTAACCATTACTACTAGAAACCTGTAATTCGGTATGGGTATATAAATCAATCACGCCCACGAAACAGAAGAATAAAATCTTCTTTGGGTACCTCCCCTACACCTAAAATGGGTATGTAATTTTTTTTTTCTTATTAAACCCATAGTGTGGGTATCGTTATATAACTCGTTCAAAAATATTAAGGGCTTCCTAAAACCATTTTTCAAATCAGTGATTAGTTTGCGGAATATTGGGCATTAAAGCCCTAATTTGTGTTCGAGTCATGCCCCCCCTGCTGGCTAACTGTCTACTGCGGGGATGTCAAAAAATCGTGGTAGTAGTAAATATAATGAATTTAAAAGGAAAACTATCACGGACCCTTGTCCGTAACTACTTATGCCTACTTAGGCATAAGTAGTTACGGAGTAATAGTTGACCAACTTAATGCGAACTTGGAAAGGCCAATTTTCGTACAAATTCGGCCGACGCAACCGCGCGTGACCCGACAGCACTTGGCTGATTTTTTTTACTACTTTTCACTCAGGTTTTCTGATATAGCGTATAGTGCTAATTATCAGCTATTTTTATATCAATATGTTAGTTATTACTGGTGGTATCCACATGTTCAAATATTATGTTAATTATAGTAGCTGTTGGTTTTCGGAATGATAAATAAAAAAATAAAAATAGAAATATTAATCAAATTCTATATTATTTTGGAAAAATATACCTTTACTAAGGATCATAAGAAAGTCACAACATATTTTTAAAGTTTTTAACTCGGTTCTCCTGGGAGTTCTATTTATGAAAAATATTAGGTTATCATTGTCCGGCCATTTCATTACCGCCGCCGGTTATCATTACCCAGTCACTTTTAATCTGTTTTGCACGCTCGTTCCGATTCACGCGCACTGACTCTAAGAGCGGACTAAGAGCGGGCAATTAATATGGACGATCACCGATACCCGCTCACGATAATTTCCAATGTACCCCCTTAAACTTAGAACGAGCGCACGCAACATATTGAAATTTAATTAGGATGTGAAAAAAATAGATCAAATATGTATGCAACTTGCATGAATATAAGCTACTGACAACAATCTTAAAAGTGGTTTTGAAACATCTACATAAAGGTTATACTAGGGATGTAGTCTCAAAATTTATTACAACATCTAAAGAAAGTAGACAAAAAATATGCCTAATGACGAAAATCCCATTCTAATACATATCTCAAAAAATTGCGAAGGTACAACTTTGTTTTTGCTTGTTAGACAGAGAAAACGCTCGGAACCCGTGACGTCACGATCCCCGAGCGTCATAGTAAATGACAATCGTTTCATATGAAGGTCCGTTTGCGGAAACTGGACAGGACATACCCTTCTTAAAAGTTTGGATACTTAACTACATAACCATGTGATCATTTAACCTCTTGCGTTGATTTTATCTCCAGTTGACATTACTCATCATTTTATTTAGTGTCTACACCCCTATTGGGTCTATATGTGATTGGCATAATTTTATTGTTCCTATTTTCCTTTCGTATACCAACTTTCCGCCTAGTAACGATTATACTAAAAATGGTAAATGTATGATATTTTTTCGCCGATATCATTATGCATACTATCGATTGTCCAAATTATTGTTATGCATAATATTTATCGCATCGAACATTGAATAATTGAAGATTACGTGTGTATAATTTAACGTTCCAAATATTAGTATGATTCCGAAACATATCCTGAATTGGAAAATAAGCATCTACGACCCGCCAGCAAGACGATAATATTAGGAGCAATAAGAATTATGACAATCAAAAAGTATGCAATAAAAGATAAGGAGTGTAATCTATCAGGTATGCCACTCAACGTTTATGCCTAAACTGTTCGGCTAAATGATTTTAGGACACTCATTAGTATGCCACACAAACGGCACCTACATTTACTTATTAATTCTATCTTTATTAATCTTGAAAAAAACCTCATCAATTAAGTATTTCAAATTACATTCAGAATAGGCCAGATGCCTCGAATATTACCAGAGACGGTGCAGCGAAGATTCTCTAATTGAGGTTAAATTGCGTCCTGTTTTGATACCGCAGTGTCTGTGTAGGGATTCACTGAACCAGAAGGAGGGACCAAATTGGGGAAGCAGGCCAATTTTTTATTTTCCTACTTTTTTAAACGGTACAAAGCGTTAAAGTGTTGCTACATTACGCTTTCGGGGGTTTTATTGAAGCATAAAGACTTCGCATGTTGCGCGAGAAGCTCGGGAATACGGTCTGATATAGTAGCTTGGATTCTTGGCTAACTGGATAGTGTCCCCCCAGAGTCTAGGGCCTAGACACCTGTATTTTGCTACTTAATGCGTTTATGCAAGAGGGTGTGCATGAATCAAGTTGATTTACATATGATATCAGTGCGACAAAAATGCGTTCCAAAATCAACACACACAAGAAATCATTGATCGTCTCGATGATAGAAGGTTTACACGGTTTACAATAAAAAGAGGAGTATCTTTAAAGGATAAGCTCACCTATGTACTTATTTTATACATATTTAAAGCAATACATACATATCACTATAGCCTCTATATAAACTATCTTATTCGCGTGAATAGGCAACTAAAAAAACATTGAAAATAATTATTAAATAAATATAAATAACTTGCTTATAGAATTTACCCCGCCGCGTTTGAATTCAAATTTTAAATGAGAATTTTGTTTATGAATGCGGACTGTGGGTTATACAGAAGACTGAGGAGTATAACCTGCCCCTCTGCTTAGCGTCCGCGGACTACGAGAAAGCCTTCGATTCGATCGAAACCTGGGCTGTACAGTCCCTTCACCGGTGCCAAGTAAACTGCCGCTATATGGAAGTACATAATTACAGATCCTGCAATTACTTCAGAATAGAAATCTGCGATATAATACTACATAAACTGTTCAGTTACGACCTATCCGTGGTTTATTGTTCCTCTGTCTATCGAAATAGACAAATTATATATTTTTATTTCAATATTGCATGCTAAATCTGCAAGAATACAAGCTTTTCCATTGACACTACCGTGTATACCCACCGTTAGTTACATTGAAAATCTGAAGCTTTCACTTCAACTGGAATATTAAGTTAAAACCGCGTAACCAGCACATAATTGTGACCAACAGTAACCCTGGAGTGACGTCGCAACATTTCGACAAAGTGGCGTCCAGAGACCGTGTTTAATCTAAAAGCCGAAGCCACTGTAATGTTTTGTAGCTGGTTTTCGAAGTCTCACCCGCGGGAGCGACCGGGCTATATAAACGAAACGGCTTATGCGACTGTAGCACGAACTGCGATATGACCTTTTGGTTCGCGTCGGTGAACTATTTTAGCCTTAGTTGATAATTTCTTATTTGCTTTAAGCTGAAATGAAATTTGTTCTACGCTTCGCTAGCCTTTTATTTTACTCGAATGAAATGAAATAATTTAGTTTTTTCGAGATTTCTGCTTAATAGTAATACTTATTTTTTTATATGCAAAGAATTTTTAAGAATATACGATCTGCGTCCTCTGTGTGTGTGCCTCTTGTGTGGCATAATATTGATTGTTCTAAAATTTTTGGGAAACCTTTGCATGGCATATTTGATACATTGCATAATCTCTTTTACATACTTGCCTAAACTATTACGGCTACTTAGGTTTTATTCACGGGAATCACTATTTAACCGACTTCAAAAAAAAGGAGGAGGTTCACAATTCGGTTGTATTTTTTTAAATTACAATTACAATTAAAATAGTAATGCTACATACAGTACAGAGTAGCTTTGAAGACATTGATTTAAACATTCTAACAAACAAAAGAGGAGACTGATCCAAACGAAGTGTACGATGTTTTCAGCATGTACAGTGGGTTTGAATAATATTCTAATATTTGCTAACAACACAGCTAACTGACCATCGGTGCACCTAAAGTGCATTGTAATAAGGTTCTATATAAACATAGGATGGTCAATTAACAGTGTTGTCGTTTGTACTATGAAATTACAACGTGCAACGAGGTCGATCAGATTTTTTTAAACGATGCAGTATATTAGGCCCGACGCCTAATGACTATGACTAATGGACTAGATTTTTTTTTTTCGTCCGTGTCACATTATTACTTAACAGGCCAGTAACATCTTACAAAAAAAATACTAAAAACGCAAAGCGCGATGTAAAGCTGCTTTTTTGGTTGCTACTCATAATAGTAACAACTAATGTCAACAGCCCATAGTTTTAGGATTAACTGCAAAACTGAATAATTTCATGCACTACGCAGGTAGCACATTTTTTTTCCTTACAAAACGTAGTTTCACACTCTCCTAACATAACATTTTTTTTTCTTTTATTCAAATGAAAACTTACATACTATACAATTATATTCTCGCCAAACTGTTACGTTTGATGGCGAGACGCGCTACATTTTAATACAACTTAACTTAACCTATTAAACTCATCTTATAAGATAAATTAGGTAACAATTTCGTGGGCCCCCTACCAAAGAAATTATATATATATATATATATATGCATACATACACACACACCCACACAATCATGAAAAGTCGAGAAGACATTCCTTTAGTCTAGTTTTATCATAGATTTACATAATTTAGGACTTTCTCTTAGTAAACTAATTTTATTGAATATTTTTGGTACTAGGTACTTTGAACTTCTTTTGCCATAATAGTTTTTCATTTTCGGCTGTACTATCTTTTTTTCTCTTACACTCTTAGTATTATATTTATTGTTAATTAATAATTTGTACTTTTCACTGTAATAATGCTCTAAACCTAAGAGGTATGTGACTTTCTTATCTATCGCTAAAATTTTACATAAGGGAAATATTTTATCATAATCTTTTTCACAATCTTTCTTAACCTTTTTACTAACTAAGAATTTAATCAGCCTTGTTTGTAAATTTCGTATATCTCTAATATATGTTATGAATGTTCGCCCGTGTACGACCAGACCATAGCTAATAAGTGAGTCAGCAAGGGCGTAATATACAACCATTAGTGTTTTTTTTATTTAATGTTCGACTTAATTGGTAAAATTTGCCTAGCACAGATCTTAGCCTATTACAAACATCGTTAATATGCGGTTTCCAATTAAAGTTTGTGGCAATAGTTAGACCTAAATATTTGAATGTTTCCACATAATTAACATACCAAAAGAACAGCTTTATATTGCGCTCTGCGGTTTTATGTAGAATATTACTACAAATAGTTAAAGGATGTTATGCTTCTTCTATTCCTTCTTTTCTTTCTTCTACACAATGCGTCTGGATACAGTGTGTCCACTGTATCACACACACACACACGCAGACACACTAGAAGGACACTAGAAGGGTTTTTTTATTTTTTGTATCGAAACACAATATTTCATAAGTGCCTACAAATTTAAATATATTTTATTAAACACAAAGAAAAATGATGGCATTTAGATTGAGGTAGACTACAGGCGCTTTAATAGATACAGAACGATTTCGAATGCGATTGCGAATATTTCACCAAACACGATTGTAACTCAATTATTAGTCATTTCCTAAGCAGTGTTCCGTTGGTAACATCACTATACAGGGGTATACGTTAGTAGCGTAACGTCGGCACAAACCTTCATCACGAAACAGCATCTACGAGTAGGGTGATGTAAACCCGTAAGATTCTGACACGGGCACTAATTGGGTCTCACTTGAATAATCGCTCGGTTCAATTATCCCGAACTGATGTGATTTCACTTTTGAAGCTTAGTTGATTGGAAGTAATTGAATACAGAGATGTAATAGTGATTTCATTACGATACAATGGATAATTATTCACAAAGCATTAGTTTGATGCGAGCGAGTTTGAAGGCTTTAACCGTAAGCTGACATTTACGATACTGCCGTGCTATGACAAAACTCTTTAACTTCAAAATGGTTAATTTACAGAAATCGCAAAATACTGTTTTTTTTGGTAGCTTGGCCACGTATTCGTGAATATTATATTTTAGAAATTTTGACTAAAATAAAGATAATGCTGTACTACTTACGTACACCATAGCGTTAAAATACAATATTTGTCTGTCTGTCTTCGCCTTAGCTCAGTAACCATTAGTACTAGATAACTGTAATTCGGCATGGGTATAAAAATCAATCACGCCGACAAAACAGTAGGTACAATAAAATCTTTAAAAAAAAATACACCTAAAGCGGGGATGTCATTTTTTTCTCGTTAAACCCATGGTGTGGGGTATCGTTGGATAGCTCGTTTGAAAGTATTATGGGTTTCCTAAAACCATATTTCAAATCAGTGATTAGTTTGCAAGATATTGGGCTTTAAAGCCCTAATTTTTGTTCGAGTCATGTGTTCGGCTAAATGGCTACAAGCTGGGGATGTGAAAAAATGTGTGGTAAAAATGTAGTACATATAATGAATTTAAAAGGAAAACTATCACAGACAAGTAGGCATAAGTAGTTACCGAGTAATAGTCGACCAACTTAATGGGTACTTGCGAAGGCCGATTTTCGTATAAATTCGGCAGACGCAACCGCACCGCACGTCGATGTAACTAAGACAGACAGGCAACAACGGAACCCTACTTGGCCGGTTTTTATTATTATAAATATCTTGTACAGGGAACGTTTTAGGTAATTTTTTAGCTTCGACGATTTTAGCAATCAAAAATATAGTTCAGAACGTATATGCTACCTTTTTTTTAATACCGCGTCGGTGGCAATTACCTTACTGCTCGCCTAGTGGTAAGCGATCAGCGTCGCCGATGGACAATTGCAACTCCAGGGGTATCACATGCGCATTGCTGACCCTATCCAATTAAATAAAAAGCCGTACCGTCGGCATTCTAACTGCAGCACATTTTCATCTTACTCACTGTTATTGAACTTAACTAAAAAAAAACAGGAGACATTATGTGGAAATTATTCCAAGACTTATTTATTTTTGTCAATCCATACTCCCATACTAATATTATAAACGCGAAAATGTGTCTGTCTGTCTGTCTGTTTGTTACCTCTTCACGCTTAAACCGCTGAACCGATTTAGATGAAATTTGGTATAGAGATAGTTTGAGTCCCGGGAAAGGACATTTTATCCCGGAAATCACCTCCCAAGGGGGTGAAATGCGGGGTGAAAGTTTGTATGGAGCTACGACATAAACGAGTTCCACGCGGACGGAGTCGCGGGCAGAAGCTAGTAGTCAACGAGCAACACTTCTCTCTCTTTTGGTGCAAAAATGTGATTTTCTAGTAATAATCATTTTGTACAGAGCGAGTTGCGAGATAATCCTATTACTGGAAGTGAATAAAAATAAATTAGGAGGATTGGAGAAAAACTAAAAAAAAACTCGTCTAAAGCTAATACAAGTGTAAAAACAGTGGAGAAAATGTAATCACGTTCACAGGGCAAAGAGCACAGACGTCTCGATTCATCCCATTCAAGGTTAGTACTTTCGTCTCACCCAGACGGCAAGAAAAGCTAGTTAGCCATCGTTAAACGTATTAATTCATATAGCTGTCTCTGGATATTTGGTTTTTGGTATCTGTCCAACTTCGATATATCGATTAGCGTCACTTCAAGTGATGCAGTAGCTTTTGTTAAGTGCTGTGCCAATTCCGATGTATAGATTTTGATAACATTAGATAGTTATGCCATCGACTGTTTCTTCTAAATTGGGCATTAAGTCGATTTTATTTGTATGAATATAACTCTACTTCCCGACTTACAGAAGCTTAAAACTTCTTACATTTTATTTATTAATTATTTTATTATTCATTCATTTAAAATATAAACGTATGCTACTACATTAACTGTTTTAATCTTACTGAAGCCGCATAATTGTCTGCAAGAATCAGTTGCGACTTAATTAGTTCGCTACCTAGTACATTTCGTATTCACTAAGATTATTCCTCGGTGTTACGACTATGTATTGTTTTTTAAGTTATCATTACATGTGTTTGGATTCTCTGATCCCTGTATTTCTTTTAATTTTAGCAATGATAACATACAAAAAGAGGTAGATAGTTTATACATAAGCGCACACCGTGGCACACTAAAACTGAGTCAATTTTCGTTTCGCGTCGTCAATGGAAACGTACGCTGTCAGATTTAGTGGTCATTTTAAAAACGGAATATGCATAGACAAGTCATTGAATATATCTAATATAGTTGATTAAGTGATAAGGTTACATACAGCCAGCTGGTTATAATTTGATATTTAATCATTTGGTTAAAAATAACCTCATTCCTGTCCCTGTAATTTCGTGTCCGAATAATCAACAATGTTTGGTGTTTGGTGTCGATACACACAATCAGTTTAGCGTCCGAGTGCTGCACACCGATTGGCTTAAACATTAATACCACAATTTAGCCATGTGAACTTGTTACTGATATTGGATGTCACTAATTGTTAGGTTTAATTAAATTAACGTATTTGATAAACATGGGTTGCATTGTGTATTTTGGTTAATATTAAATGTGTAACATTCAACTTTTGATTCGGCCAGTGCTTGGAAATATTATTTGTGGGCAAAGTAATAATAACATCAGCATAATAACCGCGTTGCCGTGTGGTATATTTACATTACAAAGCGGTAGGTATTTTAAATACTGTCTTTTTGGGATCGTTCGTTTAAAATACAGTTGGTAATATCGCAAGTAGGTTTATCTTAAATCAGATACCTACCTACTGATAATATTGGTATGGCCATAAATCTTTAATTACTTAATTTCAAGACATACTCTGAAAATAAAGATGGCCGTCAGAGCTGTTCATTCTGGGTGTTGCGATTGTGACTGATGTTGCAATACACGGGTAGAGAAAATACAAACACGCCGTTATGTATAAAGAAATTTATTTCATTTCATTTATTTATTCATTTAACAATACGAGATTGTGTTTGAACTTACTTAAGACTAAAACCACAATGAGCTTAGCTACATTTTCAGTATTAATATCAGTAAAATTAATATTACATTTGAAATATTTGAAATACAAGTGCAACATATAATTTACAAAATTTAAGGTAAAAGTACCTTAATTTGCGATACGCTAGTAGAGACTAGCGTATCGCAGTCCCATTAAATAGTTAAGTCACTAATTTTTCATAAATTCTTCGACAATGCGTTAGTTTTTTATTATTAAAATCATACAATTTAACCCGTCACCCATTGGAGCACTGAAGCTCGTCGCTCCAGTCGGCCAACGCTCCATACAAAGGTAAAAAAAAAATCGCGTCAAAAAAAATAGTTTATCTGGAAAATGTGACGTACTAGCGCTCAATAATCCCCCTCTTGCGGGAAAGTCCATCGTTCCGTTCCACGCAGTATATCATTAAAAAGTTACGTTACATTTGATTTTGTGTAAAACATAATAATTTTACTTACATATCATAAAGATTATATCATTATCTTTCCAAAGAATTTGTTATTTTTTGTTCACTACTCACATTTCAGACACAAATTTCACTAAATATATACCTAGCCATCCACAACTTTTCACATAAACTCAATTGTAGCTAGTGCGTTCCCAAAAAGATTTACTTTCTAAATATTTGTATTTTCGCAAAACCAACCGTGTTTCGGCTTTCGGCTGCCGTTACGGCCGGCCGTGATGTTAAAGCTACAACGTTATTTACGATAAAATTTCGGTGCGCGGTTAAAACTAACAATTGAAATGGATTACGTACTCAATTACCAGTAATTTGGTGTATAAAACATGAAATAATCAAATAGGTACCTGAACTATAAAATGAAAATGTCGGGGCTTTTCTCAACTTTTCTAAATTGTTAATTTTGTATCAAGATTAAAATATAATATGTAATACCTATTAGAACATAGGAGTATTTGCGTAATTTTCCGAACGAGCGTTATTATTATTTATTATTATTATTGAGTTATTGTGGGCCTTTATATGCCGCTTCGACCAGCAGGTGATCTATTGTGGCAGCCCTTTGTTTATATTTCACCGTTTCGACCCGTTGCCTCTAAGAAGTTCCAGATTCTTTGGGCGGTGATATGTTGTACCTCTTCTGGGTGCACGACGTGCCGCCCTAGGTAGATACTTCTTTTGTGCATGAGTGGTCCGCAGGAGCAGAGAATATGCATTGCTGTTTCCTCCGTCTCCTGGCAGAACCTGCAAGTTGCATCCTGTTTCATACCCATTTGAAACAGGTGCTTGTTTAATTTGCAATGTCCTGTCAGAATTCTCGTTACTGCGCAGGTTTTGTGCCTTCTGAGTTGCAGTAGCTCTTTAGACAGTTTGTTATTGTATCCTTTGATCAAGGCTTTAGCATGTTTTTGTCCTTTGGCGAACTTCCACAGCTTTATTGCCTCTGATTTTTCTGTGTTGTGTAGCAGAGAATATGCTTTCCGTTTTGTGATACTACAGAACGGTTCTGGGCCGACCAGGGTTCATTCCCAACTATGTCGGAATGTCCTGGTACCCATCTAAGTATGACTTTGTTGGTATTGGCCAGGGTGTTTAAATTGTTTTTACAGTTCTGGACTAGTTTAGAGTAGGACTCTAGGGATTCCAGTGCCAGCAGAGCAGCTTGGCTGTCTGAGTTGATGTAGATGTATTGGTTTCTTAGGTTTCTCTCAAGATTGATCTCCACGCATTTATTTATTGCGAAGAGTTCAGCCTGATAGATTGAGGCCTCTTTCCCCATGCTGACGCTAGCTTTGAGCTTCGGCCTCTCACCGTAGATACCACATCCAACATCATCACCCTTTTTTGATCCATCCGTGTACCACACGTGGCTTCCCTCCTTAAAGTCCATTTGGTCGTTTAGCCATTTGTCTCTCGGAGGTATTTCCACTGTGTACAGTTTGGTGAATTTGCATTCCACGTAAGTGTCGTCAGTGGGCATGCTTAGTTTTTTGTTATCAAAGACAAGGGCCTCTAGTTTGGTAAGCACTTGAGAGCGCCATTTTGGCCTTGTTAGTGTGCATATCCTATAGATGCACTGCTTCGCCTCCTTTTGCACATGCAGGTGAAGTGGCGTTAGATCGAGCAGTGCATCCAAGGCTGCCCCCGATGTTGAGCATAAAGCTCCTGTTGCTGTTAAGCAAGCTGTACGCTGTAGACTGCTTAACTTTGTGATGGCTGTCTTTTGGTTGGCTTTGTTACACCAGACTGCAGAGGCGTATGTGATTACAGGCCTCACTACCGCTGTGTAAAGCCACAAAGCAATTTTGGGTCTTATGCCCCATCTTGCTCCTGCCATTCGACAGCAAGTCCACATGGCCATTTTTGCTTTGTGTATTATGCTATTCAAATGAGCGTTCCAAGTTAGCCTTTGGTCAAAGGTAACCCCTAGGTACTTGACCTCATTTGAGTATGTTATTTCCTGTCCATTCAGTTTTAGTTTGGCGAGCTTGTCTAGTTTCCTTTTTTTTGTAAAGGGCACTAGTACTGTTTTGCTCGCATTGATGGACAGGTCATTCTCTTTGCACCATTTATTTATGGTGTTAAGCGCTCCTTGCATTAAGTTCGAGATTGTGTGGAGGCACGGACCTTTGATTATGACTACAAGGTCGTCGGCATATCCTTGTGTGTCGTAGTCTAGATCCTTCATAGTTGCTAGGAATTGGTCCACTGCTAGGGTCCATAGTAGTGGGGATAGTACGCCTCCTTGTGGACATCCTCTTGTGGTGTAGAATGTATGCTCAATTGCATTTAGGGTCAGAGTGACTATTCTATTTGAAAGCATGCTCTGGATCCATCTGATGGTGCTTTCGTCCACGCCCTTTGATGCCAATCCCTTGAGGATAGTTTCTGTGGCTGTGTTGTCGAAGGCACCCTCGATGTCAAGGAAAGCACATAGAGCTGTTTGCTTGTCCTCTAGGGTTTTTTGCACTTTGTCGACCAGATCAAGTAGTGCAGTTTCCGTAGATTTCCCCTTTTGGTAAGCATGTTGGCTCAGACTCAGTGGTCTGGCTACCAGATATTTCGCTCTAATGTGCTGATCAATGACTCTTTCCATCGTTTTAAGTAAGAACGATGATAGACTAATTGGTCTGAAGGATTTAGGCTGTAAGTAGTCCTTTTTCCCTGCTTTTGGTATGAAGCGTACCTTGACTCTAGTTCATTGTTCTGGTATGGTCCTCCAAGCAAAGCTAGCTCGGAATATTCTTACCAGGTGCGGAACGAGCGTTATGACAACTCAGCTGCCATGTTCCCGTACAAAGATGACGTATATATCTAGGTAGATATATACGTCATCTTTGTACGGGAACATGGCAAAAGACAGAACAGAAACCCGACATTTTTGTATGTAGGTCAGGTGACCTACATACAAAAATGTCGGGTTTTCTCAACTTTTCTAAATTGTTAATTTTGTAACAAGATTAAAATATAATATGTATTATCTATTAGAACATACGAGTTTTTGCGTAATTTTCCGAACGAGCGTTATGACAACTCAGCTGCCATGTTCCCATACAAAAATGACGTTTATATCTACCTGACCTACATACAAAACGTTACACAATCGACTAGCAGGTCACAACTATATGCAAAAGGGTCCTCACTTACGTTTTTCACATTATGTCGACGTTCAAAAGAAAATTAAGTGAGTAGGAGCCGTAATGCGGAAACCGGAACATTTGCTTAATAATTGTGGACTTTATCTGAAAATCTACAAACGTAGCATATTTTTAGCTAAATATCATCATGGTGACTGTTCATCACTACACAGGGTCACTGTTTTTGATGATAATTTCATGGACTAAACACAAAATTTAAATAATAGGGTAGATAGATGTAGTTCCAGTGTATAAGAGCTTATTACAGATTTGTGATTGAGATATTTACGAATTTATGAACGGCATTTGGCGGTTACCACGAATGTAACATTTTTGTAAGAAAAATAAATCTTTTCGGCCACTCAAGTTATGATATAGGGTAGCTAGATGTAGTTTCAGTGTATAAGAGCTTATTACAGATTTGTGATTGAGATATTTACGAATTTATGAACGGCATTCGGCGGTTACCACGAATGTAAAATTTTTTTAGAAAAATAAATATTTTCGGCTACTCATTTTATGACATTAAAGATCTTTTTTTATATATACAACGACGGTGGCAAACAAGCGTACGGGCCGCCTGATTAAAGATCTTAATGAGTTACCATAATAATAATGAATGTTCATATACATGTTTATATAAATATAATTTTATTTAAGAATGATGACATGTAATAATTAGAATATGAATAATAAATGACTTATGACATATTTTTTTCATTATTCTGCTTGAAAAATAATTAAATTAAGGAGTACAAATTTGTTACATATTGTAAGAAGTAGTTTAAGTACTTATACACTCAGTTACTTTACATCAAGCAACCATAGTAATATTTGTTAAGCTTTGTTACGTAACAAATATCGACTTCTGATTTCTGATTCGTTATTCCTGGGACACATGACCAATATATGTATAATTCCTTTTCCAATATCATTCCGTAGACCGTGTATTGAATGTAGCAGTGCTCAATATCAAACATCTGTAGCGTAAGCTCTCCGTCATTCATCAAACGCTCCGATAACACAAAAAGTCCAAGAATGATCCTACCATTCGAATACGTACGATATATTCTCGAAAGCAAAACTAACTCGCAGCTCGATTCTCAATAGATACCACTAGATTTACTGCCTACGGGTCTACACATGCGCATGATAAAACGACATTTGGCCGTGCCAAGAAAGAAGAATGAGAGATTAAGATATTATACAAATAATGTTAATTTGGCCGCTTACAAATAGCTTACTGTCATAGCGCTAATCAAAGTATTTTTAGTTGTGACTGCAGGCAAACTACAGATTAATAATCCTCTGAATAATAAGTTTACACGTGCTGATAGTAGAGATAGTCTCATCGGATAGATATCGTGATGGTAAATTCCCCGATTGAAGTTTCTTGAAAGAGCTATCGGGCTATAACTTGGCATATCTTTGATGTGTAAGGCTGTTGCTATTTTGAACGCCCTACATCAAAGATGGCAACTTACCTCGAAAGATTATCATGCTCAAAGTAGAAAGTATGCAACATTAGTCGCATATGTCGGAATATTGATGATTGATGGACCCATTCCGTTTAAGACTGGACACCACGCATGAATAAACATGGTGCATGTCACCGGCCAAATGGATGGACGAAGAGAGAAGGATTCTGTTGGCAGCGGTTTGATGACCAAAGCCCAATTCAGCCCTTGTTGACGCGCCAATGTAACATGTACTTGTGTTATAGGAAACCATTACTGCCCTGTATTCTGAAGAAGCATGGAAGGCATGTGTAGACAATGCTAATTATTTTAGCGAGTTATGGAAAAAGCTCCATCTAGAGTATGACAATCCTGGAATGAATTTACTAAATGTTGCAGCAAGGTTATCGAATAATTGCAATCTATATTAATTCTATACCTTACCTTTACAGCGCGTATTATGTGTCAACACATCTAAATGTCTATGGACGATTTCGCTATGTAGCGGAGAATCAGAGTTCATTGTTCTGTACCCTAAATTTGAGGCCTTCGATCGATCAATGTCTCGGCATTGTTATAATTTTCTCAGTAGTTAGTTTGTATTATTTATGTAATTGTAAGCACTTTATAGTAAACAAAACACTGGTAAAAATACATATAAAAAAGATTAAATCGGTACAAAGACGAACTTAGCCCTGTAAGGGATCTCTTCCAGTTAACCTTTGAGCAATTGAGTTGAGATCAGGAACAAAAAATAGACAAACCAACACGTGTACTCACGTATTTACCTTTATATATGTGTATATGAAAAATATGTCACCATTATATCCGAGCCTACTTTTATTTCCATAACATCTTTGATCATTTTCTAAAGACGATACGTTAAGAACAACATCGAGATATATTCAAATGTATGATCTCCAGTTACCATGACATATTAAATACAGCTGTAACATTTCATAACATCTCACGTGTATTTAAAGCGAAATTCTCATGCTCAATACTGCTCGCGGAAAAGAGCCGTGTGACGAACTGAAACGCGCTCTGACGTTCGAACTCTTTATTATTTCAGTGCCGCGCTGCCTGGAGTCTTCTTTGACATCCAACTATATTTACAAATAGTTTTCAATGGCTCAACGATGTACTATACTATATACAAGTAACCACAACCTATATTTATGTTTTCATACGATAGTTTTCCTTTAGAGTTTTATATAGCATGAATTATGTCCTGACGACAAAAAAATGACAGTGATTAGGTGGCTTGTCGTACTTTTATGATATAATATTATCAGATTTAATAGGCGGCATAAGCCTTTAAAAAAATTATAGGTATGCGCGCGCGTTGATGTTTTTTAACGGTAGTCGCAGTTTGAAATAAACCTGCTTTTTCGATTGAGTACTTTTATCAAAACTAATTTACGAAGCAGTATACTCTTGTAACAAGAACTAGGGCATGAACCATTTAATTAAGACAGCGGAGGTCGCAAATCACATCTCGGCGCATCCAGTTACGCAATCACCAAACTCGGTGCAACTCGCCCGAACCTTCACGTACCATACTTACGAGCGCGAATTTTCGCATTCTCAAACCTGCCGGTAACGATACACGTACCCTGTAAACAAAAACTGAGAGTAAACTTACCTGAACTTTTACATCCGAACTAATAACCGGCGCCAACGCAATAATGTCACTGAAATCAAATGTCCTTTCCACACCGAGTCCGTCGTGAACACGCACTTGGAACTGTGAAAGTTTATGATTCTGCCTCGACGCGGCGTATGCGAAAGTTAGAGCGGGCCGGCGAGCGAGCGGAGGGGTTGCGCGCCGCCCGTGAAATGGCGGGCGAGGGTGCCGCCGGGGCGCGGGGCGCGGGCGGGAGGCGGGGGACAGTGGGCGCGATACGTCGTACTTGTACTTGGCAATCTTGGTCTAACGCATGCGTTGTCGGCCATCTGCGCCCGGAGAGGGGTGACGTCACGCGCGATCCGCCACACTGCCGCCCGGCGATCCTCGCGACCCAGACACTCGATTCACACGGACCACGGGGCGGTCTGCCCGAATCGTTACGCTTCGTGCCGTAAGACAGACGCGTTTATCCAGCCAGCCGTATTCTAATTCACATATCGATTTCGTATCAAATAGGACGTAAAAGTCATAGCGTTTTTAGTAAGAGTTTTATAGGGTTGTAAAGCGAAGGAATGGTTGGCGCACAATACTTATTTCGCTTAAGCGCCAGCATTTGAAATTATTGAGCGATTCTCTGCCAATCAAATACACATACGTAAGAGCGCTACGGTTGTTTCCGCTACATACAGACAGCTGCTACGGACTACGGCGTAGTGCTACGAGCGTAGCGTGGTGATGAATACGTTAGTTGAAAAGTGTAGCGTATTAACCCATTGGCTGTTATGCTACGCCGCGATGTAGTGATGATAGGGGTGCGCCAAAGTTCATATAAAATTGCAACATTATTGGATTTCAGATTTTTTTGTCATACAATTTTATCTCATAATGATCTATTCATAATTATTTGTGCTAATAACTATCGTAACTCCGAATTGTCTATATTAATAATGTTATTCAACATAAGTATCTCTGTTACTACTATCTATGTTTATACACTTTTCTATCATAACGATTTTTAGCAATAACAAAATGTATGAGATGAGCAAAAGAGATAACAACTAAAGTAATAATAATAAACTAAATAAAAAATAAAATAGAATAGTACTAAACTAAATCTAAAAAAGGCCCCTGCGGCATTGTGCCGAAGATGCTGGCAGCATTACCTCGCTGAATAGCTAAGCTAATTCTTTGTGCGAGATAACTGCCAGCCCTTCGGTCACCGGTGGCATCTGTAAGCCTCTTCGATATCTCTTTAAAGAGGCTTAGGGCTCCAGGGCCCCACGGGCCAAGGGTCTCGACGCCAAAAGGCACGAAATTATATTCAGCGCCCAGACCACTATATTTGCCCACCTTCGCAGCTTCGGCCGCCTCTGCTGCAGCTGCCGCCCTCATAGAGGTACGGTGGAGATGCGACGGGGCTAGTGTGTCAACACAGGTTGCATCCCACACCAGGACCCGACCCAAACTCCACGGGACCAATGACATCCCGTCCGGTCTCTTGCCATCGTTTCTTAGAATGCCAGAAGGCTCTAAAACAGCCGGCACGTTGGCCGATGCAAGAGATCGACGAATGATGTCATTAAGGGCAGCATGCCTTGAGAAGCGACCCGCACTTTTCTGGCAGGAGAGCCCGTGGTGCCCAAGCCGATCAACATCGCTTCCGCAGGGGCATCGATGTGGGGCGCAGACCGGGACCCCAAGACGCAGGCAAACTGAAAAACGGAGAGTATTTGGATCTAAGAATGTTCCAGTGCTTGCAGAAGGGTGTGCGTGGAGCCAGTAACCAGCCTCTCTTGGGTTTACCGCCAATAGTCTGGCTCGTTCTGCGGTGGTGCACTGGATAGCTAGGGAGTCAGCGGTCAATTTGCACGTTGAGTCGTCCCAACACCTTTGTGATTTTGGATGGTCAGGCAAATTTTGGCCGGGGCAAGCAATTAACCAGGCACTTTTTGCGTCCTCCAAGCCCGATGTCTCATAATGTGTCGGTAGGAGCTTACCTATGAGACTAGACGAGCTGTGGCATGACGACAAAAAAGCCGGTAACGCGATACTAGTAATTTTGCGAATCCCTAAACCACCGTACCGGATGGGAAGGGTTCCTTGGGTCCAGGACTGCTCGCTTAGCTGAATATTGAGGATGGATTCTAAATTAGTTTTGATCAATGAGTCAATTTGTGATAAAAGATTTTGATGTTTCCAAAGAGGGCAGCAGCGAAGCACGTAAGTTAATTTAGGGACAAAAAGGCAAAATTTAATTAGAGTAAGAGCATAATGAGGACTAATTTCCAAGAGGTGACGAGAGTGATTTTGGAATTTAGATATGGAATTTTGAATATAATCAGGATAAGAATCTTTATAAATGGGGGACCCTAAGAGGCAAAGTGTATTCGCTTCTTTTAGCAATATAGTTTAATATCATATTTATTTCTATACATACTAGTAGTTATTAATAAATTTTGTATTAATAAAGAACAACCACTATATAATGCCAATATAGTGGTGTATAACTAATGCCAAGATAGTGGTGTATAAGTTCAAGTAGGCAGTTGAACAGGGACTTAGTGGCAAAACCGACTCGGATCGCGGATAGGTTAGAAGGCGGAGGCGGGAGCTAACAAAATTATAATATATGTCCATTATGAAGGAAACTGTTATGAAAAAACCAAATTATGAGTTCAAGTCTGTTCTTAGTAATGACATTATGAAGAAACATTTTATGAAAACTGTTCGTTATGAGTTCCGATGATAGTTACAGAAATTTAGAAACATAAACGGTAGGAAGAAAAAAATATTTTAAAGAATGATTACAAAGCGGTATTAATAGAAAAAGTCGACACATCAAGTTTATATGAGCCAATATGGACCCATCGGGTCCATATTGGCTCATATAATAATGTATGTAACACTCAGTTTTCCGAAAATTTATGTTCCTAATGAAATGTACTCCTAATGATCACTGTTCCTAAAATTTTGTTTACTAAAGTTTTAGTTCCTACAATTTATTTTACTATTAACGTAATCCATAACACTATGTTACTTCAAAATGAGCATCTTTTACTTGAAAGACTTTTCTCT
Source organism: Epinotia bilunana (assembly GCA_947049275.1). Classification (NCBI taxonomy): domain Eukaryota; kingdom Metazoa; phylum Arthropoda; class Insecta; order Lepidoptera; family Tortricidae; genus Epinotia; species Epinotia bilunana. Next base: position 23,945,983 of record OX346259.1, on the reverse strand, counting down.
AAAGATTTTTCCGCTCTTTTAAAAAAAAAACCACGAAGACGGCAGCATCTTCTAACCTATCCGCTATCCGAATCAGTTTTGCCACGATAAGTACGCGCTAACGAATCTTCTAAGTCTCTGGGTCTGGGTTTTAACCTAATCAATTTTATGAATAAAAACAAATCTACATAAAAGAAATATGATGATGAATAATAGTGTAAAAGATGGTTATGTTGCAAAAATATAGGAAAACAAATATTATTATGATAGATGTTTATTGAAACGGACTTGAATTATTAGGAATTCAGAACGTTAGGAATAGAGTAGTTAGGAGTAGTGATTATTAGGATGTAAATTCTTAGGAACAACATTTTCGGACTTCCGATAATCGCCATTAAAAAATTAGTTCAACTTTGGCGCACCCGGACCCGATGATAGTTTCATATCATCCTTACACTCATGATGTGTCGTGATCAGATTATGAAAAGATTTCATAAACTTCATAAGTATACCATTTTATTGATTCTATTTTAAGTATTATTGTATGAAATATATCGTCGTCTAGTACACATACCACAAGCCTTACTGAGCTTACTGTGGGACTACTCGATTTGTGTAAGATTGTCCCCTAAAATTGTTTAATTATATTAAGTCCGGTTCTACCAAAAGAAATAAGGACTTATTGCAATGAAATAAGGTGCAAAATATAAACATATATTTGACAACAACTGTATGTCTTTGGTTTGGATATTCACGGTCAAACTGTTACACAAATATATCAATTAAATATGAACAAATGAAGCCATAAAGACGTCCTAGCAACACACATTGTCAGTCGTGCAACTTCAAACCCCGAGAATATCTCGAGTTACACCAACACACTTACTGAAACGAAAACATGTTTACCCAACGCCACGAGCCTTAGCAAACAGAATTTCTAGAAAATATACTTACTCTATGCACTTTGCTGTCTCTTGGCCGGAGCGATTTGAAAATACGGCTGCCGTTTGCGTTTATTGCCGTTATAGTCATATTATCATGTGGCTCTTTTATAGCCTACTAAGCTCTTTTATTGCCCAGAAGCGAGAGTACTTTTAAAAGAGGTGAAAACTAGAGCGAGTTAAGATTTGAAGACGAAATAGTGGCGATTTTTTTTTTATACAACGACGGTGGCCAACAAGCGTACGGCCCGCCTGATGGTAAGCGGACACCGCAGCCTATAGACGCATGCAACTCCAAAGCAGTACATGGGCGTTGCCGACTCTGATATGTTTGAAGATTCGCCGTGTTGACAGCTGAAGGAACAAATTCCCTCGCTCTCAACACAACGCATCCTCAGGAGCTCTGGCGACCTTGCTCACCTCCAGGAACACAACACTGCTACAGAGCAAGTAGTAATAGTGTTATTATGGCTGTGGCCTTCTGCAAGGCGGAGGTAGTTCCCCAGTTGGGCTGCTCCAAATTGGAGCGGGATGACATTTCGCTGTGCCCTGCCTCACCAAATTAACTTTGAAGTTTGATCCGGCGGGTCGATCACGTAACGCATTGTACAGTCGAGGGCACCAATGTATTAACCACAGTCTCGAAAATATGTAGGCAGACCTTATTTCTGCAATAATAAGGTTGTAGTATACATATTGATGAAACTTTGAGTGAATACATATTGGTGCCCTTGACTGTACGTACGTTAGGTAGATCTAAATGTCAATTCTTTTATGGAAAAGTTACAGTTGGACTGTCCTAATGCGCGTTCGGAACGTCACATGATTACCCTCTGAGGCTCTAGTATAAGTTTTACCGAAACAAAACTTTACGATCGCGTTTTCGTTTTACCCTCAATTTGTATGGGATTTGACAGCTAAACGCGAACGCGGTCGTAACGTTTTGTTTCGGTAAAACTTATACTAGAGCCTCTGGTATTTATAGAAACTATATGAAATAAAAGAACTTTATTCCGCAAGTAGGCCGCAATGGAACTTTTACAAGCCAAATTTCTACCACGACAGTGGTCTTCTTTTTCAGAACCGCTCTGAAAAAGAAGAAACTGTAAAACCAACTCAATACTCAGTTAGTAAGGCATTTGAATAAAGAATTTTTTTAAGTTCGATGGTGAATTCAGGAAATCCAAGGCTCTAGTATAAGTTTTACCGAAACAAAACGTTACGACCGCGTTCGCGTTTAGCTGTCAAATCCCATACAAATTGAGGGTAAGACGCAAACGCGATCGTAAAGTTTTTTTTCGCTAAAACTTATACTAGAGCCTCTGGGTCCCGGGCGACCAAAGTGAGTCTTGACTTTCATAATCGGAATGTCCCCTTGCCAAATTAGTAACGCGATTGAATTACGCCTGCGTCGTGAATGGATTGAATGAGTTACGGCAATAATCGTTATACAATTGCATGTTAATATGACAGGATAGGTAAAGCAATATTCTCTCAAAAGGGTAGTTACATCAAACTGCTACAACTCCCGTAATCCCTTAAACGGAATGCCCCCTATTGACCTTAACTAACATTGCTTGTCAACAAAATATGCTTTTATGATGCGAGAGAGAATTAACCATAATAATTACTAAATGTGTTAATAGGTCCAAATTGGGTTGCATAATATTTAAAATTATAGTTTTTATTGGCATAACTACTTGTATTAATCATTATTACGCATAGGTAACCCACAAATGTCTTGAATTAATACGCATATATTTTTTTACCATAATATTCGAGAGCAAATATAACAATCATCATAGTTTTATTGCGCATATCAGCTTTAAATATAATTCTGAATCGCCATAATAGGTTTGCGCATAACGTTTTCAAGTCATATAAGAAAAATATTTTTAATCCCACACTGTAAGTACATTTGGTAAAAATAAATAGTGTCCCAATTTTCTTTCCTTTTAAACAAACGCACGGCAATTATTTTAACATTTATGCGTAAAGTTGTATAACAGTCGAAACTATGACAATAGTTATTATGCGACTAGATGGACACCCATTCGGCAGGTATCGAATAGCGTAAAACCACCGCGGAGTAAGTTTCGACCAAAGTTATCGAAAGAAAATATCAACAAACAGTATTATTTCACCACTCTTCGATATCGAAATAATGAAACAGTATCAAAGCCGCAGTCCGTGCCGGCGAACAAAAACAGCGAACCGGCGAAGGAAAACAAAGAGCTTGTACGTAATGGGAACTATATGGCGGAGGGTCAATGGGTGGAATGTGCCCTATCATACTTCCACACAATGACATTCTGTTGTAGAGAAATAACGGTTGTTCAGCTCTTCTTTGAAGAGTCACATTGCTTCTGGTGCGGCCGGGAAGAGCGCTCTTTTATGGAATTACAAGTTAAGATGACCGCCCAAAACGGCAAGATATGGTCCCCCGATATACGAAATTACAACACCGCAACTCCACAGACATGATTGTCTGAATTTTCTTCATGCCAATGCTCAGTAGTGTTACGTTAAGTCTGTGTTTGAGGTTTTAAAATTGAGAGCGCTGCTGTACAAGTTGCATACATTTTTTGTGGATTTATATCAAGCTGTCAAAGAATCCATTTCGTGACACGGCCTAGGCCGTGTATATTTTCTTGTCTTTTCTATATGTGTGGTATAGTATTCACTAATTTGCTGTCAGGAATAAATGTTTGAATTTTGAATTTGAATCCTTAAATTAATAATGGGTAAGCATCGCACTCTTAAAACTACTCAAACGCATCCACAGGCGAACCTCTGCTTACCATAAGTGTGTCTGCAAGCTTGACGGTAAGAGACGGTGTCTGCACCATCAGGATCGCCATTTGGTTGTTTGCCACCGTTATGGTACAAAAAACAACTTAGGCCTAGAACTCTACTTTTGATTGATTTCAAAAGTAGAGTTCTAGGCCATCTACTTTTACTTTACTAGCTACTACTTTAGCAAATTAAAATGTACCTATAGTATTGTTCTATTAACCAAGACACACAAGCCGCATATAAGGGCATTTTAAAAGAATCGTGTACGTAACTCAGTGTCAGTTTTGTGATGAAAGTTAAGCGTACAAATGATGTGAGAATGATCTTTATTCACGTTTAAATAACGTGTATATGTATATCATTTATAAATTGTAAAGAATAAGTTATTTTTTATACATACTGAATAATTATTTGTCGTCACAAAACTGACACTGGAGTTAATTTTTGTTCAAAAACAGCTAATGCCAAGTGATCGGTAATCGTAGCATCGTCCGTGTATACACGATTTATTGAAAAGGCCCATATCTTGTAATTTACAAACATTATAAATTATTGTTCATTCATATTCATTTCATTTTTCAAATCCTTGTGGGTGGGGGGTTGTTGAGCCCTTAAGACGTCAAATAATCCTATTATAGGTAGACCGTTCAACTGGATCCTCGCCTACGCGGCGCGCGCCCCTTTTTATCATACCCATATAAAATATAGGATAGTTTTTATCCCGGATCCACGCAGACGAAGTCGCGGGCGGAGGCTAGTAGTTAACTCGTTCACGTGCATAACGTCTGTCTACACATAAGGCTTAACTACGACTTAATTGAGGTACAATCGAGTTCTCCAATACATATACAGACAACCTTTCAAAAATATCTACACATCTGTCTTATGTCAGTAACAATAAAGTCTCTGTATAGATATTTTTGAAAGGTTGTCTGTGTATATATTGGAGTACTCGACTGTACCTTACGTGAACGTGTTAATAATGGCAGATGTTTGGTTTCAGTCCAATCTTAAAACGGCAATTCACGACGCATCATAAAAGTGTGACTCCAAATGCTTGCTAACAGAGGTTAGCAAAATACACACTCCATAGGAGAGCCTATGGAGTGTGTAAGTGGTGAAAATATCCGGATATTGCGGAGAGGAAGACAGCATTACCATTACAGTCAGTGTAAAGTATGTTCATCCTCACGTGTCTTATCATGTAAACAATCACTTCTCGAAGACATTATCATACTTTTCTCCGGGATTACACTATAATCATCAGTTAAAAATGTTGTTGTATTCTTAAAGAAACTCACAAAATATTGAAATCAACCTAGTTACCGCTGAAAAATATAATTTATAATAAGATTTTCTTCAATTATGTAAACAATCACTTCTTGAAAACATTATCACACTTGTCTCCGGGATTACACTATAATCATCACTTAAAAATGTTGTTGTATTCTTAAAGAAATTCACAAAATATTGAAATCAACCTAGTAAGTAACCGGTGAAAAATATAATTTATAATAATATTTTCTTCAATTATCTAAACAATCACTTCTCGAAGACATTATCACACTTTTCTACGGGATTACACTATAATCATCACTTAAAAATGTTGCTGTATTCTTAAAGAAACTCACAAAATATTGAAATCAACCTAGTAACCGCTGAAAAATATAATTTATAAGATTTTCTTCAATTTTGATTCGATTGAAGTAACGAACGTAAGACTAAAAAACTGACATAACGATGTCTAGATTGTCTATGAATCACACTTCAAGTATATTTTATCGTCCTTTCTAATCACTAGTCATAATATGATATTTGACGTCATGTTTGTTTACATGATAGGACACGTAAGAATGAATAGACTTAGAAACGCGTTATATTAAATACGGTTGTGGAGTTAAGTGAATTCCTATTTACAGTGCGCTGTTTGCGGTTGCTGTAAAATCGGTTTTCACTTTAAATGGTATGTGAGATAGAGAAAACACTTTATGTCGTCCAGTTTTACAATCGCGACTTTTACAATACAGTACAAACAAGTTTGTTTTAGAGTAGACTCGTATTATGTACGGTACACTAAGTACTACTCAGGTTTTTTTATCGCTAAGGGCTTAAGGGGATGCCTTGATTTTAGTTGCCCCACGCCCCCTTGACAGAGACATGCTTATGCCTTCAGCGGACGAGAAAAAGAGATGCAACTCTCATCGGGAATGGCTTTTTGGACAAAAATCAATAAATACCTAACTTACTGAAGTTTTATTTACATTTAGTTAAAATACTATAGTATATTAACTTAATTGTATCGTAAAATAATGTATTGTTTGAGTAGGCTGAGTAAAAAATAGAAATAAAGACCCAACTTTGGTTTTTTTTCATCGAGGAAATAAAACAACCATGTATCGATTAAATCAGATAAACAATCATATAGTCAAGAATCATAAATTAATTAAATTAACTTTCATGACAGAGATTTATTAGCATAATATTAGTTTTTTTGTTATCATTCCTTATTTTATCAATACATGAATTTAAATTATGCAGCAGTAGTTTCACAAAATCTAGTCAAGAGTGAATGCAACGGGTAAACTTTGTGCTACGTTTCCATATAAACCGTCCGTTTCCATTTCTCTTGAGCGCAGCAAAAACGACAATAATCAACACATTACTGCCAAGAATCGCTACGCTCTACGCTCGTAGCCGACCAAGTGTACATTTACATTTTTACTTAGTAACAACGTACTTGATTTACTCAGTGACTGGACACAGTATGTATATACAAAACAGGCATTCACAATGTTTGTACACGCGCCATCACGAGCCACGTCCAAACACTATTAATTTACTCGACTCGATCAACAACTCGTGTCCGTCAATATCTCGAATTACTGCGTTATTACACACAGCCACTGCACTCGATTACACCGAGGGCCCGGATAATCCGACAGACTTTAGGTAAGTATTCTTCTGATTATTCGCCTTTGGAAACTAATATATGTTATATACCACTGCCGGCCAACCATAAAGATGTAGCAAAATAACGATTATAGGTGAATTGATGCAATGAATAAATTATACATTTTATTTTTTTGATTGATTGATTGATTGAATGTCGATTCGCCAATCGAGATCGAATAAATTAATGATGATCGCGTGATCGTATTTTTTTACAACAAGGCCTATCAGTAATTGAGAAGAACATGCACTTACCAGATAATAGATTAGACCACATGTTGTCAGTGTCTACCTCTACCTACATGTAATTGTATTGTTTATCTTTGTAACTGCTGTGTTTGTGTAAGGTGTGCTACTAATAACGAGTATTTGTATTGTATTGTGTGTATAGTCGCCATGAAAGCTGGCTTTCACGAGCGGGTCCCTTCATATTGTCCTTTAAATACGTATGCCAGCAGTAAGGCGTAAATTGTTGAGAATTATGAGATTCATAGAGGTATACGTCCTGAAACAACGTAACTGAAGAAAACATTAATAGTTTATGTTAGGGTGATATAGGAAATATACTTAAAACCCATATCCTATTATAATATATCCCTAAAATTTAGTCGATTCTTTTACATTTATTCACGATGTCTTCAAACTTACCAAATTTTATCCAATTCCGACGAAAAATATAAACAGACAACGAAAGAAAAACCGTTCCAAATACTCAAATCAAATCAAATCAAATCAAATCAAAACATTTATTCGTGACAAACACAACACAGATAATAATAAAAAAAAGCACATTTCTTTTTTGTCACGAAATGGACCCAGCTCAGCATGTTGCTAGCTGTGCAGCCAGCGCTGGTCTTCCGCAGGGTCCATTCGGTGAAACAAAAAATTAAAAGGAAATACATATATACTTAACTAAAATACAAACATAAAAAAATACACAAAAAAGCAATGAACGGTTTTTTTTAATAATATTAAATAGTAAATGTTTGTTGGCCTGTCAATAGTTTCATCCCAACAAACCACTACGTGCGTATGGGCCTTATTGGTAAAAATGAACGCAGTCCATACACGAACAGTACCACTAGCACCAGTGAAGAGAAGACAAACTAAACTCTAAACGTCAAACAAAACAGCATGGACATGAAATTGGGCTTACAAAAACAATACTTAATTATAAATTAAACTACGTTGACAAATTACATATTAAATTACGTTGTCCAGCAACCGTATGGCAATGAATGAATTGCAGATGGGGCATAACCAACAGGTGAGGGAGTGTTAAATGCAGCTAGTTTCAAGGCAGAGATTCTTCTACTCCATGCTTTATACCATTAAAACCAAAGGATAGATTTTTTTTTCCTAGGTCGATACAACTCTTTTAAAACCTCATAATAAATGCACGGCTAAAATCTGTCGGGTTACTGGGGCTCACAATGTATAACCTCAATGATTGACGTTCGGCAGGGTAATTGTGTGAATTTTCGAACGTGCGTCGGAACACGTCAACTGTATTTTTTTAAGATAAAAACTATGCCTTAAAGATGCAAATTGAGGTCGTTTAAAAATATTCCCACTTCCATGTCTCTGTTAAAATCAACTTGATAGAGACATCATCATCACAAACGTCCAACTGCTGGTCTCCTCTAATGAATGGGAGGGAAACGAATAGACAGTCGTCACAACGCTGCGCTGGCCTAATGCGGGTTGGGGACATCAAATACAAACAAAGAGACATAAAATATATCGTAAGAACATTCCCCTCTTTCAGTTCCCGGCCTCAGGGTTGATCTTGAACAAACGTTACGTAGCTGTTTTGGGTAATTCGTCCTAAGACTGCATGTCATCATAATAATAACGGAGCAACAAAGAAATATATTCTCCAAGTCAATATCTCTAGTTGCCATGTTGTGGCATAGAGAAAATCAAAGGCACCCTCTTTCTGGTCTTTTATATTCGCTATCTGCAGTATTAGGGCGACAAGAGTTTTGTATGTATGTAGATATGACAATTGTGTAGTATTTCATTGTTCTTAAAACACGACAAAATGAAAACAAACAAAAAATAATTACAAAGACGAGCTTAGTACTTTAAGGGAGGGATCTTCCAGTTAAACTTGGCGTTTTACGACGAGCTTGTGTGTAATGTTTTTTTTATTATTACAAGCTTTTATTTAGTTTCACCTGTATGTCATCGAATATTGCAAGTTAAATTTGACCCACTCCCCGGTGATCGATTGAGCTGAATTTTTGGGGTTTAAGTAAAGTTTGGATGACAATTCAATATTATGGTACCATCGAGCTGATCTGATGATAAAGACAGAAGGTGGCCATAAGAATTCAGTATTTAACCGACGTAACCCCGTTGAGTTTGAGCTCTTTAGACTCGTCTCAATGAGTAGTTGATGATGCTATCCAGAAAAGCACAGCCGGCAATAAAAGCTTGTACCAAAAATGATTTTTTTGACGGAAACTTGTTATAGATCAGTCGATCACCTAACCACTAAGTTTCAAAAGATCTATCAAAGTGAAAGTCTTTCACAGCCAGGAACCTATCTAGCGGACGCCTACGCCGTAGTCGTTTTCCGCTACATATGGGGAAGACCAAGACATCGGCTACAAGCGTAGCGCCTAGCGAGTCTTGGCAGTGAATGTGTTTCACGAGGTCGCGCCCCATTCCTTTTCGTTACAAAGCTAGCTTAGCTAGCTTAATAAAGCTATTCATAAAAGGAATATTCAAAAATTTGTTACACAAAGTAAACAATTGGATGGTAATTTGGATGGAAACATTTTTTGTGTAACGCTAAACGTCACAAAAATGACACACAAACGAAGCAAAATTGGGGTTCGGAAGCAAATAAAAACTAACCCTTAGGAATTTTTAAATTCGAATATGCCTAGCCGATTGCCTATTTATTTCACTACCCAACTATGCAAAAACAGCAGTAAAAACAAAGACATTACCTAATTAACACATAACAAAAAATTCTTTTTTAAATATACGTTTCCAAATTTCGTACCACAACATTACATAAAAACGAATATGGCTAGCGACACACGCGCTTGTGTTGGTTGTAGATTTATTGTTGACCGACATATAAATATGTTACGAATGTCAGTCTTATCTGCAATAAAACGCAAAATAAAAGCGTTACACAGCGGACGTAACACAAAGGAACGAAATCATTCCCCGAACTTTGACATAAGATGTTTATATAAAATATTTTTTCTAGAGACCTGAAAAACCATTTCCTTGAAGTTTTGCATGGGGTTAAACAGAACACAAGCAAATTTCTTGGTCAGAGCTGTTTAAATCAAAGTTATAATTTTTTGATTACTGTGTGTTACACAAAACTCAAACGAAGTTTGTATGGGAGCAAAAATCAATTTTTTTGGTTAATGCATTTTCTTCACGTTTTTATGCATGTTACAATATAGAACTGTACAAATCATTTTAAACTATGAACAAGACTACGTGAATTCGTATCTGGAACACATGTTACTACAAAACTATTTTCATGTAGAATTTTTAAGTAAGAGGACATTTCCGATTTTGGAATGTAGTTTTTTTTTGCAATTCACCCTATATCGATATCGTAACAATTCATGGTTACACGCGGGTTATGACATCACCGCCGTGTCACCAAATCACCAGGGCGCGATAAAGACAACTCCAAAAAATCAACCTAAGTGAAATCGACAAGCCAAAAGTGACACGGGGCTTATTAAATTATTCAGGTCTCGGTAAAATTATTCATGTTTGAAGAAGGTTTTTCACTGTCTTATTTTTTGTCTAATCCTCCAGTCGCGAGTGAAACTTGTAAGAATAAAGACATGGTAGATGGCGCGGTTTTGCCCACGTATTGCCAAGAACGCAGACAACCCCACGGGATAAAATATAAAATACAACTATAATATAATATAATATAACTATAACCATTCAGAAAGTCCATTCTACTCGCGGGTGAAGGAACTTTTTGAAATCGGATAAGCGGTTCCGAAGATTCCCCATAAACTTACAAAGCTACCTCCAATCTTGCTTACAGACTTGGGCTCTTTGTAATTTTACGGCGCGCTTTCGTCCAATTGCAAAGACATTAAGAACGCAGGGAAATCCGCAGGATAATATATATAAACCATAACCATTCAGAAATTGAAAATGCATTTTTTTATGGGATAATCCAATAAGGGGTTTCGGAGGTTACTTATTACCTACAAACTTACAAAGCTACAATGTCACAAACTGGCCCCTATTTCACCAACTTGACAATTGTTACCTGACACTGACAATTAACCACACATTGCTTGTTCTAGAAGTTAAGGTGGTCGCTAGGTTACTTGGATCAAGCAATGTACGAAGAATTGTCGTCGTGAGGTGACAATTGTCAAGTTTGTGAAATAGGGGCCTCTTCTTTATAATATTAGTATAGATTATGGCCCATGCGCTCTTAGAACACGGTTCAGGTGGAATCGTATAATTCATACTAATATTATAAATGCGAAAGTGTGTCTGCATGGCCACCACTCAATAACTGGCCACCTCATACTGAAAATTTACTCTATACAACTATAATATAATTCGTTTTTAGTATAAGGTGTTAATTACTGGCCACCCTTCAATAACTGGCTACGTTACACTAAATTAAACTGTTTGTAGGCGAACAGAGTTCCATTTTAGTATGAGCGGGCTAGTTATTGAATGGTAGCCAGTTACTGGCGATTTATTATGATAAATCGCCAGTAACTGGCTACCATTCAATAATATATAATTCAATAACTAAGAGGTATGCCTCTTCACGCTTAAACCGCTGGACCGATTGTGATGAAATTTGCTGTAGAGATAATTTGAGTTCCGGGGAAGGACATAAGATTTTATCTCGAAAAGCATCCCCTAAGAGGGTGAAATGGGGGGTGAAAGTTTGTATGAACCAACGATATAAACTAGTTCCGAGCGGACGGAGTCGCGAGCAGAAGCTAGTTTGAAATAAAAACATTAAGAGCAACCGGGAGAGAAATATGTATATATCTGAATTCCGAATCCTATTCATAATTGTCAAGGACTGTAAGTGACATAAATAAGAATAGGGCATGCTAGCAGGGATGCTAGGGAGTAAGCAAAGATAGTGCAACAAAACCGGTACAGTCAAGTGCAAGTATTGATTTAATCCACAGATATTTATACCGAAACCTTAACCCTCAGCGGGTAGCATAAGAGCGATAGAACATATCTATGAGTACGTTGTATGCCCGTCTTTTTATACCGCTGCCACACTGGTCGAGTGACGTGGGACATAGCGAGGAAAGGAGACAGTGACACGGTGTGGCAACGTCACTCGTCATGCAGGCTTTTTCATAAATATTTTAAGACTCGAAGAGGTTGTAGTTACGGAACAAAAATTGAAAGAGAAACGAAGAAACTCGAGCCTTGTTTACTTTTCGTTTCGTATTTTCCTTATTATTGCAGGATTCGTAGGAATTTTACGCACGCTAATTGACATTTCTTTTCGACTTTGACATTTTGGGTAGAACTTATGGGTTCCATTTTAATTTGTGACTGAATTCAACATTTTGTTTCTTATTTGTAAAGTCAGCAGCAAAAGTAGCTCCGCGGTTCAGATCTACTCTAAAAACGGTCTTCGAACTAAGAACAAAAATAAGGGCTTTAAAGTCAAATATCCGGCAAACGGAACACTGAGTTGAAAAATGATTTCAGGAAATACATAACATATTTGAATATCAAAAAAATGTATACATCCCCCTTTATGTGGTACCACATGAAAAATTGTTTTTCAAGATTTTATTCTACCATTTTGTCGGTGAATTATAGCTTTCTAGTAGTAAGGTCGCTGAGCTAAGCAACAGACGGACAGACGGTCATGGCGATACAATAAGAGTTCCTTGTTGACTACGGAACCCTAAAAATAGACCCAGAAATAATAACCTTGGATTACGTTCGCGAGGCGTAGATGACCTCTTATCTAGCTACATTTTATAACCCTAAGCTGAGAGCTGTCAACCACGCTTTACTGAAAACTAGCTTCCGCCCGCGACTTCGTCTGCGTGGATCCGGGATAAAAACTATCCAATATTTTAACCCAGGCGGTCCAAATCGGTTAAGCCGGGTAAGTGTGATTGAGTAACAAACATCCAAACTTTCGCATTTATAATATTAGTAGGATATTGTAGACATTACATTCCAATACTCCCCTAGCAGCCACAGCCAGCATCGGAATCCTTGGCGTCGACATTTCGAAAGAAGTCCAGTTCCGCGGCCACTTGGAGGGTAAGGCCAAATTAGCCTCGATGAAGCTCGGTGTGCTCAACAGATCGAGACAGTATTTCACGCCGGCTCACCGCCTACAGCTCTATAAGGCGCAGGTCCGTCCACATATGGAATATTGTTGTCATCTGTGGGCAGGGGCTCCTCAGTACCAACTCCTCCCTCTAGACCGCATTCAACGGAGAGCGATTCGAATTATCGGCTGCCAGCGTGTTTCTGATCGGCTTGATCCCTTAGCACTGCGTAGAGATGTAGCCTCGCTTTGCATTTTCTACCGCATGTACAATGGGGAGTGTTCCGATGAATTGTTCGGATTAATCCCCGCCGCTTCCTTCCGCCATCGCCCTACGCGACAGCTTTTCCATTCTCACCACGTAGATGGTTGGCAGTCCCCAACTGTGCGTTTCTCCCGAAACTTTCTGCCTCGCACAGCCAAACTCTGGAATGAACTGTCGCCTGCGGTATTTCCGGTCCGTTATAACCTTCAAGCCTTCAAGAAAAGAGCGTACTCCCATCTTAAAGGCCGGCAACGCACCTACAACTCTTCTGGTGTTGTAAGTGTCCATGGGCGTCGATTATCGCTTACCATCAGGTGATTCGACTGCTCGTTTGCCTCCTATATCATTAAAAAAAAAAATACGAGCGTCTATATTACCAAGCCGCTGTGCGCGGCTTGGTAATATAGACTTTAAACACTGTAAACATGATTTAATATCGTTTAAAGATTGTTAAATCCGTTCCGGTCCGATGCGATGCGTGCCGTTTGGTGGAAATTATCCTGTCTTAAGGACAGGCAATTACGGGACCCTACACTGCGCGTGCCCCTACACGTCTGTCCTCATTTGTCCATAAAAACATGCTTGTTGGTTTGTTTGTTGTTTGTTGTTGGTTGCTCCCATGAGCTACATTTAAAGGAAATATATCGACAAAAAAAATAGTCAAAGACGGACCTCGCTGACTTCAACCGAAACGCTTCATAATACACAGAAGTATGACGTCACCGTTTTCTATTTGTATTAATCGTAAAGGAAAATCAAGTAAATGGCTGTTTTGGTTGTGAAATACTCCGTTTAGGTGCATAGTTGTTTTACAATCTTTTTAATATTAAAGTGTCAGAATCGTATTGGAAGTATTCAACAATAAAAATATATACCTACATATTTTTTCTAACCTTTCAAGTTTGATAATTATCTTTTTATGATTATGTTAATATTTTGCAATTTACGATTCGTATAGTAAGCTATCTCGCCATCCTAACTATGCATATAGCAACACTACGTTAGGAGTATACATTTTAACATGAGGAAATTACCCTCTTAAATTTGTATAACAGTCATTTGATACCTACTGGTTACTGGAATGGGCAAATCATAACTGCAGCACTCGTCCTTTTCGTGCCGATGACGTAAAAATGACGTCTGTTTGCACACGGAATGTTGTGATAAATAAAATAAGTTAAATGAAGCTTGTTGCCGAATCTCCAAAAACAGAATATTGTAACAATATTCTTGTAAAGATGACATTGTATAGCAACTTTTTATACAGTAGTAATAACTACAACTTAGAAAAGTTGAAATACCCCGACATTTTCATTTCAAAGTCCAATATCTCAAAAACGGCTGAACAGATTTTCATAAAACATGTCTAAAAACACTCGGGATAAAACTATCTATGACAAAAAAAAACCGCATTCAAATCAATCCATCCGTTTAAGAGCTACGATACCACAGACAGATACACAGATAAGACAGATTCACAGATACACAGACAGACACGTTACTTATAACACCCGTCTCTTTGCGGCGGGGCTTAAAAATAAATACTACTTAATATAATTGTAAAAATATAATAACTACTTAAACAATTTACAACGTCAATTTATTGGTCATCTGAATGGCAATGTCAGTCAAAGACCATTTTTAGTGCCAATATCGTTTAACTAAATAGGTTGATAAGTCATAACTGTTTACGAAGATACTATATGAAATCATCGGAACGAACAGTAAGGGCCCTGACCATAATTACCCGATTTAAGGTGGTTTTCCACCTGCGAGGCGAGGCGAGTCGTGGATGGGCGAGAATTGAAATTAGTATGGGACTTACTACCTATTTCCACCGCGAGCGCGCGCTCAGTGCAAATAGGTAGTAAGTCCCATACGAATTTCAATTTCAATTTCGACTCGCCGGTGGAACCCACCTTTACACTCGCGCCTCGTACCTCGTCTCGTGATCCGTCTCGTGTCTCGGCTCGCACCTCGCGTGATCGATGGTAAATGAGCTTCCGGTTTACACTCTCGTCGTGAGTTCAGGTGTCTGAGCTAGCGACCATGGAGGACGTCGAAGTGTCAGCGGCAACAAGTCTTTGCTTGCTGAGCTTCTACTACTACGCAACTAACCTAAATAATTAACCTTAGATTAAGACTTACTAACATTATATGGATATTGCAATAATCCGAAATAAAAATATATTTAATTTTTAATTTAATTTTAATTTAAATAAAAGAAAAACGGCGCCCAAGAAGATGATGGTTGTTATCGATTCATCGCAATAGAATGAAGCGAGAGCGCGAATGTAAACACACGCTAGCCTCGCGCTTTGACTCGTGCCCAAAAAGCCGCTTCGAACGCGAGCGCTGCGAGTCGCGAGACGAGCCGCGAGCGTCTATTCACACTCTCGCCTCGTACCTTCTCGCACCTCGTCTCGTGACTCGCACGAGAGTGTAAATGAGGTATAAGCATTTTCTGAGAAGAGTTATTTAGGTGAGTCAATAAATGGTCCCACTACAACATTTTAATCATATTTTTTCTTAAATTTATTCCGTTTTTCATTCTGTGTCGGGAATCTGAACCCCAGCGTCAAACCTGTTGAAAAATCTCCCGTAAATATTTTTTTAGTAACTACGTAACACGTCCTTTGTTTATTTTCGGTGACGGTTTAATGACTCATCATCATCATCAACCTAATAATCAGAGATGTACAAAATACTTACTTTAAAAAAGTATTTAAATACGAAATGCAAATACTTTTCTATTTTAATATTTCAAATGCAAAGTACAAAATACTTTTCCTTTTTGTTTTTAAATACTAAATGCAAACTAGGTATTTTCAAAATACTTTATTCAAATAAAATACTTTCAAAAAGTAATCGAAACAAAATCGAAGTCAATCTCGTTAAAAAGCGAAGCGTAACGTCATGTTAACGTGTGCCACAGATAAAAACGTTCGTTTTGTTTTAACTGTTATTTTGCACACATACTTTCAAAGTGGCAGCGCCTCTCGTAGTCATTTGCCGAATCGCTGACCCGTTCACTTGAAAATTTGAGTGGTAAAGGTAATACTTTCGAAACTTAGCAGTAAAAAAGTATTTTGTATTTGAAAAATATAAAATACATTTCGAAAAGTATTTCAAATAAAATACAAAATACTTAAAAAAAACAGTACTTAAGTACAAAGTATTTCAAATAAGTCACAACTCTACTATAATAATCTATCCTAACGTTATAAAGAGGATATGTAATGGTTGACTGGTAGAGAATGCCATATGGCATTAAGTCCGCCATTTGTACTTTATCTTGTAATGTGCAATAAAGTTTAAATAAATAAATAAAATAAAATACGTCTGTGGGATTATAAGTATGTACTCGTATGTAATGGGTAATCTCTGTAACCGCTAGACCAATTTCAAAAATTCTTTCACCTGTGTGTAAATTGTACTTTCAGGATGGTCAAAGGCTATATTATACCCCGCGTGTTTGCCTGCGTTCTTTGCTATACGCGGGCGAAGCCGCGCGGGCAGTTATGCATATTATAGATATAAATAGGAAAAGTCTGTGAGTTTTGTAAAATGTAGGTAAGTTTATCCGATTACAAAAATTCTATCACCTGCGTGTAGCATGGATTCTGGATGGTTATAGGCTATATTTATTCCCGCGGGTTTGCCTGCGTTCTATACTATACGTGGGCAGATAGTTCGAGTCAATGCGAGGTAAAAAAATGGATTATACAAATTTTAACTCAGTAGACGTTGTAAAGCATCGAGTCGACTTTAAAGAGACCGTGGAAACAGGTTTTCCTTATCCTGTTTGTATAATAAAAGAACCACGCTACCCAACCCGGGAATTCAATAAGCACACTTGATCGATCACGGCTCGGACGAGCTCACTCCGCGATGAAAGAGTTCCGATATTCTGACTGCATAATGTATCGTGAATGTTTACAAGTTCGCCGAATAGACCGATCAACGAGGCTGTTCCAACGCAAATTGCTACCGGGCCCGGCCACGACTTTGCGCGAACGGCGGCGTCGCAAGCGTTTTATCTGTTCATTGCGCGATCGAGATGCGCAACGCCCTGTGCGGTTAGTTGGGATCACACGCAATGAATTAGAAAAACCGCTGCCGCAAACGCCGCCGCTCGAAGCCATGGTGTTTAATCAGCCAAAGCGAGGAATGCCTTTTACATTGTACATGTCAGAGAGGGGCGAAAAATACTTGTAGTATAAATATTTTTCTAAGAATTATGTCAGGTGCAATAATACTCGATACAAAAAAATGATTATGAAATAATGATCCTGCTAATCCTACTAATATTATAAATGCGAAAGTTTGGCTGTTTAGATGTTTGTTACTCAATCACGCTTAAACGGCTCAACCGATTTGGATTAAATTTTGCATGAAGCCTTGATTAAAATAAAGTATCGTTTTTATCCCGGTTCCATGCAAACGAATTTGCTAGCGGAAACTAGTTTTCGATATTGACAATTCATAGTCTGTTTCCAAGATTTTTTCGAAGCATTATAATAAACAAGACGGCAAGTCTACTTACGATTATAGGTGATAATAGCATAATATTACCTTGAGAGCCATCTATACTGATCTTCTCGTAAACTGGTGAAGTAAGGTTGAGCGAAGTGAAAGGTAGAACGTAGAAGCTTTCGCCCGTCTGCAGAGATGGCGCTGTAAGCCAAAATATTTATTTTAGCCCGTATATATAGCATAGAAAGTCTAGTATCGGCTAATACTATAAAATAATTTATACTGTAATAGTATTGACCATTTCACTGCCACTCAAGCTACTGGTCGAGCGGTAAGGCACGTGAATTGCAATCTGGAGGTCAGGGGTTCGAAGTCCGGCTCGTACACACTGGGTTTATCCAAAAACTTATGAAAAGTCACTGTTAAATATCATTTCATATTTAACAGTGGTTTTTCGGTGAACGAAAACAGTGAGGCATCCGGTCTAATCCCAATAAGCTCTAGTTTTCCCTCTGGGTTGGAAGTGTTAAAGGCATTGAAATGCAATCTAAAGGAAAACCTTTGCATTGTCGACTACCTAAACGTAACATAGTGATTGGCCTCTTTTTCTCTGAATGATATAAAATTAATTTTATGAAATTTAAATGTATACGTACGACCGATCCCGTAAAGCGATATTATATGTCAAAAGTCCTCTGTGCACACCTCCCTCTCTCAATACCATAGAATAAAATTTACCGTCATGTCATGCCCCGAGCAAAGAGGATAGTTATAACATGGGTATAACTTTGCATTAATACATGTAGAAGTGAAGTACCGTGTCAGTATCCATACCACACTTATAGGGCCCTCGCCCACGGCGACTTTTTGCAGCGATACTGTCGCGCGTTTGCATCGATGCAGTCGCTATGCTGTAGCGCGTTAGTAGCGCGTTGGCATCGCTTCTGTAGCGCGTTGCAATTGCGACTAAAGCGGTGCGGTGCGGTGTTGGTTGCGATTCTGTTGCGCGTTTACAAAACGTGCGACAGCATCGCTGCAAAAAGTTGCCGCCCATAAAGCCCGCATCACACTGACGCGGCCTGGCCGCGGCGGAAAATGGTAGATACCAAGCAGATAAATCATTAGCTGTCAAATTTACTATTGGCCGCCACCGCAGGCCGCTCTGGTCTGTGAGAGGCCTTAGTTTATGAAGTGCCAGCCTCGTTTTCATGTATAGTTGGCCACAATGTACTTTAATTAATTTGAACATTGTTTTCGGTTTACACCCTATATACTTACTTTACTCTTTGGTTTACACTATTCAACATCGTAACCTCCCGAGTGATGATAGAACTCGGACGCAATTTTTGCGTTCGGGACTCGGGTGGTTATGAAGTGCCCGTCATGACAGTTGACATATTAGGTTGTCATCGCGGATCGCATTGTGGTTTTAAAATGAATATCGACGTTAATTTTTTGGATAAACATTATGATTTTGGGCTTTTAACGGTGATCATTCAGCTGAACAGGCGTTAAACTGCATTCAGGTAGACATTACTTAAACTTTTAAATGAAAGATTATATTTTCGTTCCTTTCCGTTTCTACTTTTTTGTTCTATTGGAAACAATGCGACGAGTAGTTTTTTGGGTACAATGGTGCCGTTCGCGGTTACACCACTATTAGGTAGAGCAATACAAATGAGAAAATTCACGGCGTAATAATGCGTAAGCGCAAGAGCTACAGAGGTCACTTTTCCCGGAGAACAACTAATCCTTACTAATATTATAAATGCGAAAGTGTGTGTGTGTGTGTTTTTTTGTCCTTCTTTCACGTCGCAACGGAGCGTCTTATTAATGTGATTTTTTGTATGGAGATAGTTTAGAGGCTGGAGCACTCTCCAGCCTCTAAACTATTCCTAACCTATTCAAACTATTTTTTCCCGCTGGAAAAAGTAGGCTATGTCACTACATAGCCTACTTTTTCCAGCGGGAAAAAATGTAATTCCCACGGAAAAAAAATCTTTAATTTACATTTTCCTATAACCACGCGGGCGAAGCCGCGGGCATCAGCTAGTATTCACATATTTCCTTGTGTCGTCTATTTTGTATTCAAAGTATTAGAATATTTTATTTATATTTCACAGAATCACAAGCTTTTCCAACTTACCACTTTTTATCCAATTCTGACTAAAAGTAACAAAACGTCATAGAGCTGAGACTCGATACTTAGTTATTTACAGTCGAGGTTAATATAAGACTTGTAAAACGTTCCTTTATAAATCAATTGAATTTTTGTTTAAGAATCCAAGCCCAGAGGATTTTTCGTCTACGTGCCGAAAGGTAAACGCTACCGCGGCTACATCAAAGGTGAGAACATCCTTGGCATCCATACCTAAATTCAATTATAAGTTTTTGATTTTTCGTAAGTACAAGCTTGTATTGTCAAATGTACTTTTATACACCGTCATAAATTCATAAAGACGGTTCTAAAGAGCCTAAACTCAACGGGGTTACGTCGGTTAAGTAGGTACTGAATTCCCATGGCCACTTTCTGTCTCCGTCATCAGATCAGCTCTATGGTACCATATGGTTTTCGCGGTCGGTTACCTGACACCACGAAATGGCGCAACACGTCGCAATAATTGTGTGCTTTGTTGTTATTAATAAGTTTATATTGAAATGTATGTTAGTCATTAAGGTATTTGTAATATAATATGGGCCTTGTTGCCTGATTTAAATGAATAAATAAATAAAATAATATGGAATTTTCATCCAAACTATACCTTTACCCGAAATTTCAGCTCAATCGGAATATTATCGCAAATTTTGACGGACCACTTACGTACATACAAACAGTGCAGTTAATTAAAAGCTTGTAAAAATAGGTTAACTGTAAGTATCCATATCGATTACGTACATATTCGAAGTCAATATTTCAATATTTTATGGCTGAGACCTCGATTATGCGTGGATTTACTGGAACATTATCCTTGCACAGTTAAAAATCAGTTAAGGTAATGTAAGGCAGGGGTCCATGAATCAACTCCTCACACACACCACTCGACTGACCAAATCAACTAAGATCATCTCTCATGTGGGGCCAAAAGTATTCAAAAAACTACCCGCGAACATAAAATGTGCGGATAGTATCTCATCTTTCTTAAGAAGATTAAAATCGTGGCTCCTCACCCACTCTTTTTATGACATCAAAGAATTTTACAATTTACCACAATAATAATGAATATCCATAAACGTGTACTACTTAATTTAAGAATGATGACATGTAATATTTTGAATATTATTAATAAATGACTTATGACTTATAATATGCGCTTCTGTTATCCTTAGACGTCAGCTGTATAGTAGACATACAATTAGTTATAGGCATAAACATAGATTTAGTAACTTAAGATAAATACGACAAAACCGAAATAAGGATGACGCTTCGCCGTTAAAATTGTAAAAATAGTAGTAACTACACTCGCGGGCAAAGAATACGGGTCACCCTAAATTAAATAACAGCAATAGTTTTTTTTTAATATTTTGTACTTGTTTTATTTATATAATATGCTATTCTTTACAATACTCAACTGTATTAACAATTTCCTGGATCCTAACATAAAAATATCGATATCCAAAAATCACGATTTTTGCGATATCTCGCTCCGTTAACGTTGTTTTTTTTCATGGGTTTTTACGAGTCCGATTTAAACCTGGTAACTTTATATTTTTTACTGTTATTAGCAGTTTATATGCAAAATTAAATAAAGATCATGACAGGATTAACTGTACAACCTCTTACGCACAATTTTAGGAAATATGACGGTATTTTATCGACCCGTATTCTTTGCCCGCGAGTGTAGTTCAGAGAATCACGCAATCTTTTGAATGCGCGTTAGGACATTCCAACTGTCATTTTATCATATAAAAATTGACATTAGATCTACCTAACGTACGTACAATGGGTTACGTGATCGACCTGCTGGAATAGGGTGCCGTTCTTTCGCCATAAAAACAAAATGCATAATTTCAAGTAGCATACGTACGGAAATCATAACAAACTATTATCATAATAACAAAATGGATATTATTATTGGTCATAACATTTAAATAACATAACACTCATTTATCACCACCATATTTGCTATAACGTTTATGTGTACTAATTTATTTTTGCATAACATACATTTAGTATAATGATTAAAACTGATAACAACACTTAGTACGTACTTAGTTTTAGTTGTGATAGCAATATCACATCCTAGAAAAACAGACACAGGTAACAAAACCGAATCGGAGCACCCCAATATCCACGTGGTCTTGTCTGCCCTACCCCTAGAGTGTATATAAAAAGCCGGAGGCGCGGAGGGGGAGCAGCCCTCGCCCGCGTGACGAAGCGCGGGAGCCCTGGAAAGCCGAGCGGCTGAGGCTGGTCGCAAGCCGAAGCTGCGGAGCGGAGCACGGGCGACCGTGCTTTGTCATTGTAACGCGAGGGCGAAAGGGCTGCTCTGCCCGCAGCGCTGGAGCTAAGGCGGAGTTCCTGTCCTGTTCCTATCCAAAAAAGTTCTTTATAAAAAAAAACATAATGAGCATGAAATATTATACAGAGTGACCATTATAGCGTTTGTTTATTATATAAATGGAATTTATTAACATTTATGATTATAATAGATGAAATTATGCAAATAGTTTTTATTCATTTTGTTTTTATGCAATTTAACCACTTATACAACCTGAAATTATGCAATTCGTTGTTATGCAAAATGAAAATATGCAATTTATTTTTATATGAAACATTACACACCCGCTGGAATAGTCTGTTCCTGTTTGGTAGAATCTACACTAAAATACATTTAAATTAAAGGAAAAATTTAAAAGGGGTGTGGGTAAAATTTTTGTATTTTTTTAGATGAGCGGCCATTCTTAAAAATGGTGGATTATGATAGATCTACTCAAAACAAACATATATTGTTACGAAATGTAATACACTAAAATGCATCGGAGCCGAGATATTTGCAATATATATTTTCACAGGTCATATTGAAGTTATAAACAAAACTTCAAACTTAAATATCTCGGCTCCGATATTGTTTAACGCGTTTTATTTTATATATCTATGCGTATTAAGAGGTCCTCTAACCGATTCTAAAAAAATATCCTTGGCCGCTGCAAAAAATAAAATCGACATTTTTTCTCATACAAGGTTACCCAATGCCCTTTAATGCTCTTAGCCGGATTCGAACCGGCGATCACAGGCATTAATGGCCCGTAACTAAGTACTAACACATCACGAGAACCGGTCGAGAAATGGAACCTATTGAGGAGAACAGCCGGAGAGACATACAAAAGAAGTTTTTTTTTTATAATATAGGAGGCAAACGAGCAGTCGAATCACCTGATGGTAAGCGATAATCGACGCCCATGGACACTTACAACACCAGAAGAGTTGTAGGTGCGTTGCCGGCCTTTAAGATGGCAGTACGCTCTTTTCTTGAAGGCTTGAAGGTTGTAACGGTCCGGAAATACCGCAGGCGACAATTCATTCCAGAGTTTGGCTGTGCGAGGCAGAAAGTTTCGGGAGAAACGCACAGTTGAGGACTGCCAACCATCTACGTGGTGAGAATGGAAAAGCTGTCGCGTAGGGCGATGGCGGAAGGAAGCGGCGGGGATTAATCCGAATAATTCTTCAGAACACTCCCCATTGCCCAAGCAAAACACAGAACTTCGGTGGCTTCGCTCGTTCAGTTATGATAAAAGTGACGTCGTTTCAATGAAATTAAAACACATTATCCTGTTATATTGCGTTCTGTGACTACTGACTGGCCGTATAGACGACAACTGGAAAAAATCATGATGGAGCATGGGACTGGGATACTTTGCCAGATTTAACATTATATACTTAACCCTTGAGGTGGCTGTTATATCAGTAGAACAACCCCCTTAATAACCCCCTAACAATTATTCATAAAACTTAAAAGACCTCTGTTTAATGAACCGTATTTAGTCTCTTTCTTACGAACACAAAAATGACAGATAAAGCCAAACGTTTCAAGACGCCATTTTAGGTAAGTTTCTTAAACATTTATGAATATTTACGGCCGTAACCGCTCATTTATATCGTCGAAATGGCATCGAAACGCCCCTCGTTGTTAATGAAGAGGTGATTTTGTGAAGTATTCTACAAATTGACGCAAATTCTCAAATATCAAAAGACCATTGTGAGACCTGTCGTTATGTATGCATCTGATTGTTGGGCCTTAAAGGTGACGAATGAAAAGAGACTGCATATTACGGAGATGAGAATGTTGGGATGGCTGTTTGGTGTGACGAGGATGGATAGAATAAGAAATGAGTATATTACAAGGAGCCTGAAAGTAGCACCTATCATCGACAAATTGGGATCCCATCACCTTGCGTGGTATGGGCATGTAATGCGGATGGTTGACAGTCATGTGACCAAAAGGGTATTAGGTATGAACGTGGAGGGATGGAAGAGACAAGGTAGGCCAAGGAGGCCAAGGAAGCGATGGATGGACTGTGTGAGAGACGATATGTAGAGGAAGAAAGTAAACGTGATGACGAGTGACAGGGACGTATGGAGGAAAAGAGCATGCTGCCCTTACGACGCCAAGCAAATAGGATAAGGGAAGGAAATGATGATACCTATCTTTATTCACGCGTTCCGCCTTGCATTACCTCATACCTACGTGTGTGTTGGACGTTCTGATATTCGGAGAAGAGAAAAAAATACCTTACCCATGTTTTCGCAACTGAAGTCATGTGTTTATCAGCATAATAAATTTAACTACGTGCAAAGTGCATATTATATTTTGTAACTTATTTATAAATGGCCTTGGCAGGACTACCAAGAACGGCATCAAGTTTTACTATTTGGTGTACAAAAGACCTTATTCACTAACGGCCGTATTCATAAACGTACTACAAGCCTGTTTTAAGTAAAATGGCGTTAAAATTCGTTTGTCCTTATTTGTCACTTTGACATTTGTGTTCGTAAGAAAGGGACAAAGCACATTTTATTTAGCAGAGGCATTTTAAGTTTTATGAATAAGGGGGTTATTGTTTAACACATTTTTCCATTACATATATGATGGATATACATTATTGGGTTTAATACACAGTCACGTATATATATTGTAGTACAATGTATATTAGGGCTATAAAGCCAATACTGGTATAGACTTATTATTATTATTTGTATGTTTGTTCCATATCTCAGGACCATGGGGTCCCGGACTTTTGGAAGGCATGCGTGGGGCCGAAGCCAACAGCGCAGAGGCCCTTTAAAACAAATATAATATAAAGGGAGGGATACACATGGCGGAGACCATCTCCGAGCGCACAACATTATACACCTGGTGATGGTCCCCGCCAGGTGCAAGACTATTGCAGTGCAACACTGTGCTGCAATGGAAACTAAGGTCATGGGTTATTGGGTTGAATGGTGGGTGGTCTGGAAAATGGGTTAATGGGAGGAGACTATAGCGGACACCTTCCGTGACAATTATAGTCTCAAAATTGTGAAAAGGCAGGCGGTGACTCGCCAACTCGCTAAGTGGGCCCCACAAACAGTCGCACGCACAGTGCGACAATGGAGCAACACGTCTGAGCGGCTGTGAGGTTGTCGAGAGGTGAGTCTGCGGTGCGCGGCCGCCGACTCACCGCTGCTGCCGCCGGCGGTATGACATTTTACACTTCCAACCTGGAGCATAGGTTCCGCTCTTGCAACTCCACTCTGGCCGGCCAGTTAAGGCGAGCACAGAGACGAGGGCCAGATCACTCGGGCCCTCTGGAGGTTAGGGGTCCGCGGTGTCACCACTCACCGTCAGCTCGCCACAAGCTGCCCCCGAGGGCTTATTATTATTATTATTATTGGGGAGAAAGATATACTTCCATTTCCATCAGATTCCGACGCATAACTGCGTCCCTGTGCCGCGTTATGATCGCCCATTGTGTAGAGCAGCCTTTAGACCTCAGCTACGAACTCGACCGGTGCCATAGCTGTGAGCGAGAGGCCGCTCTCCGACCTTTCCCTCCCACGTATGGCACACCGCTCCCGCAGACTTTGCGCGAATTGCGGCGCGGCAAGCGTTTTATCTGTTCATTGCGCAGTCGAGACGCGCAACGCCCTGTGGTTAGTTGGGATCACACACAATTACTTTAAAAAAACCGCTGCCGCCGGCCGGGCCGTTAGGTGGATATAACTTTAGCAAGTTTCAATGCATTTTTAGCATGTGTTATGTCAGAGACAGAGAAGGCTACTGTTGCACTACAAAGTATGCTGCTACTTTTTATTTTCGAGGATTAGCTATGTTACGTTGAGACCTACACTTATTTATTTATTACAATCTTAAATGTATACAGCTTTAACGTTTTATGTTTTTTTTTACTCATTTCTTTTGCTGCCAATATCACAATTTCCCAAATCAATAAACGCTTGTGTTTCTTCTGGAACGGCAAGCATCCATAGGTTACGGTGGCCATGTGTCGGTAGCCCGCCTAATGGTACACCACGTTATGGCTCCTCTACATGATGGCCCATCCTAATGGCCCACTAGGATGGGCCAGCGTGTAGAGAGGGTAGTGGCGTCAGATGGCTTATGGCGCGGCGATGTCTTTCTCCGTCTAACGCATAGTTGCGTCCTGTATGATGGGTCGTGATAGCCCACTGTATAGAGCAAGCTTTAGGCAGGCCGTATGCACGTTTGCCACCGTCGCAGTAAAAAAAGACTATTCACATTTGCACAGTAAACACACCACGCGTTGCTGGAACAATATCCCACCCCCTATCAGAAAATCTGACTCGCTATTTACGTTTAAACAGAAATTAAAACGTCACTTACTTAATAATCCAAATTCTATTGCCTAGCAACCTGCGTCTGTAATAGGTGTAAGTGTTCTTTATACAAATAATGCATACGTGTAAACACGCGAATCCTACATAACACATAACATAAATCTTTCAGCCTACCTATTAATTGTTTATCTTCTCTCATGTCAATCCAACTTCTGGTTTGGTTATCGCTAAAGGTAAATAACCTGAAATGTACAATCTTAGCAATTAAATATAGATGTAAGCCTGTTCATTAAACGCGATTCCTTAATTTTAGTTTTAGGTTAGGTACTCATTACAGGACCCACTGAAAATCAGCGTCGGGGCCCCCTCTGCCTCGACTCATGCTGAGTGGGTTCCTTTTTTGAGACAACTAAATAATATTTTTAGATATAAGAATTCTGTACACTGTTAACTTTTGTTGTTTCAAAATAAATCTCATTCATTCATTCATTCATTCACAGTTTTGCACAGTAAATATATTGGCTATATAGCAGTATCTAAACTAGTCTCTTAAGATTTTTTAAAGTCCGCTCCATAAAAATTCACCGCCGCCAAGTCCCCCAAAGTTATGCTTAAAATATAAATCGGACGTTCGTAAAGATTTGTTTTAATATTTTAAGCATGTTTAACATAGAAATATCTATGAGTTTGGTAATAAGAGAACCCTGAATGTAAAATGTTTAATGACTTCTTATGGATTCTTATGGATTATATATCTATGTCAAAACGATAATTAACCTTCATCAGCTTAAAAAATATGATGTCATCCAAAGCATTAGATCTATTTTTATTTTGTTAAATCGCAATACATTTAAGACTATACATCCGTTTCTACCGAAGGTATATCGGGCAATGACAAGCCACTCTATTAAATCTTCTCTAATAATGATCTAGTTTGAATAACTCAAACCTTGAAGAACCGCACCTTTTTATCGTCATCTCATGTGAGTAACAATCAGTGGGGAAACTTGTTAACATAACATTCAGTTTGATGAAAATATTAGACCTTTATAACTCGTAAAACGCTTAATGATGTGATGCCATTGATGAATATCAATAAAATTCTTTTTGGCCGACTAAGGAAAGGAAGGGACAAAAAGGGATACATATGATATTAGCAGTCTATTTATATGTATACTTAGGTACTTGTAATTGTGGTTCACCGTAGTGCGTTAGGTACTAAACCGATTTTGATGACTGAGGTATCAAGCGATTAAAAACCGTGCTCGGGGTGACATGGCTACCTGTAACATTAAAATGACACAACTCTATAAATAAAAGAGGTACCTAATTTTGTTATGCTGCGTCGTGGGTTTGACAACCTTTGGAAGATTGGACAGTTATAATTAATGTCATGATGTGGATATCACATCGACTGATTAATTGACCAGCCCCCCTATTCTGTAACTTGTTTTAAGCTCACCTCAACGCTCACCCACAAATATAGGTATCTTGACACCGCGATGCGTTAGTAACTAAGCGTAAGTAGAGGTCTAGTTTCGTGACGGGTGACCGGCGGGGTGAGCCGCATTAGCGCGTAGCGAGCCCAGCTAATGTGGCCAATCAATATGACCGCTACCTCATGACAGGGTTTTAACACTGTTAATATATTACAAAGTACTCCAGACCGTCTACTAATCACTAATTGAACTCTCCGGAAAAAACAAACAGTGGCTAAAACTGACACAGCCTCACCTTAAATATTTAGTTACGTAAAACACTTGCATGGTTCTGAAATTTCAGTAGGTAAGAACTACAGCTAGAATGCTTGACTTGAGTAACCGAAATGTATTCCGAAGTGAGACAAAAACATTCATCACTTCAGAGCTTCAAACTGATCAAATTTAAAATGATATTTTTAGAGGTTAGACGAGACAATTCAATAAAAGTTGCCTACCCATTCATTCGAGCGATCTTCTTTGAGTCTATTAGCAAAGGAATGCATGACCTCTGGCAGGGGCATGGCAAATGGCAGGCAATTTATTACGCATGCATTAAATACTCTCTTCAATATCGCCGACTCTCTAGTAGGTGTCTCTTCGTTGCAGTGCTTACTATAATCATTATAGAAATTAATCTCACCTTGGGGTGTTAGAGTAGCGCTACACCATTTTACGCAAAATAGGCACACTGGATGTCGACTTGCGGAAAAGAGCCCAGTAAAACTAACTAATTAACTAACTAATCTCACCTTTCCGATATATATCAACAAAGTAGTAGGTAGATGTGATAAATTGGGAAACTTTTGTCTGTATCAATTTCAATACCTATCAGTGGCGGAGGGCTGCTTCCCACTGGCTTCCCTAAAATTTCTTGCTATATATAACCAAACTCGTAAATCATCAAAAAACAACCACTTTTTTGCTCCGGGTTGTCCAGTGAAAATTCTCACCACTGATACCTATAGGTACTACTACGATCCTGGGTAAGAAAAACCTAAATTGTCAAAATTCTACAGAAAAAAAGAAAAGTTTAACTTATTTTGAAAACCGCCTTTCCTTTTGCGTACGTCTTCGGCTTAGCTCGGTAACCATTACTACTAGAAAACTGTAATTCGGCATGGGTATCAATAATCAATAATAATCAATCCCGCCGACAAAACAGCAGAATAAAATCTTGAAAAGAATATATTTTGGGGTACCTCCCCTACACCTTTTTTTTTACGTTGGGGAAATGCGTTTACGCATCCCGTCCTATCCGGGGAGGCAAGACGGGTATGACGGACTAACCGAAACTGGACTACCGTCTAAAACCACCAACGACCTCCAGCTAAAGTGGGGATGTATATTTTCTTTCTCGTTAAACCCATAGTGTGGTGTATCGTTGGATAGCTTGTTCAAATATTGTACTTAAAACAATAATATTCGAACTAAAAATACAAGAACCAAATATTATATGAAACATTTTCTGCGAAACAAAATTCTATCAAATTTCTGTCTGTAAAGCAAAGGATCACCCACTAAGACCTCTGTTTTCATGGTGCTGTCGTTTTCACGAGTTTTTACTAAATTAAAATGTATAAATTCTATAATTATACTGTCTATAATCAAGCTAATATTTATATACGGTCATATGTTAAAGCGCGTCGCGACGCGTGGCCGCGAGACTAAAAATTCTGAAGAACTCCTGAAAGGTTCGAAACATGTCGCCAGTATTGAAGCATGCTTATTGTTATAATTTAAAAATCTGAAGCAATCCCTGTTGAAATTGTGCTCTGGTAATTTAGGTTATTTACGTGCGAGGCAAAGTTGTCTACGTCCCATCTAAATAGCTTTTTAATTCATTGTAAACTAATCCCGGCTTTGGCAGCACTAATTACTGTTCTCCCGAAGCTTTCCTGTGGAGCCTTTTCTTCCAGTCACTAGAGATCTATGAGATAACGGTGAGTTGGAACTAGTGGCTGTCATTTGCGGCATAACTAGTTACTGGGTAATAGTCGACCAACTTAAAATGTACTTAGAAAGGCCAACTTTCGTACAAAAACGGCCGACGCAACCATTTAGTTGGCGCGCACGGGTCGATGTAAATAAGAAAGACAGGCAACTACGGAACCCTACGCTGCGTGCGGCCCGACACGCACTTGGCCGATTTTAGTAAATTCCGGTCAGAAAATCAAGGAACCCATAAAAAAGTCCTGCTATGGGGATTCCATGCAACACAAATCACATTAATTGCAAACCGTAAGTAGCTTTAACTAATAATATTCAATAACTTACAACGTCAAACTAATATGTCTAATACATTGAACGACTAATGTGAATAGCTTAGCAAATAGGTAGATAGATTAATGTTTTGACTTTCCTAACGCCTGGAGCGTGATATGGCACTGAACACTCGTGGAATAAGTGATTGGATCTTTTATATTGTTGTCACTGACAACTGAACCGAAGCTAATTATATTACGTTGCTTGCGCAAGGTTTCGGCAGATGCCGCTTACAATCGACTAATTAACATTCTGTAATGAAAATCACGACTTTTCGTACATTAGTTTCGTTCAAACGCAGTGCACCGATAAGGTTCCCGAATTGCGAGGTTTTGTACCTTAGAAAATTTCTGCGAACCGCTTCCGAAATTAAAATCTACAGACATTTCAAGAAAATTACCTCATCATCATCATCATCATATCTGCCGAAAGACGTCCACTGCTGGACATAGGCCTCCCCCAAAGAGTGCCACAATGACCGGTCCTGCGCCACCGCATCCAGCGGACTCCCGCGACTTTTACCAGGTCATCAGTCTACCTTGTGGGGAGCCTACCCACGCTGCGCCTTATGCAGAAGTTACCTACTCGTAGATTATACTCGAGTCACAGTTATAGCTGACAGTTAAGGACTTTGTAGTAGGTATTACATACCCTTTATTTTAATACGAAAAACCAAAACTATGTCAGATCCGGCTATACACTACCAAATTTAGATTCTATATCGCACTGCGTGTAAACTTTCAGGCAAAAAGGGGGAAGGGTTTTTCAGTCTCAAGTCATTGTACAATATGCATATTGACCTAACGAGCGCAACAGCAAGACCATTGATCTGACCGCTTCAGGAAGTTTCTGAGATTAGTTATTAGTGCAAATTATATTTATCCAGGTCAATTGCGCACCGACTGTTAAGACATAGTAACGTTTTTCACATCTATTTCGCTAGTAAAAAAATGTAACCCACGTCCAAATTGTATTCAAGCCAATCAAAAATAGCTCGTGAAACTTAATATTTAAAGTAGCTCAGTATCTCTTAACAAACGGGGTGTGACTTCATAATATTTTCAATGTGGAATTAGCGTTCTTAAGTGCAGCTAAATTGTATGCTTGCATTGTATAGGCTCTGGGCTCTTAAGTTGTTAATTAACTTAATATACCACGTTGACATTCAACCTGCAACCTACACCACTGCCACGATTTGATCTCTAAACTGTGATAAGTGATAGGTGAAATAAATCGATCTTTATAACCTAATCGATACATATTGACTGTTCGACTGGGTATGCGTGCGAGGTCGCGGAACACACGATCGTGGACTCACTCTATCACTTGATATTTGATAGACAATCACACTGATACAAACCCTTGAATTGAGATTGCGACACGAATTCCAAACTTAAGCTAAATTAGCCTTAAGGCATAACTGACAACACTAATGTATACGCATAATAGCCATTCATATTCTTAAAGTAAAGTCGATTTTTTAGAACAATTCAAATTGATTTCTGAATATTTGCTGCTTTAATTAACGGATTCGACGCTGTGATCGACCAGTAAGTTAAGTCAGTATTTTAATAGTGTTCTCATTTTAAATCTATTCGTTGCCTCAAAGACACTAACTGCATTCATGATTATTTTTCTCTCCGGGATTGAAAGGCTGTTTTTGGTACATTAATCAAACGTTTTCGAGGAAATAGCGAAACTGATTTGATAAAGATATTAAATGTAACATTCCTGTATAATTACCTGCAGGTACCGGTGTTTGCCATGCCCCGCATCCGTGCACTTTGGCAGGAAATATGGCAACACTCACCTAAAATATCAATCAAGCATGACCACACTTTGCATGGTAATAATTTTCTTTAATCTTGCACAAATAGGTATTCTAGGGTACACCGCAGAAACATATTTGCCGTGGAACTGCGTGATATCTGGTTTTCTCTTTCGCATGTATGCGAAACGGTAGAGTCGACGATACGGCGGGAATTCTCATAACCTGCCTAGAGCCAGAAGTCTCGCAAGTAAAAGTAACTTTTAACAATACCTTGGCGGTGCCAGCTGGTTGCGTGCGTCAGTTTCGCTATCCGCCGCCGCGCGGTGCTACGTATCGCACCTCACATTATTCTGCGACGAAATTGTCGTGTCGTTTAATTACTTTTTGTCGCTCGTTGGCAATTTCAACGTGCATTGTGTTTGTCTATTTTCGTGTTTTTCCGACGTTAAAGTTGGTTGAATTTAACAGGTTTTTTTTAAAGTGGTGTACCGGCAATATTGGATGTTATTTGGACTTAAATGTGAGTATTTAGCATATACTCGTAGACATACATAAACTACGAGGAAGTGGATTAATAACTATTGAATAATTTTCCAATCCTTAACCCTAAACTTGACAGTGTATCTTTAAATGCACACATTTTTAGTCACATTTTTGTATTTCTTTGTGGAACGATTTTTCGCGCTCTATATACCTACAGTAAGACAGAGGCTTGAGTTTTGAGGTTCAATTGGCCCTTAATTCTTTGTGTTTGCAATATCGCATAAATCAATGCTACCTTTAAAAATTAATCCTGTATCTACAGGATTAATCAGATATACGTAGGTATTATAAAAATATTTATGTATTTTATATAAATAGCAATTGTTTATCAGACTTTATACGCAAGTACCCCTGTTACCAGTGTTACCCCATATATATTTATAGGCTGTGATGAAAGTGGCGACTGGTCGGTCACCCGGCTACTCGGTGAGCGAGTGATTAAGAACTCGCAATCGGATACTGAACTGGTTTGTACTTTGTGGACACGTGTTGTCTTGCGGGCTTTATGTAGGCTGTTCTAGTTGGCAGGATTTAAAGCAAATAATGTCATACTCCGATTTATGTTTGTGTAAATGCAGTCACTTGGTTGGCTGCAGCTAAAACTTAGAATGTAAATTAGAGTGATTCATACAGGGTTGATGTAGTGATAGTTCTTCCAATGACACAATAGGAATATTATAGTTTCGATCTTTGGAATTGAAATTCTGGGTCAAATTACCCCGTTAAAGGTAATTTTTGGGGCCTCTGTAGGGAACATGCACACGAAACTGCACTCTGAACAAATAAAACAAAGATGATAATACATAGATGGTGATGAAAAAACGTAAGAAAAACCTAATTTTTTCTCTAGCTAATGTTGTAACCAACATACCCTCAGTTAAATATAGGGTCGCGCACGCTTGGGGCTCTTACAGAGTGGCTAACGTCCATAAACTATGGTGTCTGTTACCTATCAGGCAGGCCGTATACTCGTTTGCCTTCGTGGTATAGAAAATTAGCTGCGTTCGTTTTCGCCAAACCAATTGTGATCCTAATGGAATTTAAAATGTTCATCCTAAGTCATTGTCATTACCATACTTCTGTTATTAATCTAGATTATCTTCTTCTGATCTGTAAATATCTGGATTATCTACATAAGTTAATTTTATACACCATCGCCGGTAGTGGTGGCTGACATTTGATATAAATCATAATGGCAAGCCATTAAAACAGCTAGAAAATGAATGATATAGTCGTTACGTTACACATAAATTAATATTTTAACATCTTAGTTGAAGAAAATGTCACAATTTAATCTTTTCTGCATTGAAAGAAAGAAAGAAAACATTTATTTGGAAGTAGACACAATATTAACATTACAACAAGATACACTTTTGGTGTAACAGCAAAGTGATATATATTGCATTTCTTCATACCGACACGTTTTTTACACAATTACTGTGCATTAAAGATCTGATTGTGAGATTATCATACCATGTCATCATTCATATAATTGCTTGTCAATTAGGTACCATTTCTACAAATACTATTTTCATCGACATATTCGTGGCCGGCCAGCAGCGCAATTGCGAACCTATTTCAACGTTTCTAACCGTCGTTGGTTTAATTAAGCGACAAAACCAGGTAAGACTTGATTAAGTAATTTACAATCATTTTTTGCTTCTAATAGTACATTACGTACCTAGGGCGGTGAATTCGTGAATGGCCCAGATCGCAGTTTTTTGTGGCCCGAACCGGAGGTGAGGGCCATAAATATGCGATCTGGGGCAATTTTACGTCTTCATCTGGCCACAATGCGAGTTTTACCGTACGCGCAGCGTGCAGTAAAACTCGCATTATGGCCAGGTGTGACGTAAATATGTTTACCAGTGTCTTGGCGTCCATAAAACTAAATCAATAATTATTTTATTCAACCTTATTCTTCTGCTGTTGAATTTGCTACGGGAAAGTAAAACGTAAACGAAAAAGAGGGAGCCCATGAACAACATAATATCAGGCTATCATAAAAATGACTAGAAAAAATACCTACTTGGAGATTCCTCCACCGACAAGAGCCTAGCTCTTAAATACATGATGAATTTAACCTACCATTTGTGATATAATTATAAGTACTTACTGTAAACAGCTAATGCTATAAATAATAAATTTTAGATATTATATGCGTCTGAGGGAATAATTGTACCCATCTGACAAAATTATCTTATACCTAATATTATATTGTTGGCATGTAAAACTATGTCTTATAAAGGATTAAATGAATGAATGAATGATGATTGCCCGCGGATATATTGACGCTACGCCACTGACATCAACGACTGGTAGTATAAATGTATGAAATGTATTCCCACTTCTATTCATACATTCTCGGCAATCAGCATGCCTAGCGGGCCTCTGGGACTTTAGAACTGAAGATCGAAAGTAACTCCTTAACATCCGTCGCATATTTTGCTCACGAAATACGAATAGGTATTTTATTCGACATTTGGCTTTCCCTATCTGATTTCCAATGCATTTGTACGTAGTTGCTTTTGCCTTGTTTTCGCTCACATAGTGTAAAGCCTGCTCCACACAATGGACCATCATGACATTCATGGCCATACAGGACGCGGATATGCGGTAGAACGAGACATAAATTATATGTCTTACTCCGTTTAACGCATAGTTGCGTCCTGTATGATGGGCCATCATGATATTATATCAAGCTTTACATTTACCTTTTGTGTTTGTTAACTGTTGTTGTATAATTCCATATAATATCTGTCACTACTGTCAACTGCCATATCTGAAGTGTTCAGCAGGTAGGTCACGTAACAGCCCGTACACAGGCTTTTACTGTATACTGAATACTGTGTCATATGTGAAGTCGCTCATACAACTCCATACGCCATCAATGAAAAAAAACGTACCTATACGATAAAACGGAACATTAAAACGGAGACCCTGTGTGAACGGGATGTTACGCATAGTACGTACGTTAAGTAGATCTAAATGACAATTTTTATATGGAAAAATGACACTTGAATTGTCCTAGACGCGCGTTTGAAACGTTAAGTGATAACCCCTGTGAATCACACCCCACTAGAGATATGCGAGGATTTGTTTTCATACATTTGTCACTCAACATGCTCAAGCATTCAACAGCTAGGTGTCAAATATCCGAAAACACAGCTTCACAACATCTTTGGTGGATAATTACCCTTATTGTTGTATCATAAATAATATAACAGGCTGCTATCCGCATTTTCCGCGGTCCTCCTTAAAACACAATGCAATCCATTCGTTCCGATTAATTGATTGATTCGCATTGAAAACACCGGAATCGACTGAGGGTTAAATTAAATGACACGGAAAACAAAATTGATAATGTAACATTACAACAATCATGCCGTCATGTCTGTAACTCTTAACTTAATAACATAATTGTGCAATAATAACATTAACAACTCTATTGGGTTATCTAAAAACAATTACCCTTTTTATTCGTGCATCGTTTATGCTTTTAACACTAAATATGGCATAATTACCTCGATTGCCAATTATTGCTGCGGTACAACACGTAACTAAGTAGGAATATAACTAGATACATATGTATTACTAGCTATAACATTGCACACGATTTGCAGCACTTTCAGTAAGTTTGCCAAAGTTTTAAAAAATAGAGACATATTTTAAAAACCATATTTTAATTTTTTTTTGGAAGTAAAAATTTATACATGCGTAAAAGATAGTTTATAATGCAATTTTGGGAATAATTGACAATATTTGTCTTAATTATTATTAATAATTTTTCAGGAATATACCCAGGGACAGCAAATTACTAGCCATATATGAACAACAAGGCTGCTAGAGCACGTACATTGTTTAAAACTAAGTCAACTTCAATATTTATACCTCTAACTACTCTTTATGCTGACGCTACAAATAATATTGAATTTGTACGATACATTCATAACCACCCTGTTTAACTAATGTTAAGGTTGAAAATAGCTTAACTCTTATATCAGATGCAAATCAATTTGCATGCGTCACAACGCACAGATCGCACAACAATTTGATTTCAAGCTCAATGCAGCATTCCTCGTGGTTTGCCGAAGCGTTCTTTATACAACTAACCGCAACATTTGATGTGTCATATTATATGTTACTAATATTGTTCGATATATCACGAGGATTCTATGATATGCTGCTTTGAGCCTTTTAGTCGTTTATGTTAAATTTCATGATGTTCAAACGTAGTTAAGGTATAATTTTGACAAGAACATTTTGTATGTAGCAAATTGATACATTATTATTAAAATACGAAAAGTCCCTCTTGCACTCGGATATTTGCCAGAATGGGACGAATGCTTTATGTCCGACATAAAACAGCGTAACTAGCCCCCCTGACGCACGTAAAATGCGTTACGTGATCGACCAGCGGGTCTTAAATATAGAGCAAGTGTCGAAATAATGTCCCTCCTCCGTAATGTTAATCGTAGTTCTCCAATTTGCTGCTAATTAACATAAAAAGTTCCTTGAAAGGACGATAAAAACTTAATCTGATACTAAAATTTTGATTAATATCGATAAAACGCGAGCGCGACCTTGGACAGGTGGCGCAACTAGCGTGCTCAGTGCTCACGCGCCGGTCCGGCGAACACTTTCCAACGACCCCAGACGCAGAAAGCCTATACTCTTTCAAAATAACCCCAAGTACGTCAACTAACCTTGATTATTGATTTCAAGAGTGTTCAAATCGATTAGCCGAATAAAGGAATTCCTAAGTCATAATCGTGGAAAATGACGTTTTTTAGACGGTTTGCTAACCGTGGAGTAATCCTATTGAGGCGGAACGGACGTGAGCACAATAAAAGGATCTAAAGCTGGCAATCGATACACACCGCAGTCCACTTCTTTATATAATTCCTTAACATATACAGAGCTGGTGGTTTTGTCGCGCAACGCATCAGCATTGCAATTCAGCGAGGAAATGCCGCCAGCATCCTCGGTGCAATGCCTCAAGGGCCGTTTTAGATTTAATTTAATTTAGTTCATGTTATTTATCATCTTTTATAGACTTTAGAAATTCAATTATATTTTTTCCTACAGCAGTTAGAGATCAAATGTGAAATGAAATTGAATACCAAACTTAAATTCTAAAATGTTGACCTTCTTGTCCCGTTAAAACTATCAGAACAAATTACGAAGAAGCCCACTTACTTACATAATATATACAATTCAAAGTGGGAATTCAACAAAGTAAAAAAGCAATGAGATTAATCCATATAGCTCTTTTATTTGACCTCTAGTTAGTTCTTAATATTTGGTCAGCTCCGGTCTAAAAGTTATAGGTATTGATTGAGTATGTACAATGCCAGCGCATAATCCGCAAGCCATTTTATACACGGATAATGTATCCAATAATGTCAAAGAACTCCTTGCGGTATGCAAATCCAACTCGCACGAATCATCCGACCGCATTCCAGACGTGCTCTTTTATCCACTTTTTCCTCATCGGTACATTCTGGTACAGTTACTAAGTACGCAAAGTTTCCCGTCTCGTCTCTTAATACAGGTGTTTCGACAGTCGTTTAGCATACAGTCGGCATTTGGGCATCATCCGGCAGCTGGCATTTGGGTTTTACTATGACTTTGACTCACGTCGGCCTTCGGTTACTTTAATCATACGCTCTCTTGTAAAGACGCATGTTGCGGGTTAGGTAAACTTATGAGGAATGCTGCATAGAAGCTATTACGGACACTGTTATGTGAGTATAATTCTCGCGCCCGCCAACTAATGAATAGGACGAAAGTATAACGTAATCTTTACGTTATACGATTCTGAGTTTCTGAGATATATTTTGTGTCTAAATGTAAGTGGTTTTCCCAGACTACAATACTGACAGATACTTAGCCATTCACATTTTTGAAATGGATCCCGTCAATCATTAATTATAATAATCTATGAAAAACTAACAACATGTCTCAAACTGATCCTGAGAAATCAAATTCAAACATCATCACTAAGGATTTGTTGCACGTCATCATCAATGGCCATTGTCGCAAAATTCAGGCACATCGAAAATGATTTAGCTTTGGGTTTTAATTATTAAAATATCCACTACTTTCACTGTGTAAGCAAACTCTGAATTATTTATAACCGGAGTTGGAATAGTTACCCCTCCACATCGGAACATGTGACGTCCTTGACCATTGGCATCGATAGTTAGAAATGTCATGCGCCGCCGGTCCGTCATCTTCACGGCATTCCCAGCAAATGCCATGGCTGAACGAAACCTAAGTATGTGTGCATTGGCCTAGATTGAAGGAGTTAATAACAATACTCGCCCTACATTGACATTAGGCATTGGCCGAAATAATTGAATTTTACAGGGAAGAAACGTTCGAAGAATCAGCAAAACAACAAGGTAACATAGGTACTTGTATTGACATAATATACTTAATATTAAGTCACAATAATATTATTTAACATAATCTAGTATTAACACATGTACTATGTATTATATACG
Source organism: Epinotia bilunana (assembly GCA_947049275.1). NCBI lineage: Eukaryota > Metazoa > Arthropoda > Insecta > Lepidoptera > Tortricidae > Epinotia > Epinotia bilunana. The sequence goes on along the minus strand of OX346259.1, from coordinate 23,906,928 downwards.
TGGAAACATTGAAGCTCTAATTATTCTAGTTTCTAATAGAATTCGAACAAAGAATCACTCAAGTACACTGTAAGCCTTTTGTAATTAATTATAATTACCAAGTTTTCACACATATATCTATTAGGTGAGCGGTAAATGAATACTTTTTAATTCGTTTTTGTAAAGTAAGTTAATGTTAGCCTTTGAATAATCCCACATTCTGGCTCCATAATGAGAACACCTCGGTATTACGAAATTTATCGTATTGGCAGTCATATTCTGCAAAAAAGATGTAAGATGAACAGGTAAAAACACGGTAAAAATCAATTAAGTCAACTGGATAGGTTAGACTGGCCGCCTAAGAAAGAATAAGGACTTACATACATACATACATTCACGCCTTTATTCACAAAAGGGGTAGGCAGAGCACATGAAACGTATGTTCCAGCGCCACTTTTAGCATAAATGTGTTTAGTATAATCGACAAAATGTGATATTGCAGTGATAGGTTGCTAGCCCATCGCCCGCAACACACTTCAACCCTGGTCCAAGGACTTAATCTGAGAATAATCGTCAAAATTATGTAGAACAATCGTGGAATAAACTATTCTTGTTTTAGCTAACATGTGACACTTAGGTTGTATTTTTTTATCGTGCAAAACAAAAGTAAAACTTAATTTAGTTATGCATGAAACTAAAGAAACCTCTGATAATTAAAATATGATTTTGTTCGTTCCTCACAGACGCAAAAGCTTCAGTGGTTCAGCTGGTGGGTTGCACCAACTATCTGCAATCGTATAATGTATGAAAAGTTGGTCAAGTTTCTATGGAATAACAGCTGCTGGCCATATTTAACGTTGATCGGTCTGCAATCGATCATCATCATCATCATATCAGCCGAAAGACGTCCACTGCTGGATATAGGCCTCCCCCAAAGAGTGCCAAAGTGAACGGTCCTGCACCACCCGCATCCATCGGACTCCAGCAACCTTTACCAGGTCATCAGTCCACCTTGTGGGGGGCCTACCCACGCCGCGCCTTCCGGTACGTGGTCGCCACTCGAGAACCTTTCCGCCCCAACGGCCATCGGTTCTACGTGCTACGTGCAATCGATAGTTGGTGCAAACCGCCCTAAAATAAAGTAAATTGAATGATCGGATTCTAGGATAATCACGAAGCCTCATTGAACTATTTCACCGAAGGTCACCGGGTCAGTCTTCCGTGCGAAGCGGTGCGCTGACGCAAGCCGCTGAGGCAACGGCGGTTACGTGGCGTACGTGTGCGTGCGCGCATCACGACCCATTTCACTACCCGCGATCCTGGCGAGTGAACACATCACCTTGCGGTAGACGTCCTAGTGCGCAACACTGGCCTAATACTTGACACTTTCAATCTTATGTCAAAACAGTAGAGGTGAAGAATAGGTGTCAACTATTAGGCATTAAAGTCATCACCCTAATGGTTGACATTAATTAGGTGTCAAGCAGTAAGACGTTTACCTTACAACGTTATGGGTCATACATGGGCTTACTAGCATATTTACAACGTTTCTGCGGATCCGGAGACCAACCAACAAAAAGTTTCTGTCAAAAGTTCAATTTTTGACACAAGCTTTTATTGCCAACTGTACTTTTCTGTATATCTTCATCAACTACTCGTTGAAACGATTCTGACGAGCCCAATCTCAAGGGGGTTACGTCTGTTAAGTCCTGAATGCCCATGTCCACCGTCTGTCTCCATCGTCAGATCAGCTCGATGCTACCATAATATTGAATAGCCATCCAAATAAGTACTTAAAACAAAAATTTCAGCTCAATCGGTTGCAGACATCTCCTTCATAATTTAATTGCAAGATTCCACCCTAAAAAACATAGATATATACATACACAGTTACATGCAAGTTAAATAAAAGATCTTTTTGGGAAAAAATACGAGCCGAAATTGCCCTACTATTTATCTGTTGTGTTCCTGCACGGCTATCACAAGAGGGCGCGTGAGCTCTCTCGATTTTTCTCGCACTATCCCTCACTCTCTTATTAGAAAACTTAGAAAGAGAGGTATAGTGCGAGAAAAATTGAGAGAGCTCGCGCGCCGTCTCATGATAGCCGTGCTGTAAAGTACTTAAGGTCGCTAGAGCTCCTACAGGAATCATTGTATTGAGCAATATATCTTCTTATACCGTACCAAGCAAACGACTTTTCCTTCAGAAAGAAAAACATTCGTTACGCCTATCGATGAAGCCGTAGCTTCGGTAACTACGAAGGGGAGGTTTCAATGCGGAGACGCATGTGAATCGTGTAGTTTCAACCGCTCCCTTTTATTAATGCAAAGCCAAGTGTGTAAGCGCACTGACAACCAGACAAGCTGTTAGTGTGAATATTCAGCGAAGATGTGCGAATATGTAGTTTCATACCTTTGACACCTCGCTTGCTTGACAGCTAGGGTCAAATTAAAAGGCAGCTTTTAAATCGCCAAATCTAGAGGTACATTGTAATGTAACTAAAGCTTACGTTATCACTTAACAATGAACTCAGAATTACTAAGTATAATTAGAGTTTTACTTTTCACATAATCTAGACAACAATAGCCCGACTTGCATGGCTAACATAGTTTTACAAAAAAAAAAAACCGAGTTTCCGACACACATTGAGACACGGAATGTACAAATCAAAACTCATAAGTAGGCAGCATGATTACGACAGAAACAAATCAAGCGATACTTTCCTTTACCTGACTAGTTTATAGGCAATGGCTGAGGCAGACCCAGTAGGAACAGTGCCAAGCTCGTGAGCGAGTTGGGCAAGTAACATACTGGTGATCAATCACTTTACAAGTAGTATGTGGACTTGGAAGTAGTTCTTTACAGGTCAGCTTAAGATGACTGTGAAGCAACGAGCAAATCCCTATTATGATATACGATGAATAAGTTTTATGAGCGTTTCTTAAAAAAATGCCACTACATTTTTTCGGAGATTTTCTGCAACTTTTTTGTTATTTCTACTCAAAATCACGATGTTTTTCCATCCCAATAGGAGAAAAAAAGTGTCCCAAAATGTCCATACATTTTTGAACTTTCCTATTGTGTTACCACTATACAAAGTATAAGGTAAATGGTGACACAATAGGAAAAATATGTATGGGAAAGTTTTTTGTTCTACCAGGGTCGAAAGAGCTCCTGATTCTGAGTGGAAATAGTTAACATAAAATTTGTAGAAGTACAATTCATAATAGTGGCATTTTTTTTTGAGAAACGCTCTTATAAGTCATTCTATAATAAATGAAAATGACTTATAAAACTTTTACTGCACCTAAACACAAGTGAACACTTTTATTTTTATTATTTACAACCAAACCTATGTTTAACCATGTTTAACTAGGCAGTTTTAATAGTCCATAACACGCCTGGGTACCTACATCATTTTTAAAATAGTGGCAATGAGACTAGTTCTAAAGGGTGAAAAAGCTCGAAGGTATACAAAATTTTGATACTGACATATTTATATTATTTAACTGTGTAATTTCTTCTGTGAGGCAAAAAATTGTTAGTAACATGTATTTTCATTGAGCGATTCTTTTTACTTTTTACTATGCCAACAATTTTTATTTGTTTTGTGAAACATGTTTAACTGGGCATTGCATTGGTCATTTATGTTATATTATACTTACGAGTATAATACTATATAATATGCGCTGTAACAAGTAGTATTTACTTATTTCTTTAAGCTGCTTCTTAACGAGTCTTTGCGTTTTAATATTTCAATAATAGTTCTTAACGCTGTGTGTTGCAAATTTAATGTGCTTAGTTTGGCTGGGTTCAGCTCAATGTTCTGGCTTCTGCATATATGCATTGTGGTAACGTTGTGCGTGTAACTTAGTGCATGTTTTTTTTCATATTGTTATCTAAACGCGAGATCTTATAATTTTCGCTGTACCTATAATTAAGCTGTGATCTGTGTATTTATAGCAGTTGGTTCTCCATATCTAAGTGAACAACTAAAGTATAATTATATATAATAAACAAAATACACTGCATTCCAGCCGGATGCATTCATTATTTTGTAGACAATCGACCTTTTGGAATACATGTACATCGACATGGAATGCAAGTAACTTGTTTTTGAAATCCATTCGGATTCCGTGGACAGGGAAATGAAGCACAGTATAAAATACCGTAAAGGGAATTAAAACACGTAGGTACCTTTTAATAGGTACCTTAATATTGTCATAATATGTCTGGTGTTCAGAAACTTCATTCGCTAGTTTTTCTACAAAAAGTAGGTCAATCACTCAATATTTCTTTCAAAAGATTCCTTTTGGTATTAAAGTGTATCTAAACACATTTCTACAGGCCCAATGAAGTATTAAATTATAATCGCAATCGACCACCAGCCTCATTTCTACTATCGATTTCATTTGGTAACAAACCCGATTTATTTTTATTCGGAACCAGCGATGCACGCGAAAATTCAAATAAAATAGAAAATAAGACGTTATGTTTGCCTCGGCGCCGTTTGCAAATAAAGCGAAACTTTTTATTGACCACTGACAAGGTAAAATGGACCTCATATCATTGATATAAGTTTTTGATTGCAATGTGAGGTGCAGTCAGATTACGAAGTCACCGTTCAAGTATTTACATGAGAAGGTTCGTTGAACTGCCTCATCTGTCGCCTCGACTCGTGAGAGGTATTGATTGCTTATCATTCGTTATTATTTATAGCAATAAGTAATGCGACCCTGTTTTGTTTGTTATTATATTGTGTAATAAATAAACTGGTATTTATTTATAAGTTTAAGTAATTTAGAAGATGAGAGGTTAATAGCTGGCGGTTTCCGTTCAACGCGTCTCTGCTCAGATTGATATTTACGTTGGGAAATATCCTCTCTAAAGGGAAGAAAACTTTGATTCAGTGCATTCACTCTGTCTTGTCCCGAATAGTAATAGATAAAATACAAGCATTTTTTTCTAATTAATCCAAAGCAATAGGTTTATGTACCTAACATATTTTAAGTTAAACAGTCAGGCTGCTATATATTTACATTCCTATATACCTAAACTTGGCAAAAACTAAAAAAATCGTGCGTTCAAGCCTCTGTCTTACTATATAGAGCGCGAAAAATCATTCCACAAAAAAATGCAAAAATGTGACTAAAAAAAGTGTGCATTTAAAGATAAGATGTCAAGTTTAGGGGCATCTCACAGACTGGCGCGGCAGTCAAGTCAATAGTGATTTTGACAGCTATTAACAATTAGTAGTAAATAATTATTATTTAAAGGGGTATTAATATGAACTATAAACCTGGTTTATAGTTTATATTCATATTTCCTTAGTGGCGTCGGAAATTTTGTCGTTGACTGTTCCTTAAAATTGGCAAATTTTAGGTGTTACAATACCACAGACAGATACACAGGTAATATTAATAAGCCTCTCATTTGGCGTTACAGGCTCAATTCAAAACTACTTACAGGTACAGTTAGCTAAGGAAAATGTTGCGCATTTTCATTCTATGTGACAGTCAACGTCATGTTTTTCATGTCATGTTTTCTAAGTTGTCTCAACATTTTCATTATATTACGCATACCTAGCGCAGTGCAGCGTCATTTATAGAGCAACCTAAAACAAACCAACATCTATGTAGTTGCATAGTATCAGCAGATAATCTACGAAATATTAAAAAAGCAGGGTTGAGGTGTGTTGTGGGCGAAGGGCTAGCAACCTATCACTGCGATGTCACATCTTTTATACTGGAACATAAGTTTCATGTGCTCCGACTTTTCCCTTTTGGGAATAAAAGCGTGAATCTATGTATGATGTACAAAATAAACCAGTACACTGAACCCTATTTGCTCATATTACGGTAAAGAGAAAAGCAAATAATATCATACAATTACTAGCTATGGCCGCGAGCAATCTGCTTGAAAAATAGGTTAAACCGGCAAACTGCTACTTATTGTCGGCTCTGTGTAATACTGGTGCAATCCTTTAAGATTACTATAGGCTGATAATTATAAAGGAATCCAGAGAGGGTAAAGAAACCATTAAATATAAGAAGCGATTGTTTTAAAACAATAGGTTAGGGTAAAGTGATTTTAGCGGTGAACTTTACTCGTATATTTAGAAATATGAACGTTTTTAGAACTTAAATTAAGGGGATAGGGTTCAAAATTGCATACACATTTTTACAACAAACCGTACTATCGTGAATAATAAATTTGAGCGAGCGTAAAACGTTTTGAACATTATATTTTTAGAATTATGAGCAACGTTACTAAATATAAACATATCTTTATCAGCAGGTAGTGATTGAGGTTTTGATATTTAGATATTTATCACCATGTGACGCGGGATTTGCAATGCTTTGTAGATAAATAATCAGTAGGGTAGGGGTCCACCACAGCACGGATATCACAGAACGGCCCGCGAGCTGTGTCGCGGCGAGATAGACTATACGTCTCTATCTAATTAGAACGCTTAAAAAGATACGTATAGTCTGTGTCGCCGTGACACAACTCGCGGGCCTTCCCATGATAGTCGTGTAGATGAGCGAAGTTGTGCTTTCATATATTTGACAGGAGTCACCAGAGAAGTGCTAGGTAGCTGGCAAAACACATCCTTGCACAACTCTGTTGGACATTCGCCCTTACGGGGATGCATTGCAATATTATTTACATAATAGGAGGATTAAAAGCACGTCTTAATTGACGTACTGAATTGGTACAAACTATTAAAATGCTACTGAATGAGCGAGCGTAACAAATCGAATACGAAAGTAAGGACCACATCCAGCCCCAGAGTGCGTCGGGCGGGAACCACACTTTACAATTTAGTCAGGGGTACCATGACGGCTTCCTAATTATGTACCTATTTAGAATATAAATACTTTGTTTATTTGCAGGTAGTGATTGAGGATTTGATATTTAGATATTTATCACCATGTGACGCGGGATTTGCAATGCTTTGTAGATAAATAATCAGTAGGGTAGGGGTCCACCACAGCACGGCTATCACAGAACGGCCCGCGAGCTGTGTCGCGGTGAGATAGACTATACGTCTCTATCTAATTAGAACGCTTACACACTACAAAATAGTACTAAAAGTATATAAATAGGTAATAAGAAACAATGACACATCGTGTGCTAGCAAAACGGACCAAGCTCAGCATAATGCTGCAGCATGGCGGCTGCAGCACTGATTTTCAGCCTGCTCCTTTTCAGTGACATCCAACCACTCACCCAGGACATCCGATACAATACAAAAAAAACAGAAAATGCAAAACAAATACATAATAATTACAAACAAAAAAAACCATAGCAATTGAAATGATACACAGAATAAAAAATGGGTGCTTATTTTTATAAACATGACAATAGTAAATTACAACATATAAACGAAAATATGTGTACCGCCGCCACATACGCACTCTGGATCGTTTCCACCTCAAATGCCTGCGATGCATCACGTAGATCAGATGGTCCGACAGAGTGCGAAACACCGAAGTCCTGCGACTAGCCCATGTTGATGGCATTGAGGCCTATCTAATGCGTCGGCAGCTTCGGTGGTGCGGTCACGTGTCTCGTATGGCGGAGGTGAGAGTGGCGAAACGCATCTTCTTCTCTGAAATGGAGGAGGCAAGCGCAAGCAAGGCGGACAACTCCTCCGGTACAAGGATGTCCAAAAGCGACACATAAAGAGATGCAACATCGAGCCCTCTCAATGGGAGTGTTTGGCAGCACAGCGGTCAGAATGGCGCAGGATGGTGAACATCCAAGTTCGCGAGTTCGAGGATCAGCGCAAAGTTGACTTTGATACTAAACGAGACCAGTTGAAGGCCCGCCCACCTGCTGCCATAGTATACAACTATCAGAACGGCGTACTTACGTGCCCGAAATGTGCACGGAATAATTTCGCCGCAAGGAGGTCTACGTAAGCCATCTTCGAGCGCACGAGCGCCAAAATGCAGGATAGGAGTCGGAGTGGTCGCCATGGCCGAAAACGGCCGGACAGATCAAATCAATAAACAAAAATATAGTATAACAGAATTTTGATTTTGATTTTGGTATTTTCTTTGTGTATTTACACCCGGAAATCATACATTTTGTGGAGTGGAATTGATGATGAAGACCACAGATGACTTCTTTTCCTCAATTATGTACTTAAAAGTACAAAAGTATAACAGATCCTGATAAGATTCCGTTGAAATAGCAACTAATGAAGTGCCAAAGGTGATGTGGAATCGACGGAAGTCCTCAAATATTATCGGCCCACATACAGAGATTCGGTTTTTATCTCTCATAATCAACGCATTTGCTATTGGAAAAGAAATGTGGAAGTCGGTTAAAACTTTGTTTTTAAAGTAAATTATCGATTAATATAAATCTTGCTTGTAATGTCGACAGTACAGCTAACTGACCTTCCCGTGCACTTTATGTGCATTGTAAAAAGGTTCTATATAAATACAGGATGGTCAGTAAACTGAGTTGACGTTTGTACTCAAAGATCCAATTCCACAGATATCCTTTAAAGATAAATGAAACTTGCGTACGACCCAGAACACACGATCATTTCAGTACCTTATGCCTTGCGGATAAAACAAGTTATGGCCGCTCCACTCAATGGGCCATCCTGACCCATCATACAGGACGCGGCTATGCGGTAGAACGAAACATAAATATGTCATACTCCCTTAACGCATAGTTGCGTCCTGTATGATGGCTCAGGATGGCCCATTGTGTGGAGCGGCCATTACACAGCAACGAGTCGTGTCTCAAATTAGTTTAATTCCAGGCTCCTGCCTCACAATGCGTAATTTTCAGATAACTTCCTAAGTATTACCGTACGTGATAGCATGTTTAAATCGGAAATCAACGCAAATTCGGTCTTCATAATAAGTTAATAACGTCAATTATTGTCCTCACAAGCACGTCGATAGAGCTATTCAACTCAATGCAATTTACTTGTTTCCTATTGTATCGTGACCGAATGCTTCCGCTTGGAAAAAAGGTAAAAATACAGCGACAAACAGAATTAAAAAAGTCGTGACTCGTGCCAGTGAAATCTCCGGCAGACAACTAAAGCAATCGGACCTGTTCTAGTTTACCACGCAACTAAAGCTGACTGGTAAGTGTATGTAATTGACGTATCAGTATCGTATATGTTTTCTTATTAGTATTTAAGTAGGTTTGTCAAGGTTTTGTACTGGTTTATATAGCTCATACTAACTTAGGAATAAGTAGGTCATTATGAGAATGTAGCTTAAACCGGAAAGAATTTAAAATCTTTGAATTATTCCTTTTCTGGGTAACTTTGAAAGTCTATTTTACCTACTGACACGAAGAAACCGAACTCCTTATAATCGAGTTAGGTACTACACTCAAGAACTGAGAAAAAGGGTAAATTTGGCACAGAAATCATGCAAACATAAGTTTCATGTGCTCTGCCTACCCCTTTTGGGAATAAAGGTGTAAATGTATGTATACTTCTCACAACAAAATGAGGGCCGCTTACATTTTTCTATTGTATTGTTGATTTTTGGACCGAAACTAATTGATAAGTGGCTAATTAATGATGCATCCTTCAGAATTCAACCTCTTTCATGCTAGTGTTTAAATATAATAGCGAAAAAAAAAATAGGTACTTACTATTTTATATAATTTTCCCGGAACGATACTTGTGGCCCCTATTTTCCTGTGAGCAGTATATGTATGATTCCCCTCGACGACACCTTAACGCAAACTAATCATGACTTCGCCATCAATTAATTCCCATCAGTTACAAGTGCAGTTTATTTTGCGCCCAGAGCATGAAAAGAGAAATGTTAGTGTTCATTGTCGTGCCGATGTTGTGAAAACTTGGTATTAAAAGGGTTAGTGTTATAAAGAACAATAACTGTGACGTGCCTTTCGAACGCTCCGTGCTGCGACGGACCACGGAATGCGGTGTTTTGAAAGTGGCACGTGCAAGGTCAAAGGTGCAACTAGCATTGCTGTCGCAGACCGCATATCCGCGTCTAATTGCATTTACTGGTTGTACAACTCAATTTGACATGTCTTTATGTCTTAACTGGGTAACTAAAACTAAGTACCTAAGGCCGGGTTCAACCAAACTATGATAAGAACTTGATGTGAGGTTAAACGTCAAAATTGTATTGACTAATATGGGAATAATATATTCCTGTTTGTTGGATTTTAAACTAAGGTCGGGTTCGACCAAACGGGAATTGGGTCCTTTTTCTAGGGTAACAAGAGGTAAATTAATTCAAGCAGATGCTGTGAAATAAAAAAAACCAGGTTGAACGGTGATTAAGTCGCCTCCAATTCTTTTTTTTGCATCTTGTTAAAATTAAGTTCACTGCTGAGACGTTACGAAATTTAAGTGCCAGTACAGATCAAACAAGGATTTTATTAATTAAACATACCGTACACACGATGAATGATCCAGATAACAATGTGTCTATCATGTTTATTAATCGGCTAAATCATGTCGCCTGCACCTTAATTTAAGTGTTGTCATAAGTGATTTTTTTACTTTATCTTCTCGGCCATCTCTTGTGAGTTTGGACAATCGTGGTCTGCAAACGTCACTTGTTGTAATGGAGCTAATGTAGAAAGTTAAAGATCGGACGAGTGCAGATCGACGGCGAGATCGTGACCGAACTGATGACTACGACTTGTCACCTGGACGTTCGCACAATTAACCTCATACGCAATGGCGGCGCAATCGTGGCATCGTGACGTCGATCGTTGGCACTTGAAACAAATGCTGTGTAGGATCCTGTCAACAAAACATTAAATACGTTGACGCAAAATTAAAATAGTTCATTTCCTTATTCTTTTTACTCTAACGACAGTAAGGTCGTAATGTAAGTAATTTAAATGCTTTCAACTCATATATCCACGCTGCTTCAACGTAAACGTTAAAATTATGACACGTAAAACATATACCTACACTACATCACGTTGTAAACGCAGCTTCATCGATTTAATCGTGTTTGTGATAATCAAGAGTATTGTTTCTGAGTCTATATAATAAATTTATTTCGAAAAAGCTACTCACTATATACCTACAGGTATAATGTAAAACTCACCTGATTGCATTTTTTTCAAAACTTTTGTTTTGCCATTCTACATGCGAACGTGGCTTGAACCCACGATTTTCTTCTAATTTGCAAAGTTTAGGGTAAATCTGTAATTTCCTTATCAGATTGATACATGTCATAATTAGGCGAGATTACCTATTCTTTTTTTATTCTGAAGAAAACATAAATATTAAAATAATGAGTTATATGCATTAAAATATTCGTGTGGAATATTATTTCATACTTGACATTAAAATTAACCAACTATTTCAACCCTCATCTGCATTAAAAGTTGTATTGCGAAATGTCATCAACAAGTAATTTCAATTTACCAAATGTAGAAAAAAACGTTTACTGTTGGTTGAATAATGCGAAACCTGCCAATCCAGTATTGCAGCGTTACCATTAAAGTACAGGGTATTTTTTAATTAAATCAGCTTTGAGATTATAATCGTATCGAGGTAAATGGTATGTATCAATGTCCTGGAAAGATTATTGAGATAATCTTTGATGTCCTGGGAAGGATGCCCTGGGCAAGAGAAGATCAGGTCATGCCCTTCACTACCACTATATCACGAGTTCACTAACCCACCTACAACTCGAGTCTCGGCGCCCGGAATACGCAGCGGCAGCGTCACTCAGACAAAACACCTTTGACATGCAGCAGCTCTGGAAACAAGATTGGATGAAGCAAGCTCACGGAACCTCAGCTGCAAATCTCGACCCAACGGTCAAATATAGTGGGACCTCCCCAGGAAACAATGGTGCCGCTTAAATCGCCTAAGCAGTGGGCATGGGCGATGCCATTTTTTCCGACATAAGTGGGGATGGAGTGATTCTGCGCTCTGCGACTGTGGCGTCGAAGACCAAACCATGGAACATATTATACAAAGGTGTCCACTCTGCGCCTACCCAGGAAGCCCAGACGACCTTATAGACCTGCCACTCGACGCTGTGCAATGGATGCAAAACCTGGATGTTGCCTTATAAATCTTATAATAATAATGTTTTATATTTTCCCTATTGTAGACTATCGCCATACTATTAAATAAATATCGTCCCTCACACAGTCCAGTCCCCTTTTCCTTGGCATACCTCGTCTCTTCCACCCCTCCACGTATACCTAATACTCTGAACCTCATCTGAACTTCATCAGACAAAAATCACATTCCATCAAAACTAACGTGAAACCGCAGATTACACCGTGTTTGCACTTCGCAACACTCTTTGCATAACGTGTCAAATCTACAAATCAGTGTGTGCATTAGAGGAAAGCTTACCTGTCACTCGTTGAGTCACTCGTGTTATCATAGGGTACTTATATTTTTACAAGCTTTATATTAACTTGACTTGTTCGTATGTAAGTATAAAAGTATGTATGTAAGTGAGTTGTCCGTCAAAATTTACAATTATTTTTTCAGTCACTTGCCAAATTTTGGGTATTAGTGTAGTTTGGATGACAATTCAATATTATGGCACCATCGAGCTGATCTGATGATGGAGACAGAAGGTGGCCATGGGAATACAGTATTTAACCGGCGTAACCGGCGTTGAGTTTGGGCTCGTTTGAATCGTCTCAATGAGAAGTTGATGATGGTATACAGAAAAGTACAGTCGGTAACAAAAGCTTGTACCAAAAATGAAATTTTTGACAGAAACTTATTATATTTATTAACCGACTTAAAAAAAGAAGGAAGTTCTCAGTTTGTTTTTTTTTATTTACAGTCACAGTTGAGCCATTCAGAGCTCACTTTGGACACTTCATTATTACACAAACAAAATTAGTTGACACCTAAATGGCTCAACAATTAAAGTCCTTGACCATACCCAAATATTCTTTCCCCTATTACATGTATTATCGACAACACACTAAGTGACCATCCGTGCACTTTATTTGCATTGTAATAAGGTTCTATATAAATACAGGATGGTCAGTTAACTGAGTCGGCGTTTGTATTCAAAGATCCAATTCCACAGATATCCTTTAAAGATAAATGAAACTTGCGTACGACCCAGAACACACGGTTTGTACTTGTTTAAAGGAGTATCCTTCCCAGGTCGTTGCATGGGCATCAGGTCAGGATCTGATGATGGGATCCTGTAGAAATCGAGGGAACTCTTCGAATTTTATAGGCAGACTTAAAGCGATTTGGGTATGTTTTAGAGGAAATGTCGCAATTGGTGTATGTATGTTTCGCCGAATTTCAGTCGGGTAAAAAATTGTTTTTAAAGTAAATTATTCCAATAAATATCTCCCCACGAATTTTATCGATGCAAATTCAATTAAGCTAATAAAGTGCTAAGCGCTTTCTAATACAATTTTCACTAATATTATACCTAAAGAGGAAAAGTCTGTTGGGTTGTATGTCTGTTTGTAGGGGGCAATCTCAAGAACTACTTACTTGATTTCAAAAATTCGTTCACCAGTATAGAATATATTTAATCCTGCGGCCCCAGGTTACACAGTATGTGTTACAGTATAGATATTTACTCTGCTGATTAGGAATAACTGATGATTAAAAGAAGGTTCATGAATAATAAAGGCTCCAAATTATATATGCAATCACACTAAAATTCACTAAGTGAAGCTCACTATAGAGTTCTTCTTCATTTAGTAAGAAGACGATCGCAGTGCGGTGCGTTTAAATGCCAGTAGAATTCCCACGGTCATAGTGTATTGTGTGTCTAGTTCGATAAATAATTAAACATGCTATTTATCACCGTAGTCGCATACGCACTGAGGCCGTATTTTGACATTCTCCAGAATGACATAACATGTTGTCTATGTTAGAATAATCGCATTTGGATGGATATTAGGAAAAAAAATTAATTTCTGTTGAATGCTAAAATATTAAGGTAAAAGTTATTATGTATTTTTATCATCATCCTCCTAGAGTTATTCCCAGTTGTATAAAGGAATCCGGGGTCCGCTTTGACATCTTATCCCAAGATTTAGTATAGGCACTATTTGGCGACATCCATCTGACCTTCCAACCCAGAGGAAAAACTAGACCTAATTGGGATTAGACCGGGGTTTCCTCACGATGTTTTCCTTCGCCGAAAAGCTAACGGTAAATATTCCGTTCCTAAGTTCTGAAAAACACATTGGTACGAGCCGGAATTCTAACCCACGACCGTCGACAGCTGCATGCCTGCACCACTAGGCTACCGTAGCTTCTTATTATCTATGTCTTTTCATAAGCATCTTAACTCGTGTCATGCGCATAATGTTTCTTCAAGCACCCAGTGATTACGAAATATAAGCGGTACCTAGGCACTCAAGCCATTCTACACCGACTGTACTTAGGCACTCACGATAGTTACTGTATCTGATGAAATGTAGACACGACATTGAGGAATATGAGGAAGGCCTTGCTAGCGTTCTCTGGTATGTATAACTTTGATCTAGAGCTTGTCCACAATCAGAGCTGTCTATCTCGTGCGTGGTAAGGAAGTATATGCCACTAGTGTCGATACTGTCAACTGTATGCTACGTCGTCACGATATCAATTGTCAGTTTTTTATTTTTTTCTAAGCCTATAGTGTCCCACTGTTAGTCAAAGGCCTCCCTTCTCGACTTCAAGTCGTTCAGCTTTGAGCAGTCTCTAGCCAATCGTTGCAAAATGCTTCCAGCGGGCGTAGCACGGTTGCCATTTTATCACTTATCGTTGTGGATAAGGCATCCGTCACTCTCGCACTCGCATACTTGTCGGAGCGTGATGGGCGTCTTTACCACAACGATAAGTGATAAAATGGCAACCATGCTACGCCCACAGGTCGTTCCGCCGTCGCCATCTCCGTCTCGGCCTGTATTTTAATTATTTTAATAGTTAAAAAATGAACTTCCGGCGCTTCAATTCCATCCGTAGATTAATGCTATTCCAGCTCGATTCTATAATACTGGAATAAGGATTGTAACTTAATGGCAACACCATTTTTGTAAAAATGCAAGGATTTTTTTTGCATGCTTATTATTATTGAGAAGTACCGTCGATTAGTTTTGGATCCTGTCATCAGATCATAGCCAAAAACGACAGAAACAAGAAACATTAAAGGGGTAACTTTCAAATTCGTTTAACTGTAAAAAAAAAAATATAATCGGACCATAACATGTAATAAAGTTGACGTGTCCGTTAACGCCGACGTGACAGTACATGCGACAGTATGCGTCACGTATTCTTCATACATTTTGATGCGTTTTACGGTGCGTTGGCGTATTTTGAGCAGCGGTGTGGTCGCACCTTAATAACAACTGTCGTTCTTGAAGTCTATTATTGAAAGACAATCGAAAAAGGAACAAAGTGGTTTAAACATAGGTAGGTACACGACGCAACTAAAATCCATTACTACTTACGCATCATTATTTACTTTTGAAATGCGGAACTGAACTATTCAGTGGGTAAATTCAATCTGGTTCTTCAAGGTAATAAGACAATAGCTAAGTAATGCTTAAATATAATTATTTCATAAACCACAATTCGCTCCCCTAATGGAAATAATATGAAAATCGTGTTAAGGTTCAACATGGTTAGTATAATTGAATTCTTTTGTTTTGCTGTTCATATAAGGATATCAATCTTTAAAAAAAATTAAATGTCATGTCACTGTCACTATATAAATGTATTATGTTATTTTCAGCTTCAAAATACGTGTTAAAGGTTAGGGAATCCTCAGGCTTAATACGATTGGGAAATATCATTGATAAATCAATACATAGGCAACGTTCGATTGACTTGTTTAAATTGAGGAAGTATAATTGGGGATTGTGTGATTTAATTTGACTAACAATATACATAAATCAAGTTTAGAAGCAATCATCTTGGTGTAATAAACTGCACCGTTTACTGCTGTTTTCGGCATTTGGAAAGTGCATATTTTTCCTACATATTAACATAAATAGGTCCTATTGAGACTGGTTAAGAATAAATAAGTTTCTGTCAATAAAATCATTTTTGGTACAAGCTTTTATTGCCGACTGTACTTTTCTGTATACCATCATCAAGTCTCATTGAAACGATTTTAACGAGCCCAAACTCGATGGGGTTATGTGGTTTTATTGCGGAGTTCCTATGGCTACCTTCTGTCTCCATCATCAGATCAGCTCGATGGTACCATAATATTGAATTGTCATCCAAACTATACTTATACCCAAAATTTCAGCTCAATCGGTCACCGGGAAGTGGGTCAAATTTAACTTGCAAGATTTGACGGACAACTTACATACATACTTTTATACTTACATACGAACAAGTCAAGTTAAAATAAAGCTTGTAAAAATAGGAACACTTTTTTATTAACAGTACCTACTGTAGGTACTGGTAAGAACTACTAAACTTACCAAATTTCCGATGAAAAAAGAAAAGGTGCAATCTAAGTACCTTTATGTATAAATAAGAAAATTTGTGAGTACTGGGCATATACAAATGTCTTAGATTAATTAGTATTCGCAGTTCTCGGCCTTGAGCGAGCAAGGGAATGGAACAATCGGAGGTTTCACGAACATATTCTACTTAAAAACCCATTAACTGCTTACTCGGCTTCGCTTATTACCTTAATTAACCACAACAACCGAATGCAATGCAATGCCAATGTCAAGTGACGTCATATTATTGCTATGGTGAAACTGAATTAAGAAATAATAACGAAAAACGTTTATTCTTTTAGTTGTGGGATGTATTTTGCTAATTGATTTCGAGGTAACATGTCCCGTTAATTCGGTAAAGATATAGTTACACCGCACCGTATTATTTAAATTTGGCGTGTAATTGTATTTCATACTAGCTGTTGCCCGCGACTTCGTCCGCGTAGAACTTGATTGCTATTAAATTATCGTGGGCGGAACCTCAATTATCGCCGACCCCAACAAAGTTCTATCATCTTAAGGGATGATTTCTGATATAAAAACTATCCTATAACCATCCAAGGGTCTCAACTCATCTGTACGAAAAATTTCATCTAAAACTGTTCACGGATTAAGCGTAAAAGGTAACAGTGCGATGAGTTTAAATTGCAAAATTTCAATTGAAAACTCCGTTTTTACAAATATAATATCTTAAGAATCATCAACAGACGTTTCTGCTTAAATTTTATATTTTTTTCATATTGTAGGTACCTGTTAAAGAAAGCTACACGACTGGATTTTTTTACTTAAATCCGTCCAGTATAGTTTTACTCACGTTAGTTCGGGCTACCTGTTTTGAAAGCAAACTTATCTAATGATAAAGACGGAGAACTTTCCATGTCCATCCACCGTCCCCATTTAACGGTGTTAGAGAATAAATTATTTTGATTAAGCCCCTTTACCCCCTTATTTCACCCCTTTAGGGGATGAATGTTTGTAACATCGCTTAATCATTTGCTTTGCCTTTTAATAAGATACCTTCATACAAAGATTCAAGTCTATAACTTTCAAAATGAACGATTTCCATACAACGGTTCGACCCCTATTGCACCCCCTTAAGGGTTGAATTTCAAAAAATCCTTTCTTAGTACACGTCCTCGTACTGTAAAGAATATATGTTCCAAATTTCTTGCTTATATTGTTAGTGGTTTAGGCTGAGCGATGTCTGTCAATAGATTAGTAACGAACTTTATATAAATATAGATGTTTTGTCTATTAACCTGTCTCTAGAATAATGTCATTTTAACTTGCCTGGAATTTTAAGTTAACAAATAATTGTTAATCGCTCTCGCAGACGTCCAAGATACAGGCTCATCTCTCTTATCTCGGATTTGACACCTAATCCGAAGTTTTCGCATAGGCGGGTTTTACGAAAGCGACTGCCATCTGACCTTCCAACCCAAAGGTAAAACTAGACCTTATTGGGATTAGACCAGTATTCTCACGATGTTTTCCTTCACCGAAAAGCTAACGGTAAATATTCCGTACATAAGTTTTGATATGCTAAAAAACAAACCTAGTACAAAAATCATTGTAAGATGCTTAGCCACTTACAGGTGACCACAGCTCACAAGTTCCAAAAAGCTCATTGGTACGAGCCGGGATTCGAACCCACGACCACCGCAAGACAGCCGTATGCCTGAAACAGTAGGCTACCGTAGCTTTTCAATAAACTTATCTACAAAACATCATTTGATAGTTAACAGTGACTTGTGAGGAAACCGGTCTAGTCCCAATAAGGTCTAGTTTTCCCTTTGAATTGGAAGTTCAGATGGCAGTCGCTTTCGTAAAACTAGTACACATGCCAAATCTTGGGATTAGTCGCCAACGGACCCCGGTCTCCTTTGGGGCGCAACCGGGAAAAACGCTAGGAGTAACGCCTTATGCCTAACCGAACGATGCAGTCGCTCCATTGCATCAAAATTCGAAATAAATGTATTTTGCAAGTACGAGAACTTTTTCATATCCCTGGTTACTAACGGTCAGGAAGTTTATTGCATATATAAAGTTATCTGCGAAAAAAGGTAGTCTAGAACGTAGGAAATAGAAATCCAGAATTTACGTCTCCCTCCGGGAAACAGTGATTGTATGTATGTATGTGTGTATGTACGAGAGTAAGCAAAAAATAATGATTTTTGTCTACAAGTTGGAGCTTAGGTATATTATACGAGTAAATAATATTGTAATATCATCAACTTGGTCCTAGAGCGTTATCTGTAGAAGTACCTAAATAAAAATATTATTTATTCACGCTAATATCTTACTTTTCTAAAGTTTTTGCTTACACATATTAAGCCGACTGTAACTTTGTTGCTCAAATCACCTTAATTTCCCTCAGCAAGCAATAGAAATGTACAAACAATACAATAGCTACTTATTGTCTAACGCAATTATGTCGAATTCGATGATTACTTAATTGTACTCACAACGTTGCGAATAGCTCATTAAACTTGACAAGTACAATGTTGCATATTTCGCATTTGGTTACTTTAATCACAATATGATAACCATCAAAGGGTCTTATTTGTGGCTTATCTGCCCCGCTGTGCTAAAATTAGATTTGCAACACCTTGTTAAACTATTTAAACCTGGGGTCAATCTGAGACGTGAACCTCGCGGTTTAACTTGATTTTGATGTGTACCGCGTCCTTACTTCCACGCGCGTGCGCAGCGTGACAAATCGAGCTTGCGAATATCTTTGAAATGAAATTGGCACGTGAAACAATAGTCACATCCAAAATCGAATCAAAATCAAAACAAGATGTTTATCTAGCAAACAAATTCTATTATCGTCATTTGTTTTATTCAATAAAATTAACAATAGGCACGCTTTGGCACGTCGCTTTAGAGCACGAGTGTCTATTGACATGCCGGGTACAGTGAGATTATTTCTTAGCGTGGTTGGTGAACAATTATTGCATTGTGATTGGTTATTATTTTGGCAAGCGAGGTTGCGCGTGCACCGCTCGACCCCGCGTGTGCCTTGAGACGTGGTTTTTGCGTACAATAGCCTGGTCACCCAGAAAACGACACGCTTTCGTTTGACTAACGGGTCTGGGTACTTAGCACAAGAGGATATAATGTATCGGTTGGTTGATAATTGATAAAAAATCTTAAGCATTTCGCCTTTCACTGTCATGAAGAATGAGTTCTGCGCATCTAACATTTTGATTAGCGACACAACTATGACAAGCTGTCTCTCTCGTCTAAGCGTTGATCCCGATTGCATTTTGAACTACTGTTTCAGAGCTCGGGTTCAACACTGAGACAAGTGTTTTCAATCAAATATGTGCTCTCTTTGGGATGTTTGACAATGTTGTTATAGTTACAATTTAGAGACAACACCGGTCAAGTGACCTGTAGTTAGAACATACTCGTATAAGTCAAGCGCCTTAGCGTTGCTACCTAATTAAGAATTGAAAATGGTAACTTGTAGGCTTATTGAAACAACCCACTAGTTTGTTGATTTGTCGAGCTGAAATTTTTAGGACGAAATTAAGAGTTCATTATATCGGAAATGGTTCTCTTTTGCATAATGCATCAACAGGTCAAAAAGTTACAATCATCCTCCACTGTAACCTCTTAAAAGGGCTTAGTCCCACGTCTACAGATTCCCAATTCTACAGGTTCTCACGTCTACAGATTCCCTCCTCTACAGATTCCCAATTTCACAGCTTCCCAATTCTACAGATGCCCAATTCTTCAGATTCCCAATTCTACAGATTCCCGATTCTACAGATTCTCATGTTTACAGATTCCCAAATCTACAGATTCTCAAGTTTACAGATTCCCAATTCTAAGGCAGGTCCACGTAGGTACGACGACGAACAGGAGCAGGAGGAGTGTTAGGTGTACTGCGACCCTACGCCCGCGAGCCGAGCGAGCGAAGCGAGCGCGCCGCGGTAGCAGCCGGCGAAGCGCCAGAACCGATTTTTAGGGTTCCCTAGCCAATAAGGAACCCTTATAGTTTCGCCATGTCCATCCGTCTGTCCTTAAGAATTTACGTGTAGGTACTAAAGTTGAAATTATTATATGAAGGACATGTAACCAGTAGAATTCGGAATCTGTAGAATTGGTAATCTGAAGAAATGGAAATCTGCAGAATTCAGAATCTGTAGAATTGGAAATCTGCAGAATTGGGAATCTGTAGAATTGGGAATCTGAAGAATTGGGAATCTGTAGAATTGGGAAGCTGTGGAATTGGGAATCTGTAGAGAAGGGAATCTGTAATGGAAATCTGTAGAATTGGGAACAATTCCTTAAAAGGAAAATATTGAATTACCGATGACATTTTATTGACGCACATCACGACAATCCAGTAATCCTTTTTCGCATATTTGCAATGATTAGTGCATCAATTGTAACAACATTTTCTGGAATTTACTAATAATATAATGAATTAGTAAGTAATAAAGTACCTATTAATCTCAGCCAAGGTTAAGTTAATGGTGATAATTGGTGACCAAAGAGTTGGCAGCTTCCTCGCTCAACGCGATTGCGATTCAACGATGTAATGCTACCAGCAAGATGACACGATGCCGCGAGGGTCTGTCTAATTTATATATTTTTTAGTTTCTAAGTTTAGTTTTAAGGTTTTGTAAATATTAATTTGAGTAGTTTTTATGAATTGTTTTCGTTTTCATATTTATTGTTTGAAATCATTATAGTCTTAAGTTTATACTAATAAATAAACAATCATAGCTCAAGAATGAAGTTATGTTGTTATGATAGTCTAAACTACAATTTGATACATAAAGTATAACTTAACCCCATTTTCGTTCATCTACAACATCGCGTATTCACAGCTATTAAAGTCTTATTAACTTTAAAGCCTCACAAATGTACAATGCTAAATAACAGATTAGCTTAAATGGTTCTCATAATGCCATTGATCAGCGCTAGGGCAAATATAGTGAAGTATTTACATCATCAGGCTTGGCGCAACCGGTCCGGTGACATTTGACGCGCCGTATCCTTTGAGGACTTTAATTAATGCTGAGATATTATGACATTTTCGCGAAAACCTAATTTGCGTAATTAGTAATTAGAGCCTTAGAAATTATTGTGCTGGCTAAATATTCGTGTTTATATAAGCTTTAGCGATTAAATAATGGCCGAATGGGACGAAATAGACGTCAGGTGATGCGTTTCTAGAACATAGTTGTGATGTCAGAGCGCTGACGAGTTGGCTTAGAGCATCGTGGGGTTTTACGGTGGTCCGGGCGGTTCCCGGGAGTCAGTCATACCCGTTCTGGTTCCCCAACCAGGCTGAATGCGTAAAGGCATATTCCCACGAAAAAAAAAGGCGCGCTCACTGCGATGTCCTTGGGCATGATGGTTATGCGCTTGGCGTGGAACGTGCCCAGGGTGATGTCCTTGAAGAGACCTACCAGATAAGCCCCGCTGGTATCCTAGAGAGACTGGACGGCTGGGCTGTGCAAGCGCATCTAAGTAACGTCGCACTAAACACGAATGATGATCTTCCTTGTGAGAGAAACGTACCCCTCCAGCAACCACACAGGTTACAGAAATTAAGCTTATTAACGATAATTTCGACAACGATTATTATGTAATGAAAGTTGTTAATTTATAATACAAAACCTTAGACTATGTGTGCTTGTAGGTGTACACCACTCGCAAACGCAATATAATCAACTAAGATCATCTCTCATGTGGGGCCAAAAGTATTCAACAAACTACCCGCGAACATAAAATGTGCGGATAGTATCTCATCTTTCTTAAGAAGATTAAAATCGTGGCTCCTCACCCACTCCTTTTATGATATCAAAGAATTTTACAATTTACCACAATAATAATGAATATCCATAAACGTGTACTACTTAATTTAAGAATGATGACATGTAATATTTTGAATATTATTAATAAATGACTTATGACTTATGACTTATACTCCGTACTTTAAAACAAATGACACAATGATGATACTATCAGAAGATCCTCGCGATGGGCGGTGATAGAGCTCGTTAATTTAACAGATTGACATTTATTGGCACTGCTGAGTGTAATGCGCGTGACCTATTGCGCGAACGCTACCTTTCAAAAAGGATTGCATATTTATTGATGATTTTAGGAATTAAATAAATTATCCAAGATGGCTCTGTCCACTCATTATTCTGCGATGTTACCTGTCAATTGCCTCCGATGTTTGAGTTGTTTTGCAAAAGTGACCCCATAATTCCAAGCTTTGTATTCTAATCTTGACGGAGATTAGCCGGTGCCAGTCTGACCTCTATTATAAAGAGATTCATCTTGCCGTCAATACACTGGCTTACTTTCAATGTGGGTTTTAAGCGCATATTGTGACCCACTGTAATGTGGTCGTGATTATCTTTTACTTCTTTTTAGTGCTCCGTACCAAAATTGGTCCAACGGAACACTTATGCGATCACTCGGAGGCTGTCCGTCTGTCACAGCCAGTTTTCTCGAAGACCGTTTGACATAGGAAGCTGAAATTTGGTATAGATATAGGAATTTATGGCCTAATTACATGAATAAAGTTAAAAAGGTGTAAGCGCCAATAAAGGGGTAGTTTGAGGGGTAATAAGGGGTTTCGCATTTTTTTTTGAATTGTAAGGAATGTGTGGGGTATTATTCGAAAGCACGTAAAATTTTGAGACGGTATACACATTTTTAGTTATTTTTACGATAGCTCTTACTAGTGTAAAATATGAAAGAAAGAAAGAAGACATTTATTCACTACACAAAAGACACACAGAGACAAAGGGAGTACAAATACAATACAATTGACTCATAATGTGTCTTCGCGGCAGTGAATCGGTCGCTGTCTCAGCATTATGCCGAGGTGTCAGACAGACACCTACAGCGCTGATTTTCAGACAGCACCGTACGTGACCCACGGAACGCAACACAACATACTGCCGATACAAACGTATGCACATAATAAATAAATAATTAATATACTAAATCTAAATAATATGACCAAATTTTTTTTTTTTTCATACAGTGCTGTCCCCAGCTCTATTTCAAAAACTATAGCCAAGTAAGACTTGGAAATACACATGCATCACGGAAATTGTGTGTAGATGGCGGGAAAATTGTTAACATGAGGCTAGCTTTAATAGTTTAAATTATATTTACAAATTAAAGTAACTAAAATCGGTATAGCGTCTCATTTTACGCTGGTTCTTCAGTATAGTCGTGCCTGGTGACGTACATTGCACTTCGCAGTCTGATAAATGAATATTGATATAATGAAAACACAGCATTGTATTTCGTCTTGTTTCCTGTTTTTGAAACCGAAAAATACCCGATGTCAAGTAATTAGACAACGCAGGTCTGGTGTTTTCAACAATACCCACGATCCAGTTAAAGTCTGACCTTGGATTAGGTGTAGTTGTTGCGGATCTGAGAGTCAATATATACTAGAGGTGTGTGGTAGTTTAGAGATAGATTGTGAATAGTTTATATTTCCGTATTATGGTACAGAAAAGTACAGACGGCAATAAAAGCTATTTATTTTAATTTTTTTGCAATTATTCCAAAAATTAATTTTTTGACAGAAACTTTTCATACCTAATACGGATACAATATAAGTACAATTTGCAAAGCGCAATGTTTTCTATACTTTCTTTACTTTATTTGCGTTACCAAGCTCTTGTAAGAAAAACAATATATAATACTATGTACTTTATAGTTATGTAACATGAGAATTATACCATATTATGGTTATAATAAATAAGTGTTATATATTTTGAAATTATACCAAACGTTTATTATATACATTGAGTGATTATATACTTTGAAATTATATCATTTATTTTTATACCCATCATTACACACCCCTCTAGAGTTCTACAGCTCAGACTTTACATATGTATATCAAAAAGAGATCATTAGAGTGATTTATTTTAATATATCCTCGAAATCAGAGCAATCCAATATTAGTTAAGTTTTATCATAATACTCAAATGTAATTTTAGAAATAAACCTGATTTCTGATGATCCATAAGTCACCCGACGCCAATCTAAAATCGTTTGATATTGTAGACTAATTTAGGCAAACTGGTTAAATACGACCCGCGACCAATCGTTTACATAAGTATGAAATCGGACTTCTCTACGGTTATTTTATGCGTGAAGTCTCGTTGGAAATCATCATTAACATAATTATGTCACCAAGTCAATGAGAAATTAGCAGATTCAAGAGCGTTTAATGGTGTAGATGGCGAAGAGGAAAAACCTCTTACTCATAACATTACCTATTTACTCGCATAACAGCTACTTATTTAAACATTAAGATATTAAATTAGCAATTTGATTTATCCCATTCCTATTAAGAGTCCGCAGTAAGCTCGATTCTCCATACACACGTAGTTACGCTCTCATTTTAAAACTACGTGTTGGATTGTAACGAAACTTTGCATATACAATGACATGAGGTATATCTGGGTCTGTTATTAGTTTATGTAGCTTCAGATACCATAGTAAAAAAAATACAGCGAATTTAATTTTTCATACAAAACTGATTTTTGCTGTATTTTGTATGTTTTACAAACTGGAGCCATAAAAACCGACATAGATGTATATGTCACGTCAATGTATATGCAAAGTTTCGTCATAATCCAACACGTAGTTTTAAAATGAGTGCGTAACTACGTTTGTATGGGAAGGTGAAATTCGGCCGAAGTATGGCGCTTTATGTCAACGCTTCCAGCATCGAATAAGCCACGTTACATTCTTTGAACACATTCACACATCATAGGTGTAAAAACTACCCTCACAAACAAAAAATATTTCCTTCGCTAGTGTACAGTAGGGTCATTTGGCCGGTTAGCGACCACCTAATTTTATGTGCCGGTTGGCGACCACTTAGCTGAGTTGGTGAACTGAAAGGATATTTTCTCGGTTTTTTAGTAGATTTCTATTCTAAAACAACAAAAAAATGCATGTAACCAACTAATTGTCTCAATAGGGTCTGTAGAATTGATGTTATTTTCAAAAGAAAAAACCTTCTCCTTCAGGTGGTCGCTAACCGAAGGTGGTCGCGTAACCAGCGTAACGACCCTATACATGCCTGCCTTTCTCGGGATCGGAATCGAACCTAAATATAACTAGCAGATCAAGCTGTTATTATATACTACCAGCTTCTACCTGCCTGCTCCGTCCGCGTGGAACTCGTTTATATCGTAGTTCCACACAAACTTTCACCCCCATTTTACTCCCTTAGGGGATGATTTCCGGGATATTCAATTCAATTCAATTCATTTATTGATAAAAGCACTGTTTTAGACAATAAGATATAATAATAAATAATAATAATAATCTTTATTAATAAAACATAATAATAACAATTTGCATTAAAAGTCCTACATCTACATGGTGCATACATAATACTTGAGCCTGAACTAGGAAATTCCTGTATCTCAAGCTTTGAGGCTTTTTCTTTTTGTATAAGTTATACAATTAAGATTAAGTTTATACATGATAAAATTATACATTTAGATATTATGATACATTGCAACGAACTGAATATTGGGAAAATAATAATTTTCCCAATATTCAGTTCGTTGCAATTTTATTTCGCTTACGATTCGAATAGACACTTATTAAAATTCCGAAGGATCATTTGCCAACTAGTTTTAAGTGCCGAAAAGTATTAAGTCCGAAATATTATTATCCCGCTATATCAAAAGATCGAAATTGTAGCATGTCGATGCAAATCAAACCTAATCTAACCGCCGGCGTGTCGACGTCACCCCGCTCCGCGGGGTGCCTATTTCCGCTCTAAGGGACAGAAGCTAACCCTAACCTAACCTACAAATAATACCATTGTTAAGATCATTTCTTGTTTTTTACTGCGCGGAGCTTCGCCCCCCCGAGCCCCCCTTTTTGCGCGTTTTGGGAGCTCGTGCAGCACTCTAGTTGTTATAATGTTTGGACCTAATCTAAGCCCCATTTCTATCAATTGGTTATTTTTTAAGGTCACAGTTTTAAATGTAACCTAACCCATTTATTAGTCAAAGTTTATTTTCGCATTGCATTTTTAAAATGCACTTCTGTAGGGTTTTTGCATATCTGAATGTTTTTTTAATCGTGGCGGTAAAATGATATTAGGGAAAATGAGATTTCGATTTTACGTAGCATAGGAATTATGCAAAAAGGTGGTTAACAATTCGGTTGTCAAATAATAAAGTTGGCAATCGTTCTTCGGGTTATTGAGTTTCGGGAAAACGATAATGTGGGAAAACAAACTAGCGACATTTCAAAAGTATGGTAAACAAAGTATATGGATTATAAGAATTCGGTCAACCGTTTTCGGACAAGTGAAAATCGGGCAAGTGTTTTTCGAAACTTCGATAGGTTACCATTAGTAGCTTATTACTAAAATGTTTAACCTGTTCGTTTTACTATTAATGAATTACGTTATAATTATTAATTGTGTTATCCTATGTCCTTCCCCGAGACTCAAACTATATCTATACCAAATTTCATATAAATCGGTTCAGCGTGAAGAGGTAACAGACAGACAGACAGACACACTTTCGCATTAGTTTACAATAATTAACTATGCATTTGTTTATCTTTCCAGGACATGGGCGGCTAAGGTTAGCGGGGGCGCTCGTTGCTATGAGGTGGCCACCGGCCACGATGCGGGTGTTATGCGGGATCTAGCCACGCAGCCTAACCAGCGCATACAACAAGGATTGAGGTCAGTACAGCCAACGCTGATTATTGGGAAATGTATGAATTCCGATCACGGTGAAAATTTTAAAAATGAATCGCCACGCGCGAGATTTGAACCTACGACTTCTGCATTCCGTGCATTGCTCTGAACCAACTGAGCTACCGTGGGTAAGGCTCGTTGTGACGAATCTTTTAATCCCTTCACTGTTCTAAATGGAATTTATTGTATGAATGCTGGCATGAATTCAATAAACGACACAATTGTTATCTATAATCATGAGCACTCGCAAGCCTGTTGGCCGTGTCAACCTACGGTCAGTCGACGTCCAATACATGTTTACACGATTGTTTTGCATATTATTCCTATCCAATAAGGCAAAAAGTGTAGGTATATGTATATGTCAATAATTATCTGAATATTTAATTACATAGGTTCTTTTATATTAGGTAATTGAATCCATTTGACCCATTTCTAATGAATTGAGCTACTCATCTGCGAATTTAGGTAAACTCCATAAAACGGTATAGTTGGTCATTTATATGTGGTCTCAAATTTATCGTGCTTTGATTAGGGCTGGACGACTTACTTTCACAATATAAAGATAAATGTTTTTTATTAACAGAGTTGAATACAGGTTGGTCAGTTAACTGTGTTAGCGTTTGTATAAGAAGTCGAAAGATAAGGATAAAAATATAAGGTATAGCTTCTGCCCGCGACTCCGTCCGCGTGGAAGTCGTTTATATCGTAGCTCGATACAAACTTTCATCCCCCATTTCACCCCCTCAGGGAATGATTTCCGGGATAGAAAACTATCCTATGTCCTTCCCCGGGACCCAGACTATCTCTATACCGAAATTCATCTAAATCGGTTTAGCGGTTTAAGCTTGAAGAGGTAACAGACAGACAGACACATTCGCATTTATAATATTAGTATGGATTTGGAATGCAGTACGTCCAGTCAAGTATTGTCATACATCGGTATAATAAAGCTGTTTGCCTTTACTATTGACAAACCAGTGCGAGTTACGAGAGAACATTGTAAACAAAATCACAATTCTTTTTCGTCTAAACAAATGTTGCGAAAACCATACTTCTATCGGTTTAATGAGAGAACATGTTACGTGGTCTCGGCTGACTTGGTTTTCCCGTTAACAATTTACCGAACCCGACATTGTTCGCAGATTAGTATTGTATCTTGCTAATTATGAACTTGTTCTTCAAGTTGAGTTATTTTATTTGTATAAGATTACATTGTGTAAAATTTGGAATGAGCGTTATCCCGAGAGACTACAGTGTGGGTTTCTTCGAGAAAGGAGTGTATGTATACATTCTAAAAGGGTCCGCAACTTGCTCGTTGCGGAACGTGGTCATATGCTTATGACACCCCTTGGAAAGCATCCATAGGCTGCGGTAAGCACCATCAGGTGGGCCGCAAGCTTGTTTGCCACAGACGTGGTAGCAAAAGTAATTTCTGAGGATAGAAAAACCTTGATTTTGATGATGTTTTTTGTATGGAATAGAATTTCATAAAACCAAACTCTTCGTTTGTGGACGACAACATTTAACGATTAAACAGTGTATTGAAAACGTACTGTCAATATGCCGATAAACAATAGCATGCATCTTAAATAAATTCCCGCAGCTTTTAGAATTTCTGTCAGAACCTAGTCGTGCTCCCAATATTGAGAGAAACTCGACGCCAGTGGGCCAAGGCCACCGAGCAAATTGATATTACATCGAGCTCCTAGACGCCCGCCACTTGTTCAAATTTTCACTAATTATCGGCTATTATAAAGACGACCTCTTTGCACTTACGCTCAGGCCCCTATTTCACCAACTTGACAATTGTCACCTGACAACGACAATTCTCCGTACATTGCTGATTCCACAACTAACCTAGCAACCACCTTAACTTCTAGAACAAGCAATGTATGGCGAATTGTCAGTGTCAGGTGACAATTGTCAAGTTGGTGAAATAGGGGCCAGGTAGCTGAAATGACCTCTGCACATACGTGGGACAACGGTTCAATTAACTTTTTTGCAAATATTGTTATTTGTTAACAATGACCTGACACTGTTTTTCCAAACCGATATCCCGATCGTAGGAGTTTTCGCTAGTTGTATATTTGACGCGCAGTAGACGTGTCTTTCGCAGACGACGGCAACTGAGTCTCCCAAGCCAGAAAGGAAGCTTGGACGAGGACACCGTCGGAGTGTTCCCGAGTGGAAGAGTTTTCTCTTCTTTGCCGGCCGCCTCTGAACAAAGTTGTGGCTACGCCCCACAGTGTTTTAGAAAACCATTTTTTGTCTCAAGTAGTTTTTACTTTTAAATCGATAGATATTAGAATTATTACCTACATAATATATTAGAATAAAACTCCCACATCGACAGGTCATGTAACTAGTTTTTTTTATGTTGATTAATCATCAAAGTTTTGTCATGAAATTCACATTTTTATTTATTGCTTAAGAACTGGTTTACTTATTAAAATTTTGATTAAGTACACCTCGTGAATTTGCATATTCCCTACCGTTTGCTTTTTTTTATACGTTTACCGTGATTACTTTCGGAGATATTGTTTTTCGACTTTTTGTCTTTTTTTTATTCCACAATGCCGCCGTATTAGATAGAGGTATTTTGATATATGATAGCTCAAATGTGCATTTATCAACAGTCTTTAAATCACGATCTGATTCCGTGAAAACCAGAAGATATTAATTATTGGAAAACCGCGCCCTTCTTTGGTAATGCGTGACACGGAGTTAAAGCGTCGCTTGCGATATCTTGCGCGATTCGAATTAATGCCCTGCGGAATTTTTAAAACTGATTAGCTAGTCAACGATGACTACATCCACGTTTATGAATACCGTAAATCTTCCAATTATCGCCCGTCACAAGTATTGCCTTAACTAACACGTATTAACATTATTACCTCTTTTAAGGTATGTAAAATTTAAATTGAGGTCATCACCATCATCATTTCAGGGGACATAGGCCTCCCCCAAAGAGTGCCAAAATTGATATATATTTAATTGATACACATTGTTTAACCCCGGACGCAAAAAGAAGGGTGTTAAAAGTTTGATGTGTCTGTGCGTCTCTGTGGCGCCGTAGATCCTAAATAAATGGACCGATTTTTATTGTTTTAGGACATTGAACTTTGAAATGAAAATTTCGGGGTTTTATCTATTCTAAGTTGTTAATTATTTACTAAATCACTAAATAAAATTATCAATAATGTCATATTTTCTCGAAAAAGAATTAAAAATGTAGTCAAATAGAGAAAAATCAACGCAAGAGGTTAAATAATCACGAAGTTATATAAGTGTCCAGTTTTAAAAAGGAATGTGTTTTGTCTCTTTTTCGCAAAACGCAACTTCATATTAAACGATGACGCTTGTAGATCGTGACGTCACTAATAGGCGGCAACGTGCCGTGCCCCATCGTGTTCGGCGCCGCCGTCGACGCCGCCCGCCGCACGCGCGACGCGCTCTGCGGCAGCCTCGCATATTGTGACGTCACACACTGTTTGCGTTTTCTCTCTCTAACAAGCAATATTAAAACGGTTGTAGCTTCGTAATTCTTTGAGATATCTGAATGGGATTTTTGTCACTAGGCATATTTTTAATTTTTAATAATTGTCTACACCCGTATGTTTGACCTTTATATATCGTTGCAATAGTTAAATTTAGTTGTCAAATAATTGCATGTCGGTTTACAATGGCCCCACCCACTTAGTTCGATTGACCTACAGGCTTAGCACGAACGAACGACTTGTTTTAATGTTTGAAGGAAATGTACATACGCTTGTCATAAGATTTAAAATGATTCAGGACAAAATCGAGTTAAATTAAAATTAAATTATATATTTATAGATAATATCAAAATGCCACCCGAGCTGAAGCTTTCTTCGCCATTGTCCATTAGCATTATCAACTGTTGACATAAGCAGCGTGAAATGTAATCGCAATTTATCTCGTGGGCAGAAAAATCCACATCCTGGCCTGGTAAATGTAAGACTTGTGTATATATTCACCAGCAGTAAAACCCGAAATTATTATCTAAAAATAAAATAAAAACATTATCTTCAATACCTAATTAAAACAGAGGTTGACTGGCGCATTGATTTATCGATTAATTTATGTCCTAAATGACTAGCAACATTTATCCGATCCTGGAAACAGTAATCAGGATTCTAGTTGCAAAATATCGACGTTGCGTAAAGCACAGCACTTCCTCCTTCCCTTCGGCTTTGTGACTAAAACTTAAACCAATATCAAACAAGCTACAATAAATTAGTAAACAAACATTATACTACCGATCGGTAAGTAAAGTTTTCACTCACATTTTTTTACCCACTAATTCGCAAGTCAACGAGCCGTGCGTTCTAATATCAGTTTGCTAACGTCGCTAATGCCGCGATAAGAGCCCGGTGTAATAGAGTGTAATGCCGTCCGTCATGTCGGCAATTAATTCAAGTCGAGTCATTGCACGCGCAGTCACTGGCCTGGTTAGTAACTTGCAACCCTGCTGCCGGGCGCCATTGTACGGTCCAACTCTGAAGAGTCTGAAGACAGTGTTGGGATTTTGATAAGCTTGGGATTTTTATTTCGTGTATTAATATAAAAGAGAACGTGGTCTGCTTGGACACCTGATACCAACATTTTCTGTGGGCCCTAGTTTTACGAAAACGACGACCATCAGACCTTCTGACCTAGAAAGTAACTAGACCATTTACAGATTAAAAAAGGTTAAGCCTGTCTAGATAACAATTTAACAAATTGGTGTTTAGAAAAATGTGTGTACCTACCCAATTAGCGCGAATAAATAAACAAAAATTAACTCAGTGTCAGTTTTATTACGAAAATAAAGCATACAGATTATGTGAAAATTAACTATTTACATTGAAAGAACACGTCTGTGCATATCGTTCATAAATTGATAAGAAAAAGTAAATTTGCATACAACCTGAATACTTAATTGTCTTCACAAAACTAACACTAACTAAGTAAATTTTTGTTAAACAACCCGCGCTAATTGGGTACACACAGTTTTCAAAATGACCTAATAATAGAATTATAAGCAACAAAAGGTGTGTTGCTACATTTAGGTACATCCGCGTCGTATTACCGTTTCCAAAATGTACGCTCTTACTCAATTTAAAAGCAACCCTATCTACTAGAAAAAACGTTAAAATTGGTCTAACAACAACGACGAGAAAAGGTTAAGAAGGTAACTATTGATATGACTTGACCTCTCAAATGTCACGCACTTTGTTGCATGGTCGAACACCCACTACAACTATTGTCGATTATCACAGAGTCGTTCTATTGAATTGGATAACGTCCAATAATGAGTTTATGTAACTTGATGAATATCCGCAAATATGTATGAAACTGCCGGAACGGAACAAGACACTCAAAATTATCCAGCGTAATGTCCGTTTAAATATGTGTGTAGTCATTAACTTACAGTGGGTCTACGGCGAATTGGGTTAAATTGCCCCTATATTATACGAACAAATATATACTTATGTACACAACGACAACTCATCAACATTAATATCCGAAAGAAAGAAAGAAAGAAAATAAGTTTATAAATAACTAGCGACCCGCCCCGGCTTCGAACGGGTACTATTATATATGTACATATAAACCTTCCTCTTGAATCACTCAATCAAAACCGCATCTAAATCCGTTGCGTAGTTTTAAAGATCTAAGCATACATAGGGACAGACAGCGGGAAGCGACTTTGTTTTATACTATGTAGTGAAAGTGATAGTGAAATGCGAAAAAGAAGTCCACTCAGCACAATGTCGAGCCGCAGAGGATGACTCGACGCTGATATTATGAGGATCCTTGAGTTTCACGTCACAGGACTGCATTTCCATCGTAATACGTTACAGACAAGTGGAATCAAAAGATATTTCGAAAAAACCAACTGCTTTCTTACAAATATTATAGCCGAGGTATGTCACACACTAGGAAACCAACGACACCTCATATGTCGAAATCCGTCAAACGGTTTAAGCTGCCAGTGAATAAGACATACACACATACATACATACGCTCGAAAAACATAAACCTCCTCTCCTTCGGCAGATATCTGACAGGACTCTATTTCTAGGGACGTTAGGGGTTAGATAATTTTGCCCGCTTGTATGGCAGATATTAATGCCGGCGAGTGTACAGCTACAAAGTTTATTCGCGCTTTGTATTGTCAGATCGACATGGAAGTAACTGTAGAACAGAAAATATTTGACATTTATTTTCATCATAATTACGTTACAAAGGCAGTATAATTCTTGAAAAAATATTTAAATACACAACCTTTTTCGTACGAAAGTTAGTTAGATTTGAAACACACACCTTCATTTGGCACCTTAATTTTAGTCCCTCCTCTTATGAATTAATTTTAATTTACGGACCTATAAAGATAGTTGCGAATAATTATCAAAAAATGTCACATCACGCTATGTCGAGAGAACCACTTTATAAGGCTCTAATGATAACTCCGCAGCACCAGCATTAATTGCTTTACCGATACTCATTAATCAAAGTTGCGCATGAGTTGATTTTAGGGAATTCGTGGTCACAGTGGTGGTATTGCGACGCGGGGTCACGGATTTGGCCTCTTAAGAGTCTTAAGCATTGATGCCCCATTTATGCGATCGCGTTTTATTTCATTTATGTTTAGTCTTATTAGTGCTTGAAATTTAGGCAACAGGCAGTCTGCACTTAACTGCAAGGTCGCGTTTGGAGGGGGAGGGGGAGCGGGTCTGTGTACCGTGGACAGGACAATCTGTGCAAGGGTAAGGCCGTTATTTCTTGTTCCTGATTAAGCAGTTTAACTCGTCCACATTTTAATCACTTCCAGTGTGTTACAAATATTAGTAATCCATTTATATAGCTAACTAGCTTCCGCCCGTGGACCCGGGATAAAAACTATCCTATATTTGAATCCAGGTTATAAACTATCTTCGTGCAAAATTTCATATAAATCGGTTGAGCCGTTTAAGCGTGATTGAGTAACAAACATCCAAACATCTAAACATCCAAACATCTAAACATCCAAACTTTCGCATTTAT
Source organism: Epinotia bilunana (assembly GCA_947049275.1). Classification (NCBI taxonomy): domain Eukaryota; kingdom Metazoa; phylum Arthropoda; class Insecta; order Lepidoptera; family Tortricidae; genus Epinotia; species Epinotia bilunana. Next base: position 23,872,717 of record OX346259.1, on the reverse strand, counting down.
AATATTAGTAGGATTGGCGTAACACACTGGAAGTGATTAAAATGTGGACGAGTTAAACTGCTTAATCAGGAACAAGAAATAACGGCCCCTCCCACAAGATATTAATATCCCAGCTTGCTTGGTGTTAACCTCATGAGTCCTGAAGCTAGTATACAAATTGAAAACGGAAACTGGCTGAAAATAAATTATGCCGTATAAGCACCAATCAACCAATAATATAAAAACCATACTTTTTCATAGGGATATGAAATTACATCTTTTTTAGGGTTCCGTAGTCAACAACTAGTCCGTCTGTCCGTAGTGTCCGTCCGTCCGTCTGTCTCTCCGCCTGCGGCTTAGCTCAGTGACCCTTACTTCTAAAAAGCTATAATTCGGCATGGGTATATATATCAATCACGTCCACAAAATAGTACAATAAAATTTTGTTTTTAAAGTATCCCGCCTACTCGTAAATTGGAAAAGTCCAGGATTCGTATTTTCTCGCTATACGCATGGTGTGGTGGGGTATTGTAAGATAGCTTGTTCAAAAATGCTATGGGTTATTAAAAACCATTTTTCAACTCAGTGGTCCATTTGTGTGATATTGTGCTTTAAAAGCAAAATTTTTGTTCGAGTCGCATCGTCGTTGCGTCTGGTCATGTCTGCCGGCTAAATGCTGCTACTAAGAATGTAAAACAAAATGTGGCAGTATTACATTATAATGAATGTACAAGGAGAACTATCTAAACTTAGGAAAACTAACTAAGTAGACACTAACTAACTAGTAATAGTTACCGACCAATAGTCGACCAACTTAAAATGGACTTGAAAAGGCCAACTAAAGTACAAATTCGGCTGACGCAACCGCACCATTTACTTGGCGCGTGCGTTTCGATGTAACATATATATACAGACAGGCAACTACGGAACCCTACACCGCGCGTGGCCCGACACGCACTTGGCCTTTTTTTATATCTCGCACTCGATGGGCTTTGGGCGCGTTGTAGGGAACGCGAGCGAACACTGTTAGTTTAATTTCAATCCCCCACACGTTTAGTTACATAACCCCAGAGGGCTAACCTAAAGCCAGAGGCGTTCGACGAGTATGGTACGGAACCCATATTCCAGGCGTAAGTGACCGCTTTTTTTTTTAAAGCTTTTGAAGTTTTTTTTTTAAAGACTAATGAAAAGAAGGACGAATGAACATATCAACAATCAGGTTTTGCCGAATTCATTTATAAGTAACACTATACTATAGAGTCCCCCGTTATTTTTATGCTAGGTATTTATTTCACTGAGTATGTGAGACCAGTTTTTTTACTCACAGACATTCACTTTGTAGACATAAATACTTTAATATTTTTTGCCGGTATTGAATCCAGTTAGGTATGTTGTTGGCATTTGTTTTTATCTGGAATTCTTTAATGCGACCTTCATTAATTTAATATGTTCACTTACTTTACTCATAAAGATTAACAAGCAAGTTTCAGTAATCAACTCGTTTGGGCACACCGGCCCAAAATGGCATAGCACCGCGTGTTTGTCCCTCTGTATGATCTTGTCAATCCATCTAACCACCCTGCTATTCTATTGTCATCTTGGAGCTGACACAAGTTTCCCTTTCGTCAGCTTCCTCCCGTGAGACGCTCTGCGCAATTTAGAAAGAAGAGGGTAGTTTTTATCGTCTTCTGTCGCGTCGCGGCTTTATATATGCTAGCCTCGCTCTTAGTGTTTCGACAAAATTGCTACGAAGTTATTTCGAAATATTAGTGCACCGCTTTGGTTTTATTAATTCCCGAAGCCTGTTGAATATCTATTTTTTTTCGAAAGCTACTGCCCAGGCTGTTTAGTTGGAATTGTGTTTTTTTTTATACGACGCTGGCAAACAAGCGTACGGCCCGCCGGATGGTAAGCAGACACCGCAGCCTATAGATGCAACTCCAAAGGAGTAACATGGGCATTGCCGACCCTTGATATGTTTGAGGATTCGCAGTGTTGACAACCGAAGGAACAAATTCTCTCGCTCTCAACACAACGTATCCTCGGGAGCTCTGGCGACCTTGCTCACCACCAGGAACACAACACTACTACAAAGCAAGTAGTAGTGTTATTATGGCAGTGGTCTTCTGCAAGGCGGAGGTACTTCCCGAGTTGGGCTGCTCCAATTTCGAGCGGGATGAGATTTCGCTGTGCCCTACCTCACCAAAAGTTTGGTGAGGACTGTTTTGTCAAGTGAGTGGGCTAGTGAACTTTAAAAAATTCCCTGATTCCAATCCGCTCAGTTAGTAACCACAACGCAGTCACTTTATAGCATGAGAAAATTAATAAAGCTTATAATAATTAAAGCTTGCTTATCCTAAAACCAAAATGAATTATGATGAACAACTACGACAAAACGACGTTTTCTTAAATCGACAATTTTTTTAACTTTACAGGATGTTTAAGTTAAAAAAATTGTTCCTAAAGTATCGATCGTAGAGTAAAAATTAATATGACCAATTTTGTAGCAAATTTTATGGAAAAACTTTTATCCGAAGAAATTATAATAGTTATGATAAACAACTACGAAAAGACGACGTGTTCTTAAATCGACTATTTTTTATCTCTTTGTTAACTTTAACACCCTGTAGCTCCCAAAGTATTGATCGTAGAGTAAAAATAATTATGACCAATTTTGTAGGAAATTCTATGTAGAATCTTTTGTCTGAAGTTATTATAACGCTATTCGTACAGATATTCGAGATATGTACAAAAATCTGAAAAAAGGTACCTTCAACCCCCCTACACCCTCAGCACAGCCCCCACCCTCGAGGACTTTTAGTATGTTTATCTGGACACCACAAGGTATAATTGTACCAATTTACAAAAATACACGAATTATTTCCCCTGATTGCCCATATTCGGCTTAATTTTCTTAGACTATTAAGCTTAGACAGCCACTGGTCCACTATTCTGTAAATGTTCCCTAACATTTACTTACCTATATTGACGGTTTATGCACTGTTTCACTAGGAACAAAGCGTAACCCGGACTTCACGCACACATGCTCGCGCGCAAGGTGTGAAGCCAATGATTGACAGGTGGCAAGAGTGGGCGCCGGCGCGGCCTTGGGTGCGCGATTGTACTGCTACCGGAACTTGAGCTACCGGCCTTACTTATACTAATCGTACTTTTGTACTTATATGTACAGTCAGCATCAATATGGTTTGTAGCATCCAAAGGAACAAATGCTTCGTCACACATTATTCCCATAGACATAAAGATGTGTAACGAACTATTTGGCGCTTTCGATGTTACACACTATATGACGCTCACTGTACATGTACACGTGGCGCGGAGGCTTTTAGTGAAAACGATATTGGTCATTTAAAGGTGGACTTGTGTTTTGCCATATAAAGGTGCGACCACACCGCTGCTCAAAATTATAAGCACCGTAAAACGCAGCAAAATGTATGACGAATACGTGACGCATACGACACGTCAACGCGTATACGCAGCGTTAAGCACCGGTGTGGTCTCTCCCTATATCCGTATACTTATGTATTAAGTTGTATGGAATGTGTTTACAACTTTATTTACATTAAATAGTCAATTATACTCGCATATCAATCATAGCTGGCTTAAGTATGAACTTGCATATTTCCCGAGTGTTCGTTTCATTAATTACATGTAAGTGAGTTTTATGCAATTATATGTAAATCATTTGAGATTAATATCAATGGTATTGTGAATCACTTTTGTTAATTATAAGTAATCTAAGTTTATTAAGCATTAAATCCGCAGTTATTATCACTTTGACTCTATATTACTTAACATACTTACTTAACACTTTTTGTGACGGGTTAAATTCAATTGCTTTTATTTTGTTTTTTTTTTTCAAAATTCGTATCCACAAGTAGTATGTATATGAATTGAAAATATGCGTACCTATAGCTAATATTAAATCTAACATGAATTGTCCCGGAAATGTATTAAGGCACCGTGTTACGCTTACTTATGTGCATAATATCATATTGTTTAAAATGATAATAGGTGGTACATTTCATCAGCTTCATCACGAATTTCTGGTAGCAGTGATGCGCAAGAGTGGTCGAAATGTCAAGGAACGCGCGAGAACGTTACGCGCATGTCTTCGATCGAGTTCATCTTCAGATAGTACATCTTCTTTCACATTTCAATTAAGGGAGCGACCACACCGGTGCTTAACGCTGCGTATACGCGTTGACGTGTCGTATGCGTCACGTATTCTTCATACATTTTGCTGCGTTTTACGGTGCGTTAGCGTATTTTAAGCAGCGGTGTGGTCGTACCTTTACTAGTGGGTCTGTGATGGAGGTTATCTGTGGTCTGTGAGCTGTAGAAATCGCATTTTTTTTAACCTAGAAAGACTGAATCGTCAGGAGATACTGCATACTTAACGAACCTGCTCATAAAATTTCACGTGAATCTGTTGAGAAATGCGACCTGCAGGTCGATCACGTAACGCATTGTACGTACGTTAGGTAGATCTAAATGACAAATTTTATATGGAAAAATGACAGTTGGACCGTCCTAACGCGCGTTGAAAACTTTACGTGATTACCCCTCTGTAGAGAAGAACATCCGGGCAGCGGGACATGCGGACATGCGGAAGAATTTTGAACCAAGCTGAAACGGAGTATTTCGTTCGCTTCGCTCGCTCGTTCAATTGTACCTGGGACCGAGTTTCGATCGCCATTTTTCTTACTTTCCCGGATAAAACGAGAATTCTTGGAAAATTGGTGTTTTACGCAGTCGTTTTCCACGTTAGCTCGCTGCGGTACGCTATCTGAAGCCGACAGCCATTTCTCCATCAAACGAAGACGGTTATACGTATTATGGGGAATCCCTATGACAGCTGTCATCTCCATACAATAATTTATAACCTTAAAATGTTAAATAGTACTTAGATAACAGCAGCTGATTAAGATTCCCCGCGATAAGTATAATATTCCAAATTCAAACTTATTAAGTTAACTGCCAATCTCTGTTCCGGAATGGGATCTGTAAAGTTGTTCAACCTGAACAAAATATATATATACTAGCTTCCGCCCGCGACTGCGTTCGCGTGGACCCGGGATAAAAACTATCCTATATTTTAATCCAGGCTATAAACTATCTTCGTGCAAAATTTCATTCAAATCGGTTCAGCCGTCTAAGCGTGATTGAGTAACAAACATCCAAACATCCAAACATCTAAACTTTCGCATTTATAATATTAGTAGGATCGGTAGTTATCTTACAATTTAAATATGTAAGTGCAACAAATGCCCATATTCATTTTTTATCAACTTCACTCGTCTGTGCATGTTTATTGAGCTATTAAAACTAACAATTATCTTCAGCGGTTGGTTACATTATGCCAATTGCACTGTTATCGGTAACGCAAAAACGCTGAAATGCTCGCCCAACCTACTCGTAATAAGGAAAAATTGTGTTTTTTGCGGGATACAAAATTGCCGTTACGAAGAAAGGAAAAGTTTCCTTGCATAAGTCCTAAGCGTTTATTGGAGCAAGTGCTGATTTATTGCTCTAGTTCCAGACATGGTACAGCAGTCGTGTCTAAGTAGTTACAGTTGACTAATAGACCAACCAAAGAGGTTGACCTGGACAGTAAATCGTTTAAAATTGGAGAGCAATACGGGTCAGAAATATGAAATAAACCGACTGTTTGATATTTTAGACAAATAATAAATTGAATCAGTACAGTACATAGTGTGTGTAAACTGGCAGTTATACAGGGTATATTATTCAAACGGCGCAGTGAGAGAAAATCCGAAACTATAATTTATACGGATATTATTATTTTTTTTTTTATGATGTAGGAGGCAAACGAGCAGTCGAATCACCTGATGGTAAGCGATAATCGACGCCCATGGACACTTACAACACCAGAAGAGTTGTAGGTGCGTTGCCGGCCTTTAAGATAGGAGTACGCTCTTTTCTTGAAGGCTTGAAGGTTATAACGGTCCGGAAACACCGCAGGCGACAGTTCATTCCAGAGTTTGGCTGTGCGAGGCAGAAAGTTTCGGGAGAAACGCACAGTTGAGGACTGCCAACCATCTACGTGGTGAGAATGGAAAAGCTGTCGCGTAGGGCGATGGCGGAAGGAAGCGGCGGGGATTAATCCGAACAATTCATCGGAACACTCCCCATTGTACATGCGGTAGAAAATGCAAAGCGAGGCTACATCTCTACGCAGTGCTAAGGGATCAAGCCGATCGGAAACACGCTGGCAGCCGACAATTCGAATCGCTCTCCGTTGAATGCGGTCTAGAGGGAGGAGTTGGTACTGAGGAGCCCCTGCCCACAGATGACAACAGTATTCCATATGTGGACGGACCTGCGCCTTATAGAGCTGTAGGCGGTGAGCCGGCGTGAAATACTGTCTCGATCTGTTGAGCACACCGAGCTTCATCGAGGCTAATTTGGCCTTACCCTCCAAGTGGCCGCGGAACTGGACTTCTTTCGAAATGTCGACGCCAAGGATTCCGATGCTGGCTGTGGCTGCTAGGGGAGTGCTCTCAAATCGTGGATATGCCGGAAACGCTAACTTTTTTGCGGTGAATGCACAAACTTGTGTCTTCGTGGGGTTAAAACGGACTAGATTATATTTGCTCTATCCCGGTTCGTGGTCGCCACTCGAGAACCTGTCCGCCCCATCGGCCATCGGTTCTACGTGCTATGTGCCCCGGAAGGCGCGGCATGGGTAGGCCCCCCGCAAGGTGGACTGATGACCTGGTAAAGGTTGCTGGAGTCCGCTGGATGCGGGTGGCGCAGGACCGGTCACTTTGGCACTCTTTGGGGGAGGCCTATGTCCAGCAGTGGACGTCTTTCGGCTGATATGATGATGATGATTTGCTCTATTATAATTACATTCAATATTTTCAAAAATGGCTCGTAAAACTGCCTAAAAATCGGAGTTGGTTTTTTCGCGTAAATTGTTTGCGCTGGAAGTACAATCGTAGCTAGGGAACCATATAGTGAGACACGGGCGATTCTACCAACCTCAGTCATTATGGAACTTACGGCGTTTAACGCTACTTTAATAATTAATAACTAATTACGGCCGTCTAAATATTGCCGAAGGGTCCTGTAATATTTAAAGTCGTAAACTCGTATGTCTAAGTATTAAATAAAACACCTCCTGCATTGAGGGAATGCTGTAGATGTAAATTTATTGCTCTACTTAATACATAGTTTTACATTTACGTGGCATAGCCATACCAGTACACAAATGCGAATTATGAATATGTAATCAGATTGACTGACCGCAGAATTAGAATATCTAATCGGCAGGATGTTCCACAAAGCTGGGCTCGTATTCAAAACCGACAATCCGCCTTAGCATAACTAGTTAAGTCTGACCTCCTATTACTCCTAGTTATTACGAATCCACTGCTGGATCTGCTCTCCCAAAGTTCATTGGGGGAACGGTCCTGCGCCACCCGCATTCAGCGGACTCCTGCAACGTTTGCTAGGTCATGAGCCCAAGCTGATATGATGATGAGTACAAATTCCGGTAGACTGGTGAGGTAAGATGCCTGTCTTCAAACCTACAAACTAACTACCTGTACCTAGTGAATAGTATAACTGGAGGCCTAAATGAATGAATGAATGCTTCTTTATTTCAGGCAATAAACCCATTACAATAGTAATAATAATTTAAAAAGTATATACATAATTAAATATGATAATATAAATAAAATAAAATCCTTAACTAATACACTTATTTGCGATTAGGGTGCCAATGCGCAGATAACCAATTCCATTTCGGTAAAAGTTGTTATCGACCATCTTAATCAATACATTATTAAATATGCGTATTATGTGCCAAAACGACGCTTATTCTATTTCTAATAATGGCACAGAAATCGGGTACCCTGGCGGCAGCAAACATTGCCGATGCACTACAGAATCGAGGCTTTTGGTGATAATACGTAAGGCATCATTGTATTGTACTCTAAGGGTGTTGTAAGCTTTCCGTGTATATTTTGTCCACAGCTGACAGGTATAAAGCCATTGAAACATTGTAAATGGTGGGAATTAAAGATCAACTGGTCACGATCGAAACTCGTCCACGAATTTGATACATTACCATGTCACCTTGTCGCGACTATGAATGTCGTATGTCGTTAATTAAACAACAGAATGAACAAGACTACTTTTATTCACGTTAGAATACCTGTTAAGTACGAGTATAGAGGCTGCTTTTTGGCTGACTTCAGTTCGTCGGAAGTTTTTATTTTTTATGTATGATTTGGAAAAGTCTTTTTTGTTTGGAATCCTGGTGAAATGGTGAAGCTCTTAAAATGAGGGAGCTCTTGAAAGTGAGGGAGCTCTTAAAATTGAGGGAGCTCTTAAAATTGAGGGAGCTCTTAAAGTTGAGGGAGCTCTTAAAATTGAGGGAGGTCTTAAAATTGAGGGAGCACTTAATATTGAGGGAGCTCTTAATATTGAGGGAGCTCTTAAAACTGAAGGAGCACTTAATATTGAGGGAGCTCTTAAAATTGAGGGAGCTCTTAAAACTGAGGGAGCTCTTAATATTGAGGTAGCTCTTAAAATTGAGGGAGCTCTTAAAGTTGAGGGAGCTAGAGCTCCCTCAACTTACAGCTATTAATTAATTGTTACTATAATTTGACCCAATGTAACTTGACACTATTACATTTCTTATTCTCATTGACGATCATAATATAAATTCATATAGATTAAGCTAGCTTTAATGTATATTGTAATTGTATATTGTGAAATAAATAAATCTAAATCTTAATATAATATATTATTACAATTTATATCTAAAGTCTTTATCCCATAAAAACAAAGGTTATAGGTGAGATTACTTCAGCGAAATTCTATTTGTTTCTGTGACAGCTCGTGAAATTACTATTCTGCAGGCCTGTCAGGCATATCACAATATTAACTAAATGTTGCCTTCAACTGTCTATGACATAACATAACACATTTAGAATGACAAAGTTGGGGTTTGCTTTTAATGCTACAAATGCCACTAGGTACCTATATAGGTATTCAGCAGAAATCAATATCCTCATTGCACTATAACAAAACAAGTCGATATCGCTTCCTACAGTTTGTTGTGTGAGAGGTAATTACGCGGCAGTTATTCCACAAACATGAAACAAATGCTAAATATTTAAGTGTTTCCAAACAAAAGTCCGTTTACAACGGACCTATTTTTACAGCGCGCATAATGCATACTTGACCCACAACCTACACTCAACCCATATATTATAGTTCTCGCTGACAGACAATGTCTTCTCGACAATGGCATCCAGCGCCTAGTGTGAATACAAATTTTGATACAGTTTTACGTAATTGACATAGTATGTTAACTGGCGAGTAAAAGCGGGTTACGTAACCATCGAGTCACCAGCCGCTGCCAGTAGTGCATCCTGTTTTTTTTAATTCACTGTTATGGTTTCGCTTTTGGTCATGCAATTGTGTGCATACACTATTAGCAATGGCTGCATTTAAGAGGACGTCATACTACAGGAAGTCATAGTATAGGCGATTGTATCCTAGTAAGCGAAAGTTTGAGCGGATGTTTAGATATTTCTCTTGTGCGCAAAAACTCTCTTGGACCTTGATAACATTTCCGGCAGGTAATGTTTATTCTTTGGAATAATCATTGGACGCGTATGAAGTCGCGGGTTAATAATCGTACCAATCTGTTAAATCTCTTTCTTCAACAATCGTTTTAGAAGTAACTTTGTGTGTCTTTGTCATTGCGATGTTTCCAAAATAAGGTGTCTCTGTTACGTAAGCAACAACGTGTACACACAACTATTTAGAAATTAAAGTGTGTACATATTGACAAAAATATCCTTGAGCGCCGCATCATGCATGAGCCGTGAGTTATTATTTGCCTAGATAGTTGCCGCTCCGTCCTCCCTAAAATGTAGTAGAAACATAATTCACCTCACTTTCCACCCATCATCCATTTCAACTATCACCCACCATTCATGCATAAACTTACCTACTCCATTAGAAATCATAAGGCCGCGGTCTGGACGCCAGCGGGCAGCGGGGCGAAAAGCGGCAGTTCATACATTTGATCGAGTTCAATCGCACGTTCATAGCGTTCATGCGCCATAGGTAAAGCAAAAATCGCGGATTCAGTCGCCCGTAACCACGCGAGTTGAATAAATAGCCACTTCGTGAATTCCCCAGATCGCAGCTGTTTAAAATCTGGGGTTTTACGAATTACCGCCCGTGGTGCGTACACAATTTTACGTCTTCTCATGGGTGTGAAGTGAGTGAGTTTGCCGCTGCGCCTTCGGGCGGTAAATCTCACTTACCGCCCAGAGTGACGTAAAATAGATTACAATACGAATGTGCAACATTGTATAAAAGAGTTGGGCTACACTGATGCTTATGCTTGGAAAAATCATGGTAGTTAAAACGTCAATTCCTACAAGGACCAGAAAACGATGGTCGGTGCCAGCAGTGAACTGGCTATTATCCGACGTTATTTTGCTATATGGATGATTCCCATCTCTATCTCTAACGGTCTATTGATGTAAGAGCGATAGAGATGAAGTCATTGTAACTATCGGAATTCGAGAAATATGCCTTTGTGCGCTTCTGGGGCACTAATAGATTAAAAAAAAAATAAGGCATAACGTATGCATTTGGAGCTAAAGTATAATAGGCGCATAATATTTGAATATTTTTGCAGCATTCCGCATGTTTGGCAGACGTCAAGGTAATATGAATAAGTTGTATGAGCATTTAAGTATTTAGGTTAAATAATCGCGCTAAGTGGATCTGGTCATAACCATAACGCGACCCCCACCAGGTAGCCGATGTTTCTTGGAGGTCGCTCGGCCGTTGACGCTGTAATGCTACTTTTGCTATTTCGTACATATTAAATTAACTAACTGGTGATTTTTTCAGGAAGAATGAAATTTTTGGTGATAACTTTAAAGCAGTTGTTCCATTAATTTTATTTTGAAATTTAATCGCAGTCTCAATCCAATAAATTTTATTGAATAATAAATAAATAAGGTATTGTCTGGTTGATGTAACTGGCGATCGAAAAGCAGGCGGCTTTCTCGCGCAACGCAGCAGCATTGCAATTTGGCGAGAAAATGCCGCCAGCATCCTCGATACAATGCCTCGAGGGCCTTTTTTAGATTTAACTTAGTTTTAATACAATTTAGTTAATGTTAATTATCATCTTGTATAAAACTTCAGAAAAGAAATGCTTCTTATAAATATATAAAAAAGTTTGAATTTACGTTTTGTGAGACATGTTGAAATAATACTAATACCTACGTGAGTTAAACCGTGTAATTTAAAAAATCGGCCGCACTTGTCGGGCCACGCGCAGTGTAGGGTCCGTAGTTGCCTGTCTTTCTTAGTTACATCGACACGCGCGCGCCAACTAAATGGTTCCGTCGGCCGAATTTGTACGAAAATTGGCCATTCCAAGTACACATTAAGTTGGTCGACTATTACCTACTCGGTAACTACTTACGCCTACTCTTGTCCGTGATAAGTTTCCTTTTAAATTCATTATATGTACTACTACCACGAATTAATGGTTTTAGAAAACCCATAATATTTTTGAACGAGGTATCCAACAATGTTTATCTTTTTTTTTGTTATTTTAGCATGTAAGCGATTTGGTGTTTACACTGTAAGCTTTCAATGTATTATTGTGAATAAATAAATAAATAAATAAATAAATACCCCACACCATGGGTTTAACGAGAAAAAAAATACATCCCCGCTTTAGGTGTAGGGGAGGTACCCTAATTTTTTTTTATGTACTGTTTTGTCAGCGTGATTGATTTATATACCCATGCCGAATTAAAGTTTTCTAGTAGTAATGGTTACTGAGCTAAGCCGATGACGGATGCACGGACGGACGGATAGACGGACATGGGGAAACTATAAGGGTTCCTTGTTAACTACGAAACCCTAAAAAGTTTATCCTCCGACCCTTTTCAGGGTACTTGATATTAGTCTTCTTTGATTGGAGTACGGTTTTCAAAGCAATGTATGGTTATGCGAATCGAACGCTTGTCTCGTAATGTGATTTAGAATTCCGTACGAGAAAGTTCATTAATTACATGTCAAAATGCCACGAGTTATGTTGCTAATTATGTTTATGTGTTTGACCTTATTTTAGTTGTACTACAGTTACGAAAACACGTAATTTAATTATTTACTAATGACGAAACGGTGAAATCTGGTACACAGACTAAACTTTTACCCCACACTGACCAAGAGCCATATTAAAAGTGCATCCCAAGATACCTTTCACAATTTCAAGAAATACCACAATTGAACATAAAATTTATACTCGTAGGAACAGCTAAAATCAATTATCATTATCACACGTTCATTTCTCAACAACAGGCATGCGTAAAATCATCGGCGTCGCAACTAAGCAAGCCTACACAAATTATTGCAATCTACCAATCTGCGTATAGACGCGGCCTTGGGCTCAGAAGACAGGTGGCCTTGGCTGCAGCATTATGTGCAGTTGATGCATAAAGCCAGTAGGCCGGCCGTGGCACCCACTATGCGTGTGCTGGGTGAATCATTGATTCTCTATCCGGTGATTTAAGTAAATTTATGATGTTTTGTTATGACAATCCTGCTATTGTTTTTGCATTGTATTGGAGTTATACATATTATACAGTGCATGTACCTACTCGTATGTGCATGTTCTTAGTCATGATTAAATGAGTTATCTCAATAATGTAACTATTAACTACCTATTTAATGGTACCTAGGTATTGGGAGCGCACGTAAGGACATTTATCAAACTTGATAAAAAACATAAACAAAATAAGAGGAGACTACGAAGTTATCTAATTAAAATAAAAAAAACATTTATTTACATACACGAGTACAATGTGTCAACCACTTTACTGGCCGGTAATCGTTAAATATGCCGCCTACTGTCGTCCTGTATATATAAAACTGTCAAACTTTTCACTGATTCACATATTTTATTTTCTTTTCTTTCGAAGGGAAAAAACAGCAATAGAAATATACAGTTATTTACAAAGGGAAACGAATTTATACTTAAATATTTAAAATATATTTTCTAAGGCATTCCCATTAGGAGGTTTGTACACAATTATTACTAACTAGCTTCTGCCCGCGACTCCGTCCGCGTGGAACTCGTTTATATCGCAGCTCTATACAAACTTTCACCCCCCATTTCACCCCTTAGGGGATGATTTCCGGAATAAAAACTATCCTATGTCCTTCCCCGGGACTCAAACTATCTCTATACCAAAATTCATCTAAATCGGTAACCTTGAAGAGGTAACAGACAGACAGACAGTCAGACAGACAGACACACTTTTGCATTTATAATATTAGTATGGATAGATAGTGACAATACCATCGGAACAAAACAAAGAATTTTATGATAATAATTAAAAACTCGTTGAAAATGTTTCAACTAGTTTTCAGCTATTTTTTTTTCATATGCATGTAGCATATGAAAAAAAAATAGCCAATTGTGTGACGCAAATAGTCGGCAAACTAATTAACAAACTGAGTTTTGACCGTTTCGTGTCAAATATGTATATGTGTGTGAGTTTACTATTTGGTGTGATGTTTTTTGTAAGGGATAAATATTGTCTTTCTTTCTTTCAACACAGCTTCCAATAAAAGCACACTTATAATATATTCATAATATTATTTTACACGGGTCTAACGCGATATATTTATATAAACATGTCCCGTATAAACTAATGCTATAAATATGTGTATATAATCCGTGAGAGTTTAAAGTGTTATACTTATAAAATCATAAATATTAGACTGATTTGGCGTTTAAGGCGATGCCTTGATTTGAGTCGAGCACGCCCCCTAGACAGAGACGCTAATGCGCACGAGGAAAAGAGATGTAACACTTTTCTGCAATGGCTTTTTTGGACAAATTTCGATAAATACCTAACGTAGAGACGTTTTATTTAAATTTCATAAAGTGATTTTTCGATGAGATAAAATACTATAGTGTTAACTTGATTTTGTCGTAAAATAATGTATCGTTTGAGTAGGCTGAGTAAAAAAAGGAAAATACAGACCCAACTTTGGATTTTTTTTCTATCGAAGAAATTTTTGGCTATCATGTATCGATAAAATCAGATAAACAATCATATAGTCAAGAATCATATATCTGAAAATCAGAGCTCATTGTTTCTTAATCTAGTCAGAACGGCGTTTCAAAGCACGCGATAATTTCCAATGCACAACCTTAAAACTGGCGCACGTATTTTTAAAAATGTCGACTGAGACCAGATACTGTGCACACCTGACATATATCCTTCGCAGTATATTAACGGACGTAACTTACGATTACCGACGATTTGAAACAACCGGCCCTTAATCTTCATAAACACATTCTCTGGTTTACGTAACACTCGCAGCTGTTGAGCGAGCGTTATCAATATAGGTGATCTGAAATCGTAGGCGACGACAATTATCAGTATTGTCATACTGCAGCCGACTGACAAAAACTTGTACTTATTGTTGTAAAGAAATTGTTACCGATGTACTTTCTCTATTGTTGACGCAAGACTTGATACTGTAACCCCGCCCCTATAGCCTGCACTATATCCATAGCATGACCGAATAAGTTAATGAGGACTGACAATATCTGTAAGTTTTAAATTAAAGGAAAAGTTTAAAAAAAAATATGCTCCGAGCCGAATTCGAACCGGCGACCACAGGCATTTATGGCCCGTCGCTAACCAACTGAGCTTTCGGAACAATCCGCTTCGGCCACCAAATCCTTCAATCAGTTCGTTCCTACAAACGCCTTAGGGAGCCGTGCAGCGACATCTATCAGAAACTTCAAAAATTTATAAATTCGTTAGCAGCGTTACTGCTTAATACAAAAATTAATATTTGTTACCTCTGGTTGGACGATAAGTGGCCGTCGGCCTAGTTGCTAGTGACACTAGTGACCCGTGTGCACTAGTGATTAGTGTCTCTAGGAAGCTAGTCTCGAATCCCGGTAAGGGCATTAATTTGAGCGATGAGCACCAATATTTGCTTCTGAGTCATGTCATGGATGTCCTATTTATTTATTTGTACGGATTTTATCTATATAAAATGATACCTCAGCAATTGGACGCAAGGGGCACCTAGTAGGGACGCATGGAGATCGTCGACGTGGTTAAATAAAAAGGTGGGCATTTTTTTTATCCAGTGACTGTAGAGTGACGACCCTATTGTTTAATTCGTCCACGATTCACGGTAACGAACATGGTATGGATAATCTGGTTCTGTGGGTTACGTCTGGTTCTATGGAATTAGACAATGCTGTGAAATGTATCATTATCCGTTCAGAGTGAGTCCGTAATTTTGCAGTACATCATTGTTTAGCCGTCAAACTGAATTGATGGACACGAGACGCATTACACTGTCGTGGTACGAGTACTTATTAGATCCATACTTATAGTTATAGGAAATATTATAGTAGTTGCTCCTTATTCACATAATCCATAGTATGGATTCCATACTAATACTGTAAATGCGAAAGTGTGTCTGTCCGTCTGTTACCTGTTCACACTTAAACCGCTGAACCGATTGATATGAAATTTGGCATAGAGATATTTTGAATCCCGGGGTAAAGGATAGTTTTATCCTGATTTCCTCCCCTAAGGAGGTGAATTGGGGGTGAAAGTTTGTATGGAGCTACGATATAAACGAGTTCTACGCGGACGGAGGTGCGGACAGAAGCTATTACTAATATTATAGACTCGTATTTTCTAGATCCTCACATTTGGCTCATCAAGTTTACTAAATCCATCTATTATTTCTTCTTTCAACCGGCTTTTGAGACACAGGGAAACCAACTTTGAAAGCCGGGGCTTCAACTATTATGTACCTGTGTTTATAGTTGCAATAAAGAATTTTATGTATTATTATTTATTATTTCATTCTTGTCTCCAACGATACTATTTCTACTACTTTAACTGAGGTGTAAAAAACTAGTCTGTAGTTTGCTTTTTTTACTGTGCAATAAAATTGATAATAGCCACTTTAATGTGTCATTATCAGTGAAAGGTACCTTATTGTTGTTGGCGCTTATGCCATTATGTCGTCGTGAATCGTGGAATTTCTATCAACGCATCATTCATATTTACACATATTTCTACCTTTTTATTTCGGTCCCTAACTGTTGCTTTAATAGGACGAACCCAATAAAGCGGTCATATTTCTGCCGTTATTATAATTTAATATATAACTTTATAACAAGATAGTAAAGTAGATCATTACACATACATTTACGCAGCTAGCACTTTCATAAATATTATTGATTAAAGGAAGACAATATAAAATAAGGAAGTTATTGATATGGGTTTTAAAATGCGACTTTCACTTACGCCAATTATGTAAAAATGAAAACCCTGATCATTCATACCTACATTATAACAAAATATCACTTGCCGAATGATTGCGTACCTACACGCTGCGTGTGCAGTTAGCCGCGGAATTAGCTACGCATACGAGGTCAAAATATAAATAAAAATTATATTTACTTACCAATGTTTTTACGCATTACATACAAACGTTATATTATTTCATAAACGAGTAACCACACAGTATTCACATTGTTATGGTGTCATAGAAACTACCCGTGTATATAACATCAAGTTTTGGCTCGTCATACGGTTAATGAAAGTCGTCTTGAACTGAAATTACCATGATTAAAACTTAAGGCTGCACATTCGAAATTTTCGTGAAAATGAGTTGTTTTGTAACCGTTTTATACATTATAACGTAACATTTTTGCTCTAGGAAAAAATATATCATAATCTGCAAGATATGCGACGGGTCATAGTTTTCGTAGAAATCCATTTTAACAATAAAAATTAGAGAAAAAGAAATCTAAAGTCACCCCTATTTTTTCACTTGTAACCATTTTACTGCTCCATTTTTTATCAGAATAATATGAAATTTTATAACTTTCTTCATACAATAATGAACAAGGGCATCATTTTCTTACTTTCTTAATTTTCTTAAAAATTTATCTCGTTTTCTGAAATATTCCGCCAAAGTTCCGACGCCTCCCCGTTTTCGTCCATACGGTCAGTGCGGGACGAGACACGTTGCATGACGGACCTGTGTCAATTTGCGCTGCGCCGAAATTTTTAAATATGTGTGGAACTTTTGGACTATATTTGTTGCATAGAGTGGACAATCCGTTTTGTGATTCGTATAGTAGGTAACTAATAAACATTTGCGTATAGTTTAGTTTTTAGTGACAGATAATTTTGTTGCATAGAGTGGACAATCTATTTCGTGGTTGTAAAGTAGTACGGTTACTTTAGACAAGACAGCTGACTGACCATCCGTGCACTTTATGTGCATTGTAATAAGGTTCTTGTATAAATACAGGATGGTCAGTTAACTGTGTTGGCGTTTGTACCTAATTAACATTTACGTAGGTATAGTTTAGATTTTGTTTTTAGTTCAAGATGGGAAATAATAATAATAATAATAAATTCTTTATTTCAGGCCAGTTTGCCCATAGATTGTTAGTAACATACAAACTTACGATACTAGAGTTAGTACGTCTTAGCTTAGGTCTCACAAATTTTTCAATAATTATTTTGGGTATTTGGGGTTAAATAAGCGCAGGAGGAAAATACGTAATATCAAGAAATTTTACAAGAGAAGAGGAAAAAGAATACACAAGTAAATACCTATTCTATCAAAGTATCAAATATCTAAACAGTATCTAAATTGGGAAATCGCTAAAACCAGACATTTTATTAGTAAATATATTTACAATATCTATTGCTTAGGAGCATGGACAATTATAGAAACAATATTGTTTTATCTGCTCGTATTAATGACTGTCAAGTGTTAATAGAATAAGTTCTAATAAAAATAGTGGACTTGGCAAATATTGTAAGTACCTACCTATGGGTTGCATGCCAACTCCAAGTTCGATACAGAGTTATTATTTGATTTGAAACAAAGTATGGTTAACGTACAACTAATCTATAAGTATATATTTACCCGAGGCCGATTTCTGTACAGTCAGCATAATATAGTTAGTAGCAGCCAAGTTAGCCAAATATATCGGAACATACATTCATCGAAATAGTCTTAGTTACTATACGTAGGAGTAAGGAATGTGTTACGATATATTTGGCTACTTTGAATGCTACTAACTATCTGATGCTGACTGTACACGCCATCATCATCAAATCAAGGAAGTATAACGTAATAAATATACCGAAAATTTGTTTAAAACTTAACAACCTTACACTTAAACAAAAGGTAACGGACAGACAGACACACTTTCGCATTTATAATATTAGTATGGGGTATGGATATGGAAGTATGGATAGTATGGATTATACGTCTTTCCCCCTCACGGGACAATGATGTCCCGGACCTTTGGGAGGCGTGCGTGGAGCTCTGAGCCAACATGTAGAGGCCCTTTTGACAATTTAATGAAATGCAAGGAGTACACCAAGCGGATGCTGTCTCTGCCCGTGTCATGGGACGCACACAGAAACAGCACCCGCTGGGGTGTAAGAGTCTATTGCTAGTTGATGGAATCTAAATAGAACGGGTTATTGGGTGAAAATGATGGACTAGTAGCTGGGCTATTGGATGAAACATCGGACGCCTGCCCAATAAAACTGTTTCACATTTTATCTCTGGCAGACGGTGACTCGCTAACTGCTAGATGGGCCCCTATTAATAGCGACATTAAAAAAAGGCCTAAGGGCAACAGTAGGTATGGATTATTATTATTATCTTTATATTTTTTCGCACTATCCGTCTCTCTCTTATTAGAATATTTAGTAACAGAGGTATAGTGCGAGAAAAATCGAAACTATGTCGTGGCCGTCTAGTGCTAGGCGTGCTGAGGGCCTACCGCGAAACGAAACCGAACTTTGTTTGTGTATCTCCCTCTCTGTCGCGCTTGCTAGTTCGAGCGACAATGAGAGTTATTCGAACGAATTTCGTTTTCACTAGCATGGCTAGCACGAGACGGCCGCGACATACTCTCGATTTTTCTCACACTATACCTCTCTTTCCTAATGTTCTAATAAGAGAGAGACCGATAGTGCGAGAAAAATCGAGAGTATGTCGCGGCCGTCTCGTGCTAGCCGTGCTGACGGAACTACACTAATCGTAAGTAAATAGTATTATAATAGTAAGGACATAATTTTTGAACTTAATCAATTATGTAATTTATGTATGACAAATATCACGTTTCAATTAAGCATGACGAATGTCACCCACCCACGTCCACCCTTGCATTGGTAACGATGCGCGATGACGCGTCTGTAACTTAATCTACGTAACGCTTAATAAACGACGGCGGGTTGTGCGACTTGCGCGGGGAGAGGGTCGAGGCTCCGCCCATACGCTCAAGGACTTTAGCGGGTATACAAGCCTTAAAAGCATTGAATAACTGCTCCATGTGAAACCTAACCTTTTAAGAGCCCTCTTATTCTTCTTATTAAAAGACATAACCTAACGCTGGTATACATATTAGTCATTTTACATACCCATTTAGCTGTACTTACCTATAATTAGTAAGTATGAAGGTAAAAGAGAATCATATTCTTTCCCGCCTTGTACTGTAATTTACAAACTACAATTCATGAATAATTGTGCTATGCATTTAAGTTATTACATCAATCTTGTAAACTAGTATAATTAAGATTGCATACATTTAGGAAGAATATTAATAAGCACTTTTCGGAACTAATTTTAGCTATAAACTTGAAGCAGTAGAATTTGAGTCAGACTCGACCGTTAACCTCTCACATCATTGGAAGTACAACTCGGAAGGTAAGTAAATAGCGGGTAAACAAAAAAGGAATAAAAGGTCATGGGAACCGCATCGAACAGTCGTCGCGGCGGAATGACAAAATAACTTTTAATTGCCACGTTCAATTACTAACATTATAATAACTTTGTAAACGTGACCGCACACAAAACTACACAGCAAATGTAAGTGTTACATAAAGTCACTACCGCATCTGTATCGTAATATTACGTAGGTAGAGAGTTGAGACAATTTCTGAGATTAACTTAGTAAATTTAACGTTACGCCGCATTAAAACGGCATCTGGCGGATTGTCATGACTGGAATAAATATATTTTACAAAATTATGGAGAGAGCCTGAAATGGACTGCGAAATTTCACTTCAAAAGGCTGATTTTGTACTTGAAACGGTTACTTAGTTTTTATAGCGTGATGAGGCACTCTGTCAGTACTTGTAGCTTTGAAATAAACCATGGCTGATCTAACCATATTACAGCAAATCAGGTTAGTGTTGTCAAACAAACAAACTACTAAAACAGTTGGAAAAATCACGCTCAAATTTATACTATATTTTTAACGACTTCAAAAAAGGAGTAGGTTCTAATGTTCCACTGTATGTATTTATATAAATAAAGATCTAAACCAGGGGGGCTAGTACGCTAAGTTTTATGTCGGACATAAAGCATTCGTCCCATTTTGGAAAATATGCGAGTGCAAGAGGGACGAATGCTTTACGTCGGACATAAAACCTAGTGTGCTAGGGGGGCTGACGCTGCTTGACTTTAGAAAATCAAAACGTCACTTTCCTTTTCCCCACAAACTTCAAAATTAATATAAATAAGACTTCCCGAGAATCAGTTGAGAATGCGACCAGTAGAGGAGAACAGCCGGTCTTCCGGAAATAAGAATTTTGGCCCAAGCTGAAGTACAGAACTTCGTTCGCCGCGCTCGCTCGTTCGATCAAAAAGTTACAGTTTCGACTGTCAGTCAACGTCCCTATAGAACATCTCTATTGACATAGCCTCCAGTTCCCACAAACCAGAAACCGTTTGTACTGTAAGTACATATTTAGATACCTTGAGGTCAAATGTCTGCATAGGTAACGCTGTCCTCTGCTAAATGTTATGTAACATTGGCAAACGCATGGGAACTTTTCTGTCGAAATTGCTACCATCTAAATGCCAGCTGTGGTACGTACACTAAGCGGACTCACTCGACAAGTATATGTTTACGACGGTTTCATATATTATTTCCCACAAGATAGTAATACTAATTAAAAGATGAGGGAAGTGCTTGCGCGGAATGTTTTATGGCAGCCGCAAATATTCGTATAAAGTCTAATATAATAATATGAATATTAAGGGACAATCTCACATAAATCAAACTACCACTACCATAGTAAGCTCAATCAGGCTAGTGTTATGGGTACTAGACGACGATATATATAATAGATATAAATATCCAT
Source organism: Epinotia bilunana (assembly GCA_947049275.1). NCBI lineage: Eukaryota > Metazoa > Arthropoda > Insecta > Lepidoptera > Tortricidae > Epinotia > Epinotia bilunana. The sequence continues at coordinate 23,851,457 of OX346259.1, read as the reverse complement.
GCTCATCACACAAATACTCTTACTGGGATTTGAACCCAGGACCTTCAGCTTCGTAGGCAGCGTCACTACCCGCTCGGCTAACCGATCACCAAAAGTGAACAATGGTTTATAGTACTTTCAAGTATGTCCCAAAATATGTTTAGTTTTAGAATTTCACGAACTAATTATTTCACGCTGCCAAGATATTTAACACCAAGAGGCATTTTTGTGAATGAATAGCGACTAAGGCACTGAGTGTTTACGAGATCATAAAGTCACTTATGTCATGTCAATCTAACCAGTAGGATACTTCCTCCCAGAAATCACTATTCAAGACGTTTATGACTAAGTCTCATTATGATGATTCTATCCGGCTCATTCGTCATCTCAGCCGAACAAACAATAAGACCTATGAGAGACACAGGAAGCGTCTTGGAATGCGGGGGGCGGGAAATGACGCGAGCCAGAGGCGTATGGTTCACTTCTATTTTATACAACTTCCTTGCAAGTATGTTTCAGACATAGTAAGTGGCACGGGCGGTAATGGGATGTGAGTGAGTATTTGTTTGACAAACGAAATGCGAGGACGATGGACCTGTCATGGGATAAACTGTGGGTGTACATAATTACGACGTATATTCTCCAGGAAATTGAATCAACCGCAGGAAACCTTTTTTCATAGAACTATCAACCCACACGAAACCTTTTGTTTCACAGAATTATGATTCAAGAAAGGCAGTCGCACATGACATTTGTTCCCTTGAACCACTCGGTTCGCAGATACATCTAAAAAACCGCTATCGCTCATAACCAGCGCTGGGCAAATTGACGAATGCCCACGCATCGTCTGTACTCGGTGACCTTCATCCCGCATTCCAGTCCAGTCATGCAGGATGCCCACTATTCGCTACTTCCTTCGAGGGTAAAGACCTCTTTACTCGACTCATTGCGATAAGTGACACTCAGCTTCTTTACACAACCATCATTAATACCTACACTTTTTAGAAACTGACTCCTTTAATGATAGTACGTTTACATCGTGTCACCGCCGGAAGGCTGAGAATATGATTTCTGACTTGTATATGTCGGCGGCCGATCTTAAAATACGTCATTGGCTTGGCCAAATCATGAAATGCCGGCATTTCATGATATACCTAGGAAGTTCATGAGCTGACTAAACGTCACTAGGCAAATCGTTACATCGTGAATTTTTAACGATATGGCGGATGTCACTCCGCCAAATCATGAAATGGCGGCGTTTCACGATATGCCTAGGAATTTCGTGCTCTGGCGGATTTTAGGATCGGCCGCCGACATAATTATATACATTATTTGTCCCCCGCCCCACGCATTATTTCTGCCCCGTGTGGTGACGGGTTAGAATTTCACCACCCCCTTTCTTCCCGTGGGTGTTGTAAAAATCGATTAAAGGAGCAGGGTTGAAGTGTGTTGTGGGCGATGGACTAGCAACCTATTACTGCAAAATCACATTTTGTCGATCTTTTATACCCTCATTTATGCTAAAAGTGGCACTGGAACATAAGTTTAATGTGCTCTGCCTACCCCTTTTGGGAATAAAGGCGTGAATCTATGTATATTTACATTATGTATATTTGCTAGCCGATATGGATAGATGTTTGTGATGAATGTTTGACGTTCTGCGAGAAGATGGATGCACGACCGTCTTCTGTGTAATAATAATGATTATTTGTTTCTTTTGTGTATATATATTCTTTATTTTCACAGTGCTTTGGTACTACTATAATGCTGTGAAATTGTATGGAATAAATAAATAAATAAATAAATAAATTATTTGTTTGTTGTCACTCCATTAGCTTGGTTGTGGAAATGTCGACGCGGCATGGCTTTTTATATACCATAAGTACAAACGCCAACACAGTTAACTGACCATCCTGTATTTATATTGATCCTTATTACAATGCACATAAAGTACACGGATGGTCAGTTATCTGTGTTTGCGATGGTATCATAACTCTATGTCGCCTATCGTCGCGTCGGCTCATCCATCTCGCCACACACAATTCAAACACCTTTTCCTTTGCACCTTTTTTTCTATCATATAAAACAAAACTTTCAGTCTGATGTTGATGAGATTGACATTTTTGCCGCCACTGTAATCTTCACGTTCTGTATCATGTTATCAGAATTGTCCTTGTAGCAACATGTGAGTGCAAATTAGCCCTTTTGTGGTACGAAATATTTATCTTTATTGCACTGGCCCAATTTCAAAATGACTCATTACCCAAAAACGTAACAGTCGTGATTTAATTTCACCAAAATAGCACCCGACTTCCATAAAAGAATAACAATTGAATGAACTAAGACAGCGTGGGCTCAAGTTGTTATTGATAAGCATATTACAATCATCTCGTGAATCCAGCTGGAATTATGTCCGTAACCGATTGATAAACGATCCTAATATGGCTTAGATAATGTACACCGCACGTGTTGTCATAGGTCACAATTATTAGCTTAATTGTCTCCGAGTAGGCGTTATTCACCTCTGAAGTAGGCGGTAACAGACAGTTCTTCCTCTGAACTTCAGCATTGATTGTTACGGGTAGAGTTGGGATGTTTGGTGGCATTGGGGTGAATAAAGAGCAATAGAGTCGTTGTTATATATTTTTTGATTGAATTAATTAATTGATAAATAATTATATTTATTGGTTTCATACAAGTAAATTGATTCATAAAAAATCAATAAAAACATAATATATTGTTGAAATATATAATGTTATACCTATTCAAGGTCTTGAACAATTTTTCATTGAAATAAGTTTCAGTGTCAGTAGTAGCATATAATATTCATTCGAAATACCCTCTCTTACTAAAAGTTGAGAAATCGTATAACGCCAGCTATATGGAACAAATTGCCATAGTATATGCTTTTCATAATCTTGACAACCGTTTAACATCAAAAAAGATAATATGCCACATTTTGAAACTTTAATTCCAGTTACAAGTTGTTTAAGCTCTTGAATACATAAACATTTAAGCAAACACGTAATAGTACATTGTGATACAAGTGAGGTATGTTGATAATTACAACAGAAGCGGAATTATCCGAGGATGTAATTATCAAAGCTCACGCGTTTCATACGACGTTTTTCAACACATTTTGCGAGGAAAAAAATCTTCTCTTAAGATGAAAATTTTATAGGCCTGCCAAGTTATTTTCTTTACTTATTAATGGCAACAGGTTTTTACTCACATTTTGTATACATCGCCAAGAATTTCCAGTGGCGTCCATTCTTTTTATCACTTTTCTAGTCGCCACGAGTCAATATTTTTGTTAATAACCAAACACGCATTAGCAATGTTTACAAATATCTGTGAAACATGCTGTGAAATAACTTATAATGGCGCCCAACAGTTTTTTTTTTCGTGAAGTTTGCGCAGTGCGCGCGCATGTGTTCAGCCAGACTTAGATGAAATCTCTAAACAGCCAATACAAAATAAAATAAATATTTTCGTTTTAAAAAAAATATCTTTATTAATTCATGTAAAATGTTATTAAAAGTGAATAGTTTTACTAAATTACACGTTTCTATATAATATCCATGTGATCACTCCAAATAACATACCTATGGAATACGTCGAAAGCTACATTTACTTAGGGAAGCAAATCTCTTTTCAAAAACAAAGTAATGACCTCGAAATAGACAGAAGAATAGCTGGTGTATGGAAAAAGTACTGGGCACAAAAAGAAGTTATGAAAGGCAAACTACCACTACACCTAAAGAAAAAAGTTATGGATTTATGCCTCTTACCATCTCTAACATACGCCTGCCAAACCTGGAAATTCACTAAACGGTTGAGAAACAAAATAACAACTTGCCAAAGAAGTATGGAGAGAAGCATTTTGAAAATAAGAAAAAAACATAAAATACGGCACACCACCATACGCAAGAAAACAAATGTCACCGATGCATTATCTTATGCTCAAAAGCTAAAATGGCGATAAGCAGGCCACGTAGTCCGATTGACCGATGATCGCTGGACAGCACGGATAACTCCATGGCCGGGACCTGCAGGGACTAGAAAGCGAGGCAGACCTGTCACAAGATGGGCTGACGACATCACCCAAATAGGAGGAAAAGACTGGATAAAAACTGCAAAAGATAGAGAGAAATGGTCATCACTGGAGGAGGCCTTTACCTTCACAGGAGGGGTTCTCACTAAAACTTGACAAAAATTCAAAAACAATAAATTTCAATAACAATGTATTTAAATAATAAAGAATAATTTCACTGAACTTAGGACATACATACATAGATTAAATTATTATTATTGCACTGAATGTTACCAATTATTAGAAATAATAAGATATTAAGTAATTGAATTTTATGTAAATCAAATTATTATTGCATGTAAAATAATTATATAGAAATAATAAGATACAATAAAACATAAAAAGAAATGTAATTTTTTTTTATAATGCGTGAGAAATAAAAAGGCTATTTATTTTATTTTTTATTTTATTTTTATTTATATTATTATATAATATCCAAAAAGAAATAGTCAAATAATTAACAAATAAACGATTTAATTTGTTTAGTCGAGTAAGAATCCATTTGCCGAGAATTAAAAAAAAGCTGTACATTCTGTACAACCCGGTTAATTTAAGAATGCACCGTGCAAGGTGCCAACGTGACTTAATCGGGATATAACCATAACACACAAGTGTTGTAATGTTATAAAACACGCGTGTTTAATATCCAGGATTATGAGCGTGAAAACGACACAATAAGAGGTACTTTACGAGCAATTGTGTTGAAAAATGTATTTTAATATTATATTATAAAATCATTATTGTAATTTACAGTATTGCATTGCAGTTGTCGTCAAAAATGTATGTAAAATATGTAACTAGTAAAATATGCAATGTATCAACAAATCTAAATTGTTTACTCTATACACGTTCATACAATAAAACGCAAAGGTGATTTATTATTGGCCGGTACTGTAATATAGATTTATCATTCAGTTATTCATTTATTCAAATAAAAAATATACATTACTTGTGCTAAACTGCCACCAGAATCCTAAACCTATTCACGGGCTACGGTCTGCAACTACATATAATGGCCAATCATGATATCGCGTAAATCTAAGGTATCAGCATGTCATATTCAAGATCTGTGCTATAAACTGACACATTATGACACATTTGGTAACGCCATAAAGATAAAACCTTAAACTGATTAAACGCTTTGTTAACTATTGTATAATAGTTTGCAAAATGTGAGTTTTTCGTCACGAATTCAAATTATATTCTGGTATCGATGTGATATTTCGATTTACATTTATCATATCGAAGGGAAAGTATCTGTGAAATTGGAGCGATTTCGTGAGTATCCCTCCTGTCAGGGCGTGATCGGATACCCGGACAGACGAGATTGTTTAATATTACAGATGGTCGGTTAGGCGTGCGGGTGTTACGCAACATTTATTGAAACGCCACCTTAATCTCATTTCATGTAAGCAGCGATTCTTTTAATGTGGAGCGCCGACCATTTTATAACAGGCTTCGGATCTAATGGGGCTTTCTATTGTTCTTATTATACACGTCAAATCATTTAATATGTGTGTGTGTTGACTGATGGGAAATTGAAATCAAATGGTATGAATACAGATTAGAGAAATTATCAAGGAACGAAAATATGAACAACGTACATCGGCTGCGTATATAATATATTCACTGTCGAGGAAGACATTCATATTTTTACCCATACGAAGGATAAGTGTTTTAGAATTTTTGTTGGCTAAATTAATATTGTCCAAACCTTAACATTTTTTCTTTGCTCGATTAGCAGTTTTAATAACTGGGCAGATTTAAAAGAATGAAAATGTTTAAAGGAAATGAATGACTTTAGATCGCTTTATTGGCGATAGGTATAAGGAATATTTTTCAATTCATCCATGCTAATATTATAAATGCGAAAGTATGTCTGTCTGTCTATCTGTCTGTCTGTCTGTCTGTATGACTGTCTGTCTGTCTTTTACCTCAACCGATTAAGATGGAGATAGTTTGAGTCCCCGGGAAGGACATAGAAGAGTTTTTATGAAATGGGGGTTAAACATTATACGCAACGTAAGAAACATAGTTTGATAAATAAAGGGTGTGTCTATGTCCAGCAGTGGACGTCATTAGGCTGATATGATGATGATGATTAAATAAAGGGTTGCATTTAAACCATGATACCTAACATGATATAAATAGTATTTTAACATATTCATGCCTACCTAATAAGTCCTCACCAATTTAAATAGACACCCCCCAAATCGTCATAATTACTGAGATACCTCGAAACCTAACTTATTTACATATTCTTATCTCTCATCTTATTATATTCAATCGCATAATTTTAAAAAGTGCCTCCAAATAGTTATTGTTTGACCAGTACGTTAATCGGCCTGTTTGTATTTTACATTGTGTTTGGTTTACTTTCTATTAGTAAATATAAAATGCTATATTAAACGAGAAATATTTGTATATGTGTTTGCTATCACGTCCTCCAAAACGGCACTAACGATTTCAATTAAATTTGGAGCGTGTCTGGGAAAATTCGCTTTCTCCGTATTTTTTCTATTTTTACCCGAGTAGAGCTCGGTCGCCCTGGGACTAAAGGGGGTAAACCATATAAAATGTATGGGTTATTGCCGTTACACAATGAAAAACAGTTAAAGCGTAGATTAGTTTAAGGCTGTCAACTATGTACCTATTTTTTTTTTACTATTGACCCTTAACTCTTTTCTAACGTTAACAAGTTACCCAATAATAGAGAATGCCTTAATTTTTTTTTGCAATAATTAAGTCTGCCTTTTGTACTTTTTGTTTTGTGCAATAATGAAAAAAAAAGATCGTAGAAAGTAGAAACAACATCACAATTATTTCTAAAACATTGATTAGTTAGCGGCCCCGTAACACAGTAACCGCCATGTGGTTTGCCATATTGATGACATAACGGCAGGCCGGCCCACATGCACCGTTACCTCAACACTGGTGTTCACAATGTTTATCCTCCACCTCGCCATAGACCGTCCAGTTTCGGCCTAACTTTCTATTACGCAGCTGTTACGAATGTCGGGGTCAAATTAGACTGGCCAGCAGCTCATAGTCCAGAAAAAAATATTGGTATCTAAATGATAGGCCAGCTGTCCTGACGCAAATGGGCACACATCTCTAAGAAGCGTGTTTGAAGATACGTGGTATTTGTAAAATACTTCTTCGTGTCCCGTTAAGTGAGCTATAAAGCTATATATAATAAAATAATAGGACAGTTCCCTGGAATCCCTGGGCGACCGAGCTCTCGGGTGAAAATAGAGAAAATACGGAGAAAACGATTTTTCCAAGACATGAGAGACCCAGCTAGATCGATTATTCGCCCCCGTAAACCTTTACATTCCAAATCCCATTGAAATCTTTAGAGCCGTTTTCGAGAACTTGATTGCAAATATATATATATATATACATACATATATACAAATATTACTCGTTTAATAATAGTTATTATAGTCCCTGGGCGACCGAGCTGTGCTCGGGTGAAAATAGGGAAAATACCCGTATTTTCGCAGACAGCTAGATCGATTTCTCGCCCCCGTAAACCCCCATATTCCAAATTTCATCGAAATTTTTAAAGCCGCTTCCGAAAACGTGATTGCAAATATATATACCACGTGTTTTTTCAATTTCCGTTAATTGCAAGGCAATCTAACCTTTGCCAGATCAAATAAAGTTAATTTCTCCAAGACAGTAGTAGGTATCTTAACTCTTACTGTTATCAAGATATTCAATATTTTAATTTAATCAGATTTGCAGCTTTAACCACTGTTAATGCTACATTGAAATATTTTGTAATTTTTTTTTATTTTTTTTCCAAGTAATAATTATGCTTATTTGTTCTGTGAATGTACTCTGCAATATGCCGAAGTTAACGGAAATGCCCGGGAACACCGTGTATACATATATAGGTAAATATTAAATACAAATATTGCTCGTTTACTAGTATACATTACTGCAGGGGCCGGGAATATAAGGATTGCCGGTCAAGTAGATATAGACGGACGAGCGTTGCGAGAGGATACGAGGCTGGCAATCCTTTTCTCAATGCTTTTCTCAGGTCAACATGCGATGAAATAAAATAAAAACTCCAAGATTTTTTAATAGCTGAATGTGTTATGGATTTTGGATCACGAATTTAATTGAAACAAAAGAAAATCGTTTTGCAGGCCTAGGCCTTTAATTTTGTATGAAATTCCATTACGGCGATCTCTCGTCTCACCGCGCCTGAAACGTGGTACGAGTATGTAATTCGAAGGATAAAGATCAAAACGTCAATATGTTATTGCATGTTTGAGAAAACATGATTCACAATCCGTTGGTCGGTGAATGTTTTGCTGGGAATGGCAGTAGAAATTATTAAACATGTGTTTTTGTGTGTTTAAAGAAAACTTAAACGATATATATTTTGATACGCTTTCGAGACTGAAAAAGGAAAGTGTTTTACCAATTATTTTTGTCATTTGTGAACTGTAAACACACTGGTACCTACAACCTAAAGGTACAGAAGGTACACTGCCTAAGTGATGACGTTAGCTGTCATTTTTTGCAATAGGCAATCATATGGTGAGATCGGGTTGTTAACGTACCATATAACTGAACATCCAAAAATATATTTTAGTTCCTAAGTTTGTTATCGAAATTATCATCTATTTTAGAAATAATAAGATGATATATTACGTTAATAATGTGCGGTCAATCAAATTATCTTGTACGACGTACAACAGAACGTATATATGAAACGTCATTGTGTGCATACGCTGTGCGGCTACAGCCCTGACACGCTAGACCAGCCGGTCAGGATGGTCCTGCACGGCTATCACGCGACGGCGCGCGAGCTCTCGATTTTTCTCGCACTATCCGTCTCTCTCTTATTAGAACACTTAGAACAAGAGGTGCGAGAAAAATCGAGAGTATGACGCGGCCGTCTCATGATAGCCGTGCAGGGGTTCTAATCCCAGTAAGGGCATTTTCTATGTACTATCGACAACACAGCTAACTGACCATCCGTGCACTTTATGTGCATTGTAATAAGGTTCTAAGTCCCCATACAAGCTTTGCTTAGTTTGGGACTAGGTCGATTTGTGTAAGATTGTCCGCAAATATTTATTTTATTTATTTATAAACACAACAGTTTGGTCACGAGTCATAAAGGAATTCAGAAAATTGATTTGTATTTACAGTCGTTCTCTCAATTATTAATTTAATGAAGTGGTAGGTACTACGTAGTATCATATCGCCCAATTGTCTTCAATCTACTTTAGAAATGGTTTCGACAGATCCATCAATGTGTACTACTATTAATTTGAGTGCAACAAGCTAACATTGGACTAACAGTTAAACTACATAATATGTAGTTCAACTGTTACTGTAATATTATTACTGTCTACACTTGATTGCATTGCGGTAGGACAGTAATAATAGTAAACGCAGTATTCGTTTATGGTTGTTATTACTAGTTATTACGCCATTTGGGTTTAAAGTTGGTCTTAGTTAGATGTTGAATGCTCAATTTCAGAAGCTTAATGGCAGTTAAAAAACTTAATAAATGATACGATCTCTGAAGAAATAGGAATTACTTAACCTTTTCCGTCATTTCAAAAACAAGCTTTTTGGTTTAGGAAAATGATCACAATATTTTCTCCATTACGGATCACTTTATTTACCGTTTTTAGAAGTAAATGTCGCAATCAACGATTAGGTTTGTCAATTTTGTCCACTATCCACTTCTGTTTACGCAAGTACGTTGTACTAATTCCAATTAGTTTTATATTAATTACTTTATGACAAGTAATGATTAGGCAGCGGACTAGCAACAGTCAAAACCGATATTACGTATGCTTTAAATGTGTACGAAGGTTATCAATTAGAAGCATGCCTAAATTATATAACGCATAAGTATAGAGTTGCTGCAAATGGGCAAGTAGGACCGAAACTAACGACTTTACAATCAGAATAATGGTAATGGTTCTTTGTGAGGCCTGATGTATTGGCGGTGATTAAAACATTATTATATAGTGCAAACAGCTTGCGTAATTCATCAATCTTGGATAGACCCGTTCGTTAAGTATCCGGTTAGTTTTTGATTGACGGATCAATAATCCGAGAATTTCCTAACGGACGCGCGCCGTGCAACAAAAGAAATAATTGGTTAATGTTATTGTAATGATATAAGGCTTGAATTCGTTTCTTAATACACATTGTCAACAAAAACTGCGTAATCTAGTGCAAAATTCTTATCAGCGTCTTTTACTAATATTTTAAAAGGTAAGGTTTGTTAGTTTGGGGCGCAGCGAATGTAGGTGGTAATCTCCGGAACTAGTTACCCGATTTCAAAAAATAACAATTTTATCCCGCGGTTATACTTACTTTCTATGTTATACGTGGGCGGAACTGCGCGGGCCGCGAGTATACTGTACCCAGTTTTGTATGATTATATATATTCGTATACCTACGGCGGTAGACGCTAGTCATTATCATCATCTTCTTATTTAAGAGCTAAGCTCTTGTCGGTGTAGCTCAAAGTAGGCCAGTCCAAAGTGGGTTTCCATCTACTGCGATCCCACGCAACCACTTTGACATCTCGATACGACCTAACATCAAATCTCTTTTTGAGTCATCTACCATTCAAAATTCTAATCAATCAATCAATCATATCTAATTTAATAGTGACCTCAATGTGAAATCTGGCCTACCTGTGAGTGTTGAGGGGAGATGTGAGCCTAAGGAAGTAGCGGAGGTGTTTCGCGAACACTTCACTGTTATGTCCTTATTGAATGATACACCGCCGGCATCGACAGTAGCGTCAGTTCCGGGGTACTGAGAAAAAGTGCGAGACCTGCATTTTATAGCAGCAGATATTGCCAAGGTCATTAGTAGAATGCAGAGGGGCAAGTCTCCCGGAAATGATGGCCTAAGTATAGAAGACTTTAAGTACGCTGGTGTTCACCTGCCACGGTTGCGATGTTTTTAAATATGTGTATTGGTCACTCATATTTGCCTGCTAGTCTTATGAAGACCATCGTTTTCCCTATTGTAAAAAATAGGACGGGGGACTTATCCGATAAGGCAAATTATCGCCCGATCTCGCTTGCCACAACCACCGCCAAGATACTCGACCGCATGCTTGACTCCATATTAGAAAAACGGCTAAATATTCAGGACTCCCAAAATGGGCTTCAGAGCGGGTCTATCAACTGAAAGTGCCATTTTGAGCCTCAAGCATACTGTCGGGTATTACACAGCAAGAAAAACTCCAGCACGTCTAGCACACGACGGCCGCGACATACTCTCGATTTTTATCGCACTATATCTCTTCTTCTAAGTGTTCTAATAAGAGAGAGACGGATAGTGCGAGAAAAATCGAGAGAGCTCGCGCGCCGTCGCGTGCTAGCCGTGCAGTATCTATACGCCTGCTTCGTGGACCTATCCAAGGCATTTGATAGGGTCAATTATAACAGGTATTCAGTCTGATTGTATTGGAATCATAAAATATTGGTACATCAATCAAAAGAACCAGGTGAAATGGGGGGATACTTTATCTGAAGAGTACAGACTGGAGTGTGGAGTACGGCAGGGAGGAATAACATCGCCGGAACTCTTCAATTTGTACATCAATGACCTTGTGGGTGCACTCAGCAGCATGCATGCGGGGTGCTATATTGAAAATAAATGTTTCAATAATTATGTTAAAATCAAATAAAAAATATTGTCAAGAATCATATATCTGAAAATCAGACCTTATTGTTTCTTAATCTAGTCAGAACGGCGTTTAAAAGCACGCGATAATTTCCAATGCACAGCCTTAACGCGAGTTGCACCAACCTACGATTACAGACCGATCAACGTTAAATATGGCCCCGGCAGCTGTCATCACGTAGAAACTTGTCAAACTTTCTATACATTCCGATTTTAACGAACATTACTTACGAATACAGACGGTTTGGTGCAACTCACCCTTTGATTAATGATTAGTCCAGTCCATTATTTTTATGTAACAAGTGGGATAGGGAGTGAGTTTGGCGAGTATATAATTTGTAATGTGGAAATAAAAGAATGCAATTCGCACAAACCTGAGCGGTTACAGGGTAGAGTAGTAGGGCACATCGGAATGTCATCTTGCTCATATTTCGAGCCCCTGGGAAGTACTTCCACCACGCAGAAGAGCGCAGCCATTTCTGTAAGCATATGGTTGCGTGTTCCAGGCCCCTATTTCACCAAGTTCACAATTGTCACCTGACAACGACAATTCTCCGTACATTGCTGATTCCACAAGTAACCCAGCTACCACCTTAACTTCTAGAACAAGCAATGCATGGCGAATTGTCAGTGTCAGGTGACAATTGTCAAGTTGGTGAAATAGGGGCCAGGTGGTGAGTAAGGTCGCCAGAGCTTCCGAGGAAGCGTTGTGTTGCGAGTGAGAGAACTGCCTGTCAACAAACCGAATCCTGAAATCAATAAAGGGGCATTTTGTGACTACTCTGGGCTGTTATTCGCTACGCGATAATGCGGCTCACCCCGCCGGTCAACCGTCATGAAACTAGACCTCTACCTACGCTTAGTTACTAGGCATCGCGGTGTCAAGTTATATTTGTGAGTGAGCGTTGAGGTGAGCTTAAAACAAGTTACAGAATAGGGGTGCTACAGTATCTGCTTACTATCATGAAGGCCGTATTATTGTTTACCACCGTGGTATAAAAAAACTCTTATCGAATGCATAGGTACTGTAGAGATCGTCTATGCAACCTCTACAGTGCTGGCAGCAGCACTATTCTCAGTCTCTCTCAAATCATGCTGTCTATAAAGCTATATATACAAAACATTTGAATACGTCGAGGAATCGCCCCCGAGACTTTGGCCCACCAAAACTCATGCCTCTCGCAACGTAGGTGCTTGGATAGACGTGTTAAAAGTTTGTGTCTTCTCTCTACCTCTGAGGACCTTCCCACAGTACTTACAAACCAACAAAATATTCAAAAATATAAACACCACGATCTCGTCACGCAATCAGCCGAGTAATCTGTGCATCGACTTTGCAATAATGTGTGCACCGCATTACGAGCACCGTGATCCAATTCTGCACCCAACCGCTGGGCACTCTTACGTCGAGGAAGCCACGCCCTGTGTCTGACACAACCAGCAAGTAGTGTGACAGCAAAACGTCGTATGTCACTGAAATCTTTAAAAAGATATGGCGATTTGACTTTTTAGGGTTCCGTAGTCAACAAGGAACCCTTATAGTTTCGCCATGTCCGTCCGTCTGTCTGTCCGTCTTCGGCTTAGCTCAGTAACCATACTACTAGAAAACTGTGATTCTGCATGGATATATGAATCAATCACACCGACAAAACAGTACAATACAATTTGGAAAAAGATTTTTTTTTTGGGTACCCCCTACACCTAAAGCGGGGATGTCATTTTTTTTTCACATCTCATGCTCGAAAAGTGTGTCATATTAGGCTTAGCAAGCGGGGCTAAAGTAGTACATTTGCCTCTAGGGAAAATATGTAGACATATTTATGATTTTTAAAACATTTAATTTGACCAATCAAAACAACACCGTATTAAATCCACCAATCACAACTCTTTCGAACGAATATTTGTATTTGCTATCAACTAACCAGAATACAGCTACATATTCTAATCGACCAATCAGAAAACAGAATTCATGTCAAACATTAGGTGTTTTTAATCCGTAAAACACAATCATTAAAAAAATAAAACGCCTCTGAACGTCAATAGCCGCGTCCAAACGTTCAAGCGTGATTAACTACATACTTGGAATAAGCTTCGAGATTGAGCGGGATAGATGCTCTCTGTCTCGCTTTATCTTATGCCCCGTATGCTGTCTTATGCCCGTGTGCGTTCTGACGTTTGGACGCGGCTATAGACGGTGAGAGGCGTTTATTCGTGGTGCCAATATTTTGTATCTGTGTCAAAGCAGTTTTGAACCATCTTTTCGCCGTGAAATGTATTAGTGATTATGGATGGATAAATCTTCGTTTTTACTATTTTCTCGCTGTCGAAGTGAAAAGTAGAGTGTATAACTCTGGTCTAAAAGCCATATTACCCCTCGAACAATTTAATTTAATTTAATCAAACAAAATAACCATGTCGTGGTAGTATGGCTCATTTTAGCCCCTTGATATACAATCTACTATCTCTTTTCAAACTCATGGTGTGGGATATCGTTGGATAGCTCGTTGAGAAATATTATGGGTTTTCTAAAACCATTTTTCAAATCAGAGATTGGTTTGCGAGATATTGGGCTTTAAAGCCCTAATTAGTTCGAGTCATGTGTCGTCGTCGTCGCCCCCCCTGCCGGCTTAATGGCTACTACGGGGGATGTGAAAAAAATCGTGGTAGTATAATGAATTTACAAGGAAAACTATCACGAACAAGTAGGCATAAGTAGTTACCGAGTAATAGTCGACCAACTTAATGTGTAATTGAAAAGGCCAATTTCCGAACAAATTCGGCAGACGCAACCGCACCGCACGTCGACAGACAGGCAACTACGGAACCCTACACTGCGCGTGGCCCGACACGCACTTGGCCGGTTTTTTCAATGTAGAGTACTTGCTCTGGCAATGCACGTAGGTTTTTTGTTCGTAAAGAACGTGACGAATGTTGATGCTTCAGCCGATTCTGGATTGGAATCTTTTCTGCTAACTAGGTATATATATGTTATTCATTTCGCATTACTCTGAAATATTCTCGAGTGCGATTATTTTCTTCATAATACATTATACATTTTCTACATATTAGGCTGCTTGTTGGTGGACCACCACTAAGCTAAGCCATGTTTTGACATAAATTTGCCACCCTAAATGCTATGTATCACCACTGTATCACTTGGTATGGAAATGTAACCTGTGACGAAAAAAATTTTAGTCGCCTTCAGAAATTAACTACAAAATGTACCCACTTCTAACGATTTATAACTCGACTGATTCTACCGATTTGATATAAATAAATAATAAATAGTCATTTATTTCAGATTTTCATCCATATACACATTTAAATTGCAAAAAAATAAATATTAAGTTAATCAAAATAAAATCAATAAAAATAAAAAATAAATATGCCATGAATACAACAGTAGTCACATACAATTTTTTCATTTGCACTATAGGGTTACATAGATACTACCTAATTACATACATGTAAGACTTAATCTGGAAATCGCACTCATATTTTACAAATGTACCTACCATATATATATTATAGGCACCGATTCAATTTTTTCGCGCGATTCCATTCAGTCATATCCTGCGCATACATTTTTTATTAGGTAGGTATACGAATATCTTATTTATATATCACTCACCAGTCAGCGATCTATAAGCCATGAAACGAGTCAATAAAATGTTGGTTGTCTGGAAGAGATCGCTTTAAAGCGATAAGACCGCCTGTTGTTACCATTATTTATTAAGCTAATTTTTTGTAAGATGTTTCTCTCTTGTGATGCAATAAAGAGTATTTACTATTATGTTTGTTCCATATCTCAGGACCATGGGGTCCCGGATTTTGGAAGGCATGCGTGGGGCCGAAGCCAACAGCGCAGAGGCCCTTTAAAACAAATATAATATAAAGCGAGGAAATTATTATAAAATAAGTTTGTATATTCTTATCGACATTTTAATAGAGATTTGAATAGAGGTTGTGCATGTTACCAAACAAATGAAAGTTACATCACACTAATGCATCGAAAAAGAATGAAAAAGTTACTCGTACACGAAGCAAGTCCAAGTTTGTTTTGTTATACCTAATGACCATCATTAATTTTACTGATACGGCTCTTTGCGTCCACACCGCTTCAATTACATGAGATTGAGACTGGACTCTTACAATAATAGGGCCGAGATTTTCTGCTTTCAATTGCTAGTTAGATATCATTGTGAAATAACATATGCACAAGAAACAATTACTGACAAACAGAACAATAGACTGTTGATTAAAAAGTTTGAAGAGTACGATGTACGATTGATTTAATTTGTACCTTCCAGCGCCTCTCGCACAATACCTACTCCCGCTATTTCTACCACTTCCTCAATTACTGTTAGAAAAAGTAGAGCATTTTTCACGTCGAAATGTTTAATTGTCATATTGTGTAATTTCAGAGGTGTATCGGAACATTTCATTGTAGATGAATAATTGGAATTGTCGAAACGACTATTGTTCGGTTGTGATGCGCGTGCGAACGGGGCGACCCATCTTTTGTTTCGGTTTGTATTGTTTGACGTATCAGTGGACGGTCAGAATAAATAAAGGGTAATTTGGTGTGTTAGAGAACATTCACGACGCTCACTCTTAAGTGAGCTTCCTGATCCCCTGGGTCACTCTTTGCAGGAACTCAGTTTAATGTTACCTGACCTACAGTAATATTTTTAGAGTAATAGTACATTACTATAGAGGCCGGGAAGTAAGGGGTTGCCGTCGGAGTACATATAGACGGCCGAGCGTAGCGAGGTTGTATAGTTATGAGGCCGGCAACCCCTTTTCACGCCGAGGTATGTATAGTGCTTTTCTCAAACATGCAATGAAATAAATTTAAAATCTCCAAGAAATCAAACTTTAATTTTCATGACTGAACGCCGTGATCCTGTGCCACAAATAGTGGAATGGAAATTAAAAAAGACCATCTTGCCGGCCTAGGCCTCCAATTTTGTATGAAATGCATTACGGGTGTCTCGTCTCACTGCATCCGAAACGTTCGAAGCCCATTATGAAGAACACAACGTCAATATTTCATTGCATGTTTGAGAAAAAAATATTTTTTGCATTACCAGCAAACCCAACTTACGAAAATGCTCGGAAAATGTCAAGCTACAACTTGTTACTGAAATGCATAAAAACCATATTAGGGACACTGTTTGACCATAGAATCTTTCGATTTTTCTCGCACTATTACCTCTTGTTCTAAGTGTTCTAATAAGAGAGAGATGGATAGTGCGAGAAAAATCGAGAGAGCTCGCGCGCCGTCGCGTAATAGCCGTGCAGGACCATCCTGACCTGCTGGTCTAGCGTGTCAGGGCTGTAGCCGCACAGCGTATGCACACAATGACGTTTCATATATACGTTCTGTTGTACGTCGTACAAGATAATTTAATTGACCGCACATTATTAACGTAATATATCACCTTATTCTTTCCAAAATAGATGATAATTTCGATAAAAAACTTAGGAACTGAAATATTTATATTTTTGGATGTTCAGTAATGTAGTACGTTAACAACCTGATCTCACTATATAATTGCCTATTGCAAAAAATTACAGCTAACGTCATCACTTAGGCAGTGTACCTTCTGTACCTTTAGGTTGTCGGTACCTACCAGTCTATTTACAGTTCACAAATGACAAAAATAATTGGTAAAACACTTTCCTTTTTGAAAGTCTCGAAAGCGTATTGAAATATGTATCATTTAAGTTTTATGATAGCCGTGCTGGAAGCATAGCTGGCCAGCCAGCTACACAGGTGTGCGAATGCATCCATCTCCCAGCGTTCAACCAACGTTCTGACAAGGTGACAAGGACAAGCATGTGAGTGCGAGAGTGACGGACGTCTTATTTAAACTTTATTGCACAAAACCAAAATAATGTACAAATGGCGGACTCTACCCTACCAGTAAATCATAAGGCCAAAGAGAGACACTTAAAATTGGTGCAGAGTAAATGATCAATGTTTAGAGCGTAGACTTATTAAAACATAATCCTACATATATTATATAATTACATATTATTACTTATATACAAAGATATGATACACTAATATTAGTGCATAAGAGTTTGCATAGCATCCATCGTCCAATATATATATATTGGACGATGGATGCTATGCAAATTCTTCTTCCAGCAGATGCTTACGAAGCATTCGCTTGAAAACTAATTTGCTGGGGCTTGTCTTAAAGGAAGAGGGAGCGCATTCCAGAGGCGGATTGCCTGAACGGCGAAAGAATTTGAAATAAAACCAGTATGGTGAGAAGATATTATAAGTTTGAGTAAGCGGTCGGTGATAAAATGGCAACCATGCTACCTACGCCCGCTGGTTTCTACATTATAGTGATCAGTGATTTTACTTAGCTAGCAGCAGTTGAGTTGGTCAAACTTGGTCGGGCAGTGTAAGATAGAGGTGATACTTTTTAGTTTAAATAAATAAATAAATATTTGGGGACAATCTTACACAAATCGACCTAGTCCCAAACTAAGCAAAGCTTGTACTATGGGTACTAGACGACGATAAACATACTTATATAGATAAATAAATACTTAAATACATAGAAAACATCCATGACTCAGGAACAAATATTCATGCTCATCACATCACACAAATAAATGCCCTTACCGGGATTCGAACCCAGGACCTCTGGCTTCGTAGGCAGGGTCACTACCAACTAGGCTATAGAGGTCGTCAAACGTCGTCGTCGGTCGTTTGCTTACACTTTTTCACCTTAAGGGGCTCCACGCGCTTTTTGGCTAGTTTTGACGAGTTTTGAATTGATATTCCTCCGTCAAAACTATAGATATATTTATGGAACAAACACCTATCGGTTTTTTAGTTCTTTATCTACATTTGCACGAGAGTTTTTTTGAAAATAATTAATATTTTTTTTTTTATGATTTATTCAAACATGGTCCAAAAAAGCTCTGTTTTCGATATTATTATGTTGTTCATGCACTTTTATATATGAAATCTACATATAACTGTTCCTTATTGACGTCTCTAACAACCCACGAGAGATTTTTATTTTATACTCATTTTCACAAAAGTTACGTCCATAAAACTGGTTTTTTGGCCTGAAATTGCCAAAGTTTGGTGCCATATATCCCGAAAACTGTGAGGTTTGAAGTAAATATGGGATACTATTTCGGTAAACCTCGTTGTTGTTAATACGATAAACCATAAAAAACACAAATAAACCGACAGTTATAGATCGAAGGTCATTGGCAGCTAGGAGCCCCTTAAGAGGGAAGAATAGCTTTGCAGCAGCTTTTTTGATGAAATTTCCATTTCGGGAGAATGTATGTATGTATGTAAGCACTTTATTGTACACAATAACAGGTTAAAGAATATACTTACATGTCACACAATAGATCAAAGTACAAAGGCGAACTTATCCCTATAAGGAAACGGTGTCCACTAACTAAATCTTAACAAATCAGTTTGATTTTGACGTCGATTGCTTCAGTGTCATATTGTAGGTTTGTAGGTTTCGCTTTTTAAAAAAGTTTTTGAGGTTCCAATTAAGTTTTTTATAGCAAATTTTGAAAAAGTAAAAACCTATAAACCTAGTATTTCATTGTGTCAATAACGTACAAAAAAATCATTAATTAAGATTGGATAATATTTAAAAGCGGAAAAATACTTTTTCATTTTGTATCGACGAGTACGTAGTATCCTTCCCATTTAATACACTGTAGAAAGAGGGAAATATATATATATATATATATATATGAACAACCCTTGGTTTTACAATATTTTCTACTGTCAAACTGCAACCATACAAGAACATATCTTTGACGTCTACTATACATGATTATAATGTTAGCACCTTAAATTGATGTCTTGTTTCTTTACGTTGTGAAAATGTATATTTAAATAAGTGTTAATAAATAAATAATAAATATTACGGGACAATCGTACACAACTCGATCTAGTCCCAAACTAAGCAAAGCTTGTACTATGGGTACTAGACGACGATAAACATACTTAAATAGATAAATAAATACTTAAATACATAGAAAACATCCATGACTCAGGAACAAAATATTCGTGCTCATCACACAAATATATGCCCTTACCGGGATTCGAACCCGGGACCTCTTGCTTCGTAGGCAGGGTCACTACCAACTAGGCTAAAGCGGTCGGCGGTGTTAAGGCTGCACATTCGAAATTTTCGTGAAAATGAGTTGTTTTGTAACCGTTTTATACATTATAACGTAACATTTTTGCCGTAGGAAAAAATATATCATTATCTGCAAGATATGCGACGGGTCATAGTTTTCGTAGAAATCCATTTTAACAATAAAAATTAGAGAAAAAGAAATCTAAAGTCACCCCAATTTTTTCACTTGTAAGCATTTTACTGCTCCATTATTTATCAGAATAATATGAAATTTTATAACTTTCTTCATACAATAATGAACAATTTACTTACTTTCTTAATTTTCTTAAAAAATTATCTCGTTTTCTGAAATATTCCGCCAAAGTTCCTACGCCTCCCCGTTTTCGTCCATACGGTCAGTGCGGGACGAGACACGTTGCATGACGGACCTGTGTCAATTTGCGCTGCGCCGAAATTTTTAAATATTAGTGGAAATTGTGGACTATATTTGTTGCATAGAGTGCACAATCCGTTTTGTGATTCGTATAGTAGGTAACTAATAAACATTTGCGTATAGTTTAGATTTTAGTGACAGATAATTTTGTTGCATAGAGTGGACAATCTATTCCGTGGTTTGTAAAGTAGTAAGTACTATAGACAAGACAGCTGACTGACCATCCGTGCACTTTATGTGCATTGTAATAAGGTTCTTGTATAAATACAGGCTGGTCAGTTAACTGTGTTGGCGTTTGTACCTAATTAACATTTACGTAGGTATAGTTTAGATTTTGTTTTTAGTTCATGATGGGAAATAATAATAATAATAATAATATTTGTTTTATTTCAGGCCAGTTTGCCCATAGATTGTTAGTAACATACAAACTTACGATACTAGAGTTAGTACGTCTTAGCTTAGGTCTCACAAATTTTTCAATAATTATTTTGGGTCTTTGGGGTTAAATAAGCGCAGGAGGAAAATACGTAATATCAAGAAATTTTACAAGAGAAGAGGAAGAAGAATACACAAGTAAATACCTATTCTATCAAAGTATCAAATATAAACTAAACAGTATCAAAATTGGGAAATCGCTAAAACCAGACATTTTATTAGTAAATATATTTACAATATCTATTGCTTAGGATCATGAACAATTATATAAACAATATTGTTTTATCTGCTCGTATTAATGACTGTCAAGTGTTAATAGAATAAGTTCTAATAAAAATAGTGGGCTTGGCAAATATTGTAAGTACCTACCTATGGGTTGCACGCCAACTCCAAGTTCGATACAGAGTTATTATTTGACATGAAACAAAGTATGGTTTACGTACAAATAATCTATAAGTATATATTTACCCGAGGCCGATTTCTGTACAGTCAGCATAATTTAGTTAAAAGCAGCCAAGTTAGCCAATATATCGGAACGTACATTCATCGACATAATCTTTGTTACTATAAGTAGGAGTAAGGAATGTGTTACGATATATTTGGCTTCTTTGGATGCTACTAACTATCTGATGCTGACTGTACACGGCATCATCATCAAATCAAGGAAGTAGAACGTAATAAATATACCGAAAATTAGTTTAAAACTTAACAACCTTACACTTATACAAAAGTTAACGGACAGACAGACACACTTTCACATTTATAATATTAGTATGGTGTATGGATATGGAAGTATGGATAGTATGGATTATATGTCTTTCCCGCTCACGGGACAATGATGTCCCGGACCTTTGGGAGGCGTGCGTGGAGCTCCGAGCCAACACGTAGAGGCCCTTTTGACAATTTAATGAAATGCAAGGAGTACACCAAGCGGATGATGGACGCACACAGAAACAGCACCCGCTGCTGGGGTGTCTAAGTCTATTGCTAGTTGATGGAATCTAAATAAAACGGGTTATTGGGTGAAAATGATGGACTAGTAGCTGGGCTATTGGATGAAACATCGGACGCCTGCCCACTAAAACTGTTTCACATTTTATCTCTGGCAGACGTTGACTCGCTAACTGCTAGATAGGCCCCTATTAATAGCGACATTAAAAAATGGCCTAAGGGCAACAGTAGGTATGGATTACTATTATTACCTTTATATCTTTTTCGCACTATCCGTCTCTCTCTTATTAGAATATTTAGTAACAGAGGTATAGTGCGAGAAAAATCGTAAGTATGTCGCGGCCGTCTAGTGCTAGGCGTGCTGAGGGCCTACCGCGAAACGAAACCGAACTTCGTTTGTGTATCTCCCTCTCTGTCGCGCTTGCTAGTTCGAGCGACAATGAGAGTTATTCGAACGAATTTCGTTTTCACTAGCACGGCTAGCACGAGACGGCCGCGACATACTCTCGATTTTTCTCACACTATACCTCTCTTTCCTAATGTTCTAATAAGAGAGAGACCGATAGTGCGAGAAAAATCGACTGTTTGTCGCGGCTGTCTCGTGCTAGCCGTGCTGACGGAACTACACTAATCGTAAGTAAATAGTATTATAATAGTAGGGACATAATTTTTGAACTTAATCAATTATGTAATTTATGTATGACAAATATCACGTTTCAATTAAGCATGACGAATGTCACCCACCCACGTCCACCCTTGCATTGGTAACGATGCGCGATGACGCGTCTGTAACTTAATCTATGTCACACTTAATAAACGACGGCGGCGCGGGGAGAGGGTCGAGGCTCCGCCCATACGCTCAAGGACTTTAGGGGGTATACAAGCCTTAACAGGTTTTTTGATGTCGTTTCAGATGCGGCGCCAGGCTCGGATCTCGTGCGGCGGCGCGCTGGTCGGCCGCTCCGCATCTGCGTTACAAGGTACGTAAGGGCATCAGGACAATGTGGTGGAATGAGATGAACCTAAAGTCTTTCTCCATTTGACGCATACGAGCTGAAATACCGAGCACCTGCGATCAGCTACAATTTTGTAAACGGTGTACTCACGTGCTCGTTGTGTGCTCGTAAATAAGATCGACTACGTGAGCCGCACCAGGGCAGATGAACGACAGCAACGCCAGAGTTGATGCAGTCGTCCTGACCAAATTCGGTCAGAAGAGTATAAACGGTGCCCGCGAGGAAAGGAAAAGATTTTAGCCACGCATTCCTGAGGTCAGGAAAAAAATACATAAATCAAATTAAGCAAAAAAAAACATTGTTTTTAAATAAGTCGGTTTTGTAAATAAAATATGGATAACTATATAACTACTAGCTTCTGCCCGCGACTCCGTCCGCGTGGAACTCGTTTATATCGTAGCTCCATACAAACTTTCACCCCCCACTTCATCCCCTTGGGGGATGATCTCCGGGATAAAAACTATATGCTTCCCCCGGACTCAAACTATCTCTATACCAAATTTCATCAAAATCGGTTAAGCGGTTTAAGCGTGAAGAGGTAACAGACAGACAGACAGACACACTTTCGCATTTATAATATTAGTATGGATCTAATGTCAAAAAAAGGACGAATTAAGTGAGTGGTAGATATATTGTAGCGACGCGGAACTTGACTTGGTTATGCGCGTGTTCGATCTAAACGGCTGCCCGGCATCGTTTTTGCACCCCGCCCCCATCCCTGCATAATGTCAATAGCACCCATTCTGTGGGGCTTGGTTTTTGCGTTCGCACACTTTTCCTTTTTCCGCCCCAGTCCAAGTTGGCTCAGTTCGGGTTGCACAGGGCGGTTCCACAACACTTCGGGAGCTCAAACACCGCGAGCCATCCGGTTGCCTCTTGGACACTGCAACTACGCGTCATTGCTCTAAATAAAACTATTCTGTAGCCATTAGCCGTCGTCTAAATCTAAATATTGGCATTACTTAAGTTCGAGTGACAATGCAATATTATGGTACCGCCGAGCTGATCTGATGATGGAGACAGATTGGCCAAAACAACTCCTATCCTACTCAAGTTAAACCCGTGTTTGGGCTTATTGTAGCTTTCTTACCGAATAATTAATGAATAGGCAAACAAGTACAGTCGACAATAAAACCTTATACCTATCAAAAAACAATTTTTAGACAGAAGCTTATTGAACGGATTGTTAACAATGTTTTATTTTTTACATTTCAGTTTGGCTGTGGCTACTGATATACGTATTCCAGAACGAATTTCGAATATCGAGGTCCATCAACCCGGGAGTATGTACACTTTCACTACTACTTACTTAGTTTAAATTAACGAATACTCAAAAATATTTTTTCTTTCACTTTCCATATATAAATATATAAATAAATATTTATAATATCAGCTGTATATCACCTTGTGTAAGTACAATATATAATTAGGTAGAACATAAGTTGTCCTTACAAAATTTGCATCTTTTTCAACCACTGGCTGGTATCTGATTGGTATTGTAATGTTAGTTCGATGATAAAAGTCCTTTCATACCATAACATTTTCTCAAAAACGGTTTTTGCGCTGTGATCAATATTTAATATTTAATGTCGTAATAAAAAAATAAACTCATTATCCAAGTAGTATCCAGAAATTTTATTCCTAATCATCTTCCTAATCTAAATTATCATCATCGTCGACGGCGTCTTCGATGGGGGCTCCGTTTAGTACAGGCGTCGGAGCATACCTACACCGCAAACACAGTAGCAGGCAATCCCTGCTTTACGACCGCCGCATCGCACCCCAAACCCGACTTGTTATTGAACACCCCATAATTTTAAAAAAAAACATACCGCTTCTGCCTCGATCAATTTGGGTGTGTTCGAAATTGGCAACTCTGAATAGGCAATAAACCATAACTTACTCTGTCAAACCGTCTCATTTCCAGTACTTGGACTTCGACAACCTCCCCGAGACGAACTTCACGTGCGCGGGCAAGGTCATCGGTGGTTACTACGCAGACCTGGAGACCTCGTGCCAGATGTTCCACGTGTGCACAGTGGGCCAGCAGGAGGAGCCCATGGACATCAAGTTCCTTTGCCTGAATGGCACCGTTTTTGATCAGGTCACACACCTTGCTATGTAATAGATGTTCCGTAGACCTAAGAAGTAGTTCCGTAACTCTTCGATCGAGTGTTAGGACAACTCAACTGTCATTTTCCGATACAAAAATGGCATTTAGATCTACCTAACGTCCGTAAGAAACGTTACTTAATCGACCTTGAATTTCTCTTATGGCAAAAGTTCCAACAATGTGACGTGTCATGTTGGTCTCAACGGCACTGTTTTTGGACAGGTACTAATGAGAGATGGGTAAAATACTAACTTAAAGACTTACCAGATGTTCCACGTATGCACTGTCAACAGAACATGCATTGACATCAAAATGATCAGGTAACACAAATAGATTGATGGATATAATTCCAACCTCTATACCTCGCACTAGATATTCTATACATACAGTTATATGTGTCTATCGTGGGTCAGCACTGGTAGCAGCACTATTTTTGATCACATTCGTTCCCAAAAAGGCTGCCTGCCCCTTTTTGGGAATGGGGCAGCAAATAGGGGCAGGCAGAGCAGTTCCAGTGCCACTTTTAGCATAAATGTGGGTATAAAAGATAGTGATAGGTTACGACACCCACGGGAAGAAAGGGGGTGGCGCAATTCTAACCGGACACCACACTCGGGCTATTTTTTACCACGTAACACAATTTTTTGACAAAGTGATGGATGGGTACGATTTAATAGGTATCTTCAACAACAAATCGAGGCGATCGCTGAACACACCACCGTGACTCCTCGTTTCAGATATTTTGCGTATTTATTATGGTTTTGCAGAAAACTCTGTTGCATTTGAATTGTATGACGAACAAACCAAGTTTATCAGAATTGTAATATTGCCAATTAATTATTTATTTATTTAAACTTTATTGCACAAAAGAAAAGTTATCGTACAAAAGGCGGACTTAATGCCAAATGGCATTCTCTACCAGTCAAACCTTAAGGCAAAACAGAAAAGATTGTGGGCAGTGCAAATAACAACAGTTAATGCAATATGTGCGCGCAATTATGGAACAGTTAATTTATTAGTTACCAAATCAAGTATCAAGATAAGGACATCATACTAATTTAAGACGTTTGACACTGTACTGTATTGTTGCCATATAAATAAGGCTCATCTTTCCATGGCCAGACCCTAACAAGTGTATTTCCTTGTTTTCAGGAGACAAGAGTATGTGAACGGGTGGATGAAGTAGATTGTACAAAGTCTGAAACGTTTTATAGTTTAAATTTAGAATTATATGGGAGCACTCTCGCGCCTCCTGTAATACAGCCAGACCAACCGAAACCTCAAGGAGAAACGACTGAACGATCAAATCAGCAAACCAAACCCAGTAAGACAGTAAGCCCCGCAGCTCCGCCTGTAGAGGAGTCCCATGCACAAAGTGATAAGACACATGGAATCCAAGCAGAAGTTGAAGATTCAACTGAGGATCCTGTACTAGATACGAAAAAGGAAGAGCAACCAAATAAACATCATTATCTCCCAACTAGTTCCGGGTTTACATCGCCTGGACATGAAGAACCCAACGAAGGTACAGGTATAACTTAAAAAAGTTTTTGTCAAAAATTTCATTTTTGGTACATGCTTTTATTGCCATCATCAACTACTCCTTGAGACGATTTTAACGAGCCCAAACTCAACGGTATTACGTTGATTAAGTAATTAATTCCCATGGCCATCTTCTGTCTCCATTATCAGATCAGCTCGATAGTGCCATAATATTGAATTGTTATCCAAACTATACTTATACCCAAAATTTCAGCTCAATCTGTCACCGGGAAGTGGGTCAAATTTAACTTGCAAGATTTAATGAAAAACATCGGGACAGGTGAAAATAAATAAAAGCTAGTAATTAGCTAAAATATCTTAAATTCTTTTCAAACAACATATTGTCTATAACGAATTATTTTCTTCAGAAAATCAAGAAGAGGAGGAAATAGACAGCGAAAATATTGACTACGAAGATGATTATGCACACTCTACTACTACCACCATCTCGCACGCGCCAAGCACCACGAAACCATGGACGACGACAACAACAACAACAACTACTACTACTACTAGAAAGCCACAACCTACTGAAACGTTCACTTCATCGACTTTGTACCGGGAACCACCTTCTGCGCCGTATTTGCGTCCATCACAGACCCCCCCGTTGTCGTCGCTGTCTCCCCCGTCCCACGCTTCTTCGTCAGCCTCAGCACCAGCGGTGCCTACTTCTGACCCTTCACTCCTGTCTCCACAAGAATTTATCTACCGACATCGAGGACCCGGTTCGGAAGCTATTTCATTCCAGCGCCAAAGTTTTCGTCCTGCAGACGGAGTTTTCATTACGCACGCTCCTCCTCATCAGTACGATCATTTCCAATATGAATCTTCTCGTACCGCACCAAGACCGGCGCCTTTTATGCAGAAACCACAGCCTTTTAGACCCACTACATTAGACCCACGGGATCAGCTATTGCGTCCGGGACCTACT
Organism: Epinotia bilunana; assembly: GCA_947049275.1. Classification (NCBI taxonomy): domain Eukaryota; kingdom Metazoa; phylum Arthropoda; class Insecta; order Lepidoptera; family Tortricidae; genus Epinotia; species Epinotia bilunana. The sequence continues at coordinate 23,824,128 of OX346259.1, read as the reverse complement.
TCACAACCATCGGAACGCCACGAAATGACAGTGAAGCATAAACTGCAATCTCAAACTTACCTGCCCCTGCCGGCACAAAGGCCTTTGCCTTTTGATCCATTCTATTACGATCGAAAGAGGAGCGACGAAGCAATTTTGCCAGAGAACGAGTCAACTCTCGCTGCGCGATCAGTTGCTCCACCGCACGCGCCACAGAACAAACCAAAAAGCCCCCCGCGGGTTATAGTCACTGCTAGTGCATCCGTCAGCGATAGCAATGGAAAGAGATTAAACTACACTGTCGGCAATGTCGTCAGTGCAGTGAAGCCAATTGTGCCAATAAACTATGACGACTACAAAGAGTCAGATCTTATATTTGATCCATTCTTTCTCGATGTGCCAAAATTACAAAAACGTAGAAAGACTAGATCGAATCAGAAGAGAAGAATATTTACTGTTCCCGCGACAGCAACCATATCATCTGAATTAGTAACTAGCAAGAATTTGGTAACCGCAGCTTCAGTGAGGTCTAAAGCTACAACTACAGGGAGTGTGACAACAACATTACCCACCACTACCACTGCGGCGTGGAACCCGAACGATTACGTCGACGACAACTACGAGCCGCATGCTTACCTACAATCGATGCCTCCGCTCGCTATTCTTCATCATGAAAGGAATAAATACGATAAACAGGAGGGAAAGCCTCTGAAAGACTCAATAAAGGATAAATCCAATGGCGATGACTCGAAACGAGGAGATCGGTTGGAGCTTGTATCGTGGCCGACGTCTGTAGCGCAGACAACTTCTAGTCAAAGTATAGGCCCGAGCGCGGCGCCCCCCGCCGCCGCGCCGGCGCCCCCCGCCGCCGCGCCGGCGCCCCCGCCGCCCCTCGAAGCGCCCGCTCGCGTGCTTCTGGGCACCACGCACCACTGACTGTCGGACTCCTGCCTAAACGAATTATTTCACATTAGATAGGTTTAGATAGCCAAATTTCAAATTGTTCAAGTACATTAGTGTTGTTTCTAGCGCGCACTGAAACATTTGTCGCAAACTAATGATTTTATATACGCCTCTTGAGACAGGGTCAACCATTTAATTAGATTAAAATATTTATGTCTTCATACTACGTGTACGACTTCTGTAAATAAAAATGTATTATCCAAGTTGATGATGTCAAAATATACCCTGTAAGCTATAATTAAGAAAGAAAGTCTGTAAATATTTTACAAATATACATCATGTTTCTGTAAACAACGTTTTTCTACTTATACCTATATCTCTTTCGTTATGTATAAATCAAAAATAAAATAAAATTATTTACGACTCAAATAGGCCACATGAGCAATATCATATTACTTTTTTAATTTATTATTCATTCTCGACTCAATATCTTCATCGACGTATCAACGCGGGTTGCACCGGACGTGGTCTTGGATAACTGACGTCTCAGCTAGTTGTCAATGGAGATCTTAGAATAAGGTTTAAAATGGGAAAGCCTTGGAGACCAGCCAAAAATAATGACTTAAATACCTCCTAACTCCTCCTCCCGCTGCATCTCGGCTGTACCCCTGATCTGAAGCAGGCGTAATGGAACCAAACTTGATATTTAATATTACATTACGTACCTAGGGCGGTGAATTCGTGAATGGCCCAAATCGCAGGTGTTCGTGGCCCGAACCGAAGGTGAGGTGAGATAAGTACACAATTTTACGTCTTCATATGGCCACAATGCGAATTTTACCGTACGCGCAGCGTGCAGTAAAACTCGCATTATGGCCAGGTGTGACGTAAAATAATTAATTAATAGTAAATTGTGATACAGTCAACATCAAAAGTAACTACGCAATCGAAGGCGTCAAAAGTTCTTATTCCCATTTAATAAAGACTTGCCATCTTCGTTAGCATAGCTACTTTTGATGCTGACTGTACAAGTGAGGATGGATGGGAATGTTGATAACTACATCAGAGGCGGAATTGTTCACGCGAGCCGCAGGTGAGCATGATAAGAGAGCCGAGGATGTAATTATCAACGCTCACGCGTTTCATGAGACATTTTTCAATACATTTTGCGAGGAAAAAATCCTTTTCATAAGATGAAAATGTTATTAGCCTGCCAAGTTATTGTCTTTACTTAATGATGGCAACAGGTTTTTACTCACATGTTGTACATCGCCAAGAATGGCCAGTGGCGTCCATCCTATTTTTCCCTTTTCTAGTCACCACGAGTCTACATTTTTAATAATAACCAAACACGCATTAAGGCTGTGCATTGGAAATTATCGCATGCTTTGAAACGCCGTTCTGACTAAATTAAGAAACAATAAGGTCTGATTTTCAGATATATTCTTGACTATATGATTGTTTATCTGATTTTATCGATACAAAAATTTGCTCGATAGAAAAAAAAAACCAAAGTTGGGTCTGTATTTTCCTTTTTTTACTTAGCCTACTCAAACGATACATTATTTTACGACACAATCAAGTTAATACTATAGTATTTTATCTCATCTAAAATCTCACTTTATGAAAGGACCATGCGTCAAAATGGAAACCAACAGCACTGAGAGTTATGTCATTGAATAGGTCTTTAAATCTTCTTTATTTCATTGTATAGGGACAAAGTCGAATTCAATTGCAGAACGAAGATATTCGTATTTTAGCCACAGTGAGTAAGTACGCTCTATGAAAAAACGCATTCGGAGAGTATTCATATTTAATATTCTGGAGGGTAGTTATGACAAAATGTACTAGTGATGAAGGCACATCGAGCGTGGCATTAATTGGGTTTGGTTCATATTTTATTATTAAAACTATTAATTAGCTACAAAAAACATGTTTATTTGACACACCAATCTTACCCTAAATATAAAAACACAGAGAACCCGTTTTCTCATAGATCATATTCACTTTAACTTAAATATGAATATCTCAGTTCTGCAATGGAATTCAACTCGGTGCCCACAGAACGAATTGAAGTAGATTTAAAGACCTATTTAATGACCTAAGTTTCAGCTTTGTTGGATTCAGGACCAGGCTCCATACAAAGTTGCCCATGATCCTTTAAATAATACTTCTCTAAGTTAGGTATTTATCGAAATTTGAAAAAAAAGTCATTCCCGAAGTGTTACATCTCTTTTCCTCGTGCGCGGAAGGCATCAGCGTGTCTCTGTCTAGGGGGCGTGTTCGACTCAAATCAAGGCATCGCCTTAACAATGTTTACAAATATTTGTGAAATAACCTATAATGGCGCGCAACAGTTTTTTCCGTGAAGTTTGCGCAGTGCGCGTGCATGTGTTAAACCAGAATTAGATGAAATCTCTAAACAGCCAATACAAAACAGAATAAATATTTTCGTTTTAAAATGTTATCTCTATTGATTCATGTAAAATGTTATCAAAAGTAGTTTTACTAAATTAAACGTTTCTATATCATATCCAACAAGAAATAGGAAATCAATTAACAAAAAGAATATAATTTGTTTAGTCGAGTAAGAATCCATTTACTGAGAACTTATAAAAAAGCTGTACATTCTGTACAACCCGGTTAATTTATGAATGCACCGTGTTCATGCACACATCTTGCTGCAAAGTGCCAACGTGACTTAATCGGGATATAACCATAACACACGACTGTCGTAATGTTATAAAACACGCGTGTTTAATAACATTACGACACTAACATACCCAGGATTATGAGCCTATAAGCGACATAATAAGAGGTACGTTACGAGCAAATGTCTTGAAAACATATTTTACAGAACTAATACAGAAATAAAGTTACAACTAAAAACGATATATTTAACATGTTTACAAATTGCCTTAAATAAAGTCCCCCAGCACGGCTATCACGCGACGGCGCGCGAGCTCTCTCGATTTTTCTCGCACTATCCGTCTCTCTCTTATTAGAACACTTAGAACAAGAGGTATAGTGCGAGAAAAATCGGTCGTCTCATGATAGACGTGCTGGTCGGCGCTCTGCGGTAGGCTACGTTTCCTCGCTGTATGGCGATGCCAATTCTTTGACCGAGGAACAAGCCAGCCCTATGGTCAGCCGTGTGCTGGAAGAGCCTTTTTTGGGTCCCGGTATAATTTCTGGGCGTCCCCCACGGCCCAAGCGTCTCTACTGCGAAAGCCGCAAACACATGGTTGCCTGCGAGGCCCGTAAACTTTGTATCAACGGAAAGATAGAGGCTGCTCACATGGTGTAATAATGGGGCTACATGAAAAAACACAGTGTATGGTAAAATTCAACTGGTTATCAAACATTTTATAAATTTGGTCTCAAAATCCGAAGCTACATTAGGGATGTTGAAAAAATATATATGGAAGGGGGTCCCAAATCACACGGGGCATAGGTTATACAGAGCTGCTAGTGCATTATACGTATAGCTTCACTTCTGCGCTTACGTACAGTCCAGCTCCAATATCTACACAGATAACCTTTCAAAAATATATATACAGACTTTATTGTTACTTACATAAGACACGTGTAGATATTTTTGAAAGGTTGTCTGTATAGATATTCGAGAACTCGACTGTACCTATTAACGTTTTGTAATTTTGCATACATTGTTATTTTTAGCAGTTGGCGCGTTTTGCGTGGTGCTAGGTAATTTAGATCACAAAAAAATTGTACCGACATCATCAGTTATTAAATTATTAAAAATATGTTTGTTTCCCGGATCCCGTTCCCTGTCACAGTTTAGGGATATGCACGGCTAGCACAAGACTACGCGCGAGACAGCTCGCACGCCGCCTTGTGCTAGCCCTGCAGCAGCAGCAGCATCCAAAGAGAATATAACCACTAGCGTTTTGATTCGAAAACCGTTGACAGTGCTTGCAAGGCAACAGCAACAAAATGCGCTTATGGTTCTTAACTTGATCCGGAAACCTGACGTGTGCGTTGAGCAAAGAGTAAAGTAAGTATGCGTTGAGCCAAAGAGGTACAGTAAAAATAACACTTCTTATTGTTTTCTTTACCGTACTACTCCAATATATAGAGAAATACTCTGTGGTCTCTTCCTTTGACGTTATGCAGTATATATATATTTATTTATGACGTTATGGTAGTGTCAGTTTTGTAAAAGGTTTTTTATTTTTTCTGTTTTATTTTGATAAATATTATTATTATAATCATGGCATACTTCGATTTAATGAGCGTCAGAGAAATTATCGATTCTGCGTTTGGCGAAACTGATGTAAGTAACAATAAGTTGCAGATACTGAGCGAGTCATGCGGCTCGGTGCTTGCCCTCTCGCTCCGACGTAGGGCGCACTGCTGGCGCTATCACCGCCACTGTAAATTGCGGCTGAGCCCTCAGTCTACTGAATATCGCAAGGTCTACTCTTTTCCCTGAGCTACTACTAACTACACGTTTCACAAATTTTCACCACTGGTATTTAGAAAATACCTTTCATAAATAGAGCCTGAGGCAAAGGCTCTATTTATGGTTTAGGCTCTGCCAGGGTTCCGTGTAACAGGCGGGAGCAGCCAGGAGGGCCTCGTCCTAAACCTACTTAACAAATTAAACTAAACTGCAATATTATGTGCCTTTATTGAACTGGTTACGTTGCATCTTTGATCGCACATATTATCTGATTGTCCACGTGACAACTCTCAGCAACCAATCTATATAAAATAGAAATAAAATATTCAATATGGTTTGCAGAGTAGCTGTCCAGTTGACTTAAATATGGTCGGATCTGTTTTATTCATTCTTGCAAGACGTATGCAACTACTTAAAAGGCACTTCAAAGTTCAAATGTCAGAGATACTCAATAAAGATATACCCAATACGACATACATAGTAACCGAAATAAAAATACACACTAAAAAGAAGAGTGCAAAGTACAAGGCGGGTGTAGCCGCAGATGAATTTTTGCCTTCAGACAAAATACTTACAGGAAAAATAAACCGTTCTACTCGAAAGCGTTCCAGAAAAACTTCCCTACATAGAACTCCTTCGGCGAAGCATGCCGGTGATGACAGTTCATCAGGAATGTCGTCAGATGGAGATGTTTTCACAACAAGGTCTGCAGCCCATAAGCATTCTAGTAAAAAATATACGTCTGCTAGAAATTCTCATGCTGAACAACAACAACAACATGAAGATTATGCTAAAGACATATCTCCAGGTGCACGGCGCAAAGCTAGGAAATATTTAGGTGAAAAACGTACAGCGAAACAACGTGAATCCGGAAAGTATTCTGATGAAATGTCTCCAACTAGACGGCGTAAAATGGCAAAGTACTCGGATGAAACGTTTATAAGCGATCGACGTAAGACTGGAAAATATTCAGATGAAATGTCTTCAAGCAGACAACGTGAATCCGGAAAGTATTCTGATGAAATGTCTCCAACTAGACGACGTAAAATGGGAAAGTACTCGGATGAAACGTCTGTAAGCGATCGACGTAAGGCTGGAAAATATTCAGACGAAATGTCTTCAAGCAGACAACGTAAATCTGGAAAGTATTCTGATGATATGTCGCCCGATGAACGAAACAAGTATTCTGGAATGATGTCTCCAGCCGAGCGTCGTAGAGGTGGAAAGTACTCGGGCCAAATGTCTCCATACGAACGAAGTAAATCTTATTCACCATCTGAGTTTTCCAGTGAAAGTGCAATTAGTGGAAAATCTAGATCTATATCTGAAAAGCGTTTCACTCAAAGAGGTAAATCTGATGAACTACATTCGCAGAAAGATACAGCTGGACGTGGGAATGAGGTACGTGCTCTAGGCCTGGCCTTACTTTAGTGTAAAATATATAATACTATGTAATTAAACGTTCTATGGCCCGTTTCATGAATCTACAAGTCTAAATTAGCATCTCTGAGGGCCAATAATAGACCATTTAACCAGGCAACACAGGTCAAGTGTTTAGACTGTTAAAATTGTTACGTGGAGCTTCGACAAACGGGCCACTGATAGTGATAATATAATAATAATAATCATCATTTATTGATAATGATAAAACATAAAGTACATCAGTATTTTCTAAAGACTAGGAGCTTACTATTAGAGGTAAATAACACGTGCCTGAGCTAGTATACCCAGTGCTTCAGGCAAAAAATAACTAACAATGAAACATTTTATAAATATGAAAAAATATAATACAATGGACCCGATTCTACAGTGGCTTCTAAACTTCCTAATTTTATTTAGGTGTGTGTCGCTCAAACACTTTTGCTATACTATGAGCAGCTGTCATAATCGAATGACAACGCTAATTTGAAACTGACGTTTCTTATTTTAGGCGGTCTATTCACGGGTGTGAAGTTAGCTGCCTAAATGCTATTCTAAATATGTCGTTTTTAATCGGCCGCCTAAATTATGTCTAAATATTAGACAATTTAGTTTTAAGCTAGTTAAGCCATGTGCACGTAGAATCGGGTCCATTATCATTCTTATTAACTAGTAGAGACAGGACCAATATTAAAAAGGATTTAAAATATTCTAGACTGGAAGTAATGGAAGGAAGAGTAGACATGGCGCTCGCCACACCTATGATAATGATGATGATATGGGTGAGCATTTTATATCACTAAAAATCCGAAGATTCATTTGTCCGAAAGCATCATTATTCCGAAATATCAAAATTCCGAACTCCATTTACCGCTTAACGAAAACTTGGACGCAGATTATTAAATAATATACATAAATAGGTTAGGTTAGGTTAGTATTATATCCTGAAAGATCAAAAAAAAATAGCGGAACATGGTTTTCGGAATTATGAAATTCGGAAAAAATATGCTTTCGGACAAATCACTCTTCGGAGTTATGTAGTGTACCCCAGTTTCTTTATCTTCTTGGAAGATTTATAAAAGTAATAAAACTGTATAACTTTTATTTTTCAGAAGAACAGCATGAGAAAATATTTGTGGGTAAGAAACTTAAGCCAATCTGTAAATAACTGTATAGATTGAATATATCGTTTTTGTTTTTATTTCATATTTAATAATACACAGAACGTACTACAAAGAAAGCAGGCAAACCCGCGGGATAAAGAAAGAGAAATTTCAATCTAGACACGCAAGTGAAAGAACTTTTGAAATCGGCACTGTGGTTCCGAAGATTACCCATTACATACAAACTTACAAGGCTAAAATCTCACACTTTTCCTCTTTATAATATTAGTAGGTATAGATATGGAAAGTAGTACTATTACTTATTCTGTGGTATAGATTAAGTATCTGTAGATTACAAAAATATTTTTAGCCAGTTTTGCACAGATTAATCTATGTAGTTCCAAACTCCTTCCACGGGACTACTAGGAGTAAAAGAGAGAGAGATATATATTATACTTAGATATATCCTTTATTGCAAACATGCAAAGACTTGCTCTCACTTCAGAAACGTTCATCAAGCTATCTCTCTTTATCTGTCAACTTGAGTTTTGTGTTAGTGAGAAAGAAACAAAACAGATTTTAGCTTACAGAGGTTAGATTAGATTTATTTACGAGGAGATAAGACAAGAGGATCATAAGTTTTATTATTATTAGTGGTAAAATAACTATTTAATCCCTGGGCGACCGAGCTCTGCTCGGGTAAAAAGATACAAAATACGGAGAACACGAATTTTCCCAGACAAGTACTAGCTTGATCGATTTCTCGCCCCCGTTAACCCCTGTATTCTACATTTCATCGAAATCGTCAGAGCCATTTCCGAGAACGTGATTGCAAATATTTATATATATATATAAGTATGTACGTGTAACAAAAATAACGCAAACCCGTTTAAGGGCCTAACAGGTATTGTGTTCTGATAAGAAAAAAACTAAGTTGTTGCGAATATTCTCTTCGTTTTTTCTTATCAGAACACTATACCTATTACGCCCTTAAACGGTTTTGCTTTATTTTTGTTACACCTTGTCCTATACAAATATTGTTAGTATAGGATTAAAACGTTTTTGTTTTATGATCCAGTTACAAGAACTCCTTCTGGCCGAAATATAAGTAAGTATTTAAATTTTATGAGCGACTAAAGTCATAATATAGGTATATACAGCAGAGAAACTCTAATTTAAATTTTCTTTGAAGGAGAGCCAGTTGTGAAGCCAGTGGTAACCCAAGAACAGTTTAACGGTCTCCTAAAAAGAACTAGAGTACTACAAAACAAATTCGGAATTACAAACAAGTCAAATACAAAATGGGATGACCTTAGGAACTCGACCTCTATAACACATCCAAAGGCAGCCTTGAACATGGCGGTGCGACTGGATATTGTACAAAGTAGACTTGCACGCATGCTGGATATCGTCAAACAGATGGCACACCAAGTACCGGGAATAGACGTAGATGCATATCTCGATGAGAATTCTCTTCCACCGGATACACACGGGAACCTGAATGTGCAGGGTCCCGTAGCAACAACGTTATCGACCCCGGGAGCTATTACGACCCGCGATCAAGTAGCAACACCGTTATCGACCCCGGGAGCTATTACGACCCGCGATCAACATCTTCAAACATTTGACACCGATCCTGAATATGTTTCGATGGAACCCGAGACGGGTAAACCTAAGGACATGGTGACACATGGACAATTCATGTAAGATTTCTGATTAATTTGTCCAATAGGGGTGTAGACACTAAATCAAATAATCAATAATGTCATATTTTCTTGGAAAAGGCTTAAAAATGTAGTCAAATGGAGAAAAAAATCAACGCATAAGGTTAAATAATCACGAAGTTATAAGTGTCCAAAGTTTTAAGAAGGGGTATGTTCTGTCCCTTTTTCGCAAAACGCAACAACTCTGGCAGCCTCACGTAACGTGACGTCACACACTATTTGCGTTTTCTCTCTAACAAGCAATATTAAAACGGTTGTAGCTTCTTAATTATGTGAGATATCTGATTTTCGTCATTAGGCATATTTTTTGCCTTCTTTCTTTTGGAGCAATAATAATTTTCGAGTCTACACGCCTATTAAAATCATCAGGCTTTATTGCAATGAATATTTTTCATGAAGAAGGTATGCTTGAGATTATTTGAGTTGGCCGAATGGCATCGAATTAGTCCATTCAAAAAGCAACACTAGTGCCCTAGGCAGAAAATTGCAAATCCGATGACAGATTTATAAAAAGTCGGCCTCATCAAATAATTTCAGCCATACGTATCTGGTTTGAAAGGGGAATCATTAAAATGTTCAATAGTCCAGTAAATGAACTGACAACTCGTATGGAAAAAAATTCAATTTTGGAAATAATTTATAATAGCTTATTTTTTATGTGTAACGGATATATTATCAATTAAATAGTTACCCAACGACAAAATCCGACAAAATTTCAGACATCAAAAAAATGATAAGTTAACTAACTTCTGAAAAGTCAGAAAAATATTAATAAATATTTTTGTCTTTATTTTGGTTCATTTACATTTGCTCTATAATATTCAAGATAAATCGTATAAAAAAGACAATGCATGCTTCATTGAAATCTACATAATTACTTCCGGGTGGAAAGTTTGTCGGATTCTTGAATAAATCATCTTAGAATAATATTTTCAAATGGAATCAACAAAAAAAACGCTATTATAAATTAATGTTTTTCAAAACCGTATTTTGCCTGGAGTACAACGTTACTAGAACAATGTATGTACATATAAGTTCCGTTTTAATCACATTAACTAAAAGAAAACTTGCTACCTGCTTTCGAAATTCTGAAGATGGACTAATGTTTTATCAATGTCTCTTTTACAAATCATATTTTTCAGTGAGGAATTAAGAAGGATGCGTGACGGTATTGCAAAAACTGTACAGTACGCAATAAAAGACGCAGACTTAGACAAATGCGATCGAACTATTTCATCAACCGGTAAATTGTCTGATTTCTACTTCTTGTTAGAACTTATAATGTAGACAGTCTATCAGCACCTTGACTTGACGAGTCTTGATGACGTGTAAGAGAGCATGACGTCATAGACAAGTATGAATCCGGCTTAATATATGAGGTCAATGCCTAGTTTCAAAACATTTAATACTTTCAAACTAGATAGAAGAGACATCTTATGTTGAAGGTAATAAAGTTTCTCTTCCATTTTGTTAACTATTTTTAAGGGTCTTTACAATCTAAAATAATACTGAATGCTCTACATATTTCATATGTCATTTATTACATATATCCTTACTTTCTGTTGATATAATTTGTATTTCTATCCAGAATCCAATCCAGTTCCACAATACAATTTTTTAGTCAAGAATTTACCTAAAATTATATGTTTTCTATTTCACAGAAGTCATAGTAAACCACTTCCACAGTAAATTTAGCGATATCGCGAAGTTGAACCTCCTCATCGACGAGTTTGGCAGGAAAGTAGTTGCTGTTGATGAACGTCTTACTTTCGAGGTTATGTTAATCCATGTTTATCTAAAATCTATTATTGCAATCAGTAGGTAGGTAAGTATTATTTGAAAATAGAAGTTGATCAAAGCCCGTTCTGTGTGAGTTACAAACTAAATAATATTTCAAACCACTGCTTGGAAATGTGACAAAAGATGGTCAGAATTCGGGCTTCAAAACTGTGGTTAGCTGGACGTCGAACGAACAGGCCTTCTATTAATTGAAACTGTTCAACTATGTTTTTATGCTCCAGTTGCAACAGCGATTGCGCCGAAGCAGCTCTTTTGTTTAGTATTATGACCTTTAATTAGGAAATTACTTCATTTTGATTTATAATTATAGTTATTAGCGGATTCCTCACCTTTGGCTCGGACGTCGAACCCACTCACCCATCTACTACCTACTTTCTAGCTTCTAAAACAATGTGCTATAGTTAATTTAAAATTGTTAAGAAACTGCTAATGCTAAAAAGCACTATGTTGCAGATTAGGTATGTGGTTAGAGTAACTAAACTGTTTGCTTTTTTTTAGATGACTACGTTTCAAGATAACTTAATGCAAATGCAAACAGAGTTAGAAGTGGCATTGGAAAAAATGACTGACGCTTTTCTGGCTCCAAAGGAAGATCAGGCCGGTAAATACCAAACGACCTTTTACTTGGTTGTATATGTATGTATAAAATGTATCAGCCCTCGCTGATTCAATGTTTTCGATACAATTTTTAAGCCGCCTCCAGGCTATCTTCAGAATCTGAAGATAGCCTGAAGTTCAGATCGCTGCATGATGTGAGCTATAAGATAGAGTGAGATAGTGATTATGAACATGGTTTTTTCACTCTATCTTATAACCAGTGATCGTAACTTTTGTAGCATTTTTGGTACAGCGCAGTGTTGTTAACGGAATCGGTATAAAGAATTTCAATCCTAATGCTTAATTAACGTTAATATTAACCTTAATTAACAATTTCGATTGATATTGTCTATACCTACCAACTCCGTTAACAACGCTACGCTGCACCACATGCTACACAAGTTACGATCACTGGTTATAACTTGCAGGAATAGCTAGATGCGGCTGTAGCTACCGTCCTTGAGCTATAGAAAGAAATTCGGGTTTCGGGTAAAATCGGACGTATTCGTGTAACAGTACATGACAATGATTTAGTTTTTGATTTAGTTGCAGTTAGACACTCAAAGAAAGCCTAGCTTTAGTTTTTAGCAGTAACTACCACCACTAGTAGGTATAATGTTATTTGATATTTATATTTTATATATATATATATAACTAGCTGCCTGCCCCGGCTTCGCACGGGTAGTGCAAGATGACTTTCTTACTCTGTTATCTAATATTAAATACGACTAACCGGCCAATTTACCTATCAGAGCCAGCTTTAATCGTTTCATAACACTTTTTTGCGCAAAAGAGGACTTATTGCTTATATCTAATCCATTCGGTATCAAAAATCTACAAAATAATATACTTATATATTTACGATGACATGCCTCCTGCCAAATATCATCAAGATTAACAGCAACATAATGTTGTCAGTGGGGGCCAAGCATTGCGCACTACGGTTTACCTACGCCTACCGTGTTAAATGTTTCCTACTTACCTTTGTTGAAGAGCGGAATTTGTTTAAGTGCAAAAAAAATGTAGTCGAAAGTCGTAAAGGGGTACCTACTCTGTGTATCATCGGTATCCAAAGAATCAAGACAGCCTCCCCCCTCCTAAATATATCCAAAAGAAAACTCATATGCGTAGTTCAACAAACTCCATCCGTGTCACTGGGAATTAGTTTAAAGACACCCCATTTCTCATATAACATAACAAAAGCGCATCTTTTAACTAAAATGTGTTGTGTGCCTTTCTCACAAACACATGTCAAAGTGGCCACTAAAGACAAACGGCATTTTAGCTAAAATAGGTTTGACTCGCTTTTATGAATGAGGCCATCAGTCTATTCCTTTCTTCTGTCAGCACTATAACACCAAAGAAAAGTTTGAGTGTATTATATCTTAAACTTCTCTGTTACTGACACCCTTATGACTATTCTCCATAGTAAATGTATGAAAACAGTTTTCTTTTATTTCTGGCTTTTTTTACATTACCGAAAGTTGACTCCAAGGAAACTATTGATACTGGATAGAAATGGAAACGATTGACATAAAAAAAATACATGTAAAAACTTTTTTAATTTTCATACAAATTGTATGGGGAAAGTTTTTCTTGATTTATGACTTTTCTAGCCGGAAATTTCTTTTTGGTCCCATACAAGCTTTTGATCCTCATCAGGAATGGGACCGATTGGCATCAAAAAAAAGTTTGTCAAAAATGACCATTTTCTCGCACCCTGTATGATTTTTCCAAAATCTGTATGCCAATCTTCATTAATTTGAAATCGAAGGAAGGTCTTCTAAGACCATTTTCGCCTAGCAACACGGGATCTGGTAGCTGCCCTCACTGACCCAAAATCTATTTCCACCCTGTATAGCGACTTGGGTTTTTTTCGGGAATAATCAGCAGATTTGCTGTGAAAGTGGAAAAGAAATGTAGAAATATTCATGTACAAGGAGATATGTGGCTTGACGAAATACTGAATTAATGTCAGTTCGGAAACTTTGATTTTAAATTAAATTATTGCAAAACATGTTGTAACTAATCAACAAATTCAAATTTCAAGTTTAGATTAGGTTTGTTTTATATACATGCTGTCTGTTCCTGCTGGAAAATATAGAAAGTTTAAGAAGAAAAGAACATAAAAAAAGAATAATTATTGTGTAACAAGTATTCATGATTCAGGCATTACTCACTTTGTACGAAATGATATGTACATTAAGTTCTTCTTTTGTGCACTAAATATTACATTAATATGTAGTGTAAATATTGAATTAACTAGAGCAACGGTTAAAGAGGAGGTGAACTTTCATATGGATTGTGGTGGTTATTTCAACTTCAAACCCTGACATAGATACCAAATAGAATCCTCGAACATTACGTATGACCTTGACATACCTTTTGTGGCAGAAAAATTTAACCCGGTAACCACTTACCATCAGGTGGGCCGAAAGCTTGTTTGCCACCGACGTGGTACCTAGGTATTGCAAAGCTGAGCTTAACTAACTCTCGTCCATAGGATGTAAAATTGTTTCAGTGTGCTTTATCATCCATTATATATCACCATACTTACATTCAAGTAAGACAGGAACCAGTGCTGGCTAAGGGAAAAAATGTATTTAATGAAGTGTTACCAATATTAACTTACAGCGGTCGCACAAATAACTGGAAGCTTCATTGATTACAACAAGGACTTGATCCGTACAGGAAGCATACAGATCCGCCTAAAGGAACAACTTGAAGCTTACCAGAAAAAAATGAAAGTAACTATTATTTAATAACTTATTCTTATCTCATTTACGTTTTAAAATAATTAATAACTCTAATTTAAAGTTTTGTGAGATATGTCTAAACTACTACTAATAAATCTACGGTTAAACTCACGTATTAAATGTCATGACAGGCGACATGTTTCTAACTCTTCAGGATGAGTGTTTACGCGGCAATGTCGCTTGAAGCACTGCCCGCGCGCGCTCCTGCGCGACATTACCGCGAACACTCACCCTAAAGAAGAACTCCCGAAGAGTTTATTTATTTATTAAGTACAACCACATCATATATGTTAAATAATAAATTATCATTATTAATAATTCATTTAATTCAGTAGATGCCTGAATTATAAGCCCAGGCCCATATAATAAATTCTAACATGCCCTTAAAATCTAACATGCATACAATTATAAAAACTAATATTAAAGAAAAGATATAATTTAGGCGACATAACGGTGTGGCTCCGCAGCGTCGTCAGCAACAAAAATTTATAAATCAAGGTAACAATTATATTTTGCTAATCATCGTATGTGTGAAACATAAGTACAAAGCCAATATTTTGTCAAATTAAAGAAATGTGACGTGTCGGGGTAAGATTATCTTGTCTGTCGCATTAGATTAGGCTTGAGCGCGAGGAGACAGGTGAGAGGTTTATTATCAAATTGTCGACACTCACTTTGTCGAATTTCACTTCAAGCTAAACGTTTCATGTATTTTCATTTCGTCGACAATTCAGTTCGTGGAATGGTCATTACAAGTAATTTTAAATCGTGTATTTTTACTCGCCGGATGATTCATTAAATAGTTGAATTATGTCATAGAAAACGTTTTGTGATTTATTGTTTCAAGTATTTTTAATTAACATACAAATTATTACAAGGATCATTTTTTAAAATTTAAATAGTTGGCATAGACAGTTATTTATGGCAATTATTTTAATCTAACCTAAACTTAACCTAACCAGCAGCGTGCCGACGTCACCCCGCTTTGCGGGGTGCCTATTTCCGCTCTGAGGGACACAAGTGAACCCTAAACTAACCTACTTAACAACACTTCTGAAATACTTATAATACAATTGCTAAGGTTGTTTGTTTTTTTTACTGCGCGGGGCTTCACCCCCGGGGCCCCCGCTTTCTGGCTGACCTAATCTGGTTAAAACCCTGTAATCAGTTGTTGTTTGTTTTTTTAATGTTGTAATAAAATATGTTGCGCTGTTGGTTTTCCATGTATTAATAAATAAATAAATAAAATAAATAAATAAATAAAACTTCGAACGTTTCGTTGTTTTCTTATTCTGCCATTTAAAATTCATACAAAATGAATCATCTGCCAAATAATATTCCTTGAACAGTTATTCTATGAAATAATAAAAATTAAAATGATCTGGTCATGAAATAAAATTACACTAAACAATAATTCAAGAACTAAATGTTACTTGAAACGTTTTCGATGAAATAAAATTCGATGAAAAGTTTGTCGACAAAACAAGGGATAACCCAGGTGAGGTGAGAGGTGGTTTGACCAGTGAGGTGATGTCTTGCGACGCTGTCGCGAAATATATAATTGTTTTAGGGAGTTTCACTCCAGCTCTGATGTAGGGTTCGGTAGGTCGCCCCGGAACCGCCGACACACCGCCCGACACAACACTCGATCAGAAGTCAGCATTCGCGATGGCCTCCTTATAAGCGGCGAATAAAAGCGCAGCACAAACGAGCTGAAAGGCACGTAGTGGCGAGTAGTGGATATTACATTTCTCTTAAAGCTAGTACATTAGGAGGTATTTGCAAGAGTTCCAAACATGTCACTTGTCGTGACATATAAACCGTGAGTTTAACCGTGGATTTATTACTAGTAATTATTTTAACTTTGTATTATTTGTGATATTTGAATCAGAACGTGGAGGAAAGGATAAAAGTACTTCTTAACCGGAAGTGCACTCGTGATGAAATGTTTGAAGCTTTGAACGATAAACTGACTCTAAGGGATATTAACGGTATACTAACTGAAAACCAATTCAATGCAGTCAACACAGAAATTAAAAACATATTGCACAAATTGCACCTTGCAATATTTACAAAAGAATGTGACTGGCAGGTAAGATTTCAAGTCGTGTAATTATGTATAAAGGTTGTTAGACACCAAGTACAATATTATTTATACTAAACGAGACTTAATCGCGTATAAATAACTATTTATTTACCTCACTGAGGTCTCCCGACGTTTCGGATGTGTCGCAACATCCATGGTCACGGGACAACTGGCTTGAGCGGGTATCAACATCTTGCTGCGCAGGTTTTCCGAACTACCCGCATTTGGTCTTTATTAACCACTAGTACACTAGGGTTGTCACCCGGCCGACACACAACACTAATAATGTCCGGTGATATAACGGACGATGTTTTTGACGTTTGCATTTACTTATAATAATAATAATAATAAGGTTTATAAAATTGAGTTATGATAGGATTCCACAAAGACGAAATCTTAAAACCGTCATACCGGTTGAAATTAAGATGTTTTCTGATTTCAACGGCTTCACGTAATTTTCTACTATAGAAATGACGTTCCGTAGACAAGACTTTCGGTTTATAGAGCTCAATCTAGTGGTTTGGTCCTGCGGCGCTACCACGAAAATCGAATCTCGAAGTTCTCTATCGCACTTATGGTTTATGGTACTCAAACGATAGAGACAGAGATATCCGAACTTCGATATTCAATTTTTGTGGTAGCGCCGCTGACTCAGACTTATTCACCTGCCGATTTTTGACAGCCGCAATTTGTTCCTTGACTCTTTCTGCGATGGTGCGCTTACCAAATAAAATAACCAATAATGTTGAATAATCACAAAATTATAAAGTGTCCAAAGTTCTAAGTGTGTATATTCTGTCCTTTTTCCGCAGAACGCACCTCGATATGAAACGATTGTCATTTACTAATATGGCGCTCGAGTGTGACGTCAAGATTTAGCGTTTTCTCTTTTTAACAAGCAATATTAAAGCTTCGTAGTAATACTTTGAGATAACCGAATGGGATTTTCATCACTAGGCATATTTTTGCCTTCTTTCTTTTGGAGTAATAATACCATTTTGAGTCTACACCCGTATTATAGTCATTCATTATAGACCGCGTTTCTTTGGGGGGGAATTCAAAATCTTGTAATAAGGTCGAATGAAAGTTGTTAAGATTTTTTCCACAATTTATGGGCAGGGCAAACGGGTATGCTGAACGGAACTCTCTCGGTCACACAAATGACCGGTTTTTTTAAATTCTTTGCTTAATTACTCCCCAGAGAATAATTGATGAAATTAAAGGAAAAATTCAAGAAAGTGCTGAAAGTAACCAACTAAAAACTTTGATGGAAAGTATGCGAAAGTGTTTTACTACGATGGATAAACATGTGGATGGCATGGTGGAGATTGTCGGCCCTCTTAAAATATCCCCAACTGATAAGAGGGTTGAACGAGGCAATTACTGTTTATGTTGTGGAACACCTGCGGAAACTAAGAAAACTAAGCTCAGTTTAAAAGTTTGGCAAGAAACATTTTCTAAATCAGATGCTGTTAAATTGCCAAAAGAAGAAATTGCAGTAGCTTGCATTCCTGGACAGCCGATTCCACATCCTCTTGAGCGAGAGTATGTACACATTTGACTAGCTAGTAAAATATAATTTAGAACAGATTATGAATTGGGAAATACAATTCAAAATTGCTTAGCGAAAATCAAAATTTGCCAGCGTAATTGCGGGCTGCTTATATGTATACCTGCTATTATACTGTAAGGTAACAGTAAGAAAAAAAGGAATTGATAACATAGATTAAAAATAAAAATTAAATAATTTATATATTTTCGTATATTCATAGGTCCGACCTTCACCCATCTGTTTATTGGACGAAAGTATTTTATATCGAACTAGCTGATGCCCGCGGCTTCAGCCGCGTGGTTATAGGAAAAGGTGACATATGGAGATTTTCCCGTGGGAATTAGATGTTTTCCCGCCTGGAAAAAGTAACCTATATCACTCTCCAGCCTCTAAACTATCTCCATACAAAAAATCACATTAATACGACGCTCCGTTACGACGTGAAAGAAGGAAACAAACACACACACACACACACTTTCGCATTTATAATATTAGTAAGGATTTAGCACATTACAATATATTTCGACTATTGGTTGGCAAAAGAAATCATTGCCAGAATATGAATTGTAAAAAAAACAAAAATGACTTTTTTCTTAAACGTTCCACTCAATGGTTCAACGAACAATTATATCCTTCATACTTTCGAGTTATACAATTTGATCGTTGAACAACTGAGAGCAATGTAAAAAAAATGTTTTTTTCTTCTTGGCGGGAATATTTTAGCCAGCCCATTAGCAAAATATTATTTAATGTACAAAATTGGATATAAAATACTTTTCATCCACTAAACAGACTGTATGTCCTTCTACGGGGTGTTCGCAAAAAGTAAAACCGAGTCCTTAAATGAATACGAATCCAGAAATTGTGAATTCCACCACCACATAGGGTGTAATCGTTAAATATAAAAATATGAGTACAACATAAGTTTGTTCATATTTAAATATTCACTTATGTGATTTATTAGTTGAAACAATTGTTATCTCATTAAGTATGAAAACTAAAAGCGCTCTACAAACGTTATACTAAATGTATGGCTTTTAAGCTGATTTTCCACCGGAGGGGCGAGACGACACGAGGCGAGGCGAGATTTGAAATTTGTATAGAACTTACTATTTCCACCAAAGATGCGCGAGGAGAGAATTGAACATTTGCCATACGAATTTCAATTCTCGCCTCGCCTCGCCTGGTCTCGTCTCGCTCCTCTGGTGGAAAATCAGCTTTAACATCGTAAATCAGATCTTATTTTCGTAAATAAGATCGTCGTTACGATTACATCATGTATGTATTGTTTTTTCTACTTTACGAGATAATAAAATAATGTCACAATAAATTATATTTCTAAATTCTATGTGGGTTATTAATTTAATTCATTACCGACCACAACACACGATAAGAACAATGGTTGATTAGAATAATGTATATGTATTGTTATGTATATATTTAAATTAGGTATACAATTAATATTAACACTAGTTAATTATAAATTTAAAATAGGTTTTTTTAAATCCTTTAATTTAAATTTATAATTTCGTTAGCGTTACTGCTGAATACAAAATTAATTTAGTATGGGTTGGCGCTTCGTTACTGACGATTTCTCAATATAATTTGAGACATCGGTGCCGTTAAGAAGCCTAGGTTTTCTGGTAGATGTCGCTACACACGCCTCCCTAAGGCGTTGTATGTAAGAAGTATACCTAGATATTTTTCTAGCACGAACGAGTGATTGACAAAATAAAAACATCGACAGTCCTGTTATCGATAAGTACCACTTCAACGTCAGAGGTAATACAAAGGTATATATATATATGGTAATAGGGTGCGTTAGAAAATAGATAATAATAACAAAACTATCAATTTATTTATATTTTACATGCTTCAGAAAACAATTTGGAATACTTTCATAACTTTCTTTCTTCGTGTTACTGAATTAAGAATATATATATTTAATGATATTTTAATTATAATATATATTTTGTTAAGAATATATTTGCCTTAATATGCAATGTGAATAAACGTCACATTATATGTCAATTATTTACTTTTTAATGAATAAAGTCTATGAATATAAAAAGTTTGATTACTTTTTTACATTGGTAATAAGTAGAGGAATGAAATGAAATGTATATTATGATTTTGCCTCTTTATCATTACTTCGATGAGTTGGATGACATGTGAAAATTTACAAATAGCTATACTGCATGTTTTCCTCACAGACTTATAATGAAGTACAAGCAGCCGCAAGTACAGTGATTTGTACGTCAGTAAACATGCACAACTCTGAAAAAATAAAACGTGACTTCTGTAGAATGTTTTTGTAGTAGACGTCAACGTTGACTTGATAAACTTCCCCTGCCTTAAATATTTTTGTAACTCTTTTTTCATACTACAATCAAGATAAACAAAAAAAAACAATACACCCTGAAAGTTTCATGTAGGCTGCTCTATATAAAGAACTATTCATTGCAAATTATTAAAATAAATTTTATCAATAGTGTTCGGATTTTGTTCAATTTGTGCAAGAACGGTGCACGCGGCGCCTAGGTAGGCCTTGTAGGTAAAATAGAATAGAATAGAAGTATGTACTTATCGATAACAGGACTGTCGATGTTTTTATTTTGTCAATCTCTCGTTCGTGCTAGAAAAATATCTAGGTATAGGAAGGTATTGAAAGATTTAGTGGCCGAGACGGATTGTTCCGATAGCTCAGTTGGTTAGTAGTGACGGGCCCTGAATGCCTGTGGTCGCCGGTTCGAATCCGGCTCGGAGCATTAAGGGGCAGTATTGAAAAATATCGAGTTGTTTGAAACGCCATTCTGACCATACTAGCAGACAATGAGGCCTGATTTTCAGATATATGATTCTTGATTATATGTTTGTTGATCCAACCAGATCGATACACGATTGCTTAAAAGTTCCTCGATAGAAAAAAATCCAAAGTTGCGTCCTAATTTTTAGATTTTTAACCAGTGTACGTAAGCAATATGAGATCAAGCGGCGAAACTTCGTTGAAATGATAATCTATTACTCGTCTTGAATCTGATTTTATAAAATATACTCCCTTCATAATAATATTTAGAATAATCCCATCATTACTGATTTCGCGTTTTTGAAAGCAAACGCCCCTTTCTGAGGATGTTGTTTCCCTGTCTGTCAAACGTTATTGGCGTAAGTTTGTCTTTGACGCGCGGACCGTCCATTGAGCTCATTCGGCGACCGGCCGTCTTCGAGGCAGGATCTATGTTATTCAGCGCCGCAAAATTACTTACGAATTATAATTATACACCAGTATATGTAGGCCTACGGCGCCATCCAACCCGAAACGTGCCGGAGATCTTTTTGTAATGGGCTTGGGCGCTCCTAGAATCGCACTTACACATGCGCAATAAATTTATAATGTGTGCCAGTTACTTCACATTAAAACTTTGCTGAAAATGTTTCTATCGGGTGTTGTGATCGAAAAATACTGGCCGTATTAATACCTAAATTTAAGTGTCAAATTTGTTCTACAGAATATCACAGCTTATAACAGAGCAGTCAGATAAATAAGAAATATTTTCATTTACCTACAAGTTGTGATAAATTGTAGATTGTGCGAGTGACTTAGTAGTTTTCTTTGGAAATTTCAATACACAAAAATAATTTAAACAAGTCCATCTTAAAAGTGGGACTTGCTTCAATTTCCGTGGTTCTATGGCAACTTTTGGGCTACCGCTGTAAACACATACTTACTTTTACCCTCTAGTTTTTTTTTCATATGAGCAAAGGAACTGAACTACGGCGTCGCTACGAAGCTCATTTCATGCTCACAATGTCACATCACAGCGAATATTTCATTATTTTGGTACATACAATGAATTATCTGCCACAACTTACTCTACACTTGGTCTAGTAAAGTTTAAATATATAGAAATGTGTAATAAGCGATTTTCAAAGGAACAGATGACTCCATGACGTTGGGACCGAAATGAAAGGGACGAATGTATCGCATGACATAACTGATCTCTTCTCGATGAGCGTCAAATTTCTCTACTGTCACGCTAGGTGACGTGACGTGAGCGGAACGCGTGTGTTTGTGTGTGTAACATGTATAAAAACGAAACTTTTAATGCGGGGTGCAGGCCGCGGCGGGCGGGTGTTAGGGCGTGGCTTAAAATACCTAATGTTGATGCTTGGCAGGGCCTTAAACCTTTTAATTTTTCCTATAATTTGAATGTATAATTTCGTTAGCAGCGTTACTGCTTAATACAAAATCAACTAGTTAGTTAGTATGTTTGTATTTTTCTTAGATTCCTTTGTATTCTGGTTTCTTCTCTGTGTTTTTGTACATGGTGTAGTGTAAGGTTGTCTATCTCGTTCTACCTATCTTCCACTCAATTGCTTAAAGGTTAGCTGGAAGAGATCCCTTATAGGGATAAGTTAGCCTTTTTACCTTAATCTTATATACCTATCATGTTTATGTTTTAACCTGTTGTACAATAAAGTGGGCATACATACACAGCAACTTTCATAGCACCCAATTAATTTACAGTTCATTTGTCTGCGAACACGATTGCGGAGACACTGCAACGGCAGAAGAAGTCTTTGACTTGTTTATAAAAGAGCTAACCGCGACCCGGACAAAATCTGTTAATTCTGTGGCTACGAGTGACAAGGTAATTTTAAGAGTCCGCAGTAAGCTCGGCCGAATTTCATGAGGGGATAATGAGGATATAATGACATGAGGTATATCTACGTCTGTAATTAGTTTATCTGGTTCCAGTTTATAAAACAAACGAAATACAGCAAAAACAAGTTTTGTACGAAAAACTTAAATTCGCTGTATTTTTTTACTATGGTATCTGAAGCTGAACTAATCACAGACATAGATATATCTTAAGATTACGGGTTTTTTTAAATGTATGTATAGAAAGTTTCAAGCCGGTGAGACGATCAGCGGCTAGCTCCTGGAAATTCCTACTTTAAAAAATATATAGTTTCCCCAGACATTTACTCACGACTGCCGCTCTTACCTCATTGCTAAAAAGAAATGCCCAAATACAAACCCTGCTTCTTATTTAACAAGTGAAATGAATAAGATTTTTCAAAATCCCAACTGCTTTTTTCAATTAACTATGCCACACCCACAATTAAGAGGAATCCAACGACACCTCATGAGAACAGTTTAGGCTGCACGGCGTTCCAAATAATAATAAGACATACACAAATACATACATACGCTCGAAAAAGATAACCCTCCTCTCTTTCGGCAGTCAGGTAAAATTGAATAAATATACGTTCTTAACTCATTCGTTATTATTGTTGCTTTCAGAAGAAAACACTTGAAGATCACGAAATTGCATGACATAAAAGGTCGATAATTTTTTTTGAAGCTCTTGATTGTAACATCGAACAATAAGTAGTTATGAATTGTCGTCATAATTTTTGCCTGTAGGTAATTTATTATATTTATTTTGGATGTATTTACTTAAGATCAATTTATTTCATACTGGTATATTTTTGTAGAATATAATATATCGTAGATTTTGCGAAAAAAATTATTTGGTATATAAATAAAGTTAATTTCTTTAAGATTCTGGGGTTCTTATTCAAACTTTTTTCTATGATACTGAAATAATTAATTAAATTGACACAGATTTTTTTTTTCATTTATTGACCAAAAGAACAATACAAAAGAAAAAAATTGTACAGCGGATAAAGCCGTAACGGTTTAACTGCCGCTGTATTCACTCTTAAGCTAATTATATCTAGGTTTATATATATATTTTACAATGGTTCTATTTTTACTAAGATAATATTATACTCGTAGGTACGTACAATAGATACTTAGTTAATTACTAATGCTCGAATTCATATGGAACCAAAGACACATTTTATATATCATATCAAATTTACATTTTTATCAATAAAGTAGTAAATAAGTTTTTTTTTTTAAATTATAATGTATATTTCGTGTACACATGAAATGTGTGTATTGTGTTTAGTTAGCACATCAGCATATTTAGATAAAACGCTTTCATAGTGCGTTTACATTTGTGTGGGTTATCACCTATGCTATTGAAAATATCGGTGGGTTGATTAAGAATATTTGGTACCATGTATTCCCAAGTTCGTTTGCCATACACATTTTTACATTGCGGAAGGACAAAACGAGGCAAGTACACTAATTTCCTAAGGTGTTCCCGTCTAGTTGTTTTTATGAGACTTTTTTTTTTCCATTTCTTCACTAACAATTTCTATTTTAATTTGGTTATATATATTAATAATCTTACAGTATTTGAATAACTCCTCTTGACTCACATGTTTTTTTCTTAATGTAATTAGGTATAATTATTTTTATTAAACTAGTCTGTAGTCTGTATATCTTATCAATGTATGTTTTAAAGGTTCTGCCGTAGCTACTCAGTCCATATCCTATAACGGATTGCGCGAGTGACATGTACAGCATTCTAAAGATGTTGTATGGGAGTTTATACTTTAGTACAGAAAGTTTTGCTAGAATCGATCTTAGTTTGTTACACACGTGGTTTATGTGCGGTCCCCAGTTAAAATGTGTATCTATGATAAGACCAAGGTACATGTGTTCATGAACAAGTTCTAATGGTTCACAGGTACATACCCGCTTTTTTTTCGTAGTGGTCATTGTAGTGCAGGCAATGATGACTATGGGCAGTGATAACGGGGTCGGGTGACTTTACACCTAGTAAAGTCACCCGACCCCGTTATCACTGCCCATAGTCATCATTGCATTGTGTGTGGAGTGGATATTCATTAATTTTGTTTTAAAATAGTTTATAATTAATCCCACGTCGTAATTATTATTTATTCGTATTGAATACGGTTTTAAAAATTAAAAGTTAAAGTAGGTAACAAATTCATCAATTACCCTTCAATAACGCTGTAAACTGGAATAGGCAACACTTTAACCAAGATGTTTAAACAACTAAGACTGCAACCAACTAGATTTACAGTTCATTGAGTTGTCACACAGTTTTCTAATATTTGCTGCTTGATAAACAATATTACAAAGATTTAGTCATGTCTGATACTATTATGAGTGTTCAGGAATTAATAGACACTGCATTTCCAGATGAAATTGTAAGTACTTATTTTTAGAACACATTTTTAGTTCATACGTGTTAAGTAGTTAGGTTAGGCCTATAATATGCAGACGTAAGTATTGGAAAAATTCGGATTAGAAAAAACAATGCTTATGTATATCTTGTTAAATATATAGTTTCACTATCCTTATAATGTTATTTGACGTTTCAGACAAATAGCACAATTAACTTGAGATTACTGAAAACAGTTATAATCATAATCGCCAACCAGTTAAGGGTTCTTAACCGACAAGTACAAGTTAGCGTCGACAGCGGTGCAAAGCGATCCCAAACCAGTCTGCGGCCGAGCCAAGCGATCTCTGAAATCAAAATAATAGTTGAAAAAGATGACAAGCAAGGACAAGCCAATAAGATAAGGAAAGGTAGTAAAGGAAAAGTAGAAATTACAGAAAAAGAGGGGAAAAGAAAAATAAAGGATAGAATCAAGAAAAAAGATGAAGAAATAAAAAGAGATGTAGGCCATGATGAACCTGACAAAAACCGTGAATCTATTACGTCCATGCAACTTAAAGATGACAGCCTCGAAAAGGCAGTAGTTGGGGACGAAGATCCGGCCATACGTGAGGGAGCCTCCATACACGACACCAAAGTAGATGTAAGAAGTTTTACACTCAATAATGTTATTGGTGTAGGTTAATTCACCCTACATTAGCGTGTCAATACATTTCGAGGTTTATTTTGAAGTAGCGCTTTTGGTTTGGCTTTTTTTTCGTAAAATACGAATTTGCGTATAGCTACGTATTGATATTTGTGTTGCGATTCATCACACAAGTTCCAAACTACTGGTGGTATAAGTTTCCAGTTGCGATAGGTGGTATCGACCCTTGAGATGAAATTCGCGTTTCATCAAAAGCAAAAAGAATGCAAATATTGTACTATCGACAACGCAGCTAACTGACCATCGGTGCACCTTAAGTGCATTGTAATAAGGTTCTATATAAACACAGGATGGTCAGTTAACAGTGTTGTCGTTTGTACCTACAACCAGAAATAAATAAGATATTTGAATTTTTGTAGGACTTGGAAGAGTTACGGGAGCGAGAAATAAGGACCATAAGTCAGGTAATTTTTTGGCTCGTATATATAGTTATACCTACACCTACCTAAATACATATAACAGTATACAATACTCATCATACATTTTTTTATTGATCCTAGCACGCTCACATTGTAGATTATACAAGATATATATATATTGTAGATTGTATAACTAAGGTCTAAAATATAAAAGCGTGAATATATATATTTAATTTTTATCGAATTTCTTAATTTATTGTCCACTTCCTCCCCCTGCCAGTATAATACACACGAAACATTTTCTAAGTCATTCGCGGTGTGTGCTGTGAAGTTGCGGAACGGTTTGCCGTTGTGTTGTAATTGTAACTTGTAAGACGGTCCTAGTCTGTGGCATCACTCAAGGAAAAGCTGAAAAAGTTGTGGCTCTGAATGACTTATGATTTAATTGCATACTGTTTGTATATTCTTTAGATATATATATTTATTTATAGTAGGTATGTGTATAATATTTTATTTTATTTGTACTAGCTTGTAACACATGTATTAATTTATTGTAGCATAGGGGTAAAATATAAATGCGTCTGTGTACACCGTGTTAGTTGTTCTATCTTTTACTTCCTGATCTCGTCTCAAATGTTAACTGGAAGAGATCCCTTACAGGGATAAGTTCGCCTTTGTACCCATACCCACACCGTGTTAGTTTTTCTATCTTTTAGTTCCTGATGATCTCGTCTCAATTGCTCAAAGGTTAACTGGAAGAGATCCCTTACAGGGATAAGTTCGCCTTTGTACCTACTTAACCTATTTTGCCTGTATTTTTACCAATATCTTGTGAACAAGAAAGCATTTACATACATACATATTAAGTAAACGAAAACAGTTAAACTTATAAATTTTTATAGCGTGCCGATTCTCACGAGGACCCTGCTCTGACACCGTCACCAATGGCTTCGGTACATTCTTTCGGTGAGTTGTACGTATATCCTAGAAAAAGAAGTTTCTGACAAAAATAAACATTTTTGAGACAAACCGACTGCGGACTTATTCTGGAGTTTATTAGACGAAATCATACCCCTAAAATCAAAGAAATCAGAACTTTAAGTTTGACTACGGTACAGTTTTATGGATATGGATATAAATAAGTCAACTAGTTTAGGCTAATTAGAACCTTATCCTTGTATGACGTATTAAACACTTTTCTCATTTGCAGGCAAGGAAAATATACTAATAGGTAAAAATATTTTAATTGTTTTTAGTGCTCCGTATTTTTCACACTTCATGTTTTAATCAGTACTAATTTCATTTTTTGTTTTCACGCTGCTGCAGTCACACCTCAAGGTATAAATATTTATCTACTAAGTTAGTAGCGAAATGTAGCTAATCCCTATCTAAATATTTATGCGTAAAACCGTCTCCTTTTTATACAGGCCATATACCAAAAATTAACGTGGTGACTAAAGAGAAATTTGACGAATTAGCTAATATAGTTCATGAGCTTGAAGCTCGTTTCGATCCTATTGGCATCCCAAACTTCCCTGAAAACGCCGATTTATTGAAAGCCCTACGCTCTGGTGCTTCACTAACGGAAGCGATGGCGGCCTTTCAATTGTCAGCGAGACTCCAAACCTACGAGAAGGGTTTCGAAATCATGTTATCTCTACTCACGGATTTGGCTAAAAACACACCCGGAATTAATGTTTCGAAATTTCAAGACTTGGAATCGGATTTTGCCAGAGGTCTATTAAATGAAAACAGCACTCCAGTTCGAGAGGAACACGTAAACGATTGGATTTCTCGCGATGAATTTAAGTAAGATATAAGTTTTCAGCATATTTTGCGTATATTTATAACATGTTATATCGTTGGCCGCTCTCTCTCTCTCGACATTAAACGTTGAACCGATTTCCGAGGCACATAATAGTTTTATTAGTAATAGTGTATCAACAAAAACACTCCCATGTGACAATGTAAAACCCAAATGCAATTATTTAAAATCACAGATGTCTTCAAAGTTAGTATAGATAGATCACATGTGCACGTTTTACTCATTGCAGCAATGCTATGCACGAACTATATGAAGAAATTATGGTAATCGTAAAAAAGAATTCGAAAACTACTGGAATCCATAACAAACCCACCGAAATGTTGATAAGTCAATTGGGTAAGTAATTTTATATACGAATTGAAAAACGTATTACAGAAAAATTACTTGAGAGTTCAAATACATGTTTCTTACGAGCAGAAAGAAAAATAGAAGCGCAGAATTATGCAGAGCGTATCAAAAATGTAGAAGAAGAAATTACAGAATATGCCGAAAAGTTTGTCCATCTAGACATAAGTCTCTCATCCCAGGTATTTTACGTGTAACTATGAACTATTCCATTTCAATAATGATACCTCTATATTAAAATTGTTATTCTATAGATAGGCAGCTATCAAGAACAACTGACACAGCTGCAGTACCAATTAGACACATCAATAGAAAATATGATAGACAAAGTGGCTCACGTACGCACTGCTCCGGAAGGTATGTCTTCTATCCGTCTAAATATTATTTGTTTCGGTAGAGACTACAATAAAAATACATCTTGATAAATGTTTACTGAGCCGAAATGTCCGCTAACGAAATTCTAATTTTCGATTAAAGTGGTTCATTTCTGAACTTGTAAGAATTAATTCTTGGTAGATGTATCTACGAGCCTCCCTAAGGTGTAATTAGAAGAGTGGAAGAGATTGAATGATTCGTCGCCGCTAGCGGAGCCCAGACCCCGTATCATGATCGGCCTTATCACACGATAAGTGACAGGATAGGGCGTCCGTCACTGGCTGACACCGTTCGATAGAGCGAGACGACGCTCTTATCTTGTCACTTATCGCATGATAAGGCCGACCATGATACGGGGTCAGGTTAACTCAGTTAGATAAGAGCGATGGACGGTTTCCAAAGGTTATAAATATAAAAGGTTCTTTCTATTGAGATTTACTGTAGGTTCATTTTACGTTGCAGCTCTAATGGACTTAAATACGCGGTTAGACGCATTACAACAGGATTTGGAAAATGCTATCCACGACGGGAATCACTTGAGAACCTTTCAGAATAACATGACTTTAGATTTGGCGGTACAATTTTAAACATTCATTTGAGTCTCTGAAACTTAGTTCAACACGACCTTCATCGAATAAGCGTCGATTAAATAATATAGTAGAGATTATTTCAAACAATGTTTATTGACGTTATGTCTCAGGAAAAATCTTTAATCTAGTTTTGCTATGTCAGCCTTAAAATATTTCCGTTAGTTTAAATATATTCCATTATTTATTGACAAGTCTCAATCACAAGTCTTGCATCCAAAGTACACTACCCTTAAGATTTTTTTACCTCAAAATGTGTGTACACAAATTTGATATAACTATTCTGTACAATGTTCCAGAGGTTATGGAAAGAGATTGAATTGATTCGTGATGCCAAAGCTGACCGGGAGGAGGTGACAGACGCGCTCCGTGACAAAGCGGGCATCGAGAACCTAAATGGAATGGTCTCTACTGCACAGTTCGATGCTGTATGTGCGGATATAGAAACAAAAATTACTGCTTCATATAAGAAGTTCAATAGTCAGGAACTTGTTTGGCAGGTACTTAAATACTGAAAAGCAATTTTCTCAAAGCGAAAAAGAGTGATCAAGATCGTCTGTTAAGAGCGTGCAAACATTTCGTTACAACTCGACAAAGTCGCGATCGCCTGCGAGCGGCTATGATTAGCAACCCACACTACGATGTTTACTGTGTGCGTGCGGTTCAAGTGCTGCCGTGCTGTTGGACCGACCCTTCTTGATTATTGTTATACTTTCACTTTATAGTGAGGTAGGAAATAAAAATCAGTTTAAGTTGTAGTTTTAAATGTTTTTATTTTATTAAACTTACGCACTTACTATAAAACTAGTGCCTATGCCAAATCTTGGGATTAGGTGTCAAAGCGGAGCCTGAGCTCCTTTTAGGGCACAACCGGGAATAACGCTAGGGTATGATGATGACGCACTTATTTTCTTATGTCATACGGTATAATTTTGTATGGAGACTCGACTGACTCTAACAGTGTTTAAATTACAAACGCAAGCCGTACGTATATTGGTCCGAGTAAATCCGAGCCACTCGTGTAGTTTAAAATGTTCAAATTATTATACCTATAGACGATCTTTTAGTGAACCCATTTTATTTTTGATGAAAATAAAATAATCATGTTATTTTCTAAAATAAATAAATGAATCTATCTATATTTTAAGTTTCTCCTAGGTAAGTATGTCCCTAATTGACATTGACCTACTTTTCTCCCATCAACCATTTCATTTCTTTCAATATTAATTTTGGCTCCATCTTCTCCTTCCAAAACCAGTCATCTTTATTCATTTTTGCAGTCTTACAGCTGGAACTCTTCTTCTGTCCACACCGAACTGGCATTACATATGGCAACATATATTCCAAAAGAGCTCTTTTTGGAGTTCCTTGATTGTCCTGTGCAATATCCTTTGTTTTTGCAGTATCACATATCATCATCATCATCATATCAGCCGAAAGACGTCCACTCCTGGCGAAGAATTTGGTCCTCACCCATATTCGACGGTTTTTCTAATTTTTTTCTGTCTGAAAATAAAGTTCATCTTTACCACAAAAATAATTACCAAAAACATTGATTTCCCTTGAAAAGTACATTTTCTAAGTTTCATAACCGTAGGATTAAATATAACGTTTTCCCACTCAAACTTCCAACCCCTTTTTCAGCATTCTATGGGTAAAATTTTCTAAAACAGTGAAACATGATATGTTCTTTCATATCTTTTGAAGAGTAAGTATATTCCCAGTTATATGATCGTAAGTTTAAAAAACAAAGTTTTTTAATACAGAATTCCACCCCCCTTCTCATCCCCTATAAATTTAGCCTTACCCCTAGTACAAATCATAAAAGAAACCTCTATGCCAAATTTCAGCTTTCTATGTGTAAAGGTTTGGGCGCGGCGCGCGCCGCAGGCTAAGATGATGATGATGACGAATTTTATAAAACGATTACTAACTCGAAAATATTTCATACAATTGTTACATAACCCCTAGGCAAGTGCGGTATAAACATAAATAATATGAATAATATTGGTTACTTAACTTTTAACTTGTCTGGCCGTACGTAGTATTATTGGATTTTTTCATCCCAAATAATTTTCGTTTATTACCCATTTCTATAAAACGTTATATCACTTTAGTGCTTTGTGAAACAATAAAATAAATAAACTTACTTAACATGTAAAATTACTTACCAAGTATCAATCAGTAGCGGACGCACTACAGCTGGTCAGGCGCATGTCGGGTACGCTCGGTCACCGACCTTTGGGCAGCGACGAGAGCGATACGTCCGTTCTTTGGGAAGGCCCGGCGCGTAATGAATTGAACAACTTTTTTTTTTTTTTTTTTGAACCTGACTGTTGCTATAATAGGACGAACCCAATATAGCGGTCGAATTGCGTGGTTGGAGGTAGCCTGGGGAAAATCCAGGGAAAGCCTCCGGCACGACCACGCGGGAAAGTTTGTACACTGGAATACTCTACGAGTTTGCGCTCCAGTGAGATTGGTTGAACGGTATCAACCGAATCTGGGGTGTGAGTGGTGTCGAACTACTGGGAGTTTTATCGCTGGTTCGCTAAAACCTAGCCTAGCTGAGAAGAGTCCAGCAAGAAACTCAGCTAGGCCCGACTTGGGTCGGACTGACTCTACCCGGTATGCGGCGGTACCGGGACGAATAGGGACTGTATGTGTCTGTGTTGTCGCGATCTCGCGGTGGACGTCCCCGCCGGCGGGAATGCCGAAGTGTACGCGATGTGTTGGACGCCGAAAGCGCAGCGTTCCATCTTTCGATGGACGCTGTGATTTCGTCGTCCGGGTCCGTGAGTGTGTGCCTAGGACGCCGGACCGTGCGGCCCCTAATCAGTGAGCGCCGAGTAACGACAGAGGGGGGAGGGATGGGAATGTAATCAGCAGCCTTCCTAACTAACGGATTCCTATGGTGGGGAGCGTTGTCGAAATAACGTCTGGCAGCCTGCTTAAAGAAACCATACATGGTGCTAATCTCCATGTCGTGGTGCAGGCTGAGGTTCGATTGGTACCACGGGGCACCAGTCGCCCTACGGAGAAAACGATTCTGAATGACCTGAAGCGGCTTGAGTGATGACATAGGCACGTGAGCAAATGCTACACTTGCATATGTCATGATTGGACGAACACAAGTCTTGTAGAGTGTCAGCTTATTTCTAAGTGACATTTTACTAAACTTGTTGATCATCGGCCCAAGCCTTCCTAGTACGAACGAATTGAACAACGTTTTCGCTCGCGGCTATATAGTGGTTTTTAAAAAATGGGCTAAATTAACTGGGTCACCCATAAGCGTAAAAAAAAATCACGTAATATTAAACAAGTCCTGTAGTTTTATAATAAAATGTTAGATTTCCAAAACATCATCAAATACTTGAATAAAAAAATGTTTAAACTAACCGAATTAGACATTATGTAGTACTATTTTTTAATAGGAAAACCCAATATTTTAGAACTAGTGCGATTGGTATGTACTAAAAGACTATATATTCCATTGTAAAAGGCAAACATCGATACGTTTTTGAAAGTTTAAAATGGAAGTATTCTACCTGAAAGATAGCTCTGACGCGTATTTTTGCAAAACACTCCGACGAAAACCTGCTTGTATTAAATAACCGTTTATATAAATAGAATTATAGCAATGGTATGGTCTAGAATAAGATTGTATCTATACAAAACAGTAGTTTACTTTAACAATGCAATTAATTGAACGAAACTATGGCCTTTGAAAAAGCCTTACGTTAGCTAAAATACGAACTTTTTGTTTGCACGCTCTTAACTACCCTGTTATTTCGTTTTTTTTTCGTACCTACCTACTTCTCTATTTTATTGCAATGTGGAATTGTTATTTATCATCATTGTTGGACCCATCTGTCCAAGTTTCCGAAAGCTCTTTTAAGGGTTCCGTTCCAAAAAAGGTAAACAAGGAACCCTTATGGTACGACTCCGTTCGTCTGTCTGTCTGACACAAAGTGAAATATCTCAGGGACTACTTAAGCTATCAATTTGAAATTTGGAATGGTTTTAAACGAGAGTTATCCACGTGCATGGAAAATGAGAAATTTAAATATACATTTTAATTGTCTATAAAATTCTTTTCAAAAATCATTTCCTAGTTAAGTTTGCAATTTAATCAACTTTATAAGTATTTTTTGTTTTGAAATTCCTATAAGACTATAATAGAAGTACTCTCTTTCAAATAAAAAATAATAATCGAGATCGGTTCACGTGATAAACAATAATCGCTAAAACACCAACATACATAGTACTAAGCTGATTGCCCTTGCACGTTAGTACCAAATGGGGCCGATAGATGGCGCTGACCCCATTCCTATTTCGCGCTGTTAATTTTTTTCTAGAATGAATGGGGTTGGTACGGGTATATTTCAATAGCAGGTCTAAATAAAGATCGCGATTCAATTGTCTTAGTAGTTTGATGGTCTTGGTGTAAAAGGTATTCGTTGTTTGAAATTGAATTCTGTTGTGTTGGGTTAAAATAAGAAATTTAACAAAATATTGGGACATTTACTTTACCTTGAGTTAATTGATAGTTTGTACGGAACCCTCGGTGCGCGACTCAGACTCGCATTTGACCGGTTTTTTTAATTATTTATCGTTGTTTTCGGCCACCATCGTATTTCAAAAACAAATAGACAGATAAAATATATCGTTTCGGACTCGGACTTAGCTAAATTGTTTTAAATATAATGTTTTTTACTGAGTACGGCAGAGCCAAAAGGAAGGAATATGATTTTAAATTCAAAATTCTCAAACTAAGCTCCGGGTAACTTAGGTTATGTATGGTATAGATGGTAAAAAAACATGTTGTTCCAGTAACTTTAATAGTAGTCGGGTTACGGTTTTTTCCTAACTTTTTATGCTTGTTCTCTTAGCTAGCTTTAGACGACCTTGATAAATCAATAAGGGAGAAGGGTGATTGGGTACATGTCTGTATTCTCCGTGATGACATAAACCGCCACTTGAATAACCTACAAAACAAGGTGAACGCCCTAATGGAAGTGGTAGGTGAACCACATGCTGCTGCAATCAGGAGGAAACTCTTCAGAGACACTGACTGTGTATGCTGTGGTACCCCAGCAACCATGAACATGGAAGTACCCGTTCAGAGATCACCGGGCTTTAAAAGAGCATCGGCAGATGGCGCGGTAGCTCAAGATGTGCCAAAAGAGGATGGAGATTATTCAGAACGTTGCGTTCAAGGTCGTGTAATACATAAAGATTCAAGGTATTAATATCCGTATACTAATAAAACCAACTAAGTAGAACCGGGGAGGACTTGTAGCTGGTAGTTTAGTTATGTATTACAAACCCCGGTTATCATCATCATCACCATCATCATCATCATATCAGCCGAAAGACGTCCACTGCTGAACATAGGCCTCCCCCAAAGATTGCCACAATGACCGGTCCTGCGCCACCCGCATCCAGCGGACTCCCGCGACCTTTACCAGGTCATCAGTCCACCTTGTGGGGGGGCCTACCCACGTTGCGCCTTCCGGTACGTGGCCACCACTCGAGAACCTTTCCGCCCCAACGGCCATCGTGTGCCCCACCCACTGCCACTTAAGTTTAGCGATTCGGAGGACTATATCGGTTACCTTGGTTCTGCTGCGGATACCCTCATTTCTGATGCGATCGCGCAGAGAAACTCCCAACATAGCCCTTTCCATTGCCCTTTGTTTGGGTGACTTTGAGCCTTCTTATGAGGCCCATAGTAAGCGACCACGTTTCCGTGCCATACGTCATCACTAGCAACACACACTGGTCAAAGACTCTCGTCTTGAGACACTGCGGAATATTGGACGAAAAGATGTGCCTTAGCCTCCCGAATGCTGCCCAACCGAGCAGGGGTGCCAACTTAGGGGTTTTACCCCTATAGGGGGGAAACAAGGAGCATGGGATTTTTTTAGGGGCTTAATATTTTTAGGGGTATATTTAAGGATTTTTTCATACCATGTTTGTGCGATATAGGAAACTAAATTACTACTGAAAATGGAACGTTCTCGACACCGCAGTCTATTGCTCGAACTCGCAAAATAATATTTGAGATCCTAAATAATTTATAACTGAAAACATTAAAGAAATGAGACATAATTTGTTTTATTTTATATATAGGGGTTTTTTTCCAAAAAAAAAGTTTAGTTTTAGGTGGTTTTATCTTAAGCTCTAGGGGTAAAAAAAAATTGGAGTTGGTAACCCTGCAACCGAGTCGGATTCGACGATTGACCTCTTTCTCAAAGTTGGACCCCGGTTATTATGTATTTATTTTATAATCCTTGCAATCATTACTCATAGAGTACATCTGAATGTATGCTTGAATGCAATAAATTTTAAGGTAGTGTAAATCTTGATCGTCGTTGCCATTCATTGTACCTACACATTTTGTGAAGTCAGGAATCCCATCCAATATACGAAGTTTACACACTGTTGACATCATAAATTTCGTCATTAAGCACCTTGTCTGTACGTACCTATAGACAACACGGCTACATTATACTACGACGTTACATCTCAAGATTTATTATTACTCTGTAGTTCACTCTCATTGTATCAGGCATTGCACATTAGTTTAAAGCTAGAAAATATAATAAAAAGTACTAAAATGACTACCTTCCCCCACTCCTGCCCCACCGTCACCGTCACCCGGTTACTGCTCCCGAACTCGTGTCATTCTCTTTCTTTGTGCGGGCATTGCAACATCGTATTACGTAACTTAGTTTCCATCAAGTTAAATACCAAAAAATCGTATCCTTTATTGTATCGCAAAGAGGGAAAATGGGAAAACGTAAACTAAAGGATAAAAATCGTAATTTGAAAGAAAAGATTAGGCGATTAGAAGATCGACTCAACCGTTATTCATCATCAGATTCGGCAACAGACGAAGGTTAGTGTGGTTCTTTCTTTAAATAAAACAATATTAAGTACTTACCTAATTAATTCAAACTATCATGCATTAATTATCACTATGAGATAATACTGTGGAATGTGTGATAAATTGAATCTACCCTCCTAGATTGGAGAAAAATTTATGCTTCGATTCGAACTCGAACGAAACAAAGAATCTTTTTTATAACCTTTGAACTGTTACCATATTATCAATGTTCGTTGTTTACTTTATTAAAATTAACATTTTACTTGGTAATCGTTTTGTAAAGAATATTTTTTTATCGAATAACATGGGTGTTAGATAATAAACCTATTGAAAGTATTAAAAAGTTACTCGAGCGATTCTAAATCTAGGTGCCAACTAACGGTCCCGCGTCATAGCGTGCCTATGCCCAGTGACTCAAAACTGTCAGTCCAGCGATATAGCGAGCCTATACCCAGGGACTTAAAAAATGTCCTTTTTAATCGTGTTTACAGAATATAATGATTATGATCGGTACTGTCCAGAATCGAACGATTACCCTCACAATCCAGGTAGTGAAGATGAAGTGCCCCTAATACCGTGCTCTGATTCGGAACACTCAATTCCCGATGCAACGCCTAAATCGGTAATTATACAACCTGAACCGATAGCGGGCCCCGCTCTTAACTCTCGCGCACCCAGTAACATCAATGAACCGGTATCAGCTGATCCGGGCACCTGCACTAAGGTTGATACATCGCCAACGTTGCCGTCCGATATATTAGAGGCCCTCGGAGACCCGAAGGGAAAAGAGGAAATATATGGGCCAAAAATACCTGATGAAATCTCTAAACGTTGGGGCCGGATACTCGTTGACGGCCTAGAGAAAGATGTAAAGCAAAAACTGCCTGAAAATCACCTGTACCAGATAACTTTCGTTTGGCTAAAGCCCCTATTTTGAATCCTGAGATTATAAAGGTATAAAGGTGTAGGCGGGCTAGGTTTCCGCAACTCGACGTCATAATAGCGCCTATTTTGCGTATAGGTTATTGGCACTACTGTTATTCGTGCCAACCCAGTTCCACCAGGAAGCCTAGCAGACCCTTTATGTTGCCGACGGCCTCTGGTAGTGACCCCGGTGTTCCGAGGTGCTTTGCCCGGTATTCTGCCACCCCTGGGCACGTCAGAATGGCGTGGGCGGCTGTCTCTTCCTCTTCCATGCAGGCTCTGCAGAGAGGACTGTGTGTGATACCTAGAGTGAAAAGGTGTTTGTTTAATAGTGCATGACCAGGAGACGGAGTGCCGGCCTCTTTAGCTGCTTTAGCTCCCTTGCCAATCCGGGGTTGACTGTCGGGAGGGCCTATGGTATTCCAGAATTTTTGATGTTCTGCCTTGGTGTTTAGTCGTAGTGTGCTCCGCAGCCATGCAGGGGGTAAAGGGATCGTAGATTCCGGTCCTACGGCTTTTGATTCTGAGCCTTCTTTAGCCAGTATATCCGCTGCGTCGTTCCCACGTGAATTGCTGTGCCCTTTGATCCATTGTAGGATTATATCGCTGTTGGTACATACCTCTGATAGGATTTGGTGGCACTCGTGTATCAGCCCAGACGTTGTCGCGTGGCCTTGTAGGGCTTGCAGTACAGATCGACTGTCGGAGAGTATGCGGATGGGGTATCCCCTTACCTCTCTGGAGGCGATAGCATGAGCGGCCATTATTATGCCCATACACTCAGCCTGGAAGACTGTGTTTTGGGTCCCTAATGGTGTTGAGATGCGTATGTTTAGGTCCTCCGAGAATACTCCTGCTCCGGTGCCTGACCTTGTCTTGGACCCGTCCGTGAATATTCTTAACTCCCTGGGGTTAAGTCCTTCCTGGGGGGTTTCGTATAGTTCGATTTTGTACTTCTTGTCGAAGACGAACTGTCTGGGAATGATGTCGGTTGTTGCCTCTATGAGGGGTTCCCTACCTACAGCCTCGTAGAGTATCTCGGTGTGAGGAACCCTGGGCGGCCTCCTGCCATCCTGAGATTATATCGGTGCTTAACGAATCAGTCAGATATCGTGACAAATTATTAGAAAAAGAGCAAAACCAACTGGCCCTAGGCATTTCTGAGCTCACAAATCTAGCTTCAGCGGTAATC
This sequence comes from Epinotia bilunana, assembly GCA_947049275.1. Taxonomy (NCBI): domain Eukaryota; kingdom Metazoa; phylum Arthropoda; class Insecta; order Lepidoptera; family Tortricidae; genus Epinotia; species Epinotia bilunana. The sequence continues at coordinate 23,785,508 of OX346259.1, read as the reverse complement.
AAAGAAAACTTAGATAAAGTTGAAATACTCAAGAAACTTTCTGAAGCAAGCCAGATTTTCCTAGACCTTCATCACGATCAGACCACAAGGAGAAGAAAACTCATAACCACAACTCTTGACAAAAAGTTTGTCAACATAATATCGGACGTAAAAAGGGATACCTACCTGTTTGCCGAAAACCTAGGGGAAAAAATAAAGACCACAAAAACAGCGGAAACATCAGGGCGGCAAGTGAAGCGTAAAGAGGTCAACGCTGTCGCATCTACGTCTAGAAAATATCTCAACCAGGGAAAATGTACCCCACGCGGGTAGACTAAAATACTTCTATAAAGAATGGTGTAATATTACCAGCGATCAGGTAGTCTTAAGCTATGTAAAAGGACTAGTCATACCTTTTAATAGCCCAGTCATGCAAAATGTGTTTCCAAAAAATAATCATTTCAGTTTTCTAGAAACTGAACAAATAAATAGTTTAATTAAAAAATTAAAGGACTTAGGCGCGTTGATAGAGTGTAAAGATATGCCTGGACAGTTTTTATCTGGCATCTTCCTTACTCCAAAACCAGATGGCTCTAATCGTTTTATACTTAATCTTAAAAACCTAAATCAACACATTGCACATCAACATTTTAAAATGGAAGATGTGCGAACGGTTACAAAGCTTATGACAAAAAACTGTTTTATGTCTACCATAGACCTAAAAGACGCATATTTTTTGATCCCGATTAATAAGAAGAGCAAAAAGTTTTTGAGGTTCAAATTTCGGGGAAGTACAATAGAATTTCAATGTTTACCTAACGGCCTCTCCCTGGCGCCATATATATTTACCAAATTACTCAAACCAGTGATGGCGGTTCTAAGAAGCAAAGGCTACGTACTAGCTATTTACCTAGATTATATAATATGTACCACCTGTACTTATAATGAATGCCTTGCTTGCGCTACGGAAACCGTTAATAAATTTAAAAATCTAGGTTTCGTAATAAACCACACTAAGAGTAAATTAATAACTAGTCAAGTTCAGACTGTTAATATGCGTCTAGGCTTACCCAATACGAAACGACAAAAAAATGTAGACTGCCTCAAATATACTCATAATAAAAAATCTATGACTATACGTGACATCGCCAAGCTTTTGGGTCAATTATGCTCAGCCTGTCCAGCGATTGCTTATGGGTGGGTTTACACGAAACCCTTAGAGCGTGACAAATTTCTTGCCTTACAAAAATCGGGAGCAGCTATGATAGCCTTATTAGTATTGGTGCTCACCTTAATCCTGACTTTACATGGTGGAAAAATAACATTTTAACTTCATATAACCAAATCCGAGAAGGCAAATTTATCTTAGAAATTTTCTCAGACGCATCCTTGACAGGCTGGGGAGCATATTGTAACGGTGAAAGAACCGGAGGGTTTTCGAGCCCACAGGAGCTTAAAAGACAAATAAATTTCCTCGAGCTACTTGCAGCTTTTAATGGGTTAAAATGCTTTGCTCGGAATCTTAACAACGTAGAAATATTACTACGCATTGACAATACCACTGCCATAGCATACATAAACAAATTTGGTGGAGTACAGTATATTCACCTAAACAATATCACACGAATGATATGGCAGTGGTGCGATTCACGCCAGATATACATATATGCGTCATACATTAAATCCAAAGACGTTGAGGCAGACGAAGAATCTCGTCATCGCAATATTGACTATTGACGTTGAATGGAGTTTATCTTCCTTAGCATTTCAAAAAATAACTCGTTCCTTTGGATTCCCTGAAATTGACCTGTTCGCTTCCAGATTAAATAATAAATGCCTCAAGTACATTTCGTGGAAACGTGACCCTGAGGCATTTGATATTGACGCATTTACGCAAAACTGGGCTAACTTTTTCTTTTATGCTTTTCCGCCTTTCTCTCTTATTCTCAAAAGTCTGAGGAAAATCATAAATGAAAAAGCTACAGGTGTAATGATCGTTCCTGACTGGCCCAGTCAACCCTGGTACCCAATTTTCATGAAGCTCTCCAAACATAAACCGATATATTTCAATCCCGAGCCTGAGTTGCTTCTTTCTCCTTTCAGGAAAAGACACCCTCTCTGGAGTCGCCTTTCTCTGGTGGCATCACTATTATCCGGGAAGCATTTAGAAGACAAAATCTAAACCTAGAGACAATAGATATTTTAATGTCATCTTTATCAAAACAATCTTTAAATCAGTATAATAGTGGCTACAAAAAGTGATGGACGTTTTGTGCAAAAAATAACATAAAAATCTACTCCACCAATATTCCTGATATTCTTGCGTTTTTTACGGCTGAATATAACGCCAGAGCAAGCTACTCCACTTATACACTTCGTTCTGCACTTTCCTTGATATTAGGCAAAAAGTTTAGTAAAGATGAAAGGTTCGCTAGGTTCCTAAAAGGTGTGTTCAAAACAAAACCTGCGTTACCAAAATACCAGTCAACCTGGGACCCTAATCTAGTTTTAGACTATGTCAGTAATTGGCACCCTAATGAAGACCTGCCTACAGATAAAATTACAAAAAAGTTGGTAGCTCTTCTTGCGTTGTCTACAGGAAAACGTATGCTAGCCCTTATTAGCTTATCCAATATCAAGGTAAATGAAAAGAATATTGAAATTGTAATTAGTGATCTTATTAAAACTTCAGCTCCGAGTAGATCTATGCCCCTGTTAATTATTCCATTTTTTCCTCATAAGGTCGAGATATGTCCCGCTAAATGCCTAATTGCATATATAGAAAAGACCACTCAATCACACATTTAACGAAAACAGACAAGTTGATTTTAACAACAAAAAGGCCAGTCCACAACGCGAGCCCTTCAACCATTAGCCGCTGGATAAAGTCAGTATTAGTAGCAAGCGGAATAGATACTTCAGTTTTTTCGGCCTACAGCTGTCGTCATGCTTCTACCTCAGCAGCCAGTCGAAAAGGGGTATCTGTAGACCTAATCAAAAAGACAGCGGGCTGGTCAAAGAATTCTATGGTATTTGCAAAGTTTTATAATAGGCCGGTAATTGAAGAAGAGGGCAGCATTTTTGCAGAGGCTGTATGTAATAGGGACAATGATTAAAATAACTTATTAATAAGTACTAGTCGTTGATTAGTAGATACCTGGTATTAGTTTACTATACGTAATAGGCATGTAGTAATATGTTATTTAATGAATTAATGCAAAATTCGAAAATACAAATTTGATTACACATATATATTTTATTAATAAGTGCCAATTTTGCTCGGCGCTAAACATCTACAGAGTAACAATAAATCTTGAGGATGTAACGTCGTAGTATAATTTAAGGTTAAACAAACTTACCTGAAGTGAAGTTTGACCATAATTATACGAGACGTTACATCCCAAAAGATTTATCACCCGCCCTGCCCTACTTAAATTGTTTTTTCCGTGGCTCAAAAAATGACCCCTAAAACTGACGCAAAACAGCACTTAGGTATCTCTAAAACAATAACACGAGTTCGGGAGCAGTAACCGGGTGACGGTGACGGTGGGGCAGGAGTGGGGGAAGGTAGTCATTTTAGTACTTTTTATTATATTTTCTAGCTTTAAACTAATGTGCAATGCCTGATACATTGAGAGTGAACTACAGAGTAACAATAAATCTTTTCGGATGTAACGTCTCGTATAATTATGGTCAAACTTCACTTCAGGTAAGTTTTGTTAACCTTAAATTACATGCCACTCAAGTTTTGTACGTTGTAATGCCTACATTACAACTTAATTAATTTACACCCTACGGCCTACCGTAGGGTGTAAATAATATAGACGAGAGTCGGGATATGAATGAACGTTTATTTAGGTAAAACAGGGCTTTATATACAGTTTGTGTATCGCAGTGTGCGTGACGCTTAGTAGCTTTTACTATCCTAGATTCTTATCGCTAATGCACTTAAATGGTGATTTGGGTACGAGTGCGTGAACCATCTGCTAGGCGCATTCAAGGTTATTACTTCAATGTTGCGCAATGTTATTTAGTGTTGCATCATACACTACAACGTGTCTTTGGTTTACAGAAGTCATCTCTGTCAGCGGTTCTGCGGTGGCTCTCACACCCTTATGCCACGGATTCCGCCATTGAGTCGGGCTCCTCCCGATGTGACCATCACCCATTTACCTCGAGAAGTTACGACTACTATTGGCAGTGATGGAAAGGTATTTATTATGTCCTCTTTAGGGCTCTGGAGCCAAAATGGCAGAAACGGAAATCTTATGGTTTGGCCATGTCCGTCTGTCCGTCTGTCCATCGGCGGCTTAGCTCAGTGACCGTTACTACTAGAAAGCTGTAATTCGGCATGGGTATATAAATCAAATGGTAGAATAACATTTTGAAAAGAATTTTTTTTTGTACTAGGTACGTTCCCTACAGGTAAAAGTGGGGATGTAATTTTGTTTTCTCGTTAAACCCATGCTGTGGGATATCGTTAGATAGCTTGTTCAAAATTATTATAGAGTTACTCAACACTATTTTTAACCCTTTATTTGGCAAGCAAAAAAAAATCGTGAGTTCACGCCTCGTTTGCGGCTTGTGGAGCAAAAAAAATAGTCTGCGAAAAAATGCAAAAAGAGCATGAAGAAATGTGTATATTGGGATATACATAATCAAATAAAGGGTACGTATTTGTGTTATATGGGGCTTTAAAGCCCTTCGAGGCATGTGCCACCCCCTGCCTGCTAAATGGCTTCTACTGGGAATGTGAAGAAAATCGTATCAGTATTACATATAGGTACTCGTATTATTATCCTCCTAGCGCTGTTCCCGGTTGTGCCCCTGAAGGAGTCCAGGGTCCGCTTTGACACCTAATCCCAAAATTTGGCATAGGCACTAGTTTTACGAAAGCGACTGCCATCTGACCGCCAAAGGGAAAACTAGACCTTATTGGGATTAGACCGGTTTCCTCACGATGTTTTCCTTCACCGAAAAGCTAACGGTAAATATTTGTGGCTGTATTACATATAATGAATTTAAAAGGAAAACTATTACGGCTAAGTAGACATTACCAGTTACCGAGTATTAGTCGACCAACTTAAAATGTACTTGAAAAGGCCAACTTTCGTACAAATTCGGCCGAATCAACCGCGCCAGTTACTTGGCGCCTGTCGATGTAAAAATTCACAGGCAACTACAGAACCCTAAACAGCGCGTGGCCCGACCCGCTCTTGGCCAATTTATATATATAAAATGATTTCAATATTTCTGGCTTAGCCGCTTTCTAAATTTTACGTACATTAATTTATCTAAATAAGTACAAATATTGTTCTTTATATCGTAGGCATACCAAACGGATAAGAAGATGGAACTAAAACCTTGCGTGGCATGTAACGTCCCAAGAGATGTCCGACGACCGTCGGATAACACTGATGGTATGAATGCAAAACGTATAGTTACCTATTTTAATAGATTTTTAACCCCCGACGCAAAGAGAGGGGTGTTATAAGTTTAACGTGTCTGCGTCTCTGTGTATCTGTGTATCTGTCTGTGGTATCGTAGCTCCCAAACGGATGGAGCGATTTGAATGCGTTTTTTTTTATTTGAAAGCTGATATGATCCCGAGTGTTCTTGGCCATGTTTCATGAAAATCTGTTTAGCCGTTTTTGAGATATTGGACTTTGAAATGAAAATGTCGGGGGTTTTTCAACTTTTATAAGTTGTAGTTGGGTGGATCAACTATTTTCTGTCGCTAGTTGCCATGGTTACTTCTCCTGAGTCACTTTTTAAAACTCCGATTTGTGGGTTTTAAATCACCGAATGTGGGGTTTTCTTGTCAAAGTCGACCCCTTTTTGTATGGTGCATCTTCTAGGCATATTAGAAGTCCTTATTGTAACGATTTTTCTAAGAAACTGTAACGTTGTCTCCTGGCTAACGGGACGTAGTAAAGTCTGCCAATTTGCACCAACTTGCCTCAGTTTCGCGTCGTCAATGGAAATGTATGCTGTCAGCTTTGGTGGTCATGGTGGTGCCGAAGGAGAGGAGGGTTATGTTTTTCGAGCGTATGTATGTATGTATGTGACCTTATTCTTTGGCACGCCCTGCAGCCTAAACCGTTTGACAGATTTCGACATATGAGGTGTCGTTGGTTTCCTCTTAATCGTGGGAGTGACATAGGCTATAAAATTTGAAAAAAGCTGTTGGGTTTTTTGAAAAATCTTTTAATTTCACTTGTTAACACGGAATTTTGTATAGACAACGTATCTCTTTTTTTATATTACCTCATTGACTTAAATGACAAGAGGGCAAGAGCGGGCAAATATTTTTGTCACTTTTTATTTAAAAAAAGTTTATTTCTATTATGTATATAAGACCAATTTGATATTTCATACTTACTGTTACTGACAATAATCATTAAAAAAAAACTAAGAATTTGTACGATCAAAAAAGCTGTGTATAGGCAAATAGGTTTGGTGAGAGTTGCAGCCACTGGTGTAAATGAATTGATTTAATTTGGACCTTGTTACTTAGGCGCTAAGGTCGATTTGAATCAATTTATTTTTTCAAATATTCATCAATATTTTAAATTTACATGAAAAATAAAAGATGACGTCTATGACAGTTGAAATGATAATTGATAATTTATTTTTATTTATAGCTATGAAACCTGTCGACGAAGAGAGAAATTCGTCATTTGACATAATGGGAGAAATGTCTTGGCTGGCAGCGCCTAAACTCAGTGGCGGGTCGGATTACCCGCCTCTGCCTCTATTTGACGATGACAATTGAACATTTATTTATATTACATTATATATTTCCTTTAAAACTTGTTATTATTAATCCTCTCCCTAACTATTTCATAGAAATTGTATAACTAAGATCTAAAATAGGCCATAACAACCCGAGACGGTTATTTTTTTCAAGCGAGAGGCAGCATAATCATAACATAACATAATCTATGTTCTCTCTCTCGCTTTATCATGTAGGTTATGGCCCGTATACAATCCGCCGCGCTCGGACGTTTGGACGCGTCTTTTTTATGATTGTTAAATACGGACTACAAAACACCGAATGTTTGGAGATTTTAATATAATCTGTATTCTGATTGGTTGATACCAAACACAAAGATGTTTTAAAGAGGTCAATTACATAGTTAAACAGTACGTATAATTTACCTACTTTAATAACGACACATATACTATTCTATTATTGTTTTATTCCTTTGCCTATTTTTACTTTTAGAAAACCTGAATATAGCAGCGGCGGCAGCGACAGTCATTTTTACCATTATTTTTAGCCACAGTTACTAACTGTCAGTTAGTTGCAGTGGACTAACGATGTCCCTGGGCGTAATTTATCGATATCGATGACAATTTAGTAGTACATCCCTGTCGACCGTATCGTCTTCGTTGTTGGTACGACTTCCTGCCGCGTTAGACGTTTATTTTTAACTGTGTTGTGGTATGGCAAAAATGGCTAAACCACATGAACCTAGAATACTCTGGATAGGCTGTACGTGATGCCACAGTGAGGGACGGAAAGGCTCCTATGCAGCTAAATTAAGAACTGGTCTTAAAATGGCTGATGACTTGCCATAAACAACGTACTTAATTTGGACGGGTAATGGTTTATGTGCCACAACTTCATACTAAATCACTTGTGGCAAATAAAAAAAGTGGAACTATGACAAGGACAATGAATGATATTTCCCTTTCCGTCACACTTATCGAGATTTGTATGCTACCATCTCGCTCGCACGTGGTATTATTATTACCATAACCTGTCTAGTTATTCTAGGTTCATGCTAAATCGTGTCAAAATCTAATGACAATGTCACTGTCATCCAAAACTTAGTTCGAAGTACCTATATACTTACTTTACTCTTTGGTTCGAAGTCCCGTCTCTTAAGGGGCCCACCCACTATCAGTCCGCCTGCAGTCTCTGGCCTGTCAGTTGTTCGGAACCGTCAAATTTTTGTTCTAACTGACAGGCTGATATCGTCCGGCGGTCTGATAGTGGGTGGGGACCATTAGAACGTAGTGGTTAATATTCTCTTTGACTACTAGATACACTTTTACATGTCTACGCAGGCAACACAGGCGCTGGGCCAATAACGACTGGCCATTTGACCTGAGTAGTTTCCTGAAACCACTTGGCCAGTTCATTTAGAGCAATGACGCGTAGTAGTCGGATGGCTTGCGGTATTTGAGCTCGAAGTGTTGTGTTGTGTGCAACCCAATGTATGAAAAATGAAAATTTGGTCGCGAGGCAGCCGATTGAAATAGCGGTTGCCTGAAAGTCTGTACGCTGTTTATATAATGAAAAAGTGGTGTCATTTTTTTTCACCCCTTCATTCCTATTTCCGCCCCAGTCCAAGTTCCACAACGCTTCGGGAGCTCAAATTGCCTCTCGGACACTGAAACTATACGCGTCATTGCTTTAACTACTCACCACAAAACTGTTTGAGGAATCCTCACTTTAACTACTCACCACAAAACTGTTTGAGGAATCCCCACTTTAACTACTCACCACAAAACTGTTTGAGGAATCCTCACTTTAACTACTCACCACAAAACTGTTTGAGGAATCCTCACTTTAACTACTCACCACAAAACTGTTTGAGGAATCCTCACTTTAACTACTCACCACAAAACTGTTTGAGGAATCCGCGTGAAGGAAGTATCCTCTGTTTTCTGTCTCTGTGAACGTAAACTATGTCTATTTACCAAAGAGAATATAACTACTACGTTTAATAAAAATAAGGCACTTTTCCCACCGCCGCCGGCGAGTAAGCGAGTGTTACTATAAGTACGTGCTACTCGCTCAAGCGGGTTAAAGCGAGAAAGAATTACTATTATAGTACTCGCTACTCGCCGGCGGTGGGATAAGTGCCTTGTTCCTAGGCTGAGAAAAGTATATTTCGTGGTCCCCACTCTGGCGCAGTGGGTCTTCCCACTCTGGCCCAGTGGGCCTACGTGGAAAAATAAGGGGTAGATACTTACTATATTTAATGTATAGAGTTCTCATCAGTAGCTGGTAATTTTGTGGTTCTCTCTATTTTGGCGTATTGTGAATACAGACTTTTTCGAAGACGCCGGAAAATATCGAACTGGCTAGTTTTTTGCCGTTATTAAAAACTTACCGACAACTTTAATGTCATTATTACTAGAAATATTTGTATGGGACGAAAGAATATAAGAAATATATTTATGTAGACATTTTTATGTGCCTAAGTGGCCGGGTTTTATAGTTTTATTCATAATCAATTTGTTGTTATTTTTGCTTCTAGCCAATTCTCTACCTATTATAATCAAATAAGTACGTATGTGATATTTGACTAGGATTTTGTTATTTCAGTATATTTTATACGACGATGGCACACTCTAGATCGGAATTAACGACAGTGCGGGAAATGATTGATGCTGCTATTGTCTTCGGTGAGGATGTAAGTAATTAAAAACGAAGTTTCAACCGCCCTCAATTCAGTACTTCGCTTTATTTGAAGAGTTACCTGATGACCATACGACCACCTAGAAAGGCTACCCTTTCTAACAAAAAAAAATCATTATCGGTCCGGGCATCTGAGTAATCGCGGAATGTACATAAAAAATAAAAGATTCCGATGAATTGAGAACCTCGTCCTTTTTTGAAGTCGGTTAAAAACAAGTTAGTACTTAGACGCCACCCTAGTAATAGTTGTCCCTAAATATTCTCCACTACCTTCGATGTTTTGTTCCTCGATACGTCCCATTTCCACGTGTGATAAATTATTTGATACATGTTAGTATGGTTGTTACTAGCCTTTCGTCTAGTCAGAGCAGTTTTTTAGGTTCTCCCATTTATAATAAGTACATAGTGTATTAGATAACAATTCAATACCGTTTAATAATGCTAGTCTTAAAATAGTTCCATTTTCCACGAAAATATTCCACACTAACTGAGATAAAATATAAGGATACCACCAGCCAACCAGCCAGCCAGGGAAAACCACCAAAAGAAATTGTTGCTGCCTGTGGTCGCCGGTTCGAATCTGGCTCGGAGCATTGAATTTTTAAACTTTTCCTTTTATTTAAATTTATAATTTCGTTAGCAGCGTTAAACAAAATTAACTACTTTGGTTACACATTCAGCAGGCGTAAAAAGGGCTATTTCTAGGGAAAGCGACACGGCATAGCTATATGATGACAGTTCTGCTTCAAGCTCATGAGGTAAGGAGTGCAGTTGGAGATCACAACATATACAGTTTTTAAGAGCATTTTTTCTACAACAAAAGCCTATGAAATTTCTATCAAACAATGATACATTTATTCGAGACAAATAAAATAACCAAAAAAAAAGAACATAGTTGGAAAAAAAAGTGTCACTCAAAGCATTATGCCACGAAACGGTTACATCTCAGCGTAATCAGCATAACTAAACAACATTAAACATTACTATTATTATTCCTATTTCTTAGTCGTTTGATCTAAGCATGTAATAAATTTATATCCAAATTAACGTTATAGTGGTGGACGAACTCTCGTGCATCGGGGTTAGTATATAAACCAAAATACATTTACTATTGCATTGAGTATGTTTTGCTGTGACTTAGTCCTCGTGTTTAATATCATTTCATAAGTTGTTATCCACCAATTATAATAATAAATAATGCTCTCAACATGATTTTCAAGAACGTTTCATTTTAAATTCCATAAGTATTCATCCTATTTCAAAATCAGTAAGTACCTACTCGCCCATGTATATGGCTATGCGTTGACATAGTATAGAAGAACGCACCGTGCCAAAGCCACAATCTTAATTTGAATGTCGCGCTCCCTGGCAATGCAACGCCCACTCTTTTTACATAAATTTAAAGGTAAAAATGATCTTTTGTAATGGTTATATTTTTGTATTCTTTTTAGTTCAGAATTTGACTATGCAATGTCAAGAAACTTTAATTACTAATTCATTTTAACTTGGGAAAATAGGCAGGTACCTAAAGTACAACAAAAACGCGATCTTAGAACGAACCCATAGTTTTAATAACCCTTTACCAGGGCTGTAGTTAAAAAATTACCAATGTCAGTCTTAAGCCCGCTCCACATTCTCGACAACACTACACGAGATTTGCCACATACGAGAGTGGAGTGAGTATTCGTCTATGTTCGTATTGTTTTGCGTATATTCGTGTAGTCTACGTTTCATGTCGGTAAAATGGCCAAACATTCTCCCTGCGCTTCCGTCAGTCGACCGACAGCAACCGTAGGAAGCATCCATCTTGTATGAAAGTCCAAGTGGATTTAGATTTAGATCGGTCGAGTGTGATGATGTATCAATCGTTAATCTCATTCCATGAGTTTTGCCAGGAACCCGTCGTCGACTTCAAGCTGCTTGAATCAATCCTCGTCATCTTAGGAAGACAACTGAATGTTTTAGAACGAAGAGTCATGGTCGAAAGGGATAAGATAAAAAAGTACAAACTAAAAACCACCATAGCGATTACTGAATTAAAAGTTCACAGAAAAATTGCTAAAAGAACCAAAGACAATATGCCTGAAACGACGACTGAAAAGTCCTCATCCTTGAAGACTCAACATAAAAGGAGTTCTAGGCAACGGTCTAAGTCTAGAGGACGATACGCGGACGATGACGACAAGGATTACAAGAAACGCAGACGGCACAAGTACGGGCATGATAAAGATTCTCACAAGCACGGACGGCACAGGGGCGGATATGACGAAGATTATAAGAAGAAACATGGACGACATAGAGATGGTGACGACCAAGATCCAAGAACGCGAGGGCGACACAAAGACGGCGACACAAAGAGGCAAGGGCGGGGATTTAGAGATGGCAGTCGAGGTCAGTATGCAGTTTAAATGTAATATCACTCTAACGCGATAAGGATATACTTAGTATTCGAAACGAAACTAACCGAGTCACATATTTTATGGGCCAGTCGACTGTTTGAGCAGCTTCATTTATGTACAAGAATGGCGACGTGATTATTGTAAAGTATTGGCTTAAAAAAATGCAAATGAAATACATACCCGTGATTAAATAATATCCACATGCTACAAACAATGCGAAATTATACCTAAGGTGATAACACTGTAACTCTTCTTTTATTCCAGATGTACTTCATGAGAAAATACTTGTGGGTAAGTTGGGAATTGATATATACATCTGTAATAGCGTTGTCTATGCCACATACGGGACGGATTATTACATAGGCAATAAAGTGAAACTGTCCAATTTTACAAGCTTTTATGTTTAACTTGCAATGTAACTGTTTGTTCGGGTGGAATCAAGCCACTCAATTTTGAAGCAGATATTTTCAACCGATTGAGCTAAAATTATGGGTATAAATAAGTATAGTTTGGATGATAATTCAATATTATGGTACCATCGAGCTGATCTGATGATGGAGACAGAAGGTGGCCATGGGAATTCAGTACTTAACCGACGTAACCCCGTTGAGTTTGGGCTCGTTAGAATCGTGTCAACGAGTGGTTGATGACGGTCTCATGACGGTATACAGAAAAAAACAGTAAGCAATAAAAGCTTGTACCAAAAAAAAAATATTTTTTTTTGACAGTAACTTTACCCATTTTAAATATGGGCAAAATCTAATCTATATTCATAACTACTCAGTGAGACAGTTTCACATACTGTAAATGTGTACCTATACAGAGACAAAACAATACATTAATTCACTTAAACAAAATAATTCTAGTGTCAAGGTCGTCGCTGGATGGAATGCATGACAGAGGTAAACCATTTGCATCACATAATGAATACTTCATTCAAATAGTTCTAACGCTCATAAGACTTTTTCAATTTCGCCCTAAGATCATCGTAGTGCTGTGGTTACTCAAAAGCAATATGACAAAATACTATCGGAGGTCCGCAGACTTCAGGACAAATTTGGCATTGTGTCTAATATCGATACAAGCTGGTTTAACCTTCACCAACAAACTTCTCTTACTGATCCAAGAGCTGCACTGAATATGGCGACACGGCTGGATATTGCCCAAAAAAATGTTACTCAAATGATAGATATCGTCACAAAGTTTGCTAGCGCCATACCAGGCTTTAATATAGACGAGGTGAACGATATTCTTGTTCATCAAATATATAAGGAGGCACCGTCCTCGAAAACGCCTAAGTCTAAGACCAGCAGTGAGTTGATAGAACAAGAGGAAATCATTTTGGAAGAAATTCTATTGGATGAAGAAAATCTAGCGACATGGAGCGAATTCAAGTACCTATGTTTTTTTTTATATACTACTAAGTAGAGTCAACGCCAACATCTATCTACAAAAACTGTTGGTTGTGTGGATGGTGGCGTTGATATCAATTCCTGGGCGGCGGGCGGGTTCGGCGGGCTAAAATCAGACACAATCCGACCAGATAAGTGTCTTTAAAGTCATTAGTGTCATTACGTACCTAAGATGTTTGATAGCAGAACTGAGTGTTTCTCTTTCCTATTTTCCCCTGTATATTTTTGTATGTATGAATACCTACTGTGTGTGTGTGTTTTTGTTATTTGAAGTTGCACCCCCGTGTGGTGAGTTTCCCGTATAGTGTCGGGGTAGAATTTCACCGCTCCCTTTCTTCCCGTGGGTGTCGTAAAAGTTGACTAAGAAAGCAGGGTTGAAGTGTGTTGTGGGCAATGGGCTAGCAACCTATCACTGCGATATCACATTTTGTCGATCTTATATACCCTCATTTGTGCTAAAAGTGGCACTGGAACTTAAATTTCATGTGATCTGCCTACCCCTTTTGGGAATAAAGACGTGAATCTATTTATGTATGTATGTATAGTGGTCACCTACGCCTCTCGCCTAAACTTATTATTTCAGTGCTGACATGGTTGAGATACAACGGAATGTGTGCAAACACATGGAGTCAGCAGCCGCTGAAGCCGCGGAGACGGCTAAGAGGGCTAATAAATTGTTTACACAAACGGGTAATCAAGTTGTTTATTCTTTATCAAATTCAAAAGAGGTTTTTGTTTGTTTAATATACATTTATATTCAGTCAGGAGTATCAATATGCGTACATAAATAAGGGCATAAATATCTGTACACGCCTTTATTGAAAGAGTCCGGTGCAGATATTTATGTCCCTATACAGGGCGTCCCAAACTTATGGGACATGAAGGGGAAGTACCTTAAATATCGTAGATAGTGAATTTTGCTCAAAGAAGACTTTATGTTATTTTTAAAAGTTAGTAATTCTGCATTCATAGATTTTCTAAAAATTACTTGCTTCGTCTGGGAATCGAACCGACTAAAATGTGAAAAAAAATCACCCTTTTTTATGATGCCTATCGAAAGAACAGCTAAAAAATAATAACTCTGCTTAAGTAACATAGTATTTTAAAATAAAGGAACAACGTGAAATTAATCATTTTAATCAAATAAAAAACATACATGAAACTGCCGTAGTCAATTAAGTAGGTATTTTATCACTTCTTTTTAAAATATCTTAAAAAGTATGCATTCAAACAAACGCTGTCATAAACTGTTCCATTTTCAAATTTAACAATTATTTATTTTTGTTTTAAATTTGCCTTCTGTCTAGCTTACAGAGGACGTATTGAAATACTAAGTTTTATCAAATTATCATTTTATCCACACGTGCACTTATAATAAGGAAAACTTATGCCAGTACCTATTTTATGAAGTGGGTACTTATTTACGAATAATCAATGCTATCTTTGGAATGATAATATTGCTACTTTTCGAACGTCGTCTTCGGCAATAAATAACTTTCTTGAAATTTGACTCAATCATTTTATGGTGTTCCTTTATTTTAAAATACTATGTTACTTAAGCAGAGTTATTATTTTTTAGCTGTTCTTTCGATTGGCATCATAAAAAAGGGTGATTTTTTTTTCACATTTTAGTCGGTTCGATTCCCAGACGAAGCAAGTAATTTTTAGAAAATCTATGAATGCAGAATTACTAACTTTTAAAAATAACATAAAGTCTTCTTTGAGCAAAATTCACTATCTACGATATTTAAGGTACTTCCCCTTCATGTCCCATAAGTTTGGGACGCCCTGTATATGTACGTACATTAAGAGTCCGCAGTAAGCTCGGCCGAATTTCACCTTCCCATACACACCTAGTTACACTCTCATTTTAAAACTCCGTGTTGTAATGAAACTTTGCATATACAATGACATGAGGTATATCTATGTCTGTAATTAGTTTATAAATATGGTTCCAGTTTATAAAACAAACGAAATACAGCAAAAACAAGTTTAGTATGAAAAACTTAAATTCGCTGTATTTTTTTTACCATGGTATCTGAAGCTACATAAACTAATTACAGACATAGCATGTCATTGTATATGCAAAGTTTCGTTACAATCCAACAAGTAGTTTTAAAATGAGAGCGTAACTACGTTTGTATGGAGAATCGAGCTTACTGCGGACTCTTAATACCGCTGACTGTACGGAAGTCAAGTGTTAATCTGAAATATTTTACTACAAAATAATTAAGAGATGGTCTACGGTTGACAGTTACTTTTAAAATTGGGCTTATGCATACTGCTTTTCTTAGGCGCGCCGTCGCTTGTGTCGATTTACACGTGATTCGACACTTACGCGCGTCGACAGCGCGTTTTGAAAACGCAGTCTGCATAGACTTAAGTTACGGCTTTGAAAGAAGCTGTACATATATAATGCTTTCAGATAAATTAAAGTAGAAATATCACCACGTTATTTGGTAAATAATATAACCAAAATATTTTTGGAATATCCTCGTATTATTTCCTCACATTGTTTGAGAAAAGCACAAGAGAAACCGGGATTACCTGACTCGTAATGTTGGCAACCCCTAACTTTCTGCGACTCGGTAATAATGTGTACTTCAGATTATTTTAATTGGCTGAATTGCATCATAGTACTTACTCCATTCAAAATGCTACTCTACCGACCGCAAGGTTCCAATTCCGATAGCAGTTTTTAAAAAAATCGGCTATATTACCTACCTACTTAATGGTAAAGGTCGCAGGAGTCCTCTGGTTGCGGGTGGCGCAGGACCGGTCACTTTGGCACTCCTTGGGGGAGGCTTATGTCCAGCAGTGGACGTCTTTCGGCTGATATGATGATGATGATGATATGATGATACCTTCTGTTAACAGCGCCAAGACTATCGGAAGCGTCAATACTCAGCGTGAAATTCGCGAGATGTAGAATTCTTGTCGACCGCTTTACCAGTAGCGCAACGGCTTTAGACGTCAAGATGGCGTCACAGGTAGGTAACGGCTTTGTAGTATACCACAGAATAAATAGTTTAGGCATGCTGAACGAGCCTACACGTGGCCATCCCTTTCTATCGCATGCAACTCGCTGCGATGGAACGCGTGCTTGGGCCCCAGGTAGCATCTAGTCATCAGCCAATCAATCACACCACACAGCCACAACAAAGCGCGCATAAATATCTGACACGACTCTGTTTCTAGCCCCGTAGGGCGTGTCAGATATTTATGCCCGCTTTGTTACGGCGAATATTGGTGCCGGTGACTGTAGAGTACAAACGACAACACTGTTAACTGACCATCCTGTGTTTATTATAGAACCGTATTACAATGCACTTAAGGTGCACTGATGGTCAGTTAGCTGTGTTGTCGATAGTACTTGTAGCGACGCGATCATATCACGGAGTGAGGTACTTTAAGGCTACACAATGGACCACCATGGCGCAGGACAGGGACGCAGTTATGCGATGGAAATATGTCTTTCTCCGTCTAACGCATAGTTGCGTCCTGTATGATGGGCCATTTTGCGGGGGAGCCTTCACAGTAGACCGCATTCATAATCTCGTAAAACTGGGCTACGCAGCACTAGCTCTATTAGGTAAGCCCAAGCATTTTAACATGAATTGAACCGCGAAAAAACGCTGAAAAATCAGCAATCATATGGATCTTTTATTCAAATCAAAAGTCTGTCGAACTAGTTCATAGCTATATTTGTTGGGTGGAGCACTTATTAAAAATTAATTAACACCGTATTTCGATGGTGTATTTTCAGATGGGCGACTGTCAAGAAATCGTGTCTCAATTACAATATGAAGTCGAGCAGATGATAGAACGCATAGAAGAAGCTCTGGCGCACCCAGCGGAGGATCCTGGTGGTACTTTACACATTCATTTATTACATATGGCCATAAATAAAGTTGCAATTACCACGGATAATCCCACGACCTGACCGAGAGACGTGACGTTTTGTACTTACTAATCTATCTATATGTATATATAAACGTAAAAATCCTGACTGACTCACTCACTGAAAGCTGATTTTTATAATAGGTAGTTTATATAACGTAAGTACCTACTAAGAAGGGTTTTTTTTTATTCCAGGGGGTAAAAAGGGGGTTGAAAGTTTGTATGGGGATGGGGTAAAATTTTAAGTGAGAGACTTGAAGCTTTGTGTAATGGACTCCTTATTGCAATACAAGAAATGTATTTTTAGGGTTTTGGAAACACTCACCCCTGAGTGGGTTAAATAGGGGCGCAAAGTTTGTATTAGGGAAACTTTTTTTGAGCTACAAAATTATAATTGTATGTAGAGATTCCTTATCACAATACAAAAAAAATTCCAATAAGGGGGTGAAATGGGAAGTGAAAATTTGTATAGAACTGCGATATAAACGAGTTCCACGCGGACGGAGTCGCAGGCTGAAGCCAGTTAAATATTTTTATAACAAGTTAAATAAAATAAAAACCCAATGGCTTTTACAGCCTGTGTCACTAGCATGGTTATTTTAGGGTATCTCAGAAATAAGGAACACTTTAATCCAATTTACATATTTATTCCATTTTACGTGTACAAGGCATCTCAGCAACCAAACTTATAATTCACCAACCAAACTTATATTTCGCCAACCAAACTTATATTTCGCCAACCAAACTTATATTTCGCCAACCAAACTTATATTTCGCCAACCAAACTTATATTCGCCAACCAAACTTATAATGGCTATCACAAGCCTCCAAACTTATACTAAAGAACTCAATTTAAACTTAACACGGTTAACAAAACTTATAGCGAAGCAACACTATTATTTCTAACTTTCGCACGTCCGCTCCGTTCGAACGCTCAGGCCAGAATGTCCCGGCTCGCCGGTCGTTACCTTGAGAACCCCACTCTGTCGTCAGAACGGCCGGTGCCACTACCCTTTATTTTTGCATTAATTCAATTCATAGAAATCGTGTACTTTTATTTAACGAAACCTTACAACGAACCAACGACACGTGTCAAAATCCATCAAACCGTTTGGGATTGTAAACGTGAAATATAATTTTCTTGTCTACATACATACATACATACGCTCGAAAAACATAATTCGCGGCAGTCCGGTAAAAAGAGGTTGTGTGGATTTTAAAGGAAGGCCCGGAAGGCCCTCAAGGTGGACTGATGACGCAGGACCGGTCACTTTGGCACTCTTTGGGGGAGGCCTATGTCCAGCAGTGGACATCTTTCGGCTGATACCATCATGTTTTAAATTAAAGCAGCATTATATTACTTATGAGAATTTAACCGTTATACTTACCTAGCGGGAATAAGTATTCTGTAAAAACTGTCGTCAGGTTGGGTCTGGTTAAAATCAATAACTTTAAGTTTATTGATTTTACCCAGCTGACGACTTTAACTGACTAAATTTAACAAAAACTAAGTTCATGCAATTTCGTAATCACAAACAAATTCCAAACAAATTAAATGTTATAGAATCTGGTACTTCAATCGAAGAAATAGAACAAATTATTTTCTTAGGTATTATAATAGATCCTCATTTATCCTGGAAACACCATATTCAAAAAATAACAATAAAATTTCCAGTCAATGTGACGCACTATCTATATTAGCCGAATCGTGTTCCCAAGAAGCCGTTATTACTGCACACTATGCTAACATATACTCTTTATTGACTTATGGTATCATTTACTGGGGAAACTCGATAGAAATACAGTCTACTTTTGTTTTGCAGAAAAGGTGCTTGAGAATTATCTTTCGCATGAACAACAAACAATCACTTCGAAATGTTTTTAAAGAGCAAGGCTCTCTAACATTAACTAGCATTTATATTTACGAGCTCTGTAACTTTGTAAAAAGTAACATAGATTACTTCACGACACTAGCTTCCCAACGCGATGACCTACGCACTCAATATAGGTACAATTTAACATTGCCTTTGGTAAAAAATAAAACTTATGGCAAAAGCTCATTTATTAGTGCCATTCGAGTATTTAATCAGCTTCCTAATGAATTAAAAATCTTGGATGACACAAAATTTAAACGGAATTTAAAAACATGGTTACGCAAGAAAGGTTTCTATTCATTGAAAGATTTTTTTGAATCTTCGTCTTAAAAGAAAAATAAGGTATAATGATATTAGTTATGTTTTCCTTAGTTTTAAGCAAATATTGTACATCCGAAATGGGCAACCGTTGGGGCCTAACACTTGTAATATTTAATACCATCTCTGTAACACGGTTAAACAATATTTTTTTTCTATTCTATTTTATTCTGTAAATTTTCAGATTTGTATGATACAAAACTTGAAAGGATATTATTATTATTACAGCTGTAGCGGCATTAAAGGATGACTTTGCAATATTGCTAGGTGACCTAGCCGCAGCAAAACGGAACCAAGATGGACTAAAACAACTTCACGACCTGAGTGGTGTAGATTTTGAAGTATGTTATTTTCTGTACCTACTGCGTAGTAGAAGATTTAAAAGTTGTTGGTACAAGCGTTTAATTCCGACTGCACTTTTATGTACAGTTTATCCACTGCAATGAGTACATTGGGAGGTTACTGAGTCGTAATGCGGGTTGAGTTGGCAAGAGCTGCACGGCCATCACAGGACCGCCCGCGAGCTGTGTCGCGGCGGCATAGACTATCGGTCTCCTTCTCAGCGTTCTAATTAGAAAGAGACGTATAGCCTATCTCGCCGCGACATAGTTCGCGGGCCGTCCTGTGATTAGCATTGAAAAATTCCGGAAAAAAACCCGTTTCTTTCAAAACGGCGCGTTTTTTTCGGATTTTTACGGAAAAAAAACCATGTCTTTCCGGTTAAATTTTTCCGAAAAAAACGAAAAATCAATTTAAACAGGTTTCAATCGGTTATTTTTCTTAATACCGGTGGATTATTTTTATTATTATTGTATGTTCTTGTGGGCCTTTATATGCCGCTTCGGCCAGCAGGTGATCTATTGTGGCAGCCCTTTGTTTATATTTCACCGTTAAGACCCGTTGCCTCTAAGAAGTTCCAGATTCTTTGGGCGGTGATAAGTTGTACCTCTTCTGGGTGCACTATGTGCCGCCCTAGGTAGATACTTCTTTTGTGCATGAGTGTTCCGCAGGAGCAGAGAATATGCATTGCTGTTTCCTCTGTCTCCTGGCAGAACCTGCAAGTTGCGTCCTGTTTCATACGCATTTGAAACAGGTGCTTGTTTAATTTGCAATGTCCTGTCAGAATTCTCGTTACTGCGCAGGTTTTGTGCCTTCTGAGTTGCAGTAGCTCTTTAGACAGTTTATTATTGTATCCTTTGATCAAGGCTTTAGCATGTTTTTGTCCTTTGGCGAACTTCCACAGCTTTATTGCCTCTGATTTTTCTGTGTTGTTTAGCAGAGAATATGCTTTCCGTTTTGTGATACCACAGAACGGTTCTAGGCCGACCAGGGTTATGTCCGCGCCGTTCCTTGCAAGTTCATCTGCTTTTTCATTCCCAACTATGTCGGAATGTCCTACTCGTGGATAGGTGAATGATTATAGACTTTGCCATTGACATCCGTGCCAGTTCATTGTCACAATGACATATTGGTTTTTTTCGTTAAAAATCCGAAAAAACGGAGAAAAACGAAAATTTCATATATTCCCGAAAAAATCGTTCGATTTTTCCGACATTTTCAACGCTACCTGTGATAGTGCTGGATGTGATTAGACGAGCGGAGAGACCTATGTCCAGCAGTGGGCTAAGATAGGCTGATAATGATGATGATTGATGACTTCGAGCTTCGTCGAAAATAATTAAAAAAGTATCACATATCATAGCATCACCCATTAGCTTCATTATAAATTTGTGTATATTACAGGGTATATTTCCTGATAAATTGAAAGTAGCAATTGTGCGACCTCTCTTTAAAAAAGGAGACAAAGAAAAGATGGATAATTATAGGCCAATTGCTCTCCTTCCTATTTTTTCAAAAAATTTTGAAAAGGTTATATGCAACTGTATCAGTAAATATTTTGAGTCCAATAACTTATTTGCGCGAGAACAAAAGGGATTTCGTAAGAATAAGACAATAAATATGGCTATATTTGACCTGCTACAAGTAATTATGGATAATATGGACAAGAAAAGACCAGTATGTGCCCTGTAAATGGATTTAACCAAGGCCTTTGACTTAGTTGACCATAATATTTTGATGAAGAAATTGTATAAGTATGGAATACGCGGCAACATTTACGATCTTTTAATGTCATATTTAGATGGTAGAAAACAGATAGTTCAAATAGATCACATAAGTTTAAAAATGAGAAGTAAAGCTGCTCTTTCATCAGATTTTGGTGAAATTAGTCATGGGGTACCGCAAGGAAGCGTACTGGGTCCATTACTATTTCTCATTTACATCAATGATCTGCCACAGGCGATTGACCACCCGATGGTTCTGTTCGCCGACGACAGCACAGTAGTACTGACTGGAGAAGACCCACAGACATGCGAAGTTAATGTAAATAATGCACTAGAATCAATAATCAATTGGCTAAATCTTAATAATCTATGTATACATTTAGAGAAAACTAAACTTATGAATTTTTATCAAAGGACAAATAGCATGGCAAATGTAACTGTGGCATATAATAATCATATAATAGACGAGACGGACAATACAAAATTTTTAGGATTAATTCTAGATAATAAATTGATGTGGAAGTACCAACTTGACACTATATGTAAAAAATTAAATAGATTCTCGTATGCACTGTATAATTTAAATAAAAAAGTAAGTCGCGCTGCCGTACTCACTGCCTATCACGCATATGTAACGGCTACATTACGTTATGGGATCATTTTCTGGGGCAATTCAACAGATCGAAAGACAGTATTTAAGGCCCAAAAAAGTGTCTACGCTCTGTTTGTGGGCTAAAACCCACAGAGTCCTGCAAGTCTTACTTTATTAACCTTCAAATATTAACTTTCCCCTGCTTATACATATTTGAAATGGCTATGTATGTTAAGGTCAATGTAAATGAATTCTCTGTTTTCAAGTGTACGGCAGCGACATAAGATCGCAAGTGACCAATCCAAAACAGCCTTACGAGCAAAAAGTGCATTCGGCATGGCACCGAAGTTATATAATAAGTTACCAGACTCTATAAGAAGTTCTGAAATGCCAGAATTTAAGCGACATCTATTAGATTTTTTGACTCAAAATGCATTTTACTGTGTGAAAGAATATTTAGATTATAAGCCTGACATGTATAAAGTACTCTGTAATAATATAATTAACTTTTAATATTGTTATTAACTTTTAGCATTTGCATGCCCAGCAGCTGGCAGAATACAATGTACGAATTTTATTTTTATCAACATCCGCTTGACTGTATTCTAGCAAATAAACTATTTTGATTTGATTTGATTTGTCGTTCTTACGTAATTTAGCAGTTGGTCAGCTTTATTGTACCATAATATTGCATTCTCATCTGACGGACATCTACGTGGTAAGTGCAAAATTTCAACTCTTTTGGGCTACGGGAAGTTGGTCAAATTGACTTGCAAGATTTGACCAACATAAAATAGTACATTGTTATACAAGTGAGGTATGTTGATAGTTACATCAGAGGCGGAATGCTCAAAGCTCACGCGTTTCATACGACGTTTTTCAACATATTTTGCGAGGAAAAAATCCTTTTCATAAGATGAAAATTTTATAGCCCTGCCAAGTTATTTTCTTTACTTAATGATGGCAACAGGTTTTTACTCACATATTGTACATCGCGAAGAATTTCCAGTGGCGTCCATTATATTTATCACTTTTCTAGTCACCATGAGTCAACATTTATGATGATAACCAATCACTCATTAACAATGTTTACAAACATTTGTGAAATAACCTATAATGGCGCGCGACAGTTTTTTTCGTGTTTTTTTTTAATGGCTATCCCATTTCATTAGCCAGCGTCATGTCGATTTTGTAAGAACAAAAAACGGTGCTAAGCGCGAGATTTTAATAACTAAGTAGTTGCAATTCGTTAAAAAAAATGTATAGGTACCACAAAACAAAAACCCTAGTTAATATTAGACGATACACAACTACAGAATTAGTAAAGAAAACATCGTGAAGTTTGCGCAGTGCGCGCGCATGTGTCAAGCCAGACTTAGATGAAATCTCTAATCAGCCAATACAAAATAAAATAAATATTTTCGTTTTAAAATGTTATCTTTATTAATTAATGTAAAATGTTATCAAGTGAATAGTTTTACTAAATTAAACGTTTCTATATCATATTCAAAAATAAATAGTCAATTAATTAACAAATAGGATTTAATTTGTTTAGTCGAGTAAGAATCCATTTGACGAGAATTAAAAAAAAAGCTGTACATTCTGTACAACCCGGTAACCCCGGCACCGTGTTCATGCATACGTACATCTTGCTGCAAGGTGCCAACGTCACTTAATCGGGATATAACCATAACATAACACACGAGTGTCGTAATGTTATAAAACACGCGTGTTTAATACCCAGGATTATGAGCCTAAAAGCGACATAATAAGAGGTACGTTACGAGCAAATGTGTTGAAAACTTATATACATACAATGCAAGTTAAATAAGAGTAACACTTTATGTCGAATTAACCGCTCGTATGCGGATGTCAAAAATGGCTAATCAAAATATGACCTTGAGATTGAAAACTATAGATACAAATGTTTGGCTCGGATCCGTGTCTAAGCATACGAGGGGTTAAGGGGCACACAACTTTAAAATAACAAACTTAGAAAAGTTGATAACCCATTATCATTTCAAAAGTTCAATATCTCGAAACTAGCTGAACCTATATCTCGATCACGTCAGCTTTCAGACAAAAAATCCGCATTCAAATCGGCTAATTCGTTTAGGAGCTACGATGCACAGACACACAGATACACAGACACGTCAAATTTATGTCACCCCTCTTTTTGCGTCGAGGGTTAAACAGACAAGGAATATAAAAGACGTTTAGCGTAACATACACATACATCCAGAGTTAATATAGATATTTCTTTAATCTCCAAGTTATTATGCTTTCTTTTCATTGCCAGAGAATTCGGAAGAGACTTGAAATGATCAGCCGGAACAAAACCACGCGAGAAGAGGCGTTGGAACATCTTACGGTAAAGGCGAGGGTCGATGACGTCAACAGTTTATTGTCAAGGGATCAGCTATACGCCGTTGTTGGATTTATGCAGCAAGAAATTAATCATACGCTTGGCATAATTGATTCTGGGGAAGTCAGGTGGCAGGTAGCTTCAAATTGTATACTATGCAATCGTTATATAATGAATGTTTTTTCAGTCGAGTACAGAAGAGGGGGGGGGGGTCCTAGAGGGCACTACAGTATAATAATAGTATAAATAATAGAATATCGGAGTTATAATAATTAATAACACATCTAGCTAGTTTAGCTAAATAGCCCCACTGAATGGGTGCCATTGCCATTATGCGGGGTGGAGGAGGGGTGTCAAAACGATGCCAGGCACCTTCCAGTTGCCTATCCTGCACATCATGCGAAAAAAAATAAAAAATAAAGAAAGTGACGGATAGTGCGAGAAAAATCGAGAGAGCTCGCGCGCCATCGCATGATAGCCGTGCCGTGCTGTATGTTATTGGCTCGAGACACATTTAACATTGTCAATTTCTTCCGCAGCACTGTATAGAAGACTACATTTCATACCTTAACGAAAAAGGAGACCGCCTCCAACTGCTGTCTTTACAGCAGTCTATGCGAAAAAACGTTGCAGATATGAATGCCCAACTCAGCATTATGCTGGATATCGTCGGCGATTTCCCTGTGAATAAGTTCGACAAGAAACTTGACCGCGACACCAATTGCTTGTGCTGTGGTACACCAGCCAATGTACAAGTGACTGAGAAAAACATGAAACTGGCGAAGCGATTGATAAGTCGTAGTCGACCAATAAAACCTCTTGTGATTGAGGTAAAGGATACTGAGCAACCTTGCTTTCCAGGACGACCAATACCACATCCTTTGGATCCCAGGTACTTATTCGTTTTGGTCTAAATTGAAATGCCGTCGTAATCATGGCCTGGGAACGGGTATCCCTTATTTTACCGGCAAACGTTTCGACGAATGCATTTTTTCGCCGATTTTTCATATCATCGATTTTTTTCTCAGAAGCCTTTTAGTATTTGAGATACCTAGTTGGAGTGTCGAGCACAGACACAAGTTACTTATTAAGTCCAGTTGGTTATTGTAGGTAAAAGGTTAAAATAACTTTTTTGTATTTTGACAGAGCTTTGGTCTGTGACCGGTACTGCGGAGCTTCGATTAGCAAGAGTGAAGAAAGTATCACTTCGGCTATGGGGCTAGACGTCACTGATATGAACCCAACACATAGGGATATGCAAAATAGGGTAAATATGCTAGAGGGTAACGTTGGAGGACTTGGAGGGAACCCGAGGCGAACGAACATATCATGCTCCCTGGCAACCCCACACTCTGTTCTGGTATTTTTGAGTAATAAAATGTACCCAATAGGTATGTACTGAATTAGCACTCACTGGAAAAGAGTCGTACCTCAATTGTTTTGAGAGTAAGATTATTTTAATTTGGGGTTGCCGGAGAGCATCTCCCTAGCAACCACAACCTTAAATCTCACTACGAAATGTAATATTTATAATTGTTATTTTCAGGTGCATTTAACCTGCACGCCGTGTACACACTCCGAGGAGACTTTTTTTAAATAGACCTGCCCTGTGATAGCCGTACTGATCTTTTTTCTAAATAGCGCGCTGTCCAAAATGGTTTAAATGTCCGACATGGCTTGATACTTATGGCTGCGACGCAGTGTATTATTTGTTATTGGTTGTTTTTAGTTGGAATGTATTGAGCCTCGATTTTATTGATAGTTTTAGTTTTTATTGTTCAGAATTACATATTATAGTAGTACCTAAATGTTTTTAACCTTATAATTATATCGTTTAGATAACAGCAATTTTTATTTTTTAATAATTTGTATTTTAATTTTGTTCTATTAAAGCGAATCATCATCATCCTCCTAGCGTTATTCCCGGTTGTGTCCTTAAAAGTTATATTTAAGCCAATGTTAAATATAATATTTAGAGTTTGATTTTATTCAGTGATTAGCCCAAGCCTACAATTTCGTTCTTTAACCTCAAAGATCCCTAAAATTGACAGGGTATCTAAAAATGCACACATTTTTAGTTAGCTTTTGCATTTTTTTCTCAAACGGTTTTTCGCGCGTTATATCTACAGCGCAACCGAGACTAGAACGCACGATTTTCGTCTTACTTTGCAAAGTTTCGGGTTAAGTCCTGATTCCGGTTTGATGAAATCCGACCTTTTAATTTTAGGTACTTCATGAAATTGTAGTTATTGTATGAATAAATCAATCTTAATAGCCAAGTGAGTCAGCCAGAAGAAATGGAATAGTACCTACCCTACCTACATTACTCTGTATACCTTCGTTTGCCATGTAGAATTTTATTTGCCATAATATCAGTGGCCATAATAGACAAAGGCCATAATTTTGATTAACATAATTTCATATGTGAATATGGAATATAAATTTATGGCAAATGAAATTCTGGCAAGTGAAATTATAATATATGAAAAAAAATAACAATCAAGTTTTAACCGACTACGACTTAGTATTCCGCCAAGCCACGAGAACTTTTCCACATTTATTTTCCAATTTACTACATGAACTGATTTCCGTGAGCATGCGTTGATTATTAGCGAAAAAAACCGAATCGCTGTATGTTGACCGACAATGTTTGAGGACTTCCGTCGATTCCACAAGATCACCTTTGGCACTTCATTAGTTGCTATTTCAACGGAATCTTATCAGAGAATCATACTTTTAAGTACATAATTGAGGAATTCCATAAGTCATCAATTCCACTCCACCGAATTTACGATTTCCGGGTGTAAATACACGAGTTATAAATGTTATAATAGAAAATACCAAAATCACTACACGCGTGCCTCATGGATCACATCATCCAACTGGACTTTTGAAAAAAATGGGACCCACCTGGAAGCATACTTACAAACAACAACAAAAAATGTACGAATCGGCTCATAAATGACGGAGTTCTGTCTGAGGTAACAAACATAAAAAAAATGAAATAAAAATACAACCGAATTGAAAACCTCCTTTTTTGAAGTCGCTTAAAAATATACGATCCAACATGTCCCAACATTATTACCGCCCGTAGTAAATCGAACCTGGCCAAAAAGCTGGATTTTCCACACGCGTAATGGGCAGTAATTGCAACTTTATGGACAGGTGTGACGTAAAGTGCATTTTGGCAAACCACAGTATCGGAAAACGCACGGCACATTTCTGGGCCCTAGACCACTGACCTACGTCACTTTGACCCTGGGCGGTAAGTGAGATTTACCGCCCACTGGCGCAGCGGCAAATCTCATTTCACACCCAGGAGAAGACGTAAAATTATGTACGCACCGCGGCCGGTAATTCGTAAAGCCCCTGATCGCATATTTATGGCCCTCACCTTTGGTTCGGGCCACAAACACCTGAGACCTGCACGGCTAGCATGCGACGGCGCGCGAGCTCTCTCGATTTTTCTCGCACTATCAGTTTTTTTCTTATTAGAACACTTAGAACAAGAGATTTAGTGCGATAAAAATCGAGAGTATGTCGCGGCCGTCGCATGCTAGACGTGCTGGGGCATTCACGAATTCACCGCCGTAAGGTACGTAATGTTCTATTTCATCACGCTTGCTCGTAAAGGGCTTCATAATGCGCACGCATACAGAGCTACAACTTTTTAAATGAATATCTGTCACTCTGCATGGCTATCACAAGACGACCAGCGAGCTCTCGATTTTGTTCGCACTATCCGTCTTTCTTATTAGAAAACTTAGAAAGAGATGAGACTACGAGAAAAATCGAGAGCTCCCGCGTCGTACTTGTGATAGCCGTGCAAGCGTCAGTTATAAAGCACGGAGTAAGTTTAAGTCAAATACGATGTTTAAAAACCTATTTATAAATTTATAAATGAATATAAACGTATATACCTAATATAACTAATGAAACATGTTTAACTGAAAATTTTAATGGGGTAATTTAGTACCTCTGTAATAGTACATTACTTAACAAGGATTGTAAAAGAAAGAAAACCCGAAATCGCAGGCATTTGTGACCCGAGCCGCAGGCGAGGGTTCTAAATATGCGATTGAGGGGGGAATTGTGTACTCACCAATTTAAGAAATAAAACCCTCTATCGCATATTTACAACCCTCGCCTACGGCTCGGGTCACAAATACCTTGATTTCGGGCTTTCTTTCTTTTACAGCCCTTGGTAAGTAATATACTTATTAACAGTGATCGTGGCCGAACGCCGAAGGGTTTGTTCTAATGCCCCGTCCAGACTCTCGAAGCGCCTCCTAGAGGCGCTCGGCGGGAGTCTTGGCGAGTGGAGGCCGTAGGAGTGCTGCTAGCAATTCACTCGATTTATTAAGTTGCTCGCTACGTCTACTACAAGATGGACGTGATTGAAGATGAAGTGATGGCGTCAGCTACTTTATGTGCCTAGCATATTAGCATTATAATCTCTTGCGTCTATATCACCAAAATAAAAAATGAAAGGCAAAACGGAGAAGGTGGTGGACGACGTCGATACACCGCAACGGGACGACCCAACAGCAAACACGAGAGAGCGAGCGCGAGATTGTGGTTTATTCCCTCGCCTCACCCCATCGCGTCCTTTGACTCGCGTCCGAAAAACCTACAACAAGCGGAGCGACAGCGAGGCGAGCCGAGGAAAGACGAGGGGTCACGGGCGCACCGTCCACACTCGTACTCGCGTTCCCTCCTGTAGCCTCGTGGAGCTGGTGGGGTGGATGGACATAATAGTGTGGCAACCTTGTTGCACAACAGGCTAGGCTGGTTGGAAATATTAAACATAGAGATGTCTTGATTTCTTTCTGTCAAGTGTGACACAGAGTTTTTGTCTACGAACGCTTGTGTAGTCCTGAACATATTATTTATATTCAGATTTGAGTATGTTTTAATACACCTATCCCAACTCTAACTGGCATTTATTTTCACCTGAGATCCGAGGAAGATCATTGAATACGCAACCGACCCAATAGGACGAGGAGGCCGAATAGCGGGGGCCTTGCCCATGCTGGCACCCGCGCGCGCCCTTTAAACTCCTATAATAGTTTAGTTTTTCTCCTGTGGCAGCATTCAATCCTGTCACTGTCAAATTCAATGTCATCAAAGACACCTAATTCCACGAAATGTTATAATTATTATATTAAAACAGACGTGTTAAAAAAATGGATTTTGATGCTAGCACATAAAATTACTAAACTGGTGTGTAATTGGTAAACTCTGTTACCTTGATTGCTAATTCTTACCATAATTTAAACTAATCATTTCATACTCTGTTTCGCTCAACGGGGAAATATCTGATTGAATATGAACGGACGTTCAAATACTTCAAATTTACTGTCAAGTATCAAGTATCAATATCAATGTCGCTACACACGTACGTACAAAATAAATTTTGTAGTTAAAACTGTTGAAAGTGCGTACTAACCGTATATTTTTCTTCAAATACCACAATATTATTGAAATGTGCACATGACACGTTTCTTCATAAAGCGTTAACACCAGTTGTCACTAAAATAAAATTGATTTCAAGTATAACCTATAAGAAGTAATTTCGTGTAAAAATGCATAAGAATCCGGAGTTTCAAGCAGTAGTGCTGGCTGCGGGTAGAGGATCTCGTCTGCCAGACGTGGGAGGCTCAGTTTCGAAATGCCTTCTACCTGTAGGACCGTACCCCGTCCTTTGGTATTCCCTTCACTTATTGGAGAAAATGGGATTCCAAGGTAGGAAGTCTTCAATTATTATTGATTCAATTCAATTCAAAAGTTTGCCAAGCACAAGTAATATTGCCAAGTAGTATAACCATGCAATTAACTAGTTAATATTATGCAATAATTTTTATAACATTTTGTCTTAGACAATGTCATTAATTTTACCAGGATTATTACTACTGTAACAAAGATTATTTAATATTTAAAAGATGTTCTGAAGACCGGTCACTTTGGCACTCTTTGGAGGAGGCCTATGTCCAGCAGTGGACGTCTTTCGGCTGATAAGATGATGATGAAAAGATAAACTATATGATACAGAGAGAAAGAATATAATGGACATATAAACCATCTTCGTCTGTAGCCCCCGACAGGACTCGAACCTGCGATCCCTCTATTGCTGGTAGAGTGCTTTAACCACTAAGCTTTGAGGACAGTGACTGAACATCATGTATCTTTCAACCATATTCCTGCTACGAATAGCGACCTCTCTGGAAACTCCCGATAGGACTACTCTAATGGGCAACCTATGCGCTCGCTCCGTTTTAATCGAACCACGTCAGGTAGTTTCTGACTAATGAGGGAGATAGCGCTGATGTACATTATACTTTCTTAACGAAACAAATTATTTATTAAATATTTTTGTTTTGTGTTATTTAAAAATAACATGAAACAAAATATTTAATAAATAATTCATTTTGTTAAGAAAGTATAATGATGAAAAGATATTCAGTGTAATTCAAATTCAAACAATTAATTCGCGACAAACAAAACAAGACAGAACAAATAAAAATACAATAACACACTAAGTTTTGTCACAAAATGGACCCAGCTCAGCATGTATAATTACTGACTAAAGAAAGTCTTAAATAACTATTTGTTTTATATCCTTTGATTTCTCTGTTACAGAAACTTTAGTTGCGGTTCTGGATGAGGACAATTCTAACATTCTGAATGCCTTAGAAAGATGTCCATTAAAAATCAAGTATGAACTTATAAACATTCCTTCGGATGATGACTGGGGCACTGCCGACACACTCAAACATATTAGCAGCCGAGTAGTCACAGACCTGTTGGTCATATCGGGTGATCTCATCACCAATATAAATCTCAATGAAGTGCTGAATCTGTATAGGAAACACGATGCTGCGCTTACTGCTTTATATTTCAACAACGGACCTGAAGAGTGGATTGAGCTGCCTGGACCTAAATCGAAATCCAAACCTGACAGAGATCTAGTTTGTATAGATAAAGAAACTCAAAGGCTTGTATTTGTAGCCAGTGCCAGCGACTTTGAAGATAATGTGACATTACCGAGAGTTATCATCAAAAAATACAATTCAATTAGCATGTACAGTAGGCTGCTAGATGCCCATGTCTTCGTCATGAAGCACTGGTTAGTCAATTACCTGGTCGAAGCTGATAAATTTATTTCACTCAAGGGTGAACTGGTGCCGCATATTGTTAAGAAACAACTGAGCAAGCCTAAAGATCCATCAGAAAAAAAAGGCTTTTCTGAGAAAAATGTTGATGTGTCAAAGGATATTTTTGACTATGCGGTAGAGCACGGCTATGAGAGCCAAATCAGAGACATGTCTCATTATAATGACCAT
This sequence comes from Epinotia bilunana, assembly GCA_947049275.1. NCBI lineage: Eukaryota > Metazoa > Arthropoda > Insecta > Lepidoptera > Tortricidae > Epinotia > Epinotia bilunana. The sequence continues at coordinate 23,753,827 of OX346259.1, read as the reverse complement.
GAGCATGGCTCTAAAGGTGTTTATTATAATGATATACTTAGATGTTACGCACATATTGCACAGAAAAACACGTTTGGTATTCGTGTGAATACACTATCAGCTTTTTATTTATCAAATAGCAAGGTATGTATTTTGTCTTGCATACTGCTATTGTCTATGCAATGTTGCATGCCTATATAATAATGAGTCTAGTTTTAAAAAAATGAATGAGATTAAGATTCATAATGGAGAGGTCACTCAATATAGGTTATAGGTTATAGGTGTACGCGGGCTAGGTTTCCGCAACTCGACGTCATAATAGCGCCTATTTTGCGTATGGGTTATTGGCACTACTGTTATTCGTGCCAACCCAGTTCCACCAGGAAGCCTAGCAGACCCTTTATGTTGCCGACGGCCTCCGGTAGTGACCCCGGTGTTCCGAGGTGCTTTGCCCGGTATTCTGCCACCCCTGGGCACGTCAGAATGACGTGGGCGGCTGTCTCTTCCTCTTCCATGCACGCTCTGCAGAGAGGACTGTCTGTAATACCTAGAGTGAAAAGGTGTTTGTTTAATAGTGCATGACCAGTTATGGCTCCTGTCAGGAGACGGAGTGCCGGCCTCTTTAGCTGCTTTAGCTTCCTTGCCAATCCGGGGTTGATTGTCGGGAGGGCCTCTCTGGTTTGCCTGCAGGTACCTAGGTTATTCCAGAATTTTTGATGTTCTGCCTTGGTGTTTAGTCGTAGTGTGCTCCGCAGCCATGCAGGGGGTAGAGGGATCGTAGGTTCCGGTCCTACGGCTTTTGATTCTGAGCCTTCTCTAGCCAGTGCATCCGCTGCGTCGTTCCCACGTGAATTGCTGTGCCCTTTGATCCATTGTAGGGTTATGTCGCTATTGGTACATACCTCTGATAGGATTTGGTGGCACTCGTGTATCAGCCCAGACGTTGTCGCGTGACCTTGTAGGGCTTGCAGTACAGATCGACTGTCGGAGAGTATGCGGATGGGGTATCCCCTTACCTCTCTGTAGGCGATAGCATGAGCGGCCATTATTATGCCCATACACTCAGCCTGGAAGACTGTGTTTTGGGTCCCTAATGGTGTTGAGATTCGTATGTTTAGGTCCTCCGAGAATGCTCCTGCTCCGGTGCCTGACCTTGTCTTGGACCCGTCCGTGAAAATTCTTAACTCCCTGGGGTTAAGTCCTTCCTGGGGGGTTTCGTATAGTTCGATTTTGTACTTCTTGTCAAAGACGAACTGTCTGGGGATGATGTCGATTGTTGCCTCTATGAGGGGTTCCCTACCTACAGCCTCGTAGAGTATCTCGGTGTGAGGAACCCTAGGCGGCCTCCAGAGGTGCTGTTTTTTGAGCCGTATGGCTGACGCCAGTGCTTCTTGCCTGATGAAGAGGTGAAGCGGCGGAATGTCCATGATGGCTTCCAGGGCTGCAGTAGGTGTGGTCCTCATGCAGCCGCTAGCCGCCATGCAGGCCAGTCTCTGGAGGCGTTGTAGTTTAGCTTCGACCGTCGTGAGTGTGGTACGAGGCCACCACACCACAGCGCCGTAGCTTACTATTGGTCGAATTATTGCCTGGTAAAGCCATAGAGTGATCTTGGGGTTTAGTCCCCAGGTCCTACCTACCATTCTACGACATTGCCAGAAAGCGACTGTAGCTTTTTGGATTTTGTTGTCCAGGTGACTGCTCCAATTAAGTTTGGAATCAAGTATTACACCTAGATACTTTACCTCTGTTGATAATTGGAGCTCTGTATTGAACAGCCTGGGTAGGCGGTAGGTCCCCAGGTTCCGTTTGTAGGTGAACATTACCAGCTCGGTCTTCCTTGGGTTGACTGTTAGTTCGTTGTCGTTGCACCAGTGTTCCACTATGGCGAGTGCGGAACGGGTGACGTCGCACACTGTACCTGTGTGGGTGCCGCTGGTGAGTATCGCTATGTCGTCAGCATACCCGATGGTGTAGTGATGACTGTTATTTAATTTGGTGATTAAGTCATTGACCACCATGTTCCAGAGGTCACTCAATCATTAATTTGTATGGCACTACGACCTTTTTAATTGAGTTTATATATGGTGCTATTGCGTTTATTAGTAGAGGTGTGTAACTCAGGAGTGAGAGATTCAAATGAACTGCATCTTTTCGTTTATGTCACTCGCTCACTCGTTCACTGAAGGATGAAACAACTCACTAACTCACTATGTCAGTTCAGTATGCGTCCTTCCCCGCTCTACCGCTCTCAACTCAACCGAGCAATTGATGTACGAGTGGGTTGCGCTCTTCGCACTTACGAGTCGAAGCTATAAACCTATCTCACACTCACGCGTGCACGCTTACGTTACTGATAGAAAAACATGTCAATGTGTGAGTCACTCATTTATACTTGTGTGTGGGAGTGATTTAGAGCTGTTAGGAGTCCACAGATCAACTGAGCGAGAGCTGTTAGGAGTCTATAGATGAACTGAGCGAATTGAACGAAATGAACGAAAAGAGTGATACATATCTTTACGACATGAAGATATGAATCGCTCCTTTCACTTCAGTGACACGTTTTGCGCATCTCTATTTATTAGGCTCTGAATAGCACAGATTTTTTAAACATTTACTGAGATCGCATCATCAACATACCTTACCTACTATATTAAATGTGTTTCATGGCATTCAAATTTTTCAAGCAATTGCGATCAGACTCCTTTAAGCCCCACCCCACACACCCAGAACGTCCATTCTACACAGAAATAGAAGAATATCTAAAAGGATTAAGCGGTTCCGAAGTTTACCAATGGGTAATACATACAAACTTAAAAAGCTACAATCATACATACTTTCTCTGTATAATATTAGTATAGCTGAGTTTTGGCTTGAGTGTTCAGTAAATCTCTAATATGTCTTATATTTCAGATCTTGACCAAATGGGAAGACCTCACTGGATTGCCTTTAACTGACAGATTCTATCCAACCAGTGAAGTGAAAACTAGACAGATAGATGAAACCTCCATAGTTGGAGACAAAAGTGTTGTCAGCGAGAAGACTTCCATCAAAAACACTACTATCGGGGCCAACTGTACCATCGACAACAAAGTTAGACTGACCAACTGTATATTGATGAATAATGTTGTTATCAAGGAAAGGTGAGTACTATATTTTCAAGCAATTAACTAAAATTCTGCAACTAAGTTACACAATCGATTTGCTATAGGTACAAATGACAACACTGTTAACTGACCATCCTGTGTTTATATAGAACCTTATTACAATGCACTTAGGTGCACCGATGGTCAGTTAGCTGTGTTGTCGATAGTACCTCATTCCAGATATCATTACATTTTTAATGGACACATTGCATTTCTTCGGTTTATATGTAATTAACTTCCGCCCGCGACTTCGTCTGCGTGGACCCGGTAAAACTATTCAGGCTATAAACTATCTTCGTTCAAAGTTTCATACAAATAGGTTGAGCCGTATAAGCGTGATTGAGTAACAAACATCTAATCTAATCATCCAAACTTTCGCATTTATAATATTAGTACAGTACGATTACTGTTAGTTAAGACCTGACAGATGGATTGCCTTCATTTAATTTTCAACTTTAATTTCATATAGATAAAGCATTTTTCAGAATACTGTTACCCACATCTACCGATTTAGTAATAACGATTTTATTTGTATAAGATTAAAGTTGAAAATTAAATGAAGGCAATCCATCTGTCAGGTCTTAACTAACAGTAATCGTACTGTAGAATAATTTGACAAAATTTTATTTGTTTCTTGAGTCTTGGATGTTTTCTATGTATTTTAGTATTTATATCTATTAAATATATCGTCGTCTAGTACCCGTAACACAAGCCTTATTGAGCTTACTATGGGGCTAGTGCGATTTGCGTAAGATTGTCCCCTTATATTTATTATTGTCCCCTTATATTTATTTATTTATTTATTATTTCGGACATTCAGTGCTATTCAAACATAACAATACATTTTTTTTTACGTTTAACATTGTTTTTCCTTAAAATCGCTTGACGATTAACGGACAATTTTTCTATTCTTATGTGGAACAGGGTGTAGTCATGGGCCACATTCATTGTGTTCTATATAGGTCTCCATCCATGAACAAGTGAGTATACTCATACTCGTTTATTAATAAAATATAAAATTTTACATGTCATAAATAATGAGTTATAATAGCTAATATGTCAAATTAATTTGATTATTCTAATTAGATCAAAATATTTATAAATCATATATACCTATATCATATAAATTTTATAATGAACTATCAATATTCTGTACAATATCAGTTTATTCGGAAAACCCGCAAACACAAACATAAGGCGTGGCCATGGGTGCCTGTGAGAAATGAATGCCCGAGATTCTGTGACATGATGGATGCGAGGCCTACATCTGTGAAAGAGTAATTAGTGACAGTAATTTTTTGTAATGGTGTTACTTGTAATTATTTCTTTTGTACCTGATTATTATTTGTAATAACTAATAACCTATATATTCCTGTTTCATGTCGCATTGGATCTATCTGTAAGGGCATGTAAACATATTTTCAAATAAATTAAATGTCAATGTATTGGACCATTTATGTATGGTCGACATCAAAGATGTGTTTACACTTTTGCACTGGACCCTATCCCCTAATAGGAGACGCTAAACGGGCCGATATCGGCCGGACTGCATGCAGGCCGACGCGTGACTCGGCCCGTGTTGGCCACCGTGCTTCCGACACATATCCGCACGTGCCGAATCACGCGGCGGCCGGCATGCAGTCCGACCTATATCGGCCCTGTAGCGTCTTATGGGGTGTATAGGTACATGTCATGATTTGTCAGTCCCAATTTATCAGAAGCTGACTAATTGCTATCGTCTGGACGCATGTTGCGCTGCTGATCCAACTGTCAGACGAGTTGTTCTGAGAGTGGTCGGATTGTTTTTTTTATACAACGACGGGGCAAACAACCGTACGGCCCGCCTGATGGTAAGCGGACACCGCAGCCTATAGATGCATGCAACTCCAAAGGAGTAACATGGGCGTTGCCGACCCTTGATATGTTTGGGGATTCGCCGTGTTGACAGCTGAAGGAACAAATTCCCTCGCTCTCAACACAACGCATCCTCGGGAGCTCTGGCGACCTTGCTCACCTCCAGGAACACAACACTACTACAGAGCAAGTAGTAGTGTTATTATGGCTGTGGTCTTCTGCAAGGCGGAGGTACTTCCCCAGTTGGGCTGCTCCACATTCGAGCGGGATGACATTTCGCTGTGCCCTACCTCACCAAAACACATGTTACATCTGACCCCGTAGCATGGACGGCCTTATCACACGATAAGTGACAAGATAGATCGTCCGTCACTGGCTGACACCGTTCAATAGAACGAGACGGACGCTCTATCTTGTGACTTATCGCGTGATAAGGCCGACCATGATACGGGGTCTGTACACTACACTCAAATTATGACTTCGACATGTTGTACTGACAAATTGGGGTAAAATCACATAATCGGTATACCCCATTAAGAAAGTTGCTGTGAGAAATAGCTAGGTGTGTAGTGGCCTTAACTATGACATGTATTTCCAGGTGCGTCCTCCAAGACTGCGTAGTGTACACAGGTGCCAATATAGAGCCCGGCTGCAACCTCAGCTACTGCCTCGTGGGCCCGCACCACACCGTGCCGGAGGCGTCCACCGGCAACCACCAGATCCTTACTGAGACCACGGACAATATGATTACACTGGGCTAGATGTATTTGCAATATATTTGTATCGTTATTATGGTGTTTTAATATCAAGTCTAGTGTAAAATACTGTGCAATTCGGTACAGAAGCGAAACACGCCGAGCAAAGAACGCGCGGTCTGCTTATAACGTTATAAATTTATAAGGGCATCCTCTCATTTTACCCACAAACGTTTCACCGCATGCTTTGTTTCATCGAATTTTTATTTCATCGAACTGTTATTTCTCAGACACGGCACATGTTTGCGTTTTCGGGTTACTGTTTCTGAACACTCATTCATTCGATGAAAAGTGTGTCGGTAAATCAGCTCTCGCACGCGGCGCTTCGCGCTGTATGTGAACCACCTGAATGATACCACTACGATATAGGACCGGTCAGAAGAGTTATACCCAAGGCCGAAAGGTGTAGGGGTAAGGCCGCGGAGCGTTTTAACCGCCACACTTTTATGTAACGATTTATTAGCGAATAAAACCATACGGTGGCCTTCACTTTTAATATATATATCGCAAGTAGGAAAACAAGCTTATTTCTTTACATTCAAACTTGGTGATTTGGTCACGCTAGGCCCTCCACAAATCGTTACATAAAAGTGCGGCGGTTGAAACGCTCCGCGGCCTTACCCGTATAGTCAACAGCAAAAGTAGATGATCATTTTAGTACCTTGTCACATTCACTACTTTGAGGCATCCCAACTGTTGCAGTATTGTTACGTTAAGTGCGACTGAGTACTAAAATGATCATCTATATTTGCGGTTGACTGTACTTGCATCCGAATAATGCAACCCGCCCCAACGCGAGCTGATCGAAGTATGTATGTATGTAAATACTTTGTTGTAGACTCGCCGTCAGATATATAGGAGCGGCCAAAGTCCTCACAAATATATGAACACGTCCAAGAAAACGCACAAGACACGGGCACCTATAAATACAGACAAAATAGGTTAAATCGGTACAAAGGCGAACTTATCCCTGTAAGGGATCTCTTCCAGTTAACCTCTGAGCAATTCAGTGGAAACCAGGAACAAAAAGGTAGACGAACACGTGTACAGAGACGTGTTTACCTTGACGCTGCGCTTGTGTAGTCCCGTCGCCAACAAAATTCGCGATTTGTATGTAAAATACTCCCGAGAGCTAAGAAAGTCGCTATCCAACGGGCTTAAGATGGATGCCGTTGTGTCACTTATCGTTGTGGATAATCTGTGTAGTCAAATGTGGCCTACCAGGCTTCGTGGAACGCTTCGTCGAGCGACGGAGCGATTAGCGAGCACGAATGTGTTACCGTGGAGTTACATTTGTCTCCATAATAGACAAACCCAAAGTTAAAAAAATTACACACGCATAGGTACTTATTCAACAAGTTCGACGTAAGTGACGAACTAGAAAATGAGGACACTCAGAGGCCTCTAGTGGTACTCTCATAAAACATTTCAACCCGCGTAAACATAGATGGCGCTGCCTGTCGATTGCTTCGCGCTAGTCATGTTCGTTCCAGTAAGCCGCATCGCGTCGTCGAATGAAACTAACTTTTATAATTATTATGAATAATATTACTTGCTATTTTTTACGGACTAGGATAGGACATTTCCACACTAATTTGCAAGTAATTCAACAACTTTAAACTAGAAAAGTTGGCACGCACAGCCCTCCAGTGAAACTTTCATGAAAAATTTCTACTTTCTTCCGTATAGATGGCGCTGTCTGTCCATTACTTCGCGCTATCGTTTGTTCGTCGTAAAAGACTGGGATACTCGTATGCGATTTTACTTAGTTACAGAATAAATAATAGTTTACTAAAGAGTTTTTGAGGAAAGTTTGGGATATTGAAAACTTATTTCCACGCTCTTAAATATAATTAAAGGTAACAAGTTGAAGCAATCTCTACCCTACCTACCTTCTGAGAGTAGGTACTGGGTACTGGGCTGTCGGCAGCGAACGAAAAAAACATAGAAGTCTCACTAGCGCCGTAAAATGGCCCCACAGAAAGGGTGCCATGGTAGGCGGGGCGTCAGAATGATGCCAGGCAGCCGTTTAGTTCAGACATGGCAGTGTTGTCAAACTGTTGAATAAACCAAATGTTCATTTTCAAAAAATATGCCTTCTTGTGCGAGTCATTCAGACAAGCACATCAAAAATGATGAAATCACCTTTCACAAGTAACTAAGGCAATACACAGTATTTATATTATTTTGATTTTATTGTTAGGATGGGTCCCCCATGTGGTGTCGGGTTAGAATTTCACCACCCCCTTTTTTCCCGTGGGTGTCGTAAAAGTCGACTAAGGGACCAGGGTTGAAGTGTGTTGTGGGCGATGGGCTAGCAAGCTATCACTGCAATATCACATTTTGTCGATCTTTTATACCCACATTTATGCTAAAAGTGGCGCTGGAACATACGTTTCATGTGCTCTGCCTACCCCTTTTGGGAAAAAAGGCGTGAATGTATGTATGTATGTACAGTACGATTACTGTTACTTAAGACCTGACAGATGGATTGCCTTCATTTAATTTTCAACTTTAATTTCATATAGATAAAGCATTTTTCAGAATACTGTTACCCACTTCTACCGATTTAGTAATAACTATTTTATTTGTATAAGATTAAAGTTGAAAATTAAATGAAGGCAATCCATCTGTCAGGTCTTAACTAACAGTAATCGTACTGTATGTATTGTTAGGATCACATTTTGTACAGGGATGGTATCATGCCAACAGACATCAACAGTTTTTAAATAAGTTAAACACAGGGAGTATTTTTTGTACTTATGGTAGGTAGCATATTTCTTAACCTAAACATATTCCACCAACGTTATGACAACTAAATAGCTTCTTGTTCATGAACCTAGAATACTCTGGACAGGCTGTACGTGATGCCACAGTGAGGGACGAAAAGGCTCCTATGCAGCTAAATTAAGAACTGGTCTTAAAATGGCTGATGACTTGCCATAAACAACCTACTTAATTTGGACGGGTACCGTAAAATGGGGTGAGTAGAGTGAAAACTGACATTCAAACCTCGTTAACATTTTATTTTTACTTATACACACAGAATGGTGTATATAATAAGTGTTCCGGACGTTTGTATTTTAGTTTTTATTTTATTTTGGGTAGTTCCATTTCATAACTGACGATAAACAGGAAAACCCACCTCACCCCGTAGTCCCTCGTAATTGGGGTGAGACGGGTTTTCATACAAAGGAGATTTTGGAAGATTGTTGGATCGTTTTTTTATTATGAGTATTACTACAGCTCCATTTTAAATTGGAATACATTACTTTTGTAGCAGTAGCCTTAAAAAACCATCTCACCCCCCTTTCATACCTTCTCTCCCCATTCATAACCCAACTCTCCCCGCGAACTCTACTCACCCCATTTTACGGTAATGGTTTATGTGCCACAACTTCATACTAAATCAGTTGCGGCAAATAAAAAAAAGTGGAATTATGACAAGTACAATGAATGATATTTCCCTTTCTGTCACACATCGAGATTTGTATGCTATCAGCTCGCTCGCATGTGGTATTATTATTACCATAATCTGTCCAGAGTATTCTAGGTTCATGTTCTTCTTGCATATAACCGTCCAACAATTATTAGTTTTCGTTGTCACTGTCATCTTATAGCTGTTGTCCGACGTGATGCACGACGGCTAATCACAGCAATGCATTCGTAGATTGACCAATAACATCGATTTGTGTTGGGTATGTTGGTTGGAAATGAGCTGATATTTTGGGTAGCTGTGATTGGATACGCAGTTGACAATGCGCGCATACCGGGTTTTAGGCACATATTGGACCCGATTCTACAGTGGTCTCTACTAAACTTCCTAATTTTATTTAGGTGTCGCTAAAACACTGCTTTTCTATGAGCAGCTGTCATAATCAAATGACAGCGCTAATTTGAATCTGACGTTTCTTATTTTAGGCGGTCTATAAAACTTACTTAGCTGCCTAAATGCTATTCTAAATATGTCGTTTCTAATCTGCCGCCTAAATTATGTCCAAAAATTAGACAATTTAGTTTTAGGCTAGTTAAGCCATGTGGACGTAGAATCGGGTCAATTTGCCTATTTGGGTAGTTTGTAACGTTTGTAAGGAGCTCACCTTCTGTGTTTTTTCCTTCGCTGGCTATCGGCTCGAGACAGGTTAAAATCGCGTATGTGTTGTGCAGTCACTAGCATTCAAATCTACTAGAACAAGGCACGTATTTAATAGACCAATCAAATTAGAAAAACCTGGACATCATTTGATAGGGGTCCTTACGCCTACAGACGAGCGTATTTTGCAAAAATTACACAAAATTAACAAGGTCCTGGGTTCGAACCCCGGTAAGGGCAAATATTTGTGTGATGCGCATACCTTTAGGCGCATCAAATTAGCAAACCTGGACATAATCCTATAGGTAACTCTAATTTTCTTTTTCTATGTTATAAAGTATTGTTAGTTATAGTTATAACAATAAGAATTAAACGTTTTAAGGCTCCGCGTCAATGTAAAAAAAAACCTCTTCGTTCCTTATTAGCGTCTCTAACAACCCACGAGAGATTTTTATTTTTAACTCATTTTTACAAACTTGCTTTAAAAAAAACTGGTCTTTTGGCCTGAAATTGCCAAAGTTTGGTGCCGTATATCTAACTGTGAGTTTTGAAGTAAATATAGGATACTATTTCGGTAAACCTCGTTGTTGTTAATAAGATTACCTATAAAAAAACCGTCAGTTACAGATCGAATGTCATTGGGAGCTAGGAACCCTTCAAGACCAAAGTTTACATGGTAATTGGTAAACAATAAATGTTGACTTCTCTTTCTCTTGACTACTATTATTTTATTCCCGTTCCTGACGACATGTTCATGTGAAACTAGATCGCTTATTTTGCCGCTCACTGTACGCATGTTTATTAAAGATGCAGTTTTATCACAAAACGTGACCATCAACACGGAAGTCAGCGTGTGATGACCCTAATTAGGAGAGTCGTTTCCCTAGAGCGGCGTCCGTGCGTACCTAACGCAATTTCAATGGATTAGAATGCACGTGACATCCCTGTTGCGTGAGTCCTGTACAGTCTGGCTCGTTTAGCTACCACAGGATAAATAATAGTACAGTCAAGTGCAAAAATATGTATCGATAACATCCTCTCATAAATAAGTACCAAAACCTTAATCCGCTGACATGAGAGTTATGGGACATATTTATGAGTAAGTTGTATGCACCCCTATTTTTACACTTGACTGTAGGTACTATGTACAGAAGGTTCTCTGTCAACAAATACCCTGTTTAGGTATGCCGAAGAAGCCTGTTGAACGTGGCCACTGGCCATCCTTTTCTATCGCATGGAACTCGCTGCGATAGAACGCGTGCGTGCCGTAGCAGCGATAGCAGGGCTGGTAGGCCGGCATGTAAGTACTTGTAGCTGCGCGACGAAATCACGGAGTTGGCCGCCCCTGGCTTGACCTGAGGGGCTACCGCGAAACGAAAACGAACTTCGTTCGTGTATCTCCCTCTCTGTCACTCGAACTGGCAAGTGCGACAGAGACGGAGATACACAAATGAAGTTCGTTTTCGTTTCGCGGTAGGCCCTCTGATCATTTCATTCGCGGTAGGCACACGAACGGAGGTGGGGTGTTGTAAGTCTAAGGTAACGTAGCTCCTTAACGGACGAATCGATTTGAGTGCGATTTTAAAATCTTGTCCGTCGTGATAATTCTTAGCGTTTTTGTTGTGCCGAGAGTTTTTTTAATGTTCAATTTGTATAGGTATTGAATGAACAAGCGAAGAGAACGAAGTTCTATGCTTCAGCTTGAGCCAATATTCGTGCGTATCTCCGGATGTCCCGCTGCCCCACTGTTCTCCTCTACAGGTCGCAATTCTCAACCGATTCTCCTGAAATTTTGTGAGCATAGTTTTGTTAATTATATACTTAGAGTTATTGTAGGCGATTCCCCCACTGCACCGCGTCCCGCCGCGGTGCGCGGAGCGACAGATTTTACCATCGTATGCAAGAATCTCAATTTATATAGAAAACACGCCTAGTACCTACATACTGCCGACGCGGCATTGCGCGTGAATGCGCGTGTAAAAAATCTGCCGCTCCGCGCACCGCGACGGTGCGGTGCTGCACCGCCGCGGGCGGGACGCGGTGCAGTGGGAGAATCGCCTTAGGTTTATGAAATAAAATAAAAAAACAAAATAATACATCCTCGCTAGTTCTACAGCTCACAGAGCCGGAATCACTCAGGTTTATAATAGTCGCCTTTATAGCAGGTATTGACAACATAAAGTTTCTTTTTCTTTTAAACTACCTATACTCGATAGAAAGAAATGAGATTCTTTATTTTATACTTATGGTACAATAGTGCAATAAACGATGTATGAAAGAGAAAGTATTGGATATCCACATTGCACTTTCGAGTTTAATATTACGTGATATTTTTGTAAATATCTTCCGTTTTTCGTGTGGCAAATCTCGAATTCAAACACACTTGCAAATATCCGTTATTTTTAAGCTTAAACAATTTGGCGAGGATTATAATGGAAGTACCGCAAACCTTTACGTAACGCACACCGCATTGTGTTGGCAACGGAACGCTTCCTGGCGGCTTTATTGGAGCCTAAACAGTGAGCATCCTCGCTTTCGTCTGTGGTTAGTGGCTTCATTACACGTAACGTCTAAAGGAGGCCAATTCTTGGGCCGCTCGAGATGATGTCTAATAGAGATGATACCTATACTCACGTAATCGTAATCAATGATACTGATACTCATACTCATGTATTCATAATACACTCGCGGGCAAAGAATACGGGTCACCCTAAATTAAATAACTGCAATAGGTTTTTTAAAATATTTAATACTTGTTTTATTTACATAATATGCTATTCTTTACAATACCCAACTGTATTAACAATTTCCTGGATCCTATCATAAAAATATCGATATCCAAAAATCACGATTTTTGCGATATCTCGCTCCGTTAACGTTGTTTTTTTTCATGGGTTTTTACGAGTCCGATTTAAACCTGGTAACGTTATATTTTTTACTGTTATTAGCAGTTTATATGTAAAATTAAATAAAGATCATGACAGGATTAACTGTAAAACGTCTTACGCACTATTTTAGGAAATATGACGGTATTTTACCGACCCGTATTCTTTGCCCGAGAGTGTAGGTAGTATATAAATACTAAGTACATGTAACATATTATACTAATCACAATTGCATATTATTATCATGTCAATTCTATAAATATTTATACATATTATTCAATTATTATTATAAAAATAATTCAAATTATAAAAGGCATGTCCGATTAACAATTTTTTTTATTAATTATTGAAGGTATTAAGCATTTGTCCATCGTAATTTCTACGTGCAGTTTGTTATACGCCTTGGGACGTATTGCGTGCATTGTCTTGGAGAACTTAAGTCAGTCGGCGACTAGACGAAAGAAGTCGAGTCGAGAATCTGTATGGACAAATCTCACCGAAATGTCGAAGACAGCAAATTCTCTTATGACCACTCGTTGTAGACATATCTCGAGTGTGAGATTTTGACAATACGGAAATTTATTTTCGCTCCACATCCACAATGTAAATTTTATCGAGATATCTCTATTAGACATCATCTCGAACGGCCCGAGAATTGACCTCCTGCCCCCTATTTCGCCAACTATGGTTACCTGGCAATGGCAATGCTCGGTAAGACGTACATTGCTCGGTCGAGAAGTAACGATGCTGTTCAGCGACCACCTTTATACTTGTCGCCGCAGTAATGGACGTCGAATTGTGATTTTCAGACTTCTCACCTCACGCGAACTAATGTAAGACTGAGTCCCATGATTAAGTAGAGTCTAACCATTAAGGAGAGCAACAAACATGTAGGTACATGATAACAATTTTACTTATCAAATAAGCTATCAATTATATACCTACCTATAATGCCATGCAATGCCTTAATGACATTGACAATAGAGAGATATTTATGTCCTTATTTTTCTACGTATATTAGTACCCCTGACTGTACATATTAGGTTCGGCAGTCGGGTAGCCCCGTAGTGGCGCCTACCCACAGGCCAGCCAAGATGAGCAGCAAAAGCCCTTCAGGCTGCTGCATAGAACTGGGTCGAAAAAAAAACATATTAGGTGCGTCGCTATGCATTTCGTGTAAAGTATAATCCAATCCCGTTTCTAGAACGGATCTAAGCCCGTTCTTTTGTTTTCGTATACTACCCCAGCTATCCCGTCACATACCTATCCAGATTCGAAGCACCCAGTGCCTGTACAAACGAGAACACTGTTAACTGACCATCCTGTGTCTATATAGAACCTTATTACAATACACTTAAGGTGCACCGATGGTCAGTTAGCTGTGTTGTCGATAGTACCTACAAGCGCTGCTGTCAAACACTAGGAATGACTGTCTGATGGCGACATTATCTCGCCATGTGAGATGGTTGCCGTAGGACCTTTTGTGGTGTTATAACCATAACCCAGACTTCCCCCAGAGCTGGTTCACAGGTCTTCTCCACGGAAAAGAAGGCCTGGGGCAGTCCTAATAATCCTGTCACTGATGACAAGCGTTTGGCACTTGTCCCACCGCCGGCGAGTAGCGAGTACTCTCATAGTAATTCTTACTGGCGCGAGTAAAAGCGAGTAAGAATTACTATGAGAGTACTCGCTACTCGCCGGCGGTGGGACAAGTGCCTATATATGGTAGCCGTTGTCATACACGTACCACTGGCCATATGACATTCAAATAATATAGGACGATAAAACAATGTATAAAAAAAAGATGTTTTATTTTTAAGTAATATAGTACGATAAAACAATGTATAATAACAGACAATAACCATATATCATTATGAATATAATGACTTGATGAACTTATGTACCTGAACCTAATGAACTTATTCCAGCTGTGTACGGAAATATTCGTACTCAACACACAAATATATATCCTTACTGGGATTCGAACCCAGCACGTCTATCATTGGACGGCCGCGACATACTCTCGATTTTTCTCGCACTATACCTCTTGTTCTAAGTGTTCTAATAAGAGAGAGACGGATAGTGCGAGAAAAATCGAGAGAGCTCGCGCGCCGTCGCGTGATAGCTGTGCTGGACATATTTGCTCGGTAGTTGCGATAAATTGCTACGATTGTAATGCGTCCAGCGCTCTATGTTGAGTCATGGCCGCCATAGATGTACTAGGTACTCGTTTAATGAGCAATCGTTGGGAATACATTTAAAACAACTCACGGGTGACGCGCACGCAGGTATGTGGAACATACGACGTCTGAATGTACGTGCTAGGTAGTAATCATGTCATTATTATGACCAATATGAGTGTTATGGTTATATAACGGTTGCATAGGTGTACGTTTGATTGACTGACAAATATAATAATTTGATTTGGTCATAATTGTAATAAAAAATGGGGATTTGCGAAGTATTTTTGGTGTTAAAGAAATCCTATAAATAATATAAACATGAAAGACTGCATGGGAGGAACTTTGTTACTTAACTCTTTCACGCTAAAACTACTGAACGAAAGAAATTGATGAAACTTTTCAGTACCTTAGAAACTCAGTAATTTATACTCGTAACTAAATTAGAGTTTTTACCATTTACCTACAGGTGCGGTGCAGTGTGAAGTACCGTGCGGAATTTATACACAAACTGAGGTACAAATACAACTTTGCATACCGTCGCTCCGCAGGCCGCAGCGGGATGCAGCGACAGTGAGATGACCGCCTTAACGTCTTAAGAGCTAACCTTTGTATAGAAAATTTACACTCAAAAAAGAAATGTATAATTGGGATAGTAGTGTAGCGTAGTTAGGTAGAGGTAGACACAATTGCAGCAGACTGTAGATACATTAGCATCAGCATAAACGGTTTTTAGGGTATAAACAGATTTTAGAATCTGACTCCGTTTGCCTGAACCGTTTGCTCTATATTTTACTGTGTCAATATTTTAAACTCGTGCCTACAAACATTTTGTTACTGAAACTTGAATTGAGCTATTTAGAAAACACGACTAAGTATAATTTACAATATAGTGATATAGTATACATACATACATAGAATACTGAGCTCAAGGAAATGTGACTTTATTCGCACTATAAAAGGTTTAGTCTCCGTTGAACTAGAATACGCATCCTGTTACACATCGGGCGGCACGAGGATATTTAGTACCCTCGCAGAATAAATAATAGTACTACGTGCAGAAGATTCTCTGTTAACTAATCCCCTGTTTAGGTATGATGAACGAGCCTAAAAATGGCCATCCCTTTCTATCGCATGCAACGCGCTGCTATAGAACGCGTGCGTGCCGTAGCAGCGCTAACATACCCCCTGGCTGGGGCCGGTAAGCTTGTAGTGTACACTCGTACACAAAACGGACATATAGCGGCGCGACCAAATGAGCCGCCCCTGGTACCTATACACATTACAGAGCTCAAGTTGACTTTGAAAATGGAATGTGAATTGTATGTCTCAGTTCGACCCCCAGTTCAAGAGCGTTTTTGATTGTCGTTTGAGCAACTGAGCACTAGACCAGCCATGTCTACGTACATTAGGACGGGTTACATCACCAACATTTAACGGACCGGTTAACTTAAACATGGTACCGGCAGCTAACTCAATAAGAACAATAAATGCAATCGTGTGTGTCTGTTTGTTTGTCTGTCTGTCTGTTTCCTCTTCACGCTTAAACCGCTAAACTGATTGAGATGAAATTTGGTATGGAGATAGTTTTAATCCCGGGGAAGGACATAGGATAGTTTTTATCCCGGAAATCACCCCCTGAGGGGGTGAAATGGGGGATGAAAGTTTGTATCGAGCTACGATATAAAAGAGTTCCACGCGGACTGAGTCGCAGGTAGAAGCTAGTTATACAACAAACTTTAAACGAACGTAAAATTTAATCTACCGGCCCTAATAACGATAACATTGCTAATCGTGAAAACCGTCCAGAAATCAGATAATAATTGTTATTGGCAGCCAGAAATGAAAGGTGGCACCAATGGCGCCATTATTGGATTGCAGCAAATAGATTATTGCACATTGCGTGCAGATCGAGAGACTGGCCCGGTGAAGCAACGTGTGCTTATGTAATGGCTCCTAACGTAAACAAAATGCATGCAGAACGTGGTTAACGTAAAGGCTTAACTTTCCAAGTTCCCGTGTATCCTGTGCTGTATATACAAGGGAGTAGTATACATGTTGTTTAGGGACAAAATACTTAAATCATTCTCCATTCAAATCGAATTGGCATATTACTAGCACCAAAGCCGAGCGCGACTGCAGCGCTCAAGAGGATGGTGTGGTGGCAAAAGCGGGAACAAAAACTTAGCAACATGGCCGTGCACGGGGATGAGCGCGCTCCCGTATAAAAATGTTGGAAAACTGTTATTTGATGTGCTTTTGTATTGAGATTGTGCTATCAAAGGACACTAGTGACAAGGAGGCTGAGAAGTGAAGAAAGACGATGCTGGGCTGCAGGCCAAGCCCACGCGACGGCGGTCTTCAGCCGGACGGAGCCTGGCAAAGATATGTTGCTGATACCTTTTGTATGGCTGTGATTATTGTGGTGCCTGGACAGGGGTTTTAACTAATTTACCCTTGATTACGTGCACACAGTCATGTATATGTGTATACCTATTATGTACCATGCTGAAAAATCTCCGTGAGACCGGAATGGTACGGTCAAGGAAAATGAAGGTTTGGCACATATGAACTCTATTTGAAAACATTCAAATACCTACATAGCTGGTATGTCCAAATTGTGTTTATATGTTATTAAGGTGGTTCCACGACCGGGGTGACCGGGTGAGCCGCATTAGCGCGTAGCGAATAACAGCCCTGCATTGTCTCATTGCAAATCGATAAAGCGACGGCAACGCAAATAATGACATTAATGAATCTTTTGTAGTCGCAAGCTTCCGCTTACCATCGTTCGGCACAGAATACTACTACTGCAATAGACCGCGTGCGTGCCGCAGCAGCGCTAACATACGGCCGGTACTTGTAGCGCCACGACGAAATCACGGAGTGAGCCACCACTGCCATCGGGCAGGTTTATGTTTGTTTGCCGTCGTCGTAGAATGAGAAAATAGTTCATATTTTTTGTGAACTTACCTAGCTTTCTAGGAAAAGCTATTTTATTTGTAGCTAACCTACAAAACGTTGATCGTCTTCGTGATCAGCAGGTCTATTACGTAACGCATTGTACGTCCTTTAGGTAGACCTAAACGTCAAAATGTATATGGAAAAATACAGTTAAACTGTTCTAACACGCGTTGAAAAAGTTACGCGATTACCCCTCAGAAGTATGAAACACAAATGCATATAAATTGCGCAGCCTACCTACGTTAATCAATTCAGGGGATATTTTGCTTCGAATGACAGAGACATCAAACTGTCACATGTCGACATGTCTCTGTCATTCGAGGCCAACATTGCATACGTGTTTAGTATTGGACAGATGCAGATATATTTCCACTTTCATTCCTTTGTACTTTAAAATCAGAATGACAGAGATATCTCTCTGTCATTCTGTCATATTATCATATTTAGAATATCATCATCATATCAGCTGAAAGACGTCCACTGCTGGACATAGGCCTCCCCCTAAGAGTGCCAAAATGAGCGGCCCTGATAATATATTCCTTATCAAATATTGCGTAACACCGGCTACATCAAACATGCATTACTTAATTCACCGTCTCTGTAAGCGTGAACAACCGTCATACAATATTGTCATGTCTTTTGTAATCTGACATCACATACATAACATCTATATTACACAATTGGTAACTTAGATTAATCTACACCGGTCGTCGACATTTGATGCGAAATCAATCACTTTCTTAGTTCGCTTGCTCTACCGGTCTTCGCGGTAGGTAGGTACTTAAATATTTTAGAAAACCTCGTCAAGTGAGAGTTCAAAATAACGCTATGCGATTCTGTGCTTTGAAAACAATAGTCGTGTTAAAAAGTGTTCCAAACTCCAGATAAGTAGTATATTACTTATTTCAGTTTTCGAGTTTCACGTCTGCATGGTAGATATGCGCGCCGCTGGGCATAATATGGTTTAGTTGATATGGTTTTCAGAAATTTTACACAAAGGAGCGATATATACGAGTTTTTTAACCTATCCAATGCCGGACACGCCCATCGACTTTGTTTTTACTCTATCGCGCATATCGGTGTTGACGAACACGCCGATTGGCATCGATGTTGTACTAAAAAGGCACTCACGCTGGCCGTCGGTGTATGATAAAGCAATATGTTTGACTCCCATTTAAGTTTTTTTTTAAGCTATATACATCAACTCGCGGACAACAAGGCACCCGGTGAAGACGGAACAACAGCCGAACTCTTGAATGCGGGTGAAAAACCGGTCCTTACTGCCCTTTAGAAGCTGCTCGATTCCAATCTTACTAGAAGGGAGAACGCCAAAGGCATGGGTATAGAGGTATGGGTATGGTGTGTTGGTGCTGTTTTTCAAAAAAACGTGACAACACCCTGCTAAGTACTACCGAGCCATCTCACTTCCGAGCCATGTCTATATGCTGTTTTCGAGAGTCATTACAAATCGTCTCGTACCTACGCAGGCTTTAGTAGGTACCGTAAACCACATTTATACAGAAGACTGAGGAGTATAACATAACCTGCCCCTCTGCTTAGCGTTCGTAGACTACGAGAAAGTCTTCAATTTGATCAAAACCTGGGCTGTACTACAGTCTCTCCAGCGGTGCCAAGTGACTACCGCTTTATCGAAGTACTTCAGTACACTTCAGTGTCTGACTGACAAAAAATAAGTGTAATTTTATCAGGATTCATATTATTTCTGATTTTTTTCACCCTACCAGAAGAAATGCTCTCTGCTTTAACGCTTTCACATGTGTGATGACGTATCTACTATAACCCAGGCAACAAAAGCCATGCTTTATTTTTCACGGCAGTATGTGTAATCGTATTTTAACTCGCTAGGTGGTAAGATTACATTTCTCACGAAACCCAAATCGGACTGCAACATGATATTTAGCCAGGACCCGGGTAATGAAAGTGGTGTGGTGTCTGCAGCCGGTCTGCCTACCGGCGCCCGCGCTGACAGTTGCTGGAGTACTTTCCCGCGCGACGCACGCGCCGCACAACTTACCTCACGACTTACCTTACAACATTCGGAAACGCTCACGAATTACGTGATCCCATTTAAAGCCATTCCTATTCCAAGTGTGGATATATAAATCCTTATTGAGCAATCCTTTTGTTCGACGTGTTTATATTTGTGCAAGCATCTTTTAAGTGTCTATAGCGGAAACAGGGGGTGAACAGTAAAGATCAACTGATTGTATACTTAGGTAAGTTAAATATACGGTATACGTAACTTTAAGAAGGGGTGTAATTTCATGTAATCACTAAGAAAATAATACGAATCGTGCTAAATTGGACGAGTTATGAAGCAAACAGAATAACAGGAACTTAAAACTGACTATTTGAACAGTTTACTGTGAAAATTTGTACATGTAACAGTTGCTACCAAACTTTCATTAGAAAGAAGTTCAGTCCTTGAAATACCTAAGTATACTTATACCTACATCGAAATCTGCAACACCATCGAGCATCGAGCTTTTGAAACACCATCGACCAGAAACCTGTTAACAGCCGAATATTTTGAAAATATCGCATTAAAGTTTGGTTTAAATAACTGTCAGACAGACAAAATAAGTGTATCACTCCTGCCGGAGTGTTAATAACTATGATAGCGGGTTACATTTAAGACTACTTTGGGTACCTATAATAACCACACATTACATTCGTATCAAAGATATTCCTAATCGTATCCTTAATCAGGGTTTTTGTGTGACATTATTGCCACAGTTGTAACTGTGGCAATAATGTCAAAGTATCTAATTGTTGTCCATAGTTGTCGAAAAACTTTGACTATTAAAAGCAAACTAAACCGTCGCAACCCTACTACTATACACTACCTAGTATTGCACACGCCAAATTTATGTATATTACCTACTCATAATCTTACAGAATCTTATTTCCAGTAAAAACCACAAATCTCAGACATACATTTTTGACGACCGCTTTAGCCTAGTTGGTAGTGTCCCTGCCTACAAAGCAAGAGGTCCTGGGTTCGAATCCCGGTAAGGGCATTTATTTGTGTGATGAGCACGAATATTTGTTCCTGACTCATGGATGTTTTCTATGTATTTAAGTATTTATTTATCTATATAAGTATGTTTATCGTCGTCTGGTACCCATAGTACAAGCTTTGCTTAGTTTGGGACTAGGTCGATTTGTGTTAGATTGTCCCCTAATATTTATTTATTTATTTATTTACATTTAAAAATGTCAAGCTTAAATGTGCACCAATTTACACCAATGTCAAACCACTTAACCAAAAAACTGTTCACATAAAGCCAATGTCAAACAGGCAATAAGCAAACAGATGATATAATTAAAGGGAAATGTTTCCGAAAGTAACTAAACGAGTTCGCTTCGACGTAATCTGCATCCACGCCTCAATGCAAACGATTAAACCACGTAATAGCTTAAATAGATTATTACGTTAACTAAATCCTTACCCGACAGGTTACCCAAACCTGTGTTTAACTGGTTACAGAGATTTCAATTATTCTTTTTATCCAAAGTTTAATTCGCAATCGAAAGGTCTCTCAGTTGCGTGGCGAGTACTCAGAACGGTGTATTATATTAAAAGGGTAGAACAACCTCTCGCCGGTATGTCTGGAGACCTCTATGGTCAGACTCGAACTTGATCCAATCGAAAGGCCTAGCCAGAAAGTACTCACTGTACCCATCGGACTGTCTGTAGACATCTATGATTAGACTCGATCAGGATCCAGTCCAAAAGCCTAGCCAGGAGTGCAGCTTGCATTAACTGAAAGATATCGCCTAACAAAATCTCTTATGAACTTTTTTCTACTTGGCAAACTGAACCCGCATGTTTTGCCTAACTGGAGCAGTTGGCCTTTAAACCCGGTGCGGCCCAGAAAGGGACACTCAAATAGGTCGAAAGAATTTTTTGTTTCAATGCCTTATAACAATTTAATACAAAAAAAAATACAAATAACTTTATTGCCCAAACACAATAACAATACAGAACAAAGGATAGGTAGATATTAAAACTAATTTCACTACTAACTAGAGATTGTACAGTTACATGAGAAACTCAATATCTAAGTTAAAGTTAGGAAAACATTTACTGTTATCATGTTGGCCATGGGTACCAACCTCAGCGTGTGCTGGGCTTATGCACAGCGCTGGTTTTCAGTTTGGCCCCTTAGTCATCATCATCATAATTTATGAGCTTGGCTCTTGTCAGTGGTGCAGACGGCAGCTCATCACTAGCCGACATCCGACATCCCTCCTTTATTAAAAAGAGGGGTGTTATAATTGGGTATACTACTACGGTACTAGGACGGTGAACTAGTACAGTCAGCGTCATATAGTTAGTAGCAGCCAGAGTAGCCAAATATTTCTTAACACACCCTTATTCTTACAGGAATAAAGACGTGCACCGAAATATTTGGGTACCTTGGCTGCTACTAACTATATGACGCTGACAGTACAGTGGCTTCCCCATTTCTCCTCCGTAATAAAGCCCAAAGCCCGGCTTCCCGCGCCGCCAACCTGTGAGATTCGCATCCAAACTCTGCATCTCCGGTCCTCTGCCAGTTCTATGGCGCAGCTATGCAGTGATAGGGATATTTGATGGCGGCTTTATCTCGCCATGTCTTCGGTTGTCGTACTTAGGACTTTTGTGGTATTATTAAGGTAGGCCCGGCCCTAACCTCCAGCCACGTCAAGGTCCGCGGTGTCAAGATATATTTGTGGGTGAACGTTGAGGTGCGCTTAAAACAAGTTACAGAATAGGGGGGCTGGGATTGCGCGCTTTCTGACGTAAATGCATATATATACGAAAGTCGTGGTAGAAATAAGTACCGTCTGCAAATAATGAAATCGCTTTTTGAACTAAATTAGTTTAAACATTAAGGGCCGTTGCTCCAACTTACGTTTCCAGACCGATCAACGTTAAATATGGCACTAGCAGCTGTCATTCCATAAAGACTTGTCAAACTTTCCATACATACAGATTTTAACGAACACCGCTTACGATTAGGGACGGTTTGGACCCTAAGTAAACAAACTAACAACAATGTTTAGAAACTACGTGAGTTCTAGAGTCAAATTTTAGTTCAACTGATAGGCAGCGTAAGTTTACGCACGGGCGTAACGGCCAGGCCACCACATTGCGCTGCGGCGGCGGCGACAGCGGTTTTTCTAATTCATTGCGTGTGTTCTCATCTAATCACGTGTATTGCGCTTCTCGACCGCGCAATGAACAGATAAAACGCTTGCCGTGCCGCAATTCGCGCAATGTCGTGGCTGGGCCGTAATGTTGCGCGACACGACGCGCGAGCTGTCAGGCGACTGGACTGCGGCGGCGGGAGGCGCGAAACACCAATAGTCGCCTAACAGCCGGCACGTAGTACTTAGTGCCGGTGCAAAATAAGCGTAAACGCGGCCATAAAAAAAAATACAACCGAATTGAGAACCTCCTCCTTTTTTTGAAGTCGGTTAATGAGTACCTACTCTCTTGTGCAGCGGTGAAAATGACATATAGATTCTAGTATAATTGCTTTGACCTTATCTCCGAGGTAAAATCGAAAATTTACATTGTATTTACATTTACATAATGCGATAAAGTTAACCTTGGCTTATTAGTTTCCAAAGCTAATATAACCACCGTGCGGACTCTTTGTTACTTCGTATCGGTAACTTACCAATACTGGCCCCGTATCATGGTCGGCCTTATCACGCGATAAGTGACAAGATAGAGCGTCCGGCTCGTTCCATCGACCATTGGGCGTAGCATGGTTGCCATTTAATCACTTATCGTTGTGGTAAAGACGCCCATCACGCTCTGACAAGTATGCGAGTGCGAGAGTGACGGATGCCTTATGCCACAACGATAAGTGATGAAATGGCTACCGTGCCACGCCCGCTGGTTACATAATACATATCGCGTGATAAGGCCGACCATGATACGGAGTCTGAAGGCTTTTGAGGTTGCGTGCTAACCATAAAACTGTTTAATGGTGCCTGAAACCAGTGTGAAATGAAGCAAATCATTATTATCAACGCCACTAACACAACTACATACAGTATTTTTACCTTAACGAGCCCAGTGACTGGAGGGTCGAATCAAATGGAATTCAACGACCTTGTGGTTCGATTTTAAAAATCCTCATGGTCTGAAGGTCGAACTAAGTTGATTATAAAATTCCTGATAATCCGACATGTCGGACAGCAAGGAATTTAAACTCGTCTTCCGACATGTCGGACAACTTTGTCGGTCCGAATGCGGACGAAGGGGGTTTTATTAACTTAAAATTTTACAGAGGTATATTCATAAATAATTGAACAATACTATAATATTAAGGTTTGTATGTAATTGTGGGTTCAACGTTCTCTTCGCTTGCGAACATTTCAAGAGTGCGCGTGACATACAAAACCGATTCCGAGTCACTACATTTTCAGGCTAACTACGTATTTAATCTGTTTATCAGTGCGTCCCACAAATGGGTAAGAAAGACTTGTCGCGCTATTATTGTCAGTTTACGGAGTAATCAATACCTATGTAACGTTTCTCGTACCATGTAAGCCCGGGTACACTGCCTACGAAGTTAGAAGCCTTGCAGTAGACAATGCCATGCCAGCATACATCAATAAAGACCAATTACGATGTTCAGTAGATCGAACCCTCATATAGTTATTTGTTATCCAAGGCTGCAAAGTTGTTGTTTGGATTTTAAGATATAGAAAAGTACAATCCTCGAGCGAAACACAACTTTTCATCTCACCACCACCGCGAGGAAAATTCTAAATGTAAGTAATAAATTTGGATCTTTAACAAATTTTCAATAAAGGTACACACATCTCATGATTTTATAATTATTAAATGTAACATAAACATTTGTGCATCTTTAAATAACTCCACGCTTACCTACATTAAAAAAGTAAAAGTATTTTAAGGTTTGGTTCGGTTAGTTTTTAACCGACTTTAAAAATAGGAGGAGGTTCTCAATTCGGTTGTATTTTTTTTTTTTTTCAATGTTTATTACCTTAGAACTCCGTCATTGATGAGCCGATTCGTAAAATTTTTTTTTTGGCTGTAAGTATATGCTTTCAGTTGGGTCCCATTTTTTTGGAAATTCAATTGGATGATGGGATCTATGAGGAATTGAGGGAACTCCTCAATTATATTAGGCACGCGTGTAGTGATTTTGGTATTTTCTATTATAACTCGTCTATTTACATCCGGAAATCATAAATTGGTGGAGTGGAATTGATGATGAAGACCACAGATGACTTATGGAATTCCTCAATTATGTACTTAAAAGTACCAAAGTACCTATATCACAGATTCTGATAAGATTCCGTTGAAATAGCAACTAATGAAGTACCAAGGGTGATCCTTGTGGAATCGACGGAAGTCCTCAAATATTATCGGGTCACATACAACGATTGGGTTTTTTTCTCCAATAATCAATGCATTTGCTCTCGGAAATCAGTTCATGTGGTAAATGGGAAAATAAATGTGGAAATGTTCTCGTGGCTTGGCGGAGTACTAAATTGAAGTCGGTTAAAACTTTGTTTTTAAAGTAAATTATATTTTACTTTTTCCGCTAACTTAGCAGGCATTCAAATTCACATATCAAATTCTTCTTCACTAAAATGTATAATTAACTTCCATTATTTTGATTATACTTACTTACTTTAGAACAAAACAAAGCAAAATTAAATGTACATGTATGTATTTCATAAATTAACTTTTTAATCGGTGCGTTCCAAAGTTGCACGAAGCGATTTTTTTTTTAAATAAAACTAGATTTTAAAATTATTTTATTTATTTATTTATTTGTATCGTATCCTTATAAGTCAATCTAATATTATTGGCCTAACACTATTAGTTTATGAACGCAAGATAATGACTCAATCTGTATATAAAAAAGTTGGATATCACGATTGACCGTCACGTTCCAAATTCAAAACTTTCCACGCTAGCTGTTCCGAGCCGATGAGGTGAAAAGGGATCTTTATTTCATAATAAATAATAATAATAAATATAAGGTGACCATCTTACACAAATCGACCTAGTCCCATAGTAAGCTCAGTAAGGCTTGTGTTTAGGGTACTAGACGACGATATATATAATAGATATAAATACTTAAATACATAGAAAAACATCCATGACTCAGAAACAAATATTTATGCTCATCACACAAATATTTGCCCTTACCGGGATTCGAACCCAGGACCTTCAGCTTCGTAGGCAGCGTCACTACCCACTAGGCTAACCGGTCGTCAAAGAACAGTTATTGTTTCTCAGTCGTAAATGGAAAGGCCTTTTTCACCTATTTCATGTGGACAAATATAAACAGGTAAGTATATATTATGTAATATATAGGGTATAGTACCTACCATCCAAGAAATAGAAATCAGCTAGCACTATCTACTTTAAGCGAGATTGCCCCTTTATATTTGCTCAACTACGGCAGAGCCGAAAGGAGTAACGGATATGATTTTTAACCCCCGACGCAAAGAGGGGTGTTATAAGTTTAACGTGTCTGTGTGTCTGTGTATCTGTGTATCTGTCTGTGATATCGTAGCTCCCAAACGGATGGACCGATTTGAATGCGGTTTTTTTTATTCGAAAGCTAATGTGATCCTGAGTGTTCTTAGCTATGTTTCATGAAAATCTGTTTAGCCGTTTTTTAGATATTGGACTTTGAAATGAAAATGTCGGGGGATTTTCAACTTTTCTAAGTTGTAGTTATACTATCTTTGTATTACGTGTGGTCCACCGTAGCGTTTAAGACACAGCCGATTTTGATAAATGAGGTGTCAATCGATTCGTAATTGTGCTCCGGGTAACATAGACATTCGTATGAAATAAATTTGCTTCATGTATATTGTTTGTGCACGAGTGTTCCCCTACACTTATTTTAATGACGGCTCTGAAACAGCGACAAATATAATAACATGCTGTCTAGTACAAAACATGAACCTTTTTATAGGATACGTGATTTTATAGGATACGTGACGAGTTTCCCGGTCGTGCCCTAAAAGAACCCGGGGTTTCGCTTTGACACCTAATCCCAAGATTTTGCAAAGGGCTAGTTTTACGAAAGCGACTGCCGTCCGACCTTCCAACCCACAGGGAAAACTAGACCTTATTGGGATTAGACCGGTTTCCTCACGATGTTTTCCTTCACCGAAAAGGTAAAGGTAAATATTCCGTACATAAGTTCCTAAAAACTCTGGTACGAGCCGGGATTCAAACACACGACCGCCGCTTGGCAGCCGCATGCCTTAACCACTAGGCTACCGTAGCACTACACAGGAACTGATACAAGTCATAAATCATACATGCAGACCACATCCCTGCGGTAGTCACATCTGCCACATAATATATGAGGACGAGAATAGGCGTTAATTGCGGATTGCGGCTGTCTTCCTGCTACTCAGCGGATGAGAAAAAAGGAAGTGAAATGCAATGGCGTTTACAACGCTATGTAATCGGTTGTAACTACGCATGCGAAAAAAGTTTAATGATCTGTGTTATTCATTAGGTTGAGCGACAATGTGCGAATTATGCATTAGAGCGCTTGCGACGTATACATTATTGGTATGTAGGTGCTAAAGTGCTGGATTCCATTCATAATAGCCCTTTCTATACGGAATATGGGGGTCGGAACTGCTGTAGTAAGAGAGAAAGAGTCGAACTACTGCTTTCAGCTATGATATTTGCAATAGGGTAGATCAGAATACCCATGTTAAAATTGATAGCGTGGTGTGCTAATAGTAAACCATTAAATTATAAAATTATATTAAACCAACAAAAAGATTTAAAATTATAAAAGGATACAGTTTAGAAAAAATATGCATTTTTATATCGTCCTAGAGTAAAATTAAAGCTATTAATAGACTCCTTACGCTTATAATAAAACAATAATTGTATCACAACTATGCAGTGCATTATACCTGAACTGTGTCGTCATACTTTTATGTCAATGTCAATTAGTATGAGCCTTTTCGGCTATGCTAGCGAGGTCCGTGTTTGACTCAATTTTTGGTCAATTTTTTTTAAATAGTAGGAGCTAATACAAACATTTGTTCCTCTCTAAAAACTGGTTCGAATGGCATCGTAAAAAAATGTGCGTGTATCGAATTAATGAATGAAATGTTACAACTGTGTTACAAGAAATATCAGGACTTTTAAGGTGATGTCAGGATTTTAATCAGGACAATACATTTTTCCGGCAACCCTACCCGCGCGCCTCCCAGGCGAGGACTGAGTGAAGCGGTCGGACTATAATATGAATTGCGTATGATATACCTTTTTTCGTTTTTAAAACCTAAACTAAATGAAAGCGCTAGCTTATTTCCATATAAGAAACTAATTAATGCCTGCAACTAGCTAATTAATGCTTGACCCATCCGTGACTACCTTAATTCCTAATCACCATTTCTAAATGGTGCTAATGAAGTTTATGTGTGCCGCGCGGTCACCGGGGGGCTAGTACGCTAAGTTTTATGTCGGACATAAAGCATTCGTCCCATTCTGGCAAATATGCGAGTGCAAGAGGAACGAATGCTTTACGTCGGACATAAAACCTAGTGTGCTAGGGAGGCGGAACAGATTCATTTATTTCCACGTAACGTAAACATAATAATTACGTGGTGAGGTAGGGCACAGCGAAATGTCATCCCGCTCGAATGTGGAGCAGCCCAACTGGGGAAGTACCTCCGCCTTGCAGAAGACCACAGCCATAATAACACTACTACTTGCTCTGTAGTAGTGTTGTGTTCCTGGAGATGTGCAAGGTCGCCAGAGCTCCCGAGGATGCGTTGTGTTCAGAGCGAGGAAATTTGTTCCTTCAGCTGTCAACACGGCGAATTCTCAAACATATCAAGAGTCGGCAACGCCCATGTTACTCCTTTGGAGTTGTATGTTTGCCACCGTCGTTGTAATTAAATAAAACTTACTTACATAATAAATCGAATTACGCACTTATCGTTTATGGTACTCAAACGACAGAGACATAGATATACGAACTTCGAGATTCGATTTTCGTGGTAGCGCCGCTGAATGCCACCCAAATGAGTAAACATATTCGTCGACAAACCTTGAAGAAAACGCGGTTAAATCCCGACAAACCGTAACTTTCCTAGTAAATACTATATAGCTTACTATTATAGTATATTATAGACACGTTGGAAAGTTCTAAAAGTTAGTAGTTAGAAAGCGCCTCTTGTTGCGAGCAGTGTGTCTTGCTCAAGCGCACGTGCCGCGCGTACGCAAACCCAAGGCGACAACAAACGTTGAGTAACCGGTGATAACAGATAACGGTCGTAACATTGAACTAATTAACAAAGTCTTTGTCTAAGTATATAGTATTAGTAAGATGGCCCTGTGGTCAGCCTGTCGCTGCGGGCTATAGCAAGTGTCTTAATTGTCGAAACTTTGTGTAGCAACATGGCCCGGAGCGACGCTACGAGTAGGTATACCTATTCGTAACTGTATAGCTACCGGGTATGGCAACAGTAGATATGTTGACACCAAATAAGATAATCAATAATGTTGAATGTCCTATATAAGTGGTTAAATAATATAAATAGAAGAGAGTAGAGACTGCTCGATCCCACAGTCAAACTGTGCAAACGGTTTTGAGGGACCTTGTACTTGTTTATGCTGTATTGTTTCTTAATAAATAAATAAATAAATATTATTATTATTACTAAGTATGTTATGTATAAAAATATAGTCAAACAGTATTTAACAAAAGAGTATAAATAATCACAAAGTTATAAGTGTCCAAAGTTTTAGGAGGGGGTATATTCTGCATCTGTCCCGCAAAACGCACCTTAATAAAACGTTTGTTATTTAATATGACAAGCAACATTGAAACGGTTGTTGCTTCGTATTGAGATATTTGAATGTGTTTAGGTCACTGAGCATATTGTTTTGAGTTCTCCCTTATTAGACCTAACTACTTTAGCCCTAAATGCTTCATTTTACCTAATGTTTGATTAGACCTATCGCATCTTAAATTACAAACTTTATCGGATTATTGCAAAACAAACCTAACCTAACCTAATGACTTCTATATAATAACCCGAAAATTTCTTAGAAAAATGCATTAGCTCTAGTTAAACATTAGGGCAAAAGTTAGTACCTAGGTCAACTGAACCTCATTTTGCCTTCTCTCTTTTGGAGTAGGTAACAATACAATTTGAGTCAACAACCTTATTGTAAGCTTAATTTACTAAGGTAACTGCTGGCGTGGGATGGGAATAGATATATAATGTTTATTGCTTGTCTATGCTGTTTCCATACATGTTACTTTCCACAACAACATGAGAAACACAACTTACATACCTAAACAGCTATTAGAACTACAATAGCCCTGGACAACTTCTTTTACCTATAGACATGCTTTTTCCCTCGTAACTCACTTCCTCTTCTTCTTCGGTTAATTAATGTCACCGTGGACGTGATTAGCCTAAGAAATGCTATCTTGGCGTCGCTAGAGAAGGCACGTGTCAATGGTACCATACCGGGTGGTATATGTTATATTATATTATCCAACTAATATTATAAATGCGAAAGTTTAGATGTTTGGATGTTTGTTACTCAATCACGCTTAAACGGCTGAACCGATTTGAATGTGCTCGAAGATAGTTTATAGCCTGGATTAAAATAGAATAGTTTTTATCCCGGGTCCACGCGGACGAAGTCGCGGGCGGAAGCTAGTAGTTAATAAAATTGCTATCATAAGTAAAAAAATTGGAGGTGTAATATTTAGTTTTTTTGAAAAATGTCATCACATCTACTTTTATTTTTTTATATGGAATGTCATGCGGCTTATAGTGACATATACACTTAGCTAAGACACATCATAATGTGTCTTAGCTAAGTGTATTATAATGTATGAAACTCGAAATTATTCGTTCCATTAAAGCGGAGATATTCATGAAAATTCATTTTTCTCATTTATTTTTTCTTCAAAAATAAGAAGAGGAGATGCGGAAATTTAGTATAGCACTTACTATAGTCGTGTCAGAAAAAAAATCAAGCGGAAAAGCTATTAAGCCACAAAATGTTCCCTTACCTTGCCATGGCCTTTCCCGAATTATTCGAATGTTATTCGAATATTTGAATAAATCTAATTTTTTAAGCACCTGCTAAGGATGCGTCCGGGACCTCTAAGATGAGAGAGTGATAAAGTAGACGAGGTTAGCATTCCAAGTGTTGCCAGAAACTTTTCAAAAGGCCACGGTCCAAGCCTCGAAAATTTAAAAAAATTGCGTGCCTCACCGCTCGGATTCAATGGAAGAATATGGGAAACGTACATATAAAAATGCCATACCACAGAAAACTAAATACCTACTAACCTTTTCATATTTTTTGGTATATCAAAAAAAGGTATTGCGTTTAATTAAATACGTCGTGTCTATTTTGATTGACGGTACAAGGTAGATTGTGTAGTGCAGTATCAGATGGTGTTAAACTTGTTAGTACATCGTCGTCCTAGTTACAACTGCCGCAAGCAACTTGGAATTAGTTATTCAACGTAGTTTGTTATACTAAGCAAGCTAACATATACGGGTGAGGACCAAATTCTTGGCCAGTATTTAGCCTAGTTAATTGGTTAGTTAGTTGGTAGTAGTTAAAAAGTTCCGTTATGACACGAAAATTAGCCATACAATTCTATGCTTAATTTTCGTGTCACAACGGAACTTTTTAACTACTACCAATTAACCACGCTAACTACTGGCCGAGAATTTGGTCCTCACTCATACTCGACCATTATTATATCGAAATATGTTACAAATTAAAGAATTTTTCATGAGATTACGTAGCATATTTATGGTATTATGGTGTAAAACGCAGTGCTCAACCACTTGAAATCAATTGCCGCTCTCATAAACATAAATCGTCAACTCTTATAAATATCATAAAACTTACCTTTTAGAAGTCGGTTGAAAATCGACCGGGTCGATCGGGTCGGTGACTACTGTGTGGAGTGTCTAGGGTCCTGAGGTTACGGTATCTACACCATCAGACAGACCGTACTCACTAGTTTGAATAAATACTGGATCAGCAACGCCACAGATAACGCGTTTGTCGGGTTAGAATTTTACCACCCCCTTTCTTCCCGTGGGTGTCGTAAAAATCGACTAGGTTGGGTTGCAGTGTGTTGTGGGCGTTGGGCTACCAACCTAACACTGCGATATCACATTATGTCGACCTTTTATACCCACACTGATGCCAAAAGTGGCACTGGCTGAAACATAAACTTCATGTGCTCTGCCTACCCCTTTTGGGAATAAAGGCTATATTTATATGTATGTATGTCTCGCTACTATTCTCGTTGCGTGCAGCAAAGGTAGTATCCGTCTCAGTGGAACTCCAGCCCCCCTATTCTCTTACTTGATTTAAGCTCACCTCAACGCTCACCCACAAATACGAGTATATCTTGACACCTCAATGCGTACCAACTAAGCGTAGGTAGAGGTCTAGTTTCGTGACACGTGATCGGCGGGGTGAGCCGCTTCGGCGCTACCACGAATATCGAAACTCGAAGTTCGTATACATACATCCCTGTCACTCGAGTAGTGTAAGTGCGATAGAGATAGAAATACCCGAACTTCGACTTTGTGCATCAGTGATTAAGGCGGGCATCACTGGCTCGTTAATTATTTCATTTCATTTCATTTATTTATTGTATAGCCATGAACACATTTACATAATAAGGTCTCATAACTAAGGATGGTAAGTTCATGACACCCTGTTAGGGCACACAATATTTGCTAAATCTAGTTTAGTTTAATACCTAAAATTGTTTTACATCATAAATAACGTATCGTAGCTGGCGTGCAAAAGACTCTATACATATTATCTAGTCAGTTATATTAAGTTAACTTAAATTTAGGTATTTTACATGCAGATAACAATTTACAATTTTCGGTTTGACTACCTCGTCAGCTTTTCATCATTAAAAAAAATTATGCAAATGAGCGACTGTTATTTACTATTGTGCCAAATGTTAGGTATCTACGTGAGAGTTTCGTTGTAAGTGATTCAGCGGCTTGAAGCTACGAGAAACCGAGATATTAGAAAGAAAGAAAATACATTTATTTATTTTATCGTATGGCAAATTAGTTGTTTAGAACCGTGAGATCTTTGAAAAGACAGTACGTTTGCCCGGTTGTTGCACTTTTAGCACCGCCCAAGAGTCACGTGTAGGGTAGCGGTGGGTAATCCCTACGGACGTGGTGCAACTTCGACCCCAATACATTTAGACACAAAAAAAAGAACACGCAAAAGAAAAAACTCAAATACGAGGATGTTAAACAGGATCCCACTCAGCATAAAGACACGGCAAGCAGGGCGCTGATTTTCGGTGGGGACCTAACTTAAAACTATTATATTACAGCTAGAGAACACATCGCAATCTCGATCCTAAAAGATACCGAATTAACGAGGTCTCGAGCGAATTTTTGAGAATCAATCTCGTAGGAAAAAAAATTGTCCGAGATCTTGTTTACAATTTTTTCTGATGAGAAAAGACCTCAGTTTCGTGAGGACCAAATTTTTCGCCAGCCTGTGGTTAGTCGGTAGTTAGCCATACAAACTGAAGAAGTGAACAAAGTTTCGTTGCGACACAAGAATTTACCAAAGAATTGTATGGTTAATTTTAGTGTCACTACGGAAAACTCTCATTGACAATTTAATTGAGTGAGTTAAGCTGGCCAAAAATTTTGATCTTACCCATTTGTTACGCGAGATCAAAAAATGACAATGCTTAAAATTATAAAATAAACTTGATGAGTTTATTTTATAACAACACAATGGAATACGGAGAAAAAGTTTAAAACTTATTTCTGGATTCGACTATACCTACCTGTACATACAATGCATGTTTGGGTAGTTGAGGTATGCAATTTTAAGCATTGGTATCATCATCATATCAGTCGAAAGACGTCCACTGCTGGACATAGGCCTCCCCCAAAGAGTGCCAAAGTGACCAGTCCTGCGCCACCCGCATCCAGCGGACTTCCGCAACCTTTACCAGGTCATCAGTCCTCCTTAAAATAAACTCAATTAACAACAAATATATACTTAGACATTGTACCTTCTCTTATTCCAATATGGCAGTGAGCAGATATTAAAAGTAAATGAGTCACTTTATTCGCTACTCGCCATCTTAGAGAGAACAATATAACATTATGTATACAAATCTAAATATCCCATTGCAATTACCCTCTGTCTTCTACGTATATGATTAACACAACACTAAAATTAGTCACATGAATACTTTTTTGATTGGGAAACAAACAGCTCAAATTATACATAATAATATTTTTACTATTACACTGATAAACTCTCGCTATGATTGAATACTTCATTGACACAGAATACGTACTAATCAAATAGTTAGAGCAATGACGCGTGATTTCGGTGTCCGAGAGGCAATCGGATGGCACGCGGTACTTGAGCTCCCGAAGCGTTGTGGAACCGCCCTGTGCAACCCGAACTGAGCCAACTTGGACTGGGGCAGAAATTGGAAGGGGGGAGAAAAAAAAAGAATGTCGCCAGGTTTTCGATTTAGACCAGCATTTCATTATATAAACAGCAGCGTACACACTTTCAGGCAACCGCTGTTTCGAACGGCTGCCTCGCAAACAATTCTTTTTTTATTCTATTTCCGCCCGTCCAAGTTGGCTCCATTTGGGTTGCACAGGGCGGTTCCACAACACTTCGGGAGCTCAAATACCGCGTGCCATCGGGTTGCCTCTTGGACACTCAACTACGTGCTCTGAATAAAACATTTTGGGAATAAATCATTCTACATATAATCATTAAGGGAGTGCATTGGAAATTATCGCATGCTTTGAATGAAAAAATCCAAAGTTGGGTCTTTATTTTCCTTTTTTTTTCTCTCCTCTCCTCTCAGCCTACTCAAACAATACATTATCACTATAGTATTACACAATCAAGTTAATACTATAGTATTTTATATCATCTAAAATCTCACTTAATGAAAAATAAAAAAACTTCAGTAAGTTATCGAAAGTTGTCCAAAAAAGCCATTCCCGAAGAGTGTTGATCTCTTTTTCTCGTGTGCGTTAGGCATTAGCGTGTCTCTGTCAAGGGGGCGTGGTCAACTCGAATCCCTTGATCGTTATCCCCTTAAGTGTGTGTGCTAAGAGAAATTTATATTTATTAACTTATCCATAATTTTATTTTCCAACGCATCAGCTAATTTAAACAAACTTAAAGCTTCTAAATTGCAGAACATTAATTTAATTTGAATAATTTCTTCACTTTTACCGTTGTTAATAAGTAGAATGCCAAATTGGTTACCTAACTCTGCTGTCCAAATGAGAAATTGAAAGGAGACGATATATTACTAGCTAGCGGCTTCGCCCGCGTGGTTATAGGAAAATGTAACATATTAAATTTTCCCGTGGGACTTAGATGTTTTCCCGCTGGAAAAAGTAGCCTATGTCACTCTCCAGCCTTTAAACTATCTCCATACAAAAAATCTCATTAATACGACGCTCCGTTGCGACGTGAAAGAAGGACACACAAACACACACACACACACACACACTTTCGCATTTATAATGTTAGTAAGGATTGACAAACTATCTACTATTAAGAGGTTTACACTTTTCATCAATTATATGAGGCCGTTTAACAAGTATATATTATTTTTAACTGCAAGTTCTGTTTCCACCTATAATTTACAGTGATTGTGATTTGTGAGTACTTAGGATAAAAACTGACCGCTTTGCCCCAAAGCATAGTTTACTTTGTCAGTGCGGAATCTGTGTAGAAAGTATTTATAGCATGTAGGTAGTAGCTTTGAATAATGACACCTAGAATAAGAGCAATTAATACACACGACGACTAGCAGCGATACAAACGCGCGTTTCTCGAACGCGTGAGCAATCACGATACTAGTTATAGATCACAAATGTATCGCATTTATATCGCTTCCAAAAATCGCCGTGTAACTGCGCATAGAGTCAAAGTTATCAAAAGAGAATCAATAACTCGATTGATGTGTTCTTTATCCACGTAGTCACGCAGGGTGGTATGGCGCTATAAGATAGAGTGCGATAGAGATATAAATGCCAACCAAGCCATTCTGGCATGGATTATACGAGTATCTGGTCATATTGCTTCTAGGTGTCATTATACTAAGACCAGTATAATCATCATCATATCAGCCGAAAGTCGTCCACTGCTGGACACAGGCCTCCCCCAAAGAGTAGAACACTAGTATAATGAGTCGTATTTGTTTGGCTTATTAACCACAGATACTTGTATTAAGCCTGCTCTATACAGTGGGCCATCACGACCCATCGTACAGGACGGAACTATGCGAAAGACATCGCCGCGCCATAAGCCATCTGACACCACTACCAGACTACACGCTGGCCCATCCTAGTGGGCCATTAGGATGGGCCATCATGTAGAGGTTACACCAAATATTAGGCGTCTGCGCATATGCAATACTGGCAATTTTCTAAAAACACAGTTTGCTTCACGTTGCACAAGCCTTATTATTTAAAGATCTACTCCCTAAGCAGTAGGTATGGTAACTCAGACTTGTTGTGGTTCGTTGTCTAGATCCATAAATCGTGGCCTAATGACCACGTGCACATTACCAAATGACCTCAATAGGTACCATGACATAACTATTACGTTGTATGAGTTCTAGTTCGGCGCTCCCAAGCCATTGTGTCTCTTAATGTTATCCGCGGCTTCATAAAGAAATGCATTAGTTTCCGTATTGCATAAAGATTACCATTGATATTTGTGATTATGAGTGTCTAATCCATTGAGCGCTTCAAGAGGGAAGAATAGCTTTGCGGCAGCTAGCATGTCGAGAGTCGAGACTGAAAAAGTACTTTTTTGATGAAATTTCTATCTAAACGGTTTCCACTGACTGAATCCTAACAAATCACTTTGATTTTGATGTCTATCGTTTCAGCATAATATATTCTAGGATTATAGGTTTCGCTTTCATAAAAAAATATAGTTTTTAAGGTGTTTTCTCAGGAAAACTCTATCATTGTGTCAATAACGTACTTAAAATCGTTGAGATTGGAATATATTTGGAAGTGGAAAAACATTTTCTCTTTTTGTATGTATACGTAGGTATTCTTCCCTCTTAATGCATGGTATCCATTTTTCAAGTGACAATTCCAATCACATATCGATATCAGAAGATGAGTACATATCCCATCCCATACCAATATATTATAGTAAGATAAACCTCCAGTACGTAGCGCTCACATACGCATTTGCCTATGCGCTAACGCTAATGGAAAAAAGTGTGCATAAACCAAAACGATGCACACTGGCTTATGATGTTTGCTTTCATATCGTTTGTCGTCGACAATAAGACCAAAGCTCTATTCTCGCACCGCTATAATGTACTCAAAATTGAATATGATATTTTTTGGTATTGACGACGCTCTAACCTGAATCAATTGTCCTTGATTATTCTTTCTATGAACATTTTCCGCTGTGCGACAAAAATAATGAGATTTATTTTTGTCGCACAACGGAACTTTTTAGAATTTTCCCTGGTCTTCTTTTGGTCCAATTTTTAACTGTTTTTTCAATGATGAAATGTGAAATTAAGATTATACTTTTATCGTTATTGGTTGAACAATTATTGGGTTAGATTGTAGGTATATTACAAAAATCGAATGGTGGTTAAACGTGTCGTCCTTCGCATCGAATTATAACACACCTAATCAAAGAAAATAAGCTGTCCCAACATTGTCATTCACACCCCAGCCAGGCCAGCGTGTAAGAAATGTAATTGCAAGTGTGAACCGTGGCATCACCGGCGAACTATGTTGCACTGCGTTCAACGCAACATTGCGCACAGGCCAAACGATTATCCGTGACGACACACGACTTTGATTTACTATGCAAAACGTAATACTTCACAATCATAACTCATAATCTGCAGATTTTCAGACCGCATTTTGAAATGTTTAATTTAGCACGACACGAGTCTAGACGGGGTTTCGTAAAGATGTAAAAGTAAGATGACTTTTGTTATTAGCTAATTTTGTCATTAAGTTAACGAAATCTTGGAGTGACACAACATTTAGAGCTCTTTCCCACTGACGTCCAGTTTTTGCGGTATACAGTTTTTTGCAGGATTCCGTTTTAGTAGTATACGTGCTAATATAGTAACGTTCACACGAGCATTCTATTTGCGGAATACTGCGCGCATACGAGTAGGTACTTCAGAACAACAAGGTGGACTGATGACCCGGTAAAGGTTGCGGGAGTCCGCTGGATGCGGGTGGCGCAGGACCGGTCACTTTGGCACTCTTTGGGGGAGGCCTATGTCCAGCAGTGGACATCTTTCGATTGATATGATGATGATGACTAAATATAATGAATAATTTAAAAAACAGTGAAAGTAATACAAAATCTTTATTTAATACTAGATATCAAATAACCTGCCCCGAACTTCTACTGAAAGTGGTTTTTAATCGCTGTTAATTCTAAAATCCACTACTATAATATATTGACTATATTTACTACTAATCTCGGTGTACAAAATTGAGTAACCGTGCGGTAATCGCTCACACTAACTACACCACTTAACTGCCAGTCGAGATAGCAACGTAAACAAACCAAATTGCCAACTCGCGTTCAACAACAAATTGTATGAAACAACTTTGTAATGGAATTACGCTGTCGTTTGCCTTGTATGGCAGGCGGCCAATAGACGACATAAGGAATAGTGCATAACATAACTTACTAATAAAACTAAAAATAAACTACAGGTTTTTTTTGACGCATTTATGTTTTATCATGTTTGTATTTTTCATGTTTAATATATGTAAAACAAAAGGCTCCAATTTTCTTTTTTATATTCCTATAATAACGGATTGACACGGAAAATAACTTTCAATTCGAATGTCATTACATTACTTAGGCAGTTATAAGTAAAAAATATATTTAACACCTAAAGAAATTAGTATGCGTGTTGAATAATTATCTTCAAATAATTTAAATATATATAAGCATACATATGGTTTCACTGATTGAATATCATTAATTATTCAATCAGTCAACATATATATTAAAAATAAACAGCAATGTTTGTTGTATGCATTCGCATTCGGAAACTACTAAACTGATTTAGTCGCGTTATTTACTGATGAACTTTAATCGACTCAAGGGTTTTCATGTATGTGTATGGGTTTCATGTATTTGTGTGTGTGTGTTGTGGTTAGTATATTATATAGTTCAAACAGCTAATCAAAATAAATGGTGAACTCAAGACTGGGTGAAAATAGTCCTATAATTGTATATCTCAATGTCCAGTGTTAAGACCGCCTGCGTGGTCCTGTCGGAAGGTTTCCCTGGACGTTCCTCAGGCTACTCGCCCACCATGCCTTTCGATCGATTTACCCGGGCTTGGCCCATGAAAAAATTACCAGGTTAAAAAACAAACATCAGAAAATGTATATTGAAATAGACCTTCAGCACATCCCAGGTGACGAGCCAGCATCCGTCCGCTGTTGCTGTTTTGACGTAATACAGTGGTATTACGTCAAAACAGTGGGAGTGCCCAAACCCGCGGTCAACTGCGCTGCGTTACTACAACAATTCATAGTTAATATTATACCACAGTGAAGAATCTTTACTGATTTGACTGACGTTAATACTGACAGCTTTCTGATAATGCAATGAGCCCGCACCGAAAAATACGGAATTTATGTACAGAGGTGTAAACATTTGTTGAATTTGTGTATCATGAGGGGTGAACATTTGTTTAAGTGTGTGATTAACGAGTTCTACATAGGCGGACGCACAGTTTTAATTACACACCAATATTGAAATCAAATTAGAACAATCATTGCAATACAGAGGCTTAATGCCTACCTACGCAGTGTTTTATGCATTGTATTACTTAATAAATGATTTCATTCATTAATTAAAACTATAATTCCGATATATGTGTCCGTCGTACACATTTGTGAGTACAAATATTTCCTTGCTTTCCCTAAGAATACATACTTAAAATCTCTTCTTAAAGAACATTATTTGTCTTTCCCCTAACCCTGATTATCCTACTATTATTATTATTGGCTGACTGTTTATGTATTATATATTTTTATTTGTGTTATTTGTATATATGTATGATTGTGTATGTATGTTTATATATAGAGCTATTTATGTACGTGCATTAATATAGTCATTTTGATGTTTGGCTTATTATAATGTCTGCACCAACTACTACATAATCTAGTTTTATCTCTTTCTCCGATACCCAGCGATAACACCGCCTATTGTCTACCTCTACCTACATGTTATTGTATTGTTTTTCTTTTTAACTGCTTTGTTTGTGTGAGGTGTGCAATAAAGAGTATTTGTATTGTATTGTATTGTATATTTAAAAAGAGTAACAAAACTTGTACCTTATTAACATACATTATTAGTAAATAAAACAAAAGGCATAGCTATCGCGTCCGTGTAAACAGGACTTTACCGTCTAGCGAGATGGTGTATGCACAATTGTACACCCTACTTACTTTCTAGGTCACTAACCTTGAGTGGTTTAGACTTTAGAATGCTCACAGTTTAAAGGTGTTCAAGCCATTTAGCACGGTTTCGTAATGTCTACAGGCCAGGTAGCAATATGCAAGAATCATGGTCAATATTAATATTATTGGTAGATGTACCGATTAGCTGAATTAAAAACAATTACTTGCGTGATCTTGATTTTGATGAATCAAAAAAAACGCGCCCCGCTGCCCGCTGGCGGCCAGGCCACGGCCTTATTTTACCGAATTCTTTATCTATTTAATATTAGCATACGTAACATGGATTATCGGTTGATCTGCGTATTGCGTAATAAGATTAAATCTAACAATCCACACGCTAACAAGTATTAAAATTGAATATGATTATATTATCTCACTTTCGCTATCGCTATGGGTTACGCACATATTTTTTTTACTACATATTTTGCTAATTATTTGATGGTGGCCACCACAGTTTCTATCCTCGCGCATTCCTAAACTGATTGTGGCAACTGTGGCTGCCAAGCGAGGTAATGGATGCTTTGATAAAAAAAGCAATTCAGGCTACCTTTTTTAATTAAAATCTGATATCAAGTAAGCGGTTATGATCAGGCTGTACCTGCTGAACCCTTGATACGATTGCTCGTGTCATATTACGAGTGAAAATAACATACGCGTGTTTTATGTGAACGAAGAATAACTAGGTACCAGCACTGAGATACAAATGACTGCCAGCCGGACACAAACCAATAAGGGCTTTAAGGGGGTGCATTGGAAATTATCGCGTGCTTTGAAACGCCGTTCTGACTAGATTAATAAACAATAAGGTCTGATTTTCGGATATATGATTGTTTATCTGACTTAATCGATACATGATGGCCTAAAGTTTCCTCTATAGAAAAAAAATCCAAAGTCGGGTCTTTATTCCCCTTTTTTCTACTCAGCCTACTCAAACAACGACGCAATCAAGTTAATACTATTTTATCTCATCTAAAGTCTCACTTAAAGAAATATAAATAAAACTGCACTAAGTTAGGTATTTATCGAATCAAAAAATGCCATTCTCGAAGAGTGTTGCATCTCTATTTCTCGTGCGCGGAAGGCATATAAGCGAGTATCTGTCAAGGGAGCGTAGTCGACAAGGCATCCCCTTAAGACAGCCTTTTCAAACGAAGCATACAATGTATTTTTTGTTATTGCAATCTTTGAAAGACACCTTTAACAGCACAATACTATGTTAAGTAGACGAACCATTACCTACATAATATATGCAACTGGACTCGTTTGGAGCCATACTTTCCCCGAAACAAACAGACATCTGAGATGTTTACTTATGTATTCAGAACCTAGTTTTGGTCTGTTCTAGTCAATAAAAGGCTATCAGAGCGAGGCGGGTTAGCAAGAAACTGGCGGTTTTTGCTACGGCTATTGCATTGACAGACCAACATTTAAGAAAGGTTTACGTACACCATTAAACTGCATTAAATTGCAAAATGGTTTTACCCGACTGCCGAAGGAGAGGAGGGGTATGTTTTCGAGCGTATGTATGTATATATGTATGTATGTTTCATTCTTTCGCACGCCCTGCAGCCTAAACCGTTTGACGGATTACGACATATGAGGTGTCGCTGGATAAAAGCACCAGAGTATTTCTAAAAAACGTTTGACTTCACTTGTTATGTTATTTTCCCTTTATTCAATTTCAATCTTAGGCTAGGTTTTTACAATAATTATATAAAAAGTAAAATATAAAAACTATACATAAAAAACATAAAATCATTATAAAAACCTAAGGTACCTAGGGTACCGCCGGCAGCGAGGCGGGGCCTAAGCTGCCGGTGGTCAGGGCGTCAGAGACAGGAACCTCCTGACTATCCGCGCAGTATCCAGGAGTACCGCCTTCTGTATCTGACCCTTATTATGGCTCGTTATTGACCCGCTCTGGAGCTACGGATATGTAGTGTTCGAAATCTCAAGTTACCTAGTTATGTAGATTCTAATAAAATGTAAAATATAAAAAACATCTATTTGGCCAAAATAAAACCCCGCTTCCTAGAATGTGTTGAGTTGAGAGTGATGTAGGTGCATCTCTAGCTGTCAACACAACGAATCCTCAAATCAGTAAAAGGTCGTGTAATTGTTCTGGAATCAGAACAATTCAAAGGCTACGGTGTCTGCTTACCATCAGGCAGACCGTATGCTTGTCTGCCACCGTCGTAGTATAAAAAAACCCTGAGCTGACATTATGCCTGAATTTAAACATGAATCATAACTTTGTCCTATATATAAGACTCCACGGCTTCACCAGAGTCTGGGCCATACACATAGCCGTCCTAAAATTAAGTCCGACTACGTAGACGGGAGTTATTAATTTAAAAAAAAGTTTATTTAAAAGAAACAGAACACAACATAAGTTAGCCCATGGTCCCACATTATTAGCCTGTATCGTGGTGACCGTTTGAAAGACATTAACATTACAAGTTTTTGTTTAGGTATGTATTCTCTAATATCATTATAAAACAAATAAAACAAGATTAACTCTAACTTAAATTACAGTTAACTCTTAATTGGCTGTTTTTTTTTTGCGATTTTCCGCGGTTGGTTCCGTGGAAAAAGTTGTTCAATATGATCATCATATTCGCTTTTGCTCATTCCAGACCATGACCCCGAAATCACCCGTATGTTCCAAGCAATTAATTCCTGGCATTCCTAAATATGTAAACTTTGTGCTCCGTTATAGAAGCTTT
Source organism: Epinotia bilunana (assembly GCA_947049275.1). Lineage (NCBI taxonomy): Eukaryota > Metazoa > Arthropoda > Insecta > Lepidoptera > Tortricidae > Epinotia > Epinotia bilunana. The sequence continues at coordinate 23,710,670 of OX346259.1, read as the reverse complement.
CACGCGTTTTTGTTTGTGAAGTTTACTAACCAAACTTATTAAACTAATTTTAATTCTTAAAATAATTATTTATTGACTATAGAACCATGTAACAGCAATCATTTAACGATTTAAAACGGTCTTTTAAAATTAAATAACAATCTCATTCATTAAATCTAGATAAAACTATCTTAAGTCTTCTATTACATCTAATTGGTCATTTAACGTAACCGCTAATCTCAGTTTGCATAACCGTTAATAAAGAACAATTAATAATCGATTTTCTACTAACTTTCTTCAAGTAAAAAGAAATTCAATACGGTGTGTAATGTAACAGAGGAGCAAAGCAAACCAGAACGAGCTCGAGACAAAACGGGCACTTTCGCTCACGGCCACCTGCATGCGCCTGCTTGCACTCGTCCCCAGATACTACTGCCGATACCGATTTCTACTTTTGCAACCATAAACATTTATTATATTACATAGAGTATAACTACAGGTAACTTTGTTCTAAAGAAACAAATGAGATGTATTGGTGGAGTTCAAAATGTTTTACCATCATTAGGCAATAAAACATGCAAAAAAGACGAAATGATAAAAGTTCCGTGGCGAGACGAAAACTAAGCATGAAATTGTAGTGTTCATTACATTATACAATCTATTTATAGCCATGTATTTTCTTGCAATGAAGATGATTTAGGTGGCCGGACTTCGAAGAATAGCTTGATCTTGTTGTTGTGTGTCAGATCACTAAATAAATACTCTGGAGAACTACACATTCAGTATTTTAACACGCAATATACAATTGTTTCGACATATAAATAAACAATCCGCTACGAGTACGTTTAATGGCAGTTCATTCTAAAGTGTTTGCATTGCGTGTTTGCGTTACATTGCATCTATTGCAAGTATTGTGACTGAATGACATTTTTAAATATTTATTGTAGTCTGTGTTAGTAAGAGAGTTGGCAGTAAATTTTCTTATTACATGTTGATAGATATACCAGATTAACGGCTACATAAAAATATAAAGGCATATTTTCTGTGACAACGCCGATAGTAAGAATAGACTGACGTTTACTGTCTTCGCACGATATCATTCGTTTGGCCAAATTATACGCTTCAGCTCTGCTGATACAAATTGCAATGTGCGTGTTAAAAATTACCTGAGTATTATGAATATTATACATCTACTACGGTTTGTTACCACGAACCGAACCGGAAGGCGCGGCGTGGGTAGGCCCCCCGCAAGGTAGACTGATGACCTGGTAAAGGTTGCTGGAGTCCGCTGGATGCGGGTGGCGCAGGACCGGTCACTTTGGCACTCTTTGGCCTATGCCCAGCAGTGGACGTCTTTCGGCTGATATGATGACTACGGTTTGGTCAAAAACATTATTATTACCGTGATAGGGCTAAAAGGGTCGAACACACAGCACCGTTGCGGTCGCGCAGCGCGATATTTCCCTACAAACCGCTAGCGTGGTCAAACAGGCTGCGCCCCGTCGGCAACGCGCCCCGCTTCTGTCGCGCCCCGCCAGCCTCCCGCCGTGCGCCCGCGATGGGCGCGCCGCGCGACCGCTACGGGTGCGCGGCGCGTCAGTGTGACGCCAGACAGCGGAGCGCGCGGTGCGTACGTGATGCTGGCGGGTCGATGGCGCGAGGCCAGCGCGAGGCGCGCGGGACGCGCGCGCGTTGCTGGCTGGTTGATGGCGCGATGCGCGCGTGGTCTGTGTGACCGGCCGTCCCGCGCGCATCACGCGCTCGTCAAGCCCCGCTACCGTCCCGCTGGCAGTCTGTTCGATCCTAAATAGTTAAACATGAACAATAAAAAACAAAATTGGTTATAACTAAAAACGAAAGCATAAAAAGGGAAGTTATAAAAAGAACACCGCCTCTAAACACTATATATGTATATGTATATGCCTAGGGATAAACAGTTATACCTGACACGATACAAAATAAAGGGTTAATGACTAGTTATTCCTTTCATTTGATTACCTATGGGATAAAGACATTATTGCAAACATGCAGAAGATAACGCCTTTGTTATGAAAATAAGTGCCGTGCCGAATACGGCTTCGCGATAGAACATGTAGATGGCGAGACGAGCTTGACGTCTTTAACCAGACTGGTGGGAAGTTGCCCACCCCGTATCATCGTCGGCCTTATCACGGCCTTATGACAAGATAGAGCGTCCGGTGTCAGCCAGTGACGGACGCTCTATCTTGTCACTAATCGTGTGATAAGGCCGTCCATGCTACGGGGTCAGGACAGGGAGACGTGGAAGAAAAAGAGGGAGGCCTTTGCCCGGCAGTGGGACACTTAGGGCTCTTATTAATCATTAATAATAATAATGAAAATAAACTAAGACTAACCACTAAGAGAATAATAAGAACACTAAATTAAAACTAAAACTAGTAAAGAATATAACAGCATAGAAAACCAAGAAAGAAAATGCACCCGCTCACCTTTACCACACCATGAGGATAGCAGGTGCGGCCGCCGAAAATGCGGCTAAACTAAAACCTGGGAATTCACCCACCTCGAATCGGCGTACGACTTTGTTCCGGTCGCAATCGAGACGGCTGGTCCTTGGTGTTCGGAGGGCAGGAGGCTTGTTTGGGAGCTGGGTCGGCGCCTAAGAGACAAGGGCTGCGACCCTCGTTCTGGCTCTTACCTGGTCCAACAAATATCGGTGGCAGTTCAGCGGGGCAATGCAGCCGGTATTTATGGCACCTTTGGAACAGATGGGAGCCGGTCATAAAAAATATATTTATATTTCATTTTCTTTTTTGGTTTTCTACGCTGTTATTTTTCTAGTTTTAGTTTTAATTTAGTTTTCTTATTATTCTCTTAGTTTATAATTTTTATTTAATATATTTTGGACATGTATAAATTGAATAGTGACATACACAATTATAACACTAGAAATAAAAATAAATTGGTATATCATATAGCATAGCTAAAAAAAAGAAAATAAAACTTACGTAGAAATTAAAAATAAAATAAACTGTCAATGGTATTCTCGAAAAACTGCACTGTAGGTCACTTTAAACGACCTCCTCTGCCATGTTAGCTCAGCGATTGACCTACTGCCGCATAAGGACTCCGACTACATTAGCTCCGTGCAGTGTTAATGCGTTTTAACTTTAAACAACATTGCCACCAATGTTGCACACAAGATTGCAACTAGTTACCTGTTGTGACACAATTTCAATACAACTATCTAAACGCGAGAAGGATCTACCAACGGCATAGTGGAAGCTGATCCAACATACGCAACCGAAGAATTGCAGAAACCCTCGATTAGAATTTCTTGAAAGTATCTAAGAACTTAATAATCTCCACATGCAAGTTTTTATTAAGTAACTATGTATTTTGATAATAATATCAGAAAACGTAGAATGCGTTTAAAAATACATATTCTATTCATCCACAGTTTCTTAATTTTTAAACTACCCCTTTTTTACCCGTTCATGGATATTATATGTATTACTAGCTGATATGCCCGCGGCTTCGCCCGCGTGGTTATAGGAAAATGTAACATATTGAATTTTCCCGTGGGAATTAGATGTTTTCCCGCTGGAAAAAGTAGCCTATGTCACTCTCCGGCTTCTAAACTATCTCCATACAAACAATCACATCAATACGACGCTCCGTTGCGACGTGAAAGAAGGACAAACAAACACACACACACACTTTCGCATTTATAATATTAGTAAGGATTAGTCCCTAAGCGAAAGTGGTTTGTCAGGATCGTAGCAAATGGAGATACGTGATCTCTGCCTGCCCCTCTGGGAAATAGGCGTGATTATATGTATGTAATTGGATGCGGGTGGCTCAGGACCGGTCATTGTGGCACTCTTTGGGGGAGGCCTATGTCCAGCAGTGGACGTCTTTCGGCTGATATGATGATGATGATGATGATGATATGTATGTATGTATGTAGTCCCTAAGAAGACTTAGACGTAGCATCGCGTAGCAATGAAACTGTATTAGGATGTAGTAGTTTAACAATAGAAGCCTTTACCCTATTTAGTTCGTTCGTCTAAAGTAGGCTGGCAATGAAGGTGAGGTGTGAGGAATTTGGAGCAGCCCAACTGGGGAAGTACCTCCGCCTTGCAGAAGACCACAGCCATAATAACACTACTACTTGCTCTGTAGTAGTGTTGTGTTCCTGGAGGTGAGCAAGGTCGCCAGAGCTCCCGAGGATGCATTGTGTTGAGAGCGAGGGAATTTGTTCCTTCAGCTGTCAACTCGGCGAATCCTCAAACATATCAAGGCTCGGCAACGCCCATGTTACTCCTTTGGAGTTGCATGCGTCTATAGGCTGCGGTGTCCTCTTACCATCAGGCGGGCTGTACGCTTGTTTGCCACCGTCGTTATATTAAAAAATATATACATTCAAAGACGTCCACTGCTGGACATAGGTCTCCCCCAAAGAGACGGCACCCTATGTTAGGTTTATTATAATTTCGAATGAACTGCCGCACACATTACCCATGTAGATATGACATTTGCAACCGCATCAAAGAAACCAAATAGGTAAATTGTATTTATTTACATTAAATTAAATACGAAACTGCTTTTCCGATAAGTAGTTGTTGATTTAAAGATTTTAGAAAGAAAGAAAGAAAGAAAGATACATTTATTCACAAACACACAGGACACACGTGTTAAACAATAAAATAATCAAAAAACAGAAAACAGATAAAACATGAAACAAGTGTGTCTCTGCGGCAGTGAACCGGACACTGGCTCAGCATTATGCTGAGGTGTCAGACACCTGCAGCGCTGATTTTCAGCCAGCACCGTCAGTGACTCACGGAAACGTCATACAAATGTAATAAATAAACTACGTACAGTATTGGGACAGGCGAAAGAGAAATAAACATAAATAAAAAGTGAGATAATTCATGTACACACTACCTAGATGCAGCTTCAATAAAATATTTATATTTACAGTACACATTAAAAACAAAAACTAGATAAGAAATTGGCATATTTATTGCTGTGCTGGGGATTAGGATTTTGATTTCTGGAGCGTCAACAAATAGCCTTTAAGCATACGCTTAAAGGTGTATCTGCTAAGCGCCCTTTGGATAGGAGGAGGGATATCATTCCAGCACTTAGACGCCGCAAACTTGAAACTACCTCTGAACGCAGCGGTTCGGTGCATAGGTATAATGGCCATTGCCTTAAACCTGCGCGCACTTTTGGACCATACCAGTTTATGAAAAAGGTAGGAGGGGGTTTCCTGTTTTACCACCCCGAACAGCAGAGTGGCCAGGTGCAGGCGCCGGCGTGCAGGCATGTTAAGCAAGTTAGCGGCGTTCAAGTATGGAGTGATGTGGGATCGGGGAGGGACTTTGAAACAAAAACGAGCACATGCGTTCTGCACTCGTTGTATGAGCCTCTTGGAACGACCAGTAATGCACCCATCATACACGACATCACAATAGTTTAACCTAGATAATACAAGTGATTCACATAGGTCAACACGCAAATCGACACTAAGGTAATCTCGTATATTATATAGAACTTTAAGGCGATAGAAGCAGTTACTCACAACATTAAGTATGTGGTTCTCAAAGCGCAGATTCCCGTCCATTAGAAGGCCGAGGTTGGTTGCTTCTACCACCCGTTCTATTGGTTCGCCCATGACGGTGACATTCCCGGAAGATAGAGCTTCAAGGTTATTAAGGGTATTACGGATTTGATGTTTTGAGCCAAAAACCACATATTTCGACTTGCTAGGATTAAGAACTAAACAGTTCTTGTCCGACCAAGAGGAAATACGGTCAAGGTCAGCATTTATCATGTTTATGGCAGCAGATGTGTCTGACGGCGAGCTAGAAAAGTAAAGTTGCACGTCATCCGCGTACAGGTGATACTTACAGCTCTCTATACTGTTAGTGATGTCAGCGCTATACAGTATAAAGAGCAGAGGCCCGAGTATCGAACCCTGCGGTACTCCTCTTGTCACAGGACAAACAGAGGACCGCAGAGCACTACCATCCACCCTACGCAACGCAACTGTCTGCGCACGGCCAGACAAATAGCTACTGAACCATTTTGTAGCAGTGACATCAAACCCGTAATAAGACATCTTGGATAATAGTAGGGGCACGCTAATGCAGTCGAAGGCCCTGGAGAAATCTAAAAGAACTAAAAAGGTACTTTTACCAGCATCGCGAGCCTGTAGGATGTTATCGACTACGTCGAGCAACGCAGTAGCTGTCGATCGACCCTTGCGAAAACCGGACTGCAGTTCAGGGAGTATGCTGTTTTTCTCCAGGTAATCGGACAGCTGTTCGCAAACTACCCGTTCTATTATCTTTGATGCACAAGGAAGGATACTTATAGGCCGCAGTTGAGACATTTCAGTGGGATTCGGTTTTTTTGGTAACGGGGTCACCTGAGCGATTTTCCAGTCAGCTGGGAAAGTCATTGTCAGAATGCTCATATTAATAATGTAAGTCAATACGTCTGTAGTTCTCGGTAGTGTCAGAAGTAACATGTCAATATCAATTGAGTCGAGTCCTTTTGCTGTAGTTTTTATTGACATCATGAGTTTTGTGACGACAGTAGCAGTGGTAGGAGAAAGCGTGAATGTTTTGTCGTTATGTCTATTAAATTCAAAAAAAGTTAAGTCCGATAAAGTGACTTCCTGTGTCCCAGGAATATTAAGAAAATGACGGTTTATCAAGTCAGGGTCATCAAATTGTGTAAGGTCAGTCTGCGTCTGTGAATCTGGAAGAACAGTGCGCTTTAAGTTTTTCCAAAGAGTCTTCGAGTCAGTGATGTCATTAACATGATGCGTGAAGAAGGCACGTTTCTCGTTATATATGGCTTCGATCACAAGGTGCCTCAGGTCGAGATAATACCTCTTGTGAACATCGCTCCCAGTTCGTTTGAAACGAGTGTGAGCCTCGTTTCTGAGCCGCATCATGAGCCGAACGGTGCTCGAGAGCCATGGTTTAAGTGCCTCCTTCACCACTATCGTCTTTTCCGGCGCGTGTCTGTCAAAAAGTCCTAGTAGCAGTGAGTTAAATAGTCTAACCATGTCATTTACGTCGTTAAGTAATAAAATCTGTTCCCAGTTTATGGCGTCAAGGTCATTGTTAAATACAGTTAAGTTAATGTCTTTCAGTGGTCTATAAGTAATACGTCTAGGCGTCGGTTTCCGCTTTTTAATGTCAAACTCGGCTGTGATGAATGCATGTCTCCCTAGGTCCGGGATATGCTGCACGTCCACAGACACAACACGAGCGTCGGAGCAAATAAGGTCTATAGTTGTCTGGCTATGTTCCGTAAAGTGAGTCGGGTCGCGTACATGTTGTGTCAGGCCAATCGTTGTCAGAAATTGTGTCAAACATCTAAATTTTCGGTCGTTCTTGTCCGTATAATTAATATTAAAGTCACCCAGTAAAATCAGTCGGTCGTATTTAACAAAAGAAGTTATTGAGTCAGTAATGGCATCAAAAAAAGTGTCAACATCAAGCCGCGGTGGCCGATATGCGGTCCCAATGATTAAATGTTTGCTGTTAATTATTGTTTTTAACCACATTTGTTCTACGAGCGCAGCGGGAGGATGTGGTAGTGTGCGCGCGTTGAGGCCCCGGCGCAGGAAAAATCCGACGCCCCCACCCCGTCCTCCACATATTTCGACCGGCCGGGGAACGTGACGTAGTCGGTAATCAGGCACGGCGGGAGCACGTCCATCCTCGCCAGCCCGAAGCCACGACTCGTTTATGGCAATAATGTCTGCGTTCGTGTCAGTTATAGTCGCAATCAGCTCATCGTGTCCCGTACCAAGGGAACCAGCATTAAATAATCCAACTTTCAAATTATTAAACCGCGACATCATAAAAACGAGTAAAAAAGTTAAAAGAACAATAGCAAATGAATGACTGCATACAGGTAAGTGACTCAGTGCATGAAGATAAAAGTAAATAACAAGCGCAGCACAAAGTGGTAAATAAAGATTGATAGTGTAGACCGATAACATATATATACATACATAAACTATAAACGGACATATTTATATAAAGTGATCGCTTCCAGGTTGAATCACGCGACGGTACGAGACATATTTGTCGGTCCACTCCCGCGACAAGACGTAACAATGACAAAACAAGTATACAGGCCAGAACAAAACGGTAAGAACGGTATTTTTTAACAACTATACAATTTGTATAAAACGAGTTACAAACAAAGAACAATAACGAAATATTTAATTGCAGGACTTTACAAGAACACAAACAAAAACAACTAAGGACCGGTTTGGACTTCGGCTGGCAAAAAAATGTGCAGATCGGATAACCGGCGCACGCGATGAGTCGGCTGACCCTCAGATCTGCGGGCGAGGATCCTGCCGTCGCGGGTCCACACGAAGCGCCAGGCGGCGGTGCGCGCGGCCTCGCGGGCCCGCTGGAACAGCTGTCGGTTGGCGCTAGTCAGCCGCTCGTTCACATAGAACCGCTGCGGCGCGCCGGCCAGGCCCAGGCCTTCGGTGGTGGCGCCGCGGCGTGTGCGCGCGCCCCGCAGCAGCTCGTCCTTGACGGCGCGGCGCGCCAGGCGCAGCACGAGGGGCCGCGGGCGGCCCGCCTCGCGCGTCCGCCCGGCACGATGCACCGACACCACGTCACGCACGTCCAGCTCCACGCCCAGTTTCGCGCAGATCCGCGTGGCTAGGCCAGCCGCACTCTCACCGGGGTCCTCAGGGACATTCGTCACCTGGACGTCGTTGGACAGAAGCTCCTGGTCTCTGTCGTTCAGCTCCATTTGAAGGGTCGCAACGGCTTCTTCGAGGACTCGGGTAGCAGCTGACGCAGCCCCATCTATGACCTGCTTTTCGATAGCGTCGACGCGGCCCTCCAAACGATCCATCCTTTCGCTAAACACGGACAGGTGAGCTCGCAAGTCCTGGAACTCGTCGCGGAAATTCTTCAGCTCCTGTCTGATGGTGAAGAACTCCACGCCGATGAACCGCTTCAGGTCAATAAGCGCACTAGCCATGTCCTCCCCGTCGAAGGATGCCGGAGAGCAGGGCATTTCCGTGTCCACGCTTAGCGGGTCCGCAGAGGAGGCAAGCAGTGCGGTGGCAGGCTGGGTGATGGTGGCCTGAGCGGAGGCGGGCCGAGCGGCAGCAGCGGGTTGGTCGGTGGCGAGCGGAGCGGCGGCTGGCGGAGCTGAAGAGGAGGATTGACCCGGCAGGCCTTTAACGGGCGTGTCGGCGCGGTTGTCTCTCGGTTGGAACCTCTGGCAATCGGGACAGACCCAGCCCTTGGGGATCACTGCTCCAGCCGAGACACCCACACAAGCACCGTGGTACTGGCAGCTGCATTTTGGGCACGATACGTTGCCAGTGCGCCCAATAAATTTAGCACAAGCCCCACACTTTTTCATTGTTTTGTGTTGTTTTTGTTTTTTTTTTATCACTGTGGGTAGATGTCACAGCACTCGACAGTATGTAACTTTTTTGGTCACTTTTCGGCCTAATCACTGCACCTTTAATTACGCAAATAATAATTGTCAATATTTACACTAAAGCGCATTTAATAAATGTATTTGCAAAGCAAATAACCACTAGTTTTATTTTATATGGACGGTGGCGATAGTAGGCGCGTAAGTCGTATGGCGTCCGTGACGTCACCATTTTAAATGAATCCGTATCCGCGATTTTGTAAGTCTGCATTCGCAACATCCCTCATTTAGACCATCTAATTGCAATTATATTTGTTGCTAATGAGACACTGAAAAAAACACCAAGTTTATTGTAGAGTTCTAGATTGTCGTCATTATGATTTAACTCGTTCGTGTAAGTTATCGGTAAGTAAATGAGGTACATTTGCATATCTTATTTTGCGTACATTAATAAAAGGAAGTGCCACGGCTTTCTTTTATAATAAGAGGGTTACGGTTAGATCTTATTTGTTATTTTATCGAATACTAGCTTCTGCCCGCGACTCCGTCCGCGGGTAACTCGTTTATATCGTAGCTCCATACAAACTTTCACCCCCCCTGTCGGCTCCTTAGGGGATGATTTCCGGGATAAAAACTATTCTATGTCGTCCCCTGGGGTTCTAAATATCTCCATACCAAATTTCATCTCAACCGGTTCAGCGGTTTAAGTGTGAAGAGGTAACAGACAGACAGATACACTTTCGCATTTATAATATTAGTATGGATTAGTAGGTGTGGATTGCCAAGCAAAGTAATCATGTACACTTGGCGTAAATAAGATCTTGTATAACGACTTATCGTGACCATGATACCTAATAGTCAGGTAGATTCGTGATAATCTCATCTGGTCATATCATTTAATTTTCTAAAGTATATACAAGATGATAACTAACATTAACTAAATTAAATTAAAACTAAGTTAAATCTAAAACAGGCCCTCCAGGCATTATATCATCTCATTTTATACTAGAACATTAGATGCATAATTTTAGTTGAGTATATGTAAAGCCTCGGGAACTACAATTTGCCTCCTTTGCCCAAAGGTTGATTGGTAGAGAATTCTTACGGCATTAAATGCGCCTTTTGTACGATAAATTGTTCTTTTGTGCTATTAAGATTAAGTAAATGAATAAATCTCAATGGTAAATAAATAATAATGAATTTATCCGGGATTCACGGAAAAATGCCTGTTAGCAATCCATTTTTTCATGACGGAAATATACAATACTACACAGCAAATATATATGCAGAAGAAAACAACAGGTGATCAAATTTATATATTCAACCTATAGACGTCTCACCCTGTCACACTGACTGTTTTCGGTAAGTTAGGTATATCATGTAAAAAAAAACATGAATGTTATCAGAAAGCAATGAGTCCTCCGGAACTCGGTCTATTGGGATTTTATTAGTTTCCTTCCGACACTTGCATTATTACCGCATACCGCTTTCACAGGAAGCCGAGGACATTGACTCCAAATGTCTCTGCTGAGAAAAAAGATCGTATTCACGATTTACATGCGGTACACCATCAGATCTGCTCGTCAAATCCTTCCGCTCGATTGGTTATTAATTGAATCGATAATCGTGTATCTTGATAATTGGTCCACCAACATATTATGTAATACCGGAGTCAATATCAATATTGATGCGTAATATTTATGCATCGTGATTTAATAGGTACCTATAGTAACCTGCGTTTAATTTTTAACACGTTCTATAATCATTTTATGTTAGAGCGTTAGATGTATAATTTAATTTATCAAGAATGCCTCGGAAACTAGTCATTACTTTTATCGAGAGTAATGATTAGGTACTTCAGCGCATAACAATAGCCACCCACGCCGCACGTACGGCTTCATGATAGCTGTTCACTGTCGGTGTGCCGGTAACTAGTAGATCGCTGATTGATATTTGATTTCATTATAAAATCGAATAAAAGGAACAAGTCAACAAATCGTGAGCAATTGAATTAAAGAGGTCTTGTTTTCGATTCTTTTTTGAGATTATTGTCAGATATGATCCGTAGGTACGTTAATAAAAGTTATTACACCAATTCTTGAAATTTTGGATGGGAATGTATGGGCGAAAACAAGTAGGTATGTGATATTGGTATGTATGACCAATTGATTTGGTATGAAAAAATTGGTGTGAAATTTGGTTATGGAGGGTAGGTTAATGGAGAAACCTCCATAGCTGGGACTCATGCTGAGGTCCCGACACTTTAACACTGAATTACCTCAGTTAGTGGAACAAACCCAACCTCCATATGTGGGATTAGTGCTTACGATTTTATTGTCATAATTACCTCTATAATTGTGACAGCGACTGCATTTTACCTCTTTTACTGAGACCTTATTTTAATGAATACTTTTGCTAAATTGTTTTTTTGGCCCTCTAATTTCACCTCTACAAATGATATAGCGTCAATTTATTACCTCTCTCCTAACTTGGACTTTATTGCTGACAAATTTCCGTTTAGTTTACTAATTTTATTCTTAGTCTTCCCGCAAATTTGGCACTTGGCTGATTGTGACCTCAAGTTGCTTCCAAGAGACAAGCTAAAATGACAGATTTATTGAATTGACGGATTATGTATGCATTTTAGTTCTGTTTACCTGTAATAAACGTCCTAGATATTTTTTGTATAATACCAAACTTTTTGATTATTGTTAAAGATTACAAGTCATAAAAGTTCAGTTGTGCGACATATTGAACAACAAATTTTCGTGCTAAATATTCGTTGGAAAACGGAAAAAAACGTAGAAATATCAATTGCGTGAGTTACATTATGGCCAACGTTTTGACTGGTCTCCCGAGTGTCAGAAAAAACATTTGCAGATGTCTATCTTTTGATCGATTTATAAGGCCTTGCCTTAACAGTAATTCAAAAAAGAAATCTTTTAGTATATGTATGTTACGCTGTATCTCGTTAATAACTAAGCCCATAAAAAACCTGCCCGCGTGGCTTCGTCCGGCACAAAAATAACATGGACATAGCATCCTGAAGGTTTATCCCATATACCTAATTACTGATAAAATAATGTTTGACATCGGATGACAGACTTTTCCTCTTTATTATAGGTGATAATCTACTTTGCATGGATCACTACCGGTATTCGATATTACATGCTTTATTCCGTCGCAATATCAACACGGAACAAAACAAGTGCAAGATTCGTGACTCGTTTTTTCACACGGGCAATACTCGCCCACGGTTCTGTTTGATTAAATCCCAACATGTTATTACAGCCTATTAATTTATCAATTTCATAAGTTTATTTTAATTTTTTTTATGTCGCGGGTGTTACATTTACATAATCGCAAATCGAGCTGGATATACGCTTTCTCCGATTACTAGAGCTCGGCCATTAAATTATAAGTAGTAAGCGAACCGATCTGGCAACATTTGCAATAATCAGCTCAACATAATGCTCAATGTATGTATGTATGTATGTATGTAAGCACTTTATTGTACACAATAACAGGTTAAAGAATATACATGTCACACAATAGATCAAAGTACAAAGGCGAACTTATCCCTATAAGGGATCTCTTCCAGCTAACCTTTGAGCAATTGAGAGGAAGGTAGGTAGACCGAGATAGGCAAACTTATACCGTGTACCAAAACACAGAGAAAATGAAAACAAAACCTAATAGGTATTAATTTTAGACAAATAAAAACATGCCAATACATATATAAATATACAGATGAATGATTGATGAGAATGATGATTTAGTTTAACAGTCGTTTGTTAAATTAATATAAGGTTTAAAGATAGATGTCACCCCGAATAATCCGGGATAATGTTCAATGATGATTTAGTTTAACAGTCGTTTGTTAAATTAATATAAGGTTTAAAGATAGATGTCACCCCGAATAATCCGGGCGAGTAACTTATATCCTGGTAACTATTATTTATAATTCTATCAATTAATATCTCAATCTCAATCTCAATCTCATCCATCACAGTCTGACCAAGTATTATTTCTTCTTCTTCTTTATAATTAGACTAGCTTCCGCCTGCGACTTCGTCCGCGTGGACCCAGGATACAAACTATCCTATATTTTAATCCAGGCTATAAACTATCTTCATGCAAAATTTCATTCAAATCGGTTCAGCCGTTTAAGCGTGATTGAGTAACAAACATCCAAACATCTAAACTTTCGCATTTATAATATTAGTAGGATTTAAACAGCCGATATTTGACTGCCGTGATACCGGTACAATAAATGTCAATGATGTCATATGATGACATAAATTGTACTGGGATGACAGCTGTCTAATATTAGATGTAAGGGCATTTTTACTATAGCTTTGCATTGCTATTTGTTTATTAGAGCGAGAAACTGAAAGATAAATAAGTATGTTTTTCAAAAAATATATACAATGATTATGGTGTGACGTGTAATTTGGCTTCGTTGTCTTGATCTTTAATCAACAAGTTCCATTCAGACACTCAACAAAAGTGTGACTCCACTTGCCTTCCTTCACGCATACTCTTGCATCTCTTTTTTACATTTATAAAAATGCAATATTGTTCTTTGAAAAGTAATTTGTATTTCCCACACAGTTTTCAATGTGGTGTGGGCTTCTTTCTCTTATTATAAGGTATACATTTCAGGAAGTGCTTTGCCATAATTGAATCAGTTAATTCGGACACAATCAAAGCTTCTATGAAATTCATACTGATTTCAATTATTTTCCAATTAGGGCCTATTACAGACTGCGTTTATTTCACGCTCCGTCGACGCGCGTTCCCCTACTACCATAGGTAGTAAGAAAACGCGCGTCCACGGCGCGTAAAAAAAACGCAGTCTGCATAGGCCCTTAGAGAAAGGCTTTAGTTTACTTAAGTGTCGTAGCAGCATAAAACAACAAATTATAATTAATTTAACGAAATGTTCTTTTCCGGTTGCTATGCCAATGAAAAAGAAAGTATCTTAACATCCAGTTTATTCGTCCAGAGGTTGTCGATGCGCGTTTAAAGGTCGTTAGCCCACTGATCTGATTGGTAAGGCCTGGTCGTCACGAAAGGGCCCATTGCATTATACCATACACAATCGGCAGTTACCTGCCCACAATGGATAATAATGGCGCGATTCATATTTAAAACGATTTGTGTAACGTTACTAGTATTACACAATTAAAATAATGTGCTAGTGCACACGATATACACTGTATTTAAATATTACTTTTTAATTTACCTACTTATAGCCCAGTTAAATCTACCGTTATGTAGTTAGTTGTGTATTACTACCTACTAGGCAATTATAATCGTAAACTCTAGGGGATCGCTTAAAACTGTTATCATTTACCTATTTAATATGCTTAGCTAGAACTCAATGCTTGCGACCATTGCAATCTTAGTTTATTTACATCTACACACGTGCTAGTTACATATTAAAGTTTTTCCTGATGCGTGCAAGACATCTTCAAAGAAAGTTCAAGTCCATGTATCAGAGACTTCACCACTATACAAAGTGCACCCGAAACTTTTGCTCTTGAGTGTACTAATTGTACCCACCACAAGGATTTTCTTTACATTTTTGAAGTTTTCACACGTTGTGGTTCTAGTTCTGTCGTGTCGTTTCTCATAGGTAGCGTTATGTGTAATACAGGGCGCCATAGAGGTGCCCGCTGTCTACCAATATCGTAATGCGATTTTACACCACTGTTTGGTTTGTGAGTATTTGGTGCTGTGTTCCTGGTGGTGCATGCGCTGTGCTGAGAGTGTGGACCCATATATGTCTCTAGCTATCAACGTAACGAAGGGGGACAACTGTTACTCGCATCCGCAGGAGCTTCCTAGCACAACCCTGCTCGTGTCCCCTGGGTGGTGCTAAAGAGTGACAAACTTTAAAGGCGAAAGAATGTATGCCATACGATTTAATAAAGAAACGTAACAAATCCTCAAATTAAAAGAAAGGGTCGGCAGCTTATATTGCTGGCGCGTTTGTGATTCTTCTCGTGTCGCAAGCGTCAGTAGACGACGTTGTTTGCTTACCATCAGGCAGGCCGAATGCTTGATGGCCACCGTGGTATTTAAAAAAATAGACTAAGCTCTTGAAACGCTAACGAATACTTAGCCAAGTGTGTTAGAATCCGAGCACACCAACCCAACTAATAGTATATATTAGGTGGGTACTTATTCCAATATTCTGCACTGCCCGTTCACAATTGCATGTTGCAATATGTTTCTGTCTTTACCTTTGCGTAACATGTTTGTCTGGAAGTGAAGCTATAAGACCGCCGCCTGTTGTTACCATTATTGTAAAATAAACTATTTATTATTATTCCCGAGCGAAGCCTGTCATATGTTTAACTTCACTGAGCCTTTTACTATGCATTTATCAAAGTGAGCGACTCAAGCGCATGCCCGCAGACACATGCTTTCTCCACCTGTGACCTCATTATGGGCGTCCGTGGAATTCGAGTTTTTTTCCCCACACAACCACATTCTAACCACGCAGGGTTGTCGGCGACTCATTATTGGCGAGGGCGATGGAGTTCACAATTTAATGAACACACACACAGGTGAAAATAAATTAACTATATACATCAGCACGTCTATCATGAGACGGCCGCGACATACGCTCTATTTTTCTCGCACTATACCTCTTGTCCTAAGTATTCTAATAAGAGAGAGACGGATAGTGAGAGAAAAATCGAGAGAGCTCGCGCGCCGTCCCGTGCTAGCCGTGCTGAGGTGTGCGAGGTAGCGGAGGTTAGCGAAAAAAAAAGCATTGATGGCTTCGCTCGTATCGCTTCCTATTGGTGGTTTTTTTCCTCGCACTTATGGATACTTGCCCTTAGCTCTGGTGGATAGGTACTTGCCCTTAGACAGCCATGGCACTAGTTGCCATTACAATGCCGTGAAACAGCCTCTCGTCTCAGGTTGAATATCATGGTGATTTGGTTGTCCAATGTCCTCATAAGTATGTCAACATTGGCAACCAACAGTTTCATAATTTAAAAAGGCTTATGCTAATAGGAAATTGAATACATATTTTCTACCATTAAAATAGTAGCTGATGACCCTGCGACTGTCCCTTTCACTCGTCCATGGAACCTGCGGAGAAACGGCTCTTTTCTTCACTGCATTTAATGTATTTTCCATTTTATAGTTTCACAGACGATTAATCCACATTCTGTCAAAGCAATAATATGTAGTATTTTATAAAATCGTTACTCAATGAAGGCTCTTAAGGTACGAGAATTTAAGAGCTAATTGTGTGACTATTTATACTATACTTTTTCTAAGAGTAAATTGAAATAATTAAACAAACTTGGTTATCATCCTCCTAGCGTTATTCCCGGTTGTGCCCTAACGGAGCCTGGGGTCCGCTTTGACACATAATCCGATGATTTGGCATAGGCACTTGTTTTTACGAAAGCGACTGCCATCTGACCTTCCAACCCAAAGGGAAAACTAGACCTTATTGGGATTAGACCGGTTTCCTCACGATCTTTTCCTTCACCGAAAAGCTAACGGTAAATATTCCGTACATAAGTTCCGAAAAACTCATTGGTACGAGCCGGTAATTAAACAAACTTGATCCTATTGAAAATATAGCCCTGCTGAAACAAAGCGCAGTCCTCGGGTTCAGGTTTTCGTTGAAGTCTTTTGTTCTAAGACCGAGGCGACGTTCTATTGGTCAAATTCAAAATAGTTCAGTAAAGGCGCCACGTGATTGGTAAAATTCATGAGTTGAATTGGGAGCTCCATAGAAGAAAGTATGTGATTATAGTTTGGTGTACAAAATCACATTTTGTCGATTTTTTACACCCACATTTATGCTAAGAGTGGTACTGAAACACAAGTTTCATGTGCTCTGCGGACCCCTTTTAGGGATTAAGGTGTGTGTGTGTAGGAATTAAAGTCAACGAGTACAAAAAATGGATTTATTTAATCGTCATTGCACATAAGAACATATCGTACAAAAGGTGGACAAACATTAATCATTCTCTTTCTCTGCCTGTCAGTCAACCTTTGCCAACTATCACATCCGTGGCAATGGCCCTTGGCGGGCAATATACTGCAATTATGTACAAACCTCTCGGTCCAATATTATGTATACATGTAATAACTAGGCGCTATGTGACGGAACTTGACTTGTTTGGGATTGATGGCGTTCGTGCACTTAATGAGCATTTCTCAAAATATTTCTAATGCTATGTTGTTTCTAACCATTTAGAGGAAATTAACGCGACTTCTATAATATATAACATAATTATATCCCTGTACATTTTAACCGCATTGATTAATGTAGCGGGTAATACGTTTATATAATGTGTACAGTACGATTACTGTTAGTTAAGACCTGACAGATGGATTGCCTTCATTTAATTTTCAACTTTAATTTCATATAGATAAAGCATTTTTCAGAATACTGTTACCCACATGTACCGATTTAGTAATAACTATTTTATTTGTATAAGATTAAAGTTGAAAATTAAATGAAGGCAATCCATCTGTCAGGTCTTAACTAACAGTAATCGTACTGTAAAGTGTATTCTGTGCCATAGATCACTGTCATATGGCCGGTTCCAATAATCAATCCACCGATAGTTGTCCTTACCGGCAGTTACATTTTGACAGATTACCCGTAGAAAATGTGTTGGTAAGGAAAACTATCGGTGGATTGATTATTGGAACCGGCCATATGACAGTGAAAAGCACTGAGCTTGGGTTAAGCTGCGTTCGCTGCGCCAATGTTTTCGATGTTTTTAAACATCTAACATGTCATCTATCCGTCAGTTACGTCAAACAAATAGGGTGTTGTTTTGATTGGCAAAACATTTTTGTGCGCAGCGGACGCGTCTAGACACATTTAAATTTGATATCAATATGTTTCACGCGGTTCATTCTGACACAGCTTGAAACCCGTGAAGCCTTTCTTTTGAACACGTTATTCTTAGAACCCCTATACGTTGCCGTATCCCCTGCGTTAACAACTTTTTTTTACCTAGACGAGCCCAAATATGTAAGGTACAGTCGACTACAAAGAGATCAATATGGCCAAAGTTACAAAAATATGTATACAGTACTTTATTGCCTTAACAAAAAGACGTGTATACATATTTTTGTAACTTTTGCCTTACCGATCTCTTTGTAGTCGACTGTACTCGCTGCCGAAAAGCCCCCGAAAAACCTACTACAAAAACCCACCCTGGATGTCGATTCTAAATCGTATTTGTGAAAAAAAAAGAAAGATATTTTTTTAAATCCGATGATTAGTTCCGGAGACCCCTTTTACAGACATTCATCTTACAAAGTTTTCAGGCATTACATCTTTATTAACCCCCGACGTAAAAAGAGGGGTGTTATTATAAGTTTAACGTGTCTGTGTATCAGTGTATCTGTCTGTGGCATCGTAGCTCCACACGCCTTTATTCCCAAAAGGGGTAGGCAGAGCACATGAAACGTATGTTCCAGCACCACTTTTAGCATAAATGTGGGTATAAAACATCGACAAAATGTGATATTGCAGTGACAACACACTTCAACCCTGGTCCCTTCGTCGACTTTTACGACACCCACGGGAAGAAAGGGGGTGGTGAAATTCTAACCCGACACCACACAGGACTTCTAACCCCACACCACACGGGACAAAACTTACTTGATTTTTTCTAAGTTGTTAATTATTAGTATAGATTACATGTTTTTACAATAGTGTGTTATTTGTGGCTGCATTACTGTGCCCATTGCATCAGCATGACGCTCACGGAACTCTGGCGTGCGAAGATAAATGGCTATATCGTGTGCCTAATCTCATCTGTCTCAATTATCTGTCTCAAATAATTATGGCTTGCAATAAACATTATACGTCATATTGATGCAGACTTATTTTCAAGTTTGACCTCTTTTTTTGTTTAAAATATTACTTAATAAGTGTGGCCACGAAAATGATGGTGTATTTTGGAACAACGGGAAATGTAGAAAAAATAGTCTTATCAATGTCCTAATTTTTTATTTTTGCATGCATGGTATATCATATTATGAACATTCAATCCTTGTTTTAAATAGCAAGTTTTTCTATACCTTGTATTTTTTACAATACTACAAAGTAGTCAGGGATAATCCGAACCTGACCACGTAACTGACTTTTGTGCAGAAAATTTAAGTTATTGTGGAAAAAAAGATAAAATAGAATAAAATGTAAATTTACCACAAGTTTCAGTGATAATATCCTAAGCAACTTAAAAACAATAAACGATATATTTCTAATTTTATAACTGAAAATTTGAGTCTGAACACAATTGAACCTCCCGAAATAATAACCCATAACAATGTAATGCCTTTATAGGAGTTTAAAGGGCGCGCGCGGGTGCCAGCATGGGCAAGGCCCCCGCTATTCGGCCTCCTCGTCCTATTGGGTCGGTTGCGTATTCAATGATCTTCCTCGGATCTCAGGTGAAAATAAATGCCAGTTAGAGTTGGGATAGGTGTATTAAAACATACTCAAATCTGAATATAAATAATATGTTCAGGACTACACAAGCGTTCGTAGACAAAAACTCTGTGTCACACTTGACAGAAAGAAATCAAGACATCTCTATGTTTAATATTTCCAACCAGCCTAGCCTGTTGTGCAACAAGGTTGCCACACCTTTTATAGATAGACAATGTGTGCTACGCGAAACGTGAGCTGTCATGTGAGTTTGGAAACGCTCATGACCTTAGGCACTGTTGAAAATGGCGCATGTATGGTACCGTAAAATGGGGTGAGTTGGGTGAAAATAGACAATGAAACCACGATAAAAGTGTATTTTTACGTGTGGCGCGTTGATTTTTATACATATAAAATGTTCCGGCCGTATGGGTTTTAGTTTTATAATGACTACTAGCTTCTGCCCGCGACTCCGTCTGCGTGGAACTCGTTTATATCGTAGCACCATACAAACTTTCATCCTCAATTTCACCCCTTCCGGGAATGGTTTCCGGGATAAAAACTATCCTATGTCCTTCCCCGGGATTCAAACTATCTTCATACCAAATTTCATCTCAATCGGTTCAGCGGTTTAAGCGTGAAGAGGTACCAGACAGACAGACAGACACACTTTCACAATTATTATTTGTATAGTATGGATCTGTCGTTTAATTTCATGATTTAACGATAAACACAAAAATAGTGAGAAATCCCACCTAACCCCTTAGCACAGTTAGAGGGGATAGCAATGGGGTGAGCTGGGAAAATGTACAGGGAAAAACTTCGGATACTGAATTTCGGATTAGCTTGCCTCGACCCGCGTTTCGTCCCACTCTCCGCTCATATTTGTCGCTCCTAGTCCGCATGATCGCTGCCCACAACCCTGAGGGGCTACCGCGAATTGAAAACGAACTTCGTTCGTATAATCTCCCTCTCTGTCGCTCGAACTTGCAAGTTCGACAGAGATGGAGATACACGAACGAAGTTCGTTTTCGTTTCGCGCTAGGCCCTCTGGTTCCACTCCAGGCTACATATCTTTCACCTCTCACTTCTAGAGAATCCAATTTTTTTAATGGTATAATTTGGCTGCTCCGTGTTGCCGCAAGATAAGAAAATATGTCCAAAAGTATGATAAAATTACTTTTAGAGCAACTTGAGCCAGGAACTCAAATTAGCAACTGAAAATATTCGCGTCTCATCTGCCCCCTCAATCCCTTAGTAGGATTTTACGGTAGGTACAGTTGAGTTCTCCAATATCTACACAGATAACCTTTCAAAAATATCTATACAAAGACTTTATTGTTACTGACATAAGACACATGTGTAGATATTTTTGAAAGGTTGTCTGTATAGACTGTATAACTCGACTGTACATAATTTTATAAATGGGAAATATTAAAGTTTTCTAATTCAATTACATAAATATGTAAGTAAAGCTACGGTAGCCTAGTGGTTCAGGCATGCGGCTGTCAAGCGGCGGTCGTGGGTTTGAATCCCGGCTCGTACCAATGAGTTTTTCGGAACTTATTTACCGAATATTTACCGCTAGCTTTTCGGTGAAGGGAAACATCGTGAGGAAACCAGTCTAATCCGAATAAGGTCTTGTTTTCCCTCTGGGTAGGACGTCAGATCAGATGGCAGTCGCTTTCGTAAAAACTAGTGCCTATGACAAATCTTGGGATTAGGTGTCAAAGCGCACAACCGGGAATAACGCTAGGAGGATGATGAACTAAATATGTACGTTGTGTTATGCCTAAACGTGCTAACTTGCTTTTGTCTTGTTTTCAGGTAATATTCACCTGAATTTGCTTTCGGCACTTTCACGCGAATGTAACCTACAACACCTAAAGTGGCAGTGACCCCATTCTCCCATCACAAACAAAAGGTAAGCATATTGATATGGGCGTGATTCATATTGAAATGTGCGGGATTCATATTGAAATGTGCGGGATTCATATTGAAAGGCGATGTGAGAGAGATGAATCGAATTGAGGCCCAATAGTGTATGCGGGTACGGGGTACGGAGACTGTTTACCACCAGGCAGGACGTCCGCTTGTTTGTTTAGTCGTGGTACAGTCAACCAAGAAGTTGGTTGACTACTCCACTAGATATTAAAAATATATATTTAACCCTTTTCCAGGCGTAGTACGTTTCATCGACCACATGAAAAAAATACGTTTTTTAGAGATGTTGAGCATTTTTTGAATTAACTTCCACTTTATTTTATTACTTATTTGTGTAGCTTTTATTATTAGCTTAACTTTGTAAATAAAGCTTTCACAAATTCCAAAAAACAGTATTCAAAGTATGTGGTCATTCAGTGCCCTACGCCTGATGGCTGGGAGTGATAACATATGGGAACTGTTTCCATTAACTCTTTTTCAGAGTTAGTAGAATTAGTAGAGATCTGGGGGCACGGCAGTGCCCCCGCCAAGTCGAGCAAAACAGCGAGCGGCACGGCCGTACCATCCTTTTCTCGAAGCAGTTCAGGCCATTTTCGACCCCCCTATAACTTCGTTGTGGATAAAACTAGAAGCCTGAATTTTCAGTAACCAAGCACGCATTGTAAAACCACAATAAATTTCAAATTTCATCCAATTTGAACCAGTGATTTAAGAATTATAACTAGTCAAAGTTTCATAATTTTGTCACTCACTGACTCACCGATCATCAAAAGTCTAAGGCACTTCTAGCAGATATAGAAGCTTCAAATTTAGAATATAATTAGTGTTTAGTGTACAAATAAATCAAGACAAAATATTTGCAATTTCACTCCAGTTTTCTAGATACACCAACTGCATAAATAACTTTGTAATCCCAAATAAACATATAGGATTACAACGTTATATTTGCAGTGAATGAGTCATAACATGAAAAAGTAAGAATGGAACTGCATCCATAATTCGTATGTATTGATAACACAATAACGTACAAAAAGAAGTGAGATCCCATAAAAAACATTCCATGTAAAAAAGAGGCCGTCTCCAAACTCTTCCACCGTAAAAAGTTGTGAGATTTCGTTGAGCCAAGTCTCAAGCATTCTTATTAATCCTTATTTGCTTGCTAAATAAAATTGTGTAACTTGGCAATCACACAATACTACATAGATTTAGGTATACAGAAATCCATAAATGCAGGAAAGTAGAATGCCTGAGACTTGGCTCAACGAAATATCTCACAACTTTTTACGGTGGAAGAGTTTCGAGATTTGGCCTCTTTTTTACATGGAATGTTTTTTATGGGATATACTAAACATATTTTAAAGCATAGGTACCAAACTGATTTTCTGGCCATAACTTTTGTTTTAATTAGTTTAAAATGAAAACCCTATACACGTTTTTAGAGACGTCAAAGACGAACCCAATTTCGTATATGTTAGATCTTTCACGTCAATAGAGATACGAAATAAGTGTTTTTTAGACAATGTTTAATAAAATCATACAAAATTAAGTATTGATTCCTTTCAAAATGTTAATCTCTAAAGAGGTCATAGGTTACAACAATCATATTATGATATTTTGTTATAAATAATAGGTTCAATGGAAACAGTTACTATCGTTACACATTCTGTGCCAACAGGCATAGGGCATATAATGACCACATCGTTTTTTTTGTAAAATTTAATATTTATTATAAATAGATATTAGAAATACATTATTTAGGTTAAAATAAGGCCGATGTGATAAATAAATAAAATGTTTAACCGTTGGATTAACGGGGCCTCGAAAAGAGTTAAGTTTTTCATGTTCCATACACGTGGATTCACTTTTTTTTTAACTATTCTAAATTTCAAATGGATAAGTACGAGTAATTCCTGAGATACTTAACTTTGTGACAGACAGACAGACGGACAGTAGCACCATGAGGGTTCCGTTTTTACCTTATTGGTCCGGAACCCTAAAAAGGCAAGCTCCTAATTCTACAGCTCACAGAGCCAATAGTTTAGTATTGTTGATTCTCAGAACCATCACATTTTTATTTCCACATCCGATAATATTTGCACAACCAATCACTAACAACCAATCAATCACCAATCAATCACTAATCCATCACTAATCCATAAGCAATCGATACTGCCGCTGCGTTGCGATAGTCTTGAGCCAATTGTTATACCAACTGCAACACTGACGGGCCTTCTGAAACGCACACGTAACGCCTGCTGCCGAAGCGTTGAGATAAGGGGATCGTCCATTAATAAAGACTGTTTTGTTCATATTATTCCCTAATAAAATTATATCCGGCAAAATTATAGAAGGTTCACTGTTCGGGTTTCGGGACATTGGTCAGGTCAAACGATTGTAATCCGTAAAAAAAAACAATATGCCGGTCATAGACTATAGATATCCGTGTATTTTTTTCAATTAGGGATTAAATTGTATTTAATATACAGGAAATTCGTTTATGGCGAATTAAATTTATTAGATTAAAACATAATAACAACTAAGGTATAAACTTAAGGCGGTGCATTGGAAATTATCGCGTGCTTTGAAACGCCGTTCTGACTAGATTAAGAAACAATAAGGTCTGATTTTCGGATATATGATTCTTGACTATATGATTATTTTTCTGATTTTACTTTTTTTTTGATAGAAAAAAATCCAAAGTTGGGTCTGTATTTTCCTTTTTTTACTCAGCCTACTTAAACGATACATTATTTTACGACACAATCAAGTTAACACTATAGTATTTTATCTCATCTAAAATCTCACTTTATGAAATTGAAGTAAAACTTACTCTAAGTTAGGTATTTATCGAAATTTGTCCAAAAAAGCCATTCCCGAAGAGTGTTACATCTCTTTTCCTCGTGCGCGGAAGGCATCAGCGTGTCTCTGTCTAGGGGGCGTGTTCGACTCAAATCCAGGCATCGCCTTAAGTAACATAAAAGTATTTATAACGATAAAATAATAATAATCTCGGAGATGGTATCCGCCATGTCTATCCCTCGCTTTATTTGTTTTAAAGGGCCTCTGCGCTGTTGGCTTCGGCCCCACGCATACCTTCCAAAAGTCCGGGACCCCATGGTCCCGAGATATACATACATTGAATCTGCAAGATCTTATATACATATATAAAATCTTGCAGATTCAATTAGATTTAATTTTTTAAGTTTTGTCTTTGGACACGTTATGTTCGCCCCACCTCAGATTCATACAAAAAAGCGAATATCATCTTTCTTTTACGTGTTCGTATCGCCTTCTGTTGTACCCACCATTGCTATATGACTATTGAAATAGAGCAAAAACAAGTTTTGTATGAAAAACTCAAATTCGCTATATTTTTTTACTATGGTATCTGTAGCTACAATTACATAAACTAATTACATTTACCTCATGTCATTGTATATGCAAAGTTTCGTTACAATCCAACACGTAGTTTTAAAATTAGAGCGTAACTACGTTTGTATGGAGAATCGAGCTTACTGCGGACTAACAGGGTGCGCGAGCTACGCAGTTGACAGTTCCCAATTCCCACGCAACTTGCAGTTAGAACGCAATACGTCTATTTTCTATTACGTGATACAATATACGTTTTGATTGCGGCCAAATACTTAGTGATACAGGTTCTATATGTATAGTAATATAACGCATCAGCCACCGTTTTCAAGCGATACGCACCGCAAATGAAAGTGCCCGCGCGTTGAAGTCTACAATACCGTATTGTATCGCACTACGCGTTAGATTCTCATTTTCGTGCACGTGTCGCAGCCGTGGGTGTCATTACCGTGGAAATTTAATTATAAAAAATTATGAATTTGTTTAGAGTACAAATAGTGTGATTCTAAACATGAGACTGGTGTTACTACGTCGCTCACTTACGTATATTATTCTATTTATTACATATTATATTAGGAAATGAATTTTCATCAGTTAGCTAGCTTGCTCCTATAAGCTTTTTTGTTTAGCCCTGCGGTCAACTGGCAGAGAATGCCTTAAGGCATTAAGTCCGCAATTTGTATTATTGTTTGTGCAATAAAGTTTAAATAAATAAATATACGAACCCGCGACCTACAATACTCATATAACGCACTTATTAGATCATAAGTAACCTATGATTACGTGAAACAAAGATGACAAGCAGATATATTAGCGCTGCTAGTCGCATTCAAGTTTACGTAATGTTTTAGCCTAGAGACGTACGTGGACGCCGAGTAACTATTGTCCAATCAATTTGCATTTAACTCGCGCCCGTCAAGGTCACGGGCTTATGGTGAGTTTCATTTATTTGAGGTCTGTTTCTATTCGTTGCTTCCAATCTCAATCACTTTCCGTCTGATTGTAAGTAATTGGGAGAAAGAGAACAGAATCTGTTACGAGTGCTCGCTTCCAAGTGCGCCCAGATAGCGTGATAAAATGAGTACCTACGCGAAATATTAAAAAAAACTGGATAAATGGTCTTGACAGATAGACAGACGGACAACAAAGTGATCCTATAAGGGTTCCGTTTTTTTTCCTTTTGAGGTACGGAACCGTAAAAAAACACAAAATAAATAATAGTACTAAGCACAGAAGGTTCTCTGTTAACAAATCCCCTGTTTATAAATGCCGAACGAGCCTAAACGTGGAAATACCTTTCTATCGCAGCATGCAACGCGCCGCGCTAACATACCCCCTGGGTCCGGTAGGTCGGCATGTACTAGTAACGGCGCGACCAAATCACGGAGTGAGGCGCCCCTGCTAAAACGAAGTCGCGATGTGAAAGAAAAATAACCAAATCGAGGTACTTATTGAACGAGCAGCGAAGCGAACTAGGTTCTTCGTTTCACCTCGGACAAACATTCTTTCGTATTCCCTGCGTCTGTTTGGCTGCTCTCCTCTACAGTATAGTCCAGTAAAAGTTGTCAGTCCAGTCAATGAACTGACAACTTTTATGGAAAAAATGACAATTTCGGAAATAATTTTTAATAGCTTATTTTTTCTGTGTAACGGATATCTTATCAATTTAATAGTTACCCAGCGACTGAATCCGACAAAAGTTTAGTCATCAAAAAAATGATAAATTAACTACATAGTTTCTGAAAAGTCAGAAAAAATATGAATAAATGTTTTGTCTTTATTTTGGTTAATTTACGTTTGCTCTATAATATTCAAGATAAATCATACAAAAAAAGAAATGCATGCTTCATTTAAATTTT
Source organism: Epinotia bilunana (assembly GCA_947049275.1). NCBI lineage: Eukaryota > Metazoa > Arthropoda > Insecta > Lepidoptera > Tortricidae > Epinotia > Epinotia bilunana. The sequence continues at coordinate 23,683,655 of OX346259.1, read as the reverse complement.
CATACTTAATTACTTCCGGGTGGATACTATCGGATTCTTGAATAGAGCATCTCAGAATAACATTAATAAATGAAATAAACATTTATAAATTAATGTTTTACAAAACCGTATTTTTCCTGGAGTAAGTACTAAGAATCTCGTGAAAATTTGTGAGCCGCCGGTTCAATAATTATTTTACGAAAAAAAAACGACAGGCCACTAATCGCAGCCACTGAACCACTACTTAGTTACCCTCTTATTCATAAAACTTAAAATAAAATGTGCTATGTCCCTTTCTTACGAACACATACGTCAAAGTGACAGAAAAGTGACAGATAAAGGACAAATAAATTTTAACGCCATTTTAGTTAAAACAGGCTTATAGCACGTTTCTGAATAAGGCCGTTACAATTTATTTCATATTTTATTTACGCACATAATCAAGGCGTTTCTTAATTTTCAATGTCTAAGAAAAACCTTCTGCCTTTAAATGCCTCTCTCTGACCGAATAGCCAATTTGAAAACCACGCAATGTTAAATAATTTTTGTGATATTTAACTTACTCGAACGGTCGACATTGACACACTTATTTCTTTAATTCAAAATCCTTGGTCTTTATATACATACAACTGCCAATGATAAAATAATGCACTTACAAACTTTTCTGTAGAAATTAAACCATTGGGAGATTCAAATTGTCAGATTAGTACAAGCAAATCCTTGACATGCTTTTCGAAATTAGAATGGATTCATTGTTGTTCATTTCAATAACTTATCGCTGCAACGATATGCACCATAAATACTTTTTCTTAAACATGGAATGAAATATGGACGTTGTGTTCTTCATGAACTTAACGAGAGATCCGTAATGGCATTTCATACATAATTGGAGGCTTGCAATATGGTCTTTTTAGGGCCCCTTATAGTTTCGCCATGTCCGCCTGTCCGTCCGTCCTCGGCTTAGCTCAGTAACCATTACTACTAGAAAACTGTGATTCGGCATCAATCACGCCGACAAAATAGTACGATAAAATCTTGAAAATATATTTTTTAAGGTGCCTGTGCTGGTGGTTTAAAATGGCGTTAAAGTTCGTTTGTCCTTAACAGGATCACGGCGTTCAGTACTATCGACAACACAGCTAACTGACCATCGGTGCACCTTAAGTGTGTTGTAATAAGGTTCTATACAAACACAGGATGGTCAGTTAACAGTGTTGTCGTTTGTACCCCTTGCTTCTCGGCCTCTGTAGTATTATACTATTAAAACAACTAATATCCCGTAGAGCCGAAAACTGTGTAAGTAGATAAACCGTTTAAAGAATTTCTGCCCTAACTAGTAATGCATCTCCATATTTTCATCTTCAAGACAATGAAGTACCTAGGTATTCAGAAGTTAGATAGAAGATCAGAAGTAGTTAAGAAAACAAATTGATGGAATAAAAGGGTTTTTTTTCGATAAAATAAACACAAGTTTACCGTTAAAAATCGATTGTGAAAATCGTATTGTTAAATGGATTGGTTGGACGCAACGACGCATCAATTGACGATCGATCGATTGGAGCGATACAGATATACATTTTTATGTAAATATGCACGACGCTGTTCCAATTGTGCTAGTACCTACATCCTAATTGTTGTTTACAAACACAAAACAATCGACATACGAGTTCAGCAATCGCATGCAGGAACACGATAGGCGGTTGTTTCTGGTTCGGTGGAACATATTTTAAGCATCGGCACCGTTTGAGGCGGGTATTTCCTCGATGCCTACACGCATTTCCAATGAGGATGGCGCGCGCGGGGCCACGTCATTATGGGTCAGTAATGGCATTAGAACAATGGGGCATCGTTAAGAATAATTTCAATCAGCCTGCCTTAAAAAATAGGGACGATATTGAGTGCACTTAACAACGAGATGAGACAGGATATGCTACAGAAACAAACACAGTATGCGTATTATTTTAGAGTCGTATTTGCCATTTTTCATGCGTAGGTACATACCTACGTCGCGCCGCGGTGACATAGTATCTTTTGCTCTAAAACAGTTAGTTTTTGCTTGCTAGGGACCATCTGGTAGAATAGTAATAACTAACGATAATATACTAATAATAGGTATACGAATTTCATCATTTAAATTAAAACTTGTAACGTACGGCTTATAGGAATGATATTCGAAACTTTCGATAGAGTTGTCGAAGCTAAAATTATCTGTTACTGATCCATATAACTCCTGACACTGGCGATACGACACTATAAACGAAACAATCACCCGTTATGTACTAGTCTAGCTTATATTGGACTTGTCCTCAGCAAAAGAAATGCATACCTAATACTCAGCTCTTAATATGCAAATATTAAAAATGTCATGTACCTTTACTCAGCCATTTTCGTAACGGCCACTAAAATATGTTCTTGGAAAAACAGCGAGGCTCTTAAACTATGAACACGTTTGTATGCTTCTTATAAGACAAGACAAGCGCAAAGCTAACAACAGTCAGTGCTCGGTTAAATAACGAGTTCTGTAAATACGTTACCACATCGATTTTTTAAAGGCCGTAGTGTGTTTAGGTGGGCATTAAATAGTTCTGATTTGCAGCATGAATATGTCATATTATATACAGACATGCTAAGTAAAATAATTAAACCGTAACATTAGGATTATCGGTTTTTAAGTCAATATAGAGAGAATAGTGGAGTAACTCAGGATTATTAGATTTAACCTAGCACTTGTCACAATAATTTGCTATAGCTTGAATGAACAGCGATACATAGGTATATACCTTATGTTTCCTTATGTTGTGTTACCTTATGTTTTTGAAATATTTCATACTAACTACTTATAGCAAGTCGGTGTGACAAATTGCATCGTTTGTGGCATGCTATATAAAATGGCAACCATCATATCAAGCCTGCAGGGAACGAATTAAGCCTGCAACACACTGGCGCGGCCTGCGGTGGCGGTCCATAGTGACAGCTAATGACAAGTTTACTATTGACCGCCGCGGCCAGGCCGCGCCAGTCTGTGAGAGGCCTTAAACCTCTCACAGTCAGGCGCGGCGCGGCCTGCGGTGGCAGTCAATGGTAAATGTGACAATAACTGTAAAGTTTACTATTGACCGCCACCACAGGCCGCGTCAGTGTGATTCAGGCCTATTCTGAAGTTAATAAATTCCATTTCATAAAGCATCAATCGAAACTTCTTAAGTGTCATATTGTCGTGATTGACCCTGACCCAAAGAGTTAATCTTGTTGGGCTTAAAATTAACGCCGTCACTAATCTACATGTCTACATGTGTTTGAATTTGAAGGCTTTAGCGACTCCGATTGAACAGCTCATAATAACGTCTAAGGATGATTTTTAGGCTTGATTTGGTCAGGAACTAATTACTATTATTATTTTTCTTCTTTTTTGTGCGAGTGTAAAATATGTGTTACGCCGTGGAATCACCGGATGGTTCCATCGGAAGACCAGCGCTGGCCACCAGGCACCAGGCACCAGGCCAGCACAACGCTGAGATGGAACCATTTCATGGCAATGTTGTTCTCTCTTTTGTACTTGTGATCTATGTGTATGTATGTGCTGTTGTCATGAATAAATGATATTCTATTCTATTATATTCTAACTAAGAACTGTCTTCCTGCCGCGGACCGAAAGGAATTACCTAGATCCATTTGCGCGATCGAGAATCTCAGATCCACAAACACAAAACAAAGCGGACCAAGGTATGAACGAGACAAAGTAGTAGTAGAACTAAAGAACCTAAAAGGCCGAACCAGTCTCTTTGAGCGATTGAACGAGATCGAACCAATCCGTTCAGACTGAGCAGACCGAATTCTTATGATTAGCTATAATAATATGTGTATCCCTCGCTTTAGATTATTTTTGTTTTAAAGCGCTGGGCTGCGCTGTTGGCTTCGGCCCCACACATGCCTTCCAAAAGTCCGAGACCCCATCGAGATATGGAAAAAACATAGCCCATTTTATACGGGATTTGGGTCGGCGGCTTAGGGATAGGGGCTGTGATCCTCGTTCCGAATTGTTCCTGGCTCAACGGATTTATTTGGCCATTCAGCGTGGCAACGCCGCCAGTGTCATGGGAACTTTCGGGCCACCAACGATCCGGGGCGGTCCTTTTTGTTAGTTTAGGTTATAACGTCTTATTGACGAAGCCTGTTGCGGATTCTATCATTGTTAGTTAAGTACCTACCTAGGGGGATGTTTGTTTGTACGCAATTGACGAAGCCTGCGTTGCGGATATTTTTATGTACCTACCTAATCAGTAATCATTCTTGTTTCGTAAATAAAGATTTAGTGGCTACCTCTAGCCCATATAACAAATACCAGATACCTACATAATGCATACAATTATAAAAACTAATTTTAAAGATATAATTTAGGCGATATAACGGTGTGGCTCCGCTGCGTCACATCGCAATACTTGCAAGTTCCTTGGAAGCCTGGCAGCAATCGAGATTTTATAAGTAGACGTCATTTCCTTGTTATAATGCACTGAACCGGCTGAATGTAAAGGAATCGCCACGCAACAAGTGCGTGAATGAATGAGTGAATCATAACTCTTCCGCGCTTATTTGAATGGCGTGATTAAACCTACCTAATTGATGGAAAATGATTTGTTTGATTTGTTTCCACGTGGCTAAATTGATATGTAACGAGGTTATGCTAAGTGTGGTCTAGGTGGCAAAGCGTGAGGCTCATCATCAGAAGATGTTGATTTCGAATAAGGAGGCTACTACCCAGTTTAGTGGCTCTGTGAGCTGTAGTACTCGCAAGCCTGTAATTTTTTTCTTGAATTTCGAAAAACTGATCGACAAAAAAAACTAATCTAAATCTATGCTTATTGAACCTGCTTACAAATTTTTACGCGAATCGGTTTAGAAATGCGATCTGTAGAGAACAGCCGGAGAGACGCCGGATATATGAAATATGTTTAGGCCAATCTGAAATGGAGAACCTCGTCCGCTTCGCTCGCTCGTGCTAATTGAACAAGCGAGCGAAGCGAACGTTAGGAAAAGCAAGGTGCCTCTGAATCTAATGCAAATGAACTTTCAGGTTCACAACATTTTCCAAAGGAATATACTCGTAATCATATGTGCCATGTAGATTTGCTTGAATATGTATTTTAAATTCAAATCTCTCGCTGTGTGTGGTTTTGCGATTAGAGTATTTTCTGAGCAATCCATTTTAAAATGCATAATTTGTTAAATTTTAAAAAGACGTGCATTAAACTAGGTATTAAACTTCATAAAAATACATCCAAAGTCCTATTTATTCTCAGGCGTTTAATCTAGTTATATAACGTTAAACACCAACAATGCGTATTCCACAAATAACAGTAATGTCCAGTTTCAAATGTTATGTCAAGTTTACCGTTGTATCATGGGGTAATTGCAGACGTAGGCCATGCGCGACCGTTTGTCAGCGCCCAGTACTTAGTACTGACCCATCAATTTACTTACATAAACTTCTTCAGTTATATCAGCGGGTTAAGGCATGCTTACATCACAATCACAACTGTGCGTACTTCCGCGCTGGAAGCGCCGGTGTTTTGTTTATTTTTGCCAAATCACACCGCGTTGCTCGTGATTTGCCGTCTTTGTCGTATCTGATCTCAACCGATCCTTATCTTAAATAATGTTTCAACGAGAGAAAGGCTGATGAATGATGCCGTTTATCCAGGTCGTTGCCGTTAAGTTTTCGTAATTTTATATTATGTAGAGGATTTATGATGACATTTTTATTTTTTTATTTTTTCACGTATCACGAATTTGTTTTGAAGTGGATACTTCTTTGCTCGCGTTCTTGTATAGGGGTACAGTTCAAAATGTATCACGTGACTTCCGGAATATCTTTTTGTAGAGAAGCCTAATCTGAATTCAAATAATTGTTTACACGTTTTAATTCTTCTTTATTTGCCATTAGTTGTTAATTACAAAATATTATTTAGTTTATGTGGCGGACATGAAAATAATGCTGAAATGACCGCCATTTTCAATGTATCGCGAGTCAATTGAGCTACGTCAGTTAATATTGCCATATATACCAATTTATCTGTACTTATACAGATTTTAGTTAATAAATTCAGATATATATTTTACGGGTCCACCATAATAGCAGGCTTAGCCGGTTTTTTTTATTGAGTTTCATATCCAACAGAGAAGTATCCACTTAAACTTAATTTAACACATCCGATACAACCCGCTTCTTTTTTTACCTCGTTAATAAAAATATATACCGGGTGTTGCCTGTAACAGGAGCGATAAATTTAAAGAATGACTCCATAGAACATCCGCAGTTATTCTGTATCGGTCCCATTGTTTCAAAATGATGCATTCGGAAAAGTAAATTTGAAGTTGTGATCCATAAGGCATAAGTAATAAAATTTGGCATCACGATATCGTAGCATGTAACTCATTAAACATCTTGGTAAATAGAACGCCCGAGCACTTATGTCATAGTGATTAATGGTGTCTTTGTTTTCCATCAATTTCTGGAGTTGTTTGTAGGGTTCCTTACCGAAAGGGTAAAAACGGGACCCTATTACTAAGACTTCGCTGTCCGTCCGTCTGTCTGTCACCAGGCTGTATCTCAAGAACGGCGATAGCTAGACAGTTGAAATTTTCACAGATGATGTATTTCTGTTGCCGCTATAACAACAAATACTAAAAACAAATAAAATAAATATTTAAGGGGCTCCCATACAACAAACGTGTTTTTTTGCCGTTTTTATAGATAATGGTACGGAACCCTCCGTGCGCGAGTCCGACTCGTACGTTGCCGGTTTTATTTTATATTTTGCATGATTTTTGCATTTTTACTTGTTTTTTTATGGACTACTTGATACTGATTGCTGATTGCCTTAATAATCCACTGTTTATGCAACCTGTATTTACAACTAAAACTAAGGTAAATACTAACAATAAAACTAAAAAATATTAAAAAAATTGGGCCCTCAGCAATGTCTCTGACACGCCGGCAGCATTTCTCTGCTGAATCGCAATGCTAATAATGCGTGGAGCGAGGATGCCGCCAGCTTTTCGGTCCCCTGTAGACTCAAATATTTTTATTGAAATGTCCTTATTTTTCCTCCTTTAAAAAGTTTTTATTTTTAACCGACTTGAAAAAAAGGAGGTTCTCAATTTGGTTGTATATTTTTTTGTAGTGTTTGTTACCTCAGAACTCCGTCATTGATGAGCCGATTCGTAAAGTTTTTTTTTTTGTTTGTAAGTATATGCTTCCAGGTGGGTCCCATTTTTTTGAAAATTCAATTGGATGATGGGATCCATGAGGAATTGAGGGAACCCCTCAATTATATTAGGCACGCGTGTAGTGATTTTGGTATTTTCTATTAGAACTCGTGTATTTACATCCGGAAATCATAAATTGGTGGAGTGGAATTGATGATGAAGACCACAGATGACTTATGGAATTCCTCAATTATGTACTTAAAAGTACAAAAGTATCTATATCACAGATTCTGATAAGATTCCGTTGAAATAGCAACTAATGAAGTGCCAAGGGTGATCCTTGTGGAATCGACGGAAGTCCTCAAATATTATCGGGTCACATACAGCGATTGGGTTTTTTTCTCTAATAATCAATGCATTTGCTCTCGGAAATCAGTTCATGTGGTAAATGGGAAAAGAAATGTGGAAATGTTCTCGTGGCTTGGCGGAGTACTAAATTGAAGTCGGTTAAAACTTTGTTTTTAAAGTAAATTATTTATACCGTTGTTATTATTGAGTAAGAGGTCACCTAAACAGTAATTTGTTTTTGAAGGCTCTTAGTCTAGCTGCCGATATGGGGGCTGATCTTTTTTTCACTGATCAAATTCCAGGGGCTAATTCTGTAGATCCTGCTGCACGTCTATCATGGGACGGCCGCGACATACTCTTGGTTTTTCTCGCACTATACCTGTTGTTATAAGTGTTCTAATAAGAGAGAGACAGATAGTGCGAGAAAAATCGAGACAGTTCGCGCGCCGTCGCATGATAGCCGAGCTGAACTACATTTATTACTTGATCCCATAACCAAAAAATACATATTATAGAAAGCTTTTAAAGCTCAGTAATCGTAATGATAATGACACCGATTTTTCGCGATTTCTTTATATATATTGATTAGGTATTTGTATGGGTATTGTTTTTTTTTAATACGAGATTAGACATGCTGCATGGATCTGATAAATGGTTATTATTTATTATACACCATTACATCCATACTAATCCATACTTAATATTACAAATTGAAAGTTTGTCTGTCTGTCTATCTGTCTTGTCTTTTACCTCTTCACGCTTAAACCACAGAACCGATTAAGATAAAATTAGAGATAGTTTGAGTCCTGGGGTATGGACATGGGATCGTCTTTATCCCGTAAATCATACCCTAAAGGGGTGAAATGGCGGGTGAAACTTTGCATACGATAAAATTTAATCTCACCTCACGCGACGTGACCTAATATATCTTGACGCCGCGATTAGTAGTAACTAAGCGTAGGTAGAAGTCTAATTTCGTCAGGCGTGACGGGTGGGGTGAGGCACATTAGCGCGTTCCTAATAGCATCCCAAACATTTCGCCCGACACGCCCGAGGCGTGAGGCGCATTTATTGGCCTCACTTCGTCATGAATTGACCGATTTATAGATACAGATAATACATCAACCTTGTCGCTACTGTTCGATTAATATACCAACGACAATTAATATTTTTTATGAGTACATTAGAGGGTCACCGGCCCGTGACGCGACTCGCGATGCGCTTTCGTAACAATCTTTATATATACACACCAAATCGGCCGACAATGCCGCCTTGACAGAAGATGACAACATTTCATAAGTACTATTTACTATATCTATCTATATTTAGTACTTATCCTAAGTTGTTTATTGTTTGTGGACATCAATATTTCTATTTATCTCCAAAACAGTTTGACCGATTTAGATGCCGTTTTCAGTAATGGCTTTGTGGTTTGTGTGGCTTGGTGGTTATTTGAGTACTCACCAGGAGTACTCACATTTTATAAGAATAAGAATAAGAATAAGAATTATTTAATGCAAACTGTGTTACATCGGTACATAGGTAGGTAGGAATGACAAAATAGTTCCAACAGTTACCTGATTCAGGCATGCAATACTTATTTTAATTTATAAAAGGTTGAATGTTCACAATTATCTCCTAAACAGCTTGACCGATTTAAATGCGGTTTTCGGTAATAGGGTTGTGGTTCATCATAGCTGGCCTTTGAAAAATTATCCTACCAATAATATTATAAATGCGAAAGTTTGGATGTTAGATCCTCAATCACACTTAAACGGCTCAACCGATTCGATGCACGAAGTTTTATTTAAAATTAGATTCAAATATAGGATAGTTTTTATTCCGGGTCCACGCAGACGTAGTCGCGGGCAGAAGCTAGTATATTATATATTTAATATTACTAATTAATAATTTTCTGTCTTGTAGTACCTTACCTACCTACCTTTAATAAATGTTGTAGGTACAGAGAAAGCAAGCCCCACACGAGTACGTATGAACAAGTCAAACACAATCGCCATTATGCTACTAACATTGGGAGTGTGTGAAATGTTTTTACTGTGACATCTGAGACCTGGTGAAGAAAATGTCATTGTGCTTTTTATCTGCTATTGAATCCCTAGTACCATGCAATTATGGTGAAATGGTGTTCGCAGAGTTGAGACATCGTCTCAGTCACATCACATGTAGGGTACACAGTTCAATGATCTATACTAGATAAAGTGATACTTATGGACCACTTATGACTACCAGATGTAAACTAACCAAGACTACCAAAACCACATATATTATAGGACCAAAAATCTACAATTCATTACCCAGTCAAATTTTTAATTTATACAACGAACTTTCATTTAACAGAGAGTTAAAATAAAAATAGCTTGTACAAAATGCCATTTAAAAACTTTCTGAATTTCACGAGTTGAACGTAAACACACAAAAATAGCTAAAATTATCAAATATCTGACATTCAAATTTTATCTCTTTAAATATACATTTGTAGAATGATTATACTTATCTAAGCACTAATGAATGAAATTATATAAATTAAATTAAGATAATTTAACAATTGTAATATTTTGACATGACATATTTTTTAGTATTATCAATACTTTAATGAATATGAGTATGAGTATGTCCCATTTTATTTCTAAATAGGTAAAAGTACTCACTTTTTTCCACTCATACAAACCCTTTAAAGAAAATCTCCTATGTCCACCGGAACCCAAATGATTTCAAAACTGTAAAAGGTGTGTAAAAGGTAACACATATACAAACACTAGCTTCCACCTTTTTAGGTGAGGTAGGGCACAGCGAAATGTCATCCCGCTCGAATTTGGAGCAGCCCAACTGAGGAAGCAGCCTTGCAGAAGCTAACAGCACAGCCATAATAACACTGTACTTGCTCTGTAGTAGTGTTGTGTCCCTGGAGGTGAGTGAGGTCGCCAGAGCTCCCGAGGATGCGTTGTGTTGAAAGCGAGGGAATTCGTTCCTTCAGCTGTCAACACGACGAATCCTCAAACATATCAAGGGTCGGCAACGCCCATGTTACTCCTTTGGAGTTGCATGCGTCTATAGGCTGCGGTGTCCGCTTACCATCAGGCAGACCGTACGCTTGTTTGCCACCGTCGTTGTATTAAAAAAACCCGCGACTTCGTCTGCGTGGACCCGGGATAACAAGTATCTCATATCCATCCAGGCTATAAACTATCTTCGTGCAAAATTTAATCCAAATCGGTGGAGCCGTTTAAGTGTGATTGAGTAATAAATATCCAAACTTTCGCATTTAAAATATTAGTAGTTACTTTAGCAAAAAGATAAAAGTGAAAAAAATTTGTAATACCAGCTTATAGGGGTCATTGAACTGAAAATTACTGAAAATTACCAATTCTATACCTACATATTGTAAAGTAAATGTCCCAATGATCGACACTTTAGTGCCTAATAGTTGACGCCTATTGTTCAATTCTATTGTTTTGATATAAGATCGAAAGTTTTACCTTACTTCTCTAACTTTGTGGGCAAGTGTTTCCTGCACATTAAATTCACTATATTATTACGAATTAAGTATATCGATTTTGTATGTAACCGTGCGTCGGAATTAGACGCAGATTTCAGTCTGTAGGCATTTAAAAAAAGACCGGGTTCCACTCCGGGAGTGCCGGCAGAAGTGAAAACTTGAATATTTTGACATTTCGAATCGACAAATACCGTAGCGACAGAAGAAAACGGCTTCCCTGTTTTTTGAATTACCCCAAAAGAGGATCCTATAGCGTAAGGTAGATGCAACAAAACCATGATATGCCATCATCACAGTCTCCATACAAAGGTAGTTACGCTCTCATTTTAAAACTACGTGTTGGATTGTAACGAAACTTTGCATATACAATGAAATGAGGTATATCTATGTCTGTAATTAGTTTATGTAGCTTCAGATACCATAGTAAAAAAATACAGCGAATTTATTTTTTTCATACAAAACTTGTTTTTACTGTATTTCGTTTGTTTTATAAACAGGAACCATATAAACTAATTACAGACATAGATATACCTCATGTCATGTATATGCAAAGGTTCGTCACAATCCAAGAGGCAGTTTTAAAATGAGAGCTTAACTACGTTTGTATGGGAAGGTGAAATTCGGCCGAGCTTACTGCGGACTCTTAAGCATAATATAATGAGTAGTGCCTACTAAATAAGTACATTCATTTTAATTTCGCAATGTTCCTTCTGGACTAGGTCGGTGAAACTTTTATATGATGTAGAATACAAATTGGTTCATATTTGAAAAAAAAAATGGTGTGTGTACCAAGAGCCAAACTTGTTATACAAGATGTTTTTTTTTTTTTTACAACAATTTAAACGGTTAGGAGTCTCCTATTTTTTTAATATATAGTCCTCCTTCAGTCTCATTAATATTTGTTCAAAATTTGAAATTCGTAACTTTCATAGTTTAGGAAAAAATAAATAAAACAGTTTTGGGGTTAATCGAGTTTTTTTCACCCCCAGAGGGTAACAGAGGGATGAAACTTTGTGCAGAGTATTACCTCCTCAAAAGGCATCGTTTGATTGTAGTTTCGACCCAAAAACGCTGGGGGCAATTTTTCTTAGGTTATCCTGCCATGCCCTTATCGCGTGAGAACTTATTGTGTGTCGGCCGAACGGGTAAGCGCCGCGGATTGCAAGGCGTTTGCGCCCTTTTTCTCGCTAACTCGAATGGCGCAGCCAGTCTCGTACTACGGCATCGGTCCCAAGCCTCATCCCGAATGTCTCACCATCTTACGGTCACGTGACACCTGTGGCGAGTTTAACAATTTTTCCCCTTCCCAAAAAGTGCACAGCGCCGCTAAAGAAGTATTCACTTAAAAAAAATTTGAACCGCACCTAATTAGAGTGAGTTGTTACAAAAAATTACTCAGTCAGTTTTGTGTCGACCATTAAGTATTCAGTTTGTGTCAAAGGTAACTTTTTTTCAATTCATTAATGGTATGCATACAAACTCAAAAAATGTACAGAGATGGCAGTTGTCAACTTGTCATTCGCACACACATTCGCACGAAGCCTCGATGAAGAGTATAAATAAATAAAATACTCCCACAGCAAGTACTCACAATGTATGCAAATGCTTCATTCCAATTTCCACATATGCACTCGACTGTATGTAACACCTAGTAAATAAACACATTAGAGTGGGATTGCGCAAGACATGTAGGACGGTGGCATGCGTACGCGCCTGTTCTAAGGAAGCGGGAAAGCCGGTAGCCGCAGGTTTTCCACTACATATGTATGTACATTCCCATTCACGTTCCATGCCCACAGAGCCGTTAATACAGAGGTATTTAAATCTCTAGTTGGGTTTGGATAGTCGGTTTGTTAAATGGCCACCCATCAACTATTATCAGTCACTAGTTGCCATGGTAACATAGTCACTTTTTAAAACTGCTTTTAAACCACTTAATGTCGGGTTTTCTTGTCAGGTTCGACCCCTTTTTAACCGACTTCAAAAAAAGGAGGTTCTCAATTCGGTTGTTTTTTTTTTTTTCAATGTTTGTTACCTCAGAACTCCGTCATTGATGAGCCGATTCGTAAAAAAATTTTTTCGTTTGTGCTTACGTATATGCTTCCAGGTGGGTCCCATTTTTTTCAAACATTCCAATGGATGATGGGATCCATGAGGAATTGAGGGAACTCCTCAATTATATTAGGCACGCGTGTAGTGATTTTGGTATTTTCTATTATTTTATATTATTTTGTATTTACACCCGGAAATCATAAATTTGGTGGAGTGGAATTGATGATGAAGACCACAGATGACTTATGGAATTCCTCAATTATGTACCTACTTAAAAGTACAAAAGTACGTCACGAAGTGCCAAAGGTGATCCTTGTGGAATCGACGGAAGTCCTCAAATATTATCGGGTCACATACAGCGATTAGGTTTTTTTCTCTAATAATCAACGTATTTCTCTCGGAAATCAGTACATGTGGTAAATTGGAAAAGAAATATGGAAATGTTCTAGTGGCTTGGCGGAGTACTAAATTGAAGTCGGTTAAAACTTTGTTTTTAAAGTAAATTATATTGTATGATCCCTCTTCTAGGCACGTTAAAAGTGCGTACTGTACTTTTTTCTAAGAAACTGTAATTTTGTCTCCTGGCTAACGGAAAATAGTTGATTGACCCAAATTTTGTCAGTTGTCTATGGGATGGCAGCTGCCGACGCCATATGTAAACGTTTACTGGCCTATAAGCGTGGTTGATGCAATTCGTTGCTAAACTGATGGATCGGTATCTAGACATTCTATTGTTTGTATTGTCATTACGTAAAGCTGGTCCTATTTAATCTAAAGTTAGAGATAAAGCTCAATATGTTTACTGAGCCGTCAAAATGACTCATAGATAGGTATTTCTATCGTCAGTATGGCAAAACTAGATATTACCTAATTATTTATCCTCGATTACTCATAGGCAGGTATATAAGGAGGAAATCATTTAGCTACTAATTAATCCTTGTAGAGCTGATAGTACCTATGCTTCTCTTGGAGTAGATTTAAGTATAAAACATCTAGAAGTTTATGTCAGTTTTTGGAGATATTAAGGGGAATAACTTCCATACGTAAAACATCCCGTTAATGAAATAATCAATAGTCAGTGATTAATACCTCTTTGATTATCTTATGGAACCTCTGGACTGGCCACTTCACTTAGATGAAATACTGAAATAAATGTCATTGTCATGCTATTTGTTGGATGTCCGACGATGTTCGCTTGACAGAAAGTGTTACGTCAGCTTAAGACCTCTCACAGACTGGAGCGGCCTGCGGTGGCGGTCAATAGTAAGTCAGCTAATGTCAAGTTTACTATTGTGCGCCGCGGCCAGACCTCGCCAGTGCGATGCGGGCTTAAAGCCTCTCACAGACTGGCGCGGCCTCAATAGAAAAATTGACAGGTAATGAGAAGTTTACTATTGACCGCCGCGGCCAGGCCACGCCAGTGAGATGCGGGCTTTATACTCGGGTGATGCTGTCTGGGCGGAATATTAATTTACTTATTTTGTTTAGGAAATTAACACAATAAAATTATATTAAGTTTTTTTTTCAAATTCCATTTAAAGGTAGTTGTTTTGATGTAATGTAACGTTGCGAAAAGTCTTGGTTCCTAAATTATTAGCACCAGATATTGAATCCCTTGGTTTTAGCGGAAGCGATGCTCACTAGCCTTCCAACCCAGAAGGGAGACTATAGATAAACCTAATCAAGAGATTGGGCAACTTCACCATAAGAAGTTCTGAACACAAGACCATTCTTAACATTTAGAACTTCCATTAGTCAATCCCAGAATGTACTAACAGTCTGTTTCTTCCACAGACACATGAGATGATACGGCTGCACCTGACGGACAGACATCTACGAGTGATGCTGTGGTGCATTCTTCTTGGCTTGCAGCCTGCGTTCGGCGGCATACTTGACCCCTTCAACTGGGCGAGGTCGGACCGCATTGAAGTCAACATCCCTTGGCTGCCTTGTAAGTGAAGTCAAACTACCGGTTTTTTTATATAGAAGACTGTACAGTGATTGACCCTCGCCTGGTCGTTCTGTGATGGAAATAGGAAGGTGGAATTAAGTTGTGCAGTTCCTGCGCACACTCTCCAAAATGTATCCGATAAAACACTTAAAGGCAAGCTACTCGCCGTCGGTGTTCGAGACTGTATTAGCTATTTCTAATATTAGTGTCGTTGCCGTATTCGGAATGTTCTCCCAATCTAATAACATGATAATTTACTTTAAAAACAAAGTTTTAACCGACTTCAATTTAGTACTCCGCCAAGCCACGAGAACATTTCCACATTTCTTTTCCAATTTACCACATGAACTGATTTCCGAGATCAAATGCGTTGATTATTAGAGAAAAAAACCCAATTGCTGACCCGATTATATTTGTGGATTTCCGTAGATTCCACAATTCAATTCAATTCAATTCAATTTGTTTATTAATAAAATATGGATTTTACACGTCATATTATTAAATATAGTTACATTTTTAATATTGTTAATTATTTACTATCTATACGGTTTATCGTTTTATGACTAGTCTGTCATTTAGTGCTCTTGGAAGACAAGAAATCGTTCAGCGAGTAGAAGGCCATGGAGACTAAGTGGGTTTTGAGTTTCGATGCAAACGAGCTGTTGCTTTCAGCGGTTTTTATGTCATCTGGGATTTTGTTATAGATCTTAGGGCCGATCCAGTGAAAGCGCTTCCTCGACTTCACGAGGCGCATGCGTGGTGGTCAGAGCTCGTCGCGCTGTCTGAAATGATACTTTGGCACTTCTGTTGTTGTATGGTACAGACCTATGTTGTTCCTTACCCGTTTTGCTACGTCTAGGATGTACAGGCAAGGTAGTATTAGGACTCTGTTTTTTATGAACAGTTCCTTTGCTGGATGGTCCCATTGCACCCCAGAGACGACGCGAGTAGCGCGCTTCTGCAACTTGAAGACCCTTTCACGATCAGCAGCGTCACCCCACAGGTCAACTCCGTACGATAATATTAAATGGAAGTAACCGAAGTACGCTTTTCTGACGTTACTAGGGTCTAAACTTTGGCGCAGTCTTGTAAGTGCCAAGCAGGCGGCGGAAAGGCGGTCGCACAACACGTCTATGTGCGGACCCCACGTTAGACCCGAGTCGATCGTGAGACCCAGGTATTTGACTTGGTTGACTTGCGGCACCGTTTGGTCGTTGCAGGTGACGTTCAAGTTGTACTCTTTTATTCCACGCAGGCTAAAGTATACAATGTTGGTTTTTTCTATGTTGAGAGCCATTCCGTTGGCTGTGAACCACGCCGCGACCTGATTCGTCACTCTGCAGAGTTTTGCTTTGAGTTGGTCGTAGTTATCTTCAGCGACAATGACGCAGCCATCGTCAGCGAATAAGACAAACTCAGCTTCGTCAGAGGCCACCAAAATGAGAAATAGATTATTCCCATTATAGACCCCTGTGGTACCGCGCTGTCACCCAGTTCCAGAAGTTCTGATCTCTCCCCATGTACCGACGTAAGCTGTTTACGGCCCTGGAGGAAGGATGCGATTGTCTTGTGAAAGTTGCCTGTTACGCCATAGTAATCCAGCTTCGCCAGGAGCAGCGGATGATACCAGTTCGATGGCGAGGGAAAGGTCACAGAATATTGCCGCGACCTGCTGTTTTGCTTCCAGATGACTCATGACCTTTGTCGTTACATCTCGAGCCGCGTCGGTAGTCGATTGGCCGGGCTAGTAAGCATATTGTTGCCTATTCATAAGATTATTGTTATTAAAATGGGACATTAGTACATCACTTAGCGTGCGTTCGAATATTTTAGAAAAAATCGGGATTAGTGATATTGGTCTAAAATGTTTTAGAGTTCCCATATTTCCTTTGCCTTTATATATCGGCTGTACTTTGACTTTTTTTAGGCTTGGCGGGTAGATACCACACTGGATGCAATTATTAAATAGGCCACAGACAATGTCTATAAGGAATTGGGGCACAATGTCTAGGAATTCGGTTGACATGTCATTTATGTCTTTCGACTCTTTGCGTTTAATGTTTTTTATATTTTTTATTACCTGCGCGAAGGAGCACGGATCAACGCAAATGGGGCAAGGATCACCTTTGGCACTTCATTAGTTGCTATTTCAACGGAATCTTATCAGAATCTGTGATATACTTTTGTACTTTTAAGTACATAATTGAGGAATTCCATAAGTCATCTGTGGTTTTCATCATCAATTCCACTCCACCAAATTTATGATTTGCGGGTGTAAATACACGAGTTATAATAGAAAATACCAAAATCACTACACGCATGCCTAATATAATTGAGGAGTTCCCTCAATTCCTCATGGATCCCATCATCCAATTGAATTTTTGAAAAAATGGGATTTACCTGGAAGCATATACTTACAAACAAAAAAAAGATTTTACGAATCGGCTCATCAATGACAGAGTTCTGAGGTTTTACTTTTATTTATCTCTTTGAGGATTCCCGACGTTTCGGATGTGTCGGCGCCACAGTCAAAATACTACAAGGGGAATTTTTGAATTACGTCCTCTTTCAGCTTGATGACACGGATTGAGTCACACGACGTGCTAACAGCCCAGCTAGCACGATACTCAAGCGAAGCCAGCAAGGATGTCTTTAAAAACCAATTTTTATCTACACCGAGTGTTGATTACTACCTGCTGACTTAGTTTTGAGGTAACCCAGTGCTCGACACTGACGCTGTCTGACACCTTTAATCATACAGGGTCTCAATTACTGGAATAGTTAAACATTGTAAACCTGATGAAATGTGAATGGACATTGTCAAACGCAGACATAAGTTTAATTTGATACTCTGCTCTGTATACTCTTATATAACCCCCTTCTGTATTTCAGTCGAGAACGAGACGAGGTGCTACGATGAACTAGGATGTCTGAACATCACCAGGAGTTGGTACCACCTCATCCACCGACCCTTCAATGTGTTCCCGCTGCCTAGAGTCGTTATAAACACAAGGTATTTCGTATATTCATGAACAACCCCGACAACATGTCGCCCCGACTGTAAATCTACAAAAAAACTATTGTTCTATGAATTCACGAGGACGCGCCCCACTCCTTCTTATTGCGTGGGTCGCTGATTCTCTGATCGTTTCAACCGCTGTCCGTGTGTTTGAATTATCGTCAAAACTCCTGCTGATTCACGAGGACGCGCTACACTCCTTCTTATTGCGTAGGTGATTCTCTGATCGTTTCAACCGCTGTCCGTGTGTCCAAAACTCCTGCTGATTGGGGTACCTACAGTCGCCATTAGATATATCGGAGCGGCCAAAGTGCTCACAAATATCTGAACACATCTCTACTACCTCGATAATAGAGACATGTTCAGATATTTGTGAGCACTTACTCGTAATTTTGCCATATATCTGATGGCGACTGAAAGTAACCTAAAATGGTATTTAGGTTACTTTACTGGGTATTTAGGTTCAAAATGCCATCCAAGCCTACCAGATTAAGGGTACGGACAATTACTCTGAATATGGATGGAGTGCGTTACATCTTCGTATCTTCAACGACTTTATATTTCTCAGATGGAAAACTAAAGGCTCCGATTCTGTACTTTATTGTTCAAGTATATTTCTCTTTTCAGGTTTATATTATACACAAAGAAAAACCCCACCGACGGTCAGATACTCAACGTGAACGTGAACAAGACTATAGTGAAGTCCAACTTCAGTCCGCGGAGACCCACCAAGATGATTATACACGGCTTCATTGACACGCCTCTGTCTAACTGGGTTAGTCAAATATTACCACATAAACACTATTTTATATTTCAATCCAGGCTATAAACTGTCGTCGTACAAAATTTCATCCAATTCGGCTGAGCCGTTTAAACGTGATTGAGTAACAAAGTTCCGCGTTTATATAATATTAGTAGGATTACTTCCTAACATAGTACTAAAGTCATGTCAAACGGGCTCTGACGGTGTTAATCATCCTTAACGTTTCCCATAAGATGAAAATCAACACGATTTTTCCATTGACTTGATGTTTTATCTGTGACTAGCTGCCCGGCCCGGCTTCGCACGGTTAGTGCGTAGGAAAGAAGCATTTTCCCGCGGTAAAAAGTAGCCTATGTTCATCAGGGATAAAATCGGTCCAGTAGTTTCGGAGCCTATTCAATACAAACAAACAAACAATCAAATCTTTCCTCTTTATAATATTAGTGTATATAATAACACCGCTTCCGAATAATTAGCACATGAAGAGTGATAGATAAAACTGTATTATTATAAAATCATAACTTAGATAGACTGTAAACTGTTGGACACTGATAACTATATCGATAATATTATATTTTTCAAAATGTCCCTACATGCCGTGTTCAAAACTTGCTTATCAATCTTATCATATAGGTACGTTGCTCTCTCGGAGTATGAAAAAGGTTAACCAAGAACTTAAGTAGGTACATAAAGACCAAAAAAAAACACTGTTTTGTTAGATATTAAGTAGTAAAGACCAAAAAATAGACGCTGTTTTGTCATACTAGTATAGAAAATCGACACCTTGTTTCCCTACAAATTTAATAAGTAAAGCGTTATAGACGTTACAAAAATGCTGAACTCATTTTATATTAAAACCACTTCTCTAATTGTCTATTTTTATAAATAGTCGATCGTACTGGTTGACCAAGTATTGTAAGTACAACGAATATTCAGTGTCATGAATGGTCTTAGTAGACTCTGATCCAGCATAATAGGGACCAGATTGTTTTATAAAAAGGTGAAATTGATGTAATTTTTATTTGTATCGGCAGGTGAGCGAGATGAAGGACGAGCTGGTGAAGGCGGATGGTGACTTCAACGTGGTGGTGGTGGACTGGGCGGGGGGCAGCCTGCCGCTCTACACGCAGGCCACGGCCAACACCCGGCTCGTGGGCTTGGAGGTGGCGCACTTCGTCAACACGTTACAGGTGAGATGAAGGGTGAGCTGGTGAAGGCAGAATGTGACTTCAACGTGGTGGTGGTGGACTGGGCGGGGGGCAGCCTGCCGCTCTACGCGCAGGCCACGGCCAACACCCGGCTCGTGGGCTTGGAGGTGGCGCACTTCGTCAACACGTTACAGGTGAGATGAAGGGTGAGCTGGTGAAGGCAGAATGTGACTTCAACGTGGTGGTGGTGGACTGGGCGGGGGGCAGCCTGCCGCTCTACGCGCAGGCCACGGCCAACACCCGGCTCGTGGGCTTGGAGGTGGCGCACTTCGTCAACACGTTACAGGTGAGATGAAGGGTGACCTGGTGAAGGCAGAATGTGACTTCAACGTGGTGGTGGTGGACTGGGCGGGGGGCAGCCTGCCGCTCTACGCGCAGGCCACGGCCAACACCCGGCTCGTGGGCTTGGAGGTGGCGCACTTCGTCAACACGTTACAGGTGAGATGAAGGGTGAGCTGGTGAAGGCAGAATGTGACTTCAACGTGGTGGTGGTAGACTGGGCGGGGGGCAGCCTGCCCCTCTACGCGCAGGCCAGGGCCAACACCCGGCTCGTCGGCTTGGAGGTGGCGCACTTCGTCAACACGTTACAGGTGAGATGAAGGACGAGCTGGTGAAGGCGGATGGTGACTTCAACGTGGTGGTGGTGGACTGGGCGAGGGCAGCCTGCCGCTCTACACGCAGGCCACGGCCAACACCCGGCTCGTGGGCTTGGAGGTGGTGCACTTCGTCAACACGTTACACACGTGGACTTGATTGGAATAAAGACAGTAATTCTAATGTGGCCCTCAATAAACAGGAATTACAGTTGATTAAATTGTAATTTAACATCAAAATTCGTTAAATTCAAATCCACGACCATTTCGGGGGAATCTTGACGAAGTTATCGTACCTGCTATGACCCATTTCACCACGTTACAAGTGAAAATTTCACAAGTCTAAACTAGCTTTACTGAGGCGCTCGGCCAATCACTGGCCATTTTTTCATTTAATGGTTTTACTCCTTTGCGCCTCGGGCATCCAAAACAGTGACGCACCGCCGCCGTGCCGAGTGGTGCCGCACCGCTCCGTGTGTTCCTCGCCTAAATCTCAACGTGTTGGAGTGAGGGCGCGCAACACATGTGAATTTAATTTTAAACCGATATATTTATTTATACAAATGCCGCGTTTTACGCAAACGTTTACGCGTACTGCGAGATTTCTTTATTTCGCTTTAGTTACGCTTTATTTTTCTTGAATTTGCGAAATTTTCGGCTTTTTTATAATATTGTTTTTAAGTGTTCGAAAGCAGTCAGAATAGATCAAATGATCTGTGTTTTTTTTCAAAAGCCAAGCATATATAATACAGTTCTCGTTAATAAACTAAGTGTATCAACTATAGTTTCTTACACAACGGAGCTTAATACAAGATAAAGTCTCAGGGTGGTAGATATATACCGTAAAAGCTAAAATTTTAAAGCTACTCCCAATTTCCAACTCTAACCAACCAAGGTGACTTACACTGTCACTTTGTCTCATATATGTATCACACAACAAGGGTTAAGACGTAATAACACCAAAACTACCTTGCGCTGACTTACTTATTAAAATAAATGAAGAAGAGAAGAATTATAAATGTAACCTCTTATACACTTTAACAGTTTCTTATATTGTTTTTTTCCAGAAAGATCACGGTTTGAATCCGCTCGACGTCCACATCATAGGCCACTCGTTGGGTGCCCACACAGCGGGATACGCCGGTGAAAGGATACAAGTAAGTTATCCATTAATACAATGGCATGCTATTAAACAGTATATTCACACCGTGCACTAACAGTAAATTTCGTAATCGTCTTTAATACAGCGTTCAATACTTAGGGTTTAGGAAGAATCACAGGCCTGGACCCCGCCGAGCCATATTTCCAAGGAATGCCAACAAGTGTGCGCCTCGACCCAACAGACGCGGAATTTGTCGACGTCATACACACAGACGGAAAAAGCATTTTCCTTTTAGGTAATGCTTGAACGTAACTATGATTGTGAACTCATCATACTTACCACTGGCTTGTATTAATCCATGAAGCACATTCGTTAGATAATTACGCATGTAATCTGTTATCACGTTAACTTGAGGCTTATTTACATTAGCCGATATAGGGCATTGAGTCCGCCTGCTACCCTGTTTCCTTGCGGGCGACATCGACTAATGTAAACGAGCCTTTAGACTTAAAGCTTGGTTGCTAACTAAATTAAATCTACTAACAATAGGGTAACTTATGTATATTTAACTATATATTGTAAATATCTATAATATGCTTATTGCTGTTAATTCCATCAAATTCATTTGAATATATATTTTATATGTATTTATCGCATAATATGGTATCTAATCATCCACGTGTTTTATTCACGCGTGCGACAGATTTTGTGTTTATGGCAGGATATGGGATGTCGCAACCCGTGGGCCACTTGGACTTTTACCCCAACAACGGGAAAGAGCAGCCGGGGTGTGACCTCACTGAAGGCCCTCTGGTGCCCCTCACACTGGTGAAACAAGGTCTGGAAGAGGCATCGAGGGTGCTCGTAGCTTGTAATCATGTTAGAGCTATCAAACTCTTCACGGAATCTATCAACGGGAAGTGTTCCTATATAGGTAAGCAATCGCCATTTGTAATACGAATTGAGGCCAAAAGGCATTCGGCTAAACTCAACTCGACCAGAAGATGTTCGAAATGTAAACCTTGTAACGTGGTATGTAAAACTTATAAACTATCATATATATTATGTTCCAGGGCATCAATGTCCATCGTACCAACATTTTCTGGACGGAAAATGTTTTCACTGCGGGCACGGCTGTGCGATAATGGGGTGAGCAGGCCATTTTTAAATTACTTATTCAATCAACAAGTTAGATGATACTTCCTAAATTATGGTTATTATAGCATTAACTTAGATTTCGTTACGTATAAAGCGATAGTATAATTTATTTAAGAATTTGTATTTCAATAGACATTAACTTATTTCCATTTTGTGTCTTACAATGATTTTTCTGGAAATCGTACTTTGAAACGTACAAACAACTTAGATTCAAGTAAGGTGTGTTCAATCAAATCACTCTTAGGTCACTAATAATTCATGCAACATTTTTTGTTCGTAGTTTCCACGCAGACAGTTCTCCAGGCTTGATCACGAACAAAAACAACCAGTCGGAGAACGAAGTGTACCCTTCTGAGGAACAAGAGACTATCGGAGCTAGGTACTATCTCAGTACTGGTAAAGAACAACCATTTTGCCGTAAGTACTCGAAATTAAAGGAAGAGGATGTATGTATCTAATTCAATCGACATTTTAAATGATAGGCTGTAAATTTGATAAATGTAAAATATAATACATTAAATCATAATTTGTGTACTTATCAATTTCTTTCAGAACGTCATTACAGGATCGCTATACAACTAGCTAACCCGAAAGGAGCGGAGTCCTGGGTGCAGGTAAAACATCTTACTGTTCTTTCATTCATTAAAAAAGTACCTACAACTTTATGAGTATTATGATTGGCATGTCTGCCTACGATTGATCACAATAGCTTAGCACCAACTTTAAAAAATAAAACGGAATTGATATATTTTGGGGTTAAAAAAAACTAGCTGCAGAGAATATACTAATAATGCGAGCTATTAGATAAGATAATACTGAAATGCGTACATGGCAGCAGCAGAAGATCTACACGAACGCTAAACTCTAAATTAAATCTTCGTACTCTTGCGTGACAATACAGTCCCGTCATCTTCAAATCTTTATGAGCTCTTCGTTTGTCTATATATATTTGCTGCATAATGTAAAATTGATATTTTTAACAGGGTTTCTTAAAAGTGACGCTATTATCTGACCGAGGAGTAATTCGTGGCATGGATTTGACCCCAAGTAATTACGTCAAGTAAGACCCGTTCAGTCAATATAACTAATAGTAAGTATTCCACAAAACACTGTAACTAATTTGATTCGTATGTTTTTAGATTAGAACACGGGACCTCATTCATGGTTGTCGTCACTCATCCTATGGATTTGGGTGGTAAAGTTAGAAAGGTAGGATATTTATTATTAAAAAAAAAACAAAACCGATACCGCACATTTTGGCTTACCTCTTAAAAAATAGAATAGATTTTCCAATGCAATGCGAACTATAACCTGCCGGCAATGAAATAGTATTTTTTAAATCGCCTATTACTACTTATATGAAATTTCTTCCATCGCCTGTCTTGTCCTCTCCCATGGCCAAGCAACTTAAAAGGAAAGTGAAACCTATCGTTCTTTTGAACCTAAATATCAAGTTCTGAAAATGTTCTCAAAGTTTAAATTCATTAAATGAATCTATGGAAAGACAGGTGCCGGCGCCATATTTAAGTTGCTGCAATGCGCCCTAAGATACATGGAAACTTGTGTCGTTCCTGGCAAAATGTAACGATTGGTCAGGACCTAGTCAAAACAGACTATTTCTAATTGCATTATTCAGTTGGGTTCGTTATATTCTTTATGGTTGAAATAAAAGGAAAAATATTGTATTTGTTTCCCAGAAACATTATTAATAACCACAAAGTCGTACCATTTACCTCAAAACGGCACATATATGCAGTTTGTACACCCTTATAAAATGCACCTTCTTTGACAGGTGGAATTGTCATGGGAATACGACATGAATGTGCTGGAGCCGCGTTCTCTGTGCATTCTGTGGTGCAACGACCGTCTGTACGTCAAGTCGGTGTTGGTCGACCAGATGGAGCTGCCAAGCAGAGGGTAAGGATTCCTAATTTTAACTAGAATGTATAAGTTATGGCAAAAATTCTACTTCTATTTAGATGTTGGGAAAAGCGCGGTAGTTTCACTTCCTTACGCCTTCCTTACGACCAGCAAAAAAGTACTCTTATAACATGACATCACTGCTATTTTCCAAAATATTCAGCTAATTAGCGTTAGGCGTGGCCTAACCTAACCTAACCCTAATTAGCTGAATATTTTGGATAGTCGTACGATCCTCAATTCTTTGCAATGTCTATGACTTTCAAACACAATATGTGTTAATGTTAATGTATCTTCTTTCTTTCTTTCATTAAATCGGGACAATTCGGGACAAAAAAATGTTCCTTAACATCATGCTGATTATAATGTTCGTTTCCCCAGAAAACGCAACGTGGACTTCAGCAGCAAGCTCTGCACGCCGAAGCGAGAATTTGCCGAGATCCCTAACCGAGGCTCGGCCAGTTTCTATGACAACTGCGGCAGGTAGCAGCGCCATGCACACCCGCCGGCTTTTGTTTCATCGGGCTCTCCAAGACTCCATGGTTCTTGACGTCATCAGCAACAGGCGTATCTCATCGGTACTTTCGACATCCCAAATGGTGGGCAGTTGAAGTGACGTCACCCAATCTGTACGGATCTTGTGGTTTGCAGCCCTGGACTGGTATTCACAATGCTCACCGACTATGCCTCATCTAAATCCAACCAACTACCATCAATGAATCAGTATAATACTAACCACCGATTACGCCTACGGTTTATGGTCATGTTACATTGGACGAATGATGAGATGAGTCGAGATAGGGTGTGAATCGCATAGCGGTGCAGTGTGACTGATATAAAAAGTGAAGTTTGTGAAAAGGATGAGTGGAGAACTTTATGATTCGTCCCGCACCGTGACTGTGAATCCCAGTGATGATTTATCAGGGTGATGTGAGATTCTATACCTAAATTATACATTTTTAAGTTACTGTTTTGAATACTCGTTTAAAATAGGTTATTTAAGTAAGCCTGTTTTTAAGGCACTTATGATGCGGCAAATCAAATGTTTTTCAATTCTATCTCAAGGAATAAAACGTATGTATTTGTTATAATGTATTTCGATCTTACGTTTCTGTTATTTATTGAGAGTTTATGTACAGGTTTCTGTTGCTTTCGGTTGTTGTAAATATGATTAATGTTAAGTTTGTTCAATGGTATAAAAAGCAAGTAAATACTTACTATATCTATAGGCATTTATACGAAGTAAGTCTGAACAAATGTTATTTATTTAAAGTGATTTTAAACTTGCCGAATAAAATTGCTAAATCAGATGTTTGTTTCACTTTCTATAGATTTGTCCTACTTAGATTCACTTCAGCATCAGGACTCAAAATGATCTGGCACCTTTAGAAAGGGTTAGAGTAGACTTATTGCGGCTTATTACATTAGTAAGTGTCTACTTAATGCGACCATGCGACCAAGGGTGTAAAATATTCAACTTTTTCGAAAAATGTCTATTACCGCTTGACTAAGTGACATGGATGTTTTTTCTTATTTTTTTCATAACTGGTATACCTTGGCCTCTCACCCGGTACCAGGTTATCGTTAAGTTCCGGGACACCCTGTATATTTAAAAAAAAACTAGTCGATGTACCACGAAAACGGTCCCGCCTCAGCATAATGACTTTAGAGCCCACGCTGATCTTTATTTTTTGTTGAATCTTTCAGTGTATTTTTTTAGTAACTAAGTAACTAATCCTATAAATGCCAACGACACGTTCGCCTGAGTTGTTGAACGAAATCACAAAACCAAGTAAACGCAAGTAACGCAAGTTATTACGTACGCTCTCAATCTCCCTCTCATTTACATTTTTTTATGCTTTGGTATTCAATATTCAAATTCAAAATACAATTATATATTCTGCAAGAACGCCTCGTGGGCTCTTTTTCATTACAGTGCTTACAAGTACAATGACAACGGCATCATTAATCATGAGGTAAGTGACATGAATATTGAAACAATAGACAGATACTTTATACTTATCATTAGGTATAATTCCATTACGTCATAAGCATTCGAGGCGTTGAATAAATTCAGACTGGACCTAGGAGAGAACAAACATCTCAACATGAGTAGTAACTGAGGCCTTAGCACGGTAGGTTTTATCGCGACGTTTAACGTGACGTTTCAGTACATTTTCGCCGTAAAACGTGACGATAAAACCTATCGTGCTAGCTGGGCTGGCTAGAAATACCTACGCATTTTTTTTTTATAAAGAGATACCAACCTACGTTTTTGGATAAAGAATATTAACCGCATGTTACACTACAACTGTGAAATTGATGGTTATTTAATTTGATTCAGATATTTGAGCTTTATGGTACTATGTGCACAACAGAAATATTAGATTATGCGACTGTTTGTGTCACAAGTAACACTCCACATCTAGATAAGGAAAACAAAATGTGGAGTGTTACTAAATGCGACTGTAGTTTCCTCTCTTAGTTATGTTTATCAACAGAAACTTATTTTACGTTCCAAATTTGTTTGAACAGACTCAAAATACGTAGCGTTAAAAAACAAAAATCAACTCAGTGTCCGTTTTGTGACGACAATTAAGTAGTTATTCAGTTTGTATAAGAGTTAACTTTTTCTTTTTAACTAAACGCATTGAACACGTTATTTAAATGTGAAACTAGTTTATTTTCTCTCAATTTGTATGCTTAATTCCAACACATAATCGCGTCCTGTTCTGCGATGCGATGCCTTCTGCCGTTATATGACGGTCTTAAGCACGACCATGCTACCAGCACGGCTATCACGTGACGGCGCGCAAGCACTCTCGATTTTTCTGGCACTATCCGTCTCTCTCTTATGAGAACACTTAGAACAAGAGGTATAGTGCGAGAAAAATCGAGAGTATGTCGCGGCCGTCTCATGATAGACGTGTGCTGTACAGTGCAAGTGACTTTATCGCTAGAACAGGTAATGGATATGTCAGTTGATCTCTACTAAGAGGGGATAGTACGGTCATGGATTTTAATTGTTGAGCCATTTAAAGCTCACTTTATACAGGACACTTCAAAGCTTAACTATTAAATAACAAAATTAGTTTGACACCTAAATCGCTCAACAATTAAAGTCCGTAACCATACCTATGTCGGGGCAAAGTCAAAGACGTTGATTACGGAGCAGATAATTAATGATTAGGACATCACGGATACTCATAGTAGAAATAAGAAAATAAAAAGAAAAGATTGTAGTTAAAATTGCTAACATGATCGAATTTATGATGAGCATAAAGCGTTCGTTCCTTACTTAGGAAGTATGTAAGTGCAAGTAAGTCAAATTCTTTATGTCCGACATAAACACGATCATGCTAGCTAGGCAGGTTGTTTATTAAAGAAACGGTCATATAGTACATGTCATTGAACAATATTTAAAACGAAGGTAATATCAATTAATGTCATTAAGTACCACATTATTAGTTACTTATTCTAAAATAGCAAACGAAATAGTAATTAGAAGCACTCTATAAGCGCTATGTCCTTTGTACGGCTACTAAATATATCGTCATTATTTGAGAAGATATCGATACTCATACTAATAATGTTGTAAACAAACCTAGGTTGTATGACATTTAGATAAGCTACTGCCAAAATTACTTTCGAGCGCAACCTTTCAGTGCGCCTTCTCAAAGTAACAACGATAGACGCACGGTTTATTAATATATAATGGTCATTAAAAAGCAAACCAATCATACAAATAGGTAAACTTCATAACCTTAAAAGCCTAAAATCAAAATGTAAGCAAGTGCATTATGTATATAATTAATTATGAGGCGAGGCTCGGGTATTGCCGATTCATAGTATTTTCGATATTATTGTCTGCCGAGCAGACCAGGTTGATTAGTGAATTTTTCGCTTCGATTTTCATTTAGATCGTTCGATACAATATGGAACCATTAATTATGCTATTTTACTGGTTGAGAGCTTCACTAGCGAAATTACTTAATGGTTACACGTTTAAAGTAGCCGTCAATAGAATTCGCTAACTATGTAACCAAACCGCCATATTAAATTTGTCTTTCACTATGGCGGTTTGTTTACATAGTTAGCAAATTCCATTGACGGCGAATTTACGTAAAGTTAGCTCAATATCAAAATGGAACCGAAAATCACAAAAATCTGCCTAAGCCTATAACCTCGCCTTGTGGCATATACCTATTTATTTGATTACCTACTACCACTAGTAAACTCTTACAATAATAAATAGAACAGAAAAAAAATCCTACAATAGAACAGGACGGCGGATTATCTCCAGCCAAAAGGTCTGCAATAATCATAAATTTATTCAGTAGATTTTTCATAATTCAATTCATGATTTGCGTCAATAGAATCTATCATCTATCGTGAACGTATTTGAACTATCGTGAGACATATTTAGAATTACGGAATCCGGGGCGTTATTCAGAGGCTCTCGGCCTGAAGAACTCCTGCAGGGCTAGAACCCCCTTGTCGCCCGTAGTGACAATTAATGTGTAACGGCCACACCGATTAATAATTACTTACTATAATTTGAAAATCATGAACTAAACCATATTAAATTGAATGTAATTTATATTATAAAATAGTATCACACGTGAAGTAACTAGGTTGTTACCTCTTCCTGGGTAGATTATTTTTTAACCCCCGACGCAAAGAGAGGGGTGTTACAAGTTTAACGTGTCTGTGTATCTATGTATCTGTCTGTGGTATCGTAGCTCCCAAACGGATGGACAGATTTGAATGAGGGTTTTTTTATTCGAAAGCTTATGTGATCCCGAGTGTTCTTAGCCATGTTTCATGAAAATCTGCTTAGCCGTTTTTGAGATATTTGAAATGAAAGTGTCGGGGGTTTTTCAATTTTTCTAATAATGTGATTGCGTGTTCGCAATCAAATTAAAAATAATCTACTCCGTTGGTGCTGTCAGCAGCTGCAAGTGCTGCAACTATTACAGGATGTAATGTTGAGTTTGCCGCTGATCATGGTCCTATAATACTCAGGACAAGCTAGCAAGCAAGCAAGCAAGGGACGGAAAGGCACCTGATGCAGCTTAATTAAGAACTGGTCTTAAAATGGTTGATGGCTTACCATAAACTACCTACTTAATTGGGCGGGTAATGGTTTCTTTGCCGCAACCTCATACTAAATCAGTTGCGGCAAATTAAATAAAAGTGGAACTATGACAATGACAACGAATGATATTTCCCTTTCACACTTTATTGAGATTTGCTACCATCTCGCTCGGACGTGGTATTAATAATAGCATACAGACATAGCTTGTCCTGAATATTATAGGTCCATGCCACTGATAGATTGGATTTCACGATGCTACAAGTTTCAATTTCGAAAATGTAAGCAGGCAACACAGAGCTATAATCACGAAAATCGAATCCCGAAGTTCGTAGATCTTTATCGCACTTATGGTTTATTACTACTGCTGCTGGCTGCTCGAGCGACCGATACAGATATACGAACTTCGAGATTCGATTTTCGTGGTAGCGCCTCAGGTCAAATGGCAGCACGGCTCTCTCGCACTATCCGTCTCTCTCTTATTAGAAAACTTAGAAAGAGACGGATAGTGCGAGAGAGCTCGCGCGCCGTCTTGTGCTAACCGTGCTGTCGTTATTGGTCTTGCGCCTCAGTGTTGCCAATAGCCTCGTGAAACGGGCTCATAATGTTAATCGATTTGTTATTCTACCCTTAACACCTAAATAAAAGAAGAGTATAAACGCACTGTGCCTACTCAAAACATGTTATTTGTCATCATCATCAGCCGAACGACGCCCACTGCTGGACATAGGACTTCCCAAAGAGTGTCCGGTACTGCGCCACCCGCATCCAGCGGACTCCCGCGACCTTTACCAGGTCATCAGTCCACCTTGTGGGCCTACATAGGCCACACTGAAAGTTTTGCACTCCTGGCTATTCGCACTGATTCCAATTTCGAATTGATTATTTTTTAAAAATATAGACCTTTGTTTATGGAATGTACTAAATATTGGCGGGAAATCGATAGTCATTTGTTTTTTTTTTGTCAGTTCGAAATAAACCGATTGCATTCAAAATGGATTTAACGCGTAAAGATTTTAGAGCTATAATTTTTTGTGATTTTAAAAGTTCTCTTTCTCCGCATGAGTGTAGTACTCGCCTTCAAAATGTATTTGGTGTTGAAGCACCACATCTGAGCACCGTGAGACGTTGGTACGCTGAATTTAATAGGGGCCGTGTTAGTGTCGATGACGAGTTTCGTGAAGGTCGACCGTCAACCGCGGTCACTGAAGAAAACGTTGCTGCTGTGAGACGACTGATAGAAGAAAACCGACGTAAGTGATTACGACGAAATTCGAGGACAATTAGGGATTGGTATGAGTCAAATACAAAAGATTTTACACGAAAATTTAAAAGTCAGGAAACTTTGTTGTCGGTGGATTCCTCATGAACTAACTTCAGGCCAAAAACGGGCACGTGTCGACTGGTGCCAAGAAATGCTGCGGAAATATAAGAACGGATGTTCAAATGGTGTATATAACATCGTAACAGGAGATGAAACATGGATTTATTGTTACGATCCAGAAAAGAAACAACAGTCTAGTGAATGGGTCTTTGAAGGTGACAGTAGGCCAACAAAAATTCAACAAGCCAAAAGCGTTGCCAAACAAATGATCGCTTGTTTTTTTTCAAAAAGTGGCCATGTCTGCACAGTCCTTCTAAATAATAAAAGAACTGTAAATGCCGAGTGGTACACCACAACTTGTTTGCCCACAGTCTTTGAAAAAGTTCGCGAGACACGACCACGAAGCCGCATACTCCTGCATCATGATAATGCGTCCCCCCACACTGCAAAAAAAACAAAAGCGTTTTTTAGTTCAGAAAATGTGGAGACCGTGGCTCATCCGCCTTATAGTCCAGATCTTGCACCCTGTGACTTTTACCTTTTCCCGAAAATCAAGGATTTGATGAGAGGTTTAACATTTAAGACGCCCGAAGATGCAGTGGCGACATTTAACCAACACGTCGAAAACATGCAGTCAAGCGACTGGGTATCATGCTTTGAAAAATGGTTCGAGCGGATGAATAAATGTATAAAATGCAAGGGAGAATATTTTGAGAAGCAGTAAATGTATTAGTTTTGTTTTAAATTGTTTTATTTAAAAATTACGCAAAACTTTCATTGTGGCCCTCGTACCCACGCTGCGCCTTCCGGTACGTGGTCGCACTCGAGAACCTTTCCGCCCCTTTTGATATTTCTAATCGGTACCGTCTGTCAGTGGTCATCAGTAAATTCTAAGTAATCGAAGTTGTAATAGAAATGTGAAGCAGGTGATAAAAGCATGCTTGATATTGCCGGGTTTCTTATTTTTCACATCACCCGATCTTTGCACTCTTTCAAACTGTTCTATTTAGAGAGAGATGGATCTATCTTGCAAGCGATCTTGTGCTAGCAATGCAGATACAACTATAGGGTAATATAATTAACGGCATTATAATGAGGGTTTCCAGAATGTATTATGTCACCAGCTGGCAGCACCGTGGCGAGAGGTCTAGGTGTCAAAATCCACCAATCATATTTTAATCATCATCAATTTGATTGGTGGATTTTGACACCTAGACCTCTCGCCATGGTGCTGCCAGCTGGTGACATAATACATTCTGGAAACCCTCATTTGACAGGTACACGGTTGACTGGCCTACATAAGGCCTGAATCACACTAGAGCGGTGGCGGTCAATAGTAAATTTGTCAAGTTTACTATTGACCTCCGCGGCCAGGCCGCGCCCGTGATGCGGGCTTAGATCATCAGAAATTATGATCTATCGTGGCGCCTTCGAGGTGGTGTGCCAACTTCACCAGAAAATTATCTTACTTGTCTGGCTTAAAGTGACGTTTGCGAAGATTTCGGTGACACATTTAAAGTAAAATAGACGTTTTAACTTGACCGTACCAGAATTATATTGCCAACAACCTTTTCTGGCTATCCTGTCATAGGTATATGGGCATTTACAAATAATTGTGTACCCAATTGGCGTGATACCTAACTCGGTGTCAGTTTTGTGACGCCAATTAAGCATATAATTTATAAGAAAATTAATTACTTTCAGTAACGTGTTTATGCGTATAATTTATTTAAAAAACCGGCCAAGTGGGAGTCGGACTCTATAAATCCGGCAAATAAATCACTTTTTTGTATGGAAGCTCTTTTCTTGTTATTGCGGCAACAGAAATTCATTATCTGTGAAAGTTTCAACTGTCTAACTATCACGGTTCATGACATACAGCCTGGTGACAGACGGACGGACGGAAAGCGGAGCCTTAGTAATAGGGTCCTGTTTTTACCTACCCTTCGGATACGGCGGAACCCTAAAAAGCAAAAAAGTTAATTTTCATACAAACTGAATATCTAGTCGTGTCTTAATTGTCGTCACAAAACTGACACTGAGTTAATTTTTATTTGACGACTCACGCTTACTGAGTACAGTGTACCTAGACAATAATTTAATTTGAAAATGCCCATATCAATATGAGTGGTAGCTATGACCTATGTAAATAAATAAATAAATAAATATTAGGGGACAATCTTACACAAATCGACCTAGTCCCAAACTAAGCAATGCTTGTACTATGGGTACTAGACGACGATAAACATACTTATATAGATAAATAAATACTTAAATACATAGAAAACATCCATGACTAAGGAACAAATATTCGTGCTCATCACACAAATAAATGCCCTTACCGGGATTCGAACCCGGGAGCTCTTGCTTCGTAGGCAGGGTCACTACCAACTAGGCTTAAGCGGTCGTCAAATGTTTGCCAACGCCAACTGTAACATGCATCAATCACAAACGTGGACTTTTAACGTTAGTTTCTAATTAAATATACAACTTTAACACTCTTTCCTTTTGCTCGTTCTCGTACAGCCATTGTCAAAGATATTACTTTTGCACCTTATTCCATTGTTATAAAGTTTAAAACGTACTTATCTTATCACACATACAGGGTGTACCAAAAATGAGGTGTGAACCGATCAAGGGCTCAACAGGTATCGTGTTCTGATAAGAAAAACAGAAAAAAATAATTGACGCGTTTTTTTTTAACTTTAGTATGGAGCGTTGGCCGACTGGGGCGACAAGCTCCATAGAAGCTGTTAAGCCTTTGATCGGTTCATACCCCATTTTTGTTACACTTTGTACTTTTGACATCGACTGTAGTACTTATATCTACAGTTCCCAATTTAATTGGTTCAACAGTCATTTAAATACGGTGCATTATCATGTTTAAGGCATGCTGCATACAATAATAAGATAAATTAAATCATTTGGTGTCTTCTTTTACGACATGGTTCATATAGCTGATCTTGCCAGTTTAATCGGAATCCGAACCCTGGCACTCCTCAGTTTTTCAAACACTGACTTCGGCGATCATCCGACATCCGTATATACCAGGGATCGAAAGGATAATTACCAATGATAATTATCGATTGATGATAACATTAATAACAAAAAATTGCGCTCGTGTTAGTGAACTGTATTCGAAGAATTCGAAAGTGTATTTCCGCACTCGCGTCTAACCGAACGCACGAAGTGTCAACGTGACGTGCCGCGCCGTGGGGATTCCCCTTACAAGAAGAATTCAGGGGCCGTAGACAAGGTTGCAATCGACAAGCGCCAATAGAAAACTAATAAAATGTATGGGAATGACAGATGTTAACGAAAAGTGTTTCGTCGGCATCTGTCATTCCCCTACATTTTATTATTTTCTATTGGCGTTAGCGCTTGTCGATTGTAACCACTACGGCCCCAGTTCGGATTATGCAAAGTTGAGCGAACTCGAATGTCATTGGTTCTTATACTGGTGATAATTATCCGATAATTATCAAGAAGCGAAATTATCTTGATAATTTCGAACCCTCGTATATACCAGGGATACGTTTCAATGATACCTAAATGTTCATAACGACTACCATTATTATTTTTTACAACATTATTTATTTTTATTTCTATTTATTAAGGTTAATGCAATGAATAGTACCTACCTGTACGACCGTATTGTTATTTATCATTATAAATTATTTAATTTTAAATTGACATGTTTCCCATTGTGTATAATCAAATAGTAAATTGCGTATTTTTGTAAACGATCGCTATATCGAAACTAATATAAGATAACCTGTACTTATGTGAAATTTATATAATGAGATTGAATAAACTAAACTAAACTAAACTGAGTAAAATCTGTTGAAACGCTTTAAGGAGTGCCCTCAACACCAACCATTCACGATAATAAATGCATCATCAGTCTTTGTCTTTACCTACTCTAATCCTTCTTTCTAAGTTTAGCGCTGGCGGTCTCCAAGCATTGCTGCCATTGGGTCACTTCCTCTGGGAAGGTCTTCATGGTGTCAGCGGCAGGAACATCCGCCATAGCCGTAGGTAAATCGAGACCCACTATGTGCGTTCGCGAGATAATTACCGCTCGGACAAAATTGTCCTTCAATGTGACGAACTTGTGTTCTAGGAAGATTGTCTTTTCGTCCCAGCATAGCATCTGTAAGTGAAAGAGCTCAGTTGTAATGGACCTGGTAATAGCAATGACACTTGGAGTGGTATTGAAATGTCAAAAAAAGTCAGTTGATGTTATAGACGTTCCGTGGAAAATATGTGTGACTGGGCCCCTATAGCTCAACAACCTGTAACTTGTATCTGAGCATTATCAAAAGTTTGTGTACCCAATTAGCGTGAGTTGTTAAACAAAAATTAACTCTGTGTCAGTTTTGTGAAGAAAATTAAGCAAATTAAAGTAATTATATGAAAATTAGCTGGTTTCGCATTTAAATAACGTGTTAAAGCATATTATTTATAAATAGAAAAGATAAAGTAAACTTATAAAAAACTGAATACTTAACTGTCGTCACAAAACTGACACCGAGTTATTTTTGTTTAACAACTCACGCTAATTGAGTACCTACACGAATTTTAAAGGATGCACACTTAAAAACACACAAAAAGACAAAGAAAGACACTTTAAATTATTAATTGTTATGCTAATTGTTGCTAATGTATTTGCATAACATTTTTTACGTCACACCTGGCCATAATGCGAGATTTACTGCACAGAGAGATAGAAATAGAAACGGATAGAAATAGAGTATGTGACGGCCCGAGCGACGATAATGGCTGCGATACGAAGTCCGCCACTCTTTTTTCCTGAGGACTCCCCCCAGAAAATACGCTTCGACCATGTCCCCTGGACAGCTTAGCGTGATCTCAGTGGAGCCCCGGGTCTCACTGCCACCTATTCGTGACGAAAAGCTATGTCTGATGCTCTCTTGTTTTATTATGGCACACAGGCATTCGCATAACCCTTTCACTGCATTGCGTTACCTTACATACTTCACTTATTCTTATTCAAGCAGAAGTGTCTGCTAACTTTTTTATTAATTAATTCATCATCTAACTTGCAAACCTGTTATTAAAGTATCTGTCAATAAAATTTGTTAGTCTGGTAACTCTGTATAGCCTTCTTTCTGTGTATAGTTTCTATATTCGCCAAATCATTGTGACTAATTTACTATGGAAGAGCGGGACTTCCTGACACTGGTATTGCATACTTACTAGGAAGTCCCAACCTTTATATTATTGGTTTGACCTTTATTGGTGAATAAATGCTTTTTTATTATTATTATTATTATTATTATTTGTTTTGTCTCGTATTTATGTTACTTTTTTCTGCATTTCTTTCTTTCTTTCTAATCCCAAGTACTGGCGTAGGGAGTTGTTTCGCCTTGTTGGTGTGAGTCGCTTCGTTAGTAAGTAGGCTTACTCGCGTCGGCGCTGGCGCTGCTCAATGAGCTGGTGCTGAGGCAGGATGCCGACGTGTTTGCAGACAAGTGGCAGACCGTGCTTAGGTACTAAAATAAGTGCGTTGTACATTTAGTTAGTGCTATTTTTTATTTGTTTGTGTAGTGTCATGTTTTTTGTTATTTTTAAGTCCTAACATTGTAGGTGCTTTGGTAGCACTACTGCAAGCTTATTATGTAAATTATTAAATAAATACGTGCACCGTTTAACCTTGACAATGGGCTATCTCATTAACCCCGCCGCCGCCGCCCGCGCGGCGAACAGCGGGCAGCGTCGGCGCCCCGCGCGTCCGTACTGATCTGTATCTCCGCTTTAAAATAATATTACCATTGGAATACTAACCTTGGTCTCGACTTTGTAAAGATGGAATATTCCAAGGGGCCTCCTGTAGCGAATAGTGCTGGCACCCATGAGGGCAGCGCCCTTCACAGCCGCGAGCTTGTCGTAAAGGCCAGTGCGGTCATAGAAATGGATCCTAGAAAAGTCCAGTGCTCGGACGTAACGTGCGTTGTTCATGTGCGTGAAGAAGATGTCCACGTCTCGGGTGGTGCAGATACCTACAAACAAAGAGCAATCGCCATTTTGTGTAAGTCCGTACGTAATAATAATAGGGAGACAGGAGGCGTTTCTAGCCGATGTATCGGTCGTGTGCAATCATTACCGTAGCGCTGTCTAGCACCCCCTAGCGCGGCGTTAGCGTGCCCGGTGAGTGACACTCGGCGCCCCGTAGGGCCTTGCTTGTGGAATATCATAACATATGTATCTATATAAGGTATACCCATTTGTATCTAAATAAGGCTCTCGGATAAAGCAAAAAGGAGACGCTACACAAGCGAAATCGGCAGGACTGCCGAGCACGGTCACAGAAAATCTAGTATGGAATGATCTTGATTTGGCCGGCTGCCGTGCTTCCGACATCACGCGGCGGCCTGCATGCAGTCCTGCCGATATCGGCCCTGTAGCGTCTCCTATAGGAAGGACCTCTTGGTCAACTACTTAAGCACTTTGCCATTTAAATTGTGTAACTAATATTGTCCTGTAACTAAGTGGACGTCTTTCCGCTGATATGACGATGATGAAGTGGAAATTCGAAAAAAGAACATCAAAATGGTGAAATAAGTATGATCAAAAGATACAAATGTACTATAACGACCCGAATGTTTCACTAAACTGTATGAAGAAACCAATTGACGTCTATTGTTGTTTATTAAAATTTAAGGGGCGTTTTCAACCCTCCCGAGATATGTCTGACACTGATTATAATTTTTGACTTTCGTAGTGTTTTATTTGCATTTGCTCCTCACATTTGTCGTCCAGAAACTTGGTCCTCAAAAAATAACTTTGATTCGACACTAGTATATGCATGCCATTGCCAATATACCCCTTTTGTAGTCACTATATTGGCATTGGTAGATCTCAGAGAAAAGTTTATTTGATGCCCACCCTTTGGACAGGGACTTAGTGGCAAAACCGACTCGGATCGCGGATAGGTTAGAAGATCGAACTTATTTTTTTTTATAAAAGAGCGGAAAACTTACAACTAAGAAAAACATAGGCTCAAATTACTAAAATCTTAATACCTAATGATTAAGCTTTCGGTATTTTGAATATAAGTAAAAAAAATGGTGTGCAAGTTTTGGCGGTGTATTGTTTCGTTTTGTATGTATTAGTGTCATCATTACAGTTTTGTCTTTGTATGAAAGCGTGCGGAGCTTCCCCCCCCCCCCCGCAAGAAGCGAGCGACAGAACTATTTGACCGTAATATTCATAGCTAAGGATCCCTTCCGCTAGGAAGGCCGTGTTGCTCGGTTATTTAACGTAAATTTTAAACATTGCTATACGTAGCCGTTTTAAGCTTACGGTATTTTGAATTTAGGTGAAAAAACCATTAGGTATTTAGATTTTAGGGATTTTGAACGTAAGTTATTTACAGTTAGTTATTTTTATTTTAGACATTGCCAGACGTAGCCATTTTGAACTTTTCGGTATTTTGAATTTAGGTGAAAAAACCATTAGGTATTTAGATTTAAGGGATTTTGAACGTAGGTTATTTAACGTTCGTTTTTTTGTAATTTTATACATTCTGATACGTACACGTTTAATTACTTTAAATACCGACTAACCTAACGGTATAGTAACGGTGGTCCGACTTTTTATTTTACACCCGTTGGTCAGCCAACCGTGTCCATAACCAAGTAAAGCAATACGTCATGTCATGTCAAACCTCAACTATACATACAATGACCAACCTAGCTAGAATGATCGCAGTTATGTCGGTCCCTTACTAGCAAGTATGTTAGTGCGAGAGGCATAAACGCGATCAAACTAAGCAGTCTCGAGGCCACGCATCGCTACGCCGTAGCGCGTGGCAGCGTTTTTCTGCTTTGTAGCGGAAATCGTTCGTAGAAGCCTCAGACCAAGAAAAAATATTGACGGAGCATGATAAATTGATGGACAGCCTAGTGACGCCGATTTTCAACCAAGCCTCTCTTCAGCACGTGTCGCAATGCTGTCAAGGTCACCTATTTCAAGTTTTGTGCAGTTTCATTTGTTTTTGTGTGCGTGAGCGTGTGCTAAACTTATTCCGCACTAGGTAGTTCGTAATGCTCTTCTATCTTTTTTCTTGGTCTGTGGTAAAAGTATTGACTCAACTCACATACGAGTCATTGGACTTGAATGGGCAGCAATAAAAAATATCCAGCAGTTATCTACGCGTTTGGTGCAAACATACATCCAAACTTTATCTTTGTAGACAGTGAAGTTATTAGTTTCTAGATGACTCAAAGTTTTCGCGACAGGTTAAAAACGACCGGCGCGGCGCGCCGGGATACGCATGCGCCAAATTAACCATACAA
Organism: Epinotia bilunana; assembly: GCA_947049275.1. Lineage (NCBI taxonomy): Eukaryota > Metazoa > Arthropoda > Insecta > Lepidoptera > Tortricidae > Epinotia > Epinotia bilunana. Next base: position 23,644,099 of record OX346259.1, on the reverse strand, counting down.
AAATGAGAATATGCTTTATTAAGATGCAAATGGGTCTCAAAAAGTGATATTACAAATACTATGAATAGTATCAATTACCTATGTAAAGAAACAAGATCCATAGGTACTTAATACAAATTTGAATGAAACGTACAGTTTCACCATAGTTTCAGCGAGCCGCAAGAACGAAAAATCAATAAGTGGTAGAATATTTACCGCTAACGTCCTCGGTTGAGTTATTTTTTAAGTTTTAAAGGGTGTGAAAACCAGTTGGTTTACGTAAATAACGAAAATTTAGCATTTGGTTACAGGTTTTATTACTTATTCTATTTTGTCACGGTATTTCCTAACGTAACCTATAATCTTTTTCGTATCAGTCAATGCTTAACAACCATTGATATTCGCTTAGTTAGCCAAATGTTGGATTATTTATTTTGTAATGATTTCATCTACTTACCGTAGAGAACTGTGGTTTCGTTTATTTTATATCTCCTCTGAAACAGTCTTCCGAAATATATAACTCCTATGGCTCGGACATAGTAACTCACGTCCCAAAATAAAAACAAAATAACAACAATTGTTATGATTACGCAATACATTTTACTGTATTACTGTATTGGGAAATATATTATTTAAAATATGTACAAGCTTGCCGCGCGACTTGCAAGTTGACTTGACACTAGCACAGAGTAGTAAAACATTCTGACCAAATTCTGACACGAGCAAGCAATTTTTAACAGCTGACAGACTCAAGGTCATCTGCGTGGAAATAGAAAAAAATATCGCTATCTAGAATACCTACCTTTGCCCACCCTTTTTCCTAATCCAATATAATACTATGTATAAAAGATAATGTTTTTATAGTAATTATACGCAGCCTAGGCCATATTTGTAAGGCTATGTATAGATAAGCTATATAATTTGAGCCTTTTTTGTATTTTTTTCAACGTAATTTACAATTACTACAAAATACGTGTAATTCTTTGAGAACACAATAATAATAAAACAATAGAATAGGAATTCACAAAGTTAAGAAAGAGTTATGAAGATGAGCTAACGTGTTTTGATTCAAAACGTACTCCGATTCTGAACGAATGCAGCTGTCAATGTCAGCCGGTCGGTAACGACAAATGTCATCATTGGTTGGTCATATATTGTATAAATTGTATTTCAATTTCAGTCTATATATTCATAGTACTGCGATCACTGTATTTAAATTGATGACATAATTTTAAAATGCACCACTGATTGTAATTATATACTTCTCTGAACAGCTTTACCCGATGTAAATAGTATTGTTACGTAAATAACAGTTTCCATGTCTTCAACTGGTTCCAAACTAGTTCTGGGGCTATCGTGCGCAATATCGTTAGGCATAGTGAGTTATGTGCACATAAAACAACAATATGACAGGTAAGTGTTTTGTCAATAAAGATGCGTACCTACAATTTCTTTTTTTGGTTTATGAAATTTTCTTTTTAAGAAGATAGATACTCATGTAAACGATTTTTCTGTGTATAATTTAACTAAGTGCAGGCCTATCCCACTGTCATTTTGGTTGCTTATCTATGGTAACCTCTGTAGAGGTCTAGCTAGGGCTGTACACAGTGTGTCGCACACTAATGATGTTTCACATATATAATCCGTTGTACATCTTAACAACATAATTTCATTGATCACACTTTTTTCTAACATGACGAAATAAGTAATCCCATTGGAATTGGTTTTGCAGTTCATAAACTGCTTTGTAAAACTTAATCTGCATTCATGTATTTTTTTACTTTATCCTTAATTCCCGGCTAACATATTTTTTTATTATCATATAATATTATTATTTCCGATATGGATGATTATTTCGATAACAAACATAGAATCTAAAACAATTATAATTTTGAATGTTGACCGTCTACAACCCTATCCCACTCTATAAATTTCTTTTTTGCCAAAAAATTACAGCTAACTCAAACTAACTTAAACACGAAATGCGGACATACGCAACAAAACAAAAATCAAAGATGCACTAAAACACGCCATGACACTGAAATGGAAGTGGGCAGAACACATAGCAAAATACCAGGATAACATATGGACACTGCAATGTTGTAAACAGCTGGTAAACACTGGAAGCCCCAGCCCAAGACAGACATGGAATAAGATGGAGGAGGCTTTCTACCCTATAGGGACGATACAATAAAACGTATATCAATTACTTTAAAAAATATATCAAAAAAATGTATAGTTTTATATTTTACATTTTATATAATTATTGTACAAACCTAGTCTAAGAAGAACATTGAATAAAGAGAATAATAATAAGAAGAAATATGAATAAAGAGATAATAATATAAAAACATCCTAATTAAATAGGTATATTAGAAAATGATGTCTTGCCTTCCGGCATAGCCCTCCTCTAAAGATTTCCATTCTTTTCTCTGTTGCTCTTTCCATATGTTTCCTCCTACTATTCTAAGGTCATCCTCCCGTCTCCGAACCTGTCTACCTCGTTTCCTTTTTCCTTCTCTTGTACCATTTTAATATTTGTTTTGTCCATTTACCTTTTTTGTCTCTAAATATATCTGTACCTTTAGGTACTACTAATTATTCTGTGCTAAGACTGACACTTAGACATTTGTAACAACAATGAAGCATATAATTTAGGTGAAAATTAACTAGTTTCACATTAAAGTAACATGTTTATGTATATTATTTGTAAAAAGAAATGAAAAAAGGTAATTTTTATACAAACTGAACACTTCATTGTAGTCGCATAACTTTCACTGAGTTAATTTATGTTGGACAACTCGCACAAATTAGTTAAAGTCTGCTACTGAATGTAGCAATAGCTTGTATTCTAGATATTAGGTATTGCTACATTAGCTAGATACAAGTATAGTAGTTTTATCTCATGAACACAAGTTGTCAACAACAAGTACACACTGTGTGCATAAGCTCCGAACAGCTGTTTACTTTTAAATATTTTTTTTCGCAATAGTAACATGTGTCATGGATATGCAATTCCCCATACAATTATGCTATGATGACCTTCATCAGAAACAACATTAACCCTTTTTCAGGTCGGCCTGGTAGGTAGTAGGTAACCACATACTGCCTGAATGAGACTGACATTTCATAGTCTTTTTAAAACTGCCATCCCAAAAAATGGTTATACTATACCATAAGTAAAAAAAAGGAAATTAAATTGGAACTTTTTGTCGATTTGGTTTCCATGTGTTATCTAGAGAAGTTTTTCTTTATATTCATTAATTTCTTCTTTATTATTACAGGGAAAAAATGCATGAAGGCGTGCTTAAAGATGTAGACCGACAACAAAGACGGAAAATTGAAAACCTCTACATGCTCGAGAAACAGAATGAACTCACCAAACAATTAAAAAAGGACTTAAATAATACTTAACCATGTAAATAAAACTTAAGTGTTACCTTATATTTTTTATTTCCTAATGAAATACTTATAATTAGAATTTAGACTAAATAAAAGCATATAATATATCTACTTTTGGTTTTCTTTCAACCAATGCTCCAGCATGACATCTTTGAGGTTTAAGTTGATGCCAGTCGGATACTTTTTATCTGCATGTTCCACAAATCCGTCGACCCGTAGTTTCTCTTTGGCAACGGCAGCTAGTGATTCAAAAGTCCGAGGTTCCCAAGAGGCTAGGTTGGAAAGTGACTTGCGGTCCAACACAATATTGGCTCGGTCCAGGCCCTCTTTCAGCTGGAACTGAGTAATGTTTTGTTGCTCGCACGCCGCAGTGATTCTCGTGTTCCACAAGTCTTTCATGTCCTGCTTCTTCAGTTCTCGCGCCTTTGTTGCGTACGCGAGCGCGCGGTGAACGTTGCGCACAGCGACTGTATAACAGTTTCTCCTACGACCAATGTAGTGTGCAGCTAGCCTAAAAATCCTCCTTTTCCGCCAGAACTCATCAGGTCCTCGGGCCCGTATTAAATTTGCAACAGTGAGAAATACCATTGCGACCTGTGAATAAACACATTTTTAGAGACGATATATGATCAAAAATAAGCTGATCTCTTTCTAAATATTTGTATCCCTGTAAATCACAAATGGTTTAGTGTACCTTTGTTATTACGATAATTTAATTCTGCTTGTTAAAATCCTTGTAGATCTTATAATTCTAACTGTAACAAGTAATAACCTAAAATGTTCTTATTGCTTGACAGCTCAAAGACGTATTTTTAGGTGGGTTAAGGCGTATTTGCAAACAACGTTTCATTATTAACTCACGTTTAAATTATCATTAATATTATTAAAATGAAGTAATTTAATGAGACATAAATATTCAACACTGAAATACCAATGAGGCATAGCAAATGAAGAAAATATGGTTGGTGTAATGGAAAAAAGGCACGTAGTTTAAAATACCTAGTGTATTTTCACGTAAGGTGAAGCTCGCACACCTGACCCCATAGCACACTAAGTTTTATGTCGGACATAAAGCATTCGTCCCTTTCTGGCAAATATGTGAATGCGAGAGGGACAAATGCTTTATGTCCGACATAAAACTTAGTGTGCTAGGGGGTCTGATGCGATGCTACGTGAGATGACATGCATCAACCGTCATCTTTTTAATTCATACAATGCGAGTGACTACGTGCCGTGCCGCGACTTGGCAATAGGTAGTGCAAGCACACCATAGTGCGAGAAAAATCTAGAGCTCGCGCGCCGTCTTGTGATATCCGTGCAGTAGGGTCTACGAAAATTGTTGACACTATATGACGACCTTCGAAGCCTAGTTGGTAGTGACCCTGCCTACGAAGCCGATGGTCCCGGGTTTGAATCCCGGTAAAGGCCTTTATTTGTGTGATGAGAAGGAATGTTTGTTCCTGAGTCATGGATATGTTCTATGTATTTAAGTATTTATTTATCTACACAAGTATGTTTATCGTCGTCTAGTAGGTACCCATAGTACAAGCTTTGCTTAGTTTGGCACTAGGTCGATTTGTGTAAGATTGCTTCCAAATATTTATACGTACTGTAAACAAAATACTGCGTCTGAAATTTAGGTAGCTTTAGCGCTATTCTCTTCCCACTAGTCTATTAGGCGAGTCCAAGTTATCTTCGTCGCTGTCCTCCGATACCGACTCGGGCGAGCCGCTCGAGTCAAAGTTAGGATTCACATTGAGGAGATGCTTGACGTCGTACACATGAGATTTTCTTTTTTTCCCTTTCGCCCCTTTTGGTGCTGCTCTACTCTTCTTTATGGACAAAAACAAAACTAAACCCTAAGCGAAATGAAAATCAGCATTAGGTTTGTTTATTAACTACAACTACCTACTCGTAAAAAATACAGTCATATATTTTGTGATTGAGATGTGAGATTTTTGCATGGACTGAGGCACTTGCCCCACGCCGCCGGCGAGTACGAGATGAGCTATCGGCGATTTTCTCGCCCAAGAAACGAACAAAAGATAATCGCTCCCGTGTAAATAAAAGAGACATATATATTTATAGTTCATCGCTGGCTGTTCACACTGCCGGTGAGGACTCTCTCTTCACTAGTTGATCGCAACGATAAAAGCTATCAACGAGAAAATCGCCGATAGCTCATCGCTTACTCGCCGGCGGTGGGACCAGTGGCTGAGGCGCGAAAAGTATCGACACTTTCGTCCGTCACCAGTGCCGCGCGACTACAGGGCTAAATCAGCTTGAAATAACCCAAGACCAAACAAACCCTAGTACAAAAGTGCATGTTGATGGTTAAATAACAATACAATACAATACAACAAATACTCTTTATTGCACACCTCACACAAACAAAGCAGTTAAAAAGAAAAACAATACAATAACATGTAGGTAGAGGTAGACAACAGGCGGTCTTATCGCTGAAGAGCGATCTCTTCCAGACACCAAAGGTTGTATATTGATTGTATATATCGGAGAAAGAGATAAAACTAGATTATGTAGTAGGTGGTGCAGAGATTATAATAAGCCAAAAATCAAAATAATTATATTACTGCACGTACATAAATAGCTCTATATAAAAACATACATACACAATCATACATATATACAAATAACACAAATAAAAATATATAATACATAAACAGTCAGCCAATAATAATAATAATAGTAAGACAATCAGGGTTAGGGGAAAGACAAATAATGTTCTTTAAGAAGAGATTTGAAGTTGCCGATAGATTTAGCTTGTCTAAATAACGTGTTCAAGAAACCCCTTGCAACTTATATCAAACGTTCATCACATTGTAGGTGAATTAGATGATCTAGGCATACGAACAAGAATACTATTAAAAAACAAGTAGCTACCTGAACGAAGAAAACCGAGGCAAACATCACCCACTGAACTATCAGCGCAGACATAACAACGCTGTAAACCACTTGTTTGCATCCACTCATATATATCGAATTCGTCCCCATCTCCTCCAAATAGTTTGATATACACGATCCAGTTTTACAGCAACTAAAATAGAAAGCTGCATAGATTGTGGGTACATCGCGGCGACGAACGCCAAAAAACAGGGACACATTGTTTGTTAGAATGGGAGATGAAATAGATGAATGTTTATTGACACATGCATCCAGCAGGCGGGATGGAGAGAGATAGCCACCATTTGCTGTACTTTGGTACAGCAAATGGTGGCTTTGGCGTTTGCGCCAAAGCCACATACACATACCTCTCATTCTAACAGATAGATACCCCATTTGCTGGCATTCGTAAGCTCAACTTAGGTATATCTATGCGTTTAAAGCAGGTGAACAGAAGTCGACATTGTCACCAACAACGGTCTCAGTAACAGAGAAGTTCGATATCCCTTTCCTTGGGGTATTATTAGGCTAGCGTAATGGTGGCCATATACGCTACGAGAAATCGTTACGATCAGACTGTACAGTTCGAACGGTACCGGTAAATCGCTACATGTATGTTATAAAACTGTACAGTTTCGTAAACACACATGTAGCGATAAATCGGTACCGTTCGAACTGTACAGTCTGATCGTAACGATTTCTCTTAGCGTATATGACCACCATAAGGAAGAGATAGAATGAGTGTCTCTCTCGTTACTCTTCAGTGATTAACCAGATTGTTCTAGGATGGGGATTGCAGCGCAACAAGAGTTCAATTTTTGAGTATTGACGGCAATGATGTAAAATATTGACGGTGTGGTATCGGCCGCGGGCGCCGGGCTTCGCCTCCCTCGCGTCGCCCGCGCCCCGGTATCGTCTGACCTGCGATCCCGCCGCGTGCCGCGCAGGCGTGGACTGAGTAAAGAGTTAAGTCACAGTATAGGGACAGTAGATAAACTTCGAACAAAGGTACAGCGCAAGGCTGCACACATGCGCGCGTGTTCGGTACGCACACACACATAGCCTTCGGGAATGATGGAGAATGCTTCAATCGGGGCCGCGCCGTTGCGATGTTCGCTCGTTCTCACTCGCTACGTCAAAGGAAGCCGCCTCGTAGGTATGAAGACAGCGAGCCGCCAGCGCCACGATATCAAAAGGAGCCGAATAGGCTTGTAACTAAGCACCTCCCAACCTAGTGCAGTTTAGCAACTATTATACTTACTAGGAAATATTTTAGGCATAGTATAGTGGTATTAAAATCTATAATATTATTAATTTGTGTATACATTTTTGTCTATTAAACTGCATACTAATACTTTGCATACTTAAAAGCAAAATTAGTATTATAGGTATGCCAAGCCACCAACTTGACACAGCCCTGCGCATCGAGCGAAAGTAGGTAACGAACGCTCCTAAACGGCCTCAGATTACCTACTGTATTATTCTTCTATACTGTGGTTAACTGGTCTGCCTAATAAGTACTATTGTACCTACGTATGTTGTTTGCTGCGCTCTAAGTACTAACCTTAGTGGTACGCTATCGGTAACGAATGAATCCCCCTTAGCGCGCCGTTGTACATTACTAGAGGGGTCCAACTCGTAATCCCGTGTGTGGTCATACCAGTCATGATTAAACCAATCCGAGTAGGAATCGAGCTGAAATCAGATTATAATGAGTATAGGTCTATCTTTCCCAATTATAAAGATTCCCATGTCTTACAAAGAGTACAAAGAGTAAGAGAACAGAGTCAGGAGCATTTGTGTCTTGCAAAATACGCCAAAGTTTATATGAACTGACTGCTATTCCAATTATATTCTAATCGTGGTTTGACAATACTCCACTCGCACTTAAATAGTTCGATTATGTGTAAAACAAGGTTCGCGAACCACTATTATTCTATGGCAGCGATTACGGCATTGGACAGGGAAGTGAGTGTCGGAGGCCATGATCCATATGGATCGTTGCGCCACAGCAGTAAGTAAGTAAAGCGATTACACACTGATTATTATTACAAGATCTTGATAGCAATTTTATCGCGATATTCAAAAATCCATACTAATATTATAAATGCGAAACTGTGTCTGTCTGTCTGTCTGTTTGTTACCTCTTCACGCTTAAACCACTGAACCAATTAAATATAGAGATAGTTTGAGTCCCGGGAAAGGGCATGGGATCGTTTTTATCACGGAAATCATCCCCATGAAATGGAGGTGTGAAAGTTTGTATGGAGCTACGATATAAACAAGTACCACGCGGACCTAGTCGCGGGTAGAAGCTAGTGTTATTACGACTGCGCCGTGCCTTCACCTTTACACCGTCTCTGTTAATTCACGCCTTAGGCTATTATTGCTACGCACCCCGCAACATTTTATAGTCCACTGTAAAGTATCAATAAGGTGTTTGTATTTAGGATTAACCCTGTAATTCCGCATGCCTTCAATAATAGCGTTTTTGATGCACGCCCTGCATATCCAGATCTTGTATGTGCATAGACAAGCACCTAGAAAGTTTACTACGACTACCGTCGCCATGCAGGTCCAGAGTGGGGAACAAAACACGTTTTGGTTGGGGCTGTAACAGAAGGGTTAAGGATGAGCGCAAGTAATAGGGGTGTCAACTCATGCTTAATGGATAGTAAACCAACAAACTATTGTAAGAAAGTATAAATTAAAAAATATACCTAATTAAAATCATAAACTGTGACGTGAATTAGTATGGAGCGTTTCGGCTGAACCGGCGAGGCCAATCGAGCGCCAATCTTTTGACTAAAATTTATGGGTAACATTTGTGCCTCTCCAAAACCTGGTTCGAATGGCATCTTATATTTTTTTTAGCTCAAACCCCCTATTGTTTCAAATTGTATTCCAAATCGGTTCTGCGCCAACCGCATCCAGCGCACTCCCGCGATCTTTCCCAAGGTCATCAGTCCACCTTGCGGTGGGTCTACCCACGCTGCACCAGCCGGTACGTGACCGCCACACGAGAACCTTTCCGCCGCTACCGCAATCCAGCAGTGGACCTCTTTCGGCTGATATTATGATGACAAATGAAGATGTCTCATGGAAAGCAACTTGAAAATAGGCACAATGGCAACTGTGTGAAAACTGAAACGCTTCTATATTAACGCTCTTATACGTTACTACGTGTTTTTGACAATTTCCGTTAATTACAAGGCATAGTTTAGATCAAATAAACTTAATTTCTCCAAGACAGTAATATCTTAACTCTTACTGTTATCAAGATATTAAATATTTTCATTTAATCAGTTTTGTAGATTTTACCAGTGTAAATGGCTCTTAACTCCCTAGTAGCATTTTAAGTTGGCCCCACGTTGGGCCATTGATCACCGAGTTGGCCCAACGAAATGCCAACGAAAATGCTGCTAGGGCTGTAACGTCATAACGGCTTTTTAAATTTAATGACAATAACCGTTAATGCTACATTAAACATTATATTATTTGTAATAAAAAAAAATGCAGGCCTAAAACGCGTCCGCTCCAAAATTAGGGCCTTAAGGAGACGCTACACGAGCGAAATCGGCAGGACTGCCAAGCAAGGTCACAGATAATCTAGTATCTATGGAGTGAGCTTGATTCGGCTGACCGCCGTGCTCCCGACACGTATCCACATGGGCCGAATCACGCGGCGGCCTGCAGTCCTGTCGATATCGGCCCGTGTAGCGTCTCCTTTAGATTTCACTTATTTGAGGCCTCAGTTTACTTTAATCTTTGGCCTCAGCCGTCCATTAGGGTAATCTGAGACCTCGTTTACCTAGTCTTACTTAAATGTAAGTTGAATTTTACTGACTCAATTTTCTCGCCTCTGGATATAGCGTTCATCAGGGCTATATTGGTGGGCAACATGAGAAGTCCTGAGAGGAGCGACAGGCATAGTATTAGGTCCAAATGGAGCATTTGTACTATTACTGAGGAACCTGCAATCAAATACAAATAGGTATGTAGGCTGCAAGGTCCTTATCTTCCGGATTTTTGTGCGCGGCTATACAGTCAGTGTCTATGATACATGTATACACTTTTCGACCTTAATCTATAAGCAATAAGGTCCTAGAATGAATACATGTTTATGACGCTGACTATACTTACGTGTGCGTGCGTTTGTAACTATGCAGAGGGCCTACCGCGAAACGAAAACGAACTTCGTATGTGGATCTCCGTCTCTGTTGCACTTGCTAGTTCGAGCGACAGAGATGGAGATACTCGAACGAAGTTCGTTTTCACTTCGCGGTAGCCCCTCAGACCCCCTAGCACACTAAGTTTTATGTCGGACATAAAGCAAATATGCGAGTTCGAGAGGGACAAATGTTTTATGTCCGACATAAAACTTAGGGTCAGGTTTGATTAGTGTGGGTGACACGGCGGTCGTCATTGCAGGCGCACGCACTCACGCATCGGCAGTAACAAGCGCAAAGATGAATGAAACTATCTGTACCAGTAAACTCGGGACAGATTGCTTCAAAACTGGTGCAAATTTGTAAGGCACCGTTTACAGCTCTACAGCGGCACATGCTACACGTGTTCTTGTAAAGGGTCTCGCATTCGTACGTAGCGTGCGCCGGTGTGGGCTTCCTCCTTTAATATACTTACAGAGAAGTAGCGCCACGGAACACATTAAAGTCGTCAATGACGCCAGCCATAAGTACCAGACCCCCCAAACTACGATCGGACTGTTGGGTCCGCGGGTCTTAGGTACACACACACAACACTGCATTGTTTCATTAATTAATTCAAATATCTAAGTAATCTTTTACACAAATCAACTTGACAGATAATATTGAATTGTTGTCATAGACTACTAAATGTGAATGTTTCTCTTTAAGGCGGTGCATTGGAAATTATCGCGTGCTTTGAAATGCCGTTCTGACTAGGTTAAGAAACAATAAGGTCTGACTATATGATTGTTTGTCTGATTCAATCGATACATGATTGCCTAAAATTTCCTAGATAGAAAAAAAATCCATTTGGGTCTTTATTTTCCTTTTTTTACTCAGCCTACTCAAACAATACATTATTTTACGACACAATCAAGTTAATACTATAGTATTTTACCTCATCTAAAATCTCACTTAATGAAATATAAATAAGGCTTCACTTTTTTTCATATTATGTTTGTATTTAGTCTTTATGGTTAGAACTATTCAAATGCATATAGATCACTAAGTTAGGTATTTATCGAGATTTGTCCAAAAAAGCCATTACCGAAGAGTATTGCATCTCTTTTTCTCGTGCGCGGAAAGCATAAGCGTGTCTCTGTCTAGGGGGCGTGATCGACTCGAATGAAGCCGTCCCCTTAAGGCTGATTTCCGCGACCGAATTCCGCCGCTGAATTCTGCTTAGCTGATTCCGACCGCAGATGTTTAAAATCTATGGCCCGGACATATTCTTTTAAGGAATTCGTCCGTCTATCTTTGGTAGGGCCGTAGATTTTGTATGGAGCAGCTGCAATCAGAATCATCCCAGCGGAATTCGATGACTGAATCCCTCGCCCTAATTGAATGTTGTAGAAAAGAGGTAGGTATGTACAAATATACCTGCATGTACCTGCGTATGTTCTTGCAAATAAATAAATACAAATACAAATATCGTTGTACTATCGACAACACAGCTAACTGACCATCGGTGCACCTTAAGTGCATTGTAATAAGGTTCTATATAAACACAGGATGGTCAGTTAACAGTGTTGTCGTTTGTACATTGATCTTGCAGATCGGAACCCGTGGAAATAAATTGTATGTTTATTAATTAATAAATGATATGACATGATATGATATAATGGATGACAGACTGGCTGGTATGACTCTTGGTGGATGTTTGAAGAGAATGTGAATTCCAAACGATAATGTAAACAAATTCGATTGACAAACGTAGTGGTTATATTCTCTTTGTACAATTCTGTCGAATAATTATTGTTGTCAGTGAAGACTGTAAAATATTGGTTATTTGATTTACGTTTTATATTGTACTAGCTACTTCCCACGACATCGTACGCGTATACAGGGCGTCCCAAACTTATGGGACATGAAGGGGAAGTACCTTAAATATCGTAGATAGTGAATTTTGCTCAAAGAAGACTTTATGTTATTTTTAAAAGTTAGTAATTCTGCATTCATAGATTTTCTAAAAATTACTTGCTTCGTCTGGGAATCGAACCGACTAAAATGTGAAAAAAAAATCACCCTTTTTTATGATGCCAATCGAAAGAACAGCTAAAAAATAATAACTCAGCTTAAGTAACATAGTATTTTAAAATAAAGGAACACCATAAAATGATTGAGTCAAATTTCAAGAAAGTTATTTATTGCCGAAGACGACGTTCGAAAAGTAGCAATATTATCATTCCAAAGATAGCATTGATTATTCGTAAATAAGTACCCACTTCATAAAATAGGTACTGGCATAAGTTTTCCTTATTATAAGTGCACGTGTGGATAAAATGATAATTTGATAAAACTTAGTATTTCAATACGTCCTCTGTAAGCTAGACAGAAGGCAAATTTAAAACAAAAATAAATAATTGTTAAAAAAAAAAAAATATATTTAGAAAATCTATGAATGTAGAATTACTAACTTTTAAAAATAACATAAAGTCTTCTTTGAGCAAAATTCACTATCTACGATATTTAAGGTACTTCCCCTTCATGTCCCATAAGTTTGGGACGCCCTGTATATAGTCTATGTTCTATTCTGATTGTCTAAGATATATTACTGGAAAGACTGGCGTCACTCCTGTCAGCTGTCGAATCTGACGTGTTCTGCATCACTATAGGTGAAAAACTTAAGGAAAGGACCTGTTGTATGTAGTAGTGGCGTATTCGAATAGACAAGACATGTTTAAAATTAGAACACAAACAAAACAAATGTCTATTCGCACACATTACTCACACATACAACAGGTGACTTACTTAAGTTTTTCACCTATATCGAACATGAACCTAGATTACTCTGGACAGGTTATGGTAATAATACCACGTGCGAGCGAGCTGGCAGCATACAAATCTCGATAAGTGTGACAGAAAGGGAAATATCATTCATTGTCCTTGTCATAGACCCATTTTTTTTTTTTGCCACAACTGATTTAGTATGAAGTTGTGGCACATAAACCATTACCCGTCCAAATTAAGTAGGTTGTTTATGGCAAGTCAGCAGCCTTTTTATAAGAACAGTTCTTAATTTAGCTGCATAGGAGGCTTTCCGTCCCTCACTGTGGCATCACGTACAGCCTGTCCAGAGTATTCTAGGTTCATGCTATCGAAGTTTCATCCCTCCTCTCTCGGGCTAAAATTTTATTGTTCGCAAATCCATACTAATTACTGACCCATATATGGGTCAGCGGGAGAGGAGCGGTATCAGTTGCATAAATAATAACTTCCAAACAACTCTCTCTATTGCCGTGTCTTCCTCTTCTACAAAAGGTTCGTAAAAATATGGTCAGTAGTTTTTGCGTGATTGAGTAACAAACATCTAAACTTTCACATTTATAATATTAATGGGATTATAGTTGAATGGGTTTAAGAGTCCGCAGTAAGCTCTGCCGAATTTCACCTTCCCATACAAACGTAGTTACGCTCTCATTTTAAAACTACGTGTTGGATTGTGACGAAACTTTGCATATACAATGACATGAGGTATATCTATGTCTATAATTAGTTTATATGGTTCCAGTTTATAAAACAAACAAAATACAACAAAAACAAGATTTGTATGAAAAACTTAAATTCGCTGTATTTTTTTTACTATGGTATCTGAAGCTACATAAACTAATTATAGACATACCTCACAGATATACCTCATGTCATTGTATATGCAAAGTTACAATCCAACGCGTAGTTTTAAAATGAGAGCGTAACTACGTTTGTGTGGAGAATCGAGCTTACTGCGGACTCTTAAATTAAAGTATTGTATATTTATCAATATCAGTTTAATGAGTGGTAGAAGGTATTATCCACCACAATTATGGGCCCGCGACACATACAAACAGAATTCATGGGTAATGGTGAAAAAACGCAACGCATGTCCTTTTTTTATGGAGTAAGTGCTACCAGAATCATGTAGCGGAATTTGGTCGCGGAATTTAGGTTGTATGTGGCGAGCCTAATGCTAAAATGAAGACCAAAATATGGAATAAAAAATATATTTTCAAAACATTCGGGTAAATACAGTACCAACAATATATTTGTCCTCAAACTTAACTTATTTTAGTAATAGTGGCAGTATAACATTAAATGTTCTTAATGAACGTAATATAAACGTTTGTAACAAAAATATACATTCAATAAATGTTTAACAATATATTGTCTAGAATAAGTATCATACGCTAAGGGTGGTTAGCGGCGAACTTATAGTTCGACCGCAAGGGAGAGCAATAACAACGAAAATCGAATTTTGAAGTTCATATATCTCCGTCTCTATCATAATTATAGCACTCGAGAGACAGAGACGGAGATACACGCTTTTTCATGATAGGTATCTGCCCATCGCTAAACCCTTTGTCATCTCCCCAGGCCCCTCTCACGTCATCGTTACTCCACCTCTGATTGATTGAGAGTCGACCTATAGTATAAAAAATCCATTCCGCATAACGTCAATTTCTCATACAAGAGTATGTTAACGTATCTGGGTGAGGACCAAATTCTTGGCCATTAGTTAGCCTGGTTAGTCGGTAGAGTACGAAGTGAAGAAGTGAACAAAGTTCCGTTGTGACACAAAAATTAACCATACAATTGGACCCGATTCTACAGTGGCTTCTAAACTTCCTAATTTTATTTAGGTGCCGCTAAAACACTTTGCTATTCTATGAGCAGCTGTCATAATTCAACGACAGCGCTAATTTGAAACTGACGTTTCTTATTTTAGGCGATCTATACAACTTACTTAGCTGCCTAAATGCTATTCTAAATATGTCGTTTTCAATCTGCCGCCTAAATTATGTCTAAAAATTAGACAATTTAGTTTTAGTTTAGTTAAGCCATGTGCACGTAGAATTGGGTCCATTGTATGGTTAATCGTCACAGCGGAAAACTTTAATAGAAAATGTAATTGAGTGAGTTAAGCCAAGAATTTGGTCCTTACCCACCTACGTTCGTATCTACGAATACGTATACCTACACAGCTGAAACAGCCCGCCCTAAATATTAAATTCGTTTATTTCGTAAAGTCCATTTGTATCGACAGAATATTAATTTAACTATTGCAGCATCTACGCCAATTTTGTTCCATAAAATGGCACAAAATAGTTATACAGAACTATTGGGTATCAAGCTAATTGATATTTTGGCACAGTCTGAAAACCAGATTGAATTTAACGATTAAGTAGGTTTTTGGAATAGTTCATGTGAAATATAATATCAACGTAAAAAAATATGGACCCAACTTTTAAAATTCACAGTGTTGAACTTATTTTCTAAGACATGATTGAAAGTTTACAAAGTCTAATTATAATCTCATACTCGTAAGGTCCATATTTGAACGAGTATTTTTACATACAAATTGTGATATAAAATGACTTCAACTTTACTTATTTTTATCCCCTTACCGTACTGTTTAACAGCAACAATTGAAGTGGACTTGAAACAAAAAAGCATCTATATAAAACCGAAAACGGGTAAAATTTAAATAAAAACCATTTCAACATCGTTTAACCCTTCAACGGGCCAAGTTAAAACAACATAACATAATTCTGGTCACGCTATTGTATAGACCTAAAATATCAGCACCACAAAAAATATAAAAAAGATGACCTTATGAAATTTAGATTGTTAAACCAAAAAAGGTTAAAGGTTATAATGTCGTCGCGTACCTTTGCATTCGTAATAAGTTACTCTTCCAATACGTCGGCCATCTTCTTAAGGTTGGGTGACACCTGAAACTCGCAGCCCGTGCTCACCAACACTCGCTCGACCGTCACTCCCTCCGCCAGCTCGGTCAGCGTCAGACCGCGCTCCTTGTCCACTTCAAACACTGCCTGTTAACACAATATCATAAAGGTTTAAACAAGGGCATTGGTATACAATGGCTGTGTCCATCAATTTTGACGAGCACTGTAGCCTAGTTGGTAGAGACCCTGCCTACGAAGCCGGAGGTCCCGGGTTCGAATCCCGGTAAGGTAGTAAGGTGATCAGCACTAATATTTATTCCTGAGTCATGGATGTTTTCTATGTATCTATCTATCTATTATATCGTCGTCTTGTACCCATAGTCCAGTCAAGTGTAAAAATACGGGTGCATACAATTTACTCATAAATATGTCCCATAACTCTCATGTCAGCGGATTAAGGTTCTGGTACTTATTTATGAGAGGATGCTATCGCTACGTATTTTTGCACTTCACTGTTCAAGCTTTGCTTAGTCTGGGACTAGGTTGATGTGTGTAACATTGTCCTCAAATATTTATTTATTTATTTGTAGCCGAAACCAAAAAAGTAAATATTTACAAAAATATATAAATTGACTTTAAATGAACTGAGAAAGAATAATGTATGCATTGCTAGTTATATATTACCTTTAAAAATGCACGAACGGAGCATGTAATTTAAATACTACTTTTATTTTGAATTGAATCTACTGTCTCAGGGAATAGAGTTGATAATTGAAAATAATTCAGTTTCTCTTTTTTGCAGATCTGCGGTTTCAAATGCAAGCGCCAGTTGCATTGAAGTTTGTACTTAACAAAGTTAAGTTTTATGTAGGTATTCAGTTGAATAATAACCACAGCTTAAAAGTTAAAGAGTACTTAAACTAATTGTATGTATGCCCATCAATTTGTAAGCCATAAGATTTTATCTTATCTTTTCTTTCTTTCTTGTTGTAATATGCTGAGGTAACCTTTACAATTCAATCAGACATTCATCTCTTACATCATGGACCTATGGGCTATGATACTTCAGGACAAGCTATGGTAATAGTAATACCACGTGCGAGCGAGTGTGACAGAAAGGGAAATATCATTCGTTGTCCTTCTCATAGTTCCACTTGTTTTTTTTTGCCACAACTAAATCAGTTGTGGCAAATAAAAACACTTGTTTGCCACCGTCGTTGTATATAAAAAAAAACCAGCACGTCTATCATGAGACGGCCGTGACATACTCTCGATTTTCCTCGCGCTGTACCTCTTGTTCTAACTGTTCCAATAAGTGAGAGACAGATAGTGCGAGAAAAATCGAGAGAGCTCGCGCGCTGTCGCGTGATAGCCGCGCTGGAAGCCAGCACGCGCACGCAGTCGATCACCTTTTCAGTAATGATCATGTCCACGCAGTTCCTCCCGGTGAGCGGCAGCCCGCACTGGGGCAGGATCCTGTGGCCGCCGCTCCTGGTGGTGTGCTCCATCGTGACCACCACCTTGGTCCGCGGCGCGGATACCAGGTCCATGGCTCCGCCCATTCCTTTCACCATTTTGCCCTGTAATTTTAAGATTCATCATCATCATCAGTTTCAGCCTTTAATCGCCCACTGCTGAGCATTAAGCCTCTCTTCGAGTACGCCACTTATCCCGGTCCCGTGCTAGTCGCATCCAGAAATGACCCGCGGTCTTGTTTACGTCGTCAAACCATCGTGCTGGTGGACGACCGACGCTTCCTTTTCCTGTTAGTGGCCACATAGTGTAGAACTGGCACGGGATTAAGATTTTTAAGATTATAGAGAGTTATACGGATGTTTGTTTTTAGGGTTCCGTACCTCAAAAGGACCCTTTTTCTTAGGAACGCGTGGATACCTCAAGTTAAAACTTATACCCAATACTCAGGTCTACTGTCCCTTGGAGCTGTGAAAAAATCAAACTTCTAAACCAACGCAATCAAAAGATAGAGCCGTTAATGCCGCAAATTTCCGCAAAATTTCGAAACTCGCAAGGGTATCAAAACCTACAGGGTACTTCCCGTGAACTCAGAATCTTGAAATTTGGTACGAAGCAACGTCTTATAGCACAGATAAAGGAAAAATTGCGAAAACCGTAAATTTTACGGAACCCTCGGTGCTCGACTCCAACTCGCACTTGGCCGGTTTTTTTTAGTATTTGTTATTACAGCGGCAACAGAAATACATCATCTGTGAAAATTTCAACTATCTAACCATCAGGATTCATGAGATACAGCCTGGTGACAGACGGACGGCCAGCGGAGTCTTAGTAATAGGGTCCCGTTTTACCCTTTGGGTACGGAACCCAAAAAAAGAGGGTGAAGTAGGTTGAACAGTTTTCGTGACGATCCAAAGTTTACGCGACTTTCCCGCCTAGCCCTCATCAGTGTCAGGAGTGTAAAGGACGTAACCTCATTTCACTCACAGGGATCATCCAGTTGGCCAGGTCCCCGTAGCGCGAGACCTGCATGGCGCCCAGCACGGTCAGGTCGATGTGGCCGCCGCGGATCATGGCGAAACTTTCGTCGGACGAGAAGAACGACGCCCCTGCGTGCAATGGAAACAGGTATAATAATATATCTATTAACTAGCTTCCGCCCGCGACTTCGTCTGCGTGAACTCGGGATAAAAACTATCCTATATTTTAATCCCGACTATAAACTATCTTCGTGCAAAATTTCATTCAAATCGGTTCAGCCGTTTAAGCGTGATTGAGTAACAAACATCCAAACATCTAAACTTTCGCATTTATAATATTAGTAGGATCAGGCTCACACAACAAATTGCAGTGATTCATTCAGTAACATAAAAAGCTTACTGTCTTTTTGGTTTTCCCTCTGGGTTGGAACGCCAGATGGCAGTCGCTCTCGCAAAACTAGTGTCTATGCCGAATCATGGGATTAGGTGTCAAAGCGGACCCCGGGTTCCTTTAGGGGCACAACCGGGAATAACGCTAGGAGGATGATGAAAAAACTTAGTGTCTAGATCTGGACTACAATTCTGAACAGTGTGTGCACAGAAAGATTCATAACTTATAGACAAACTATTCACTAGATGGAATTACATATAAGAATTGCCCAACTTACAAGGATAGGCAATGTGCGTAAAATTTTATTTTACATTCAATAATTAACATGACATTTAGCTGAATATTGCGTTAAATATATGTCTAATAATATTCGTCTAACTCTAACTTAAGTACCTAATTTGATACACATACAATAATACATTAAGCATGGTGGGACCTCTATGAGCCAAGTGGCCGCCACAAACTGCGGACGGGTTCATTCATACATTGTGTATGGTATCAGCGCAAACTTAGCGCTTAGTAGCCGCGTCTGAGCCACACGCTGCGGGAGCTCCCTACTAGTGGCCGCGTAGGAATTTATCACAACAACCGACTGGAGCGCTCATAGCCTAGCGGCGCCTGCGAGTCGGAAACGATAACGCAGGTTAAGCAAAGATGGCAGCGGCCAGTCTTTGGATGGGTGACCGTCTGATGTTTGAGTGGTTAATACAAAATGAGCGCTTCCGTGCTTTGGAAGGCACGCTATGCAGTTGATCCCGGCTGCTGTCTATGACCTTACGGCTTAAGAACTTCTAACAGTCGAGTTGTCCACTCACTTGACGCGTCCCCAGGAGCTACCTACCACAACCCTGCATGTGTCCCCTGGATGGTACTAAAGAGTGACAAAGTAATGTATGCCATATGATTCAATTAAACAACAACCGACTGAGATGCAGCTATATTTAGAATGAGACAGCCGTACCTGCCTTTCATTCTAGTTAGCTAGCATATCTGTTCGTTTGTTTGCTACGTTGTTAGCGTTGACGACTTGAAACTGTTGAACGTAGCAATTTATCACTACAACCTGCTATATTTAGAATGAGTTAGCATCTACTTCTAGCATCTCTGTCGTTTGTTGTGATAAATTGCTACGTCTCACATGCACTTATTCGCGTAGACGGCTTGAAAAAATAATCGTGAGAAAGTGGTGTCAAAGTTTTAGTACCTGGGACTATAGTGACAGTTTCCTTGCCAGCATTGATGAGGTCCGGGTCCACTTGGCTCTCGGTCGGCGCAGGCCCGAGACCCAGTATACCATTTTCTGATTGCAGCAGCACCTTCACATTCTTCGGGATGAAGTTACTGGCCAGCATTGGCATACCTGAAATGAAAGGTGTCATATTTGTTTTTTTTTTCTAATTTCTTATAGTTAAAGCAATGACGCGTAATTTCGGTGTCCGAGAGGCAACCGGCTGGCTCGCGGTATTTGAGCTCCCGAAGCGTTGTGGAACTGCCCTGTGCAACCCGAACTGAGCCCACTTGGACTGGAGCGGAAATTGGAGGAGGGGTGACCAAAAATAAAATCTCGCCAGGTATTCGATTTAGACCAGAATTTCATTATATAAACAGCGGACGCTGTTTCAAACGGCAGCCTCGCAACAAAAAAAAAAAAAAAAAATTCTATTTCCGTCCACTGGGACGCCCCGGTCCCCGCCCGGGTCGCCCCGTGCAACCAAAATTGAGGCTACTTGGACTGCAAGTAGGCTCAATTTTGGTTGCACGGGGCGATTCCACAACACTTCGTAAGGTCAAATACCGCGTGCCATCCGGTTGCCTCTTAGAGACTCAACTACGCGTAATTGCTCTGAATATTAGAAGAAGTTACATCTAACAATTCTCAAAGATATTGCACGATCTTTTTACAAAAGTAGATTGTGTCTCAAGACGGAAATAATTTTGCTACCGAGTGATACATACTGATTTTCACGCCTTCCCTCCCAGGGTAACAATGACTCTTTTCTCAATAGCAGGATCAGGGAAGAAAAGTACTACGTTGATCTCTCATTTGAGAAAAACAATTACTCCTTTCGGTAGCAGGTGTGAAAAATACATTTGTATCAGCCATGGTCCAAAAAATAGCGCGTAGATAATCTTTTTGTCTTACAATATATTATCATAATACTCATTCACCTATTCCAAGATTAGCGTGCATGCCATCCTTAAACTCCAAAGCGGCCCTCCTGATGATCCGCTCCCTCACAAGATCAGCCGGCTTCTTCTCCTTCTGCTCCCCGGTCTCCTGCACTATCCTCCTCTCTATCCGCTTCTCATACCTCTCCCCTTTAATAATCCTGTGCACGAATATCGATGGCACGTGAACGAATTCTGGATCGATTTCATCGACAATCTCTTCGACCTCTGCTATGGTTATTCTGGCTGCTCGGCACATGGTCGGGTTGAAGTTGCGAGCGCTCTTCCTGAAGATTAGGTTGCCGTGTTTATCCGCCTTCCAGGCTTTGACGAGGGCGAAGTCCCCGACTATGGCTTCCTCCATTATGTAGTTCTTGCCGTTGAATTGTTGGACGAGGCGTGACGCGCTTGGCATGTCAATCTGTGAGGTAAGAGAATATTGATTGTATAACATGGCCTTTTTTAGGGTCCGATGCACGCTTTAGTTAGAGAGGTGGGGTGCAGCGGAATGTCATTTTGCTGAAATTTAAAATGGCCCAACTAAGTAACTATGCAGCAGGCAGGTAGTATGCTTGTTTGCCACCATCCTAGTAAAAAAATGCATTTATTTTTGTATTTCTTTCACATCAGCATGTCGGTAAATGTTTGGAAAAGTTATTTTTCTGGTTGAAACGGGGCTGACCACTTCAATCCTATTCTTCCAATTATTCAATTAGCTTGTTGATATCTGTAATTTTTTGCACTAAAAATATTTAAATATTAAACTTATAACACTCCTTTCTTTGCATTAGGTGTAGGTATATAAAAACTTCAATGAAAAAATAGCTCACTAAAATAAAATTCAAATGCAAGACTTTAACATATAAATAGAATGATCTAAATAAACATACCTTGCCATCCTTAGCATACTTGATAGGCGAACCACCTTCCTGGATAAGAGTGCCGTAGCCTGTGGGGGTGAAGAAAGCAGGAATACCGGCCCCACCAGCTCTGATTCTTTCCGCTAACGTGCCTTGCGGAGTGAGCTCAACCTTAAATATTAGGAATAATACATTTAAAAAAAAAAGTCTGTTTATTGCATAAAAAAAAGGTTAATTCTACGTTACATCTATAGTTGCAATCTTTTACATTTAAGATTTTATAAACTATGATATGAAGGGGGAAGCCCCCCCATAAGATAAGACTATGTTTTGATATGTTCTATATTTATATACTATGTTAAGTTATTTATTATATAAGAATAAGAATAAGAATATTTTATCTATAACTTGACTAGGGAAGCTGTTTAGTATACAAGGTACGTATCTATTGTATATTCGTTTGCCTTATTCATTGGTATTTTTAGGTACCTTTAAAGTATGGTTTGTATAGTAAGTGTGCAGTAAGCTCGATTCGCCATACAAACGTAGTTACGCTCTCATTTGAAAACTACGTGTTGGATTGTAACGAAACTTTGCATGTACAATGACATGAGGTGTATTCTGGTCTGTAATTAGTTTATGTAGCTTCAGATATCATAGTAAAAAAAATACCGCGAATTATGTTTTTCATACAAAACTTTGCTGTATTTCGTTTGTTTTCGAAACTGGAACCACATAAATACAGACATAGATATACCTCATGTCATTGTATATGCAAAGTGTTTCGTTACAATCCAACACGTAGTTTTAAAATGAAAACGAAACTCCGTTTGTATGGGAAGGTGAAATTCGGCGGAGCTTGCTGTGGACTACGTCGACTAAGTCCATTAAGAACAACCAATTATTGAAGAGATCCCAATTGTGGTTGTTAAATCTTATTTATTACTTTGCCAATTAGATCATAATAGTTTGATGGAGAGATAATGCAATAGATTCTAACGCATTTGCCAAAAAATGGCTGTTACAGAAATAAAGATGGTTCCATATATACAATTTTGGTACCAAAGAATAATATAAAAGTTTCTCACTTCCAATTCTCCAGTCAAGAACTGCCTTTCAAATTCAGCATTTTCTCCCACATAAGATGCAATCATCCTTTTGACTTGCTTGCTCTTCAGCAATACACCCAAGCCAAAATTCTCCACTCCTGAAATTAAACATATTACATTGTATCTTCGTACTACATACTACAAACTCATGTGAACTTTGTATTTTGATAGTTATCAAGGAGGAAGATGCACTGCAAATGGCTGTTTTTTAATAATAGGTATATTATGTTGTAAATGCCTATCCCACCAAAAACATTACCTACATGTAAAGTGATGCCAAGACTCCATAGCTCATACAGCTTTCAGCGTGAAAAAGATATCAGATCGCAATTAGCGCCAAGCTTCCTACTCCACACGGCGTAACTCTACCACTACCAGCCATTGCGGAAGTGTCATACAAACTTTCACCCCCTAGTTCAAGGGGTTGGGGGGTAAAAGTTTCAAGTTTTAAGATTTTTTCGTTGTTTGTATACTATTACTAGCTTACATACCAAATTTCAGCTTTCTAGGACTTCAGGAAGGACCTTAAGAATATTGGTGATCATCAGTGAGTCAGTGACGAAATCGGGGTATTTTAGATATCAATAAAATCTAAAGTATAAGAGCTATGCAATTGAAACTAAAGTTTTAATAAGTCAACCACTAACATCATATCCCGAAAATTTTGTTTATCTGGTATAATCCGAACCCAAGTAAAGAAGGGTTAAAAATATGACGAAGCGCTTTGAGAAAAGGTAGACAGTGCCCTTGCGCTTCACTTGGCTCATCTTGGCGGTAGTTATGAAGTGCATGGATTGAATTAGTTTCTTTCACAAAAAATAATTTCAGGACAAGCTTGCAAGATTGCTGACTGTTCTTTTCTTGGCATGCAGTCATAAAAAAAATATCTTGATAATTAGTTAGTGACTAATCCTATTTTAGTGGGGTTGCTTTGCTTTATTATAGATTTCACTTCACCACACCCACCCTGACGCTATCATTAGACTAGCTCTATTTTTATAAGTACAAATTACATATATGTACCTACCTATATAATTTGAGCATATCATCGAGAAGTGGTTCAAAATTAACATGTAAGATTATGACTATACCCATAACACACCTGACACACCCACCTTGCTAAACATACTGTCGGAAATTGATCATAATCGCCTATACATGTCATGTCCCACTGATGGGTTTCCTGACAATGTTTTCTGTCACTGAAAAGCTAACGGTCAATATCAAAAAATATTTTGTATATAAGTAACGATAACCTCATTGGTACAAGCTGGGATTGGAACCCACGACCGCCGTTTGACAGCCGCATGCTACCACCACTAGGCCACCGTAGCGTCTTCAGAAACTGATATGAGAAGTTAAATAAACTTAAATATTTTTACCTGCATTGTTAGAAACAACAGTTAAACCGCTGACTTTGTGTTTGTTAAGCGCTTGAATAAGATTCTCCGGAATACCGCACAGCCCGAAACCACCGACCAAGAGTTTAGATCCGTCTTTGATGTCTTTTACAGCCTCGTTAACATCGGTGTAGATTTTACCTTTTTTACCCGAAGTACTGTAACTTGCACACGGCAGAACCTGAAAACATCGTTATTCAACTGTTTCTCTTATAATATTACGCAATATCATATAAAAGAAAACACCAACGTCGTAAAGTCGTAAACAAACTCGTTACTAGAAGCTAAGACGCATTTAAGACAATATTACTTGACATACTCTTTAAAGATGATCTCTTACCTTACTTATTGTGTGTACGGGTTTTATATTCGACAGGCTAAATATACGAACAATCGTCATAGGAGCCATTTCAATATAATTTTAAGTTTTTAACTTCGACGTGCACTTGTTTTCGCTGTTTACTTGTTTTGTTTACGCAGTCGTTTCTTTGATTTGAAACGTCAAACTGGCCAGCTGACAATTAAAATGTCAAGAGATGCCGGCCGGTGTCCACGGTGTCTAAAAAATACTTGAAAAATGTCTCCACTATTTTCACGGCAAAGGCCACGTACAAACTGCCGCGCGGTTGCTATGCTATACTGTTTAAACGTAGCGATAAAATATAAATTGATAAGAACGAGAATCACTTGTTTGCGTCTTCGGGCAGGTCCGAGGTCAACGGGTAAGCAAATATACCGGATCATTATGTAAATTCCAAATTAATGTATTGTGTTATATACCTATATAACTCCCGTCCGACCTGTTTAATTACATTTTTATCATAATTAAGTAATTTTAAATCTTTTTTTTTTGTGGTTCTGATAAACATTAATTATTTTATACAGGACGTTCGGGATAACGATAGTCGCAGACGCACGATTTCCTGAGGCCCTACCGCGAAACGAAAACGAATTTCGTTCGTGTATCTCCCTCTCTGTGGCACTTACTAGTTCGAGCGACAGAGAGGGAGATACTCGAACGAAGTTCGTTTTCACTTCGCGGTAGCCCCTCTGAGTAGGTTTCCGTATGATGGACAGAGACATTTCCATATGACAAACAGAGACAGGAACACTTTTTGACGTCATTCCATTCGGAAACCGAACGAAAACTCCGTGCGTGTGCGGCCAGACTAAGAAGGCAGTGATAAACTGGACCATTAGGGAGAGTTTGAACCTTACATGTCAGTACAATCTTTTTTTTAAAGTAAATCGAGTTTTTGAATTTTTCTAATTTGTTCCCGGAAACTGCCATGATATGAAAAAAATAATTTAAACAAAGTAAAATCCAATTTATAATTTAACATCGCAATCAATGGAATAACCAATAAAAATCCCTCCCAATAAAATTTAGGTACTTAATTTTTTTTACTCGATAAAAAAAAGCAGATCGGAATGACATGTAAGGTTTAAACTCTTCCTAATAGTCCAGTCTAACACCTCCTTAAGTTCCTACATCGATATCCAGCACACCCTGCACGGCTATCACAAGACGGCGGCGCGCGAGCTCTCTCGATTTTTCTCCCACTATACGTCTTTCTAAGTTTTCTAATAAGAGATTATATGCATATACTACTTACGAATATTATTTCCTATTCTCTATCGCATATGAGTGAATATGGCTGGGCGTATACCCGTCCGTTGCTGTAAGCAATTTAATTGCTTTAAAATAATTTATTTCACATGCATGTCAAGTTGTTACGAATATTCAAATTGCATTTCTTATATGCTCACAAAACCTAACTTACCGATAATATACCTAAATATAAAAAATGGGCCAAGTCCTGTGACATCAAATGCTGCAACGTTGCCTATGTACCTTCTTAATAGTGCAAGCTTAACTATTTGACGGTAAACAATTGGACTTAATAACTTCGAAAGAAAATACCCATCCTCAAGGGTAAACTTTCAAGTTTAATTGAGTAGTAAATTCTACTTTTTTATTTTGTTTGAAATGGACTTCTAAACGGTAACCGTTTGAATAATTTTGTTAAAAATTAGTTAAGAGCAAAAGTTTCGGGTCATTCTGTACTGAAATTCAATACAAAGAGCACCCGAAACTTTACTCTTGAGTGTATGTTCTAAAAGGATTTTCTTTACTTTTACGAGTTATTTTCACACGTTTTGGTTCTACTTCTGTCGTTTCTCATTGGGTCTATACATGTCATGATTTGTCAGCCCCAATTTATCAGAAGCTGACTAAGTAATTGCTATCGTCTAGAGGCATGTTGCGCTGCTGATCCAACGGGCAAACGAGTCGTACTGAGAAATTGCATGCACATTAGGTCGAATTGTTACATCTGCCCCCCTAGCACACTAGGTTTTGTGTCCAGCGTAAAGCATTCGTCCCTCTTGCACTCGCATATTTGCCAGAATAGGACGAATGCTTTATGTCCGACATAAAACTTAGCGTACTAGCCCCCCAGCACGGCTAGCACGCGACGGCGCGCGAGCTCTCTTGATGTTTCTCGCACTATCCGTCTCTCTCTTATTAGAACAGTTAGAAGAAGAGATATAGTGCGATAAAAATCGAGAATATGTCGCGGCCGTCGTGTGCTAGACGTGCTGCACGTCTAGCACACGACGGCCGCGACATACTCTCGATTTTTATCGCACTATACCTCTTCTTCTAAGTGTTCTAATAAGAGAGAGACGGATAGTGCGAGAAAAATCGAGAGAGCTCGCGCGCCGTCGCATGCTAGCCGTGCTGTACGCTACACCCAATTATGACTTCGACATGTTGTACTGACAAATTGGGGTAAAATCACATAATCTGTATACCCCATCATGGGTAGTGGTATGTGTATTCTTTTTAAATAGTGAGTCACCAAGGTACCTACCGATATCGTACATGCGATTTTACAGCACTGTTTGCTTTGTGACTTGGTGTTGTGTTTCTGGTGATAAGCTGATGAGTTAGGTCACCAGAGCTGCTGAGGATGCACTGTGTTGAAGGTGGGACCTGCACTTTCGGCCTTTTCGTCATTATCATCTCAGTAAGTATTGTGAAAAGAAGTGATGATCAGAGTTAATACTTGTATTAAACGTATAACATTACCGGGTTACATTACGGTACAGATGTAGATGTAGTGCGAAATTATTTTCCTTCGTAATTTTTCGGAAAAGTTCGTATTTATCGTGCTCTCTCAAATTGCTTCTTATATAGAGTGGCTAATCCGCAATTTAAAAACTTCGCTGTAATTTTAATCATATTTTCAGATTACTTATAATAAGGTTGTATAGCCATGCCGAAATCTCGAAAACGGTTAAAAAATCCAATTCAAGGTATTATATTTAATATTTACCTGTACTTCATATCGTAAAATAGCAAATTCAAAAATAGAAACGACTCAGAGTATTTTAGGAAAGTTCAACAGCGAATTTCGGACGCAACAGGAATATCTAGACCAACAATTAGAAAATATTTGAACCAGGAAGAACAATACAGAAGTAATGAAAATCCCAACAAAAACAAAATTAAGCTGGGTAGACCAAGCAAGAAATTCTATTTAGATCTTGATGATTTTGACTACGCAGTGATACGACGAATGGTTTATAACTTTCATCTCATTTATAAACAGGTCCAGGTTATAAAAGTACTAAAGTCCAAATTAATAGAAACAATGAATTTTAAGGGCTGCGATTTTACACTAAGAAAAATACTTCGCCAAATGGGTTTTTTATTCAAGAAAATTACTAATAATAGGAAAATGCTGATGGAAAAAGATGACGTTAGACTTAAAAGAATAAAGTTCATAGACCTTATAAATGTATGTTTTGTTATGTTTTGTTTAGTAGTGAAAATAAAACTGATTATTTTTGAAGTTACAGAAAGTGGTTTTAAAAATCCCATTTTCAGTACCTAATAATTGTTGCGGTTGTAACATCTCTATATTATACAATAACATTATTCATTTTGACATTTGACACTTAACAATAAAGTTCCATATTAATGGGTATGATAATGTCACTGATTTAATACGATAATTCATTGACAGTTCGGGTGTCATCGTATTCCGATAAAGATCAGAGTTTTCCCGAAGGAAAATAATTTTGCAATACATCTGTACTGGGTTTTATTTCATCAAAGTTATTGCACAGTCAACAGTCCTAATGTTTGAAAGATAATCGTGAGAGGATACTGATTTTAACTAGAAACGAGCTTTTCTAACCGCTGCAGATTCACCCTCTAGCTCAGGGATTTCCAATTTTTTCCGTTCGAGGCGCACTTTATAGGTTTATAAGTGCGTCATGAACTGAAAATCTCTCACCCCTCGTTACCCTCTACACACTTTGAGAACCCCTGTTCTAACTATCAACACAACGAGTCCTCAAATCAATGAAGGGTTGGCAGCGCGCTTGTGATTATTCTGGTGTCGCAAGTGTCCATAAGCGATGGTGTCTGCTTGCCATTAGTATTAAAAATGTATACACTTTTGTAAATTCTTCTACATTTTCAAATAGTTTACTGACTAGAGGTATCAGCAAAGTCTAGTAAATTATAATAATAAGGAGTAGCGTCGTTGGTTTAGCCTTAGCGTCGTACAAAATGTATGGAGCTGTTACCTCCCTCCCTTATTTATACGACGCGAACTAGCGAGACTGACATTTCTTTAAAATTGACTAATCTCTGTCATTGATCGTCAGTCTAGTACGATTGAAGTTCTTTTGAAATTAAACTGACATGACATTACCAGAGTTTCGGCGATTCCGGCGCGATACCTTAATATCATACCTACCTATTTATACAACACTGCAGTCTAAAAATGTGTCATTATGTCACACCACTCATGCCCACACTTGTATGGCTTGTATCATATAAAATTTAATTATATTATATTTTTATTTATCTATACAGAATACACGCTTTCAGACAATCGGCGTTGCATCGGCTATCTCGCAACAATTTTATTTTTTTCACCTTTTTCCCTACTTCCGTCCCAGGCCAAGTTAGACTCAGTTCGGGTTGCACGGGGCGGTTCCGCAACACTTCGGGAACTCAAATACCGCGAGCCATGCGGTAGGCTCTTTGATACTAGTGATAACTACTTTGTTTGATGCGAGGAACTGCGATGCTGTTACGTATGGGATTAGAGTAGCCTTTCCAATGTTGGTACCTATTTATTTCATTTCAATAAAAATTAAATAATGTAAGTAAGTATAGTTATATACATAAGTAGGTATTTAAATAAAACCAAAACAATGAAAAACGACGAACTTTATTAGTTCTACATTAAATTACATAATATTTTAAACGAAAATAAGTAGGTCAATTTAATTACCTATATTTATCTTATCTAGTGACTGTACAGTATATTAATATAATTTTAGGTATGGTTCCTTCTTCAATTTAAATTAGGCAAGCCAGTTTTATAAATTCAAATATTCATTGCCATGTGATGTGATGAGGTGTATGTGTAACGGTGAAACATTCTGCTAGGTATGACCAATTACTTTTTGACATAATCTGTTCAATAATGTGCACGACAGTGCATCAGCCAAGTATCAAAGATACCGTAACGGCAACCAGATAGAGGACGAAACGAATTATTTATTAATGATAATAAGTACCACTAATCAAATTTGTACTCTAATATCCAAATTATCACATGTATTATAGAAGGCACTGCTGGAATTTCACTTTGTACCTTTACATTTTGTAACTTTATTATAATACTAACATGAATATAAAAACGCATTAGGTATGTCGTTTTGATTCATCAAATTTCCTTGATAAAATATTACTACCTACTTAGCACCCTATTATATTAAATTAGGTCGATTTACATTATTCTATAATACAAACCTAGGATAATTTTAAATCTCTGTTGGTGTTTTATTTATAACATATAGCACTTTCAATTTTTTTAATTAATTGCACTGAGCATATCAGTGTTCAAATTCTATTAGTCGCGGGCGCAACTATAAAAATTGTTTTTTATTTATACCTATAATTTATTACTCAATACTATGTTACAATACAATGCTACAAGGATGTCGGATACTCAGCGTTTAAAAATGTCTTTGTTTGAACTCCGCATGTTAAACGAGTTATACATTCACCATATTTGAACATGAGAATGTCTGCTGATGGGCTACCGCGAAGTGAAAACGAACTTCGTTGGAGTATCTCCCTCTCTGTCGCTCGAACTGACAAGTGCAACAGAGAGGGAGATACACGAACGAAATTCGTTTTCGTTTCGCGGTAGGGTCTCTGGGCTAGGCAATTTAAAATACACGTGCAAGCCAAGTCCGGAATAAATAACATAATGTCCTATTCAATACTATAAGTCTCTAACTGAGCCTGCCAGATCTAGCATCCGTGATAGCCCCCCAGAGTTCAATAATGAATTCATCAGTGAATCCGAATTCTTGCAAGTCACTATTATCTATGGCGTCAGCTAACTGCATGGAGTTTTGCTTGCCCTCGGACAAGTCCCACATTTGCGAGGCCAGCTCCGAGTCGTTGATACCCATAAACGATTCAAGTAGAGAGTTGATTTTCTCTATGCCTGCTTTCGATTTCTCGTCGTGCTGAAACAAGAGTCGAAAAATATCACCGACAACTTATCAGGTTACATACGGGCAATGAACAAGTTAATATACGTTATACAGCCAATCAACAAGTTTTTATAAGTCAACGGCAACTAATGTGGAATACTTGCGCCTCGGCAACGAATGGGTTTAATTGCGACAATCATCAACACAAAACTTTTCTATTATAATTTACTTTAAAAACAAAGTTTTAGCCGACTTCAATTTAGTACTCCGCCAAGCCACGAGAACATTTCCACATTTCTTTTCCAATTTACCACATAAACTGATTTCCGAGAGCAAATGCGTTGATTATTTGAGAAAAAAAACCCAATCGCTGTATGTGACCCGATAATATTTGAGGACTTCCGTCGATTAAACAAGGATCACCTTTGGCACTTCATTAGATTGCTATTTCAACGGAATCTTATCAGAATCTGTGATATACTTTGTACTTTTAAGTACATAATTGAGGAATTCCATAAGTCATCTGTGGTCTTCATCATCAATTCTACTCCACCAAATTTATGATTTCCGGGTGTAAATACACGAGTTATAATAGAAAATACCAAAATCACTACACGCGTGCCTAATATAATTGAGGAGTTCCCTCAATTCCTCATGGATCCCATCATCCAATTGAATTTTTGAAAAAATGGGACCCACCTGGAAGCATACACTTACAAACAAAAAAAAATTACGAATCGGCTCATCAATTACTGAGTTCTGAAGTAACAAACATTGAAAAAAAAAGAAAAAAAAATACAACCTAATTGAGAACCTCCTTTTTTTGAAGTCGGTTAAAAATAGTGATCTAATAAAAAATATAATGATGACGACGAAGGAAGCTGCATTGGATTGCAGAAATCAGTGAATGTTTTGAATTAGGTCACATTACATTAACCAACTTACATAAATGCGATACGCGTAATTTCATTGTAAGACCGAAGTTTAATAAATAATAATCATCAATCAGCGTATATTATTTTCATTACAGTTAATAATACATTATGTGACTCACCTCGTTTTCTATTGTGGCCTGACCGTTTGCTTTAAATCTAAGTGTTTCCTTCCCTGAACCATAGTTTTGCTTCTTTCCTGCTCTAGCACTACTCGTTTTTGGTCCAATACTATTGAAACCGCTCTTGAGCGGCTCTACAAGTCGAATAGTGAACGTTGTGCCTTTAGGAATGTCTTTTAATGTCTTTGCTACTTCGTAATGCCTCTTGCCCACCATATTTAATCCGTTTAATTTCTCTATATGGTCACCGACCTGAAATCCGGAAAAAAAAACAATAATTATTATTAATAATGATGTATATCCCTCGCTTTAGATTATTTTTGTTTTAAAGGGCCTCTGCGCTGTTGGCCTCGGCCCCACGCATGCCTTCCAAAAGTCCCAGACCCATGGTCCCGACTCCCGAGATATGGAAAAAACATACAAATAATAATAATAAAGCCATATTTATTCCATATTTCGTTACATTCTAAACGTTACTATTCTAGTCTAATATTAGTTACCTAATGGTATATTTGGTTGTTTATGTTGATGTTAGTATGCACTTTTTGGGTAAAGGCCTCCAGCTTTTTCCACTGTTCCCAGTCGATGCCTAAATTCACCCAGTTTTTTCCTGTCATCTCAATGATATCATCACCTTCTTTTTGCTCTACCGGTATTCCTTCTCCCCTGTGGGCCTTTCCATTTTGTTTTTCTTAAGTCCACCTATTGTTTTAGCGCGTCACAGATTTTGTTTTTGAGCCGGATGTGTTCGCTTTTTATTTTTGAACATTCCTATCTTTTAGGTTGCTTCTCTTCATTGTCCTTTGCGTAGGTACATTTAATCGTGTTTATGTTGTGTAATGTTTAATTTCACGATTAAGTAAATGAAAAAACAATAATTACGTAAACAGAAATCTGAAGCTATCAAACATCACATCAACCGATTATCTCATTTAACAGGAAGAAAATGTAGTTTAATTAGTATTAGTAGTAGTGTAATACAGAAGATTAATTAACAGTGCGTTAATCGTCATGTGATTTCAAGGAAAATCGTTATGAAACGCAATAAATATTAGTATATTATTATGTTTGATAAGCACTTAATCATCGAAATAAGTAAAACCAGTACAATATTTCCTTTCGATGTACTCGATAAATAACGAAACGTTGACGAATTTGTCCGTTAAAATGCTAATGTTATATTATATGGAATGAGGTATAAATACATTGTAGTCTTTGGTGTAGATACGAGTAGGATGAGTGCCAAGTCCAGGGTTAGCAATATAAAATAAATAATATCATACAATACAGAGATATTTTTCCTATTACGTACATTGTGCATTTGTCTTGTTGCTATTTATGCTAGTTAATATTTAAAATACCTAATCAGCAATAATGATTTTTTTTCTACTGTTTGTAAGTTAGATACGGTACGAGAATTACATGTGTCCATGCATTGTCTACAAATAAGCAATTCAAAAACTCACCTCTATGTGCGGTATTCTCGACACTATCGAACCCTCTTTCATTCTCTTGATAAACGCATATCCGGCACCGTTGTCTGTAATGGTCAGGCCAAGAGCATCCTCGGTCTTGACGATTTCTATTTCCTTGGGACGACCTTTTCTATGCGCAAATATAAAATCTTCTAATCCGATTTGACCTCCTAGAAGTTTCTTCATATCGACTTTATGCGTATTCAATGTGCAGAACAGGATCTGAAATTCAAAAGAATTTATTTATAGTAAAATATTAATGAGTAGGTACAGTCGAATTCTCCAATATCTACACAGACAACCTTTAAAAAATATCTATGCAGAGACTTTATTGTTACTGACACACATGTGTAGATATTTTTGAAAGGTTGTCTGTATAGATATTAGAGAACTCGACTGTACTACTGGGTACATAACATTACTGGGGGATGGACGTGTCGGTGTAGCATCAATGGTGCCAGAACTTTCAAAATCGGTACGAGTATTGATGCTTCTGTTTCATTCAATCGAAACCAAAGCCTAAATAGTCCTAATATTCTACTGCTCCAGATTCCTAATTCGTGACTACGGCCGATCAATTGTTTGCCTTAATAGTTCCGTGATCCATAAATCTATCTTCATAATGAGTATAAACAGTTGTTGTGCTAGTTTCTTTCAGCATTGGTATGCTTAGTAGTGCTTGTTTAATTTGTTTTTTTTTTACTTTAATAAGGAATTAAACGATGCTGTAGGTACTTTTTTCAGAAACTATATTAATAGGTTCGTTATTTATTGTTTGTAATAAGAAGTTGCTGATATGCGTAGGTGACTCATTGTTTTATTTTTAGAGCTAATGCACTTTATAGTTCAGTTCACTATTGTATTGCATGTTCTCTGCTACTTATTCAAGTACTTAACAGTTTCGATAAAAACTATTATCTTATCTTCAAGGCAACCCTGAATATAGTTTCTACGCTACATCTTCTTCATTAACAAATTTACAAGGTATAATTTATGTAAGTTTGGGCACAATATTCAACTTCAATGCTAAACCGTACACATGACGTATTTATCTCGAACTGTGTTTTCGTGTTCATTGTTTTAGTGACAATGTGCTGTAACCTTTGGTTTACCTTGACATAAAACTCTTTTGTTCAATTGAAACAGAGCAATTCACACTCAAATGAAATTGTTATCCAATTCGTATTTTATAAACCCAGAAATATACTGCGTTGGATTGCATGAACAACTCATTACGCTGGTGATACCACACGATGTACTCAACTAGAATATGTATTACGATTCGCTTTTGACTCTCTCAGACACTGAAGTACAATTAGCATTTGCATATTACTGTGGCAATCAATACCAATGCTAAGGTGCTTATGGGCGCTTTTAGAGCAGTGGCATATAGTCGCTATAGGTCCTTGACCCCCTACACCCGCATACACTGGGTCATCCACTCCACTCGCATTTAGCGCTTGGCGGTGGAGCGTGTCAGCCGTCAGTCACTTAGCTCGCGCATATCGTTCGGCAGAAACTGCGTCCGCGCCCCTGGGCCGATCCACTTCCTGGCTCAGCCATGCGTGCTTCCGCATAGCCAGTGACATTTTACTCACTTGTCTGCACATGAACAGTGTAGCGTTCTATCGCGTGTCGTATGGCATTTAGGTATTCATAAGATTTTGAACACGTGTACATTGGGTACAAAACGTGGTCCATCTTCTCATACTAATTATTTAATCAATTCTTTTATCTTGAAGCACATAATAAACCTTGACAAGCAAGTCACGGTTTTAGTATTTTCGCGTGCCGTGAAATATCAAGAAAATGAGAACCCATTTTCTCGGCTAACCTTTGCAACTCAGGGTCACCCATTGTTGCTATCTCGCTATACCAACATAGCGATAAACTAGATAGGTAGCTCTATACACCAAACCATTACTTGGAATTAGTTGGTAACTTTCCCAAAATACCCAATTTTAGTTATTCGTGATTATAAAAAATACATTAGATAACCGGTATGGTAACTGTAATCCGTAAACGTGCAATAGGTAATTAGGTATGAAACCAACAACCAACTTTTTAATTCATTCATTAACTTAAATATGAAATTATGACGAGGCAATTCTGCATTAATCTTCTGAAAAAACGAAAAACATATTTAGTCATGTGCACATTATGTTATCTAACCCGCTTATCCTATAAGTGTCTTATAAATAACAGATTTCTGTTTCTGATACGAACTTCTTATTACATAAGTCCGCATTTAATGCAAGCAACAATAAAAGTAACATTTACGTCACACCTGGCCATAATGCGAGTTTTACTGCACGCTGCACGTACGGTAAAACTCGCATTGTGGCCAGATGAAGACGAAAAATTGTGTACTTACCACGAGCGGTAATTCGTAAAGCCCCAGACCGCATATTTATAAAACGTCTGCGATCTGGGCCATTCACGACCTCACCGCCCGGGCGGTGAGGTCGTGAATGGGTGAGGGCGCGCCCTAGGTAAGTAATGTACTATTACACTGGTATGCTGGCTGCTGACAACGCAATATCCAATTAATGAAAAAGTAGCTAATTTAATATGCAAGCACCTAGAGTTCCAACGTAACCTACTTATAGTTACGTTTTGCCTTTTTAATAAAATAAAGATGCAATGATTTATAATAATTTTGGCACAAATTTTCTTTAGACAATACTACTAATGGCAAGCACGAGAACTTGGCTTATTTTTTACAATTATGTTTTTGCAGAGTATTTTTAATACGGCGAAAACTAAAAGTATTTATTTAATTTTTTAAGACATGAATTAGGAATTATTATTACTTATTGCTTACGGAATTCCTAAAATTCTCATGGATTGATGATTAGAGTTGTATGTATGTATGAACACGATGAACAACTTTTCTGAAGTACGGAGTACCTAGCCGATCCGGGAAATTGAATTGTACTATTTGTTGTTCTTCTCATTAAGCACGTAGCCCAAGAAGATATCATTCATTGTTTCTCACGCTGCTCAAGAATGAAGCGTCTATGTAATAAATATGCAACTGTCTTTGTTTTATTACCACTTTACTAGTTTCTCACTTACTATAGACAGAGGCAGAGGTGTGAATGGTTAACTCAGGACAAACGGACCGTGTCCATACGGAGCTCGTACTTATAATCCACACACTGTAATGAGATTTGTTTTAGAAGCCTCACAACATTCCATGCAACATCCTTTTAAATCTCAATAAATATGACGTGGGGCGTAGTTTTGCAAACATGTTAGAAACAAGGCAATAGAAAAGTTTTAACCGACTTTAATTTAGTACTCCGCCAAGCCACGAGAACATTTCCACATTTCTTTTCCAATTTACCACATGAACTGATTTCCGAGAGCAAATGCGTTGATTGTTAGAGAAAAATACCGAATCGCTGTATGTGGGCTGATAATATTTGAGGACTTCCGTCGATTCCACGAGGATCACCTTTGGCACTTCATTAGTTGCTATTTCAACGGAATCTTATCAGAATCTGTGATATACTTTTGTACTTTTAAGTACATAATTGAGGAATTCCATAAGTCATCTTCATCTGTGGTCTTCATCATCAAGTCCACTCCACCAAATTTATGATTTCCGGGTGTAAATACACGAGTTATAATAGAAAATACCAAAATCACTACACGCGTGCCTAATATAATTGAGGAGTTCCCTCAATTCCTCATGGATCTCATCATCCAATTCAATTTTTGAAAAAAATGGGACCCACCTGGAAGCATACACTTACGAACAAAAAAAAATTATGAATCGGCTCATCAATGACCGAGTTCTGAGGTAACATACATTGAAAAAAAAAATTAAAAAAATACAACCGAAAATTGAGAACCTCCTTTTTTTGAAGTCGGTTAATAGAAGCGAATATGGAAACCTGTTGGACTTTTAGTGGAAGTGCTATTTCTAAATGAGATGTTCATATTCACGACGGGCTTGAAAATACAAGGGATGTATGCAGGTTTCATATTGTCCCTTAATCTTTAAAGCCTGCTCTATACAGTGGGCCATCACGACCCATCATACAGGACGCAACTATGCGTTAGACGGAGAAAGACATCGCCGCGCCATAAGCCATCTGACACCACTACCCTCTCTACACCCTGGCCCATCCTAGTGGGCCATTAGGATGGGCCATCATGTAGAGGAGCCATAACGCTTGTTTCTTTACTCGCTTCTCTCTCTTTCTCTTGTTTCTTACCTCACATAGAGACAACCCCTCAGGGGGACCGCTTAGTAATGATTTGTGATACCATATTCATAATACGAATGGAACTTTAAAATGGTAAACTATGATGTGTCAATTCACTTTAATTGAACAGATAACAAATGGTTTGTAAAATATGGCCCCGTAAACATTACCTATATAACTTTTTCAATCAGTGAATACATCAACAAAAAAGCGTTATCAAACGAGGGGCCAATTATCAACAATTACTAGGTAAATGCATAACGAGAAAATCGTTAAATCTGCCCACTTATAATTCATTCATTCATGTATTTCTTGATAAAATATTGTATTTTACATGTCCACTTAAATAATAATGATTTATATTTCATTAATTGCATGATAAGACTAACTTATACATACAGTAGGTATTAGCAATATCATGGAAATTTTCATGGAAATGTTTCATTTAAAGTTGTGTTGGTGTTGGGTATATTAAATCACACCACCAAAAGGCCCAATGAACTCGGCCCCATCCTGCGACATTCTCTGCGAATTTCCAATGCAGTCCCCAAGAGTACAATGTACCTTAGTGTACCAGTCATGATGACTTGGAAATAACCGCGGGGCTTACCTTTCGGACCGTCAATTACTTGTTCTACCAATAACGTCACCTTTCATATGTTTCCGCACATTTAAATTTCTACACCTTCAACCGCTAGCATCACTTACGTGATTCACTTAAACACACTTTCCTTTTCAGACGGCTCTTTTATAATTAAGTTTATCCCGTGCACTTGAACAGGAAGGACACTGTTATAAGTGGTTGAACTTGTTAACACTTTGACCCGCTCGCTTTTATTTGATGTGTCTAATGGAGGATAGAAAACGAACGTGTTACTTACGTAAGACATTACGTGACTAGCTGACTGATAGGATGGACAAATATCACGCGCCTTTTTGTTCTTTAGCGACATTCTTTAAAAAAAAACCCTATAAATGTTCTTTTCTGTTAATCCAATTTGCATGATTTGCTGCGGTATCAAGTTTTTTTATACCGAATTTGTGTCTCTGATTACTAAGCATGACTCATTGTCATTGCATTAACTTTCAAACTACTTAATTGGTTCTTTGCACATTAATATCCTCTTTAGCAGGTTTATATTTATATGTAATTGAATATTCATAACTAAGGATCATTGCGTCAGTTACGTGACCAGCTGAATAATAATAACATTTCTATAGACCTTTAAAATCGCAATCGTTGAGTCTGCAATAGGGATGATGGCTAAGATTTTTTTATGATTTCATTCGAACCAGTGTTTGGAGAGGAACAAATGTTTGTATTGGAGCAACTGCAATTGAAGAACATAAATACCCAAAAATTTGAGACAAAGATTGACCTCGCTGGCAGCAGCGCAAAACGCTTCATACTGCACACACACAGGTATGACGTCACAACTGACATTTGTATTAATCAGGTAAATTGTTGTTTCGGTCGCGAAATACTGTGTTTAAGTATGTACTTAAACTATGTAGTTGTCATACAATTTTGTTTCTATAAAAGCGTAGGTAAGGATTCTATTGGTATTATATATGCATATTTTTTGTAAACTTTCAAGGATCATATCTTTTTATGATTTTAATTATATTTTATAATTTATACTTCATTACGCTAATTTGATGGTTTTTGCTATCCATTAGCATTACTACGTTATCAATTTCAACATGAGGCATCATGCCTATTAGTATATGTCATATCAGGAATCGACTGAAAGAAAAATATCCTTTCAATTCTCCTACTCATCTTAGTGGTCGTAAACCGGCTCATTAAATTAAGTCGCCGCTAACCGACCCTATTATAAAATAAAAAATTACCCTATTAGAAAATAAAAAAATAAGAAACGACTTTCCGCGATCAGTGGCAGTTTTTCGAGAGTCGAAGTTGGGTAGTACGTACATACTACTAGATGGTATATACACATATATTTATACTAGTTTTACTAGTTATATGATACATTGTTGTATGCAACATGTAGATGGTACCCATTTTATTAAAGAAGAAAAAAAAACAACTCCTATCCGTAATAAAAACCTTTTTGTTTTCAATGTGTTTCTTGTTATTGTATCATATTCTAAATTCCTAACATTGAGTTTTATCATTATACCTACATGTATTCTATCAGATATAAATCTTTGGTCATCTATGTTTCCGCTACCTTATGTTGTGCCAGTATGTTAGACTATTCAGCCGATTACTATTACAATATTATCTATGGAATGTATTTAAAAAATCACGATAAAATCCTAATCCTCACAACAACGTCAGCGTTAGAAAATAAACCCATCGCATTTAATGAATAAACTATGTACAGATTAGCTTCAAAGAAGCAATAAAAATAAATCAACGCTGATAAGATTATCAGTGACGAATGATATTTGAGTACAACACATCCACACATATATTATTCCTACTCTAGAAAAGTACTGTTAAGTAATTAATTTCCTATGAAACGTATAATGGGCGGAAAATATTACCTCTACTGCATTTTATTTCTACTAATTCGAAAAATGTAAATCAATATTTTTTTTTTGGGTACTTAATTACTATTTATTATATCAAAGATGTAAACAAGTATTATAGGTCAAGTAACATGATTACGCCTTGTGATACCTAGTGATAGGTTTGTTATTGTTCATTAGCGTTACAGTATACTCTGTATACTGAATGAAAGTATATTGGTTAAAACTTTCACGATTCACACACTATATTTTTACTAAACCTCAGAAAGGTAAATAAATAAGTTAATGTTAAGTAAAAAAATAATGCGAATGCAATGTAAGTAGGTACATTAGTATCAGAGATGTACAAAATACTTACTTTAAAAAAGTATTTAAATACGAAATAATTTAAATAGCAAATACTTTTCTATTTTAATATTTCAAATGCAAAATACAAAATACTTTTGCTTTTTGTATTTAAATACTAAATGTAAACTAGGTATTTTCAAAATACTTTATTCAAATAAAATACTTTCAAAAAGTAATCGAAACAAAATCGAAGTCAATCTCGTTAAAAAGCGAAGCGTAACGTCATGTTAACGTGTGTCACAGATAAAAACGTTCGTTTTGTTTTAACTGTTATTTTGCACACATACTTTCAAAGTGGCAGCGCCTCTCGTAGTCATTTGCCGAATCGCTGACCCGTTCACTTGAAAATTTGAGTGGTAAAGGTAATACTTTCGAAACTTAGCAGTAAAAAAGTATTTTGTATTTGAAAAATATAAAATACATTTCGAAAAGTATTTCAAATAAAATACAAAATACTTTAAAAAAAACAGTACTTAAGTACAAAGTATAAAATATCTAAGTATTTTGTATTTGCATTTTAAATACAAGTATTTCAAATAAGTCACAACTCGGATTAGTATTAGTCCGAACTCTAGCTGTAAATAAGCCATTCATGGCTTTAGCAATAAGAGCAAGAATCTCTGCGATAATTAAAACAAATTATTTGGAACTGTAAATAAAAAAAGCAAAAACATGTGAACGTCGTTTGGTGGATTTCGTATGTTTGTCTGTCGGACTTTTATCTGTTGTCGTTTCTACAGCCACGATTTCCTATACAATCATCCCTTTCACCCATGCGCACTGATATATCGCGCTATCTTTGTCATACACGACGTACGCGCATCGCTCACGCCACCTGGCGAGCGCGAGTTAGATACTCTCCCGTGTGCGTGTAAAGACCAGCTCCCCGCTGATGAATAAATTAAATCGAATTAAATCCGACGCATTCTCCTTATATTATTGAAAACTATATGTGCTATCAGCTTAGTGCTAGAAGGTGTTCGTGGATTGAAAGTGCTTTTGGACATTTTGGTTTTACGTTGCGCGTCCCATGAAGGCGCGTGCATGCTTGTGCCATGAGGAGCTAGCCTGAAGGACAAATTCACCCAAATCACAAGTAAGTGCGCATGGCTCCTATTTGCTACCTTCTGTTAGCTGATTCATCGACCTGTTCCGATTTCCAAAGCAGCTGACTTTTCCGACACAATTTCGCGTCTAGTAGCTACGACAATAGACCACGGTTGGACACCTACATACAGTCCACTACTCTTTAACCAGCGCTAATCTCTGAAAAGGGAAATTAGAAAGCGCACCGCATAAAACCACCCTTGCTGTGCGTGCAACTACAAACTTAATTCTGTACGCCCCAAGTTTTGGTCACTACGACCCGGATAAATTATTTCATTCCCAACCTAGGATTTATATATATTAAAAGTAGCTCCTTAACATTACGTATAATTTACCCATAGATACTTAAAATCTATGTACTTCGCATCATATCTTCGTATCATTATTCTAATAGGTACTAACATTCAGCAACGCAATTAACGATTAATATTCTTAGTGTACAATTGATGTACACGTTACAAACACATTATATTGTTCTCACCGGCTCGGGAGCGCTGACGAGTTTCGTCCATTTCTACCCGCTTATTTTGTTTATAATCCTTTCGCGAACTACCGCGTCGCGCGCCGCGCGCCTTGCCGCCAATAGTTATACACGGCCATCACTTAACCTACTTTGTAGACGGAGAGTTATCTAAACTGCTTTTATTCTAACAAGCTGTTTCCGATTCGTAACACATATTCTTTTTATATAGGTACATTTTATTCGCGCGACTTTTATTTTAACCGCACTTTATTTCCGAGACTTGTGTTTACTCACGTTTATTTTAACCGCTTTATTCCCGCGAGTCCTATTTACGGACATTTATTTAACCGCACTTTATTCCCGCAAATCGTGTTAACATACATTTTATTTGTGTACCTAGGCTAAGTTTTATAATCACACTCAACGCACATCATCATGCCACCGAAAAG
Organism: Epinotia bilunana; assembly: GCA_947049275.1. Classification (NCBI taxonomy): domain Eukaryota; kingdom Metazoa; phylum Arthropoda; class Insecta; order Lepidoptera; family Tortricidae; genus Epinotia; species Epinotia bilunana. The sequence goes on along the minus strand of OX346259.1, from coordinate 23,601,415 downwards.
CGACCCTAAAGCCGAGGCGGCTAAGGACCTCGTCCAGAATGACCTAGTTATCTTGGAAGCTAAGCGTAATGCATTCTTCAATCGCTTACAAACCATATACAAATTGTCAGTTAAGGCGCACGAAAATGAAATTCAACGTAAAACGTTCTTAAATAACGTATCAAATCTAGACCAATTGCGATCAGATTTTGAGCGGGTTTTAGACTCGTACAATGAATGCCTTATACACGTAACGCCTAATGCAACCGTTAATTATCAGGCCTGGATCGCGTTTGAGGAGATGTACTGTGAAATCAAATGCATTCAGTCTGAAGTCGAAAGTTCGCCGGAGCGCCCTCAGAGGCCTTTGCAATCCGCTTTAAGGCAAAATTTGCCGACTATACAACTAATGGAATTTAATGGCGACCTTCGGAATTGGCCATTATTCTATGAACAATTTAAAAGTGTGATTCATAACAACCCAAGTTTATCTGACAGCGAACGAATTCAGTTCCTAGTAGGTAAACTAACCGATAAAGCTAGATCGGTATGCGCTGGGCTACCGACCACAGGTGAAAACTATGCCATAATTTGGAAGGCGCTAGTCGATAAATATGAGGATAAACGCGCCATGGCGGCCGGCTATATCAATCAGCTGTTGGACTTTAAACCCATAGCCAATGGGTCCGCTTCTAATTTGGAGTTTTTTCTATGTAATTTTGACGCCTCCGTTAAGGCGTTCAAAGCGCTAAATTTACAAGATTTAGCGGATTTTTTGTTCTTGCATATCGCATTACAAAAACTAGATCCCGAATCGATAAAATTATTTGAGATGTTTTATCGCAAGGAAACATGTCCTTCATACGAAAATCTTATTGATTTCGTCAAGGAACAATCCAGGGTTGCAGCGCATTCGACAACCAAGCAAACTTTTTCGCAACCGCAACCTAGTACCAATAAAAAGTTACCGGTACTAAAAACCAATTCGACGAAAACATTCGTTAATACGCAAACGCCCGCGATGATTACTTGTTTGTTGTGTAAAACGAATAAACACGAACACTTATATCAGTGTGCCGCATTTACAAAAATGTCCCCGCACGAAAGATTTAATTTTGTAAAGAGTAATGGCGTGTGTAATAACTGCCTTAGTTTTAAACACAAATTTTCCGCATGCACGTCACACAGAACGTGCAATCTATGTAATTCTAAACATCACACGATGTTACATTTTAATCCACCGCATAAAGAATCTTTTTTACCTAAATCGCATCAAACAGGTGCAACCAACAATCTTGTCAACGACGCAAATTCCTCACCAACCTCGAGCGGCAATAACGCGAGGGCAAGCAATTTGCAGTCTTATCACCAAGTCGATAGGGTCGAAAATGGTTTGAGGCATGACTCAACATTGAATCATTTGTCGTCTCGGAGTGCAAATGATGATAACTTAAAAACGCTTATGCATAAAACGACGTTATTAGGGACCGCGAAAATTAAACTTTATGACGCTAGCGGTAAGGTTTATTATGCAAGGATTCTAGTGGATCCTGGAAGCCAGTCTGATTATATAACGCTCGAGTGTTGTAATCGATTGTCGCTACCGATTTCGAACCAACATCGTTTTGCAAGGGTTCAGGGCATTGGGGGTTCTTCCCAGAAAATACTTGGAATGTCGATGGTGCAATTCAGTTCCCGATTCGACATTAATGGCCACAACTCTTATACTATTCAACCTCTGGTTGTGGATACCATTACGTCACACTTGCCTGACTCGCCTCTCGACATATCGTTGTTTGATTGTTTCAAGAACATACCTCTGGCGGATGATTGTTTTAATGAGCCCGGGCCCATTGATATGCTTATAGGAGCAAATCTATTCTGTGAAATCTTACTTTCTGACAAAGTCCGAAGTGCCGGCTTGCCTTCGGCTTTGGAAACGACTCTGGGTTACGTCATAATGGGGGACGTCACTGTGACGTCACTTCCGCGCGCGACTCGTGCTCTCTGTGCGTTTACGCACGAACCGCTTAACCAGACGTTAGAAAAGTTTTGGAACTTGGAGGAAGTGCCCTCAAAGAAATTTCTAAGTCCCGATGACAAGGAATGTGAAGAAATATTTACCGCAACGACTACGCGTAACGATAATGGTTCTTACGCAGTCGATCTTCCCTTCAAGCAAACACCAGATAATCTGGGCAATTCCTTTACAACCGCTAAAAGAAGATTTTCGATGCTCGAAAATAAATTCTTAAAAAACCCGCAACTCCGCGACAAATATGATGCCGTTATTCGGGATTACTTGGATAAGGGGATTATTTCTTTGGTTCCGCCCGAAGAGTACTCTACGCCAGGGTTTTGTCTACCTCATCACCCGGTCATCCGGATGGACAAATCCACGACAAAAATCCGCCAAGTTCTGGACGGTAGCTGCAAATCTGACAGCGGGCTGTCGTTAAACGACATCCTTCATACTGGTTGCAATCTGCAAGCAGATATTTTCCACATTCTTTTGAATCTTCGCTTATTCCGAGTTGCTTTTTTTGCTGACGTCCGCCAAATGTACTTGTGCATAGAAGTACATCCGCACCACCGCTCTTTTCAACGATTTTTGTACCGCTTTTCGCCGGAAGTACCTTTGGAGATGTATCATTTCAACCGCGTCTGCTTTGGCCTCCGTTCTTCGCCATTCCTCGCGCTTCGCACGCTCCGCCAGCTCGCTAGTGATGAACACGAGAGGTTCCCGCTAGCTGCCGCCGTTCTCGAGAGGGACGTTTACATGGATGATCTAGCTTCCTCTGCTTCTTCATTCGAGGAAGCAGTTGCGACAGCGAATCAACTAATCAGTCTCTTCAAGGCTGGTGGGTTTGATTTGGTCAAATGGACTAGCAACTCTCGGCAGTTGCTAGAGTACATTCCCATTTCTCACCGCCAGTCGGAAGACGTCTCTTTCGGTGACGGCGACACTTTGAAGATTCTTGGCCTTCGATGGCTTCCCGCTTTAGATGAATTTGTCTTTGACGTTTCGCCTCCGCGACTCAATGGCACGAAACGTGCTATTCTTTCAGCTACTGCTCGTTTGTATGACGTGCTAGGGCTCGTCGGTCCTGTCATACTTTATTCCAAGCTTCTTATAAAAGAACTATGGCTTTTAAAGATGGAGTGGGATGATTTACCACCGCCACACATCTCGCTTTTATGGGAGCAGTACGTCAGTGAGCTTCCACTAATTTCTGCTCTTAAATTTCCGCGTCATTTAGGTGTCGAAAAGAACTCAAAATTGACACTTTTGGCCTTTGCCGATGCCAGTGAAAAGGCTTACGGCTGTGTGATTTACGCGCACGTTGTTGTTGAGAATCAAGACCCAGTCATCCGTCTGATTTGTTCAAAATCAAAGGTCGCACCAGTAAAAACCGTGACGGTTGCTAGACTGGAGCTTTGTGCTATTGTATTAATGTCAAAACTGCTTCGAACTGTTTACGATGTTTTGTCTCAGCGTCATCCAATTGCGGATACGTTTGCATTTTCGGACTCTGAAGTTGCCCTATGTTGGGTCCATTCTTCACCTCATAGATTCACAACCTTTGTAGCGAATCGCATTGCTCAATGTCAAAATAATTTTACCTCGGAGCATTTCTATCATGTACCAGGGTCGGAAAATGCCGCAGATTGCCTTTCGCGCGGCCTTCTGCCTTCCCGCTTAAAGGACCACAATCTGTGGTTCCATGGCCCATCTTGGGCATCTTCGCCAGTTAGTGACTGGCCAATAACTGCTTTCTCGGCGTCATCTACAAAGCTGCCAGAGGAAAAAACAACCGCTTTAGTTGCAAATACCAATAGCAATGAGCATTGGCTTTTGGAATTAAGCGAGAAATTTTCCTCATGGAATAGATTTCTCAGAACAGTTGTTATAGTTTTAAAATTTCTTAAACGGCTTCCTCGCAACCGAGAAATAACCGCCAACGACCTGGACGCAGCCGAGCTGCTCGTTGTGAAGGTTATGCAGCAAACGTCATTCTCAGATGACATAAATAAGATACAAAAGGGCAGGGTTTGCTCACCCGCCTTACGCAAATTATTTCCATTTATTCGGGATAACGTCCTACGAGTAGGAGGGCGTTTAGGAAACTCGTCCCTTGATTTTTCTAGTAAACACCCGGCGCTACTACCGAAAAAAGGTCACATTGTGGAGCTGTTAATTGACTTTTTTCATCGAGAAAATTTACACGCAGGACCCCAGCTTTTGTTGTCAATCTTGCGACAAAAGTATTGGATACTTTCCGCGCGTAGAATTGTACGGCAACGATTTCATAAATGTAACGATTGCTTCCGCGCTAAACCGACTAATACTTTCCCCGCAATGGCTGATCTCCCAGACTGTCGTGTCGAGCCTAGTAAATGCTTTACGCACACGGGCGTTGACTACGCGGGACCCTTCTCAATCACGTTAGTTAGAAAACGCGGCGTGAGAAGCCAAAAGGCGTGGCTTTGCATTTTTGTTTGTCTAGTGACGAAGGCCGTCCACACCGAGCTCGCTTCTTCTCTTTCCTCCGCGGCGTTTCTCGACGCATTTAAGCGATTTATCTCTCGGCGTGGGGATTGCAAATTTTTATATAGTGACCACGGCACTAACTTTACAGCTTCTAAAGCTTACCTGAACGAGCTTCACACGTTTCTTCAGTCTGATCCGTATTATACGCATTTCAAGGAAGAACTTGCAAAAAGTCGAATTACTTGGCGTATGAGCCCTCCAAACGCGCCCCATTTTGGAGGTATTTGGGAAGGCAACATTAAATGTTTTAAAACCCATCTTCATCGCGTTATAGGCAATCAAATCTTGACATACGAAGAGTTACTCACCGTGCTTACTCAGATCGAAGCGATTCTTAATAGCCGCCCTCTTTACATATTAAGTTCTGACCCGTCAGAACCCACCGCACTAACGCCAGCTCATTTCATGTCAACCTCGCCGTTGCCGCGTTTGCCCGCCGCCGACTTAAGCCAGGAGCGACCGAATCTATTGACTCGTTTTTCAATGCTAGACTCACTTGTCCAATCATTCTGGAAACGGTTCCGAGTTGAGTATCTTCACAACTTACAAAGCAGAGAGAAATGGAATACTCCGGGCAAGCCGATAACGGTGGGAACAGTAGTCTTAATAAACGTTGCTAACGCGCCACCCTTGCAGTGGCCGCTCGGAATAATAACTCGGGTATTCCCTGGGCGAGACGGTGTTGTCCGCGTTGCTGAAGTGCGGACCCGCAACGGTACGCTGGAGCGACCGATCGTTCGGCTGTGCCCGCTGCCTACGCAGTAGGGTTGCCACCACATATATCCCTATATATATATATTTTTTTCTTTTCTTTTTTTTGTTATCACAAAGGGTTATTTTGTAGTATTATATTACACTTCGCTTATCTTTAGTTATATGGTGCGTTTTTTGTCTTTCCCTATATACATATGTACATATGTATTTATATATTATTTTTTTTGTTTGAAGGGAACCCTTCAAGCCGGGGGAGATGGTGGATTTCGTATGTTTGTCTGTCGGACTTTTATCTGTTGTCGTTTCTACAGCCACGATTTCCTATACAATCATCCCTTTCACCCATGCGCACTGATATATCGCGCTATCTTTGTCATACACGACGTACGCGCATCGCTCACGCCACCTGGCGAGCGCGAGTTAGATACTCTCCCGTGTGCGTGTAAAGACCAGCTCCCCGCTGATGAATAAATTAAATCGAATTAAATCCGACGCATTCTCCTTATATTATTGAAAACTATATGTGCTATCAGCTTAGTGCTAGAAGGTGTTCGTGGATTGAAAGTGCTTTTGGACATTTTGGTTTTACGTTGCGCGTCCCATGAAGGCGCGTGCATGCTTGTGCCATGAGGAGCTAGCCTGAAGGACAAATTCACCCAAATCACAAGTAAGTGCGCATGGCTCCTATTTGCTACCTTCTGTTAGCTGATTCATCGACCTGTTCCGATTTCCAAAGCAGCTGACTTTTCCGACACAATTTCGCGTCTAGTAGCTACGACAATAGACCACGGTTGGACACCTACATACAGTCCACTACTCTTTAACCAGCGCTAATCTCTGAAAAGGGAAATTAGAAAGCGCACCGCATAAAACCACCCTTGCTGTGCGTGCAACTACAAACTTAATTCTGTACGCCCCATCGTTAATTCGTTATTTTTTTTACAGTCACGTTGTCACCCTAATTGCTACGTTAAACTGTCACTTTAAGCTACAGACCAAGTCTTGTCGAATAGGGTGACCATGAGGTAGGTGTTTTTGCTATTTAAAATTATTATCAATAAAGTTTAATTGTTTGCTTTTAAAGTTAATGCAATACTACGATAGAAACAAAAAAATTGTTTACGACAGGTTTCACCCTTTATATTGATTAAACATTTACCTTGATCTGTATTTTACATCAAATATTAGGTATCTACTTTAAATCTCAAACCATAAAATATAATATGTACATACTTACGCAATTTTATTTGTAAATTTAAAAATGTTCCATTTTGTCACCAAAGTTAACAATACCTACTATTCGTATAAAAGTTACAAAAAGGAACATTTTTAACTTTTAATCGGTGGCGTCATTAATCTGCATCTTATTGTCGCACTTGGCCGACACGCGACCGTGCACATTTTCGTCAGTATCAAGTACCTAATTAACTTTGCCACGGCTGGTTACAACGTACCTATAGCTGAAGTGATTATTTTTATGCAGGACCGATTTTATTACTTCCAGCCTACCTCTTTAACGATTTTTTTTTTAAATCTTGTTTCGTATAAATTTTACGTGGAAGCATAGAAGCTATACGAGTTACCACAATGAAGGACGGAATGCAGCTAAATTAAGAATACGCCTTAAAATGGCTGATAGCTTACCATAAACAAGTTAAACAACCTTCTTAATTTGGGCGGGTAATGGTTTATTTGCCGCAAACTCATACTAAATCAGTTGCGGCAAATAAAAAAGTGGAACTAATTATGGATAACGAATAATATTTCTCTTTCTGTCACACTTATTAGGATTTGTATGCTACCATCTCGCTCAGACGTGGCATTTTTATTACCATAGCTTGTCCTGAGTATATTATAGGTCCATGTGTGGAAGTTCACGATCAAATTTTAAACGATTTTGATATAGAGAACAAATACAATGGAAAAATAAACCATCATCGTCTTCAGCCCAAGGAAGGACTCGAACCTGCCTCTAGCTAGAACTACCTAGGGGGCTAGTACGCTAAGTTTTTTGTCGGACATAAAGCATTCGTCCCATTCTGGCAAATATGCGAGTGCAAGAGGGACGAATGCTTTACGTCGGACATAAAACCTATTGTGCTAGGGGGGCTGCTTGAACTACCAGCCTAGCAATGATAATGACGTTTACGTCGGTCGGACACACAAAGCATTTGTCCTTCTTGCACTTAACTACTTACGTACCTACTCTGAGTCAATATTTTGTCAAATTAAAGACATGTGACGTATCGGGGTAAGATTATCTTGTCTGTCGCATGAGGCTTGAGGCGCGAGGTGCCGGGTGAGGTGAGAGGTGGGTTGACCAGTGAGGTGATGTCTTTGGGACGCCGTCGCGAAATATATCATTGTTTTAGGGAATTTCATACCCCGTTGGCTCCACAGAAAACCAGCGCCGTTGATCAAGCTAGCCGTGCCAGCTGCATTGCTGCGTGGAGGCCATTTCAGGTCCACATCCTGATCTATTTCGTCGATGTATTTATTCATATGTTTTTAGGGTTCCGTACATCAAAAGGAAAAAACGGAACCCTTATAAGATCACTTCGTTGTCCGTCCGTCCGTCTGTCAAGACCCTTTTCCTCAGGAACGCGTGGATACCGAAAGCTAAAATGTATACCAAATATTCCAGTCTACTGTCTCTTGGAGCTGTGATAAAATCAAACTTCTAAGCCAACGCAGTCAAAAGATACAGCCGTTTATGCCGCAAATTTTCGAAACTCGCAAGGGAATCAAAACCTACAGGGTACTTCCCGTGAACTCAGAATCTTGAAATTTGGTACGAAGCAACGTCTTATAGCATAGATAAAAGAAAAATTGCGAAAACCGTAAATTTTACGGAACCCTCGGTGCGCGAGTCCGACTCGCACTTGGCCGTTTTTTCTTTTTCTTTACTTATGATGTGTTGGCTGAATAGGCTGAATAAATGGTAAAACGGTAAGGTAAACGTCCGAGTGCTCGACTCTGTACTAGTATATGGCATGGGCACGATGTCAAAGCAACTAAGCTTTGCAAAAAAACTTAAATAAATTGCATTATTTAATCTTTTAAGGCAGCAAGTTTGCTAATCACGCAATTTCTTCAGAAGTGTAGTTATGAATTTCTTTGACCATTTTAAAAGGAACGTAGGTACACTTGTCTTCACAAACACGAATAAAATCTTAATAGGTTAGGAGTTATAGTTTATCATCTTTCGTCTTTTCATTTTGAACTGTATTTTGGTGGGAAATCAGAAATATGATACCTCTTGTTTATGGTTTGTTTTTTTCTTGCCATCCGAACCAAACCGAATCCGAAGCCGAACCAAATCCGATCTGTTTATGATAAAAAATTATAAAACATGTAAATTTGTTAATTTATAGATGATGATTTATTATTATTTAAGTAATGGAAGGAGAGCTAGCGACCAAATCGGTCATGTAGCTTCAGCTGTATTGAAACTCCGTTAGCTACTTCCCTGAACAACCTTTTCCGATAATCTTCGCGCTGGCAGCCCGCGGGCGGTGGGTGCGGGTGTAGTGGGGTGGGGGGAAAAAAAGTGGGCTCAGCGACTTTAATATTTTTTTCAAACAGTTGCTCTGTTGCCTGGGTCTGTGTCTTATGCTGCATTTACACGCTTGCGGTGGCTTGGCAAGCTGTGGAGGCTAGCGCAAGCGTGTAAACGGGGGTGTTTGGCTTGGCTTGCGTGACCTTGCGAGAGCTTGGCCCGATCCGGACTAGTGTCGATTTTTGAACACAGATCAAAGGAAGCTAAGAACCACACTAACGCACTCACAAGCGTGTAAATGTCATCCAAGCGTTTGTGACGGCTTGGAGCTTGTGGACGCTTGCCAAGCCACCGCAAGCGTGTAAATGTAGCATAACAGTTGTCTGGGTGGTGGGAAGGGGTTCCAGCGTTAATAAAATAAAATAAAACATGTGGGCTCAGCTGTACTGGCTATTTTTCTGACGCGAGATTAATTAATATGTAAGCCGCAAAAAATAGCCATGCAAAAATATCGGGTTTTTTTTTCGATACCTTTCCACCGATATTTTTGCATGATATTCTACCCGTCAACCACAGGGCTAAACAGAAAAGCGTACCTTTGTATGGGGCGTTGGCCGACTGGGGCGACCTGCTCCATACGCAAAAACTGCTAAACGGATTAAAATGAATTTTGGTACACCTACATATAGTGGATTAACATACGAGTATATAATATTTTATATTCCGGGAATCATCGTCTAAGGGGTAGACATAGGGGGCGAAAGTTTGTAAGGAGCTACGATATAAAAAAGTTCCACGCGGGCGGAGTTGCGGGCAGAACTAGTTATGCAATAACATATACGCTCGCTAATCCCAGAAGCGATAGCGCTGTTATATTATTACTTATGTACCTATTCGATCATGTTTGTTACAGTGGAATTAAAATGCATCCGTGTAGAATATACATTCAGAAAAAACGTGCGATAGGTACTCGTATTATGCTGCAGCTGCATCCAAGCAGGAATGGCTGTTTCTGCCATCTATAGATATTAAGTTCTCAGTAGACCAAATCGCGAGCAAAAGCTAACCGATCTGAATGCAGAGGCAAGTGCACTTTTATGATGAAAAAAAGTACCTATGTAAAAAAAATAGGCAACTACACCTTCAGTAAATATTGAAACAAACTATAGTAGATTGTATAACAAGGGGCTAAAATGAGCCATACTACCACGAGATGGTTATTTTCCCGAGCGAAGTGAGGGAAAATTGTTCGAGGGGTAATATGGCTTTTAGACCAGAGTTATACACTCTACTTTTCACTTCGACAGCGAGAAAATAGTAAAAACGAAGATGTATCCATCCATAATCACTAATACATTTCACGGCGAAAAGATGGTTCAAAACTGCTTTGACACAGATACAAAATATTGGCACCACGAATAAACGCCTCTCACCGTCTATAGCCGCGTCCAAACGTCAGAACGCGGCGGACAGCATACGGGGCATAAGATAAAGCGAGACAGAGAGCATCTATCCCGCTCAATCTCGAAGCTTATTCCAAGTATGTAGTTAATCACGCTTGAACGTTTGGACGCAGCTATTGACGTTCAGAGGCGTTTCATTTTTTTAATGATTGTGATTTACGGATTAGAAACACCTAATGTTTGACATGAATTGTTTTCTGATTGGTCGATTAGAATATGTAGCTGTATTCTGGTTAGTTTATAGCAAATACAAATATTCGTTTGAAAGAGTTGTGATTGGTGGATTTAATACGGTGTTGTTTTGATTGGTCAAATTAAATGTTTTAAAAATCATAAATATGTCTACATATTTTCCCTAGAGGCTAAATGTACTACTTTAGCCCCGCTTGCTAAGCCTAATATGACACACTTTTCGAGCATGAGATGTGAAAAAAACTAAAAAGAGCTAGGTAACCGATGAATCGTAAGTGGGTATAACCTACACAAGGACAGATATTATTCACGATGGTTGCCGACAACCTTCCAACTTATGTCTGCGGCGCTACCACGAACTTCGAAAATCGAAGTTCGGGTATCTCCATCTCTATCGCACTAACAATACTCGAGTGACAGGGATACATGTATACGAATTTCGAGTTTCGATTTTCGTGGTAGCGCCGCTGACCTCCAACATCGTATAGTTGTAACGAAGATCGGGGTCAAGTTATATTAGTGATGGATGAAGAATGGTAAGTGAGTCGAGACAAGTTGTGAAACAAAACAAAGCATGTACCTAGTCTAGCCATAAGTTCTGTTACTGGCAGTTAACAATGATTTTAAGAAAAATAATAATTCGAATTTCGAATGTTGTGTTTTGACGTAAGTACTTGGATGTTTTTGCCACCATTTATATACAATATAATATTAAAATAAGTAAATTAATAATGGAGTGGGGTGTCAAAGAAAATAGAATTGCTGTGATTGCTCTGCATAAGGTAGGAATGGAGCCGTCCCACATTTTTGAGACATTAAAAAAGTTAGAGATCAGTCGAATGTTTGTGTATCGTACCATTCAAAGATACACCAAAACGTCCTCTGTCGATGACAGTAAAAGATCTGGCCGACCACGTACTGTTAGAACAAAACAAGCCGTTAATGCTGTAAGGGCCAGAATTCGCCGAAATCCCATAAGAAAACAGAAGATCCTTTCTAAGGAAATGAAAATACCACCTAGGACACTTTCGCGTATAATCAAAGATGACTTGAGTCTTGCAGCTTACCGACGATATACAGGACATATGTTAAATCAGTCACTAAAGGACAAGAGAGTTGAAAGATCAAAAAGCCTTTTATCTCGATACGCACATGGGAAATATAAAAATATTCTTTTCACGGATGAAAAAATTTTTACTATCGAGCAGCACTACAACAAACAAAATGATAAAGTGTACGCACACAACTCTCGAGAAGCTAAAGAGATAGTTGGAAGGATTCAGCGAGGTCATCATCCCGCTTACGTCATGGTTTGATGGGGTGTGTCGTATCAAGGCGTCTCTGAGATCCATTTTTGCGAAAAAGGAGTGAAAATTTCAGCTAAAGTGTATCAGGACACGATTTTAGAAACAGTAGTTAAACCACTAAACGACACAATGTTCAAAAATGTACACTGGACCTTTCAGCAGGACTCAGCCCCGGGTCATAAAGCTCGCACCACCCAGATTTGGCTGCAAAGGAATGTTCCGGACTTCATCAAGGCAGATGATTGGCCCTCTTCCAGTCCCGACTTAAATCCCCTGGACTATAAATTGTGGTCAGTGTTAGAGGACATGGTCTGCTCTAAACGCCATGCCAATATCGATTCTCTAAAAAAATCTTTGAAGGTAGCAGTGGCAAATTTCCCAATGGATACAGTGCGTGAATCTATAGACGTGTGGCCAGATCGTTTGAGGGCGTGTATTAAAGCTAAAGGCGGGCATTTTGAATAAAAAATATATTGTTTAGAAACCTTATTAACTTACCTATAAATAAACATTTACTTATGGTAAATTAATTACATCCTTTTAAAAATATGTTTCATTTCATTTGTAACAGAACTTATGGCTAGACTAGGTATGATATGAGCAGTAGGTCGTTAGGTATATATAATGTAGTATTGTACATGTATTGCATGGTTAGCATTAGTGACGCATCGCTATGTAAATTGTTTTCTTATCATTCACCTTTTGATTGCCTCATGGATCCGAGTACTGGCAACGGGAAGTAACATAACTCATAAACTATTATGAACCTATTAGGAATTCAATACGACTGCGATCATCAGGCATTGCCTATAATGATCTAATTTTTAGGTCTTATGTTCAATTTCTGCTAACTGCATGGATTGATTGATTTATGATTCGTCATAAACACGTCATTTAAACAATAGGTAGGTTACGTGTTATTCATTCGCCGCGAAAACAAATATGAAATGAAAAGAAATGAAAATTATTTATTCGTAACAAAAAAATATAAATATCACATACACACATATAATACTATTTAATTAGGTACTTAAAACTATTTATTTGCTACGAAATGGTCCCTCCCGCCTCAGCAAATAAATAATAATTGACCTTTAGGCACCCTCGAAGGTACTTATATGTAGCTTAAGTGCCTACTTAAATGCAAAAACTTGTTTCTTGGAAGTGCTCAAACGAGTACGGGGTCTGCTTTGGCACCTAATCCCAAGATTTAGCGTAGGGACTAGTTTTACGTTGAGTTTACCATCTGACCTTCCAACCCAGAGGAGAAACTAGACGTTATTGGGATAAGACCGCTTTCCTCGCATTGTTTCCCTTCACCGAAACACCATTGTATAAATCAAATGATATTTCGTCCATAAGTGTTGTTTTTTTTATACGACGATGGCACACATGCGTACAGCCCGCCTGATGGTACGCGGACACCACAGCCTATAGACGCATGCAACTCCAAGGGAGTAACATGGGCGTTGCCGACCCTTGATATGTTTAAGGATTCGCCGTGTTGATAGCTGAAGGAACAAATTCCCTCGCTCTCAACACAACACATCCTCGGGAGCTCTGGCGACCTTGCTCACCTCCAGGAACACAACACTAATAGGCTACCGAGCAAGTAGTAGTGTTATTATAGTTATTAATTATGGCTGTGGTCTTCTGCAAGGCGGAGGTTACTTCCCTAGTGGGCTGCTCCACTTTCGAGCGGGATGACATTTTGCTGTGCCCTGCCTCACCAAAATACTTGTTTTCTTAAACCCCGTACGAGCCGGGGTTCGAACCCACGGAATAACTAAAATAATGCGTAAACCCTATGAGGTCTTGTAAATACCTACCTCTTAAAACTTTTCTGTAATCATCAGTTGTAGCACATCAGACATTACTATTTAAGATATTTAAAAAATGACAACACATGAAACGTCATTTCATGGGGTTTATACATGTCATGATTTGTCTGACCCAATTTATCAGAAGCTGACTAATTGCTATCGTCTGGAGGTATGTTGCGCTGCTGATCCAACTGTCCAACGAGTTGTGTCCTAGAAATTGCATTTATTTCATTACATATGTACGCGACACCCAATTATGACTACGACGTGTGACAAATTGAGGTAAAATCACATAATCTGTATAGGTACCCCATTACTCCGTCGATTTCATGAACGCAGAACCTTAATCAGACAGGTTTTTTTCGTCATAATACGTCACCTTATGAGTAGGTAATTACCCTCTAAGTATAAACATGTTAAACGTCTTGGTAACTATTCATACAAGTAAAGTCCCACTTTAAATAAATAGGTGTAATCTAACTGCACCTTTAGTGCATAACTTCCGTTCCGAGGGAGATGCGTTAATAGGAAAGTTAAATTACCTACATTGTACCTAGTAGGCGCAACAAGAACATAAACTCGCAGTAACCGCAGTTCAATGAAGAAACGAGATCTGGATAAACAGGTTCATCGTAATTATTTAAAATACAAAAAAAAATCTTACATCTTCTGGTGGGAACTCGTAGCATTCCGCAATTTTCTGATACAACTCCTTGACGTTGGAAAATCCAGAAATGAGTCCGAGGGGGCTGCCGTGAGCTTGCTGGCAGTGGAACACTAGTTGCGACTTCTGTGCACCGTTGTTGTTGTCAACTCCGTTAGCCGGGGGCAGTTCCTCGGCTGGCGCAGGCGGCACTGGAGGCGCCGTGTATTTTGGCGCTTTCTTCTTAAACAACGACATCGTAATATTTGTAATCGAGCACTAACGGTTTAAGTTTCCGAGCGGTCAGACACACATTCTACAGAGTTTTAATCACTAATCGCTTATCTTGGTAGAACTTTAAAATATCGCGTCATTGCACAAGATAAGGTATCGCCCAATGGCGATAATTATATTGGATAAGATAGTGGAGCGTTCGTTTAGGGAAAGCGCATTGGGCGGAGAGGCGCGCAAGGCTATCGCGGCGGCGGGCCAGTCGGTACTGAACGTCTGACTGAGGCGAGCGAGTGCTCCACCACACCGCCACGCGACCCAGCGGCCCGCCTCCCGCGCCGCGTCATAAGCGATGCGGCATTCCCGTTGTTGATCATTAGAACTTGGAACCAGAACTATTTACAAGAGCTTAGTGACACGACACAGTCTCGGTACTTGCATAATTACAACTCGTGGGATTGCATTCAATGAGAGCAATTAGTGACGTTTTGAATGTCTTCAGTGTCTTTACTTTTTCAATGCTCTGGCAATGAGTCAAGACTAATAAATTATAAAATTGACCATGTCAACGGTTTCACTAGAAGGCGTTGTATAAGAGAGGTCTGAATTCCATATAATCTTGTATGGTGCTTATCTTATCGCTTATACAACGCCATCTAGTGAGAATGTTCACAAAATTAATAACATAATATAATTTACTAGCTTCTGCCCGCGTGGAATTCGCTTATATCGTAGCTCCATACAAGGTTTCACCCCTATAGGGATGATTTCCGGGATAAAAACTATCCTATGTTCTTCCCCAGGCGCGACTAACAATCTCTGAACCAAATTTCATCTCAATCGGTTCAGCGGCATAAGCGTGAAGAGGTAAAAGACGGGTACATACTTTGTCAAATACCGTATTGTATATGTATCGATCTATTTGGTCGTTCGATATGAGGATACGAGGCGTTATGATTATGACAATTCCCGCCATCTAGTGGAGTCCGTCCAGTCTGATTCTGACGGTTAGAATGTCGTCTAGCACATAAAGGTTATAATAGCATAGCTATACACTTTTCAATTCGTCACCCGACAGTGACGCAACATTAGTTGGTATGAGAAAGCAATACATACCTTTAAATCTAACCGTAGCTGCGTCTGTGTCAGTTGTGACAAATTTTATCGTTTGTAGTGTGCTTTACAGCACTCCCAAGTTGATCAGAGAGCAAAGAAAGCACATTTCTGGCGCGGTGGTGCTAGCCCTCCTGAGAATGGGTTGAAAGATCGTGACATCTTTAAACGCACCCCACTCGGCTCGCAGTTCCTTTCGGGCAGGACCTTGGATTACCTATTACGAATAATCCCTGCTAGCTAGGGGCTACAAAACAAGAACTAGTAGTAGTAATACCAATGGGGCTCGTCCTAGTGGATAGAAAGATCTTTATTTGACTAGAAATAAAAAAATGTATAGAGTTTTTGTTTTATTAGATGTTTAGCGGTAAATCTACGAGGAGGCTACAGCTTTCTTGGGGGTGGGTTGTCCCTCCTTGAAGCCGTTGCGGAAACGCCTCCTGACGATCTTGAGGTGACGCATGCGGCCGGTGCCAGTGGTCTTCCTGCGCTTAGCCTTCACCGACCAGTGGTCTGAAAGAAAATAATAATAAAAATCATTTAAATTTGTTTTTTTTTTAATTTCCGGAGCGGGAGTCCGCTGGATGCGGGTAGAGCAGGACCCGTCACATTGGCACTCTTTGTAGGAGGCCTATGTCCAGCAGTGGACGTCTTTCGGCGGATATGATGATGTCAATTTTAAAGTTGATACTGCCTGCCTAGTTGGCATGATAAATAAATAATAAATAAATAAATATAAGGGGACAATCTTACACAAATCGACGTAGTCCCATAGTAAGCTCAGTAAGGCTTGTGTTATGGGTACTAGACGACGATATATATAATAGATATAAATACTTAAATACATAGAAAAACATCCATGACTCAGAAACAAATATTTATGCTCATCACACAAATATTTGCCCTTACCGGGATTCGAACCCAGGACCTTCAGCTTCGTAGGCAGCGTCACTACCCACTAGGCTAACGGGTCGTCATGATCGCGTTTATGTAGGACATAAAGCATTCGTCCTTTTAGGGAATGCAATCTCGATCTCGCAAGATCTCGTCATATATTACGAGTTACGCAGTGGAATCACCAGATGATTCCATAGTGGCCAGCACAACGCTGAGATGTAACCGTTTGCTGGCCACCAGGCCAGCACAACGCTGACATGGAACCTTTCGTGGCAATGTTGTTTTTTCTTTTGTATGTTGGTTTATGTGCATGTATGTGTTGTTGTCATGAATAAATGTTATTCTCTTCTATTTTTTTCACATCCCAGTAGTAGTAGCCCTAATTTTTGTCAAATTCGCAAACAAATCACGAGTTGAAAAATTATTGATACCCGTGCCGAATTACAGTTTTCTAGTAAGTAAGGGTTACAGAGCTAAGCCGCAGACGGACAATGGCAAAATGATATGGGTTCCGTTTTTGCAATTTTGGCTACGGAACCCTAAAAAACCCGATAGGTAAATATATAAACTTCTAAAAATAGTATTAGTGTTGTATTTTGAATAATACATACAGTTTTTATTTTTATTTCACATGTTGATAATGTTATTTAATGGAATAGTATTTTCATATGAGTGAAAAACGCCCAATATAGGAAGGTCTCATAAAAATCGAGATCGCGAGACTGATTTTGGGGTCTCGCGAGATCTGAAATCCATCTCTATCAACTATCTATTTATTTCTATCAACTTAGTGTACTCATAGAAATGATTAGATCAAGACCTGAATAAGGTAAACTTAACATCAATTATTATTCAGTACATAAGTTAAGAAAAACTCATTGGTACAAACGACAACACTGTTAACTGACCCTCCTGTGTTTATATAGAACCTTATTACAATGCACTTAAGGTGCACCGATGGACAGTTAGTTGTGTTGTCGATAGTACAAGCCAGTATTTCAATGATCACAGAAAAATTCATGATGTTGCTCACTCCTAAGAACATCTTCCTAAAGAAGATATTTCACTCCAATGTATTACAACATCTCTACAGTGGTTTAAGTAGGACAAGTGCTAAGAACATCTATTGGTGTAATGAAAAACCCTGGAGTTACTTAATAGGGAAGTGGCAGCCTCAGGGGTTGTTGTCAAAGAAAAACCTTTCCACAGGCCAAATAAAAAAACAATCATGTCAAAATGTAAACTTTCCTCACTCGATTTGCAAACTTATCTTGGGTCGGGTGAAGAGAACAAAAAGATGCTTCATTAGAATCATTGATCATTAGACATCATGTCTGAAATTCATAGTAATTGATAAATTATTATCAATTATTTGTATGTTACTTTCAGTTTCTTTACCTACATTATACAAGGAATGGATTCAAGAGTAGAGACCCATTCCTCAATCAGTGCAGGATGTAAATTTAGGTTACTTGGTCGATTTTATCAAAATTACTTCATTTGCCCTGACAACATGTTGGCTTTATTAAATATGTTCTGATTAATGAAGAAATAAAAGTGCATCAATGCAATTTCAGTTATCAAACGCAGAAGCCACACGAGTAAGAGTAACCTATCGTAATGAGTTGAGGGAAACTTACAGGATCGAAGCTTCGCGGCCGGGTAGCCACACTGGGCGCATTTTGACTTCTGAATGTGGTACGAGGACCTGCCACATCTCCGGCAGAGAGTGTGGGTCTTATTCCGGCGCTTTCCGAAACTTGACGTACCTTTCGTCTGAAATAAACATTGAAGGTTAGATAGTAAACACCGACACTCATCTAGCAACTATGCCGTAATTTCGGTTTAGACGTATATAAGGACACATTATACACAATAATATAAACATTTGGTGCATATAAAACAACGATTATAATAGATTACAAATTAAACAAGATAGAATACACACCATCTTGCCGACTTTGACAAGAAAAGAATCTAAACGTCAAAATTGACAATGACTTGGCGCAGGGCAAGCAATGTTGCCAGGAAATGTTATGGGGTATACAGATTATGTGATTTTACCCCAATTTGTCAGTACAACATGTCGAAATCCTAATTGGGTGTAGCGTACATGGGGGGCTAGTACGCTAAGTTTTATGTCGGACATAAAGCATTCATCCCATTCTGGCCAATATGCGAGTGCTAGAGGGACGAGGAGGAGGACGGGACATAAAACCTAGTGTGCTAGGGGGGCAGATGTAACAATCTGCAACTACAATTTCATTCAGTGTGACCTGCACGGCTATCATGCGACGGCGCGCGAGCTCTCTCGATTTTTCTCGCACTATCCGTCTCTTTCTTATTAGAACACTTAGAACAAGAGCTAGAGAGAAAAATCGAGAGTATGTCGCGGCCGTCGCATGATAGACGTGCAGTTAATAGTAAGAAAGCTAATTTTGCCGTAATTAAACGGTCCTGCCAAGCGGACTGCAAGATTAGATTACGGTGAGATAGGGCAAGCGCACACAAAAATCGAGAGTATGTCGCGGTCGTCTCATAATAGACGTACTGGAAATTTATTTCATAGGGATCCCCATCCCGCTTTATCTTACAGCTTCATATACCACAAGGCCTGTGTATGCCCACAAACTAATATTGACGACTCGTCTCCATCTACTGTTCACCACAGTGTTAAAATAGTAAACAATTTCGCCGAGACGTCAACGTCAAGTTGACACTTATCGTGTTGTAATTATTTTAAAGTTTATATTCATCGACATTTTATCGGCGTGAATTTTATGTGAGATACAGAGACTGGAAATACAGATGTGAGTGAGCTGGAGGTTTATTTTGCTACTTCCGTATACCTACCGTATTAACTTTGTATTGTTTATTTCAGTAGATAACTGAAACTATATAGATTAGTATTATAGTTGTTAAATATGCATTTTGCAGCTGTCTACACCCCACTTAGGTAGTTGTCTCAGAAACAGAACTTAAGTAGGTAGTTAAGTTAAGGTAGGTTGGTGGTTTTACCTATGATTTTTGTTTTTATTGTGATAAATACCGTAAATAACATTTTGTATATGTGGCGTCACTTGTGTCAGTTGTCGAATCTGACGTGTTCTGCATCGCGCTATAGAAGTTTCATATACAGCGTGTATATCCAATACGAGCAAATCTTTAAATGGTGGTTAGTACAGGACCTAATAAGTGTATTAAGATAACTTTTGTCTAAAATTACAACGAAAAAATTAACCATACAAAATAATTCAGCCCGCAATGTAACGCAACATGTTCAAGTTAAGGCTCGTTTGACAGTTGTCAGCTGTCTAAGTATCCACTTCCGAAATGTCTAAAACCAAAAGTTAATAAAGCTATGTCGTATCTCGGTAATGTCCTTGGCAATTGAGTTAGGTATAAACTTATAGCCAAAGTTGTTATGAGATGAGTGTTTTTTCAAACTACCTTATGGTGTAGAACTGTAGATGTTCATCAAGTAAAACAAAAAATAGGCTACAAGTAACTATTTATTTACATACCGGTCAGAAACACAGTTAAAATCGGCCTTCTAATGAGACTGGAAGCTCATAGTTAACAGCTGCTCCCTCCACCCTCCCTGTCACTGGCAAACCTTCACGAGCTCGCTGTAACGCGTTGACGATCACTCGAGCGCTACTTGGCACTCTACGATTTGGAAATCGCTATCTGTATATTTCTAATGCTCTTCTGCCATTTTGATGTGCTTCACCATACATTAAAATCATGTCCATTAATTCCGGAGCACTAAAATTGGTTTGACGGGGCATTTTAATTTAATGACTGAATTGTGACTGACATTGTCAAATCATAGTTGAAATAAAATACGCGAAAACTTACCAAACAGTTCGGTACAATTTACAACCTTGTATGTAGGTAACTATCAAACTTTGTAGAGTTCAGTTAATAATTGTAAATCGAATTTAAATTCAGTTATCAAATTAAATAACTATTATGAGTGCAATCTTGTTGGTAAATAATTTACAAAGAAGATTACTTAGTTACCTATTTAAATTAAATAGAATGATTTTCTAAAAAAAGGTGTCATTGCGCGTCGTGGTAATTTTATTTTAATATCAACGACGCTGTCAACTAATTTTTATCGTGACTGATCGTGACTGATTAAAATGGCACAAGATAATGTCAATTGGTTGTTGATAAACAAATACTTAAGTATTTAATAATTCAATAACTTACATATCTAGTGGTGTAGTCTACTAAAAATAACCACACAACGTTATGAACCATATTTTTTTGTGCAGTTAAGTATTGATTTTCTTATTTAAGGGTCAGTGGGACACCACTGCTGGGCAAAGGTCTCCTTACGTTTCAATGTATCCCGGTCTTGACCAGTCTCCCACCACCCCCACACTGGTGCATATCAGTCTTTATCAACAAAGCAGTTAGCTAACAGTATCTAAATAATTAATATCACTACACACCAAGATTTATTTTTGGACAGCTACGTGAATTACATGTTTACGTTACATTGCTGCTCGGTAATTTTTCAAAAAAAAATTACAGGCTTTCAATTAAGTTTAACTTAAAAAGTTCATTTAATTAATGATTACGCTACTAAACTCTGCCTCTGGTTTAATTCTTTGCTCGTATTGGATATACACGCTGTATATCAAATCCAAACAACTCTCATTGGGACTTCGGTCCCTGAGAGATCTCTATTGCCGTGACTTCTACATATACACTCGCGAGCAAAAAAATCGACTCAACATTTTTTTGGATTTCAATGTGCAATATCTCTAAAACTAATATAGGTATAATAGGTAACGTAGCATAGTAGCATTTTCTGAAAGCTGGAAATGTAAGCTTTCAGAAACATCAAATTCAATTCATATTTTTTCAGGTTCTGAAAAAAAACGTGATTTTTCACAAAGTGGGGGAAAATTGGTTAATTTCATAACCACAACATTGAAAGAAAACAAAATTTGTTGGAGGAAAAACCGTTTATTTTTCATTTTAATACCGCGTATTGCCACCATAGGCGTTTCTTACACACTCGATACGGTTCCTCATGGACCTTATCAGCTTTTTGATGGTGGCCTGCGGGCAAACGTCCCATTCCTCGACCAAAGCAGCTTGAAGGGCCAAAATTGTCTCCGGGGCTGGATCCCGCGCTCGAACCTTCCTCTTCAGGTAATCCCACATGTACTCGATGGGATTCAAGTCCGGACTCAGCGGTGGCCAGGTAAGGGTGGGGATGCCGACCGCCGCCAGGTACGCTTTGGTCACTCCAGCGGTGTGACAAGGGGCGTTATCTTGCATCAAATGAAACGTTAAAAAAACCTGCGTATGGGACAACCTGGCTCTGCAGGATGTCAGTTATGTACCTATCCGCGGTCAATCCACCTCCTCGGCCGCCACCAGGGATGCAAACCAGCTCAGTCCTCGCCTCCATTGAAATGCCCGCCCACATCATGACGGAGCCGCCGCCGTAGGCGACTGTTTCTGAGAAGCAGCATTGTGCAAACCGCTCTTCATGTCTTCGGTTCACCCGTCGGCTTCTGTCGCTGCCATGGAGACAAACTCTGCACTCATCAGTGAAGAGTACCCAGCTCCATTGCTCGTAGCTCCAATTTTCGTAGCGTGCTACGAAATCCTTGCGTAGGTCCCGATGTCTCTGCGTCAATTTGGGCCCCGTAGCTGGCCTTCTTGGGGTGAGGTTTGCTTGTCTTCGGCGAACTGTCCAAGAGCTCACGGGTTCCTCACGGGTCCGCATCAGCTGGACGTCAACGCCGGTCAGGTGGCGATTCCGAAGACTGGTCGTCACGATAAAATGGTCCTCTCTCTCGGATGTGCATCTTCGACGGCCGGATCCCGGTCTCCGAGTAAGGGTTCCGGTCTCAGCAAATCGACGATAAACCCTGGAGACAGCAGACTGACTTAAATTCAGCTGTTCGGCAACTGAACGCTGAGAAAGTCCTTGATTCAGCAAAGCGACGACTTGGGCGGCATCTGCCGCTAAGTCCATCTTCTAATGTATACTAAATATATACCACACATGCCATTCTATGGACTACGAGATTCTTATTCTGATAATGCATTGTTACTGTATAAGAGATTGCAAGTATAATATGTTGTGACTCATACCATTATTATGTAATGCTTCGCCAGCCATCTGTGTCCAGGTCTGCAGATCATAAGAACCGCATGGCTGTCTCAAACCTTACTGCTCACACCACCTGTGGGTTAAATACCACATGATTCCTCCGTCATGGATCACAAAGTGACTCAGGTTTACCTGCATTTAAGGATAACATTGTATGTTAGTTTAGGTACTTCAGTTACTTGACCATGCATTTATTACTTTATTTGTCACTTGAGACCAACCACTGTTGGTTGTGACTCGGGCTCGTGCTAGTGCACGATAGGTATCCGCCAGATACAGACCGCGCTCATGCGTGAGCCACCCACATCCCCGGGGAATTCCATGTCTTTGCACGGAACATACTCTTAAGTTGGTAGCCTATGCCGTCACAGAAGACGGTTGGCTTGCATCTGTCGGCCGTCGCAACAGCTTCTTTTGACAGATCTCCAACTGAGCTTTGTATGGTCAAGTATCAGTCTCCACGAGACTATTTTATTTGTATCATTACTTCTAAGACTTTCTTAAGTAAACCTAAGGCACTCAGCTTATGAATCCGGGCTCGCGTCTCGTGATGTCACCTCCAGCACCTCTAGCACACGACGGCCGCGACATACTCTCGCGCCGCGAGCCAGCTCGCTCGCGGTTGCGAAATTTCTCGGTCGCGCTGTCAGTTTTCTCGGTTTTCGTAGCACCACTTGGCACATCGAGAAAACCGGCCCAAGCGAGAGAGCTCCGTCGCGGTCGACAAAGTGAGTGTCGCCATTTATATGAAAAATAGTCCCTGATGCCATATTGCTGTATGGCAACACTGAATCGGTAGTAAAACATGGAGTAAAGAGCGAATGGCAAGCCTTATACTAGCAACGTCCCTAATCACGATAACTTTGTCTCTTTCTCTAAAGCTTCAAAATGAAAGAGAAAGAGTACATGACGATTAAAAATATCCCGTGGGAAATAATTTGTCAATGTTAAAGAAATGTGAAGTGTCAAAATAAAATATAATATAATATTATCTAGTATTTTAAACAGAAAACTCCCGTGCCGTGAGCTAAGAATATAATACTCACATTACTCACTGCCGTGAGATTGTCGTGCTTTCTAACAATGACTTTTAAAACGGAAGAGTTATTTAATGCGTTGCTGTAAACGGAATCGGAATCGAAATAAATGCAGACAGCCCAAAAACGTTAATACTTTGCTTCATTTCGATGATTTCGATCAGTCTGAATCGAGGAACTTAGAGAACACAATATAGTCCGTTAGAATAATAATATTCTCCATGAAGAGCTGCTGGATTTTCGCCGAATACGGAACAGACATGGAAACATGGTAGAAGGTAGGTAACGAGTTATTAATTGTTAGGGCCGCTTCAGACCGGACTGGCAGCCGCCGTCAGCGGCGCGGCGGGCACTTTCCGTGTTAAATAATTTTAAACTTTATCTACATACTTAAAAGTAGTAATAAAAAAGTAAAAATTATTTGACACTGAAAGCGTTTGCCGCGCCGCTGCCATTCCGGTCATCAATCACTTTAATCTAAAATATTGTCGTAATTAAGTATGTTTGGAATCATAAGCAATGCATAATCAGCGAGTAAGTATCCTTCAAAAACTATGTCAACCTTCCACAACTAATTTACCTCAAACAGTTATTATATTTGGACAACAGTTTATTCATTGTATTTAACAAGATTTCTAACAATACTCAATTCATTCCAGGGACTGGTTGTGGAGTCAAAAGTCAAGAATATAGTGCCATGGTGGAAGCAGACATTATGGACACCAAAAACTGTATCTTATGAGGCTATTCACTAATGTATTTTAAAGATGATCAGTGTTGACTATTATACCAAAAAAACCTTTATCTTCCTCTTAAGTATCACTATCGGTTAAGCTTAGTGGATAATGAAACAATGGCTGTAAAATGGTAAGGGCAATTATATTGATAGCATATCATATATGATTACATCAATGGCAGCATTCTCGCACAGACTTGCCAAATTTAGAAAGATATTTTTAGTTTTTGGTAGGTTATTTTTAAGTTAATTTTAATTTGAAATCTGGTTTTAAACGTATATTCGTATATGCTATCGTGTTTTTAATGATTATATTTTTCCTCAACACTATGATATAAGTACCAAACCATATAATCATTGTCTAGTTATTCATAACACAAAACCTTAATAAGCTTACTATGGGACTTATTCAATTTGTGTAAGCATGTCCTCTAATACTACCTACCTGCCCGTACACTCTCATCCATGAGAGGAGGCCTGAGCCCAGCAGTGGGACCTATATAGGCTGATTTATTCTTTTTATTATTATTATGTCCCCTGGTACCTACACATCTATTTTCTTATTAACTTAATTTAATTTTCTTGTATGGCATAGTTGTATTAAAACATATTACGTATATAAACAAGTAGTCAAAAGCAATTTAAATACCTTTGTAATAATTGTAGGTCAAAATCAAGTATTCCTCTAGCTACTAAACTAATATTCATAAAATTCCCAATGAAAATGTAGGGATATTTTCATAATTAAAAAATTAAAATATATCAAACTCAGTCATCATAGTACTAAGTATTATAAAGCTTAGAAAGACAATTCATGTTGAAACTGTCCCTAATTTTAGTCTGGTTCAAATCTAGAAAGGACTTGTCATATTCATTTTAAACTTTCATAGTTTTCACACTACGTATTGTATAGGTAGGCATACCTTAGTAGTTAAGTTACTTAAAACCTATTGTATTGTTAATTATGTGTATGATCAGATCAGTAATTAAGCATAATAGTCCAGTAAATGAACTGACAACTCGTATGGAAAAAATGTCAATTTTGGAAATAATTTATAATAGCTTACTTTTTATGTGTAACGGATATATTATCAATTAAATAGTTACCCAGCGACAAAATCCGACAAAATTTCAGACATCAAAAAATGATAAATTAACTAACTTCTGAAAAGTCAGAAAAAATATTAATAAATATTTTTGTCTTTATTTTGGTTTATTTACATTTGCTCTATAATATTCAAGATAAATCGTATAAAAAAAGACAATGCATGCTTCATTTAAATCTACATAATTACTTCCGGGTGGAAAGTTTGTCGGATTCTTGAATATATCATCTTAGAATAACATTTTCAAATGAAATCAACAAAAAAAACGCTATTATAAATTAATGTTTTTCAAACCCGTATTTTGCCTGGAGTATAAGAAAACACAGGTTATTGTTATTATTTGACTGACACTGACCAATGTGTATAGGGGTAAGGATAGGTAGTTTAGCTAACAGATGTCTATTATTTCCTTGTCATTAAGTTATTGTTATTATGGATTTATTTATATGAACACTTCACTATTACTAAAGTGATATAAATTCTGTTTTTAATTTTTATTTAATTTGCCTTTTGTATGTTTGGGTCATCAAGCAATTACTAAATATACTTTTTATAAACCAATTTGGCTGAAATTTGCTATACTTATGTAAGTTCGGTGACAAGGCAAAATTATGGCCACACCAAGCTGAGCTGATGGTGGAGACTGAAGGTTGCCATAGCAACTTCTAAACTACACTAGATAGTCCCCCGTCGTATTTGAGCTCATTGGAACCCTCTCTAGTAGTTTACTATTCATGACTGTAAAAAAAGTACAGTCAGCAATAAAAGCTACCATTTTTTGAGAGATAATGATTAAGTAATACCACGACGGTGGAAAACAAGCGATCGACTTCACTGTGTTGTCCGCCAGAGACGATTGTCGGACCCTCACTCTCAAAATAGCGGGTTCTCGGGTGCCCTGCCCCCTTATTCTGTAACTTGTTTTAAGCTGACCCACAAATATATCTTGACAACGCGATGCATAGTAAATAAGCGTAGGTAGAGGTCTAGTTTCGTGACGGGTGACCGGCGGGGTGAGCCTCATTAGCGTGTAGCGAATAACAGCCCAGGTTCCTAACACAACACAACACCCACAGGGCAAGTAAGTAGTCTGCGGTTTTCTGCGCACGTAAGTCCTACTTATCATTTAGAAAGAGGGCTGTCGCGTCGGAAAATTTAATGAGTAACTGCAGACTCCATTAATTTAGCGAGAAATTGTGCATCATCCTTAATAATCTTTATTAATTTAGGTATACGAGTATGATTGCATGACTTGTGACGGGAAATAACTAATCTAAGCAAGCAATTTATTATACTTCCTAAAAGTACCTAGGTAAGTATACCTAGCCTAAGATCTATACCTAGTCAACAGCGAAAGTAAGTTAACACTTTTACACTTGATTTTGAAAAATTGTTAACATACCTACATCTGCTATTGACTATAGGTAGGTGCCTGGATCCGCTACCTACTTAGCTACCTAAGTAGGTAGCGGATCCAGGCAAAGCATCTGAGGGGCTACCGCGAAACTAAAACGAATTTCGTTCGTGT
Organism: Epinotia bilunana; assembly: GCA_947049275.1. Classification (NCBI taxonomy): domain Eukaryota; kingdom Metazoa; phylum Arthropoda; class Insecta; order Lepidoptera; family Tortricidae; genus Epinotia; species Epinotia bilunana. The sequence continues at coordinate 23,574,450 of OX346259.1, read as the reverse complement.
ATCTCCGTCTCTGTTGCACTTGCTAGTTCGGGCGACAGAGAGGAAGATACACGAACGAAGTTCGTTTTCGTTTCGCGGTAGCCCCTCTGAGTCTTTACCAAAATCGTGCTGAAATCAGACCACAGGTCCCCAAACGGTGTCATGCCCCCCAAAGCATTATTAGAATTCTGAATCTAGACAGTTGTTTAAATATTTTACAAGTACAAAGCAAAGTTATTCATGGTTTTCAAATTTAATCAAATTAGGTATAGGTAGTAAAAAGGACACTAAATAGCATTACATTTACGTATGTGTCCCTAATTAACTTAAAATTAATAAAAATAATGTGTGCTCTTGTTCCTTGTGAGTCCAATTATCAAGTTATTATCGCTGTCGCGGTCTCCACATCTTGAAGATTTTAAAGTTTATCGCACAGTTTATATTTTAATGTATTGTTATGACAGTGAAAATCTTTGACAAGTTATTTTTCCGTTTTGTATCCTAGCAACCACATTAGTCTGTTCGTTACTTTTCCAAAAAGTGGTATGCAACCTTTAACACTTTCCCTCACTAGCAGGAAAAGTTTTGTAGCCCCAAGTCGGCTGTAAGCTTGACGAGCCTAGGCTTCGGGACTGCCTTGGTAAGTAGGTCAGCCAACTGTTCAGCAGAGCTCGTTTTCTGAATATCAACAAGACCCTCTTGCACGGTTTCACGAACAAAAAAGTGTCTCACTCGGATGTGCTTTGTCCGTTTATGAAACTCGGGATTATTGGCAAGGCGTATGGCTGCCTCATTGTCCACTTTTAAGGTTGGTATGCCTTCCAAACTCGTTAGCTGGCAAAAGATTCTTTGGAGCCAGACTAGCTCACGCGCGCCTTCGCTTGCTGCTACTATTTCTGCTTCAGTTGTTGAGATTGCGACTGACGGTTGACGCTGGCTTAGCCAAGAAACAACTCCTTCAGCAAAAAGACAAGTGACTCCTGTCGTAGAGCGTCCAGTCAAGTCGTCACCAGCGTGATCCGCATCACTATAGCCTTCGATGATGGCTCTGGTACAGTTTGCATTGTATCTAATGCCATAGGATATCGTCCCTTTTAGGTATCTAAATACCCTTTTGACCCTCAGCCAGTCATCTTCGGTGGGGTTTTCTAGTTTTCTAGATACGACCCCAACAGCGTACGCTATATCAGGGCGTGTGCCCGTCATCAGGTACGTTAGTGCACCTACTGCCTCTCGGTAAGGGAATTTCTTCGCAGTGTGTCCGATTACAACTTTCCCTGATTCAGTAGTTGAATTCTTCTCTATAGGTGTTGACACTGGATTGCACTCGGACATTCCAAAGCGGTTTAAGATTTTTCTTGTGTAAGCTTCTTGCTTAATACACACAGAACCGTCTTTAGCTCTCTGGATTTCCATCCCTAGGTAGTACGATGCTGGTTTCGTCGTGATTTTTACAGTTCTACCTAACTCCTCCAGGAATTGGTGTGCTAAAGTTTCATCTGTTGATGCCACAAGCCCATCGTCCACATAAAGTGTTATAAGGATTTTCTTGTTCATCACATTCCTTGTGTATAGGCAGCTGTCAGCAGTACTCTGTACGAAACCTTTCGCTAACAGGATCTCCTCAAAGCAAGAATTCCAACAACGTGGTGCCTGTTTTAGTCCGTACAAGCTTCTCCTTAATAGACAGACTTTTGATGTGCCATCGTTGAATCCGTCAGGCTGTTTCATATAGATCTCTTCCTCGATCTTGCCATTCAGGAATGCAGTCGACACGTCAAATTGCATCAGATGTAGCTTTTCTTTGGCACTGACACTTAACAAGGCTCTTATCGTAGCCATCCGGGCCACCGGACTAAAGGTCTGTTCATAGTCGATCCCCTTTTGTTGCTTGAATCCTTTTGCTACAAGCCTCGCCTTATATTTGTCAACTGTGCCATCTGGTTGGCGTTTGATTGTGAAAACCCATTTACATGGAAGCGCTTTTCTGTTTGGAGGCAAACCACATAAAGTCCAAACTTGGTTTTCTTCGAGAGACTTAAGCTCATTTGCCATGGCCTTTTGCCACTCAGCTTTGTCTTCTCTTGACAGGGCTTCATTATAGGTTTCAGGAAATCTTTCCGTGCCTACGAAACACACATGATCGTCGAACTTCTTAGGACGTTTAATGGCTGATCTGTCTCTCAGATTATAACGAGGCTCCCCTTCAACCACGGGCTCACCTAAAACCATAGGTTCTAATAGGGGCTCTAATATTTCCAATTGCCCTTGATCAGAATCAGCGTCGGCAAACTCTTCATTATCATCATTATTAGAGCTTTCCCTCGATTCAAAGCCTGGAGTGTGAATCGCAGCTCCTTCGTCATAGCTCTCGCGCTCGTGAGTTTCACCCTCTTGATCTTGGTCTTCTCTTATACTATGTCTATCGGTAGCATGATTAGGATTTTGTACTTCCAGGTTGACCAGTTCGATTTGCCTTCAAGGCTTCCGATCGAATGTCGTGGCGAAAAAAATTCCATTGCTGTACCCATAACCTTTTAAAGTTTATCGCACAGTTTATATTTTAATGTATTGTTATGACAGTGAAAATCTTTGACAAGTTATTTTTCCGTTTTGTATCCTAGCAACCACATTAGTCTGTTCGTTACTTTTCCAAAAAGTGGTATGCAACCTTTAACAGAAGACAATGTCTCGCATTTTGACGTTGAGACGCGAATAAAGCGATATATTTTGTCGCTCTAAAGTGCACTTGTGATACGAGTTTCGAGAGTCTATCGCGTCCAACTGTCAGCGACAAAAAAAAATTCGCTTTGACATATGACCGCGAGACAAGAAGCGTCTCGTGCTACGGATTCGCTATGTCGCTCCTTGTATCGCATTTTGACGCGCGAGAGAGCTCGCGCGCCGTCGTGTGCTAGACGTGCAGCAAACTGTTCACCTTACTGTTCAAGCAATGATGGAAGTGACATTTCAGAGAACGCGCCATAAACAAACTTTCGCCTTTGCTCTATGGTACATATAGATGAAAGGTGGATATACTTACCATATAGTATTGCTATGTACAATATATACATTTCGCGGAAGTGTCGCGACAGCTTCATTTTCGGTGGTGTCCATTTGTTCCAGGTGGTTTCAGTGGTCCAATTGCGAGAGAGCTCAATACAAATGTATGGAGATACAATTTATTTACGACTGGTGCAGATGACAAATATATGGAAAGTAAATATCGATTTCGGTATCTTGTAACAAAATATCTTTCGCTACACTAAATCTCGAGCGGGCGAGAGAGAATTAAATCGTGCGAGCGACAAAGCGGAGACAATGAAGTATGAAGACCTATCAAATAACATGGTTCTCTATCCCTTTCTTACTCGTCGTTCAGCACGTAAGTGAGAAGAGATCGGGACGAGTACGAGTTGTACTGCTGCACTACACCCAATTATGACTTCGACATGTTGTATTGACCAATTGGTGTAAAAACACAATCTTTAAACGCCATGAAAGGGAACAAAATGCTCGTTCGTAGGGATGCACTTAATTGAACTTAATTGCAGACTATTGCCATACGTAAAAAATAATTGTCAGATTGTCATGGCAATGGCATTTGCATCGCATTCACGTTCACGTCACTGTCATAATTGAGACTGTTGTGCAAACCTGTGCTAACTGGCAATGTGCATTTGTTTTCAATTTTTCAATGCAAATGCATCATGAATGCATATCACAAGAACAATATGAAATACGAAAATTGGTCTTTTATAGATAATATTATCACAACGAGAGTATCAGCTCATATTATCACAACTTGATTCGATATCTGCAACCGTAATGGAGTGTGTCCTGCGTCCAAACAGTGAAGACGAGGACATCACATCTTTGGTGACCACAGTCTTCACGAAGGATGAAACTGAGTATAAAACCGAGAAAGGATGCGGTGTGAGAGACCAGGTTTCTCCGCCCTCACTGTACAATGTCCGTGTAAAAGATGAACCGGTGGTGGATCTAGATATGCCATTAGACGTTATTGTTGACGTAGAAGGTCAGTAGCTAATTTAAATCCCTAGGTAAATTATTACATCTGCGTTTGTCGACTTTTTTTGTAAGTGTAGGCAGGGGCGGCCTTAAGGTGGTGGTTCGCGCCGCGAGAGAGACTAGCGACCAAGATAGGAGACCAAGACCGGAGATTGCGACAAGACAAACACAAAGAAATCTCGCGTCTCTGTCTCGCTCGCGAACTGTCGCTTATATGTTGCCTACCGTCAAGTGACGGTCGTGGTCTTCTGCCTTGGTCGCTTGTACATCTATGCGAGGCCATTGGGATAAATCTTTGCACAGCTCTTGTACTTAATACTCAAAAGGCGAGTGTGCTAGGCCCCGGGCGGTTGCGCTGCTCTTCACCCCCAAAGGCCACCCCCGAGTGTAGGATTGATAAACAGTAATTAAACACCATTTTGTGAATAAAAACATGTAATTTTTTTTTTGTTATAGTAACATGCTTAACAGAGAGAGCTCTTAAGGACGAATTGGTGGCTGGTGAAGAAACTGGTGGCACAGGTGATACTCATATTGTTACCAGTCACAGTGATCAATGGGAAGTATGCATCACCAAAGAATCCTGCTCCAGCCCATCTGTTGATGGATCTATTGTTGGTGATGAAGACCCATATGAATGCAATATCTGCCAGAAAATATTGAAAAGTAGATCAAGTCTTACAAATCACATACTTATCCATGATATGGACAAAACTAGTATAAAGAAGAAAACAAACAATAAGTTTCATGATGAAGAAATTATATTTTGTAAGATATGTGGACAACAGTTTCCAAGCTTATCCACTTATTTAAAACATAGACAAAATCATTTACTTGAGAGGCCTTTCACTTGTGAGATTTGTGAGAAAGAATTCAAATCCAAATTTTTACTGTCCAACCATGAACGGATCCATACTGGAGAAAAGCCCTATGCATGTGATGCTTGTGACAAGCGGTTTTCAGAACAAGTTAATTTAAACCGACATAAGAGAACTCACTCAGGAGCCAAACCTCACCAATGTGATTTTTGTCAGAAGAATTTCTCTTTAAAACATAATTTAACACTCCATATGCGTTCACATACAAAGGAAAGACCTTTTGAATGCAAAATTTGCAATATGCGGTTCCCGCATACATCGGATTTGAAGAGACACCAAAGAAGCCACACCGGGGAGAAACTATTCTCCTGTGACATATGCAAAAAAAGTTTTTCCCGAAAGTATTATTTACCATATCACATGCAATCCCACAACAACCACAGACCTGTCTCCTGTGAAATTTGTGAAAAAAAGTTTATGAGTATATATGATTGCAAGAAACATTTGAAAGTTCATATGGCAAAGAAATCTTTCAAATGCCACATATGTAAAGATAGTTTCACACATAAATTACTTTTAAGCAAACATTTACAACAGAAGCATCCATAATCCTGTAAGCCGACAACTTTGAGTTTAGTTTATATTTCTTGCTAATTCGAGCCTAAGTTCCATATTTCATAGTCAAAATTTAATAGTTTGTGATTATTGTTAAGAAAAAAATACTATTGAAGATGTTAAACTATGATACTATAATGTTGAAACTATTAAGTAAATTAAAGTTTATCATGCAGGTATATGTTTTTAATTTAAAACTGTCATAAATACCAGCATGTCTATCAAGAGACAGACATGTTACGAACACTCACGAATTCGTAAGTTGATAAACTTATATTCAGCACGGCTATCACGCGATGGTGCGCGAGCTCTCTCGATTTTTCTCGCACTGTACGTATCTCTCTTATTACTCGTAGAACAAGAGGAGTGCGAGAAAAATCAAGAGTATGTCGCGGCCGTCCCATGATAGACGTACTGTACGTCTATCATGAGACGGCCGCGACACTCGATTTTTCTCGCACTATACCTCTTGTTTTAAGTGTTCTAATAAGAAGGAGACGGATAGTGCGAGAAAAATCGAAAGTATGTCGTGGCAGTCTCATGATAGACGGATGTAACAATCCTACCAATTGTGCATGCAATTTCTCATTACAAGTCATTTGACAGTTGGATCAGCCGCGCAACATGCCTCTAAGCATCTAATAAATAGGGGTTGACGTTTGAAGTAAAATTTTATATATATGTCTTTCCACAAATTTAACACGTATTTATGAAATAGTTTGTACTTTAAAGGTGTTTTAGAGCTATAAACACGCATTTTATAGTCGATTTGAGTCACGCTTGTCTTTGTATTTTTTTTAATCACGGTTGCTTCTTACTGCGAATAGCGATATCTTAGGAAAAAGAAATAATATCACGATGATGATTCATGAACAGTGCTTTGGTATGCCAATATTATTTTTACTAAATGGTATCTCTAAAGGTGGTTTTCCACCGGCGAGGCGAGGCGGGGCGTGGATGGGCGAGAATTGAAATTAGTATGGGACTTACTACCTATTTCCACCGCGCGCTCAGTGCAAATAGGTATTAAGTCCCATACGAACTTCAATTCTCGCCCATCCACGCCCCGCCTCGCCTCGCCGGTGGAAAACCACCTTAATAGGGTATACAGATTGTGATTTTACCCCAATTTGCCAGTACAACATGTCGAAGTCATAATTCGGTGTAGCATAGATGTAATACTATGCTGCATTTACACGCTTGCGGTGGCTTGGCAAGCCTTCACAAGCGCAAGCGTGTAAACGGGGGTGTTTGGCTTGGCTTGCGTGAGCTTGCGAGAGCTTGGCCAATCCGGACTTAAGGTTGCCAGATGGTCGGGATTTGGCGGAATTCTCCCGAATTTTTGTATGGCCTCCCGACTCCCGTCAAAGTAAAAATCTCCCGAAAAAACAACTTCATTGTATAAAGCAAAAATTTACATATTGTGAAAGAGTTTTCAGTTTACTGAATAACCTTTACACAAAAGACAGAAACCGAATGAGTAATAAAAGCTGAATTAATGATTCGACTTAATTTTAATGAAAACTGTTTCAGATTCAAGTCGACTCTAAACAGCGAAAAAGGTCAAAAAATTGCTGAAGGCTGTTAAAAGTAATAGTACTTAAATACAAGTGCCAAACCAAAAATTAAAATTTTGTATAAAGCTTTGTTGATTTTTTTACAATACAATAATATGGGAAATGAGAAATCCATTTTATGTTAGTTTTTGTATGTTAATTATCAATGTTGTTGATTTTATTATTTTTAATACAGTTCCTTTAATTTGATTTTATTTTTATTTCTCCCGACCGTTTTTTCTTCCGATATTAGGGTCATTTGATATGGCAAGCCTCCGGACTAGTGTCGGTTTTTGACTCGGAATAAAGGATAAGCATGGAAACCGCGCTAAAATAGGTAGCCTCTGCTACGTATACCTGTCCTGTACTTCCTTACGACATACTAACGCGGCAGAAAGAGATGTATATGCATTTGTTATTCCTCAATTGTGTAGGTTGTCACAAGTTTTATGCAAGTTTGGTCTTTCCTAGGGATGCTACTGTGTCGACTTCTTTATCGATAAATTATACAAAGTAAATTGTAATGATATACTTATAGTTTAATAAATAATGCACTGTGTGAAAAACGGTTTCCTTCAGTCGTCATAATAACAAAATGCATAATTTTAAGTAGCATACTTCCAAAAATTATACTAAACTATTATCATAAGGAGACGAGCGAAATCGGCAGGCCAGCATGCAGTCCTAGCCAGAGCGTGATTTAGGATGTGTCGATACCTGTCGGAAGCACGGCTTCCAACTAAATCAAGGTGGTTTCTATGGAGTACCATACTAGCATGCTAGGATCACTTCGTTGTCTATCAGCCCGTCTGTCAATAATCTTTTTTCTTAGGAACGCGTGGAGGTATAAAGTTGAAATCTAAATCAAATACTTAAATACAATCTCTTTGAGCTCAGCTAAAATTGATCTTCTAAGTAAAGATGCTAAAAAAATACGGTAGGTATATACCTACGGCCATATTTTGCCGCATATTGCCAGAGTAAGATTGAAATTCATCTGGTCTATGTAAAAACACTAAGCCATTTTGTTGTCATTCTTCAGCAAACTTGTAATTTCGAATGTTCCAACACAGATTTTTCTATATACTGATAAATACATCCATGTCAATGTCGATAAGTTATTGTTCCGAGTTCGATAAAAAATCCACATCACTATGTAAATAAACATAACCACTTTAATCCACAAAAAATGTCTAATTTACATGCCGATTTAGCACGAATAATTGATCATGATGATATTAACATAAACTTCTAATAGTGATTATTAATTTTAGCTTAGATCGTTACATTAATAACATCAAAATCTATTGAAACTTACTGGTGAAAGCTTAATGGTCCCTGAACATTTTCTTTTCTTCCCATATGGAACGTACAACATTCAATCGCACAAGACATTTGCTCTAGAGTAAACTATAAAGAAAGTAAATTTTACTGTATTCTAATGATTTAGCGCAGAACAATACGCAAATTAATTAATTTTCTCAGAGACGGTCCGTGTGTTTATAGAAAATATGACAGCTGCTATAATGCAAGATAAGGAGTGACGTTATAACACTTACTACCAAACAATGATGACATATTTAATTTTGCTGGACTAAAAGAGATACAAAAGAGATCCATTTGACATTTCCAGAGTTCATTTTAGTGACAACCTACGAAAATGTGAAACCGAGTACGGATTGTGGTCTCATTCACTCTCACGCCAACTATAGATATACGCAAGTGAATAAGGTAGCTGTTGCCAAGCTCTTATTTTAGCCCTACCGGGTTGGTTTTTGAACACAGCACGGCTAGCACGCGACGGCGCGCGAGCTCTCGATTTTTCTCGCACTATCCGTCTCTCTCTTATTAGAACACTTAGAAGAAGAGGTATAGTGCGATAAAAATCGAGAGTATGTCGCGGCCGTCGTGTGCTAGACGTGATGATCAAAGGAAGCTTGGGCAAGCGCTTGCAATGTATTTACACGTAGGCGCAGGGGCTGGAAACTTATAACAGTGGCAACACTCCGATTTATTGTATGGAAAGTTCTGTTGTTTCAGTCTCGTTTAACGGTTACTTAATACCAACAAAAACGCAGTTAAAATTTTTGGGTCTAGTCCTGGACTCAAAACTTACCGGATTGTCACACTGTGATTATATTATATCGAAGTGTGAAAAAAATTCAACATTCTTAGATGCTTGGGGTATGGTGGGGAGCTCACCCGTTTTCCCTTAAACTTCTATACAATGCGGTCATTAGAAGTGTGTGAGACTACGGAACTTTCCTATTAGAGCCAGCTAGTAGGGCTGGTATGCGCAGTCTTGACCTCATCCAGTCCAAGGCTCTGCGTATTATGGCAGGAGCAATGATATCAAGCCCCATCAATGCCCTTCAGGTTGAGTGTCTGGAACCGCCCCTTGATATCCGAAGACAGTACTTATCTGACCGTTTTATGTTCCGTACATTCCAGTTTACAACCCACCCTATTTATCTTAAAATAAAGTTATTGGAAGAATTCTTCCGTAACTCAAGCTTCTGGACGAATAAACCCCCTGCGAACTTGGCGGGGCCGTTCCGCCGAGACGGCATTGGTGGGGCCGCAGAGGAGGAGGAATGCCGGTATTACGGTGCGCCGCTTTCCCTATCCTCTGCGGCCGTGACGTGGTCGGTGGCGGAACCACAGACCTGATCCGCCATCGGGTGCTGGATATTCCGCACCCACGATCTCCTCGTAGTGGACTCAGGGGGGTCCGCTACTGAACAGGTGGAGATCAAGGAGGCAGGCGCGTCAAAACATCTGGCGCGCCTCACGTGGAGGGCCTCAGGGCATCCGCGAGGAGCCGCTTGTGGGCGGCTGCCGCCGGCGGGGTCGCGGATGTGTGCGCAAGCGTTCCCGTAACCTCGCCACAATGGCGGCGAGGCGGCAAGTGGGGGGGTTTTTAGTGGGTACACCGTGGGCCTCATTAGCTCATACGGGAGTCCCACATAACCACTCGGGTCACCCCCTGCGCCCGGGTGGTATGCGTAACGCATTTTCCCCCCCTAAACAAAAAAAAAGGTTTAAACTTATCAAGGACCCTACTCACCATTCCTTAACCTTGCCTATGTACGAATATGCTTACGAGATTGTTACTCTTCGTCCTCGGGTAATCCTTGATTTCAACATAGTGAAAGGAGATCCACTCGCCAATGACCACTCACGATACCAGCTAGGTAGTGTATGGAACGGGTGGCATACGTTGTACTCAGATGCCTCCAAGCTGTCCCCTCAGGGTTGCGTTGGAGTCGGAACTTATCACATGCAGTGGGATATTGTGCAAAAGGTTAAGTGCCCCCCGGAGTCCTCAGTGTTCACTGGGGAATGTTTTGGAATTTTAAAGTGTTTGGAATACATTTTGGTGGGCAAAACCCTTTTTCCTATAAACTCCACAACCCTTTGGTGTTCCAAATTAAAGATGCCATTGCCGAATGCAATATGAAGGGCTACGAGGTGGTTTTGATTTGGATTCTCAGCCATTCGGGTATTGCAGGCAACGAGAAAGTTGATGAAGTTGCTAAAGAGGCAGTTGTCTGTGGCGACAAATACGCGTTCAAAAACTATTGTCACGATCTCTTGTCTCTGCCTAAATCATATCTGCGTAAAACATGGAATTCTAGGTGGCAGACCTCAAGCAAAACAAAAGGAGCTAAATACGCTATAATACAGCCTGATATCCCACGTAAAACTTGGTTCTCTAAAATAGGTCTTGGTAAAATGGCAAATTCCTCATGAATTCGCATGCGACTTGGACACTGTAGCTCCCCTGTCCACCTAGCGACACTCAGAATCCGAGACAACTCGATTTGTGAATGTGGATTGGAGGAGGGGGACCTTAACCATATTGTTTTGTCATGCCCACTCTTTAATCGCTCTCATCTTTATCGTGGATTGATATCCCAGAAAATACCACTGCCCACTCAAATGACCACCCTTCTATCATCGCTCGATGCCGCTGTCTACAGATTTCTTGCATTTTTTTTTAATCGTTAATAAAATCAAAATTTAGTTTTATTTTATTTTATTTAGAAGACCTTTATGTATTTTTGTTTTTATTAATTCTAACAGAATGTAACTAATCTTTTCCACTAATAATACGAGTAGTTGGGCACGTAACTTAACTTACTAATCCAGGTTTTGGGTTTGTAGCTCTGGTCTGAGTTTTTTTTAAATCAAATATTGTCAAGTATTCCGCAATCATTACATTTTTAAACAAAATTGACGTGAAGCTGGCAGAAATGTCTAATGACGATTGCCAAAAAAAAATAAAAAATATCATAACAAAATGGAAGCCATTTTTTAAAAGAAGGATGGTTAAAATCATACATATTATTTTATATTGTTCAAAGATTACAATCATTATAATATTTGTTGGACTTTTACGTGTGGTGAAATGAAAATGCTATCCACAAGAAGAAGAGCGTATTGTAAGTGAATGTGCCGACCGGTAAGTTGTTCTAGACTAGAACTAACCTCTACAAATGAAAATACTCATTTATTTATAAATAACAGAATACTACGTAGATTCATAAGCATATATATCTTCCAGGTACATAAACGACACAGATTTCCTCATCCTGAGAGGCGCCTTGATATGTTGTCGCGTGGATGTCGGTTATTATCAAACCGCTAGAAAAAGCTAGAGAAAGCTTGGAAATTCCTCGTACTCGTACTGAAGTAGTTATCAACATAGGTAGGTACTGCAGACCCCCTAGCACACTAAGTTTTATGTCGGACATAAAGCATTCGTCCCTTTCTGGCAAATATGCGAGTGCGAGAGGGACGAATGCTTTATGTCCGACATAAAACTTAATGTGCTGGGGGGTCAGTAAACGATTTATATGCTGTCAAATGTGAATATGTGTATTTAACACTATTTAGCACACTAATTATCTATTTTACTTTCTTTGTTCCAGGTGATGATACAGACAGCTCTGAAGACGATGATGTTATGTTATGAGGGAATAATATTACATTATTTGTATTTTATTTAAACAGGTAATATAATTTATGTTGTTTTCCTAAGCTTTACATCTTCTTCGTACTTAAATAATTATTTTCATTTATCGGCACACTTAATTGACAATGTCATTTCATGTATTCATTCGAAAACGACATATGTGCTCAAGTGTATTCTAATCGCGGTTTGATAATACCCGTGACAGACTACCATACAGACCCACTCAGGGTGTATAAGAACAAGAGAATTGGTGACTTCCATTTTATGTGTCTTCCATCATATATGTTATTTCTCTGACAGTGGTGTGTATTCCAGGGTAACAGCTTAAGTGTGCTTAAGTGGATAGAGTGACCTAGACGAACCCCTTATTTTTTAAGGTTTTATTTTAACAGTAGGCAGTATACGGTCAATTGTTTGTTTTCAGCTCTCCGTACACTGAACTCTGACATTATTGAGCAACCTTCGACGTCTAAGTCTATGCTTGAGCGACGAGTGCCTCCTGAATCTCCTGATGCTCTCCATCCACTGTTTTATGATATTTATGTTGACGGCGGCAAGAGTTTTCCAAACCCTACTCAAATGTTTCATGTTTGCCTCTGCATGTATTGTTATATTCACTTTGTTCTGTGCAGCTGTTACTGAATAATGAAATGTACCTAGAGCAGGTATTTGTTTCAATTTTGATTTATTTCGATTGTTCCTTACAAATCATGTTTCATACTAAAGTAGTGAAACTGGATTTATTTTTTTGCACAAGTAGTGGCGCTAAGCCAAAAGTCAACCTCAACATTTTTTTCCTTAATACATAAATCCTTTACCAATGTTGTGTTTTACTTACCTTCCAGCGGTTTGTTAAGTACTATATCATTTATTAGTTCTTGGTTAAGACATACGCAACTACACGAAGCCAATTTTTTCTATCGTTGTCGATTTCAATTTTTCGACAGAATTGGATAACATTTGGTAGGTTGGAAGAGCTTGTGATTCTGTAAGATGTCCGCACAATTTACTATAGTGACCTACAATTTTATACCATTGGGCGAAAATCCAATATGTTTTTTCTGTTCGTGTGGTTGCGTATGTGTGCGTGCGAGTGTGTGTATTTTGCGATGTGTGCGTGCATATATATAGGTATATGTGAGTGCCTATATATATGCTTGTGTCAGTGTAGTTCCACCAACCCCCGCTTGGTGACTATGAGACCCAGTAATTCTCGGAGTTGCCACTCTTTACATAAATATACTTATTATACTCTTTGCGTAGGCGCGTGTTTAGTGTCGCTCACGAGCTCGCTAACGGTCGGTCGCCTTATTTATATGGCCTTTATGTAACCGCGTATCGATCGACCATGAGTGCTGTATGGTCAAACGACCAAACCTTGGCCTTTCTCGAGGCATACCAAAGCGAATCCTACATATGGGATCCAATAGTCGACACAGCTTCCACGTCTGCCATGCTTGCCTATTTGGAACACACTAACTTATTATTATTAAGCTGCTCGATCAAATATAGGTACTTACGTTTTCACATGTACGAGGGGCATTCAAAATATTCTCGGTATGTGGATGAAAACAAACAAGTACGAAAAGTTTGATATTTTTATTTTTCAATAATACTCCCCCCCTATGTTCATACACTTATAAGATCGATCAATTTTTTTTTTTAATCCCTCATAAAAATATTTTTTATCTTTGGTGTTAAAATGCTCCTCCACGGCCGTCTTCAACGCTTCGTCAGATAATTTATTTCCACGCAGATCCTTTTTAAGATTGGGGAACAAAAAGAAGTCGCTTGGGGCTAAGTCCGGACTATAGGGTGGATGAGTAACAGTTTCAAACCCACATTCAACAATAGCTGCCTTGGCAATATGAGCAGTATGGACAGGGGCGTTGTCATGCAGAAGCAGAACACCTTTGGTTAACTTTCCTCGCCTCTTTTCTTTGATCGCATCTCTTAATTGACGTATAACGTTAGCGTAGTACTGCCCTGTGATATTTACACCTTTTTCTTTATAATCGATAAGCAAAACTCCTTCACAATCTCAAAATATTGTGGCCATGACCTTGCCAGCTGAAGGGATGACTTTGAACTTCTTGGGATGAGCTGAACCCTTAATGTGCCGCTGCATGGACTCCTGTTTGCTCTCTGGGTCATAATGATGAACCCAGGTTTCATCTCCAGTAACTATTTTTTTCAGCACCTCATCGGGATTTTCACCACACAGGTCGATAAAATCTGAACAGCAAGCCACACGCATATCCTTTTGAAGCCGCGTCAGCATTCGCGGAACCCATCTTGCACTTACTTTTGACATATTAAGATGGTCATGTATAATGTCATGTACGGTACCAATAGAGAGATTGGTTACTTGAGCTATAGATTTTACCTTCACTCGACCGTCTTCCAATATAAGTTTTTCCACTTTATCAATATTTTCTTGTGAGGTAGCCACTACAGGCCGGCCAGGTCTAGGGTCATCTTCAATACTCTTCTTCCAGGCTTAAATTCGCTTGACCATTTTTGAATAGTAGATAAAGAAGGAGCAGACTCACGGTAAACAATCCATTTCCTCTTTTATGGTTTTTTGATTTGTACCCTGTTTTGTCAAGAATTTTATGACGGATCGGTGCTCTAATTTCGTTAACATTGTTAATTCGCTCATGGTGTTCGTTTGTTCGGCAATTGCAGAAAAACAAAAGAACATCTCGGTTCCAATTTTACTTTTTTTTAAATGTCAATGGATGAATCTTAGCGGCCAGTAACAAATATATATATAAAAGAGGTTGTAACGTATCAATACCGAGAATATTTTGAACGCCCCTCGTAAACATAATACATTGTTACGGATAATTTTTCGAAAAATATAAATGTACATTGGTATATAATTGGAGTTTTTCTTCCTAGTTTGTACGGTAAATTAGAATAGGTATACACCGTGCCCGCGAATAACCCGAAAGATTTTATCCACGTATTCCCGAGGTCAAAAGAAGTAAATGTCATATGACTTTTGGTCAATTTCACCAAAAAAATTTTTTTTTTCTGTTTTTTTTAATTTTTTTTTTGTAACTCTTTGAACGTTTTTAAACAAAAAAAGCATTTTTTACTAGAAAAAATGTCGGTTAAAATGATTTTTTTAGTTTTTTTTCCATAATAACTAGTTAAGCAATGTGTTCCTTATCACATTGACATCTGTCACTTAAGATGTCTTTATACTTAGCCCCATACCGGTGACATCATCACCAAACGGGCATTTTCAGTTGAGTTACAAGTGTTAATTTTTTTTAAATTGACATTAACCCTGAATCTAAGGCGAAATCGACCTAGAGTCATATGACATTTTTTACTTCTTTTGACCTCGGGAATACGTAGGTAAAATCTTTCGGGTTATTCGCGGGCACGGTGTATAGGTCTATTGGGAAAACTGTTGCACCCTGCAGGATATCTATTTTCCCTATACAGTATTGTTACATCCCGATCGAAATATCTGCAGATATTTCGGCCGAGCTGTGCCTGCTGTACCTGTATAGGGCATTGACGTTCATAAATATATATACGTCATAGTAGTTACAAAACTTAACGCAGGAGAGCGACACCTTACCGCTTACCCATTTTGACCCCCGAGATAGGTCTCTATTACTATACAGGGTGTTTTTTTTAAATGGGACAGTATGGGGAAATCCGAATCTAAAGGAGATAGAGGAAAAGTGCCCAAGGAGACATTAGGTGTTTTTTTATGTAAACAAATTTGGCTCGTTAAAATTTTTGGTCAAGCGTGAGTTGTTCTTAAAAAATTATAAAGTTGGTCAATTTTTTTTTGACGCGGGTCGGCTCTGTTTCATGTAAGGATTATTTCATTGTATGGAAAGAAAAAAATCTGAACAGCAGAAGTTGGTCAAATTTAACATTTACTCAAGTAATAAACCAACTGTATGAAGATTAGTTTTCATTAAATTTGACCAACTTCTGCTGTTCAGATTTTTTTCTTTCCATAGAATGAAATAATCCTTACATGAAACAGAGCCGACCCGCGTCAAAAAAAAAATTGACCAACTTTATAATTTTTTAAGAACAACTCACGCTTGACCAAAAATTTTAACGAGCCAAATTTGTTTACATAAAAAAACACCTAATGTCTCCTTGGACACTTTTCCTCTATCTCCTTTAGATTCGGATTTCCCCATACTGTCCCATTTAAAAAAAACACTGTATATAGAAAAGTCCTCTGTGACACTAACGCAACGCACTCGCAAGCGTGTAAATGCCATCCAAGCGTTTGTGGAGGCTCGGAGCTTGCGGACGCTTGCCAAGCCCCCGCAAGCGTGTAAATGTAGCACTACATTCTGTCTACACTGGTTTTTGTTTTTAGTGTGGCACAAATTACATTTTGTATACATGTATTGATAAATATCGATGTCGATATCTTGTAACCAAATATTTTTCGCTACGCTAAATCTCGAGCGAGCGAGAGCGAATTACATCGTGCGAGCGAGAAAGCGGAGACAATGACGTATGAAGACCTGTGAGATAACATGGTTCTATTCCTTTCTTACTCGTCGTTCAGTACGTAAGTGAGAAGAGATCGGATGTACAGAAAACGTTCAATTTATTAGGACCTATCTGCCTTTCTCTGTAACCTGTGGTGCATAATGCGCATGTTCATGCTCCTGTCCGTCCTGTCAAATAAGTCAAATTAGACTAGACAATTGTGTTCTGAAGTTTCTAAACATCAACTGAATTATTGGACGGATATCAATAATTCAATATCCGAGCCGTGGAAAAAAAGCTGTTTGCAATAAATTTGATCTGCTAGTGGATTTTTTAAGAATTCATTGTTATAACGCATAACTAACAGGTGTGTACACGTGGTATTTCTATTTTTTTGTATTATCGTTCCCTCTCATCCGTGAAAGGAGGCCTGAGCCCAGCAGTCGGACGTACCTATTATGTAGGCTGATTTATTATTATTATTTGCATTATCTTTAACAAGTGATCGTCGCCAATTTATCAACTACTGTTTTATACTTTTACGCTCGTTTTGTTTATCCTCAATATTATTTTGCCCTTCATGTCGTTATAGACTAATCTTTTGAAATGACTCGATGTGTTCATTTTATATTCGAGATAAGATGATGCACATAGTTTAAAATTCTAGATATCAATTGATAATGGAGCTGCTTGATCTCATGAAGAACTTGACTATTAAACATCCAGAAAAAGACAGCCACCAGTTGCTCTTCAGATCCATTGCTGCAGATATTGATGATGTGCCCACAGAAGTAGTTCTTGCTGAGTACACTGATAAAACATTGCTTATAATATCTCAGTTCCAAAAAATTGGCAGCATGTTAACAGTGCAGAAAGATTCTGTGCATAATCCTCTTGGGACTAGTGATGTTTATACAACAAAACTTATTTTTGGTGCCACAGGGGAGGTGCATCAAGCAGCAGCAAGGTATCTGGCAGAGGCCATCAAAATAACTAAGACACTGAACATCTTCATTGACCTGAAAGCATATGATGTTGAGACCATAAAGGCCTGTGCGGATATAGTAAAGGACCTCAAGAGGGAACAGGGCAATTAGAATGTCTGTTACAAGCATTAAGAGATTTAAACCTGTCCACAAGTATTATGGCCAACTGGTTCTTGGTCCGCCGGGTGCAGGCAAGACAACATATTGCAGCCAAATGTCCCAGTTGTTACGGAAGCTCGGAAGAAAAGTGGTGATCGTCAACTTAGATCCTGCTAATGAACTTATGTCTTATGAACCAGATATTGACATTAGAAAACTTATTGTCTTGGAGGAAGTAATGGATCAGTACAAACTAGGACCTAACGGAGCACTACTGTATTGTATGGAGTTCTTAGAGCAAAACATAGAATGGCTGCTCAATCAAATTGAAGCAGATAATTCAACTAATTTCATATTTGATTTACCAGGACAAGTAGAACTGTATTGCCACCATAAAAGTTTAGCAAACATTTTTATGAGGTTATCTGAACAGAGCAATCTTCAGTTGTGTGTTGTGCACCTGGTTGACTCCCATCATTGCTCTGATGCGGGCAAGTTTATCTCTGCATTAATGTTGTCATTAAGTGCCATGTTAAAAATAGGACTACCCCATATTAATTTACTGACAAAGATAGATCTTCTCAAGAAACACATGGATAAATTGCCATTTGGGATAGACTTCTACACCGAAGTATTGGATCTGAATTATTTGGTTGATTGTTTAGATACTGATGCATTTACGAAAAAGTATAAAAAATTAAATGAAGCTTTAGTTTCCATAATTGAAGATTACA
This sequence comes from Epinotia bilunana, assembly GCA_947049275.1. Classification (NCBI taxonomy): domain Eukaryota; kingdom Metazoa; phylum Arthropoda; class Insecta; order Lepidoptera; family Tortricidae; genus Epinotia; species Epinotia bilunana. The sequence goes on along the minus strand of OX346259.1, from coordinate 23,556,168 downwards.
GTTTAGTTTCATTTCAACTTGTGGACATGTTAAAAGAGGACAGCTTGGTCAAAGTTAAACATTCAGTTGATAAAGCAAATGGCCACGTGTTCCAAGCAGAAGAGGGCAGGCACATTAACAGTATGTTAGCTTGTGCTATGGGTGTGGGTGAGACATCAGATTTGGAATAACTTATGTAATAAAATATTTACTCCCAAAAGAGCATTTTAATACCTACTTTTGTTACTACTACTACTAGGTAGCCACAGTGATACAGTCAGTAGCAAAAGACTTAAAAAATATAAGCTCTTATTGCCTTTTAATACAGATGTGAACATTTTAACCTCTTTGTAATTAGTATGCTTCTGCTGCCGACTGTCCCTCGCGTTCAGCACGCAACAAGGCTAGAGTAAATCTAATAATCCCATTTGATTGGTAGTATTGAATCGTTAGCCGTCCACCAGCTCGATGGGTGGACGATATTAGGAAGATCGCGGGTCCTTTCTGGATAAGATAATAGGGGTGGCGTACTCGAAGAGAGGCCTATGCTCAGCAGCGGGCGATTACTGGATTTACTGGCTGAAAATTATGATGATTGGAACAGCTTTCTATAAGCGAGCGGTGCCGATGCGCACCGAGAATTTCAAACGAGCAATAAGACAAATCGTCGGGTGACAACCAAAACACTTATTACACGCAATAGGTAAAGGAAAATTCAACGTTGTCAATAATTTAACCCAGTCGATATTTATTTGCATTTAATGAGTTTTGATCAGCGAACGAAAACACCATAAAATAGAAGTCTAAGTAGCGCCGCAAAATGGCCCCACAGAATGGATTGGGGCCATTATGCGGGGGGGGGGGGTGGCAAAACGATGCCAGGCAGCCGTTTAGTTCGAACATGTGCATACAGGGTTCTAGGCACTCTAATGGTTTTTCGTTCGCTGGTTTTGGATGTCGACGAAAGTATGGTTATACCGCTTACGGTATAACTTATAACATCGCCGGTGGACACGCACCGATATTGAACGAGCGAGCGAAGCGAACGAAGTTCTCCCTTTCAGCTTGTGTATTGACGGACACTTACCGCATTCGACCAAAGAGGAATTAGAACTTATCTTAGAATAAACTTTATACTTGTTTGATCGAATTGACACAGAACCAACCAGTAGTTAGGTAGTAGGGTTAGTGTATAACTATATTATCTTTCCATTATACTGAGGTAGACAATCAAAAGGAATGGTCTAACGGAGACCAGAGAACGAGTAATTTTTCGTCTCTATCGCGTTCCCGACCGGGTGCATTCGAAAATTAACATTTTTAATACGTCTCTCCGGACTTTCTAACATTCAAGCTCACCTGCACCCGAATACGTCCCTTTGAATAGTCAAGTCACCGTGTCGGATATTTAATGAGCACTTTGTTGTGGCAGATATTAATTGTGGTGATTGTACCAATAGGAAAGCTTTATTTACGACGTTAGAGCATTATGAGTTCCTAATGCTAGCCTTATCCTAATATCGAGTTCTAGTAACATACATCCCTGGGAAATCCTCACCAGATCTACTTTGTTACTTTCAGATGACATCAAAAAACAGACAAGATTTGTTTGGAATGCTTACCAAAGTCGAATTAGAGCTAGACAACATGCTTGACGGAGGAGAGAACGCCATCAAGGTCCACCTACTGCACCAGTACAATGACGTGAAAGATGCTGCTCAAATAGTTATCAATTATATAGCCAATGTCGAGGGCACCACGGTTACTGAAATTCATAAACGGTTAAACCTTAGCGAATGAATAAAACTATATTATATATATGGAACGTTTTATTTGAAGACAAATACAACTGTTTACAATTTAAATTCATCCAATATTTTTTGTGTCCAAACTAAATTAGTAATGAACGTTTTATAAACAATTCTCTTTGTTAGGTTACATTCTAAGTTATAAGTGTTTTCAAAAAAGCCACAGTTCCACGTTTGCTACAGTTCAGTTACGAAAATGTTATGGATTACCACAAGTATTCTAATATATTTTGATTACAATTATGTTGACAATATTAAGTGACTATCGTCGGCAAACAAGTTTATAAAGTAGTAAATGTTATTATATTGTTGGATAATCTAAAACTATAGTGAATAATGGATTTAAAAAGAGAAAAATAAAGTCTACTTCCTTGAATCACCACTAATGAACTATTACACTTTAAAATATGTATGTGACGACAAAGTATATTTTATTTAAAGAGCACGAAAACGGTTTATAACTTGAAAGGCACGAGGACAACGGTCGCTCGTATTATATTCACTCAATAAGTGAGCGGTCTAATAGCTCTGCCTGTTCGTTATGAAACCGTTAAATGTTATTTTAATCCTCTATAACATGCTTAATGCTGTTACACATAATTCTTAAAGAAATGAAAATACATTGAAGTTAAAATTCTAAACGCTACACATTCGTGTTGAATAAGCAAGCAATAATATATGTTTAAATATATAATATGTGTTGGTCGCGCAGGCGACGAGCGAGTGCGCGAGCGCCGCGGGCCGCGCGGGGCCCGCGGCCGAAGTCAGATGCATTATAGTTACATTACTTTGATTGGCAATTACTTAGAACAGCGCAGTGGCTACTTATACGTGTGCTCTGCACTCGAGTTCTGTTCACGTTTCAATTGATAAAATCAATTATATGTATTGTTGCAACATATTTTGTCTTCTGGCCAGGGTAAAAGCGTTCCAAAAATTGTAAAGTCTTCATTTGGTTCCATTCTCGACTGGCGCGAACTGTCTCTTGAATGTTCGGGAGTAGACTCAATGGAATGTGTTGAATACGTCGCGACAGTGTGCGGCCAACCGAGTATCTTAGCAAGACTTTGTCTCAAATATCCTTGTTAGTCATTCCAGCTACATTAAGTATAACATTATAACAAATTTACAAAAATACATATAAAGTGAAGAACATTCGCAACATTGAGATCCCAAAAATGCGTATAAATATATCACTAACAATCTAAAATTTCCTATTGAAATAATACCCTATAGGATGAGGAAAGGTCAACGTGCGAACGTTCTTTCAGTTTCATTTAAACGTCTATTATAAGACTTAAGTCTATGAGTTTCAGACTCGTTTCAGGCAGTCCCACTGATCCTAGAGCACCAACCTCCATTCAATAAATGCAATTTCTATTTAAAAAAAATCAACTTTCCATTATAATGCTATTAGCAATCGTCACCAGCCGTGTTCGAACGGCAATGAAGCATAATAACGACACGACTCCGCGTATTAAACAACAACCAACCAACCGTCCAATAACGCCTAAATAACATATCATGAAATACCAAAAACAAGTCTGAAAATGGCCGGTTTAGTCCATGTTATCACGTTGGAAACCATCTGGATCCTGGGTATTAAAACAGGAATCAAGTTTTACTTTTGCACACAACTGCTTCAGTTAATATTCAAGAGTTTACATTTTCAATTATATAGGGTATGCAAGCCACACGAGAGCGCACCAACAACACTCCAGTCATATTATTAATATTTATTAAATAAATATTGCTAATCGATGATATCAAGTCCAGATGACACAGTCGCTGTGGCCGAAATCGGCCATGACAGCGTAATCATCATGTCATGTAGATCATATTTCTTTTTCCTTCTAATTAGAATTACTCTCGGAGCACTAGGTGAATAACGCTGCGTTTTTTACCGGACGGATAACATTCGACTAAACCAGGCCAAAAAAATAAAAATAATAATTTGGTAAATTGTAAATATTACTATATGTAAATAAATAATGCTGACTCAGTACTTTATATGCTTAAATTCAAAACATATTATTTACTAAGTCATCTCACTTTTAATTAAACGTGACTTAACAATGAACATGTTAATTTAATATATATTTTCTAATTATCACTTGTCAATTAACGGGTGCTTTCGAGGTTTGTCTATCTCGCATAGATATTAATACTACCTCTTTTAACAAAACCTATTCCCCTTGGGCACTTTGGTATTTGCTCTGTCACCACCGGCGAGCGCTTATTGTATCACATCAATGTTGCATTACAGTAGCATATCACAAAATATCCAAAGAGGCACTCTTCGTCTTATTAGGGTTTTGGGAGGCGGTAGCCTCCACAATGTCTCTTGTTATTAATATTATAATTAATTGTACACATCATAGTGACAATCAACGCAATATAAAATCAGTCTCTTATTGGGAAGTCTTTTAGATCTTTAGGCACGTATACTCGAGCCGCTGGGCCGCGCTCGGCTCAGATAATAACAACACCGCTACAAACAGGTGTTGTTATTTATCTGATTCACAATTTATTATGCAACCACGTGCACATTACAACAACGCTATTTATATACGTAAATTGTTAATTCCCAAAATGTCCCGGATGTTATTTTTATTGATAATAATGATAAGGAACGTATGAATAGTAGAATGCACAAATACCATATCGTTAATGGGATGTCGCGATATTTGTGAATACTGCTGCATACGTTTATGTACGAATTATATTACTGGAAAGCTTTCCCCTACAAATTAACGCAAATGCTACCACTAATAAACAACAATGAAAGATGCGGCCTGAGCTTGCGTGTTGCAACTGATCACGTCCACTGCCGCAACGGCAAGGACCGATAAGCTGAACGTTATAATATAAAACAAGCCCACTAAAACTACGTCGATAAATAGCTAACAAAATAAAACTGACTCTACCTCCGGTACAGTTTCAATGAGGGTTAAAAAATATCTACTTTTTATTACTAATTAGACACGGGGGCGTCACCTTGACCAATATGTTCTTTGTCCGAATTATGGGCGAGCTCCATCTAGAATATACCAACTGGCTGAGTAAAATGTTTAAAACGTAAAAAAAAGGAATAGAGGAAAGCTTTGTTGAAAATCCTGTTTAAGTTGGTAGGTGGCGGTCGTAAGTATCTATTCAGCAGTCACCTTGTCCTTGTCGAGCGGGCCATTGGTTTCCAATGTCTGTGCTAAGTCAGTCTTCGGGTTGGAATTCTTCTTTTTACCTTTTCCAACATTTTTCTTGGCATTTTTCGCAGTCTTCGTTCGCAATGGTTGTGCTCCTGGAAGGTTTTATATGATTTATAAACGTTTACTTGATTGATAGTCGTGTTATTATTGAGAGAAGCAACCGACCTTCGGTGTCGTTGTCGGGGGCAGACTCGTGGCTGCTGGCTTCTTCGGCCTGGGATCCCATGTCCTCGGGACGCACGGTTTTGCTGTAAAATTTGCAAGTATGTGAATTTGTACTCAAGTCATACTTGTTGGAGATTAAAGGCTGGTTATGATTAGTTAAATATTGCGAGTTATCACAAAAGGTACTCGCAAAAAAAATAAACACGCTTCTATACCATGAATTCTCATTAACACTAATCGTAAAGTGCATACATGCCCTATGCCGTATGAGGTGGTGGTGATAGAAAAATGATGGTATGGTTTGGTATAAGTTAAGTTTTTTAATTGATGTTTCACTCGAATAAATATTGGAACATGGTCTGGATAATGATAATATAGACCAATCAAATTAGCAAAACCTGGACATAATTCGATAACCCGTTGTTTTTATTATTTTATCGGATATTAATATTCATTGGATATGACGACCGCTTTAGCCTAGTTGGTAGTGACCCTGATGCCCTTACCGGGATTCGAACCTAGGACCTCTTGCTTCGCAGGGTTATTAAAATCTTCGTATTTAAAAAACGTCAAAACAATTATACTTGTTCCCGAATCATGGATGTTTTCTATGTATTGATTTATATATATATATATATAAGTATGTTTATCGCCGTCTAGTACACATACTAGAAGCTTTGCTTAGTTTGGGGCTAGGTTGATTTGTGTAAGATTGTCCGCAAATATTTATTCGATTTATATATTAGAAAAAATCCGCAATCGTAACCGTATTTTATAAAAATCATGAGATATCGTATACTACCTATCTTTTTTAATTTTATTTTCACTAGTAAATAAGTTTCTGTCAAAAATTTCATTTTTGGTACAAGCTTTTATTGCCGACTGTACTTTTCTGTATACCGTCATCAACTACTCATTGAGACGATTCTAACGAGCCCAAACTCGATGGGACTATGTGGTTTTATTACTGAGTTCCTATGGCCACCTTCCAGCTCCATCATCAGATCAGCTCCAAGTCATCATAATATTGCATTGTCACGCGACTCACGCGATTTATATATGCATGCAAAATTTCAGCTCAATCGGAAACAGGGAAGTGGATCAAATTTAACTTGCAAGATTTGATTACAGACAGACAGACAGACAACGGGACAGGTGAAAGTAAATAAAAGCTTGTAAAAAAGGATCATTTCGAAATAATTTATAATAGGATCTTTTTCTATGTAAGGGGTGTATTCGACTTCTCCAATATCTTCGTTCAATGTGCACGATTTGATTAAATATCATCATCAACTGAAAGAAAGTGGATGATTTGATCGAGTAACACCGACATTATGTGTTCCGCTCGACGTACAAGATCCGTTTTTTTTTTTTATATACCACGCCGGTGACAAACAATCGTAGGCCGCCTGATGGTAAGCGGACACCGCAGCCTATAGACGCATGCAACTCCAAAGGAGTAACATGGGCGTTGCCGACCCTTGATATGTTTGAGGATTCGCCGTGTTGACAGCTGAAGGAACAAATTCCCTCGCTCTCAACACAACGCATCCTCGGGAGCGCTAGATTTTGAGAGGGTGCCGCTGCACACGATCGAAAGTATATCAAACCGCGATTAGAATACACTTCTACTTTCGAAGTTTCTAATCCGTTAGCACAAAAGCTAGAGAAGTGAAAATTCCTCGTACTGAAGTACTTATCCTATTTATATGCTGTCAAATATGAATATGTGTATTTAACACTATTTAGCATACTAATTATCTATTTGACTTTCTTTGTACCAGGTGATGATACAGACAGCGCTGTAGACGATGATGTTATGTTATGTATTATGTATGAGGGAATAATATTACATTATTTGTATTTTATTTTAATAGGTAATATAATATAATTTATGTTGTTTTCCTAAGCTTTAGATATTCTTCGTACTGAAATAATTATTTTCATATGTGCTCAAGTGTATTCTAATCGCAGTTTGATAATACCCGTTTACGTCAAAAGAGTCGCTGTGACGTGACATCCGCCTCCATTCCTGTCAATACCAAAGCTGGCACCAGTGAGCCCGCCGCCATGTGGGCTTTCTCACTGTTGCTTCGTCTGCCATAGAGATCGGACGTACCGTAGCTATTTTGTAAATTATGCAACGAGGAATCTTAAACCTAGATTTTTAGAATCAGAGCATATAAATTTTACCTAGAGGGAGTTTTAAAATTAAAAATAAAAATTAAGGAAAGCGAATGGCGAGTGATATTTTTTCTATAGGACTACCCTCTTTTGTAATTTTTAATTTTCACTTCGTTCGAGTGTTTTGGAATCGCATTATGAACAACGGGACCCTGGCCCGGACCCTTCTTACCCTGGCGCCGTCCGCTTCAATGGCACCACCGCCTTATCTGGTGCCGTCCGCGGTGCCGCTTAATGTACGGCCCAATAATCCGCGTCCAATGTAGATACATTGTACATGGATTATCGGGCTGTGCGTTATCACCAGAGGTCGGCGGGGGTGAGCCGTTTTCAGTTTTTGCATAACATGGACATACCCTGTCATTCAACGGTAAATGCCCCATGTGTAATTATTAACTAATGAAATGATTTTATTTAGGCTGCCTTTCTGCTACGAGCTTAACGTCGCCTTAAAAAAATAGTTTTATAAGAATCTCCGGAATGTTATTAATCTATTTTGCACAGCTATACGCTTAAGTGGGAAAACAGTTTCAACTAGTATTAAAGCAAACTTCTTGGATAATAGTAATGCATTTTCATTTTATGTTTAATCATATTTTGTCTTCTTTTAATATTCCTTTATGGATACACCTTATCCATATTAATATTTACAAGACACATCTAGACATGACATTAATGACGTAAAAATAGCTGACCCCGCCGACCTCTGATTATCACTCTGAGCAAACTTGGTCCGGGCCAATAATTGGAAGCCAATTTTGTATGAGCTGATAATGCACGGCCCAATAATCGGTGTCGTTGTGGCTGTGGATTATCGGGCTGTACATTATCTGTGCGAACTGATAATCTGCAGCGAGTCGACTGGGGTGTCTATTTCTGGTCTGAGGGACACAAGTGAACCTTAGCCTAAACAACCTAAGACTGAGCTTGCTTATGACAAGCCGTTAATTTTAGGCCGCGTCCAAAATAGCGAACGCGGATTATTGGGCTGTACATTATTGGGCCGTGCATTGTCACTCTGAGCAAACTTGGTCCAGGGCAATTATTGGAATCCACCTCTGTCCGGGCTGGATAATGCACGACAAAATAATCCGAGTCCACAAAAAGCGGCCGGATTGGCTCGCCCGTCCGCGACTACGGCGCCACCTTCTGCCACGGGCCGTCCGCCACGAGGGTGGCGGCGTCGTCCGCACGGCGCGGCGTGTAGCCCACGCAGTACAGTGATAAGGTATTGTAGAGATAGGTACCCGTTGACGGTGAGCGTGAGCAGCTTGGCGGGCTGGTCGTGGTCTCGGTCGTGGTCTCGGTCGTGGTCTCGGTCGTGGTCGGGGTCGCGGCGGCGGCGGCGCGGCGCGGCGGCGGCGGGCGCGCCCCGGCCGCGCGCGCCGCGCGCCCCCGCGCCCCCGCCGCGCGCCCCCCCCGCCCCCGCCCCCGCCCCCGCGCCCGCGCCACGCGCGCCCGCCGCGCGCGCCGTACGCGTTGCGCACCGGCGGCGTGTAGCCCACGTAGTGCGCCGCCTGCACGGGACAAACACAAACCACACTTATTGTAGTGCTACTCGTACCTAACTGCACCTGTTGGCGCTTCAGCCGGTCGGTTGGCACACGCGCTCTCGGCTTACAATAAAAGTTGTGGCAAATTATTAAAAAAACACTTCGTCGAGAATTCTTTCCGTTCGAATACTTAATTTTGTAGGCATGTAAAACGGTAGGTATTGCCGTGTTTATTTGGACTTGAGTATCTGTTCGTAGAACAATCTGTGGTTACACGACAAATGCAAGGTAAATATCGCCCGCGCCAGCCCAGCCCGCCACTAACGGCAGCGGCGGCAGCGCCCACTCCACCTGCAGGCCCTCGAGGCTGGCCTTGAGTATGAAGCCTGTCACCGACCTGCGGGTACCGCTGCCGCTGCGGGTACTCGGCGCCCCACTGGCCGACGACGACGCCGGCTATCTCCAGGCGCGCGCCGCGCGGCCGCCCGCGCCAGCCCAGCCCGCCCACCACGCCCGCCACCAGCGGCAGCGGCGGCAGCGCCCACTCCACCTGCAGGCCCTCGAGGCTGGCCTTGAGTATGAAGCCTGTCACCGACCTGCGGGTACCGCTGCCGCTGCGGGTACTCGGCGCCCCACTGGCCGACGACGACGCCGGCTATCTCCAGGCGCGCGCCGCGCGGCCGCCCGCGCCAGCCCAGCCCGCCCACCACGCCCGCCACCAGCGGCAGCGGCGGCAGCGCCCACTCCACCTGCAGGCCCTCGAGGCTGGCCTTGAGTATGAAGCCTGTCACCGACCTGCGGGTACCGCTGCCGCTGCGGGTACTCGGCGCCCCACTGGCCGACGACGACGCCGGCTATCTCCAGGCGCGCGCCGCGCGGCCGCCCGCGCCAGCCCAGCCCGCCCACCACGCCCGCCACCAGCGGCAGCGGCGGCAGCGCCCACTCCACCTGCAGGCCCTCGAGGCTGGCCTTGAGTATGAAGCCTGTCACCGACCTGCGGGTACCGCTGCCGCTGCGGGTACTCGGCGCCCCACTGGCCGACGACGACGCCGGCTATCTCCAGGCGCGCGCCGCGCGGCCGCCCGCGCCAGCCCAGCCCGCCCACCACGCCCGCCACCAGCGGCAGCGGCGGCAGCGCCCACTCCACCTGCAGGCCCTCGAGGCTGGCCTTGAGTATGAAGCCTGTCACCGACCTGCGGGTACCGCTGCCGCTGCGGGTACTCGGCGCCCCACTGGCCGACGACGACGCCGGCTATCTCCAGGCGCGCGCCGCGCGGCCGCCCGCGCCAGCCCAGCCCGCCCACCACGCCCGCCACCAGCGGCAGCGGCGGCAGCGCCCACTCCACCTGCAGGCCCTCGAGGCTGGCCTTGAGTATGAAGCCTGTCACCGACCTGCGGGTACCGCTGCCGCTGCGGGTACTCGGCGCCCCACTGGCCGACGACGACGCCGGCTATCTCCAGGCGCGCGCCGCGCGGCCGCCCGCGCCAGCCCAGCCCGCCCACCACGCCCGCCACCAGCGGCAGCGGCGGCAGCGCCCACTCCACCTGCAGGCCCTCGAGGCTGGCCTTGAGTATGAAGCCTGTCACCGACCTGCGGGTACCGCTGCCGCTGCGGGTACTCGGCGCCCCACTGGCCGACGACGACGCCGGCTATCTCCAGGCGCGCGCCGCGCGGCCGCCCGCGCCAGCCCAGCCCGCCCACCACGCCCGCCACCAGCGGCAGCGGCGGCAGCGCCCACTCCACCTCCAGGCCCTCGAGGATGGCCTTTCGCATGCGCTCCACCTGCAGCAAACATGACACGTTAGCGTGGGAATCCTACACCTTAGTGGTAAAAAAAAAAAACGGCCAAGTGCGAGTCGGACTCGCGCACGAAGGGATACGTACAGTCAACCGCAAATATAGATGATCATTTTAGTACTCTGTCGCACTTAACGTAACAATACTGCAACAGTTGGGGTGCTTCAAAGTAGTGAATGTGACAAGGTACTAAAATGATCATCTACTTTTGCTGTTGACTATAGCACTCTATTAAAGGCAAAAAAATGCATGGGAGCACCCCTTAAATATTGATTGAATTCTGTTTGACAGTGTGTCACAGTACCTTGACTACAGTGTCGAGATGGTTGTCGCAGAGCTGCGCGAGGTGCTTGCAGTGCGAGGCGCGGTGCAGGTTGCGCTGCAGCAGCTTGCCGTCGAAGTACAGCCAGGGCGCGGCCACGAGCCACGGCACGGGCGCGCCGCACGCGTCGTTGGCCGTCAGCGCCGCCTCCGCGCCCGCCATCACCAGCGCGCCCAGCTGCACGCCGCGCGACCCGATGCCGTTCACCTGAGAACAACTCTTGCCTGGACTGGAAACTTGGGAAACTAATCCTGCATATTCAGAATAGAGACTACACTACGCGGTCTAACTAAATACAGTCTGCGAGCTCGGCGTTGCGCGGGCCAATGGTGGGGTAGCGGGGAAGCGGGAGGCGAGGAAATTTTGCGGAAACTGAGTTTGCGCTTACTATTTTGAAGAGGCGTCAAGTTTGACTTTATAAAACCGACTTCAAAAAGGTAAGGTTAAAATTAGGTCTGGGTGTGTTTTAAATAATGTCACTTCAAGTGTGTATGGGAAAATAAAAAAGGCCACCATCTTTTTTTTTATACGGTCTGATTTCGTTCAAAATCGATATCTGAGGGCGTGAGGCGCCTCTTAATACGAGCAAAGGTTGGATTTTTAAAGTGTCCGCCATCTTGAAATTCTTTAAATACGGACCGATTTCGTTCAAAATCGATATCTGAGGGTCCGAGGAGTCTCCTAATATAAATCCGAGCTTGGATTGTAAATAAGTTACCGCCATCTGGAATTCCTTTAAATGCAGCCTGATTCAGTTCAAAATCGATATCTGAGGGTCCGCGGGGACTCTGTACACCAATCCGAGCTTGGATTAAATTAAAAGGGCCGCCATCTTGAAATTCTTTAAATAAGGTCCGATTTTGTTCAAAATCAATATCTGAGGGTCAAACGGGCCTCTTAATATGAATCAGAATTCATCCTCATTCAGGCCAATTGACCCTCAGATTAAGAAGACGAACTAAACAAACTTTTCGGATATATATGTAGAATGTATAGAACGACTAAAATCTGGAATTTCCTAGAGGCAACGGGTCTTAAAGGTGAAATCTAAAAAAAAGAGCTACAACAATAGAAAGCAGTATATAAAGGCCCACAAATCAACAATAATAATAAATACCCTAAAGCGGGGATGTAATTTTTTTTTCTCGTCAAAAAAATATTATGGGTTTACTAAAACCATTTTTCAAGTCAGTAATTCGTTTGCGAGATATTGCACTTTAAAGCCCTAATTTTAGTTAGAGTCATGTCCCCCCCCTGCCGGCTAAATGGCTACTACTGGGGATGTGAAAAAATTCGTGGTAGTAGTACATATAATGAATTTAAAAGGAAAACTATCACGAACAAGTACGCATAAGTAGTTACCGAGTAATAGTCGACCAACTTAATGTGTAATTGAAAAGGCCAATTTTCGTACAAATTCGGCCGACGCAACCGCACCGCACGTCGATGTAACTAAGACAGACAGGCAACTACGGAACCAGGGGGGGGACAGTGACATACCCGTTGACGTTTGATATCGATAGATCTACCATCTTCTGGTGCATCCATAAACCTACTATTGCGCAAAGTAGATTTTCGGTTACTTAAATAATATCACAGGATGTCGCTACAAAATCCATGTAAAACTATGAGTCATAAATTGTTTTAAATATTATTCGTTAATAGTATTTTGCATTGAAATAACATAACATTATTTAATAATATAATTTTCATTAATTCAGTTATTTGTTATATTAATTTTATTTTTCACTTGGCCACATTTGCCTAACCGACCGCTATGGTTTTGATAGTCTTTGGTTTTGACGGCAGCCGCCAAATTTAATTGAAAATGCCCAAATTATGTGCTTTTGGCTGTAAAACCAATGGTAAGTTTATATTTTGCGTATTACATGATTCGTTAACAATAACAGTCAAACTAGATGTTAACTTGTCTTAAACCACGGACGTTTACTGTTTCAGATATACCAACCCATCGTTTCCCAAATCCCCATAAGTTTTTTGAGCAATTCAAATCTTGGGTCGCTCTTGTTGGTGGAAAGTTAGAGACATCATCCGATTATGACTATTATAGGAAGAAGATTATTTGTGATAAGCATTTCACAGATGCTGACAAAACCCATCATAAGAACTGGTTGAATAGATTAGCAGTGCCTTCGCTTTATTTACCTGGTAAGTTTCAGCTGAAATACGTAGAAAACCTTCTTTATTTTATTGGTGCGTCCAGACAAGTGACCGTGGCGATGATATACTTTAGATATGAAAAAAAACACTGAAATACGTAGGAAACATTCATTATTTTGATGAATTATAAATACAACCGGCAAACCTCAAGCTCAGCCTGTGCTGTCAAGGATATTATGAGGATAATTATATAGATATTTAAAACTTTATATTTGTGTAACTTACAGACCCATCGGGAACTTTGCGTACCCCTCAGTCTAACATAAATGGACAAGCCTCTACCTCGTACACTACTACTAACTTAGAACAAGTCCCGCGCCCAGTGCCGCCGCAAACTGCAGTACCAACACCAAATATGGGTAAGATTATATACTGAGACTTGGTGACAAATATACAGGGTGTTTGCTCCATCGTTTGCCAAATTAAAACGGCAGGTAGGTTGGGTCGTTAGCTACCTTTTCCCGCCTCCAAAAATTTTTTGTGTCCACTGGTTTTTTTTTTGTATTCTCTTAAAATAATTTAGAATTTTTCTATATGCTTACGCGTTTCAACTTGAATTAAAAAAAAAGAAGAGGTAGAGCATATTTTTTTTATTTAATTGTAATGTGTAATGTTGTACGGCTCTATCAAAGTCAAAATTATTTGCAAGTAACGTCTACTTATTTTTTTATTAACCCTCAACAAAAAAGTAAGATGCAAGAATTACGTCTTGGGTAACTTTGATTTGCAATAAAAAAAAAGGCACTACCATTTCCTATTTTTTTTAATTCAAGTTGAAACGCGTTAGCATATAGTAAATTTCTAAATTATTTTAAAATAATACAAAAAAAAACCAGTGGACTCAAAACTAATAACCCAACCTACCTGCTGTTTTAATTTGGCAAACGATGGAGCAAACACCCTGTATACATTCACACGTGTAATAGACATGGAACATACATACATACATACATTCACGCCTTTATTCCCAAAAGGGGTAGGCAGAGCACATGAAACGTACGTTCCAGCGCCACTTTTAGCTAATAGACATGGTAATTATATTTATATGAAAAGGACACACTTAAAACTAAGTTAATCTCTGCGGTTCTCGTTTATGACCACAGTGATCTCCTCTTATACGGGAAGGTACCTACCTACTCCACCAAGCGGTGAAAGCACTTCCCCATGTGATGGAGATAGAGCTATATCATGGACATCGTTTGTAATGTGCTTTAGGTCAAAATCAGCGTTGTCGTCTATTAAAACAAACTTTATAATTTTCCAGGAGTAATTCAAGACACGGCTGCTAAAATTCGTGAAAGTATCATCACGGAGCACAACTACACCGTGATAAGCCGACCAAAATGGACAAACACAAAACGTAATTCATATATATTTATTATCCACAATGCCCGCGCGTGGAATTCGGTCTGTGTCGTCTCGTAATCGTCACCCATCCCTCCATCCCACGCGGTGGAATAAAATAAATTGTTTTGCATGTCCGACTTTCACTCCTCGATATGCCAAATTTCATTAAAACCAATTATAAACTGTAGCCGTCAAAAAGTGACAGACATAATTAGTTACTTGTACATTTAAGACAGAAAGGCTCCTATGCAGCTAAATTTAAATCCTTCCTCCTCCTTTTAAAGTCGCTATACTACTTCCTATATTACTAAGTTTTTTTCTATTATAACTGTTTTAATTTATCAATAACAATATTTTAAAATGAACCTAAGAGGGTGTTCCTTAAGATTACCATAATATTTATTTTTGCAGATGGTTTAACAACAAAATCGGCTTGCACCAGCATAGTACACCCACTACGTACAAAAATCAAGCGCCTACGTACGGAAATCTCAAGGCTACGCAAAAAGGAAAAGTCATTTACAGCGAGACTAGCAAATGCCGAAGACTTAGCTAGCAATACCGCATTTCAAGATGTCATCAGAAACATGACTAAGCCGGCTCGGCTTTTTCTTCAAATTCAAAAGCAGGCATCAAAGAAATCAAAAGGAAGACGTTTTACAATTGAACAGAAAGTGCTTTCACTCTCTATATATAAAAAAAGTCCGAAATGCTATGCAATGTTGAATAAATATTTTACGCTGCCATCTATGAAGGCAATGAAGCGATTATTAAGCCAAATTAAGCTTCGACCGGGAATCAACCACATAATTTAAAAAAAAATACGGCAAACGGTCGCTAACCAAAACGTATCTGACCGCTTATGTAGTCTTATGTTTGACGAAATGACTTTGACACCGCAGTTGTTCTATAATGCACAAAAGGATACCATACCATCGAAGGCTTTGCTTGCAATCAGGAGAAGATACCAACCAAGGTGATACTCGTATACCTAGTCATAACAGTCTTGCGGGTTGACGTTGATTTTTGGGACACCTGTATACATCTCCAAGAATGTAACAATAATAACTAGCGACCCGCCCTGGCTTCGCACGGGTACTATATTATACATATAAACCTTCCTCTTGAATCACTATCTATTAAAAAAACCGCATCAAAATCCGTTGCGTAGTTTTAAAGATCTAAGCATACATAGGGACAGACAGCGGGAAGCGACTTTGTTTTATACTATGTAGTGAATGTTACATGTTATTTAAGTGTGAAACAAGTAAATTTTGACATAAATGTTAATTGTTGTTTAAAAACTCCGATTTGAGGTTTTTTTCCGAACCGGTGGCAGTATATCGACATTCATCGGTGCATGTAATATGTCTAATTTGATGAATAAATAACTGTGACTTGAGTAAATATCGTACCTTTGTAATACAAAAACATGTCTGGTATTTGTTTCATTGCCAGTATTTGCAGGTTAAGCCAGGTTTAGACGAAGCCAGTGAGCCAGCACTGAAAAATAGGCCGGCGCTCTATATTCCCGCCAGCCAGTGCTTTACATACAATTTCGTTTTACTGGCGGCCAGCACTGGCTTCGTCTAAAGCTGGCTTTACGGTACAAAGAGTTATACCTTAAAAAATATTATATGATAATGTTAAATAAAATTCGTATCAGTCACAGAGTAGGTATGTAAATTTGTAAAATCACTAGTGATATTTGAGATTATTATTATTGAGTTGCTTTTTTATGTACCTACCTACTATATTTTGCCCCCGTGTGGTGTCGGGTTAGAATTTCAACTGCGATATCACATTTTGTCAATCTTTTATACCAACTATTATGCTAAAAGTGGCACTGGAACATACGTTTTGGGAATAAAGGCGTATTATGTATGTATGTATATTTTGCGAATGAAATATGTTGTTTGTAGGAACAACAGGATAGAATCAACCAATCACCATGGTAGGAATTCTTGTAAGTTGGTCATTTACGCTTATATTGTAAATTTTTCGTGAAATAAATGAAGAATCATCTGCTTGACTTGACATTTTATCCAATATTTTATTTGTTCGTGTTAATATTTCACTTACACTGTCACTTTAGAATGCATTTTCTACTTCGGAGCTAAACATGTCGATGTAATTTCTTTCGACCACAAAAGGATTTGTGGTTGGAATAATTAAAATCGACTTGCTCTAAAGCTTACCTGCACGGCTATCATGAGACGGCCGCGACATACTCTCGATTTTTCTCGCACTATACCTCTTTTTCTAAGTGTTCTAATAAGAAAAGACGGATAGTGCGAGAAAAATCGAAATTTTATGTCGCGGCTGGGCCGATTTCTCTATCGTTGTCGATTTAAAATTTTCGGCAGAATTTGATGAAATTCGGTAGGTTTGAAGAGCTTTTGATTCTAAGAATCCCATTGAGTTAAGAATATCCCATACGATTTGTGACTCAATGTAGGACATTGTACAGAATCACGAGCTTTTACAACCTATCAGATTTATCCAATTCTGAGGAAAAAAATCGACAACGATAGAAAAGTTTGCCCAACTAGTAGTAAAATATGCTTTGCATGTATGTGTAGGTACTGGTTCTACACGCACACATGCATAGTTAGTTTCGGATGCAATTAAAAGATGGCACTGTCAAAAAGGTTTCCATTAAACGCTTCAAGAGGGCACTCTTTACCTATATACTTACTTTACTCTTTGTACGGAACCCTACACTGCGCGTGGCCCGACACGCACTTTCTTTTTTCTGCTCTGATTTTCGCCTCTGAACTTAAATTTTCCTTTTTTTTATGTAGCTCCTCCGTGTACAAGTAGTGAGCATTACGAGCCGCGTGGATCATTTGTTTTCTACACCGCCGTAGTAGGATATAGCGTCGTAAACGCGTCTTTGCGCAATTATAGACTCTTGCGAAAGATTTTCCACTAATATCCTTATTGATGGAAAAGCCACGCTCACTAAAAACGTTTCCGTGGGATAACACCATGACCATTTTTATTAAAGTTTGCAAGTCTTTATATTCAACAAACTATGGGCCTATAGTTGCCTGAAAATAAAGTTTTTTTTACTTCCTTTTTTATCAAACCGAGCCAAAGATCATACAGTCGGTGACCATCCGTAATGGAAAATAGTTTCATTGATTTTACAAATTCAGGTTCATTTACAAATATCATTAAAGGCACTTTTGACGTATCTGCTTCATATCCTGAAAGCCGGTTATTTTTGACAAATATGTCCAACTCTTTATCGAGCCTCTTCGTCGGAATTCTGCATTGACTGCGATTGCGGGATCGAAACAAGATATTCCCTTAGTCAAAGCACACGAAAGTGGGGATGTTTGGCACAATGACACGCAAAATTCTATCAGATTTTTTCGACAGTCTTGACGAAAACGCAAGATATCGATATCATTGATATCGCGGCTATTTGGAAGAGCATTCTTTACAGCGAAGCCCAAGGCGATTTCTTTCGCGATTATCAGATTAGACTCCCTTTTCAAGTCAATCGACGTGATATTAGTGGCATAATCCAATGCATCCGCTTTAACAACTCTTTGCATGTTTTTTTTTCAGTGTGGCCAAAAGTGATTCGTATAAAAGTGGATCAAGTGGTGCGTCGGATTGAAATAATGTTAATAATGGCTCCACTTGCACCGCCACCGATTGAAAAAAGGCCAATTTGTTTTCCAATGCAGCATTTACTAAAGCTTGCGCTGTCAGGTGTTTTGTTTTCGTTTTTATATTCCCTGCACATATTTTTCAACGTTTTGCGCATAAATTTAACAAAGCTAAAGTTCTCGACCCAACGAACTCGAACTCGAGCCTGAAACCTTGTAAGTAGTTTCACGTCGCGCAGGGCTATAGCAGAATAGGTAGTATAGAGAACGTAAAACCGGCGGGATTTCCGAGTAATACAGTGGCACGTGCGCCGCGTTGTCGCATTTACCTATTATTAACCTATTATAGTAGATATATAATGTTTGGAGATGGTAAAATTAATAATCTGTTTTTTTATTATTAGGTACAATACAGAGACAATTTTTATTCCCTGATCTCCATTAAATTTTTCCTGACAATTCCCTGACTTTTCCATGACTAACGAAATTCCCTGACTTTTCCCGGTTTTCTAGAAAGTGGACACCCTGACATAACATCATCGTCTTCAGAGCCGTCTTTATCATCACCTTGGTACAAAGGAAGTAAAATAGATAATAAGTGTGCTAAATAGTGTTAAATACACATATTCACATTTAACAGCATATAAATAGTTTACTGCAGTACCTATCTATGTTGTACGGGCTGCTAGTGCCACACACACCAAAGTATAAAATGTTCTTGCTTGATGATGTAATAATAACTCACTAATATAGCCAAGGTAAATTCTTTATTTATACCGTATTAAACTAACTATAAAAGCACGATATTATGAATGATAGTGCGAATGAGGACACGCGTGCTGAGTGTTGGTTGTAAACGTGTACTGACGCGTACTTTGATGGTTTACGCGATCGAAGGTAATTTCGCTGAGATGGCAATGTGCGGTGTGTGGACCGTACATATGTTGATAAGTACTTCAGTACGAGGAATTTCCAAACTTTCTCTAGCTTTTGTGCTAACAATACTTTCGAAGTGTATTCTAATCGCGGTTTGATAATACCTACCACCACCGAAGTTGTGTTTATACGCGAATTTCGCTGATGTCAAGCATATTTTAAGCGATTTCAGTTTCCTGAGAGCGTCTTCTGCTTCGCCATGACAAATTATACTAATATAATAGAGTGTTAGTTAATTCGTATAGGTGCCATATGATTGACGAAGCTGCCCGCTTGCTTCTACCCAGTGCATTACAAACTAGCTTGGTGGCCCCGGGATCATGACAGACACGAAGGTTGCTAATCGCAAAGCCTAATCTTCGATAGCAGCTTTCAGCAAGTGACAACGCTGGGGACACGGTTGATAGACTCTGATCCCCGGTTGCCAGTACATTCGGGCCCAGGACCGGGACATCCGACAAGAATACGCTTGAGAAGTAGCTAGCAAACGCGCTGGCCACCTCACTATAGTTTAGATTATTTTAACTGAGCTCATGAATGGCCATTGTATTGAGCTCATGAATAGCCTTTGTTTGCGGTCAGCGCGTGCCAATTTTGCAAATTAATGTTACCGCCACGTGAAATTTTCATTGAATAAGAACTCCTTTTACAATAGATTTCAAATTAGCTACGAGATAAAATACCACACACAGCGCCTTGTACCTGGCTCGCTGGGAGCGGGTTTTATTTTTCTTTTTAGTCCATTTTGAATCAATTGAATAAGACGATAGAGTTTATTATACAATGGACATTTGATGTGGCGCTAACCTTTTTCTTGCAAAACATGGCACGCGTCCGACCACACAGTCGTATTTTTAGACTTGAATGCTATTGTTCTGAAGATAAGAAGATCAGTCCAGTTCAGAAAATCTCAACTATACCAACAAACTGTTTCCCATTGAACTTAACGCTAGAGACAAACCCATCAGATTGTCTTTCACGCTACTCTGGATTCGATCAAGGTAAACGACGTACGCGGACGCTATATAGCCAAGCCAGATAGGAGCGCTCTCTTGCAAGGGTATCCACGGAAGATCAGAGTCAAGGTATTTACATGGTACCTTGTCATTAAGCTGAGTGGAGTCCTTTTCTCTGACGCTTTTGTTAGATTAACATTTCGCGATAGTTTTAAGCAAAAAATTTTATTTTCCATGTCTTAGCCTAAGTAGCGCCGTGAATAAATATATTTCCTTTCCTTCTTTCTTTCTTCTATACGTTATTTCACTTCAGACCCGAGTTTCGCCAATTGTTATAAACATCTAATTTTTTGTGGATTGCCATTTTCGATGTAATTCAACTTTTTGCTTTAGATCACTTACCAGGTCTTGGGTGAACCAAAGTGGATAAAATCTACTAGCCTTCCTTTTACCCTGGCGAATATAGGTTCCTTGCAAGTTTAACCAACTCGTTAATGTATTACTTACCGTCATCTCTTGCAAGTGAAGGGCATTCATGAGATCGTTTGAGAAAGCTGTGGCGAGGAACGCGTCCAACTCCTGGCGTCGTAGGATTTGGATTTGCGACGTCATTACGAATCTGTAACAAAACAACTAGGGTTTATACATTTTTAAATTAAAGGAAAAATTGAAAAATTTAATGCTCCAAGGCGGATTTTTTCAATTTCTCCTTTAATTTAAAAAAATATAATTTCGTTAGCAGCGTTACTGCTTAATACAAAAATTAAACTAGGGTTTATGTTTACTGTATATTTTAATGGTAAAGGATATTATTTATTTATTTAAGCTTTATTGCACAAAACACAGAAATGTACAAATGGCGGGCTCAGTGCTAAATACTGCTAATACATACCTAATAATACTTATATTATATATACACATAGCGAAATAATTGTGTACTTTCCTCGTGTTCAAAGGACACCGCCAATCTAGTATGGAAAAAGCTAGTTTTTTACGAAAATAAAAAATATATGTAAATATTTTTTTAATTGATCTAGAATCGATCTTTATTGTCAAATGTGTGGGAAAAATTAGCGGTCAAATTCGAAAAAAAAATGTTATAAAAATAGTTATTTACAACAAATGTACAAAGAAAATACCAAAAAAAGTTTTTGCTTTCCAAGTAAAGCCGCTTTGAATAAAATGCAAAACTTTATTCAGCAAAATACGTAATTTTGCTGTCATGGGGTCTCCCACGAGTCATTTTAAATATCGCTGTTGAAGTGTCAATGTCTTTGCACACCTTTATAATAAATTGTCCTTTCCAAAAATATATGTGTACGTCCCGTATTAAGGCGATGCCTTGATTTGAGTCGAACACGCCCCCTAGACAGAGACACGTTGATGCCTTCCGCGCACGAGGAAAAGAGATGTAACACTCTTCGGGCATGGCTTTTTGGTTTAGATGAGATAAAATACTATAGTATTAACTTAATTGTGTCGTAAAATAGTGTATCGTTTGAGTAGGCTGAGTAAAAAAAGGAAAATACAGACCCGACTTTGTTTTTTTTTCTATAGAGGAAATTTTAAGCAATCATGTATCGTTAAAATCAGATAAACAATCATATAGTCAAGAATCATATATCTGAAAATCAGACCTTATTGTTTCTTAATCTAGTCAGAACGGCGTTTCAAAGCACGCGATAATTTCCTTACCTGAGCACGGTGGCCAGAATGAGCAGATGTTGCGGCACGTAGGAGGTGTTGAGCATCAGCGGCGTGTCGGAGCGCATGCAGGACAGGAACGCCCGCATGCGGCGGCACTTGTCGTCCTGTGCGGTTCTGTCAATTTCGTTCATTGTAAATTCTCAAGCCGTCGACAATGGACCCGATTCTACAGTGGCCTCTAAACTTCCTCATTTTATTTAGGTGTCGCTAAAACACTGCTATTTTATGAGCAGCTGTCATAGTCAAATGACAGCGCTAATTTGAATCTGACGTTTCTTATTTTAGGCGGTCTATACAACTTACTTAGCTGCCTAAATGCTATTCTAATAATGTCGTTTCTAATCTGCCGCCTAAATTATGTCTAAAAATTAGACAATTTAGTTTTATGCTAGTTAAGCCATGTGCACGTAGAATCGGGTTAAATAAGATGCTTAAAAAAACATTTTAGAGCGAGCTGTACGTGTCGCCACAATGTTTTTCATCACATTTGAGAAAAACAAATGCATTTGAAAAAGTTTCTGTCAAAAACGACTATTCTAACGAGCCCAAACTCAACGGGGTTACGCCGGTTAAATACTGAATTCCCATGGCCACCTTCCGTCTCCATCATCAAATCAGCATGGTACCATAATATTGAATTGTCATCCAAACTATACTTATAGCCAAAATTTCAGCTCAATCGGTCACCGGGAAGTGGGTCAAATTTGACTTGCAAGATTTGATTACAGACAGACAACGGGACAGGTGAAATAAAAGCTTGTAACAAAAGTAATACTATAGCAATAAAAAATACGACGTACGGCGGGTTCCACAACACTACGCAAGCTCAAATACCGCGAGCCAATCGGTTGCCTCGTGGATACCGCAGTTCTATGCGTCATTGCTCTGAATATTTATAAACACTTTTGAAAGTGTTCAGTGTGATGAGCGCTCAAGCCGTAGGTACTGTCCCCTACATTGAATTATTCGCAGAAATTCTTTTTGGGCAGTATTTTATTAAATTAAATATTAAAAAAAAAAAACAACAGTAAGTATACATTTCGTATTACGCCGAACTGAGGGCAGTATGTCGGCGAATGTACGTTCTTTTCTAATATTTGAACATGGTTGTTATACCCCTACCTACTTATTAAATGATTTACTTTAATACCTACCGGAAAAAACTTGTACTGTTAATGTTTTTCAAACGGTCACCACGATACAGGCTAAGCCTAGTGTGAGGCCATGGACAAAATTTCGATAAATACCTAACTTAGAGATGTTTTATTTAAATTTCATAAAGTGAGATTTTAGATGAGATAAAATACTACCTATATAGTATTAATTTGATTGTGTCGTAAAATAATGTATCGTTTGAGTAGGCTGAGTAAAAAAGGAAAATACAGACCCAACTTTGGAAATTTTTTCTATCGAGGAAATTTTAAGCAATCATGTATCGATAAAATCAGATAAACAATCATATAGTCAAGAATCATATATCTGAAAATCAGACCTTATTGTTTCTTAATCTAGTCAGAATGACGTATGAAAGCACGCGATAATTTAGCCTTAAAAACTTCTAACAGTCGAGTTACCCACTCACTTGACAAAGGGGGGACAACTGTCACTCGCGTCCGCAGGAGCTACCTACCTACCACAACCCTGCACGTGTCCTCTGGGTGGTACTAAGGAGTGACAAACTTTAAAAAGGCCAAATGATGAATGCCATACGATTAAATAAATAAACCGACAATTAGTGGACCTTTTCAAAGGAGCTGTTGCAGAAAATCTCTCTAAATACGGTTGTTCAACGAAATGTCAAGTCTCTTAAAGTAGGATAAAGCTCACCCGAACCACAGCCTCTGCACAGTGGGCACGGGCCAGTCGAGCAGCACGCCCGGGACCAGCTCGGGGCTCTTGCCCGGGTTCACGCGCGAGTAGATCCACTCGGCGACCTGCACGGTGCACGCGCGCTCCGCCGCCGCCGAACTGCCGTCCTCTGTAATTGACACTCAGTTTACATCTGAGTGCTCTTCAATTTTCTTTAGCACATACATATTATAATAAGAAAGTAATGCTTCACTAAACGACTTACAGCCAGAGTTCTGTGACGTACGAGGGCTGTTTGATAAGTCCTTTTAAAAACTATTTATAAAACCTTTTTTCTGGTAATTAGCCGTGTCCACACCGGCCGAGCGGTTCGCCCGAACGGCTCGCCCGAGCCATCAAAAACGCTCGCCCGAACGGTTCGGGCGAGCCGTCAGAAGGCTCGGGCGAGCCGTCAAAAGGGTCGGCCGCAAGCGCTCGGTCGGTGTGGACGGGCGTTCGGGCAAACGCGCGCGGCTCGCCCGAGCCAAATCGGCTATTTACCTACCGATATTTGAGCTCACGATCACGATGAAGCCGCACGTGCGCACAGCTGTCGCTGCGACGTTAATTTTGTTTTTGCTTGTTCGAATTCGAAATCGGAAGAAATGTATTTTAAAAAAAAAGCCGCAAAATGTGGATGCGCAAAATTTTTGAGAACCGAAAAGAGGCCGGGATAAAATTATTTGATCAATTGTGTTATGATCAGAGCGAAGACGCCTACCTATTGAAATTCCTACTAGGTAGGTACTACTCAATCTACCAATCCTTCCAGCTGACAAACAAACCCATGCGTGTCGAACTCAGTTACGCAATTCCCAAATCCGCCTCAACTCGTCTCACTACCAAGTTACCAACCGCCAGTAGGTATAACTTGATCCCTAATTTCCCAATATCAATATGTAATGTAGGTATTCAGGGGTCAAGCTAGTTTTGACCTTTTCCAACGCAGCGACTTCGAATGAACTTTAATAAGTTACCTTGATAAAAAAAAGACCGGGTTGCACTCTAGGAGTGCAGGCAGAAGTGAAAACTTGATTAATTTTAATTTTGCAAAAAAAAAACCCTTCCTCCCCCCTCTCTCCCCCTGCGTGCCAATATATCTAATAATAATAACAACCTTATTAGTAGTATGCTATAGTTCAACCTAACTCAGCAAAATTGATGAAGGAGACGAAGAAATAAAATATCAATTTATTTTTGCCATTGTCAAATATTTTTCAAAGCTTTATCTCTTTAGGAATAACGTCCAAATTCGAACTATTCGAATTTGCTCAATAGCAAAACGGTAAAGGACGCGTGGACAAAATTACTTTATTGCATATTCTATGCAATTGCAAAAAGTGTTTAACGGCTTTAAACTCTTACGAATAACGTTCAGTTTTTAATGAAGTCGTATCGGCTAACAGCAAAATATAAAATTGTGATGTGAAAACAAAATGGAATTTGCATTTACGAAAAATGTCTTACGACCTTATACTATTAACAATAAAGTACAAATTAGAATAATAATACGTAGGGCAAAAATCGCCCTCGCCTTCTGTCGTTCGGCCGAACAAAACCACCGTCCACATAGGCTGAGCCGCTCGCGGCTCGGGCAAACCGTTCGGGCAAGCATTCGGGGGCTCGCCCGAACGGCTCGGGCGAGCCACCGTTTGCCCGAATCACGTCCACACCGGGCGAGCACGTTTGGGCGAACGGTGTTCGGGCGAGCCGCTCGTTCGGTGTAGACACGGCTAATGGCATTAACACTGGCAGGCACAATCTTTCAAATGAAGACTGTCAAAAATTCAGCAAAAAATAACAAGTTTTTGTCAGTTTAAAAATTGTTTGACTGTGATCACTCGCAAATTTTCGAACAAAAACGCGAACGACAGCGAATTTCAAAACTATGTTTGGATAAGATCAAGCGTAATCCTCGGAATTTTTTGAGTCGATTTGTCACTGTGGACGAAACTTGGGTCCATCATTATACACCTGAATCAAAACAGCAATCAAAACAATGGATGGCGACTGGTGAACGTGCCCCAAAGAAGGCCAAGCCTGTTTTGTCGGCTGGGAAGGTGATGGCGACAGTCTTCTGGGATGGCGAAGGAATCATTATAATTGATTACTTGGAAAAGGGAAAGACTATCACTGGCCGTTATACGCAGAGTTATTGGGCAGTGTTTATGCCGAATTGTTGGAAAAACGACCAAAATTGTCCCCCAAGAAAGTCCTCTTTCATCAAGAAAATGCCCCAGTGCACACGTCAGCTATTGCAATGGCCAAAATCCACGAGTCGGGCTTCGAGCTGGTTCCGCATGCTCCGTATTCGCCGGACCTAGCTCCGTGCGATTATGACCTATTCCCAAATCTGAAAAGATGGCTTGGAGGGCAAACATTTTTGATAAATGAGGACTGCATCGCAGGTGTAAACGGCTATTTTGAAGACCTCGACAAAACGTATTTTTTGGAGGGGATCAAAAAATTGGGAACTCGCTGGAACAAGTGTTTGGCCCTCAAAAGAGACTATGTTGAGAAATAAATGTAAATTGTTTAAAAATCTTTTATTCTTGCTCTACATTAATGACCTTCCCAGATATGTGAAATACCCTATGGTCTTGTTCGCAGATGCTATCACCGTGATAATCGAGTGTAATGATAATAGCAATTATGAAACTGAAATTAATCTAACTCTTACTAAGATAATAGACTGGCTAAATGTTAACAATTTAAAGATAAATTTGGGTAAAACAAAAATTATGCATTTTAGGCAAAGAACACTAATAAACCCAATCAATTGTAACTATCAAGGACATACTATTGAATCTGTTAATTCAACAAAATTTTTAGGAGTAACTATCGATACTAACTTGTCATGGAATTCACACACCGATGAAATATGTACTAAACTTAACAAGTATGCATATGATCTTTATAAACTACGGAAACAAACAAGCATTGATGCAGTCATGTCAGCTTACCATGGATACGTTGGATCAGCCCTTCGCTATGCTATCATTTTCTGGGGGAACTCTTCGAACAGGGAGGCAGTCTTCAAGGCGCAAAAAAAATTTATTAGAGCCATGTGTGCCTTGAAACAGACAGACAGTTGTGTTCCCCATTTCAAAGAACTAAAGGTTCTGACAGTGCCATGTCTATATATTTTAGAAGTGGCCATATTTGTTAAAACAAACTCTGCACTATTCGTAAAGGTATCAGATGTATTTTAGCATAGCACCTATCGCAGTCATAACCTTTGTTCTGTACCTTCACGTACCGCACGGTTGCAAAAGAGTTGTTTTTGCATGGCACACAAACATTTTAATAAATTACCCTTAGCTTTAAGAATGTTGCCTTTACAGGAATTTAAAAATAAGCTTTGTAAATTACTTATTAGTAAGTCCTACTATTCAATATCAGATTTCATAATAGACGACATAACTTCATATAGTAATATCTGTCATTATTATATTGTTATTATTTGAATTTGATTAATTTATAAATGTATTCCTGAATTATTTTGACATTTGACATTTCTTTTCTCTGTGACCATTTTTTCTTTTTTTTTTACCGTTTTTTTATATTATTGTAATTATTTGTCATTTGCTAATGACTGTTTGTACGCCTCATGGCCAGAACATAGTGATTCTATACTGATTCCTGTAACACCAATCTACATGTACCATGTTTTACAGACAAATAAATGAATTGAATAAAAAAAAAATTTTTACTTTTTAAAATAACATCAAACAGCCCTCGTAAAGTATTGACGGCTGTATCTCATGAACCGTGATAGTTAGACAGTTGAAATTTTCACAGATGATGTATTTCTGTTGCCGCTATAACAACAAATACTAAAAAACAGAATAAAATAAATATTTAAGGGGGCTCCCACACAACAAAAGTGATTTTTTGCCGTTTTTATAGGTGGTGGTGGCCCTTTGTGCGCGAGTCCGTAAGTGTTGCCTGTCGAGCTAGTTCTTGGCTATGCATGGTGTTTTAAGTAGGTAGTTATTATTTATAATAGTGTAGCAGTAAACTGCACCAGTTTACCTTTAGCCTTCTGCGCCATGAAGCGATGGTGGTGCATGTTGTACAAAATGGCGTAGACGTTCTGGCGCACGGGGCGGAAGAAGTGGTGTATGGATGGTATCTCGCGGTGGTTGTCGTCTTCCATGAGCACTGGCAGTGCCACCTGGTCACAGATTATATAAGTTACTAAAACATCCCATATGATGCTTAAACTCTCGGTTTTAAGCAAGGGCTTTGATCTTATAGTGAAGCAAAGGCTTTATACTATACATTGGCTGTCTAACTAAAATTAGAGCTCGAAGTACTATCGACAGTGTTGTCGATAGTACTTCGAGCTCTAATTTTGATGGTCAGTTAGCTGTGTAGCTAACTGACCATCGGTGCACCTTAAGTGCATTGTAATAAGGTTCTATATAAACACAGCATGGTAAGTTAACAGTGTAGTCGTTTGTAGTAACAAAAAACTTAAGAAACATTTGAAACTGCTCATTTGGTTATGACCTTTATTGTCATAATCAATGGATTCGAAATAAACCAAGATAAAAAATATTCCGTAAAAAATTGTCGGCTGACCTGGCGGTGCGTGAGGATGGAGAGCATATGCTTGTGACGGAAACTTGTATCCCCGAGTATACACTAGTCTCGACACGTGACATTGGCCGAGCTCGTCTGACCTGGCAGTGTGTGAGGATGGCAAGCATATGCTTGTGATGGGGACTTGTATAGTCTCGACGCGTGCCACTGGGCGAGCAAGTCTGACCTGGCGGTGTGTGAGGATGGCGAGCATGTGCGGGTGCATGAGGCCGCGCGCGTGGCGCTCGGCGCACGTCCGGAGCACCTCGGCCGGCGCCGGCGGACAGTTGTCCGCGCTCGCAGACTTCGTCTGCCGGCTCTGGAATGCATATCATATTTAGGAGTGGAAGGTTTAGGCTGGTTAGTAAAATAGAATATTTGGAAACAATCTTACACTAATCGACCTAGTCCCAAACTAAGCAAAGCTTGGACTATGGGTACTAGACGACGATATGCATACGTATATCGATAAATGAATACTCAAATACGTAGAAAACATACATAGTATTTGTCTCTAGAGCGAGCTTTATGTAATCGTTCGGAACTTCTAGCGACTGCATAAATAACATCGGCTACGTGAGCCACACCAGCAAGCGTAGCATGTTTGCCATTTTATCACTTATCGCTGTGGATAAACGCAACCATGTTAAGCCCGCCGAGCACATGGACGACATCAACGCCGGAGTTGAATCAGTCGCAGTGGCCAAAATCGGTCAGGAGAGTATAAATATAACACAATTTTTTGGGTATTATCCCAAACCGGCCTGGGCATATTTCACCTCAATTTTGTTTAACATTAACCAATACAATTTAATTAACCTCTGAAAACTGAAATATTTTTTGCCCGTTTCTCACAAACACAAATGTCAGTGACAATGAAAGACAAGCTAATCTTAGGGCCGCTTCAGACCGGAATGGCAGCGGCCGGCAGCGACGTGGCGAGCACTTTCAGTGTCAAATAATTTTAAACTTTATCTACATACTAAAAAGTCCAGTACCGCTGGAAAAGCTCGAAAAGGTCGCGCGGCGCCGCGCGGTGTCGCGCGGTAGCGCGAGTCGCGGCCAAGCGCGTCTTGGCGTACTGGACTTTTAAGTATGTAGATAAAGTTTAAAATTATTTGACAAGGAAAGTGCTCGCCGCGCCGCTGCCATTCCGGTCTGAAGCGGCCCTTAATGTCATTAGGCGGCGGAGCAGAGTTTGGCGGGCAGTTCATACATTTGAACGACTTTAAAGTACGGGCAGGCTCTCGTCGCCCCGCTGCAGTACGCGGCCTTATAGCGAAAATTGGTTTGATAATAGTAGTTTATGCAATCGTTATATAATGTATGCTTATTAAGTCGAGTACCAGGCCTAATTAAGGTACGAGAGTTAAAAAGCTAATTATATAACTATTGCATACAATACTTTTTCTACGATTTCACGGAAATAATAATTTATTAAACAAACTTGGTATCTATTGCAAATCAACCTGCTGAAACGAAGTGCAGCCAGCAGCTTTTTTTATTTTTGCGCGTTGATGTCTTCTGGAAATCGAGCCTCGTGATTGGTCAAAATTCATCTCAGTTCTGTATACAGTTATCTTAAATCGGAAAGATCCGTGTACTATTTGGGTCCGACAATTTATAACCGATTGCCCGACATAATTAGAAATGCAGCTACAACCTCAGCGTTTAAAAAAAGACTCAATATGTGGCTTATGGAGAAATTATTTTATACTTACGACGAATTCTTGAGTCTACCTATTCTAATGTAATTAGATAATCCTAAAATAGTAGGTACGTACATAATAAAATGATAATTATGAGTTAATATTACTATATAACCTGTAACCATGTTATTAATAAAATATTTCATTTAATTTCATTTCATTTATATTCATAAGATGATTGCTAGCAGTCATCTTATGAGCCCAACTCAAATGAAGAATGTAATTAGATAATCCTAAAATAGTAGGTACGTACATAATAAAATGATAATTATGAGTTAATATTACTATATAACCTGTAACCATGTTATTAATAAAATATTTCATTTCATTTATATTCGTAAGATGATTGCTAGCAGTCATCTTATGAGCCCAACTCAAATGAAGTTGATTTAGATATCGCTGTCAGTCATTTAATTGACGGATAGAAGTGCTCGAGTAGAAAAATGTTTATAAGAGCATTAATGTCTGTTCTCTTTTGTATAAGTACATTCGACATAGATAAGGAAAGGCGTCTTGGTTAAACAATCATCATCCTCCTAGCGTTATTCCCGGTTGTGCCCTAAAGGAGCCCGAGATCCGCTTTGGCACCTAAAAGTTAGTGTTATACGATAAATACCTTTTCTTGTGAAAACATTCAATTGTAACCACAATTTATTTTGTCCCACTCAAGAGCAATGATGACGCCGATTTGCACAAATATGCTGCGCCTGATTCACCAGAAAGTGACTGCAAGTGCTTGGCAATGGAAATTTATTAAGATAGTGAACATTGTATGGGTGAAGGCGGCTATACGTAATCTGAAGGTAGAATATAGACTGTAAACTTCTCCCTAATTTTAAGATTCTGTGAGATTCATTTTTAAATATCATTTGTTACTATAACTTGTTTCTTATTGTGTATATGTATGTTTAAGTTTAAGTTTACCAGCGCCTTGGCATATGCTGTAATGCTGTTAAATTGTATATCTAAATAAAATATCGTCTATATTTTAATATCAAATTCATCCCTTTAAATCAAGCTTTGCTTTGTTGAAGATGTGTCTTATCATGTAACATGAATTAAGTCTTAACATACTGGAATATGATCAGGCAGCGGAACTTTGGTGCCGATGACAGACGCATGACGTAGCGGCTGTACACAGAGTGTTTTTATCTAGATGATAGATAATCATTAATCACTAACAACTTATTGGCCTCTTTAGTTCACGGATGTTTTATTGACACTTGAGACGGCCAGTACTTATAAAAACATAATCACTTAACTGTCTTTGTCATTGTGATCAGAAAATTATCGAAAACAATATTGTACATCGTTATATGATTTTTTGTTCGTGAATTTTAGAAATGTGAATTGATAAGGTACAACATTTATAATTAACTCATTATCAATATCGCTTGACCGCAGTCGCCATGGAGTCGATGCAGCCGTTTTTGCAGACATTTCCTTTCTTAGTTGTTAAAGATAAAAAAAAGTTTTGCTCTTGCTGTCAGCAAAATATAACAGCTAAACCTAGTAACATAGAAAAACATTTAAAAACTAAAAAGCACATTGAAAGAGAAGGATTGAAAATGACACAACAAGACTTTAATATGGATTTAACCAATTTCCTGATAGCTTCAAACATACCATGGAAACAATTGCAAAATAATAACTTTTCTGATTTGAATAGTTATGTTGCGTATAATTTATAAGAACATCCTATATCCCTATTATTTTGCGTCATAATGATGTCATCGGCACCTAAGTTCCGCTGCCTGAATATGATCTTACCTTACTCAGTGAATAGTAATGGTTAACTTAGAAAAAAAAATCAAGATGAATTCAGATCTTGGCAGTGTTTGACGGCCAAGCAAGGAACAATGGCGAAGACAAAAGCACACTGGGGTACATTTATGTTGAGCTCTGTGATATATGAGTCAATAACGCTCTTCCACCGGCGAGGCGGGGCGGAGAATTTCATAACATCGTTGATTAAGAGGGAAGTATACCTTTGGAATACTACGTACTCGTCCATACAAAAATATATCTTTTTTAGTGCGTTATTGACATAATGAAAATCTAAGTTTATAGGTTCTTTTTATACGTTCTTTTTTCCAAAATTTGCAATTTGCAATATATATATATATATATATATATATATATATATATATATATATATATACTAAGTAAACTAAGCCCTATAAACTAAGTAAAAAAAAAAACTATTTAGATATTATTTTGCTGAACCTCGACATCAAAATCAGCGATTTGTTAAGATTGAATTAGCGGAAAAGTTTTCTTCCGAAATGGAAACTTCATACAAAAATTACCTTTTGTGTATATATGCTGAAGCGATCGACATCAAAATCAAAGTGATTTCTTAAGATTGAATTAGAGGAAAACGTTTTCTCCCAAAATGGAAATTTCATATAAAAAGTACCTATTGTCACTGTTGTCAGTCGCGAGCTGCTAGCTATACTTCCCTCTTAAATAGTCATGTTTATCGTCGATTGCATGCAATCGCAATCCTATCGCCTCGCTCGTGGAAAAGCAGCTTCAGCCATCCAGTAACACAGCATCCACATTTGTTTAGCGTTGCTAGATGCAGTTACGCGTTCATGCTTCCCACTATAAAGTTGATGATGATCAATAGTCACACCTCTTTGGCTGGAGCTTGCTTCTCCAGTTTATCAACGGGTTTGCATGCCTCTTTCTTCTGTTCCGCATCGCCTCCCTCGAGAGACAAGGACGCCATCGCTTGCCCCATCTCCGATGCCCGCTCATCGGCGCTAAAGTCCGCATTCATTGAAGCGTTTGCTGTAGCCAATTTGTAATCGTCCAAGCCTTTTTGCTGTAATTTAGTGTTTTAAAAATTTTGTAAGCGCTCAGAGTAGTACATAAAAATAAAATGAATTTCAACAGAAAAACTAACGAAACTACGATACACATACATAAATAAGTCGTAAGGAACCAAAAATTACTCTGCACTTGAATTTTGAATTTTCATGCAATATTTTGTGTGAATTTATAATTTGGTATGCCAATGTGGTTGATGAATATGAAAAGGCGTGGATGATCGAAGCAATGGGAGGTGTGGAAGAATCATTGAAGTAAACCTCGTGTTCGGAAGACTCTGTGGCTAGTTTGGAAGTGTCCAGGTCGGTAGAGGATGATTGTGGACTGTCGGGTTTTTGACTTCTCTTGTTACTTTTCGGGCGGCGACCTAAGAATCAAATAAATATTGCGTTTTAAATAATTTAGTTTTATATATTCATTATCATCAGCCCAGATCTACTTCAAAGAAGCCATGTCAATCTTATATGAAATTTTAGGG
The DNA here is from genome assembly GCA_947049275.1 of Epinotia bilunana. Lineage (NCBI taxonomy): Eukaryota > Metazoa > Arthropoda > Insecta > Lepidoptera > Tortricidae > Epinotia > Epinotia bilunana. The sequence goes on along the minus strand of OX346259.1, from coordinate 23,523,006 downwards.
TTCCAAAGCTATTTTATCCATATAAAACAATGTTCAAAGTAACTGTACAGATTTTCTCGGAAACATTCGTATTTGTCATGCTACTTCAGTCAACCTCAGTACTTTTTGTACCGAGCCTGACTAAAATAACAAGACACGTTCGTACGTATCCGTGAAAATACGATGGTGGAAAATAATTATGCATATCATATCATATATCTGTAACCAACTGTTCCTTTCTCGTTTACGGGACAAAACAACAACAATAAAAAAATTACAACCCATTTTTCTAATGTTATTCACGAAAATTTTCTATTCACCAAAAATGGCACATCATCACCGCGTTCAGCCATGAAAATTAAAGATTGATTTCTTGGAGTTTTTTTCATATATTTCATTGCATGTTTGAGAAAAGCACTATACATACCTCGGCGTGAAAAGGGGTTGCCAGCCTCTTAAGTATCCGGCCGGTAACCCCTTACTTCCCGGCCTCTGCAGTAATGTACTATTTAACTTACCAGTGGCAGTTCTGTACTTGAGGAAGCCATCTTTAGTCCCATTAAGGTAATACTGCACGGCTTGCTTGAGCTTGGCGGCTCGCAGGTCGTTGAGGTCGCCGAAAATTTCGATACACGCACTGTCCACGTCAGACGAAGGCAGGTCGCGCACAAATTGGCCAACGGCTTTTATCAATGCTTCTGGTGGCACTTGCTGCTGCAAACGAAAATATTTGTATGTAGCATTTTTTTTCGTATTCCATTTGTTATCGCATTTAGAAGGATAACACATGGCGCCACATTCAGAGTGATTTTGAAAACCTATGTAGGGTCAAGGACATTGGCGTTACAGTGCACGTTCAGATATCTTTGAGCACCCTTGAGACCCACTATTGTAAATATTTGGTTAGCTCCGATATATCTGCACGGCTATCATCACACGGCGACATAGGCTATCTGTCTCTTTCTAAGCGTTCTAATTAGAAAGGGAACAAAAGAAGTAGACATTCGAATTAGTCTATCTCGCTGCGACGCAGTTCGCGGGCCGTCCTGAGGCTCTAGTATAAGTTTTACCGAAACAAAACTTTATGATCGCGTTTGCGTTTTACGCTCAATCAGAGGCTCTAGTATAAGTTTTACCGTTTCGGTAAAACTTATACTAGAGCCTCTGTATGGGATCTGACAGCTAAATGCGAAGGAGCGTCTAGCAAGTATACCTTTAGGCGCCAGCTTAAGGGGCTACCCGAGGTTTTCATCGATTTTTGACTCGTTCTGAATACTTTTGCACTACAGATAGAATTATAAGTCAAACGGCTATCTGTTCTTCAATCTTTTATCTCCATTTTTGTCTACCGGATTTTGAAAGAAATGAATACTTTATTTTGTATGATTTTTATAAACATTGTCTAATAAAACACTTATTTAATTATAATTAATTAACTTAAGATCTCACGTACACGAAATCTACATATTTAGGTTCGTCTATGACGTCTCGAAAACAATGAATGGTTTTCATTTTAAACTAATTAACACACACTAAAGTTATGGCCAGAAAACCAGCTTTTTTGGCCTAAAATTGTTCAACTTTGATGCCAAATATCTCGAAAACAATGAACTTTGAAGTAAATATGGGATACTATATTGCTTAAAGCTGTTGTTGTTAATATAATACACTACAAAAAACATTAGAAAACTAAGGGGTTCAGATCGACGAGCCCCTTAAGGGCTATTTGTTGACGCTCTAAAAATCCCAACCCTAACCCACCCAGCACTTTTTTAAACATCCCAACTTTTTCGCGTTTTTTACTTGTTTGTGTTTCTCATCCCATTGTGCTAGTGTTACATATTTAACAAATTTATTATATTTATTATGTGTAAAAGTGGCGCTGGAACATACGTTTCATGTGCTCTGCCTACCTCTTTTGGGAATAAAGGCGTGAATGTATGTATGTATTATGTGTATACGTAGTAAGTATGTTGTGTTGCGTTCCGTGGGTCACGTACGGTGCTGTCTGTCTGAAAATCAGCGCTGTAGGTGTCGGCATAATGCTGAGACAGCGACCGATTCACTGCCGCGAAGACACACACAATATGTGTCAATTGTAAGGGAGTAGACATACCCTTTGTCTCCGTGTGTCTTTTGTGTAGTGAATAAATGGACCCGATTCTACAGTGGCCTCTAAACTTCCTAATTATATTTAGATGTCGCTAAACACTTTGCTATTCTATGAGCAGCTTTCATAATCAAATGACAGCGCTAATTTGAATCTGACGTTTCTTACTTTAGGTGGTCTATACAACTTACTTAGCTGCCTTAATGCTATTCTAAATATGTCGTTTTTAATCTGCCGCCTAAATTATGTCTAAAAATTAGACAATTTAGTTTTAGGCTAGTTAAGCCATGTGCACGTAGAATCGGGTCCACTCTCTTCTTTCTTTCTATCCATACAATCCCTTTATCCTGAAGTCCACATTTAATATTGAATATACTCTATTTAATATTGTGTTTACATAACTTATTTTTTTCTTTATATATTGAAATATATTATATACATTTTATATTATGCCTCTTGTACATTATGTCTCTAAGTTCAGTATGCCTCCTGGCAAAGGCCTGCTCTAACCGTTCCATTGCTGTCTATCATTTGCGACTCGTCTCCAGTGTGGACCAGCTGTCAGTTTCAGCTTATACTCGCATCTCTTGTAATGCCTACCCCTACTCCTCTTAATCTTACCGTAGCGGTACACATTGTAACAATTGAATGCTAGTAAAACTGTTTATCACACTCAAAACACTTACCTTCTTCTGAGTAACTCCTAATCGCTTGTAGAAATCTGTCAGGCTATGCTCGGAGAGAATGGTGCCACCAAGAAGGGCGGCCAGTAGGCAGAGGCGGTCCTGCGGCACTTCCAACAGCTGCGGCAACTCGTGGATCTTGTACTCCTTTGTTTCCAAAGAAGACTAAAAAAAAAGGGTTGTAGACCCGTGTTAAAATTGATAACTTAGTGTTGCTAAATGGATAGTAAACCATCAAATTATTGCAATACAGTATAAATTAAAATCATCACCTTGAAACAAACAAACAGTATGCATTTTTTTAATTATTTGTATTAATATTTACCCTGTATGTAAGCTTCAGCTGTGATGAGCTGAAGTATCTGGGCGGCTGGAAGACCAAGTACTCCCCGGAGCAACCTACTAGGCCAGCATAGGTTTTCTCCCGGCAAAGACCAACTACCTCCTGACAATGGTCATCTGAGGATACCATCTGTAAACCAAACAAAATATAGTCACAGCTAATACAAAGAAAATAATTTAAGCGCGAAACTCTGTTGGTATTTCTTCGAAAATGGTGCTGTCTCTTTTGTTACAGATGTTGTTAAGATGCAGTGTACATGGACAAAAACCACAAACTGAGTTGTTGCTGGACAGTAAGACTTACAATAGGTATATTCAGGTATCTTAGGGCAGTCCGAAGGCAAGAATGCAGACCCATGGGTGGGACCCACCAGACTTTGGGTGGGGGCGTGGCTTTTGTGACAATATGACGCAATACCTGAAAACATCCAAAATGTGTTTGAATCTGAACAAAAAATAAACCTAATAAAAAAAAAATTGCTATGATAATGATTGGATGTATCGGAAAATGGAAATCTCTAAATAAGTCTGATTTTCATATTTTGAAATTATTAGGTTAGTTAGTTCCCAATAAAGCTAGTCAATTTTCAGATCAATTTAAATGAACTATCAGATAAGTGATAACACTGATAACACATGAAATAAACAAGTTAAAACTTTACACTTTCAAGATAATCAATAGTTGTTGAACTAGCCAAAGCGAAATAATGATGGTTGCTTTATTATTACAGACTGTGATGTCATAATGGTATTATCTTTACAAATCTTATGGTAGAAAATCATTATCATCCATACTAATATTACAAAATTGTTTATTAGTATAATAGTGCTGTCGGAATGGCCATAGGCTATAATTTACTCTGTGGCTTCCATTCTTTGTATTATGCTGGCAGCTAGTTTCTTATTAACACACTGGTTGCCGTTGACGCGATATCGCTTTGCAACTCGGCAACAAATGTGTTAACAGCTGATAAGACTTAGGACACTCGACTATTCTTACAAGAAATCAATTGTAATTAGAATTATGCTTTCTTTGATTACCCCAATTATTACTTATTAAATAAAATTCTTTGTATGGACATAATATATAATATTGGATATGTTAGGGTGCATTTATTGCATATGATGATCCATTAAAATGATTTCATTAATAAGAACTATATGAGCATAAATCTATCATCACAAGCTTTACACATTACTAAACTAGATTTTAAAGCCTAGATGAAGAGCAGTCTGGAGTTCTCCGTTCTCTGTGAGTTTAAGGCGTTCTCTGTCTTGGTGGCAAAATAACTCTAGAACGCGACAGTCCACTTTGACCACCATGGTCTGACTGCCTGGCCAGCTGTGTGTGTTTATTTTAAGGACTCAGTACATTTGTAAGAACACTTCTGCGTTCTCTGTACGCGGAACTCGGAAATCCATACCGCTCTCTGTCTGCACAGGCTCTAATCAGAACATAGACTAACAGAATTGACTCTCTGCCTGTATGTTGACTGTGTCTGAATCCAGTGCTGCGGAGCCATGGGTGGAGCTGGGTGTGCGCCGTTGAAGCAGACACAGAGGGCCACCTGGTGTTCCGCAAGGGCCTGGGCCAATGTAGTTAGGAATTGGACACAACGGGCCCATTGTCCACCACACGCCCAATCTGTATTTCAGTCGAAATAAAATTATTTTTAGAGCCATTACATTAAAAATTTGTATTAAAATTGATATCTGCTTTAGTGTTACATTTTGTATTTTGTATCACATATTATTTTGTGTTACGGATAACACAGTACTACAAAAGTATCAAACAGGAAACAAAAGCAGATGGTAAAAAAAAAATTAATTCAGACAACCTTACACAAAAATAGTGGAAAACACGAGTAATGTGTGCTGATTAATTATAATTACTATTCATGTATCACACATATTTTGCTAGAAAACATAAGCAATGTACCGATTTTGTTTTGGTAGGTCAGTTTAGTTTACGTGAAATGCCATACACAACAACAATGATAATGATAATGATCATGTGTTTCTATTATCCCTGATCAGGGAGATAGGGCTCGCAGAAGACTAATAACAGAAAATAAGTGAAGTGAAAGACTTGCCTGAGAAATATCCTCCATAGAGCCGGTCCAGACAGCCCTCGGCGTCAAGCACTAGTCGGAAACCGCCGGCATGATTTCGCGCAATCCGGAACAAATCTACACCCACTCCTTCATTCTCTAAGTAAGTCTGTAGATCCTGTATGCCCATGATTCTCGGCAATATCAGAACTACTCAGTAGTTATTACACGAACGAACACTAACGCACGGCAAATTGCACCTGAAAAAGATCATCGATTTGACGTGAAAAATAAATGTATATCCGGAAGGAAAAACGAGTGGTCATGTACTTATGTACGGCATACAATAAATAATAAACACAACGCAACACGAAAAAATTAGCCCGGAGAGCAATATTTTGTTAACGTAAACTGAAGCCGGCACATTATCTTCCTAAAATTAGCAAACATGGGTAGTATTTTTCTGAACTCCTATGGAGTCTAATTAGTGTAGTACTCACGTGGCAAGGAGTTTTTACAATAATAATACAGTACACTATTATCAATAAAGCGAACCATTGCCACAAACCTTGATTAGAAAACCATGCCAGCAGTGAAGGATAACCGCAAGTTGAAAACGGAAGCCATTTGTAATTATCTAAAAAAATATAAAGTGTTTTAGGAGCTAGCTATAGACACCATAAAGATTGTCAAATCCGTTCTGTGAGCACTAGTATAATGCTACCACTTCACTCTCGGGCGAGGCGCTCGGACGAAGCGCTCGGCGAGTGCTACTCAAGTGCTAGTACAGCGAGTGGTAAGCCCTCCACACACTCGTGTAGCTCAGCGGCGCTACCACGAACTTCGAAAGGCGAAGTTCGTAATACATGCATCCCTGTCACTCGAGTAAGGGAGTGCGATAGAGATGGAAATACCCGAACTTCGATTTTCGAAGTTCATGGTAGCGCCACAGTCGTCGCCGAACCATCGAAAAGGGGAAATAGCAGTGACATTGATAAAATATTTATTTTGCAAAAGAAGTGCATCAGAATTTTAGTTAATATAGACCAAATGGAGTCATGCAAACCTTACTTTATGAAACATAAAACACTAACTGTTACTTCCATGTATATTTTCGAATCTAGTAAATTTGTTAGGAAACACTTACATTTATATTCACCGCAAGCAACAACTCAAATTAAAAGAAATAATCGCAACCTCAACCAACTAATACGGCCATTTTCGAAATTAAAACTCGTCACCAGTAGCCCCCATCATATGACTATTAAAATTTATAATCACCTTCCTAATGATATAAAAAATCCAGAAAATCCAAAACTGCTTAACAACCAATTGAAATTGTTTCTAATAAACAAATGTTTTTATAGTTTAAAGGAATACTTTAATAATGTCGGCCAGTGAAAAATGTTAACGTGTGTTTTGTGTTAATAATATAATATTTTATTAGCTTTGTATAACTACTTATGATAATTAGTTAACCCTCTGCTCTGATATTGCTGTGCCCTTGCAGGGTGTCACATGTATACCTACTTATGTGTTAATTCCATTCAATCTTTGTAATGTGATATGCAATAAACGATTCTATTCTATTCTATCGAAGATGGATGTTGACATGTCAAAGCTAGCTGCTGCGACAGCTTTATGTGCCGTTGCCCATTATAATTATGTGCGTACTTATTGCAACAAAAAACTTCGTAAACCTTGTAAGAAATGGAGATGGTGGATGCTTAGTGTGCACAAAAATAGAAAACTCAAATAACAGTTGACAGGTATCTGACACGAGTCACACGAGTGTGTGGAAGCATGCGCTCGCGCTTGCCACTTGCCAATTTGATCTTTGTTCAAAATACCGACAAGGAAGCGAGCGGCGACGAGCCGAGGCGAGCGCGCACGAGTCTATCCGAGTGGGCCCTCTTCACACTCGCCTCGCCGCCACTCGGCGAGTGTGAGGTGGTAGCATAACAGTGGCAGAAGAGCGAACATGTGCGGTCCGAATCACGACCTGCCATCGGGCCATGTTCGATCGTGTGTAAAGGGGTTTCACTACTACTCTGGCAACATTGAAGAAATGAAGACGTCATTTCGCGTGTGGATGTATTGTGATGTGATTGTGATTTCGCTGCTGTGCTGTCCCTATGTATATGTGTAGAAGCAAATCTAAATTGGGCGTTGTAGGCTCTTGTGGTATTCCTTCCTATACTCGGTAAAAATACGAAACTTAAAAATGTGCTATTTGGAAATACGTAATTTACAATTACGCAGTCAGTTGTAGTGTAGGACACGAGTTTGCAATATAACAATGATTTAGTGTTACTTTTACATAGCATATTACTTTTTCATTATACGTTGAATTGATTTTATGCAAGAGTGAACGTTGTTTACAATATAATTAAAAGTTATGCCGGAGCAAAGCAATGATTATCGCGTTGTAGTTTTTGGTGCGGGTGGCGTGGGGAAAAGTTCGTTGGTAGTACGTTTTGTAAAAGGAACATTTAGAGAGTCATATATACCGACAATCGAGGACACATATAGACAAGTAAGACAAGTTTTCTTAAAATAGAACATAATTATCTGCATAATCGATAATTTTAATTCTTATGCTTTGTATTTAGTGTCAATTGTGTAGTTATTGTATTTTAGTTATTGCCAAACTGTGTTTCTGTTTTGTTATTGTCGTGTATATTTTCTCAATGTTATATTTGGCTAGATTTATATTTTTCTTCTATCAACAATTATCAATGATGCAGCTGTGTACAGCACAGCAGCATTTTTTTGTACAGTACTGTATTGAGCACAATCAAACCTACACACTTTTAGGACCCCACTTTCACTATGAAGCTGGTACATTAGAATTTCATGATCAGTCCATTCAGTACCAAGCTGCGCTGCTTATAAAACTTTTACTAGTAAATTTAGATAAGGTGGTCATGTCTCTAAGGTCACGCATTTGAAATTATGTGAACATTTAGGTATGGAGTATAAATTGCCTAACATGTTTTTTTTTAAATTATAATACTATTTTTATAGAATATTTCCAAAGCAATATAGATTTGGTGTCCTAATCCTGACTGTATTATAATTTAATTTTGTATAGATATATATAAATGTAATGTATATTTTGTTTAATGCTGTAGTTTTTAATTGCAATAAATGTGTTTGTTTATTTTTATCTTATTATTTGCCATTCCACTGCTCTGTAGATCCTCCAATTCATATATTCAGGTGAGTTAAAAAAAATGATGTTATTTTGTAGATTTGTACCTCATGTACAACACACTATTGAATATTTATATATATGGTCCAAATCATGAACATTTTATTTTAGGCATACACTCTTTCAGACTATGAAAGAGTGCTCTGAATCAGAGCACTTGCAAGGTTGTGATAGTGCTAAATGCTAATGTGTACCTAATAAAATGAGTCTTACCGGGAAGCCAGGAATTAGTTACTTAGTTGACCTTGTGTTTCTTGAGATTGTGCCATAACAACTTGGCAAGCAATGCTCCCCAAGATTCCATGACCTGTATACTAAACATACAGACTCAAAAGCTACATGAATAGATTTCTTTTTCCTGACAGGGCTCCTAATTTCCTGAATCAAACAATAATTTCTGTCAATATAAAGTAAAGTGACCCCTCTCTTAACATTATTAAAATAGTCTAGTAATACCAAATCAATCAGATGCAGAACCTAAGGTGTGTGCTTTTATAACGGCTATGTACACAGCAGCAGTGCCGTGACCTGTTGCGCTTGATAGTTAGCATTGAAATAAACTAATATTAGGGGCCAATCATACACAAATCGAAGTATAGTAAGCATGTGTTATGGGTAGGTACGTAGGTAGGTACTAGACGACGACATATTTTATAGATATAATTACTTAAATACATAAAACTCATCCAAGATTCTGAAACAAATATTCATGCACATCACACAAATATTTGCCCTTACTGGGATTCGAAACCAGGACCTTCAGCTTCATTGGCAGCGTCACTACCCACTAGGCCAACCGGCCAACAAAATACGGGAAAAGGACAGAAAATTGAGTTACTAAAAAATTTCAGGTGATAAGCAGTAACAAGACAATATGCACGCTGCAAATAACGGACACGACGGGCTCGCATCAGTTCCCAGCAATGCAGAGATTGTCTATCAGCAAGGTATCTATTGTTTTAAATACTTACTACGCTTAGCCACCCAAATTGGATCTTGGCCTCATTTACATTCACCCGAAGTGGGCAGGATGGGTATAAATAGCGCTATTACACCCATCCTGCCCACTTCCCTGCTCACTTCGGCTGAATGTAAATCGAGCATAAGACGCCACTTTGCTCTATCCTGGGTAGCTTGTCGCTAGTCATGATCGGCAGTTTGAAGCTGGCACAGGTCTTTCTGGACTTTGTCTATCCAGCGATACCTTGGTCGGCCGACTGGACGGCGACCATTTAGACGCTCCAGGGACGGTACAGGTACTTTTGGCGGCACTATCCGCGTCCTTGCACGTAGAACCGATGGCCGTTGGGGGCGGGAAGGTTGTCGAGTGGCGACCACGTACCGGAAGGCTCAGTGTGGGTAGACCCTCCACAAGGTGGACGGATGAGCAGGTAAAGCTCGCGGGAGTCCGCTGGATGCGGGTGGCGCAGGACCGTGCATTGTGGGAATATTTGGGAGAGGCCTATGTCCAGCTGTGGACGTCTCTCGGCTGAAATGACGATGACGATCCTCTCCTATTCTCTCGACGTAGCCGAGCCAGCGTGTTTAAATGAAAAAAAAAATCTAAGCAACACTCACCGGGCTTGCCGCTATCTGCCAAGCAAAAGTTAATAGTCCGCAGTAAGCTCGGCCGAATTTCACCTTCCCATACAAACGTAGTTACGCTCTCATTTTAAAACTACGTGTTGGATTGCGACGAAACTTTGCATATACAATGACATGAGGTATATCTATGTCTGTAATTAGTTTATTGGTTTCAGTTTATAAAACAAACGAGCAAACACAAGTTTTGTATGAAAAACTTATATTCGCTGTTTTTTTTTACTATGGTATCTGAAGCTACATAAAGTAATTACAGACATAGATATACCTCATATCATTGTACATGCAAAGTTTCGTTACACTCCAACACGTAGTTTTAAAATGAGAGCGTAAGTACGTTTGTATGGAGAATCGAGCTTAGTACTGCGGACTCTTAATTGACCATCATAATACGGGTGTAGACTCAAAATGTATTATTGCTTCAAAATAAATTAGGCAAAACAATATGTCTAGTGACGAAAATCCCATACAGATATCTAAAAGAATTACGAAGCTATAACACTTTTAATATTTCTTGTTAGAGAGAAAACGCTCTCACGATCTGCGAGCGTCATAGTAAATGACAATCGTTTCATATGAAGGTGCGTTTTGCGGAAAAGGGACATAATACACACCCTCATAACTTTGGACACTTATAAATTTGTGATTATGTCACCTATTGCGTTGCTTTTTCCCCCATTTGACTACCTTTTTAATTTTTAATTCTTGCAGGGCCACGCATTCATACTAGTCTACTCCGAGAGCAGTAGGCAATCCCTCGAGGAGCTGAAGCCAATATGGCAAACGATAAAGGAGATAAAAGGTGCAGACTTGCCGAGCATTCCCGTGATGTTGGCGGCCAACAAGTGCGACGAGAGCCCCGAGATCAGGGAGGTGTCCGCCAGCGAGGGGCAGATGCAGGCGCAAATGTGGGGCGTGTCCTTCATGGAGACCTCGGCTAAGACGAATCATAACGTCACACAGCTTTTCCAGGTTAGTGCGGTGCGGTAATCCAGACTGGTATTCCAAACACTTTCAACTTTGTTGATGCAAACTATCGGCGCTAAGGCCGCGGACTAGATTCATATATTGAAGTCGCTCGAATGTATTCAACTGCCGCTCGTCGCCCCGCTGCCCGCTGGCGTCCAGTCCGCGGCCTTATAGTCGTTTATGGCGCTCTGGGAACGACAGTGAAGGGTCGGCAACGCGCATGTGACACCCCAGTTGCAAGCGTTTATAGATACGGTGACCGTTTACTATCAGGCGGGCCGTAAGCTGGTTTGCTTGGTATATACAAACAAACACTAATGCATTCACATACAAGTTTTATTTACTATGTAATCTTATTATGGTATAAATAAATAAATATGTTGGGACAATCTAACTCAAATCAAACTAGCAATTCATATAGTTAGTAGCAGCCAAAGTTGCCAAATATTTCGGTACACATCTTTATTACTGTAAGAGTATGGATGTGTTACGATATATTTGGCTACTTTGGCTGCTACCAACTATACAAAGCTGACTGTACTATGCTACTAGGCGACGATATACTACTAAATATTTATAATATACATAGAAAACATTCATGACTCACGCTCACAGATAACCTCCAATAGATAGAGCCTATAAGCGATTTAGTTCGATGCAAAGGTCACCACAGTTGTAGAGGTGTGTAACTCAGGAGTGAGAGATTCAAATGAACTGCATCTTTTCGTTTATGTCACTCGCTCACTCGTTCACTGAAGGATGAAACAACTCACTAACTCACTATGTCAGTTCAGTATGCGTCCTTCCCCCGCTCTACTGCTCTCAACTCAACCGAGCAACTGATGTACGAGTGGGTTGCGCTCTTCGCACTTACGAGTCGAAGCTATAAACCTATCACACTCACGCGTGCACGCTTACGTTACTGATAGAAAAACATGTCAATGTGTGAGTCACTCATTTATACTTGTGTGTGGGAGTGATTTAGAGCTGTTAGGAGTCCACAGATCAACTGAGCGAGAGCTGTTAGGAGTCTATAGATGAACTGAGCGAATTGAACGAAATGAACGAAAAGAGTGATACATATCTTTACGACATGAAGATATGAATCGCTCCTTTCACTTCAGTGACACGTTTTGCGCATCTCTACACAGTTGGCGGTAGGTGCGGGTTGCGGGGAAGTCGGTAACGGCTCTGCGATTGGCTGTTTCGAAACTAGCGCGCTTTGTCACATCATGGCGCCAGAAGCGTAGTGATGGGACGCGTTGTTCGCTAACGGTTTTTAGCGGTGCCGCAATTAATTGTTAGTAGAATATTTTACATGGCGTAGGTACGGTACCCGTTAACATGGTTTACATTTTTGAACGGTTGTCACTGTTATATTATTATCATGTTTCGTTAATCGACTATTTTGATTACCACGTAACATAAACATGTATGTGAATCACATCGAGTAGTTATTCCTAGGCATTTTACAACATTTACTGCATTATCGTGTTTAAGTATGTCGGACAAGAAGCCTTCGTCCCGTTCGTATTTACATACTTACTAGGAAAGGACGAATGCGATGTTTATTCGAGATTAACGCGAATGTGCTAGCTAGGCTTATGTATGTAATTTGAATATAAGTATAGCTAGGTAAGGAAGACAAATAAAAACGATGTCATAAAAAAGTACATATATTTATTCAATGTGATAAAATTGATGAATGTCGTTGATGATAGATAATCCTAATCATTTAAGGGGGCGTTAACGTGCTCACTAGCGCTATTGGTAAATAATTGTGATTAATGAAATTTTACGATAGGTATTTAAAAATAGAGGCCACTACACACTGTATTTTGTATTTAAAATAAGTTTTTAGGGTTCCGTACCTCAAAAGGAAAAATAATATAGGATCTCTTTGTTGTCCGTCGGTCCGTCAAGACCCTTTTTCTCAGGAATGCGTGGAGGGTATCAAGCTAAAATTTATACCAAATACTCAAGTCTACTGTCCCTTGGAGTTGTAAAAAAATCAAACTTCTAGGCCAACGCAATCAAAAGATACAGCCGTTTATGCCGCAAATTTTCGAAACTCGCAAGGGAATCAAAACCTACGGGGTACTTCCCGTGAACTCAGAATCTTGAAATTTGGTACGAAGCAACGTCTTATAGCACAGATAAAGGAAAAATTGCGAAAACTGAAAATTTTACGGAACCCTCGGTGCGCGAGTCCGACTCGCACTTGGCCGGTTTTTATGTTGCTGGATTCATCATGTAATTCATTATTTCTCATAGTATCCTAGTGAGCGGTTCAAGTATGCGACCGTCAATCGAATTTCGGATTATACTCATGAGTTTTTCGGAAACTTGGCGTAGGAAAACATCGTGAGGAAACCTGAATAGACAGTGTGTACATATGCGAAGTAAGGTGTATAAATTCAAAATTCTGTGCACACTTTATACCATCTTTTTCGACCCACCTGCACCGGAATATCTTAAATAAAATAAAAAAAATGTTACACCCCGTCCTGGTTGCAAGCTACGTTCATCCAGGAGTCGCAAACTCTCTGTCTAATTTCACCGTACTGGTTTCCTGCTATTCGTCTGAAATGATCTCCCTCTTACCGTCAGACAAGCTCAGAGATAGTTCTTAGTCCAGTAAATGAACTGACAACTCGTATGGAAAAAATGTCAATTTTGGAAATAATTTATAATAGCTTACTTTTTATGTGTAACGGATATATTATCAATTAAATAGTTACCCAGCGACAAAATCCGACAAAATTTCAGACATCAAAAAAATTATAAATTAACTAACTTCTGAAAAGTCAGAAAAAATATTAATAAATATTTTTGTCTTTATTTTGGTTTATTTACATTTGCTCTATGGTGGTGTCATAATTAACCATAAATCTGTTAAATAACTAGCGGGGCGCGACCTCGACACCTGAGGGAGTGAGTTTTTGCGGGTTAAAATTAATTTTAAAGTGGACTGTATTTTTTGCGATAGGTTTAGTTATTTTGGGTTTAGGCACACAGAAGAAAGGATCGGCAATGCACTAACCTGATAATTTCTGGTCTGCAGTCTGCTTTCGACGTGGTTGGCCAACCAAAATACGCACTGAAGAAATGTTCTTAAAGGTCTATATAGCACAAATCACAACAGTTTTATATAATTCACTTTGGGAGGCTATAAGCGAAACCTCAACCAATATGGCGGTAAATTAGTCGAAAAAATGAGCGAGCGACCGTCCGATGCTAGCTGCATCTCGTTACACAGTGCATGCCGAAGTAAGGACGGGGTTTTGACAGATAATGCGAAAAAAAATACAATCTACCCACTTATAAAAATATAAAAAAAACGAAACCCAACATCCCCCCGGCCTTGAAGGAACCCTTCAAAGGAAAAAGAGCGAAACTGCTCTATCTATAGAGCGCGGGGTGCGATCATTGTGCTTAGCGGTAAGTAAATAGTAAGAAAACTTATAAATTAGGAAAAGCACAGTAGTTTGTGCGCGAAATACTTATTTATAAAAACACACTACTTAACTAAGACTAACCTTAACTAAGATTGTCTATAAAGACGCGGACTTAAATACTAAATGGTTTAATTAAGATTGACTCATTGAGTCGGGAGAGGGCAAAGACGTACTACTGGACGTTTATACGTTCCAACTTTCGTCTTTACTTCCGCAACACGCGTTATTCCATCCTTACCGGGATAAACGTTAGTTATAACTCCTAATGGCCACTGTAGCGGCGGAGCATTATCAACATTTAACAGTACCACCGTCCCGACCGTTATTGGATTTGAAGAAGTATTCCACTTCTCGCGTTGTTGCAAATTATGTAGATACTCAGACTTAAATCGCTTCCAATATGACTGGACTAACGAATCCATTAATAAAAAACGAGACAACAAATTGGTTCGTTCGTCGGACAAGTCGGGTGCGGGAAGGTACTCTAACGGGGATGTAGACAAAAAATGTGACGGAGTTAGCGCAAGCGGTTCTGAGGGATCCGAACTTTGAGCATATAGAGGTCTGCTATTGAGCACGGCTTCAATCTGTGCAAGCACAGTAGACATCTCCTCAAACGTGAGAATTTGTTTTCCAATTACGCGAAATAGTAATGATTTTGCGCTTTTAATATTAGCTTCCCATATACCGCCAAAATGGGCGGCAGTCGGAGGGTTCATCTTCCACGTAATGCGGGTTTTAGCGAGTTCGTTACTAAAAGTTTTATAATATTCGTCGGATTGTAAAAAATCGTGGAGTTCGTTAAAATACGCTTTCGATGAAACGAAATTGGTTCCATTATCAGAATATAAAAAGGTACATGGTCCTCGTCGCGACGTAAAACGTTTAAATGCATCTATAAAACCAGCAGAAGTCAAACTGGATACCAACTCTAAATGTACGGCTTTTGTCACTAAACAAATAAAAATACATAAATATGCTTTAACACTGCGTACGCCGCGCTTTCGATATGGAGTAATATACAGGGGTCCTGCATAGTCAGTTCCTGTGTGCAAAAAAGCTTTGCACTGCTCTAATCTGCATTTAGGCAAGTCAGCCATAATCGGTGAATTAGCCTTAGGACTTAACCTGAAACAGCTATTACATTTTTGTAAGCGTTGTCTAACAACACGGCGAGCGGAAAGTATCCAATATCTAGTTTTCAATATGCCGATTAACAGCTGCGGTCCTGCGTGGGAGTTATCACGGTGATAACTATCAACAATTAAATGCACCACGTTATCACGTTTAGGTAAGATCATAGGGTGCTTAGATGCATAATCCAATGACGAATTGGCCAGTCGACCTCCGACGCGCAAGATTCCATTTTCAATAAATGGAAATAATTTTTGGAGTTTTTGAGAGCAACGTTGCCCTTTTGAAATATTTTTAATGTCGTCAGAGAAGTATATAGACTGTATGACACGAATTATTTCGAACTCGGCGTTATTTAAATCGTTCGCGGTGATTACGTCGTTTCGCGGGAGCTTCCTCGAGAAGCGGAGCAAGTAAACAAAAGCTCGAAGAAGTTTATTCCAGGAGGAACATCGCGAAGCAAGCGTAAGAACAGGATGTTCTATTTCAGTGACACTAGTAATCACGTGAGCTACAGTCCTTTCCTCTGGCAAAGATGAGCGATTGGGAGTAAACTTTTGTAAAGGCCAGTAGTTTAAAGGCTGTGCTAGCCATGGCGGTCCATGGAACCACAACTCATGCTGCATGAGCTGGGAGGGAGTGAGACCCCTGCTAATAGCGTCAGCGGGGTTAAGAAATCCAGCAATATGATATAAGTTATCATGCACAATATTAGTCTGAATTTGTGAAATGCGGTTGGCGACATAAGTGTCGAACCTATGTGGCGAAGCGACCGACCAACATAGGGCAACTTCTGAATCAGAAAAATAATAAACATTATCAATTTTATGTCTTTTAGACAGCGTGTCGTGAACTTCGCGTAGAAGCCTCGACATTAATAAAATTCCATTCAGTTCTAAACGCGCTAAAGTAATTTTTGGTTTAGCGGAAGCTACTCGTGACTTCGAGCAGACAAGCGTTACGATCGGTGGCTGATCGGCGTTGACAACATGTAGATATATTACGCAGCCGTAGGCGGCCTCGCTGGCGTCTGAGAAACCTACCAATGAGACTTGAGCTCCTACTTCTACACCTAGATGTCGCGGGAAATTAAGCTGAGATATCAGCGGCAGCTCTGATAAATATTGTTGCCACAAATTGACGATGCGAGAAGGCGCTATGTCATCCCATTGCAAATTCATAAGCCACAGCTCCTTAATTATTAATTTAGCGTATAAAATAACCGGCCCGACGAGACCTAGCACGTCGTATAACCGAGCGGTAGCGGATAGGATAGCGCGTTTAGTACACAGCGCGGGCGGTCTAGAGGTATCGAACACGAACACGTCCTGCGAGGGAAGCCATCGCAAGCCTAAAATCTTAAAGGTATTTCCGTCATCAAAGGAAATAGATTCAGACTCCCGGTGTGACTCAGGTATGTGCTCGAGTAGTTCGCGCGAGTTAGATGTCCATTTAACTAGGGCGAACCCCCCGGCCTTGAAGAGATTGATGAGTTCGTCCGCTGTCTTAACTGCTTCCCCGAGAGAAGAAGCAGAAGAAGCGAGGTCGTCCATATAGACATCTCTCTCTAACACGGCAGCCGCAGTTGGCCATTTATGCCGTTCATCAGCTGCAAGCTGACGTAGGGTCCTCAGCGCCAAATATGGTGAACTGCGCAATCCAAAGGATACTCGAGTATAGTTATATACCTCTAGCGGATCAGTATCATCAAATCGATACAATATCCTTTGATATTTATGATGCTGTGCGTTCACATGAATGCGTAAATACATTTGTTTCACGTCAGCGAAAAATGCGATGTTGAATATGCGGACGTTTAATAAAATTGAAAATATATTTGCCTGTAAATTACACCCAGTATATAAGATATCGTTGAGTGACAACCCTGTGTCACTTTTCGCAGATCCGTCCAGAACTGGTCTGACCTTGGATGTCGCTTTATCGTTGCGAATGACCGGGTGATGCGGTAAAAAATAGCCCGGAGAGAGAGACTCTTCGGGTGCGGTGCGGGAGAGTATACCTTCAGTTAGGTAATCGTGGACAACATTGTCATAACTAGATTTAAGTGCGGGATCCTTCGAGAATTTTTTCTCGAGAAGTAAAAAGCGCTTTTTTGCTGTTCTAAAAGAATCTCCCAATTTTTCGGGGTCATCTTTGAATGGAAGATCAACTGAGTAACTGCCGTCAGCATTACGAATAGTAGTCGCAGTGTAAATATCCTCACATTTTTTGTCGTCGGGGCTTAAAAAAGTATGTGAAGGTATTTCCTCATCAGACCAAAATTTCTCGACCAGTTGATGAAGCGGGTCACAGCTAAAAGCACAGAGCGTGTGCGGAGCGGGTTGGGAATCAACTATAGGAGCGTCACCCATTAAAATGTACCCTAGGGTAGTTTCATAAAGCATTTGGCATATTATCGGATGGGCCTTTAATTTTATCAAACAATAAAATTTCACAGTACAATTTCACACCTATCAGCATATCTATTGGCCCAGGTTGTGAAAAGTCATCGTCTGCCAGCGGTAAGTTTTTAATATATCCGAGCGAAGCGTTATCTACGCGCGCACTAGGCAACTGCGTCGTAATCCGGTCCACGACCAGGGGTCTGGTTGTGTATTCGCGCGGGGTTCCTACTCGCGGCGTGAATTTAAGTGAAGTTACACCTAATATTTTTTGCGAAGTCCCACCGATGCCTTGCACTTCAGAGTAGCGGTTTTGTTTATTTATAGGTAGCGATAGTCGCTTACAGCAAGGAGCGGTTATATAATCACTTTGAGAGCCTGGATCGACCAAACATCTCAACAAGTGAGTGCGGTTAAAAGAATCAATAACTTTTATTTTTGCGGTGGCCAGTAACGTTGTCGTTTGTAGACAATTATTACTGTCGCACGAAATAGTGCAAATGCTACGATCACTCGTAGAGGAATGCGGAGTGCTTTGGTCGACCATAACTGCACTATTTATATTATCAACATTAGCGGAATTAAACAAATTATTTTCCTCATGAGATAACGTACGCACGCCCGGGACGGATTCAGAATCTCCGATTTTTTCGCATTTAAAATTATTAGCGGGTTTGGAAACAGTTGTTCCGACATTACAATTGGACTTCGAACTAATGTTAAAATGCAGTAGCGAATGATGTCTCGCTGAACAATGAGAACAATTTCGCGTCGAAGTACAAGTTGACGTTTTATGTTTTACACTTAAGCAATTGTTGCAGTATGCGTTTAATTTAATAAAATTATATCTTTCGTGCGGTGTCATTTTCATAAAAGCCGAACACAAATATAGGTGCTCATGTTGTTTAGTTTTACAAAGTCCGCAATTAATTTTAATATTAGAACTGCCCGAGTCCGGCCCTGATACGAATGATTTTGTGACGGCTCTCGGAATATGTGACTTAGGCGAGTTAAATATCGGCTTGTTACTAACAACAGCATTGGGTGTCCTAGATAACACTTTGCTTTGTTCTTTGACAAACTCAATTAAACTTTTGTAAGTTGGAATGTCTTCCTTGCGATAAGCAATTTCAAATAATTTAATTGTTTCTGCATCTAATTTTTGTAATGCCAACTGTAAGAAAATGAAATCTGTTAAATCATTCAGTTTCATTTCTTTGAGCGCGCTTACGGATGTATCAAAGTTATTTATAAATGAATCCAAACCATGCGAACTCGCAGTCGATAGCGATTTAAAATGCAACAGCTGCTTAAGATAAGTACAGGCTAGCGATCTTTGGTCATCATATTTCTCAATTAAAGCATTCCAAATAATGCTATAATTTTGGGCAGTAGCAGGCAACCCGGCGCAAATATCGCGTGCCGTGCCACTCAATTTGCCAATTAAATAATAAATCCTTTCACTGTCAGTTAGTGATTTATTATCATGTATCATACTCTTAAATTGCTGATAAAAAAGCGGCCAGTTTTGCGGTTGTCCATCAAAGGAAAGTAATTCAATGACTGGCAAACGGGGTTGTGAGCTATTTACACCAGGGGACTGAACATCGGGTACACTACGTACTTCATTTTCTGACAACAAGTGTTTAATATAGCAGTACATTTCCTCAAACGAAGTCCACGACTCGTAATCAACTTGTGAATCAGGATTCAGTTGCAAAAACAACAAGTTATACGTTTCTAAAACCTTTTCATAATCGTCACGCAATGTGTCTATATTCAATGCACTTGTCTTAAATGCCCTGAATTGTGCGGGATCTGTCTCGGCTTTGTATGCCAATTCCAGAATGTTTTCTACCCGTTTATAGATAACATCACGCCGAACTGCGTAAATTGTTAACTGATTTTTACTTGTGTCATAATCTATTCCCTGGCTAAACTGATCACTCCCTTTCCTACCTTTACCCATCGTAAATAGTATCTATGAAGTCAATTTCAACAAATAAAATAACAACAGCGGTCAATTCATAAAACACGAAGAATATGATACAGAAGGTCGTAAGTCACTACGATTTACTAGGGACTTAAGACGTTTTATATAAACACGTGCGATTAATGCACAAAGGACGTATAAAAGACGTAAGCGACAGCGATTCTTTATTAACTTAGGACTTATTGCATTGGAAGCATGCGTATGATACGATAAGTTAAATACAATGGTATGCACGTATGTAAACGTATTCTATTGCAGTTATAAGAACTTATTTATATGGTATTGCGGAAGAAAAATAAATTTGTTAACTAAATACTTATTGTTAACTAACTTAGCGGAACACGTAATTACGTAATTAAAATTAAAATGCGATGAATTTGTACTGTTGTGATTGTAATATTAGCGGATTGTGGCGGTGTAAATAAATGTCGTTAACCGAACCAAAGTGAGTGTTACAAAGATTGCATATGGCGGCGTGCGGTGGCGGTGGTACGATTAGAACGACCAAGGAATGTATGCACACGTGTATCAAAATTGATCACGAGGAATGAAATATATTAGGAAATAACTAGCAATATAATGTACTAAGCATGCGGGTGCGAAAATAAAGCGAAATAATTGCCGATGCGGTTTGTATAAAAAGATTTAAAGTGACAAATTATTTCAATACTAGCACAATGATCGCCTATATTTCCCCAATAATTATCCTTGAATGTATGCAATAATCACACAGGTGTGATTTTATCCGGTTCGAAGGACCAAAACTTATGGTGGTGTCATAATTAACCATAAATCTGTTAAATAACTAGCGGGGCGCGACCTCGACACCTGAGGGAGTGAGTTTTTGCGGGTTAAAATTAATTTTAAAGTGGACTGTATTTTTTGCGATAGGTTTAGTTATTTTGGGTTTAGGCACACAGAAGAAAGGATCGGCAATGCACTAACCTGATAATTTCTGGTCTGCAGTCTGCTTTCGACGTGGTTGGCCAACCAAAATACGCACTGAAGAAATGTTCTTAAAGGTCTATATAGCACAAATCACAACAGTTTTATATAATTCACTTTGGGAGGCTATAAGCGAAACCTCAACCAATATGGCGGTAAATTAGTCGAAAAAATGAGCGAGCGACCGTCCGATGCTAGCTGCATCTCGTTACACAGTGCATGCCGAAGTAAGGACGGGGTTTTGACAGATAATGCGAAAAAAAATACAATCTACCCACTTATAAAAATATAAAAAAAACGAAACCCAACACTCTATAATATTCAAGATAAATCTTATAAAAAAAGACAATGCATGCTTCATTTAAATCTACATAATTACTTCCGGGTGGAAAGTTTGTCGGATTCTTGAATATATCATCTTAGAATAACATTTTCAAATGAAATCAACAAAAAAAAAGCTATTATAAATTAATGTTTTTCAAAACCGTATTTTGCCTGGAGTATCTCCTTTAAACGCAAGTTGCGTAAGCATCTCTTTTTAACTATTAAAGATTGATGAACCTCTTGATATCTTTGTTCGGGTACATATAATTGTACGTAGATAAGTTTGTATAAGTAAGTTTATATTGTATGCATTATATATGTATGTATATTAATGTAATTGATTGATTCGTGTTTCTATCCTATCCGTCTCTTTCTTATTAGAACACTTAGAACAAGAGGTATAGTGCGTGAAAAATCGAGAGTATGTCGCGGCCGTCTCATGATAGACGTTCTGTAGGTACAGTCACGAACTTTAATTTGGGACCCACTTAAGGTTCACAATCCTGTCAAATTGTATAGGAATACAAAGAATATTTTAGCAAAAAGGGTCATTAAGAACGCGACCGTACTACAATAATATATTCCGTTCATTAGCTCTGGAAGCTATAAAATAGAGCGAGACAGTAATTTAATACGTCTCC
Organism: Epinotia bilunana; assembly: GCA_947049275.1. Classification (NCBI taxonomy): domain Eukaryota; kingdom Metazoa; phylum Arthropoda; class Insecta; order Lepidoptera; family Tortricidae; genus Epinotia; species Epinotia bilunana. The sequence goes on along the minus strand of OX346259.1, from coordinate 23,501,159 downwards.
CTCTACCTCATAGCTTGTAAGACGGTTGTAGTCCGCCACGTTGCCTTCTTGGTGCAGTTTAATTAAACCTACATCGTATACATTATCTATGATTTCTAAGCAAAAGAATTTTGACAATGCAATGACAAGGATATAAATATAATCTTTGGTGAATTGCCGTATTAAAATAGTACACGAAAGCACGGATGAATTAACGTATTGTTTCTTTAAATGAATCTAAATCGGTAAAATTCGAAAGCATCACTGGCTAGTGATGCTTTCGAATTTTACCGAGTCGTGACACTAGTGATGGGCTCATCACTAGTGTCACGTGCTTTCGTGAGAAAGGAACAGTATATTGTCATTCCCATTTGATGAAAAGGGACATGCATACTTCAGTACTTCTTATGGACCAGTGTAAAATGAACTCCGCGTGACAGAATGAAATTTACATTTATATTATAAATTTAACTTACATGTGAAATGTTATTCCGTCGTTTGGTAATTAGACGTTCGGGAGTTTTTTCTACACCACTTCACACAGCAGTACTCATTTTTATAGCGCAAAATCAATTTGCAGGATGTTTCACGCACGTACAGATCGCGTACCTGGTCGATACTGACAATATGGCGCGGGGTAGTGGGGGGTTATCACGTTATCAGTGCAAAAACATATATGGGTGGTGACCGCACGTCGCCCTATAGGCTCTATCTATTGGAAGTTATCTGTGCTCACGCTCAAATATTCATGCTCATCACTCATCAGCATTAGGTACACCATTAAATGCCCTTACCGGGGTTCGAACTCAGGACCTCCAGCTTCGTAGGCAAGGGCACTATCAACGAGGCCATAGCGGTCGTCACAGCAAATAAATTAATCTATCTATCTGCCTGTAAATAAAAGGTCGAGCTCGCGTCGGCTATGCGCTTTTGACGTTCAAAAGGCCAAAATATCAATCGCTAAAGTATTTAATTTTTCTGACTTTTAGGTGGTTGTTCACACTGCCGCCGCGTCTCGTTGCGAGACGCGGAGCTCGTTGTATGCAAGCACCTCAGTTTGTATATAAATTCCGTGTGGTACGAAACACTGCAACGCACCTCCGTCCGGCGAAATTTGTATGCAGCAAGGCACGGCAAGATGCAGAGCAGTGTGACGATTGCCTCAAGGTGGTTCGACGACCATACAAAACGTCTTTTGACATTCGCAGGCTAGCGGCGTGGTATTTTAAGAAACTTATGTAACAAACTCTCACAAATTGGCGTTCCATTTGCGCGAGATCCCCCATTTCCTAGAATAAACTTGTATAAACTAACTAGAATAATTTGAGAATAATCGTTTTCCCAAAGTATTACGCGACAAACTAATTTCAAATGTCAAAAGACGTTTTGTACGGTCGTCGAACCACCTTAATTCGACTGAACTCCACCGTGCATGTGTGTGCCCTAGGACATCATTGTCCACTGGGCCACTTGAGTTTTTATATTAGCTTTCATCTCTCATACTCTGAAAGTAGGTCATTGTTTATCTAAACAGCGGGTTGAAAGTGAGGCATGTCGCCCCTAGGGCTGAAAAGTAATAAAAAATTAAAAAGCAATGGCAGAAACCTGTACAGCCACAGTTTCAGAAAATTATAGGATAACCTACTGATGTTGAAACTTGTTGACAATCATGCGTTATTTTTTAAATAAGTATTGCTAATAAATTAATTATTGTATGACTATTATTGCTACTTGAAGACTATTAGCCGTGTCTACACCGAACGAGCGGCTCGCCCGAACACCGTTCGCCCAAACGTGCTCGCCCGATGTGGACGTGATTTGGGCAAACGGTGGCTCGCCCGAGCCGTTCGGGCGAGCCCCCGAATGCTTGCCCGAACGGTTTGCCCGAGCCGCGAGCGGCTCAGCCTATGTGGACGGTGGTTTTGTTCGGCCGAAAGACAGAAGGCGAGGGCGATTCTTGCCCTACGTATTATTATTCTAATTTGTACTTTATTGTTAACAGTGTAAGGTCGTAAGACATTTTTCGTAAATGCAAATTCCATTTTGTTTTCACATCACACTTTTATATTTTGCTGTTAGCCGATTCGACTTCATTCAAAACTGAACGCTATTCGTAAGAGTATAAAGGCGTTAAACACTTTTTGCAATTGCATAGAATATGCAATAAAGTAATTTTGTCCACGCGTCCTTTACCGTTTTGCTATTGAGCAAATTCGAATAGTTCGAATTTGGACGTTATTCCTAAAGAGATAAAGCTTTGAAAAATATTTGGCAATGGCAAAAACAAATTGGTATTTTATTTTTTCGTCTCCTTCATCAATTTTGCTGAGTTAGGTTGAACTATAGCGTACTACTAATAAGGTTGTTATTCGATTTATTGGCACGCAGGGGGAAAGAGGGGGGAGGAAGGGTTTTTTTTTTTGCAAAATTAAAATGAATCAAGTTTTCACTTCTGCCGGCACTCTCGGAGTGCAAACCGGTCTTTTTTTTATCAAGGTAACTTATTCGAAGTCGCTGCGTTGGAAAAGGTCAAAACTAGCTTGACCCCTGAATACCTACATTACATATTGATATTGGGAAATTAGGGATCAAGTTATACCTACTGGCGGTTGGTAACTTGGTAGTGAGACGAGTTAAGGCGGATTTGGGAATTGCGTAACTGAGTTCGACACGCATGGGTTTGTTTGTCAGCTGGAAGGATTGGTAGATTGAGTAGTACCTACCTAGTAGGAATTTCAATAGGTAGGCGTCTTCGCTCTGATCATAACACAATTGATCAAATAATTTTATCTCGGCCTCTTTTCGGTTCTCAAAAATTTTGCGCATTCACATTTTGCGGCTTTTTTTAAAAATACATTTCTTCCGATTTCGAATTCGAACAAGCAAAACAAAATTAACGTTGTCGCAGCGACAGCTGTGTGCACGTGCGGCTTCATCGTGATCGTGAGCTCAACTATCGGTAGGTAAATTCGCTCGAGCCGATGTGGCTCGGGCGAGCCGCGCGCGTTTGCCCGAACGCCCGTCCACACCGACCGAGCGCTTGCGGCCGACCCCTTTGACGGCTCGCCCGAGCCTTCTGACGGCTCGCCCGAACCGTTCGGGCGAGCGTTTTTGATGGCTCGGGCGAGCCGTTCGGGCGAACCGTTCGGCCGGTGTGGACACGGCTATTAAATTTTTTAAGTGTTCGTAATGTGACCGCTTCAGAACAGCGTCCGTCATAAAAAAAAATTAAAAAAGCGAAACCTATACTGCCACACTTCCATAAAATTGTGTTGATTTGAATTTTGCAGCTTGTTGATAATTATATGGTACCTATATATAAATATAATTAATAATGTAATTTATCATTCAAACAACAATTAAAATTATTTTTTCGATATAACCACTTCAAAAGCGCGTCCAGGAAATGATCCACACACTAACATTATTAAAATCTGTCAACAGTTCCCGCCCAAATGGTCCATACACAAACGCTTTTCAAATGGGTTCTATAGGATCTGAGTGATTTAGAAAATATTTATTTAAGTTTTTGACTTTCAATTCATTCCGTAGAATGTTTAACTCGGGGAAAGCCACCCATTTCAGCCTCGAACTATTGGCGCTCTCACTTCGTTCGACCGCCAAAATCAGGAATGGCTGGCTTTCAACCAGCGGTTAACAATCTACTATTAAGAGTCCGTAATACGCTCGATTCTCCATACAAACGTAGTTACACTCTCATTTTAAAACTACGTGTTGGATTGTAACGAAACTTTGCATATACAATGACATGAGGTATATCAGTGTCTGTAATTATTAGTTTATGTAGCTTTAGATACCATAGTAAAAAAAATACAGCGAATTAATTTTTTTTCATACAAAACTTGTTTTTGCTGTATTTCGTTTGTTTTATAAACTGGAACCATATAAACTAATTACAGACCTAGATATACCTCATGTCAATGTATATGCAAAGTTTCGTCACAATCCAACACGTAGTTTTAAAATGAGAGTGTAACTACGTTTGTGTGGGAAGGTGAAATTCGGCCGAGCTTACTGCGGACTCTTAATAAAGAAAACGTGTCTAATTACAGGAATTACTGAACATGGAGAAGAATAGGAACGTATCACTTCAACTAGATGGCAAAGGGAAGAAGAAGAAAGACAAAGCAGTGAAAGAGGGCGGCGAAGCGTCGGCCAGTGGGAGGGAAAAGTGTTGCGTGATGTAGGCCTGGGGACCTATCAGTTAGAGTAGACCCATTACCTTATACCTAATAATTTATTCAGTCACATTAATTCTAGTCATTTAATTCATTCATATCTCGGATGAGTTCGCACGACCTAGCATAATTATTATAACGCATGAAAATACTAAAGTTATAAGTAGGTACTATTATTATGCCTTTAAAATAATTATTAATAATAAAATATTGTGATTAAACCCGACAGTCATCAGAACGCATGTTTTGCTAATAATTGAAAGAATATTTACACTAGTTGACTTGTTCGATAATGACTGACGTGAAACATTGATGAGATGCGTGAATATCCCGTATTGATAGTGTGAAAATACAACGAAATGAAGTCTCTATGACGCGCTGTTAAACGTTTTTGTATTCTGATTAAATATTTGTGAATCCGATAATGTATGTTTGCATTGCAATACATTATTCGATGTTGAAATATTATTGTGCAAGGATATTTGCGACTATGTAATTGGTTTCTCTATTTATTCTAACTCTACTTTCTTTTCTACGCTACTTTCGCGTGTTTTCTGAAACTAGGTACTTTTCAAAGAAGCTATGTCGTTTGTTTCGCTAATGCCTATATTTTTAGCCCACCATTTAATCATGTGTTTAGTATGTCGATCGGTCGAATCCGTGATGTATACACGCCAACACCATGCGCTAGAACCTCTGTCGCCTTGAACGGTTTGATTACGATCATATTTACATTTATATTAGACCAAAAAGGCAGTAGTTCCTAATGAAGTGGAAAATTCATATTGGAATACTTCCTGTGCCAAATTTTAGTACTGTCAGAAGAAATTAGCATTTGTACTCTGGATACATTTAATAATAGGTGCAATTACGGAATATTTCAATAAATATGTAGATCCGTTTCAAAAGATTGGCCATTTTTTGTCAAATTTTAATATACGTATTTGTAAAGTGTAGTGGACGTAACGAACCAAACTGGGAATAAGTATTGATTACACCCTCATGCATGAGTGTGAGCTGAAAATATTTGAGCGTCTCCTAATAAATAAATTAATACGCTGCAGCGAACGAAAAAAAACATAGATTGCGTGCTCCTTACAGATTTCTACCCAAACACGTGCCTAAAACCTGGTATGCGCATGTTCGTGCTAAACGGCTGCCTGGCATCGTTGTGACACCCCGCCCCCATAATGTCAATGGCACCCATTCTGTGGGGCCATTTTGCAGCGCTACTTAGACTTCTATGGTTTTTTCGTTCGCTGCTACGCTGGTATTTAAGTCACTTCAAAGTACCTTCTATACCTTCTTGCCACTACCATACCACGTCTGTACTTCACCTTTTTATACATAGTGTAAGGGAACTATAATGAGGTATAATATTTAAGTAGCCTTTACCTTGAAGTGTAGCCGTCGCTAGTTTGTAATGCACCTTATTTAGAATCACAAAGACATATCCAATCCAATTTTTTAAATATTATCTACTTATTACACCATTATAAGTATTATAACACCTGTGTATATTATATTATATTTAATGTAATGGAGTGGCTGGGGAAATAAATAATATTCGAAATAGACCTTAGTAATGAAGCCTTTGCACGTATTTGTGCCCGAATCTTCAACGAATTGTATGTATCTTATATTTTCACGCTATATATTGCATGTGTTCATTGCATGGTAAGTAGTCCAAGTAGACTGGAATAAAGTACACATTGACTGTACTCAGGCCAGGCCATGATTACATAATTAATATTGGATATGAAGTTATATATGAAAATTAGAAAAAAAGGCTGTTGGGATGTTTTGGAATAGGTAGGTAGGTACATTTCAACCTCGGGCTCAACCACTAGCGATACACGCGGATGTTCTGTTCTTTAATAGTAGTTGATTACGTTTGTATCACAAGTCATTGTGACCCTCTGTTTCAATTCTCAAAAATTCCTACCCATTTATTTTGGTCTGAACTCTGGAGCACCGACAAGTCTTTTAATTTAATGCATTACACGTCATTAAAATAAAAATGTTACATAGGTACCTTATATATTAAATATTATCGATTAAGTTTAAATAACAATATTTAGATTCTTGTTGCATTGTTGTACGACGCCTCAATAGCGATTGTGAAAATATTTGGTCAATCAAATTTTTTTCTTGTATGCAGTTGCCATGATTAGGTACGTGTTCTAGGTCACTTTCATGGGGTGTCAAACATTAGTTTTTGTAATTAAATAAATAAATAAATATAGAGGACAATCTTACACAAATCGAGCTAGCCCCATAGTAAGTTCAATAAGGCTTGTGTTACGGGTACTAGACGACGATATATTTAATAGATATAAATACTTAAATACATAGAAAACATCCAAGACCCAGAAACAAACAATCATGCTCATCACACAAATATTTGCCCTTACCGGGATTCGAACCCAGGACCTTCAGCTTCGTAGGCAGCGTCACTACCCACTAGGCTAACCGGTCGTCAAAATACTAATAATAATAATAACTATATAATTACTTAAAACTAATTTGATGAGTATCTTTAAAGTATTTTAGGGAGTCCTTTATTTGACTACTAAGAAAAAATCCCAGTTGTCTCCTCGTTCACGGGACAGAATAGCAACAAGAAAAAGTTGATCGACCCAAGTAAGTGCTTCACTATATAACTAAGAACGTCGCCAACATTCTAAGGGACAGCGTCAACGTTAAATGTGTAAATACCAGAAATTATTACGTTACTTGTGTTCATGCACATTAGTTGTACATTAATCACTTCATTTATGCACGGCATAATTTAATATAACAAGTTGCATTAATAGTAAAAGTTGTTAAATGCTGTATTGTTATATTCGGACCAATGTTGTTTGATGTTAATTGCTGTAAGTTAAAAGTAATTGATTTCATATGATGTCTAAACTTTTGTTAAGATATATTCGTTAGTATATATAATGGTATACACTGTCTCTCTCTATTTTACCGTATCTATACCGGCTTTTGCAATTTTCATATGAAGATATCTACTTATTATGCTATTTTTCTATGAATTATCTTGCCAAAACGTATTCAAAAATAATGTATAGGTACTCATCAAAACATCTAAAATGTGCTTATTTCCTTATTTCCAGTTTCTACGTGAAGTATTAATAAAACCCTAAAGTTTTGTTACAAATAACAACGAAATACTAAGCTCATTATTTTACGAAATTACCTACTACTCTCCAAATAGTTACATATAGTGACCCAGTTTTTTTCTGGGAATTAAAATAATTCTGGTAATTTTTTGCAAGTGATTTTCAGCGCTCATATTATGCTAATAATTCTTCTCTCAATAGTTAAGGCACTTCTAATCACAAATGCTACTATAGATGCTCCTTTACGCTAAAATGGTGCAGAATATTGAATGGCAATAATATTATAGTAGTTGCTAGGGATTTCGTCTAAGTAGGAAACCCGAATGAAGGCGTATGAACCTAATTTATTCGTTATTCCTTGAATTTCAATCTCTTTATAACATTTAAGAACAATGTCTAAAAAGTAACTACATATCTGAATAATTTTTTTTTTAGATATCCTATTTTAGAACGCTCGAAAATTTTAAATTATTTAGGTACCTACCTAGTTAGTTTAGAAATCGCCTCATTACATTATATACGAACAAGCTTGGCTAGTTATAAGAGTTTTGCAACACTACTGCGGAGTGGAGTGATCCGATTGTAGGTACATATTAAGTATATTATATACTTCAATATTGTTTTGTTAAAATGTTACATTTATTGTGGGGTGGCGAATGTTTGTTGACCAAACCGATGTAGATTGTAAGTACTTAACATAATTGGGACAGAAACTTGCTTTACTTCCCTCGTACGAATGAATCTTTACTTTTCATGATGCTTGAAATATTACCAATTCCAATTCTTATATTTTTAATCAATCTTGTGACACTTCTCACTAAGGCATATACAGAAAATAAAACTAAAATTCGAAAACTGTTTTGTTATTTTATTTATCACCACGCACCGATGCAAATTGTATGATAATAAAGTACCTACCTACGATAAATTATTGAATCAGGCGTTGAAATAAATGTAGTTTATTCTGCAAGTAGGCCGTAATGCCAGTTTTACAAGTCAACATTTTACCAGCGTTTCAGAAAAAGAAGACCACTGTTAAGAAGAAATGCCGAAACAAACTCAACAGTCATTTTTTGTCAAAAAAAGCTTATTACAATGATAGTTCTTAAGCTACTTAAAGACCCCTTCGCATCCCCAAGACTACGCATACTACAACCTACAGTAATATAGAGGAAAAATACTTGCTGTTAAAATGTCAGTTTCACATTCGATGATTAGCAGTTTATATTACTTAGTTGAGAAAACCAGTGGTAGTAAATAGACGAGCGAGAGTGAATAGGCACTATCTAGGTATGCACGTAACACCCTCGACCTCATCATCACTTACCATCAGGCGAGATGGTGGTCAATGCGTACCTAAGTCATATCACCTACATAGTAAATATAATGGCCTTTATTCACTTTGATTAGTCATTAGTGCGAGTTCATACATTTGCTGCGAGAGTGCGAGTAGGTTTTGTATGAACTCGCACTAATCACTAATCAAAGTGAATACAGGCCATAAAACAGTCGCTTTCCGCTGTCTGTCCCTATTTATTAATAGACAGTTTTTTAATAGATAGAGTGATTCAAGGGAGGTTTATATGTATAATATAGTACTCGTGCGGAGCCGGGGCGGGTCGCTAGTACGTAATAAAAAACTTTCAGATAAAGATACTAGATTTGGGCAAAATAAGAATATACAAAGTTCTTGACTAGGATATTTATTAAAATATATAGTTACAACACCCTCGTTTAAGATAAGGTTTTGCAAATTATATCTACGTATAAACTAGTGTAGGTATAGGGCTGACGACGACCACCGCAATCTTTAATTTGATCAAAATTTACATAACATAATTCATTGATTTCACACATGACAGCCACAGACTTATTCTACACACGTTGCGTGCTCAGACCAAGAAAAAAAGACAGACGGAGCGTTACAAAAAGTCAAGTGAAGCTAAACCACATACAAATAAAACCAAGCTACATCAAGTTTAGCACACGCTCACGCACACATATACAAACAAAATTGCACAAAACTCTTCAGCACGTGTCGCAATGCTGTCAAGATTATTTATTTCGAGTTTTGTGCGATTTAATTTGTTTAGCGTGTGCTAAACTTATAGGGCTTGGTTGAAAACCGGTTGGCTTCACTAGACTGATCGTAACGCTCCGTCTTTTTTTCTTGGTCTGAGGTTGCGGGTCGCCTGTGCCGCAATTCGCAATAAGCGAAGTTTTCACTTAGGTACTGTTACAACCACAAAAAAAGACTCCTTTTTTCGGTTGTGATATAAGTAGATTACACAAAACAGAATTGGATTTGACAACAAATATATGTATTATGCGCGTGTACGTTTGTGTTATCTACAATATACCGTAATGTTATTTTTTTGTTGTTATATGCACTGCCCACAATCTTTTCCGCTTTGCCTTAAGGTTTGACTGGTAGAGAATGCCATATGGCATTAAGTCCGCCTTTTGTACGATAAGTTTTCTTTTGTGCAATAGAGTTTAAATAAATAAATATACAAGTATATAATTTCCGTGTATTTTAAACAAAGGCAATAAACCTACACTAAATCATTGATCAAAACAAAACTCACCTAGCCATTTCTTAAATTCCACTGGTAGAAAGCCATCATAAAAAAAAAACAGTTAAAATCCTTAAAAAATATCACAGTGTTAGTACTTAGCAACATAATATCAACATTCAGTGGAATTGTATTCCGAAGTACCTTTTATTAATGGGCATTTAAAAAAATTCATGTACCCAATTAGCGTGAGTTGTTAAATAAAAATTAACTCGGTGTCAGTTTTGTGACGACAATAATTAAGCATTCCAATTATGTGAAATTGAACTTGTTTCACATGTAAATCACGTGTATATGCATAGCATTTATAAATTGAAAAGAAAAAGTTAATTTGTATACAAACTGTATACTTAATTGTCGTCACAAAACTGACACTGAGTTAATTTTTATTTAACAACTCACGCTAATTGGGTACACGAATTTTGTAGAATGCCCTAATATGTGTTTCAGTTTTAGTATCTCAAAAGGCATCCCCACTGCCATCTATTCTCGTTTTTCGATTGTTTCTTTTTCTAACACAAGCATCTATTGAAGATTCGAAATCGTTATTATGAGTTTTGTAATCTTGCAAACGGCCAGTGCTGGCGGATCTTTTTAATGAATTACTTGGTATGCTTGTTCCATTAGTAATATGAAGAGGCCTCGGTGGTTGTGTTACAGGTATATGTGCAGAACTGGTGTTATTTATCTGAGCACTTGTTAAGGCCCTCGTGCAGACATCTAGGATTCTATCTAGAGTAGCAACACTTATCCTATCTCCATCTATGCTAGGCTGATTACCACTTATGTTACTTCTACTTGTACTATTACGTTTTTCATTTACGCCTACGCTAAATAAACCACATAAGAAACTCAGTTTAAATGGAATGTTAAGTATATAAGTAAATACTATCATGACCAGAAGGACAACTAATATTACAGTAAAAGACACAGTTAACACGCCACGGATGAGCAAATCCAGGGGGAACCACAGTCCATCTGAAAAAGAAATAGTATATCATTGTACTGACATTACATTCTTTAAATTTACCATAAACCAATTTATCAAATTGACATTCTCATGTAATTACAATCAAAATTCTTATTATGTTAATTGCTATTTCCTAGGGCCAATAGTAAACATTTAACGTGAATTAAGTAATTTATTAAGTTAATATCATAAACAACAAATAATAAAATATACATGGATAATAATATTAAACTTAATTGTAAGATAAATGTCAAAGAATTACAAACTATTTTCATTATGACTACTATATGCCATATCATAAATATATATATATATTTTTTCTCAATACATTTAATTATATGAATCTAGATCAACAAATATTGAGTGCCCTTTACAGGGTGTCATGTACCTACCATCTATGCTTGTAACACCTCAATGTACTATGAACATGACTACAATATAATAAAGAAAAAAAATAAATTAAAATCGTCCATTATTTCAGACCACTGATCCATATTTTGTTAGTATAGAGAACCTTAAGAACTGTTAAGAATATAAGCTAAGGCATACAAAAATAAAAAAATAAAAAGATATAAATATTACGCGGTTTAGGCTAGCCCTTTGCAGTGCCAAGCAAGTTCTCTACTTGGCCCTTACTTAATTAAATTAGTGAGTAAATCATTTTTCAAATCATATAATAGTTAATAACAAATTTTACTATTAGATATTCAGTTTTACAAGTGATCTTATTTTTTTTTTTTCTGGTAGGAATTTCTTATATTTATATAGAATACTAAACGTATGACCATACAGATGTTTAAATTAATTCAGTACTTAACTAAATATGAATATTGTGGTGGGTGACTTGAAGGACATAATTTCCAACAATGAAAAAAATGATGTATTTTACCCACTCTTTTAATTTCACGTTTCATATAACTTATCATTGACACAAAAATATATATTAGTTAGTTATCTTAATAAAATAAAAAAAATCTCTGTCCTATTGATTTTTTACCTGTTATTCCATGTATTATAGTCTGCACTGTAGCACTTATGGTGATCATGGGCTCAGATATAATTGTAGTAAACATCCTCACACCAATTTTCAACGGGTTCATATATTTTAAGAATTTTGTAGGGTCGGCGGGTGGCACGTCACATGTAGATGACCAGAAGTACCATCTACACTTATTGATGGCTGCTACGTAACGGTCAAACTCTTGTTGCTCTGCCTCCTGGAATACAAACAAGGTTTTAGCATAAAATAATTATCAACATGACAATGTCTCCTATGTCACTCTCGAAAAGTATGTTTTTAAATGCTAAGGTTAAGAGAACAGACAAGAAAATTAATTATTCCTTTATAGATTATCTTTATCTCATAGTAATAGTAATAGTAACATTAATAATTAATTAGAAATATTCTGGAAAACTGCACAGTTTTCTTCTGGATTAATGAGAATTTGTGATGTAAAAAAAACAAAATAAAACTAGAGGTAACTCACTTTGTATGAAACAAATACTTCATATAAATAAAGTGCAACAAAGAGAATAATCTTAAAATGTCTATGTGACATATGGTTCCATAGCCACATCATGGCACCAGCTGCAGCCAATATTCCAAATGCCATAGTGATTTCCATCTGAAACATTTTTGAGTATACCATCAAAACCTATATGAACTGAAAATTTATTTGCATACCATAGTTATTAAACACTATGGAGTATGGACAACTTGTGTAGCCAAGCCAGCCAACAAGACCACCCTTAGTGCAGCGGCGTAAGTACCATCTGAGGCCTGCAACGAATTCATCAGATGGGGCCCCCACCCCGCTAACAATACATGTTAGGTTCCTAATAAGGCCAGGAGCCAGTGGCATTTTGCCCACTCTGCCAGCCTATTGTTATGTCTCTGGTCACTGCCTTAGTGATAATGACAGACACCAGTCAATTCATAATACCATCACTAACACAGTTAACTGACCATCTGCACTTTATATGCATTGTAATAGGGGTCATGAATGGTCATTTCACTATGTTGGTTTGGTGTTTGTACCTATGTGCATTTCATAACAATCTGGGACACATCACTACTACTACACACTACTCTGTAACTACTTTTACTCTTAAGTTGATTTTTGGTCTGATAATATGTATTACAAGCTTCCGCCCACAAATTCAGCTGCATGGACCCGGGACAAACCTTCGCATAGATAATATTAGTACAATCAGTTAATAGTTATTTACGATACAAGTGCCAAAAATAGGAAATTCGCAACAAGTGGTAGTAAATTAAAACACGATTGAAGGGAGTGTTTTAAATCACCACGAGTTGCAAATTACCTATTTGCATGTGTATCGTACAACGTTTTACTGTACATATGGCTCTTTAAAGTTTCGACATATGCACGAAAAGTGCTCTTTTCTGCACTAGTGCGGGAAAGTAGCACCATATGTGCTGTAAAGGATATTCTTGTGGAATGCACATGGGCCAATAATACCATTAACAATAAGTAAAATGCTAAGAAAGTTACCTTGTATTCCACCAAATAAATCTGAATGTAATCATTCCATGCCATGGCTATCCTCTCTGAAACACTTGGCTTGTAAATAGCATTTTCCACATATCCCACAGAGCGACGGAATATTTCCTCTGACAGAGCCACATTAGGGTTGAGGTACTCATTCAAAGTGGCCCATTGACTTTTGTCAAACCTCATTTGAACTGAACAATCTACTGAGCTGTCCTCATTTTTCTACAAAATATAAAATATGTTTTAGTACGGCAATAAAAGCTTTGACCCTGAGGCCTAGCAACTAATGTAAACAAAGATGCAAACGCACGCAAATACGATGCCGTCATGCAGTGCAACACCAAATTCATTTTAAAGGTGTTTTTTTTTAAGTAAAACATTTGAGAACTGTTGCAATATGGTTTTGTACAACACATGCTCTGTGAACAGAGTTAACTTACTTTAAGCTGGCCGCCTTTTAATATAATTGCTAACATTCGTTTAAAAAACCAGTCCCTCATGCCTGTGTTTGCAGTTTGTGTACTGCTAGCAGGAGGCAAGGACATCCTCAGATCAGGTGTAATATCACTCTCCTTTTCTGGAAGTATTGCGTCATTTTTGTAGTGCCACGGATCCGGACCCTCTTGATGTGCGCCTTCGAGCGGGTAACAGCACATATACAGTATTATTAACAAAGTTATCTTCATTTTTAACAAGAAAACACATTCGATAGTGATGTGGAATTATTTTTTGAAATGACGTTTGTTTAGTTTACTGACATTACTGACATTTGTTCGTTTAATAGAATGAGGATATCCGCGACATAGAAAAGGGAATCAAGACATCGTATGAGCAGCATTAAAAAGGAGGACAAATTTTATTGATAACCATTTTGAAAAAAAGAACGTAAAGATGTACATACTGAAAGTAAATTATCATTGAATGTTTCTGGGTGTTTCAAAGAACACGATTTAATTTCCTTAATCATTCGGTTTATCATGCTGCTCAAACGGTAACATTATGACGGTGTCAATACGCGAATGACAAAGACGTCAAAGATCTCTTATTAGTCTGTGCGTGTGCGTCAAGTGTTGTTGTTGTTAGTGTTGTTATACTTCAGCCGGGACTGTGCAGGGTTAGTATATTGATGAGGGCATTTTATTTGTTTACTCTCAAAACGAATACATTTTTGCCATCGTCTCAAGACTGCAGTTAAAAATGTCGTCGATTGATTTTGATCCATCAATAAAACTGTGCTTGAAGCACTTACACTCCTGCGCCTCTGACTCGACAGAGCAGCTACGATTAACCCTCGACGAAACAATCCGCCAGACGTACGGCAGCGCTAAAACTTTAGCCAACACGTTGCCCAAAAAGTACCTGAACGAGGAGAAGTTGGAATCGCCGCGGATGGCGAAGCATAAGAGCGAGAAATCGATTTTGAAGACAGTACCCATACCGCAGCAGAGCCCGCAACAACTACAGATACCGGAGAGGGAGAATGATGATGGATCCGTGATGGACGGGGAGCTGGCGTTTGACTTGCTGGAGGAGGACCTCACGTGCGCCGTGTGTCGGCAGATAGCTGTGCAGGCTGGGAACAGGCTGGTGGAGTGTGAAGCTTGCCACGCTTTGTACCATCAGGTAATATTGAAACTTGCATTTTATAGACCTGTTTTGTCTTACTTTTTGCATATTTAAGATGACTAATCTAATCTAACATGTTATAGACATGCATGCAAATCATGGCATTCGAATCAATGTTTGTTTCATTTGGTCTAACACTTGCATTGTTATTATGAAAACTTAAAGGACAAATTTGGTCCTATGTTTATAATCCTACTAATATTACAAATGGGAAAGTTTGGATGTTTGTTACTCAATCACGCTTAAACAGCTCAACTGATTTGGATGAAATTTTTCATGAAGATAGTTTATAGCCTGGATTAAAATATAGGATAGTTTTTATCCTGGGTCCATGCAGATGAAGTCGCGGGCGGAAGCTAGTATAATTAAACATTGTAAGTATTCCATTTCAAAGTAAGAAAAACAATTCAATTTTACGACAGAAATCTCAGGTTGCCATTAAAAGTGGCTGTCTTAAGATCGTAATATATCTCTATGATTACTTTTTAACTTTTTCAGGATTGCCACAAGCCGGTGATCAGTGACAATGATGTCAGTGCTAGCTGGCAGTGCACCTCATGCCTCGCTTCCCAAGGCTTTGTCACCAGCTACACCAAGATATCATCCACACCCAAATCTCCTACCCACATCTCGGGGTCAACAACACCAGTTAAGATCTCTTCTGGTAGCTCTTCGTCTAAAGTGGTTACCCCAAATATAAATGTTATCTCGGCTGACAAAAGACTGCAGATTATGAAGAAGAAAGCGGCAAAACAACATGAAAAGAAGAAGCACAAGTAGAATGATACAATCTTTTTTTATTTTCATTGTCAAACTGGCTGAATTTAGCAAACAGCTCAAACAACTGCAATATAGCTTGATTTGACTGATTGTTATTTCCGATTCTTCTGTATTATAGAGTACCCATAGTGAAAAAATTAAAAATAATTAATTAATTGTAAATAATTTATTTTCCATGAGCAAGGTGAAATTGCTGTAGGCTTAAAACTACTAAATTACATAATACCTTATTCATTATGACTGACCTCAAAGTCATATTCTCTAACTACCTAAAGATTGAAATGCACAATTCCTTTGAATGACAGAAATTACAAATTTTTAAAATAACTAAAAAAAATGTCTCATGTGTCTCAATAGCAAAATGCCTAATTTTTTTCCATGTGTGGTTCGTTGAGAATGGTTTGGTATATTGATATTATGATTTATGACTTTAGTATAGTGCCCGTTCAACGTGCGCCGTAGGCAGGCGTTAAATAAAAATACAGGAATATATTGCTATAAAAATTGCCTTCATTTAATCTCTGTGTTATACAAATTTAGGTATTTTGTCATTTTTGACATTTGGTTGTTTTAATTTAAGCATGTTGTTTTGCCATGAAAGTGTTGAAGTTTAGGCGTTATGAATGAGACTAAGCTATTTTGATTTTCGGCCATATTTCGATTCCGGTGTTTTAAGAAAAAAAATTAGGCATTTTGTAATTTAGGTATTTTGAGATCTGGGAAAATTGATAAAGGGGTAAAATCCAATTTAGTTTTTATAAGCCCAAAGTGTGAAATTCAATGTTATGTCAATGTAATAAACTTTCTAATTTAGATTTTGGCAGGGTAAAAGTCAGGAAAGCCTGAGTTCATCCGTATTAATAAATGAAGTCATTTTTTGTTCCTAAATTTCTATAACTATCATTGGAACTCGTAATGGATAGTTTTCATAAAATCTTTCTTCATAATTTCATTACTAAGAACAGGTTTGAACTCATAATTTTGTTTCACATAACAGCTTCCTTCATAACGGACGTACATCATAATTTTCTTGTTCCTAATGAATAAACGGTTTGATAGATAAAACTCAGTATAAGTACCTCGGTAACCCGCAGTGTAATGTAACTTGCATGTGTAAATTGCGCTTAACACCGTCCTGCCTAACCTAACAATAATAGGACTGAAACAAATATTGGAGTAAAAAAAATGTTTTTTTTTTTAAATGTGGAATTCTCACCTAAAATAGCATAAGTAGCAGGTAAGTATTGGGACTTTAATTGGACTAAAATTAATGCTAATGCATTAAATGCAGATAGAGCCGTTCAAACGCGAGGATCGCGTGTAAATGCTATGATTTGATAAGAAAACTTGCTAACAAAATAATGTGACACTAAACAAATATTTAAATTGTAGTTTTTCACGGGTCTAACGCGATATTTATTAACCATTATTTCTGACAAATAAACACGTAAAAATATCGCGTTACACCTGTGAAATACAAAAATTTAAATATAAAATAACGATTTTCCTAAAATACTAAGCGCGTGTAATTAACGCCATAACATAATAATCATGCATAATATACCGAAAACATTCATCAAATGTGCTGAGAAAATTAAATGACGATAATTTAAACCGATATGGTCGTGGATGTAGCTTCTCTGATTTGTCGCGAAGCCTTCGATGACATCGAAAGCGGCCAACCACTACTTTACTGATTACTGATAGCCGTTTTCCTCAGACATTGTCTGGTTGCCTTTGGCATAGGTCTCCCCCAGAGTCCTCCTTCTGACTATATCCAGAGCTTCTCTTCTCCACATGGCTCCAGCTATGTCTTTGAGTTGGGTGAAATCTTCACAACTATAGTAAAGGCGAAATATGAGTATGGCATAAATATTATGCACAGTCGGCATCAATATAGTTAGTAGCAGCCAAAGTAGCCAAATATATCGTAGCACATCCTTACTCATATAATAATGTAGACATGTTGCGATATATTTGGCTACTTCGGCTGCTATCAATTATATGATGCTGACTGTACCTATGCCTGTGTATGTATTTTATTTTAATTATGTACGGTGGTCCATATTTAGGGATTTTCCTCTAAGTAATTTCAGCATGCATGATAGGAACCTTTACAATGTTGCTTGAATTAAAACAGAACTTTTAGTAAACATTTATTTACATCTGTAAAAGCATTTACAAATATTTTGGCAAACTCCACATACCTATGTATTTTATTTTAATTATGTACGGTGGTCCATATTTGGGGATTTTCCTCTACGTAATTTCAGCATGCATGATAGGCATGCCTTTACAATGTTGCTTGAATTAAAAAAGAACTTTAAGTAAACATTTATTTACATCCGTAAAAGCATTTACAAATATTTTGTCAAACTCCACATAATTAACTATTTAACAAAAATCCGACATCTATGTTCGATAGTCCAAGAGCTGGCAAAGTTCTTAAGTAGGTATCTTTTGTTAGTCTAGGGGCTGGGTAGGTTCTTAATGACGTCAACTGGGATCACGCCGTTAGGTCCCTGGTCGTAACGGACGCGGTATCCGTTTTCGTCGGAGACGTAGTTGGCCGTGTAGGTGACGCCGTCGGCACCAACCCACTCGAAGGTGCCGCGTACCGCGACATAGCCTTCGTTGTCCTTGCCGTTGCCCGGGTGGTATTCGCCTACCGCCTCCGCGCGGTTGCCGTCATTTGTTTCGTATCTGCAGCATAGCATAGACAATGTGAGTGGAGAAAATGTTGGTGGAGTGCTCCCGCGCTTTGGAACATAGGTACCTTAAGAGAAAATACGGGCAGTCGCGCGGCCCATAGCTATATGTAAATACATTTTCTAGAAAGAATTTTAATAAAAAATATGCCTAGTGACGAAGAAACCATTCGGATATCTCAAAGAATTACGAAGCTACAACCGTTTTAATATTGCTTGTTAGAGAGAGAAAACGCTCGGGGATCATGATCTCCGAGCGTTTTCGGTCGCTCGGTTGTTCGGTTTTCGGATCGTGACGTCATGACGAGCATCATAGTAAAACAATCGTTTTGCAGAAATGGACAGAATTAAAACTGTGGACACTTATAACTTAAATAAACAAATCAATATTAGTGGACAGTTACCTACACAAATTGATCTAGTCCCAAACTAAGCAAAGCTTGTAGGTACCTACTATGGGTCAAGTACCCGACCACGACGATAAACATACTTATACTGCGTGGAACGGAACGATGGACTTTCCCGCAAGAGGGGAATTATTGAGCGTTAGTACGTCACATTTCCCAGATAAACTATGTTAATATTTCCAACCGTTTTCAAGTTAGAGTTCATAAAACTTTGTATGCAAAAAAGCTGCATATTACAATCCTAACGGCCTTTCAATGCTCGCTGCTCACCGCGGTCGCCGCCGCAGTCGCGCGAAGTAGTGGCCAGGCTTAGGGTTGTAATATGCAGCTTTCTGCACAAAAGTTTGATGAGCTCTAACTTGAAAACTGTTGGAAATATTGACATAGTTTATGTGGAAAATTTTAAGTACTAATGCTTAATAATCCCCCTCCTGCGGGGAAGTCCATCGTTCCGTTCCACGCTGTATAGGTGCAGTCAGCGTCATATAGTTAGTAGCAGCCAAGGTAGCCAAATATTTCGGTACACGTCTTTATTACTGTAAGAATAAGGGTGTGTTACGAAATATTTGGCTACTCTGGCTGCTACTAACTATACTTATAACGCTGACTGTACTTAAATATGCTTAAATACATAGAAAACATCCACGACTCGGGAACAAATATTCGTGCTCATCAGTCATCATCATCACACAAATAAATGCCCTTCCCTTACCGGCCCACGACCTCTTGCTTCGTAGACAGGGTCGCTACCAACTATTAAGCGAATGCGGTCGTCCTTATGATTATTTATCCCCTGGTTTACTTTTTTCTCCATTTAACAATATTTTTAATCCTTTTTCGGGATAATTTATCACTATTGGTTATTTTATTTACACCCGTATTAAGAAAGCTTATCAACCGACACCATTAGGCAGGCCAGTTCAATTTGATCTCTGTCAAAACTACTAGAGACGTTATCTTATCACACACGACTAGAAAATTGTGAATATAGGGATGGCTTATTCGAAAAAGACTTACGCGTATTTGAAGTTGCCATCGCCGGCTTGTTCGCTCTCGAATTTCAGGATCTGGGCCTCCCGGGAGTTGGAGACGGGGGGAGCGGCAGCGGCTGCGGCGACCAGGCAGAGCACCAAGATCTGGAATACAAGAAGAAATACGTAAGTATAACATTACAAATAGGTGGATTCCTATCTTTTTTCCACACGGGTGACAGGACGAAGTTTATAAAAGACTAGCTGATGCCCGCGGCTTCGCCCGCGTGGTTATAGGAAAATGTAACATATTGAATTTTCCCGTAGGAATTAGATGTTTTCCCGCTGGAAAACGTAGCCTATGTCACTCTCCAGCCTCTAAACTATCTCCATACAAAAAAACACATTAATACGACGCTCCGTTGCGACGTGAAAGAAGGACAAACAAACACACACACACACACACTTTCGCATTTATAAATTTTATAATATTTATAAAAGATTCGGAAATCTGTACGTGGGACCGACGACAATTAGAGCACAACAAAAAGACAAAAGTCGAAGTCAGGTATTGCAAGCGGGCAATGAAAACCATACTAATTGTGAAAAAAAACATGTCGCCAGGTATTCGAATCAGACATGAGACCCAGCTAGAGCGAGATTTCGCCCCCTTAAACCCTATAATATGTCAATTTTTGAATAATATTGGATATTTCGTGAAATAATTTTATTTATTTATTTCTAATACCTAAACCTAATTAGGTAAGTGGGTATAAGTTGATTGAATGTTGACAAATTCGTTAAGAAATGCTAGTCTGAATAGAATTATTCGATTCAGACGAGCGGGCGAAATCTCGCTCTAGCTGGGTCTCATGTCTGGAAAAAATAGTTTTCTCCGTATTTCCTCTACTTTCACCCGAGCAGAGCTCGGTCGCCCAGGGACTATAAATATTAAGTTCGCTAAATTTTCATTTTATTACTTTATTTCTTAATTACACTGTGAAATGCGACAGAGGAGTGCACTCAGCACGATATGTGGGGCCACTAAGACAAAAATCTTAACCTAACACAAGACGTTGGTAAGGAAATTAATAGCGGTAGGCACTCACCAATTTCATTTTGATTTCGGAGAAGTAGGTAGCTGGCTGGTTGAACGAAGATGATAAAGTGTTCTATTTTTTCCGATCTTGCCTTTTTATATTTTATCAAACCTATTTAGCATAGAATTATTCAACTTATCGTTATTCATAGAGCATTAATTAAATATTTGGATAAAACTATAAAAGACAAAAGGTCAACCGTTTATTACATACCTATTACACAACAGCTGCGATTGCAAATTATAATCGTATTTAAATATGATTATCTTTTCTCGATGATTGTAAAAAAAACGGTTAAGAGCGAGTCTGACTCGTGCATCGAGGTGATCGAGGGTTCCGTACAAACGCGTCTATGAAGGATTTTTGAGAATAAAAAAAACCAAATATTTTTCCTGTAAGTATCTACCTGATATTTATTTTCAATACACTTGGGCTGTTAGCATTGTTTAAAACTACTCCAAATCTTAAAATATACAGCATTTCTTGTCGTTCCAGAGATATTTAGGTGAAAGATGAACAGAGTCGCACCATAAGGCAGAATATCCAACAGAGATGTGTAATGCTGTGTTTTCGTATACATATTTGACACCTACTATAGAATGTGGAATCAGAATCAGAATCAAACATTTATTCGTGGCACACTAATACCAGAAAAAAAACAAAAGAACAGTAAATCTTTGCCGCGTCACGAAATGTGCCCAATTCAGAATGTTGCTGGCTTTGCAGCCTTATGGGTTGCAAATATATGAAACCACTAGCTTCTGCCCGCGACTCCGTCCGCCTGGAACTCGTTTATATCGTAGCTCCATACAAATTTTCACCCCCTGTTCACCCCCTTAGGGAATGATTTCCGGGATAAAAACTATCATATGTCCTTCCCCGGGACTCAAACTATGTCTTATACCAAATTTCATCTAAACCGGTTCAGCGGTTTAAGCGTCAAGAGGTAACAGACAGACAGACACACTTTCGCATTTATGATATTATTAAGTATGGATATAGATATCTTCGCATCATCTATGGTGGATTTTCACCCGACTAAGGGTTCATTTTATGCCTTTTTGGTTGGCACGGCCGGAACCTTAAAAACGATCAACATGAAGAATTTGAAATATATCTAATAAAGGTCACCAAAGTCCGGGTCATTTGGGTCATCAAAGCCGACATAGGCACTTAACCTGTTAAGTTCAGCACTTTTAATATTAGTATGGATGGAGCTTTAGGATAGACCAATTAAGCTTTTAAGCCGCGGCTTTGCTTCCGTTAGGCGGAGCCGCGCGGGCAGCTAGTCCATACTAATATTATAAATGCGAAAGTGTGTCTGTCTGTCTGTCTGTCTGTTACCTTTTCACGCTTAAACCGCTGAACCGATTTGGATGAAATTTGGTATAGAGATAGTTTTGAGTCCTGGGGAAGGACATAGGATAGTTTTTATCCCGGAAATCATCCCCCAAGGGGATGAAGTGAGGGGTGAAAGTTTGTATAGAGCTACGATATTAAACGAGTTCCACGCGGACGGCGTCGCGGGCACAAGCTAGTACTTCATAAATAGGAAAAGTACTATAAATAATATGTACCTACCTACTGACAAAACTACCTACTAATTCGTTAGGTTTGGCTACCTACCGGTCGGCCTCGGAGGTTCCTCGAGGTTGGATCGGACTGGTCAGAGGCCCCGATATTTGCAAGAGATTTTCGGTTTATAGTTTAAACGAAGTTTATTTTACGATATAATTATACCTAGATAGCTTTATTTTAAGCTCCTCGTAGATCGAGGTTTGCTTGGCGTTATTTGTATTTTTCCGCAGAAATCGCTTGCGTTAACCCCTGTATTGCAAGTCTCATCGAAATTGTGAGCGGTTTTCGATAACCCATTTATAAACAAACAAATATGTATAATAAAGGTATATAATAATACACGTTGATTTTTTTTCCGCGATCAGTAGTCGAAAATATTAATAACCTGCCAAAACAGATTAGGACAATGGATGAGTTCTCATGCAATTACATGGCTGTTTAGTTAATTGAATTTAATGATAATGTCAACACTAATATCCACTGAATGTCCACCCTACATTTCTTGAAGTTACCTAAATAAACATACGTACGGAAATTGGAGGGGGGTGAAAAAATAAATATTCGATTAAAACATTATATAAACGCGTACACACTTTCAGGCAACCGCTGTTACAATTCAGTCGGATTTTTTTCATACGCTTTTTCTATTTCCGCCGCAGTCCAAGTTGGTTCTGTTCGGGTTGCACAGGGCCGGTTCGACAACACTTCGGGAGCTCAAATACCTACTGCCATCCGGTTGCCTCTTGGACACTGCAACTACGCGTCATTGCTCTGAATATTAGTTACATAGATTAAAAGTACATCGTGTTTTATTCAGAAAAAAGAAAACGTTTGCTTTGGGTAACTGCGAGTTCATCCTGTTAGGCATCGATTACTGAATTGGAAAAGTTGGTTCGTGACCACGAATTAAAAAACACCGTATATAATACCCGGTATATATAATACCTAATACCTACTACAAAACACAAATGTTGCTCGTCCATTCGTTATTCCAGATATATAATACTTAAGCTACATTTTCCCACCGTCGATGCTTTCAGCGAAAAGCTAGCGAGAAAAGAAAATACAGATGGGTAATGTTTTTTTTTATTTACACTATATCACATCTCGTTTACGATGAAACTTAACCTAAAAGCAACAGAGCTTTCCCTACTACGTGCGTCCAATCTCAAAAATACGCCGTTCCTATTGGTCGTTTCCCGACTGGGCGGAATGGGATGCTGTAACATCGCGTGAGTATGAAACCTCGCATTTGTTACCCGGGATTAAGGTTCAAGTTTCTTTGATACAGTTTGGAAACAAGAGAGATAAATTGCTACGCCTCCTGTGTCGTCTTTTTTTAGGAAACACTTTTAGTGAGCTCTTGTGACGATATTAGTTTCTGGGCGGAGTGCCGTGGGCGCGGGTTTCAGTTCACTTGTTCAGTTGTAATAAAATATTTGCAACAATATTAGTGTCAGTATTCATCCTTACTTTCATAAACAATTGTTAACGTAATCCTATAGATTTGTGAAACATAACAGGTTTAATATTAGGTAGTGATCTCGTGTTAACTTGCATTAATTTGACGGTAAGAAATTTTAATGAACTTTGTATTGAAATACAAATTGCGTTTTTGTACGATAAAGTATAGGTACCTATTTCTTTATGTTGCGTGATTGCTTTATTAAACAAGCGAGCGAAGCGTTCACGTTGTGCAGAAATTCGTTCCTATTTCCGGATGTGCCGCTCATCTCCTCTACCATGGAGGAGAACATCTCTTCTTTTCTTATTAGAAAACTTATAAGGCACTTAAGAGATTTATAGTGCGATAAAAATCGAGAAATAGCCGTGCTGGTCGCATTTCTTAACCGATTCACGTGAATTTGTCAGTTTTTCAAGAAAACATTTTTTTTTAAATAAAAGACCCTCGCAAGTTCTATCGCTCACAAAGCCACTAGTTCAGGTGAGTATGAATAGTCCTGATGATGACTATTTTAGGCAATGGATTAAGGGACCAACGTAACCGAAAGAAAATGAAGGGACATATTCACGTTTTCATGAGAGTGAGTGAGATTGCGCGTTGCGCTCCATAAATGACGAATACCAAGCATATATCCAAACTAGCTTCTGCCCGCGACTCCGTCCGCGTGGAACTCGAATATGGGCATTTTTAAAAATTCGTGTACCCAATTGGTTAGCGTGAGTTGTTAAATAAAAATTAAGTCAGTGTCAGTTTTGTGACGACAATTAAGTATACAGTTTGTATATTACAAATTGACTTTTTCTTTTCAATTTATAAATGCTACATACGTTACTAAACGTTATTTACATGTGAAACAAGTTCAATTTCACATAATTGGAATGCTTAATTGTCGTCACAAAACTGACACCGAGTTAATTTTTATTTAACAACTCACGCTAATTGGGTACACGAATTTTTAAAAATGCCCTTATTTTGTAGCTTACAAACTTTCATCCCCCATTTAACCCCCTCAGGGGATGATTTCCGGGATAAAAACTATCCTATGTCCTTCCCCGGGATTCAAAACCTCCATACCAAATTTCATCTCAATCGGTTCAGCGGTGTAAGCGTGAAGGGGTAACAGACAGACAGACAGACACACTTTCGCATTTATAATATTAGTATGGATTAGTATGGATTAATAAAATGTATTGAACTAGGGATGTTGAGCGGCGGGCGGGCGAGGGTGCCGAAGTGCGCGCGATGTCGCAACCACGGGCTCATCTCTAGCCTTCGAGGACACAAGAAGGCGTGCCGCTACCGCACGTGCCAGTGCCCGAAGTGCGGTCTCATTAAGGAGCGGCAGCGCATCATGGCGGCTCAGGTAACGTACTGTTAAGGCCTCTACCCACCGAACACGTGTCGTGCGCGGCGCGTGTGCTGCGCGGGCCCGCGCAAGTTGTAAAGCATTGAAACTACACTTCAATCACACATCGAACGCGGCCCGCGGCGCTAAAGTTACAACTCGGCAGCGCGGCCGCGTGCCGTGCGCGTCGCGTGTGAAGCGCGGACCCACGCGGGCCCACGCGTGCACGCGCAGCTGCCGCGCTGCTGAGTGTGATAGAGATAGTGAGATACATATCAAATGTGTCGGTAGTGAGAGAGATATGACGCGCGGGCCCGAGAGGGCCCGCGCTGCTGCCGCGCTGCTGCCGCGCTGCTAAGTGTGATAGAGACAGTGAGATACATATTAACGACACGCGCCGCGCACGACACGCGTTCGGTGGGTGGAGGCCTTTAGTTGTCCGAACATTTTGCGCAGCACCGGCTCTAACCTTCAATCAGAGATGTTCTTTGCCCAAAGGCCGCCCGTCCTTTGACTCATTCACTTCACATGATTTTATTTTTTCGCTTGTTATTCGGGACCCTATTACTAAGACTTCGCTGTCCGTCCGTCTGTCTGTCACCAAGGCTGTATCTCAAGAACCGCGATAGCTAGACAGTTGAAATTTTAACAGATTATGTATTTCGGTTGCCGCTATAATAACAAATAGTAAAAACAAAATAAAATAAATATTTAAGGGGGGCCGTTTTTAAAGATAATGGTACGTAAGCCTCCGTGCGCGAGTCCGACTCGCAGTTGGCCGGTTTTTCATTTTGGGCCCCTTGACACCTGGGCTATTATTCGCTACGCGCTAATACGGCTCACCCCGCCGGTCACCTTGTCACGAAACAAGACCTACGCTTAGTTACTACGCATCAGGGTGTCAAGATATTTTGTGGGTGAGCGCTGAGGTGACCTTAAAACAAGTTACGGAATAGGGGGGCTGCGGAGGCTAGAGCGGCCGCTTCCTCCGCTCTACACTACCCTAATTAGGCGTGCCGCTACTTCGTAGGTACATCTGCTAGTGGCCGGGGTGCGGTCTCATCCCTAAAGGAGTAACAGCGGATCATGGCGGCTCAGGTACCGTGGTGTATCTCATCCACTGGAATAGACACGAGGCGTGCTGCTACCGCACCTGCCAGTCCGGTCTTAGCGCTTCTCTCCTGCTGACGCATATGTGCGTCGGCATTTAGTATGGATTTGCGACAATTCATTTTTAGCCCGGGAGAGAAGGGATTCATGACGTGTTGAGCTTCTAGAATTGGATCACGATAGCACCGAGGGACTTAAGTGCACGAGATGCTAATAAAAGGCTCTCGTGACGGCATTTGAAACTTTTCATCTCAACTCTACTGGTTGTGAAAATATTGCCTTCGTCACACTCATTATTTTATTCCAAAACTATTCACACAAGATAAAATAAAACCGGCCAAGTGCGTGTACGCGGCCACGCGCAGTCACTCAGAATTCAAATCTTAGGATACGACTGGTAAACTTACATATTAGGTATTAGGTACCTACCTACTGACAGCAATGTCTTTACCCTACTGCCGTATGTTTACGGAAACATTATAAAAGGTATCGATATCCGGTGCAAGAATACCTCGTCCAATTCAAAAATAACACCGAATTTGAAGGCGTTAATGCGTTAATGTAGTGAAATCGAGAACAGCTAATGCAGTGTCAGTTTATTTGGACAAGTGGCATGTGTTTACTGCGGGCGGGGCGGGACAAGGATATCGATCTTTCCCCATATCGGTTTAACACTTGACGTGCAACCAAATCAACAAATGCATTTATATGATTAAAAATGTACGCAGTAAGCTCGACCGAATTTCACCTTCCCATACAAACGTAAGTTACGCTCTCATTTTAAAACTACGTGTTTGATTGTGGCGAAACTGCATATACATTGACATGAGGTATATCTATGTCTGTAATTAGTTTATATAGCAAAAACAAGTTTTGTATGAAAAACTTAAATTCGCTGTATTTTTTTACTATGGTATCTGAAGCTACATAAACTAATTACAGACATAATACCTCATGTCATTGTATATGCAAAGTTTCGTTACAATCCCACACGTAGTTTTAAAATGAGAGCCTAACTACGTTTGTATGGAGAATCGAGCTTAACTACCGCGGACTCTTAAAAATTACGTAACCTTATGATTACGTAATTTTTAAGAGTCCGCAGTTTTGATTAGACAAAAATAACGTCGCATGGCGGGTTAAATTTATCTTTCATGGGGAAGGTAGGTGGTGGATTTTCGGAGTGAATTATCTCGTCTTCAATTCCAATGATTTAATAATGATTATTAGTTAACAATTGGTGGATTTCGTCACCATACCTCTTGTCACAGTTATTGGTAGTAAATGGTAGATGAAAAGGTTGATACCTTTTCATCTACCATAGTACTATATACGTAGACAGAAACTTAGTCAGAGTTAACTTTCGCATTTAGGCACTGGTCCCACCGCCGGCTAGTAAGCTAGAAAAGTTGGGCGAGTAACGGTTCATTGCGTGCTGACCAGGTACAGTGTGATCAATCGACCTTTACAGATCCGCAATGTAATGCTACTCGCCCAACTTCTAGCTTACTAGCTGGGTGGGACCAGTGCCTTAAGCGCGCGGTTGTTTTAAGCAGCAATCGCAGCGTTAGATAGACGCATGCGATTAACGCACAGTGTGCCGAAGTAGGTACCTTTTTAGGGTTTCGTACCAAAAAGGTCAAAAAGGAACCCTTATGGTGATCCTGTCCGTCTGTTAGTCTGTCCGTCTGTCCATCTGTCCGTTTGTCCGTCTGTCTGTCTGTCACAACGTTAAATATCTCAGGAACTATTTATGCTATCAATTTGAAATTTGGAACAATGGTAAAGAAGCTAACACACGTGTACAAAATATTTTTTTTTTCAATGTACGAGTACATTTTTTTCTGTGAAAATGAATATGTGGAGGGTTAAAAATTCAAAGTTTAGTCATTATACGATGTGGGGTTACATATGAAAGGGCTCGAAGGCTCGGTCGGTTTTAGAAAGTCGCACTTTTCGTTCGTTTTTTTTTCTACATTCATTAAATTTTGATTTATGAAGGAAAATGTTGAAAAAAACACCATTTCCCCCTTTGTCTTTTTATTTTTTTATTTTTTTTTTATTTAATGAAGAAACAAACAGTCGTTTACAGAAATTAATTCTTAAACTATCGCTTACATCTTAGACCTGGAGTTTCCTTATTTTATAAACATAAGCATATTACCAACATACATTATCAACAAACTTATCAGCTTCATGATAATAAATGACTTAAAAGTTTAACTTGCTGTTGTAACTAAGTAATGAAATTCTAATATTTAATATTTCCGAAGTTTTAATTGTTTCCGAAGTTTATCGAGCTAACATCACTACATATAATAAATGTGAAAGTTCGTTGGGGTTGTCAATGAGACATAATAAGTAGTGCTTGAAGGAAATTGTATTTATACAAAATACATTAAAAACTTCAATAGCGCGATGCAGAACTTCACCAATTTCCACGCATTTAGGTCATTCTCCAGATTTTTGTCGGCGTCTGAACTCCAAAAAACCATATTAAACGTATAAAAAGTTTGAAGGAGTTACGGTGACCCACAGGCCTGAGAATATTTGGATAAAGTTGTCTTTACTTTACGCAACAGCATCTATCTGTTTATTAATACGACAGCCCAACGAAAAGGAGTGTTATGTTTTCTGTTTGTCTGTGTCCGGGTATCATGGGAAAACTATCGAATGGATTAATATGCAACTTTCACTAAAACGTTCAATGGATCTTCGGCCACGCAATAGGCTATAAAAAATATAAAGATAAGGGTGCAAAGGGATTAAAAAATGGGGTTGAATTCAGTAAGTAAGTTTTGTATATAAATAGGTTTTTTAAATGTAGTCGATACTCACACGTTTATTTTATTCTGTCAAATCTTCTGTCAAATCACAAAATTATGTGTCAAAAGTCCCCAAAAACGTTATTTATACTCAAAATGCCTTCAAGAAAGAGATCGAACCTGACACGAATTTCTAGAGAGGCCGCCAGAAAACGAGTGGCAAGATCTCAGGAGTCTGAAGAAGCTTCCCGGGCTTCTAGATTCCTTGAAAACAGTGAAGATAGGGAAGCACGTCTCGGCCACGATCGTGAACGCCATTTGTTGTCGCGAGCTCCCGAGACTATTACGGAACGTGAAACAAGATTAACAGCGGATTCTCGGGCTTCTGAAACATTTACACAACAAGAAGACCGCTTGACCTCTCAGAGAAGTCGCAAGTCAAGAACCATACTTACCCCCAAAAATGAATGACCAGGCTGCTGCTGTTAACGCTCGAATTTTAACGCAAATTGAAGGCGAGAACGCTGTCTACAGCTCGATTAACACTGTCTTAGATGAGGGAACTGCCACGACATACCCGGTGGAATTTTAAAACTCTTTGAGCGCATCAGGGTTACCAGCGCACACTTTGACCCTGAAGATCCCTATTATGCTGCTTCGGAACCTATCTCCGCCGAAGCTGTGTAATGGCACCCGCCTGAAGGTAGTGAGACTGCAGCGGAATCTCATCGAGATCCTTACGGGCTGCGGTGCTGGGGAAGCTGTATTTATACCGCGTATTCCACGGATACCGAACAACTTCCCGTTCCAGTTCAAGCGATTGCAGTTTCCAGTGAGCGTGTGCTTCGCTTGACCATAAACAAGTCGCAGGGGCAGACTCTCCGCGCAGCCGGCGTCGACCTGCGCACGGACTGCTTCTCTCACGGGCAGCTGTACGTCGCGTGCTCGCGAGTCACCAGCTACGAACAACTGTTTGTGCTGATGCCCACTGGGGAAACTAAAAATGTTGTATATAATGAAGTATTGTAATTATATTTATATCAATGTAGTTACAATTACTATGTACATTGATGCCAAAATAGTTGTAATATTTCTTTATCGGCATTATGATGATCTTCGTGTCCTTCGAGAGATACAAGGCCGATATGAAGCACGGCGACACTGGGCGAAGATGAGCCGCAGAGGGATAACACTCGCGCTATTCGGTCACGATAAGGCAATATTCCCGAAAAGGAGACGGATCACGCCATCTGGGAAAGTCGGGCTGTACGCGGACAAAAAATTGGGGGGTTGGGTACATAACATAGGTGTAAATAACGTGTTAATAGTTTACATGAATGTAATTAATATTTCATATTTATTAATACGAATTGTATTTTTTTTTCATGCTCCACTTAGGTGTCATTTAAGTCTGTGTAGTACTTAGGGCCTATGCATCGTAGACGCGCGTTTGTATCGAATCACGTGTAAAGAAATCGACACAAAAACGCTTAAAAACGCGGTTTGCATAGATTCTAATGTATAAGTAATAATGAAAAAAAAAAACAGTCAACGTGAACGAAGTCGCGGGCGATGGCTATTCATTATAAAAAATATATACAATTTAAGCAGAAACGTCTGTTGATGATTATAAGATATTTATATTTTTAAAAACGGAGTTTCCAATTTTCGCAATTTAAACTAACGATCTCATCGCACCTTTCACACCTGAACTGAATTTAGATAGGGATAGTTTTTTATCTGGGAAATAATCCCTTAAGATAATCATATTTCTAAGGCGATAACAAGTTCTACGCGGACGAAGTCGCGGGCAACAGCTAGTTTTGAAATAATCATCTCATATTTAAGTACCGAAACCTTAATCTACTTTTTTTATTTATATATTTACATTAAGGGCCTGTTTCGTCACAATCGCCGGATAAAGTTATCTGCCAGTTAAAATTATTGCTATCCTTTTCTCCCGTCATATAAAAGAAATGTGACAGCCAACATTTATCTGATGGATATGTTTTTACTGGAGATTGTGAAACAGGCCCTAATTGTTCATATTTACACTAATACAAACAAAACAAAAATTATAAGAAATAAGATATAAAATTGCCCGCCCTCGACACACCCCAATGTTGCCCGGGGCATCGCGCCCAAGACGCACGCCGCGTTTCCCGGTTGGATGGCCAGGCTCGGCCTTTGGGTGAAGTATGAGCCCGCCCTGAGATCGCCTGTGACCCCGTTCAATTTTTGGGACACCTTTTTAACAAACTCCTTAGCGTCGGAAGACCAAGGCCCAAGGGTCTCTACTGCAAGAGCCGCAAATACGTAATTATCCTTTAAGAAAGCGTATTTACGGCGGCTGTCTGGGCGTCATTAGCGGCCGAACCCGGCATGAAATTGGAATTGAAATGAATGAATGAATTATATAAATATACAGGAAAAATAAAACGATTGTCTTGTAATATAATTTTATGTCTTCAAATTCCTATGAGATTATTGTTAGTCCCTTCTTTCAAATAAAATATTATCGAAATCGGTACACGTGACAAAAAAAATCACTACAAAACAAACATAAATAAATAAATATTGGGGGGGGGGGAACAATCTTACACAAATCGACCTAGTCCCAAACTAAGCAAAGCTTGTACTATGGGAACTAGACGACGATAAACATACTTATATAGATCAATAAATACTTAAATACATAGAAAACATCCATGACTCAGGAACAATTCGTGCTCATCGCACAAATAAATGCCCTTACCGGGATTCGAACCCAGGACCTCTTGCTTCGTAGGCAGGGTCACTACCCTAGCAGCATTTTCGTTGGGCCAACTCGGTGATCAATGGCCCAACGTGGGGCCAACTTAAAATGCTACTAGGGTACCAACTAGGCTATACATAACCAAGTATGTTGCAAGTTATTAGTGTCAAAATGCGGATAGCCCCTGTACAATGGTAACTTCTACTATGAGCTGTCACGGTTCAAGAATGAATGGGGTCGTATCGTCACGGACATGGTGTATGGACGTTTGTTTGGAACCCTCGGTGCGCGAGCCAGACTCGCCCTCACCTCGCACTTTACCGGCTTTTGTAACAGAGCTTTTGAAACAATATAATGCGTCTGTTTATAATAATATGCTTCCAATAAAGTGATTGGAAACATGATTAAGCAATTATCGCTCGATAGAAAAAAATCACAAACATAGGTCTAAAATACACTTAAAATATTCGTAACAAATTATGCACAAAACCTAAAAATATTAAAATTGCTTCTAAAAATCGGCAATATCATGTTTGAGAGAACTCAGTGATTACTTTTTTACTTATTTAAACGTCCATAAAATTAATATTAAAATTCGCTGTATTTTTCTTTACGATGGTATCTGAAGCTACATAAACTAATTACAGACATAGATATACCTCATATCATTGTATATGCAAAGTTTCGTTACAATCCAACACGTACGTTTGTATGGAGAATCGAGCTCACTGCGGACTCTTTGCGTACTGTGATATGAAATGTTGCATAGCATCGCATCCAACGCACTGCGTTAAGGTATCGCATAAAACAACCGCACGCTTCCACACTCAGTATATGAATTTCACGGTTGCGCACAATCATCCATCCATCGACCTGTCGCTCCCGAAACGATAGTGCACCGCATACGGTATTCCAGAGCCGTCCAGTTATTTGATTAGCGCGGATCGAGTTCGTGTTTGCGCCGGCCGGCGGGCTCCCGGGGCCACAAGCAAACATTTATGTTTGTCATTGATTTTCCGCTAAATTAATTTATCAACGAGCTGGGATTCTAATCGAATTTCATTGAAGGGGATTGAAATATCCTATGTTACGTACATCGTTTGTTTTTCTTGGCTTATACCTTGGCTTGTTTCTTTTATTCTATACCTACATACTATTTGTTTTATACATGTTATTAACTAATATTCAATTTAATTCCATCAATTTATTGATAAAATACTTACAAGTATTTTACATATCAAACTTATTATGTATGTTATGGAATGTCATGCATGAGATAATTATACTATTTTTCAACGCTCAACGTCAACAACCAATCATCAACGCGTCAAATATCAGTTTTGTTTTCAATTTAACTATGAACGATTTATCAGTCCATTATTATTTTTGTTAATTGGCGTACCAATTTACAAAAAAATGCCGTAATGCCGTAGCATATTGTACACTTTTCGACCAATGGTGTAATAAGACGTCTAAACGAAGAATTGAAATTAAACCTTGCAAACACCATTTCAGAATACAGATACAAGCAACTGTATTCTCCCGTCAGTGGAATGCAACTGCTGATTTTTATACCATTATGGTGGTAAACAAGGGTATACTGTACCGGCTGCCAGCCGCAGGTAGCTTTTTTTTTGAAGTGAAAACTTCTTTAGCGGCGCTGTGCACTTTTGGGCTGGTGGAGGTTTTTTTTTTCAAGTTTTAATTTCTGCCGGCACTCTCGGAGTGCAACCCGGTCTTTTTTTCTCCTCTTTGATTTTTCCAGAAAGCAGTCCCCGCGAAGGATACGGGGCGGGCGACTGAATCCGAAATTACCGTATGGTAAATGATTTCTAATGGAATAAGTGATTATGTGTATGAATGATGAGTGATGGTTGTAATGGATGATGGGTGAAATGAAGAATGAACTATGTGCCATTGAACTAGCGGGGTGTCGCGTGGACATTGCCCACATGTTAAACGTTTATGGGAATACTGTTACGGCCGCTCCACACAATGGGCCATCCTGACCCATCATCCAGGACGCGGCTGTGCGGTAGAACGAGACATAAATATGTTTTACTCCCTTCAACGCATAGTTGCGTCCTGTATAATGGGTCAGGATGGCCCATTGTGTGGAGCAACCATTATGTAGGTACCTAGACTACCTAGGTCTCTTGCTGTCAACACATTGCACTCTCAGCATCCCCATGCTTGGATTGCAATCGCGCCATTACGAAATAAAGGTGCGACCACACCGCTGCTCAAAATACGCTAACGCACCGTAAAACGCAGCAAAATGTATGAAGAATACGTGACGGATACGACACGTCAACGCGTATATACGCAGCCTTAAGCACCGGTGTGGTCGCTCCCTAAGATGGGCGAATTTATGAAATACGAATAGCTTCTGCCCGCGACTCCGTCCGCGTGGAGCTCGTATATATATAGTAGTATATCTCTCTATACCTTTCTTCTAAATCGATTCAGCGGTTTAAGCGTGAAGAGGTAACAGACAGACCGACGGATACACTTTCGTATTTATAATATTACTAGCTATTGCCCGCGATTTTGTCCGCGTCGAAGTCGTTTATTTATATCGTGCTTCCATACAAACTTGCACCCCCAATTTCTCCCCTTTAGGGGCTGATTTCCGGGTAAAAAACTATCCTATTCAAACTATCTCCATAGCAAACTATTTCATCTAAATCTAAGCGTGAAGAGGTAACAAAAAACAGACACGCCCTTTCGCATTTATAATATTAAGTACGGATTTAATTCCGAAGGAATTGACTAATATTCTTTGTCCCACAGGTGGCCTTGAAAAGGCAGCAGGCCGCAGAAGACAAGATAGCACTGCACTTGGCCTCTGTAGAGAGCGGGACGGCTCTAGCGGCGCTACCCCCAGGCCGCATATACGGAATGAGGGTCACGGGGCCCTGTCCGAGCCTTGACGAGCCAGATTCCGCAGCTGACGACCACACCGTAAGGACATATTTCAATTCTAGCACCAAAGAGCCTGGACTTGAATAAATATTAAACTAGATCGATTTCGATGGGCAACCATAGCACGTAGAACCGATGGCCGTTGGGGCGGAAAGGTTCTCGAGTGGCGACCACGTACCGGAAGGCGCGGCGTGGGCATCAGGCCCCCTACTAGTTGGACTGATGACCTAGTAAAGGTTGCGGGAGTCCGCTGGATGCGGGTGGCGCAGGACCGCGGTCACTTTGGCACTTTTTGGGGGAGGCCTATGTCGTGCAGTGGACGCCTTTCGGCTGATATGATGATGATACATATAGGTAACTATAGGCTTGCCTAAAAATAAAAGACTAACCTAACCTTGTGCCTATGTCACCATTTTTATTGTTTGTTTACCTACACTATTATAGACAGTTCAGTGATGTCGCTTATAGTAGCATGTTGCAAGATGTAACCTTTGAGGCAAAGCTGTCTTGCACCTATAGGTATTATGATGTAATTTACTGGTTTATCCGTAGCCTATACATATCGACAGCGAGACGAGTGACTCCCTACCAGACTGCTGCGTCGCTTCACCCGATTCTGGCGGCAACACATCAACTTCTCCAAGACCGCGGTGAGTTCAGACAGTTCAGTTTAACAGCAGTATTACATATGAGATGGACATGCTCCTCCAAAATTTAAGTTGGAGTGTGTTTTCGCTTTCACTGCGATATTTTCGCCAACATTAGCGAAGCGACATCGCACTAGAAAAGCATTTTATAAATCTGTCTTACTTGTTCTGCCGGCGTAGCACGGTTGCCATTTTATCACTTATCGTTGTAGTAAAGACGCCCATCACGTTCTGACAAGTATGCGAGTGCGAGAGTGACGGATGCCTCATCCACAACGATAAATGATAAAATGGCAACCATGCTACGCCCGCAGGAACACTAATTGCCATATCTTTTTTCCCCATGTCTTTTGTTGATAATCTAGAATTATTGAAAACTCGCTTCCAACCTTTTATCTAGTGTTAGTGCAAGCGAAGACGCTGAAGCGGAGGCTTCAGTGAGCACAGCCGGACTAGAAATGCTGAGCAAGCTATTCCCGGGCAAGAAACGCTCCGTGCTAGAACTAGTACTGCGACGGTGCAACCATGATCTCCTGCGCGCCGTCGAACATTGCAATGTGCAGCATGTAAGTATAATTATTTTGAAAAGTGTACAGAGGCTCTAGTATAAGTTTTACCGAAATAAAACTTTACGATCGCGTTTGCGTTTTACCCTTAATTTGTATGGAATTTGACAGCTAAACGCAAACGCGGTCGTAACGTTTTGTTTCGGTAAAACTTATACTAGAGCCTCAGGCTGATTCGATTTTTCGAAACGAATATTGAGGTTTTGAATACTACTCCGTTCTCGGAATAGGATAAAGCGACCGTCACTTAAGTTTTTTAGTTACACGATCAATTGTTTTCATAATCCGTCTATTTGATCCGACCGAGGGGTCTCCAAATTACGGATCTGTTATTCATCACCATCATCATTATATCAGCCGAAAGACGTCCACTGCTGGACATAGGCCTCCCCCAAAGAGTGCCACAATGACCGGTCTTGCGCCACCCGCATCCAGCTCATCAGCGCTTTACCAGGTCATCAGTCCAGCGGACTCCCACGACCTTTACCAGGTCATCAGTCCACCTTGTGGGGGGCCTAACCCACGCTGCGCCTTCCGGTACGTTAGTTACGTACGTTATCTGTTATTGGTAATGGGAAATACGGCCACTATTTTGTTTTAATTAGTTAATTTTTCGCTGTTTGTAGTGCTTGTATCTCACAAGACCATTTCTCCAGGCCCAGAACGATAAAACTTTGCTGGCCAGCGCTGGAGCCAGTACCAGCTACGAGAGCCCCGTATCGAGCTCCGAGGAGGCGCGATGGTCGGCATTTCGGCCCGTGGGACAGCGGCCGATGCTGCCGGCATTGGTGATGGGCAGAGTTTGTGGTTCCGACTGGCTGGTGCCCCTGCCGGCGCTGCCGGCGCTGTCGGGGCCGCTGCTGCTGCCGTTCCAACACCAGTCGCCCGTTTGCGCGCCCGACTGTCGGCAATGTAATCGACATTAACTCGTATCGTTCTGGATAATTGCCACTTGCCTTGCCATTAGTTTCGAGGGTCTCCGTGTCAAACTCCAGGAAGGGCCCGCGTTCGATGCTTGATTGACATTAAATCATAATCAGCAAGAACCAACGTGCAAACCCTTGCGCACCCGATTGTCGCCATGAAATCGACATTAAAGTCCAGCAACAGTACTTAAGTCGTAGAGTCTGAAACTAAATCGTGTAATTCGTTATACTTAGAGTTAGTTTATGATTTGTTTACCGAACGTAAGTTGTACTCATGTGCTTAGTGATTATTTTTTCTAGCCAAATAAAGTTGCCAAATATTCGTTACTATAATTAAGGCGTTAGAATAAGTTCCTACCTATCGGTATTTAATGTTATTTTTATTTTTTTATGTACCTATACGTATGTACATTTGAAAATTAATTAAACGTATTAGATGTTACATCTTGCATGCAGTTGTATTTTTTTCACATCTCTTAAATTAGAAGTCAGGTACGTACCTAATTAAATATTAAATATTAGGGGACAATCTTACACAAATCGACCTAGTCCCAAACTAAGCAAAGCTTGTACTATGGGTACTAGACGACGATAAACATACTTATATAGATAAATAAATACTTAAATACATAGAAAACATCCATGACTGAAATATTCGTGTTCATCACACAAATAAATGCACGGATGGACGTGGAAGCACTAAAGCAGGACGCGCGCAATGTGGACTGGACGGCTGTTCTCGCAGCGCCGACAGTGGACGAGGCGGTCGCATCTCTTAATGCGACGATTCTGAAACTGTACGATGCTCACGCTCCGTCTCGATCTGTTAGACTGAAGCGGCCACCCGCGCCTTGGATTACGAGAGGGGTACGTATGGCCATGACAAGGCGGGATAGAGCTTTTAGAAGGTTTAAGCGTGACCGGTGCGATGAAAATTGGACCACTTTTAAATTTGCAAGAAACCGGTGTAATCAGATGGTGAGAGCAGCCAAGCGCAAATATATATACGAAAACGTTGTGTCCTCCTCTACTAAAGCGACTTGGAAGTTTTTAAACTCTTTGGGCATTGGTAAACCCCCAAATAAACACACTTGTCTTGCTTCTTTTTCCTTAAACGATCTCAACTCTCACTTTGCCAAATCTTCCTCAGTTGACCCCCTTACCAAAGCCCAAACCACTTCTCTCATCAATGCTTTGCCCTGCCCTTCTAAAACACTCTTTTCTCTCACCGTCGCCGCCGAAGACGAGGTTAGTAAAGTGGTTAGATCTATCAAGTCGAATGCTGTTGGTCATGATGAGGTTAGTAGGCTGATGGTTGTAAGCATCTTAGAATGTATTCTCCCAGTTATCACTCATATTGTTAACTTTTCATTGTCTACTGGGGTTTTCCCTTCTTTGTGGCGTAATGCCCATGTCATCCCTCTGCCAAAAGTGTCTAACCCCAGCTTACTAAAAGATTTTCGTCCCATTTCTATTCTGCCTTTCCTCTCTAAGGTCTTAGAAGCAGTGGTTCACAAACAGCTCAGCCCACATCCACTCTAACCACGTCCTCTCTCAGTATCAATCGGGCTTTCGCCCTGGTCACAGTACAACAACGGCATTGCTTAATATCGTTGAAGATGTGAGGCAGGGTATGGAATCCTCTCAACTAACAGTATTGGTTTTGATAGATTTTTCCAACGCATTTAATGCGGTTAACCACGACCTCTTATTAGCTTCACTTAACCACTTAAATATTTCGTCATCGGCGGCCAAGTGGTTTACTTCCCACCTTCATGATCGCCGTCAGATGGTTCGTGTCGATCGTTCCGTCTCTGATTGGTCTGATCTTACTTCTGGTGTTCCACAGGGCGGTATTCTTTCTCCATTGCTTTTTTCCGTATTTATTAACTCAATCACGTCCCACATTGTATGCTCTCACCATCTGTACGCGGACGATCTACAACTATACACCAGGGCAACTACCAGCGGACTAAATAGTGCTATTGACAGTATTAATGATGACCTGTGCCGCATTTCCGCTTGGTCGCGCAGTTTCGGTGTGGCTGTGAACCCGACCAAATGCCAGGCTATTGTGCTCGGGAGCGCCCGTTTACTTTCCTCAGTTGACCTGAAACAGGCAACTCCAATTTTCTTTGAAGACGTCCCAATCCCGCTTTCATCACAAATGAGAAACCTGGGGCTGATTTTTGACTGTGGTCTGACGTGGGAACCGCAGGTGTCTGATGTTTGTCGCAAAGTGACCAACACATTAAGAGCCCTTTACCGATATAAGAATTTCCTCCCAGTTAGCACCAAGACCCTCCTTGTTCAAGCTCTAGTCTTACCAACCATCGATTATGCTGACGTGTGTTACTCCAATATAACACAGGCTCTGCTAAGTAAGCTGGATCGTCTTTTGAATAACTGCATCCGATTTATTTTTGGACTTCGCAAGTATGACCATATATCCGCTTTTCGCCGTCGACTAAACTGGCTCCCCATTCGTGAACGCAGGTCATTACGAGTCCTTTGCACACTTTATTCCCTTCTATTCGACCCTGCCGCGCCAGAATATCTCAGGTCCAAATTTATTTTTGTTCCTGCTCGACCCGGAGGCGTACTCCGCAGTTCCCGTAGCCTTAAGCTGTCTGTTCTCCCTCACCGGTCCGGTTTTATGTCTGGTTCTTTTACCGTTCAGGCAATTCGACTCTGGAATGCTCTTCCGCTAACTATTCGTCAAGCACAAAGCAAATTGACTTTCAAGCGCAAGTTACGCAAGTATCTTTCTGATAAGCGCGTAGGATAGTTGTCAACATAGTATTTTTCACTAGGTACAAAAGGTAGTAAGTAAGTAATATGTATATATATATTAGTGTATATTATTTTGTATATGTGTATGTTTTTTTTTTCGTATGTATTTGATAGAAGTTTATCTTGGATTAAGTTTTCATTTAAATTTAAATGCCTGCACCAAATGTTTCTGTTTTGCCCAATGGTTGACTGGTAGAGAATGCCTTATGGCATTAAGTCCGCCATTTGTACTATATCTTGTATTGTGCAATAAAGTTTAAATAAATAAATAAATAAATAAATGCCCTTACCGGGATTCGAACCCGAGACCTCTTGCTTCGTAGGCAGGGTCACTACCAACTAGGCTAAAGCGGTCGTCAAATTAAGTAAGTATGAACCCTGTTTTAAGCATGATTATAATTAATTTATTCGAAGACATTCTTAATCATCAGCGACTACTTTAGGGTAATTAGAGTAGCAGACGTTACGTGCTACTCTAATTACCCTAGAGTACCACGTAATATTTTTGTTAATATCATAACCTAACCTAACTCGTGAACTCGAATGGATACCTATAATAGTATAATTGGAATATCTCTTTAGTTTTATGGTCCTTCGTACCGGATAATTGCTTTATGGAATGGAATAAACCAAATATGCAGTTAAGCCTGCCGAATCGTATTATGTTAAGTACATTTGCAGTGTAAACAGCTAATAAATACAAGTTAGTAGTGCAAACGCACTCCCCTATCGGCGGCGGGCGCGCGGACAGTAACAAATCCGTGACGACAATCCAAATGAAGACAAAATACAGATGCCCTTTCTTTCAAACATTCCTGCCTGACTATAAATATACTTATTATACTCTTTGGCCTCACTATAGGAAAACACGTTTATTACTAATCAAAAACACCGGGCGACTCTAATTTTACTGAGTCACTGACGGACCGAGCGGTAAGCCACGCGACTTTCAATCCAGGGCTGTTATTCGGTACGCGCTATTGCGGCTCACCCCGCCGGTCACCCGTCACGAAACTAGACCTCTACCTAAGCTTAGTTACTACGCATCGCGGTATCAATTGTGGGTGAGCGTTGGTTCTGGAATACTACAATACTACTTTTTTTTTTTTTTTTTTTAATTTATTTCACAAGAGCCATTGTTACAAATACATGAATTAATTTCGCCAAACTGCAAAGCACTACTACTTATACTCTGTGCAAGTTGTTGCATTGATATAATTATAAGTTACGACTACTTTTCGGACGTTCTGTAGCGCTGAGGTGAGCTTGAAACAAGTTATAGAAGAGGGGGGCTGAGGTCGTGGGTTTGAACCTTGGCTCGTACAGTCGAGTTCTAAAACATGTGCACGGACAAAGTGATCAAAAATATTTTAACACGACGTTATTTTCAGGGGCATAAGGTTGCTCAGATATTATTTAACCTTTGGGAACGTACATATATTTATATAATCCACTGTAACATTGTTTTTTTTTCAAAAACTTATATACGACATAAGTTTCATTTTTAACAGTGGCTTTTCGGCGAAAGAAAACATCGTGAGGAAACCGGTCTAATCCCAATAAGGTATAGTTTTCCCTCTGGGTTGGAAGGTCAGATGGCAATCGCTTTCGTAAAACTAGTGTCTATGCCAAATCCTGGGATTGGGTGTCAAAGCGGACGCCGGGCGTCTTTAGGGCACAACCGGGAATAATGCTAGGATGTGCGACTCTATAATATCTTATTATGTATGTATGATGGGTCGTGGGATAAATTGGAATATTTAACAGTGATAGATAAAATCCTGTCATCAGACAAAACTATACAGTACCTACTGTACGGTACTGTCACGGTACTGCAGCGCATCTGGGATGTTCGCAGAGGCACGGGTAGATGGTTTGAGTGCCATTATGAGAAACAGAACCGCGTCCCTCATGCGTCGTGTGCGTGATAGTTCCAACAGCCTTCTTCAGCTGATTTGGGACAGTCCTGCTTGCGCAGTGTGGAGACACTGGAACGCCCTACACATGGGCTCAAGAGTTTCGGTGTATAATTTAATGTAACTAACGTAGTTTTATAAGTTTTTATTGTTACTAACACGATATGGATATGAGTCTGAAATAAATAATTTGATTTGATTTGAGTCATCATCATCATCATATCAGCCGAAAGACGTCCACTGCAGGACATAGGCCTCCCCCAAAGAGTGCCAAAGTGACCGGTTCTGCGCCACCCGCATCCAGCGGACTCCAGCAACCTTTACCAGGTCATCAGTCCACCTTGCGGGGGGCCTACCCCCCGGGATTGATTTGAGTGCTGTACTGTAACAGTCAGATGTGTCCATTCAATTAATAACCAGTCCATGTGACCGCCACAATGCCAACACACATTCTAGAAATTTCTGTAGATTGTTCGGTGTGGCGATCGGATTTCCTTGCAGTTCTAATAACGCAATTAACCACGAGTGTAGAGCTCGAAATAATAGTATAGGTATGTTTAATCTTACTGAGGTACATAGCTCATTAGTGAGTATTATATTCTTTGTTCGCCACTAACTATATATAACCTATGGTGGTTAGTGGTTTAGTTCAAGGTGTTATCGATTCGTCCTGGTTTACGAAAATTCCTTAAAGTTCGGCAAAACATTCATTCGATTAAACGTTTGTCGGTAAAATATAAAGGGTAAACCATTACAGAGGAATGGTAAATTAATGTTAATATATTTTCTTTTTATATCAAACGATAGACGTAATGACTGCTTAGTCATTCATGCCAGTTTTTTATGAAAGTTTAATCAATGATCAATGTCTATCGACATTTGCATACAATTTACATAATGCGCTCACTTACGTGCCCATCGTTACAATGTCTGGACTTGTTTGAAGTCAAGAAAGAGAATCGGATACTTATATCATAATTTAACTATTACCTCAGTAAAATGTTGTTCTTGTGTTTGGCTTTTATTTTGTTGATGGTAATTTGTGACGCTCACTATTTTATTCGAGTGTACTTTACCGTGATAGGTAGCAGATTGTTTAACAGCAAAATTAATATTAAAGACACCGCTACTACTTATGGTAAGTATTTTTCTGCCTAATAAATTGAGCCGAGGAATATATTTAACCGGCTTAAAAAAAAGTGATCTTTTTGTTTTTTTTTCATTTATTTTTCAACGTTATTTACCTCAGAACTCCGTCATTGATGAGCCGATTCGTAGTTTTTTTTTGTTTGTAAGCATATGCTTCCAGGTTTGTCCCATTTTTTTCAAAAATTCAGTTGGATGATGAGGAATTGAGGGAACTCCTCAATTATATGGACACGCGTGTAGTGATTTTGGTATTTTCTATTAGGTGTAACTCGTGTATCCTTGTGGACACCTGGAAATCATAAATTTGGTGGAGTGGAATTGATGATGAAGAC
Organism: Epinotia bilunana; assembly: GCA_947049275.1. Lineage (NCBI taxonomy): Eukaryota > Metazoa > Arthropoda > Insecta > Lepidoptera > Tortricidae > Epinotia > Epinotia bilunana. The sequence goes on along the minus strand of OX346259.1, from coordinate 23,457,927 downwards.
CACAGATGACTTATGGAATTCCTCAATTATGTACTTAAAAGTGCAAAAGTACTTCACCGATTCTGATAAGATTCCGTTGAAATAGCAACTAATGAAGTGCCAAATCGAATCGTGCCTTGTCGAATCAACGCGACGGAAGTCCTCAAAAATTATCGGGCCACATACAGCAATAGGGTTTTTCTCTAATAATTAACGCATTTGCTCTCGGAAATCAGTTCATGTGGTAAATTGGAAAATAAATGTGGAAATGTTCTCGTGGCTTGGCGGAGTACTTACTAAATTGAAGTCGGTTAAAACTTTGTTTTTAAAGTAGGTTAATTATGCCTCATTCACTCTCAGTTTCGATTTAACATAGGGTTAAAGTAAAGGTAGATTTAACTAATTAAGTTAAATCTACCTAACCTGTAATTTGTAATCTATCTGTTCTTCGAGTTAGGTGACAGAGGTTCGCAATTAGCTTACCAATGCCGCAATAACAGTGATAACTTTAAAGTTACTTCTCGGAAGATAGACCTAGGTAGGTATAATACATTTTGTATTAAGCAGTTGTAAGCTGTTCTGATAGCTTAGTTGGCAAAAGCGACAGGCCGCGTATGTAGGTTCAAATCCTGCACGGAGCGATAAATATAAAAAAACCCACTTCATATATGACATTTCGAACCATCACTACTTCACCTATCATCACTTTCATCATAGATTACTTAGTCTTGTGTGCAAGGACTTTTATTATTTGCTTCATGCATGGTGAGGTTCTCGATCAAAACTAAAGGTATCACGATTTTTTTCGTCCTTTTTCTTCAAGGCCTTTGTACCCTCCACGACTGTGACATCGGCTTCAGCGGTATGCGCCTGGACAGGTTAGTGCGCGACCTGGATTTTGCCCGCTACCTATTCTACGATCGCACGGGCATCTTCCAGCGGAGTCAACAGCTGCGCATCAAGTCGCTGCAAGGATGCACGCTCACGCTCACCTCGGAGCCGATACCGTTGTTTAAAATGTATAGAATAGACACGAAGGTTAGTCAATTGGGTAATGTAATGCTAATGATGATCACAACTTACTACTTACTTCGTTGGCTCAGTAACCAAAAATTAATCTTGGTTGGCCTACGAGAGTGCGCCATTTTCCTCGGTTCTGCGCTAACTCATGCCAAAGATAAGATGATTTAAAATGTTGGTGATCACTTAATTTATTCTTCAACATTATGCTGAACAAAGACACGTCCTTTAGAATAATACACAATACCAAAGCCTGTCAATCTGTGTTAATGAATAAGTAACAATTTAAACTTCGCCCCGCTGCCGACGGCATCCGCCCTAATATGGGAAGATTTTTTGATAAATAAATATACCTGCGACATGTAAACAACTAAACACCCATTTTACGACTGAATAAAGATAATAATCATTATAGCGGGAAAAAGGTATTTACTCCTTCTCGTCTTGCGAATACCTAGAAACCAAGATGTTTTTATTCTCAAAGGTGAAACCAAAATATCGTTCAATTGTTCGTTCATCTTTTGTTTCAGCTCGTGTACTGGGATGATCGCTCTCTATTTTTCGAACACGAAGTCATCTGTGACGGTAAAGTGCGTTCGTTGCTAGTGTCACGCCAGCACGCTATCGGGGAGCGCGGGGACTCCACCGCGGCGCTGCTTGAGGGCCTAGCGGGCGCCGAGCAGCGGCCAACGTGCCCTGACTACATTCAGTGCTGGTTGAAGAGTATGGAGATATCTAGTGAAAAATTAAGATGTTAATTAATAAGTTGTTCAGCCCTGTGATATAGTTTTCAACTAGTACAGGTATGGCCCACTGCAATAAGTACAAAAGTTTGTGTCTATTTTTTAAGCACTTCTTTACTTGTTAAGTACTTGTGTTTCAATAAATACATACATACATACATTCACGCCTTTATTCCCAAAAGGGGTAGGCAGAGTACATGAAACTTATTTTATTATTTATTAAAATGTTATATTAAAATACATAAAATAAAACAAAATCATTAAATTAGCAGTATTAAAACCACACAATACGAGTACAATAACTAGCTCCAACATGTAAGGAGTTCCAGTTCCAGTTCCAGTGCTCCACCAGCGGGCATTCCAACCTATCGACAATGGTGTTCAGGAGGCTGTTGTCACTGTCTCGCACACGGCGCATCAGAGAGGCAACTCGTTTACGAAGTTTAACCGGACAACTATCAACTCTAGCCTCTGCAAACATGCCTGATGCGCTGCAAAAGCGAGGCAGCCCCAACAACATACTGAAACCATTATTGTACTGGACACGTAAGGCATTGAGAGCTGCGTGCACTTACTTATGTAAGCTAACTTATGTACCAGCGCCACTTTTAGCATAAATGATCGACAAAATGTGATATTGCAGTGATAGGTTGCTAGCCCATCGCCCACAACACACTTCAACCCTGCTCCCTTAGTCGACTTTTACGACACCCACGGGAAGAAAGGGGGTGGTGAAATTCTAACCCGACACCACACGGGGTTTCAATAAATGATTTTTATTATTATTTATTTGCTGTTTTCTGTGTTTTTTTATCTTGCTATTATTGCATTATGCAAGAACGATTTTGATAATACACTCAAACTCAATCAATAAGGTTATTGAAGTTAGCTCAAAAGTTAATTGAATCACATTCCTGGTCTATTACAATGCGTCTGACATTAACTTAATTAGGTATATTACAAATCATAATGACCGCCAGAATTTTGCATGCGGAATTTATGCAATAACAATAACAGATACTGAATAAAAAATGTTGAATCTCAATATCTTCTCGTGCGTTGAAACACTCGCTACGATCAGGATTCTATTTTAGAACCACTCGCTTCTGTCGTGGTTCAACTATAGCATCCTTTCGCTTGCTAGTGTTTCAATTCCACACACGCGGGTAAAATACAACTTCGCACCCTTGTATAACAAATAACTATTATACTGCGACGGTGGCAAACAACGTACCTACGGACTGCCTAATGGAAAGCAGACAACTCGCCTATGCACGCTTGCGACACCAGGTGTTATTCGCTATACGCGCTAATGCGGCTCACCCCGCCGGTCACCCGTCACGAAACTAGACCTCTACCTACGCCTAGTTACTGCATCACGGTGTCAAGATATATTTGTGGGTGAGCGTTGAGATGAGCTTAAAACCAGTTACAGAATGCTGTTGCTTCGAAACTAGGCCATTTTACGGAAAGTTGTATACACTCGACTTTAAAAAAAAACATATTTTTGGGTTTCTTCTACTCAGAATCGAGAGCACTTTCGAACCCAATAGGAGAAAAAAGGTGTCCCAAGATTTTTTATTCCATTCCGTTACCGTTTCCATACTAAGCTTGTAACGGAACGGAAAACCGAAAATTATATGTAACATTATGGACAGTTTTTTTCTCCTATTAGGTTCGAAAGTGCTCTCGATTCTGAGTAGAAAAAACCCGATTAAGTATATCAATTAAAAAAAAAGTCGAGTGTACCTTTCCGTAAAATGGCCCAACTGCGCCTAACTTCACAGAGTCAACCGGTTCAACGATCTTGCCACCACTTCATTGTTGTTGCGTCCACAACTCTGCCATCCAGAACTTAAACGTCGTATGTCAATATAACGCTTATACTTAAAGAAGACGCCGTTAAGACCTTATTACAATCAGTTAAGGTCTAATGGTTTCTCTGTCATCATTTACATAGTTACCGCGTTGTTCTTCTGCATTCCACTACAATTTACCGGTGATCACATACCACTCCAGTCTCTGTTACAAAACGAACGTCACGATCCGATCAACAATAACTTTTTAAATTCTCTCAAAATGTTGTGCGTGATCACAGTTCTCATATTGCTGGCGTATATGTTCTGGGATGTCAACTACTTCCTCCGGATCGCCTTTACCATAGGAATCGGAAGACTCTTCCAGAAGAAATGCGGCGTCAACGACACCACTACCATTTACGGTGAGTTTCCTTTATTAATTATGCGCATTACAATTAATTTAGCTTACTCTAACCTTGTCGCTATATTACTTGGGACTTAAGTATCATTAGGTACTTATTAGCTTTCAATACAGGTACCTAATCATTCTTACTACCAATATCTACTAATAGATTTGAGACCCACCTAGGTATATTTATATACAAACTTTCGGTACTAGAGGAGCACCGGCGACGGCTTTTTGATCTAGTTATAGGTACTTACATTAGTTATAAGGAGAATTGTGCATTTACCCAATTTTAACTAAACGAAATCAAAGTGACACTTGTATTCTTACAAGCATCAATCATAATAATGAATAAGTATTTTAACACGTTGATGGACAGTAGACTCCTCCAGATTGTTTCTGAAGTATAGTGTCGTAAGTAGTAAGACTATTTGTCTTACTACAACTTACTTAAATTATAATTATTCATTCAATTAAGTACTTATAAAACCTCACAGTTAAACCTAACCTAACCTAACAGATTAGATGATAAAAACCGACGCCGTGTCAAAGTCATGCAGCAATAAATATACTTAGGTACATATCACTAAATTCTATTCATTGTCAATCAGATTCACACAAAATTCATCGACCATACCTATTTAGAGACACATTGTTAATACTAATGCAATGAAGTATGTAATGAGTAGAAATACTATACCTACCTATGTACTGGCATCGCGACTTACTTACCATGATTTGCTACTCTATTGTCTATTGCATATTAGAAACGTTTGAAACTGTGTATATTGTTGTTATCTATATAAATGACTACTTGCTCTGTAGGTACCTATGTGTTGTGTCACTGGTGGTGACGCCACCAGAGCTCCCGACGATGCTCTGTGTTGAGAATGAGGAAACTGGTAGATTGGTCTGTAGCTTTCAACACAACGAATCCTCAAATCAATAAATAGTCGGCCACGTGCTTGTGATTTACCTGGGGTTTCAATTCAACCACGTAAAGGCTACGGTATCTGTTTACCATCAAGCAGGTCGTATTCGTGTTTGCCACCGTCAAGAACAACCAATCTAAAACATAGCGCCTGCTTAAACATCCTCTAGCTGAGGAACTTTGTCACCATACAAAGAAATAATGGCAAAGTAATTTACATTGATTTAAATCGAACGAAACAAGATAAACGCAACTCTGTACCGAATTAGAATGGTATACATTCCACTGAAGAGGATGATGCTATTTAATAGGACTTTGAGCGGCTAGAGGATATAGATAATGAGTAGTGCTTTACGTAATGGTATTAAGTTACGATGCACCCAACCAGAGCTGTTATTCACACACTCATCTGCCCACCATCTGCATCACCTCACGCGTCACGCCTAACGTAATTAGACCTCTGCGTGCGCTTAATTAGTTACTGCGAAGCGCGGCGTCAAGATATATTTGCGGGTAGGTAGAGAATAGCGGGGCAGACGACCACCGTTGGACTTTATTCAAGTAACATTGGTTGGTTGAATGAAATCCGACGATGTGACTAGGTAGTGCTTAGGACCTAGCACCCCACAAGACCACCATCGGACTCCATTCATGGAACTAACCAAATAAAAAATACACAATCCTGTTCCAGGTTTCTGCACCACACAAGACGTGGACATCTTCCTCCGCCACATGAACAACGCGCGTTATGTGCGAGAGCTGGACTTCGCACGCTTCCACTTCTACGACCGTACGGGCATCTACGAAAACATCACCAAAGCTAAAGGACACGCGTTGCAGGGCGCCTCCAGTATCCGGTACAGAAGGACCATCCCGATCTTCACTGCCTATAAGGTGGAAACTAGGGTAAGCAATATGGCATCATTGCATCTATCCCTAAATAGTGCTGTAGCTACTAACCGCACTAATATATATATATATATACGCAAAGAATCGAGTACTGGAACTCTATAGCAGGCGCTTCCACTTCTACGACCGTACGGGCATCTACGAAAACATCACCAAAGCTAAAGGACACGCGTTGCAGGGCGCCTCCAGTATCCGGTACAGAAGGACCACTGTAATGCGTATAAGGTGGAAATTAGGGTAACTTAAGGCGTTTTTGCATCTATACCTAGTGGGCGGCATTTTTGCATAGATGAAGACCACCTAGGGCAGCTAGTGGAAACTAGGGTAAGTTACGGCATTTTTATTGCACAAACAAAAATGCCGTAACTTACTTTTATTTACGCTAAAGAGTGGTTACAACCTCGTTTGCCACTTCCTGCACATAGGTGTTGGTACTCACGTATTTTGTAAAAAATATCAATTAAAAAGTTAATGTTCTCTCCCAAATTAAAACTGGCGTAGCAAAAGTGGGTTAATTTTTTTTCGTGGTTCTAACAGTTGTTTACTTTCTTTCTTACAAACGGTTCTGGAAAAAGGGCGAACAATTTACCAAAAAAAACTGCTTACTTGAATTTATAATATTGAGTAGAATTATCAGGAAATGTTATAAAAACGAGTAGTTGCATTTTTGCGCACACTGTATGCCGTTATAGATGAAATTACTATTTTTACAGTTGGCGTACTGGGACGATAAGACCCTGTTCATCGAGCAAAAGTTCATCACCCTGAACGACGGCTTCGTACGAGCCATCGTGCTGTCCCGGCAGAACCTCCTCGATGTCACCGCGGACACCCTCTTCCAGGGCATCCCTGGCGCTGAACAGAAACCTACCTGCCCAGAGGAAATTACACACTGGCTCCAGTCCATCGAGATCTCGAGCGCGCGACTTAGGAAGAAGGATTAAGTTAGGGAAAGGGTTTATTTAATACATTTTGTAAAGGTTTTTTAAACATGTTTTATTGATGATAGCTTTGATGTATTGGTTCTGAAGTGACAGAACTGCATGGATGTCACAACCGAAACATTCTTCAAGGGCATCCCTGGCGCTGAACAGAAACCTACCTGCCCAGAGGAAATTACACACTGGCTCCAGTCCATTGAGACCTCGAGCGCGCGACTTAGGAAGAAGGATTAAGTTAGGGAAAGGGTTTATTTAATACATTTTGTAAAGGTTTTTTAAACATGTTTTATTGATGATAGCTTTGATGTATTGGTTCTGAAGTGACAGAACTGCATGGATGTCACAACCGAAACATTCTTCAAGGGCATCCCTGGCGCTGAACAGAAACCTACCTGCCCAGAGGAAATTACACACTGGCTCCAGTCCATTGAGACCTCGAGCGCGCGACTTAGGAAGAAGGATTAAGTTAGGGAAAGGGTTTATTTAATACATTTTGTAAAGGTTTTTTAAACGTGTTTTATTGATGATAGCTTTGATGTACTGGTTCTGAAGTGACAGAACTGCATGGATGTCACAACCGAAATATTCTTCAAGGGCATCCCTGGCGCTGAACAGAAACCTACCTGCCCAGAGGAAATTACACACTGGCTCCAGTCCATTGAGACCTCGAGCGCGCGATTTAGGAAGAAGGATTAAGTTAGGGAAAGGGTTTATTTAATACATTTTGTAAAGGTTTTTTAAACGTGTTTTATTGATGATAGCTTTGATGTACTGGTTCTGAAGTGACAGAACTGCATGGATGTCACAACCGAAACATTCTTCAAGGGCATCCCTGGCGCTGAACAGAAACCTACCTGCCCAGAGGAAATAACACACTGGCTCCAGTCCATTGAGACCTCGAGCGCGCGACTTAGGAAGAAGGATTAAGTTAGGGAAAGGGTTTATTTAATACATTTTGTAAAGGTTTTTTAAACGTGTTTTATTGATGATAGCTTTGATGTACTGGTTCTGAAGTGACAGAACTGCATGGATGTCACAACCGAAATATTCTTCAAGGGCATCCCTGGCGCTGAACAGAAACCTACCTGCCCAGAGGAAATTACACACTGGCTCCAGTCCATTGAGACCTCTAGCGCGCGATTTAGGAAGAAGGATTAAGTTAGGGAAAGGGTTTATTTAATACATTTTGTAAAGGTTTTTTAAACGTGTTTTATTGATGATAGCTTTGATGTACTGGTTCTGAAGTGACAGAACTGCATGGATGTCACAACCGAAATATTCTTCAAGGGCATCCCTGGCGCTGAACAGAAACCTACCTGCCCAGAGGAAATTACACACTGGCTCCAGTCCATTGAGACCTCGAGCGCGCGATTTAGGAAGAAGGATTAAGTTAGGGAAAGGGTTTATTTAATACATTTTGTAAAGGTTTTTTAAACGTGTTTTATTGATGATAGCTTTGATGTACTGGTTCTGAAGTGACAGAACTGCATGGATGTCACAACCGAAACATTCTTCAAGGGCATCCCTGGCGCTGAACAGAAACCTACCTGCCCAGAGGAAATTACACACTGGCTCCAGTCCATTGAGACCTCGAGCGCGCGACTTAGGAAGAAGGATTAAGTTAGGGAAAGGGTTTATTTAATACATTTTGTAAAGTTTCTTGTTTTAATGACGACGTTGTTGATGTACAGGCTCTGAAGCGACAGAACTACATCGATGCCACAGCCGTAACGCTTCAAAGGCATCTCTGGTAGAAACCTACCTGTACGGCTACCATGAGTTTGACATTGTCATTTTTCGCTAACGAGAATCGAGTTTTCTATCTGTGCATCTCTATTGCACTTTGACAGTACGAGCGGGATGCACAGATAGAAAACTCGATACTCGTTAGCGTAAGCCGTCATTGTCAAACTCATGGTCAGCGTACTGACCCGAAGTGATCACGCGCTTTTGTGATTTCTAGCGCTCGGCTGAGTAAAGATTAATTTAGGTCAGGGGTTAAGTATGTAATAAATTTCGTCAAATTTCTTATAAACATGTTTTATTGTAAAACTATCTATATGTGATGTGATGTACCTGCTCTGAAGCGACAGAACCTCTGATGTTGTAGCCGAAACCCTTGACAAGGTCATTTCTGATGCTGAACAATAATCGATTTGCCGATTTTTGATAATTCGACTTTATTCAACATATGATGTGTAGGTAAAGTTTCATAAAAACGTGTAATTATGCGGATCGTACGGGATGTACGATACGATAATCACACACTAGCTGCAGTCCATCTCAAGCGCGTGGCTGAAAGGTTTATTTTATAAAGTTTGAAGGGTCCCGTTATCATTACGTTTCACATAGGATTGCTTTTATCATGTCGGGACAGAAACTCACAACCCAAGCACTTTTCAGGGGTCACGAAGTCACGAAGTATACCTAATAAGTCCGTAAATCGAAGAATGCATGTTGTTATCTTTATCGGAAGTACACAGCAGAAGTAGCTACACAAAATAACACGCTCAAAATGATATAGACAGTCCTTTTTATCCTCTTGACATTAGAGTCGTGTGTAGGTAATTTTGAGCACTTGACCCGCTACTTTTGCCGCTGACTGTGCCAACGCTAACAACAGGTATTTTTTAACCAATCCATCCCATTCAATAAAAAAACAGTTTCCAATCCAATACCGGCCCGTCTGACAAACTTCCCACCAAAACACATCACATCGCGACCGCTTTCGAAACATCTCAGTGTTTTAGTAGAAACTTTGTTATTTTAAAATGACTAAAACAAAATAAATACATCTAATTAAAAAGCCAGCCGGCACCACAAATGGTGAAAAGTACAAAATAACAGAAGGTATCGCATTTCACCGCCACACCACTCCGGCGACGCGGGTTGGATTACTGTTTACACAACCTGCACATCATGAGCACGGATTTAGGGATCTAGAACAACACTCTAACAAACCAAACTAGCCTTTAAGGCCTCGCAACTAAGGGTGATAATGGTGAATCAAAGCTAAAATCGCGAGGTGAATCCCCTTACTGACAAAATAGTGATGAATTTCGTTATAAATTTCAAAACAGAGTAAGTGCTTCAATTAGACAAGCAAAAACGGATTCAGTGAAAATAACAATAAAGTTCTAATTTCCACTAGTTTATAAATGTCGAAGTAGTGTCGGGAATGAAAAATCGCTAGTCTAATGTTGTGTGTAAACATTGGGTTTGGGTAAATTAACTTTATCATTAGTGTATCAGGTGCCATCAGCTCACTGAAATAATGAAAATAGGTCCCTTCGATTTATTATGCGGGGGGTGACTATTACATTAGTAGGTACTTACACCAAGAATTTCTAGTGTCATGGTGGCAATAGTAGTTATAAACATGGTGACATAAATATTTCTAATTATATTCCTATTTAGGTACCGCTCTATCGACAACACAGCTAACTGACCATCGGTGCACCTTAACTGCATTGTAATAAGGTTCTATATAAACACAGGATGGTCAGTTAACAGTGTTGTCGTTTGTACAAGCATAGGTACCATGCCACATAAACACAGAATATATACATGTTTCTTACTTACGTATACCTACAGAACTTCCAATGTCTAACAAAGTCGATGTTTGACACTCATATAGAGAAATCAAATGATAGTTACGTTGCTCTTTTGTTTAATTAAGGTCGTCCCGTTAGCGCGTCATCGATGTGGTCGTGCCAGGTGAATCGTCTGCTCGGAGGTGCGCGAGAGCAGAGTTACGCCAAAGCGGCCAGTGGGCAGGGCTGACTATACCAATCATGCATGGTATCCGCCTCTCTCTATCAAGTCGCGACAGAAAGTGACACATTCTTTACCTTCTGCTTGTCACCTAACCGATAAAAGCAATCATCACAGCTTCGCTGCTGAGTTAGGAACAGAAGCAGTTTAATAATTATTATATAGCATTCCTCACGCACACACACGTTGCATGCGGGTGGCGCAGGACCGATCTCTTTGGCACGGTTTGGGGGAGGCCTATGTCCGGACATTGCAACATATCAGCCGAAACTCCTCCGGACGTATTTCGGCTGATATGAATATGATGATGACGATTCCTTTCGCTCACGCACATTGCACGTAGAACCGATGGCCGTTAGGGCGGAAAGGTTTTCGAGTTGCGCGGCGTGGATAAAACCCCTATAAGGTGGGCTGATGATCTGGTAAGGTGGATGTCACGCTGCCGCCGGACGGAGATGCGGAGCTCGTTGTATGCAAGTACCTCGGTTTGTATATAAATTCCGGGTAGTACGACACACTGCCCCGCTCCTCCGTCCGGCGAAATTTGTATGCAGCTCCGCACCTCCGCCCGGAGATGCGGCGCAGTGTGACATCCGCCTAAGGGTCGCGGGAGTCCGCTGGATACGAGTGGCTTAGAACCGTTCATTAGAGAGCGCTCTTTGGGGGAGGCCTATGTCCAGGCCTATGGACGTCTTTCTGCTGGTATGATAATGATTCCTCCCGCACTAACGTACAGATTAATCAGGGATGAATGATTTACGTCTAACGGTGTATTCAGGTCATTAGTTAACAGCCGTTCTACAGCACGTTCCATGCTGGTAACAATTTCAATGTTTACAAAATCAGTGCTATCAAGGTGGTCGACGAGCATTCTTTGATGTCTATGCCTACGTCGCCACAACTATAATGTCGATTAAAAAGTTTCGGGCGCAATGCCTGTGAACTTGTGAAGTAGCTGGAGTCTCCGCGGTCATTATTATTATTAGTTCGTCTGCGGCACCCGGTGGCGACCACACACGCGATGTGTGGACGGACGGAAGGATCTTGATACGTTCATAGTTTTCTTTCATTTCTAGTGAATGGCATTGTATTGTCTTTTTGACTGGACTGTAAGTTAAACAACAACAACAAACAACAAATACTCTTTATTGCACCAGGACAAGAGAGAAACATCTTACAAAAAATTTTGCTTAATAAATAATGGTCACAACAGGCGGTCTTATCGCTTTAAAGCGATCTCTTCCAGACAACCTTTGTATAGCAGGAAACATTTAAATTAGAAAAGTTAAAGTGTGTTTCTTTAGGGTAACGTACCCAAAGGTTAAAAACGGGACCCTATTACTAAGGCGGAACCTGTACGTCCGTCGGTCCGTCTGTCACCAGGCTGTATTATCTCATGAACCGTGATAGTAAGACAGTTGAAATTTACACAGACGATGTATTTCTGTTGCCGCTATAACAACAAATAGAAAAAAAAATTAAGGGGGCTTCCGTTCAACAAACGTGATTTTATTGCTGTTTTATAGATAATGGTACGGAACCCATCGTGCGCGAGTCCGACTCGCACTTGGTCGGTTTTTTTATAAATAATTAAATTTGGTTTTAGTATAGCTAATCTCTATACTTATAGGTAAACCTATATGCGACACAACATAAAAAAGGGCAATAATTAGTATAGGTACGATCGTAAGTTTCAGGTTCGTTCTACATTTTTAGGGGAGAGTTCAACCTCAGCCTACCTATAGCTACCTAGTATTGGATTTAAATTAAGTCGCTTACCATCAGGTGATTCGACTGCTCGTTTGCCTCCTATATAATAATAATAATAAAAAAAGTATCTTTTGATTGCGTAGATAAAATACACATCAAATGAAAATAGCTTTTTCTTGGCCTATGAATATTTCAAGCCAATATTTTTTTGTGTAACGATCAAGTTTGTTTAGGACACGTCTAATTATCAGCGGCGCTAACCGCCTGAGTCTTGTCGCAAAACCAAAACAAAATATCCATTAGCTCTTTAGTGGGCCGCTCCGGATCTATGTACCTATTTTTATTTTATTCAATGTAGATAATTTGTTACTATATTTGTAACTACTTGTACTGTGCTCGCGCCTCCGTTCGCGTGGGATTTAAGAGGAAACACTAAGGTCAAGATAATTGAGAAATAGGTATTTGTAAAATGTATTGCTGTCGCGCCAACCTCAAGCCTCCCCCCGCAGAGCGCGATAGAGACAACTGCAGCTTGGACCGAAAATACCTATTAAAAGTACACAAAATCAACGTTTCGTAGTCCCCTGATTTCTCCTCCAAAATTTGACCTATTTAACTATTCTTTTCATACAAAACCAAAGAAAGGCTTTGGCCGTGATCCTATGTTTTCCTTTTTTTTACTAATCTAGTCAAAATTGTTTTCTGGATGTTTGAACACAGCGAAAAATCTGGCTTTTTTTTAGGTTTTTAAGGTTAATATCTCTTTTAAGAATAAATTTATTCAAAAAAGGAAAACATAGGAACATGTCAATAGTAGCCATAGATTTATGGAAAAAAAATTGCTCTACTGCCATAATCCAGGGAGAAAACAGGGGACTACGTTTCTATGGAAAAACGGCCGTTGTGTTTCCTCTTAATAATTGTGATGGTTTAAAATGACTATTAAAAAATAGTCTTATCTATTTATGTTGGTAGAGTACCTACTTATTCTGATGTGCCTAGAAGTTGTCGTGAGTGATTTACCTACTCACCTTATCATAGCCCAAGGCCAAGCCAAGCCCAAGGCCCCCAGAGAGGTTTATCCAGAACCATATCTGTAACTAAAAACATATCTGTAAAAAAATTACTTCGCAGTAATAGTGAGAATTAGGTACTCACCTAGAGCGGTAATCCAGATATAAGTAAATGGTAAACATTACGTAGATTGGAAAGTAATTTCTGGATACTGTCCTCGTTCAGTCATTTATAGTGAACTTAAACAAAATACGGAACAAATGCTAAAGTAAGCCAATTTGTAATCGAACAAATTGGTTCTCATAAATTTCCTTTGATCACAATAATGAAAACGTTGTAAGTACCTACTAAATAGCTGTAATTGTGAGTCATTCAAAAAGTTACAGGCACTGCAAGTGTAGACAAGTTGCCCGCGTGGCTCCGCCCGCGTATAACAGTGCAGCACTTCTATCATGCGACGGCCGCGACATACTCTCGATTTTTCTCGCACTATTATATCTCTTGTGTTCTAATAAGAAAGAGACGGATAGTGCGAGAAAATTCGAGAGAGCTCGCGCGCCGTCGCATGATAGCCGTGCACTGCAGACCCCGTATCATGGTCGGCCTTATCACACGATAAGTGACAAGATAGAGCGTCCGTCACTGGCTGACACCGTTCGATACAACGAGACGACGCTCTTATCTTGTCACTTATCGCGTGATAAGGGCGACCATGATACGCGGCCAGGTGGAGTTGCATGTTGAAATAAAGGCTATATTTAATACTGTAGGTTAATTTACAGGCTAAATAGTTCCGGACATTACCTCCTACATACTTACAACAACCTTCCAATTTTATAGACTTATCCTCTTTATAAGTAGTTATTAGATAATTTTAATTAGATAGTATGGAGCAGTTATGTATCAGAATCATACTCATACTCATACTCATTTATTTGTTAAACCAATTTACATGTCGAGAGAAATTATACTCACTATATAAATTAATTATAGAAATTACATTGTTCAAATACATAATTAAAATAACATTATCCGTCACCCCCATAGGTAATGTTAATGTTGCGCCTTAAGGATTTTTGTTTGTTAGTCTTTTGTAAGTATCTTGTGGCAGTAAGTCCGCCATTTGCACGTGTAATAAGTTTTAAATAAATGTTTACGAAGGGACCATTTTATATTAGAAGACTCCACAAAGATAAGTACCTAGTATTAACGGATTTTGAATAACGTTGAACATATAATGAAGCGAATCAATTACCAAGCCATTGGGAATTACCGACATCTAAATAAGTAAATAAGAACAATTACGGGCGGTGAAAAGACCTGAAAATTTCAGTTGGGTTCCTTTACAACTTTACCTATACCTATTTTTTTTTCTTTTTTTTAGGCAACAAACAGTCAAATATAAAAGTAAAGTTTTACATAATGTTAAATAAGAGACCTTGAGTACCATATCCTAAAATTACATAAACAATAAGATCCTAAAAGCAATTGGTCCTGCGATTGCAGAACCACTTGCCGCGATCTTCAATCAGAGCATTGAGAGTGGTATTTTCCCTAAAGCCTGGAAAGCTGCAGCTGTTGTACCGATTCACAAGGGCAATGCCAGTAATTACCGGCCAATTTCTCTCCTGGGGTCCCTCTCAAAGCTTTTAGAACGTATAGTTAATAAATAACCTATCTGGAATCCAATTTTCTATTATCGAACCGTCAGCTCGGCTTCCGTAAGGGAATATCAACAGAAAATGCAGTTACTCTACTTACAAACACTATTTCCACCCATTTGGATGAGGGGCGGGCCTGTGTTGGAGTCTTTTTGGATCTAGCGAAGGGCTTCGACACAGTCTCCATCCCCATCCTGAAGAAAAAACTTGAATCGTATGGCATTAGAGGAATTACGCTCAAATGGCACACCAGTTATCTGACGGATGGACGTCAATGCGTCAAAATTGGTGACCATCTTAGTGACATGTCTGTATCTTTCGGCGTACCACAAGGCAGCATTCTAGGACCTACCCTTTTTCTTTTGTATACAGGGCGTCCCAAACTTATGGGACATGAAGGGGAAGTACCTTAAATATCGTAGATAGTGAATTTTGCTCAAAGAAGACTTTATGTTATTTTTAAAAGTTAGTAATTCTGCATTCATAGATTTTCTAAAAATTACTTGCTTCGTCTGGGAATCGAACCGACCAAAATGTGAAAAAAAATCACCCTTTTTTATGATGCCAATCGAAAGAACTGCTAAAAAATAATAACTCAGCTTAAGTAACATAGTATTTTAAAATAAAGGAACAACGTGAAATTAATCATTTTAATCAAATAAAAAACATACATGAAACTGCCGTAGTCAATTAAGTAGGTATTTTTTTGTAAATTAATTAATTAAATGCTCAAAATGTGATCCCTCTTGTCTTACGCAAATCGCCAATCTATTTTATTAGATGGCCGGCCAGATCCCCGGACCTCACACCATTAGATTTCTTCTTTTGGGGATACGTGAAAGATATGCTATACAAAAAGCGATACGAGAACGTAGGCGAGTTGCAAACAGAATTGTGCCATATCACATCGAGTGTTCACCATAAAATGATTAGAAAATCAACAGGCAGCGGGCTTATTAAAAGATTGGCGATTTGCGTAAGACAAGAGGGATCACATTTTGAGCATTTAATTAATTAATTTACAAAAAAATACCTACTTAATTGACTACGGCAGTTTCATGTATGTTTTTTATTTCATTAAAATGATTAATTTCACGTTGTTTCTTTATTTTAAAATACTATGTTACTTAAGCTGAGTTATTATTTTTTAGCTGTTCTTTCGATTGGCATCATAAAAAAGGGTGATTTTTTTTTCACATTTTAGTCGGTTCGATTCCCAGACGAAGCAAGTAATTTTTAGAAAATCTATGAATGCAGAATTACTAACTTTTAAAAATAACATAAAGTCTTCTTTGAGCAAAATTCACTATCTACGATATTTAAGGTACTTCCCCTTCATGTCCCATAAGTTTGGGACGCCCTGTATAAATGACATAACATTTATCCCTAAACAGAATGCCGAAGTCTTGTGTTATGCCGACGATACGGCTATCGTTTTCCTCGGACAATCTTGGAATCATGTATACGATCGTGTAGAGCATCGAATCGCGCTGGTGTCTCGGTGGCTGAGGCAGAATCTTTTAACTCTAAACACAACAAAAACTAGGTTTCTCTGTTTCCATAAGACTTCTGCTTCAGCTGCAGGACTCGGGCGGGATCTTAAGTTCCACAGTAGTAACTGTACTGAAACCTCAGCCCAGAATTGCTCCTGTAACAACATGACCAGATCCAGTACAGTCAAATATCTTGGGATTATTATTGATGAAAAATTGAGTTTCAGAGAACACGTGACTGCTGTTTCTGGTCGTGTCAGAAAATTGATACATACTATGAAAATGCTCCGGGAGTCAGCTGATCACAGCACATTAAAAACTATTTACTTAGCCCTTGGACAATCAATAACAAATTACTGTATTCTTGCCTGGGGAGGAGCAGTCACCGCCACCCTTCTAAAATTAGAAAGAACACAAAGAGCGGTCCTGAAGGTAGCTCTGAAAAAACCAATTAGATACCCTACGAACGATTTATATCGCGACGCAAAGGTGCTCAGCGTCCGGAAACTATACTTGATTCGGGTGGCAACACATGTACACAAATCAGTTTTAAATTTACCCGATTACAATAACTTACTTCAAAACCGTATTATAAATTATATTAATTTCTGTTACCGCTGTTAAAACCTCATTTGCTCGTCGTTTCGCATTTTTCTTATACCCCAGGATATACAATCGTTTAGTCAGCCTATATAAATTTCATGAACACTCCGTCAGCGAGGCAAAGAACATAATATCAAAACACCTTATGCACTTATCATATATAGAGATAGACAATTTTATAAGGATACCGTATTGACATACATACTCGCATACATAAAACACACACATATACAAATACACTCTCACACACACACACACACACAATACACTTATTTTAGAATATGTTTATTTTGTTTTAATACCATAGTTAAGTTACTAATGTTTTATTTTGTTTTAAAATGAGCGCACTGTTTACATAGTACTTAAATTATTTACATTGTTGCCAGTAGCCTTTAAAATATATTAAGTTAACCGTATTATTGTAGTACCTATACTTATCCCCCACGGGACAGGCAATGCCTAGTGTGGGGGTCAGCATAACTGTAATTGACTATGTTTTTAAGAAATAAACTATTTGTATTTTTTGTATTTGTATTTGTAATGTACTACTCTTATGTAAATTAGTCAAATTAGAATATAATAGAATAGAAAAGAATAACATTTATTAATGACAACAACACATATACATGACCATAAATCAACATACAAAAGAAAAACAACATTCCCACGAAACGGTTCCATCTCAGCGATGGCCAAATACGAAAAATGCCAGAGCAAAAATTGTTATCTAAGTACCTACTTAGTACTGTAGTTACTTACTATTGTGCCTACCTAGGTACACGTAGTTTATTTTGAATGAGTACAATATTCGCACATTTCCTCCAATTTTATTCCATCGAGTAATAACACATGGGAGATTTTCGTTACTCAGTGGGATACCCAGTACAAAATTCTTAGGTGCACATTAATTTAATGTATTTACAGAATCTCAAGCTTTCGACCTAGGTACCCACTTTTATACAATTATGATAAAAATTATAATCAGCCCATTTATGAAACAAACTAAGAATAGGTAAAGTAAAAAAATATAAAAATTTACTTAATTTACAGGTACTTTAGAGGTACTTGTTGAACCTTGACATTTTAGCATTATTACTATTCAATAGTTTGGTCAATATTATGCTACGTACTTACCTACTTGACGGTTAAGCTCGTAAGTGTGTCGTGGAATGTTTACCGGTAATTGCGATAAGTATAACTTACGACTACTATTTATGAGTTTGTCATACTCATTCTCATGCATTCAACAAAGACGACTGCAACAAAGAAAGCAGCCACAAGACCGTATACGTTCATATATGCGCATATATGTTTACACGCATATATGCGTGTAAATTGTATTAATTATCAACTCAGGATGATACTACCACCAAGTATATTACTTCCCATTGAAATATTACTCAACATATTAATAGACAAGTATTTGAAGACATCTTTCTGCTTAACATTTGTCACGCAGGCAGAAATCATGTTCAACCTACACCCAAATATGACTTTTATGAGTATACAGCCCAGTGGTTCTGATCTCGTGGAACAAATCTTGATTGCATCGGAAAAAGCTTGTTCTGATTACATTATACAAATGAACGAACCTGAAAAGTTTATGAAAGCTTTTGAAAAGGTTAATCACTTAGGGAACGTAAGGAAAAGCGACAGGAAACTCATATTCTTGCCGTTACAAAACGAATTTTACAATACAAGTGTACTTACCGATATTTTGTCGTTAAAGGAAACTAGTTTTGTTGCTAATATCTTGTTAATAACTACTACGCAAAGCTCAGACAACTGTAAGGCATATGATATGATAACTCATACATTTGCCGGTTCCGATGAACACCTACAGAAGCCCTTATACTTGGATCGTTGGGATTCTTGTACCGGCCAGTTTGAGAGAGGGGCGAATTTGTTCCCTCATGACATGTCCAATTTACATGGCAAGACGGTCAAAGTTGCAGCATTTACGTATAAACCCTATGTATTATTAGATCTTGATTTATCTGTGACCCCATTAGGCCGCGATGGCATGGACGTAAGATTCATAGAGGAATTTTGCAGGTAAATAAAAGACGTTTTGGTATGGCGGCTATCATGATGTAATGAGATTCGAATTCGTTTTTCTTTAAAGTGCTAAGTATAGCTACTTGTGTCTGTTTCAGGTGGATAAATTGTACCGTAGAAATTGTAAGACAAGTCGACGGATACATGTGGGGAGAGATTTATGAGAACAACACAGGTATAGGTCTCGTCGGAACACTGATAGAAGATAGAGCCGAAATTGGAATTAGTAAGATATTCTTATTTACTTTCATTCAATCATTCTAAGTTCTATCTTTTGGCAATTAACACATTTTCAGTTCATATAACTTTTTACAAAAAGTTATATATTTTTTATTATCTGCCTAACTTCTCGCAAAACTCTTTTTCTTGTTAGAAAGAAAAAGAGTTTTGCGAGCTTCTGATTGAACATTATGGTATGCTAGTCTCAGGAACCTATATTCAATATTTTGGTGTAATCTATTATAGGATGTGAAGTGCAAATAATACCACATATAAGGATGATTCAGTCCCGTGCCCGTTCAGAGTTCGGCCCGAGCCCGACCGGCGCTTGTTAATCGAGTTTTCCGTACATTTGCCCATGCGTCGATCGTCAAAATCGTGTGGGAAACCGAATGGCATTGAACCCGATTCTACAGTGGCCTCTAAACTTCCTCATTTTATTTAGGTGTCGCTAAAACACTGCTATTCTATGAGCAGCTGGCATAATCAAATGACAGCGCTAATTTGAATCTGACGTTTCTTATTTTAGGCGGTCTATACAACTTACTTAGCTGCCTAAATGCTATTCTAAATATGTCGTTTTTAATCTGCCGCCTAAATTATGTCAAAAATTAAACAATTTAGTTGTAGACTAGTTAAGCCATGTGCACGTAGAATCGAGTCCAGTAATTAAAATGCAAAACATATTAATATGTCAAAACTTTATTTAGTCGCGTCCAATGTTCCGGCGTCAGCCCGGAGACGGCACGGGCACGGGACGGTGTAATGCGAGCGTGAGGTGTAGTGCGATCCTGCAGAAAATCCTCATTAATACCTAATCATTTAAATTTAATTTCAGCATCTCTCTATTCTTGGTACGAAGAGTACAGAGCGTTAGACTTTTCAGCTCCAATTATAAGAACTGCTGTCACTTGTATTACCCCAGCACCTAGGCAAGTAAACCTAATATGCCAGAGACATTTGAACTGTAAAGTACCGAGTGATATGTAGTTTGCGGTTAAAATGGCCTTGGTTTCAACTGGCTCGAGCTACGGTAGCCTAGTGATTCAGGCATGCGGCTGTCAAGCGGCGGTCGTGGGTTCGAATCCCGGCACGTACCAATGAGTTTTTCGGAACTTATGTACAGAATATTTACCGTTAGCTTTTCGGTGAAGGAAAACGTCGTGTGGAAACCGGTCTCATGCCAATAAGGTCTAGTTTTCCCTCTGGGTTGGAAGGTCAGATTGCAGTCGCTTTCGTAAAACTAGTGCCTATGCCAAATCTTGGGATTAGGTGTTAAAGCGGACCTCGGGCTCCTTTAGGGGCACAATCGGGAATAACGCTAGGAGGATGATGTTTCAACCGGCTCCAGAGGAGTAATCACGTAACGTTCCGAACGCGCGTTAGGATAATTTAACTGACATTTTTCCATCCAAAAAGTATAGATCTACCTGACGCGCGTACAGTCAGCATCATATAGTTAGTAGCAGCTAAAGTAGCCAAATATATCGTAACACATCCTTACTCCCATAGTAATAAAGACGTGTTGCGATGTTTTTGACTACTTTGGCTGCTACCAACTATGTGATGCTGACAGTACAATGCGTTACGTGATCGACCTGAGGGGCTAAAATGTATATTCTTTCTCCTCTGAAAACGAACTAACCGTTCTTCTAAGGCCGCAGTCTGGACGCTATTAGCGGACAGCGAGCTGACGAGCAGCAGTTCATACATTTCCTCGACTTCAATATATGAACGCCGGCACTTGTAGCCCCGCTGCCTGCTGGAATTCAGAATGCGGCCCAAGAAACAATAAAAAATACGCAATCCTCGATACAAAAGTGTGACTCATACTCGACTGGCTTTTTAATTTTTAGGGTTTTGTCAAGCTGGGATTTGCCGTTGGTGCCATTCTCGTGGCTGATGTGGATTTTCTTGATAGTCACCTTCTTCTTTGCCTCATTTGCTCTATTTTTAGCGCAGCGGTCTGCCGAGAACATTTTCTTCTCCACATTTGGGACTATGATCGGGCAAGTTAGTAGAGAAATGTTTGCAAGAAGTCTTAAACTGCTAGAACAGTCCATTTGCAGATATGAACACATTCACTGCCAAGAATCGCTACGCTTCTACCGCTTAGTAGCGGAAAGCGCCTACTGTGTAAGCACCGGATAGCCGGGTTCCTTGCAGTGAATGTGTTTAAGGTAGCTATGAATACGCAGGTAATGGAAAACCCTAGTCACAGGCAGCTTGAGCTATAGCACTGTAAGCGTTTCCAAGGGAGGCATGTGGTAGAAAGAAAGTTCATCTTTATTTCGGAGATTGATATTAAAGAGCTTCTATGATTGGACAATCCACTATTACATTAAAATAGGAGTGGGTTAAAACCTTCTAGACCGTGGGCCCACTCCCAATACATCTACGTCACATGACAACATGATAAAATGCGTGGTTTTAAGTTATCCATAAAAAAAAGCTTGAGCTATTAAAAAGAGCTGGTATTTCCATTGGTGGCGATCCAATGCTCGCGGGCTTGTATGCGAACCGATCGTTTTGCGCGACAAGGATTTTGTTAATTGCTCTTTAGAGTCCAGAGGACAAAGGAAACTCTTGGCGCATCCGCAGCATCACTGGCTGGATGCTGGTGACGGGCCTAGTCTTAGACAACGCCTACAGCGGCGGCCTAGCTTCCAGCTTCACGGTCCCCAAGTACGAAGCATCCATAGACACGGTGCGGGATTTAGTGGACAGGAAAATGGAGTGGGGCGCTCCTTCTGATGCTTGGTTATATTCTATGATCCTGTCGGAAGAGGTAGGTACTTACCAACTATTTTGATTTGATTTAAAGGTTGTGAGTGGCTCACGGCAGCGCAGCCTACCTACAAATGCAGACACATTGTTCGATACGCGGGTAGCGTAGCGTGTGGCGCTGTGGGAGCACATTATACATTTATATTTAAGTAATTTTTTTTTTATAAATCCGAAGAGAATAAAATAAAACGCAGCTGAGCCTTGTGTTTCAGCGGCTTAATTTATGGATTTTGCAGCATTATTAAGTATGATTTACAGTACAACGTTTCGTGCCCGTTGCGTGCGTGTCCGGCCCGACGCCGCACCGGAACGTCCAGAACATGCACTGATTATTTTCTAGCAAACTTTGCGCAAGATTGAGAAATTATCACCCGTAGGAGTAAAGTATATTTGGCTAATAGGAATGCAGCTCCAGGATGAATGAAAGTATAATATATATATTAATCTATTTACTCAGCTTGAGCTATCTATAATATGGAAGTATAATATTTCACTCTTAAAAATAATTCCACATTCATTGTACCTGTTATTTTTTCAGCCTGTAGTCAAAAGTTTAATAAGCCAATTTAAAACTTATCCACCGGAAACTTTGACGCAGAAGAGTTTCACACGGAGTTTAGCGTTTAGCATTGAACGCCTTCCAGCAGGTAACTAAGTCCCTTCGTAGGGGGTCGTCGATCTCAGGTTTAGCTACCTACCTCTCAAGGCTACTCTACCTCAGATATTATCTACATAGACGATTATTTTACATGTCAGGTATAAAGTAATAAATGGTCATTTCCATTATTATTATAACATAACACAACATTTCTTAAAAGTTCATAAACATTGTAAAAGTCAGTACATTGTAGCACAAAATGCGCGGCACCAATGAGACTTTTATATGTCTTTCCTGCTTGACTTGATAGGATCCTTCGCAATTGGCGAATACATAACTAAGGAAGCGGCGATGAACCTCCAGATAATGCTGGAGGACATGTACTACGAACAGTGCGTGGTGATGACGAGGAAGAGCTCTCCATACACCGCCAAGCTCAGCGAGCTGGTTGGCCGGCTTCACCAGTCCGGACTCCTGCTTTCCTGGGAGACACAGGTTAGAGACCTGTATATCATATGGTCCATATGATAATCGATATTAACGATTTTCATTTTCATCGCTAGGAACTCGTGTTGGAAACCTGAAAGCTAGTCCACTCTGTCCAGCAAATTTACTTGTCAACCCAGCAATGTACATCGAATTGTCATTGACAGGTGGCATGTGTCACATTGGTGTACTAAGGGCCGGTGGAAAAGCTGCCTAAACTACAGTCCGACCGCTTCACTCAGTCCTCGCCTAGGCGGCTTGCGGGCGCCGGGCTTCACCTCCCGCACGGCGCCCGCTCCCCCGTTATACCCGCCGCGCGCCGCGCCGGTGAGGACGGAAAACGGTCGGAATATAGTAACATTTTGAAAAGACTGCTGAGAGCTCACTTTGTTATAATTTGAGGCCTAGAATTATAATAGCTCGTGTTTCGCTTCCTCTAAATATATTCTATTATAAATAAATAAAATGATAATAAAGTTACACTAAATTTATGTTCCAGATCGCCTTAAAATATTTAGATTTCAAAGTACAACTAGAAGTCAGATTATCAAGAGCAAAGAAAGAAATAGACGGGGTAGAGCCGTTAAACATGAAGCAACTTTTGGTGTGTATTTATGTATTTTTTTCAAGTTACTGGGTGTTAGAAATCACTACAAGTTTTACGATTGTTGCATTCTAATTCGTATTAGTCTGCATCTTCTGCTTTTTACCATACTGCCTCATAAAAGGGGTTTTTTCGAGCGTATGTACTTATTTATGTCATGTCAATTTCACCGACTACACTCCAAACGGCTTCATGGATTTTGACATACCAATGAAGTATGAGAGTGTCGTTGGATTCCTTCCAATTGTGGGCGTGACATAAGCTATAATATGCGTATACCTAATAATTGACTTTTAAAACTAAGTTTTAACCGACTTCAATTTAGTACTCCGCCAAGCCACGAGAACATTTCTATACTTCTTTTCCAATTTACCACATGAACTGATTTCCAAAAGCAAATGCGTTGATTATTACAGAATAAAACCCAATCGCTGTGTGTGGGCCGATAATATTTGAGGACTTCCGTCGATTCCACAAGGATCACCTTTGGCACTTCATTAGTTGCTATTTCAACGGAATCTTATCAGAATCTGTGACGTACTTTTGTACTTTTAGGTACATAATTGAGGAATTCCATAAGTCATCTGTGGTCATCAACATCAATTCCACTCCATCAAATTTATTATTTCCGGGTGTACAGAAGGATACACGAGTTATACCTAATAGAAAATACCAAAATCACTACACGCGTGCCCATATAATTGAGGAGTTCCCTCAATTCCTTCCAATGGATCCCATCATCCAACTGAATTTTTGAAAAAAAATGGGACAAACCTGGAAGCATTTGCTTACAAACAAAAAAAAACTACAAATCGGCTGATCAATGACGGAGTTCTGAGGTAAAAACGTTAAAAATAAATGAAAAAAAAATATTTTTTTTTTAAGCCGGTTAAATATATTCCGCGGCTCAATTTATTAGGCAGAAAAATACTTACCATAAGTAGTAGCGGTGTCTTTAATATTAATTAGCTATTAATAGTAAATACACGAGTTATATCAGAAAATACCAAAATCACTACACGCGTGCCTAATATAATTGAGGACTTCCCTCAATTCCTCACGGATTCCATCCCCTCCCATCATCCAACTGGATTTTTGGAAAAAATGGGACAAACCTGGAAGCATATACTTACAACGAAAAAAAAAACGAATTGGCTCATCAATGACGGAGTTCTGAGGTAACAAACATTGAAACAAAAAAACCGAATTGAGATCCTCCTTTTTTTTGAAGTTGGTTAAAAAAGCAGTTATGTTTCTTGGAAACACTTTAACTTGTAAAATATAAAGTAGAAAATAACAAAAAAAATATATCTTGACACCGTTTCTAATTGACAAGGTTATGTTTTAAAATATTCAATAAAAACCTTAGGGTAGGTTTGTTTAATAGAAAATATACCTAAACTTGCTTTTCAGGGTATCTACATCCTTTACTTCGGGGGGTTGGTTATATCGCTTATCGTTTTAATTGCGGAACTGCTCATTCAACACGGTAAAGCTTTAATAATAATATAAGAACAATTATATTATATTAAATGAATAAAGTGAATAATAATGTGTGTTATTTTACCCTTCTCCATAACATCTTGCCCGAACTACCCCCACGGGGCAGTCTATGTTATATACAAATAATGAATGAGTAAACGTATAGTAAATATTTACTTAGGTCTATATAGAGACCTCGGCAGAGAGTACAACTTTGTACCCTTTGGCGTAGAGACCCTTGGTCCGTCGGATCACAGTGCGCATAAGTTATTTGCGGAAATCGCCAAACGTCTGGTTGGTGTAACTGGTGACCTATAAGAGCTGGCGATGGCGGCTATCTCGCACAACGCATCAGCATATGCAATATGAACCGGACACTGGTTTAGGATTATGCTGAGGTGTCAGACACCTAAAGGATGCTTTTGTGTTTATTGCACTGTGACTGTGAAGAATGACGAATGCGGCAAACTGCTGTTGTTAAGAGATGCGAGGAGAACCAATCACTTTTAAGTGAAGCTTAGCATACTTCGTTCTTTAGTTTCTTCGTAAGTCAGTGCTAAGTTCTATTTTCGATACCTATCGGTAATCAAGGTACGTCCTAGAGCCCGTCACTGATCCAATACTTTATACTTGACACTTACAATCTTATGTCAAAACAATAGAGCTGAACAGTACTAAGGTATCGAGCATTAGGACGTTTACCTTAATTGACGCGTGCTGTATATTGCTCTTTTTATCAACAAGAGAATGCCAGTAGACAGGGCGGTGAAGAGAATAGACCGGTTGGTCAGTCTAGATATCGTTGGAAGGACGAGGTAGAGAAAGACCTTCGCGCCATGCACGCAGAAAACTGGGAAGAGATCGCATAGGATAGTGCGCG
Source organism: Epinotia bilunana (assembly GCA_947049275.1). NCBI lineage: Eukaryota > Metazoa > Arthropoda > Insecta > Lepidoptera > Tortricidae > Epinotia > Epinotia bilunana. The sequence continues at coordinate 23,431,830 of OX346259.1, read as the reverse complement.
CGCTGCGCCAACTGGTATCGGAGGCTAACATCCGCTTCGGGTCGCTGAGCCAGCGGCGTTAGTAAGTATGTATTTCTATCATCGGATTTCCAAATGAAGTCATGATCATAATTAGTTTAGAACATTGCTATACTTACGAATAACTTTGCGTCTGCCAAGAAGTACGGGGCACGGTGGCCGGCATGGGGAATGTGACGGTGACTATGGGCACTAGCACCCTGGCTGAACTAAGCTCATAAATATTCATTTTTGGGGTTCCATACTCAGAAATGCAAGTGAAGGTTCAAGTTAAAATTAACAGATAGGTAACTAGCGTATAAAAATGGATTCTATAACGTAACAAACCATTTGACAAATATATAAATGTTTCTTTTGTCGCCGAGAAATAATAACCAATAGAAATAACAATGGAATTACGCTACGTACCGTCAACGTTAAAGAGATAAGTATGGTCCGCCGTAGCGCGTAGCAGCATTTTTCCGTTTTGTAGCGGAAATCACACCTACAAGCATGACTCATATGTGAGTCATTGGCCTTGAATGGCTGCTATGGACTACGGCGTAGCGCTACGAGCATTGCGAGACGGTGGATTAGTTAACACATTCACTGCCAAGAATCGCTTCGCTGTATGCTCGTAGCCGATCCCGCGGTTTTCCCCATGTAGCGGCAAGCTATTACGGCCGTTAAGCTGATTTCTTTTCGCGCAACTTCGGTGGAGGTAAGTGCCATACAAATTTCAATTCTCGCCCCGCCTCGTCTCGCCCCTCCGATGGAAAATCAGCTTTAGGCGGGCCGAGTGGAAGTGTTAAACGTAAGACATTCACGGCCCTCGATTTTGTAACGCTATACACGCGTAGACGATAGTCCGACCATCCAGTCGTGGCAGAAGAATATAAAAAAAAAAAGCGAAAGCTGGCAAGGCAGACTGGAGCGTCTTGCGGTGGCGGTCAATAGTAAATTTGACAGCTATTGACAAGTTTACTATTGTCCGCCGCGGCCAGCCCAGTGTGATGCAGGCTTTATAGGTACACACAGCTAGCTTATTCTATAGATACAATTGTTACCAATTTGTCACGACGCGCTGTTCAAAAGCTGAATCGTAGAAATAATAGATATAGCATCCATAGTATGCCTGCCTGTCTATCTATACGTACTATGTTTGGTGAGCAATAAAGAATATTTGTATTGTATTTGTATTGTATTGTATGCGAGTCCGACTCGCACTTACCCAACTTTATCCATCAACGATTAAATAATAGCAGGTTCTGGTCGCAACGTAATATTCCTTTAATATTAAACCAGTCAAATTATTATAATCAACATTTAAATACTTAATCCAAACGAACGACTGAAATAAGGCCATTACCATTATTCGTCAAACTGCTTCAAATAAATGTAATTTCCTTTGATGGTCCAGTCTCGTGTAAACATTGCGAGTACCGAATGGCTATAATTTTCTGAGCACATAGCATAATAACATAATGAAATAGTCCTATACGTCGTCGTTAAAAAATACATCGCTCAAAATAAGAAAGAACACACGGACTCCAATGACAGGGTTAGTCGTCATTGGAGTCCGAATTGGGTTCCTTAACACATTCATTGCCCAGAATCGCTACGCGCTACGCTCGTAGCCGATCCCGTGGTTTTCCTCGTATGTAGCGGAAAGCGCCTACGGCGGTCTGACGCATGTGTGTCATCATGGGCCCTGAATGGGTTAATGAAATGACATATCTATAATCTCCTTTGTGCATTCTTCTTTTCTTACGTATTGTTATTATCTTGACATATAATTTACTAGCTTCCGCCCGCGACTTCGTCCGCGTGGACCCGGGATAAAAACTATCCTATATTTTAATCCAGGCTATAAACTATCTTCGTGCAAAATTTCATTCAAATCGGTTCAGCCGTTTAAGCTTGAGTAACAAACATCCAAACATCCAAACTTTCGCATTTATTATATTAGTAGAATACTAATATCTGTCTAATGTACCTTTCGAGCTTCCTTAGTTTATTAAAGCCAAGTTATCTGGTATACCTGGTATATATATACCTGGTATATTATGTTATGTATCACTTACTTAGCTTTATATCCTTAATTTTCTTCATATTCAAAAACTAGGCGTACAATTTTTTGTACGAATTTCAAAATTTACTGTTAATTTTACTGAATGACAAAATTTTCGTAATTCTGAAACACTCAAGCGTACTCTGCGTTCCAGGAGGAAGTATATATTTATTTAATTTATTTATATAAGCTAAAACGTATCTCTGCAGAGGATTTCAGGATATATAAAGCACCTTTTAGTGTAGAGTAATAGTTACTTATTAATTAAGTATACTTTTCACTTCCTGGCATAAAGTATGTTTAGTCTGGTTTGTTAATTCTATCGGTTTCACAGCAATCAGCATATTTTGGTGAGGTAGGGCACAGCGAAATGTCATCCCGCTCGAAATGTGGAGCAACCCAACTGGGGAAATACCTCCGCCTTGCAGAAGACCACAGTCATAATAACACTACTATACTTGCTCTGTAGTAGTGTTGTGTTCCTGGACGCAAGGTTGCCAGAGCTCCCGAGGATGCGTTGTGTCGAGAGCGAGGGAATTTGTTCCTGCAGCTGTCAACACGGCGAATCCTCAAACATAATCAAGGTTCGGAGTTACATGCGTCTATAGGCTGCGGTGTCCGCTTACTATCAAGTTGGCCGTAATCTTGATGCCACCGTCGTTGCAAGTATATAGTATGTACCTACGAAAAAGGAAAGAAAAGTTATAACTGGCTACATCATCGTCTGATTGCATTCACTTTGTACAGTCAGCGTCAAAGGTATGTACTACAACCTTTTTCACCTTATAACAGTGAAATATGATGCAAAACAGCAAACATATCTCTGACGTCGACCGTACTGCTGACCCTTAATGTTTTTATTATGCCGTGCCGTTTCTGTTGGTTTGGTACTTAATATTTCATTAGATATTCCTCGGTGTTTGAGCTCGTAGATAAACATGTGTTGTGGATTGTTTACATGGCTTCGTCCAGTGGTTTTTTTTATTAAAAGCGAATATCCCATCACAGCTACCCACTAAGTCTGTATCACAAGTGTCAGTGCATTCAAGAAAGACGGCTGCCACATAACTAAGTACCTAGTCAGAATGATAATACCACCAAATATATTACTTCCGATTGAAATATTGCTAAATACTCTAGTAAACGAGTATTTGCAGACATCCTTTTGCTTAACTTTTGTTACGGAGAGAGAATTAATGGTTAATTTGCCATCAAACATGAGTTCTATGCGAATCCAACCCAATAATTCGTACCTCGTGGAACAAATTCTGGATGCTTCAGAAATGGGCTGTTCCGATTACGTGGTTCAAATGACTGAACCAGAAAACTTCATGGTAGCTTTCGAGAAAATTAACCACTTAGGTGAAATAAGGAGGGGCGACCGGAAAGTCATATTATTGCCGTTACAAGACGAATTTTACAATACAAGTGTCGTTGATGATATATTGTCGCTAAAGGAAACTGGTTTCGTCCCTAATATTGTATTGATAGTACCTACTGCGCAAAACTCAGATAATTGTACGACTTATGATATGATAACTCATAGGTTTATCGGTCCCGATGAAGAAGTACAAAAGCCTTTGTACCTGGACCGTTGGGATTCTTGTACCAGCCGGTTTGAGAGGGAGGCGAATTTGTTCCCTCATGACATGTCCAATTTAAATGGCAAGACGGTCAAAGTTGCAGCATTTACGTACAAACCATACGTATTATTAGATCTTGATCCGTCATTAAATCAGCTAGGCCGAGATGGCGTGGAGATGAGAATCATCGACGAATTCTGCAGGTAACACGAGGATTCGTTACATTTAAATTTTAATTATGAAGCGGTACCAAAAGACCTATACTGTATAAAAAGTAGACGTACCTATTCTATCTTGAAATCGTCAATTGGGAAAAAGATTATAATTATGCATCCTAATTAAAATCTTTAACTTTTAATGTATGGTAACTCTATGTTTGTCCTGGTGGAATCTTGTAACTTTTGAAGCATCAAATGACTAAGCTGAAATTTCGGGTTTGGATGAAAATTCAATATTATGGTACCATCAAGCTGATCTGATGATGGAGACAGAAGGTGGCCATGGGAATTCAGGACTTAACCGACGTAACCCCGTTGAGTTTTCTCGTTACAATCTTCTCAACGAGCAGTTGATGACGGTATACAGAAAATAACAGTTGGCAATAATAATAATAATAAATACTCTTTATTGCACAACAAGAGAGAAACATCTCACAAAAAATTTGATCAATAAATAATGTTAACAACAGGCAAAAAAACAGGCAATAAAAGCTTGTACCTACCAAAAAATATAGACAGAAACTTATTGCTGTTTAGGTAGGTATGTCATATTCGAGCACGCGCAACAGTTTTAACAAAAAGTGACCGAATATATCACGACAGCACCTGGACTGGAAACCTGATATATGGTTAGAGGCTAAAATAATAAATTAATTTTAGGTGGGTAAATTGTACCGTGGAACTAGTGAGAGATGATGAACATGAGTGGGGTGAGATTTACGAGAACAACACGGGCGTCGGCGTTCTTGGCAACGTGGTAATGGATCGTGCCGATATTGCAATTAGTAAGTTAATCTTAACTACCAAGTAACCTCAAATAGTTCCGGCACATTACTCGAAACAAAAACTCCATGGAACGGCTCGTTGCCCAGGGATGGGTAGAGGGAAAGCGATCACGCGGTCGTTCTCCTACGCGTTGGTCGGATTCAATAAAAGCTGCGACACAATACACCATAGTCCAGTGTTTCCGTGATGCTGAACACCGTAATAAGTGGTGGAGCATCGCGAGGGCTGCTTTATCCATACGTTATCATGAAACTCTGTCAAGAGTGAACGACTGAAGAGAGAGAACCTTACTGATGGCCGCTCCACACAATGGGCCATCCTGACCCATCATACAGGACGCGGCTATGCGGTAGAACGAGATATAAATATGTCTCCTCTCTCTACTCCCTTTAACGCGTAGTTGTGTCCTGTATGGTGGGTCAGGATGGCCCACTGTGTGGAGCGGCCATACGAGTAAAACGCTTGACGTGCGTGGCCATAAAATGTGGGAAAATGCAACCATTTCCGAGCATATTTGAGAATAACATATTTTACTTTATATAAGTAGGGGAGCGGGGGGCATGTATTAACGAATTTCTAAGTTTTGCACATAGCGTCTAAAGTTGCGCATGTGCACTTTATGTTATTATTTTTGTACCTACATGACGAAAATTTATTCATCTTTCATATCCTACACCTAAATGCCGCCTGAACAGCTTCGTCTGGGAGAACGAAGCACTTTAAAAAAAAACCGGCTGTTAATACTTGCCCCGTGTTGGGGGCAAATATTAACAATGAAGGGGTAAGAATTAACGTGAGGTTTGTTGTTTAAAAAAACGATTTTAGTTAAAAATAAAACCATATCCATCTTTAGAATAATATGTTAATTTATTATTGACATAATTACATGTCGAAAACAAACAAAACGAGATCTTCTTTTAACAAAAACAATTACATACAGGTAATGAATCAATCTTAGTCTCTTTCAGTTCTAAACATATAGGTTCTATGCTAACTAACTTATATAAAAAACAAAAAAACATTCACATCTCACTTTCATATTAATACTAAGAACATACATTGGGATCACATCTCACTTTCATATACTAAGAACATAAATTGAGATCACATCTCACTTTCATATTAATACTAAGTTATTATTAAATCAGTTAAAACTTATGACAACATGCAAATATCACATATCAAATTTCTTCTTGTAGAACTTAAATTCGAAGTGCTGCCCTGCGTGGTTTTACGTTTGTAGGAGTATTCTGCAATAATAAAAACCACTTTAACTCTTGAAGCACACACCTTCCTCGGGGGCAAATATTAACAGGTTAATACTTACCCCATTCATGTGGTTAAAACTAGCCCCAAAGGTACTTTTTAAACATAAATAATTTTAGAAAAATAAGTATGCATAAATTTAATAAAATAACATACAGACATAATAGCCCACAAAATAAACATTGCTCATACACGCATCCATTATCAACAAGGTAACTATTTAAAGCTTAAATAAAAAAAAAACACGTAATAAAAATGTTCGCTCACCTGTATTTTGGGACCAATGCAACACAACTTCATCACGTGGCGGCCGGCGGGCAACTAGCGTACCGTCACTTGTGCGTGAGCGTCGCCCGAAGTTATAACTTTGAAATTGGTACTTTGTCGTTTACAGTTTAGTAGCTAGAGGCTTGTTAATACCTACCCCCGTTAAAACTAGCCCCCCGCTCCCCTACCTAGTTAACAGTTACTTACCTAATACGTTAAGTTCCTTTACCTTTCAGCGGCGCTCTACTTGTGGTACGAAGAATACAGGGTGTTGGATTTTTCAGCGCCAATTATTAGAACTGCCATTACTTGCATTGCACCTGCGCCTAGGCAAGTACATAAATAGAGAGTGTTAGAGAAACATATAATAAAAAGAGTATTAAACATTGGCATTTAAAATTAACATGCTGTTTAAGAATGGGGCTCGAGCTTTCATTCTAGACTTTCTCTGTGAGAAATCTACAGAAATAAATTAAAATGTAAGCAAGCAAGTAGGTATCTATCAAACTTGTCAAAGTAAATATCTAAACTTGGCAAAAAGAGCGTGCGTTAAAGCTTCGGCTGCGCTGTATAGAGCGCGAAAAATCGTTCTAGAGATAGGTGATTAAAAATGTGTCCATTTAAAGATACACTGCCATGTTTAGCAGCACGCAGCGAACGAAAACACGATAGAAGTCTATGCAGCGCCGCAAAATGGCCCCACAGAATGGGTGCCATTGCCATAATACGGGGTGGGGGCGGGGTGTCAAAACGATGCCCAGGCAGCCGTTTAGTTCGAACATGCGCATACCGGATTTTAGGCACGTGTTTGTGTAGAAATTTGTAAGGAGCTCGCATTGTACGGTTTTTTCGTGCGCTAGCTGAATGTATGACTTCCTATTAACATAGTTTATTTTCAGGATTATAACAAGCTGGTATTTGCCATTGGTGCCATTCTCGTGGACGATGTGGCTGTGCATATTATTCGTCTTCTTCTACGCATCACTTGCTCTCTTTATAGCTCAACGGTCAACGGATCATATTTTCTTGACAACGTTTGGAATGATGATCACTCAAGTTAGTAGATTTGTTTTGGAAGAACTGGGTTGTTGCTTTTAATAAATATATATTTGGGGACAATCTTACTCAAATCGTACTAGCCGCACTGTACGCTCAATAAGTCTTGTGTTATGGGTACTAGGCGACGATATATTTAATACCAACTAGGCTAACCGGTCGTTAATATTACGCACCTATCTATTCACTAGCTGGTCTTCCGAGCACGGCTGCAGGAAACAGGCCGCCGGAGGTGAAAAAACACACATTTTCTAGTTATTTACAGTATTTACACGACGCATAAGAGAAGCACAAAAAAAACACACTATTTGCAAAACGCTAGAAAGAACAGAATATTTGAAGTTTTACTATTTACATAGAAACTGACAACCATGACACAACATAGCAACTAGCACGAGAGAAATGGCAGTATGTCCTCTGGTCTCTAGCCTTTACTGATGGACGAAAAAAAAGTACGAGAGAAAAGTCAATACTAAAAAAAACAAAAGGCGCGCTTTCAGCGGCCGCCTGCCAGCCTGCCATTTGGGATTGGAATGTCGTCTACGACAGCTGTACGTGCTTACGACGGGTGTACACCTACCCATTATGCCAATTTTATTAATTGGATTTGATTAGGCTCATTATTTGGTAATTAACTAGTCTAACATTATGACAAGGTTATAATCCACGACACATCGAAAATTATGCAACTTATTGACCTTAATGCACTCTTATGAGCAGAATACATGGAGTTCTACACTAATGATTGCATTTTACCCCAGACACAGAGCCCACGCTGAAATCACGTGATGCATTGGAACTCAAAAAGTCGCTGAAAAACTTCACGTGATTTGACGATGATGAATGAAAGAAAGAAAGAAAGAAAGAAAGAAGACATTTATTCACTTCACAAAAGACACACAGAGACAAAGGGAGTAGAAATACAATACAATTGACACAAAATGTGTTCTTCGCGGCAGTGAATCGGTCGCTGTCTCAGCATTATGCCAAGGTGTCAGACAGACACCTACAGCGCTGATTTTCAGACAGCACCGTAATACGTGACCCACGGAACGCAATACAACATACTGCCGATACAAACGTATACACATAATAAATAAATATTTAATATAATAAATTTGTTAAATATGTAACACAAGCACAACGGGATGAGAGACACAATGTAAAAAACGCGAAACGGTTAAAAAAAAAGAAGAAAAATGTAATAAAGTGCTGGATGGGTTAGGGTTGGGATTTTTGAAGCGTCAACAAATAGCCCTTAAGCTGGCGCCTAAAGGTATACCTGCTAGACGCTCCTTGGATAGGTGGGGGGAGATCATTCCAACACTTAGACGCCGCGAATCTAAGGCTACCACGATGAATGAGCCTATTACAGTACCCGAAATGTGACTAACATACCCAAAGTTGACTCATTCAATGCTAACCTACGCTCGTAGCGCTACGCCATAGTCCGTAGCAGCTTAATTTAATCCTCATATGTAGCGAAACCGTATCCCGCTGATACACGTGTGTCGTGATTAGCACTGAATGGGTTAAGCGGCGACATACCAATGCAATGAGTTAGGGTGTTATTCCACTTGTTCAAGATCCTTGTCTAATGTGATTTTTATTTAATCGTATGACATAATATTTCGCCTTTAAAGTTTGTCACTCTTTGGCACCACTCAGGAGACACGCATTTTATTTTTATTTTTATAAGGGGACAATCTTACACAAATCGCACTAGCCCCATAGTAAGCTCAATAAGGCTTGTGTTACGGGTACTAGACGACGATATATTTAATAGAATACTTAAATACATAGAAAACATCCAAGACTCAGAAACAAATACTCATGCTCATCACACAAATATTTGTCCTTACCAGGATTCGAACCCAGGACCTTCAGCTTCGTAGGCAGCGTCACTATCCACTAGGCTAACCATAATAACATAATGTGAGACGCAAATACACATTGAACAAAGATCTTGGACAAGTGTAATACTTACCACCTTTAGATAGTGGCGCCGGCAGCTGCCATTCCATAGAAACTTGTCAGTACATACATTCAGTTTTGAACGAATACCGCTTACGATTACAGACAGTGGTTGCAGCGTGGTTGCAGCCAATGTTTTTGGACCATACAGTTTGTAATTGCCCATTACAAATATTACTTCTAGTGTTAATGATGCCATGAAAACTTTGTGTTCCTGAATTATATGGCAATGGGATAAACAACACGTGTTGGCTGATAACAAAAACTCGTCCTCATTTAATCCTCAAATTCACAGTAATTATACTAATTATAAAACCATTAGTAACTTTCATGCGCAATTCTCCTTTTTGGAACACGTATCTTTTCATTTTGTTTCTATCTAGGAAACCAAAAAAAATTTTCCACATTAAGCCTGCATCACACAGGCGCGCGTGGCTTGCGGTGGCGGTCAATAGTGAACTTGTCATTAGCTGTCAAAATTACTATTGACCGCCACCGCAGGCCTCGCCAGTGTTTTTCAGGCCTTAAGTTGAAAAACACGTTTTTTTATTAAAATGTAACTTTTTCCTTAGTATACGTTCCCAGTAATCCGTGTCCACTATCTTTCTCTCTCTCTCGTACCGCGTGGATTTAAAAGAGAGTTGTATTGGACCATAAAGTAAATTATTTATGATTGGACGTGGATTATCAGACCGCACATTAAGCGGACCTCTCGTAGCTGGCGACAGATTTTTTTCTTGTTTCTAGACTCGCGAGGACACGAACTCCTGGCGCATACGCAGCATCACAGGCTGGTTGCTGATGACGGGGCTGATCATAGATAACGCGTACGGCGGCGGTCTGGCCTCCAGCTTCACGGTCCCCAAGTACGAAGCATCCATAGACACGGTTCAGGATTTAGTGGAGCGGAAAATGGAGTGGGGCGCCACACACGATGCTTGGATATTTTCTATTATCCTTTCTGAAGAGGTATCAGTATCAGTTGCTTAGATGTGGTTTTATGAGGTAAGGCGTAATTACAGTTTGTTAGTGACTGCGTGTCGGATCATACGCGGTGAGTCAGATTGTCCGGAACTAGTGGGTCGCCTCGTGCGATTGTATACTCCGGATATCCCCAGGATAACTCTCAGGGCAGGACGACGCGATTTATTGGCGGTGCCGGCAGCTCGCAGGAATTCGCCGCTGATCCGCGCTCTCTCACAACTCAATGCGCTCTTGGCATCAGCACCGGGGTGTGACTTAATTGCGTGGCGATGGATGTATGTGTGCCGTGAATGTCTGAGCTCTCTGAGCTGTGAGGAGATGGATGACAGGCAATCAACTGTACCAATGTAATTATATGTGTTTATTTTTTGTCTTTTGTATATGTCGTTTCATGACGCATTGATTATACTGTAATGTCATGTTTACATGTTTTAATAAATAAATAAAAATAAATAAATCAATGATTTTAGTATCTGAGAGATCTTAATGACGAGAAAGAGTTTGTGAATGATATGATAGGTACGTCTTTATCGAACTTGCATATTGTGTAGGTACCCACTTGGGCCGGATGCGTTATATGTTACAGTTATAATTAATGAATATTTAATTATCTGATATACTGCAGGGCTGTACTTACGAGTCGGTATCGGTACTATACCGCTTGCATCTTTTCAGCCGCTTATTAAGAATTTACTAAGCCAGTTCAAGACTTATCCTGCGGAAACTTTAAAGCAAAAGAGCTTTTCACGGAGTATGGCGTTCTCCATTGAACACCTTCCAGCAGGTAATATCTCACGATTATTTAATACTACTCATACTTGCCTAATCTCCAGGCCTCCTAGGTTAGCACCATGCTGAGTCGGGACCTTTTCGTGGACCCTGCTACTTTTACGTTACTGTGTATTGTTTTTTATACCCATTGTTTTGTCCACGAATAAATGTTTTCTTTCTTTCTTTCTTTCTTTCCTAATCAGTAAACATGGCAAAAAACGAAGTTCCTTCGTACTCGAACAGATCTCCTTATCTGTCGCAGTTGCTTATTCAATAGTCAAAGAGGGAGATTAGGAGGTGCTACGCTACCAATAGGCGGACTGCAAGCAGGGCGCCGCGTCGCGTGATTTCGGCCCGTGTGGATACGTTCCGGAAGCACGCGTGGCCGGCCAAATCAAGATCACTCCGTCTGTACTACATTTTCTGTAACCTAGCTTGGCCGTCCGCCAATTTCGTAGGTGTAGCGTCTCCTATACACCAATTCGTTTTCGTTTTGCTGTTGCCGCTCTCAGTGTACAGTCCGCTCTTAAAGGTGCGGCGGGGCGGCGTGCACCGTCCGTAAAGGTAATAGTACATTGTGATACAAGTGAGGTATGTTGATAGAGCCGGAATTATCACGCGAGCCGCAGGTGAGCGTGATAAGAGAGCCGAGGATGTATTTATCAAAGCTCACGCGTTTCATACGACGTTTTTCAACACATTTTGCGAGGTAAAAGTCCTTTTCATAGGATAAAAATTGTATAGGCCTGCCAAGTTATTTTCTTTACTTATTTATGGCAACAGGTTTTTACTCACATGTCGTATACATCGCCAAGAATTTCCAGTGGCGTCCATTCTTTTTATCACTTTTCTAGTCACCACTAGTCAACATTTTTGTTAGTAAACATTAACAAACAATGGTTACAAATATCTGTGAAATAATCTATAATGGCGCGCAACAGTTTTTTTTGTGAAGTTTGCGCAGTGCGCGCGCATTAGATGAAATCTCTAAACAGCCAATACAAAATAAAATTGAACATTTTCGTTTTAAAATGTTATCTTTATCAATTCATGTAAAATGTTATCAAACGTGAATAGTTTTACTAAATTAAACGTTTCTTTATCATATCCAAAAAGAAATAGTCATTAATTAACAAAAAGGATTTAATTTGTTTAGTGAGTAAGAATCCATTTGCCGAGAATTAAAAAAAAAGCTGTACATTTTGTACAGCCCGGTTAATTTAAGAATGCATCGTGTGCATGCATACATCTTGCTGCAAGGTGCCAACGTGACTTAATCGGGATATAACCATAACACACAAGTGTCGTAATGTTATAAAACACGCGTGTTTAATATCCAGGATTATGAGCCTAAAAGTGACACAATATGAGGTACTTTACGAGCAATTGTGTTGAAAAATATATTATGCAAACGCCGCTCGCACCATGCCGTAAAACCTAATTTTAGAACTGTTGTAAACGACACAGGTTATTTTGCAATTGGCGAGTACATTACCAAGGAAGCGGCGATGGATCTCGAGATCATGCTGGACAAAGTGTACTACGAACATTGCGTGGTCATGTTCAGGAAGAGCTCTCCATACACAGCCAAGCTCAGCGAGTTGGTGGGCCGCCTCCACCAATCTGGACTCATGCTCTCCTGGGAGACACAGGTCAGGCTAGAGTTTATGGACATTTGGTTCAGAATCTATTCAACCTATCTTACGTATTTGTCATTCGCACACGTATTGTCTTCGCATACGCACATGTTAAGCTCGGCTCAGTTCAGCCCTGTCACAGACTTCAGCTACCGAATTGCAATTTATGCAGATCAGGCTTTTATGCAGATAACAGGACTGCATACGGTCTTTTTTATACCACGATGGTGGCAAACAAGCATACTGATGGAAAGCAGACACCGCAACCTATTGACGCTTGCCACTCCAGACGAGTCACAAGTGCGTTGCCAGCCCTTTATTGATTTGAAGATTCGTTGTTGTTGACAGCTAGAGATACACTTAGGCCACTCTCAACAAATTGCATCTTTGGGAGCGACATAATTTATCGCCAGGAACACAACACCTACCAACAGAGCAAGATTGGCTGCGTTCGTCTGTAAGGTGGAGCTGGAGATGCTGGGGGGGGTGCTGGTGCGTACCTACAGTTTATGTGCAGCTAATAGGGAAAGCGCAGGTATCTTATTCTTGGCTTAGGTACTTTTATTTGAACCCTCGATTTTTAACTAACAACGAAGACGAATTGACTACAACATGACTCTCGTTGTCTCCATGGGTACTACGAAAGACGTGATCTGGTTTACCTACTAACGAACTGCTTCCAACTAAAATATATATTACAGGTTGCGTTAAAGTATTTAGATTTCAAAGTTCAATTGGAAGTGAGATTGTCTAGAGGAAGAAAGGACTTGGAAGAAATTGAGCCGTTGAGCTTAAAAAAGCTTCTGGTGCGTAGGTATTTCATCCAGCTTTAGGAACACATTTTATTGCATATAATGCTACCATTTCAATTGGTGCCATTTCTTTTTAACAGATGTCCTATCGCTTATATAAACGCGTGATAATTTATGAAAGGAAATTCAGTGCCTTTAGCAATATTTGTATTTTTTTATTTTTCAGGGTATCTACATATTTTACTTCGGAGGTCTGGCTATATCGCTGCTCGTATTTCTTGGAGAATTACTCGCTCATTGCGGAAAAGCATCTATAGTGATATAAGAAAAATACTTCGAAGCTTACCTATACCGGCCAATACTTAGTTGATTTATAACTTTCATCATTATTTAGGTCCCCAGCCACGGTCCGAGGGTCACTACAACATGCATGCACAAAATATTGGAATACCGTGGACCGTGGCTGGGGACCAAGCGCGCACGGAATCTTCAATGGATTGTGCAAGGCTTCACATGACCAGCACGGCTATCACAAGACGGCACGCGAGCTCTCGATTTTTCTCGCACTATACATTTCTCTCTTATTAGAACACTTAGAAGAAGGGTATAGTGCGATAAAAATCGAGAGAATGTCGCGGCTGTCGTGTGCTAGACGTGCAGAAGGCTGGCTTTTACCCTCGCCCAGAGGGTCAGCATTGCCATTAAACGTGGTAAGAATGAAAGAATGAATGAAATCGTTCATTCACAATGAACATTTGGTAACATAAGATCTTAAATTACGAGTAGGTACTTACAAGCATTGTTTGCATGCTGCCAGCCTTCTTAGCTAGGGCGTTATAGGACATCGATGTATGGGAACCAATATTTCCTTCATTAAAGCATGAGCCTTGGCACACTTGATACTTAGGTGGACTAGAGACGAAAACGCCCGGGAGCCAAGCGCGGAAGCCCCGCTGGTGGGGGTGGGAGGGGGGTATGTTTCGTTCCGGCGCGGGTTCTTTCGGTCCTCCTATCGTCTTATTTATAGCGACTAGGGCATGTTTGGTATCGTTTTCGGATACATTCAGGATGGCCGATCATTTTCTGCGACATTCATAACATGTTTTTCATAGAAAAAAAAGAATAAAAGGCAAAATTCAAAAAATCACCGTTTTTTTTGTTTCTGCAACGATTACGTGAAAACAAGCAACGATTTGGGCACTAAAAAAATATAATTATAAAGCCACATTAATGTAAATTCTAAAAACATATCATATATCAGAACAATTTGAAACGTAACTACGTAAAAAAAATGTTGAACAGCAGACTCGTCAAAATTTTACTTCATAAACGATACCAAACATGCCCTAGTCGCTATAAATATTTTTACGTCCTCATTTTATGAAGTAAAATTTTGACGAGTCTGCTGTTCAACATTTTTTTTTACGTAGTTGCGTTTCAAATTGTTCTAATATATTATATGTTTTTAGAATCCACATTAATGTGGCTTTATAATCATATTTTTCTAGTGCCCAAATCGTTGCTTGTTTTCACTTAATCGTTGCAGAAAGAAAAAAAATATCGGTGATTTTTTGAATTTTGTCTGTGACTTTTTTTTTCTATGAAAACATGTTATGAATGTCCCAGAAAATGATCAGCCATCCTCAATTTATCCGAAAACGATACCAAACATGCCCTAGTCGCTATAAATATTTTGACGTCCTCATTTTATGAAGTAAAATTTTGACGAGTCTGCTGTTCAACATTTTTTTTTACGTAGTTGTGTTTCAAATTGTTCTGATATATTATATGTTTTTAGAATCTACATTAATGTGGCTTTATAATCATATTTTTCTAGTGCCTAAATCGTTGCTTGTTTTCACGTAATCGTTGCAGAAAGAAAAAAAAATGTCGGTGATTTTTTGAATTTTGCCTGTTATTCTTTTTTTCCATGTTATGAATGTCGCAGAAAATGATCGGCCATCCTGAATGTATCCGAAAACGATACCAAACATGCCCTAGTCGCTATAAATAAGACGATAGGAGGACCGAAAGAACCCGCGGCGGAACGAAACTTCCCCCCTCCCACCCCCCACCAGCGGGGCTTCCGCGCGTGGCTCCCGGGCGTTTTCGCCTCTAGTCCACCTAAGTATCAAGTGAGCCAAGGCTCATGCTTTAATGAAGAAAATATTGGTGTTGTCCTATAACGCCCTAGCTATCTGGGCACACTACCGTCTGGCAGAGACCTGGTGCAATTTTTTACCTTTTGTTTTAGTTTTTTTCTTTTTGTATCTTCTCATGTTGTATTGCTGTATATTCTGTTGATTTGGGGACTTACCTACTTACCTACTTATCTCATAAACTAGGTATAATTTCAAATTATTATCGAATAAGGAAGTAACGAACGGTATGTTATTTAAAACCACCACTATAAAGAGAAATAGTAAGTACCTAACTGGGTGCATTAGGTATTTTTATTTATGTTGTTGCATTTCACGAAGGAATGGAGACGCGTTTGTTTGTCGAATCCAAGCATGCAAGGATAAAACCTGAATCACACATATCATTAACATTTTTATTAATCAGATATTACAATTTATAAATAAAGCTCGATAAGGCATTATAAAGAGCTTTCCCAACTAGGACACTAGCATTAAAATAACCTGTATAACATTCATATATCGGTTCCATCCAAGTGATAGTGTTAGAATGCCTGTAAAAAAGGTGTTAGAGCATGCTCAAATTAATAGGAAACTTATACATCACTACTTCACATGTAGGGGAGGTACCCAAAAAAAGAAATATTTTTAAGAATTTTATTCTACTGTTTTGTCGATGTCATTGGTTTATATACCCATGCCGAATTATAGTTTTCTAGTTGTAAGGGTTACTGAGCTTCGCCGACGACGGACAGATGGACGGAAGGACATTGTGAAACTATAAGGGTTCCTTGTTGGCTACGGAACCCTAAAAACAGTCCCCGAAGGTGAGTCGCATTAGGCTGCACAAGCAAAAATTATATAATACCGCGGTTTTTATAATATCTTGAACAGCTCTACAGCTCCACAATGACAGCTAGCGCGTGATTGGTCGATCCATCCAGCCGTCATGTACGTCACTTTCGTTGACGTCACTTCCCCGTAGTTCGACCAACTTCACTTCACTTCATTAATTCCAGTCAGTCTGATTTGTGACCGCTTGTAGTAGGGTGTCGATTTCTGTGAGTTTGTACGTAGGCGGGAAATCGATCGATACTGAGATATTACCCGACGCCTTGCGAATAACATGTTGTAATACAAATTAAAAGTAATACAGGCTAAATTAATCGTTCAACGTCAACTATGGCAAAGATTGTATTGCTTTGTTTTGCTGTATTTCTAACTGCGAATGCTGAATTCACTTGGCGACATCATAATAATGAGGAGTTACCGTTGATTTTGGAGGAAGTTCACCAAAAATGTCCAAACATATCAAGAATTTACGCTCTAACCGAGCCGTCTGTGCAAAATATACCTCTTTACGTGATTGAATTTTCGAACAAACCAGGAATCCATCAGCCTTGTAAGTATTGAATTATAGGGTAGTTGAGATTTTAAGTTTCATCTTTGACATTTTTCTAATCATATTGTATTTACTTATGTTTTGTGTAGATAAGCCTGAAGTGAAATATATCGGGAACATCCACGGGAATGAGGTGTTGGGTCGCGAGTTGCTGCTAGGGCTGGCGCATTATTTGTGCGACCAGTACCTGGCCCGCGACCGCCGCATTAGGGCGCTCATCCATAATACTCGCATCCACCTGTTGCCCTCAATGAACCCCGATGGATGGCAGCTGTCTACAGAGACCGTAAATATTAAAATAATTAGTAATTTCATTACTATCCTTGAATCTTTGTAGGTACTTTGAAAATTCTAAGAGATTAAAAAAAATTGCTTCTAACTTTCCAGACAGACTTGATGTCATAAAGCATTCCGTTTCAATCACCACATTGAGTTAAAGCAGATAAAAATTATGGATGTGATTCTTCAATAAGTCCTAAATTTTTGAAAAAGTAAAATAAGAGATAAGAATGTTGTTCAAAAGTTATTTAAAATTAAATTATACAACTATATTAATTGAAAACTATTTGTAAGTACTCTTGTTATGTAAATTTTTTTTTGTAGGGCACTAAAGATTACCTAATTGGTCGCTACAACAACCACACAGTGGATTTAAACCGGAACTTCCCAGATCTGGATGCCATAACATTTGAGTATGAGCGACAGGGCATCAACCATAACAACCACCTCCTGCGGGATGTAACCCGCCTTGCTGCTCCGGTGAGTTATAGCTTGAACTAGTGTTTAGTGTTTAGTAGTTTCAAATATACATTTCTTTTAATTTCGAAAATCTGAATCGGCAACAAAATTCTATATAAAGATTGTTACCGCTGACAATTTTTCACGAGCATTGGTTGAGAAACGCAACCAGTAGTGGAGAACAGGCGGACATCTATCTGGACATCTGGACATACAAACGAATTTTTGTCCAAGCTGAATTGGAGAACTTTGTTCCCTTCACTTAACATATGGCTTAAATATATTATTAAAGTATTAAACATATGGTAGGTACAGAAGATTTTACAAGATTCCGGAAATAAAAGTTTTATGGATTCATACAAAGGGTGATGCACCACCATAAATAAATATGGGTAAAATCTTACAAATCCAGTCCCACAGTAAGTTAAATCACTACTGTGATTGTGTGTTACTGGTGAGGTAGGGCACAGCGAAATGTCATCCCGCTCGAATTTGGAGCAGCCCAACTGGGGAAGTACCTCCGCCTTGCAGAAGACCACAGCCATAACATACTACTTGCTCTGTAGTAGTGTTGTGTTCCTGGAGGTGAGCAAGGTCGCCAGAGCTGCCGAGGATGCGTTTTGTTGAGAGTGAGGGAATTTGTTCCTTCAACTGTCAACACGGCGAATCCTCAAACATATCAAGGGTTGTAGTAACTTTATTTAATTTTCTTCTAAATTTCAAGTAGTGTCCGTTTTTGCGGCAAGGGCAAATAAAAGCTTTTACGTATATTGTATTGTTCTAATATATTATATTGCAATGCATGATAAGATAACAGGATATATTAAATTATTGATTTTTTCCGCTCGGCAAATTGC
The DNA here is from genome assembly GCA_947049275.1 of Epinotia bilunana. NCBI lineage: Eukaryota > Metazoa > Arthropoda > Insecta > Lepidoptera > Tortricidae > Epinotia > Epinotia bilunana. The sequence continues at coordinate 23,413,333 of OX346259.1, read as the reverse complement.
ATAATAACTGATTATTGAGTATATGGGTGAATTATAATTGATAACAACACAATGGCAATGCGCCGGATACAAGTGGGCTGTTAACGGCGTTGAACACAATAGTGTTCGTCATCTAGTTATTGATTTACGTTGATTTGAAGTATTTTTATAAAACAAGATGCTTATCTATCTGCATAATATTTCCGTATGGATAAATCATATTATATGGATATGTATAAGTTATAATTCACCCCTCTGACAGTTTTGAGAGGCCATGGGTGTGCTGACGCTCTTAAAACTGTACCTCTACTCTGGAACCACCTCATGGTTATATGGACTCATTTTTAACTAGTTAGGGATCATGGAATGATTCGGCTCGCCACTGCAATAGGCGGCGATGAAGGTAGTTCCAGTAGTGATGCCAAGAAATTTCATATCCGAGAGTCCTTCCCCAGGCACCTGCTTTGGCGACAGTAGTTAGCAGCTGGGAAGTAGCTACTGATGAATTTAGTTCAGTTAAGAGTCCGCAGTAAGCTGGATTCTCCATACAAACGTAGTTACGCTCTCATTTTAAAACTACGTGTTAGATTGTAACGAAAGTTTGCATATACAATGACATGAGGTATATCTATGTCTGTAATTAGTTTATGTAGCTTCAGATACCATAGTAAAAAAAAACAGCGACTTTAAGTTTTTCATACGAAACTTGTTTTTGCTGTATTTCGTTTGTTTTATAAACTGGAACCATATAAACTAATTACAGGCATAGATATACCTCATGCCATTATATATGCAACGTTTCGTCACAATCCAAAACGTAGTTTTAAAACGAGAGCGTAACTACGTTTGTATGGGAAGGTGAAATTCGGCCGAGCTTACTGCGGACTCTTAAGGGTAGCATTGGTCACGGGTAGGAAGAAAGTAAAATTTACACTTGATCTAGCATATTACTAGCTGTCGTTCGATATTTATAGCCATAGCTTGGCCTCTGGTTTCAAGTACTTAGTTGGTACACTAGCCAGTTTTCCGCGAAAAAGCCAAAGGTTATTTCTTCTTCAATTTAGGCATATTGCGTGCACCTATGAATTTAGATAAACTACCTCTGCCACAAGAAGAACCGACGTGAAAAACTCGGCGAGGTTTAATTTTTATAATACAATAGCTTCCGCCCGCGTCTTCGTCTGCGTGGACCTGAGGATTAAAAGTATCTTCGTGCAAAATTTCATCCAAATCGGTTAAGCCGTTTAAGCGTGATTGAGTAAAAAACATCCAAACATCCAAACACTCACATTTATAATTTATAATATTAGTAGGATAGGATTATACCTACAATATATCAGTAGTTTCAGTATCAGTCATTATTTGTACTAAACGGGACTTAATGGCGTATAATTAACTTATTTATTTACCCCGTTTAGTAAAAATAATGCGTGAGAATCGTGAAAGTTTAAATTAATATATTCAGTATCAATGTTAGCAATGTGTTTCCTCGAGTTCGCAGGACTTGACCAAGAATTGTAGTAAGTGGCGATCACAATAGATCAGCGATGGTCGCAGTGATATAAGGGCTCCCACAGCCCGGGGGCCACTACCGGAATAATAATAATAATCAGTTGTTAGCAGGTTTTCTCCACGAATTAGGGTAGCATAACGAAGATGGCGGTTTGTTGTAGCTGGAGCCCGAGACGCGCGCAGTGATGCGCTGGATCATGTCGGTGCCTTTCGTCCTGAGCGGCGCCATACACGGCGGGGACCTGGTCGCCAACTACCCTTACGACGAGAGCCGCAGCGGCGCGCCCGTGTCCGAGTACTCGGCGAGCCCCGATGACGAGACGTTCAGGTGCGTTCATTTGACAGGACAGGTACCCTTACGACGGGAGCCGCAGCCGCGCGCCCGTGTCCGAGTACTCGGCGAGCTCCGATGACGAGACGTTCAGGTGCGTTCATTTGACAGGACAGGTACCCTTACGACGGGAGCCGCAGCGGCGCGCCCGTGTCCGAGTATATACTCGGCGAGCCCCGATGACGAGACGTTCAGGTGCGTTCATTTGACAAGACAGGTACCCTTACGACGGGAGCCGCAGCGGCGCGCCCGTGTCCGAGTACTCGGCGAGCCCCGATGACGACACGTTCAGGTGCGTTTCCTGGAGCCTTCATTTGACAGGGCAGGTACCCTTACGACGGGAGACGCAGCGGCGCGCCCGTATCCGAGTACTCGGCGAGCCCCGATGACGACACGCTCAGGTGCGTTTCCTGGAGCCTTCATTTGACAGGGCAGGTACCCTTACGACGGGAGCCGCAGCGGCGCGCCCGTTTCCGAGTACTCGGCGAGCCCCGATGACGATACGTACAGGTGCGTTGCCTGGAGCCTTCATTTGACAGGACAGGTACCCTTACACATCTGCTATTATCTTTTCTATCTGTGTGAGGGCCCTTTCGGATACACTTCGACCCAGCGGGATCATTTGTTCATTGCCCTCTCCGTTATGCCAACTCCCAAGCTGATGATGCAGCTCAGCGGAAGTAAGTTGAATTCCTTTGGTTGCGGATAGCTGTTACCAAAGTAATTCACTCTCTGCCTGGCATGGGCACCTGCTATTAAGAAAAGAGTAATTGTTGCCCTAAAATGAGGGATCAAAGTTGTACATTTCTTCCTTTCTCCCCATTTGCGGGCAACAATGTTTTTTTCCTTATGGTGTGAAAAGCAGTATGTGCCACTCGGTAGTAAAATAATTTCCGTCTTGGTTGTAAGCAGTTGCATCCCTCGTTTTGCTCAAGATTGTACTGTAGAGGGCCGCTACGCTCAGGATTCTATTGTTAGATCTTTCGCTTCAGTTATGATTCTATAATTGAATTTTTAGCTTCACTTATAATACCGTCCTCGCCGTAAATATCATTTTGCCCCCTTGATCCACTATTTTTGTTTCATGTCATTATTCTCTATTTTAATGATAGACATGAAAGTCTGTGCCTCTATTTTTGAATACTGTACGGTTAGTCTAGTGGGTAGTGACGCTGCCTACGAAGCTTACGGTCATGGGTTCGAATCCCGCTAAGGGCAAATATTTGTGTGACGACCATGAATATTTGTTCCTGAGTCTTGGATGTTTTCTAAGGATTATCTATTAGATATATCGCCGCCTAGTACACATAACACAAGCCTAATTGAGCTTACTATGGGACTACGTCGATTTGTGTAAGATTTTCCCTTAATATTCCTATACCTACTATTAAACGAGCAATATTTGTATGTATATACCTAGTCAGGTCATAAGTTCTGTCACACGGTTTGGATTTTCATAATTTGAACCCTGGCTGGAAAAATAAGCATCACATTTGAATTTCGAATATCTCATCAATAAAAAAAATAAAAATAGTTGACATTGCCGCCATTTTCAAACATGGAGTGGACGCAGACAGAAGACCGTGTCGCTGTTATTGCATTACACCGTTGTGGATACGCACCAAACCAAATTTTCAAACTTCTACAAAATTTGAAAATTACGCTTAGGTTCGTATATCGTACCATTAAACGATACCGGGAAGTCTCTTCTTTCGAGGATAAAAAGAGAAGTGGGCGTCCACGCTCGGTTCGGACTACAGCCGTCATCAAAGCCGTGAAGGAGCGAATACGAAGAAATCCCATGCGCAAGCAAAAACTTTTAAGTCTTCAGATGGGCATAAGCAGACCGACAATTAAAATAGTGATTTTATTTTATTTATTGCTCACATAAAAAAAAATGAAGACTTAGGACTTCGGGCTTATCGGAAAAAAACCGCTCATCTTCTTAATGCTCGCCTAAAAAAAATTAGGCTTCAAAGATCTCGAGCACTGTTAAAGCGGTACGCGGCTAAAAAGTACTGCGAAATCCTATTTTCGGACGAAAAGATTTTTACTGTGGAGGAAGCCTTCAATAAACAAAATGATAAAACTTACGCAACTAACAATGAAGAAGCGAGCAGGCGTATCCCCCGCGTCCAACGTAGCCACCACCCGTCATCATTCATGGTTTGGCTCGGAGTGTCATATTCAGGCCCAACTCAAGTGTTTTTCTGTGAAAAAGGTGTAAAAATTAGTGCCACTGTAAACCCTAGCAAACGTTGTAGAACCTCTTTCACGTACAATGTTCAAAAACAGACACTGGGTGTTCCAGCAAGATTCAGCGCCGGCTCATAAAGCAAGGAGCACGCAAGCCTGGCTCACTAGCCGTAAAATTGACTTCATTCGGCACCAGGACAGGCCCTCCTCCAGCCCAGACCTGAACCCCCTCGATTACAAAATATGGCAACATCTAGAGCAGGAAGCATGCTCTAAACCTCACCGCAATTTGGAGTCGCTGAAAGCATCCATCGTCAAAGCAGCGGCACAAATCGACATGGAAGTCGTGCGTGCAGCGATAGATGATTGGCCGCGAAGGTTGAAGGCATGTATCAAGAATCACGGAGGACATTTTGAATAAATATTTAGCTGTTAGAAAGACAAATTTATCACCTTTCAATTAATGTATATGTATATTATAAACATAATTATAAACTAGTTGTTTTTATTTCATGTTTAACCTGTGACAGAACTTATGACCCGACTAAGTATATATAATATATTTGCAATCACGTTCTCGGAAACGGCTCGAACGATTTCGATGAAATTTGGTATACAGGGCAAGAAATCGATCTAGCTAGGTCTCATGTTTGGGAAAAATAGTTTTTCCGTATTTTCACCCGAGCTGAGCTCGGTCGCATAGGGACTAATATTAACACTTTCGCTACCAGGAACCCGCCTAGCGGGCGTCTACGCCGTAGTCGCTTTCCGCTACATCGAGGAAAACCACGGGATCGGCTACGAGCGTAGCGCGTAGCGATTCTTGTTAGTGAATGTGTTAATGTATAATATGTATATGCGCCAGTGATGACACCACCCTTGTTGCGTAGGGAGTTGGCGTTGGCGTACGCCACAGCGCACGCGGACATGGCGTCGCCGCAGCGCGCGGGCTGCCACGCCACGAGCGCCGACGACTCCGCCACGTACAACTTCGGCAGACAGGGCGGCGTCACCAACGGCGCGGCATGGTATAGCTTGAAAGGAGGTACTTACATCAATACTATTTATTGTAACAATAGGCTATTATATCCTCGTAAGTCCCCGCGTACTTGTAGTTCAGACCTGATAATGAAACTGCATAGCACGAATAACTGCCTAATGTACTTACCCAAGTACAAATTCTTCATTCCCCATGTACCGGGTAATTTTTTTTATCTCGGTCTGCAGCACTATTCTTGGTTTGTACTTGGTATAGTACATCCAGCAGATATGAATACTGCTATTGAAAAAATACAGGACTTACGAGGTTAAAATAGGCATATATATGGGGCTATTACTATTATATATATTATTCAAATTTTTTATGTATTTTAAAATGTTCGTATAGATTCGATAGTCATCTACCTAGTTTTTTTATTTCCTTAAAATAATATCGCAAAGAAATAATGGTTTTCTACGATATAGAGAGATTGAGATATTTATTGATAAAATTATAAATAATTTTACATGCCATTTTACATTATTTAGGTTAGATACATTTTATATTTCTTGCTATCTATTGATCAGGTCTAGAAATTAAACCTAAGTTAGTATTTTAATTTAGTAAAATTACAACTCATACTTAACTTCATTATTTAACATTTTTAAGTTTTTCATTCCAATTACATACCTATATATATTTTTTATTGTTTAGTCATCAGTCCTCCTTAACATAAATCCTTGTACTCGTATATTGTAACATGCTAGGTCGATAACATGTTTTTCAGTTCTTTAAATTTTCAGTTTTATATATTCGCGCATTATCGTGACGTCATAAGAGCAGAAACATAGAAACGTCAAATGTGCATACTGACTGCATGTCCTTTTAGTACAGTACGATTACTGATAGTTAAGACCTGACAGATGGATTGCCTTCATTTAATTTTCAACTTTAATTTCAGACAAATAAAGCATTTTTCAGAATACTGTTACCCACATCTACCGATTTAGTAATAACTATTTTATTTGTATAAGATTAAAGTTGAAAATTAAATGAAGGCAATCCATCTGTCAGGTCTTAACTAACAGTAATCGTACTGTAAGTCCTGTTATACTGACGTCACTTAGGAGAATAAAATGGCGGTCGGCGGTTTCGGCCACGTGACTACGATTTTAATTTACAAATTTAAAATCAATCTGATGTTTTAAAACAAAATTGTAATGGGATATTTCATTGATCAAAATTAAATTACATTAGTTTTATTTATATAGTCTTTACTAGTCTTTCTTTATAACACAATTTTTCTCACTAACGCGGGTGGGTCACGATTGTGTACGTTTCCTACATATTTTCTCTGTGTGCACGAGCGCGGGAAAGTACGGGACTGACACATCTAGTAGCACCACACACACTCATTGCTCACCCGCGTAAAAATATATATATTAATAGTCAAACTTTGAGGTGTCCAGTATAAAGTGAACTCTCAATTGCTCCTCAATTGCGCTCGTTGCTAATATACCGCATTCCCGAAATACCTGATTTTGCAAAATACCACATTCTTGATTTATCACATTACCAATATACCAAATTTGCAGTATAGGACATTCGATATAAGTACATAGTTCCATGAGTACTTTTCAAATCTATAACCTGGTGTAACGGGAATATGGTAAGTCCAAAGTGTGATATATTGATAATCCGATATTTTGCATAATCTGGTATTTCGGGAATGCGGTATATTAGCAACGAGCGATCAATTGAAGTCCGTGACCGTACTCATAATTATTAGTTACTTTGAATTTGAAGGGTAAGTTTGGCGTTAAGTCATAACTTTCGATTATTGTAATACCCCATTTGCAAGGTTTCCTTATCACTTGTAAGAAGAAACAAAGAGCTCTCGTCAAGTTACATTCACTCGCATAAGGAAGGATTTTTCTCAGAGCAATTTCGTCCTTACCAGGAAACATTGGCTCCAGCATAATAGATTGCTTCACATGGCTACTGACATTTACGAGCCTCGTTAACCATGAGATGTAGACTGGTTTAGCTGCTTATAGAAATGCTAATTCGAGTTATTGTCTGCCAGTTGTTTTGCAAACACTTTTTTATCAAAATCTTGTGTGACATTGGAGTGTTCAAGGCCGAGCGAAGCCTTCTTGACATTGTTATTGTTACCGGATTTTCAGTTTGGAAATGGAATAATCTAGAACCGTCTTTTGCAAATTAGCATATCTATTCAATCAATGGAAAGTCCGACGCTGTAGGTAATTAAAATGCGAATGAAATTTCAGGCATGCAGGATTTCAATTACTTGGCAACGAACGCCTTTGAAGTGACTTTAGAGTTGGGCTGCGATAAGTACCCAAAGGCAGACCAGCTAGAGTTGGAATGGGAGAGGAACAGGGAAGCTATGCTGGCGTACTTGTGGAAGGCACATACTGGCGTCAAGGGGATAGTGTCCGATGACTCCGGGTTCATACAGAACGCGGTCATTTCCGTCGTCAACATCACAGGTCCGGTGCCGCGGCCTATACGACATGACGTTACCAGTGGTGAGTGACTATTCTCTTATGTTTTAATACCTATAGATTAGGTCGACGTTAAAGAGATGTATACGTTTTTCACCGTATTACGATGGAATAAAGTACAAAGTGTAAACATAACTTCGATGTCAACTGTAAAGTCTGTTCGTTTAGGAATTTAAAAGAATGTAAACAAACAAAACCACGTGACTTGGTCATTCAGCCAATAAGATTGCTGCGAATAGCAACATTTTGTATCTATGGTATTATCTTATTGGCGAATGACCAAGTCACGTGGTTTTGTTTGTTTACATTCTTTTAAATACCTAAACGAACAGACTATAGGTGGGTAAGGACCAAATTCTTGACCAGCTTAACTCACTCAATTAAATTTTCTATGAAGTTTGTTCACTTCTACAGTTTGTGCTAACACTTTGTGACTAACTACTGGCCATGAATTTGGTCCTTACCCAGGTACAGACAGGGGTATTAATATAAGTACATAAATAAGAACATACATATCTGTACACGCCTTTATGACATTTACAACAGTTATGTAAATATTTATGACCTTATTTATGTATGTAAATTAATACCTCTGACTGTACATTGTACGTATTGATTTGATAGCTAATGATTTTATTAACCCCTGACGTAAACAAGAGGTGTTAATCTGTGGCATCGTAGCTCCCAAACGGATTTGGTGTTTTGTCTGTAAATCGAAAGACTTGTTTGTCGAGATGATTCTTAGCTATGTTACCTATGTATATATTACTATATCGTACTTAATGTTAATTATTGTAGTAATTTATAAATTCCACAATGCCTTAGAATTACTGTTATGCTGTGTGTATTTTGTTGGAAATAAATGATTGTAGTGACGGGGAGGGGATCTTTTAAATTTTGTTTGATGTAGCTGGGTAAAGCCCTTAAAATTAAAGGTTTTTTTTGGACCGGATAACAAAAAAGTACCAAACGCCAAACAAAATGTAACACAAAAGCAGACTATGTTTAAAAAAAATATATTTATTTTGACGGACTTACCCAGCTATGTTGTAAGTTTTATATATAACTAGCTTCCGCTCGCAACTTCGTCTGCGTGGACACGGGATAAAAACTATCCTATATTTTAATCCAGGTTATAAACTATCTTCGTGCAAAATTTAATCCAAATCGGTTGAGCCGTTTAAGCGTGATTGAGTAACAAACATCCAAACTTTCGCATTTATAATATTAGTAGGATAAGCCATGCCTAATCACAACCTACACTACAAATTTAAATAGCTGTTAATTTTAACTAACTTTAACTTTTTTATGATATGACAATAGCGGAGGCTAAGTATCGACAATGTTACGTAATCTCGCATAAGCTATTGTCTTGTCATCCCGGCTCGCTAATTGAGTAGATTGTTCCCCAGCTAACTCAATTAACTGGCAACTGCGTTCTTCCTACGTTTACGTCGGCCGTGTAGAAAGCCGTACAGAAGGAGAAAGTATTGAAGTTTTAATTTAAAAGAATTGTCAATCAATTTCTTGTAGAATTAACTTGGCGTACAACGACGTAAAAAAGCTCTGTTCTATATAAAATGTATGGCTGCGGGAACTCTTTTAACTGCGTTGACTTATACATTGCGATATTTATTTACCTTTATTTCTGACCTTTCAACACGGATTTCACACAGTGCGAGAGTTTAAAGTGTTGTATACAATAAAGCTTAAGCAGCAATAAAGATTACTGATTACTTACGAACAGTTGGGAAAACAATTTTTGTTGTCTATGCCGACATGGGATGGGTCAGCAAATACTTTTCTTTCTCTTTCGTATACAATCCTAACATAGATAAGCCAGACGCCTTTAAGTTTGCGAATAAATACGAGGTACTTATGGTTCTTAAAAAAGTATATAATCGAGTTTCATTTGTTATAAAGTCTCGCGTTTTGTCACACTTTTACGGCGATAATCGTGAGGTGGCAATCGCTTTCGCCGGAGTTCCACCCTTAACCACTTCGTGAGTGCCCTCGAAACGCCACTGACCAACCACGCCCCGCCGCAGGTGCTTTCGGCGACTACTACCGGCTGCTGACCGCGGGTCACTACGAGGTCACCGCGACCCACCCTGGGTACTTCTCCGTGTCGCGCGTGGCCACCGTGCCGCGAGACCAGAACCAAGCCCACATCCTCAACTTCAAGCTGGAGGTGAGTCGACACGGAACACGACTACTACATATACCGTATAACTTGACGGAGCGAGTTGATATGCTCTACGGTGCTGAAGCCTCTTCGGAGACCGGCTTGTTCGGGAGGCCGAAAGTCATCTAGCTTGCAATAAAATAAAATATGAATGAAATTAATATGTGAATGCAAGTACTTAAAAGCATACTAAATACGTCTATCATGAGACGGCCGCGACATACTCTCGATTTTTCTCGCACCTCTTGTACTTGGACAGCATTAAATGCGGTATTACGCCCGTCCTGCCCACTTCCCTGCCCAGTTCCCTGCTCACTTCGGCTGAATGTAAATCAGGCATAAATGGTTTGATATCTGGCCGCATTTGGATGGAATCGCAGTTAATCACTGAATTGATAACAGCGATCGTCATTTACGCAAGAATCCCACGCAACGCCTTAGCCTGTTGACGTAATTGACATGGCGTGTGCGTCATAGTCATAAGACACCTCAGCCACCCTGTATTTATAGGTAGGGACCCCGTTTGTCAATATCGTTTCAATGTTCACAATTATTTTTTATTAATTGATTGAATAAGGCGTTACTTTTCGGAAGACCATGATAAGTTACGAGAACAATGTTCATTTGCTATTCAGCTAAAAACATGCAGGTCTATTAGCGCTTATAAGATGCACCTATTTGCGTATTTAAATATGCAAAAATACTATCATGCTATTTGCGTGTTTTTGAAATTATTCTATTGAATATAGATGACAAAATATCTCTGTCGTTGCTTTTCTTAAAACTTTTTGGCTTATAATAAACTAAACGGGTTTAAGATATTCCCCGTGCTTCTATTACATAAGAAATTCATCAAATCAAGGATCAATAGAATCAAGAAACTGTTATGTCCTGTGTCAAATCAAATGTGGTCCAACGGAACACAGTTTTACCATTTTAATTTTGAACGGGGTTTTTTTCAAGGTATTTTTTTACTATCAAGGTTTGCCTAAATGATCATTTAATTTCAACCCTGGTTTTGTGGAATGGATCCTCATCGAGATTTAAAAGGACCGTGGTCACAAGTATAGTAAAACTAACTTTACGAAAACATTTTGTTGTAACTTATTCGTACATAGTCTTATTAAGGCTCTCTTAACTAATACAACTAGTGGCTCTCTCTAGCGCGATTTTGTCTTTTTTTAAAACTTTTTTCATTTAATTTCTGAAAACTTTATCGACTAATAAAACCCATAAAATTATCGAACCTGCACACAAAATTTCATGAGAATCGGTTGAGAAATGCGCCCTCTAGAGGAGAACAGTCGGCCACCCGCCGTACGAAAGCGTTTTTGCCCAATTTGAAACGGAGAACTTAGTGCGCTTCGCTCGATGGTTTAATTACGAATAGTAAGTTTGTTACTTACGTTTGGTTAAAGATGTTGTTATTCATACGCATGCGCGCTGTTGGAAAACATGGCTAGTGCCTCATAACTTTCGAACCTAATCACAACAAAACAGTTATACGATTTCAATCCTGCGATCAACTCGAAGCCGCACTAGTTCATCCGGATTTAATATAAAACTCTCCATCGGACATTTTTAAATCGCGTTATCAAATTTATGTGTAAGTAGGTATAGGTGGTACAGTCAAGTGTAAAAATATACATATTCGTAAATATGTCCCATCACTCTTTCATAAGAGCTGTCATCAGCGGATTAAGGTTTTGGTACATATTTATGACAGGATTAAATCAATACATAATTTTGCACTTGACTGTATATCAAAATAGGTATATTTTCTGGGTTAGAAATTAAATCCATAATTTTATTTGCACTAATCTCATATGGCATATTTTTTACATTCCATTAACATTTATTATCCATAATAATAATTTCCTATAATTTTATATCAATCGAGGAGTCAGGCAAGGAGATGTTATTTCTCCAAAACTTCACCGCTGCACTGGAGGACGTTTTCAAAACTCTGGACTGGAGAAGGCTAGGCATCAACATCAACGGCGAGTACATCACTCACCTTCGGTTTGCTGACGATATAGTAGTCTTGGCTGAGACCATGGAGGACTTAAGTACGATGCTCGATGACCTCAATAAAGCTTCCGAACGAGTTGGTCTAAGAATAAACATGGATAAGACGAAGATCATGTCAAATACCCATGTAGTACCAACTCCCATTACAATCGGACACTTTACACTCGAAGTTGTAGACGATTATGTATACCTAGGACAAACTATCCAGTTAGGTAGGTCCAACTTCGAGAAAGAGGTCAATCGTCGAATCCGACTCGGCTGGGCAGCGTTCGGGAAGCTAAGGCACATCTTTTCGTCCAATATTCCGCAGGGTCTCAAGACGAGAGTCTTTGACCAGTGTGTGTTGCCAGTGATGACATATGGCACTGAAACGTGGTCGCTTACTATGGGCCTCATAAGAAGGTTCAAAGTTACCCAAAGGGCTATGGAGAGGGCTATGTTGGGAGTTTCTCTGCGTGATCGCATCAGAAATGAGGCTATCCGCAGCAGAACCAAGGTAACCGGTATAGCCCTCCGAATCGCTAAACTTAAGTGGCAGTGGGCGGGGCACATAGCGCGTAGAACCGATGGCCGTTGGGGCGGAAAGTTTCTCGAGTGGCGACCATGAACCGTAAGGCGCGGCGTGGGTAGGCCAAGGTGGACTGATGACCTGGTAAAGGTTGCTGGAGTCCGCTAGATGCGGGTGGCGCAGGACCGGTCACTTTGGCACTCTTTGGGGGACGCCTATGTCCAACAGTGGACGTCTTTCGGCTGATATGATGATAATTTTATATTAAATAGTCGCAACTGCCATGATTATTTGTATGTCATAAACTAGTTTTACCTAATTACGACTGCCATAATTAACTAATGCCATAAAAAAAACAAAAAATGGTGGGTTTGGGCGCTTCGCCGGCCGCTGCCGCGGCACGCTCGCTTCGCTCGCTCGGCTCGCGCGCTGTATGATCGCGGTTCTACCTACCACGGTACAGTAACGGAGACCTGCCTTAGGGTAAAATAGGTACCTAGGCCACGCTACCTGCTGCGCCAGAGATAACGTATGGCTAAATTACGTTTAGAAGACTTTCATAATGGGATAGGTACGTAATTTTACATCATATAACCCAAGTATTATTTTCTATTTTTACACACCAGATTTATGGATTTTAATTATTGTGATTTTTGAGTTTTATGACAAACCATATTATTGCATTTGAAGTAATGAGAAATGTCGATTATCCCAGTTTCTATCATGGCATGTAATATTTATGGCCTATTATGCTATGTCAACTAAAATTATGGCATTTTCCGTTGTGCAGTTGGCAAGTGAAATTATTGCAAGTAAAATTTAAAACTTTTATGTTGGTTGAGACTATGCTATATTTCTCTTGTTGACTTGAAATTTCTAGACTTATCTAACTTGAAAAGTATTATAGTTCTTTGTATCATCCAAATCATCAACTATATGTTAATATCCTTGGGAATAGCTATAAATCGGACGATGTGGAAGTGATTCGTAACTACCTTACTAGCTATATTTACCGATGAATTTTCGGAATAGGAGTCAAACTAGTAAATTGTACATAAAGTGCATAAAACGAACAATTTCTCAGCCGGATTGCAAGCGAGGCCAAGGGTTGACATTTGAGCCGAGAATAAACAGGATTTATATAGGCGTCACTTCTTTTTTTTCAATTGCGGATACTAAACTGAAAGTTAGTATAGTTGAAATGTAAAGTATCATTTGTCCGATTTGCATTTGGGCAAAAAGTCGTTTTTCTCTGAAACTGGGGTTTTCAAGATTATTATAAAACAAACCTAACCTAATGAGTTCTCCATGTTAAGTATTTAAAAATAATCAAACCTTGAGAAAACTGGCTTTTTGCCGAAATGAAAATTCCGACAAACAATACAGTTGGGAAATGAAATTTAGTAATTGCGATAGCCCTTAACCCATTCAGGGCCCATGACGACACATATGCGTCAGACCGCCGTAGTCGCTTTCCGCTACATACGAGGAAAACCACGGGATCGGCTACGAGCGTAGCGCGTAGCGATTCTGGGCAATGGATGTGGTTAGGCATGGTCATCGTTTACTTTAACAAGCAGAATTTTTAACAAGCCTGTATTTAAGTTCGTATGAAAATGGTCCTTGAAAATTTGCATACCATTTTTGAGCCACCTACCGATTGAGCTATACTTTTGTAAGTTCAGTGATACTAATAATTACACGGTTCGACTCGCGTATTAATATCACTACGGGCGACATGTTTCGAACTATTCGAGAGTTCTTCTTCAGGATGAGTGATTCAAGCGACACCGCCGCGAAAACACCCACCCATATGTACTCGTAAATATAAACATCAATACAAAATATAACCCTTAAGTAGTAACGCGCCGCATGTGGCCCCACAATCTCCACATAAAGCGTCGTTTCGCCTTCTGTGGATCGAAATTATGCTGAGTGGACTCCAATTTCGGATATAATCTCAGTTTTAATATAGCATCTAAGTCATCTCCTAGCGTTATTCCCGGTTGTGCCCCTAACGAGCCCGGGGTCCGCTTTGACATCCAATCCCAAGATTTGGCATAGGCACTAGTTTTAGGAAAGCGACTGCCGTACCGTACCGTATTGGGATAAGACCGGTTTCCCCACGACGTTTCCCTTCACCGGAAAGTTAACGGTAGGTTCCGCACATATATTTCCGAAAAACTCATTGGGACGAGAACCGGGATTCGAGCCCGCGACCGCCGCTTGACAGCCGCATGCCTGAACCACTAGGCTACTTAGCTTGTACCAAAAACAACATTTTCGTTAGAAATTTATTTAGACAAAATCTGCCACGGTCCTCGTAAATATATAACATAGGTATGTATGTTAAGAGGTTATTCGTTTATTTGCAGCCCACGACGAGCTGGTTCGACGACGAGAGCGTCGCGCCGTACCCGCGGGGGCTGCGCGAGGGCCAGCCGCGGATCTACAAGCGCTCGCTCTTCGAAAAGGTCGTCAACACAATGCTGAAACCCACTAAGACTGGCGAACATTAAACGAAACTGCTCCGCAACAACGGGACGAAGATCGAAATTCGGACATCTTTATCGCACTCGCTTGTAAGTTGCACTAACGGTCGTTTTTGGGGACTCTTGAAATGTCATTTCGCTGCAATATGTTCCAATTTCTAAAATCAATAGGTAACGTCTACATGCCCAGTATGAAGCGGCCTTTAGAACTAGTTAAGGGGACGCCTTGATTCGAGTCGACCACACCCCCTTGACAGAGACACGCTTATGCCTTCCACGCACGAGAAAAAGAGATGCAACCCTCTTCGGGACTTGCTTTTTTGGACAAATTTCGATAAATACCTAACTTTGTGAAGTTTTTATTTCATTAAGTGAGATTTTAGTATTCATTTGATTCTGTCATAAGTTAATGTATTGTATGTATGTATGTATGTATGTATGTATGTATGTAAGCACTTTATTGTACACAATAACAGGTTAAAGAATATACATGTCACACAATAGATCAAAGTACAAAGGCGAACTATTGTTTGTGTAGACTGAGTAAAAAAAGGAAACTAAAGACCCAACTTTGGATTTATTTCTATCGAGGAAATTTTACGCAATCGTGTATCGATTAAATCAGATAAACAATCATATAGTCAAGAATCATATATTTGAAAATCAGACCTTATTGTATCTTAATCTAGTCAGAACGGCGTTTCAAAGCACGCGATAATTTCCAATTCACCCCATGCTCTAAGTGAGGGAGACAAATCATTGCATAAGAGCGAGATAGTTTAAGCCGTCCCCCAATTAGTGCACTACATTTAGTCGGGTCTAGAGGCCGCTTAAATGTCTTGTTTCAGCAACGTAAAGAGATCATAAAAGGTATGCATGGGGGCAATAGCAAAGTTTTACAATCCGCGGTTACCCCTCGTTACGTATAAATAGTGGAACAGTATCGACTTTATCGACTAGTGACGCCCCTAGTGACGGAAAAAACCAGCGCATGTCAGTAGGTACAAACGACAACACTGTTAACTGACCATCCTGTGTTTATATAGAACCAAGCCACACGAGAGCGCACCGGAGAGTAGAACAACAACACTCAAGTCATATTGCTAATCGATGATATCAAGTCCAGATCACACAGTCGCTGTGGCCGAAATCGGTCATGACAGCATCATCATCATCATCATCGTATAGAACCTTATTACAATACACTTAAGGTGCACCGATGGTCAGTTAGCTGTGTTGTCGATAGTACAACCGTACAGTACAGTAGCATTGTACGAAGGCGAGTGGGTGCATTTTAAAGTTAAATTTCGTTAAAGCCAGTCCAGTGTGAAATGCAACAAGTATTATAGAACTTAAAACAGGGTGAACGTTTGCTATACGATATTTCACCTTAAGTTTACTGTGCGAATTTCGATCTTTGTGACTTCGTGGTACCCCAGGAACACAAGCGTGCGACAAGGACGGGATTATGGCACCGCCGTTTAAAGGAAACGGAGAAAAGCACGAGGTTGGTATATTCTTATCCATTAGACGGCATTTAAATATGAATAAATTGATAAATAGATTAATAGTTTTTTGGTTGTTAGCGAGTAAGTTCTAATTATAACACAGTTGAGTAGTCCAAGAAAAAATTCTGGCTGAAAACAGCAGTTTCACTAGA
The DNA here is from genome assembly GCA_947049275.1 of Epinotia bilunana. NCBI lineage: Eukaryota > Metazoa > Arthropoda > Insecta > Lepidoptera > Tortricidae > Epinotia > Epinotia bilunana. Next base: position 23,396,932 of record OX346259.1, on the reverse strand, counting down.
ATACATCAGGGTCATGACTACGAGGTCGTCGCTTTGCCCTTTCTTGCCTCAGTCGAGGCATTCAGGTTGATAACTTTAAATATAACTTCAGTCATTATCGCGAAACGTTTTCTTTTATAAGTGCTTTCACTATAACTACACTACTGTGTAAAGTCACCCCGTTTTTGTCGCATCGCGTATCTTTGGTCATGTTAAATCTGATTTACTACTCGCGATTGTATACATACACATTTTAAAATAACATATGTATATTTTACACAGAAAATCAGTTAGTATTCGTAAAATCCTCTTGGGCAGTCGACTTACGTACCAGCGGCGAGGCGTCCACAGAACTCGATTATTAATATGGTGATGATTTGAGCCGAGAGATTCGTCTCGTCTCTGACAGCGGCATGGCTCAACCACGCAAATGTTGCCTTTTAATACTGACTAAATTAATGTCCTATCGATTTGTCACTCATGTATCATGTATCGAATATTGTTAATCTGAAACTATAGTGGAAAATGCCCTTACATCCAATATTTGACTGCTGTCATCCCAGTTCAATTTGTGGAAAATGCCCTTACATCCAATATTTGACTGCTGTCATCCCAGTTCAATTTGTGGAAAATGCCCTTACATCCAATATTTGACTGCTGTCATCCCAGTTCAATTTGTGGAAAATGCCCTTACATCCAATATTTGACTGCTGTCATCCCAGTTCAATTTGTCGTCATACTCGTATGTCATCATTGACGTTTATTGTACCTGGATGACGGCTGTCAAATATCATAAGTCATAGTCAGCCGCATTTTACTCAGTAGGCTTTTTTTTGCCGCCCCGCCACTTTGGCCATAAAGTTAGTAACGCCGACAGGCATTACGAGGGTTATTTCACTATAAAAAAAATTTAGACCACAATATTTAATGGAAAATAAGTAAGCACATATTTTGTAATACAACTAAAGTTTTGGGCAGTTAGATAAATAAATTGCCATAGATTAGTTTTTAAATATACATGTCCTGGAGATGTCACAAAGATTAAGAGCCTATATTTATGATTTTAAATAGATGTTTATTGTTGCATGTTACCATTAATTAATATTTTCTAGTCGTTAGTAAAAATGTAACTTATATGTATAAAGCTCTTTCGTTAGGTTAGTGGATGGTTAACCCTTTAATCACTGCTGTCAGCTGATTTGACTATACACATTTCTAAGGCCTAATGTAACATTGTTATCAAGATGAAAAACTGTTAAATTAAACTGCCAACCGACATAAGGCTTGTATAGTTACAAGCTTTACAGTTTCGAGCTGTCCTTTTATAGACTTTAATTCATAAGATACGATACGATAAAATCTCGTGAAATAAAACGATTGAAACTCATTTATTCAACAGTGGTTAAGAGGTTACCCAATTAGGAGTATTCTGTTGAAATTTATGAGATTTGTATAATTATTAATTTTATAAAGTATAAAGTATTGGCAGCTAAACTTTTCTACTTTTTCTATTTATTTATAATCCTTTACTTTTTATATCTATTCTATGATCATTGTGAACTGTTTGTACCTTCCTAGTTATTTTGTAATCGAATCATTCCCGACCACTTATTACCATTCCTAATAATGATTATTATCTTAATGTAATGTGTAAACTTGTAGGTTATATTATATTAATGTAAAATACACGACAGTGTTTGACACTAGTTAATAAAATATGAGATTTTGTGTGAGCATGGTAATTTTATTCCCATTTTAAAACAAAGATACAGGGTGTCCTAAAGCTAGTTCCACAGTGCGGCAAACGGTTTTACATATTGGAGCTAAGGCTTTGTTTTAGAATTAAAAGCCGCCATGACTATTTTAGTTTAAAGAGGGCGATTAAAATAATGTTTCATTTACATGTCTTGTGCAGGTAGGTTCATACTATGACAGAGAAAAGTTATAAATTGCTATAAATATTTTGCAGTAACCACATTATTTTTGGGTGAAAACACTTTGGGTAAATTACGCAATCAAACAACCAGATAGTGTTAAGGATTTTATTGTCACACGCTTCTTGATTTAAGAAAAACACACAACAGACTTTAAACGAGATTCAATAATTATTAATCAAGTTTCCATTTACTCCGGGAAGACGGGATTGAGCACATCGCGATGTTGTCTAACGAGTCTTTTTCGAATTTCGTAACTCGGAATTATCAAAATTGGACCCCATCCAGTGAAATACCTCGATGCTATTCGATTCAGAAGGAGCCATTTATTGTATAAATCGACTAAAATAGACAAACGCGCCAAGTTTACGTTGATAAATGTTGTCTAATTTTACAGTACCTAGCTAGCAAATCACAATTTCTAACGTTTATTGGAAGTCACAAGTTACAAAATGAAGAAAAGACATTACAACAAATCTCACTCACTCTTAACTAACTACACATTTTAGGACAGGCAATACATCACACTCACACTTACTCTAGGCTTCTGAGGAAGTAATGCTAACTATTCGTGTATATTAACGGTATAATTCACAGTGTATGATGTGGTACAGTTTGGACGCGCGCCTACTCCTGCAGGCGCGCGCCTCATCTTAAACTACAATTAAATCTAATAATTACAATTACTAACTATACTGGTGTATTCTCAATCTATGTATAACCTTAACCTAAGTACAACCATACAATTCTTTTTACTTAAGTAACATTATCAGATAGTTTTGGACGGATTCGTTGTTTCGTATATAATTTCATTTTAAATTTGAATTATTGTGGTCGTCATAATGTACCAAAATATCTTTAGATCCTTTAAGGTACATGGAAACAAAATGGCACAAGATAAATTCATTTGAACATACGGAAGTACCTACATGTTCATCTAGCGTAGGTAACGCTATAGATAGACTAACGTCTACTTACTGTTATGTTAAAATTTGTGAATATTAATCAAAGCACCACTCGTATTTTAACCTACGTCTTGTTATTAATGATATAATGATATCTTCACGTCGGAAAATTAGAAGTCATTATTATTTTATAAATGTATCTAAAAATTAGGCAATGATTCCCGGAATCCAATTGCGGGTTTTGGATGTTGTACAATTCACTACGTTTCACTGGAGATTTCCGTAAATCTGTAAACAGAATAAAATGAGGTAAGTAAGTATTACAGAAGACAATGTAAGTGCCATGCGTGGGTGAATCAACTTTTATGGTACACACACACTCCCTGTTTTTCGACTTTTCTTTCAAAATAGATTATATAAACTTTATTTGTTCACCGAGGCCGTTATTAAATTAGATTATTGGACCAAGTTTTAGCTAGAATAATTATATATTAAATATTATTTATACAATAATATAATAACTAACGCAGTACACGTCGTTGTCTCCAGGTTTTTCCAGGAATGTAAAAGGTTCATGCGTATTACATATCTGATCTGTAAATTTGGACGTCTAGTTTTAATATGAATCATCTTTTGTTACCATTAAGGCAATAGGTAAGTTTTAATATTGCTTTAGAAAAGGAATACGTACCTGACCTTAGTCTATGAAATTGCATTGAAAACCCGAGTGAAGACCCGAGTACTGGTTACCTTTTAATGCCTATTCCGATGCACGCCGGAGTGCCGGCTGCCGGGCCTAGACTGCACTATCGCGTAGTGGTCGCTGTTGTCAGAGACCGACCTAGAAAAATATATGAATATTAGGGCTATAGTAACATCCTAATAGCGGCAGTCTCGCAGTAGCGTGTCCTCTAGCCGGTTGACCATCTGCCTAGCTAGCACGATAGGTTTTATGGTCACGTTTTACGGTGAAAATGTACTGAAACGGCATGTAAAACATGTCGATAAAACCTATCGTGGTAGGACCTCTGCCCCCCTAGCACACTAGGTTTTATGTCCGAGAGCATATTTGCCAGAATGGGACGAATGCTTTATGTCCGACATAAAACTTAGCGTACTAGCCCCCCTGGTCCTCTTTAAAATGAAACTGAACACGTTTGCGGACTTGGCGCGGATGCTATAGCATTCGAGTCATCTTTTGACATGCACTGTCACTTACTGTCCGCGAAAGTGTTAATAATCCAGATGTCTAATTACACTCTTGCGGAAAGCGGTAAAGCACGCTTACGTAGGCATCATTATTGGTATTTGATTAGTTCGGAAAAGGAAGCCATGGCGTATCCTCGGCAAGAGCGAAAGCTAGCATTAAGCTGGAATGTATGTTCAGTTGTCATTTGAATGTAAGTATTGTTTCTTTTTACAGTTTAGTTTTAGCCGGTGGTTAAGCTAGTTAAAAGTTTAGCGCCAGATTATTAGGCACGCGATGATTATGAATAAGTTGTTCGTATGTAGTATAACAACCACAAAAAAAATGGATTGAGAGGTGCTCTAGTAGGTTTAAATGAGTTCGGTTGGGTACCCAAGGGTGTCTTCGCAGTTTAAAATTAGCAGATATCGCCTGTTGACAACCAAATGTCACTATCAAAACTGGCACTGCTCTTCAAAACCTCGTATCTCGGTACGTAGTCGATATCGAGATACGACCATTGATTTAAGTAGGTATTTGTTACTTAGTGAGTTTTGGTTGTCACCTGACGATATGTTTTCTTTATTATATCTTATAATGTGCGAGTTTGATAAAATAATATCAGAAAATCCGAAGAAACGCAAATTCTAGTTTTATCCCGGTTTATCACTTCTCAATCTATTTTCCTCTAGGCTTGGTCGTCCTGCTACGGGACGACCTGTAAGTATATTTAATCGAAGTGTAAATGCACGTATTACGTTACATTTTGACTACAATTCATTGACGTACCGGAAGGCGGAGCGTGAGGTGGACTGATGACCAGGTACAGTCGACTACAAAGAGATCGATACGGCCAAAGTTACAAAAATATGTATACACGACTTTATTGCCTTAACATTACGGTCGTGTATACATTTGTTTGCAACTGGCCGTATCGATCTCTTTGTAGTCGACCGTACCTGGCCCCTATTTCACCAACTTGACAATTGTCACGTGACAACGACAAATCTCCGTACATTGCTGGATCCACAAGTACCCTAGCGACCACCTTAACTTCTAGAATAAGCAATGTATGGCGAATTGTCAGTGTCAGGTGACAGTTGTCAAGCTGGTGAAATAAGGGCCTGGTGGTCGCGGAAGTCCGCTGGATGCGGGTGGCACAGGACCGGTCATTTTGGCACTCTTTGGGGGAGGCCTATGTCCAGACCCCGTATCATGGTCGGCCTTCTCACACGATAAGTGACAGGATAGGGCCTCTGTCACTGCTTGACACCGTTCGATAGAACGAGACGACGCTCTTATCTTGTCACTTATCGCGTGATAAGGCCGACCAAGATACGGGGTCTGCGGTGGACGTTTTTTGGCTGATACGATGATGAATTTACGTGTAAGTCACGACTTTGTGCGATAGCATCCGCGGTATCGGTGCGCCATACGTGGGAGCGAGAGGCCGCGCTCTTGCTGCTTTGCTTACATGTATGGCGCACCGATATCGCTGTTTCTGTTTGTTCTTCGCAGTTACTTTTCTTTACTATCTAGTCCAGTCAATGAACTGACAACTTGTATGGAAAATAATGACAATTTTGGAAATAAATTATACTTAATAGCTTATTTTTTCTGTGTAACGGATATATTATCAATGAAATAGTTACCCAGCGACTGAATTCGACGAAATTTCAGATATTAAAAAAATGATAAATTAACTAGCTTCTGTAGTCAGAAAAAATATGAATAAATGTTTTTGTCTTTATTTTGGTTCATTTACATTTGCTCCTAGCTATAATATTCAAGATAAATCATACAAGAAAAGACAATGCATGCTTCATTTAAATCTACATAATTACTTCCGGGTGGAAAGTTTGTCGGATTCTTGAATAAAGCATCTTAGAATATCATTTTAAAATGATCAACAAAAAAAACGCTATTATAAATTAATATTTTTCAAAAGCGCATTTCGCCTTTAGTACCTATATCAGTGGTTCCTAAACTTTTGTTATGCTTGGACCACTTTCAGAATTTCAAACATACCGCGGACCCATGTTGAAGAAAATGTTGAAAAAATCTCATGCTCCATGTGCCTTAAGAGTAAACGAACTGGCCTGGGACCTCTAGCAATGAGTGTTTAAAAAAAAAAATGCCACTATTATTAATGGTACTTCTAGTAATTTTATGTTAACTATTTCCACTCAGAATCAGGAGCTCCTTCGACCCTGGTAGGACAAAAAACTGTCCCAAAGATATTTTCCTATTGTGTTACCATTTACCATACACTTTGTATGGTGGTAACACAATAGGAAAGTTCAAAAATGTATGAACATTTTGGGACACTTTTTTTCTCCTAGTGGGATGGAAAGACATCGTGATTTTGAGTAGAAATAACATAAAAGTTGCAGAAAATCTCCGAAAAAATGTAGTGGCATTTTTTTTGAGAAACGCTCCAATCATGTCACAGACCCCTAAGGGGTCCATGGACCCAAAGAGACCACTACGTTATAAGAGGCGGAACTTCATACATTGTTTCAGGATTCTCTTAATATGTCTACTACCAACGTAAAGAAAAAATGAGTGCACTTTATTGCCTTGTAACAAGGTGCAAAAGTTCTGTATCTTGTTAGGTTGGCTAAGATACGTGAACTATCCCGTACACTTTTTCATTCTATGAGTTTCCAAAGGCTGCATGGACCTAGGGGCGTATTTTGAAATTCGGCGCCCCGGGCCAATAAGTTTCGCCGAGCCAAATGCGAATGAAGAATGACGCCAAAACCAAAGAAAATGCAATCGGTCAGCGGCGGCTATGCCGCCCCTGGCGGGTTGGCGCCCCGGGCCATGGCCCGGATGGCCCTAGGGTAAATACGCCCCTGCATGGACCACGCTTTAAGAAACCCTGACCTATATCGTAATATTGGGTGTGGGTAAGTAGCATGGTGATGTGATGGATGTTACCTCGCGGAGTGTATGGTGGACGAGGGGTACCTGCTCCCGTACTGGCTGCCGTGCCAGCTGCGGTACGGGTCGTAGTCCTCCACCACCGACGGGTCCTTCTCGATCACCTGCCGACAAGTTGTCAAGTGAGAACGGCTCTGGTCTCGTCCTCGGAGTCCTCTGCATTGGATACAGCGTGGTACGGTCACACGCGGTTGAAACCAGAAACATGACCGGGAATTTACGGCTTACTACCGTTCTTGTTTCTCGATAGCTGCATAATTATAACTGATGGCTGATATATAGAGCTACGATCCGTTCCTTCTGATAATTATAGTATTTATAGTGCTCTTCAAAATGCTAAGGGGGTAAGTATCATAAACCCCGCCATTCACCTGAAATCTCAGTACAAGTTATGACATTAAATTTATTATTAGGTACCTACTCCAAAAGAAAGAATGCCAAAAAACATGCCACGGGATCGTGACGTCACGATCCAATATTCTAGAATTACAGGTGTTACAGTCCCCAATTATTTTCGAGCGCCTTATACTCACGTCAGTCCTGGCGCAGGAGCAGGTCATAGCGGTGCAGAGGAAGCAGTTGATGAGCAGCATCACCAGGAACATGACTCCCAGCGCGATGGCTAGGTACAGCAGCCACGGCGGGTGGATGCCGCCCTCCGAACAGGTGAGGGCTGCTACTGTGGACAGCACAGTGTTAAATTACGAGTATTTTTTATTTTATTTTATTAGAAAACCAACAGCTTTAACATTATATTGATATTCTTACAATTAAGATACAACTGCTTAGCCAATAACAGGTCTCCCTAGATTATACAGAAATATTAACGGAGATGCTTAACTTATAACTAACTATCCTTTACAGTTACGTGTGTGTGTGTGTGTGTTTAGACATTAATTATTATTCTTATATGATATGTATTGTCTATGGTAGTCACCCACAATGACATAAATCTATTGCTGTCTAGTTCAGCGAACGAAAAAAACCATAGAAGTCTAAGTAGCGACGCAAAATGGCCCCACAGAATGGGTGCCATTGCCATTATGGGGGGTTGGGGGCGGGGTATCAAAACGATGCCAGGCAGCCGTTTAGCACGAACATGCGCATACCGGGTTTTAGGCACGTGTTTGGGTAGACATTTGTAAGGAGCTCGCATTCTATGGTATTTTCGTTCGCTGGTCTAGCCGTTGTTTATACACAGACATTCAGGCATTAGTCTACGAGGAATTATTCCACGGATAAATACATACATAATCGTGCTGTCTGTATTCGTTCCGGGCCACATGATTCATTGGCCCGTTTTAGGGCCGGCGCTCACTGCCGGCACGGCACGGCGTGTCATGGCAAAGGATTTTATTACTAATCAAGTTATTTTGAATCTCATTTCAATGAGTTTAGAATTCATGTTACTTTATCCCGCGGCGCGTCCCGTCATGCCGCAGCATCCCGCGGCACGTCGCGTCATTTCGCGGCATCGTGGAATCGAAATAAAGTAACATGAATCCTAAACTCATTGAAATGAGATTCAAAATAACTTGATTAGTAAAAATCCTTTGCCATGACACGCCGTGCCGTGCCGGCAGTGAGCGCCGGCCCTTAAGAAGCTACAGGTCACAACTCAGTCAAATGGCCAATGGATATCCATTGACGTAAGCACGAGTACCAATACACTTACTAACTTATCTTATATGACAAATCGAAAGTTGCTTTTTCGTGTTTACACAGTAGGTACTGCAGTTAAATGCCAGTAAATACGCAGTTGAATGCCAGCACCTACGCAGTTGAATGCCAGTATGCAGTTGAATGCCACGAGCGATCCTGTGACGCCCTCTTTACAAGGTGGAGTATGATGTCGTTGATGGTTTTAGATGGTAGTCCAGCTTCGGTTAGTCCGTCATACCCGTCGGAGGGATGCGTAAACGCACTTTCCCAACGTTAAAAATAAATAGAAATAAAACCGGCCAAGTGCGAGTCGGACTCTATACGAACGCATGCCCTGATAAATACCGTGCCTACATATATATTACCATTCATACAGCTTGTAGCTAATACCTGTAATATTAATTAGCATTGTCTGCCAACAAACCGCACTGTGGTTTGGCAGATTTCTGTCTAGCTTTAAGCATGTAAGGAAAAGGGCGTGAAACTGTGCACATACCTGCCTACCACAACCGTACGTCACTTATTTATATTCACGTACCTGCGCTATCGTTGGGGTCCAGAACGAAGACCCCGGTGGACGCGGTGACGGTGGTCTCCTCTTCGCCGACGACGCCCACTCCGTCGTCCATGGTACAGTCCTGCACTGGGCAACTTCCTGGAATATAGAGGTAGCCAAACTTGATTTATGTATTGGAACACCAACCACGCAACATATTTATAGACACAATAATAAAACCATATAGCCAATTTCAGGTTCTCACTTATAAAATAAACTAACACAGAAATATATATGTATAGCCAAACTTAAACTTCGCGTACATTACAAGTGCCCTACCTATGCGCCTACGCACAGTAATTAACCAATCGCGCACTAATAGCCAGAATAATAATCAATAATAATAATAATAGCTAATTGGTTATGAAGTACTTCATCATCGTCATATCAGCTGAAAGACGTCCACTGCTGGACATAGACCTCTCCCAAAGAGTGCCACAATGACCGTCATTTAATGGAGATTAACAAACTATAATAGTCATATACATAATATTTCGTCTCTATGATGACAATATCCCATCGCTGTTAGTGAGATGAAGCGCTTGTCGAAGTAATTTGATGGTTGAAGTTATAATTAACGCTACGAAGGTCCAGAAGGTTAGTCGAATCTGGTGTAAATAACTCGTAAAAACGTAATTTGGGCCGATTACCTGCTGACCTTTATCAAGCGACTCAAGAAAAACGCTCAAGTACCTATGCACAACACGAAAGGTCGAAGGGCATCAAACTTGTACCTTGTACGTGCAGCACGTCTAGCACACGACGGCCGCGACATACTCTCGATTTTTATGGCAATATACCTCTTCTTCTAAGTGTTCTAATAAGAGAGAGAGACGGATAGTGCGAGAAAAATCGCGCGCTAGCGCGCGGTCGCGTGCTAGCCGTGCAGGTAACGTCTTATCATGAGACGGCCGCGACATACTCTCGATTTTTCTCGCACTATACGTCTCTCTCTTATTAGAACACTTAGTACAAGAGGTATATAGAATATGGACATACTTAATATAGATAGACTGTAATTTTTTGAAGGCGAAAATGGCAGGTGATACTTCGCAACACGCGCTCGAAAAATCAAGTATGCAATACAATAACTCTGCTGATGCAAGTAGGCACCAAATATAAATGAACTGATAAAGTGATGTCGTACGGCGTATTTTAACGCGCTGAAGATCGGTTTTACCTAATAGTAATCTGAACGAAACTGTAAAGAAAGCAACACAATATATCTACGAATATTGGTTTCTGAGTCATGGATGTTTCTATGCATTTAAGTATATGTTTATCGTCATCTAGTACCCATAGTACAAGCTTTACTTAGTTTGGGACTAGGTCGATTTGTGCAAGACTGTCCACTAATAAAAAAAAAACCGGGTTGCACTCCGGGAGCGCCGGCCGAAGTGAAAACTTGGATGACTTCGATGAATACCGTAGCGACAGGAGTAAGTTATTGTGTGTCGGCCGAACGGGTAAGCGCCGCGGATTGCACGGCGTTTGCACCCTTTTTCTCGCTAACTCGAATGGCGCAGCCAGTCTCGTACTACGGCATTGCCCCGAATCTCTCACCTAAACGGTCACGTGACACCTGTGGCGAGTTTAAAGAAGTTTTCACTTCAAAAAAAAATTAGTGTAGATAAGTATGCTATGTAACGTGATCTGGCCGTTACCTTTGCAGATGGAGATGTCGCACTGGAAGTTGATCTGCGAGGAGTCGGGGAAACGGAACATGGCCGGGATGAACAGCTGCGCCGCGCCACTCTCGGACCGCACGATCACCGACTGCTGCTTTATGGGACACCTGGAAATAGGGTTGCCATGTGGAAGAATTAAATGTCCGGATAAAAATCCTGACACCCCCCTAAAAACCTTGACATTTCTTGTAACAAAGATTTGGATCTTTCATTCATTAAAACTGCTACTACTTCGTAATCAATGTTTCATGTAAACTATTTTTTTGAGCTCATTCCTCAAAATCCTGACACTTGCCAAGTCCGGCCGCAATCCGGACAAAGGGTCAAAAATCCTGACATGTCCGGAGAAATCCTGACATATGGCAACCCTACCTGGAAACCATACACAATACGGGTGTACACTCGAAAATTATTATTAAGTGCTCCCAAAGAAATAAGGCAGTAACATATGCCTAGTGACGATAATCCCATTCAGATATCTCAAAGAATTATGAAGCTACAACCGTTTTAATGTAGCTTGTTAGAGAGAAAGCGCTCACAATTAGTGATGTCACTGCGAGCATCAAAGTAACTAAATGACAATCGTTTCATATGAAGTTGCGTTTTGCGGAAAAAGGACAGAACATACCCCCTTGGACACTTAAGTGAGATATCTCGTATCGTATCTAACGTATTGCGGCGTCCCTCTCGTCAGTGACTGAATTGCGGACAATGTAATAACCACTTTAGAACTTCGTGATTATTCAACCTCTTGGGTTGGTTTTTTTTCCATTTGACTTACCTAGTTTAATCCTTTTTCGAGAAAATATGATATTATTGATTATTTAATTTAGTGTATACACCTCTATTATTGAAAAGTGAATGATAAAATGTATATAAGTATTATCGTATTTTCCTTAGTATGGACTGATTTAAATATTATGTAGGCAGGCAAGGGTTTTACTTCAGAGATTCAACATCAATATTATAATGACTAACGAGATTTGTACACTAAACTCAATAACGTGCACATTTAGATATTGTATCCTTGTATTTCGTTGTCAGGGTCAGATCACTCCGGCCCCGGCCGGTATGTTAGCGCTACCACGGCACACATCACGCGTTCTATCGCAGCGGGTTGTATTGCATGCGATAGAAAGGGATGGCCACGTTTAGGCTTGTTCGGTATGCCTAAACAGGAGATTTGTTAACAGATACTCTTCTGTATGTAGTGCTATTATATTCCTAAGTATCGGTCGCATGTTGGATTTTGATATTACTTAGGCAGTTTAAAGTTTAATCACCCAATGGAATTACCTACATTAGGTACTGTTTATGTGAATAGTGCGCTCACCCTCGTTTATCCAGCAAGTCTACGGTGTTGTTCTTCATGTTGAACGCGAAGCAACTCTTCATCTTAATGCCATGAGCACCTGGAATTTTAAAATATTGACATTTATACCAAACTTGTTGATTGTGTCTTAAATTAGATTAGATTATTAATTTCATGATCCAAATTACATTACAAATTTGCATACCTACTTACATGTCAAAAAATATTTTTTATCACATTCGTCAAAAATAAAGAAAATTAAAGATACAATAATAAGACCATGTCAACAAATGTAAGTGCACAATAACGGAAATAGAAAAAATATATCAACCACTAGGTATCGTCAGGGGTAGGGGGTAAGGGTTAGTAGGTTCCTGACTACCTTATCTTATTTTAATTATCCAATACCTGCTCTAGATTAGCCTTTTACGAATATCAATGCAATTTCTCTTATACCTATATTCTTTGAAATACAAAAATTAGTTCTTAATAGCATAGCGCGTATACGTATGGACGGAGAGCTAGCGACCAAATCGGTCATGTAGCTTCAGCTGTATTGAAACTCCGTTAGCTACTTCCCTGAACAACCTTTTCCGATAATCTTCGCGCTGGCAGCCCGCGGGCGGTGGGTGCGGGTATAGAAGGTTGGGGAAAAAAAAAATGTGGGCGCAGCGACTTTTTTTTTTTTTTTAAACAGTTGCTCTGTACTCCCTGTGCACCCAAAAAAAAATTAAATCGATCGGGTGGTGGGAAGGGGTTGCCAGCGCTAATTATAAATACCAAAATAATATATTTTTTTTTATGTTTATTTTAATTTTTTAATATTATCTCAAGGTCGTAAATATTTCATCAAAATGCAGTCATTTCCGGATTAATCTAGTTTTGGATTCAGGTCGTAAGACTCAAATTTGTAAATTGAAACATGTTTTCATCATAAAAATACTGATGGTTACCATTTTGGCTGGCGACTTCATTTTTAGATTTAGTGATTTCAATAATCAAAGCTTTTGAATTATCATATATAATAAAGCCCGTGTACAAATAATTGGCCTGACATTGATTTATTTCCAATGAAGTTATTTTTCAATTATATTTACCGTCAGGTTTGCTCATCTCCGCTCGAAGCGTGTAGGGCAAATTGAAGGCGGCATTCATAACCTTTTTGCCATTTTCGTTCAGCATTCGTAGGGACACGAGTGAGGTTTCGTTTCTGAAAATAAATTGTCTTTATCATACGTGAACAGGGGCGCGAATCGATTTTCAAAATGTGACATGACCCCAGCCTTTCAAAGGGATGACACCTCCCGCATGTCTCTGTATTACAAATACTGAGACATCAATTTCGACCAAGTAAAAATAAAATTAATTGACGACCGCTTTAGCCTAGGTGGTAGTGACCATACCTACGAAGCAAGAGGTCCTCGGTTCGAATCCCGGTAAGGGCATTTATTTGTGTGATGAGCACGAATATTTGTTCCCGGGTCATGGATGTTTTCTATGTATTTAAGTATTTATTTATTTATATATAAGTATGTTTATCGTCGTCTAGTCCCCATAGTGCAAGCTTTGCTTAGTTTGGGACTAGGTCGATTTGTGTAAGATTGTCGCCTAATATTTATTTATTTTTATTTTTATTTATAAATTTAAAAAATCCCGCTCGTGGCGAATAATTAAAAAAAAATCCACTGATCGAAACTTAGAATTTCGTTAGCGGACGTTTCTACTTAGTAAACATTTAGGTACTGACAGAGACATGTTTACCGGCCAAGGTAATATGTGATTTGTGGCGTGGGTCAATATAAGACATAGGCATAGGTATGTAGGTACGTAACGCATTGATATGAAATTGGAATGTTTAATGAATGTCACAGATTTACCTCTAATTTGGCGCACTACTTACTATACGGCGTAGCATTATAACTACAAAAGTTATACTTATTATGGTTACGGAGATATATATTTCACACAAAGAAGAGACAAAACCCGCTCATGAATTATGTTGTCCTTACGACGCGGGAAACCGCGTTATAAGATCGCTAAAAGCTTTCAAAAGTACCGGAACCCCGTTTTCTTTACGCGAGTAAAAGTTACGTTTACACGCAACAAGTGTTTAAACTTAAAGTTCAAGAACGTTGTACAAGGATTTTGGTCGTGTTATAATTGCGGTGACAATTCAGTTTAATTCTTGCTTGAATGTTGTTATAATTCTTCCAGTTTTAAGAAAGCTAAGGTGTTCATAGTTAGAGATTTCTCTACCCAGATTAGAGACAGAGGTAAGGCAATCCGCAATTTCATCGGCCCGGCAAATTATTCATACGTTTTGACCAAGCAGCACGGCTAGCATGCGACGGCGCGCGAGCTCTCTCGATTTTTCTCGCACTATCCGACTCTTTCTTATTAGAACACTTAGAACAAGAGATATAGTGCGATAAACATCGAGAGTATGTCGCGGCCGTCGCATACTAGACGTGCTGAACTAGAGGCTGTCCTTCAGAAGATCTCACCTTGATGGTTTTGGTGGGGGCTCCCACGCATGCGTTATGTTGAAAGTGAGTCTCTTGCTTTGCGCATAGTTAATCTGTAAGGGCCGGAAACACGCTTGTCTCCCCTGGATTTCCGACTTCTGGAAACGCAAGTGTCCATAAGCGACGGTGTCCACTTACCATCCGGCAGACCGTGTTCTGGTTTGCTACTGCCATATACTAACCCCCTTATTCATAAAACTTAAAATGCCTCTGCTAAATAAAATGTGCTTTGTCCCTTTCTTACGAACACAAATGTTAAAGTGACAGATAAGGACAAACGAATTTTAACGCCATTTTAGTTAAAACAGGCTTGTAGGACGTTTATGAATACGGCCGAGTATTTAAAAATAGAGTCCCTACCTAGTCTAGTACTATTCATAGTTATGTCTATCTCGTTCTACCTACCTTCCACTCAATTGCTTAAAGTTTTGCTGGAAGAGATCCCTAGGGATAAGATCACCTTTGTACCTTAATCTTATATCATGTTTATGTTTTAACCTGTTTTCTGAGTATACATATAAGTAGAATGCTAGTTTCTGTTTTGTTTACCGCGCCGCGTTAACACTCATAACACTGTTCTGTACTGTCTGTGATCCGGTCAATAACCCTAGCGATTCAAAAGAGCATGTAATTCAAAATGTCGTACCTTGCGTTCCTGAAGCCCGCCTTGCCGCACGTGATGACATAGAACTTGTCGTCGGCGAGCTCCAGCGTGCGGTGCACGCGCACCGCGAACGGCAGCGACCGCTCGTCTGTGCGCTGGAACATCGTAATGAGAGCTAGATGAGCATGCAATTTATTTATTTACCAAGGCAAGGTAACAAAATGTAAACTACAGAGTTCCTTAAGTAACATAGTTGGAATATAGAGAATACCTTACATTTCAAAAATAACTAAGCACAACATTCATTCGCATATAGAATAAAAAATTGACATATTTGTAACAAAACAAACCATAGATTATATAGCTAGTTTTAAATAAAATAACAAATTAAAGTGTTTTATTATACGGTACGGCTATTATAATGAGATCATGTATCTACTAAACATTACTTATAAATCTATTAAAACTTAAGTAAAAGATATCTACATCATTACATATTCTATTGTAAGAAGTGCACATGCGAGCCAGGGGAGTATGCAATTTAATGGTAGTTCCTTCTGAAAGGGCTTACGATGTAGTAGCTATCACTTGTTAAACCCCACGACGCGCACAGTGCGTTTCAACGGAGGTAGTTATCATCATCATTATATCAGCCGAAACACGTCCACTGCTGGACAAAGGCCTCCCCCAAACAGTGCCAAAGTGATCGGTCCTGCGCCACCCGCATCTAGCGGACTCCCACGACCTTTACCAGATTATCAGTCCACCTTGTGGGGGCGTAGGTAGTGCTGTTCAACTATTCACGGTGTAGGTACGTGTTTAACACCCAAATAAATAAATTAATAAATATTTTGGGGACAATCTTACACAAATCGACCTAGTCCCAAACTAAGCAAAGCTTTTACTATGGGTACTAGACGACGATATACATACTTATATAGATAAATAGATACTTAAATACATAGAAAACATCCATGGCTCAGGAACAAGTATTCGTGCTAATCACACAAATACATGCCCTTACCGGGATTCGAACCCGGGACCTCCAGCTTCGTAGGCAGAGGCAGGCTACAGGTCGTTAAAAAAAGTATCTTTTCTTACAGAACGACCCATTATGCTGCTGCCAATGTTTTACATTACGGTCAATGTTGATTCTGGCTATATTTTAACACTACTTTCCAGCGCAGCTCCACCCGCATATTACAAACAATCCAGACAGAGCCACGGAATAAAATACAGCATACATCCATTCCGGAGATCCATTCTGTAGGTACCTATACCTACTAAGTACGGAAAGATTATTGAAATCTCTAAGTTTCACAAATTACATACAAGGATACCCAATTTATTATTAGTCTAGATGTAGATAAACAGTACTTACGTTATTCCAGAATACTCCGCAGTAGTCAGGCGAGCCCTGCGCCGCCATCAGGCTGACGTCGAAGCTCATGGACTCGGAGCCATTACCTTGCGCCATGCATGCTGGTGTCCTGGAAAATGAAACGCCAGTCTCAGTACGTAGGATACCATTCTGGAATGCGATACTGACGTGTGAGTTAGCCCGTAAGAAGGTTAACGCCTTTGGAAATGAATGTCGTTACGAGCTTGATAAAAAGCGAGATGTGCTCAAGGCTCCACCATCACCTGTCAGATCATCCATCAATTCATTACTACAATGAGTCGGTGTGTGTGGTGTTAACTTGCCCAACGTCCGCTATCTTTATAAGGAAGGTCGGGGACGCCACTTGTGAGCGCATAATATGATATAGATAAAAATAAAACTTAGCGAGATTTAATAGTAATAACTACTTACTTATATATATAGGTAGTGTACCAAAAATGGGGTGTGAACCGATCAAGGGCATAACAGGGTATCGTGTCTGATAAGAAAAAACTTAAAGCTTTTTTTATCAGGTCGCCCCAGTCGGCCAACGCTCCATACAAATGTAAAAAAAACGCTTAATTTTTTTTTCACCTACACTTATCAGAACACGATACCTGTTACCTATGCCCTTGATCGGTTCACACCCCATTTTCGGTACACTCTGTATACTTAACTCTATCATGGCGAGGCTGACATATCGATTGTACAAGCCTATATAAACATTCTACAAGCCCATTTCGACGACCTATGTAGCCTAGTTGGTAGTGACCCTGCCTACGAAGCCGGAGGTCCCGGGTTCGAATCACGGTAAGGGCATTTATTTGTGTGATAGATGAGCACGAACATTTCTTCCGGAGTCATGGATGTCTTCTATGTATTTAAGTATTTATTTATTTATGTAAGTATGTATATCGTCGTCTAGTACCTACCCATAATTTACAAGTTTTGCTTAGTTTGGGACTAGGTCGATTTGTGAAAGATTGTCCACAGATATTTATTAATATTTATTTATTTTAACTAAAACGGCGCTAAAATTCGTATGTCTTTATCTGTCACGACATTTGTGTTCGTAAGAAAGGGATAAAACACATTTTATTTAGCAGAGGCATTTTAAGTTTTATGAATAAGGGGTACTGTTTAATTACTAATTAGCCAAGCGACGTGATAGCCATGTTATTTATTTATTTATTTTAAGGAGAACCAACAGCTATAAAACTTAAATTACTACCATAAATATTAACCAAAAAGACAAATACAGGATCTCACAGATATGTTATGTTATGACAAGGTTGTGAACTGGTGACACTGTTAGTAGGAATTCCTAATCCACGATCCATCATCAAAATGGACAATTTATAGTTAGCACAAATTAACATGAAAACGGTCAAGATCATCCAGGTTTTGTAGCTACTGGTTTGTGCACTCTCAGTCCCACATATTTGGTTATGCTCCAATGTAACTTGTTCGTTTCTACACCATGATCTGCGGTTAGTTTTCCTCCTAAATTTATGCTCTATGAGCTGATCTATATTTATGATTTTCTACTGAGTTTATACCAATATTTCCATTTCAAAATTAATGCCGCCACCGGCAGTATTGCAAGCGTCCACAGGCTAACGGTAACCGCTTATCATCAGGCGGGCCGTGCGCTTGTTTGCCACCGACGTGGCATAAAACATTCGTAGGTATTCTAAAGTCCTTTAAGATAAAAACTACCTGCATAGTTAGGTACATACCTGAATTCCCTCGCATGCGCAACCCCGTAGAAGGGCTGGTTGAAATTAATCTTGACGGACATGACGCCTGTTTTGCATGTCGCCGTCACCACGGGAGCGAACTCGCTGCTCCCTTCGGTGCTCTGAAACGAAAGGGGTTTCAGTTAGAGATGCTTTTCATGAGCCTATTTAAAATATAAGTCTCCTGATACTTTGTTGCTCAACTTGAAGCTTTGTCGAGAACTGTTGCTAGTTTATTAAAAATGTATGACAATCGTACATGTGATTAAAAAAAACAGAAGACCCATTTGGATGAATTCGTGTACCAACGAGTAATAAACGATAGATGATGTGTACACCCAGGGTGGCAAAACAAAGAATGTCTCGAATCGCAGGTATGTGTCGCCCGAGCCGAGAGACAAATACGATCGGAGGGAATCTTGATAACCACCCGTGATATATAAAAAAATAAACGTCTTCCCCGGTCAAGATGTGTTATTTCATTGAAACGAAGAGTAATGGCCACTTTAAGGCTAGGCGTAATGTAAATTAACACCTCTACCAAATCTGAGTTACCACAGAGTTCATAAGTCTTCAAAATAACGCATACGCCTAAGAAATAAATATTTCCTTTCGCACAGGGAACACACGCGTACCCTGATAACCTGCTATTGACTTGTCAGGCATGCTCTAAATTTATGACGCTCACTCGATCGCAATTGCATCAATTTGTCATCCGTGCATGCGCTGCAAGTCATAGAACGCACACAAGGATTTCCTGCTCTTCGTGTTGCGTCCACCTTTTCCTTCTATGGACGCTGCACACGATTGTATGCATAGATTGTTTTTGTGGTCGCCTTGTGCGTGTGCGTAATTAGGCAAAATGATGAATGTCTAGCCGACAAACTGTTGGGTAGGGATCTATATTAAACTCAATAACCTTAAATCATCGACGATAACGCTATTAGAACACGTTATTACCTACTTATTATTTGTTTTTTTCCGCGAAGAGGACTGCAGGGTGTTCCACGGCTAAGAAGGGAAAGTAACTTTAATATTGAGATATTTCGCTCTAAGGAGAATTTATAAATTTTTACAAATGAGTAATATTGTACCTACTAAAAGATTTTAAATAATGATATCGTCACCTAGGACCCGAACCGAACAACTGTAGAAAACAATAAGCGCCCGTAGGAACCGGTCAATTTAAAATGACTTAATTGTCTTAGAGAGCGGAATTACACTGTATGCGCATTAAATAGAGTATAAAAATTAATAATAACCTTAAAGTCGTCAACCAACCTTACTGTGCTCTTTAATTACTGACTCAATTAGCGAACAACGAGGTAGATTCAGCTCTGAATACGTTTTTTACTTGTTTGCAAATGTTGTATACTTGGTTTAATTCTTACAAGCTCTGTTTAATTTGCACTGACCGTTGCTGCACTTGCCTGTATCGGATTGAGCTGAAATTTGGTATACTTTTTTTTTTTTTTATGATATAGGAGGCAAACGAGCAGTCGAATCACCTGATGGTAAGCGATAATCGACGCCCATGGACACTTACAACACCAGGAGAGTTGTAGGTGCGTTGCCGGCCTTTAAGATGGGAGTACCCCACTACACTACTATATACTACTGTATACTTATTGTAATCTCTGTGTTAACCTTTATGCTGATCTGATGATGGAAATAACCTGTGGTCATAGCAACCCCTAAACTCTAAAAGAGTAATTCGTTGTGTTTACGGTTATTGGAACCTTCTACACGAGTAGTGGATGACTATCCAAAAAAGAGTACCTACAGTTTAGTTCTTCATGAATGCAAGTATCAAAGTTTTCGCTACTACGATGTTATAATATGGTACATACGTAGTACGTACGTCCCATTTGCTGAGCACAGGGTTCCAGGCCTCACACCCAGAGCAAATCAAGGAATTCACATAAATTTTGATATACACGTCTAGAATTCTGTACCTACTCTGTTATAATCCTAGATGTTTATTACGCTACCCACGTTGTTACCTAAAACATTAAATTAAGCGATGCTTGTCGATCACTTTGTGCAAATCATGCACAAGGAAAACCTAGTGTTTAATTGACTATATAGAATGCATAATAGAACAGATAATAAACGACTCGTTGTGTTATCGAGGGAGCCACTTCAACACACAGTTAGTTATATTACATAACGTAAATCTCAACAAAACAAATAGCTATTCTTTGCTCAGTGGACGGCACCAGATGTAACTAGGTCCAGAATGTTAAAACATACTTTATCCAGTTATAATATGGCACATTCCTCGTCTGGTTATCGTAGAGGCCATGTCAGACCAGTGCAGTTTATGTATTGTATAGCATTGTAAATTAAATAGTGTTTGGCCGGATCTATGTAATACCCATCAATTACGCACGACACGAAGTTAGTGTTTTAAAGCGATGATTATCTTGTAAATATTGTACCAAGACTCCATTAAGAAAAGGACTAAATTACTTAGTATTAGGCTGATTCCATGGAAATTGTTTTCGATATTTACCGACAGTCTACAGCGTGTCTTACTTAGTTTTACTGTTGCTGGATTTCGTATACATTCCGATCCTGATTCCGTAAATTAAGTTGAATTTAAACTAAAACTGAATAGAAAACAAAGTTGTTAAATGTGTAATAATTAATATAAGTTGGATGAAGTTGAGCCAACTTTTAGAACTGTGCTAGTACAGGTCCTACATTAACAAGGAAGCGCGGACGAGATAGCTGTACCGTGCTAACACTTCCAAGTTTGGCGAGATGGCATAAAATCGATTGTTCGACGGCAGAGCGTGATATGAATGGATTAGCTTTGCCTCCGGGGCAGCCCACGCAAGTCGCTGCAGCTGCCAGTTCACCTATTCTCGATCCATCTTGCTGTACGGCTGAGAGTTGCTTACTGACAGAACGGGATTATATTACCCGTCATACAACACCTCTCATCCTAACAGGAGATTTATTTGACGCTTTTATTGCGTGATAAAAGTCAAGACGCATCCTCCTCGATTTGTTAAGACGTGTCAGGAAGAAATCAATATATTACTGGTTTGGAATTAACATTATTTTCGCGCTATAATCTCCCTCAACCCCTCAAGAAGCTGCATTTCATCTGTTAGGTACAATGCGTAGATAATCAAATCAAAGCAATCATTTATTCGTGACAGCAAATACACACTAATACATATAAAAAAGAAATATATATACGTCACGAAAAGGCCCCTGCTCAGCATGATGTTGGCTTTAACTGCCAGCGCTTGTCTTCCGCCGAGTCCATTTGGTATTGGAACGGTAGGCAAGACAACAAGAGATATACAAATAAACACATAGTGCTAGAGAAAGATAACACAAGGGAATCAGTAAATTAGTAGACGTAGCAACTTGTTGGCATGCGACGAGTTGCTACGCCTGCTTAGGCCTTTATACAAAATTATGAACGCAGGTGGAATGGTCCACACTTTTGACACTTAGCTATAGGTATATGCACACTTAGGCATGTATACCCCTTCGTACTTAATGGTTATTGTCATAAGTCAGTAGCTGGCATGTATTCCGTCCGAGCGATGAGCGGTAACACTTTGAAAGTGTTTGACAAACCATCAATACACTCTTAGCAGTTTTGCCCTTAAAGTACATACAATAGACTACAAAGAGAGATCTCTTTGTAGTCTATTAAGTAAAAAGATATATATCTTTTTTTAGTCAGTTGTACAGTTGTGTAGCAAGATGGACCGTGAATAAGGCCTTTTACTCTAACTAATATTTACTCCAGGAAACGGCGCAGCCTGACGCGGGTCGCGCCCTCGGGCGACGCACGCGCGCGATCTACACGATCTGCCTGATAGCCACAACATTACTCTAAAGTTCAATTTATATCCAACGAATTGATGGCTATTCTTTTACGGTAATCCTAAGGTTACTTCCCGGACTCGGGAGATACACCTCTCTCGCTCTGATCAATAATTTTGTCTGCAGGTGATCGTTCCAATCGATAAAATTACTAACAGGTACGTGGCGTTATTTATATATCTAATTTTAAAGGAAATTAGTTTATACTTTGAGAAAAAGTAATAAGTATCCTTATGGATACCTGGGCCACTATGCGCCTTGTTATCAATGTGACAACATACAACATTAATTACACTATTTACACTTTCAACAAGCTATCTTCCCGTTAGAATTGGTTCAATGAGAAACCCTTAGAAGTGAAAGCCTTTACAAAATGATACTTATGTAAAAGTAACGACAATCGTATAGTACAATATATAATATTATAACGCTTGTTTTTTATAGCGCACCCCTTTTCGCGGGTAAAACACCTGCAAGTAACAACATTTATGATAAACTCTCAACTCTGCTCCGTTTCTTTTCATTAGAGGCAGCTATGCTCTTCACAACCACTTCGCTTCCCTCGCCTCGCTTCCCCACCCCCGCTAGTACATCTTGACCCCAAAAATCGTAAAAACTGCGTTATCGGAGATGAGAGGTATGAGAGGCTGGCTCGCCTCAGTCGAGTTGTCAGTAAAAGCTGTGAATATGTCCAGGATGTGGAGTCTAAGGGGAAAAGTTATGAATACCGTTTCCCGGAGATAATGCGCTTCCCGGCCGGCACGAGGATGATTGCCGTTGTTATGATTATGAATCTCACGACCTGTCTTATTCCTTTATCGCTCTGAAACGGCGGATAAAGTGTATATATCTAGTCGGGGTAATAAATATCGAATATCCTTGCATGGCGTAATCTCAGGTGAGAAAGTACCGTAATTTATTGTTTTTCAGTTTTCTTAATGGTTTAATTATAATTCTCAAGATCGTAGATTATGCAGGTAAAAAATGTTCTTCCAATTCAAAGTATAGGTAAGTTATAAAAAGGATAAAATCTTTAAAACACCAACTAGTTACTTACAAAAGAGATAATATTACTTATTACAGCAGAAAATAATTGGCTTCAGGAAAAGTGATAGTTATGAAAAACTTATCGTTATGAAATTTACTTACCTAAATTATTAATATGCTACCTACTGATAAATAAACTTATACTTAAACTTTATCTCATCCCCGACTATAAAACCACACGGAAATACAGTACGATTACTGTTAGTTAAGACCTGACAGATGGATTGCCTTCATTTAATTTTCAACTTTAATCTTATACAAATAAAATAGTTATTACTAAATCGGTAGATGTGGGTAACAGTATTCTGAAAAATGCTTTATCTATATGAAATTAAAGTTGAAAATTAAATGAAGGCAATCCATCTGTCAGGTCTTAACTAACAGTAATCGTACTGTACGCATCATTGTCAGAAAACTGACAGACACTGACAGGCATACTGCTTTAGCCATAAGCCATAATTATTATAATATAGCAGAAATTATCGACTACATACGGTACGACTACACGATTATTTGCTTGTGTAAATGGTATTCTTAAATGACAAAGTATAATTCCTATGGTAAGGAAAAAAACTATGCAGTCCTAACATGAGAAGCTTACTTAGACGGATACATTAAATTGGTATCTCTTAGATTTGTATGTGGCGAGTGATACAACATTATTACCGTGAGCAAATAGCTTAATTACCTTTTTAGCATTCACATTTTTCTTATTACGAGTTTAGGAGCGGCGCAAGGTTAATGGCATTAAACTTAACATTAAAATTTAAATCGTGTGGGTATAAATGTACCTAATATTGTCATTTTAAATTAGTTACGTCAAGTTATTATAATGTACTGTCACTGTCATATGAAACAATGAATAGAAAACTGACAAAATACCGGCGAAACCTCAAACTTTGATGCAAAACGTCGTTCTCAGTAATTGCCCTGAAGGACGGAAACGTCTGACAGCGACGTCGAATGCTGCGATCCATTATTGGACGGAGATAACGAATTACCATGAAATCACGTTACAGTATATTTCTGTTATTGTTATACAAATAAGTGGTGTACGGAGAACGACTATTAGTTCCGCCGACGACACAAACACGAACAATCTTATCATTTGATCTCGTGTTCAATCAGTGCGGCAAGTTGTCACTTGGAAAATTATTTTGTTGACGACGGAGAAGAGAACTAAGAATACAAGTGCGAGTATTCGTCGTAAACACGTGTAATAAGGTTGTACCTTGTTTTACCGACAATTGTTCTATCGAATGTATGTTATGCAGGGTTTTCATTTCATAAAAAAACATTTTTCCAGAATAGGTAAACTTTTCAGGAATGTTATAAAACAAACCTAACTAACCTAATGGGTTCTACAGAATTACCTCTTACCTGTAGCTAAAAAGTTAACGGTTTCCGAGTAACAGAAATTGGATGAAACGAAAATTCGGCGAAACCATGCATTCGATGAAACGTTTGTCGGTGAAATAAAGGGACACCGTAGATATCTTATATCGTATCCAAGATATCGCAATTAGGGAGTCCTATTGCCATTTTGTTCCATGGGTCCATGTTATAGCCAGTATTGGGTAAGTTAAGTTCATTGCAGGTAAGACCAGACAAAAATAAAACAAACCTGATACTGACTTATCTATTTATAACCCTTGGCTGTGCCTTACCTATAGACTCGAAGATAAAGCTTTTGATGAGCATTTATATCAACATTCTTCATTCGTAAGTTTGTTTTGAAATAAGTTTGTATAATGTTGAATATCCGAGGTTCAGTATTGTTGAGTACCGAGAAGGCTCGGTCGTGGCAGGAACGTAACGTTGGCAATTGTCAAAGAGGCCACTGGAGGTCAACGGACGACCACCGAGGCTCAGGTCAAACCAAAAGATGGCGCAGATACAATACAGGAATACATATTTAGGTTGGGTAGGTTGGATGCTGATCTATGCGATAAAGAACTGCATTTAAAAATTGTATTAAAAAAAAATGTATTGATCTCAACTCGTCCACCATCCCATTCATAAAATTCACGATTGCTGACAAGACTTAGTTTGTGGCCTGACTTGGCACAAATTATGCTTTGTCTCAATTTGAATCTTGACATTGAATATATGTCAATATTAGTAGTAGTAAACTGATTGCAATCAGTTTTTATTTCATATTTTCACTGTTACTTGATGCATGCTGTGTCCTTCTGTAATGAATAAGGTACTTAGTTTTAATTTTTGCACTGAAGAGCATTATTATGTCATGGTATGCTTGTTGTTGAAGGTCCTAATAAATAAATAAATATATAAATCGTAGGTATTTAAGGTAATGCTTTCGAGGACATTTTCCTTTGCAGTATTGATTTCTTTCGCTGTGGTTGGAATGCAGGTTGTGTAGCGATTCATTCTATTAGATTGTAACTCGGGTTTTGTGCGTAAACGTTCCTACACAATATACGTACAATCATTCTAGCTAATTACTCCACGTTGTTTTCATTGCAGTCCCCTATTCTAGGCAAGGATTTTTACTAGTCATAACTTACTAAACCTCCAGCATTACAAATCTTGAAATTTAGTCGTAGGCAGCCCGGCCGCCTCAGAACCTGTTGTGACAGTAACAATAGCCGAGCCGAAATGTTGAAGGCCGCTTTGTAAGTGTACGCACGATTGATATCGTTCATTTCTTAATCGCAATAAGAAGTCGATAATTAACATTAGGAGCTTTACTTAATGAGATTATTTTGTGTATCTGATTCTTGACCAATACCGCCTTTGTTTTCAATACCGTTTCTTTAGTTAGAGGTTTACCTATTTTATAACAGCGATCCTAATAGCACGACAGCATATGCCTTTATGTTTTCTAAAGCTGTGTATTACCGCAGATTTCTGTTCCGTGGTTCGCAGTTCTCACAGCTATCTTCAACCGATTCGAATTGAGCATTGCACAGCATATTACCGGCACAGTAATGTAATGATATAACACGAGCGGCAAACGCTTGCGCAACTCCGGGGTGCCGTTTACGCTGCGCCTCTATTGACTTAACGGTTCTTCTATGATACATTCAAAAATCGAATCGCAAACTCAAAATAAAAAAGTTTACCAAGTGCCAACATAACCGAATTCACCGGATGTACAGAAACCGGTGACCGTATTTGGTTTAAGCACTTTCAAACCAGAAACATGTGATTATAATATGTTAAGTGCATAGACAAAAAGCGGTATCTTATATTGAACCGTTTGTTCCAATTGAGGGATTTCGGTATTAAGCGTTAACGCATGAATTGAATTACCTTTTCAAGTTGGGAATGGAAGACAGTTATTTGCGAGCGTTATTAAAGATCGAAAGACTGGTGTATTTCCGCTATGAACAGTTGGGTGGCAGAGCCCAAACGTTTTTGACACGTTTCTATTGATGGAGGCAGAGGGGGCGTTAGAGCGTATCGTATTTTTGAACATTGTACAGGTAGTGAATAAAAACCTTTTCCCACAGGCCAGCTGAAATTAAGTCTTATGCCAATGTCATAAAATATATGACAGCGAGTGGGCTCAAATACAGTTAATGCTTCTTACAATAATTTAATAAAGCTTTTACAGTTTTCTAAACAAAATAGGCATTCAAATTGAAACGCAACGTTGGTTACATTTAGATCATGATAGGTATTTATATCACTTATAGGCAAGGCCCGCAGTTCGTTTTCTAATAAGTAGTGTGAATTTTAGGGGTCAATGTAGAAGCTTTTCGCTTTGTGTTCAAAGCCATTAGCTTAGTCTCAATTTGTAGGTACTCTGTGTTATAAAGCCGAGGTGATATTGGGTCGTAACGGCGAGGTAGGCATTAATGGTCCGTTGAAACCCTGCATAGCAACATTTGCATACTTGAACGCGGAGTTAATTTGCAAATATCCCTTTGTTAAAGCCTGCTGAATCAAAATTGTTAATTCTCGAAATAAATTAAATAGAAATAATCTATTTTAATGCTGGTTCGAATCGCTTTTCCGGGGTTTCGAGCTCGTTATTCGGAGAGGTAAGTCACTTCATTTGTTTTTCTATTTCTGACTTAAGAGTGCAAAGGTCGATTGGAAGTGGTGAATTTTCATTTGAAATCTGAGAACGTAAATAACTTCATAAATACCTACCAGTAAAAGCAAAATGTCTTTCTAAGTGCTTCTAAACGCTCGTGGTACATAAATGACGACAATAAACAAGAGTTAAATGTGTCTTCGCAGTCTAAGCCGTCAGATTGTGGACTTTTAAAAGGATATGACGGTCCTTTAAGACTCCACACATACTCTTTTATAGCATTTTCATGGCTATTCAACGGTATGGTCATTCAGGGAAATAAAAGCTTCATTAGAGCTAGCGTAATGAAGGTATATCTTAATAAAAAACATTACTGAAACCTTAGTTTTTCGTTCGTGTTCCGTAAATGCAAGTGCCTGATTATATACCGTTGCTATTGATCTTCAATGTGTTTGACTAGTTATTTAAATACCAGTAATTTATATTGACGACGATATTCTCCAAAGCGTAATTTAAAGCTCTAATAGATTTGTCCATGCCTGCGGTTGCTATATTTGTAAATATTTAATCGTTCGTAGCGTGAGTGCTCACACATTTCCATCAATTGTCTAGGTTAAGTAAGCAATAACGTATGAAAGCCGCTGGCAGATTTTAATTAGGTGGTCTTTCAGTGGTTGCAATCCGATTGTTTGCTTTGAAATATAACTTAAATAGTTGATTCTGATTGTTGCTGGTGTTAGAAGCCTTCGGACGAACAGACAAGTGGCTTATACTAATTCTTAATGTATTTTCCATAAAAAATACTTCATCTTTTCTCAGTAAGTTAGTTTTAAAGTTCAACTTTGAAAATTGCCATGGTAGGTGTTACATAAAAATGCGAATGTGAGTTAATTTTGCGACGACCATTGCGTTTTGATGTAACTGGGCGCGCGACCGGTTCCGACGGCCCCAATATCTTCGTTGCGGCAGTGGGCGACTACCAGGGCTTTGATAGCTCTAGATTCACAACGCTTGTCGACAGGTAACCTGACGCGGACCACTGTAAGTGCGACCGCCGATTACGTGAAGTCGTTTAGAATCTCGCCGTCAGCATATACTAGATGGTTTTGGGAAGGTAAGTCAAAACAGGCTCTGAATCGCATAGCAGTATGTGATGTGGGACTCGTGACGCAATAAACCGATTATACAGAAGAACTTGTTGGACATATTCAATAATCAACTGCTTATTATGGCGTGGGATTGTTTCCGTAACAGGATCGATATTAATAGCCGTTTATTTTTGTACTTAATTCGTTTCGTAAACATGTAAAGTGCCTATACATATTATCCATAAGATCCGTACTTGTCTTGCTACTGCTTTTGCCTTTATATAGTTATGACATGGGAACATGAGGTAGGTACCTAATACGAGTACATATTGTTATGTATATTAATTAATATAATGTTCATAGATACAGGCCAGGCATTAATCAGGTACGGCATATGCTTTTTTATACAACTAAAAGTTAAGCTCCATATGCCCATAACTTTTGGGAACACGAACAGGAGAGACAACTTTGATATACCTAACTACATTGTCGGTATAATAGCTGTGAAATTTACTCGCCAAACTGTGTCACTTCAGCACGTCTATACTATACCTCTTGTTCTAAGTGTTCTAATAAGAAAGACACGGATAGTGCGAGAAAAATCGAGAGAGCTCGCGCGCCGTCGCGTGATAGCCGTGCTGATTATAAGTGACACAGTTTGCCTACTATTTCTCGTCATAAATATGATCGTTAGAAAGAGGATCCCTTTAATGTCCAAAAAAACGCGTGCTCGTAACCAGATAGTTGACATTGGCAAGCCATTTTTTTATTAATGACAAAATAATGTCAACATAACGCGATAATGTGACGAGCAACCAAAACTCAGTAGGTCGCCAGTCGCCAGCGTTCTTGAAGTGTGCTAATGAAAAAGTAACAACTTTGTATTTGTCCGTTTCGATCACATAATATGTTTCCCACGGAAATAGCGAGGTATTGTTAGTTGAATCCCAGATTGCGTATAGGAAGTGGTCAATGATGGGGTCGTATTCACAAACCACCGGGCAACTAGTGTTAGCTCAACCAGTGTAAGTCTTCTTCAAGTACGCTTGGTTGTTACTCATCTTGGGGTCAAGTAATGCTAGGGCCGAGTGGTGAGGTAAATCGAGACGGGTTGTGAAACTTGTGAATTGTGAATTGGATAGAGTGACGGAACATTAGCGACGTAGGTGGTGCTCGGAAATGCGCACATAATGACAGTGCTGGGTACAATACGTCTTCCAGGAGACTGTAAGTGGCATTTGAGCAACAAATCTTCATCCTGCATGCATTACCGACGACCGGTTAGCCTAGTGGGTAGTGACGCTGCCTACGAAGCTGAAGGTCCTGGGTTCGAATCCCGGTAAGGGCAAATATTTGTGTGATGAGCATAAATATTTGTTTCTCAGTCATGTATGTTTTTCTATGTATTTAAGTATTTATATCTATTATATATATCGTCGTCTAGTACCCATAACACAAGCCTTACTGAGCTTACTATGGGACTAGGTCGATTTGTGTAAGATTGTCCCCTTATATTTATTATCGCTTTATTCATATTGTATCTTAATTATTATTATTATTATTACCTATGTACCAACATTATCGAAGGATATTCATTAGAAGGCTTGGATTACGAGTATTAGACGAGTTAAATAATAATAAATATTATTAATAATCATTGTCTATTCATGCCAAAAAACCTAAATTTAATTATACATACTTCTGCCAAACCGCAGCAGACGAGACTTCAATTATTTCTACAGTACAC
This sequence comes from Epinotia bilunana, assembly GCA_947049275.1. Lineage (NCBI taxonomy): Eukaryota > Metazoa > Arthropoda > Insecta > Lepidoptera > Tortricidae > Epinotia > Epinotia bilunana. Next base: position 23,366,775 of record OX346259.1, on the reverse strand, counting down.
AATATTTTGTAAATACTTCAATACATAGAAAACATCCATGACTCAGAAAAAAATATTAATTAATGCTCATCGCACAAATATTCGCCCATACCGGGATTGAACGCAGGACCTTAAGTTTCGTAAGCTAAATCGGTCGTCAATGTCGCGAACCAAACAATTTTTAAGAATTGTACCAAATGTTATGCGCTAAACAATGCACTTGTCAATTAACTATCTACATTCTAAAAGGGTATAAAAAAAGAAGCGGGTTGTGTCGGAGATACAACCGTTAATTAAGTTTAAGTGGATACTTCTTTGGTGGCTATGGAACCCTAATAAAAAAAACCGGCCAAGCCTGCTATAATGGTGTACCCGTAAAATATATATCTGAATTAATTCACTAAAATCTGTATAAGTACAGATAAATCGGTATATATGGCAACATTAACTGACGTAGCTCATTTGACTCGTGTAACATTGAAAATGGCGGTCATTTCAGCATTATTTTTATGTCCGCCTCGTAAACTAAACTTTTGTGATTAACAACTAATGGCAAATAAAGAAGGATTAAAACATGTAACAAACAATTATCTGAAATCAGATTAGGCTTCTCTACAAAAAGTTATTCCGGAAGTCACGTGATACATTTTGAACTGTACCCCTATACAAGAACGCGAGCAAACAAGTATCCACTTCAAAAATCTCATTTGTGTACTCACGTTTTTTGATGACTAATGACTAAAATGAATAAAGCTCTTTAACTCCTAAACAACGATCATGAATAAGTTATTTTTATCATGTGATCCTCTCTACGTTTTCTGTAAAGGATCCACAAGCCTCTTGTAACATGAGATGGCGGCCGAAGACAATAAGTCACAGACACGCCCGCAAATCAGATAACCGACGTCCAAAACATCTTTCAAATGGTATGACGTGAATAACTTACATTGTAAAAGCATTGTTAAATGTCTAGCGTGTGTTGAGCAAGTCTCTATTTGTGTAAGACATAAGTTGAGTAGCGACGGTTTATTAACACTTTCACTGCCAGGAACCCGCTTGGCGGGCGCCTACGCCGTAATCGATTTCCGCTACATGCGAGGAAAACCACGGGATCGGCTACGAGCGTAGCGAAGCTTAAACAGAAGCGATTCTGTTTAAGAAGAATATTGTAAGTAGTTTGTGCCTGATTGCCTGCTTTATTCGGCGTTTAAATTTTGGGCCAACTTCGGCAAGCATGGCATTTCATTGGGCCAACTCGGTGATCAATGGCCCAACGTGGTGCCAACTCAAAATGCTACTAGGGTTAGCGGCAGATTGAGATGTATATAGATCGCCCATCATCCCTCTAATGCCTATCTGCTTCCCGCAGGCTTTTATATCGCCGCATTAAAGATTGCGAAACGTGTTTGATAGGAATCCTATGAGGTTGTAGGTGGGTTGTAGGTCTGTGTCGGCTGTGCCGGAGTACCTTTGAGGCGAAGCTTCCGCGAGGGTGTTATCGCGATCGCGCCTCGGGCGCAATCAGAGCGTTGCGTCCATCGCGCATGCGTAGCCAAAGACGCTATCAATTACACATCGTAAATGCCCTGTTGTTTTGCATCAACGTTTTGAATTGTGCGCGTGACCTGATAGGGCTCCTGTCGCAGTAAATATCCTCATTTGTAACTTTTTTTGCCGTTGAAATGCTATTAATAGATAAACCATGTCTTTGTGTTTCTATAAACCCAGACCCATGTATATCGTATACAACCAGACAATTTGTGCAGTTGTCTGGTAAATACTTATATAAGGTAGACGTCCCACTCTTTGACACACCTCTATTCCAATTATAGACACGCCCTATCTATCACATATATTTAGGATTGCCATCTCTAAAATTTGGCAACCAGGACAAGACACGTGAAAACCCCGGATTTTGGAGCCCAGAACCCGGACATCGCGCCGCCGTCGGGTCGCTCCGCGGCGCGGCGGCCCAAGACTTCAAATTTTTATCCCGGACTACAAATTAAACCCCGCCCGGACGCTCCCCGGACGCCTTTTAAACTAGGACAAATCCGGGGAAACCCGGACGGATGGCAACCCTACCTATATTGATATGACTTAATATTGAGATGCCAAATATTGGGGCAGTGTCGGGCAATGGGAAATGTACTTCATATTATTATGTAGATACAGTGATCCGTAGATACCATGACCAGTTCCCGTACCTACTTAGTTCCTCCTACTTCGTAACGCATGAGTTTAGCTATTTTTGACTCTCTCTCCAAGTACTTATGTTACAAATACGTGTAATATGATCTTAAATTTAATAGTTAAGCAATCACATTATCCACCTTGAAAGATAATCTCAACAATTTCGTTTAATAAATCACATTCACATCCGCAAAATGGCACTTGCATCAACCTTCAAGTTGGTAATTAAGTAAATGTTTAATTAGTAAAGGAAAAACTAATTTGCCTATAATTTGGTTGGAACCAAGTGGTAACTTGGTTCCTTGGTAAGGAGGAAGACGCGACCTCGCCGGCGCCGGAGGCCGCGCCTCGCATGCTAGTAGATAGATATGTAATGGTTATCGGGTACATTAAAATCACATAAATAGTTTACCCACTACCATTTACGCGCTATAATATACAAAAAAAAGTCCTACAGATCTTAACCCAACGTCTCTTCTTCTTATTTAAGTGTTAAGCTCTTGTCGGTGTAGGCCCTCCATCTACTCCGATCCCAGGCAACCTCTTTGCCATCTCGATGCGACCTTAACATCAACTCTCTTTTTGAATTGCTCTATACTCGTACGTTGTAGTTAATTCTAGGTGTTCCTCTTCCTCGCTTCCCTCTACCTTTCCCCAACCCAACCTGAGGGATGCCTAAGGGTGAGAAATAAATAAGGTAAGCAATCAGCAAGATATAAATATATGTAACAAGGTAGTCGCCTTTTTGTCAGTGATAACGGTCCTGTAAATATAGTAAATTGGCGTCTGTTTTGTACAAATATTAGACAATGTTATTGAGTGTACCAAATTACGGCAACTTGGGAGTTTAGTGCTTTTCACGAAGCCTAATGGTAGGGGAGTTCAGGAGATATAAATACCCTCGGCACAGTAGGTTACTACTCGGTCTACGTACTAAACATAAGCGATTACGCTATTTGTTTACCACTAGCTTTTGCCCGCGACTCCGTCCGCGTGGAACTCGTTTATATCGTAGCTCCATACACATTTTCACCCGCCTTAGGGGATGATATCCGGGATACAAACTATCCTATGTCCTTCTCCGGGACTCAAACTATCTCTATACCAAATTTGATCTAAATCGGTTCAGCGGTTTAAGCGTTTATCATTTATAATAGGTATTAGTACCTAGTTAAGTGCCTATGGATTGACTTGACTAATGACTGCGAACCGTGTTCTGTTCACAGTTTGTTATACAACTCTTTATACCATTTATATTTAAAGCAGTTACAAACTGACCTATTTAGGTACCTACTAGAACGCTTTGCATTAACATTTTCGAGCCATAACTTATGTCCTAAGAATTTCCGTTTCCTTTATACGTTCTACTAATAGACTTCAATTAGCGGAGATTTGCGTGTGCGTAGTCATATAAATGTATTGCATAGTAAATAACGTAAAAAAGGTAATGTTTTGAGTTTGTAAGATTGTACGTTAAGGGTAGGATATGTAGAATGGATTTTTAGGATCTGAAGGGGTGGAGTCTGTATTAAAATAGTAATCCATACTAATATTATAAATGGGAAAGTGTATGTGTGTGTTTGTTTGTCCATCTTTCACGGCAAAACGGAGCGACGAATAGACGTGTTTTTTTAAGTGGAGATAGCTGAAGGGATGGAGAGTGACATAGGCTACTTGTTGTCTCTTTCTAACCCCCCTCTTCCCTAAAATGGGGGGTGAAAGTTTGTATGTAGCTACGATATAAACGACTTCCACGCGGTCGGAGTCGCGGGCAGAAGCTAGTATAACATAATTTAGAGTACCTTTTAGGATTAGCATAAGCTATACTCACGTCTCTGCCCGGGTTCGCTTACCTATTATTGCGCAGGCGGAGCAGCTAGTTGCATATAAAGTCAACTAGAATACATGTCAATATCTTGGTGTGTTTTATTTATTGCATAACGGTTAGTTACACGAAGTTTGTCGTAGACATCATAGTTTTTAATACCTTCAATTCTACGCAGTGGCGGACATTGTGGTTATTCGGACCTTGAACACAACATAAGTATGCATCGCTCAACTCGTTCCATGTCTTTCATTTGTCATCGAGTTATGTGATGTCATGCGCGAGGTAGTACAGAGCGTCTGTCACACAACGTGATAATCATTTTATGACCTTATGCAGTATTTTTGAATTCGTTGTGAGTTAACTGTGTTTGGAATGAAGAATATTTTAGAGCTGGTACACTACGTAATACCTCAAAACGATATTTTAAAGCATGTTAAGATAATCTAATGAAAGGGGTTAATGATTAGTAAGTAGCTAATACAGTCACCAGTAATTAATATGTAGAAATAGAGACGAGTGAGATATTTTGAGTCTCTTATCTTATAATATTATATGTAGGTCAGTGTCATAGTGACACCTGAGTTCATCCGTAGATCCGTACCTATAGGTAGTTTATTGTATCTACACTCGCGGGCAAACAATAAGGGTCGGTAAAATACCGTCATATTTTCTAAAATAGTGCGTAAGAGGTTGTACAGTTAATGCTGTCATGATCTTTATTTAATTTTACATATAAACTGCTAATAACAGTAAAAAATATAACTTACCAGGTTTAAATCGGACTCGTAAAAACCCATGAAAAAAAAACAGCGTTAACGGAGCGAGATATCGCAAAAATCGTGATTTTTGGATATCGATATTTTTATGATAGGATCCGGGAAATTGTTAATACAGTTGGGTATTGTAAAGAATAGCATATTATGTAAATAAAACAAGTATTAAATATTTTAAAAACCTATTGCAGTTATTTAATTTAGGGTAACCCGTATTCTTTGCCCGCGAGTGTATGTAGGTAAATCCTTACTCGGGTAGGTATAGCAAATAAATAAATAAGTAATAGGGGAAAAATCTTACACAAATCGAACTAAGTAGTCCCATAAGACTGCGTTTCCACCAGAGCTGTGCGAGGATGCGTTGCGAGGTTTCTTCATACATTTGAACGTCGTAAGCTAGGCCTTGCGAAGTTCAAATGTATGAAGAAACCTCGCAACGCATCCTCGCACAGCTCTGGTGGAAACGCAGCCTAAAGGCTTGTGTTATGGTGACTAGACGACGTATACTAAAATACATAGAAAACATCCAAGACTCAGAAACAAATATTTAGGACCTTCAGCTTCGTAGGCAGTGTCACTACCCACTAGGTTAACCGGTCGGCGAATAACTTTAATTATCATCAATGTTTTTCCTGCTAACTATTGCATTACTCTTAGTTGGGTTTTTATTTGATCGGCGTCATGATTAACGCTATCATAAAAGAGTCTTCTAAAACATTTTTTGTATAACACTTTACTAATTAACAAAAAACTAATCGTGTGGCACAATGTCAAGCAGCAAGTCATGTTTTGGCAATATGATTGAAATCAAATACGAGCGTCAGTTCTTGTATTTAATTTGTGTGTGAGACGTGTCCGCGGCACGTCAGGGTCACACACGGAAAAAATCGAGACACCATGTTTACAAGCGTACCTACGAGTAACTCCATAAAAGTCGCGAAGCAATGATTTGTTAACGGTACTTAGTCTTTATCGTCAAAATGAGATTCACATACCAAATAACACGTAAATTCTTTCAGTAATGTCGAATACGACCATCATCCTCCTAGCGTTATTCCCGGTTGTGCCCTGAGGAGCCCGGGGTCTCCTTTTGACACCTAATCCCAAAAAATATTTTAATTTTAATTTTTAATAAAAACCGACCGCGTGCCAATCCTTATTTTTAACATAAAAGGTGTTACTTAGCTGGCAGCAGGTATGGAGCCCCGGCCAGGTGTGGGCAGGGCAGACTTGAATTACCTTGCGTCATACAGGCTGCGTATTTACTCAGTGACTCAATTCTTTGACTCACCATATGTTTCCATGAATGAACTATTTGTCATATTACTACAATGCCTATTTCCGCGGCTATACCTTGAATATTATTTTATCTTTTTGTTTTTATCTCCCGTGTTGTGTGGTGTCGGGTTAGAATTTCACCACCCCCTTCTTCCCGTGGGTGTCGCGAAAGTGGACTAAGCGGTGGGTGAAGTGTGTTGTGGGCGATGGGCTAGCAACCACTGCGATATCACATTCTGTCGATCTTTGATACCCACATTTATGCTGAAAGTGGCAATGGAATATAAGTGCATATGCAAGTGCCACCCCTTTTGGGAATAAAGGCGTGAATCTATGTATGTATGTTTTTATCCGCATCTGTTTACTTATATAATACAATGCAAGGTTTACGATTAACGGCACTTCGTTATCATAAAACTGCGAGTTTTATAGAATTACGCATTCGAAAACTTGGAAACGACTTGGAAAACTTGTTTCCGTTGTACAATTGTTGGGTTATGTAAGATTACAGTATGTACTGATAATTATCATAATGAAACTATTGCGGGTTGTTTTATAGTTTTGTGTTGACTAAAGGGCAGTATGTGTTCATTAGGATATAACCTGAATCACTCTGATGAAAAAAGAATCTTGCATGTTCGGTTTTTAACTACCGAAGTTATAATTATAAGTGCCTACTCAGAAATTTACTAGATATTACGGCAAATAATTTTAGTCTCCGAAATAGTTTTAGCTTGTACGAGTACCTACCAGAAATTGTAGTAGAGATGCTTTTTTAAAGTTAAACAAAGGTACGGTTTTATAAAAATGCGTTATCTTAGACAAGAAAAGTAATCCTCCTATGTCCTATATCAGGAATAGAAAGGTCGGAAAATTAGTTTTGCGTACCTACGACCCATAACCGTCTAGCAGGTATATGACTTTATGCCAGATTGTATGCAATGTCATACTGATTAGAAGTTGTAACCTCTGAATAGAAGTCGGCATCGGCAGCGCGTGGGATGCGTAGGCGCAGGCGCTCAGCCTTGCTGGCCTGTATTGGTATTGGCGTCAAGTCAGCCTTATAAGCGGTTTGGGGGCAGGGCTACTTCGTTGCAAAAATATTTCAAGCATTTGTTTTAATTGCCAAAGCGGGAAAATCTAATTTGTTTGCCCAGACCACAAACCAAAACATACCCTAAACATAACTATGTTTGGGAATAGATACCTAACCATTTCTTACAAATGATTAACGTTAAGTGAGACAGAATGTCAGATGATTTTGATTTTTGATGATGAGCATGATTACCAAGAATTCTAATTTTCCTCTACATTTATCAATATAACTACATAGGTAGGTATCATTATTTGTTATTTCTTTATAACGCTGGGACTCAGGAGGTTAAGTAGATTTTGTATGACGATGCGTCCTGCGGATTAAATACCTAACGTAGGTGTACCCCATCTACATAATCGCGGTATGGATTTCGTACGTACCTATATAATTTTAATTTAGTTTCTCCGAGGAGAAATAAACGACAGTCCCTGAGCGACCGAGCTCTGCTCGGGTGTAAATACAGAGAAAACTAATTTCCCCAGACATGACACTCAGCTAGATTGATGTTTCGCGTAAACGTGGTTACAAACATATATACAAATATTGCTCGTTTAATAGTATAGTATAGGACACATAGTTTAAGGCTGATTAGAGTTTTGATTCCAATGTTTAAGTGATTTATACTGCCAACGCTTTCTCGTTTGTCAAGCCTGTCCCCTGATCCTTTCGCATTGAACATTGCAAAGCCCCATGGTCTCAAAGGACGAATTATTAAACAATGCGACGTGGAGGCGTATACATTATGTAGGGATATTTATTCAGGCGGAGCTGATCAGCCTTCCTAGCTTATTAACATACGAGCAGCAAGCTTGTGTGCTCGTGAAAATAAAACTATACAGCATCGCATTATTCATAGACGTGGTATCATAATAAGATCAAATGAAAATAAGCGGGCCATCCGAACAATAATGTTTTCATATCTGACCATCTCAATGTACGCAGTACAAATATATCGCTGGCAATATTTTATTCATACACCATGTTATTTTAACACAACATCGGAATATGTAAAGCATGTATATTGACATTTACAGAAACTCATAAAAATAACTTCTTTAGACATTCGTTATTGGAACAAGGCCGTATCGGCGATTATGGTATGAAGTCATTCTGGTGATTATAAAAAGTTGTGGTTACGCTAAACGCTCTGGTAAATATGGAGAACTTTCTCTGATTTAATTTTCAGTGTTAATTTATTCCCATCCTAACTAATTACTTCTGGATCTCCTTCACCTACTTTGGTAATTAGATTCTTATTAGACACAATGAAACAACAACAAGGATAATTAGATATCAGACGGTATAAAATGACTGTTGTTGTTCCTTGTTCGCAATAAAAGATCGCAAAAACTTTGGCGCTTTATCATGTACTTCCATATAATTTGAAGACTTTGTAACATTAATGTTAGATACTTTTAGTACTCGATTAACGACATATTCTGACAACCAAATTACAATCTGAGTGACAACATCGAGCTAGTTTAACAACACAATAAACTATCCCGTATAAAGCCATCAGTAATGCAACGTAAAGTTCAAAAAATCCTGCACGGCACTGACACAGAGCGGACAGTATTGATAATGAGGTATTGCCTCAGTCAAGGACTGGAATGTCAAGTGAAACAATGGTGATTACCTGCGAGCGCGCGACCAGCAGGACGCTGGCGAGGACACACGCTCCGAACAGCCACATGTTGATTGTTGACACTTGACAGCTTGTCACTAGCACTGGCGCGCCATCGGCATGGCGTACGGTCGCGCTGCGGGTCTGGGCGCCACTGCGCGCCGCGCTCGACGACCGAGAACAACAAACTTTACTTTCTGTGAGAGGCCGCGTTTACATGGGAGACCTTGCGGGTGGTGGTTTTGGATACGGATAAAATATATAGATGCTTAATTTATGGATACCATTGGGATAATAACTAGTTCTGGGGTTAGTCGAATACAGTCGTTATATTAGGTACAAGCAACACACTTAATTGACCATTTAGCAGACTTTGTTTCATTACACTAAAGGTTTACAATTGATCAGTTCACTGTGTCGTACCTAGATAGATAATTCGTACCCGTATTTATTTTAAAACTTAAAAATTTGGTACAATACGTGTGCCGCGGACCGACACCGACTCGTTTGATTCTTCGCAAATTATAGACTCTACCATACCAACAACCATATCGAACGTTTCGGAAATATTTTATCTAAGGATAAGAAGAAGTTGCTCTAAGCTGACTCTTCTCATTGAAGAATTTACCCACGGTTGGATAGGACTGGATAATCGGATATACACAATACGAATTCATGTGGGTTATGTGGATGGTTGATAGAGGTAAGGATTAACCAACTGTCAGTAGGTGGTACCTATCGAAAAAAAGTAAATGTTAGAAAGTTCTAATTCTGATTGATGTTTAGAACTATTCGAACGGAACGATTATTTCATTGAAATACGTACCCGCATATGTACCTTATTGCTTAGGTACAGCACCGAAAGATGTAGAGCACATAAAGGCAGTACCTAAGGGCAAGCACGCGAAGACGATTTTACTATAATGACGTCGGCATAAATAAAAATGTCGCCCCAAGTCACGTTCTTTGCCTTCTTTTGCGTGGGAGGCCATTTGCATGAACTGGCTTTTCTCCTAAACTGTTAAAAAATTATGCAGGAAATTCTAATAAAATGGCTAAAAGAGAGCCATATGCATGGCAAAGGTTCAGGAGAAATGAGTTACCGTTTCATTACGTTGGTTGGCCCTGTTACATATACACAATAGTAAGTAGACATTTCAACAGTAAAATATTTGAGCGAATTATCAAGCTTTAAACAAACAATAAAGCTTTCCAGTTAAGGTGTCAGACTTTGGCAACTTACTTAAGAAACTAGAAGTGTACCGGTAACTACAGTCATCATCATCACCATCATATCAGACGAAAGACGTCCACTACTGGACATAGGTCTCCCCCAAAGAGTGCCATAGTGACCGGTCCTGCGCCACCCGCATCCAGCGGACTCCCGCGACCTTTACCAGGTCATCAGTCCACCTACCCACGCCGCGCCTTCCGGTACAAGATCGCCACTCAAGAACCTTTCCGCACCAACGGCCATCGGCAACTACAGTACGTTTGCGTTATTGTCTGTCATCAATACAATGAAATGCTCTATTCGTCTGGTAAGCTGCTAAGCTGGTATTAAGCTGCTAAAGTAGAGTCCAAAGAAGCTCGAGATAAACGCTACATAGTCTGGCCCGAATATCTATTGTAAGTGTATTATAATAAGTTTTGTCTACGCAAATATCAGTAGTGCTCTAAAATGCAAAGAAAACCGTATGAAATGACCTGCATTATTACAATATTTTAATGTTATTATAGTATCTAAAATTTTGTAAGGTATGTTTTTGTATGAGCTTATGAGTGAAATGTCAATTCAGTATTTTTTTTAATATAAGCCGCACGGCATTTGATCTCGAGTGACATAAGAATAGGGACTTCATTCGTTTGTCTATGATTAAAAATAAATCATTCGTCTTGACGGAGGATCGAATTGCCGCCATTACTGTTGTCATTTGTTGGTCGGTTTTTTGCCGTTACGAAAGAAGAATTGTGAAAAGTTGTTTGTAATTTACATTTTAGTGAACACTCTGTCGGATATCGTAAATGCAGCCACGATTGCACAAATATCTTGTTGTAAGCTTCTGAACCCAGCTTACGAGTAGATAGGTACTTATGATATGTGTACATATATGCGTGTACGTATATTTTTATGCCTAACTATAGTTAGGCATAAAGATATTCGTGTGATCCTATTATGAAACTCGCTGACGCTCGTTTTATAAAGCCACACTCGTGTTTTGCAGCCTCTCATTATGTATCAGTTGCATAAACTACTAATAAATGAGTCATTATCAATAACGCTGCCATTACACTCGTGCCACATTTCGTTTCCCTACCGTTCCTAAGACAAAAAGCTAACGAATACATTAAAAAATTAAAATAACATACTCCGATACATAAATGTATTATGCCTTTATATCGCATTGATAGGTTGCTAGCCCATCGCCTACAACACACTTCAACCGAGCTCCCTTAGTCGACTTTTACAACACCCACGAAAAGAAAGGGGGTGGTGAAATTAAAATAACCGTCGTCTTAATATAATATACCTCCAGTGTGCACGCGCGCTGTACGCAACGCTGCGCCCGCGCAGCGGTTACGACACACGCACACGCGCGCACACAAACACAGCACACACAGACACACCTGCCCGCAGGTATCGCCAGACCCATCTGATTATCCTGTTCTACCTTTTTTCCTACTTTAGAGTCAGCCTTGAGCGACAGGGCAGTCTTCGCGGGTTTTTTGGCCTGTTAAAAAACTGGCGCTTTCGTTTATTTGGAAAGGAGCAAAGTAGGTTTTTAGTTTTCTGTACCAAACTCCTCAAACATATCAAGTGTCGGCAACGCCCATGTTACTCCTTTGGAGTTGCATGCGTCTATAGGCTGCAGTGTCCGCTTACCATCAGACGGGCCATAAGCTTGTTCGTCACCGTCGGTGTAATTAAAAAAAAAAAAACTCGGTCCCAACGGAACGCTCATGCATCAGTGTCTATCTGTCTGTCTCAGGCATTTTTTTTATGCGGACTCATTTAAAGCATGAATAATAAAACTTCTAGTATTTCAAGGCCGAAGAAACCATTCATTCCCTGACGGTTTTCGTCGCCGCTTCAGGTTGCATCCGCTACATTATAGTTATCAAAATTACTAAAATCTTATAAGTATACTTGTGATTATTTGACTTGGCCTAATTGCACCAAAGTAATCCGTTCGAAAAGCAGGTCTACCATCCTAGGTAGAAGATTCCAATTCCAATGACAGTTTTATAAAAAGTCGGCCACATGAAATAATCTCAAGCATACATAAGGATTTTTGGGTGTTTATTACTTTAAAAAATAGGGAACTAAACGTCCATTTTAAAATCTGAGGAATAAATTGGCAGTAATAAGGTAAAAAGTCTCATATTGTATAGAATAAGTTAACCATAATCGATCTCTTCATAATCATAATCTACCTATTATCTGGCAAAAGTTACAACCCCGCAGCAACCAGAATAAACCCTACTCCAGACACTAGGATTACTTCACTTAAGTTTAAATGGGGTTTGTCAAGGCTAATGTGCTATAAAGGGAGTTATTAAATAGGTTTTACTTAGACTTTACAGCCGTTGTTGTTTACTTTCGCAGGCGGCTGAGAGGTTCTCGTATTGCACTAGATTTCAACGCGTGCGGTTCATGTGGTAAGCACTGCTCTTAAGTTTATCTATAGCCATTATTGGAATGAATGTACTGAATACATCTGAAAATAAGCATTTCGTATCGGATTATTGTAGGGGTTAGATAAATGAATTGCGATTCAAAATGGTCCCTTTTCACATGGTAATAAAGATGGAGGAACCTTACCAATTGAAGCTCAACTGTACTGATTGGCGAGGATGACTGAACTAGATACTTTAAGTTACCGAGGGAAGTTGTTACAATATTAGTGTTATTACTGTTATTAGTGTTATTACTGCTTCCCTCTTGAAGTTTTCGCGAGCTTCAAGCAAATGAAAATACGTAAAATACACTTTTCAAATAAATTTATACTTTATAAGAAACCAGACTCAATTTAGGCAGAAGATAGTAATTCAATCTTTCCGAACAAGCGGCGCTACCACGAAAATCGAATGACTTAGTTCGGATATCTCCGTCTCTCCTACTTATGTTTTATGGTACTCGAACGACAGATAGAGATATACGAACTTCGAGATTCGATTTTCGTGGTAGCGCCGAAGATCTTTAAAAACACAAAGTTGTCAAAGGTAGAAACAAGTTTTCCAAACTTCGATAAGCGTTCCATGAAAAATCACCATCTGTCGACGAGTTGCGTGAAACTGCGAGCGACGCGTTACGGAGTGGCCGCGGGGGCGCTGCCGTCGCTCTGTTGCCGCCCAAATCAATATCCCGACGTGCGCCGTCCCGCCGATTTTCCCTTCAGTATTTCAGAAGGCACCCCCCTTGTTGCCCATTTCTCGTGTCCACTACCGCGCTGCCAGTGCCCGTAAGCGAATTCCAACAGATAATCGGACTTGACCCAATTACTCGTAGGTGAGTCCACTATTCATCATTCTTATTTGTTATTAGAGGAGGTTCATTGGGCGCCGGATTGGTATGCATTTGACTATTACGTTCATTCATAAAGTCAGCGTACGAAGCTGGTAAAGAGTGCGTGAGAAAGGCGGTAATAGGGGTGAATTAGATCGAAACGTGACTTTTAATTTGGAATCTTTTTGGAAACCCCATGTTATGGCTTGTAAACCGTATCGACTTCATCCTATATTATTGTAGATGTTGTATTATATAACTTGTAACTATGTGCTGAAAAGTTTACCGGCGTATTATGTAGATTTCTCTTGAAATGTACTTACTCTATTATTAGTTATTACTAAAATACCATGAAAACTATTAGGTTACTGCACTTTTGCTTTCGTATATACCTACTTACATTTTGCCACAAAAATAGTATCACTTGAAGTACGCCGAGACGATGGCCATTTCTAAGAGAATAAATAATCTAATTGCCGCATTGTATACTTATTCTAATAACTCAATTATGAATCGGTTGGATGACGAGAAAGACATTGCTGCGCTCATAATTATTGTATACTAGCTTCCGCCCGCGACTTCGTCCGCGTGGACCCGGGATAAAAACTATCCTATATTTTAATCCAGGCTATAAACTATCTTCGTGCAAAATTTCATTCAAATCGGTTCAGCCGTTTAAGCGTGATTGAGTAACAAACATCCAAACACCCAAACATCCAAACATCCAAACATCTAAACTTTCGCATTTATAATATTAGTAGGATACTAGAATCAAATATGTGTCTATTGTTACACGAATAAAAGTTTTTTTTTAAATCAACTTCTAAGAAAATTAATGCCATTATTAATTGATAGGTATACCTACTCATTTTCAAGCTTGTTTCTAGTTTGTGGATAATTATTATTTATGAAATGTCTTATTTTGCATGTACCTAGTGAATAGGCAGGGTATAATTTCTGTGTTCGCTTGCAGTCTTAAGTTGAATCTTGTACAAGTGTAGCGTTTATTGGTGTCCAGGATACTCGTATCTTATCCTAGGCCACTTTCATACATTCAACATTATGTATTACGAGAAGTATGTAACACCACGAAAGGCAAACATTTTATCCCGTTAGATTATAGATGAGAAATAGCTAAGTGATATAGAAAAAAATAACGTTTATTTAATTACCAGTATACGAGTCATAAAATTATTCGACAGGTTAAGGTTAGGTTAGGCCAAGGTTACGTCACTGTTAAAGAATCTCCGAAAGCTTCCCAGGCTCACACATCTCAAAAAACGCCCGAGGATTTCGGAACTTATGGCCACCATACTTTTTATAAAGCCGGAAATTAAGCATTTAAAAGATGTTGTTCAAACTTGTCATAACTAAAAGTAATTTGGAAGACAATAACTCATATTAAAGTTGGATAAATCCAGCCGAAGTTCGTTAGGCACAGTCGCGATCACAATGAGTCGATGGCGTGGAATTAATTGAAACGCGGGAGGAATAACCGACGACCTACGCCAAAATCCGATAGCATTTGCCGTGATTTTCAGAATGTATTCTCTACTAACGACATTCAAATTATGTAAAGTTGTTTATCATTATTAATTTTACGACAAAGTAATTTACATACCAGTGGTTCATAAGTGGTCCAGACGAGCGTTTTTCGGTGAAAGAAAATATTGTGAAGAAATCTGCAAGCAAACCCGGAAAGACCTAGCAAGGGGACTTTGCCGTACTGCTTATAATTCAAGGGAGAAAAAAAAAGTTTTGATGTACAAATGAAACACAATATGCACCCAGTGGAAACCTGACAGGCCTCTTGAAAAAAACTTGGAGGAATCCAAGTTTTTTTCAAGACGCCTGTCAGGTAAACATACCGCACATGAAGAGGGTGATATTGATGACGCCCTCTCAGACGTATCCGTCGAAGGTGCCATCCTGAAATTTGGTTTTGAAGGACCATACGTGGGATAGGGATAATGTCGATGGATGATTAATTCCATTTTATTCACTATCGGTCAAGCTAAGTATGAGGAGTGAGTAATTTGAGCATATTAGGTACTATTGGAAAATTCTTCGAGTTTATTCGCCGATGGAAAAATCTGAATCGAAAACTATATTCTGTGAAAAGGCCGCGTGGACACTTTTGTAAGTCCGACTATTAGGACTTTGCTTCCGCTATTCCCAGAATAACCCTACATTGTCGCTCCATTTAGCCCAACATCCTACGTAATATGCCCCAAGTTGTGCTCTTTACGAGTCTTTTACACTCTATCTAGACTAATGTAGTGCATTCTGGGACTCATTACGGAGTTATCAAGAAGAATAGGCATTTATACGTGACAATGACAAAATGTAACAATATCGTGTGTTAATTTAAACTGTATGGATATTTTTACGCTGTACACAACAATGAAACCGGGAAAATTTTGTATAAGATCCTATACAAATTATTCCCGTTTTGATTGCAAATGATTCCAAGCGAGAGTAGGACACAATGAGTTATTGGTACATTCACATCCGTTAGGTTTCAGAAAAGGAATTTCAGTAAGAGTGATGATATGTTATATTTTTTAACGCCACATAACTAACCTAAATTGGGTTTAATCACGAAGCAGGCTGTGTCAATGTGAAACTTTTGACCTTTGGGCATTTCAACTTTGATAGGTATGCGTGCATGTACAGGTAATCTGTCAAAATGTAACTGCCGGTAAGGAACACTATCGGTGGATTGATTATTGGAACCGGCCATTAGTAGTTATGTAGCTGTCGGTACCGGGTTTCATATTAAAAAAAACCGTGGAGCGCTGTCAGAATTAGCGTTTAATCCTCTTCGAGTTTTTATTACATCGGTCTGTGGCACGTGAGCGTTACTTTACTCAATTGGCTGTTACGTTTAAGTACGTTGGCTGCATAAAACGGCAAATACACTGCGACTTGTTTTAGATTCTAGGTCACTATTTGCATTAAAAGATGGCCGAGATGACTAATTGCTAGTCATTATAGGTTTTCATTCAGTGATCTTTTTCGCCGTAGTCTTTTTTAGGGTTCCGTACCTCAAAAGGAAAAAACGGAACTCTTGCGTCTGTCTGTCCGTCCTTCACAGCCTATTTTCGCCGAAACTGCTGAACCAATTACGTTGAAATTTGGTACACATATGTAAGTTTGTGACCCAAAGAGGAACATGTAACGCAAACAAATGAATTTTAAACATGGGGGCCACTTTTGGGAAGGAAATGAAAAAAATAAATCTCTTGTTACATAATCTTGTTACATATCAAATGAAAGAGCTCATTGTGTGCATCTAAAATATTTTTGTTTTGTAATTTTAAAATAATTAGTTTTGCAATTATTTAAGAAAATAACCAAAAATGACAATTCCCCCTTCATCTCCGAAACTTTAACTGTGTTTGTAATTAAATATTTAAAGTTGTAATTTGACCCATTTCCCGGTGTTGACGGCAAGGTCGATTTGCCCAATATGAGTAATGGAACGCAGTGGAAGAGACCGTTATACTGTTTTAACGCATTTTAATCTTAGCGGTTTTCCCGCCAAGCTACGTCAGATTGGAACCGAATAAAACGTAAAATCCTATCCTGTTCATGGAGGACGGCTATCACAAGACGGCGCGCGAGCTCTCTCGTACTATCCGTCTCTCTCTTATTAGGAAACTTAGAAAGAGACAGATAGTGCGAGATAGCTCGCGCGCCGTCTTGTGCTAACCGTGCTAATGTCGTATTTATATATATAATTTAGGGATTTTACCCAACACAGCCTTAATAATAAATATAAATAAATAAATATTAGGGGACAATCTTACACAAATCGACCTAGTCCCAAACTAAGCAAAGCTAGACGACGATAAACATACTTATATAGATAAATAAATACTTAAATACATAGAAAACATCCATGACTCAGGAACAAGTATTCGTTCTCACCACACAAATAAATGCCCTTACCGAACCCGAATTCGAACCCGGGACCTCTTGCTTCGTAGGCAGGCTCACTGTCACTACCAACTGGGTTAAAGCGGTCGTCAAATAATAATATTATTAGAAAAACTTAAATCAGTGGTTATTATACCTGACGGTTACCTACATTAGTGATGCGATTAAGATTGTATAGTTGATTCGTATTTTAAAGACACTCGCAAATTGCACGCACACGTTTAAATTTACTTTACTTTACAAATTACAAACGCAACCCTTGTATGATTCACGCAGTTCATGTACCCTACGTCAGGAAAGTAGGTACTGCTTTGGCGACTGTTCGATAAATAAAAAGGTGAAAGTAATACACGGTGTTCCCGGGAATTTCCGTTAACTTCGGCATATTGCAGAGTCCATTCACAGAAACAAATTAGCATAATTTATTCTTGAAAATGTAAAAAAACATTTGTTCCTTTTATTTATACAAAATAATTTTATGTGGCATTAACGGTTATTGTCTTATTGTACAAGAATCTTGAAACAAATGAAATAAAAAATATGTACCACCGATTCAGTTCGTGCCTAATATCGAACGAACTCGCTTTGTAAATCTCCTTGTAGTGTATAGGAACCTTACAAAGTTTAAAAAGCTGTTAAGACGTCACAGTTAAGAGCCATTTACACTGGTTAAATCTGCGAAACTGATTAAATTAAAATATTGAATACCTTGATAACAGGAAGAGTTAAGATACTACTTTCTTGGAGAAATTAACTTTATTTGATCTAAACTATGCCCCCTTGCAATTAACGGAAATTGTCAAAAACACGTAGTACATCCAACGTGTTACGCGAACGAAGTCGCGGCCAAAAGCTCGTATAAACTAAGTAGTATTGTCACCCGGCCGCTCATTGCAATTCAAGACTGACATTAATAAGCAGAATAGTCCTCTTTTTGCAATGCAATTATGATCGCTGGTGCTGGTGCGATTTCATTATCCTATTAGCAGTGTCGAGTTTAAGTCAATTATCTCGCGCCTGCCATCGGCAGCGGCCGCATCTGGCTAAACATATTTATAGGGTTCCGTAGCCAAATGGCAAAAAAGGAACCCTTATGGATTCGTCATGTCTGTCTGTCTGTCTCTCCGTCCGTATGTCACAGGCATTTTATTCGAAAACTATAAGGTGTATTTGAATACAATTTTGAGGAAAGGTGTAGGTGTTTTGTTAGCCGCTACATAGTTTTGTAATTAACTTACTAAAAAAAATTTAGGGGTCTAAATTTAGGGCACTCCATACATAAAACTCAATAAAAAAAAAAAAAATCATTGCAAGCCCACGTGTGTCACATCAATCGATAGGCCTTTCAAAATAAGGTTTTCAGCAATTTTTTTGATTAAGTGAATAGAAAAGAAAGTCACTAAAATTGTGTCCCCCCCCTCTAATTTTTGAACCGTGTATTTTAAAAATATGAAAAAATCATGGAAATAGGGCTTATAAAATTCTGTCAGCGAAAATTGTTTTGAACAAGATCGGTTCAAAGCATTTCGAGATATTTCTTAAAAACTGCCTTCCTTAAAGAAAAGGACGTAAGTGCCATAAGATTTCAGTAACGATACGACCTTTTTAATAGGCACGGAACCCTTCGTTGTGCGTGGTCCGACACGCGTCTGGCCGCTTTTTTTATCTTGCGCCTTGTAAATCTTCGAAAACATTGGTTACTAGCTTTGACTACATACTCGTACCCAACTATCTATATTACGTATAATGGCCGCTCCAGACAATGGGCCATCCTGACACAGGACGCAACTATGTGTTAAAAAGAGTAAGACATATTTATGTCTCACTCTTCCGCATAACGCGGCTATGCATTTATTATTGTATTTATTACGTGTTATAATATGGATGTCAATACAATTTGATGATAGAGCCAGAATGTGAAGTTCTTCAGGCTTGCATTAAAAAAATTATATGCTAGCTTCCGCCCGCGACTTTGTATGCGTGGACCCGGGATGAAAATAAAAACTATTTTACATTTTAATCCAGGCTATAATGCAAAATTTCATCCAAACCGGTTAAGCCGTGAGTAACAAACATCCAAACTTTCGCATTTATAATATTAGTAGGATAAAAACTTGTAAATCGTTCGTGGCTTTTTCCTGCTCTTCGTTGCGTTATCTCGTCTCGTTATAATATATTGAACCCTGAATGAGCTCAGGATCCGCTAATGTCTGGCCACTGGCTTTAATCCAAAAGAAAAGGAAATCATTACTACTAAATAATGTCTCTGGGCTCACAAAGATTTTTACAAGCTAATTAATATTAATTAGCTAATGTTATGTGCAGTGCAGTCACGCAGCGGTCGCCAAAATTAGGTCAAAGACCCGAGTTGTCCCTTTGGGTAGGCGTTTGGCGAACTTTGGCATTCGAAGACCTTGTCTTGCCGCATAGATAGGTAGTAGCCGCGCCGGATTTCGGATTTTAAAAAAGGGAGGCTAAATTGCTTTTTAGTTTAGCAAGTGAAGTAGCGAAATAAGTTTCTAAGAGTTGCGGGTAATTTCAAACTGGCAGACTCACGACGTCAGTTTGTTTTTTAATATGGGGCGATCATATAAAAATAAACCGGCCAAGTGCGAATCGGACACACCCACGAAGGGTTCCGTGCCATTATCTATAAAAACGGCAAGAAATCACGTTTGTTGTATGGGAGCCCCCTTAAATATTTGAAGTTTGAAATATTTATTTTATTCTGTTTTTAGTATACTATAATACTGTTATAGCGGCAACAGGCAACACAAACACAATCTGTGAAAATGTTAACTGTCTAACTACCACGGTTCATGAGATACAGCCTGGTGGCAGACGGACGGACGGACGGACAGCGGAGCCTTAGTAATAGGGTACCGTTTTTACCCTTTGGGTACGGAACCCTTAAAATATCTTAAATCTAGGTATACCCATATAAGGTGCTTCCAAATTAGATGCCAATACTTTAAGAGATGTTAACTTACATCAAAATAATTTACTTTAAATATTAATTAAGAAAACTTCTTATATGTAATTTTTGTTTTCACTTGCCGAAAAAAATAACTAAATTAAAATTCTGCGCAAACATAAAAGTTAAGTAGGACGCACCCTTGTTTGTCGTCGGTGACATTGATTAAGACTGGTGGGAAAAATAGAAGGTAACTAGCTATCATAATTTTCAATAAGTACCAATCTTAATATCTTTTAAGGCGATGCCTTGATTTGAGTCGAACACGCCCCCTAGACAGAGACACGCTGATGCCTTCCGCGCACGAGGAAAAGAGATGTAACACTTCGGGAATGGCTTTTTTGGACAAATTTCGATAAATACCTATCTTAGAGACGTTTCATTTAAACATAAAGTGAGATTTTAGATGAGATAAAATACTATATAGTATTAACCTGATTGTGTCGTAAAATAATGTATCGTTTGAGTAGGCTGAGTAAAAAAAGGAAAATATGGTTTTTTTTCTATCGAGGAAATTTTAAGCAATCATGTATCGATAAAATCAGATGAACAATCATATAGTCAAGAATCATATATCTGAAAATCAGACCTTATTGTATCTTAATCTAGTCAGAACGGCGTTTCAAAGCGCGCGATAATTTCCAATGCACAGCCTTAATAGGGTGTTATTACGTGGCAGAGTTCTTTTCCTAATTTTCTGCAAAAACTAACTTCTTCTTCATGTGCTTATTTAAGAGTTAAGCTCTTTTCGGTTTAGCTCAAACTAACATAAACCTTAAATTAGGTTTATACTTAAGACGTATAGCTAAGGGTCCTTACGCCTGCAGACGAGCGTATTTTGCAAAATGCTTGCTTTTTCATTCAAGATTACGACGTAACTATTAGTATTTATTCAAAAACTGATAACGTAATTTAATAATCATTTCTTAAACTAGGGGCTAACATTGTTCAAATTTTAATTTTCTCTTTCTAAACCTAATAAAATAATTGAGTTTTCTTGGTAGTCTTTCTCAAATTTTGCAGTAAACCAGAATCATTTGGTACATGAATGATCACAATTCACATCACCAAATCTTTTATGAGGGGCTGACATGATTGAAAATCAAAGATTCATAAAAAAAAGATAAAACACCTTCCGGGTTTTCTTCATTTTTTTGGTGAAAACAGGATTACATTATAATTTTTTACCGCAAATTGTACTTATACTTTTCCCTAAAAATAATATTATAGCAAATTATAATTTTATGTTAACCCATAAAAAAATATCATAACTATAGGACCTACATTGCGGTTTTTTTTTTAAAAGACGTATAAATCGCGCGAAATTTTGATTTAAGAAATGATTAAGAGGTTTAGATTATGGTTAAGTTAAGTTTTTGAATAAATACTTATAGTTACGTCATAATCTTGAATGAAAAAGTAAGCATTTTTGCAAAATACGCTTCTGCTTACGTAGGCGTAAGGCCTCTTAAGACGAGTATGAGTATTTAGTTCTGAAAGTATTGGCATCTAATTTGGAAGCGCCTTGTATTCATTTGTTATGTTCATAATTTGCTACGTTGTCGCATTGGGAAACTGTTATGATAAACGTATTGTTATCTATACTAATATTACCTCTATAAAGAGGAAAAGCGTGTGAGATTGTTGTAGCTTTGTAAGTTTGTTAAATTTGACTTTCTGGATGGTTATTGGCTATATTTAACCCTGCGGGTTTGCCTGCGTTCTATGCAATACGCGGGCGAAGCTGCACGTTCAGGAAGTATAATATATGTAAAGATACTTAATCAATCTAGCTAGTGGCCCGAAGGAACAAAATCGTCTTAAATACTGAATTACTTAGAAAAAGAGCCAATACTTTAACACTTTGACGACCACTTTAGCCTAGTTGGTAGTGACCCTGCCTACGAAGCAAGAGGTCCCGGGTTCGAATCCCGGTAAGGGCATTTATTTGTGTGATGAGCACGAATATTTGTTCCTGAGTCATGGATGTTTTCTATGTATTTAAGTATTTATTTATCTATTTAAGTATGTTTATCGTCGTCTAGTACCCATAGTACAAGCTTTGCTTAGTTTGGGACTAGGTCGATTTGTGTAAGATTGTCCCGTAATATTTATTAATTTATTTATTTACTTTTGTTGAATACCCCTTTTTATGAAAGATGCTTCAATTTTTTTCCCGGAACCTCGAAATCCACTTGGGAATACGGGGATTGTACAAAAGACATACAGAAGGCATGTAAGTAGTTCATGAATACGGCATACCGGAATTTAGCGTTCCTCACTGGGATTGATCTTGGCTCTTGGTGCGATTCACAATGGATCTTGGGTCACCTGAACTTTCGTCCCCAATACCTCTTAATCCTGAGCTTTATAACGGCTATGCGCAATCGAAAATCAAACTTACACTGGTTTGTGTGGAGCAAGTTAGCGTTTCGAATACCGCCCTGGCGGGGACGTCACTGTCCTGGCTCGCGGCCAGGAGGTTGTGACTGGGAGTCTGCGTAATGTGATTGCTGAATAGTGAATAATGCTTAGGCATTTGACAATACCACTGTGCAATGCAGGAGCATTGTTTGGAAGACTGAGGTTATTTACAGAAAATATCTAACGAGGTACCTTTTGGTATTCTAATGGATGCCAAAACTGAGTTATATTGGAGTCCATATATCCGAAATATAGAAGTGAACTTGACTCTTTTATATGGAAATATAAAAGAGACACTCAGTCACTCACTCACTCAATCACATTCACTGTTCACTTCAATATCACATTCGTGCGTTCGTAATAAGTGGAGACACTACCTTTCTTTTTTTTATTATTGCCACTGATATTTAAAAATATTTCTTAACTAAACGAACGTTATTAAACTCATCTTCATATTGTTAAATTTTACCGACTAGTTCGAATCTATTAGGTACTATTATTAGTATGTTATGAGAAGACGTGTTTCTTTTAGTGAGCGATATATGTCTCTCTATTTTCACAATATTTACTTATTGATGCATTTATATCCGAACGCCCTATCTGGCGCAAGTCTATAATAAGTACCTAAGCACTTTCAATCAGGATATAGGTACCCGAGGGAAGGATTGCTTTATTTATTTTTCCACGCTCACTACATCTCCCAAGGGCGCGAGTTCCACTTTCCTCTTTAATATCTACACGCACTTCTATGTATTTCAATGTAAGTAATTTTTAAAGTACTTGCTTTGAAAATAAAGCGTGATTCAGGAAAACTAAGGGCGAAAAAAAACATTAACATAATAATTGCATGGGTTAGGGTAAGTCCGGGGTAGTTGGCTATAGTTTTTTTGGAACACAGTTAAAATAAAAGCTTACACATTACGAATACTTTTTTATTTCTTATTAAACATTGGTTAATTAACTTTAGATTATTAAACAAAAAAAGTATAATATCTATATCAATTCACCTCGAAATAAACTGTTGAAAAAGAAACATGATTGGCCATCTCTCCCAAGGTGTCCGGCTGTGATGACCATACCTTTACAGTAAAGATGGCCATAACTTAAATCTCTCAGTTAGTATTTTATTCGTTATATTTTTGATTCTTAAGCATGTCCTCGAATTCGGTGCAATTCTTAAGTAGCCTAAACCACGCTGAAACCAGTCTTCGAAGAAGATAACTCATAATAATTTTCCTCAAAGCCGCGGTAGTTTCTTTCGTTTACACGCCGAGTTAGCCCAGTTTTGGATATTTTTTCATTGTTAGCTTTCCTGGTTTGTTATATGCTCTCCTTTTTTATACTCTTCTCTGACACGCATTCAGCATCATATGGCATACCGACTTAAACTAGCCAGTGGCCATCTCTACTTTTCTTCCGGGAGAGATGACCACACCTAACATAAAAACAAGTCATGACACGACTTGCCAAAATCTGACCTTAGAACAATGAGACACTCATATACTTTGCAACCAATACTAAAAATGGCATTATGTGAAGAAAATAACATCAAAACCAGGTAAAACATGAACCCTCCAAAAAATATTGACACTAGTCCAAACAATCAAAGACGATTTTACTTACTTTGTGCTTTTTTTTCATCTAATTGTTAATTACACCCGTACTCCCACGCACGAAGCGAAACGAAATAAACCAAAACTCGCGAAATCAAGTCACCGGTTCCATGAAATATTTCGATGGGCCATCTCCCCTTTATGGCCATCTACCCCGGAATTACCCTATTATTTAGTTCAAGATTCGTTTTACGAAGGGCTTGTAACGATTTATAGAAAAGACACCGTCATCAGGGTCAACGTGTATTCCCTCATGAAAATTAACAGCCCAAAACTGGGCGCACCAACAACGTGACCTAGAAAACTTTTAACACGTTCTAAAATTACAATCGTAAAAGGTTTTGGCAGTAGTCTGCGTGCCGCGTCGCGGGGTGTATAAATCCGGGCTCTGTTTAAATTTCAAGGGAAAGTACGACCTACAAAACCGAAGCCAATGGCCCAGTAATGGGTTACAGCCCACCCGGGAGGTTGTGTAACGAGCAGAATAATTGTGCGTCGACTGCCCCAGCCCTGGCGGCGGGCCAGCGCGCCGCCGCTGCCCTCAAACAACGTTTTTGTAAGCCAGCTCAGTAAAACCTGCTTACAAACCCCTAAGAAACCCTCGACACGTATTACCTACATTCTCGCTGTCCGCGCCGCCCCCCTTTGAAAGCCGATATTACGACGAAAAAGTGGTTTTCTGAACAAAACATCTTGATAATACGATACCCACGTAATCTTACATGCCAAATATGTCGGAGTGTTGCAGGTTGGCATACAATAAACTAAATTTAGTGAAAAGTAAACAACTTTGTCCAAGTAAGCTCAGTATATGATGCAAGGAGACAGAACTATATATAGCGTAGGACCCGCAGTCCCGCATACTATCACATTAGTTTGCATATAAAACAGGGAAGAGGGACGAGCAAAGCGCTGAACTTTTCCAATGCGAGGCATCTAACAATGATACTTTAACGTATTTTTCATGCAAATTTCCGGACATTTGCTTCTCGATTTCGATATAGTATATTATAAACATAAATAAATAAATTAATCAATGAATAAAGAAAAATTATTAATATAGGTGAATTATTTCCTGTCTAGCACTGGACGTCTTTCGGCTTATATGATGATGATGATTTTCTAAAGTAGGTAAATTCAATTAAAACTAAGTAAAATCTAAAAAAAGGCCCTCGAGGCATTGTATCGAGAATGCTGGCGATGGCGGCATTTTCCTTGCTGAATTGCAATGCTGATACGTTGCGCGAAAAAGCCGTCAGCTCCCGTTGGCCCGGATGACCGAAATACTTTAGCCATCGACTTCTGTGATCTAATTAATCAGATTAAAAAAAGTTATGAGATGATTAGTCGAAAACTGGTGGGATTTCGATTTATTTTAGAAAATCCACGAGTCGTTAAGTCTCCCTGTAAAATAACTCATTCAACTGTCATGCCTCACTCGCCGTCAATTTGCCTTACTGCAGCTCGACTTTGCAGGTTTTTTATTGAGAAACACTCAAAATAAATTGAATTAAGATTTTCTACAGCGAGGAAATACGGCCAACCTTCTGGGTACTTTTTGACGGCGATTTATGCCAATTTTTTTATCAATAGGTTACGTTTTATTATGTTTGTTTTTATTAATTGTCTTTATTACAATTAAATAAACCTTTTTCCTTATAAGTACTTATTTTCCAAGAATAGTAAAGTTAAAAATGATATAGGTAATTGGACCTATGTTGATCTGCTTATAATACCGTCAGGAGTCGATGGTTAATAATGTTGCTCGGGTAAATCCCCCACGGTGTATATATATCCTACTAATATCATAAATGCGATAGCTCGGTAGTTTGTTCCTCAATCACGGAAAAACTGCTAAATTGATTTAGATGAAATTTGGCATGGAGTTAGTTTATGTCTTAGATTAAAACATACAATATTTTTTATCCCGAAAATCAACTCCTAAAGTTTGGAGAGACCATAGTAAATGTAATGATTTTAAACACTTAAAATAAAATAAATAAAATATAGGAGACTACGCGGGCGGAGTCGCGGACAAAAGTTAGATGTTCAAATATATAAAAATAAATAGAGCTAGATATAATGGAGCGATTCCATAGATAAAACTTAGTCTATAAAATGCAAACGTGCGTCATAAAATTATATGGACAATAAAGAAAATTTACGATAGGTATGTCTTATGATATCGTGAAAAGGGCAATGAGATTGTAAATTAAATTTATGCATTGTTTAAAAGTGATTTGTTTTTCAGCAATGTAGAGAACGAGAGCGGGCTTAAACCTTTAGTTGCTAGTGTTGATACCAACTCGGATGTCTTGCATTACTTTTTCTCCGACATATTTTATTTGGGCGCATGTTTACAACCTACGACGTATAGACATTTCTATTGTCGTAGAGTTATAGCGTAATTTCCCGGTATTAGGTAAGGTAGAAGAGTAGACCGGGTCACCAGACGGCGTGTGTTCGTTTACGATACGACGACACGAAGACGCTCGTGAAATCTAATAAATGTTCATAAAACTGCCACAGTTTCACTCGAAACAGTTATTGCAAAGTCTAGCGATTCTTAAAAAATGTTGGGTTAAAGGTATAGCAGTAGTCGGTTTGAATTGTAGATAAACGATTTCATAGATGGAGTCCTAGCGATTCCTAAAAAGGGATGGAGGTAAAACGTGACTAAATTGAAAAGTATCAGAAGACTAAATACATCCTTGCATTTTCATGTCCCATATACTTTAGTCGTATTATATACGCGAAGTCAGTTTCAGTAGATTTTTTCATAACCAGCAGGTCGATCACGTAACTCATTCATTGTACGCGCGTCAGGTAAATATCGTATAAATATAACTTTTTGTACGGGAAAATGCTGTCGAGTTGTCCTAACATGCGTTCGAAAAGTTACGTGATCACCGCTCTGGTGACAAACAAAAAAAGCTTTTACGCAATTCCTGTCCCTCAGACGGGAAATATGACATTGCATTTCGTTCCCATTTGTGTTATTATCTATGCTTACTTTGTACTTATTCTTCCTCTATGGAGTCTATGGTGTGAACGTAATGTTTGCTTCGCTTCCCAGATACCCCTCCCTGCCCGACTCCAGCGAACTGCATCTGCCGCCACGCAGTTGTCGCTTTTAGTCACCCTTCCCAGAAGATTTCCGTAGGTAAGTCAAGTAAATATAAAATAATATTCCTCCACTATGTTTTCATGCTCTCTGATCGTTTGACCGGCAACGATGTTCTTTGTACTAAATAATAACATTCTTCCGACTCGGTATCTGTAAAGTTCGTTCTGCTGGCTGTATTTTTTATCCGCCTTCACGGGTACGAAAACGATTCATGATTATTAGAACACTTAGAACAAGAGGTATAGTGCGAGAAAAATCGAGAGTGCTCGTGCGCCGTCGCGTGATAGCCGTGCTGAGTCATTTTGAAAATGTAATTTCTTAACACGTTACATGGAAGTAGCAATTTACTACTGACAATGCGAAATGTTTTTTCTAGTTACCGAAAATAAACCACTTTATTTAAATCCGCAAAAATGATTAAAAAACATTTCTTCAGTTTTCTTTACCTAGAAAAATCATTCTTGTTACTCTAAAGGCGCACAATAGTTGATAATACGCATCCACAAAGATGACCCAAATGAGTCGATTCGCCATCGTGCACAGCAATTGGAGTTGTGCCCATCCACTTTGTGGCAGATTTTGCGGTAAGATCTTGGCTTACGAGCTTACAAAATCCAACTTGGGCAAGAACTGAAACCGCGTGACCATTATACGCGCCGTACGTTCGGTGAATGGGCCGAAAACAATATTCAGCTTGACCCACGTTTTCAATGCGGGCATGGCCCTATGAACTGGCCTCCACTATCGTGTGATCTCACACCTATAAATTACTTTCTTTGGGGATATGTGAAGTCTACGCAGATACACTACTGACTTTGGACCACTTGGAAGCCAACATTCGCCGCGTTATGCCAATATACGGCCCAAGATGCTCGAAAAAGTGGTCTAAAATTGGACATTCCGATCACGCTTCATTCGAGCCAGCCGTGGCGCCCATATGCCCGAAATAATTTTTAAGACCTAATGCCATACGAGTATCTTTTAAATAAAACCAATACCATGATAATAAAAAATATTTTTACGCGTTTTATTTTTATACCTTTAAAAATACCCCTTTACTTTTATTTAAACTTTAATTATGTAATTTATTTTATTTTATTCTCCTGTGTCAATTTATTTAGGTACCTACATGCAGCTTCCTCTCTAACCTAACCAGTATGATATTTGTATTTTGATATAAGCAAAGCACGTGTTGGATACCGACTAATGCCCTTATCAATATCGTGTCATCATGTTTTCCGCAATACAATATAGGACGGACAAAAAACGGTGTTTTTAAAATTATTTTCGTCTCGTCAAAATATATATATCAACCTATTGAAATCTAGACGCAACTTGCAATTCATTGCAAATTGTCCGTAGCGATTTGTCTCGGGGGCTAAAGAAATGATGTCATAATAAAGTTAAGCTCTACGCGTGTAAGTAAGAAGGCTTAATCTTGGAGAAAATATAGCAATAACAAATGTAATTTGTGGGGAACAAAATAATAGTGATATTACTTACCCCGCCGCAACGCGACACCGTCGGCACCATTATCGTTTACATTACACGATGTTACACTTAACTGAGCCTATTCGGTTCATCTCTTTCACAGCTCCATCACATTTAATTGTGTTTTGCACACTTGTAAGTTCGACGCGCGTGGAACAAAGTCAGTGAAACCTATTTTTTCTAAATAAAATATAATAAACTCGATTACAAGAAAAGGCGAATCGTAGAATATATACAATTGCCTATTACCTCTGCACGGCTATCATGCGACGACGGCGCGCGAGCTCTCGATTTTTCTCGAACTAGCCGTCTCTTTCTTATTAAAACACAGAACAAGAGATATAAGTGGTGCGAAAAAAATCGAGTATGTCGCGGCCGTCGCATGATGTGCTGAAAAGATTACAATAAGACGTAAAATACTACGAGATAAATCAATAAGTAACTCAAAAAACAAACCACGCACGCCGACAGTGGTGGCCGCACCGGCCAACCTGCGAGTGCGTGTGCAGCGCGGAGGTTGGTGAATGCGTCCGCCTACACGGGGGTTTACCCGACTAAGGTTGGGTTGCACCAACGTGCCTGTGATTGTAAGCGGTGTTCGTTTAAATATGTATGTATGTATGAAAGAAATAAATATTTATACTTACTGAATACTTAATTGTCGTCACAAAATTGATACTGAGTTAATTTTTATTTAACAACACGTTAATGGGGTGGGGTTATTACACATTATTTTTTTAAATGCCCAGGTACCAAAAATAATTTATTTTGACTTGAAATGTGTTGTCATATATCTAAATCTCTCGAGCCATATATTTCCTTGTGACTCTTTTCATTCAAGTAGGGTCATTTCGCCGGTTAGCGACCACCTAATTTCATGTGCCGGTTGGCGACCACTTAGCCGAGTTAGTGAACTGAAAGGATATTTTCTCGGTTTTTTAGTAGATTTCTATTCTAAGACAACAAAAAAGAAGCGCGTTGTGTCGGACATACAACCGTTAATTAAGTTTAAGTGGATACTTCTTTGTTGGCTATGGAACCCTAATAAAAAAATATATAATATGAAAGAAAAAAATATTTATACTTACTGAATACTTAATTGTCGTCACAAAATTGATACTGAGTTAATTTTTATTTAACAACACGTTAATGGGGTGGGGTTATTACACATTATTTTTTTAAATGCCCAGGTACCAAAAATAATTTATTTTGACTTGAAATGTGTTGTCATATATCTAAATCTCTCGAGCCATATATTTCCTTGTGACTCTTTTCATTCAAGTAGGGTCATTTCGCCGGTTAGCGACCACCTAATTTCATGTGCCGGTTGGCGACCACTTAGCCGAGTTAGTGAACTGAAAGGATATTTTCTCGGTTTTTTAGTAGATTTCTATTCTAAGACAACAAAAAAAGAAGCGCGTTGTGTCGGACATACAACCGTTAATTAAGTTTAAGTGGATACTTCTTTGTTGGCTATGGAACCCTAATAAAAAAATATATGAATTATTAGTGCATGCCAGGTTATATGTCTGATAATTCACGTAAATAATCTAGCGACATATACTGCGTGGAACGGAACGATGGACTTTCCCGCAAGAGGGGGATTATTGAGCGCTAGTACGTCACATTTTCCAGATAAACTATTTTTTTTAACCTTTGTATGGAGCGTTGGCCGACTGGAGCAACGAGCTGTAAATGTAAAAAAAAAACGCGTCAAATCGCTCAATAATCCCCCTTTTGCGGGAAAGTCCATCGTTCCGTTCCACGCAGTATACTTTTAGTACAGTACTTACAAATCAAAGAAGGAAGGAAGAGCGAAGTCTCCTAATATAGATACTTGGAGGATAGGTACCTTCTAGGAGGTTTCAAACTTTATTTCTAAATAAGCAGTTACATGAATAAAAACAATCTGTTTTATTTTATACCATATTTATGAAAAATACCGCGATGAATGGTTATCGGTATAATAATAACTGCCCCTGTCCTAAATTGTATCCCATGGATTTGCGATTGATTTCAATCTAAAGGGAAAATCTACTTAGGTTTAAATTCAGTGTGTTGATTATTTAAAGGAATCTGCTATTATGGTTGTACCCGTAAAAGACAGGGTGTTTGCTCCATCGTTTGCCAAATTAAAACAGCAGGTAGGTTGGGTCATTAGCTATCTTTTCAGGCCTCCAAAAAATTTTTGTGTCAACTGGTATTTTTTTTGTATTTTTTAAAAATTATTTAGAATTTTCTATATGCTAACGCGTTTCAACTTGAATAAAAAAAATAGGAAATGGTAGAGCCTATTTTTTTATTTTATTGTAATGTGTAATTTTGTACGGCTCTATCAAAGTCAAAATTATTTGCAAGTAACGTCTACTTATTTTTTTATTAACCCTCATAAAAAATTGAAGGTGCAAGAATTTCGTCTTGGGTAACTTTAATTTGCAATTTAAAAAAAACTACAATGTATAATTTTCTTAAAATTCTTTAAAAAAGTTCCCTAGTCTTTCTTCTTTCTAATGATGTACAATAATGCCAAAAAACCTTCATTGAACTTTATTAATTTGCCAATTTTGTGTAAGGGACGCACTAGGCTCGTAACCGGCAAGCGATAAAAAACATACTTTCGCTAAATACGAGAAGTAGGTAAGTAAGACTTGCAGATTGACGACTATCATACGAACGCACGCGTAGCATCTGAAAGGCTACCGCCAAACGAAAACGAACTTCGTTCGTGTATCTCCCTCTCCGTCGCACTTGCTAGTTCGAGCGACAAAGACGGAGATACACGAATGAAGTTCGTTTTCGTTTCGCGGTAGCCACTCAGAAACAGATGCTACGCGTGCATTCGTAATGAAGGCCGTCAATTCGAGCAGATAAACTTGTAAAGACGAATTTATTGATTGAAATGATTAAATTTGACTATTACCTACACTACTTACAGTATGTTATTTACATAAAAACCGGCTTATCGAATTTAATTGTCTGGTTGGCATCGGTTATCGTTTATTTGACGAAAGAGAGAGACAGTTGATGCATTTCTAAGCACGTGTCACGTGTGGTTTACAAAAATATTGTACGCCGATTAAGAGCCTAGTCCGTCCCTTACACAAAATTGGCAAATTAATAAAGTTCCTTAAAGGGATTTTGGCATTATTAGAAAGAGGATAGACTAGAGAACTTTTTTAAAGAGTTTTAAGAACATTATCATTTTTAGTTTTTTTTTAAATTGCAAATCAAAGTTACCCAAGACGAAATTCTTACATCTTAATTTTTTTTTGACTGTTAATAAAAAATAAGTAGACGTTACTTGCAAATAATTTTGACTTTGACAGAGCCGTACACATTACATTAAAATAAAAAAATAGGCTCTACCTCTTCTTTTTTTTAAATTTAAGTTGAAACGCGTAAGCATATAGAAAATATCTAAATTATTTTAAGAGAATCCAAAAAGAAATACCAGTGGACACAAAATTTTTTTGGAGGCCGGAAAGGAGCTAATGACCCAACCTACCTGCCGTTTTAATTTGGCTAAACTAATTCACTAAAATCTATATAAGTACAGATAAATCGGTATATATGGCAACATTGACTGCCGTAGCTCATTTGACTCGTGATACATTGAAAATGGCGGTCATTTCAGCATTATTTTCGTGTCCGCCACATAAACTAAATAAAAATTTGTGATTAACAACTAATGGGAAATAAAGAAGGATTAAAACATGTAAAAAACAATTACTTGAAATCAGATTAGGCTTCTCTACAAAAAGTTATTCCGGAAGTCACGTGATACATTTTGAACTGTACCCCTATACAAGAACGCGAGCAAAGAAGTATCCACTTCAAAATGCATGTACAACTAATTGTCTCAATAGAGTCTGTAGAATTAAAGTTATCTTCAATTTAAAAATTCTCCTTCAGGTGGTCGCTAACCGAAGGTGGTCGCGTAACCAGCGTAATGACCCTATGTAAATCCCTAAAGTGCCAGTGCTTGACACAGGCCCAATACTGGACACTTAATCTTAACACTTTCACTGCCAGGAACCCGCCTAGCGGGCGCCTACGACGTAGCCGCTTTCCGCTACTTAGCGAGAAAACCTCAGGATCGGCTACGAGCGTAGCGCGTAGCGATACCTGGATGTGTTAATCCATAGCAATAGAGGTAAACAATAGGCAACTATTAAGCTGTTTTTCCACCATCGAGGCGAGGCGAAAATTGAAATTTGTATGGCACTATTTCCAGCGAAGAAGTGCGAGGAGGAGGATTGAAAATTTGCCATACAAATCACGCCTCGCCTCGTCTCCTATCGCCTTGCCGGTGGAAAATCACCTTTGGGCTTGTCCAACATTGGGACTAACTTTATTCTATTTTGTTTGTAACAGCGACGGCAAAATAGAGCGTGCGGGGTGTCCGGGGATCTGTGGCCCGCAGGCCGCGACCACAGCCACGCTGTCTTTCTCAAGCTTCCGCACCTCCTTCACCTCCAATGTTAATTTCTTGAAACGAAGGTATGTACCTCGAGGTAGCGAAAACCACGGCGCCGGCAATCGTACTATCCTACTAATATTATAAATGCGAAAGTTTAGATGTTTGGATGTTTGGATGTTTGGACGTTTGTTACTCAATCACGCTTAAACGGCTGAACCGGTTTGAATGAAATTTTGCACGAAGATAGTTTATAGCCTGGATTCAAATATAGGATAGTTTTTATCCCGGGTCCACGCGGACGAAGTCGCGGGCGGAAGCTAGTTAACTTATATAATCCTAGCTTTTGCCCGCGACTAGGTCCGCGTGTAACTCGTTTATATCTTACCTCCATACAAAGTTGCGCCCCCTATATTACCCCCTTAGGGTATGATTTCCAGGATAAAAAATATCCTATGTCTTTCTCCTAGATTCAAACTATCTCCATACCAAATTTCATCTAAATCGGTTCAGTAGTTTAAGCGTGAAAAGGTAACAGGCAGACAAACAGAATACTTTCGAATTTATAAAATTAGTATGGAAGTATAGTGGGTGCTCTTATCCGCTTAGAATAAGTTAGCGCATGTAAACCTACCTTAGTGGGGGTACCTTTGCATAGTCTGTGGCGGGCGATTGTAAGGCGCCCAGAAAAATATTAGTCTATACCTTACATTAGTATTGATCAATACAACCAAACGAAAGCGAAATTATAAGGCTAAAATTGGTCGGTTCAGCCTAATGGGTGCGAAGCTGGCTGATGGTACTGGGTTCAAATCCCGGTAAGGGTAAATACTTGGGTATAAGAAAGAGGTAGATAGGTAGGTTATCAGCGCTCCAGAAGTGGCACACTAAAACTGAGTCAATTGCACCTACTTGCCTCAGTTTCGCGACGTCAATGCAAACGTATAATTACGTGTCTGAGCTGTCAGATTTAGTGACCATTTTTAAACACGGTATTTCGTATAAACAACTTATCTACCTCTTGTTATATTACATCATTGGTGATGAGCATTAATATTTGTTGACTCGTGGATGTTTCCTGTGTAGGTACTTAAGTATCGCGGTGAATGAAAAAAGAAAGATATTATTTTGTCATTGGAATGTGCTTTACATGGCTATAGATACTATTTAATCCATGCTAGAATGTACAAACGACAACACTGTTAACTGACCATCCTGTGTTTATATAGAACCTTATCACAATGCACTTAAGGTGCACCGATCAGTTGGTCGGTTAGCTGTGTTGTCGATAGTACTGTTTTTGGTTTTACCCAAACTGGCACTTCTATTGTTATTATTTCTTTTTACCATAGGTTTGTCAACATTAATTTTATAGGTGTTGTTAATCGATGTTTTCGAAAAAAATATACAAAATTTGTAATGGCTCGTCGTGTTGAGCCTCGTCACAAAGTCAGCTTGTAAATATGGGTCATTGTTAGTCAAAAATACGAAAATCGTTTTTTCTGTGGTCATTGTTTCTGGCTTATGTTTATATATAATATGTTTTTATCGCATATAAGAGGCGACGCCGTTTATGCGGATTCAGAGCTAAACCAAAAATTAGGCTTTAACCACCTAACTACAACCCTTATAGCCCGCGCACTTTCCCTGTCAGGAACCCGCCTAGCGGGCGCATCCGCCGTGGTCGCTTTCTACATACGAGCAAAACCACGGGATCGGCTACGAGCGTAGCGATTCTTGGCAGTGAATGTCCAAACTTTGGCAATGTCGACAGAAGGGACGTGTAGGTACCTAAATCTGACAATGACCCAAATCATAGCATGCTGCAGAAACGGAAAAAGTCCTACATAGGGTAAACCTATCTATTGTCCGCACCCCTTCAATGATGGTCACACTTAACCTTATGACAAAGGTTACAGGGATGTTTTTCCTATAAAAACTGGGTGCCAATGACTGGCACTTTGAGTGCCGATCAATAAGTGTTTTACCCTACATTTTTTAAATATTGAAAATGTTTTACTTGATTGGAACGAATTTACGTGTTTTAAATGTACCTTTACCAATTAAACATCGAATTGTACTGTACGTGACATATTCCAAAATAAAATGCAACATATGTATATCTATCATATAAATATTACACAGAAAATTCTTGCTTGGAAAAAATAAAAATACCTTTGAAAAATCCGAGTTCATGTACATTCGGGGTTTAAAAAAGACGTTTAAAACAGCGTAAAAAGGCCAAACCGCTTCACCGCGCTTCCACCCCACTCAAACCCTCCCCGCCACCCGCCCCCCTCTGCCACATGTGCGCCACCGCTCATCAGCTCAAATTTTATTTACCCACGCGCTGGTCACACGAACGTTGTTATTTGTTATCTCTAATTACCTACGTGGTACAGATTTAGCATAGCACAGGTGATTGTATCACGGCATTAGATAGTCACTCTCGCTCCATAATAACACGAATGTGTAGTTAGTTCTGATCACCACGCAAGGCTGGTCATACACAGACTGAGAAAATAAAATATTATTCCTCTTGTTCCTAAAACTAGACCTGCTAAATTTGTGGCACAGAAATAGTATGATGTCGCCATGTTTTTCTATTTAGGGAGAGACGTAATGTGACAAATGCGATGTTTTATCCACATTATTGATTCTTAATTTATTGAGTCGAGACCATCATAAGTCTACTCCATTGTTTTGCTAACGGTTAATGTTTTAATTAGTACGAGTAGGTACTTGATTGGCAGCTAAATAGGCAGGTGTCCTGTACCGAAAACCACATGAAAAACACTTTAGAGCACTCTATACAAATATAAATACTTCGATTCAGTATAGTGCTCCGGTCCTTTCTTTTTGGCTTCCAAATGTTGATTACACCAGGAACAGAGAACATTGCAACTTAACTCTGTGTATGACCCTAGTATCACTTGAACAAGTAACAACGCAGCGTCCATCCGTGCATGGTCATTCGATGTTGTTCGGTATCATGAGAAGTGGCTACATGGTGTCGGTTTCCCCCCTGCGGTGGCCGGTAGCTCAGCGGAGGCGTTGCGCAGATTCAGCTCAGGGGACCTGCAGTCCGAGTGCGATGAGGGCGAGGTGGACCCCTACACGGGCCGCCCGGCCACCACCAGCCAGCCCAAGCCGCAGAACCAGAGGCCTACCTCACAGGGTAAGTCACTATGCACTCTTCATGTAGTGCTTCTATTTTCTGGACCATTTTACGGAAAGTTGGACACTCATCCGTCCGAGTGTCAAGACCCTTTTTCTCAGGAACGCGTGGAGGTATCAAGCTAAAATTTATACCAAATTCAAGTCTACTGTCCCTTGCAGCTGTGAAAAAATCAAACTTCTAAGCCAACTCAATCAAAAGATACAGCCGCAAATTTCTGCAAATTTTCGATACTCGCAAGGGAATCAAAACCAAAACAGGGTACTTCCCGTGAACTCAGAATCTTGAAATTCGGTATGAAGCAATATCTTATAGCACAGATAAAGGAAAAATTGCGAAAACCGTAAATTCTTAGTTACATCATATAATAAAAATATTTTATACCTAGGTTAGTACTATACCCTCGGTACGCGATTTCGACTCGCAATTGGCTGGTTTTTATTTTTATTTTGTTATAATCGGGTTTTTTCTACTCAGAATCGAGAGCACTTTGGAATGTTATTCGAGAAAAAAATGTCCAAAGATTTTTTATTCCATTCCGTTACCGTTTCCATACTAAGCTTGTATAGTGGTAACGGAGCGGAAAACCAAAAACTATATGTAACATTTTGGACAGTTTTTTTCTCCTATTAGGTTCGAAATTGCTCTCAATTCTGAGTAGAAGAAACCCGATTATATGAAAAAATTAAAAAAAACGTCGAGTGTACAAC
This sequence comes from Epinotia bilunana, assembly GCA_947049275.1. Lineage (NCBI taxonomy): Eukaryota > Metazoa > Arthropoda > Insecta > Lepidoptera > Tortricidae > Epinotia > Epinotia bilunana. The sequence goes on along the minus strand of OX346259.1, from coordinate 23,329,621 downwards.
TTTCCGTAAAATGGCCCTTCTATGTCTCTCGTTTTTGGTGTCGCATTTATGACTCTACGGCGGCAGCGCCACTGGCAGCAGTGCGCTAAAAGTGGGAGCAAGAGATCGGAGTGTGGCCTCTCGTTCCCGTGTATGGATCATCGCTGCCGCTGTCGCTGGAAGTCGTGGCCGAGCCTATACTGTCAGTTGCAGGAGTGTGATAGTGATAGTCAGTCGAGGGACATTAAGAAAATAGAAGCACTGTAGTCAATTTATAAACCACAAATTATGAATGAACAAGATGTTAGTAAAATTCCACTGGAAAAGAAAAGGAGTTATTGAACTAATTTTGTCTGTAGGTCATAAAGTCATATTATGGTCTTAGTAATATATGTGTTACTATTTGTCTGTGACTTTACAAGAGACTATTTAATTCTAGCTTCCGCCCGCAACTTCGTCTGCGTGGGCCAGGCATAAAAAATATCCTATATTTTACATACATACATACACGCGTTTATTCCCAAAAGGGGTAGGCAGAGCACATGAAACTTATGTTCCAGCACCACTTTTAGCATAAATGTGGGTATAAAAAAAGATCGACAAAATGTGAATATGTGTGTGGCCTATATTTTCATCCAGGCTATAAACTATCTTCGTGCAAAATGTCATACAAATCGGTTCAGCTATTTAAGCGTGATTGAGTAACAAACATCCAAACATCTAATATTAGTAGGATTAGTAGGATTGGTTATCCAAATTCGTAAAAAGATATATATTTTTTTATTCCATATAAAAATATATGGCTTTCCAATAGCATGTTATTGGAAATTAGAAATCTTTGCAACGATGTGTACCTACAGTCAAGGAATTTAATTTACAACCTTTTTCGTATCCACATTACAACTGATTAATGTATGAAATTAATCTCGTTATTGAGGTTGATAGGTAGATTATCCTATAGCCACCGAAGCAAGCGATAAATAATTCAACGAAACGACGGGTGAAATGAAAATGTAAAGCGGAAAACTGGCGCTCATTCTCTACTAAATAAATGAAAATCATAAAATGTCAACAATCGAAATTCAGGAAGCTCGCTTTTCAGTTAATGACGTAAAAATGGATTCCCCACGAATTGTAACTTTTAATTTATAAAGTGCACCAAACAATTGTCCCCTCGGTATTCCCGGCAACCTCAATGTACCCGTGCGTTTGATAAGGTTAGGAAAAGTGTAGATCCAAAGGATTTTGTAATTTTAAATACCTATGTCCTAAAAGTCACATCAAAAAATACGAAGTAAACACAAATATTGACTTGGGCGTAACGACTGCCTTTTGAAGCTCACTTCTTAAGCTTACTTCCTTGTGTAGTCGGTAATTTAATTTGAGTGAAAATTTTCTCGAAAGTAACTTTTAAATTATATTCTAGAGATGAAACAATTCAGGGCTTAAATATTCCATTTCCCGAGAAAATGGATGCAAAGTCCTTCACAGTTCTCCCACTTATACAATTGGTCCAAAACAGATTCCCGACTATTTCCTTCCAACCCGGGAGCGACGGCATGGGACGGCGGAGGAAATCTGATTTGGGAGCTTAGCTACACATTGTCGAGTCCTATCCGACCTTAATATACTAGATTAACCGGATCCTTGGGCTGACTCGGTTTATGAAACTACATTTGGTCGCTGAGCGTTTGTTTAGGGCTAGTTTATCCACAAACAGAGATGTTACGGAATTTGGCGTTTGCTTTAATATCAGAACACTCGTAGTTCGGATAATTGCAAGTTTTCTTTCAGGTGAGTTGTTTTACTACATTTTTTACGAGTGAAAATTACCTTAGTCTGACATAATTGTATACAGTACGATTACTGTTAGTTAAGACCTGACAGATGGATTGCCTTCATTTAATTTTCAACTTTACGAACGATTTAGTAATAACTATTTTATTTGTATAAGATTAAAGTTGAAAATTAAATGAAGGCAATCCATCTGTCAGGTCTTAACTAACAGTAATCGTACTGTACGTAGATTGTATTATATTGATTATATTGATTATATTGATTGTGATTGTGTAGTTAGGTAGGTAACCTAATAAATATTACTTACTGTTCTGTTGAATGTTAAATAGTTCAATTGCACAACGTCTATAGACGTCGCGACATAAGGTTTATCAACCACTTAATCGAGGTAACTCACGTGAACGTGTATTAGTGAGTTTAATCAATTTGCTCAGGCAGTTCCATGCAGTGCAAACTGAAACTGTAGTAATTCCCCGCCTGGCATGTTATGTGAGCAAAGGCGGTTAAATTCACAAATTCAGGATCTCGAATAAACTAACAAGGGACCAAAATTAAACTTTCCACGCTGAATTAGGTGTGCCTCCAATTGAACATTTTGTAAGTTTGCTTCGATTATACGTGGGAAAACTTCATTAACGTAACTTGTAGGTACATAACTCCCTTATTCATAAATCTCATTAAACCCTTGTCAACTACAATGTGTTTTGCCTCTTTCGCACACACACAAGTAGTACAAGTAGTTTTAACGGTGTTTTAATTCGGTTTGATGGATGTACGCGTACCTACCGTACTTCTTTTATCGTTTTGTAATATAATATCTATTTTATTCATACGGCTTTAGGAATTTAAATACGAACTTCTAAAGCTGCCCCCTTTCTTCACCTGTCTCTGGTAATATCATCGAGCACTAAAAGTAGATTCATTGAATTAAGCGAGCAAACTTGAAGCCACGGCATGGAATAACATTAAATACAGTAGAAATTGAAAGCTTGACTTTTCTTATGAATTTTCCGTTTTTTTTGTGCAATGTATCATGTAATTTCATGACCTTTTAGGGTATAATTATGATACTAACATTTTTAGTTTTTTAAATTATTTACGAAAAAACCGATCAACGTGGCACATGGCGCCGTCATCCCATAGAAACTTGTCATACTTTCCATATTAACTACATTCAGATTTTAAAGGTAATAAGTGAGTCAACTATATTGTTTCACAATGCTAATGACATTCAGTAAGTGTGCAGTCGACGTGAAAGAGATACAATTTTCTCCTCGTTATATATGCTGAAGGTGCAATAGTATAAACATAATGGTTGACTGTAAATTATTACGCAGGATAGAGCATGGTCTTTTTAGGTTTTATCATCATCATATCAGCCGAGAGACGTCCACTGCTGGACATAGACCCCCCCAAAGAGTGCCAAAGTAACCAGTCCTGCGCCACCCGCATCCAGCGGACTTAAGCGGTTTTTAGGTTTATGAACGCATATTATAGTATTTTACGTCACACCTGGCCATAATGCGAGTTTTAGTGCACGCTGAGCGTACGGTAAAACTCGCATTGTGGCCAGGTGAAGTCTTAAAATTGTATACTCACCACGGGCGGTAATTCGTAAAGCCCCAGATCGCATGTTTATGGCCCTCACCTTCGGTTCGGGCCACAAATACCTGCGACCTGGGCCATTCACGAATTCACCGCCCTAGGTACGTAATGTACTATTATCCTCACTTCTAATCAATGTTTGCTCTTAGCGACCGGTGGGAGCATCAGCAGCACGGGCAGCGGCAGTGGCTCCGGCAGCGTCGCCGCCGGACCTTCGGGGCCTTCGGGCCCGCCGCCGGCGCCCAGCTCCGGCGGCGACCTGTCGCTCAACCTGCGCGGCGGCTCGCGCGGCACCTCCGCGCCCTCGTCGCCCGCCAAGTCGCGCGAGTCGCTGCTGCAGCGCGTGCAGTCGCTCACGGGCGCTGCGAGGGACCAGGGCGCTAACTTGTTAGGTGAGATATTTAGCATCATTATGAGCTGTCACAGCGCGGGCCCGCAGGCCACACGATACTTTGCAGCGCAAGTTTACCTCGTCAGGTAGGTCAAGGAAGGGCCTGTTGCTTTAGTATGTTTCTCAATCGACCCTAATAGTTAGGGAGCTGGCGAGCAAAATTTCGATATGATCAGCACACAAGGCAAACGTTATTAATAGTGATATTTATGCCCTAAGAAACATCAAGGACCTTGTCTGCCACCATGGTGGCGCTGCGTTGTAAATTTACAGCCTTTCAAAAATGAAAAAAAAAGGCGTGCTATATTATGCGCAATCGTCTGCTTCTGAGGCTGAGGATCACAGTCATCCTGGAAACACAAATAATCGAAAAGGCAGACATCCAGGGCTCTAACTTTTGTAGTTATAATTTAATTATTTATTTTTATGATTAAAAAAATGTATATGAAGTGCACACTTGGCAGATTTGAATTGTTCGATCAAAAACAATGAGAAGAACCACGGAAAAATAGTCTGCTCATATGTTGCCTCTGCGTTGTCTATTGACAGTGCTCCAAAAATGTAAAAAAAAGGGGTGTGTAAGGAGGATACGGAAGTGGACTGGTAACACTGATGTGTGCGGTGTCAGAGAGACAGACACAGAACATCTAGAGACTTGTATGTTTAATATAATATTAGACAATAAAGGATACTACAATTATCTTCTTATTTAATATGTAAATATTTACATGGCGCAGTCGCGAAGTGAACCGTAAGCGAATTCGTTATGAAAACATGGAAACGTTGAAACAACCACCGCCATTGTCATTACAAGGAGATCCAGCCGAGAACTTTAAAAAATGGCTGCAAAGGTTCAAGATTTATTTTACTGCTTCGGGGGCAGAGAAGAGATTAGCTGAAGAAGGAAAAATAGCACTGTTTTTGCACTGCATAGGTGAGGAGAGTGGAAATTTATAATAATTTCGACCAGGAAAAGGTTAAGACGTATGACGCGCTTGTAGAGCAATTCTCTACCTATTTCTTACCTCTCAGCAACGAGAGCATTAATAGAAATGTTTTCTTTAGGCGCAAGATAAATGAGGCCGAAACATTCGATGAATACGTCAATACGTTAAGAACATTAAGTGCAAATTGCAATTTTGGTACACTGAGGGACAGTTTAATAAAAGATGAAATAATCAGAGGAATTAGATTTTTTTTATTATGGAACGGTTGTTGAAGGAGCCGGATTTGGATCTGCCTAAATGTATCAAGATCTGTAAATCTTACGAACAGATAGAAAAACAGATAAAAGACTGAGTTTGATGAGGAACAGGAGACTGTCAGTGTTGTTAAAAATCAAGAAAGAAGAAATTATGGTTCAAGAAATTTAACAGAATCGTTTCAGCATGCACATGGGAGTTATGGTTCGAGAACGGTACCAGAGTCACAGCAGCAAGCACATGATAGTTGGCAAGGGCCAGCTATAAAAGCTTTACGTATTTTATTCATGTCAACTGTCACAGAAAAACAATAGTGACATAAAGTCATAAGGAGGTTTTAACTCTCCTTAATATCCGGCTCCGTTTTTAAGCCAGACATTCTGCTTAGTTCTGTAAGCCTGGGTCCATAAAGAGGCTTGGCTAGCATATGTGCGAGCTGTACCGAAGCTGGTACTTTGCAAACTTCAATATTTTTTCTTTCTACGCATTCTCTTATAAAGAATGATTGAATTCTAATATGTTTTGTTCTCTGGTGGTATTCGTGTGCTGGATGATTGGCCAACTGGATTGCCGGTTCACTATCCACATATAGGGTGGCTGGCCACTCCTTGTCTGTTAGGTCTTTCAGAATTCTTTTCATCCATATAATCTCTCGGGCAGTTTCACTGGCAGCTACGATTTCTGCTTCTGTTGATGAAATCGCAACAGTCAATTGGCGCTTGCTCTGCCACGATATTGGGCCGCCAGCAAACAGACACAACATTCCGCTGGTGGAGCGACCTGTGTCATGATCACCCCCATGATCTGCATCACTAGCATTCCAGATCTTTTTTACTTCCATAAGTAATACCTTTGCCTATGGTGCCTTTCAAGTAGCGGAATATTCTCTTGGCTGTTTGAACATTTTCCTTGGTAGGGCAGTCTAAATTTCTTGAAACTACGCTTATAGCATAAGCTATATCAGGCCTTGTCCCGGTCATTAGGTAGGCCAATGCTCCAACTGCTTGGCGATAAGGGAAAGGTGCAGTCTCTGTTTCATTTTTGTTAGCTGGTTTTAGAATTGGCGTTGCCACGGTTTTGCAATTCTCCATGCCAAATTTTTCTAGAACGCGCTTGGTGTACGCTTTCTGATGAACAAAGATGGAGCCGTCTGATTTGCTCTCGATTTCCATACCCAGAAAATAATTTGCGGGTTTGACGGTTATCTTTGGTTTTGACGACCGGTTAGCCTAGTGGGTAGTGACGCTGCCTACGAAGCTGAAGGTCCTGGGTTCGAATCCCGGTAAGGGCAAATATTTGTGTGATGAGCATAAATGTTTGTTTCGGAGTCATGGATGTTTTTCCATGTATTTAAGTATTTATATCTATTATATATATCATCGTCTAGTACCCATAACACAAGCCTTACTGAGCTTACTATGGGACTAGGTCGATTTGTGTAAGATTGTCCCCTTATATTTATTTATTTATTATTTATTTATTTATTTATTTATCTTGAAACGGTTTTCCAGTTCTTCTAGAAATAATTTCGTTTCCTTTTCGCTATTAGATGCAAAAAGTCCATCATCGACATAGAGGGCTAAAACTATCTTGCTTTTTCCTCTCCTTCGTGTAAATAAGCAAGGATCCGCTTTACTTTGTTTGAAGCCGATATCCACAATGTAGTCCGTAATGCATCGATTCCAGCACCTTGGTGCCTGCTTAAGCCCATACAGACTTTTCTTCAGCTTGAATACAAATTTAGGATCAGTCAATCCTTCCTTTTGTGAATATCCCTTAATCACTAATCTGGCTTTATACTTGTCTAGTGTACCGTCAGCATTAGTCTTGACTTTAAATATCCATTTACATGGGATGGCTTTCCGTCCTTTTGGCAATTCGACTAACTCCCACGTTTAATTTTCTTCTAAAGAATGTATTTCGCTACTGACGGCTTCTTGCCATTTTTCCCAATCTACTCCAGACATAGCTTCCCTGAAGGTTTTAGGTTCGGTAGCATTCAATGTCAGATTAATGTTGCAGACATGATAATGGCATATACGTAGATGCTTGTAGTTCTCGAGTATCATCTTGCTGCACAATAATATCTGATGGTTTGTCTTGTAAATCTGGTAGCTCATATCGAATGGTTTTGTTGGTTGAGGTTGAAGGTTGTGGTTCACTAAAGGACTTTTTGTCGGTGTTGCAGCCTAGTAGCGGTGTTTCTTCAAAAGTCACATCTCTAGATCTTATCAACTTGTGATTTACTTTGTCCCAAATTCTATATCCTTCATTTCCGTCATACCCAATCAATATTCCTTTCTGAGCTTTCTTGTCAAGCTTCTTGCGGTTTGGTTTAGGAATATGGGCGTAGCATTTGCAGCCAATGATTCTCAAGTGCTTGATACCTGGTTTTTTATTGTACCATAACTCATATGGTGATTTTCCTTGCACGCTTGATGTACTAGAGCGATTCAGGATGTACGCCGCTGTGTTAATGAGTTCTGTCCAAAGACCTTGCGGTATCTCCTCATGAGCATGCATCATCGATCTTGCTGCTTCTACTATTGTCCGATTCTCTCTTTCCACGCATCCAGCCTGTTCATGAGTGTGAGGCATCGTCAGTCTCTGTTTTACGCCATTTTCCGAAACTGTTCGTTATCAAATTCTCCTCCATTGTCAGTCAAAATTTTTTTAACAGTGTGTCCGGCAGCTTTGGCTTCTGCTAGCATTTGCTTAAGCTTCATCCATGCTTCAGATTTCTGCTTTAGAAAATATATGAATCGATAGTGAGTGAAATCATCTTTGAACATCAAGAAATATCGAAACTTTTGGATGGAGTATGTAAAAGGTCCGCATATGTCTGCATGGATGAGTTCTCCAGGTTGAGTTGCTCTTACCTTTGTGCCAAACTTTTGCTTGTGTGCTTTTCCATATTGACATCCTTCGCACAGGTCTGATTTGTTGTCCTCCACTTTCAATCCAAGTTCTTGTTCAATGAGTTGCTTTACATGTCTGTTATTTTGGTGAGCAAGCCGTTCATGGTAAACTTGTAGTGGATTTGTCAATACCGCGTTTACATTGATTTTTGGCGTAAGGCAGCATTCAGTTTATAAAGTCCGCCATTTCTTTTCCTTTTTCCAATTAATCTGGTGGATCCAGCCACTTTTAGTATACACGTGTCTGGCGTCGACTCGAAGACGGTGTTGAACTCATGATCATGTGCGGCAAGAACAGAAAAGAGATTCATTTTTATATTTGGTACATACCAAACATCTTTGAGTGTTATTTGCTCGCGTCTCATCAACTTCGGCACGAATGGTTCCTTTACCTAATGCTTCTATGGTTTGACCATTGGCTGCTGTGACTGTATGTTCTCCTCTGAAATGTTCGAAAGTCTCAAAGATATCCCCTCTGTTCGTAACATGACTTGTTGCACCATTGTCTACGTACCAGGAATCTTTGTCTGCGACTATTTGGTTCAGGGCTAGGACGGGTAGAGTTAGATTTACTGATGTTGCCTGTTTAGGTGGCCTGCCGTCAGAAATCCACTTCTTGCATTGTTTGACTCGATGTCCTTTTGTTCCACAATATTTACATATGAAGTCTTTTCTTTCTTTTTTATTGAGTTTTTCAGTTCTGGCGTATAAAGCCTCGGAGGTGCTCGTGCTCGCATTCTCAGTGCTGTTCATCAGGGTTTTTTCATGGGCACATATTTGGGTAGTTAGATTGTCCACAGTCCGATCTCTCTTAGTCATTAGTAACCAACTAGATTTGAAAGCAAAATATTCCGTCGGTAAAGTGTCTAAAATTTTACAGATCAAAAGCATGTCTGGTAATTTCGACTCAAACTGGCTGTTTAGTTCATGCCAGATATTCTTTAGTGCAGATATATGATTTGCCATACCATGTTCGGGTTCTTTCTTATAGCCTAAGAATTTTAAACACGGATCGTAACTTTTGTCTTCACTACTTTCGCCATATAATCTATTTAGTTCTTCCCATACCTCTTGTGAACTCGTCAGACGCATGACATGATTTAGTATCTCGTCTGTCATATTTGTCGTGATCAGCACTAGCAGGGCACTGTCAACATTGATAAATTCTTTGTAAATCTTTTTCATATTTTGTTTGCACAGCAGCGGCAGCCGTTGCAGGTGGTTGTTCAGGCCTCCATCTCCTACCTTCAATTATTTCCAAGGCTCCCGGGATGGCCCTTATGACAACCAGTATTCTATACTTCCATGACTTGAAGTTTTTCGCATCTAGGTGCCCTATCTGCACCCTTGACGCTTCTACTATAGCTCTATCCATAGCAGATAGCTGGCACAGACTTCACTGTATGAAATTACAAATTCTTTCCTAGAATTATTTCACTTTTTGTCAATGAAACATTTAAAATACAATATTTTTACGCTCTGCTACCATATAAAAGCTTTACGTATTTTATTCATGTCAACTGTCACAGAAAAACAATAGTGACATAAAGTCATAAGGAGGTTTAACTCTCCTTAATACCAGCAAGAAGAATTCAATGTCAACGGTGTGGCTACATCCATGGATTCAAGTGCCCAGCGTTTAATCAGACCTGCAAAAAGTGTCACATGTTTGGACACTACGGGAAGATTTGTCGAAATGTTAAAAACATAAAAGCAGTGGATCAATCATCCGACGAAAGTGATATTGTATTGGGCATGGTGAAAGTCAATGCCATTAAAAAAGAACTGTGTGAATCCATACAAACACAAAGTCATATTATAGATTTTAAGCTGGATACTGGCGCGGACTGTAATGTACTACCGCTGAATTGTATACAAAAAATGGGACTAGAATGGAAAATGACTAAAGTTCAAAACAATTTGCATAATTATGATGGATCAAAATTAAACTCTGTGGGAAAAATCAAACTAACTGGCTGTTTTATGAATAATAAAAAAGTAAAATTGGAGTTTCATGTTATTGATACAATTCATCAGATAGTGCCAATATTAGGTTGCGCTGCCATATCTAAATATCTAAATGTTATCAAAAATGACTATAGCAACATAATGGAAAATTATAAAGAATTATTTGATGAAAAAATAATAGGAACTTTAAGTGGACCAGAGTATAAAATAAGGTTAAAAGAAAATGCAGTAGGGAAAGTCGAAAACTGTCGGAAAGTGCCTGTGTCATTACATGAGAACTTAAAGAGAGAATTAGATAAAATGGAAAAATTTAATGTTATTGCAAAAATTACTGAAGCAACTGAATTTGTCAGCAACATAGTTATTGTTAAAAAACCAAATGGAAAAATTAGAGTTTTTCTTGACCCTTGTAATTTGAATAATTGTGTCATGCGTGAACATTTTCAATTGCCAACTTTTGAAGAAGTGTCAAGTAGAATGGCGGGTGCTAAAGTGTTCAGTAAATTAGATGCCTCTACAGCATTCTTTCAAATAAAATTACATGAGGATAGTGCTAGATTGTGTACATTCGCAACACCTTTTGGTAGATATTTTTTTAAGAGGTTACCTTATGGACTTTGCTCAGCCCCTGAGGTCTTCCATCGCAGGTATAAAGAAATATTCCAAAATGTGAATGGATGTGAAGTATTTGTAGATGATTTAGTGGTGTATGGAAAAAATCAAGCTGAACATGATGAGCGTTTACTGAAAGTATTACAGATGGCGAAAGAAAATGGGGTACAGTTTAATTTAAGTAAGTGTGTATTTGGCAGATCAGAAATAGAATATTTAGGACACATGTTGACGAAGGATGGTATAAAACCAGATCCCACAAAAATAGAATCAATAATTAAAATGGAACAACCAAAAAATGAGAAAGAGTTACAGAGATTACTAGGAATGATTACATATGTGGCAAAGTTTATACCATCGTTGTCTCAGGTTTGTAGTCCACTAAGAAATTTAATTTAAAAAAATGTGGATTGGCTGTGGTCAAAAGAACATTATGATTATTTTTGTGAACTTAAAAAAATACTGGTTTCATATCCTGTGTTACAGTATTATGACGTCAGTAAACCTGTAAAATTATCAGTTGATGCCTCAAAAGATGCACTGGGAGCAATTTTGTTTCAAAATGACTTGCCTGTAGCTTATGCGTCGAAGTCCATGACTAGTACTCAAAAAATGTATGCTCAAATTGAAAAGGAAATGTTGGGAATTGTGTTTGGCTGTTCCCGCTATCATCAGTATATTTATGGTAAACAAATTGAAGTAGAGACTGATCATAGACCGCTTGAGTCAATTTTTAGAAAATCCATGTGTGATATACCATTGAGACTACAGCGTATGCATGTACATACATTTACAGAAATATGACTTAATTGTGAAGTACAAACCTGGTAAAGAACTTTTGATTGCTGACACACTGTCACGACACAATATTAAAACTAGTGATAAACTCTTGGAAAAAGAAATAGAAGCACAGGTAGGTATGGTGGTAACAACCTTGCCAGTAACAGATAGAAAACTAAAAAAAAATAAAGAAGAAACCAACAAAGACACTGAACTACAACAGTTAAAATACTATATCTTGAATGGATGGCCGGGTATCAAAGATATTCCAAGTAGCTTGAAACCATATTTTACATTTACTGATCAATTGTATGTCTGTGAGGAACTGATTTTTAAAAACAATTGCATTGTAGTACCAGTCTTTAAGGTCTGATATGTTAGAACGCATACATTATAATAACATGGGTTTGGATAAGTGTAAGTCTAGAGCGAGATCATGCATGTTCTGGCCATTCATGGGGAGAGACATTGAGAATAAAGTATTAAATTGCAGTACATGTGACAGATTCAGAAAAAATAATAGTAAAGAACCAATGCAAATTAGAGAAATGCCAAATAAGCCTTGGTGGCATCTGGGCACTGATGTATTTCACTACAAGAGCAGAAATTGTATCTTAGTTGTGGAATATTATAGTAAATACTTTGAAGTGTCCGAACTAAAAGATTTAAGACCTGAAAATACAATTGATATATTAAAGTCTATTTTTAGTCGATTTGGAATTCCGGAATATTTGTACAGTGATGGGGCTACCAATTATACCAGTTTTAAAATGAAGGAATTTGCTCAAAGCTGGGGCTTTATTCATGAAACCAGCAGCCCCACCTATCCTCAGTCTAATGGATTAGCTGAACGATATATTCAGATAGCTAAAAATTTGTATAAAAAAGCAGATCATGAAGGCAAGGTTTACTTAGCACTCTTAGAGTATAGAAACACACCAATTTCAAAAGAATTCAATTGTAAAACTCCTTCAGAGTTGTTGTTAGGGAGAAAAATCAAGAGTTTATTGCCTAATTTTGAGAAACCTAGTAAGGAAAACTGGAATATTCAAAAAACCTTGTATGACAATGCATGGAAACAGAAACTATATTATGATAAAGGGTCAAGGAACTTGTCAAATCTCAATGAAGGACAAACTGTTGTATTAATTAATAATGATAAAAGAAAGCCTAATAACTATGCTGAGGTATTAAGAAGGGATGTCAGACCCAATTCGTTTAAAATTAAGACCGAAACTGGTCAAGAAATCTCTAGAAATAGGAGATATTTAATAAACTGTAAGAATCAAGAAAAAATTAAAATTGTAACAGATAATCTGATAAATAGTGATGATGAAGGAGGACAAACTATGTTGAATGCAAGTAGAAGTAATAGCGTTAGTGGTAAGCCAGAGGATAGCTATGTTTCAAGACAAAGTGATGTTCAAAACAGCAGGGAAGAAAATCTGAACAGTAATATGAATGAAAATAGAGGCTTAGAAACTAAAACTAGAACTGGTAGACTCATCAAGAAACCTAGCTATCTGTCTGATTATGAAACAAATTGAATCTGATCATTACATTGTATTAGCTTTGATTAATTGTTGATGGTTTGTAGTTGTTGCTTGACGGAAAGGGGGATGTAAGGAGGATATGGAAGTGGACTGGTAACACTGGTGTGTGTGGTGTCAGAGAGACAGACACAGAACATCTAGAGACTTGTATGTTGAATATAATATTAGACAATAAAGGATACTACAATTATCTTCTTATTTATTACATATTTACAGGGTGCTATATTATGCGCACACGTCTGCCTCTTGGACTGATGTTTGAATTCCTTATGAAAACCAAGAAAATCGATGAGGCAGACGTTCAGGCCTCTGATATTCCAAAGGCAGACCATTTGATGATTTTTTTTAACCCGACGCTCGCGCCAAACAGGTATAAATTGAATTGATCAAAATGCTACAGACAAGACCACATCCCGCCTTCATTCTTGTTTTTTTTAAAACGTTCCGAAACGCACTACCGGAGTATGTCATTGACAAGTTCGAGCACTTAAAATCAGTGAGCAAAGTGTCTGCCACATTTTTTTTCGAATCCACGGAGTCATAGTGAATCGAATGGGCGCAATGAGAACCGCGTGCAAATGACTTAGTAGAGCTTTTTTTTAACATTTTTACAACCCCGCCCCGTGATAATGCAGAGTCCTGAATGTCTGCCTCTTCGATTTTCTTCGTTTCCAAGATGATTGTGACCATGAAACTCCAGAGGCATACATGTGCAAATGATTTAATACCCCGATTTTTTAAGCAACTTCAATCCGCTGTAACGCGAAAACGCAGCGACATAGGACCTTAATTGATTGGACCAACTCAATCCTACTATCCTACTAATATTATAAATGCGAAAGTTTAGATGTTTGGATGTTTGGATGTTTGTTACTCAATCACGCTTAAACGGCTGAACCGATTTGAATGAAATTTTGCACGAAGATAGTTTATAGCCTGGATTAAAATATAGGATAGTTTTTATCCCGGGTCCACGCGGACGAAGCTAGTTCGTAATAATGTAAACTGCAATCCACCTCGACGTGAAACGTGTGTAAATCATATACCGAAATGCTCGCCAGGGATTGAATTAGGGAGCTAATTATAAAGAGACTAGGAGAGCCTAGAAAGAAATAAACTTGCACTACCCCGTCTTGCCTACTATTGCCTGCCTACCTGCCTAGGTACCGTACAATACTGAAAAAGAAAGTCTTAAATTATATTTATGCGCGGAAAATACGTAGCTAAGGGTTAGTGACCTTAGGTACTTATACTATCGTAATCGGACCTTTTTATCTGATAATGTTTTGTGAAAAGCTATCTTTCAGTGCGATTGCCACCGGAATTACCGTCGCCGAATTTATATTTGTCAGAGAAAACCTGCTAACATAAGACAATCATTACAATGGTAGCGTCCTTAATATAAGTAATAACCTACCTACTTGATCTTGTTTTTAACCCCCGCCGCAAAGAGAGGGGTGTTAAAAGTTTAACGTGTCTGTGTATCTGTCTGTGGTTATCGTAGCTCCAAAACGGATGGACCGATTTGAATGCATTTTTTTTGTTCGAAAGCTGATGTGATTCCGAGTGTTTTTAGTCATGTTTCATGAAAATCTGTCTAGCCGTTTTTGAGATATTGGACTTTGAAATCAAAATGTCGAGGGTTTTTCAACTTTTCTAATCTTTCTTTTATGGAAACTTGTATTGAGGATTACTTACTCTTGTTTAAACGGAAGGTTTACCTACTCTTTTATTCAGAATACTTCATTCTAAAAGCCGTTACGTGGGTTTCTACCTACCTAATTTAGTGTAATTGTGCTACTTCCTTGACTTTTTTGATAAATGGCAAAATTTCGCTCTTAATGAGGTGTCTCCTCGGTATTTCTTACGAAACCGGGACTTTAGTAAGATTTACCTAATAATTAATTAAGTACTTCATTAAAGTTACGACAGTTGTTACGTTTTCAGAGGGGTGAACACGTAACTTTTAGAACGAGCGACAATTCAACTGTCGCATGGGCAATGGGCAATGGGTTTGCATATGGGCAAACATAAAAATATTTAGATCTACGTGACGCAAGTAAACAACGTTACGTAATCACCAGCTGAAATACAAACAAACGATTGGTGCAACACAACATATATGATTACTTACCTAATATAGATTGAACACCTACTATTTCCCAATTAGCTTAACTAGTTTGTTTATTCATGTAAACTTCCTATTTACCGAAACACACAGCTGCTAATTACGGTTTAAGGAATAGTTAACTGTTACGAGAACAATATTCCTTTGCTATTCCGCGAAAAAATTACAGCAAAAAATTACCACCAATAACCAATAATAATAATTTTTGAATAGTTAACTGTTTAGAATACATCTTAAATTCGAATGGCTTTTGTTTTAGCGCGACCGATCAGGCTGTTTAGTACCAAAAAGGTCCCACTTTAGTTTCAGTCGGCTGACTCCGCTTTAATGAAACTTCGTAAATAATAAATAATAATCCATTTCTAAACACCTCTGTAAAGGAGTTAAAGCAGTGAACATAACTATATCGTAATCCGGCGTAATAATAAACGACCGTACCCTTTGGCCCCAAGGTACAGTAAGCCAAAAAGTGGTCTGCCACTTTTCGACTATTACTTGTTTGCTAAGGTTCAAAACTTTCTTGGCTTAGTGTACAAACATCAACACGCTATACACACCATAATTATACCTTATCTTGTTAGAATAAGGTTAAGAATGGCTATATGCCTATGTCGTCGATGGTACAGAGGGTGTATTAAATGGGTTAATCATTTCTCATTAAGGCACTATCATTTATTTGTAAATTAAAGGAAGGTGTGGTTTAACTTGTAAAGGTACCTTCATCGAATAAAACGGATTTAATCAAATGTTTTCTTTTGTGTTTGTAGCATACTTACGTGAACATATTTTCCCCACTGCGCGTATCCAGCAAAGTTGCCGTGATCCGACCAGTATAAATGATGTATTTCTTGATTTTTTGAAAGTACTCTGAATAAAAATGTATGCGTTCGCGTGCGCCCATTTCGATTTTTTCCCCAGGCTGGGTGACAAAAATATTAACATTTGCTTTAAAAAAAAAGAAACCAAGGCAATGTTGCCAGTAACGTTGACGCAACAACCCTAGGGCCTGCAACACACTGGCGCGGCACGCGGTGGCGGTCAATAATAAATTTGACAACTAATTATAAGTTTACTACTGATCGCCGCGGGCAGGCCGCGCTAGTATGTGAGAGGCTGAAGCCTCACCGCAGGCCGCGCCAGTGAGGTGCAGTCTTTATTCTATATTTTACGCGTGCATTGTGCATATACTCAAAGCAAATGTATGTGCACTAGTCTGTGAAATATGAATGGTATTTACTATTCATGAATTTTTAATTGCTTTTGGGCGGAATAATATATCATAATATGTAACAGGGTGCAGAATTCAAATTGTTAGGGTGACTGATGATGAGATTATTGTCAATGCCTAAGCGTTTTGATGTGTTTTTAACCCCCAACGCTAACAGATCGTTTTATGAAATTAACATGTGTTTGCTCAGAACATTGAATGGTATTTGTGTGTGTGTGTGTTGCTTCATCATTCATGGCATCGTAAGGCCCAAAATGTCCAACTGTTCTTTCATTTACTTAACCCACTTAGCGTAAATCATGACACACAATGTGTTAGAGGGCTATAGGCAATTTACGCTACCTACATACAAGATAATAAGCTGCTACGGAAAACGGCGTAGCAGTACTTATCGTAGCTTAGCAATGAATGAGTTGAACGTTGATTTAGTTTTATGAAAGATGTCTTGGAAAGCATTCGGCTTTCTTATCTCAATCTATGATAAAATTATTAACCAAGTGCTGCAAAAGGATGACCATAATTTTTTCGAGTGCATCTTTTCGTATATTTATTGGGCACTCGGTTGCCAGATTTTAAATCTGTAAATGATGGGTTCGTTTTAATTGTGATTCTAATTGAACATATTTGCGTACAGGCAGCGTGACGTCAGTGGCGTCAGTGGGCCGCGGGTACAACCGGGATCGCTGCGTTACCCTGCTGGTCGTTGATGACCAGAACACCGACTGGTCCAAGTACTTCCGCGGCAAGCGGCTACCCGGCGAGTGGGATGTCCGAGTCGAACAAGCCGAGTTCAGGGTAACAATTTACATTACAGTAACAAACCTTGACGACCTAGTGGGTCTGGGAAGGTCCTGGGTTTGAATCCCGGGTAGGGCAAATATTTATGTGATGAGCATGAATTTAAGCATATCTATTAAATATATCGTCGCCTAGTACCCATAACACAAGCCTTATTGAGGTTACTATGGGACTAAGTAGTTAGCATTTTACTGCTAGCTGGTTCGTAGCGCTATGCTCGTAGCCAGTAACATGCGAAAAGCCGTTTGTAGAGGAAAGTGCCTACGAGCAGAGCACCTATCCACAGGGTTATTTTTTACACTACGACGGTGGCAAATATACGCAGCCACCATCTGGTATACTAGAGGGCCTAAACAAGGTTACAATCGACAAGCGCTAACGCCAATAGAAAACTAACCTTCATTTTATTATTTTACGTCACACCTGGCCATAATGCGAGTTTTTCTGAACGCTGCGCGTACGGTAAAACTCGCATTGTGGCCAGGTGAAGACGTAAAATTGTGTACTCACCACGGGCGGTGATTCGTAAAGCCCCAGATCGCAGGTGTTTGTGGCCCGAACCGAAGGTGAGGAGGTGAGCCATTCACGAATTCATCGCCCTAGGTACGTAATGTACAATAGTACATCCCTCCATTCAGTATCAATAGATACTGAATGGAGGGAGAACTCGTGATGACAGAGACAAATATAGGTTTCTCAATCTCAACACAGCTCACCCTGGCACTCAAAATGTTACTGATGCAAAATAACAATTGTAAAATTGGGTTAACCCGCGGAACCAGAGGCGGCTTATTCATACCAATAGGCAAACTAGGTATGCGCAGGGGCACAGGGTTCGAAAGGGGCGCGAAATTTTTTGACGTTATAATTTTCAATCTATGACCGCTGGAGGGGCGCCGACGAGATGCCTGCCTAGGGCGTTCTCGACGTTTAATCCGCCTCTGTGCGGAACACCTCGCTTAGCAAGCTTTTTGTTGGTATATATATATATATATATATAATATATTTAGGAAACAAACGGTTGTTTACAGGATTATATTAGCTTATAAGATATACGATTAAACCTATAGTTCCATTAAATATAGGTACAGACAAAAAGTATTTTTACATGTGTCGAAACAGAGTGAGTATAAGTATGCCTATTTCGCACCTTATGTAAGTTGTTTCATATTATAAATATTATGAAATGCTACTTAGCATGGTTTAGTTATACAAATAAAGGTTATTAATTAACTTAAGTGTTTCTAATTCATGCACTACACTAGGAGTTATTAAACTATTCGGTGTAGATCAAGCTACGCAGAGCGCTGCGGTATTGACCTATATTAAGAGAATTTAATTTCTAATGCATAGGTACTAACGTGTGTTGTGTGTGTGTGTGTGTGTGTGTTTTTTTTTTTTTGTGTGTGTGTGTGTCTGTCTGCCACAAGTTTAGCGATTCGGAGCGCTATATCGGTTACCTTGGTTCTGCTGCGGATAGCCTCATTTCTGATGCGATCACGCAGAGAAACTCCTAAAATAGCCCTCTCCGTTGCCCTGTGGGTGACTTTGAGCCTTCTTATGAGGCCCATAGTATGCGACCACGTTTCCGTGCCATATATGTCATCACTGGCAACAAGCACAGCAATATAATTTTATAGCTAACATGCATTCACACAATTACTACCTAACATTCGTAATAAAATTTGCATAAGAATAGGAATATCTTTAGAATTACATTAAAGACGGAACAGGAGATAGATAGTTATAAAAATATATGTATTATTACTATTAGGCAAAAGACATTCATTCAATTATCGATTTAAAAAAAAACATCTATTGAGTAGTATGCCTTGGTAAGTAGTAAGTTTTTCAAGTTCTTTTAAAAAAAAATGTTCTTGTTTGATTCGGTTGGGAATCTTATTTGTTCTGACGGTACATCGATAGGAATTGGAAATTGGAAGAAAATTCATGAATTAGTTAATTATTACCTAATTACTGTTATAACCAGATGCTCTTATTTAAGTTCAGGCTAACTAACCTCGGTAAATGTTGCTCATATTAATAGACGCTCAAGTCAGATGCCATTCTAAAATAGATGCTCAACAAGTTTAAAGCCAAAGTACCTAAATCGTCTAAATGTTTAATTAGCTCGGCAAGGGTAGTTCATTCTAAAAACTATTAGCTATACTATACTATTGTCTGTTGCAATGCAAACTTCAATTTCCACATGGATTTAAATCATTCACTGGAGGTAACCAAAATGACTAGCACCAACCATATCATCTTTAAAAATCGTAATACTTATCCTGTATTTTATCCTATAGGTACTATTAAACGAGCAATATTTGTATATATTATATTTGCAATCACGTTCTCGGAAACGGCTCTAACGATTTCGATGAAATTTGGAATATAAGGGTGGCGTGGCGAGAAATCGATATAGCTAGGTGTCGTGTCTGGGAAAAATTGTGTTCTCCGTATTTTCTCAGTTATCACCCGAGCAGAGCTCGGTCGCCCAGGGACTGAGAATTAATTTACAATAGCTTCATTACCCTTTCTACGAACGACATATGAAATAGGTACTATTCAGTATATTATCAGATTCAAAGGTATTCCACTAGATGAGCATCATTCAATAATGTAAAACACGATCAAACTATTATAACGATAATTCGCGTGAAACTAAAACCATAATGGAAAAGTATTCGTTCCGTAAAATTATAGAGGCGGTTTATGCGACATAACTTTCAATCGCGCCGACAAAATGGAATCAATTATTTATTCAGATTAACACACAGCGTGTAGAGCGAACTATCAATGTATTCTGCCTCGGTTTCGCGAGAGCTACATTTGTGTTTGCCTTGTCCCGGTGCAACATGACATTGACGTCGCATATAGAATTCTGTTGCATGCATTTTGAGTTTTTAAATCTACTTCAGTTTGAATAGCAAACTTTTAACAGCGCCCTTTGTTGGTCTATGTACTTACTTATAGCTACATGTTCAGCAGGTTTATGACATGCTTTCAAGCATTCATACATATTAAAACTAATGCTGGAATTTAATTGTATGGTATGACTGACGATGGCTATGTCAGCACTTAACATAAATACCTACTGACATTAGTTGGAATACATACCGACGTATATTTATAACAAAACTAAAAATATATAAAATCAGAGGCTTTTAAAGTTCGTTTTCGATAACTAGTCCTAGGATGTTTTATGAATCTAAATTAGGTATACCTAGATGGGCGCCCAGCCTTTTCGTATCGTCAATAGAATGATAAAAAAATATTCGGACCCATACGAAGCCTAAACATATTTCTAGATCAGACAGATTAAAATCAGCCTATTTTCGATGTGACATGCAAACTGTGTTCCACAGGAGCTGTCGGTGACGGCTAATTCCGAAGGGTCCAACGTGTCGATGGCTGTGTATCGCGGAGGCACCAAAGTAACGCGATGCTTCAAGTAAGTTTAAATGCCTACCCACTTTGTATTTTTCGCGATCGAAATTGTTAACTCACATAGCGTCGGGGATAGTGCAATACCGCGTAACTAACGCTTGTAGATAAAGTTTAAATGTCAATAAAGTACTTGGAATTCCTTCGAATATAGAATCTTATCTACATGTGTTATTTACGCGGCATTGCACTATCCCCGACGATAGGTTCCTCTTCATCTTCTCATCTTAGGGTGGGTTGCACCGAACCCGTAGACATTAGGTGTGACAAGTTATGCCCTTTGGTTATGGTGTTATGCCCTTTGGAAAGAGCTCAAGGCCACTTACCATAGTCCTAGCGACCCTAGTTTTTGCAGCTTTCCGTATCATCTGACCTCCAAACCCAGAGGGGAAAATAAGTTTTATTGAGATTGGGCCTTTTGTCAAGCATCCAACTTGCCTGTTAACAAAAGGAAGCCAAAGGCGTCCAACTTGGCTTAATTATTATTATATAAGCACAAATAGCTTGTTGTCGGTATAAACTAGCCCCTAATCCTTTCCCAGGCCGGCAGTTGAAAAATGACAATCGAATGCCAGTCTTATTTATTGTCATTAGGATAGGAACATGTATGATAGCCGATAGGAAGTATTTAGTCGATAGTCACGGTCGATATAACACTTCTGCCTGGAAAAAGCATGCATTTAAAAAGAAATCGGTCGTCCACCAGCTCGATAGGTTGACGTAGTAAAAAAAGACCGCGGGGCCAGGTCCAGGAATGTCTGGATGAGACTTGCTTGGAGAAGTGACGTACTCGGGAGAGGACAATGCTCAGCAGTGGGTGATTGACTCACTTTGACTTAAGTTCCTAAGTCTCCTGGATGGAGCAGAGGGTTTCCACAATGCGTCGCCAACCCGATCGGGTCTTCTTTATGGCTTTCACCTCTGTAACGATCGTCTGCCGTCAGGTCTGCTTAGGACGGCCACGTTTGCGCTTGCTTTGGGGATTCCAGTCCAAGGCTTGCATATGATCAGGTGTGGCGAAGTGGGCGATTACAGGCTGATAATGATGATGTTGATGTTATTTATGTGTTTGTGGCAGGCCCGAGTTCGTGCTGGTGAGGCAGAACGTGCGGGACGCCGGCGTCGACAACCGCGCGCTGCTGCTCGGTCTGAAGTTCGGTGGCGTGCCCTCCATCAACAGCCTCAACTCCATCTACCACTTCCAGGCAAGTAGTAGTACATACCTAGACAATTCATAAGTTTATTCAAATTATTCGTTTTAATGAATATTTTTTAGTAACATTACTTTTACACACAGATAACCTCCAATAGATAGAGCCTATAAGCGATTTAGTTCGATGCAAAGGTCACCACAGTTGGCGGTAGGTGCGGGTTGCGGGGAGGTCGGTAACGGCGCTGCGATTGGCTGTTTCGAAACTAGCGCGCTTTGTCACATCATGGCGCCAGAAGCGTAGTGATGGGACGCGTTGGTCGTTAACGGTTTTTAGCGGTGCCGCAATTAATTGTTAGTAGAATATTTTACATGGCGTAGGTACGGTACCCGTTAACATGGTTTAAATTTTTGAACGGCTGTCACTGTTATATTATTATCATGTTTCGTGCATCGACTATTTTGATTACCACGTAACATAAAAAAGAATGTGAATCACATCGAGTGGTTATTCCTAGGAATTTTACAACATTTACTGCATTATCGTGTTTATGTCGGACAAGAAGCCTTCGTCCCGTTCGTATTTACATACTTACTAGGAAAGGACGAATGCGATGTTTATTCGAGATTAACGCGAATGTGCTAGCTAGACTTATGTATGTAATTTGAATATTGGTATAGAATTTGAATATTGGTAAGGAAGACAAATAAAAACGATGTCATAAAAAAGTACATATAGTTATTCAATGTGATAAAATTATGTCGTTGATGATAGATAATCCTCATCATCATTTAAGAGGACGTTAACGTGCTCACTAGCGCTATTGGTAAATAATTGTTATTAATGAAATTTTACGATAGGTATTTAAAAATAGAGGCTACTACACACTGTATGTTGTATTTAAAATAAATACATCCAACAAGTTTTTAGGGTTCCGTACCTCAAAAGGAACAAGTTTCTGTCAAAAATTAATTTTTTGGTACACGCTTTTATTGCCGACTGTACTTTTCTATATACCATCATCAACTACTCATTGAGACGATTCTAACGAGCCCAACCTCAAAGGGTTTACGTCGGTTAAGTACTGAATTCCCATGGCCACCTTCCGTCTCCATCATCAGATCAGCTCGATGGTACCATAATATTGAATTGTCATCCAAACTATACTTATACCCAAAATTTCAGCTCAATCGGTCACCGGGAAGTGGGACAAATTTAACTTGAAAGATTTGATTACAGACAGACAGACAACGGGACAGGTGAAAGTAAATAAAAGCTTGTAAAAAAATATAGGATCTCTTTGTTGTCCGTCCGTCCGTCCGTCAAGACCCTTTTTCTCAGCAATGCGTGGAGGTATCAAGCTAAAATTTATACCAAATACTCAAGTCTACTGTCTTTTGGAGTTGCAAAAAAATCAAACTTCTAGGCCAACGCAATCAAAAGATACAGACGTTTATGCCACAAATTTTCGAAACTCGCAAGGGAATCAAAACCTACGGGGTACTTCCCGTGAACTCAGAATCTTGAAATTTGGTACGAAGCAACGTCTTATAGCACAGATAAAGGAAAAATTGCGAAAACTGAAAATTTTACGGAACCCTCGGTGCGCGAGTCGAACTTGGCCGGTTTTTGTGTTGCTGGATTCATCATGTAATTCATTATTTTTCATAGTATCCTAGTGAGCGGTTCAAGTATGCGACCGTCAATCGAATCTCGGATTATACTCGAGTTTTTCGGAAATTTGGCGTAGGGAAACATCGTGAGGAAACCTGAATAGACAGTGTGTACATATGCGAAGTAAGGTGTATAAATTCAAAATTCTGTGCACACTTTATACCATCTTTTTCGACCCGGAATATCTTAAATAAAAAAAAATTGTTACACCCCGTCCTGGTTGCAAGCTACGTTCATCCAGGAGTCGCAAACTCTCTGTCTAATTTCACCGTACTGGTTTCCTGCTATTCGTCTGGAATGATCTCCCTCTTACCGTCAGACAAGCTCAGAGCTAGTTCTCCTTTAAACGCAATTTGCGTAAGCATCTCTTTTTAACTATTAAATTTGATGAACCTCATGATATCTTTGTTCGGGTACATATAATTGTACGTAGATAAGTATGTATAAGTAAGTTTATATTGTATGCATTATATATGTATGTATATTAATGTAATTGATTGGTTAGTGTTTCTATCCTATCCGTCTCTTTCTTATTAGAACACTTAGAACAAGAGCTATAGTGCGATAAAAATCGAGAGTATGTCGCGGCCGTCTCATGATAGACGTTCCGTAGGTACAGTCACGAACTATAATTTCGGACCCACTAAAGGTTCACAATCCTGTCAAATTGTATAGGAATACAAAGAATATTTTAGCAAAAAGGGTCATACATTAAAGAACGCGACCGTACTACAATAATATATTCCGTTCATTAGCTCTGGAAGCTATAAAATAGAGCGAGACAGTAATTTAATACGTCTCCCTCTACCTCATAGCTTGTAAGACGGTTGCAGTCCGCCACGTTGCCTTCTTGGTGCAGTTTAATTAAACCTACATCGTATACATTATCTATGATTTC
Organism: Epinotia bilunana; assembly: GCA_947049275.1. Classification (NCBI taxonomy): domain Eukaryota; kingdom Metazoa; phylum Arthropoda; class Insecta; order Lepidoptera; family Tortricidae; genus Epinotia; species Epinotia bilunana. The sequence goes on along the minus strand of OX346259.1, from coordinate 23,305,492 downwards.
TAACAAAAGAATTTTGACAATGCAATGACAAGGATATAAACATAATCTTTAGTGAATTGTCGTATTAAAATAGTATACGAAAGCACGGATGAATTAAGGTATTGTTTCTTTAAATGAATCTGAATCGGTAAAATTCGAAAGCATCACTAGCCCATCACTGGAGTGTCACGTGCTTTCGTGAGAAAGGAACAGTATATTGTCATTCCCATTTGATGAAAAGGGACATGCATACTTCACTACTTCTTATGGACCAGTGTAAAATGAACTCGGTGTGACAGAATGAAATTTACATTTATATTATAAATTTAACTTACCTGTGAAATGTTATTCCGTCGTTTGTGTAATTAAGCGTTCGGGAGTTTTTTCTACACCACTTCACACAGCAGTACTCATTTTTAAAGCGCAAAATCAATTTTAATTTGCAGGATGTTTCACGCACGTACAGATCGCGTACCTGGTCGATACTGACAATATGGCGCGGGGTAGTGGGGGATTATCAGTGCAAACACATATATGCGTGGTGACCGCACGTCGCCCTATAGGCTCTATCTGTTGGAGGTTATCTGTGCTTTTACATCAACCTTTTTTTAATCATCTATCGATGTTCGGAACTTTTTACGCTCCGCATATCAATTTTAGCTTACGTTTTTGGCTACAGGAGGCTCTCATAATATATGTAGTATCTTCTTGCTCCATGGTCTCACCTACTAAAGGTTATAGTTTGTTTTTTATATTCCAACAGAACTGCAACCAGCATAGGTAGTAAAAATGTTTAGTATACTAAAACAATTCGAATTTTTCATATACGGAACATTTGCTGTAAAAAAAAAACTAGCACGTGGAAATTCTCTATGAAAATTGAGTGACCGCCACTTCCAATGGATTTGTCATTCCATGCCAAAGCGTAAGGGAAACAAAATAAATTATTTATTCTGCAAATTGGCCACAAGGGCTCTTTTACATCACTTAAGTTCCCTATTACTAGAAGTGTCACAGATCACGTGATACTGTGATACTGAACGAACGTGACGAACGAACGATACTGAACGTGATACTGTGAACTTGTATAAACAACTTAAAGGGGCATTTTGCGCAAATGGAAAGCCAATTTTCGAAAGACAATCTGCGAATGTTAAAAAACGTTTTGTCTGATCGGTGAACCACCTTATTTTTTTTATCTAAAAACTAATGAAACCGTCCCGACTACATCAGCCCGATCCATAACATAACGCTGATACACACACATACACCGTCGGCCAAATCCCCACATCCTGGAAGCTATTAAGACAATCGTTTTGGGAGCTTTATTTTTTAGCCTGTACATAATCCTTAGCCTTATGGCGGAATGTGAATCTGTTTGTTTATCGAATGAGCGAGCGAAGCGAACACAGTTTTCAGCTTCAGCTTGGCCGAAAACTCGTTCGTACGGACGGACGTCACGCTGTCCCGCTGTTTTCATCTACAGGGCAGGTCGCATTTCTTAACCGATTCTGGTAAAATTTTGGCCCTGTCAATTTAGGTCCTGTCTTCGGAGAAAAAATATCCTTTGATAACTCGCGAGGGTATCGAGTTCCATAGTGCACAGTCAATAGTTCATAACTTCAAGAGAAAGAATAGGAAGTTTAGGGAGATAATTACTAAAGTAAGTACCAATTATCTCAACAAAACCAGTTAGATGTTGTATGTGAAGTAGATGCGTTACTTGGTATTCCTTCAATTCCTGTACAGGAGGAATTCCTTGCTTTATTTAGATTCGGAATGCGTTAGATGATAACTTCAGTCTGAATGAACTTTTACATCGAATCCGTGCACACAGTCTGTCCTAATCGATGATTTGCGCTAATTCAATTTGTTTTGTGTGTTTGAAATTTTCGAGTTACGTGTTTGATAGATTGCGAGGTTCAAAGAAACTAAATTAGACTGACTCCCGAAAAACTGCTACATATACTTACCACTTTTTTACGACGATGGCGATATGAACTGAAATGAAATGAAATGAAAATAATTTATTCGTAACAAACAAATATAAATATCACATACACACATATAATCCTATTTAATTAGGTACTAAAAACTATTTATTTGCTACGAAATGGTCCCGCCTCAGCATAATGCTGGCTCACGAGCCAGCGCCGGTCTCCCGGCGAGACCATTTTGAGTAGGTATTACGTTATCTGCTGTACGATACCGAAGGGTATGGCTCGCCAACTAAAACAAATGACCTATCCAAGCTCGAAACTCCTAAGATGCACTTTGCTGACCTATCAAGATGTTCTATAGCTTTAAATTACCTTTCTGTGTACTTAAATGAAAAAAAATGTTTAGTAAGTTGACTTTTCCCTTTTTATTCTTCTACATATGGTATTGTATTGTATTGTATTGTATAGTAATAGTATGAAATATTTGTACTTACGCAAATAGTCCGAAACATTTACGTCACGTTTACATTGTACGTCAATTATTTTTCTTCCCTAATGCTACGGTAAGATACGGTAGCCTAGTGGTTCAGGCATGCGGCTGTCAAGCGGCGGTCGTGTTCGAATCCCGGCTCGTATAGTTGAAATGATATAAGCTGTCAGTTTAGCACTTGAAAGCTTATCTTGTGAACAATGGGACTGTTTCCTATTAGCCCACCGCAAATCCTCCGACCAGATAAAATTAAGCAAGTAACAATAAAAGTCATACAAATAGCTACCATCTTATCCAATATGCCAAATCTTGGGATTAAGTGTCACAGCGGACCCCGGGGTCTTTTAGGGCACAACCGGGAACAACGCTAGCCGCTCACTTGATTTCGGATTTTAAAAAAGGTAGCCTAAATTGCTTCCAATTTTTCTTTATCAAAGAAGTCCATACTTCACTGTGCAACCACAGTTGCCATCAGATTAGGGGTGCGCGAAATTGGCAACTATGGTTGCCACGAGCAAGTGAGCGGTTATGAGGACGATGACTTATTTTTCTTCCCTGTAGAAGAAAATCAGTGAAGTACTAAAACTCTGTATTGCCACCAGGACCGTCCATGGGTGTTCGGGCACCTGCTGCAATTGCAGCGTCGTCTGGGCCGCGAGAACTTCCCGCTCATCGAGCAGACCTACTACCACAACCACACCGATATGGTAAGTACCGTTTTGTACATAACAGCCGCCCTTCACTGATGGTCATGCTCAGATCCCTTCGTGTTAATAGACCGACCTGACCATACATGGTAACAAGTGAAAACAAAAGATTTATCGAAAAACCTGACTGCTTTTTTACAAGTATTATATAGGTATGTCACTCCTACGATTAAGAGGAATCCAACGACACCTCATATGTCGAAATCCGTCAAACAGTTTAGGCTGCAGGGCGTGCCAAAGAATAAGACATTCATTCACACATACATACTATCGACAACACAGCTAACTGACCATCGGTGCACCTTAAGTGCATTGTAATAAGGTTCTAAATAAACCCAGGATGGTCAGTTAACAGTGTTGTCGTTTGTACATACATAAAAGGTCTTTTTTACGCCGAGGAAGGTATGTCACCATTAAGTTGTTGAGCCACAAAACCTAAGTCGAGGTAGAGGACGGTATTTAAAAGTTTTTAATACCACAAAATAAGTTAGTCGATTCACCTTTTAGTGACATAACTAACTTTTTTCGTACTCTTTTCATTGTTCTACTCCGTATCTACCAGGTACTAGGCTTAATTTGAATAAAATAATAAGATGCTACTATCTTTATAATTGTCTGTTGCCCAAGTGCTGCTGTAGTGTTAGGAGCGCATCAATTGTGTTCGAAAGTAAAGTCACTCAAATGATTAATCATAATCAAAAGGGGGTGAATAGGAAATTATCGCGTGCTTTGAAACGCCGTTCTGACTAGTTAAGAAACAATAAGGTCTGATTTTCAGATACATGATTCTTGACTATATATGATTGTTTATCTGATTTAATCGATACATGATTGCGTAAAATATCGTCGAAAGGAAAAAATCCAAAGTTGGGTCTTTATTTTCCTTTTTTTAGTCAGCCTACTCAAACAATACATTATTTTACGACAGAATCAAGTTAATTGTATAGTATTTTATCTCATCTAAAATCTCACTTAATGAAATATAAATAAAACTTTACTAAGTTAGGTATTTATCGAAATTTGTCCAACAAAGCCATTCCCGAAGAGTGTTGCATCTCTTTTTCTCGTGCGCGGAAGGCATAAGCGTGTCTCTGTCAAGGGGCCGTGGTCGACTCGAATCAAGGCATCCCCTTAACGGCTCGGCCTCTATGAGCGGGTGGTCCAGCGGCAGTGGTGGACTCTGCGAGAGAGCGAGATATCGCAGCGCGGCGTCTCACTCCCACCTATAGCGCAAAGCTGCCGCTGCCGGTCAGCCTTAAGGAAAATAAAGCGTATGTAGAAATAAATTCCAGCCTAACCTTTTATCTTTTAATTAGGATAAGCGGATTACGATGATGCCTACTGTTAAATTGCATACCATGCTTACGGGGTGTCGTTGCAATAAAAAAGATTCAGGCGTTTTATGTTTTCAAACAAAAAAAAACGAAATTATTTTTCTGAAAATTCTTTATTTAAAACCTAACAATATCACTATGATTTGTTAATTTACAATCATTAGCTTACAAATAAATAATATCTATAAAGTAATCTTACACCTACACTCATTCTCGTTTTGAAATACAAAACAACTGAGGCGTTCACTTAAAGAGAAATAATGAGATGGATTAAAGGAATTTACAAAGTACTTAAGCTTCCCTCCTCAATTTGCACGGAGTAATCTCTTTGCACTAACACACGTAGGTATTTGTCACTTGAGATTACAATATTCATTCGAATGTATATAATATAGCTACTGCTTTGGGACTTAGTAGATACTAGGTAGTGACTTATTCCCACAAGTATTAGTATAAATTGAACTAATTTAATCCCTTCGACGATTCAACGTTTAAGTTGGCAGCATGCGGGCTCAGTGTATAAAGTTAGTAGTACACATAGGTAGGTACACAGTAGGTATAATTTAATCTCTCTCGTTAAAATAGCTGCTTGTAGGTATACAAATATTAGTGGGTAATTAAATAATCTTATCGTACAGTAGGCAACAATATAGCAGTGTAACATTTGTTTTCCATGACTGGTATTAACGGTAGGTTTACATCAATCCCTGAGTCAAGTCATGGTGCCGTTGAAATGTTGCTTCTGAAGGCATCTCGTGAGAGCTGGGGCCCTGGAACGCAAAGAAAAACAATATACTGAAGATCAGTCTGGTGGTCTGGAAACTTCATATTTTACGACCCGGCCGCGAAATGAAGCGATATGTATGAATGATGGACCGAGTCTTTGAGGGTTTAGGCGAGAAATATTATTAACACATTATATGACCCGCAAACGTGGGAGACATTTATTATTATCATTTTTTATTATCTGTGGACACACTTACTATTTTTAAGTATAAAAAATGTTCGGGTTTCAAAGGAGCGCGTGACACTTGGCAAAAATCCGTGAAGAATATTTCGTGACGTGATAAAATCAGCATTACTTATTCATGGAGATATATTATGCAGCGTCGCGTCGGACACGGAGAAAGTAAAGCTTGCTGATTTATGCCGTCCAAGGGAATATCTGTGTGCTTACCAACATACGATGGAATGGGGTTACTTTGATTCGGGGGGCGACTTTGATCAAATAGGGTTTTCTCCGAAATCATTATTTTTCCTTGTGGGTGAACTGATTAAATCTTCTTAATTTCGAATAGTTCTGCTTTTATACTACACTCTAAATGATCAAAGTAGCCCTATTTTTTCCTAAACTAACCCCATTCCACGGTACTCGTAAGTACATTAGTCCTTTTGATACTCTATGTTAACTAAATTTTGACCGAAAGTGGACATGTAAAAGATCGAAAGAGCTATCACATTTCAAGTTATTACAAATTGCCCCAGGAGCGTCAATTCAATGAATTGCTGTTGAGAGTCAAAACCTACCTACCACAAAACTCATTTTCAAAGCTTTTCTCAAGAGGAACTCTCGAGGTATTAGCCATTCCGAATTCCCGAGTATTACTCGTATATAGCAATGCAATAGGTTTAATGAGTTTGGTTGGGGCTTTATGATCCAAAAGCCAATTAAATGGTAATTTGAAATATAAGGTGGCTTAAGTCTAAGCTTAAATTGTAAGGAAGGAATTACCAAAAGATGGTGTAAAGTCATATATAGTCGAAATCAAGTTTTCGGTAACGAAGCATCTCTATTTTTTCATCGGCAGTACAATTTGTTTCTGTCAAAAAAGTCGGGAGTGAACCAAACCTACTTAGTACATATTTGTTTTAATGTGTGTACAACATAATGTATTGTGTTACATAGGGTCCGATTCTGTGTGTTACACCAATAGGCACTGAGAAATATCCGTCACACAGTAATTGGACATGGGAATGACATTGGCTCGGTGGCACCAGAATAGCTTCGAGCATGGTGTCCTATTGCCCTTGCAGTTACCACATAATAAATAATAGTCCCCTTTTACGGTCAGAAGGTATCCTGTCTAGCTAAACCGATGTTTGACAGCTTAAGAACTCAAATCATGGCCTCCCGCTCTAATACATAGCTCACGTTCTTTCGTCTAGTTAAAGGCCTTCTACACGATCGGAACCAACCGCCAACCATCGTGTCCTTGATCGGGTTGATATAAAAATGGACCGTGTAGAAAGCGGTTGCCCGACCGATATTCGGTTGATGCCAACGGCCTTGATCGGGAGCGCATCACTCGCGACGGGCTGCGTCTGTGGTTGGTCCCAACCGTCTGGAACGCTATCGGCCGACTGACTGATCCGATCAAGGACACGATGGTTGGCGGTTGGTTCCGATCGTGTAGAAGGCCTTTTAGGGTCACGTTTGCGAGTCATCGTTGTAATTGTAGTACAATATCACTGTCAACCGCGGTCGGATGAAATGTCACCTCGGAGGTCAAAACGGCTATAGGTTGGGACAGGCCATGTCGTAGGTATCACTGGCGGAGTCGCGGAAGTGTGCGCAAGCGTTCCCGTGGCTCGGCCTAAGGGCAACGCGTAGAACACGGTGGGGTTTTAGACGGTAGTCCGGGCGGTTCCCGGGAGTCCGTCATACCCGTCCTGGCTTCCCAGCCAGGCGGGACGCGTAAAAGCATTTCCCCACGGAAAAATAGGACATTGAGTATCAGGCTCAGCGGCACTAGAATAGACCGAGCCGTAGTGTCGTAGCGCACTTGCCCTTGCCAAATAGTAGAAAATTAAATGAAAGAGTGTGTTTTAAATTACCTAGTCCAATGGCACTGCCGCTGCCGGTCGTGCAGGCAAATGCCGTGTCGCTCGTAGCATTCGTCGTGGCGCGTGAAGCAACTGTTGGGTGAACCCGACCGCCCAAAGGGCTTCACCTGGAACGACACACCAACATACACTTACTGGTATACGAAATAGTCAGATATAAGAAACTGAAACATCTTGTTACATATCTTATGAGCCCCTGAAGCTTCATCATCATCATATCAGCCGAAAGACGTCCACTGCTGGACATAGGCCTCTCCCAAAGAGTGCCACAATGACCAGCCCTGCGCCACCCACATCCAGCGGACTCTCTTTAAGCTTGATGCTGTAATATTAAATTAAAACTGCTACCTACCGACTTCTACATTGGCGTTTTATCGTATTTACAACTATCCAAATGAAATAGCGTCATCATATGAAATTATGTAGCGACTATTGTTGTTGTAGCGACCCAACTTGACTATTCTTGCAAAGTACGAGTATTTTATGGTCGCATGGTCTTTAAGTGCCGTAATAACGTAGATATATTATGGGACCTTTGATCTAATCATGTAATCAGTTGATTTCTGTTATTACTTCCTTCTTGTTAGATTTATGAATGTATCGTTGTTACACTTTAAAAGTGTAACTATAATATTATAGTGGATTTCGATCGACGATGCTCGGTCATTTTTGTTGTCGCCAATTATATATTATGTCTCGCCTCGGCAGGGAGAAGGTTAATGGTAATTTTCCCATACAAACGTTCTCGACTGTTTCCTCCCAGGGGTATGACCTTAGATGAATGTTTTTTTCAAATAAGATAAATATAAGTTATGTAATCAATATCTGAGTAGGTCTGTTTTGCTTTATTTGTTATTCTTATTTTTATAAGTGCTAGGTTGCTTCAAACAATACTTAGAATGGTCCATTTGAATAGGCCGCAAACATAAGCCTATACAAATCCGTGAACAAATAGCGCAAAAAATAAAAATAGACCGACGTTGCATATCATATTTTTTTAGTGTATCCCCTTCAACTAATAGAAGTACACAATGATAATGAAAGTCAACTGGAGAGCAAAAGTGAGCGGTAGCTTAAAGAAAAAGACTACCTTAGTTTTTTTTTGAGTTTTCCCAATCCAATAATGTATTCTTGTCTGACTAAATCCTTATCTCCCTCGACTGGACCGCCGGGCTCCTGTCAGACCTATTTTATTCAAATGAATAAGAACACTGTATCGGCCGCTTCCCGCCGTGCTTTTGTTTTGTGCCAATTCACATTTCTTTCTTCGGAAATGAAAACGTACAAACTGGGCTCGAATTTGTTTCGTAGACTTTGCAGTTATTGTGAACCGTGCCGGAAATATGAGATTGAAGACTTTAATTTAGACAATTTAATTACTTCTCTATTGAAAGTACCTACATAAACTTAAAGCTCTACAGCGGTCGGCAACCTTTTAGCAGCCAAGGGTCACATTGCAGAAAAGGAAATTGACGCGGGTAGAACTTGTTAATAATTTGTGACTATCAGGCAAAAGATGCCCAAATATATCGAAACACATATTACTTCGACAGTAATAAAGACGTGTTGCAATATTTTTGGTTACTTTGGCTACCAACTATATGACGCTGACTGAACATAGGTACAGAACAGCCAGAGGGGCTCGCCCCCTCGTGGTGCCGACCGCTGCTCTTCAGCATATTACTTGAACATAGGTACAGAACAGCCAGAGGGGCTCGCCCCCTCGTGATGCCGACCGCTGCTCTTCAGCATATTACTTGCTGTACAGACGGTACATAACTAACCATTACTTATATATAAATAAAATAAATACCAATTTTATTAATCACAAAAGGTTATTTTTACAAATATAAACAAGCCAGAGCTTGTTTATACTTGTAAAAATGCCCCAGTGGGCAGGGTAAAGACGTAATGTTCTTTAAAATGATGCCTTAGCTTAGCATACCAAGCAAATAAAGCCCTATTAGCATACCAACTGTATTTTTTGGAAGGTGAAACCTAGCGCCAAGGGAGGCTCTAAGGCTGGTTCGAAACCGCGATTACCCTGCAGATCAAAAAAGCCAGTGGGTACTCGTACAACCAGTAAAAGTTAGCACCCATTGCAACAATAAAATAACATATAAAATGGACCTCTACCTACCCATGAGCAGGGTCCTTCCGTAAATTAAAGCGTGACGTAGAGCTTATGTATAATCCATTTACATGAACTTGGGTTGCGTTGGGTAGCTTTACGGCTGAAAGCTTCTAGTACAAACAACATCAAATTTAACTTGGCCTTTAAATAGTACCTTATCTTGTTGCTAAAGGTTGATGAGGGGTCACTTAACTGTGTCGTTAATGACCCAAATACTGTTATTAGACTAGGTACTTTTATCTGAAAAGTGTAGGTCAAGAATTGGACTACCGTATGGTAGGGTTTTCAAAACACGATTGTTGTATTAAAACTTTCTACAATCTTTCTACCGATTTGCTCCCGATGGAATAGAATACGAGAGGTAGATACCACCTGTTATACCATTTTTCTATCGCTATTTCAAAATAGCATTAAATCGGTTTTGACAGTTTTTGAGTGAAAGAGTCGAGCGCTCAAGAGTCAAAAGTTGCCCTCCAGTATACCCCGAAACTAGCCCGAAATAAGGCACGAGAAAGGCTCCCTGTGAGTTCATTTTGAGATCCCGGAATCCGCACGAGAGCGAGCATGGCGGCCACTGTGGTGTCCTTAGTGGATAAGTTATACCATGTTACTCATTCTCTGATGGCTAGGTAGAGTGGCTAGTGGCTCGAATGGTTCACGGAAAAGTGCAGTTAAGACTCACCTTGCAAGTGCAGCCCTGCTTGTAGAGCTGACGGAACCCTTTTCGTTGCCGCGGGGTCACCTCGCGCCACTTGTTTACGTAGTCGCACAGATTCACGTGCGCCTGCAGATGTACCACGTGTCCTAGAATTGAGAAGAATATAATTCAGCCTCAGTCACTATCCTTAACTTGCTGGACCAGAAGGGTCCCAGTCCCTCTGTGTGCTCTCGGTATTGTATTGGATAGCAACTAGAGTTTGCAATCCGGATCCGACTTGTATGGAGATATCCGGATCCGAAAATTTCCATACTAGTCGGATCCGGATTGCAAACCCTACTTACTGCGAAGGAGACAAAATTACGGGCGAGTATAAAACGTACAATAACAAATATATTGCAAACCTGCAACTGTAATACGGTAATACGGCTACTTTAATGACCAACACGTCTTGTATCTATGTCAAGGTATGTTATTATGCAAGTTCTAGGTACGTCTCAACTTAACAACAACATTGGATTAATCTTTTAAAGTCCTATAAGTGCTAGTCTGCAAAAAGTAAGCAAAATCTTCGCTCAAACAAGAAAGTTAAGCACTTTAACTTTCTGTAACTTTATCTTGGAAGTATTATGTTTCACATAAACCGTGATAATATTGTGTTTTGCAGGGGTTTATAATAATCTCTTCTTTCAGTAATAATACGTAAATAAATAACGCCTATCCAAGTTTCTTAAGCCCCTCGCCCCGCTTAACAACCGCGGCTTACTTTTGTATTAAAGTTTGTATTTGTATACTATGTATGAACAAATGTGTTTAACTTTATAACTTTTATGAGGTAAAGCGCGTATAATGAAAAAATATAAACGGTAACACTTGGTGCTTTAATTCGTTTTTACGTTATAATATATTTGGATTAAAATTCTTCGATTGTAGGCCATAACCCTCAGTATTCTTACCTGTTATGACATAGGTTTCTCTAGGCTTTAGCGTAATTCCGCACAGCCCGTCCTGTATAGGTGTCAGTATTCGCCCGGACTTCAGCGCAACTTGCGCCTTCTGCGTCGACTAGGAAAGAAAGATCGGTTAACCATTAATCCCAGTAGGTACCTATCATTAAACCCATTTAATCATCGAATGGCCACCGAGGGGGCTAAGTAAAGTGCAAATAAAACTCACTTTGAACACGTTTCGAATCTTCATTTTATATGTGTCGTAAAAGGAGTTCCCTTTGAACATCTTTTGTACCCTGCCGACGATCACTGGAAATAAAGACGCCAGATTTTATCGATCACATCAAACTCTCAAAAATTTTATTCACGTTCCAAGTTTACTTTATATTTCAACTTTACTTCGGTTTTTCGCTAATGCAGGTAACAATTACTTATTATTTTAAAACGAGCGCAGATTTAACTCGATCGGCTAATAAAAAAAAGTTGTGTAATGTTTATTTTGAAATGATGAGAATAAAAATATTACTACTATTATTTAGAGTGAGAATACGTACCGAAGTCGCTGTTGCAGTAGTCTGTCTGCGGATGGTCCAGCATGCAGGTGCAGCCGGCCACGGACCGCCAGCTCGACAGCGCCAGCGCCAGGAACACCCACCGCGTCAGCATGGCTCGGCTCAGCCTGGGAACAAACGGAATCCGATCTTAAGGGGGTGCATTGGAAATTATTGCGTGCTTTGAAACGCCGTTCTGACTAGATTAAGAAACAATAAGGTCTTATTTTCAGATATAGGTATGATTCTTGATTAATATAAAAATGGCTTGAACTGCTTCGAGAAAAGGATGGTACGGCCGTGCCGCTGTTTTGCTCGACTTGGCGGGGGCACTACCGTGCCCCCAGATGAATGTTCATCTGATTTAATCGATACATGATTGCCTAAAATTTACTCTATAGAAAAAAATCCAAAGCTGGGTCTTTATTTTCCTTTTTATACTCAGCCTACTCAAACAATACATTATTTTACGACACAATAAAGTTAATCCATACTAATATTATAAATGCGAAAGTGTGTCTGTCTGTCTGTCTGTTACACCTCTTCACGCTTAAACCGCTGAACCGATTGAGATGAAATTTGGTATGGAGATAGTTTTAATTACCGGGGAGGACATAGGATAGTTTTTATCCCGGAAATCATCCCCTGAGGGGGTGAAATGGGGGATGAAAATTTGTATCGTGTTACGATATAAACGAGTTCCACGCGGACGGAGTCGCGGGCAGAAGCTAGTATTATAAATGTGAAAGTGTATCTGTCTGTCTGTTACCTTTTCACGCTTAAACCGCTGAACCGATTGAGATGAAATTTGGTATGAAGATAGTTTGAATCCCGGGGAAGGAACATAGGATAGTTTTTATCCCGGAAACCATCCCCGGAGGGGGTGAAATTGGGGATGGAAGTTTGTATGGTGGTGGAACGATCGAACGAACCTTCCCCGGGATTCAAACTATCTCGATACCAAATTTCATCTCAATCGGTTCAGCGGTTTAAGCGTGAAGAGGTAACAGACAGACAGACAGACAGACAGACACACTTTCGCATTTATAATATTAGTATGGATTAGTATGGATATTAGTATGGGTTAGTATGGATAATCTCTTGTCAGAATACCATACCCGTAATGTAACTAATTTAATGTAATGTCAGCTGTGTCAGCACCAGCCGATGGTACAAATGGTAATTGTCGGATTAATATACCTACATCACTAAGACATAATTTCACGCTCTAGGTAATCAAATTAGGTACACATCTGATTGTTACTTGTCACTCGTACAAGTGTCACCGAATCAAAGGCTTGAAGGGCAACCAGTGATCCAAGTCGCAACGAGCGTTTGTGAATCCCGGAAATTGGACGAATGAGCAATTTGAGGATTGACGGAGCACAATATGACAGAACGAGCGCCGCCGGTGCCGAAAATACAACACTAATAGCCGCGCGTCTGTCCGACAGCCATGTCGCTATCGCAACAACGCGGCTCGGATTCCACAAAGCCAGACCAATTTGCGACCATTTTTTCAAAAGTCCCGACCGCACATAATTTTGAAGCTCTTATTAGCCTAATTGAAGACCTAAATTCTGTAATTAGGGTTTAATTTTGTCATTAAGAGATGGCTAACTCGGCTCTAATTAATGCTACTTTTACCGAAGTTTATAAACAACTAGCTTCTGCCCGCGACTCCGTCCGCGTGGAACTCGTTTATATCGTAGCTAGATACAAACTTTCATCCCCCAGTTCACCCCCTCAGGGGATGATTTCCGGGATACAAACTATCCTATGTCCTTCCCCGGGATTCAAACTATCTCCATACCAAATTTCATCTCAATCGGTTCAGCGGTTTAAGCGTGAAGAGGTAACAGACAGACAGACAGACAGACAGACAGACAGACACACTCGCATTTATAATATTAGTATGGATACTGACTAACAAGTTAATGGTTTATGGGCATTTAAAGTGACACTGACTTAATTTTTATTTAACAACTCACGCTAATTGGTTACACGAATTTTTAAAAATGCCCTTATAAACGATCACTTTGTATATCGATGGCATTCGAAAGCAAATAGCTGTCCCTTAATCTAATACAAAGCTACATTACACTTTGAATTAGTTAATTATGTCGGTTAGACCGAAGCCATCAATTTACACTATAAAGGGGAGACAACTCCCTGGCTACGGATGGAAAATTTATTGGCCTAACTACCTCCGGGGCACCATGAGATGATAATGTTAGTGACCTAGTTTGTTGGCTAACATTGTTAAGTTCGTACTCACTAGTACTTACATTGTGTGTTGTAAATATGCGGATAACTTTTATAACTTGGCTTTTGCGGTTCCTATTTCCTTTTTAATGAGATGAGCACGTCATAACTCAGTCACCATACTTTGTTGAAAGGTTTAAAGTAAGAATAAGTCTTGATATATTTTCGTTGCGGTAAGCGTATCGTATGATACATTACTATGAAGCCCGACATTTTAGACTGCGAAGTAAAATACTTAAGAGTCCGCAGTAAGCTCGGCCGAATTTCACCTTCCCATATGTACACGTAGTTACGCTCTCATTTTAAAACTAAGCGTTGGATTGTGACGAAACTTTGCATATACATTGACATGAGGTATATCTATGTCTGTAATTAGTTTATATGGTTTCAGTTTATAAAACAAACGGAATACAGCGAAAACAAGTTTTGTATGAAAAACTTAAATTCGCTGTATTTACTATGGTATCTAAAGCTACATAAACTAATTACAGACATAGATGTACCTCATGTCATTGTATATGCAAAGTTTCGTTACAATCCAACACCTAGTTTTAAAATAAGAGCGTAACTACGTTTGTATGGAGAATCGAGCTTGCTGCGGACTCTTAAGTGCTATTAACATTTCATTTTGATGTTCATTTAGCTATATTGTCTTGAGCAACTACCCATCTTGGCTTCGTAGTACAGTATTTTTTGTTATAGTGTTTTCCGAGCGGCTTATGTGTGATGCCTCAAGGATTTACATATTGGTGTCGACAACCTTTAGAATAACGAAATAATATTTACTTACAACGTATTGAAGGGAATGTATATATGTTTTGCAAACTTCATAATTTTCGGGTACTTAGTCCTTATTGTTGCGCAGGCATGTGTAACAGATGTATTTGAGATATTTGACTTCCTCAAGTTATCTAACGTATTTTAGTGAATAGGTTCTACATCTAAATTGATCCAATAGTTTTTAATTTAACGCGAACAGGCAGAATATTTGTTGGCAATTGCTTTATACATATTATACATTGAAGAGATTTATCTGGGTCTGAAAATAAAGTAGCAAGCAGCCTACTAATAAATACTAGCAAACAAGTATAAAATACCTTTATCATTCCTTTTATCAACATAACTTCAAAGCGAAATTACAAATACGTGTTATATTTAACCTAACAGTGAATAGACTAGACTTTCAAAGTGTTTAAATCCGCTTTACCTGAATAATCTCACGAGTCGTTCGTCTGCACACGGCGTCGTGTGGCGTCGTTGGTTAACACAAAAGTACTAATCCAACCTCTAAAGTTCACTAAACATGATTGCTCTTTTATAATTTGATTAACGACGACCATCAGTCATTCACTCCGCGTTATTCATAACAAACGGACAAATATTGAACTAGCTTATTAACAAAGCATGTTCGACGTGTAGGTATCGAACTGAGAACCGTATTGTGAAGGTTAAAGGCGTCTATAGAGGGCTTCATAGGTCAATGATTTTCAATTGTAATTAAGAAAGTCTTTCTCTCGATAATGGTGTGGCCAGGAGAACAATGAGGCGGCCATTAGAGCGGGCGCGGGCGCGTGGGTCGACTCGTCGGTGCAGTACGGAAATGCACTGACTGCGGGCTGCACTCTAGCGTCGATCAACGTCATAATAACTCGTTTCTTGGCGAAAATTTGAATTTAACCATGAGGAACTAGTTCAGGGGGGCGATTTTAAACTTTCGAGCGCTCCACTCTTTTGAGTCGTATTGTCCAAGCAAACTGATTGAAAATGTAAGGAAACATAGGTGTTTACGTCGTCTTATTGTTTTGCACTTAATTCCTTCGCTAAAAGCGATAAATTTACACATTGTTTTTAACGTCTACTGTATACTTGTCTAGGTGTTTAAGAACAACCGACTATCCAGTAAAGTGAATACCTACGCTTCGAATCTCGATAACGAATTTATTACATTTATAAGTTCTGTAAAGTAAAAAAATACGACCGATTAAATTGAGAACATTTTGATAAGTCAGTGTGTTTGTATACTCTACTCATGAACCAAGAGCATGACAGTCATTTTGTACTATTATTTTACAACTTTAAAAGCACGGACACGTAAAGCACTTAACGAAATGATAAGTGCTCTTAAGGTTAATTTAGTTTGCTAATAACTTATAGCAGTGCCCTTTAAAAGTACTACCTAAGATCGGTAAGTATCGCGAACGTCGTGGCAGCTCATATGTACTTACATGCTTTTTATGGGTAAGCTAGGTCGTAATATATATCTCGACATGATCTCGGCCAGTAAAAAAAGGGCTGAGAGGCATTTTATTGGTCGAATTGCACTAAAAAGTAATTATGTGAAATCAGCGTGAAGTTAGTGGTAATAAAATGCTTAATTAAACATGCTCTAACTGAAGTAACTTCATCCCTGTTTATTGGACATGACGGCTTTTCTCGCTATTTTTGGAATACAATAAAATATTTATAGTGGACTAGCTTCTGTCCGCGTGGAACTCGTTTATAAATATCATAGCTCCATACAACGTTTCACCCCCCATTTGACCCCCTTAGGAGATGATTTCCGGGATAAAAACAATCCAATGTCCTTCCCCGGGACTCAAACTATCTCTATAAAACTCAATTTTATAGAACTATCCCAATCCTCTGAATTAAAAGTTAGGTTAGGTTAGTTAGTTAGGTAGTTACCATACTTTGAACATCAAGGGCTGTAATACTTCTAAAATGGTGCGTTTCGAAGATATCTTCAAAAGACGCAATTATCCCATTCACGCATTTACATCGGTTGACCTTACCAAATTGCATCTTAATCGGTTCAGCGGTTTAAGCGTGAAGAGGTAACAGACAAACAGACAGACAGACATACACACTTTCGCATTTATAATGTTAAGTATGGATTGCTTCAAATGCCACAGTCACAACAATGCCACATCAAATAACATAATTTTAATATTATGTAGGTATAGGTAATATTTGTTTACATTAAATAATACATAATGTGAATTGGTATTTCATATAATGTTTACTATGTCATACACATAATGTAATTATGTCCCTATAAATTACAAATTATTATCCCTTATCCCTAAAAATTATTGTGTTACTGAGTACGAATATAAAACACCAACAACCCTATTTTTTTTTCCCGACATGGCATAGGATACTTTTCTCGAGCTGAGCGTGCTCTCAAGCGTTCTCTACCAGTTAACAATTATTGACTTTTTGTTCGCCATTTGTTTTGTTCACTGATATGGAGCGTGAGCATGAACGTGAGCGTGAGCTTATGTTACAAATAAGGATATTTCAAACTCACTGTCAGTCAGGTAGAAACCACAGCGCACTCCTCGCCGCATCGTTCGTTCGAGTACTTCTCTGTAAGACTGGCGTGCCTTTTGTATCTTCGGTTCTATGGAGTATTTATGGAATGTTCCGGTGCATTCGCGATCAAAAATCACAATGAAGCTTTATGGGTGCATTCCTTGATCGCTGCGATGCAGCAACAATGCATCGTTTGTCAGGGTTCGCA
This sequence comes from Epinotia bilunana, assembly GCA_947049275.1. Classification (NCBI taxonomy): domain Eukaryota; kingdom Metazoa; phylum Arthropoda; class Insecta; order Lepidoptera; family Tortricidae; genus Epinotia; species Epinotia bilunana. The sequence continues at coordinate 23,288,117 of OX346259.1, read as the reverse complement.
GGAACTTGAGTCGAATGTTGACATTATGTGCTTAGTGCTGACGTCTAGCTGGGTGCGGTGACGCGCGTCAAGCGCTTATTGGATAATGATGGATTATACTTACGACAGCTCTGCTTGCTCGCAGCCACTTATAGGCTCTGTTTATTCCGACTTCAAGCATTAGTTTATTTTACTTATGACATCACCGCACGTTTACACCATTGTGGGAAACAAGGGACTTTTTGCCAACTAAACTTTGATTTAAATTCTTAAAAGGATCGCTTTTATTGTCGGCAGCCGCGACTGCGGCCAACATAATTGGAACACGTCCCGGAACCTCAAATGACTTTAACTCGGTATGAGCCCAGTAACTAACTGTATTCCACACTGACAGTTAAGCTGCGAACGCTTTTACGCCCCCGGAAGCTGTTGAACCTTATCTCTGTGATCCATAAAATTCTGATACGGCCATAAACGAACATGTATGGCAAGAAAAATATGGTAAAAGCATTTAACAGCTTTTATAAAGCACTAAGAGAACTCGTATTACGATACGATTCCCTTTAAAACCGTAATGTAATTGGATTAACACCGTTCAGGGAGGATATTTCCGTGATAACGATTATTCGTCCACGGCCCCACCATATTTGCTTTAGTTGTAGTTATATTAAAACACAGAGTCTATAGGTCGGCTATCGATTAAGACGGGCATCTAGGCAAACCATTTTATTATGTAGATGTTCTTGAGTAGTTGCGTAAACAGTGCACACAACATATTGTGAGCCATCAATCGCCCCTCGTTATTGATCTAGCGTTAACGATCCCCGACTTCGTCACCGTCACAAAAACAGACACAATATAAATCCATCGACCAATCCCTTACCTGCCTCGTGACACCTCGATTATTATGGTAAACATATCAATCAATCTCCCCACTAAATATCATCTATCACATCCCAGAATTGAAACATCGAGTCAAAACACAAATAATGACATAGGTTAGGCATCAGGCGTAATTTGCTAAAAATAAAAGTCTTACTCGCGTTGCTATAAAAAAGAGTCTGAGTCTTACCGAGGTCTTGTCTAACCCGTACCGTGAAGTACCTACCTAATTAGCGCGTGGGTTCTTCAGAACAAAAAGTCGTCTGATGAAGTTATTTACTCAATCATATTGAAGACTCATTCTGATTATTATTCATCGTTCTATAATACGTGTTTACTACTTGATAAAAGAAAGTACCTTATATGTTCCAGTACGGTACCTTTATTTGAGCTGAACTATAGTAGAAACTTCTTTCCCGACTGCACGACAACAAACCAATTGTATCGATAAAAAAAAGACCGGGTTGCACTCCGGAAATGCCGGCAGAAGTGACAACTCAATGACATTGTAACAGTTTTTCGGGTCACGTGTCCATCTTACGAATTTTCAATCTCTCGAATCTCACGGTAACGTGACATCTTACAGTCACGTGACATGTGGCGAGTTTAACAATTTTTACCCATCACAAAAAGTGCACAGCGCCGCTAAAGAAGTTTTCACTTCAAAAATTGTATTTGACTATTGCATTTTGAATAAGATAAGAACTAACTGAACTGAACCTAAGTTAATAAGTTTCTGTCAAAAATGTCATTTTTGATACAAGCTTTTATTGCCGACTGTACTTTTCTGTCTACCGTCACCAAATACTCATTGAAACGATTCTAATGAGTCCAAACTCATCGGGGTTAAGTACGTCGGTTAAGTACTAAATTCCTATAGCCACCTTCTGTCTCCATCATCAGATCAGGTCGATGGTACAATAATATTGAATTGCCATCCAAACTATAACATTAGCCAAAATGTCAGCTCAATCGGTTGAAATCTGCCTCAAAATTCAGTTGCAAGATTCCACCCGGACAAACATACATTGCAAAAAATGTGTATTACCTTACCTACCTTTGAAAATAGTAGCGAATTTACTAACAGTGTTAAACTTAATAAATTACTACATCTGTTAACGAATTAATTTAGGTACTAACTTAGATTATGATGTGACAGATTAGTGAAATTTCCATTCGACACGCATAAGTATTCAATTTGACGACAGTAGCGATAACTATCTATTTTATCTGAGTAGGTATCTCGTTTTGAACCAATTTCGTTTTAGATTGAAATATTCTTTGGATGAAAGATTTAATATAGATACATTTCAACGTTCACACTGTTGACATCAGCATCAACATTGAACAATCAAATTAATTTGAGTTTCAGAGAAACGATCGTAAAAAGCTGAGTTCTCTTGAACTATTTAGTGTGTATGCTGTGCGATTGCTTGTTTGTTCAAGTGGGAAACCCAGTCATAGTCAAAATGAACCATTATGATTTAACCATTATCCATTATATAAAACTCGACTTGTGTGTGCCCCTAGATAGGACCGTTTTTTATCGTGGAATTTTTTTACAGTAACGCATCTAGGTGACTTTATTACCGTACCGATATTACAAGGATAACCTTGTGCTAATGCCAATAGATAAGTATTTGGATCATTATTATGCTGTACAGCACGGACGGAAGTGAGTTTAAAATATAATCAGAATGCAAAAAGTCAAGAAGCGGTAAAAAAAACGAGACTGAGTGCGTATGCTGACAGGCGCTGGCGCCGGTGGCGTCACGTTTATCCCCGAGATGAAGGATACACGCAAAAATGCATCCTGATGAAACGTTAATGACAATAAAATGATGCGGTAAATCTTGGGAACGCATTACTTACAGCCGATGATAAACTCCCGCCGACAGCTTAAATGCAGCGAAACGGTGAGAAAGTGAAATACTTAAAATAAACGTTATTTGCCGCCTAAAATCATTATTTTAAAGCTATTCAGCTGAATAATAAATGATAGCTCATGTGTTTTCAATCGATACTAAGTATAATATTACAATGCGGAAGTAATGTCTGCCTGTCGGTCTGTTACTTTTTTACGGTTACACCGATTGTTATGAACTTTGGTATGCACATAGTTTGACTTCCGAGAATCCAAACCATATATCTGGCCATGGTATCCCAAACTTGAAACATACATTGCCAAATACTGAGTAATCGATGTCACCAGGCAACTCGAGACAAGTAACGCAGAGGTAACAGTTTATTGAACCCTTACATAACAAAAGAACGTAATATTTGCATCGAACTCACACGAGCCCTTACTTAGCAAACATCTTATTTCGTGCTGAGAAATGAAAGCCTTAAGGCTGACAATATGTGAATTATGATACCTGAGTCTCGCATGAGGAAGGTATAAAAGTTGGGCTGCTGAAAGTAAACAACGATATAATGCGTTAACACCTAATTTTTGCAGTCATAAATTCATGTAGACAAATTGCTTCTGCTTGTTTTAATTTGAGGCTTACTTTTATTCTTTGTTTTGACTAAAATGGACACAACAGAATGGGTGCCATTGCCATTATGCGGGGTGGGGGCGGGGTGTCAAAACGATGCCAGGCAGCCGTTTAGTTGAACATGCGCTTACGGGTTTTAGGCACGGGTTGGGTAAAAAAATTGAAGGAGCTCGAATTCTATGGTTTTTCGTTCGCTGGTTTTAATGATGATTGTACATTTGCTTTAAATAATTTTAATTGTAGAAAGTGCTCTCAGTCGACTATAATATAGCAAAAGCATCTAAAAATAAAATATTGCTTCTCTTAAATGCAATTTAAACCTTAAGTCTTCATCTCATCGTCTTGTACGTCTACGTCTAAATTGTGCCGTGGGTGAACGTCGTGGTAAGACTGAGGCATTCTTGTATTTGCAACAGCCTGCAAAAGTTCGCAACCGACTGTAACTGGAAACGAAGTTACTTCTTAATTCACGAAGTCGCCGGTTGCTATGCTACGCAGGAGCACTTCTCTTATAAATCTTGTAAATTAAAACCTTGTTCACAATTTAGTTTCTCTCTGGCACAAGGCAATTTCCTTTCTTCATCAACACCTGCACTGTAAACAAAATCGCGTGAATGTTACTAGCTTTTCTTTGCTTTTTAGAAGTAAAATGTCATAAACGAGTTATTGGCATGCAGATTATGTCTCTTGTAGATTATGTGCCTACCAAATCGTACCCATCTATTGACTTCGGTTAAATGTAAGTACTTACATTATTTTACTTCACACCTAATACTTGCAACAAAGATATTATTTGTTTTACCGCCCTAGTTAAGTAATGTACCTACTATTCCACTTGGATGTGAAATTTATCATCATCATATCAGCCGAAAGACGTCCACTGCTGGACATAGACCTCCCCCAAAGAGTGCCGTGACCGGTCCTGCGCCACCCGCATCCAGCGGACTCCCGCGACCTTTGTCAGGTCATCAGTCCACCTTGTGGGGGGCCTATTACCCCACGCTGCGCCTTCCGGTACAACTTGTCGGAAATATCTGCGAACCTCCTTACCTGCGAACGTCATATAAGCCAGGTTCGCAGATATTTCTGAAGGGTTTGTACGTGGTGGCCACTCGAGAACCTTTCCGCCCCAACGGCCAACGGTTCTACGTGCAATGATATTAGGGTATTACGTGATGTGATATTGCGTCGTGTCAGGGCATCCAATCCCTCCGTGCTGACAGACCGACACGACACTGGCCGACTAAGACTATATTTTTAGAACTCGCCTTTTAAACTGGACTTACATAACTGACATAACAGAAAATACGAGACGACCAGAGTTGTCTGACTTGGACTTTCAACGGCTGAAGACATCGGCAGACGACTCTCGAACAAGACCGTTCACGTCGCTTAAATCCTTTTTTTACTTAAGTTGTCGCTATTTGTTCTGTAGCTTCGATTTGATGGGTTCCCCTCAGTTTCTTTAACAATAAGTGGCTGGTTGTTACGTTCGTAGGCTTTTATTGTCCATAACTCATTTACAAATTAACTACCAGTTGACATTCCTTCCATCATAGCGGTTATTGGTTTTATTTATTGCAGATATTATTTTAATGGTTTTAATGAATTATGTCGTAAGAATCCGAGGTGGTTGGTTCATTACCTATAGGTAGCAATAGTACATTTACGTACCTAGGGCGATAAATTCGTGAATGCCCCAGATCGCAGATGTTTGTGGCCCAAACCGAAGGTGAGGGCCATAAACATGCGATCTACCGCCCGCGGTGCCTACACAATTTTACGTCTTCTCCTGGGTGTGAAGTGAGATTTGCCGCAGCGTCCGTGGCGCCCAGAGTGACGTAAAGTATATTAATGTAATGTTTGCGACAAAACTCGCGCCTTTTCTATAATCATGTCATATCATATCATATAATTTATTCAGTAATAATCATACATTGTCATTGTTCATATACATTTCACTAAAAGAAAAATTAAGGATAAAAAATACAGGGATTCAATTAAATAGTAATTACAATATTTAGAAATGTCAATTTGGATAATTTAGAATATATGGAATACAAAACAAAATAAAATCACCGTCAGGTCTCATTATTCTTTACCAATAAAGCTTTTAAGTGCGAGTACACTAATTTAATTCTTTTGGATAGGTCCAGTACATAGCATACCTACATCGCGCGCTTCTCGTAAATTCTAAAACATATTTGAACTTCCGAACGATTTGAATTTACTTACACGGAAGTCATGGAACGTTTTAGTCTGATTAATGAAACCCCGATTATGTATGAATGTACATGAAAAAAATAGTTTAAATAATATTCGTTTAATGCTTACCACGTTTGACAGCCGTATTAAATCGTATTGGTTTTCCTTCTTGTTTGCGTGTCGCTACATTTTCAAGCTGATTATCACAAGGTCAAATTGTATAAATATATAGTTATTAGCATGAAGATTATTCATATCTTATTCCTGCCCAACTACGGAAATGAGTATCACCAGTACAATCACGATTAAACGAATATCGATTGATTTATTTCAACATAAAAATATTATTCCGAAGTGAGCTTAGAAAAACTACCTTATTTTATCCTGGACAAGGTTCTAATAACATGAAAGGGGATGGTTATTTAAGAAATAGTGATGGTAAACAGTTAAGTTCTGTGTAATGAGAGTTGTCATGCCATGTAGTCGTCGGAGTCGTGATTAACGAGATCACTTTTTATTAACGGCAGGGGTGTTGTTCCCGGTTATGGCTCTATTATCGTGTAAAATGTATCATAGTAAATCACAGTTTGAAGCTTTTTAATTTTTTAAACAAAAGAAACGCATTTTTAATTAACTAGTTACGTTATGAGATTTCGATTACGTATAAAAAACGACAGAAATTATATTACTCGTAAGAGTTGTTGTACATTGATTTTTCAGCTTTAACCTGAGTCACAAGGATGATGCTGAATTGGTATGCATTCATCTTTTACTATTCTGCCGTATACACTGAATATATACATTAAAACTCTAAGACTAAACTCACTTTCCAATTTAAACCGTGTATGGTGTAAAAAAAGGCTTATATCAGGGAAGTACATTATATTATATATTTTAGTATTTATGAATTGCAGGCAGGTACGGCTAGATAATGTAAACAAGTGCCGAATTTAACCATGTTGACCGTCCAATCATGTTCATTGTTCATGGTTCCGAAACTTGGCAGCCAAATTCTGCTTATAACGTTGATGCAACTTTGGAAATATCGATTGCACTGCCGCACCTCCACACTTCTGTTTACCGGTGGGTTTAAATTAAAACCTCGCCGTACAAGACGTAGAGTGTAGTTTACAATAGCACAAATAGGTGAGATTAGAGTTTGTGGAAGTAAACGGTGGATGTTATGAGTGTTGGTCCGGGTCCAAATTACGTAGCGTTTCGAGCCGCAGAGCGAGCCCGAGGAGCGAAATGCAAGTTGCAATGATTTGCGAACATTCCACACAATGCTATTTTACGAAGGTCGGGGCTGTTACGAGATTTATGGCGACGGCTTCCGACACCTGTCGTAACTTTCGTATGTGTAAATAAAAAAATACACCTTGCAGCGAGCAACTAAATGCGCAAGTAGTGTACCATCACCGCAACAATGTTTATTTATTGGTATGCAGCACCTGCTCATATAAGAAGAATCTTATGTTTATATCATGCATTATTCGTAGATTTACGGGACTTGTTAAAACTTGCAACTACAAAGCTTTACAAATATACTAATAAGACTAAAAATAATAATTTAGACTTAAAATGTAACAATACTAACATTTAAACAGTTGACTCCGCAGTATTTTTAGGATTAACGCTTGACGACAGCTGTAACTTGAGGAAACATATTGAAGTTGTTTGCACTAAAATAAATAGAATTGTTTATGCACTCAAACGACTAAAAGCTATCATGTACTTAAAGACAGCTTTAAACGCTTACCATAGTTATGTCTCCTCAGTCTTACGATATGGACTCATAATCTGGGGATACTGGAGAAATTGAAAGAGCATTCTAAACTCAAAAAAAATGCATAAGGGCATTAAGTGGTATTTCAGCTAGAGAGTCATGTAAGCCTATTTTTAAAAGGCTCAATATCCTCCCCTTGCTATGCATGTACATTGCGGAAATCTGCTTATTTGTTAAAAGACAGCCAATATTTCACCACTATTGCTCAAATAAACCCCGATGCACGAAAAAGCGGATAAACAAATAAGTAGTTACTAAATGAAATTTAGCCATATACCGCAATAATGTTGGGGGGATTATGTCGAAAATATATAATATAATATATATATTTATATATATATTCTTATTATCTGCAATCAGTTAACACTATAAGCAAATTGGTTGAAGGCTTCATAGCAAGTTGAGTGTGTCCTCCAGTGAGGGCATCTACTCCTCCATTATATCATCTAACTAGTATGTTAATATGTCTTTTCTTTTGAGCCTCTTTCCATAGTCTCTGGTTGTCAGCTTCACAGCAAGCTCATTCGGATGGCGTATCAGTCTCTCTTTGTACACTTTGGTTGCAAAGAGTATTTCTTCCTTCACTGTGTTCATTTCTAGATACTTGTGGATTTCAGAGTTGGTTGTAAACCACGGGGCATTGCATATGGACCGCAGTATGTTATTTTGCATTCTTTGTATAATGGAGGTGTTGGAATTACTGGTTACATTTATATATATATTTATATAATGTATATATATTTATTTTCAGGCAATTAAAGTCCATTACAGGCTATGCTATGTACAGTAGCTACACTAAACTACATAAATGAAATTACACTTTAATACAAAAATATTTATATATATATAATAAATTTCCACAAAAATTAATAGACATGTCTCTCATTAAGTGCAGACGAACAATTTTACATTATCTAGGGGTATGTAATTATTATAGCGTCAATGAATACCTGAATTATACTAGCTTATACGAACGACTTTGATGGAAAAATTGGAATTTAAGTTAATTTTATTTTTATACGTATAATGTTAGTATCATAGTGATTGTATCAAATTAATTATTTTAATGTGTGTTTTAATGATATTGACGGTCTTGACATTGAAGCTTATTAATACTTGCCATTGTGATGATATAAATTTAAACATAAACAATTATAATATAATATATAGATTTGCATGCCTACTTTTATAAGGTATTGACATTATATGGACATTATTTACCATTTACCACACCATCATTATACGTACATAATGTTAAGCAAATAAACACATTTCATTTCATTTCATTTCAAACAATAATAAAGACTTTACAAAAGTGCATGTACGAATAATGAAATAAAAAGTACATTCACACGTAAATAACCTCGTTTTTAGTCTTCAGGTACTTACCTAAACAAAAATCCTTCCATCTATTGTAAATGTAGTTGCAATTTGCAAATACAGACACACTGATTACCTACTTACTGATAGGCGGATACGGATAGATATTAGGTACTTACTAAATAATTTGTCATACTCCATTCAATTTGTCATAGGCATTCAAGTATTAGCTCATTTCATTAATAATTTCGATAGCCACCGCAAAAGGTGACCAACTCAAACAGTCTAATTGTACGGCATTTGTTTTACTGTAACCTCACACTAATTACTTAGAAGCACAAACAATCTGTGGCTTTATAAATACTATTATTTGGCTTGCGGTGAGTCAACGCGGTGAGTTCCGCGGGGCGTCGGGGAACTGATGACCGCTGACCCAGCCCTAACAGCGGATTACAAGCGAACCTAACCGCCCACGTATAGACAATAACCGCGGTCGGTGCTGTTAAGCTATTCAAAACCTGTCTTATTTCACCCCACTATTCGCTTCTACATATCTTGATCCTAAGATTCGTAACAACAATGCGTAGTTGGAGGTCAGAGTCAAGAGTAAATTAAACATCAGACTTGCGCTAGTTCGCGTCGGGCGAGCTGTTGGTTGTCGGCAACTTCATCACAGATAATAATGACCGGAACGCCTATCATTCCACCCATTCGTTCGTGTCGCATCTATGTATTCATTCTTAAATTCTCTAAAACCAACGATGTAATTACCGTGTGTTTGGCACATAATACATACTTATTCAGTTTTGGCTCCAGGATTTCACAAGAAACAGCGCCTACAACTACAGCATCACTGTTCAGGTTGTGAATATTTTCCCAGAGCTGGTATACCTACGCAACGCTTACCTGTTGGTAAGCGCATGAGGCAGGCAGGCAACTGTTGCCTGCCTGAGGCGATCCGGTAGAAGTCCGACCTCCGATAGCTCGTAGTTGTTACGAATGTCGAGGTGAAGTCAAACTTCACGAACAGCGGACTCGAGACCGGTTGTGGATAGCAGCAATGATATGCTATTCACAACCTGAATCGACTAACCTCACTTAAACCTAGAATAACTTGACACTGACATTGGCAACAATTACGAGCTTCATGGTCAGATTTACAATAAGACTGAGACGAGTATTCGACGCGTTGTGAACACCACACCAGCCCATGGCGCCAAGCCCTATTCATGGTAGACGATGCGCTTTAACCCCGGCGGTAACAACGCCTTTACAATAGATACACTAATCACACTAAGCTATAGAATTTATCTAGTCGAGTTGTAATCTCTTCTGCCTCCATTCTGTCATAAGTCATTCCAGTTTGCTTTTAGCGGTGCGCTTTAGGCGCGGTCAGTTCTAACACTAAACTGATATTAAATTGGAATGCGAAAAATAAGCCTCTGATCGGCCCTATGATACGCGTATTTCATGAAACTTTGCATTGTTGACAAGCCGGCCAGCAAACTGATTTAAGCTCTAGGGAAGTAGCACTTTGTCCGAAGAGTCAATAATATGGGATTTTTGTAGCCATGATGGCTACAGTTTCATTTAAAGTTATCCTATTGGTAATTATTATTATATATAATATAATACTATTCAAATTTATCTTTTCGTACAATTTATTGTAAAAACTAGAGACAATACAGTTACCGTTTAGGTACAGTCAGGATCGTATAATTAGTTGCAGCCAGAGTAGCCAAATATATCGTAATACACCATTATTCTTACAGTAATAAAGACGTGTGCCGAAATATTTGGCTACTTTGGCTGCTACTAACTATATGATGCTGACTGTACTTATTAATTATGTACCGGTCGTACAAGTCATAAGTCGCAAAAAGTCGCGCTTTACAAACCCGCATGGATCCAGTATCCGATTCAAAATCAGGCTTTATTACACTGGATGTGTCCACATGAACGACTGAATACTAATAATAATGTTCTTGACCCGGGATGTTACTTTCTCAACGTAAAATAACTAGTACCAACGTCGTAGCATAGGATATTGTCTATTCCGCCGACGTTTCAACCCTCTCACAAACTGGTGCGGCCTGGCCGCGGCGGTAAATAGTAAACTTGTCACTAGCTGTCAAATTTACTATTGAACGCCACCGCAGGACGAGCCAGTAGTGTATTGCAGGCCTAAATCTTCATTTTATATCTTGGACGTAGTCAGCCTTTCACAATCGTTATGTCGAGCGAAACACATCGATAGAGCCCGGCCGGCGATAAGGCCCTATCGGCGCGGATCGGACTATTACATCGATTTATGTGACGAGATCCCCAACTATGTAGCAACACGTAATAAATCTCTCAAGCAATTTACTTGAAACACAATGCCTGGATTCAAAGTAAAATACATCAAACATTTTTATTACGACTCCTATACCTTTGTTAAATGAATCTGTTTTGTTGTGTCGTGTTATTGAAGTGTTTACTTTCACTGGCAGAGAATAATGAATGAGTGGGATGGAGCGTAGTGGAATTTCTAGTGCAAGGACCTCGGAAACTAGTAATAAGTAATGTAAGCTTTAGGTTACATAATACTACGAGTATATAGCCATACATTTCCAAAAAAATGGTCGAACAGGAACAGAGTTATATCCACGGTTAGTTCACATATATGTATATCAGAAGAAGCGCAGATTACGAAAGTGAATCAGAAGGCAATCAAGGGGTTTGGTTTTTGCTCAGCAGTGGAACACCCATAGAGGCTAGGAAAAAATCCCAGATGATTAGGTATGTCTTTATCTTATTCCGCTTTAGTTGACTACCGATGAGTGTCGGCGACTGCGTTGTGTTTGGCACCTGGTTTAGCATAGTGGGCAGTGACTCCGCCCGCGAAGCTGACTGTTCAGGGTTTAAAACCCGGTATGGCCAAATATTCGCTCATACCGGGCAAAATCCCCTAATGAGCTTACTATAGGTCGATTTGTATTAGATTATCCCCTAATAAGTACCCATTTATTAATTTAATTTTGAGATAAGCCATTGAGCATGAGAATTTGTTTCCGAGTCTTGGATATTTTCTATGTGTTTAAGTATTTACATATATTTTGTCATTCACATATATTTAGTCATATACATAGTTTGTAATTCTTTGACATTTATCTTACACTTAAGTTTAATATTTTAAATCCTTATATAAATCTTGTCTTTAGTCATTTATTGATTATATAAAGTCTTCTTCTACCCATTGATAGGTCCCAAAACAAAAAAGCCTGAGTTATGCAGGAAAATAAAGCCTGGTAAAGCATACCGCAAAATAAAGAAACAATATAACCTTACCTTTTGTTTTCTAAAATCAACGGAAATTATTTTATACGATAAATTAAATTGCGTAAATCCAGGCTTCTAGTACGCTATCTGGAATTAAAAAGATTCCACTGAAATTCCGATTCCCGGCGAAAACAACTCGAACGAATCAAACCTTGATTTATTGCCTAAGGATAAGTCATACTTTTTTTCGTTTCTTCCGATAACTCAGGATAATATGATAGCGTTAGAAGTAACATTTGAGTTGCTTAAATATCTGATAACACATTACATCTTGGACTTGCGAAAACGGTAAAATTTCTCTTAGCTTTTTGTCGTTCCGGAATGATTTGCCGCCAAGGAAAAATATTTATTTTGCAAACAGCTTTTCCTTATCTTATTCTCGCAAATTGCCAAGTCTAGGTAAGTATTCTTTAGGCAATTCTAATTTGTATGCTGACTTAATCAGATCGTATGCCAAAAAAGACTTAATGACAGATGTAGCTTAGCTTGAAAGTTTTAATTTAATCGTAAGATATTAATTTGAAAATCTTTTAAATTTGAGCGACCCGCGTGTATACATGTTTATAAAAAACAAATAGTATATTTACTCATTTCACTGTCTGTTGGATAAATATGTACAGGTTTCGAATTTCATAGATCTTTCATATATGTCATATTTCATATACGACTGACTGGAAACTGGAGCTAAACTATTGATGTTACAATGCATTGTATGCTTGAGGAAATAAATATTTATCTATGACAAATAACTTAGTGTCTCCCGCTGCGGTAACTGCAGCTTATTGTTATTAATAATAGTCACAACACAAGTCACGTACTAAAAATAGGTGTGATTTAATTAAAAGTCACAAGGTGTGTTACAACACAACAGTCGTCCTTGGTGCTCTTTGAAGTGCATCGATGCACCCGGACCGGCGACTGACAATGTTGACGAGACCGATATATAGAATATCTATAGTTCCTTGTGACCCATAAACAGTATATCTACCACAGCATGCAAGTGACTCGCGTTTACGTTAGTCGCTAGCGACTGCGTAAAATATTTGTATGCAGAAACCACACACAGCCCCTGGTGGTCACTTAAAGAACTATAGAACGGATTGGCTACGACTTACTCAAATATCTTTACTTCGGAGGTTCGGAGAAGATCTTTCAAGCACAATTACAGTGGCCCAATACTTGAAACTTACAATCTTAATTCATTAAAATTGAGGTGAAGAAGAGGTGTCTAATATTAGGCATTAAGGTGTCAAACGTCGGTGCGATTACCTTACTTAAATGTATGGCACCTGACTTCCATTCATCCTACTATATAATATATATATATTATATATAAAGTTTAGATGTTTGGATGTTTGTTACTCAATCACGCTTAAACGGCTGAACCGATTTGAATGAAATTTTGCACAAAGATAGTTTATATCCTGGATTAAAATATAGGATAGTTTTTATCCCGGGTCCACGCGGACGAAGTCGCGGGCGGAAGCTAGTAATGAATATAGGTAACATGAAGCGTAAAATCAAGTGAATGAGTTACTTTAGAAAACGTTCCGTCGTTTTTTCTTGGATACAAACTTACTTTTATCAAATTTCATTTTTAACATGGGATAATTCAGGGGCTTAATGCTGTATGTACAAAAATAATTTATAAAATCAATTTAGAAATGCTTAGTTTTCAGTTTAAGTAACAACATTAAAACCTTTTCCGTTTCGTTATTTTAGTTTTCTTCAGCCATGTCGAGGATTGCGAGGACGTCGCAAAGGGATGCTCCACGTTACAGAGACCCACACAAGAGACAACAGAGACACGAGTAGAAACTACCTGAAGTTATAATTTCTTAACTTAACCCAATTATAATTTCGTGTCACTCCACGTATATCTTTCGCCACCGTCGTGTAAGTGCATGCGCAAGAGTGCTCGATTAAGGGTGTATCCACCAGAGCTCTACGAGGTTGCGAGGCGGCGAGCGAGGAAAAAATCAACCAATGAAATGGAATGCATAATTTTCCTATCCTCGCTTCCCACCGCGCGCAGTGAGGGTTGGGCGGAGCGATTTTTTTTTTCATTTAAAATGCTTGAAAGCGGTGTGTCGAGCGAATGTGTGCGAGAAATGTATGCGAAGGACGTGAGGGAAGAACGCAATCATGGGATATGCGTTAGGCAAAGCTCATTTGTACACATTTCACAGCCTCGCACCTCTCATCTGCACACATTTCACTGCTTTGCTACGCACCCTCGCTCCGCTCCGCTACCTCGCACAGCCCCGGTGGATTGTCACCCTAACCGCCCCGTGCGGATTTGCCGGCGAAAGCGCTGCGCCGGCGCCGCCGCCTCCGTTAATCTCGCTGCACTAAAGACTCAAGGTCAACTTTCGCGAGTGTCCGTGCACTTTGCGATATTTACTGCTACCGCATGTGCAAGGCCTCTATTTTGCAACTATTTAATTCACCCATCTGATTATCTGCGATTCACTGTCATTCAGCAGAAATAGATAATCAACAACACGAAATGTAATTTTTAAATTGGACCAAAAGTAATATAGTTAACTTCAAAAATGAATTTGGTTAAATGTGTATGATAATTTTTTATGATCATTTTTTTTCTTGTTCAAAATGAATCTGGCCCAAAAGGAATTTTGCCCCGTGTGAAATAGGTTTATATTCAAATACGTGCAAAGTGAATGTTGTCTAATTTAAAAGAATATCAAAATTGTACGTGAAAATGGACCATTTTGTACAAAATTTATATATGACGTATTTCTTAGCGCTTCAAATAGATTTCGGTTGTCGCAAATTCGATCCGTCAAATTTGTAACCCATGCTGCCGTTGCAGGAATCTATACGATTCTAATATAATTTTAGTAGGTTTTAAACGCGTTCCAAATTGACCCATAGGAAGCAGATGACATGTTAATTAGGTACACCTTAGCCGCAATTAGTTTTCTAATACCAAGATTAACGTGAAGTTTATGATGAACCTTTACTGCTAGGTAATGATAAAAGTTGACGGTGATCTATGTTAAATAACTAAGTATCGATAAAGTTGTGTTTCAAACAAATAATTATAATTGACAGCCAAAATCGTTCCAACCTTAATTGTCAACGCAGGCCTATTAATTGTGTTCGGGTAAGAAACTCGATAATAAAACAAATTGCTAAAGTCCTATACAAAAATAATAATTGACAATGTTGTCATGAAAACTTCAAAAAGTTATTGTGATTTTCCTGAAAGTCGAAGAAACTTACTTGTGAAAACAACTGGCTCGTTAGAATAACCCCGGACACTTCTCACAATCAAAACGGAATATTTATTTGCACTTTCCTCAACCCAGTCACGATTTCTGTATTAATTAATGGTTAATGTATTAATTGAGCGCACAACCATGCCTTAGATGGTTTCAGGGGTGAATGAAATATTAATGTGGTGTCGGGAGCTTTTATTACTCAGTGATTGCGGATTAGGCTGATCAGGGAATACGTATGATGACTAATTATTAATATTAGAAATATCGGCCAGCACGGCTATCACAAGACGGCGCGCGAGCTCCTCGATTTTTCTCGCACTATCCGTCTCTCTCTTATTAGAAAAGTTAGAAAGAGAGGTATAGTGCGAGAAAAATCGAGAGAGCTCGCGCGCTGTCTTGTGATAGCCGTGCAGCCCGCAACATTGCGTAAATTGCGGCGCGGCAAGCGTTTTATTTATCTGTTCATTGCGCGGTTAAGACGCGCAACGCACTGTGGTTAACATTTGGTGTCCAATACATTCTGCTTTACTAAGCATGCAAGTTTAAAAAAAATACATTTACATTATATCTGGTTGAAACTTATGATGTCAAAATAGAATTAAATAATACAGGATGTAATGTCAAGATATAATAGATAAAAAATAGAATTAACAACAATTTTATATACATAAAGGCTAATTATCAATATTCTATTTAAAATTATAATGTCAAAATTTACATTAGACTACAATTTAATTTTGAAAAAAGGTCAACAGTGTCAAGATATACCAGATAAAATAGAAATAAGGGGTGGGGCAAAAGATATTTTTTAAAGTACCCAATGAATATTTAATTTTGTCTAAAAATTCTTAGCGGCGGGTCAGAGAGCACCCTGCCCCACCGAGGGTACGAGGAAACTTTGGCAAACCGATGCGCACATATGGTCTAGTTGGTTAAATATAGGTATGGTATGTACCAGGTATTACATCAAAGGAAGGTTGAAACAGATATATATCCTAATTTATATCCTGATTTATTTCGGAACCCATGTTTTATTTTGTTGAAAAGCCGATTTCTCTTTGTCCCATTCCCATTCGACCAAATTTATTAAACGGTTACAACTTACAAATGACATTTCCATTATAGTATAAACCTATATATTGTATGACATCTATCAGAAGATTGTATTTGGGTACCTTTAAGATGTTTATCATGAAAGTCAGAGTAGTAAAAGTTAATTATATGATTTAGGTCATCAAATTGCGAAGCGTTCCTGGGTTTTATCTCGCGATAAGGAGCGTCTGCGTCAATCGGCGCTCTCCTGCGGCCCTATTCACCAAGCTTACCACGAACTCGTCTGAGACGCACCAGTGTTAACTCTGTTGTCAAATATGCAGTCGTTACGGATTTGGGGATCAAGATATACTAGGGGTGAGCGGCGTGGTCAGTCGAAACAGCTTATGAATTACTTATCTGAATGGAACGGCGCGGCGCGCACGCATGATTCATTACTATATTTTTAGTGCGCTGAGGCATGCGTGCAATTTACTACGAACTATTATGATTCCTAACGCTGCTATGTAACTTATTATTTTTATAGTAAACTCGTCATTCACGCCTACGTAAGTACATGCCAAGCATCCTTCGAGTAATTAAGTAATCCGACAGTCAGATTGAGTAATTTACTCCTAGATTGATGATGTTATGAAATGTAAACATTGTACATTTTGTGAGGTGTTAACAGTTTCTTCAACGCAACAGCAGCGGTGATAAAAATGTGTTATTCAATGGATTTGTATATTCCAAGAATCTGTAGTCATATCACTATTTGTAACCTAAAACCTTATCTTAGTCATAAACTTACTATGAGAAACTACAACAGCCTACTTATTACGATCTCATGAATAAAAATAAATAGTTTCTGATTTTGATTTTTATAACCTCATAAGTCCTGTGTTTTTCAATAGCAGTATTCATATCTGCTGGATGTACTATACCAAGTACGAATCAATAATAGTGCTGCAGACCGAGTTTAAAAAATTACCCGGCACATGGGGAATTAAAAAATTGTACTTGGGTAAATACATGAGGCAGTTATTCGTGCTATGCAGTTTCATTATCAGGTCTGAACTACTATGCTCAGTTTGTACTTGTACAAGTACGCGGGGCCTTACGAGGTTAACACCAATATGTTGAGTGGAGTCTATTAAATCTACCGGTCTATTGTAAATCTATAGCGATTAACTTCCCTTCAAATAATAGTAGCTAGTGCTGAATGACGGTGTTCCCAGACGCATCGATCAATATTTATAGGGGATCAATAAATCAGCATCCGTCAGCTCACGAGTGGACAGCCTCGATTATTTCGCGCCGGTGACTCAACATTAATACCCTGCCTAAAGGCTAAAGGCTTTACGTATAAATTGTATAATTGCAGTCTCGTAGACAATGTAGGAACAAGCGGCGGAAAGAATTCATGAATAATACATGGAAAAAAGCGATGCCACCAGCGCCGGTCTTATTGTGTATACGCCCGCTATAGCTGACGGCAGCGCAGCCCCTCAGCCATCCGATGTGAGCAGGTTTGCATGCGTAGCACGTTCGGCTATTGCGTTACCAAATTTGAGTTTTTTGTTTTTTGATTTGGTTTTTGAAACTTGATTTGTGACGACCGCTTTAGCTTAGTTGGTATTGGTAGTGACCCTGCCTACGAAGCAAGGGGTCCCGGGTTCGAATCCCGGTAAGGGCATTTATTTGTGTGATGAGCACGAATATTTGTTCCTGAGGCATTGTTGTTTTCTATGTATTTAAGTATTTATTTATCTATATAAGTTTATCCTCGTCTAGTACCCATAGTACAAGCTTTGGGAGTAGGTAGTTTGGGACTAGGTCGATTTGTGTAAGATTGTCCCCTGATATTTATTTATTTTTATTTAGGATCAACCTGCCATTAGTGAGGACATACAGGACTTTTATGACGTGCTTATATTAATTACACACACAACAATACTGATAACAGTGATAACACATATGCGAAAAATGTACAATGCGAGTGTCACATTTGTTAATTCATTTTATAACGGAATTGAATGAATGACTATTAGTACAAAGAAGTCCCAAGCATTGTGGCAATTGTTGCTTCATAATAAAATTAATGCGATAAAGATTTCATAAACGCGATGGAACATTGAATGCTGTACCAGAATTGTATCTTTATAAAATGTGAGTTTTCAGGGTGAGCCAGCGTTCCTATTTAGGGACAGCCGCTCCTTTGTTCATAGTCAATGATATATTGCGAGAAGTATGCCTGTGCTACATTTTATTTATATTATTTTTTAGCTGTCGAAGATTTCCGATGTTTTTTACCTTATTTGGATGTTGATCCAGACAGATACTCGTACTGCTGCGAGTGTTGCGTTCTATAACTGAAATAAAATAAAAAATATGTTAAAAAATAAGACAGGTGTGTATTTATTTATTTATTTAAACTTTATTGCACAAATATAAAAATAAAGGTACAATTGGCGGACTTAATGCCTTTAGGCATTCTCTACCAGTCAACCATTGGGCTTAACAGAAACTTTAGTGGTGCAGGATCCTAAATACAGAGACTCGAATGGAAACACAAATCAATCACAAATATGTTCAATAAACAAAGTGGAAAAAATATGCATATATAAAAAGGCATTTGTGCAGATTGACGATATTACAAGATGACATATAAAAAGTCGAATATTGCAATGGTTCAGAAAAATAAGAGATATGTACTTCATTTGGGAAACCTATACGGCTATGTTGCTTCGCAGACTTCGAAGCATCACGGGGGATTTCTCAGAGCATTGCATTCAAATGTATACCTTAATGTAATTAAAATAAAAAGAATATACATTGATAAATTTAAAGTGATCTGCGCTGCGCTCCGCCGGTTTGCGCAGGCCTTTATAGGATCACTGTTGTCCGTCTGTTTGTCTGTCAAGACCCTTTATCTCGGGAACGCGTGGAGGTATCGAGTTGAAATTAAAACCATATACTCATTTCTACAGTCCCTTGAAGCTGGGAAAAAATCAATGTTCTAAGTTAACGAAAAAAAATGGGTTACCTTCATCTGGCAGAATAATATTGGTCAGAAATACACTTGGCATAACATGTTTCGCAGAAACACTTTCGGTCGAATTGTAATTTTGAATAAAGGTATAGTTGGCATTACTACTACCATGCATACGACACATTTTGCAGCACATTGTTTTGTTGAACATTACTTTGGCCGAGTTGGCTTCAGCATCATTTTATGTACCACAATAATACTGCATACTATTACAATTGCATAAGTCCCGACTCACTATCAAAAAGGAAATACAGTCCCAGAGTCACCGTTAGGTACGACGACGAGCGAAGCGTGGAGGAGTGTTAGGTTTACTGCGACGATTAGCGCGCGAGCCGAGCGAGCGGAGCGAGCGTGCCGCGGCAGCGGCCGGCGAAGAGCCAGAACTGATTTTTAGGGTTCCGTAGGCAACAAGGAACCCTTATAGTTTCGCCATGTCCGTCTGTCGTCCCGTGTGTTCGTGTAATCATTATGCAAATAAAATATCTGCAAAAGTACAGTTCGTTTAGAAGACAGTTATGCTCATCAACATTATGCCAATATGAGATTCGATATTATAAAAATCTGCGAAACTATTTATGCCATAGTATACTCTGCGTAAGGTGTTTCTGCCAAACGTTACTTCTGCCAAGTATCATTATGCAAATCAAATATATTTCTGAAAAGTTTCTGCAAGACAATAGTGAACCAAAAAAAATATACGGCCGTTTATGCCGCAAAAATCGTATATTTCAACACTCTCAAGGGAATAAAAAAATTTAGGGTACTTTCCGTTGACTACTTGTTTTGCGTACTATGAAATTTGGCAAGTAATATCGTCTTATACCACAAGTAAAAAAATATATCTGAAACTATACATTTGTAATTTTGTACGGAACCGTCTGTGGGCGAGTCCGACTCGCACTTGTCCGGCTTTTTTGTTAGCAAATTTAAAAAAAGTGTCATTTCCACGAAACTTAGCTTAATTTAAGCCACTTGCGCATTTGGCAATGCATAGGCACGGTGTCTGTATCTAAGAGGTCAGCTCATCAGCGAGCCACAACTGTTAGTCAACTCTGTACTGATTCTTTACTGCGCTTTAATTGTATGCTTAAATGAGTGCTTCCTGATTGGCACGGAATACGCGGAAGGGGGAGGGTATGAATGCAGTACTGCATGCGTAACCGCCCTGCTTCCGTGCAGTACGAATAGTACAATACTACTGCTTAAATGTAATATAATACTGACATTATATAGAAAACTATGGAAATTTGGGCGACATGTGTTGACTCTTGGTATAGTACCTTACCTACTACCTAACTGCGGAAAAGTGGCCTTAACAGCTGTGGCTAAGCAGCTTTAGAATTAAAGACAAATTTGCGAACTAAATTAATTAGTCTTCTCACGACATCTTGTCTTTAAAAAACCATCATAACCATACCATTCTAAATGTAAACAAACAATTCCGACCAAATAAATAAAAGCAACCTGTCACAACAACAAAAAATCTTTCATAATCACATGAACACTAAAGTGAAACAATATTTTTTGCCTCTCCGTTTCACTGGAAATTTATCACGAGAACTTTCGTGAAGCCCAAAGCAACCCTTTGAGGATTGAGGATAATATCGTGTCGTAAAAAACCGCCTTGAACTGACTATATCTAGCTGGTACTACTACCACCAGTAGTTATAACTAGCAGGTAGTCCAATAAAGTGATGCTGAAACATGCCCGACAACTGTTGAGTCGGTAGCACTATGCTAGGTAATTCATCAAAACGATTCATAATCTAATGGGCCATTAACATGGTGCAACAACTCGTATGCGATTTTCATTAGAATGCGCTGCGCATCCTACCGAAATACGACGAATTTAATGAAACCCTGCAATGTAATAAAACTCGCATGCGAGTTGTTGCACCAAATAAATGGCCCTTTAGTAGGTATGAACATATTAAATACTAATTATCTTACAGTAATTGCGCGGGAAAGTAATTAACTTTTGTTCTAAGACGATCGTACCCAATTTATGCAATTGAATTGATATTGTACCGCGATTTCTCTTACTAACTAGACCACAGGGTAGCATCGTGACGTAACTTGTCAGTTTATTATTTACAACCTTTATATTAACTTAAATAGAATAACTGATGTGTTTTCAAATGTGTTTATAAATATTAGCCTATTCTTTCCTTGGGAACATGGCTATAATTGTATAAATACTTATGTCTCTACAGTGACTACGTTCCGTGGAATGGCCCGTGATAACCCGTAACCTCCGTTAGCCTAATGGAAAATCCAATTATTCAATAAATAATAATAATTATTAGCCAACTATTTTAACAAATAATTCCTCGAGGGAGTGATTTCCCGCAGATTGCAGCGACGGGGACTGCGATCAATCAGTTGCGAGATAAAACGGCCTTCTGTCTGGGCTCTGGGCTTATTCGTGGCTAAGTCTGCCCTCTCAATCTCGCTATACTTGGATTGGTATCTTTTATACTCGTTTATATTATACATAGAGGCCCTGTGTGTAACAAAGAACGCAAGAAAAGTCGCGGGAAAAATAAAATACAGCCATGTTTATGTCGAAGGTCAATTCTAATCCACAACGAAGTTATAGGGGGTCGAAAATGGCCTGAACTGCTTCGTGAAAAGGATGGTACGGCCGTGCCGCTGTTTTGCTCGACTTGGCGGGGGCGCTGCCGTGCCCCTAGATACGATGGTAAAAAAATCGGTTGAGTAGTTCCGGAGAATATGTAGTAGGATACAAACTAATAAAGCTATAAACTACATTTCCCAGAAATATTAACTCTTTATTATTAACCGACTTCAAAAAAGGAAGAGCTTCTCACTTCGTTTTATGCATGTTCCCCAATTACTCAAAAATGCCAGAAACGATTCGGAAAAATCTTTTTTTGTTAGGGTATTGTTCCCAAGTGGTCCTTTGGTCATCAGGTCAGGATCTGATGATGGGATACTGGAGAAGTCGAGGGCATTCTTAAAAAAATATAGGCATAAGTACTTGAAGCGATTTGGGTACTGATTTGAAGTCGGTTAAGACTTTTTAGTACCTTTACGACTACATCATGCAGCATCGCGTTTAGCAATCTGGATGAGGTATAAGATAAATATTGATAACTGTGTGCCTATAGTATATAGAAACTCCACTCTATTGTTAGACATAATTGCAGCTGACTGTACCTAATAAATGACGGTAAAACTTATATTTTTGGTGCATTATATTAACAGTTGCATATAATACTATACGGACGAAATAAGATAAATTATGTGATATCAAAATAAAATAAAAATATTAGGGGACAATCTTACACAAATTGACCTAGTCCCAAACTAAGCAAAGCTTGTACTATCGACAACACAGCTAACTGACAGCTAAGGTTCTATATAAACACAGGATGGTCAGTTAACAGTTGTCGTTTGTACTATGGGTACTAGACGACGATAAACATACTTTGTATAGATAAATAAATACTTAAATACTTACATAGAAAAATCCATGTCTCAGGAACAAATGTTCGTGCTCATCACATAAATAAATGCCCTTACCAGGATTCGGACCCAGGACCTCTTGCTTCGTAGACAAGGTCACTACCAACCAGGCTAAAGCGGTCGTCATTTGTCCATTATTATATCCTCAACTGTCACGGGAAAACGAGTGAGCAGATATTTTTTGTCCTTTTGTATTTTTTTAAATTCGGCTCTACATTGCTGCTACAAATATGAATTGATTATCATAATCACTAAGTGCCAAATATTATCTACTTTTATGGCACTTTAAATATGAGGAGTTTAAAATACTGCTTGTAAAGACGTCGATTAATAATTACTTTTCATCTCAAATGTAGGTACCTAATGATTTAGTTGTTACATAGCTTGGCAGGGGTCAAGGTTCAATTTACAGCGTTTTAGCTAAAATATGTAAATAGGTTTGTTCAACGTTTTACTTGATGGGTTAAATTAGAATTGCATGTGTCCTACATATGTCCCAGAGAAGAAATGCGTTTATTCCCACCAGGCTACATTCCCATGCAAAAGAAGTCGTAGGTACAGCTAGTAACAAATAAATTTAAAAAATGTATACCTATTATATTTAATAATTGAAACTGTACTTAACTTATTTTTTGTAACTACTCTGATAAATGGTGATGATGGCATCATAAATTTTAATGTAATAACGATCATCCATATATTAATATTAATGTTGCCATATGCAAATCCGGTCCGAGTTGCAATTATTTAGACTGCTAATAGTATAAATATATTTTTATTCGAGGTGGGTCGAAGAAATAAAAAATAAAAGCCCTCTACTAGTTAGCAATGGAACTCATCGCTATATTTGGTTATACAGGATCGCATTTGTGCTCTGCCCATCAAAGGCAGCAAAAACAAAACTACATGAATTTATTACCAACATTCAATTGGTTTTACTGAATTATTACCTAACTACTCGTAGTAGGATAAAGTGGCGTTTCTATAGA
The DNA here is from genome assembly GCA_947049275.1 of Epinotia bilunana. NCBI lineage: Eukaryota > Metazoa > Arthropoda > Insecta > Lepidoptera > Tortricidae > Epinotia > Epinotia bilunana. The sequence goes on along the minus strand of OX346259.1, from coordinate 23,264,319 downwards.
AATATCGCTTCAATTCGCTATCATGAAATCTACATAATATTTGTAGCCAATAAACAATATAAACAAGTAACATGTAAAATTATAATAGCATTATATACCTATTTTATATTGTTTTTGTTTATAATGATTGTGAAACGCTATTAATAATATACGACGCAAGAATTCCCTCTTCTTGGTACATGTTTGTATATCGAGTTGTGTTAAGTATTAACGTTTTTTTATTGACGCTGAAGGCCCGGTCAAACTGAAGGCAGATACTCGTAAATCAAGTTAAAGCCGAGAGCGGCATCTAATGAAATCAGGGACGCCCAGTGAAGCGATAGAAAATAATTATCAAATAACTGCCGAAATATAAAGATTCATTTAGAAGTTTGGAAGATATAATATTAATAAGAGACTAGGTAATAATTAACATGGTGTATTAGTTTCGCGTCGCGCCCGATATGATTTATGTGATGTGAATATACGCTGCGCGAGCGCGACTCAAAGTTTTGTTTGTGACACAAATAATTTGTATTTATGCTAATAAAGAAGTTTTAATATTTACAAAAATTGAGATATTTTATAACTTTTAAAACGGGTGCGTCACTGTGGTCCAATTTATTTACAGGTGCTTAATTAAACGATATCAGCAAATAATGTCCTGCCAATATTTGCCATTGACGTTGCCACGACATGATAATTCCCTACCATGTATGAGAATTTAAAATTTTATATAATGTTTATTAATTGCGACTTAGGGTTTCTAAGTCAGTAAATGACTGCGATATCATCTGTATAAGTTTTTTGAAACACTGAGGACTCGTTGTTACATACAATACTTAATTTAATAAAAAAGTGAAATAATGTTCATCCTACTTTTCAATTGAAACCCTCTTTGGAATCAGACTATCTTTGCTTGATAACTTATTACAACAACCTACTAGTAATAATGTCACATTGCGTCAAATTCAAATAACTTGAACGCAAAGATTGATTGTGTACCAGTGGGTGACCATAATCTCAGATCATTCGAGTTTGTTTTGTTTTTTTGCTGTACAAGTCAAAACGTGTCATTCATTTTGTAAGTAATAACTATATGTCGGTGTGACACTGTCGCCAACTTTTCAGAATAATTGATCCTTTAGTAATGGTGAGTGAGTGATGGATACGATATAGAAACGGTCGCGCGCATAAAGCCAGGTGAGGGAAATAAAAATTGGCCTTCGCCGTTTATTTACGTCTGGGGTGTACTGTTTACTGTGCGCGAATGAAATATGCTAAAAACGTTATTTTATTGGGGTACGGGAATGTTCAATTCTTTTGCAAACCCCGCACGATTTTTTTGCTCACACTGAACCGAAGGGCGATTCTGCCCAGCAACACGTATATATTGGAGGCTAATCAATTCGTGAATGCTGACCCACGCGGTCAAACACAAGTCCTATTAAGCACATTTCTTGTTTAATAAATTACGGAGTTGTATCGATTAGTTTTCCGGCTAGCCCCACGCTTGGGAAATAAAGCGAGCTTCTTCTCAATTCACTTATGTTTTTGAAAGTGACTGCTCGCCTGGCAGTGACGACCTCACCTGTTTTCAAAGAGGCAATTTAAAGACGTATTACCCTTTGTTCGCGGGACCCTGCCGAGAGGTGCTTACGGCAGCGTTTATTGCGGATCTAATGTGCTTGCAAATGAAATGGCAGATTGTTTCGCTTTAAACTTGACGGGAGTCCAAATATAAAATTGAAATTTAAACTTGATTAGCTTTTTGGGTGTTCCCGTAAATTAGAACTTGAGAAAGTTACTGCCCGGAGTTTCTCCTGCTGGCGTCACGGACGCTGAAACGCGTGCAGTACATACTAATTTGAATCATAAGAGCTTGAAATAAGGGTCAAGATGTGTACCTACATATTGTTAGGCGTGTCTGTATATTTCAACACGTAGACCGTTGAGTTCCGTGCTAAACACACGAAGCGCTACTTTCGACACGGGTGCAGTTAGCGGCCCTTCATATGGAGATGCAAGGAGCCCTCGTAACTATAGCAACACTTAACACGATTTCGACGACATTCTCTAAACAAATTGCTAGTTTGTTTGAGGTCTTTGTTAAAGCGACTTAACAACTCTACAAACAACACGTTTGAGTTATGAATAATTTACTTTAAAAACAAAGTTTTAACCGACTTCAATTTAGTACTCCGCCAAGCCACGAGAACATTTCCACATTTATTTTCCAATTTACCACATGAACTGATTTCCGAGAGCAAATGCGTTGATTATTAGGGTAAATAATAGGGCTTTAAAATTCTTTATATTGAATAATATTAAGGAACACACTAGTCGGAAAGACAATTTTTTCGAGAGTTTCCCTCAATTTCTTCAGGATTCCACCATCAGATCCTGGTTTCCTTACCATGGGACCACCCTTGGGATACTCCCTTTCCAACAAAAAAAGAATAATCAAAATCGGTTCATAAACGACGAAGTTATCCGCGGACATACATAAAAAATATATATATATACGGTCGAATTGAGAAACCTCCTTTTTTGAAGTCGGTTAATAAAATGGACTGAATTGTATTCAATGGTGAATTAAGTTCAAATCTGTAGTTCCAGAGTAAGCTTCTTAATAACAATTCGCAGGAGAAATCCAGTGCATACATATATTGCCTGGTGTGAAAGAGTACCAGCTACATTGAATGCTTAAGAGAAAATGAGAAAGTAAACAAAATAACTATATCTTAGAATTGTTGAAACGTCTTTCTCATAAGTCTGTTTAGTATGCTCTTGACAAGTTGAGGACTTCTTTAAAACTCCGCGTTTACCGTAGTTTCCCGTAATAAGTTTGGCATTGTTTGTGGCTCGTACGTTTAAAACTGCATACAAATGCACCTTTAATTCACATAATATCACCATCGTCTGGTGCCACATACGCTGGGTCGCGCTTAATAGACGCGGCCTCGACCTGCTTCTGACAACAATAAATCATTTATTGAGAGCATTCAGTATTTTCAGACGTGAACAAATAACTAATTTTATAAAGATGAGGTATGGCGCTCTTTGGGGTGTCGCCACCAGTGGACGTCTTTCGGCTTACGTGATGATGACGATGAGGTATACAATGCAACAAAAAAAGGTTTATAAATGAGTTTCTGTCAAAAAAATCATTTTTGGTACAAGCTTTTATTGCCGACTGTACTTTTCTGTATACCGTCATCAACTACTCATTGAGACGATTCTAACGAGCCCAAACTCAACGGGGTTACGTCGGTTATTACTGAATTCCTATGGCCACTTTCTGTCTCCATCATCAGATCAGCTCGATTGTCATCCAAACTATACTTACCTATACCCAAAATTTCAGCTAATTTGGTCACCGGGAAGTGAGTCAATTTAACTTGCAAGTTTTCTTTACAGACACCGGGACAGGTGAAACTAAATAAAAGCTTGTATATGTTTAAGTAGTTATTCAATTAGGAAACGTAAAAGTACCAATGATGTTTGACGGCGTAATGCCTAATAGTTGACACCTATGGTTATGAATTAAGATTGGGAATGTCAAGTATTGGACCAATGTCAAAGACTGAGACGTTTACCTTCATTAACATTACTGGTAACGTAGTAATTTCGAATTCCGATTATTCTTTAATCTGTAAGCTTTTAATTTTATTGCACCGGCAATTTTATCCGCATTGACATTCCTAGCTACGGAATGTTCTCCAATAGTAATTAAATCATAGCGGTATTTTTCACACTTTTCGTCGTTGCAGATTTTCCGTGCAAAATGGGAAATAAAGCATTCCTTATGTTTGATGAATGCGGCAAAATGTTTCACAACATTTCGCAGAAACAACATCACCTACTGAGTTAGTGAGTCAACTCTAATGGGAGTTAAAATAGAGGATTAATATTGTTTATTAATTCAATTATTTATTAGTTCGTCATACTTATCTTACAAAGATACTGTTTAACATTAACATCAGCTATACAAAACGCCTCTTAATATCAGATTAGTGTTAAAGAGAAAGAGTACGACGAAGCGTCAACGTTTAATACAAAAACTACACGTCCGTATAGTTGACTGCTGAAGGACGTCGTCTTGTCATGTCGAACTGATTTATTGTTTGTGCATTCGTACATATTGAGCCAGACACATTAGTCCATATGTCTGCGACTGGTTTTTAATAATATTAAAATTACACAGTGAATGCCTGCGAAATACTACATATCATTTGTGCTCGTCTACTAGTCGTGAAGTTCAGTTCAGGTTAATAAACCTCTCGCGTTCGACCTGCATATTTTATCATCTCGATTCTTCGACATAATGTTCTGACCCTGTTTTTCAACCTTCGTTCCGGGAGCTCGCGGCTGCAGCCATGCCTTCTAAAGTGTAAACATGGCCCGCCCCACCCACTTCAATGTGCTCTAAGCGATGTCAATATACGGCGTAATAATAACAAAGTGACCGGCGCGGATAAACCAGCCAAGTAATTAATGACTTTTAGTACAAATGGCACGTTTCATTAACGTAATGGTAAGCGATTTGCCACATGGTCGTGCGGACTTGGACGCTGATACAATAATAGGATTATTTTAATGATAACGCATTTCAATTTGTTGGATCGTTGAGTCCGCTGCGCGTGCACGGCACATAGCGGCATTAGCCCAGTTCCTTGTCTTCTGCTTCGATTGTTCATTACAGTTATCGGGTTACAAGACATGTTGTAATATTCATCAGTATTCCTAACAAACGGTTGTTTAAAAATTTCCGATTGGAGGTCATACATTTGCCCACCGTTATGTGTATTCCATATTGACATTGAATTTTATCGTAAGTTATGCACCTAATAGTATATGTTCTGTGTCTTAGGACTACGCTTATGCTTTGCCTTCAAGCGCGTGTTTTTGTTTGAGTACCTGAACAAATTAGAACTTTGTGAGCATTCAGAATTATGACATAATTGTACGAGTAAAGTTTTCCTCAATTTTATTTTCTGAGAGCGGAGAAGACTGTGTTGTCAAGAGCCTGCCCTCGAATACGAAGTGTTTGAACGCTTGCCAGTTTGCTTCCCTCGATGGCAGTTTTATTGAGTTTTCAATCGGTCAATGCATGATCGCATCCTCAGGGTCGGACGCGGAACATGTACTTACCTATTAGTCAATCCAGATCAATTCAGAAGTTCTAAGCGATGGCGTCAGCTACAAAATAATTTGTTAATCATGAAAGCGGATTTCGAGCTGTAAGCGGAAAGACTAAATGGCAAACATTGGCTGGTAAAATTAGATGAATTACCTCTTCTATCGGATCCGATCGTCCTGATTGGCCGCGCACTGATCTTGTTATCGCGTTATCTATGCACCGGCGCGATGACACACTGCCCGTGCGCATACCCATCTTATCGCTCAAACAACGCCAAGGTCAACAAACAAACGACATACATAGATCTAAGATTTACACCACGGAATTCCTGTTGGATTCCTTAATACTTTTGATGTATCGTTAAAATTCACGATTACGTTATTTTATTAACTACGTATAGCTTGGTATTTGCAAAAAACGCAAAGTAAGCGACATAAAAAACGTGTTTTTTTTTTAAATATCATAATGCCAGCTGGTAAGCAGAAAACCGTATAATGGACGGATGCAGCTCCAGGGGAGTCACAAGCGCGTTGCTGACCATTGATTTCAGATCCCGTATTAGCATGGACGGCCTTATCACACCATAAGTGACAAGATAGAGTGGCCGTCACTGGCTCACACCGTTCGATAGAACGAGACGGACGCTCTATCTTGTCACTTATCGCGTGATAAGGCTGACCATGATACGGGGTCTGGATTCGTTCTGTCGACAGGTAGATCGATCTATACAAATATTGCGATATACAAATGCAGGCACCTTTCTTCAAACTTTACTTTCAATAAAGCGCTTCCTCGCGCAACCTTACCCACCAGGGCACCACCAGAAACATACCACAAGCACATACATACAGAGCAAGTAGTGGTGTTATTATGAATGTGGTCTTCTGTAAGCCGTAGGTAGACCCTCCCAGCCCAGTTGATCACTTAAGAGCGGGGTGAAAGACGTCGTTGCGCTATCTAACCCGTAGGTAGGTACTTTTAATTAAATATTCACCGATCCCGTCTACTGTAATCATAACATACTTGATCAGACTTTCTATCGCATAGTGGGTAAATTGAGATGGAACTCAATTATTGTTGTGGGCTAGTTAGTGAATTGGCCCACATTTATAATCACCCGTCATTACAGCAGCATGCAGCCGCTCTATGCTTGTAAACAAGAAGTTGAAGCTGATGAATCAACCACAATAGTATACGCTCTAGACGTAAAATATATAATACTTGCAGTTTAATGCAATTTTAGAGAAGTAACAGTCATAATATAACGATCATATTAAATTTATCACTTTAATACTATTATGTGGGCTGTTAATAACTTAAATCATAAAAGATTCACTTGTTCAGTAAGTGGGATTCCACATTGAATAAGCCATAAAATTGGCGCTTCCGAGTCCGACAATCGTTGAGTTACAGCAAGTTATTTCTTGGGTGGGAGCGCCGCTCTGCCGCGTCTTTAAAACGCAAGTAGGCGTGTTACCTCTCAATATTTATGTGTTCAAGTGTTTGGAAATAAACCACACACTGTAGGACAACTGCGTTGCTTTTCAAGGTACAAAAAGGTATAAATGAAGCAGAGTTTTGTACTACACCGGGTTTTGAATTCACGTTTACCTCAGCAAATGTGTCGCAACAGCACTTTGCGTCGTATCATAAACGATAACCAATAATTGGCCGTCTTTTTATAATTTATGCTCTCCGGTTTTCATATATGTACCAAGGACTGAATTAAAATTACCTGTTTGCATTCTTCATGTTCGTTAATCCTATTTATCGTGTCAGGGGGATATTAATTTGCTGGAGTGACAGATGTTTTATCTTTGGCCCGGTGTATGCACTTAGCATGCGAGAAGGTGATGTTTGCTGGTACGAGTATGTAGATAATTTTTGCGATGTGGACCGAAATCAGAATATGTGCAACAAGTGTGTTGCAATAACGATCAATTTGTTAAAAACTCGTTTGTTATTATTGCAAAGGAGGCGAAATGTAACACATACGTTGATGCATTTTAGGAAATTTGCGTAAAGTATGTTAAACACACAGTTTTCGAGGGCAAAGTATCAACAACACGTCTACGTTTGCAAATGAATCGTTTATCATGTGTCTGTTTACATGAAAATTTGAGCTCAAGATATTCCAAGCATTTCTATAATAAATATTTACTTGCGTAATATTCTTGCAATAGGTTTTCTTAATTAAATATTTATAAATTAAATGACTGATAACAAAAATATGATAGAAAACATTTTATTTGGTGAGATACAAAAAAAAACAGCATTTCAAAGATTGATGATAGTTAAATTTACTTAAGAATTAAATTTATTAGTAAAGCCATGAACGCAATGCTCCAATTTCTTTTTTCGAAACTGTCTTTAATCGACATAAGTCAATGTACCAACCGTATGAAGAATTTCCACCGAATAGCAAAAATAATGTATACAGCATAAGCGAGAGGAAAAAATGATCTTAATGCTTGTTAATCTGAACGAATCAAGGGTCACACAAATTTAGATTGCTGGGAAAATCCCTCGACGATTAAATGTTCCCGTTACTTCTTCCCCTCAATTGATCTTGTTAACAAGAATGCGGGAATCACGCCTTTAAAACATTAGGCCATTGTTGGGTCGTTGCATTCATCCCGCATTCGAGATTAATTGAAACTTCACAGTTAATCGTTTTAGAAAGTTTTGGATGCACGCCAACAGCTGTTCTGGATCAAATACTTGTACGGAGTTTTGGTCCGACATACGACCAAGGTCATCCTTAAAGCCAAGTCGACTCGTAACTTTATCTCCTACAACCGATACACTTTAAATTTATTATTGAGTTGATGTTATTGATACCTGATACATAAAATTCATACGAAGAAATAGATTACGTCATGGTTATAAATATAAGGACGGTAGGAGTTACATGCGAAACAACTAATTCAATAGACCGCGTAAATCAGTGTATCGATTCAAATTGCGCCACAAAACGTTCGCAGCTAGAATCTGGATTGTCTTAGCTCGAGGGGAATTCCTGATTCGGTCTTAAATTATTAACCATTTGATGATGATAATTGATGAACACGCGATCGATTGCTTTGAACTGGTTTAGAAATTTTCTCCCGGAACAATCTCCCGTCTTTCCAGGGAGTGTTTGGCCGTGCTACGAACTTGTTCTACTGTGTAATCAGAAATGAGTATTTTGTCTCACAGTAGACAAAATAATAATGCCTAGTAACTAGTGTTGTCAGCAGAAGACCGGTCGTAGTGGAGTTCCTTGAAAAGGCCTTGGTCTAGCGAAGGCCTTTCCAACTGCAACTGCTAGCAGTATAATATGTCTTTTGGCTAAAATGACGAAGTCGTATTGAATATATGTTTCGAAATATATTGTTCCATTTATATTCTAATGTACGACACTATGTAGAAAGCATTCCGGCTACAGCAGTAGTAAAAGTTCTCACTGCCGCCAGTTTATGATCTCGTAAATGATCGATGGCATAGAATCGGGCTGTCCCTCTAGCATATTTCGCGTAATGTTAGATAATAAATCTCCCGCAGCGCTAACTTTGGCTATTATCCAATGGTTATTATTACTTAACGATTAATATTATCTAAAGTACTCCGAAACGATGCATATTGCTGCAGTATAAACGCATGCTGTTCAAGCGCTAAACACATGTAGTAATGTTTCGAAAATTGAACCGGGTTATTAATCTTGTAACAATTCTAGTTTGTAAATGCATTTCTCTCGTGTTTCACTTTCATCTATAAATAGACAATGTTACGATAGCCGGTTACAATGTAGTACCTAATTATGTTGTATTTGTGAAAATTGTGAACCAATAAAACAGTGAATCTTGAGCTTGTACCATCACTTCACAGTTTGCACTATAATTAGCATGTTATGAGGTAAGTCGATGAAAACGATTTTTAACTGGAACTTAGTCGGAAGAGTAACCTTGGCCGACTTTAAACCTGGATCGTGTTATTCGCCACTGCGCCCGCGGCGCGCAGGATGTTTACATAGAAAATAATTTTGAATAGGAGTGGAAACTAGGTGATTACTCTGACGTTTGATGCTCTCATAAACCGCGCCCGATTTCGTAAAAACAAGCGGCGCCTTCAACAATATATACACGGGAACTTTCCTTGTGCAAACAACGCCAACGAAGAATGCCGCATTGTAATGCGGCGTTCATCGTAATGTTTCCTTCAATATGATTGGCCTTGACAACGGCAATGAATATGGCGCTAATAAAGTAAATATCTAACGACACAGCAAGCGGCTTCTCAAGTGGTTACGTCAGACGAGCTCCCGTCAATGGAGCGAAATGCAAGCATGTGCCCGGCCGCGATCGCCCGCCGCCGCCGCCTTCTACTTCAAGTTAGAATTATCATCATTCAACCTGCTAACGGCAATGATGTTCTTTAAATTCACTTGATGTTGCACTAAACACTTAATACATGCACGAGCATGTGCACATTGTACACATTTCATATCAATCTACGAACTGAAGTCAAGTAAAAAAAAAAAACTATCTATGCCTACCACTTGCATTATTATATCGTCCTTCTCAACATCGCCATCGAGCGGTTATTTCGGGCGTCGCAAACATAACGATCACCTCCGCACGGACTGCGGGGTCGCTTAGCGTGTCTAACCTAGGTATGCGCTAGTGCGCGCATGTGTAGCGCTCTACTAAACCGCACTTGCTAGTAAGGAGGACACTATAGTCCCGACCCGACCGCCTTACTGGCGTTGTGAGATATATTAATTAGCATAGGTACTCAAGTAGGTATAGCGGAAAGCACACGGTATGATGTTACGAATCAATCAAGAAATACATGGTTTAGATGTAATATAAAACCGCAAAATACAGTTCATCTCAAAGATTATTGTAGGTATATCTAGACACGCGGTAGCGTGTCAAGCCAAGTTCAAGCTAACAGAACTGGCTAGCAGCACCGTGTGTAATATTACACGAACCATTTGGAGCCACTTTTGACCCCTTTTCATAAATCAAATACTGTTTCACTTAAACATGTCAAATTTAGCCCATATATTAAGACTTGCGAGATACATATGTGCTCCAAATTTCATGAACACACCTGAAATGGTTATTTAGATATTAACGTCCAAAAATCGTCATTTTTATCACTGACCTACCTATAGATCAAAACTGGGATAGATCAAAACTCTAACCCAGTTCCAGATGACCTAGAAAGTTCAAATTTGGCAGCCAGATAGGTAGTTGGGTGAATACAAAGTACAAAATCAGAAACTAGTATTATTTTTCAATTAATTGATTCTATTAGGAACACTTACTCGTAACTTACTTAATATTTATTATAAATGGACGCTACGATGACGTTACGTCAACACGGCGAATTTTGAAATACCTTGACGGCGTGTCACTATAGCAACGAGACTGTTAATACCCCGCCGTCATAACACTATATTATAATTTTATAATACAAGCTTTTATTTACTTTCACCTGTCCCGTTGTCTGTCTGTCTGTCTGTAATCAAATCTTGCACGTTAAATTTGACCCACTTCCCGGTGACCGATTGAGCTGAAATTTTCTGTATAAGTATAGTTTGGATGACAATTCAATATTATGGTACCATCGAGCTGATGTGATGATGGAGACAGAAGGTGAATTCAGCACTTAACCGACGTAACCCCGTTGAGTTTGGGCTCGTTACAATCGTCTCAATGAGTAGTTGATGTTGGTATACAAAAAAAGTACAGTCGGCAATAAAAGCTTGTACCAAAAATGAAATTTTTGACAGAAGCTTTTTTCTTGGGATTTCACTAGATAATAATTACTATACACTAGATAGTAATATCTTATTACTTCTTATATTGTACAATGAGACGTACAATAGAATTACTGGTGGGTGGCTTTAGTGCTACAGGCGGCACGGGAAAAAGTTATTTAATCAATACAATAAAAAAATGGATTAAGAAGCGAATGAATAAGTTAGTTGCAGTAGCTGCACCCACTGGTATTGCCACTTTTAATGTAAACGGTCTAACAATACATAGGCTCCTACAGCTGCCCGTAGAGCACGGAAATTGTCCCAAGTACACTTCCTTATCAGACCAAGTACTAAAAGTTTTAAGATGTGACTTAAAAGATGTAGTAGGTACTTTTAATAATTGATGAAGTGTCTATGATTTCCATTATAACATTAATGTACATCCATCTTCGCTTAACAGAAATATATGATACCGGTGACGCTGACGACGGATGGTTCGGCAAGATTCATATAGTGTTGTTTGGCGATCTGCTCCAACTGCCTCCAGTGAGACAACTGTCGCCGTTCGAAAACTTGACGTCGTCTGATGTCCTTAAATGTTTAAGGATCCCTTAGTGCTCCAAATTTATGGAAAGATCTATTTTGTTATCAGGAATTAACTGTAAATATGAGGCAAAAAAACGACCAACTTTTAGAATGGGTGTAGTAACAAGCCAAGACAGTTGCACGGGTTCTCTTATTTATCACCGAAAATTGTATGGCCGATTATCACTTCCCAACTCACGTTTCGCGTAATTTTATTTCGCCGAACGTTCATTTCCCAACCTAACAAATTTATTTGTTTTATTTGCCAACTTAACAGTTACCAACTCAACATGTGGTCTGTGTTTTATAATGTCATTTTTCAAAACGCCTACTTTCATGTTGTATTGTTTTAGTTGGCATAACATACATTTGGTTGTTTATTGTTTTAGGTATTTAGATCGTCGTAGGATACAAATTACAATATTTGTGTTGCGAACAAGCATTTGCGCACTTTTATAAAAAAAAAACCTGATTCTAAATGGGCAATTCACTTGAACATTTCAAAGGTACAAGAAAATATTGAAAATAACACAAAAAAGTCAATTATACCGTAACTACCTACTAAAACAGTCATGGAAGAGCCCAATGTTGAACTTCCAGCTTTAGAACTGGAAGGTTGTAATATAATTCGTATATGAGATCTAGCCAAGTAAGACCTTAGGCTTAAATATATTATCCTAAGTTATAAGGAGAAATATATCGTAAGTTGTTATAAAATATTTTATGTTGGTATAAATAGATTTCAGGACTGACCTTTGAACTTGGCACCCATTTAGATCTCACTTCTTTTGTCGTTGAAGTCAACAACCAAGGCATATTATATCATAATATTGGACTTGGCTCTCATTTCACATTTATGTTTTTGTTTGTATACTTTACTGTATTCATGTTGGGTTCTTTATCTTCTAAATAACGTGAAGACCCTTTTTTGATACCAGAATTGAGACATGAAAGTTTGATTACCAATAATTACGGTGTCTGCGAGGGTAACAAAAAAGTTATTTGTGTTCGCGGGGTAATTGACGAAATATATTGCTTATACTCCAAATATACGTTTCGGTACTCAGGGCAATTATGTATTGAGATGAAAGATTACGAAACTTCATACCAATCTTTCTGATTTACTCTTTGTGCTTCGAGTAAATAATATTCTTGTGAACACTATAAGTACATAGTGTACATATAAAGATGTGACATAATTAAGATTGACTCGCCACGAATTAAATTGCTAACTGTTACTCTGCAGCGACATCATCCGCTGCTTTATATATTTTCTAGGAACGTGTTTATCGTCAAGATAAGCCAAAGTCTGCTCTCCACCTTCTGTAAGACATTATAGAGCGAGTAGGTAGCATTCATTATTAACTTACTCAAAGGTACAACATCGAATTCTGAATCAAAAAAAAATTTCACCAACTCTATTGGACAGTAAGTAATAAAAGTTCCCGTTTGTTATTATAAAGCCTGTTGTTTAGCGTTGCGTTTTATTACCTCGAACTGAATTTATTGTGACACGACTGTCGCAAATGGATTCCATGATGTTTTCATTCGTTTCTTACATCTTGTATACATTCATAATTTACTCGTTCCATTAACGTTTCAGTAGTTGAACGAATTTTGTCTGTGATGACATAATTAAAATAAACATGGAAAGTGGCTTTGAATTTGTACTAAGTAAAAAAAGTTTGAGAAATGCATGGAAGCGTTGGCGCCTGAACGCCGCGAGCCGACGCCGACGGCTCGCCGCGCGCGTTTTGGATGCTTGCAGCTTGCAACTAGTACCTACTGATTGTATCGTTAACAATCCTAGTTATTTGGATGCGACACTTCGTAGACCAATCAACAAGGCATTTTCAACGGTAGGTAGGTACGTTTTCCTTCTTCATTATTAATCATGGGGAAAATAGGTCACTGAAATGAAATTAAATGTAAATCCATACTAATATTATAAAAGCGAAAGTGTGTCCGTCTGCCTGTCTTCCTGTCTGTCTGTCTGTTACTTTTTCACGCTTAAACCGCTGAACCGATTGAGATGACATTTGTTCTTCCCTAATCCCGGGGAAGGACATAGGATAGTTTTAAACCCGGAAATCATCCCCTAAGGAGGTTAAAGGGGGGGTGAAAGTTTGTGAAGAGCTACGATATAAACGAGTTCTACTCGGACGGAGTCGCGGGAGGAAGCTAGTAGTATATAAACATTTAAAAAATCCCGATCAATAACCGAGTAGGTATTGTGCATTTTTTAATTCAATTACTATCTGTTAATGGCAGAACCGTGTCGGTACCGAAAATAAACATAATTGGTGTTAATCTTTAAGCACAGATTAGACTTTAAACATCGCATTTATACCGAATGTAGTAACTATATCAATACAAAAACAGCGATCAATATAAACCGTAATCGCTACAAAGATCTTTATTGTTTACCTATCCAGATTGCATCTAGAGCAGAGTAACCGCATCCAGAAGATGATTTCGGGGAGGGCGTTCTACTCCTGTGTAATTCTACTATTATACACGTACCTAATTCTGAGTCTTCCAGTAGCGTTCTTCATTTAACAGAATGACATCCGTCAACTTGAAATTCTGGATTCAGCGATGATTAATTAAGGGACAAATTTTATATGTAAATATCGTGTGGTGTCGGGTTAGAATTTCACCACCCCCTTTCTTCCAGTGGGTGTGTAAAAGTCTTTTAAGGGAGCAGGGTTGAAGTGTGTTGTGGGCGATGGGCTAGCAATTTATCACTGCGATATCATATTTTGTCGATCTTTTATACCCACATTTATGTTAAAAGTGGCACTGGAACATAAGTCTCAGGTGCTCTGTCTACCCCTTTAGGGAATGAACGCGTGAATTTATGTATGTATGTACGTAGAATTACAGGTGATCCTAATTGTGAGTGCATCGGGGATGGAGTGAGCTTAAGGCATCTCGTATTACCGTTAGCGACGGAGCGGCGCCGACCACTAAGTAGGTACTACTAGATAGTCATGCACCGTGATATGATGCTATCTTGCATATAATGTCACATATAATCCGATCCTCGGCAGACGAAAGGCTTCAGGTTACGGCGGAGCAATCAGTGCACGTCCTCTGACTTGACTTGACAATTACGACTCTTGTTTGTTAAGTTAGCGTTCCACTGAAACAGTTCTACTAGTTATACGTAACATCGAAAAAAATTAACTAAATATTTAGTGGCAATTTCTTCAAATTATGGAGAAGTAGAAAATAACTATAGGTCCAGCCTCGCTACTGAACCCACTCAGCGCCAATAACGACACACATGCGTCAGAGCGCTACGGGCGCTTTTCGCTACATATGGACGTTATGCTGCTACGGACTACGGCATAGCGCGTAGCGTGGCTGTGAATGTGTTAAATAGTCCCCTCTAGGGAAAATATAAACATCTTGATGTAGGAACATTTTTAACCGACTTGAAAAAAAGAGGAGGTTCTCAATTCGGTTGTATTTTTTTTTCAATGTTTGTTACCTCAGAACTCCGTCATTAATGAGCCGATTCGTAATTTTTTTTGTTTGTAAGTATATGCTTCCAGGTGGGTCCCATTTTTTTCAAAAATTCAGTTGTATGATGGGATCCATGAGGAATTAAAGGAACTCCTCAATTATATTAGGCACGCGTGTAGTGATTTTGGTATTTTCTATTATAACTCGGACACTCGGACTTTACACCCGGAAATCATAATTTGGTGGAGTGGAATTGATGATGAAGACCACAGATGACTTATGGAATTCCTCAATTAGGTACTTAAAAGTACAAAAGTACGTCACAGATTCTGATAAGATGGCGTTGAAATAGCAACTAATGAAGTGCCAAAGGTAATCCTTGTGGAATCGACGGAAGTCCTCAAATATTATCGGGCCACATACAGCGATTGGGTTTTTTTCTCTAATAATCAACGCATTTGCTCTCGGAAATCAGTTCATGTGGTAAATTGGAAAAGAAATGTGGAAATGTTCTCGTGGCTTGGCGGAGTACTAAATTGAAGTCGGTTAAAACTTTTTTTTTAAAGTAAATTATACTATTTAGGGGACTTTGGAGACCGGGCAAAATACGATAAATTTGACATAACACGGCCCCACTATATGACACATTTATGTCGGTATTCGATTCTTAACCACGATACTCAGCCATCCCTATTTCTCAAAAGCTGTGTATAAGATTGCTCTCCTGAATAATAGATGTTAATTTTACTACTGCACATCTAAATATAACATTATAATGTCGATGATAGTCTGCTTAATCCATAATAACAGAGCTATCAGAATAGCAACGTAGCGAAATATGATGTCCAGTCACTCCAGCAAAGTTAGTACCCAATAAAAGATATCTAAATCGAAGATCAAATATTGATAGAGCCATTTATCAACTATTGGAGGTGTAAAATATAATATGAACGTTACGAAGAAGTAGTAGAGCGATAAAGTATTTGAGACGGACATTGGATTACCTATCCGTGATTGTGCACTTAAATGAAAATATCTTATGGTAAGAGTATATGGTTATACACCTATACACTTAATAAGTGTCGTACAGGTGACGTCAAAGATATACGTATATTTTTCGCCTTATTACAAATAAATAAGGTACAAAAATGTAAACATATCTGTGATGGAGACCGTACCTAAATGAACGGTTATTTTTTTAGCATACCTATTAAGGTGTACATTTTTGGAAGCCGTCTTGTGTGGCTCGCATGTTCCAAAACCATCCTCACTTCAATATTATTATGGGCGGGTGAGGCGTCCATCACAATAACAAGATTCCTCGAACTTCGATATCACGAAATAGGGTTGCGTGATGCAATCTTCACAACGAAACCTGATACTCATATACTATGCAATTTCATTGCAGATTATTGAACCATCTTGGTTTGTTGTTTTCTACTATTTATTTTCGTGTAATTTACATAATAGGCCTTATCAAGCTAAGTTAGTGACAAGGTCAGTTAGCACATAAAATTTTATTCTAAGCAAAAAAACATATGCTTATGACGATATCACGGCCAATGTCACTATAATTATAGCAACCCATATGGAATCGTCTTTAAAACTTTGGGCGCTTAGGTCATATATATACATATCTTCTTACGAACATCCTTAATAACGCCATAACTGCCAACCAATTTAAGGGTTTTTTTTTGTTTGGGCTGTAATCTGGTGGCGCCTCACGTACTAATATTATAAATCCCGGCGCGTGGGTGGACACCATTGTCGGTGTCCGGATAACGATGGCCGCTGTTATCGTGGGAAATTTCTACGTAGCATCGTGATAGCGTTACCTTTGAACTTGTGTATGTGTTATTATCCAACTTTGCCGTAAATTGTTGAGGTAGACAGTTATTTGATGATACGGACAGCATTTTCTATTGTGGTATTCTACACTGATGTACAGGTTGTGAGTTTGTAGCTTTTTAAGTAAAAGGTAATCTCCGGAAATACTCATCTGATTTCTAAAAATCTCTCACAAGTTTATATATACGACCTTTGGACATATTTATTCCACAGCTTATTAAGGCTACATTTTATTCCACGGGTTTGCGTGTGTTTTTTGTAAAACCGCGCTGGAGCCGCGCGAGCAGCTAACAAGCTCCTTCCTGAAGATTGAAACGAGTTTCCCTGAGAAAATCAATGACAACTGACAACTGCGTGTCTATCTGAAAATAATAGTATTTGTCAAAGTGCAGGGTATGTATGTACATTTGAAAATAATAATAATGGGAAAACTCAACCGCTTTCTTTTAGTAAAAAACCCCCACTTTCATATTTTATAACAAGTTTTAAAACTTTTACCCAAAGTCCTAAGTGTTTTCTTAACTAAATAATCCCCGACTGAACTGCAAAAGATAGTTAAAAATATATACGCAGTTCGAAGAAAACACAGTTTTAAAATTACTTTAGAGCAAAATTCTTATAGTGCTAGGCACGTAGGCACCTATAAGAAATGATTTTAGACGTCAATATTAGGTTTCGCAATGACAAGCCTGTGCTAGATGCTAAAATGGCGCGCGTCCCAGTTCCGAAGCCACATAATACTTATACGTGTAGTAATAAACACCAGTTACTACGAGTTGTAAAGTAACAAGTGGCTGACTATCAGCCAGCCGATAAACGTCATCTAATAATTGCATTCCAGACTGGAGAACGAAATAGGCGAAGAAGGAGGACACGACTTGCTTTCTTTGTAAACAACATCGGTGAAATAGGTACGATTAAAGTTCGTGTAGGTGTGTTCACTGGAAATGAAACTGGCGATGAAAGGCGACCGCTTTTGTCACCTGCACTGAATAGATGGACTCATTGTTTTGATTCCCGGGTGCGGTAACGAGAGCTCTCGGTATTCACAATGCTGACCGTTACCCGCTTGATACCAGCCAGTGTAACTCAAAACATCCATTACGCGTAATTGTGTCAATTTCGGGAACAAGACATACAAGGGGTGAGAGGTGACGAGTCGCGATTGTTTATGAATAGCGTGGCTGCGGCGGTGCGCATGCGGCTTGTGTTGTGGTACCGACATGGCGCGGGATCAGAGTCCGTTCTTCGATATTTCCTCTACCGTACAAAACACACTGATTATATTACTTCGCCCTATCTAAGGAATGGACATTCAAAACCCGTCGCTTAATTTAACACTTGGACCGACCGTTTGCCGTTTCCGGCTCTCTTTTATTCGATTCCCCGTATTTACGACTCGGAACGCGATCAATACCGAACGGACCGAAGCTTTGAATTAAGATAACGGTTTTATTAGCTTCTAATTCAATTCGTAGAAATATGCCTTATCTGTTCCACACGATTTTTCCTATTAGAGTCCGGCTTTCTCAATGTTGGTTTGCTGGGTCATTCCCAAGCATTTCATTTTACCATTTTAATTAAAATCTGTAAAAAATATAGCAGATACCTAGAATGAATTCTGAATTCGCCAAATTAATCCCACTTGCCTACTGGGACCATGTTCATCCTATATCGTTAGTTTCGAGTACACTCACACTCCTCCATACAATTAGACGGCAACTCTATTGCTATAGAAATAACGCCACTTCGAAAGCTGTCGCGTAATCCACAACATCATACTGTATACCGCAGGACTTGGAAAGTGTCAATAACGGGGGATGGTAAGGTACTTTGGAACGTTATTATATACAGAGAATCGCCCGGCTACGTTTTCTAGGTGTAAAGAACTCGGAATTCCCGCTGTGGGTTACTCTGAAGCGTCTGGCTGAACTTGCGAATGCCGGCAGGTACCAAGTACTGGGTCAGCCACGAGCGTGCAGCATTCCACGCTACTCGTACTAGACAATACTGAGACAATTAATAGTACTCCTTGACTATTATTGTTTTAACATCCACAATTGTATGCCCCGTTATCTATTCCGTTAGATTAGATATATGAAGCGATAGCGTCTTCCTGGAATATTACTGCGAGTTGGTGCAATTGCGCGCTTGATCAATTACGGAGTAATAGGTATTTATTGGTATATTTCATGATTTCCGCCTACTTGAGCCATTTGCTGTTTAAGGTATAATTTGATTACTTAATTATATGAAAAATATCACTACATTATTGGAGGTTAACGAAATGTCATTTAAACAAGATTATTTTGGACGAGCATATGCTCTCTTTAAAATATTTTTGTTACTAGCTTCCGCCCGCGACTTCGTCTGCGTGGGCTCGGGATAAAAACTATCCTATATTTTAATCCAGGCTATAAACTATCTTCGTGCAAAATTTCATTCAAATCGGTTCAGCCGTTTAAGCGTGATTGGGTAACAAACATCCAAACATCTAAACTTTCGCATTTATAATATTAGTAGGATGTTCGAAATATTTAATTACATACCTATAGGAACAGTCAGAATAAAAAAAAATATCTCGGCGCTCTGGCTTTAATCTGATGCTATGTATAGTTAGACTAAGATTAAGCGGTTTTCCAAGTGCAACTCGTATAGGAATTAATGTAACTGCACGCCAACTAACAACAGTCGGAGGAGATTCAATGTTGAAATGTTTGACTGTGTTAGTAATCAAGACATTTCCGCAGGTAAAATTATCTCCCTGTTCAAAACACTACTACTCGTACTTATATATAACCTACATTCGTCGCCAGTTGCATTCAAAACCGCAGCAACATTGTTCCCAAGAATTAGAATTTCAATTGTTCGCCCCCAGGTTAAATTATAACAATATATTATGTAGTTATCGTCACAAAGCACTAGCAATAGGCGACCGGTGTTGATGCCTATCTGTGTTCGTGATTACCCTCTTCCGCGAGCCGGGTCGGGGGTCGAGGTTTGACACTAGACCTTCGTTTTAACTTTCTACCCGTAATATCCCACGACTTATCAACTTCATCATTTTCATATTTATATGGTACAGACAAACTGCAATAGGAAGGATTGTTTTTAGCCTACTCTCTATTCGACCAAGATTTAGTATGGTATATATATAGCGTGGAACGGAACAATAGTCTTTCCCGCAAGAGGAGGATAGTTAAGCGTTGGTGCATACAATTTTCCAAATGAACCTTGTCTAATATTTCTGATCGTTTCCAAGATAGAGTTCGTCAAACTTTTGTAAAAATTTGCATATTACATCTCTAACGGAGATTAAGGTCAATGCCATCACTGGTAAACAATCTTTTAAGGGATGACAGGAATTACTGTCACCGGAAAATCTAATTTTGCTTGAACCAGTGAAATTATCGAGAAGCAAGCCTGTCATGGTAAACATTAATAGTTATAAAGATGAATTAAGTTGGGGGCTACTATTAAAATGTATTATTATTCCTTTATAACGAAACAAATTATTTAATTAAATATTTTGTTTTGTGTTATTTTTAACGAGGAAGTTACCCCTTTTTAGACGATATGATACAGAGAGAAAGAATATAATGCAAAAATAAACCATCTTCGTCTGTAGCCCCCGACACCGGTCCCGTGGGGGGCTACAGACGAAGATGGTTTATTACAAGCTTTTATTTACTTTCACCTGTCCCGTTGTCTGTCTGTCTGTCTGTAATCAAATCTTGCAAGTTAAATTTGATCCACTTCTCGGTTTCCGATTGAGCTGAAATTTTGCACGAATATGCAAATCGCGTGACAATGCAATATTATGATGAGGTGGAGCTGATCCGATGATGGAGCTGGAAGGTGGCCATAGGAACTCTGTAATAAAACCACATAACCCCATCGGAGCAGAATTGAGCTGGGTCCTCCATTTCGTGACAAAACTTAGTGTGTTATTGTATTTTTATTTGTTCTATTTATTTTTGTTTGTCACGAATACATATTAGAATTTGAATATTTATTTTGAATTAATGACTACGCCAAGGAGATTTCACATTCTCAGATGTCTACCTTTAGTTTTCAAGAACTGAATGTTATCCGATTTTCATTAACACATTAGATTATTTATAAATCTGTTTTCTTCTATTATTCAGATTACCCCATGAATTAAGTTACTTTTTTCAATCATACGAAAACGCGAGTGCAAAAAGAACAAAACTGTTACGTATACAAATGCATGTATTTCGTGCTCGCAATGGTGTCAGTAAAACGTGTGTTTGCGTCCAGAACACGACACGTAGTAACAATTATTATATCACTCGCGAGGACGCCCTGAAAATAAGACGTGATGTCTTGGCCGTCGACAACCCGTACAAACTGGCCATTATGCAATAAAATGATCTGATTAATCAATAGAGTAGAGTGGGCCCACACGCGTACTGCTAACGACACACATCCTCCGCAGCGCAAGCATCCTGGCTTCAGCACCCTGACACACTGTTAACAGTTCAATCTTCTACACATAACCTAACTAATCTATAAATAGAGAGCTTCTCACGCCTATTAATTCATCTTAATCTAACATGTATGTATACATGGATCAGTGTCTGCGAGTATGTTTATTGTTCGAGGCAGCGTAACTGACTCCGAGCTCCGAGAATCGTTGCGTGTAAACAATTATCTGAAGGATCTGCACTAAAGTTGTGAGAGTAAGCATGGTGTAAGCCAATTTGGCGCTGACACCGCGCCTTAATTATAAAGCGACACCGCAATTTCACTTATTAAGTCAAAATTAAATTTGATTACCATGGCATCTGAAAAGCCTCGACACCAATTTGATTGAAATCTCCTCGTATTACTTAATTAATATTTCGATAACAATCACTTTCGAAGCTTATCGCGAGTTTCATTACAAATTTGTCGGGTCTCGTGAAAGGTGAAATCCTTTTTCGGCAGTGAAAAATTTCGCTTCGGCTGATAATATACAATACGCAAAATGTACAACACACGCAAAATGTGCAAACAGTTAAATGTACATACGCAAAATCTCCATCATGAAAACGTACAGTGCACGAAATGTACGTACGCAAAATGTACTTACGCTGAAAGCACATAACGCAAAATGTGTATTTTTCTATACACATTTCGCGAATTGTTCAATGCAAAATGCACAAAACGCAAAATGTGATAAAAGCAAAATGCTCAATCGCCAAACGTCCAAAACGTAAAATGTACAAGTACGAGATACCTCTCAGATAGACACACAGAGACAAAAGTGTTGCCAATCAATAACTACAAGGGACAAATTTCGTTTGCCAGACTCTACAAAGTATGTACTTTGCGTACCTATTGTTATTTTTCCGTTTTGTCCAATTTGCGTGTTGATCATTCTAACTTTGTACATTTTGCCACTATCACGTGGGTACATTTGGCATATTGTACAATCTGCATACTGTACATTTTGCGTATGTACATTTAACTGCTTGCACATTTTGCGTATTGTATATTATCAGCCGAAGTGAAAAATCTTGCCGGACTTCGTTATTTAACGATACAAATCTGAAAATAACACTAAGATCTATGTAGATAAAGGCGCCTCGTTAAAATAACTTTAAATTGGTGTTTTGTTTAAGAAATATAAATCATTTTGGAAGAAACCACTATTAAGAAAGTGGATATACGCTATGAAGACGTTTTATTATTAGGTACCTGCCTGCCTCCTGTAACAGCGAGTTAGCAACAATATTGACTAGCAAACACTACAAGCAACGTGAGAATGCTAACCAAATGCTAACTATGTTTACAAAATGTGTCACGTATGCCTCTCAAGCCATATTTTATATCGTCGTAAATTTACAAACTTAGCAAATCTCAATTCTAAAGGAATCAGTCTTATGCGCATTTATGGATACACAACAGAATTTGGTTTTCCTCTTAGGAACCGCGTGCCAACTTTCGCCTCATAAACATTGTGTAATTACTAATTGTGTGTACCGTATTTATATCTAGGTGTTAGTTCATTATCAATTGTGCAAGTGTCTGAGTCAGAGAAGTGCACCTTACTTCATTCAACATATTATAAGTAAGAGGTATATGTAAAGGATGATCGATGAAACAAATTTTAACGCGATGCATTACAATTATACTAATATAATAGAATTACCGCATGGTCTTATGAGTATATTTATCCGCTATTTCATTATTTAAATTAGAAAACATCAACGCAGCCGAAAGCAGTGTAAACATAAAAATAAACAAATGCACCTGTGCAGGTATTTCAGCCGCGGTTCCACGGTCATCCAAGGTGACGTCACTAGCACCGCAAAACTGTATCACTAGTTCATAATCAAACCTCTCCAAAGTCAGATTGTTTGAGTAATTAATTCGTATTATCGTGTACTCCCGCGCATGCCGGCTTCGAGCTTCGTTCGACAAGCGCTCCTCGTAGCGGGCAATCAAAGACTGAACGTTTGGTTGGGCCGGACCAGTTATTATGCGCCCACCGAGGCGTCAATATACACTAACACGTGGGTATCGCTGATATCACAACGACGCACACGCAGCGGCTTATCGCTGCATCGCCGGTAAAAGCTCATGATTCATCACAATTAGATTTCGCGTCGTGACATCATCAAGGTATGCAGCTAATGCAGCTAATGTCAATATCTAGGATGCGACCTAGAGCTGTCAGGTCAGAAGGTGAGCTTTCCTTGGTCCAAAAAGCTCAATTGCCATATTTTATTTGTGTCAGATTAGGTGATATAATATACTATCAAAACAAAATAGGCACAAGTCTTAAATTTTTCTATTTTATTGTTAATTTTGGACATATAATAATTGATAAGTGGCTAATTAATGATGCCCCGCATCCTTCATAATCCAACCTCTTTCATGCTGGTGTTTAAGACGAATAAATAAATTGATGATGCCCCGCATCCTTCATAATCCAACCTCTTTCATGCTGGTGTTTAAGACAAATAAATAAATTAATGATGCCCCGCATCCTTCATAATCCAACCTCTTTCATGCTGGTGTTTAAGACTAATAAATAAATTAATGATGCCCCGCATCCTTCATAATCCAACCTCTTTCATGCTGGTGTTTAAGACTAATAAATAAATTAATGATGCCCCGCATCCTTCATAATCCAACCTCTTTCATGCTGGTGTTTAAGACTAATAAATAAATTAATGATGCCCCGCATCATTCATAATTCAACCTCTTTCATGCTGGTGTTTAAGACTAATAAATTAATTAATGATGCCCCGCATCCTTCATAATCCAACCTCTTTCATGCTGG
This sequence comes from Epinotia bilunana, assembly GCA_947049275.1. NCBI lineage: Eukaryota > Metazoa > Arthropoda > Insecta > Lepidoptera > Tortricidae > Epinotia > Epinotia bilunana. The sequence continues at coordinate 23,240,250 of OX346259.1, read as the reverse complement.
TGTTTAAGACTAATAAATAAATTAATTATGCCCCGCATCCTTCATAATTCAACCTCTTTCATGCTGGTGTTTAAGACTAATAAATTAATTAATGATGCCCCGCATCCTTCATAATCCAACCTCTTTCATGCTGGTGTTTAAGACTAATAAATACATATTACTGTTTATGTTATGATTTTCGGGTGCGATCGATATAAAAACTTTTGATATATTTTCACTGGATATAACTATAACTATTAAAGGATAAAATGCAATTTTGATATAACAACATTTGGTATATTCTCATGTAATATATTTATTTATTTATTAAGTACAACCACATCATATATATTACATTTCACTTAAAGCTAGTATATTAGGAGGTATTTATTTCTGATATATACAACAATTACGGAAGTACATAATATTGGCTACGCATGTTGCAGTGAGATCAATAAAAGTTATAATAGCTTATATAATACAAAATATGAACTAAACAGCTTAACTAATAGTAACAGAATTTATATGTAAATATCTGTATAATTAATAACAGTTACATAATTATTTTGCTTTTGGCAATAATGCCGATTTAAACTTAGGTAGGCGGTCGTGGAAGATGTCGATGGATTTATTATGGCTGATAAAGTCGTTAAAACTCGATTAAATTCTTACCATGGGAGACTACAATCCAAGGTTTGTCCTGGTGATCGGTGTAGCGAAAGGTTTTGGTATAGGGCGCCGAGGGTAATTATCAACAGATATAATGAACTTGTCATATTACAACTATTAATCTAACAGTCATATCATAACGTATAACATACATGGGATATAACTTTTTGCGATATAAAACTCAGTTGGTATAATGTACTATTGGCATAATCCGGAATACTTACTACTATTATTTCTTACCTATTTTACTCTAAGGCAGATTGGTGTAGGTTCGACGACGAGTAACCATAACCACTGACACACAACAGTATAATAGCCACTGATAATTGTAAAAATTAAATTTTTTGTAGGTTAGGTTAGGGTTAGCTTGTGTCCCTTAGAGCGGAAAAAGGCACCCCGCGAAGCAGGGTGACGTCGACACGCTGGCGGTTAGGATAGGTTTAGGTTAGGTTAAAATAATTAACGTGTTTATGAAAATAAAAAAATCTTACAAAACATTATACCACTAATACTTATATCCAACATACATTATATACATTAAACGTTATATCAAAAATGTATTACTTATACTATTTGAACATTATACGCCATGAAATTATTGTTGGTATACCTAAAGTTTATTATGTCCCTTGAGTTATTATATCCAATGAATTTATATTAAATGTTGTTATATCCAGTGAACATACATCAAAAGTTGTTATACCAATCATTACACACCCATGATTTTGACGTAACAACCAGTTCCTTTGAGTAGTATAGTTTGAGTTTGTAGCCGAGGTAAAAAAGGAAAATAAATACCCTACTTTGGATTTTTTCTGTATCGTCATTTTTTGTTTCTGGCAAACAGTAAAACACAATTAAGAAAATAAGTTAAAAGAATATTTATTATGTTTCACGCAGTAGCCTATTTAGCCTTTAACTGATTTGATAATTTTGCATTATAGGCCTCGTTTTAAAAAGTAACTCGAGAGACAACACCATGGCAACGACCCACAAGACAAAGTTGATTGACCCAGTTCTATCTTCTTAAGGGGATGCCTTGATTTAAGTCGAACACGCCCCCTAGACAGAGATACGCTTATGCCTTCCGCGCACGAGAAAAAGAAATGTAGGTAACACTCTTCGGGAATGGTTTTTTTGAACAAATATATAAAGTGAGATTTTAGATGAGATAAAATACTATAGTATTAGTAAACTTGATAGTGTCATAATAGTACATTACGTACCTAGGGCGGTGAATTCGTGAATGGCCCAGATCGCAGGTGTTTGTGGCCCGAACCGAAGGTGAGGGCCATAAATATGCGATCTGGGGCTTTACGAATTACCGCCCGTGGTAAGTACACAATTTTACGTCTTCATCTGGCCACAATGCGAGTTTTACCGTACGCGCAGCGTTCAGTAAAACTCGCGTTATGGCCAAGTGTGACGTAAAATAATGTATCGTTTGAGTAGGCTGAGTAAAAAAAGGAAAATACAGACACAACTTTGGAATTTTTTTTCTATCGAAGAAATTTTAAGCAATCATGGGTCGATCAAATCAGATAAACAATCATATAGTCAAGAAAAAATCAGACCTTAATGTTTCTTAATCTAGTCAGAACGGCGATTCAAAGCACGCGATAATTTCCAATGCACCGCCTTAAACTACTGCAACTGCTTATCCACTACAAACACTTGTACCTGACTCTTGTTGCTTGCTCGTGTGGTTTGAATCAAAAGTTAAAATCCAAATATTTGTATTTCCTGTCTACATAGTTTTGAAGAAAACCGCTTACTTAGAACCGTGGTTTACCTTTACGCACTTCCGAAGATTTGTTCATCACAAAGTTGTTTGTGTTCATCCTTAAGGCGACTGTTGCCCCCAAAATGTTGTCTTGCTCGGTCACTAATGTTAGTTACGATGATGTGCGGTGCTCTTCAGGGGCTCCCAGCTCCCAATGACCTTCGATCTGTAACGGTCGGTTTTTTGTGTATTTTATGGTTTATCGTATTAACAACAACGAGGTATACCGAAATAGTATCCCATATTCACATACTCACAGTTTTCGGGATATATGGCACCAAACTTTGGCAATCTCAGGCCGACAAACCAAAAAACTGGTTTTTCGGCCTGAGATTGCCAAAGTTTGGTGCCATATATCCCGAAAACTGTGAGTGACGTAACTTTTGTGAAAATATGTTGAAAATAAAAATCTCTCGTGGGTTGTTAGATACGTCAATTAGGAACATTTTTATGTAAATTTCATATATAAAAGTGCAAAAACAACATACTAATACCGAAAACAGAGTGAATGACCATGTTTGAATAAATAATAAAAAAAAAATGTATTATTTTCAAAAAAACTCGTGCAAATGTAGATAAAGGATTGAAGAACCGATAAGTGTTCGTGACATAAATATATCAATAATTTTGACGGAGGAATATCGACTGAAAACTCGCCAAAACTAGCCAAAAAGCGCGTTCAGCCGCAGACGTGACAATACTAACTGTAGTTTTTAGCAAATTTTAAGTTGAAGATAGCCTCGATACAAGATTTATTTGACAAAAGATTTAATGTACTACAAGAAAATCAAAAGTTCAGAGTAATGAAATGTCTAATGATAACATTTTCTTTCTTTTTATATAGAAAACTCCTATGAGAATCAGACATTAAAATATAATGAAAACGACACACACATGTCGAGCGATTTTCGACCTTAAATACGTGCTTGACCCATTTTCATTATATCATAATTTGTTCTTTCTTTCAGATTTATTCACCAGCTTATTCAAAGACCCTTATTAGCGTTTCCAAAACGATCATCTGGCGTAGCTTCGCCCCTTAACTTCTTAAATCCTCTTTGCAAGTTCAAGGAGACGGCCACGTGCTTATGATACTCCTTAGAATTGCACGCGTATAATATACATTTACCAGCAACCACATATTTATCCACAACAACTTTATCATTTACATTAAAGGAAAAATTGACAAATCCTGGCGTCAAAGGCGTTGTAGGAAGGAACTGATTGAAAGATTAGTGGCTGAGACAGATTGTTCCGATAGCTCAGTTGGTTACTAGCGACGGGCCATGAATGCTGGTGGTCGCCGGTTCGCATCCGGCTCGGAGCGTTAAATTTTTAATTTTTTCCTCTAATTTAAATTTATAATTTCGTCAGCAGCGTTACTGCTTAATACAAAATTAACTTTATTATTGTTATCGTTCGTCACCATAAATGGTGTCTGACTAAAATCTGAAAATGTGTTACGTCAACACATCACCAGAGGACATTATTTGATATCTCGTTCAACATAAGTACCCACTAAAAAGGTCAAGAATGACACACTGGACATGTTTTATCACCGAAAGGCGCTTACTTATACCCGTAAAGTACATCCAATCGTGATTCGAAAGCCCAGGAGCTGTAAGTATTATACACACAATATATTCTGTATCCACTCTTCACAGAGCTAACATTTTTAAAATTTGAATTAAACTTAGTGGATTGGCTAAGTTGAATTAGAAATTTAAAAATGGTAGCTTACATTGCTTAAAAATAAGAAACAGCCTTTCATAATCGGCAAGAACGTTTGTACATGAAAAAAAATACTGCGCGTTGGGTACCAAAAATGCTGACACCGCTTGACAAGGAACGGCGACGTAAAGATTGCAAATAATTTTTGGATCTAGCTGGGGGGGATCTGGACGATATTTGCAACCGAATCGTAACCGTAGATGAAACGTGGGTCCACCAATATGATTCAGAATCAAAACAAGATGCAATGGTTGAAAAAGGGCGTGAGGGCATCAAAGGAATTTAAAGTGGAAAAGTCAGCTTCGAAACTTATGGCGACCGTGTTTTGGGATAGTGAAGGATATAGTTGACAAAATTTTAAGGCTGCACGAAGTTGACAGCTCTATTTGCCGGTGTCCCCTTATTTCACAGACAAACGTTTCACCGAATGCATGGTTTCGCCGAATTTTCGTTTCATCGAAGTTCTGTTACTCAGAAACCGTTAACTTTTTAGGCACGGCTAAAAGGTCGGTAGGTTAGGTTAGGTTTGTTTTATATTGTAACATTGCTGATTCTGAAAAAAAGCTTTTCGATGAAATGAAAATTCTGCGAAACATACGTTCGATGGAACAATCGTCGATAAAACATGGTACAACCCTATTTGCCAGAAGCGGTATGTATGTATGTAAGCACTTTATTGTACACAATAGCAGGTTAAACAATATACATGTCACACAATAGATCAAAGAAGCGGTATTCCTTCGTTTGCCCGAATTTCATTTGCCATCATATTCACAGGCCATAATTTTGCTTACCATAATTTCATGTGCCATAACTGTTATTTACCATAATATATTCATAAGTAAGCCAGAATTGTTATTTTCCATTATATCATATGCCATAATATTATTTGCCAGAAACTTTATAATTACAATCCATAATATTCATATGCAATAAAATAATTGACCGTATGGTAAATGATTTTATTGTTGCTTTCAAAAGCCATATTATATGTAAAATAACAAATTAGGCTTCGTTCACACGGCATGGTTCTGCACGTTTTTTTGCAGTATACATCTTAACGTATACATAGTGGCATATACAAAATGTTGTTTATACGTTTAAACGAATACTCACTGGACTTGTCAAGCAAACAAAATGAACGTGCAGAAAACGTGCAGAACAATGCCGAGTGAACCCAGCCTTACTTTGTGAAATTGGTGATATTATGAAAAATAGCTATCAAAACCCGAATCAGCGCACCCCACTTCCACGTGGTCTTATCTGTCCTACCCCTAGAGTGTATAATAAAAGCCCGCGAAGACAGAAGCTCGCGAAGGAGGGCCTGAGTTAAACAGCGACCTCCCGAGCGGAGCGTAGGAGCGTATGGTAGCATTGGTAACAGTGTTCCAATCGGTTGAAGTATAGGAAAGGGGGGGCCGATTTTTGGAGATCCTTTTCCTATCGTAAAAATAAGCATGTGTTCTTTAAACTTTTTCTCTCAGATTTATCGAGATATTTGGGTTCAAAGGACAGTCCGACTCGGATGGCGGATAGGTTTAAGAAGACGTCTTCGTGGTTATATTTTTTTATAAAAGAGCGGAATAAAACTTCTTTAAAGAAAAGTTTTTCAAGTTAAAGATGCTTATTTTGACGTGTTCTCTACGTAACAATCATTCTAAATCGGTGTTATATACATATAAGCGCCAGATCCGAACATTCGTAATATTTGAACGGCTCGCAGAAATGTAGTTTCTGTCAAGTAAAATTATTGCATATAAAATTATGGCAAATAAAGTTTATGGCATATGAATTCGGGCATACCTACAACATTATGGAAAATAATAATATGTCAAATGAATATTATGGAAAATGAAACGTTATGGAGTATAAAATTCGGGCGAATAAAATTCGGGCAAATGAAATTCGGGCAAACGATAGATAACCGCCAGAAGTAAGTGACTGGCTAGAGGACAAAATGTATTCAACACCATGTCGCCAGCGACGTCACGGGACATTTGTCCCTAGTAAGATATATTTCATGGTCCCCTCGTTTCGATTACTTGATTAAGTTTAGTCTGTGCTCTCTGTGATGTTAAGTAATATTTATTGTCATTGTAAGGTCAATTCAACGTTAACAGATATTATGGTTGATGATCATAGTTCAATTTCAGGAATAAAGAGGGATTAAATATCACTCATTAATTGAATAAGTGTTAGTTTCCGTTATTTCCGTTAGTCATATTCCAATCGAATGCAAATGTTGCAGTATTCATTCGGTAAATATTTGAGATATCACTTAGGCGTCACACGCATTGCATTTCAGACTTTCTCGCATCGCATGCACCGTTTAATCGCAGTGCTGTACTTAGATGTCTCTTATCAAACTGGGTCGAGCCTTGCATGGCAAACTGTTGCGATAGCTCCTTCTATACCACCTTCAACGGCGCGGTGGTACAGTCAGAATCATATATTTTGTAGCATCCAAAGCACCAAATACTTCGTCACACATCGTTATTCCCATAGATATAAAGATGTGTTACGAACTATTTGGCGCTTTGGATGTTACACACTATATGACGTTGACTGTACATGCAACTATGTATAAGTACATAAACTTAAAGTCACGCTTATTCCCGATAGGGGTGGGCAGAGGATTTAATTTACATTGCTTCTTCGAGCAACTGAAGGGAAGGTTTAAAGATGGCTCAAATGTGATATTGGAGTGATGATTTATTAGCAATAGCATCTGCGTATTTGGCGATGCGAGGTTAGCCCATAAGGTTACACAATATGATGTGCGAAATAAAGATTATGAATTCAGCTAATGTTCATTTTATTTTTACATACCAAAAAATACTCACTCCATCATTTTTAACACATTTAATATAAATAAATAAATATCAGTGGACAATCTTACACAAATCGACCTAGTCCCAAACTAAGCAAAGCTTGTACTATATAAATAAATACTTAAATACATAGAAACATCCATGACTCAGGAAAAAATATTCGTGTTCATCACACAAATAAATGCCCTTACCGGGATTCGAACCCAGGAGGCAGGGTCACTACCAACTAGGCTAAAGCGGTCGTCAAATATAAGCTGCACATGGTTTTAATTATATTAGACGAGCGCTTTATATTATATTTCGGAGCTATATTGAGTTGTACAGGGATGAGTGACAGCTGACACTATAGAGTATAGAGTAGAAAACTACAGAGACCTAAGTTTATGGTATTTCAATATGGGGTTTACACAGGAAATTCAATAAGATTGCTAAGCTATCTTGGGAAACTCACTGGAAGATGGGGTGGTGTTATTTTAACCCGGCAACACACAGGGAATTTTCGTATAGGTACATACAATACGTACCTGTGTACTTTCACGCCTTAATTCCCGAAAGGGATAGGCAGAGCACATGAAACTTATGGTCCAGTGCCACTATTAGTTTCAGTGCCATAATTGTGGTTATAAATAAAAGATGGTTAAAATGTTATATCCCAGTGATAGGTAAGCTAGCCCATCGCCCACAACACACTTCAACCCTGTCCCCTTAGTCGACTCTGACGGTTACAACACCCACAGGAAGAAAGGGGGTGGTGCTATTCTAACCCGACAACACAAGGGGAAGTTTTGTATTTCCAAAAATAACTCCAATATTGACAATAAGCATTCATTGTTAGGATAGTTAAATAAAGTTTTAGTATATTATTTCTGCTTACAATAGTTGCAGAACTTTAAACAGACCAAATATAACATTAGTTCCGCGTTGACCTGTGCATAACAATGAAATGTTTTGTAAATGGACCTTTTGGATTATTATAACAAATACAAATGAGTCAAAAGATTCCTGATCGGCCGCTGACTCTATATTCATTATTGGTCAATTCTTCATTACGGAAGGTCTTGTACCAGAAAGCTTTTTACTGTGGTTAAAATAGTACCACCCCCTTTCTCCCCTCCCGAGGGTGTCGTAAGTCGACTACGGGATGGTCCAGCCTAGCAACTTGACACTGGAATGTTACATTTTCGCCGTATTTAAAGGTACAATTCGCTACTTGAAAAATTCTTTCACGGTCCCATTCGAACCAGTTTTCTGAGTGGATCAAATGCTTGTAAAAAAAACCGGCCAAGTGCGTGTCGGGCCACGCGCAGTGTAGGGTTCCGTAGTTGCCTGTCTGTCTTAGTTACATCGACGTGCGGTGCGGTTGCGTCGACCGAATTTGTACGAAAATTGGCCTTTTCAATTACACATTAAGTTGGTCGACTATTACTCGGTAACTACTTATGCCTACTTATTCGTGATAGTTTCCCTTTTAAATTCATTATATGTACTACTACCAGGAATTTTTTCACATCCCCAGTAGAAGCCATTTAGCCGGCAGGGGGGGACACATGAACTAAAATTAGGGCTTTAAAGCCCAATATCTCGCAAAAGGATTACAGATTTGAAAAATGGTTTTAGAAAACCCATAATATTTTTGAACGTGCTATCCAACGATACCCCATACCATGGGTTTGGCGAGAAATAAAAAATTACACCCCCACTTTAGGTGTAGAGGAGGTACCCCAAAAAAAAACTTTTCCAAATTGTATTGTACTGTTTTGTCGGCGTGATTGGTTTATATACCCACGCCGAATTGCAGTTTTCTAGTTGTAAGGGTTAGTGAGCTAAGCCGAAGACGGACAGACAGACGGACGGACATGGCGAAACCTCGTTGACTACGGAACCCCAAAAAGAGGGCCAAAGGTGAACTCTCGCTGGCGGTGGCTGGAACTTCATACAAATAATTGACATAGTATGGTGACGTCGCAGCATTATCTTCGTACTAACCGTTGTATGGCGTCGTGAAATACCTACTGCGAAGGACATAGTTGTAATACAATTATTATTTTATTAAAGTGTTTGCTCTCAGTCGATAAACAATTGTACCGAAGAAGAAATTTTATGTGCAGTCGCCATCAGATATATCGGAGCGGCCAAAGTGCTCACGAATATCTGAACACGTCTCTATTGTCGATATTTCTGACCACTTTGGCCGCTCTGATATATCTGATGGCGACTACACCTACCGACCAAATCAAACCCTTTATTTTTACTGCGATACTGCGCGGATAGTCAGGAGGTTCCTGTCTCTGACGCCCTGACCACCGGCAGCTTAGGCCCCGCCTCGCTGCCGGCGGTACCCTAGGTTAGGTTTTTATAATGATTTTATGTTTTGTATATAGTTTTTATATTTTACTTTTTATATAATTATTGTAAAAACCTAGCCTAAGATTAAAATTGAGTTAAGAGAATAATTGAATAATATGTATAAACTTTATAAAATTTACATGATAATAATATGCAATTATGATTATTAAGAGTCCGCAGTAAGCTCGATTCTCCATACAAACGTAGTTACGCTCTGATTTAAAAACTGCGTGTTGGATTGTAACCAAACTTTGCATATACAATGACATGAGGTATATCTATGTCTGTAATTAGTTTATGTAGCTTCAGATACCATAGTAAAAGAAATATAGCGAATTTAAGTTTTTCATACAAAACTTGTTTGCTGTATTTCGTTTGTTTTATAAACTGGAACCATATAAACTAATTACAGACATAGATATACCTCGCACACGTACACAATCCAACACGTAGTTTTAAAATGAGAGCGTAACTACGTTTGCATGGGAAGGTGAAATTCGGCCGAGCTTACTGCGGACTCTTAATATGTGACATGTAATATTTATATAATATTATGAATAAATGAGTATGAGTATTAGCCGTCGTCCTACTGTTTCTTAGCCGAAAGTTGTTAGGATAAGTAAGTTGTATTTAATAATTCATAATGTATTCTGATGCACTCCGACTTGTCATATGGGGCAATGAACGAATAGTGCTAGGCGTATGGTAAATAAACGCGAAGAATTATTGATTCATTTTACGCATTTTTACCCCCAACGCCGCGTTAGCTACCTACATCTACAGTACTTACATAAATGTGATAGAAGCGGCACTGAAATTGAATTTAATAAGCTCTATTACCAAACCGCGATTATATTGTAGAATGAGATATTGGAATAAGAGCTGTCAGTACACATATACTTTGACGTATTTATATGGCATACAATCACGGTTTGATAATAGTAGAACAGTCAACGTTAAAAGTAGGTAAGTGATCAATATCAATATTTCAAAACATGTTATATATAGCGCGACACCCCATATATAATAAATTACACCAGTATTATATCATAACCGTACCTTTAATTAGTCAAAAGAAAATGATCATAAATAACACCGGGACACAGAAACGAAATGACAAATCAATATGTCAAACGAAATAATAATATGTACCTACACGATGTCATAATTATCTCTGTACTGGAAACTTCAAATAATTACACGTTTTATCTATTTGTCAAGTGACGAACAAATAAAAGACAATCATTCATGAAAGATTTATTTAAAATATTTCCGAAAACTCAAACCGAAGTATTAGGAACTTATTTCAACCCTTGACGGACACGGAGAGGTGTTATAGTTGCTTCGCGTGTTTGTCTGACGAATATAACTGAGATTGCCGTACATCTGACTTGTATTCCGAGGTGACCTCGAGGTCATGCAGTCTCAAAAACCCGTATTTTATAGATAATCAGTATAATTTAACACACTCAATAACGACTTTACGAGTAACTGTTTGAATGCCATGTCACCTTCATGTCAATTTTACTTCTGATAAACTACAATAGTCAGTAACATCTGACTTAATTTATTGTATGTATTATTTTGGGACCCTATTTCATCAGTTTCTTTTGCTGTTGACTGTACCCCTTCTCGGATCAATTTTTGCATTAGAAACTCAGTTCATAGACCCGTTATGCATCAGCGGATTTTAATTGGTCGATGAGCTAATTGTTGGTCAGGTGAAACAAGGACTATTTACTCATTAGCTGCATACCACAAAAAATAGTTCAACCACAACTATTGATTCATAGTAATTGTTACTGATTTGTTTTCCTCTCGGTATAGGCCTATTCATAATTCCTGTCATTAAAATACTGTTTTAATTAACAAGGTAAACCGCGATACCGGCCTCCTCTAAATATAATGACACAATTTTGTCCTTAGTTACCTACTTTCAGCCGTTAAAGCAAGAACTATTCCGGATAATCGGTAGTTATATTTAAAAAATGGCAAAATTAAACATAGGTACAGTCAAGTGCAAAAATATGTATCGATAACATCCTCTCATAAATAAGTACCAAAACCTTAATCCGTTGACATGAGAGTTAAGGGACATATTTATGAGTAAGTTGTATGCACCTATATTTTTACACTGGACTGTACATCACAAGTATATACAGGTAGAACATACATAGATTAAATATAGGGAACGTCAAAGCCTACGGATGGCCTCCGCCTCCTTAGATCGAGTAAAACGTGCAATTATATCGTTACGCGAACGTCTACTTTGTCATCACAGGCGCTATAATAGCTTATGATTGCAATAAATAAGAGATAAATTGACTTTGAATGCACAAACGTTCAACGCATTTGTGTATCAAGTACCAATCGCGGCGCGTATAGATAACATCAAAGGCGGCCGTAGTGATAAATGACAATTACGTCGTCCTTTAACTGCAATAAATACTCCATTGAGACACTATGATATTATTTCTCGCCTGCTTATAATCGTTAAGAGCTATTGTCAGAAACTTGTAGGGCTATTTGAATTGAATGCCTCTACAATTCTGAGACGTTATCGGCTGGATCGATCTGATGATAACATTGGCTAAAGAGCAAATCATGTGTTCTATGGCAACGGCGCCAATACCTAAGTCTTTACTCCATTGGAGGTTATTTTGTGTTCATAGAACTCGATCCCAATAGTTAGTACTAACCGCAACGCAAATATAACTTCCTGAAAAAATACCTACGACGATTAAGCCTCCAGGAAAAGAAACGCAAAAACCAGGCATGACTCGGTGGACCGCGACATGTTCGAAAAAAAATGGAGTTCTGACCGGACAACAATGCTTAATCACTTATACTACATCAATACATAAGACGACACACCATCTTTGGTAATATACACGCTGAGTTTGCTTTGGCCGGAGCGAGTATGCGTCATCCGAAGACGCGGGAAGTGTACCTTGCGGAGCAAAACACTTGATGCGGTGCCGCCCACGACGGACGCCTCCAGCGAGACGAATATGCGCTTGAGCACGAGGCCCATTGCTTCGACACATCGGAAATCTTTATGATATTATAGTCAGTGAGCTTTCGCAGCTAAAAGATAAGGAGTAACAAAATCCTTTATCTCTAACCTAGTTTTCACTATTTCTTGAGGTAGGTAAACAAAACTAGATGGATTAATTTCAACATACCAAGTGCAATGTGGCATCATTCTCTCTTACTTAGTACTTTAACTATCGCCACAATACGTTAAGCTATTGATAATACTTACACTAGGCACCTATTTTTGTTAACAGCATAACTAATTAGTTACACATTACATATATACATTACTAAAAACTTGTTCTGAATTAGTATTAAACTCAGACCAACTAATAATATAAAAAAACCGTTCCTAAATTAACAGTAGAGCTACTCGTACAATAGGTACAGTAATCTCTCGCAACAACTACTACTATCCACCTTTGTCATGCGCCTAAATCCTACTAATCCTACTAATATTATAAATGCGAAAGTTTAGATGTTTGGATGTTTAGATGTTTGGATGTTTGGATGTTTGTTACTCAATCACGCTTAAACGGCTGAACCGATTTGAATGAAATTTTGCACGAAGATAGTTTATAGCCTGGATTAAAATATAGGATAGTTTTTATCCCGGGTCCACGCGGACGAAGTCGCGGGCGGAAGCTAGTATTATAAATGCGAAAGTTTAGATGTTTGGATGTTTGTTACTCAATCACGCTTAAACGGCTGAACCGATTTGAATGAAATTTTGCTCGAAGATAGTTTATAGCCTGGATTAAAATATAGGATAGTTTTTATCCCGGGTCCACGCGGACGTAGTCGCGGGCGGAAGCTAGTATTATAAATGCGAAAGTTTAGATGTTTGGATGTTTGTTACTCAATCACGCTTAAACGGCTGAACCGATTTGAATGAAATTTTGCACGAAGATAGTTTATAGCCTGGATTAAAATATAGGATAGTTTTTATCCCGGGTCCACGCGGACGAAGTCGCGGGCGGAAGCTAGTCCTAGATATAACAAAGCATTGCATTGTACTTACTTATATAAAATAATTGAACACCTAAAGTAACAATAACAACTTACAGCAATTATACATTTATAAATATTAGGTCGTCAAATAGTAATTTTGTGACTGCGTAGTGCGTAATGTAGCAGGAGGTACTATTAATATCTTGCACTCCTCCGGTGCCACAGGGTGTTTAACGTCTAAACGATTTGATGTCTTCACAAGAAAATAAAAACCGGCCAAGTGCGAGTCGGACTCGCGCACGGAGAGTTCCGTACTATTATTTATAAAAACGGCAAAAAAACACGTTTGTTGTATGGGAGCCCCCCTTAGATATTTATTTTATTTTGTTTTTAGTATTTATCGTTATAGCGGCAACATAAATACATCATCTGTGAAGATTTCAATTGTCGCGGTTCTCGAAATACAGCCTGGTGACAGACAGACGGACGGACAGCGAAGTCTTGGTATAGGGTCCCGTTTTTACCCTTTGGGTATAGAACCCTAAAAACAATTCTTACTGCTTATTGCTTAGTTCCCTGCGCGCCCAATCAAATGTTACAACTATAGCTTATGCAATATCATTTCGTAAACACGACCCAATTCACTCTGTGCAGAAGGTAGACGTTGATTAACCGACCTGATTTTATAAAATATAAAATTATTTATCGTCGCTTTCGATTAGTCTGTTTAGCATAAACTTCAACATAACGATACAATGACGAGACGCGTTATTATGAATCGTTATTTTATTGTTTGTCAATAGTACGGTTTTAGAGAATGATTTTAGCTATTGAAACCGTGCCAAGTTGCTTTGTTGCCCTTGCCATCACCTGCCTGACTGATGAACGTAATCGCATTTCATGGGAAATAGTGGGTGATTTGATTACTAAAACTGATTTAGTCACAAGTATGAATCATTGAAACGAGCGTTACCCGATTAAACCTTGCCGAGTGCCATCATCATCGCAAGAAATATTAGTAACGGTGTCTGTAGCAGAGATTTAGCCATTTAAACTCACAACAACAGTTCTGGGAAGTGTTTCTGTTGATTTCTTAAGGCAACCAGAGACTGACACATGAAATATTAGTTGCCCAAAAGGCAAAAAGCCAATCATTGTCACGTTCATCTCATTCATCTTATTCCAAGACAATGGTGATTGTAAACACTGGGTATCAATGACTAAGACTGTGTTTCACCCTAGATTACATTTAACTAAGAACTACTGCTATACGTAATATAAACAAGGTTTTATTTAACCTGTGACATGTAAGCAGGTTAAAAGTATCCGGTTTTATCGACGCCACGCCAATTAGATGCAGTTCAAAACGAACACGAAATATCGAGTTTTATTATTTGATTAAGATCTTGGGTCAAAAATACTAAACTATGTTCGAGTTTTCACTAACCTGAGTGGCTTACTTAACTCACATGATGGGAGCGCAAAACCATTATCATTGAGCCTCTTAATGCAATAAGGTAACAGACTTATGCAGTAGCTTCCTCTGGTATAGCGTCGATTGTAGATTGATTTCGAACCAATGCGTTTAATAATTGTTTAATATTCAAGACGTCTATTTAATTAAATTTCTCTCCATAGACTGGGAAACGAGGGCACTTTCCCGCCCGATAGATTATAATTAACGTGTGCATTTACTACTACATAAACGATACTACATTATTTATAGGAACAGCCAGCAGCATAAGTAACTACGAGGTAGATGTGCTCAAAATGATCTTAACAAGCGTATTTCCTTAGAATTAAGGCGTGAAGATAATTTTGACATCTTTTTACGCATTGTTGCTGCTGACAGTACTCTTGATTATATCAATCATTTATTCATGTCGTTGAAGTACAGTAAAATATAACCAATACGGGTAGTATAGACTCAAAATTTATAATATCTCCAAAATAAAGAAAGCAAAAAAATATGCCTAGTGATGAACATCCCATTCAGATATCTCAAAGAATTATTTTAGTTGAAAAAAAATTGAAATTAATTGAAAAAAGAAAGACGCAAACTAGATTAAAACAACCGTTTTAATATTGCTTGTTAGAGAGAAACCGCTCATATGAATCGTTTCATACGAAGGTGCTTTTGCGGAAAAGGGACAGAAGAAAAAATAACATTATTGGTTATTTTATTTGGTGTTAGCCGTATTAGCTTAAGCCTAGTCAAAAAGTCTCACAGGAGTCGTCCCTGGCGTACCTACCACGGTGCGGTTAATATCCGGGCCGGTCCAATAATTGGCGTCCACTATTTTTATATGTACTCTAGCCGCGTTTACCACGCACCACGTTGCTTGAATGGCGACGGACAACCTTTGCACCAGGTACGACCCCACGAGGGCGTAATTTTTTGAAATATATTGATTTCGTAGATCAAGCAAAAAACTTTCACGTAGGTAACACATTCCCCTATTCTCATAAAGTTTGTATTGGAAAGACAGAAGAGAGTTTGAATTGTTCTAAAAGCAGGAAAACGGTGAAGGTGGATCTAAAACTTTGAATAGTTTGAGTTAGGGATCATTTTCTCATTTCTCTGTCGCAGTATCGCACGGTGACAAGAGGGTACCTACCTATTAATAAGTTATAGTCGTGGAATGAAAACGATGATCACTTATGAATCTTAATTTTAGGAAAAATTAAGTCGAAAAGATGCAACCCTTTTAATTCCTCCACTATATAGGTAACTGAAAGGCCTTTCTTGTACGTAGTTTTGTGCCGCCTAGTACATTTAATTTTGAACTATGCAGCAGCCAGTAGAAGGAAAAATTAATTTTTAAACCATGTCATTTAGATAGTTTAATGTTTTTTCGAAATGGGAATCCAATTTGATTTCTAATTGTGATAGTGGACGGTAAAACACTTCGGGCACCGTGAATTTAGAGTGCGTTGCTCACAGAGCTTATTTTCAACCAATATGCACTAATTTGTAAAAATATTTCCCACATTTTCACGTACACCAGCAATTAAGATTTGCATCGGCCCCATTAAATTAACTGCAGGATCCAAATAACGTAACTAAGAGCCGTATAAATATCGCGCCGCGCATGGTTTACACAAAACTATTTAGTGCTGAAGTTAATCATTCACTGTTTTCAATCAGTTTATTTATATGGAGAATATAACGTGTAAAATTACACATATATTCTCCATATAAATAAACTGTTTCCTTGCGCTACGGACTGGTTATTATTCAAACAACATCGTAAGTAATTAAAATGAGGAAGTGCCCTGAACTAGTATTTCTCGCAGTACTTTACCTATGGTCTAAGCATAGTAGCAGGTACGGTTAATTAATTGGGTGCTGAAGCTGCCATATTGCACCTTATTTAATATCCGATAAGATTTAAGTAATATATATGGTATCAAATATTATAAGCAGACTAAGACTAGAGGGTACAGTCAGCAAAGGAGTACTGCATAGTACCTATGTTTATATGTGGAAGTTTCGCTGCAGCTACTGTACCTACGAGTTATGTAACCTGATAAAGTGGGGGATTTCCTATGGGGTCACATCAAATAACATGTTAAAAGTCAACAATAACATTACAAGTGAAAGAATATGTTAAAACGAAAATAATTACTTATTCTTTAAAACATCTTAATAATAAAAAAACATAACCCTCAAACTTCGGCAGTTGGGTAAAAAGTTTTGAAGTCTTTCATTTATAACTTTATAACAAAGACTTACAGACATTTGAATCCATGTAGAGGTCGTCTTTTGTCAGATAGAACTTAATTGTGAGCTCTGATAAATCGGCCGCAAGTCTCGGTAAAAGGGACCGAGGACAATTAGAGTAATATCCTATGTCACTTTCGAGCTATCTCACTGATTCGGCGATAAAGTGACAATAACGATGTTTCTTTTGTTCCAGGCGACGGCTCCGAGGTTCCCGGTGGTGATTAAGATAGGGCATGCGCACAGCGGCGTGGCCAAGGTGAAAGTGGACTCCGTGACCGACTTTCAGGTACATCTTCTATACTATGGACATGCATTCAGGTGGCGTGTGTGAACTCGACTCGATATTATTCTTATAGACAGGAAGTGAGCGTTGGCAACCATTTCTAAAAACATATACTTATTTTTGTAACCCATATTTTACTCGAGTCATTGCGACAATACCTATATGTGTATGCTTGGGATTTTGTAATAAAGTACCGATCAAAAATGGCATTACAAAAACTATTCTAAGCAAATAAAGTGAACAAGGCTTGTTCACGAAAAAAAGTAGCCACCGTTGTATAATTCAGGTTTTCAATATGATGGCTTTATAGATGTTTATGTCAGCTGTTATTCATTTTTGGGATTACTTTCGAAATTTCTAGATCTTACATTTTGTAATTTTCATGTTTGCGTCATAGAGGTTATTTATTTTTCTTTACTCAAATATAATATCGACGCTATAATGTTCCGCGAATCTTTTCCCAGACTATTAATTACCGAATGCAGGTCATAAATGCTTTTAAATCATGCTAGAAGTACACACATCTCTATGCAATCATTTTAGCTTTAAACCTTAACTGGCATTATGTAGTATGTAGTATTTCACAACTTAAGGAAAAAAAATGGATTTTAGATACGAATACTCAATTGTGGTTTGAACCACCTAGACCTACTGGGTGACAGTGGTGACTTAGATTTTGATGGCAACTTTTTTTGTAAATAAGCCTTACTATAAACAGGTACAGGGGGCCGATTTTTGACTTTCGAGCGCTCGAAAATTAAATAAAAGTAAATGCTATTGTAGTGTCATAATCACAGGCACTTACTTTCTACCGATAGAATAGAATACGAGTGGTCAATACCGCACGTTTTTAAATTTTCTATCGTCATTTCAAAATAGCATTTCATAATAATTGACAGTTTTCGAGTGAAAGGGTAGAGCGCTCGAAAGTCAAAAATCGGTCCCCAGACCTACTTTGAAGGCTAATAAGTGACTTTCTAATGAATTAAGGGACAAATCAATATTACACAAAATGAACTCGCCTCAAAGTAAGTTCAATAAGGCTTGTATTGGGTGCCAGACGACGGTATATTTATTAAATATAAATACTTTAATACATAGAAAACATACAAGTTACGATAGGCTAGTGGTTCAGGTATGCGGCTGTCAAACGGCGGTCTTGGGTTCGAATCCCGGCTCGTACCAGTGAGTTTTTCGGAACTTATGTACTGATTATTTACCGTTAGTTTTTCGTGAAGGAAAACATCGTGAGGAAATCGGTCTAGTACCAATAAGGTCTAGTTTTCCCTCTGGGTTGGAAGGTCAGATGGCAGTCGCTTTCGTAACACTAGTGCCTAGGTCAAATCTTGGGATTAAAAAAAAAAAAAAAAATGTTTTATTGCCTCCAACATGAACTTAATAATAAACTTATATAAACAGAGAAACTGAATAACAGGGCAATGGGTATCAGTCTCAGCGTTCGCTGAACAGAATCCATCCAGCGCTGATTTTCAGATTGAACCCTTTTTCGATACTACTAAACTAAGTAAAAAACTAAACTAAAAACTACATACTAAACACTAAACAGGTCATTAGGTGTCAAAGCGGATCTTGGGCTCCTTCAGGGCACAATCGGGAATAACGCCAGGAGAATCAGACATATATTTGGCAGGGTCACTTATCCACTGAATTAAACCGGTCGTACAATAGTATTATTTGAATGAAGGAAATAGTTTTGAAATGTATGGGTCATTCATGCTGCTAGTCCATGTGGGAAGTTCCATAAATCAAACTTTCTGGCAGTTAGTGTCTACAAGGTACACTTAATGTTCTCACGTAATACTAGTGTTAACTACCCGCAACTTTCTTCGAAGCCAGTGTTCGATTTAATTAGTGACTGTTTGTCTGTGGCTGTGCTGGGAGTTTCTTTGCAGTAGAACTATAGTAACCGACATCCCTCCGAATCGGTTAACTTGGCAGTGGGCGGGGCACATTGCACGCAGAAACGATGGCTGTTGGGGCGGAAAGGTTCTCTAGTGGCGACCACGTACCGGAAGACGCAGCGTGGGTAGACCTAGGAAAGGTCGCGGGAGTTCGCTGGATGCGGGTGGTGCAAGACCGATCAATTTGTCACTCTTTGGGGGAGGCCTTTCTGCTGATATGATGATCATGATGATGTGCGTGGTTGTTTGATAAAATTATCAAACATATCTAAACAAAATTCGCATTGTGGAATGCCGTAGTTAGGTACAGTCAAGTGAAAAAGTATAGGTGCATACATCATACAACTTACTCATAAATATGTCCCATAACTCTCATGTCAGCGGATTAAGGTTTTGGTACTTATTTATGAGAGGATGTTATCGATACATATTTTTGCACTTGACTGTACCTATAGATTATTTTTGACTGATGTCAGCCCGATTATTCAGATGCCGAATGTACCGTGTTGAACATTTGAGCAAGATTAATTTGAAATGTCTTCAAGATTTATCTTACCCTTGATTGAGTAGGTATAGGTGTGGTGACGTTACATCCGGGGATCGGGAATGTCTTTTATATCAATTAAAAATATTGACTTTGGCATTTTAACTTTGTAAATATTTAAATACAAAGGTTTTCTTTATGCATGAAATAATAATTCAAAAGCTTTTACAACTGTAGTTCTTAAACCTATTTATAGGAACAGTGGATGCTTGGCCTTTAACCATTTTTGTATGAATATATTTATTTTGAGGTAAGTATTTGAAAGCAGGGGAACAGTTTACACTATTTACGTTTTAGGTTTGATATGTAGGATCCTTATAATGATACCAGTTTTCTTATCCCATCCTCCGATATTATAAAATTTATAAATGCGAAATTTTGGATGTTTGTTACACAATCACGCTTGAACGGCTCAACCGATTTGGATGAAGTTGTGCACGTAAATAGTTTAAACACGCAGGTATCTACACGCAGACAAAGTCACAGGCGGAAGCTAGTTTATCATAATTAAAGCGAGGCGACTTAGTTAGTATGTATGTATGTTTTAATGAGTTCCATTTTTGATCATGGCCATGTTTTTCATGTTCCAGGACATAGCCGGAGTGGTGGCCATGCTTGGCACTTACTGCACCGTCGAGCCCTACATCGACGCCAAATACGACATTCATATACAGAAAATAGGCACCAACTACAAGGCGTTCATGTAAGTTCATGTTTGCTCTGCTACCAACAACGTCAGCGCAGCGCTATGTAAAGTAACCCCGGAACGTCAGTTAAACCTGCAGATAAAGTGAAACTGAAGGATGAAAACTAAAATAAGGATACTATTCGCCGTAAGTAGTCGCGATCGTTCTTAACTTTTCACTCGAGCTTCTATATGGATTCACATTTCACTACTACTTGCTCTGTAGTAGTGTTGTGTTCCTGGAGGTGAGCAAGGTCGCCAGAGCTCCCGAGGATGCGTTGTGTTGAGAGCGAGGGAATTTGTTCCTCAAACATATCAAGGGTCGGCAACGCCCATGTTACTCCTTTGGAGTAGCATTCGTCTATAGGCTGCGGTGTCCGCTTATTATCAGGCGGGCCGTACGCTTGTTTGGCACCGTAATATATGCTGCTGGATATTCGCCTAAATTATGGAGCTTCTAAACGGGCCACATTATCCTGCAATTTCTGGCCGGAAACTATTGCTGTGTTACGCTGAATTTGTACGCTAGAGCAAGATCCACACATTGCCCTTTTAGAAGCCCCATAATTGAAATTATGAACCAGAAAGCAAACGATTCCTGTTCACACAGCCTTAAAGGCTAAACCTTTTAAATCGTATTTTATCAAACATTTAAGTACACTGTAAAACGATCCAAATAATCTCGTAAGCACAATACAAATATACAAATTGCGACCATTTCTCTGACATAAAACGGTGGGTGGTAAAATAATAATAACGCAGCATTTTACGCCTACGGGAAATATAATATAGCTGTTCCGCGCCGAACGTTGGGATCGGGTTTACCTACTAGGCGTTTTTATTGCGAACCTGTGTTTAGATTTGGTGTTTAAGCTTGAAATTACTTGTGTGGTCAACGTCGATCGGAATTCAATTGAATTAATCAGTCCAACCTGAGCTTAACGTGATTGTGGTACCTAATTGAGATTATTTGAGTTGGCCTAATTGCATCAAAGTAGTCCATTCAAAAAGCAACTCTACCGTCGAAGGTACAAGATTCAAATTCCAGTGACAGCTTTTTAAAAAGACGGCCACATTAAATACTCATACATTAATAAAGTATAAAATTTTACATGTCTAAAATAATACGAGTTATAATGTGTCAAATTAATTCGATTTTTCTAATTAGATCATAATATTTAAAAATTACAAATTACAAAATGTCAACGTTGTACAATGATACAAAATTATATAATTATTATAAATACTCACTAATGTTATAGAAAGCTTTGTCAGCCAGCCATTTTTTTAGTTTATTAAGAAATGTTACAACGTTGGGGAATAATTATTAGAAATACCTGGTTCAACTTTAATTTCGAGGCCTCCTTGCTCGTTCGGCAGCGTACAGCCTTAGGGCTTCGATCGAATATTGACACCGTTAGCTATGATAATCTTATTTATTTTCACGGTTTGGTTTCACGATTTTTGCATCTTGACGTGACGGTGACGACAGTTACTGTTTTTTCTTTGACGGCTCGGTTTGCGATCCGCGCAAAGAGGTTGAGTTAATGGCGTAACCAATCGTTTTCTATTTCTTTCAATTCGGAGGGTAATTTATTGTAAATGCCTGGCCCTACAACAGACATTGTTTTGGTTGATTTCAGAAGTCGACAACATGTCGTGGCCAATGTGTTTTTATTCATCTGAGCAAGCCGCATACTGTTTGATACCTTTATTGGAAATTGGTGCATATTTACTTCTCACGTATTTAACTATGTAGATAATTTACTTTAAAAACAAAGTTTTAACCGACTTCAATTTAGTACTCCGCCAAGCCACGAGAACATTTCTTTTCCAATTTACCTCATGAACTGATTTCCGAGAGCAAATGCGTTGATTATTATAGAAAAAAACCCAATCGCTGTATGTGACCCGATAATATTTGAGGATTTCCGTCAATTCCACAAGGATCACCCTTGGCACTTCATTAGTTGCTGTTTCAACGGAATCTTATCAGAATCTGTGATATACTTTTGTACTTTTAAGTACATAATTGAGGAATTCCATAAGTCATCTGTGGTCTTCATCATCAATTCCACTCCACCAATTTATGATTTCCGGATGTAAATACACGAGTTATAATAGAAAATACCAAAATCACTACACGCGTGCCTAATATAATTGAGGAGTTCCCTCAATTCCTCATGGATCCCATCATCCAATTGAATTTTCAAAAAAATGGGACCCAACTGGAAGTATATACTTACCAACAAAAAAAATATTTATGAATCGGCTCATCAATGACGGAGTTCTGAGGTAACAAACATTGAATAAAAAAATTAAAAAAATACAACCGAATTGAGAACCTCCTCCTTTTTTTGAAGTCGGTAAAAAATGTATTGCGAGGTTAGTGTCATTACGTTGGTGTCTTTAAAAAGTTGCAGGGGGGTGCCTGGCGAGTGAAATAATACGTATAGCTCGTTTAATAATCTCAACCATGGCAGTACCGGTGAAATGGGGTTACTTTGATTCGAGGGGCGACTTTGATCAAATAGGTTTTTCTCCGTAATCATTCTGTTTACTTGTTGGGTGCACTGTGGCAGTGAATATATTAGTACTCTATCTTGCTGTTCACTCGATTAATCTTCTTAATTTCAAATGGATGTGCTTTTATACTACATTCTAAATGATCAAACTAACCCCATTTTTATCTAAAGTAACCCCATTCCACTACCTTATTCTATGAATAGTAGCTATGACAACCAGACTACCTATTAAGGTAAATTTAAATTTCGATTAGGCAATTTAAAATCTTAAAATACTTAATAAGATTAAGCCTTACCGCTGAAAATGATAGAATAGAATAAAAAATATGCAGTACGCTGTGACCTACCTAAAAGGTGTACAAATGTTAAGCCTTACAAGAACTAAAACCTAAAACTAATTCTAATTTTGTTTTTTTTTGATGAGATTTACTTAAACTAATATTTTTATTACATATTTCACATATTTAGAAAACTTCTATCTAAAAAAAACTCATCAACATTGTAATATGCTCTCTCTAAAAGTTTTAATTTTAATTTGTTTTTAAAAATTGTAATTTATAGTATTTAAATATATGAAGTATAGTATAGTGCCTTCCTATTTCATAATTTTATAGTGCTCATAATGTTTTTCAAACTGCCACCGTTTTCACAAGTTTTATTTAATATATAGGTAGGTACTTAAATAATTATTTCGCGTGTTCTTTCAGTCGTGTGATTACAGGAAAGTTGAAAGTTTGTTTGGTTTCCAACTAAAATTAAAGTTTTGTTTATTGTTTTCACATTTGGTATTCCTAAGCACCCTATTTTAAAGTAACGGCCATTCTCCTATTTGTGTCTGGGTCGAATTACCACGACTTCATATAATATGTTCACTAAAGGTCCTGGTAGTAAGACACAACGTGAAAAATTAATTGATAAAAGATTTAATAAAAACAAACATAAAAAACTTAACCTATAGATTTTTTTTGCATAAATCGCCGTCAACGGGCAAGGTGCCCTTCTGGGCCTTCTGGCTGGCCGTATTTCCTCGCTGTATAGCGATATACGCTGTGCGAAATAGTGGCCAGCCCTCTGGTCGCCCGAGGCTTCTATTAAACGCGTCACCAAATCTTTATATAGCCGACGCGCACTTGGCCCCCATGGCCCCAAGGTTTCAACGCCAAACGCCACAAGCATGTAGCTGTTTCCTAGGACGGCATATTTACGGCGCTTGGGGCTTTCGGCCGAAGATGCCGCAGCGCCAGCGGCGGCGCTGGTGCTTGGAACATGGGACGGTGCACGGTGCCAGGGTATCAACGCAAGTAGCATCCTAAACTAGCGGCTGACCCATGCTCCAAGGCACCAGCGTCATTCCGTCAGGCCTCTTGCCGTCGTCCCTGGCATTACAATACCGGACATTTGCCCTCAAATATTGCGGAATTGACAGTACGAATATGCTGCTTGACCGTCTGAGCTTAACTTAACCTAGAATTACAGTATACAAATCGACCAGACTTTTACAAAACTATTATGTGTCACTTGTACACACACGCAGTGTTTTGAATTAGGGTAATGCAGAACATGCCAACAATTAGAGCTGTTGTGCCTACAATAGGTAGGTTAACGCAGATGTAATATCTGCTATAATAAAAAAAAAGACCGGGTTGCACTCCGGGAGCGCCGGCAGAAGTGAAAACTCAATGACATTGTAACATTTTTTCGATCAGGTGTCTTACGAATTTTCAATCTGTCCAATCTTACGGTCACGTCACCTGTGGCGAGTTTAACATTTTTCCCCATCACAAAATGTGCACAGCGTCGCTAAATAAGTTTTCACTTCAGAAATTGTGCAGCACCGCCTCTCGATACCCCTGAGCTGCTCACGGCGGTGTTGCTTCTGGGCCCTGGCCGTTTTTGTACGGCACTTTCAGCCTTCATCTTATGAGTGAGTGGCTATTCACCGCCTGCCTCGATAAGCTTGTAAGTTAAAATGTTATGGCAGGTGTCCGGACCTCTGCAATAGCCCGAATTGATTTCCCACCGAAATCTCATCACCTATAGACCCAGTCCTCTATATTAGGATCTATTTCACCCACAATAGCCCCAACGCCTGTTGGAACCAGTTCATCTTATCTAACAATGTACCCGTGAATGGGTTCTAGCAGGTGTCTTGTAAGACACCTGCTAGAACCCATTCACGGGTACATTCACGGGTACATGTATGTAAGTATGACAAACTTCATCTCTAAAACGCCTCTACCTGTTGGATCTATCGCCACACCATCACACGACTTTCAAATAACCGGGCTTTGCCCCATATGTTTAAATCAGAGGTATTAATATCTCTAGGTACTATATAACAAAGAAGAAAACTCTGAGAGATTTTAGTTTTGTAAGTTTATATGTAAGGAGTAATCTATCTCCGGAACTACACATCCGATATTTTTTTTACCTGCGTGTATAACGGACTTTCTAGATGGACATAAAGGCGCTTTCTTTGTACTATAAGAGCGAAGCCGCGCGGACAGGTAGTTGGCATGTAAACTATGTTATCGAATTATATTGTGTTTATTTCTAGGCGCAAATCTATATCCGGCAACTGGAAAACCAACCAGGGCTCGGCCATTCTCGAGGCTATCGGCATGAACGATCGGTACAAGATGTGGATCGATGAGGTAACTTATAAATACTATCTCACTTACCATCTTTAAACGCACATTCATCAACAGATTTCGATCTTGATTGATATGCTACTGAAGATGGTTACAGTAAATAAAATAGAGTAAGTATGTTCTCAGGGCAAGCAACAGAAACTTAATAGAATAGAATTGCTTTTTGCGTGTCACATTACAGGTTACAGATCATGGAAACAATATAATACAGGGAAGTATACATGTGACTGTGACGCCTTGCGAGGCCATTGCAAACATGAGAGGCCTGAATTGAATACTATGTAGAGCCATTAGAGAACCATAAAAATGCATCAAACCTACTTGTATAAGGTTGACATTTTCAGAAGAATCGAGTATTTTGGTTTTTATTGTGATTTAAATGTACCTACCTTCAATAATCTTCCTTCAATTAAGTATTAGCTTATCTAAATGGTATCTGGCTGTTTGACCACTTGCTGTAATTGCGGCAACGTAACAACAATGCGGCAGTGGGAAGCGTCAACTGACATGCGATTATTACTGGAAGATATTGCTAATTGTTGATATCTTTCTGCACCTTTGACCTGTGTTGCCTGTTTAGACCATGGGGAGAGGGCGGCGTGCGGGCGCGACGCCCGCTCACGGTCAAACTAAGAGTATAGCAACATTGTTTGTGATTGTTCGTGATGCGTCACTGGTGTTTTCAGATCTTGTACATACGTTCGGCCTATATGAATACTACGAACCAGCATCAGCAGACCCATCAGTCACACTCTGACTTCACAATCCACTGACGGCTTTTACCATTTACCAGTTTTTGTCATTTGCCAATAGCAGAAACCAATGCAGCAACCATGCAGCATTTAACTTAGATAATATTCTTGGTTTGTCCTATGCCTGCCCCTCCCTTAACAAAATCCTAGCCACGCCCTTGGTCCTGACAGTCCTGACACCCACAAAACGAGAAACGGAATACCAAAGAAACGTGTCACAAAATAGTCCCAACTCGGCATTAGCTTAATCAATACACCAAGATTACTCATGTGTCCAGGTAAGCGAGATCTTCGGTGGCCTGGAGGTGTGCGCGCTCGAGCTGGTGGTCGGCAAGGACGGGCGCGAGCACATCATTGAGCTCAACGACTCCGCCACATCCTTCATGGGCGACTCCCAGGAGGAGGACCGCCGCCACCTCGCCGACCTCGTCTTCCAGCGCATGCAGGTGTGTAGTGTAGTGAAGCATCGCGATCTCAAGGTTAAAGGCAAAATTAAGTAGAAACCATAGTGACTGCTACTGCTAGTGATGGTATTGTTAAATGGCCGATCCATTTATTTAACTGGCTAAGAAATTTGACGGTTGGGCTGGGCGAACATGACTTGACTATTACTATTATCACTGTACTGTACTCACTACAATAGCTAGGCCACTTACCAGCTACTATTGGCACGCATTTTCAGGAGAAAGGGTGTTTTGTACCTACAAGTGGTCTCGAGTGGGTTTCGGAGCGTTACATTACGTTGCGTTATACTGAGCATAACATATTGGTGTATAAGTCACTGTAAACCTTAGTTTTACCACTCTAAATCTTTACTTGGTAAATCTTAGGTTTACCACAGTGACGCGGTTAAAGTGGAAAATAAAGACGCATCGTCTCGTACGCAAGGACAATGGACTTTTATAGGTAAACAAGTATTACTAAAAAATGACCAGTTCTGGCGATTCGCCGGCCGCTACCGCGGCACGCTCGCTTTGCTTGCTCGGCTCGCGTTCTGTATGGTCACAGTTCCACTTTCCTCCTAATTTTGCTCGTCGCTGTACCTATCTGAGACCTTCCTTAAGTTAGTATAGGTAGGTGGCTACGAAGAGAGGGGCTGTCGACGGCGTGGTGAAATGGGTAGCGGGGGGTGGAGAACGCCCTTGAGTACGAGACGAAGCGTTTTTATTTTGGACTTTTACCGAGTCACTTAGTTAAACCTAAGATTTACCAAGTGACAGTGGTAAATCTTTGGTTTTACCCGTGAAGCAAAGGATTTATCGCACTTTGGGTTTTTACAGTAACATATATAACACACCATTTGTGAATTTCCAGTCCGTATGCCGGCCGGGCATTGCGAAGACGACGCGAAGCTCGGTGTCGGGCAGCTCGGCGCCGTCGCCGGAGGAGCGCCCGGCGCCGCTGCCGGGCGCCGGGCCGCCGGGCGCCGGGCCGCCGGGCGCCGGGCCGCCGGGCGCCGGGCCGCCGGGCGCGCCGCCGCCCGCGCCGCTCGCCGCCGCCGCCAGCATCGACCGCCCGCTGCCGCCCATCCCCGCCGAGCCTAGCCAGCCGCCGCCGCCGCCGCTCACACGCCGCGACTCGCAAGGTAAGCGGGACGCTGGGAAAATGGAAACCAAGGGTGGGTTGCACCAAACAGTAATCGTAAGCGGTGTTCGTTAAAATCTGAAAGTAATTATGGAAACATTTACAGTTTTCTATGAAATGACACCTGCTGGCGCCATATTTAACGTTGATCCGCCTGTAATCGTAAATTGGTGCAACGCGCCCTAAGAACTAGCGAGCTGAGCGGGAAATTAATGTCAATCCAAGCGCTACCTCCGGCCAGCAAGGCGCCAAGGGATAGGTGACTGGCGCAAGATCCTTACGCGCTACTCCAGATTGTGCCGCTACCTGCGACTGAACCTCCACTTCATACAAGAACCTCGCCCCAACACAGTTCCTATATAGTAATATAAGCTCGCTATCTAACTGATGCGGTTGTCTGTTGCCTCAGCATCCCAGTCGTCGACGGTGTCGTCAGCGTCGGCCGCGCCGGGCGCCGCGGTGGCGGGCGCGGGCGCGGGCGCGGGCTCGGCCGCGGGCCGCGGCGGGTTCGCGCGCCAGGGCTCGCTCAGCGCCACGCTCACCGAGGACGCCGAGGACACCATGAAGAACTTGCGGAAGACCTTCGCCGGCATCTTCGGTGACATGTAAAGCTAGCCGCCGTTCGGACAATACGCGCCCGAGCCGCCGGTCCGGCACGGCCACGACATGCGAATTGCGGCGCGACAAGCGTTTTATTATGGTTAGTTGGGATCACACGCAATGAATTAGAAAAACCGCTGCCGCGCACTGTCGCGGCTGAGCCGTTTAAGGGTGACCAACGAGTGAGCAGCCTCGTCGGTGGCTCGATGAAAACGATCGTCGATCATATCTAGTGCGCGTTTATTGGCCGATTGAGGTAGCTAACGTTGTTATTTGCATAATTTTCGTACCTTTATTACAAACTTTACATATACATTGTTACAAAGTATAGATGAAACCGGTTCTGGTATTTTTTATTATGAATACTCATATCGTTTACATCGGAGGGGGAGTTTAGACCTACGGGTCGGACCTCCTTCCGGAGGAAACGACCGTTGAAACCGAAGCAATAGAATAGTGTTAACGTAATATAACTATAGATTTTGTACAATAAGTTTATTATAAAATAATGAAAATACGAATCAACTGAGCTGCATTGTGATCGAACCCGTTCGGTACGCGCCGCGCAATCGCGCGCGTCGTAGTAGTGTCTGTCTCCGGCCTTCCTTCGCGCCCGCCGCCCGCCCAACATCAGTGAAAATCGCTTCAATAGTTTAGCCATTCTTAAGGCGACGCTCTACTTTTGTAGAGATCTAATACACGTCAGATTTGACCCTGCGACTTGCGGGTAATGAAAAATCTGATTTGTATCGAGTTAATGCGACCAGATAGTCTTTTCTTTAACTTGAGGGTCGGCGAAACGTCGGCGGGCGCACGCACCTTCGTAGCAGGACGCAAACGACGCTAAATTCGCAAATAGTACTATATCATTGACGACAAATAAAATGTTTGGCAATAAGTAGAATGGAAGCGTTTAAGGATTTGATATGTAATTAATTTTCATGACTTCCCTTTAGCGTTAACTGATCAACTTATAATCGCTTATAATAACCGAGTGGAACCAGGATTGGAAGGATAAGTAAACGATTGCTACGTCAGAAGTATTTGGTTTGTGCAAAAGTTGTCATCAAACGAGTTTAATTCCCTTGTGTGGTCCTATTAGATCTAAATTGTTGGGATGTGAGCAATGCTATTGAAGACAATATTGTTAAATGCAAGAATTAATCCACGTTTTATATAACTTAATACTAGTTGTATCTCGTAGTTTTAAGAATATCTTGTTGATGCGTATATGTGATCATTATTTTCGTGCTTCAAAAGATTATAGTTGTTTGAAAATTACGGAACATGGTTACTCCGGAAGCTACCCGATCAACTACCAAACCGCACATGTTATTATTTAAAACACATTTCAGAGCTGTTTTATTTATAAAATATGTTTAATTAATCTCTTTAATTGTTAATTTGTTGTGGATTTTGGAGGGTTGTATTTGAACGAAGTCTGATGATGTCATATCAAGAACGAATGAGGGTCAGATCTAGGAGGAACCAGGACGAATGGATTCAAAATCCTTTGCACTCTTGCCACGACTGCTTGCGAGTTTCAAATTTCATAAATCTCTATATAATTGTAGCTGCCATGTATTGCCTATCTATCCTTTAGCTAAAGTAGTATTTTGAAATATGTAGTTTTACGCGATGGTATATGCGGATTTGTGTGAGCAGCCGGCTCCGTGTCTCCCAACACTATTAGTCGAACATTTGTTACTGTAGATTTTACAACGAAAATAGCTATACGTATACATAACATGTAAGTTACAAAATGTACCTATATCGGTTGCAGATAGATATGGTGTCTTTTGTTCATTTAGCGCCCAAAGTTTTCATTCACATTTCACGGTCGGTAAATCTTATTAGCGGCTGATGTTGTTTGTTGTTGGGGCCTTTGTACCGCGTCATACCAAAGTAGAGAAACTCGTACCTCCAGTACGAAAGTACGAGTAGTATTTTTAGTGTAATTTTTACATGCACTCGTAGCTAGTTGGACACAAAAACTGTTTAGCCGTATCCACCATGTAACTACGTGTAAGTACTTATAAAATGCGCAATTAGATACCTTATTATGAACAATTTTACTACATAAAATTTATACATTAAAATATTAATTAATGAGTTAATTATTTTAATAGTACAGTTATCAGATCGTGTATTTATTGTATATTGTACTGCAGCGACTTAAATAATTTTAATTTTTAAAATGTTTCATGTTATTAGTTTATTAGATATATATAAATGAACACTAATATAAATGCTGTTGTTGTTGTTGCTAACAAGTTATACGATGTGTACTTATTCAGAGGGGCGGTCGCAGGCGGCGGCCACGACAAGAGCGGTAGCATAAGGTTCTATGTTGTAATATTTCCATCTCTATCGCTCTAATAAGGCAAATGCGATAGAGATGGAGATATCCAATATCTCCATCTCTATCGCAACTTAGTTGTTCTTCGCATAACTTTGAATACAAAATTATACCTAACTGCCGAAGAATTACTGCAAAATTTGTATTTACTCCCCGGTTCGTCAAATATTATCAGCTTTGTGTGATAAATGATCAGTAGGTAGCTACGGTAGCATAGTGGTTTAGGCATGCGGCTGTCAAGCGGCGGTCGTGGGTTCGAATCCCGGCTCGTCGTCGAGTTTTTCGGAACCTAGGAATTTTTACCGTTTGCTTTTCTGTGAAGAACATCTTGAGGAAACCGGTCTCATCCCAATAACTAGTTTTCCCTCTGGGTTGGAAGGTGAGATGGCAGTTGCTTTCGTAAAACTAGTGCCAATGCCAAATCTTGGGATTAGGTGTCAAAGCAGACCCCGGGTTCCTCTAGGACACAACCGGGAATAACGCTAGGAGGATGATGATGTGTGACAAATGATCAGTATCGCAGCCTTTGTAATTTGTCGTGGCAGTCTTCTGCTTAGGGAGAGAAAGGGACATGGAATGTCACAACAAAAATGACCTATCGACCTATCAGCGTGCGATCCGCCTCGGCCGAAGGCTATGCGACATCCGTGTCTCTAGAAAGTATTAATACCTATAATGGAATGCATGTTAATCTATATAATATAATAAATACCTCTTTTGGTAAGTCAGTACCGAATAGTTGTTTTAATTGTACACCCTTTATATTCCATTCATATATCCGTCCCTTTATATTAAATTAATAAATTTAAAAGATTTTTTTTATGATAGTAAAACCATTTATTAATAACAATTTTGCTTAATACTTTTCATATAAAATCTTCATCAAAGTATATTAACTTTCACAAAAAGGAACCAAAATTGTAACAACAATATTTTTATAATTACACAAGAACATATTAATATAAAGGAAGCAATGATTTTACCTAATTAAAAATAAATGCATCAAAACAAATACCAAATACGGGGCTGTTTAAATCAAATACTTAACGGATGAGTCCAACAATGGTAGTTTCCCCACCAGAGATAAACTACGTTCCCATACAAGTTACACATAACTTAAAACTCTCGCGCTTATACATTTAACTATTGCGCGAAATATTGGAATGGAAGTTATATGTAGCTTAGCTAAGACGACGTGTATGAGAAAATATATCTTTAGCTCTTTATATCTAGAACAAAACTCGATTACACAAAAATGTTGATTTGTCGTGGGTGTTCTCTAGGAGGCGCTTACACGTACGAAATCGGCGGACTGCGTGCAGGCCGCCGCGTGATTTCGGCCCGTGTGGATACGGCTCGGCGGCCGGCCAAGTCGAGGTCACTCCGCACTAGATTTTCTGTGACCTTGCATGGCCGTCCGCCGATTTGGTAGGTGTAGCGTCTCCTTATCTCGTGCTTGCCGTACTTACCTAGTACCTACTGGTAGAAAC
This sequence comes from Epinotia bilunana, assembly GCA_947049275.1. Lineage (NCBI taxonomy): Eukaryota > Metazoa > Arthropoda > Insecta > Lepidoptera > Tortricidae > Epinotia > Epinotia bilunana. The sequence goes on along the minus strand of OX346259.1, from coordinate 23,207,802 downwards.
GCAGCTTAAACCGATGAGTGAGGATTTGGCAGACAAAAGATCTTAAAAAATACTAAGTAGCTAAAGTCAGCGTCATATAGTTAGGTAGCAGCCAGAGTAGTCAAATATTTCGTAACACACCCTTATTCTTACAGTAATAAAGGCGTGTACCTATACCTACCTAAATATTTGGCTGCCTTGGCTGTTCCTAGCTAAATGACTCTGACTGCACATGATAAATACTTATTATTTGTAGCTTGGAGGGTCCATGCCGGTGTTCAAGCTGTAGTTGCGGTACATGCCGGCCGCAGAGAGCCGGTTCGTGAACGTCTGCCCCGCGGGGAAGAACACGGACGGCACGGAGTGGATGCCTGCAATCATATGTGTCAGTAGAACCACTAAATATTAGCTGTGCGGTTCCAGTTCCAGTGTGCCGCTTCCAATAGTTCCAATACAAATCACACTCATTTCCGCGCGTCGAACTATCGAGGGCAGGATATATTGAAATGTGATTTGACGTGAAGGAAATAATGGGGGCTTTCTATGTAAGTATTCATATATCTTTAGAAGATCCATAAAGTACTTAGTAAATAAAAATACCAAAAACAAATATAAAGGCAATTATGATAAGTTATACAAAATCTGTAAAAGTCTACCTATACATGAAAGGGTTAACTATCTAAAAGGTGTAGAAAATTATTTTAATGATGAGTTTAAGGTGCTGAATAGGGCATGCTCCCGGTTCTGATTTTGTATGGTGAGAACCGGGAATTTCCGTTTCCGGTACTAGATTTGTATAGAAAATGAGAACCGGGTGCATGCCCTAGTGCTGAAGCAAAGTAAATATAAAACGAGAAATATTAGACTAGGGAAATATGTACAAAATTATGTTAACAATTATTATGGCAGACGAACAAATAAGTTCATGGTCCCGACCATTTATAACGAATTTAACTAGTTAAGAGAAGAGCCAAAAAATAGTTTAAATGTAGTGAAAAACAAGCTAAAACAGACCTTATTAGAAAAATTACCTTAATTTGCCTTAATTTTACTGTTGCAATTTCTAGTATGTTTAGTCAGATTTATATTTGTTCAAGTAGTAGGTAACTTAGGTGCATATACATATGGTTATATACCTGTAAAAAATGAGCGCGGTCTCGCCAACAAACTGTTCCGTCAGTTTGGCGAGTAAATTTGAAATTGAATATGTGTTTATGTACCTTCTTGAAAATATTTTTTTAAAAAAAGTATATTTCGTCGCCTAGTACCCATAGTACAAGCTTTGCTTAGTTCGGGACTGGGTCGATTTGCGTAAGATTATCCCCCTAATATTTATTTATTGATAGGTCAAAATTTACAAAATAGAAGAGAAACCAGTAACACGCCTGTTGCCGTCCTTCTAATTTAAATTGAGTGTCGTTGGCAAAGTGTTTAATTTTATTCGTCATGGACGGTAAAGTCAACGTACATGATATTGGTTTTATTATTTAAGCGTTTCTCAAAAAAAATGCCACTACTTTTTTTCGGAGATTTTCTGCAACTATTATGTTTTTTCTACTCAAAATTACGATGTCTTTCCATCCCAATAGGAGAAAAAAGTGTCCCAAAATATCCATACATTTTTGAACTTTCCTATTGTGTTACCACCATATAAAGTATAAGGTAAATGGTAACACAATAGGAAAAATATCTTTGGGACAATTTTTTGTCCTACCAGAGTCGAATGGGCTCCTGATTCTGAGTGGAAATAACATAAAATTCCTAGAAAAATGCACAATTAATAATAGTGGCATCTTTTTTGAGAAATCTTCAAAGTTACATTTAAAACACAAAAGCCCTGCAAAACTGTTTAATACAGTTTCTCTGCAGGAAGACTTTAAAAACAAAGTAATGTTACATTACATTATAAATACTTAGGTTAGTTCGACACTTTACTGTCTATATGTATAAGTCTAATAGCGGGTTGCACTATTCTTATTCCGAGGGTTGCACCAACTTACGATTACAGACCGATCAACGTTAAATATGACGCCGGCAAACTGTCATTCCATAGAAAGCTGTCAAACTTTCCATACATTCCATGGACCTATGATACCTACTCAGGACAGGCTAATACGTGATGCCACAATGAGGGACGGAAAAGCTCCTATGCAGCTAAATTAAGAACTGGTCTTAAACTGGCCGATGACTTGCCATAAACAACCTACTGAATTTGGACGGGTAATGGTTTATGTGCCACAACTTCATACTAAATCAGTCGTGACAAATAAAAAAATCAGCCAAGTGCGTGTCGGGCCACGCGCAGTGTAGGGTTCCGTAATTGCCTGTCTGTCTTAGTTACATCGCGGTTTTTTTTTTGACCGGTTCTACGCCGGGGGGGGGGCCGGGGACACTCGATCAAAAATTAGGGCTTTAAAGCCCAATATCTCGCTAACTAATCACTGATTTGAAAAATGGTTTTAAAATACCCATAATATTTTGAAACGAGCTATCCAATATTACCCCACACAATGGGTTTAACGAGAAAAAAAGGTTACATACCCGCTTTAGGTGTACTGTATTGTACTGTTTTGTCGGCGTGATTGATTTATATGCCCACCCATACCGAATTACAGTTTTCTAGTAGTAATGGTTACTGAGCTAAGCCGAGGACGGACAGACGGACATGGCGAAACTATAAGGGTTCCTTGTTGTCTACGGAACCCTAAAAAGTAGAACTATGAGAAGGACAGCGAATGATGTTTTACTTTCTGTCACACTTATCGAGATTTGTATGCTACCAGCCTGCTCGCATGTAATAGTATTATTACCTTAGCTTGTCACTTCTGCCGGCACTCCCGGTCTTTTTTTATATTTTTTTGAAAATACGTAGGTACAGTTCGAGTTGGATGGCTGTTGAGAACATGGCAGGCGTTTTTTAATAGTTTTATACATATATGTGTACGAATGTATAGTTTCCCATACCTACCTATTTTGTAATGTTTTGATCATTTTGAGCGTGTTATTTTTTGCGTAGCTACTTCTGCTACTGACCGTACCAAAGCGAATTGGATTTGCCTACTAAAGATCAGACTACGGTAAATAAAATGTAGGTACCATCATGGACATAAGTAAAACAAAAGAATATTGAGTAAGTAGTTTATATTTAAATCAACTTTTAATAATGTAACAAATGTGTAATATAACAAAGTAATAAAACCCTAACAATGCAATCTTTACAGAATTACTATTCGAATGCAAACTATTCAGAGACTTAGGTAATTGATTAAAGAGCTACATATGAAGCCTGACTTCACAAAATTAAAAACAAAACTTAACTTAACTGGAGCAACTTAACGCTTACAAACGAACTTAAAAAGAAAAATACGCACTTAAAAATAAATTATAATCTTAAAAATGATAACTTATGAGTATAAGTTATCACTTATATATTTATCTTAATACTGCTTTGAGAATAGCATTTTCGAGTGAAAATTCTATTCTCAAAGCAGTATTAAGATAATTATTATCGTGTTTCCAAATATAACCGTAACCCAAGTTAATAAAGAGAATAATGAAAAGTACAAGTGTTACAATAAGGGCGGGTTTCACCAAGTAACGATTACAGGCCGATCAAAGTTAAATATGGCGCCGCGCCGGCAGCTCATTTCATCGAAACTTGTCGAACTTTACATATATTCCGATTTTAACGAACACTGTTTGTGGTTTGGTGCAACCCACCCTAAGTGTTCAAGAGTTGGAAACAAGCGATATTGTCTTAATAGCCGCCATAACTCTTGCTTGAGGCACCACAGCTGTCACTTGAGGTAAACTTGGTTAACCTCAAATTGCAATTTCACGGGTGTTAAAGCACATTTAATAATGTTCGGGGTCACGGCCGGTGTTGAGGGAGTAGTTGCGATACATTCCGAATTGCATTAGATTGTTTGTGAACGCCTGGCTCTTCGGGTAATACACCGACGGCACTGAGTAGATGCCTATGGAAAATATAAATTTACGTTAAATGTCATTGGCCCACATGGGCCCAGTAATATTGACACCTTTGCAAGATTTTACACAAATTTTGAAACTAAGACCATAATCTAGCACAGGCGTAATGTCGAATGACACGCCTGGCAGCTCGCGCGGCACCACGCTTGTGGTAAATGCCTTGTGTTAGCCAAGGAGAGTAAATGACACGCCTGGCAGCTCGCGCGGCACCGCGCTTGTGGTAAATGCCTTGTGTTAGCCAAGGAGAGTAAATGACACGCCTGGCAGCTCGCGCGGCACCACGCTTGTGGTAAATGCCTTGTGTTAGCCAAGGAGAGTAAATGACAGGCCTGGCAGCTCGCGCGGCACCGCGCTTGTGGTAAATGCCTTGTGTTAGCCAAGGAGAGTAAATGACACGCCTGGCAGCTCGCGCGACACCACGCTTGTGGTAAATGCCTTGTGTTAGCCAAGGAGAGTATAGCCACGCGCACTACGATTTTTTGTCGTGCGATAAACGCGTCGCAAAAATGCAACGTATGTGTTTATATATCAGTGCGCGCATATGGCATATGTGGTATTATAGCATATGCGCGCACTGACATATAAACACATACGTTGCTTTTTGCGGCGCGATTATGGCACGATAAAAAGTAGTAAGTAGTGCGTTAGCAGCCTAAGCAGGTAAGAAACTGGGAAATCTTTTAGAAAGTCATTGTCAAAAGGAAAATTCTAGTTTCTTAAATAAGAAGCTTGAATTTTCGAAGCTAGTTTTTAGAAAGTTTCATATATAAAATAATAAGAAAAATACTATACTTATTCCGTAAATTATTCTTGCGGGTTTTCTTTGTTCTAAATTCACAGTAAAATGACAGGTAGGTATAAGGTAGGTGCTTATTTTTGTACAGTTTTTAATAAATGTTCAGAACGTCACGCAGTGCAGAATTGTTAAGTCCAACACATAAGCAGCTTACTTATGGTCACAAAACACGGAAAATAGCACTCCTATCATAACCACGATTACGGGGTACGATTCAGGAGTCAAAACCTACTCGTATGTGTCGTAAGATCAGTCAAAAATTAAACTCACCTTCTAAATGATCCCAATCCGTGTATCAAGTCGTAATATTAGTAGTTGTTCATATGGGCGAATCTTCGTTTACATAAGTAATTTTCATTACCTCAAACTATCCACGAAAAATCATCGCACAGAGCCTGAAGGCTAGGCTCTATGCGATGATTTTGTTATAATAATCGGAAGTTTTCGCCAAGTTTGTTTTCTAATAAAAAATCCGAAAATATGTATGTACGGTTTCAGAAAAATGGGAATCTAACCTTGGGCGAAATTTAATATTTGAAAAAAAAATGCTTTGCAAAAATTTGTAGAACCATGACGTTGCATCCATACTAATATTATTAATGCGATAGTGTGTCTCTCTGTCTGTCTGTTCTTTTTATCTGTCTGTTACCTCTTCACGCTTTTAAACCGCTGAACCGATTGGGATGAATTTTGGTATAGGTAGAGATAATTTGAGTCCCGGAGAAGGACATAAGATAGTTTTTACCCTAGAAATTATCCCCTATGGGGCTCAAGTGGGGGGTGAAACTTTGTATGAAGCTACGATATTAAACGAGTTCCACGCGGACGAAGTCGCGGGCAGAAGCTAGTAGCAATATAAATGTCCACTAACCTGGGGCATACCATCCGTATTCGCTGGCACTAGTCCGGTAGAACGGGTGCTGCTTACTCACTTGAGAACCGTAGCCGTTGAACCAATCTGAAATATCACCACTCAGAGATAATGTTAAGATTGAACGTGGTAAGGTAGGCTCTAGTTAGCATTGTGTTAGGTAGGTCCTTGATATTTCACAGTTCATCTAACAACCAATTTTATTGTAACTAAGAATCGTTCCGTCATTTTTTCAACCATCTGCCGTTACAAAGCCGGCAAAAATATCTGACACGTCCTAACGGCCCTAGGAATAGAGTCGTGTCAGATATGTATGCGCGCTTTGTATGTGGCAGTTGTTATTGCTGGTGACTGTACCTATACTGGCTGTGAGCCGTACTATACCTATTGAGGTGTATCGGAAAACCCGCATATCGCAGGAAACGCTTCCTGTTACAGCAAAGATCAACGACACCTTAATCAAGATAAGACGCGTTCTGCGCTATACAGGTTGCTCCAAAATAATGACGAAGTTTCTGGTAAAGTCAATGATTAAGCATAGATTTTAAGCTGGTTTCCTAAAATGCAGTTTTTATAATACTTACAACTTTAGGCCGACTTTTAGGTGTAGGTAGCAAAGCTTGTGTAAAAAGGACATAGATTTTGTATCAAAAGTGCCACTATCTAACATTTTTTTCGCAACGAAAGACTGTTGTCAGAACTCCGTAGGTAAATTTGCCCTTCGGGCATCTGAAGCCACCTAACGAACCTAAGCTAATACCTATGGTTACGCGAACGCGATGGGTCCAATATTTTAGCCATTCTTGATTTGAGAGAAGTTTTTAAATACAAATAAAACATGCTTCTTTTGACGTACTTATTCGACACGATAGAACCATGCACATAATATATGTCATAATGCTTTTTGAGTCCTGCTTTCACGGCGTGCTTACCCTTTGCTATAACCCTTACCCGACTTGGTAAAGATATGAGAGTAAGCTCAAAGAAAGGGAGAATTGCTAAAAATACACCATGGTTGCGTTGCACTATTACTTGGTACAAACTTATTAAGTGACATGTAAAAGATTCCAGGGCTAGTGTAATTAAATAAACAATTTAAATATACTTACGTGGATATTCGAATCGTTTCGGCAAGTTGCAAGTAACAAAGAAGTCCGAAGTTTTTGGCTCAGGTTTCTGAATTTCTCGTTGAAGGCTGGCTTTGTCAACGCACGTCGCTGAACAGAACCCCGGCGCCGGCTTATCGTGTCCCCCTTGCTGTTCGCTCATTGTAAAATAGCAGAAAATTAACAAAATAAGCAAAATACAACCCCTTGATAGAAAAACTGATCTTAATAATCAAACAAAACTGTTGTCATAGCAACCCGAAGTTTACATGTCACTTTCATGGAGGTCGCGTTAAATTTAATATATATTTTCTATTAAGTACATATGTGTTAACAGAAATACCGGCTGACTCGCAATTTTATCGGAATCAGTGTGGAATCAGTATAATAACAATAAATATGCGCGCTCGGCGGAAGATCGGTTGCAATTGCCCTAACACAACTATAAATTAATATATTTTTATTTACAGTTTTATTACTAATTGGATTTATGGAAAGGAAAGTTATTATTGAACCAATAGTAGTAGTAAAGTAGTTCTCTAGTGATTTGCAATCTGGGTTATTGGACTTAGAAGATAGAATATGAGTTATTTTGACTTCATTTGGTGCCTTACTAATTAATACCCTCGTTTTGCCCAAAGGCGAATGAACAATGCAATGCTAATTATTCGACGACGCGCTTCAATGAGTATCCATTTCAAATTAGAGCTCCATACCGCTGGAATGAAGTTAGCAAAACTAGTATTTTTATCTAAGTTCAAGTACCTACTTGAAGTGTAAAGTTCAACGCATACTATGACTGGGGTGACTGATAGATTTCAGATTTCAGATTTTTTGCTAGAATTATTTTAAGTACCTAGGTCCAAGTAGTAAATACCTACTTACTTAACTAAGGCAAGAAGCCATCTAAAGCTTTCGCGAACTTGCGCATTTCTTTTTCTCGATGTGGAAATGCTTTAGGCATACTCATCATTAGGCTTACGCATTAGGTTGGGAAATAGGGGGTTATTATGAGGGACTCGCTTAGTACATAGCGTACCCACCACACCGGCATTTTCCCGCTTTGCCATGAGGGACGCCATGGGAGCGCGAACATTCTACCACGACGCCCCGCAGCAGAGCCCATCTACTTACCTAGGATTAAAACGCACCTCTTGAACTTACCGTAAACAAACCAAAGACCCAAGCAATATTAATTCGTTTTAATAATACCCGATAATCGAGCTTCTTCCAACATCCCAACACCAAGACCTCTCCTGCGATGAAGACACTGGATGTAAAAGTGCTCGTGCAGATTAAAACCCTCAATTATATTGGCTAGTTCCGCCCGCGACTTCGTCTGCGTGGTCTCGGGATAAAAACTATCCTATATTTTAATCCAGGCTATAAACTATCTTCGTGCAAAATTTCATTCAAATCGGTTCAGCCGTTTAAGCGTGATTGAGTCACAAACATCCAAACATCTAAACTTAGGAAACGTAGGATATGTCGAATTAATAATAATACTTCACAGTCCGGTGGCCTTTAACTCATTGGGCATTCATTCGGCTGAATATATGTCGTTATCAGCGGTATCGGGACTTCTGACTACAAATGAGTGGGTGCCTATCGCGCCTCCCTCCGCCGCGTCGCCAATCGATCTTACTCACTCCACCAACTAAGTGCACTTTTAATTTAAACATCAATCAAACCGTGATTTCATTGTAAACAACCTTAAGTCAGAAGTTTCATAGAGCTCAAACTTCTGTTATTCTTGGATTAACAGTGACGGTTTCATTGAAAGTTTATTTGTCAAAACAACAGCCAATGCGTTGATATTTGTAAACAAATCGTAATCAGTGTTTTCTCAAAAACTTAGAGGAATCTAGTCTCCAAAATGAGGACCTTAAGTGTACAGCAACCAATAAATTTGAAAGTGGTGAAAATTGAGTTGGACTTCACACCCTTGGATTTGGAGCCGCCTGAACGAGAGAAGCCAAAACAAATTATTGTACCCAAGATCAATTATAGCCGAAGGCCTTCTGTAGTGCCGCCTCCTCCGCCAATCACAAATTATTCGCAACAGGTAATAATAGACTTCAATACGTTTTTGTATGAATTTATTTGTATTTTTTTTTAATTTATTGATAGAAATAATATCCGTTCTAGAAAGAGAATCGGCACTATATTTGTAATCCTCTGGAAGGTAAAAATATCGGAACGCCTTCATTTTAAAGTTGTATTTAGATATCTGAGCAGCTTGTTCGCTTCACGCACCGCCTTAATTCACTAGCATTATCTTTCCAAACATGGGATTTAATTAAACGAGCCAATAACGAAAATTAACGAGAGTTTCGTATTTTACGGCCACTAGGGGTTATTTTGTAGGGTATTCTGTTCTGGCCCATTTCCAAGTGAAGGTTAGACGAGATCTCCGCGTAAGACTAAGTGGCGTCAGCCCCGAGGTCATCCTTTTGTTGTCGCACCCAATAAGGGTCCTGAGGATTACTGATTAGCTTTACTGCTTTGGGAATCCGATCTCACGAACTATGTCATACCTACATATAGGAATAATAAAGGAAACTGAAACACTTGTGTAGGTAGTTTTTACAAGCGTTTGTTTTACTTGCGGTGTATGTATGTTAGAACTAGTTTGGGTGAATTCTTGCAAGTTAAGATTACAGCAGCATTTATTCAAAGCAAAATCCATCCCATAAGTTAAATATCAATACTGCGCTGCATTCGTCAAAAATGAGCACAGAGTGCCGCAACAAACTTCAGTCTAATCCATACTAATATTATAAATGCGAAAGTGTGTCCGTCTGTTTTTTGTCTGTCTGTCTGTCTGTTACCTCTTCACGCTTAAACCGCTGAACCGATTTGGATGAAATTTGGTATAGAGGTAGTTTGAGTCCTGGGGAAGGACATAGGATAGTTTTTATCCCTGAAATCATCCCCTGAGGGGGTGAAGTGGGGGTGAAAGTTGTATGGATTAGTAGAATATTAGTATGGATTAGCATGGATTGTTACAATAGCGAGAAGGAATCTAATAAGTTTACGTATAGTTTGTAACAACTATGATATAACGTTGTCAAGATAGTGTTAACCATACTATCCATATACTAATCCATCCATACTAATATTATATATGCGAAAGTGTGTTCTGTCTGTCTGTCTGTCTGTCTGTCTGTCTGTCTGTCTGTCTGTCTGTTACCTCTTCACGCTTAAACCGCTGAACCGATTGAGATGAAATTTGGTATAGAGATAGTTTGAATCCCGGGGCCTTCCCTTCCTACAGGCGCCGAACGAAAAGCAACATCTAAATAAAATTACATTCACTATTGTATTCTCCAATAGAATGTCCATGAAAAAACATTCCAAACTAAACAAAACATAATATTTATAAATAGCATTCTTCCATTCTACAATTGGAACTCCGTGAACCCCTGCTCCTCGATGCCTGTACAACAGATCCTAGGATTTCCATCACATTCAAACAAGGTCCTATAATACTCAGGACAAGCTATGGTCATCATTATACCACGTCAGAGCGAGACGGTATCATTCAAATCTCAATAAGTGTGACAGAAAGGGAAATATCATACGTCCTTGTCATAGTTACACTTTTTTCTTATTTGCCGCAACTGATTTAGTATGGGGTTGCGCAATTAAACCATTAGGACAAGTGATGTGCCGGGGAATATTCCCGTATGGGAATTTCCCGGGAATATTCCCTTGTTCCCGGGAATATTCCCCAAACAGGGGAATATTGAAATACAAATTAGGAAAATTAAAGTTGTAATAAAAGTAAATAAAATGAATAGTGCCCCGACTAATAAAGTGCCATTCGCCAAAAACTGCATTATTTTACTAATTCTGACTTTTTATCTCAATTACCATTTAATATGTAAATATTTTCATATTTTGTATTCGTATAATATTTTATCGTGGTTTTTTATTAACTTTGTATCGTTTTTGTTACTTTCAGAAGTACTTTTGTAAAATTTGTTTTTTTTTCTGATGGGGGAATATTCCCAATAACTGGGACTATTCCCATTGTTCCCTTGTGGGTAAATTACACTGGTTAATGTCTTGGTAAAAAAATCAAGGGCCCAAGTTATCATGGAATCCCTAATAGCAAGATATATAAACATACACAATTTCAATATTCCCGTATGTTCCCTTGTATGGGAATATTCCTGGGAACGGCACATCACTAATTAGGACTAGTTCCTAATTTAGCTGCACTGCATGGGTGCCTTTCCGTTCCTTAATAGGACGCCAATGCACTAAGCGGCTAGCCGCGTGCGGCTTCAATCAATCAATCAAGCGTTTATTGCACCATGGTAAACAAATACGATTCTTACATGTATAAAACACAAAAGTATCTCATGGACCCTGGAAGGGTGTTGCAAAACGTGAAGAATAAGCTTTATGGAATCTATTATAATTATTATGCATAAAATCTAGATTTGTTAATTTACAAACTAATGAACTAATGATAGGGAACAGATATTTTAAATTATAGAATACTGACAACAGCTGATATTGCTAAAGCTTGTCATCACTCGTTAATTGTATAGTAACATTTTTGTGCAAGAAATGATTTCAGTTTCTTGGCATATAAACTGTTTTTTTGTTCCTGCTTAATATTGTCTGGGAGGTGATGGAACTTGCCGTGCGGTCGGTTGGACAAAACATATGAAACCGCAAACGCAAAACCTCTACGCCTACGCCTAAACTCTAACCTCTACGGTTGACCTTAAACGCACGCGGCTAGCCGCTTAGTGCGTACAAGGGCTTATTGCGTCAACTCATCAGTCAACACGTATAGTTTGTCCTGAGTAGGTATTATAAGTCCATGTGTTCAAAGTATTGATGACCGCTTTAGCCTAGTTGGTAGTGACCCTGCCTACCCAGGAAGAGGTCCTGGGTTCGAATCCCGGTAAGGGCATATTATACATGGATGTTTTCTATGTATTTATCTATATAAGTATGTTTATCGTCGTCTAGTAACTACCCATAGTAAGTACAAGCTTTGCTTAGTTTGGGACTAGGTCGATTTGTATTAAGATTGTCCGATATTGTTTTGTTTTTTATTCTCAACGATCATGTGAAAATGTAGCGGCGCTGCCACGAAAATAGAAGTCCGTATATCACCATATCTGTCACACAAATATAATAAATGCGGTAGAGACGGAGATATCCGAACTTCGAAACAAAACTGTTAAAAACTTTAGTTTATTATTTAGAAACGGGACGTGAAGGATATGGTGCAGGACCTGTTGGACGACTTGTACGCCGACCAGCGCGACTGGGGCACCAGCAGCGCCATCGACTACTGCCATGCGTAAGTCAAGGCCATTCCCAGTGTTTAGATGTAAAAGCCGCCGCACACTGTGCCAGTAGTGAAAACCACAAAGCGAGAGAGCGAAAGTGAGATTTAGGTACCTGGCTATCTCTTATTTGTGTTTACTTACGAGTATATGTAATGGGGTCAAAATATAATAAGATAATAGCATACGAAGCTACGGTAGCTTAGTGGTTCAGGTAATGCGACTATCAAGCGGCGGTCGTGGGCTCGAATCCCGGCTCGTACCAATGAGTTTTTCGAAATTGAAGTACGGAATATTTACCGTTCGCTTTTCGGTGAAGGGAAACATCGCGAGGAAACCGGTCTAATCCCAATAAGGTCTAGCTTTCCCTCCGGGTTGGAAGGTCAGATGGCAGTCGCTTTCGTAAAACTAGTGCCTATGCCAAATCTTGGGATTAGGTATCAAAGCGGACCCCGGGCTCGTTTAGGGCACAACCGGGAATAACGCTAGAAGGATGATGAATAGCATACGAAATTATGTGAAGTGTTTTTATATAGTTTGCTTTTATGCAACTTAATCACATGCGCAAGTTAAAATGATGATGTTTGTATTTATGGAAAATGAAATGATAGAAATAGTTTTTATCGCAAATCATTACACACCTATTTAGCGAATACAATAATATGACTGTGAAGTACAGAGCTAGGTTGGTGGTGGTTTAACCCGTTTAAATTAAGGTGGAATGTACGTCCCGTGCCACATCAGCAATAATAACCGGTTCAAAACATGAATTTTCCGTACTTACATAAATTCTTGTTTAAGGCCTCCACCCACCGAACGCGTGTCGTGCACGGCGCGTGTGCTGCGCGGGCCCGCGCAAGTTGTAAAGCATTGAAACTACACTTCAAACACCTATGAACGCGGTCGGAACGCGCGGCGCTAAAGTTACAACTCGGCAGCGCGGCCGCGTGTAGTGCGCGTCGCGCCCCAAGCGCGGGCCCGCGCGGCAGCTGCGCAGCTGCCGCGCTGCTGAGTGTGATAGAGATAGAGATAGTGAGATACATATTAAATGTATTGGTAGTGAGAGAGATATGCCGCGCTGCACACGCATTGCTAACGCGTCACTGACGCGGCGGGCCCGCGCAGCTGCCGCGCTGCTGAGTGTGATAGAGATAATGAGATACATATCAAATGTGTTGGTAGTGAGAGAGACATGACGCGGCGGACCCGCGCGGGCCCGCGCTGTACACGAGCTGCACACGCGTTGCTACACGCCACCCGCTTGCGGTGTGAATATACCGCTTCAACCGCGCCCGACACGCGCCGCGCACGATACGCGTTCGGTGGGTAGGCCTTATGTGTATTTTTTTATTTTTTTATTAGCCTATATTCTGTCCCACTGCTGGGCAAAAGGCCTCCCCTTTTTTCCGCCACTCGTCTCGGTCCTGTGCTAGTGTTCGCCAATCTGTTTAAAACGTATCAAGGTCGTCCCGCCATCTCTTTTTCGGTCTGCCTCTACCTCGGAAGCCATCTTGTGGAAGCCATTCGGTGGCTAATTTGGCCCATCGCTGCGCGTGCATCCGGCAGACATGCCCAGCCAAGTTCCACTTTAGCTTCGCGGTCTTAGCACCCACATCTACGATGCCAGTTTGGGGAACGGAGCTACGTTCCTGATCCGATCGATCCTACGAACTCCGAGTATGCTGCGTTCCATTGCTCGTTGGCAAATCTTGACTTTTGGACTTCTGTTAGTGACCAAGTTTGGGCGCCATAGGTTAGGATAGGCAGGATACACATATCGAAGAGCTTGCACTTCAGTGTCAAAGGAAGGTTACACTTCATTAGCGCCTTCATGGACCAGAAGCTCTTCCAGGCGTTTGCGATGCGTCGATCGATTTCTTTAGACTGCCTGTTATCGAAGGATGCTGTCTGGCCCAAGTAGGTATATTCGTCGGATATTGCATATCCTGCCCATCTACCTTAACCCTATGCTTTACGCCGTTGGTCATCAACTGGGTCTTTGCCCTGTTCATTTTGAGCCCAACTTCAAGACTGGCTGTGCTCAGATCTTGGAGCATTTGTTCTAGCTGGGCTGCAGTGTGGGAGAATAAGACAATGTCATCGGCGAAACGCAGGTTAGTCAGCCTTGTGTCGCCGACGTTGATGCCCATTGTTTCCCACTTGGCCGCAAGCTTCAGGAAAATTTCCTGTAGGCAACTGGTGGACAATTTCGGTGAAAGCGGGTCTCCCTGTTTAACCCTTATTGTATTTATAAAAAAAAATGGTTACCTACTGAACGACGATAAACATACTTATAAAGATAAATAAATCCTTAAATACATAGAAAGCATCCATGACTAAGCGATAAGACCAACTGTTGTTACCATTATTTATTAAGCAAATATTTTTGTAAGATGTTTCTCTCTTGTCGTGGTGCAATAAAGAGTATTTATTATTATTATTTGTATGTTTTTTCCGTATCTCAGGACCATGGGGTCCCGGGCTTTTGGAAGGCATGCGTGGGGCCTAAGCCCAACAGCGCAGAGGCCCTTTAAAAGAAATATAATATAAAGCGAGGGATACACATGGCGGATACCATCTCCGAGCGCACAACATGGTGATGGTCCCCGCCAGGTGCAAAGACTATTGCAGTGCAACACTATGCTGCGACGGAAACTTAGGTCATTGGTTATTGGGTTGAATGGTGGGAAATGGGTTATGGGACTAGCGGACACCTGCCGTGACAATTAGTCTCAAAATTGTGAAAAAGCAGGCGGTGACTCGCCAACTCGCTAAGTGGGCCCCACAAACAGTCGCACGCACAGTGCGACAATGGAGCAACACGTCTGAGCGGCTGTGAGGTTGTCGAGAGGTGAATCTGCAGTGCGCCAGATCCCGGTAATCCGTTCAAGGGTCACCGGCGTTATAACATTTTACACTTCCACCATGGAGCATAGGTTCCGCTCTTGCGACTCCACTCTGGCCGGCCGGTTAAGGCAAACACACAGGCGAGGGCCAGATCACTCGGGCCCTCTGGAGGTTAGGGGTCCGCGGTGTCGCCACTCACCGTCAGCTCGCCACAAGCTGCCCCCGCGGGCTTATTATTATGACTCTGAAACAAATATTCGTGCTCATCACACAAATAAATGCTAAGGGCCTTGATTCGAATCCAGGACCTCTTGGTTCGTAGGTAGGCTTACTACCAGCTAGGCTAACTAAATAGCGGGCGTTCGATCCACATACAGCAAAATAATTACTTACCTGATTTCTTATTTTAGATCAACTTCCGCCGCATCCCTGGCTTCGTCGCAGTCGATATGCAACGACCACGACGATTCGTTCGAGCGGAGCTTCTTGGAGGGATTGGGTATACATCGATTGCTACTAAGAGTCCGCAGTAAGCTCGATTCTACAAACGTAGTTACGCTCTCATTTTAAAACTACGTGATGGATTGTAGCGAAACTTTGCATGTAAAAAAAATACAGCGAATTTAAGTTTTTCATACAAAACTTGTTTTTGTTGTATTTCGTTTGTTTTATTGGACTAATTACAGACAGATATACCTCATTTTATTGTACATGCAAAGTTTCGTCACAATCCACCTCGTAGAACGAAACTCCTTCTGTATGGGAAGGTGAAATTCGGCCGAGCTTACTGCGGACTATAATAAGATTAATAAGCTACTCGAAGAGATTTGGTGTTATTACATTATAATATTTATAATCTTCATGATCAACATATCAACCGAAATACGTCCACTGCTGGACATAGGCTTCCCCCAAAGAGTGCCACAATGAACGGTCCTGCGCCACCCGAGTCCAGCGTCCATCAGTCCACCTTGTGATGGGTCTACCCACGCTGCCCCTTCCGGTACGTGGTCGCCATCGCCACTTGAGATTACTTATAATTCCCTCTTCTTATATGTGAAACCTACCTGAGACCGCAAGTTATCAAGTTATAACTTAGGTGGCGCATATTAACTGATCTCACCCTAATACAGGGCAATTTTCCTTGATAGTTACAATCACAATACCTACCTACTTCGCACAACGGAGTAGCAGAACAATACTATTAAGCGACCTCCTCGAAAGAGTCATCTTAACCCATTTAAGGCCAATGACTCACATGATATGAGGCATACCTCTACGAACGATTTCCGCCACAAAGCGAAAATGCCGGTGTAGCACGCGTAGCGTTGCTTGGCCTCGGGCAGTTGTAAAAATCTTTTGATGAATTTAGTTACGGCGCATTGGCAATAGTCCATATATTATCAGATTAAAATATACTTAAATAGCTTCTCTCTCTCTCTCTCCGCCCGCGTGGAATTCGTTTATATCATAGGTTGTTTGACCCCCTTAGCGGATGATTTCCGAGATAAAAACTATCCTATGTCCTTCCCCGGGATTCAAATTATCTTCAAACCAAATTTCAATAAAATTAATTATAATAAATAAACAATAAACATGCACATTAAGACAAATGTAATACATATAAGTTAATAATACCATGATATTTAAAATTACCTGTAACCTAATGTTGTTAATTAATTTTCATTTTCATCTCAATCGGTTCAGCGGTTTAAGCGTGAAAAGGTAACAGACAGACACACATTCTCATTCATAATATTAGTATAGGTAGTATGGATTTATTTGAGCGAGCA
This sequence comes from Epinotia bilunana, assembly GCA_947049275.1. NCBI lineage: Eukaryota > Metazoa > Arthropoda > Insecta > Lepidoptera > Tortricidae > Epinotia > Epinotia bilunana. The sequence continues at coordinate 23,191,105 of OX346259.1, read as the reverse complement.
ACGTGCTGAAAATGAAATGATTATGTGATAACATTTATTGGTACCTACTAAATACAATTCAGTTCTCACAAACTATAGGTACATAGCCACAATAAGTAATAGTACCTACTGACAAAGCCTGGTTATAAGAAACCACTGTATATGTATATATTGATACGACTTCAGAGTGACAGATATTTGAGTCTCTCATAGAATGAAATAAAAAAGAAAGTATAAATCAAACAGAAGAGTAAGGAAAAGTTCTTGATCAATGCTTTTTTACAGATGTCGAAGATGTCCGGAAACAGGCAATCGAGTGGGAAGTCAGGCTGCGAGTGACAGGCGAGCGGCTGGCGCGCTGTGTGCGCATCCGGGACCGTCTGCGCCGCCAGCAGAAGAGGCTGTGCGCCGCATTTACCGTGCTGCTGCGGCACATCAGTAAGTTGCCGTGCTGGTACATCAATATGAGACCAGAATTTAAAAGAGAAGCACACAGCCGAACGGGAAGTCAGGCTGTGGGCCGCAGACGCCTTCACAGGAGAGGATCTGCGCCGCCTTCATCGTGCTGCTGGTACACGTAAGAAACTATACCAAATATGATAATTAGATGTGTAAGACAAGCAGGCAATCGAGGGGGAAATAAGGCTGCGAGTAGCAGATGCCATCAGCAGGAAGCAGACTGTACGCCGCCTTCACTGGAAAGGTAACCCGCGCGGAAGGACACCGGTTGGAACGGACCAAAATCATTTTCGGTCCACTTCGGCACGTATAGTGGCCGACGTGATTTGTGGCTTAATTTCATGGAATTGGTGTTTTTTAGACTGCATTCTATCACAAGACTGCAGTCGTCAAAATCCATCAATGAAATTAATGATGGTTAGTTTTGAACACCTACCTACAACTTTTGCCACAGTGCTAATAGCAGCTAGTATGAATGGACGCGGAGATTTCTAAGAACCCTCATTTTAAGCATTTCTAAGTGTATACCTACCGGCGAGCCTTACACAAAAGATCCATAAAACCAATTTCCGTGAGAACTAAATCTTGCGCATTTTCCAACTTAGCTTTCATTCGCCAAGTGTGGAGTGTAGGGGTGTACCTAGTACCTACATACATGATAAGAAATGTCATTCCGAAAAAAACATATTTCACTGGACCAGCGTCGCAAATAATCAATACTTCTTGCAATTATGTTGTTTCCGTATACAGCCTGCCGCACAGCATGTACGCTGATCACATGAAGCTATCAAACCAGTCTTCCTTTCATGCAATTCGAGTCGCAGTTATGTATTAGGCAGTCTTAGAATAGAAACTACCACTACAAAATTCATTAATGAAGGCTTAAAATAACATTACGCACTTCAAAGCAGACTGGGATCGGCACCTCGCGTCTAACACGAGTCCACACTGACATACACAGGCAGTTCGCGAAATCGATACACAACGCACACAACCACGCTGCTTCAAGCCTTCAGGGCGCATGCCCGTGGCAGGTACCACGAATCTCCCCGTTCGCATCCTTGTCGTGAGAACAGGGTAGTCAAGTGCATTCAAGTCCTGCGATATGGCCGTTTTACGCGATGTCGTGGTACAGGGTCAGCGGTCCCATCGCTTTATTTCGCGACTTTCCCAGTAAACATCGCATCAGCTGGTCGAATACGCAGTCTCAAATGCTTTCGAGATATGGCAGATAATTCTCAGTTCTCAACTCGGTTGTCGGTGGTGATTGTTGGTAATGTTGTGAGTGGTGTAACCCAGCCAGTTGACGATGGTCGCCGCAGCGACACTGCAGTCAGGTTGGGTCACTGACTTGGTGGTGTAGTGAGGATATGCGTGTGTTCAATGAGTTCCTTAGCCAGGACAGATGAGTGCCATCCTCAACTCTCTCCGGAACTTGGCTGCCTCGTCCAGGGCCGGCGCAGGTATATTTTTAAATTAAATTATAGGTAAATAACCTTTCTCTTTGAAGCCATTTAAGTTTTTTATTCACGGCCAATCTTAATCATCGTAATCTTTAGAGCTACTCACCCGTACGTTGCAAAGAATGTATATACCTACTGAAATAGTTTGATCATTGCAGGTTTAAAATTCAATTCAATTTAATGATTTGAGGTTATTTTCATCAGTTCTGCAGAAGTGTCTTTTGAGCACAATTCGCGGGCAGTAGGATTTATTTAAAATGTACCTATGATGAGAAAGATCTTTGCCAATTTTATTTGATTGGAATATAAATTTGAATTTTGAAGAACAACCCATTTTAATGACACACGGATCATGTTCTAATCTTTTGTACAATAAAATTAAGACTATTCTTGAAGCTATAGTTACGTATAGGTACTACTACCTACTTTATTATTGTCCAGAAGTACTTAACATATAGGTACTTATATTTTCGTAAAATAGTTAACTGCTCTTCTTGACGTTGACAATAAAATATACTATGACACAAAAAAGTGGGCTTCCTGGTATATTAACGTTATAAATCCTACTGACGGCACTCTTCCAGTTATTTGACACTAGCAATCTTATTCCATAGCAATAAAGGTGGCAATCCTATTAAATCTTAGTGCAAATATACTCGCGGGGCCATTAAACAAGTTAAGATAAGATAAGATTTATTTGCAACCAAGTACTTAAAACTAAGATACATGGACCCTGGAAGGGTGTAGCAACAATCAGGTAAATTATACTACACACAAAAAAATAAAATTCTCTTCATTAAAAAATATGCTAGACGGCGACATTCGAAAACAATAGAAACAATTAGGTAAGTTGTGGGCAACCGCCAGAGAAGCACAAGGCATTAACTAATGCGCCGCTGTGCATTTATAGCACTTTTTATTCAGAAAGGTAGACGAGACGGGATGGCCTGCTTTGTGCCAGTCTAACAGGCTGTTTGCATTCGTTTTGACGCCATTGACGAGGTTGACATCGACGTCTGCTTATTTTTTGCTTGGCATAATCTTATAAAACGACACCTTCAATTCATTTCAGATGTTTCAAGCTTTTGTCAACAACTTCGTCAGATGTATAATAAGTCTGAACTCTTTCGTTTATTTAAACTCGGGCTCGAAAGCAAATAAGTTGATCGAGTTACGTAGAGTTAAGTATTCTACTAATATTATAAATTGCGAAAATTTGGATGTTTAGAGGTTTGTTACTCAATAACGCTTAAAAAACTCAACCGAAGAAATTTTACACGAAGATAGTTTAAAGCCTGGATTAAAATATTTGGATAGTTTCTATCTCAGGTCCACGCAGACAAAGAAGAAAAACAGTTCCCACAGAAAGTTCGTAACGTACCTACTTATGTACAAAACACTAATTTAAATAAATATTCGCTAGTATCCACATTTTAAATAGGTACAATATAGATATATTAAAAATATATTTAAAGAAAATGGACGACTTAAGTAAGAGTATTTCATCATTATTGTCACTCTCACTCATATTAATTGCATACAAGTCGTAAACCCAGATCTCTGTAAATACTGTCATCGCTCAGGAACCTTAAATCGCGCCGCTGTGTTACGTCCCGCTGTCATACGTAGAAAATTAACCATATCGGGGATGTTGCAGATCTTGTTAATCAACTTCTACACATTTCCAAGTGCATACATTTCTAGCCGCCCAGCAGGCAAAACGAACAGTGAAATGTGAGTCACTTTTAAATGGAATGTATTTGAATTTTCAACAATGATAGTATAACACACCTCACAATGCAATATAGTAACTAACCACCAGTTACATAACAACGCATACCTAAAAAACCGGCCAAGAGCGTGTCGGGCCACGCTCAGTGTAGGGTTCCGTAGCCCGTTCCGTGAACCGAATGTATGAGCAAGAGAGTTCAAATTCCCAAATCAAATCGAACATGTATTATAGACAGACACAATACAAGCAACTTAGCGAACAATTTTATTATTAGACAACGAACGACCAAAGACAACTATGACAGTTCGGGCATGACAAATTTTCGACCTAATGTATGGGCGCACCTGCTCCGACCCCATTAAATCAGGAAAAATCTTAACAGCGCCATGTACAATGTGAGCGTTCCGCGTACAGCGACATCTATCGGCAAATTAAGTAAACTATTGCGCGCGAGCTTAATGTATGGAAGATGATTTTTATAGGATAATTCTTTATTGCGTGAACCGATTTTCACCGTTTTTTTACTTTATTTGAAAGCACGTCATTTCATTGTGATTTTGTAGAAATTACAGGTACAATAAACACCTGCTTAAATACGGTTAAATTACAAACTTAGTTCAGAAATTATTTTGTAATTTTTTTCAAAAACTATTCAACCTATCAAGTTCAAAATAATTTGCCTAGAAAGTTTTTATAAAGTTCTACTTTTGAGATTCTTTTCATATTTTTGGGGGGGGCACATTTTTTTTACTTCTGGAGCGATTATCTCCGAAAATATTAACATTATCAAAAAATTATTATAGCAAACCCCTATTCATTTTTAAATACCTATCCAACAATATATCACACGTTAGGGTTGAAATGAAAAAAAAACACGTTACGTATAGGGGATACCCTAATAAAATAAAATAAAAAAAACACTTTTTATTTTACCACTTTGTTGGCGTGGTATTTTACCACTTTGTTAATATACACATTAGTACCAAATTTCAGCTTTCTAGTGCTAACGGTTACTGAGATTAACCGCGGACGGACGGACAGCCAAAGAGAAACTATAAGGGTTCCCAGTCTACTACGGAACCCTAAAAACAACTACCTACCTAGTGGAGTTTTACAGATGCGGTCCTCTGTAAGATGGAGTGGTTTCTTCCCGAGTAGGGGTGCTCCGAATATGAGCGACCGAAATTCTGCTGTGCACTACAGCTCTAAAATCATAATTTATCATTATCATAGCTACGGCAGCCTAGCGGTTCAGGCATGCGGCTGTCAAACGGCGGTCGTGGGTTCGAATCCCGGCTCGTACCAATGAGTTTTTCGGGACTTATTTGTATGGAATATCATTTGATATTTACCGTTAGCTTTTCGGTGAAGGAAAAACATCGTGAGTAAACCTGCATACATCCACGAAGAAATTCAAAGGAGTATGTGAAGCCCCCAACCCGCAGTGGGCCAACATGGGGACGAGGTGCTGCCCGTTCCCTGTCATCCATGAGAGGAGGCCTGTGCCCAGAAGTGGGACGTATATAGGCTAATTTATATTTATTTATATATCATAGTGTTATGCGTGGCTTCATATATTGCTTATTCAGGAAAAACGTTTATGAACAAGTGTCTGGAGTCACGCAAACACAATCATTATCATATTATATAACGTTGCAGAGGAGTTTTTAATATTTACTCGTAGTTAAAGGAGTCCATACCCATTAATATTTTATTTATTTATTCCTTACAATTTCACAGCATTACAGTAGCTCGTGCCAAAGCACTCTGACACAAAAAAAGTAATACACAAAAGAAACAAATAACTACACAACTTCTCGCACAACGTCAAACATTCATCACACACATCCATCTAGCGCAAATATATCACAGTTTAGTGCTGATTCAACACCAAGCAACGAGTTTATAAAGTGCAAAGCCCGAATAAGCACATCTGCGTGACTTTCTCATTTACCCGGTCATGTACGCGGGTCTCGCGCCCGTGCATAAACAAAGCCGCCATGTAAATTTGATGACCGTGCATGGGGTTTCGTAATTCAAATTCAAATATTGTATTTCAGCCTTATACGTTTTGGGTCCGCAATTATATAATAAAATACCTGCTACCATTCAAAGTAGCAAGACACGCTTAGGTTTTATCCTAAAACTAAAATCACTCCTATTACAAAAGGCCTACTATTCCGTTTCTGAATTCCTATCTGAATTAAGTTAAAAAATAATGTTAATATGTATAATTGTGTGTTGTGTCCATTAGTGCCGATCTTTTTTTTTTTATTATAATGTTTTGTATTTTAATTGTAAATATTAATTTTATTGACCTAAATTAACTTATATGATTTTTTATGATTTTTTGTATGATTTGATTTAATATGACTTATCTGTACCTGCATATTCTACTGCTATCTATATTGACAATGTATGACCAATACTGAATAAATGAATATGAATATGAATATAAGTCCATATTTTGTTAGTTACATTTTAGAGGCTATGTTAGTAAAACAAAATTAAAATTAAATAAATGTAATAAATTATTATTGTAAGAAATTATTTTACAAAATAGACTACTTGAAATGAAATGAAATGAATTTATTTGCGGAATATGGGTCGGTACAAATTTATATTACAGTCCACCATATCCTACTAAGATAAGCATGCAAATCTAACAATAGTCCAGATTTTGCTGTCGGTTAGGTAGATCAGACAAATCAAGACATTCCTTATTTCTAAATTACTTATTACTAGTTTTGGTATTCATGAACTCCTTGACAGAATACACACACACAGTTCGCATAACCATGCATAGAGTTTCTTTTTGAATTGCCTCAGCGGCAAGTCTTTTATGGCTCTAGGAAGCCTGTTAAATATTTTAATGCACATAAAATATGGGGTATACGAGTAGTTTGACGTAGACGAGCATTAGGTAAATATATTAAATTGTGTTGCCTTGACATTCGGTTCCCATACATTATGACATCGCAATTTTTCCCAAAATTATGATGATTTCTATGGACAAATACAGCTACCTCGTATATATATAGGGACGGCAAAGAGAAGAGCTTGTGAAGTTTAAAAATGGGTTTGCATGAGTCAAGTGGTTTCAAACGAAATATGGCTCTGATTATTATATTTTGTTTCACACACTTTTGTGACATCCGTGGAATATACTTGCCATATAGTTTTTTTTAAGTTAGGTCCCCACTGAAAATCAGCGCCTCTGCTTGCCGTGTCTTGCAGTGGCTTTATGCTGAGTGGGGATCCTGTTTAACGTCCTCGTATTGAAGCCTTATCGTTTGCCTGTTCTTTTTTGTTGTGTACCTAAGTTGTGACGTTAAATAAATGTATTTTCTTTCTTTCTTTCATATAATTCGGCAGTTTAATCTGTTAGCAATCACCTCTAGAATGCTGTTTCGACTCCTGACGCGCACCATCAGCGCGTAATCGACCGATATATTTCTGTACAGCGGGCGAAACCAGCGCCCGGTTCGGCTTGGCGCCGTCCGGCAGCGACGGCCCCGGCGAGGGCGGCTACGCGGAGTGGCTCCACGCCATGCGGCTGGTGGCGCGGCTGCCAGCTGGCGTGCCGCAGCACTTTCGCAAGAAGGTAACCCTGGCTACAAATAGTTCAGCTGTTCAGGTCATCTTTACACGCGGTTGTTGTGAGCGTGCCTCTGTGTGTGTGCTTGCGTGCGTAACGAGAACTACCGTGTCACACACATAATCATAATCATAATCATAATCATATTTTATTCATAATAATTTAGTATTACATGTCAAAATTGTTAATAATTATAATTAGTCCATATCATATTACAATAAAATAAAATAATTACAATTACACAGAGAAAAATAAAAATACAAAACGGTACTTATCGTGTACTTAAGTCGCACTTAGACTCAGCAAATTCAGTAAAACTGTAGAAGGTATGCTCGATAAGCCATCGTTTTAGCCTCGATTTAAAGCTGCCCAGTGACGGTGCTTCTGTGACATGAGCCGGCAGTCGGTTGTACACCTTTGGCCCCATGACGTGGGTAAGTTTGGAGGATTTCACTAGACGATGCCTGACGCCGACCAGCTTTTGAGAGTTGCGCAGGTTTCGACCATGGATCTCTGCTCCACACAAATGAAAGCAGCACATACGTACAGCTGCGCGCAAAGATGAATTGTAGGGACTATCCATACAGATTCCTAGTTGGTTAAGTAGATTTCCTAGGATCGTTACGTTTATTTTTTCTGGACATTATCAGTAAACTGTATGTGTATACATTCCTTTGTACTGAATCCAGTTAATACCACTAAGCAGGCGGCACCCTCATAGCTCGAAGGTCCATCCAAGTCGACATTTTCATTTCGAAGTTCAATATCTCAAAACCGGCTGACTCGATTTCCTTTATTGTTTCTTCTCACGACATTTTTTTTCGTATTTTCGTATTTTTCGGGCCTTCTGAAGCTACCTAACGAACCTATAACCTACCTAGTGTTTTGAGATCGTAACAGGTTTCCAACAAGTAAGAAGAATTCTTTGTACGTATACGTTTTATAACTATTTTTATAGCAAGAAATACAATTATTCACACGTAGCTGGTTACGTGGCGTTGGTTTCGTAGGCGGGAAAAAACGGCATTAAAATCTGTCAATTTCTTTAGGAGCTACAGTGCCGCAGACAGACACACAGACACGTCAGACTTATAACACCCCTTTTTGCGTCGGAGGTTAAAAATAGTATGTCATTTGATTTCGTAGACAAAACTCAAATTGAATGTCTTTCATGCATACCAATACATTACACTTAATGTATTAGATGCATCCTTCATGCATACCAATACATTACACTTAATGTATTAGATGCATCCTTCATGCATACCAATACATTACACTTAATGTATTAGATGCATCCTTCATGCATACCAATACATTACACTTAATGTATTAGATGCATCCTTCATGCATACCAATACGTTATACTTAATGTATTAGATGCATCCTTCATGCATACCAATACATTACACTTAATGTATTAGATGCATCCTTCATGCATACCAATACATTACACTTAATGTATTAGATGCATCCTTCATGCATACCAATACGTTATACTTAATGTATTAGATGCATCCTTCATGCATACCAATACATTACACTTAATGTATTAGATGCATCCTTCATGCATACCAATACGTTATACTTAATGTATTAGATGCATCCTTCATGCATACCAATACATTACACTTAATGTATTAGATGCATCCTTCATGCATACCAATACATTACACTTAATGTATTAGATGCATCCTTCATGCATACCAATACATTACACTTAATGTATTAGATGCATCCTTCATGCATACCAATACATTACACTTAATGTATTAGATGCATCCTTCATGCATACCAATACATTACACTTAATGTATTAGATGCATCCTTCATGCATACCAATACGTTATACTTAATGTATTGGTATGCATGAAAGACATTCAATTTGAGTTTTCAGTCTACGAACTCAAATGATTGATAAGAAATTATAGGAAACTCACAAATAGCAATTGTTTAGTTATGTTATGGATCTCCAAGAGCGATTTATGTTACTTTATTGGAGTAAGAGAACGGGCTCTAAGAACTACTCCTAAATTAAGGCCAGCATACCTACAATGAGTACCCAATTCAGAAGTCTTAAGGTTAAACGATTTGGTCTGAATATGTTAACCGGCATTGGTTAAATTCCATGGTTCCATTTAAGGAACGTAATGATTAATGCATCACGTGCCAGAATGCCGATCCTCATTTTGCTACGATGCCAAATGAGGGTTTCTTAGTTTTCGGATTCAAATCCACCAATCATGTTTACCTCATGACGCCTTTTATTTGTGCATTTATCCCCACAGCGCCGACAGCTGGTGAAATGAAAAGCATTCTGGCCCCGTATCATGGTCGGCCTTATCACGCGATAAGTGACAAGATAGAGCGTCCGTCTCGTTCCATCGAACGGTGTCCATCTTGTCACTTATCGCGTGATAAGGTCTACCATGATACGTGGTCCGGAAAGCCTTCATTGAAACCCACTGTGAATAGTTTTAAAACCGTGCCCCCATTACGTTTAAGCATTATTTGATCTGATAAAAAGCTAATACTAAAAATAGACCTAATGTTTACATGCATATAATAAAAATAGATAAGGATTCAAAGAAATATTGATATTGCGCTTACGTAATGGCTCAGATTACGTTATCAGAGTTTCATATTAGATTTACATTAGGGATTTACAGATCACAAAGTTTGCGCATCAGTGCCCCGCGCTGAGGAATCTGATGTTTTTATAGACTTGAAGGTTTATGCCGCCCTAAACAGTAGAAATAAGAATTTATTTTATGGACAGTTGGAAACATTTATATTCGAACAGACCCTAACTCTAAGATAACTGTTTTATTGTGAATGGCAGTTCAAATAAGTTTCGAGCATATGAGCCCGATTTATATATCTGGCCCCAAATTATGAATAGTTGTTACAAACGAGATGACTATAGCTATTAAAGCAATGCCTTGATTTGAGTCGAACACGCCCCCTAGACAGAGACACGCTGATGCCTTCCGCGCACGAGGAAAAGAGATGTAACACTCTTCAGGAATGGCTTTTTTGGACAAATTACGATAAATACCTAATTTAGAGACGTTTTATTTAAATTTCATAAAGTGAGATTTTAGATGAGATAAAATACTATGGTATTAACTTGATTGTGTCGTTAAATAATGTATCGTTTTAGTAGGCTGAGTAAAAAAAGGAAAATACAGATCCAACTTTGGATTTTTTTTCTATCGAGGAAATTTTAAGCAATCACGTATCGATAAAATCAGATAAACAATCATATAGTCAGGAATCATATATCTGAAAATCAGACCTTATTGTTTCTTAATCACGCGATAATTTCCAATGCACAACCGTAAGAACTAGCTTCTGTCCGCGACTCCGTCCGCGTGGAACTTGTTTATATCGTAGCTCCATACAAACTTTCATCTCCTTTCCTACAAACTATCCTATGTCCTTCCCGGGATTCAAACTATATCCATACTTACCAAATTTTATCTCAATCGATTCATCGGGTTAAGCGTAAAGAGGTACTTAACAGACAGACAGACAGACACACAGGCAGACAAGACTTTCGCATTTATAATCGACCGAGCGAGCGAAGCGTCTATGCTTAAGCTGGACGAAAAATCGTTTTTCCTCATGTCTGGATGTTTGGATTTCCCCCTGTTCTCGCCTAGAGCTCACATTTCTCAATCGATTCTCATGAAGTTTTGTGAGTAGGTTCGGTAAGTATACCGAATTTTTTTATAGAGTGAGTTTTTCGAAATTTTGTAAAAATGGCGGAGATATGGGTTGTAAACGTAAAAAATTACAAGAAAGGGCTTAGTGTTGACTACTGACTTGGTACAAATTTGATGTTCCGTCCACTGCATCTTGAACTCCGATTTCGATGCCTTAGAGCACACTCGTACTAACTTTTCGGAAAAAGTCGTTGCAATTAGTACCTAGAAATGCACCCGCCAACCTGACGTCAGGATGGCGGGCGTCATTAATTCTTAATCTTAAATATCTCTGGAGTTTAAAGAGCACATGCTCGAATTTTGGAGCACATTTGGCACATTGCTAGCACTAACTCCTGACGTATGCCGCAGCTCCATTTGTTGATGTACACCCGCCATCCCGACGCTCACCAAAGACTGACTTAATTCTGGAACCCTTTAATTTTGATCGTTTAACCAGAATCAGGGCCATGAAACATCTTTTTCTACGAATTGAAGAGGAAAAGAGACTAAGCAGATTGGCGGAACAAACCGGTCCATTCCAGCTTGGCCCAAAATCCATCTTTCGTATGTTTGGATGTCCGAATGTCTCGCAGTTCTCGCCTACAGGCTGCAGTTCTCCACCGATTTTCGAGAAATTTTGTAAGCAGGTTCAATAATTTATAGGTACAATTATTTCTTTTAGTCACATGAATTTTCGATTTTGTTCAAATGGCCACGATTTTCACACATTATTATTATAACAAAATCGGACTTAATCGCGTTCAAAAAGGTGTTTATTTAATTACCTCGACATTTCGACGTTTTTTTGATAATGGCCACGATTTCAATTCAACCCCCATGGGTTAAAAAGGTATAAAATTACTAAATTCAACCGTTTTGAAATGAACCCGCGACGTCTACAGCTCACAGAGCCACTAGTATTAGTATGGTTTTTTTTTTCCTACCTATCTTTCCAAGTTGGGCCCCGAAGGGGCCCTTAACTAATTACCTAAGTATTAGTATGGATATAAAGGCTGCTGTTAACGCGTCAATTGTCACGACGTGTATGTTTCTGTAGAGTCGAGAACATGGCGTTCTTAATACAAAACCCCTATATTCATAAAGCTTACTTAACCTCTGTTAAGTAACTAAAATGGGTTCTGCCTCTATCCCAAATGGCAAGCAGACATATAGTCATAAGAATTTTAATGGCATTTTAGCTAAAATATGTTTGATGAATGTTTATGAATAAAGGCAAGCGGATGCTTAGGTAAATCTAAACTTATTCCTTCCTCCAAATGAAATGTTTTCACTCAGCGCGCCTGAAAAAATAAAGTAAACCTACACGTAACCCGATTAAATTTGTACATTGAATTCCGTACAGCTACTTAGGGAAGCTACTTTCCTATGAGGTAACATAAATCGTTAACATTAAGTAAGAAAATATACTTAAAGAAATCGTTCTCGAAAGAAAATGAGGTACGAAACACGAAAAGGTCAAAAAGTGGGTAGGTATTCAATCAATCAACGTTCGACGTTTGCCACATCTTGGATTGGTACGTAACGAAGGCACAGTCTAGGAATCAAATTGTTTGCTACGTTTCGACTTATTTCAATGCTCTTAAGGTCTAAAAGCAAGGATCCTTTTCATGTGTACTTAGGTGTTCTTTACAAATCAAAATACAGGCATCAAGAAATATTAACGTTTTGCTTGCCCTTTTCAGGTTTGACGCTTTATTTAGAATTTATGGAATACAAAGGTTTTGAATAACCTCGTGCGTCACAACTTGACGGAGGCTGTTTATTTATAAAATAAGGCAAGATTTCACGTAATCCCTCGCTGTAAATAATGAATGTTATTTTGGTCTGATGAGAAGAATAGGCAATGAAATGAAAAATTAAACTCGCGAATTTATTTGCTGAGTTAGAGCTACTTACGGACTGCATACATATAGGTGGACCTACATATGAAATGAGGAAGATATGCGATCAATTTTATTGATCATATTTTATCTTAAGTATACTGTAAAACGAGCAATATTTGATCACGTTCTTGGAAATGGCTCTAACGATTTCGATGAAATTTGGAATACAGTTAACCCCGGGGGCGATAAATCGATCTAGCTAGGTCGCATGTCTGGGAAAATTCGTTTTCTCTGTATTTTCACCCGAGCAGAGCTCGGTCGCCCAGGGACTGACTTATTTATAAGTGTACGAAAAGACACGAAGAGCCAAGCGTTAAGGCACGTGACATTCATTCTGCAGGTCGTGGGTTCGAAACCCGGCTCGTACCACTGGGTATTTTCAAAAACTTTTGTATGTACATACCTACGAAATAGCATTTGATGTTTAAGAGTGGCTTTTCGGTGAAGCAAACCACAAAAAACCGTTCATAATCCCCATAAGGTCTAGGTTTCCCTCTGCATTGGACCAGGGATCTTGCAGACATTCGCATCCGTATGCGCAACCGCTGATGTTCCGCATGATTTTCAACATCCGCATCCGCCTCCGCATCCGCAAAAATTGACGTGCCGCGCGCGTGTTCAGTATTTTCGTGATTAGTCAATAAGAATCTTCATTTCATTTCTGTAATCTGACGATTCGCCGTATTCGCTATTGGTGATGCGTTAGGTTTGCAACGATTGTAAATCAGTCTTTTCCTTAAAATCCGCATCCGCATCTGCGGATGTGAGCCTAGAAATATCCGCATCCGCTTCCGCATCCGCAGATGTCTAAAAAGGGTGTTTATGTCATACATAACGCATTCGTCCCTTTATTAGAAAGTATTTAAGTGCGAGTGGGGTCAATGCTTTATATCCGCCATAAGCGCGATCACGCTAGCTATGCAGCCCAGCAAGCACGATAGATCACAATTGACGGCAATAATTTTAAACGTGACGATAAAACATATCGTGCTAGGGCCTCTGATCACGTTTTAATAGCGTCCTATGTGTAGGAAAATGTAAGTACACCAAACTATTTAATAGTAATAGCAATGGGATCGCAGATATGCCTGCTACTTCGTTCAGTCCTGAGGTTCCATTTACACTTTTTTCATTTCATTTTGATGTTAATGTTTTTACCTCTTATTCGCTTAAAATAGCATATGGAAATCTGGTTGAGCATATGCTGTACGAATAACACAAGAGCGGTCTTGTGCCGCGGGGCCACGGATGTGAGCCTCGAAATATCCTCATCCGCGTTCGCGGATTTTTAATCAAATCGCATCCGCAACATCCCTCTTACAATTACAATTATGCATGTGTGTGCAGCTATGGATGACCCTGGCCGACCGTCACCTGACCGCGCGGAGCATAGACTGGCCCGTGGCGGAGCGCGCGTGTTTCCGCGGCACGGCGCAGCCCGATGACACCGAGCTTGGGGCGCAGATCATCAAGGTAACATCTAAGTAATGTAAAGGGTGACTATAAACTAACGGAACCAGAGGGACGGGTCTAGGGGGCTCAAACCAATCCCCCATAAGTAGCTGAGTCCCTACTGAAACCGAGCCTCAGCTATGGGTCAATTGGTAGTCCACTGCCTCTCACAGCTCTGATGGATACTCAATTACTCACCCTTATGGTGATTTTATAGTCACAAACTTAAATTTGACACCCACTTAAGGTTGACAATCTTGTCATATTGGAACCCAATGTTTTTTTGCGAAATGGGTCATACATTTAAAATCGCGAGCTTACCAAAGATGTGCGAGGTATCTAACTGTTGAGCGAGGATGGATAGACTTCCTGTATCAAAAAGACGTCAGACTAACTCATCGCAACCCATCAATATTTTAGAAAACCGTTTAAAAGCAAGGGGAACATAATTGGCATGCTAATCTATTTAATGTGGACTTGAATAGGTAGGTAGATAGACATCATAATTATTGTCGGAAATGGGTACACTCCACGATAAATTTCGCTTAAATTTGATTAATAATTTAATTAAGGCTGCTCCGATACATCAACTCTTTGGTAACGTCACATCAAATTAAGTTACCAAACGCCGGCAGTAAATAGAACTATAAAAAATCTCGTAAACCGTTTATTTGCCAAGAAATTAGGTACTATTTGCCGGGAAAGTGCACTAGAACGTTTACGGTTTATCAACATAATTATATTTAAATACGGTTGAGGTTGCGAGGGCGGGGTAATAAAATAAATTTTCTTTACAGGATTTACATCGGACGGGCTGCTCTCTTTTCTGTGGCACGGAAGGCCGAGAGAATCAAGCCATGCTACGTCGGGTCCTGTTGGCATATGCTAGGTACGTTTTATTCTCATTATCGTAAGTTTTTCATTAGAGAGGTTTAGCAAAGGTACGTGATGCTTATGTGACTGTTTTTGTTTACAGATGGAACAAAGACGTTGGATACTGCCAGGGGTTCAATATGTTAGCAGCTATTATTCTGGAAGTTATGGATAAATCGGAGTCCGAATCTTTGAAGGTTCGTTACTTTTTTATTCAACTTATTCAAATTTCTTCGCTGTCGCCGCTATTCATTCGCCAAAAATAATCATAGAAGAAAAAATGGCAATGGTATTTGAATCAATTAATAGGCAATAGAGTTTGTTTTGTTTACAAACTAACAAAAGAGAAAAAGTAACAGTGCTTCAATCTAGAATGGTATTAATTCCATTAAATAAGAGGATGCCTTTTAAAAGGCATTTGGGCAACTAGAGGTTATTATAATTACAATAAAAAAATGTAAACCTTACGTACTATCAGTTAAAAAAAAACATTTAGAGTCCTGAGCCGTTAGACTACGAGTAGGTAGGTACCCAAGTTTTACCTCTATGTTCAATTCGATTAAAGGTGATGATATACTTGGTGGAGGCCGTACTTCCCGAGGGTTATTTCGCCGACGATCTGCGAGGGCTATCAGCAGACATGGCGGCTTTCAGGGACTTGCTGAGACTGCGGCTGCCCCGGCTAGCTAATCATATGGACCACTTGCAAAGGATATCTGACGGTATGGTATTACAAATGATAACTAAAGAAATAATCTGACAACAAGCGACGAAAAAGTCCGTCAGGCACTGTATAAAGATCACAAATAAGTACATAATGTGTTAACTTCAATTTATTTTGAAACGCAGTACTTTCCATATTCATATGTGAAATCATCTACAGAGAAACGAAACCTCCCAGTCAACGAAAACCTCTCTCCCCTCTTTGAATTTGAAACTTATATTTCCTATATTAAATGGTCACGTCACCTATTTCCCTACAAACATGATAATAATAAAGATTTTTTGACGTTTCATAAAAGTTGATGGTTTGACTATCAGACAACATTTTATTTCACTGGCGTGAGTATGTCTGGGTTTAATTCTGTCTCTCTTTCCTTCAATCTTACCCTCAAAGACGTTTGAAAAGTATCTATCGTGTCCGATGATTTTGCCTCTTCTATTTTGTATTGTTATTAAAAAGCATTTTAGAGAGCCTTAAGTATCTATAATTTCATAGGTTTTAGGGTTCCGTACCCAAAGGGTAAAACGGAACCCTATTACTAAGGCTCCTTCCGTCCGTCTGTCACCAGGTTGTATCCTATGAACCGTGATAGTTGGACAGTTGAAATTTTCACAGATGATGTATTTCTGTTGCCGTTATAACAACAAATACTATAAAACAGAATAAAATAAATATTTTAGGGAGCTCCCGTACAACAAACGTGGTTTTTTGCCGTTTTTATAGATAATGGTACGGAACCCTTCGTGCGCGAGTGTGACTCGCACTTGGCCGATTTTTTTAATGCACTTACTTGGAACATGCTCTAGGTGGTGGCGTAGAGCCCCCTTTGCCTGACGTCTTCACAATGCAGTGGTTCCTCACCCTGTACGCCACATGGCTGCCCCGCGAATCCCTCATAAGAATATGGGACCTCATCCTATTGGATGGAAATGAAATTCTGCTGCTCACCGCCCTGGCCATATGGGATATGCTTCAAGAGTAAGTATTCAATTACTAGCTGATGCTCGCGGCTTCGCCCGCGTGGTTATAAGAAAATGTAACATATTGAATTTTCCCGTGGGAATTAGATGTTTTCCCGCTGGAAAAAGTAGCCTATGTCACTCTCCAGCCTCTAAACTATCTCCATACAAAAAATCACATTAATACGACGCTCCGTTGCGACGTGAAAGAAGGACAAACAAGCACACTTTCGCATTTATAATATTACTTAGTAAGGATTTAATGATCACTTGAAAATGAAGAATTATAGTTTGTTTGTTACATTTAATTGATTCGTGTCCGGTAGGTGGAAGGATTTATCGACATTAGTCTTAAAAGCCGAAAGTAGATAAAATTTAATTATTATTTTTTTTAAGATTTCGGGGTTGGCCCTATAGTAAAAATTGTTAAGTATGGCCTAAACTATCACCTATTTTCGGCTTTGCATCCTGTTACCAAACACCCTGTATATTAGTTTTGAAAAGATAGGTGACAGGTTTAATTTAATACCGTAGACCGTACTGACTGCTCATTTTGTATCGTATACTCGAAATCAATATATTATTGCGAATACCATACGTTGTATGGTGTGGTTGTATGGTGGTGAATCGTGAACAAATTTGGATGCTCCCTCAAAAACCCCCTCATGGTTAACAAACTTCTTTTGTTCAGTCGCATCCTATCAGCCCGCTCCGCCGACGAGTTCTACAGCTGCATGGGTGGCGGCGCAGGCGCCGTCTGGGAGGCGGGCGAGTCCCTTGTGGCGAGGGTCGTCGCGTTCGGCTCCGTGCCGGAACTCCCGCGGCTGCGCAGCCTGCACAGATACAGGGTGACGCCGCCCGCCCCGCCCACAGCTCCAGTATGCCAGCCCCCTCTACACTCTGCGGTAAGCATTTATATGATGAAACAGGCCCAGGATTGTGTTCTATTCGAAATGTCAATGGTCTGTAGCACAGACTTTCTACGCTACTTGACTGATTCCGCGGTGAACTTGCTAACTAAAGACGCTAGTGGTCCAGCTCTTCGGGGTTGTTGGGAATAATTTTTGTTGCATGTCAATTGTCAGGCTAACAGCCCTCCCGCGGAGATATAACACATATACACATTTTTCAATGTTTGTTACTTCAGAACTCCGTCATTGATGAGCCGATTCGTATTTCTTTTTTGTTAGTAAGTATATGCTTCCAGCTGGGTCCCATTTTTTTCAAAAATTCAGTTTGATGGGATCCATGAGGAATTGAGGGAATTCCTCAATTATATTAGGCACGCATGTAGTGATGTTGGTATTTTTTATTATAACTCGTGTATTTATGTTATACTCGTGTATTTTGTACACCCGGAATCATACATTTGGTGGAGTGGAATTCCTAAATAATGTTCTTAAAAGTAACAAAAGCACGACAGATTCTGATAAGATTCCGTTGAAATAGCAACTAGTGAAGTGCCAAAG
This sequence comes from Epinotia bilunana, assembly GCA_947049275.1. Classification (NCBI taxonomy): domain Eukaryota; kingdom Metazoa; phylum Arthropoda; class Insecta; order Lepidoptera; family Tortricidae; genus Epinotia; species Epinotia bilunana. The sequence continues at coordinate 23,172,783 of OX346259.1, read as the reverse complement.
GTGATCCTTGTGGAATCGACGGAAGTCCTCAAATATTATCGGGCCACATACAGCGATTGGGTTTTTTTCTCTAATAATTATCAACGCGTTTGCTCTCGGAAATCAGTTCATGTGGTAAATTGGAAAAGAAATGTGGAAATGTTCTCGTGGCTTGGCGGAGCACTAAATTGAAGTCGGTTAAAACTTTGTTTTTAAAGTAAATTATAAGATATTGCGTTTATAAATTGTGTCTACTCTTAATTATTTATTTAGATGCAATCAATGACGAAGCGGGGACTGCGCCTGTTTTATTCCGAAGACGAAGGTGACTCAAGTGATGATGGGAACAGAATGGCGTTAGCTACGGTAATACCCTATTGCCTATCATATATTCTTTGCTAAATAATTAAGCTACGGTCCATAGTGGTTCCGGCATGCGGCGGTCGTGGGTGATGATGAATGAGTTTTTCGGTATGTATGGAATATTTACCGTTAGCTTTTCGGTGAAGGACCCATGAGGAAACCGGTCTAATCCCAATAAGGTCTAGTTTTCCCTCTGGGTTGGAAGGTGAGATAGCAATCACTTTCGTAAAACTAGTGCCTATGCACGCAATAATGCTATGAGGATGATGATTCTTCACTTAATAATTATTCAAATTCAATATACTTAATTACTCATTCATCGTTTTAGGTAATTCCAAGAAGAGAAGACCGTGTGGGTGCTGGCGACAGGCTGTCGCTGGATATTGGTGCTCTAAAACGGCAGTATGCAAGGTTGAGGGAGCGACAGCGACAGGCGCACGTTATCCTAGCAGCGGCTTGTGCCAGACATGCTGCAGGTAATAATCAATAATGCTGTATTTTCACGAAAAAGGATCAAAAATGTAGTCAAATGTAGAAGAAAGCAACGCAATAGGTTAAAGAATCACAAAGTTATAAGAGTCCAAAGTTTTAAGAGGGCGTATGTTCTGTCCCCTTTCCGCAAAACTCATATATGAAACGATTGTCATTTACTATGACGCTCGAGGATCGTGACGTCACGATCTCCCAGCGTTTTCTCTGTCTGTAACAAGCAACATTAAAACGCCTACCTTCGTAATGTTTGAGATATCTGAATGGGATTTTCGTCATCAGGCATATTTTTTTGCCTTCTTTCTTTTGAAGTAATAACAAATTTTGAGCCTACACCCCTATTATTAGAACCATAATCCAACCATCGTGGTTTTCGTATGTTATTACCATTTACATTATTTGATTACAGTCGGAGTACCAACGTCACCTACATCGCTTACAGTCAATAATCTTCTCTTGGGAAAAAGTGCAATTGTAAGCTCACGGGGCAGAAGACTCGGCCCGCCACCCGGTGCCGTGCCTCCATCGCGGCAAGCGCACGCTCCGAGGGAAAAGTCTTCCCCACGAGGCCGTTCCAACGAAACCATTAGTTGGAATGAAGAAAAAAGTCGCAAATCAATCAGCAGGCGTAATTCTGTAAAATGGAAAGATATAAAAAAAGATAAGACTGGAGAGAAAACAAGAAAAGCATCTATTGACTTGGATGAAGCTGGTGATGGTATCATTGTTTCCGAGCGAGAAGCAGATGAGATGATTGCTTCGTTGAGATCACGCAGCTGTAGCGAGAGTTCGTCTTATTCATCACACTCGTCCAGTACTGACACTAGTCTGTGCGATGAGAACGAACGTGGAAGTGATTCGGAACCGGAAATACAAGACGACAATAAAGTAAAAGTCAAATCTAGTTCAAAAGAGTCAAAACACGCATCGTCATCGATTTTGAAAGTTAAGATTTTATCTCACACATCTTTAAAAGAAACTAAGATATCTCCTAGTTGCTTTTCCAAAGATACAAAGTATGCTCGATCCCCTAGTATTAAAGAATCACATACTTCTCCCTGTGCACTTAAAAAAGACGCTTTTCACCTTTCACCTGTAGTCAAGGAATCAAATGTTTCGCCATCTACATTTATTGAAAACACAGATTACCTTCACTCGCCTAATTTAAAAGAATCTAGAACATCTCCCATCATTACTGCGATAAGAGACACTAAAATTACTTCGTCTGAAGAACAAAACCAGATAACGCCGTCAGAAATGCCTATTAAAAATATTTCTGATTACTTAGACTCTGCCGCGGGCGAACCATTAAGGAGTTACATTGATGGTTTCGATAGCAAACGTAATGATGACAATTTGTTAACTTTCACTGAAATAGACAGCTACAAACGAATAAGCCCTTTTAAAAGTAAATCTCCGTATTCAGATCACGGTTCTGAGAAAGGAGAGGTCCTAATGAGACTGAAGTCTGAAGAATATTCCAAAAGTACTGAATCAGTTCGATCCTCAAAGCCGTCTAAGAATCTTACGGACCTCAGTCCTATTGATTTATCTCCCTGTAATTTTGAAGCCGGCTATAAATCTCCGTATACTTATGACTTTGAAAGTAATTTTAAGCGACCCTCTACTTCTAAACTAGATATAAGTTCTAGGCCGCCAGATATTATTGATAGTTTGACAATGTATCCCAATTTTGTGCCTGACATAGATTTGTCTGAGAAAAATGTATCGGACATTGATAGCCCCCCGAGGAGTCCCGGCGCTGAGAGCATAGTGGTGAGCGAAGACGAGCCTCCAATACCCCTAAGAATAGATAAATATTTTGAACACAGTCCTGAGTTTTTTGGAGCTCGTCTTACGGATCCCAATAATTCCGAAATACCGAATCGCAGAGCAGCTAAGAGGTTATCACGAGTACCAAAGAAACCTGACTCTTTGACTCTACAGAGTAACCACAATGATAAAATTCTGCAAAGCGAAATGGAAAGGGCATCATCACTGCCGCAAAGCCACAGTTTTACCAAAAATCCCAGCATTAGTCCAGATATAATTGATCAGCACAAAATAAATACCCCCGTGAAACCATATGAAGAGAAAACTAAAAGTATTAAACCAGATAGTTTAGTGAAAACTCCTGAAACCAAAACATTCTCTCCAAAAGACTACGTCCTCAGATCCGGCCGTAAAAACAGCGAAAGAGCGCTGCAAATTATTCAAGAGAATTCAAAAATACTAAGCAGGATTCTAACGAAACAAAATATGTCTAATGTTCATACTAAAGCATATGAAACTAAAAGTTCAGAAAATTTGGTTGACGTTATTAAACCTTCTTCGAGCTCTTTAATGAATAAACCAGTAGAATCAAATTTTACTGATTGCTCTTTCCTTAAGGAGTCAACATCAGATTCTTTAATTGTTCATAGAAAAAAAAACGTTGACAACGAAGCAAACGAAAAGAATGATTTCGTTAGAATTAGACCAATTTCTATAGATGATCCATTTTCATTAGAAATACGTGACGGAATTTCGCGTAATGCAGAATTTACATTGAAATGTATAAAGTCGCCTAGCAGTGAATGTTTAGGTAATAGAACTGACCGTTATGGTTGGGAAAACAAAGGTTTTCTAGCAAAATGTGATTTTAAAAATCTTTTGACTAAACCAGATAAAAATGAGTTCGATTACATAAATACTAGAAAAAGTCCAGAATCGACAGTACTCCTAGATGTATCATGTAACGAGCCTAAACGTACTTCGATTTCTGAGTGGGCTCAAAATTCTGGCCCTGGAGAATCAAAAGCTTCTATAACATTGCCCTCATCGTCAGATATAAAAGATACATCAACGTACGAACGTCGATTTATGACTGACGACTATAACTACCCGCTTTCTAGTAAATACAACGACTTTGTTCTATCTAAAGCCAGCGATATTTGCAGCAAAACGGTAGGGCAAGGCCCAAAAATTTGCGATAGTGTAACAAAGACTGACAACAGCCAAGTTAGTGAGTTTGCTAATGTAGTAACTTCCTCCATTAGCTTCACCTACGAACCTTCAGCGGAAGACGATTCTCCTACTGGAGCAAAAAGTAATTCGAGCGATACGTTGTGTCAAATTACTTCGCTGGACCAGGTTTCAACACCCATTTCACCAAAAATCTTTCCGAATAGGGAAACTCCGACACATCCTAAGGAATACTTGGAAAAGAGTGACAAGATTAAATTGGAATCGGATGACACTTGCAGCGCCATAACGTCTCTGATCGAGACGGATACTTTGTCTTCGTTGTCTTACCCCAGAAGTCCGTCTACTGGCTCGTACCATCCGTTCCCCACTCGCCCAGCGATGCGAATGCCCAAAGAGCTCGGAGTCAGACTGGGCATGTATCCTAAGGATACTGTTAATTCACCCCCAAAATAGTTTTAAAAAATAGTGTTAATACAATAGTTGTTATGTTATGACTAAAGAAAACTAATTATGTCGATCAATTGCCTTTCGTTGACTTGTACTGATATTTGAGAACAATTTTGTGTTTTGAACGGTTTTCTGTTTTTAGATTGTGTATGTACAATTGCTATGTTTGCAATGCATCAAAAAGGTATCTTTAAATTTGTAACTATTTCGATTAATGCTTGTTTTGATAATTATTAGATTATACATAGATTTATGAATAATTTATAACTTAAAGATGGATTAGGATGTTTTTGGACGACAGCGCGTGATGTTTTGGATCGGGCTCTTCAAACTAATGCACGTAGTTAGTACCTAGCTCCTCTGATCTGCCAGGTCAGGAACTGATTATTTTCCGGTATAAATAAGAGCACACAACCAACACAATTGATATAATATAAGAATGGCTTCGCTTGTTACCAATAAGCGTCATGTCATGAATCTGTTATATTATATGAACATAGAATATAGCATTAAGCTGTTCACCTACTTGAGCTAGAAACAAAACAAACTCGTTGCCTTGAATCTTTTTTAATGTTACGTATAATAAAAAAAATATCCTTTGCAATATGTAATATTTGTATGATAATAAGATAGATAGAATACTTGTTTGAAGTCAATGGAATTTATGGCAATTAAAACTGTTTATACCGCTATAGAGTGAGGTCCTGTCATTGAAGAATAAGAGAAGTTTTGTTGTTAGAGGAAAATATTTATTCTACAGCAATATTGACAAAATATACATATTATTATGCGACCGCTTGTCGTTTGTTTTAATTTAACACCCGACCAAACCAGGTAGGTCGATGTAATGCATAGGTTTTCCTCCGCCGCAATTGTCGGCTTGACTTGGTCGGCTTCTAACCACCTAGTCATGGGGTCAAAAGTCGTCGAGCACAGGTGGGCAGGTGCAGACGAGGTGCTTGTCTCCATACATGTCGTCGATGCGGCCCACTGTCGGCCAGATCTTCGTCTCGCCTTTCACGAACGGCTGAATAATAATACAATTCAAGAAGGTGAAGGGAGGGTTCCAGGTTGATTTGGAATTTTCGGTTTCATTTTCGGTCGAGCGTACTATATGTCATCATGTAAATAATCATTTGGTAGGTTCACAGATTCAAAACTTCAACTAGCGAAACTACCTAAAGTTACCTAAATACGATTAAACAAAGTTCGCTCGATAGATAATGGAAGTGAAAACTCCGCAAATTTGAATGGGCGTAATTCACTTTATCGTATATTATTGAATTGATACTAATTACTGCACATCGCACAACTCGTAGCATTTAGCTGGCACCTGACAGTACGAACGAATTAGTGATGAGACAAGTTTAAAGGAATAAAAAATATTTTTTCCACATATTGTTTTCTTGCTCTCTTCACCGAAAAAAACATTGGCTATGTGACATGTGTGTCAAATCCGTTCGTACCAGTTAAATAAATACGAGGGGTGCAACGTGAACCAATTACTAAGGTATATCTTAATTAACTCTTAAATGCATAGTGTTGCCAAATGTCTACAAAGCATTAAGACAGCTCGCAGATAAAAAAAGGCCTACGTTCTTGAAAGCACCTTTATACCAAACATTTATTTCTACCAAATATAAAAAATCATGAATTTAAGGGTTAAACCCGATCTAGGTTCCGTGGCACATACAACAGTGCAGATGTCATAATGTGCTTTGAGAGTATGTTCAATTCTGCGAAAAACATCTTGGACTCAATCGACGCTGAACATAGTACATGGTTTGTGACTAGCATTTCGTAGACATTTGCAATGTTGAATGTTTGCAAACATTAACCAAAAGATGGAGAGCAAGAGTTAGCTTAACTCCTTGTTGCACTTCGGGAGCTCAAATACCGCGAGCCATCCGGTTGCCTCTCGGACACAGAAACTACGCTTCATTGCTTTAACTATTATGGTTATAGCTACATATTTTATTACTTACCGCAGGGAAAGCAGCTTGAGCTCTGCTGTAAGGCCTGTTCCAGTCTTCAGATATCACAGCTTCTTGTGTGTGAGGTGCCATCTATAAAAAAATACTTTAAGATTAAAATTATCAAACATTTCGAGACATAAAAAGATTCTGGAAAGACGTCTGACTGCCTCATTCATAGGCCATCGTCTCGTCTCTCCCCCAGGATATTGAATTCACCAATCTAATAATATCTACCTATTGCATCCTGAAGGGTGCAATCTGTGTGTATCCCATGACCACACCGACTATATTTTTTGCATACACAAACACCGATATGAAATTTCGGCATAGGTATCGCTTATTATTTCTTATTTATGAATTCTAACCGGCTCATCAGTATTGCGAATTGACTAAGGACTGATACCGGAATTCGTAAAAAATGCAGCAAGGGTAGGGGCCATTGACCTGGTAGCTTGAACTTCGGCTGCGCTCACGCTTAAAGGTGAGCATCAGCGGAAAACATAAGTTGAGCTTCTATTAAGCTTTGTCAAAGTATTACAAACCTTCAACGGATTTAGCCTTTTGTCTATGACTCCGTCCTCTATATCCTTGATTTCCTTCCTGATGGTTATGAGCGCTTCGCAGAACCGGTCAAGCTCCTGCAGATCTTCAGATTCAGTTGGCTCTATCATGAGAGTTCCGGGGACTGGCCATGACATGGTAGGAGCATGGAATCCTGGAACACGAGGTTTATATTAAATATGATGACGTACAGTAATTTCTTATCAAGGCAGGATTAGTTAGTTAGTTGTACTGGGCTCTTTTCCGCAAGTCGACACCCAGTGTGCCTATTTTGCGTGAAATGGTGGGGTAGCGCTACTCTAACCACCCCAGCTCCTCTAGAAAGTTGGTGAGTGCCTTTGTGTTCCTGACTGCGTTCCGTAGTGTGTCTGGAGACCCTAGGTGCTTTTTCCTGTATACTTCGACCTGCTTGCAGTCCAGTAGAATATGTTTGGTCGTTTCCTCCGCCTCCATGCAGGCTCTGCACATGGGGCTGTCTGTGATTATGGCAGGATTATTATCTGCTAATACAAGGCGGGCAAAAATATCTGTCACGGTAATGTCACTAGAAAAAGAGTCAGATATTTTATGCGCGCTTGTTATCGCAGATGAGCAGACGCGTGTGACGGTACTATTGAAAACACTGTTAACATTAACTGACCATTCATAGCCCTTATTGCAACGAAATAAGGTCTATTAGTAGATACTTCAGCGTGTCATCGTTTGTATATTAAAGAATGAATAGTCAGATTGACTACTCCTCTTTTAATGTTGATATGTATTGCTGTTTCCCTTATGTTGTCATTCTCTCGCAGTATGTGTCTATTTGTAAATCTCGTTGTGTTTCCTTCCTTCCACCAAATGGACTCTGCGGAAGACCAGCGTTGGCTGTTAAAGCCAACATCATGCTGAGCCAAGTCCATTTCGTGACACGGCATATTCTTTTTGTCTTTTCCATATATGTGTGTTTGTATTAAAAGTCCGCAGTAAGCTCGATTCTCCATACAAACGTAGCTCTACGTTCTCATTTTAAAACTACGTGTTGGATTGTAACTTAACTTTGCATGTACAATGACAAGAGGTATATCCAGGTCTAAAATTAGTTTATGTAGCTTCAGATACCATAGTAAAACAAATACAGCGAATTTAAGTTTTACATACAAAACTTGATTTTGCTGTATTTTGTTTGTTTTAAAAACTAGAACCAATTACAGACATAATTACAGACATAGATATACCTTATATCATTGTATATGCAAAGTTTCGTCACAATCGAACACGTAGTTTTAAAATGAGAACGAAACTCCGTTTGTATGGGAAGGTAAAATTCGGCGAGCTTACTGCGGACTCTCACGAATAAATGTTTGAATTCGAATTTAAATTTAAATCAAACATTTCACAAAGCAAATCATGTATACAGTATACTAAGTAAGAGCTCCCGAGGATGCGTTGTGTTGAGAGCGAGGGAATTTGTTCCTTCAGCTGTCAACACGGCGAATCCTCAAACATATCAAGGGTCGGTAACGCCCATGTTACTTTGGAGTTGCATGCGTCTATAGGATGCGATGCGGGCACAACTGTTGCTGGGTGCTTACAATCAGGCGGGCCGTACGCGTTTGCCACCGTCGTATAAAAAAAATCCTTACCAAAGTCCATGAGTCGTTTCGCGATGTCCCCAGGCTCTATGTTAGCGGTTTTCTTCAAGTCCCGCACGTCTATGATAAACTCGTGCGCCACCAGTCCCCGCTCGCCCTTGTACAGGGTTTTGTAATGGCCCTCGAGGCGGCGAGACATATAGTTTGCGTTCAGTATGGCCACTTGCGTCGCGCGCTTCAATCCCTTTGGACCCATCATCTGGAACGTGGGTCATAATTGGAACTCGGAATCACGAAAGTTGGAGGTAAAGTTGCGAGTTCTTACTCGACTTCGACTGCCGAGTGCTGGAACTCGTATTTGGACAGGTTGTGTGGCCTGTGAGTTCTACCGAGTATAGGATATTTAAAACCGATATTGGAAGTTCCGCTTCCGCGGTTGTTGTGTAGAATTGAAACCTTTTTTTTGTATTTACTACCCACTCACTTGCTTGTGGCTACCACAGTTGCGGCTGCCTTGATAATGAAAAATTAGAAACAATTTAGGCTACCTTTTTTAAATCCGAAATCAAGTGAGCGGCTACGTATAGGTACGCATTTGACCACTATCTCGCCTGATGGTAAGTGATGATGAGGTCGAGGGTGTTACATACATACCTAGATAGTGTCTATTCATTGTCTTAAGAAGTTATATGTAACGGGAGGTTTGCCGGAAGTGAGTTCCACGTTTTGGCTGTCCTCGCGAGAATACTGGAAGCAAAGCGCTTCGTGCGAATCAGTGGTAAATCAACAACGAACCCACAACCGCGCCTAGTCCCAAGATGGTGACATTGTGAGGGCGGATTTAAATCCTCCTTAACCTCCTTGATCCTTACTTAAGCCACATCGCACAAAAACTAACTACTAATAAACAATTGTGTATATTTTAGTTTGACTAAATCACAAAATAGTGGAATAAGTGTAAATTAGTTGCAACGGTCATGCTCACGCTGTGCTCACGACATGGAATCGTGAATCGGTTCGAAACATGGCGAGCGATTTTCGACCTTAAATAGGTACGTCAGTGGCCCGTTTTCAATATATTTTAATATGTCTGATTATCACGGGAGTTTTCTATACAACGTCTTTTTTAACCGTATTAGAGCCGAAGCCCACTTAAAGTATCCAAAACGTGCTAATCATTCGTGAAAAAAAAATATTAGTTAAGTTTTTAATATCAAGAGGTAATTAAGTTTGAAAAATCTTGTATGGCGCGCGGTGCGAAGTCCATTCATCCGGTTAGAGTTCGTACCTATCTACATAAGATGGCGGCTAGCCGTCACTGCGGTCACTCGGCTGGATGATTAAAATTAATATTAATACAAAAATAAACAATATTAATACATAAAAAAAACTTTTTTTAAGTTATTTGCAATGAATGTATACATTAACTGGGCTTCGGCTCTAAGACGGTTAAAAAAACACAGAAAATTTGTTGCAGTTTACTTACCTTGATATATGCCCACGAAATTGGAAGGATAGCCGACGAGCCAAAGGGTGCAGCGCTCACTGATCCAAAACTGTGTGCCGCGTCACCCAAGTCTGCCAGAGGGTCCACCACTGGATGGGAAGGCAAGAATGGCGCTAGGTGAGCTTTCCTGCAAATCGAAGATCTTAGTAAACGTTTATGCCTGACAAAGTTTTACAGCTAAGCTTACTCGAAGACGGTTATGTGCTGTCTTTTTTTTTTAATATTTCCTATTAGTATGAGGTACCTAGAGTACTAGTCGAAAAATTTCGGGAATATTATCAGGGACAGCAATACTATACCAACAATTAAGACTATTTTTGCAGACTTGCCGCCCTCTTTTTCAATAGAGATATTAACTGGCGAGTATCTTGCAGCGTTTCTTCTCGCTAGATGCCATAGGTACTACTTTTCGAGCCCGCTAGTAGACTTCTTGACGCGAATCGTTGAGAATAAAGGTACAAGCTTTTATTGCCGACTGTACTTTATACCGTCATCAACTACTCATTGAGATGATTCTAACGAGCCCAAACTCAACGGGCTTACGTCGGTTAAGCAGTGAATTCCCACGGCCACCTTCTGTCTCCATCATCATATCAGCTTGATGGTACCATAATATTGAATTGTCATCCAAACTATACTAATACCCAAAATTTCAGCTCAATCAGATAACAGCAAGCGACTGAAAAATGGATTGCAAATATTGACGGACAACTTACATGCTTACATACGAGTACATACGAACGGGTCAAGGTAATATACATACATACATAGATTCACGCCTTCATTCCCAATGGGGTAGACAGAGCACATGAAACTTATGTTCCAGTGCCACTTTTAGCATGAATGCGACTATATGTGATATCGCAGTGATATGCTGCTAGCCCATCGCCCACAACACACTTTAACTCTGTTCCTTTAGTACGACTCTTACGACACCCGCAGGAAGAAAGGGGCTGGTGCTATTCTAACCCGACACCACACGGGATAAAGTTAATATAAAGCTTGTAATAAACTGACAATCCTATTGTCACTTACAGTACAGATAGAGTATCTTATGCAATAGAGAGAAATTGCTAAGTATACATACATCCAATAACATCATCGTGTCTATACTAACTATAAACTGTCATTTTATGGAATTTGCTAATAATGTAAACAAACCGCCATACTGAAATTGACATTAAATGACAGTTTACATAGGATTTGATATAAGATGATGTAAATATCATCATCATCATCATCATATCAGCCGAAAGACGTCCACTGCTGGACAGAGGCCTCCCCCAAAGAGTGCCAAAGTGACCAGTCCTGCGCCACCCGCATCCAGCGAATGTAAATATATGGATTGTTTACTCACACTCCAATAGGGCCCATGCCCGGGCCGCCGCCGCCGTGGGGAATACAGAAGGTTTTGTGCAGATTGAGATGGGACACGTCGCTGCCGTAGTCTCCAGGCCGGCACAGACCAACCTGCCGTTAGATGAACATTATCAGATTATCACTGTGTTCCTGGCATAGGTACAACAATGTAGGCGATTCTCCCGCCGCACCGCGTCCCGCCCGCCGCGGTGCGCGGAGCGGCAGATATTTATCACGCGCAATTCACGCGCAATGCCGCTTCGGCAGTGTGTTGTACTAGGCGTGTTTATATAAATTGAGATTCTTGCATACGATGGTAAAATCTGTCGCTCCGCGCACCGCGGTGAGACGCGGTGCAGTGGGAGAATCGCCTTAGAGGATGTAACTTGTTAGGTAATGGCAGTATCTTTTGATTGAGTTGGCTGAAAAGTTTGAGAAACTCACAGCTTCAAAAGATTGCATACTTGAGTATTTGATATTATATTAATTTCAACTTGATACCTCTACGAGTTTCTGAGAAAAATGGTCTTGACAGACAGACGGGTAACAAAGTAGTACTATAAGGGTTCCTCCTTTTTTTTCGTGGCACGGAGCCGTACAAAATTATGATGTTTACATTAAAACAATTTTGTACGAATATACTTAGTAACGCATATTAGTGAACTTCGAAGCACCAGTTGAGTAAGAAATCGGAACTAACGACGACGGAAGGCTAACTTAAGGGTCCGCAGTAAGCTCGATTCTCCATACAAACGTAATTACGCTCTCATTTTAAAACAACGTATCGGATTGTAACGAAACTTTGCATGTACAATGACATGAGGTATATCTATGCCTGTAATTAGTTTATGTAGCTTCAAATAACATAGTAAAAAATACAGCGAATTTAAGTTTTTCATACAAAATGTATTTTTGCTGTATTTCGTTTGTTTTATAAACTGGAACCATGTAAACTAATTACAGACATAGATATACCTCATGTCATTGTATATGCAAAGTTTCGTTACAATCCAACACGTAGTTTTAAAATGAGAGCGTAACTACGTTTGTATGGGAAGGTGAAATTCGGCCGAGCTTACTGCGGACTTAACGCATTTGCAAAATGGACCCGAAAGCAGGGCCATTTTTTTAACAAAATCTACTCACAGTGATACAGAGCATTTTCAATGAAAAATCGCGCCGAACAAGATTCACGCACAACATCTTGCCGTCCTTCTAGCAATTACTAACCTGAGCATTCATGTTGGCCCCGTCTAAGTACACTTGTCCGCCGTGCTTGTGCACCAGCGCACACACGTCCGCGGCTCGCTCTTCGAACACACCGAACGTGCTCGGGTATGTTAGCATCAAACAGGATAGCTTCTTGCTGTGTTCTTCCACCTGACAAACATAACCAGCAGTTTAAAAAGAAGGATAAGATTGGCCACTGAATATATCTACCAAAACGATGAGTTCTACTACCTATTTGATGGTGTCACTTCAGAGATCAAGTGGTCAAGAAGCCAACTTTGGAGGTAGGAGTAGGTAGCTGATTCTATACAAAATCGAGCATATTTAATAAACGTCCTTAATAAGGCGAGAGGGTACAGGCTGAAGACCCCAAGTCCCCAAGACACAACTCAATCACGGTGTACTAGTTTATATCTTCGTAAAATGAACGACCTACCTGCACTTAAGTGTTAACCATAAACGAACAACTACGAATGAAAATGATCTTACTTTAAATGGTTACTAAGCAGAAACGTCTACTAACGAAATCAGCTTAGTTGGTTTAGAGCGATGGACGGATTCCAGAGATCGCGGGTTCAAATCCCGCTCGGGGCGAATATTTTAGATTTTTTTACTTTGATCTCACTTTGTCAGATGTTACAGTTCACCCGTTTAAGATTTAAGGTCAAACTTGTAAGACCCCCTACTAAATAATTTTAAATATACACACTTGGATTGAGGTCGCGTGTTCAAATCCCGCTCGTGGCGAAGAATTTTGTAATTTTCCACTTTGATCTTACTTTGTCCTTAAGATGCTCCATGTCGATATCCCCAGAAGGCTTCACGCGGATAGCGCAAACCAGCATGCCCGCCATGTGCGCGGACGCGGGGTTAGTGCCGTGCGCGCTGACGGGGATGAGGCAGATGTCGCGGCCCGAGTCGCCGCGGAACTCGTGGTAGCGCTTTATGGTGCGCAGGCCCGCGTACTCGCCTTGAGCGCCACTGCAACACACAAACTTGATAGAACACGAACAGGAAGCTTTAATTTACCCTCGATTTAGGGGCCAACCTCTGGATTTATATAGATCCGTTAGACCTTATATCGGTAAGTACTTACAACCTATGGGAGCGACCACACCGGTGCTTAACGCTGCGTATACGCGTTGACGTGTCGTATGCGTCACGTATTCTTCATACATTTTTCTGCGTTTTACGGTGCGTCAGCGTATTTTGAGCAGCGGTGTGGTCGCACCTTAATAATGACAAAAATTTACAGTTACTAAAATTTGATCTGACATTTGGTCTAACGCATCTTTAAGAAAGCTGTTTTAAGAGCTTAAACCCATGCCCGTAAAATATATTTTAGAGCATGCAATATTTGACTAATTCTACAATAACCAACAGACCAGTAATGCCATGGATCGATCAATCTACGAAAACGTACTCTTCACAAGTATACTTACGCAGTGAGGATGAAAAGGTCGCGTCTTCGTGGATTAAACGATCTGCCCATACACAGAAACCTTACTTAGGTAAGTTAAGGAATTGAGTTTTGACCGGGCATCACCTCACATCAAAACATGAACGAGACGCTACGCTGGATATCTGCCAGAACAGAAATATACTTCCCTAAACACTTTTGCAATTATATTTTTGCCGGGACTTTGCTAGATGCCGGTAGAAGAAGATAAATATGAAGTGAAGAAGGTAAATCCGTATAGCGGACGGAACTTGGGCTCCAAAGCATACCCAAGTAGCCATCAAATCAATTCATGTTGTCCTACCTGTTTGGTTGGAAGGACACACGGTCGTAACCAGTGATTGCGCACAAGTCATTGGCCAGCTCGTCAAACAACGTGTGGTAGCCCTGGCACTGGTCTAGCGGAGCGAACGGATGGATGTCAGTGAAGTGTTTGAAGGAGCATGGCATCATCTCCGTCGTGGAATTAAGCTTCATGGTGCAGGAACCCTGAGAATAGTGTTAAATAGTTAATCATCATTAAACTGGCTTTCTGGCAGTCCGTGAGACCTGAGCGATCTTCAAACCAGGTGCAATCTCGTGTTAAAGATCAAGACATGCTTTAAACGAGACATTGTTGTTAGTTTTAGTTAACATCGCGGCTTCCATTAGCGGTTCGGCTACGACTTTGACCGGCGGCAGCGGCAGCTATAGGTGGGAGCGAGACACCGCGCTCCGATATCTCGCTCTCTCGCAGGGTCCACCACTGCCGCTGAACAACCCGCTCATAGAGGCCGAGCCGTTAAGGGGATGCCTTCGAGTCGACCACGCCCCCTTGACAGGGACACGCTTATGCCTTCCGCGCACGAGAAAAAGAGATGTAACACTTCGGGAATGGCTTGTTTGGACCAAATTTCGATAAATACCCAACTTAGTGAAGTTTTATTTATATTTGATTGTGAGATTTGGGATGAGATAAAATACTATAGTATTAATTTGATTGTGTCGTAGAGTAATGTATTGTTTGAGTTGAGTAGGTTGAGTAAAAAAAGGAAAATAATGACTAATGACCCAACTTTGGATTTTTTTCTATCGAGGAAACTTTAGGCAATCATGTATGTATGTAAATCAGATAAACAATCTTATAGTCAAGAGTCATATCATCATCATCATCATCATCATATCAGCCGAAAGACGTCCACTGCTGGACATAGGCCTCCCCCAAAGAGTGCCACAATGACCGGTCCTGCGCCACCAAGCCTGCAAGAGTCATATATATCTGAAAATCAGACCTTATTGTTTCTTAATCTAGTCAGAACGGCGTTTCAAAGCACGCGATAATTTCCAATGCACCCCCTTAAGGAAAGCGAATCCTAGCAGTTGCGAAAGCTCAGCAGCAGCAATCAGTCGGCATGTATGTCACCAATGTATGTGCAAAACAATGTCTTACCAAGGGTATCATAGAGTGGACCAGCGATATGTCCTTATTCTCCAGTCGCTTCATGTACCGCATCAGCTTCGTTTCCGAGTGGTGCATGTTGAAGACTGGGTGGGTTAGGTACGGAGAAGTCCGTCTGAATGGACCCTTTAGTACGCTGCGAGATTTCACAGCTTCCTCATCTTTCGTTACCTGTAATGGCGATAAACTTTAGTATGCAATGTTATCTAGCAGGGTAAGTTTTTGAACGTGACAACATACGTGATACTAAATTTGTTCATGCTACTGATGTATTTAGATTGAGTTCTAAACGTAAAGGGAGCGACCACACGCGACGACCGTAACGCTGCGTATACGCTTTAAGGTGTCGAATGCGTCACGTATTCTACATACATTTTGCTGCGTTTTACGGTGCTTTAGCGTATTTTGAGCAGCGGTGTGGTCGCACCTTTAAATGATGCGTTCGCACTCTGATATTTAGTTACACGCTAGGGCAAGCAGGAAGGTGTGGCGTCACTCCTATCAAATCTGGTGTATTCTGCATCGCGCTATGGAAGTTTCATAACACATTCACTGCCAGGAGTCACTACGTGCTACGCTCGTAGCCGATCCCGGGATTTTCCTCGTATGTAGCGGAACGCGATTACGGCGTAGGCACCCGCTAGGCGGGTTCCTGGCAGTGAAAGTGTTAAGAGTCCGCAGTAAGCTCGGCCGAATTTCACCTTCCCATACAAACGTAGTTACGCTCTCATCTTAAAACTACGTGTTGGATTGTGATGAAACTTTGCATATTTTTATGAGGTATATCTATGTCTGTAATTAGTTAATAAATATGGTTCCAGTTTATAAAACAAACGAAATACAGCATAATCAAGTTCTGTATGAAAAACTTAAATTCGCTGTATTTTTTTATATCAATTACAGACATAAATATACCTCATGTCATTGTATATCCAAAGTTTCGTTAGAAGCCAACGCGTAGTTTGAAAATGACAGCGTAACTACGTTTGTATGGAGAATCGAGCTTACTGCGGACTCTTAAATCAGTAGCATAAATATAATATAGCATCTAAACAACTGTCATTGAGCACTGATATGTTTCGTGCCTTTTATGTGTTATGTTTTTTTTTTATTTTATAAAAGACAAAAGATATCCTTAGTTTTGGTTATTTATTTTAGTTTAAGCCTAGGCCTGCTGCGCATGCATTGGCTTCTTGGGCCTTTGCTTAGTCATTGGTAATTAGTTGAGGGCCCCATCGGGGCCCAACATGAGAAGCTAGGATGAAAAAAAAACAACTGTCATTGGACTTCGGTTCCTGCGAGATCTCTCTATTCCAGTGTCTTCTAATATAATCATATTCAATCTGTTCTCGATACGTTACTAGTGCCGTCTGAAATTGTGTCCCAGGGACTCAGACCAAGAAAAAAAGATAGACGGAGCGTCACGAACAGTCTAGTGAAACCAACCGGTTTTCAACCAAGCCCCGTAAGTTTAGCACACGCTAAACAAATTAAATCGCACAAAACTCGAAATAAATGATCTTGACAGCATTGCGACACGTGCTGAAGAGTTTTGTGCAATTTTGTTTGTATATGTGTGCGTGAGCGTGTGCTAAACATGATGTAGCTTGGTTTTGTTTGTATGTGGTTTGGCTTCACTTGACTGTTCGTAACGCTCCGAGCCCAGGGATTGATACCACCGAATAAATAAGTTTGATCCGTCCGCCGCTCTACAAGTGGTTTTATTTCATCTTTATTGCACAAAAGAATAACTTATGGTATAAAAGGCGGACTTAATGCTACAAAGCATTCTCTACAATCTCTACCAGTCAACCTAATGGCAACGCAAATAAATTGTGATCATTGAAGTTTTTCTCGATAAGTGTGATGTGGACAATCTGTACACTAACTAATAGGTATTTCATTTATGTCAATATACTGCAATGTTTCTGTGAATGTATCTCATGCGACGCAAGAACAAAAGTGGCCATGCCACAGTCTTGATGAAATGACTTATTGTCTTCTCTAGCTTACCTCATCAACTTTTTGGCAGTCGAATATCCACAGCAGATCGTCCACATCCTGCATCGTAGTGGTCTCATCCAACGCTACGCCAACAGCTCCGTCATCGAAGTACCGAAGGTTGATCTGCTTTTGTTGAGCCCGCTCTTTGATGTCGCTAGCGTCGTGGGAAGAATGGGGAAGAACATGCAATGTGTCGAAGTATACGTCGTTGGATTGCTTATGACCGCGTTGTCTGATACCTGAAAATGAAAATGTTGTTAAAAATGCCTCGTCGGCTAGAGGGTTCTATGTCAATCACACACACACAACGCTGTTTTGATCAGGAGTACAAGATAAACGGTGCGAAGACGGTTGTTATAGATCGTTTAACTAATAATTACTCATGTTTATTATTCGTAGTTTTCTGTATACATCCGTAACATCTGTTTAAACCTAGTGGCCGAAATTGGACGAATCTCTTCAGATTTTCTTAGTACTGAGACGGTGACAACCAAGCTTACGGCCTGCCTGATGGCAAGTAGACACCGTAGTGTAGCCTATGGACACTTGCAACTCCAAACGAATCACAAGCGTGTTGCTGAAACCCACCCACCCTTTATAAATTTGAGGATTCGTCTTGAGTTTCCCTCATTTTCAACACAACGCATCACGTAGAGCTCTATGAATCGTAGTTTATCCACCTAGCTATAAAAATTACACTACAGTTCTTTACTTTCATATCATACCATGATCAAGGACTAGGGTAGCATTGTGGACTCGAATGGCAATATCCCTCAATCCTTGTGGGCCGTGGTAGACGGCGTACATCGCAGACATGTTCGCCAGGAGCGCTTGGGCTGTGCAGATGTTTGACGTTGCCTTGTCTCGTCGGATATGCTGCTCTCTGGTCTGAAGTGCTAACCTGGATGATTTGAAATCATTTGTAATTAGATATGGCTTAATGCAAATTGTGTGCTACTCCGGAGATAAATATCTGCTGGCGAAGTAAACGTCGGAATGGTAATTCGGAAAATACCCGGTTGGATCTTCCTACTTAGGGTGGGTTGCTCCACACCCTCTTGTCTTGTAAGTGCCCAATCGTTATAGTAGGTACAGTAAGCCAAGAGTTATTTACCACTTTTGAACCTTTAATGCAATTGGCTTGGCTTACAGAACCAACATAATTTCAAAACTAATAATACCTACCTTCCTATTCTTTTCATGTTTATAAAAATAATATGAAGACTTCCATGATTTAGTAGTTAAAGAGCTAAATCATAAGCGTTTCGCTTCGATAGCCATACGTAGTAATAATGTTACCTATAAGCGTCTCTTCCAGCGGCGTCTCTCGTCACACCCACCATACGGCCAGGCATCAGCCGCACCAGCGGGTGTTCGGCCGCGAAGAACCCAGCGTGAGGACCACCATAGCCAAGCGGGACTCCCAACCGCTGGGAAGTGCCCACGGCAAGGGCTGCCCCGCATTCAGCTGGAGGCCTCAGTAGAGCCATGGCTAGGAGGTCTGTTGCCACCACGACTAATGTCTGAAACGTATTAATCACGAAGAATCAATTAGTGCTTGCCAATGGACGGTCAGACCGATAACTAACACTACTCCTAACATTGCAATGAATTCCAAGGTCTAAGCAAATTTTAACTTTTAGCATATCTATAAAGATAACAACTTAGAGCTTTTATGGTGCCGCTTACCGCAGCTGAGTTCATCGGATGAACAATATTCCGCGTCTGACTCTAGAGTGACACATTTTTCGGCCTTCTCATAATCTCCTCCCTTTTTTTAAGTGACAACTTACTCCATGTTCGTGAGCAGCAGCAGCTAATCCAGAATAATCATAGACCAAGCCCCGAGTATCAGGGCATTGTAGGAGCACAGCGGAGATATCTCTTTGAGCGTAGTCCGCCTGCCGCACATCCGGCACGACCAACAACTCCAACCCCAGCGCATCCAAACGTGTTTCCACGACCGCTAACGTTTGAGGGTGCACACGCTCTGATACTACGAACTTGTTCCGTTTGTTGTGTCTAGAAATTAGAAGGTGAAGTTAACTATGAAGATATAACTATATTCGTGCTACAGAAACAAGCTGTACGTATAAACTAAAAGCTACCATGCCAATACATTCTTGAGAATATCATGTATGTGCGGAAAAACCTTCACGAGTTCAAACTCAACAGTGATATCCACGACTACAACAGCAGAAGTAACAAGATCGCAGTGAAGGCCAGTCGTCTCCGCAAGGTTAGCACGTCGTTCGTGTACTACTTTTTTACAATAAAATACCCACCGAAATTGTTAATTTACCGTTCAGGGCTAGCCTCCTTGAGCTAAGCAAGGCGTATTATACTGTCAACGATTTCTTAAACGATACAAATGCCTTTAAGCCAGTAGTAGTCTAATTCTATTAGGAATATACCTAAATACATGTAATCATTACCTATAAGTACCTACCTGAAACAACAGTTCCGTTTTATGTAGGAAGAGAGCACGTAATGCTGTTTCTCGCCGAACAAGTCACTTAATCTTTGCTATTATCAATGTCCGGTGGCTTGAATCGCGTAAAGGGCTTAGCTTACGGTGGCGTCGTTGATCGGGTCGCCACCTTCCCTAACATATGGCTGTGGGAGGCGATGGCTGAGATATGCGTCCTACTCGTGATCTGGTGCTGTTTGTGGAGTCCGGACTGTTCATGCTTGCAAGGGCATAGTACCTAAATACTTAAATACTAGTGTTATTATTATTATTATCGTATCGTGACGAGAGACATCATTCTGATCTTGACACGTTTTATTGTTATTGACCCTGTACATCTCTGACAATATGACATTAATGTTCCTTTTTTAGTGTTCCGTAGTCAACAAGGAACCCTTATAGTTTCGCCATAGGTCCTTGTGGCCGTCAGTGAGGGAAAATAGACCTTGTTGGGAGTAGATCCGTTTCCTCACGATGTTTTCCTTCACCGAAAAGCTACTGGCACATATCAAATGATATTCGCAAGTAATTACATAAGTTTTTTTGAA
Organism: Epinotia bilunana; assembly: GCA_947049275.1. NCBI lineage: Eukaryota > Metazoa > Arthropoda > Insecta > Lepidoptera > Tortricidae > Epinotia > Epinotia bilunana. Next base: position 23,152,412 of record OX346259.1, on the reverse strand, counting down.
AAAGCCAGTGGACGAGCCGGGGTTGACGAACCTGAATTGAATGTTAGTTCTATGAATTATTAGAAGCTGCAAGTTACCTACTTACCTGTGGCAAAGAGATAGAGCTTCTGCAGCAGCCGTGCCTTCGTCTAGTAGAGATGCGTTGGCGACATCCAAACCGGTGAGGTCGCTAACCATCGTCTGGTAGTTAAGGAGGCTCTCTAATCTTCCTTGAGCCACTTCGGGTTGGTAGGGAGTGTACTGCGTGGTCCTAAAAGGTCAGCATTAAGTTGAATTAGACAAATGCAGAAATAATCAGTCCCCAAACTGGGATTTATCTGTAGTATGCGAACTTGATCTACTTCTTTTTAGGCGATTCCTCATGAGTCACGACCAATGACTCGTCAAGTGGACCGCATGAGAAAGACTGCATTTTGCAGCCCTTTTTAATTGCATTAGTCCAGCGCACTGGAATCCTTAATCTAGCGCGTTTGCCTTCCACAGAACTAAGAATTATTTGTTTCTCAAGATCATGCCTAGATGAATGCATGATATGACCAAAGAAACAAAGAGCCCTTTTCTGGCAGATGTCCGAGAGTCGTCTGGTGGTTAAAATATACTAGATAAAATTAAATCAAGTTCTTACCATCCAGGGTTTTCGAACAGGTTCCTCATAATAGTATGCGGCACACAGCAATTATGGTATCCCATACCGATGTAAGAGCGCCATATTTGATTGTCGTCAGCTATTTTGCGCACCCTTTTAATAAGGTCGTATTCACCTGAAATCATTTGCCACTGTTAGGGCTTACACACGTTTAGTGGCGAAGAACAAATATATACACTTATCTACACAAATGAGGATGTCAATTGTATACGACAGTGAGCTTTTGCACGACTATGGCGTTTCCCGCCTCCGCTACCGCCGGCATAGTCGCCTGACAGGTCGTGCATCATGTCGCGTAGGATATCGCCCTTGCGTAAACGTGTCCTTAGATACTCACTCATAGGATCAGTGATGTCCATAAGGCCTTGCAACTGGATTTGCTTAGGTACTGCATCATCTGTCAGCTGGTCCAAGCTCTGGAACATGTCATTACATAATAAAAAGCGGCCAAGTGCGTGTCGGGCCATGCGCAGTGTAGGGTTCCGTAGTTGCCTTTCTGTCTAAGTTACATCCACGTGAGGTGCGGTTGCGTCGGCCGAATTTGTACGAAAAATGGCCAATCCAAGTACACATTAAGTTGGTCGACTATTGCTCGCTAACTACTTATGCGTTCTTGTCCGTGATAGTTTTCCTTTTAAATTCATTATATGTACTATACTGCCACTAATTGTTTCACATCCCCAGTAGTAGTCATTTAGACAGCAGGGGGGACATGACTCGAACAAAAATTAGGGCTATTGGGCTATTGGGCTTTAAGCCCAATATCTCGCAAACGAATCACTGAGTTGAAAATAAATTTTAAGAAACCCAAAATCAATCTTTATCAAGACTTTATTCTATTGTTATGTCGGCGTGATTGATTTATATATATATATACCCATGCCGAATTACAGTTTCTTAGTTGTAAGGGTTACTGAGCTGCCTTAAATCTACTCTCATCTTATCTTAGTTGCAGAACATAGTCAATTTTCATAAATAGAACACAATCAAATGGTGCAGCTGTCAAGCTGGGAGTGCCGCAAGGCTCTATTTTAGGACCTTTTCTTTTTTTATAGTATACTTAAACGATCTGCCATTCCTCCTCATGCAAAATCATTGTAAAATTATATTATTTGCATCTTTAATCTTCAAAATTCCTCGAAATGCAAAGAACTGGGATAGCATTAATAACATCCTTGCCAAAGTGTTAAACTGGTTTACAGTCAATAATTTATTACTCAACTCTACTAAAACGAAATGTTTAAGATTTACTTTACCTAATGTAAGAGCTAACAATATTAATATATATTTGAATGGAGACTGCTTGGAAATGGTAGACATTACAACTTTTTAGGTCAAACTTTGGACAAAAACGTACAGTGGAGCCCTCACTTATCAAAGCTGTCTAGTAGATTAAGTTCAGCTGCTTACGCTGTCAGAAAAATAAGACATTTGACTGACATAGAGACGGCGCGATTGGTTTATTTTAGTCACTTTCATAGTATAATGCCATATGGAATTTTACTGTGGGGAAAGGCAGCAGATATACATTCAATATTTGTCTTACAAAAAAGGGCTATTCGTTCAATTTATAAGATAGGCTCTCGAGAGTCACTAAGTTGTTTAAAGAGATAAATATACTGACAGTAGCATCTCAGTATATTTACGAATGCATCTATGCGCTAAAAAATATAAGTTCCTTTAAAAAATGAACAGCTGCAGATATAAACATAAAATTGCAATTCCTAAATTTCACGTGCGTAAAGTATATAAATCATTTATGGGTCCATGCATACTATTTTACAATAAATTACCCTTTGAAGAACTTGAGTTACCACTACCTGCTTTGAAAAAATATCTGAAATCCTCCTTGCTAAAAAGGGATACTATACTGTCGAGGACTACCTAAATGATAAGGATGCTTGGCCTAGTTTAGGAGAATAATTTGCCAAATATGGATAATTAATCATTGACATTATAATGTATAAATTGTTAGTATAATTATTGACGATGCATATACAATTAGCTGAATTATGCTTTTTACTAGCTAGGGTTTTATTTATTTATTTTACTTTAAAAACAAATCTATTGTAAAAATCCATGTGGGTATCTTGTGACATGTTTTAATAATTTAATTTTTAAGTAATTTTGTATAACTATATTTTATAACTCTATCTACTGTTCTGTTAGCTGATGACGATGCAAAAGTGGTTCAAAGAATCCTATTTGAATAAATTAAAAAAATTATAATAATAAATAAGCCGAGGACGGGCGGACGGACTGGCGAAACTATGAGGGTTCCGTGTTGACTACGGAACCCTAAAAATCATCAACATCAGTGTACTCACGCACACATATAGGAGAACAGTAGGAAGTAAGAATACATGTTTGAAAAAACAAACGAAAACTACTACTATCCCATGGAAGTATTTATTTTAAACAAACGTTTAGCAGATTAGATTAATATATTGGTAATGTCTATCCGAAACTTCTCAAACCACTGATGACATTTCATGTAAAATGATTGCCAGGACTCCCTAGCTCATATAGCTTTCAGTGTTAAAATATATCAAATCGCAAGTAGCGCCAAGCTTGTTACCCCACACAGTCTAACTCTACCAGCCCCGCTCTACAAATTCAAAAGTGTCGATGTAACCGAATAAGTTTTTTATCGGCTATTAAGTTCTGGAACTTCTGGAGTGTAGGTATCACTGATGCATGCCCCCTATAGCGTCATCTATCAAATATTGCTATTTGTAATGCATTTACTCATCATTAGCTAATGAAGTAGACGGTATCGTACACTTAGAGACGTCACTAGCTGTCTTTATATTGTGCTGCAGGGAGCTTCAACAATTGATGGATATATGAACCTATACTAATGCTAGAATTTGCTAACAGCTGTATAGAAAAAAAAAATGTGTCGCGCAGTTCATGAAGTTACATAAAACGTACATGGGCATTTTTAAAAATTCGTGTACCCAATTAACGTGAGTTGTTAAGCCAGTGTCAGTTTTGTGATGACAATTAAGTATACAGTTTGCATACAAATTAACTTTTTCTTTTCAATTTATAAATGCTATGCATATACACGTTATTTACATGTGAAACAAGTTCCATTTCACATAATTGGAATGCTTAATTGTCACCGAGTTAATTTTTATTTAACAACTCACGCTAATTGGGTACACGATTTTTTAAAAATGCCCACATTATTAGCGATCATGAAAATTGGGCATTAGGCAGTAGCAGTAACATTCATCTAAACTAAATAATTCAAACCTTGTATCCTAGAAGATCCAACATGGTAACAACGTCCTGGTCCCTGGGTCCGATATGTCTGCTTGGAAAATCTACCGTTTCAGGGAAAATAATATCTGCTTTAGCATCTTGAGTAGTCAGGCACCGAACTCTTCCTGAATATGATTTTAAACTCTTCCTACTAAACACACCGCGATTCAGTAATCTATACATTTCTTAATAATTTAATTCACAGTTAAAAAGTATAACATTCTCTATGTCTTACGAAAGCGACAGTGGCATTCTGATTCCGATAGAGAGGTCAAAAGTGCCTGTCTGATAAGATGGACCAATATCCAGACATCATTAAATAATGTGTTGTTATTTAATCATCCCTAACTTAACAACAAACACGTTTTTCATCAGTTACTTGGTAATATAGTCGGCGGAATATTTGCATTTGTCGCCGATATACTCCTGACCCCGTATCATGGTCGGCCTTATCACGCGATAAGTGACAAGATAGGAGCGTCGTCTCGTTGTATCGAACGGTGTCAGCTAGTGACGGACGCTCTATCTTGTCACTTATCGTATGATAAGGCCGTCCATGCTACGGGGACAAGTTCAAACTTTAACTATGCCGTGTACGTTGTGCTTTCATTTGCGTAATTCGTTTAAATCTCATTACATCTACATCTGGTTAGGTACCTACAGTCTTAGTACCTATTTTAACTAATCTCTCTCTGTGCTGGAGAATATGAAACGTCCTTTATCAACTTTATAATTGGTAAATGTATCTACACACAGTCAGCTACAGAAAAACGTGACACAATTTATTTTTCCCCTCACTGCCTCGGAAAGCCGTCTTTTATCCTTTAAAACCTTTCCCTTCCTTCCTTTAAAACATTTTTAGATTGACCAAGGGTTTCAAAAGGCCGGGCAGTTTGCTAACGCTTTTCTTTAGATTAGTCAGAAGTGTCCTTGAGTATGGTTCGCCGATTTGGTCTCCGTACTACTCGGTACATACCAACAGTATAGAACGAGTACAAAAATATTTCTTGATAATTCTAGTGCTCAGGTATAACCTCGGAAGGACATATAAGTCATACTTTAGCAGGCTGGAAAAATTTGGTATTCCTACACTGGAAGCCCGCCGCAAAATGTACGACTTTTTAATCTTTATACAATACATAGAATTTTGCATTCTAACATCGATTCCACTAGTCTGCTTTGAGCCTTAACCTTTAACACGCCCCGTTTCAGATAACGCACCTGCAAAGTTTTTTCCCTGAGAGTATATAGAAACAACACGTCTTTTTATAATCCAGTTACTAGGATGTGTCGTCAGTACAACGACTTGGCTGCTAATAATTATAATGTCCCAGTTGATATATTTGATCCACGCATTACTAAATTCAATAATTTACTTTAAAAACAAAGTTTTAACCGACTTCAATTTAGTAGGTACTCCGCCAAGCCACGAGAACATTTCTTTTCCAATTTACCTCATGAACTGATTTCCGAGAGCAAATGCGTTGTAGTCCAGTCAATGAACTGACAACTTGTATGGAAAAAATGTCAATTTTGGAAATAATTTATAATAGCTTCTTTTTGATGTGTAACGGATATATTATCAATTAAATAGTTACCCAGCGACAAAATCCGACAAAATTTCAGACATCAAAAAAATGATAAATTAACTAGCTTCTAAAAAGTCAGAAAAAATATTAATAAACATGTTTGTCTTTATTTTGGTTCATTTACATTTGCTCTATAATATTCAATATAAATCGTACAAAAAAACACAATGCATGCTTCATTTAAAGCTACATAATTACTTCCGGGTGGAAAGTTTGCCGGATTCTTGAATAAATCATCTTAGAATACAATTTTAAAATGAAATCAACAAAAAAAACGCTATTATAAATTAATGTTTTTCAAAACCGTATTTTGCCTGGAGTATTGATTATTATAGAAAAAAAACCCAATCGCTGTATGTGACCCGATAATATTTGAGGACTTCCGTCAATTCCACAAGGATCACCCTTGGCACTTCATTAGTTGCTATTTCAACGGAATCTTATCAGAATCTGTGATATACTTTTGTACTTTTAAGTACATAATTGAGGAATTCCATAAGTCATCTGTAGTCTTCATCATCAATTCCACTCCACCAATTTATGATTTCCGGATGTAAATACACGAGTTATAATAGAAAATACCAAAATCACTACACGCGTGCCTAATATAATTGAGGAGTTCCCTCAATTCCTCATGGATCCCATCATCCAATTGAATTTTCAAAAAAATGGGACTTATCTGGAAGCATATACTTACAAACAAAAAAAATATTTATGAATCGGCTCATCAATGACGGAGTTCTGAGGTAACAAACATTGAAAAAAATAAAAAAACAACCGAATTGAGAACCTCCCCCTTTTTTTGAAGTCGGTTAAAAAGACCTTAACGGACGTCCTCTTCTCTACTCACCCTGGATAGTCCTAAGTTGTAACCTTAACTCTTGGTTTAGATTTGCTTAAGTTCGTTTTAGACGTTTTTAACATTCTGGACTTGTAGATTTTTTTTTGTGATTTATAATTACTTACTGGTTAAACGTATGATATTAATATTCAAGGCAGATCCGCCGCCGTTGCTTGCATATGCGCTAACTTACTGGTCATGCTAGTCTAGAAGCTATTCATAAAGAACCATTGTATCTCATAATGTATGATGTCTGTAAAGTGTACCTAATAAATAAATAAAATAAAAAATAAAAACCAGTGGGCAAAAAATGCGTTTTATCCACTAGTGGGGAAATTAATTTGACAACGACATTTTAACAAAACGTAAAACGCTCATAAGACAAAAAATCACATATGTATTTCTGTTGCAGCAATAACAACAAATAGTAAAAAACAGATTAAAATAAAAATGTAAGAAATTTTAAAAAAATACTTGTTGCCGTCATCAGGCGCTGGGTCTTAAAATGTATGCAACCAAAATTCTACTTGACTTGACGTTATTATTACTGTTAAAAAAAATTAAAAAGTCGTTTTGCATGTTGCACTTTCCTCGCTACAGTGGGGTGAAAAGTTTTGTGTTACAGACGGGTGCAAATGTATTTTACTTCTAGTGTGTTCAAACACTCGCGGGTAAAATACAACTTTGCACCCTTGCATAACAAATAACTATATTCGAGTCAGGCAACGATAGCCCATATTAAATACACCTTACAGACTAAAATACATATCAATAAGTATAATTTTGACGACCTCTGTAGCCTAGTTGGTAGTGACCCTGCCTACGAAGCTGGAGGTCCCGGGTTCGAATCCCGGTAAGGGCATTTATTTGTGTGATGAGCACGAATACTTGTCCCCGAGCTTCGACCGATGCTTTTTTCTATGTATTTAAGTATCTATTTATCTATATAAGTAGGTATGTATATCGTCGTCTAGTACCCATAGTACAAGCTTTGCTTAGTTTGGAACTAGGTCGATTTGTGTAGGTAATTGTTCCCAACAATATATATATTTTATAAACTTTTTGAAAACTACAGAAACACACTATTATGGCTTAAGCAAGTATGCAGACTGCGTTTATTTCGCGCAACGTCGATGCGCGTTTGTGTCAATTCATTTCTGATTTTTTTGTATTATTTTGTATTGTATTGATTTGACAGAAACGCTTATTACTGTGATGTGTTATACAATTTCGTGGTAACCGACCACGAAAACGCCGGCACTTGACCCCCTTCGGCCAAAATTCTTCCTTACTGAAACTAAGTTTCCTATGCAATGCATAGCAATGTATGCGGGGGATTCGAGTGTCGACTGTACCTATTTGTATATTGTAATTAGCCAGGGCGAGTGGGTCCATCTGGTGTGCTTTCGTCTAGTCTTTTGGAACGGCAAGGTAGGCAGGTAGGTAATAAAATAAAATAAAAATAAAACTACCTACATACCTACTAATAAATATATTTAAGAAAAATGATCGTTTCCTACCAAACAGTAGTAGTGGGTCCAGACTCCATGAACTCAAGAAGACTAAGTTTGTAAATTATTATACTTTTTGGGGTTCCGTAGTCAACAAGGAACCCTTATAGTTTCGCCACGTCCGTCTGTCCGTCTGTGGCTTAGCTCAGTAACACTTACCACTAGAAAGCTGTAATTCGGCATGGGTATATAATATAAACCAATCACGCCGACCAAACTTAGAATAAAATCTTGAAAAAAAACTTTTTTAGGGTACTTACCCCTACACGTCAATTGGGGATTTCATTTTTTTCTCTTTATATCCATAGTGTTGGGTGTCGTTGGATTGTTTAAAAATATCGTGGGTTTTTAAAACCATTATTCAACTCAGTGATCAGTTTGCGTGATATTGGACTTTAAAGCCCTAATTTCTGTTTGAGTCAAATGCCAAAATTTGAAATTGCTAAATATGTGACGTCACCCCAGGGGGGAGGGGGTAGCCAAATGTAACTACGTGTGACAAGGAGGGCCGGGGCAAGGGTCAAAAAGTCATGAATGTGTGACGTAATAAATGGATGAGCCCTTAGCTATAATAAGAATTTCGGTTATCATTATTTATTAGTACATTATGTACCTAGGGCGGTGAATTGGTGAATGGCCCAGATGGCAGGTGTTTGTGGCCCGAACCGAAGGTGAGGGCCATAAATATGCGATCTGGGGCTTTACGAATTACCGCCCGTGGTAAGTACACAATTTTACGTCTTCATCTGGCCACAATGCGAGTTTTCCCGTACGCGCAGCGTGCAGTAAAACTTGCACCAACACCTGCCATCTCGGCCATTCACGAACTTACCGCCCTAGGTACGTAATGTATACTATTGTTATACAAGGGTGCAAAGTTGTATTTTACCCGCGAGTGTGGAATTGAAACACGAGCAAGCGAAAGGATGCTATAGTTGAACCACGAGCGAAGCGAGTGGTTCTAAAATAGAAACCTGACCGTAGCGAGTGTCTCAAGACACGAGAAGTAAAATACATTTGCACCCGTGTGTAACACAAAACTTTTCTCCTCACTGTGGCGAGGAAAGTGCAATATGCAAAACAACTTTATTTAAATTAAATAATTTATTTTTTAACAGTAATAACAACGTTAAGTAATATCAAGTAGTATTTTGGTCAAGTGCGAGTCGGATTTTAGTTTTCCCATACATTTTGAGACCCAGCGCCTGTTGATTTGATGAAGGCATCAAGCAATTATTTAAAAGTTCTTAAATAATTATTTTATTCTGTTTTTTAGTATTAGTTGTTATAGCGGCAACAGAAATACATCATCTGTAATTTTTTTGTATTATGAGCGGTTTACGTTTTGTCATACTGTCAAAAGCTACTTGAACACGCTTCAAGGTCAAATTACTTTCCCCACTAGTGGATAAAATGCGTTTTTGCTCACTGGTTTTAAAGAATAAACGACGGCTTTCCGAGGCAGAGAGGGGAAAAAATATTTTAACAGCTTTGTAGCGATTTAGTCCAGTCAATGAACTGACAACTTGTATGGAAAAAATGTCAATTTTGGAAATAATTTATAATAGCTTCTTTTTGATGTGTAACGGATATATTATCAATTAAATAGTTACCCAGCGACAAAATCCGACAAAATTTCAGACATCAAAAAAATGATAAATTAACTAGCTTCTAAAAAGTCAGAAAAAATATTAATAAACATGTTTGTTTTTATTTTGGTTCATTTACATTTGCTCTATAATATTCAATATAAATCGTACAAAAAAACACAATGCATGCTTCATTTAAAGCTACATAATTACTTCCGGGTGGAAAGTTTGCCGGATTCTTGAATAAATCATCTTAGAATACAATTTTAAAATGAAATCAACAAAAAAAACGCTATTATAAATTAATGTTTTTCAAAACCGTATTTTACCTGGAGTAATTGTTCGAATACGACTGCCAATGCCAAGTATTGACGGTGTCCTATGACGTAATTTTATTTGGGAAGCCCCTTATCTTTTTACGTTCCGTTTCTAAAAATTACAATAACTTAAAGATGCGTTATCAAGATAATTTCTGAACCTTTAAATATTTTTGGAACTAATTTGTATGAATTGATTTTGATCACATACTTATTTTTTTTAAATAAAGGACGTAGTAATCAATTTTCCATTTTAGTGTCTGAGATTTGTTTATATTTAACAGTAATATGAAGAACGGAATGTATGAATGTAATCTTAATCTTATTTTGACATTGACAGTCGGGAGTGGCTATTAACGATACGTAGTTTGATCAAACTTTATTTCACAAATAATTAAGTAATTAACGAAATTTGCTTACTAAAATGTGCAATAGGACTGCCCATAAGCCTATATATCTGGATTAACAATGGTGCGCATCGAAGTTCACCCTCTTTTCGGTACCAAACATACAATGGTATCACCAGAATACACGAAGCTTAAGGATTTGATTACTCTAAAGGTCAGCATGAGCGAATCGCACAGCCAAATACTGGAAGCTATGAAAGGTTTGTACCAGAACGATATCAACTCTGCCAGGAGATACGAGCAAATAGGTACAATTGGCCAACTTTTGAAGATCTTGGAAGTGAGGGATGTACTATCTGAAGAGAATATTTTGCCCCTACAAGTGTTGGCTCAAAGACTTACGGATAATCCTGATAATATAGAGATAATGAACATAATCAGCGGTTATGAGACATCTCGTGTGCCTAAGCAGAACATAAATCATTATGGTAAGTGATTAATAATATAGATTAATATAGTATTTGATTTTCTGCATTCCTGCATTATCGCAATGAAGAGGGTTCACAAATGGTAATAGCACAATGGCTATAAAATATTCGTTATTATTACCAAAACAATAACAAGAGGGTAAGGCTGCGGAGTGTTTTAACCGCCACACTTTTACATAACAATGTATTAACGAATAAAGCCTCACGGTGGCATTTCGTTTTAACATATATCGGAAGAAGGACAGCAAGCTTATTTAATTTCATTCAAACTTTGTGATTTTGTCACTCTAAGCCCTCCACAAATCGTTACATAAAAGCGCAGCGGTTGAAACGCTCCGCGGCCTTACCCAAGAGGCACTTAACTTTAATATTTTTGTCTCAAATTGCATTAGTACTGTTATTGGTATTGGTACCCGTATTCTGGTTGTATTGTATCCAACCAGTATTTCATTTAGATTTTTATGATTTTCCAGGATTACTGTTGTTGCATTCAAGTCCACTAATTTAATAATTTTATGGAATTATGACCAAATTTGATATTATTGTACCAAAGAGATATTATAAATTAGGAAAATATTTAAAATAATATGAGTTTCAATCAATGCTCGTTCTATTCCTGATGTGGTACTAAGACTAACAGTTTTTACCCGACTGCCGAATGAGAGGAGGGTTATGTTTTTCGAGCGTATGTATGTATGTATGTGACCTTATTCTTTGGCAGGCCCTGCAGCCTAAACCATTTGACGTATTTCGACATATGAGGTGTCGTTGGATTCCTCTTAATCGTGGGAGTGACATAGGCTATAAAATTTGAAAAAAGCAGTTGGGTTTTTTGAAAAATCTTTTAATTTCACTTGTTTCTTCACATTGCAGCAGTGGAACATATACAACAGAGTGCACCACATAATAAGCCACCACCAAAAGATAATACCGGGGAATACAGTCGATTCTCTGACGGCCTGTGTGATGAAATAAGGGAAAGGATCATTGAAGCTGTTGTTGAAGAAATAGGCCAATACTGGCGCAATCTAGCCAGATACTTGGGTGTTGCGGAGTGGAAGATAGATGAAATACAATGCAGTGGAAGAAAAGTAGAAGAAAAAGCAATAGAAATAATGGAGATTTATAAGAAGAAAGCTGACCGTAAAAAATGGTTTTTTGATCTCTTGGATGCATTAGAAAAATCTCGTAGACGGGAATTGTGTGATAAATTGAAAAATATAGCTACAATGAACATCTAATTTTATAGGAGTATACAAACTGGAGTGGCTCTGTCTAAAGCAGTCTCGCTACGCACAGCGAGCTGCCGCCGAACTAAATAGTAACATATCGTTGACATGGCCTGCCACCACACTCCGGCCTCAGCCATTTGCTCAAATTCCTACGCGCCTCACACCAAGTTAGATCGTGGTACGTGGAACGTGGTACGCCTGGATTTCACGTACATCTTATTTCATCACACTGAGGTGCCTTTATCGGCGCGATCAAAAGACCAATTTATGGGCGGGTCACCCCGCACGCTGTTCGCGCACAGTGCGTTATGTATGTACGAATTTGAGCAAGAGGAAATAGGGAAACCGCATGTGCCTCAAATTTGTACATATGTTTTACTTTCTGAAAATTTTGGCATAATTTAGCTGATTGAGGTATACCATCGCCAACACAGTTAACTTACCACCTGTGCACTTTATGTGCATCATAATAAGGTTCAAATAAATACATTATGGTCAGTTAACCGTGTTGGCGTTTGTACATCCCTAGTGTAATTTATAAATAAATATTAATCTATAAGTTTGGGCTTCAGATTAGTAAGTTTATGAGAATTAGTATGAACATGAACATGAATAAGTTTCTTTTTATAAAATTTGTTTATTTTTTTAAAACTTAACTTAACAACCATAGTTCATAAGGCACTAGTTGTACTCTTAGTAATACTTAACCGCTGTATATTTTTAACTTACAATATATGTGTATATCAGAATGTAAATGTAAAAATAAATGAGTAAAATGTAACATTCATAAATCATGACCGTAAAAATATGTTTACTTATTTATACCTAATATGGCAAGTATAAAATCAGATAACATGAATTCTAGTTTGTTTTAATTTACGAATTAACATCTCATAAGGCACTTGTCCAGTTATTGATTTCCAACGTTAAACTTTTTATTGCATTACACACTGACAGGCATAGAAAGCTTCAAAAATAACATACGCAGTGGAATTCTGGAACGAGATCAATAGATATATCTCGCGATGATTTAGTAGTTTCAGATTCTACAAAAACATGGGGCTTGATTCCTTAGGTAATAAACATTTTTTCCGTAGACTTTACACATTAAAGATATTTTTTTCCACCCTGATATCCTGCATCCATTACATACAAAGTGGGTCAAATATATGTGCGATATTATTCTATCGTGTAAGTATTCCTTCAACTTTAAACATAAAGAACACTTTCGATGTTCAATCAATCTTCTACACTGACCGTAAAATACGCCAATGGTGACATTGCGAAAAATGGCTTGTTTACGTCATCACATCAGGCTCCAATATCGGGTGGTTTTAAAGCGGATCTAAGATTGGTCGGGGAGGGGTTCGAACAATGATGTAATATAAAAAAGAGGTAGAAAAGTTGTCTATATGAAATTCTGTGTTCACCAAATCTGACAGCTGAGACACGATTACGCGAAATTGAGGCAAGTTGGTGCAATTTTAGTGTGCCACTTTTGTGGCGCTTATATAAGTTATACACCTATGTACCTTTTTTTTTAAACTACATCGTTGGGCTCGAGGATGAGATTTTGGTATGGAGTGAGATGGCAAACGGTAATTAATGTTGCGCGGCCCAGGTGTACGCGTTCTGGAACAGCCGGAGCCACGGCGAGGCCTGGCCGGGGCCGGGGGCGGCGGGGGCGGGGGCGGGGCCGGCGGGGGCGGGGGCGGGGGCCTGCCAGCGCAGCACGCAGCGCTCGGGGTGCGGCATGAGCGCCGCGTGGCGCCCGTCGCGGGACCGCACGCCCGCGATGCCCACTGGAAGCATACGTCTACGTCACACCGGTCCATACGGTGCCATTACCACCCGCTATGCGTGCGGCTTTTAGTAACCCTAATGGTAAAAACTGGACACCATTACTAAGGCTCCGCTGTCCTTCTGTCACCAGGCTGTACCTCATGAACCGTGATAGTTACACAGTTGAAATGATCACAGATGATACAACAACAAATAAAACAATGTATATATTAACGTCACACCTGGCCATAATGCGAGTTTTACTGCACGCTGCGCGTACGGTAAAACTCGCATTGTGGCCAGATGAAGACGTAAAATTTTGTACTCACCACGGGCGGTAATGTACTATTAAGGAGGCTCCTATACAACAAACGTATTTTTTTGCCGTTTATATAGATAATAGTACGGAACCCTTAGTACGTGTAATAAGTGGGTTCACTTATTTATCCTTGGCCTTAATCATCAAATGCTATAGTAAAACAAATAATGTCTGGATACATCAAATATCCACATCAACTTTTCACAGCAAAGTGTGTAACAACTACCGACCGTATTCATAAACATTCCACAAGCCTATAGTAACTAACTAACATGGCGTTAAAAATCGTTTCTCTATATCTGTCACTTACACATTTGTGTTCGCCAGAATAGAACAAAGCACATTTTATTTAGCAAAGACATTTTAAGTTTTATGAATAAAGGGGTACTTATGTCATTTTGAGGGCGTAAAGAGCAATATACAACAAAAAAGTATCTAAGTGTGTACCTCGCACATCGTTGTCCGCATTGTAGGCCACCCGCCCTGGCCGCCTCCAGGGCCGAGTCAGTGGCCGGAAAGCCACTCTCGTCACACACCAGCAACGCGGAAAAAAAACTGCTATCTACTTTATTGCAGTTAGTAGGTATACTAATACTTACAAGGACTTCTGTTAGGTATTATCGGGTATCTCTCATGGCGATGCATGGCGATCAGGCGCTAGTTCCTCAGGGCCGCAAGAGCAGAGTCCGTGGCGGCGAAGCGACCTCCTCCGTGAACCACACATAAAAGTGACTACATAAATGAAAATGCATACTCACAAGGACTTCCATTCGGGTTCATCGGGTATCTCTCAGTGGGCAGTCCGTCGTCGTCGACGTACTGCATGGCGACCTGTCGCTGGGCCTGCAGCGCCCGCAGCGCGGAGTCCGCGGCGGCGAAGCGGCCCTCCCCGTGCGCGACCCACACGCCGAGCACGCTGCCGGCCATGCCGCGGAACCACACGTCCGACTCGTTGCCGGGAGCTATCTTCACCGCGCTCCAGCGGCATTCGAATCTGGGACAAACGTTTTAATGTACACGCGAATTATGTGTTTGAGAGCTAGTACGAGCGGTAAGGTACACGCAACATTCAAGCTAGAGGTCGTGGGATCGATCCTAGGCACGTACCACTGGGTTTAAAAATACTTATTAGCTATAGCAGTGAAGGAAAACACCGTGATCCCTCACGCCGACCGACCCAACACGATTACTCATGCCGAAATAAGTAAAATGCCCATCAATGTCGTGCAAAGGCATACTCGTAATCGTGTCATAGCAACGAGAAAGGGCTAGGCTGAGGTTAGCCTTACGAATAGGCGGTAATAGCATGCTATAAAGCATCCATCTCTTTCTGACACTATAGTGACGGAAAGAGAACGATCACGACAACGCAATTAATATTATTTTGAGGACAATCTTACACATATCGACCTAGTCCCAAACTAAGCGTGTACTATGGGTACTAGACGACGATATACATATTTATTTATTTTATTTATTTATTGATACATGGAAAACCAACAGCGCAACATATTTATAGACAAAATAATAAATCCATATAGCCAATTACAGGTTCTCAGGTATTATGGATGTTTCCATGACTCAGGAACAAATATTCGTGCTCATCACCTAAATAAATGCCCTACCGGGATTCGAACCCAGTGCCTCCGGCTTCGTAGGCAGGGTCACTACCAACTAGGCTACAGAGGTCGTATCATAAACACGACCATAAAAGGCCCGCTTAGTACGTATAGTCACGGAATTTGATTGTTGAGCCATTTAGGGGTCACTTTATATTGGACAATTCATATCACATGTATTGATAAACCATATAACCTTCATCCCTAAATGGCTCAACAATCAAATTCCGTGACTGTACCTCTGAGACTTATTATTAGACCCCGGATTGTTGTGGCACTGACGTCACAATAGGGTGATTTGGGGAGTAAATGGAACAGTATTAATTAATACGGATTTATTAAGATAAGATAATATAAAAAATATCATATAGTGTTAATGAATACGAAATTGTACTTATTATTTTTTGGTATACATATTATTGCGAATCAAACTTTATATAGGTTTGCATAGGTTGCATACATTGATAAAGTTAATTCTAATATATGTATGTTCCATTTCCCGAATGGAACAGTGGAGCGAAATAATTATTCGACCGCTCAGTTTTTCGAAAACTAGTAAACGTAGACATTCAAGTCTTGCAGTTATATAGCAAAAATGTAATATCGATCGATTCACTGGGAATTTTTTATTGTGACTTTATTAAATTTTATTCGATTACGTACCATAAATGAAATTATGTTTTTCTCTGGTGAAATGAATATACATTTTTATCTTATCTTATAATTTATGTATCATTTTGTTCTACCATTCCATTTACTCCCCAAATCACCCTATTGTGACGTCAGTGCCACAACAATCCGGGGTCTACTTATTATGGTCCAAGAATATATGTGTTTTAGTTTCGGGGTCGATCCGGGCCATCAGTTGGCACTGTTGGCAGCCGTTGCACACGCCCAGTGAGCACGTGTCGCTTGGAAGGCACACTCGATATCGTGTCACAGCAATGATAATGGGTTTTAATTGGTTGGAGGACTAGGATGACTAATATGCGTTTATAGCGCGTTATGAAGTATCCATATTTTTCTGACACCAGGGGGGCTAGCACAACTGACGTCGCGCCACGACGCGAGTCGAGAAAGATCTACCCTCCTCTATCTAATTTGCACGGTGCGAGTGAGACAGAAGACGCTCAGCCGCGCGCGAAGCGACTTGTCAGCAAGTTGTGCTCAGGGTAACCACTATTTACTACAACCAAAATTCCCTGACTTTTCCCGGTTTTCCAGGCGTTTTTTTAAGTTTTTCCCTGACCATAATCTTAAATGTAATAAATATAATATATATAATTGGGATACATTTTTGAGTTTTTGCAGAATTCTCTGCTAGCAAATTACAAAAACGGAAATAATAAGAAGTAAGTAGTATTTGAATAGCTCAGTTGGTAAGAGCGAAATCATAGTTAGACGGAAGTCGTGGGTACACATCTTACGTCAGGTGACGTTTTTGTACTGTTTCATTGTAATTTGCTATCAGACAGTTCTAGAATTACCCAATAATTCATTTGATTTTTGACCATTTTTGTTAAAAGCTATACAGGAAAAACCAATAAAAACAGTACCTCTGACTACTGAATTTATTGGATACGTTAATATAATTCAGCGAGAAATACTAAAGGGAACACTTTATACGGGCCTTAACCAGTGGCGGTACTGCCATACAAGCCGAAAAGCCGGGCTTGCCTTCCAAACTAATTCTCGATCAAAAATCAAAGGTAACGAGAGCACGAACTATTTCAATTCGCGCTTCGTGCTCTCATTACATTTTTCAAATTAACAACATCGTAGTACAAAATTCGACCACGCACCGCCGCGGCGCGCACACTGTCGCTGCGATGACGAGCCGACCTCGCTGGAGATACAGCTAGTCATCTCGCTCGCACGCGTTGGCTTGCAAGCGGGCTTCTATTCTAGCTATCTTTATCTCTTTCTTACCCACCAAGACTGCCTAACACAGATAACCTCCAATAGATAGAGCTTATAAGCGATTTAGTTCGATGCAAAGGTCACCACAGTTGGCGGTAGGTGCGGGTTGCGGGGAGGTCGGTAACGGCGCTGCGATTGGCTGTTTCGAAAATAGCGCGCTTTGTCACATCATGGCGCCAGAAGCGTAGTGATGGGACGCGTTGGTCGTTAACGGTTTTTAGCGGTGCCGCAATCAATTGTTAGTAGAATATTTTACTGTTAACAGTTTAAATTTTTGAACGGCTGTCACTGATATATCATTATCATGTTTCGTTCATCGACTGTTTTGATCACCACAACATAAAAAAGTATGTTAATCATAATCACATCGAGTAGTCATATAAAATAATGATTTCTAGCTATTTTACATCATTTACTGCATTATCGTGTTTATATATGTGCCTTCGTCCCGTTCGTATTTTACATACTTACTAGGAAAGGGCGAATGCGATGTGTATTCGACATTAACGCGAATGTTCTAGCTCGGCTTATGTATGAAATTTTAAGATTGGTATAGTAGTAGTAAGGAAGACAACTACGTATAAAACGATGTCATAAAAAAGTACATATATTTATTCAATGTGATAAAATTATGTGGTTGATGATAATCCTCGTCATCATTCAAGAGGGCGTTAACGTGCTCACTAGCGCCACTGGTAAATAATTGTGATTATTTAAATTTAACTATAGATATTAAAAAAAGGAGGCCACTACACACTGTATTTTGTAATTAAGCTACACAATTAACCACTTCCGAGATCCCTCACACGTCATCGAAGTCCAGCATGAGGTCCATCTCGTGACACTAGTCCTAATTGCTCTCGAAGACAATTCGAAGAAACCCAAATGCCATGGCTCCATCACTAACCACCTCCGAGAACATACTGCCTATGTATTCATTATTAAATTCTATTTCATTCTACTTTATATGAATGAATACTATATATAGCTAACTTCGGCACTACATATTATTCTACAATACTCTAAATTACCCAAAAAATAAAATAAAACTACATAATATCTACTCTTAAATCAACAAAAACCTTCAACCACGGCTATCATGCGACGGCGCGCGAGCACTCTCGATTTTTCTCGCACTATCCGTCTCTTTCTAATTAGAACACTTAGAACAATAGGTATAGTGCGAGAAAAATCGAGACTATGTCGCGGCCGTCTCATGATAGACGTGCTGTAGGTAATACAATAATATATTCCGTTAATTAGCTCTGGAAGCTATAAAATAGGACGAGATAGTAATTTACTACGTCTCCCTCTACCTCATAGCTTAACCTTAAAGCTAAACTTTATAGTACATCGTATACATTATCTATGATTTCTTACAAAATAATTTTGACAAGGCAATGACAAGGATATAATTATTAATAATCTTTCTTTGGTGAATTTTCGTATTAAAATAGTACACGAAAGCACAGATGAGTTAGATAAGATAAGATAAGATAATTCTTTATTAACGCCACAATAAACGATTACACAAAACATATCAATGCAACAACAAGCGACGCTAAAAGGAGCCACTCAGCATATTGCCACGACAAGCCGTGGCGCTGATTTTCAGTAGGGCCCTAGCTAAAAACGACTATACTATAATTAAATCTAAAACTAGACGGATGACGAATCAACTAAACGATTAACCAAACCTTTCAAACATACCGTCATGTTGCTAGTTTCCGACCGCTACCCAACTAATTACACGGGAAGAAAAGGATCAAAAAAGTACAAAGGATAATTTACTTTAAAAACAAAGTTTTAACCGACTTCAATTTAGTACTCCGCCAAGCCACGAGAACATTTCCACATTTCTTTTCCAATTTACCACATGAACTGATTTCCGAAAACAAATGCGTTGTTATTAGAGAAAAAAACCCAATCGCTGTATGTGACCCGATAATATTTGAGGACTTCCGTCGATTCCACAAGGATCACCTTTGGCACTTCATTAGTTGCTATTTCAACGGAATCTTATCAGAATCTGTGATATACTTTTGTACTTTTAAGCACATAATTGAGGAATTCCATAAGTCATCTGTGGTCTTCATCATCAATTCCACTCCACCAAATTTATGATTTCCAGATGTAAATACACGAGTTATAATAGAAAATACCAAAACACTACACGCGTGCCTAATATAATTGAGGAGTTCCCTCAATTCCTCATGGATCCCATCATCCAATTGAATATTTGAAAAAAATGGGACCCACCTGGAAGCATATTACAAACGAAAAAAAAAGTTCTAAGGTAACAAACATAGAAAAAAAATATATACAACCGAATTGAGAACCTCCTCCTTTTTTTTGAAGTCGGTTAAAAAGGAGATTATTTGTAGGTATTGAATAATGATCTATAGGTAAGAATTTAATGCCAGTCCTAAAACATTGTAAGTGAGAGCGTAATTGATATTACGTATTGTTTCCTTGAGTTAACGTATTGTTTCCTTAAATGAATCTGAATCGGTAACATTCGAAAGCATCACTAGCCCATCACTAGAGTGTCACGTGCTTTCGTGAGAAAGTATATTGCCATTTCCATTTGATGAAAAGGGACATGGACACTTCACTACTTCTTATGGACCAGTGTAAAATGAACTCCGTGTGACAGACTGAAATTTACATTTATATGATAAATTTAACATACCTGTGAAATGTTATTCAGTGGGTTGTGTAATTATAATTAGACGTTCGGGACTTTTTCCATCACCACTTCACACAGCAAGAACTAACTTTTGTTGCAAAATCAAGTTTAATTTATTGGTTGTTTGACGCACGTATAGATCGCGTACCTGGTACCTGGTATAGTACCGGGGTAGTGGAGGGTTATCAGTGCAAAAACATATATGCGTGGTGACCGCACGTCGCCCTATAGGCTATCTATTGGAGGTTATCTGTGCTGCCTAATAATGAGATATAACTATTATAGGTTCATATAGCAAATAGTACGAGATTTTAAGCCGGGCATGCGTATGAAGTTGTACACAAGTCCAGTGAAATGCGAAATTCGCGCGTGCGCGTGTTGACGGCCGACTTCACTTCATTGCTATTAGTTGCAATTTTAATTTGCATTAGCTACATATTAGTAATCTGCGTTTGCAATAACTTTTGTTTGTTGTTTGTTAGACCGGTCAGTGCGGTCATTAAGTATTTTGTTTGCTGTGTTGTGGTTTAATCGCATTGAAGTAGTGCCTTCGGATTGTGATTATTTAAAGTGTCTACAAGTATTGCTTGGCGAAGGAAAGGTTAACACTTTAACTTTGCTCAGAAGAAACAACTAATTTCTTCGCCAAAACCTACGCCTGATTTGTGTACTTCTCAGCTTAATTTCCCTAAGCATAACTATGAACGCTGTGATTTCTTTTAGTAATTTTGGTAAACAGCTAATTGAGACAGATGTCTTAATAAAGATTTATCGCGCCAATTATCCAAGGAAATTACAAAAACGTGTCTCGGCTTGCCCTATTCTGAAACCCTAGGCACGCCACTGGCCTTAACCGTAAGTAAATACTAGACTTCAACGTTTTGCGTATTATGGTACCAATTAAAGCGTCGAATTGAGAAACCTATTTTTTTCAAGTCTGTTAAAAATCTTGGGTATAACTGAAACAAAACTAGCTAGTCATCAGTTATTTATCATGTTTATTATATGTATATTTGAAATTCTAATAACAAAATCTGTTGCAACTTGGTAATCTGTTTTTTCAATAACGCAGCTTCTTTGGCAGCTCCTTCAAGAATTTTTTGACTTTTTGCTTCTAGTTCTCTGACCGTTTCCGCAGTTTTTCTTTCTTCTGCTCTGATTTTCGCCTCTGAACTTAAATTTTCCTTTTTTTGTGTAGCTCCCCCGTGTACAAGTAGTGAGCATTACGAGCCGCGTGGATCATTTTTTTCAATATTTATTTTGTCTATACCGCCGTAGTAGGATTATAGACTCTTGCGAAAGATTTTCCACTAATATCTCCTTATTGATGGAAAAGCCACGCTCACTATAAACGTTTCCGTGGGATAACACCATGACCATTTTTATTAAAGTTTGCAAGTCTTTATTTTCCTTTTATCAAACCTAGCCAAAGATCATCCAGTCGGTGACCATCCGTAATGGAAAATTGTTTCATTGATTTTACAAATTCAGGTTCATTTACAAATATCATTGAAGGCACTTTTGACGTTATCCGCTTCATATCCTGAAAACCGGTTATTTTTGACAAATATGTCCAACACTTTATCGAGCCTCTCTCGTCGTCGGAATTCTGCATTGACTGCGATTGCGGGATCGAAACAAGATATTCCTTAGTCAAGCATTCGAAAGTGGGGATGTTTGGCACAATGACACGCAAAATTCTATCAGATTCTTTCGACAGTTGACGAAAACGCAAGATATCGATATCATTGATATCGCAGGTATTTCGAAGAGCATTCTTTACAGCGAAGCCCAAGTCGATTTCTTTCGCGTTTATCAGATTAGACTCCCTTTTCAAGTCAATCGACGTAATATTAGTGGCAGAATCCAATACATCCGCTTTGACAACTCTTTGCATGTTTTTTTTTCAGTGTGGCCAAAAGTGATTCGTATAAAAGTGGAGCAAGTTATGCGTCGGATTGAAATAATGTTAAAAATGGGCACCGATTGAAAAAAGGCCAATTTAGCCTTTAATAATTTGTCTTCCAATGCAGCATTTACTAAAGCTTGCGCTGTCAGGTGCTTTGTTTTAGTTTTTAATTCCCTGCACATATTTTTCAACGTTGGGTATGATTATAGTGGCGCGATCAACAACGCTAAAGTTCTCAAGCCAACGTACTGCACTAAATTTAATGGAACTCGAGCCTGAAAACCTTGTAGTTTCACGTCGCGCAGGCGCAGGGCTATAGCAGAATAGGTAGTAAAGAGAACGTAAAACCGGCGGCGATTTCCGAGTAATACAGTGGCACGTGCGCCGCGCGGTCGCATTTACCTATTATTAACCTATTATAGTAGATATATAATGTTTGTTTTTTTTATTAGGTATATACAGAGACAATTTTTATTTCCTGACCTCCATTAAATTTCACTGACAATTCCCTGACTTTTCCCGGTTTTCCAGAAAGTGGCCACCCTGTGTGCTAGACGTACAGCGACTTTATCTCGTGTTAAAAAGATCACTCTTTCCATCGCTGTACGTCTTATCTTATCTTATCTTATCTTATCTAGATGAGGGCCCTTTCGGATGCACTTCGACCCAGCGGGATCTTTTGTGCATTTGCCCTCTCCTTTATGCCTACTCCCAAGCTCGCTCCATCGTTTCCACAAAGCGGATGATGGAGCTCAGCGGGAGCACCTTGAATTCCTTTGGTTGCGGATAGTCGCTACCAAAGTAATTCATTCTTTGTCTGGCAATTCACATTCACACAGTAAGTGTTCCATGGTCTCATCCTCCTCGCCACACATTCTGCAGTCTAAAATGTCCGACAGTCCCATCTTGGCCAAGAGATCCTTGACCCCGAAGTGACCTGTGAACACCCCAGATATGATTCCGAGTTGCTTCCTACTGGATTTCCAGAGCTTGTTAGTCCAGCCCGAGTCCACTCCTTCTATGAAGAGCTTAGAGTGCCTTAAGCCCGCCTCATTCCTCCACTCGTGTTGGTGTTTGGTTTTGGCGTAGGCTTTAAGGCCGAAGTTATGGTTCTCTGCGAGAGTCCCGCAAATAGTTCTGGACCTACAAAGTGATTTGTAGACCCCCTCTTGCAAGCTCATCCGCTCTTTCGTTGCCGACGTAGCCCTCGTGCCCCGGTAATGGCGCCCATTCTGTGAGGCTATTTTGCGGCGCTACTCAGACTTCAATGGTTTTTTCGTTAGCTGCATTGCATGCGATAGAGACGTTCGGCATTCCTAAACAGGGGATTTGTTAACGGGGAACTTTCTGTACGTAGCGTAGTACAATCAGCATCAGAAGTAGCAAAGCAAAATAATACGCTCAAAATGACCCACACAGATCCTTATTCCCTTGACATTAGAGTTCATTTTGAGCGCTAGAACTGCTTAGCAACTTCCCCTGCTGACTGTAAAATTATTTATTCTGTGCTCTTAGTTCGCACTTACCTTTCAGACTTATTGTGCTCCAAGAATATCTGTGCCTTGTTCTGCGGCTTGGTTTCGGGGTCGATCCAGCCCAGCAGGGCCATCAGCTGGCAGCCGTTGCAGACGCCCAGCGAGAACGTGTCGCTGCGGCCCTTGAAGTGCGCGAACTGCGAGCTCAGCGAGTTGGAGAACAGGATGCCGGCCGCCCAGCCCTTGGCGGACCCGAGGGTGTCTGTTCAAAGATAAATAAATAGGGGTGTAGACACTAAATAAAATAATCAATAATGTCATATTTTCACGAAAAAGGATTGAAAATGTAGTCAAATGGAGAAAAAATCAACGCAAAAGGTTAAATAATCACGAAGTTCCCGCGCGCAATCGTTCGGACGCTGTCGGCTCGAGTCAACAAAAATGACCTCGAAAACCGTTAAGTGCAAAAATTGCAATCTAGTAGTGTGTGAAGTGTGTTAGCCTTTATAAGTTTTAAGAAGGGGTATGTTCTGTCCCTTTTTCGCAAAACGCAACTTCATATTTAACGATGACGCTTGTAGATTGTGACGTCACTAATAGACGGCAACGTGCCGCGTCGCATCGTGTTCGACGCCGCCACGGAATAAAAAATCCATTGGAAGTGGCATTCAACCGATTTTCATAGAGAACCACTGTCGCCGCACGCACACAACCACACTTCTATAATACACGAACATACAAGTGCAATACGCTTTCGATTTGTTAAAACGTACTGTGACAATATGTTGTTAACGGTAGCAAATTTTATACGCAAAATCTACTTTAACTAGTACTATTTACGGTCTCATTTAGAGTGTCAAGTAAATATTTCTTACGCCTGTTACCATATGCGTTGTAAGACTTGCAAGAGGCGTGGTCGTTCGGCTACTCGACGCAAGATGGCGGTGTTTTCAAAGTATGGAGATGCGACCGCTTAAAACCAAATCACATGTACTGCAAAATGTGTATTATGATACGACTATTTGGCTGTAACGGAATAGGGATGTGGGTATGGCATGAGTTTGACTATCGATATTTTTATGATATTCACACGGTAAATATTAAGCTAAGAATATAGTTATATTACAAATTGTTTCTAATAAAATCTTGTTTATTCTATAATTAGTAGTAGGTAACATTTATACTAAATTACTTTTGTTATAAATGAAGTAGCAATTAAACACAGATTTCTAATAAACAAAGAATATAATTTGTTTAATTTAATACAAGCACATCTCAACTACTATATAGAATTATTTTACCAGCAATCTACACTGCCGACGTTGTGCGAGTGCAGTCTAGTGAGAATTTACCAAAAAATTTGTTCGTTGTGTGGGATAACAGGAAACTAAATGTCAGTGCGCAGTCAAATGCGCTGTGCGTATTGCGAATTGAATCAATTGTTAGTACTTACGCTACATACAATACTCTGCGTGGGAATTGAATCTTCCTGAATGAAGCGATTTCCTTTTGGCGAAACTCAAATATCAGTTGCATCAAAATGTTTCGAACAAATAATGTTGAATCGTTGCAGAAACCAATCCTTCCTCCTCGTGGCATCAATCCATTTTTCCTTTGTATTTGTGTCTTTAGGAAAACTATAAGATTATAATAGTTACTAGCTTCGGCCCGCGACTCCGTCCGCGTGGAACTCGTTTATATCGTAGCTCGATACAAACTTTCATCCCCCATGTCACCCCCTCGGGGGGATGATTCCCGGGATAAAAACTATCCTATGTTTCCCCGGGATTCAAACTATCGCCATACCAAATTTCATCTCAATCGGTTCAGCGGTTTAAGCGTGAAGAGGTAACAGACAGACAGACAGAGACAGACAAAGACAGTCACACTTTCGCATTTATAGTATTAGTATGGATTTTATTGTGTATGACATAATATTCAGATACATATTACCAGTGCCCGGAATTCTTTAGAGCTGTCATAGGGACTTCTCGTTTATCGACTTCCGATTATACATATGTATATCAATAAATACAGAATACAATATGTAAAATATGATTACAAGTAGAAGTAACAACATGCAGTCTTATCACGAATGAGCGATCTCTTCGAGATAACCTTTGGTATCCACTTTTAGGAAATTATAAATATAAATTAAAATAATCATATTTTATTCTTTCTTATAAATAATAAGGATGATCTTAGTCCTGATTAAAAGGCATAGGCAAGCAATCCATAAATTATAAAAAGCAATAACCAATAAAATATTATTATTTTAATTTCTATTTATAGTACTACAATACTTCCGATTATACAATAATACATAATATGTATAAACGGAAGTCGATAAACGAGAAGTCCCTATGATAGCTCAAAAGTGCTACGAGAATTCCGGGCTCTGCATATTACTCATAAAAATATAATCTTTTTCATTTTGGTTTATCGATAACAAGTATCGACCTTAGCCACAGCATTTGATTAGCGAACCTTCGGGAAATTTGCCGTGCATTCACGTTCCAAGTCGTGAAATAATACACAGGATTATGAACTTTATTGTTAGAGAAATAGAATTGATATTTCCTTGACTACAGGCGCAAATTGTGTCTAAGAAATTGAAAATAAAATATTTTTTATACGTATTCTAAAATATTACTTAACGATGATAGGAAATACCTCCATGAGACAAGTTTTTTATGTGTTGTTATTGGAGCAGCTTTCAATAACGCAATACGGCATTTTCCTAAAATAAACAAATATTCACTCGTCATACGCTGCGTGCGGTCGCTAGGTGACTGACAATAATCTGTGCAAGAAGTATTTATTTATTTATTTATTTATTTATTATTTTGTAAAGCCATGTACATTGTAATTAAGGTGTTACATTCAGTATTCAGGTCAGTCCATGACGCCCTGTAAGGGCACACAAAACTTAATACTAGCATGCGTAAGATAACAACATTAATAACATTTTTGCATTACATACATATTCATACTATAATTATAAGTTTGACTTTCATTTCATAATATTTTTTAGTAATATAATAATAATAATAATAATAAAAGAAGGACAAAGCCAGCAAGTACCTAGACCTGGCTCACGAGGTAACCGCCATGTGGGATGTTGATTCGACGATCATCGTCCCGATAGTCGTTTCGGCGAACGGTTTAATAGCGAAGAGTCTCGACCATCACCTCAAGAGACTTTCGCTAGATGGCTGGATCAAGGGTCAGATACAGAAGGCGGTACTCCTGGATACTGCGCGGATAGTCAGGAGGTTCCTGTCTCTGACGCCCTGACCACCGGCAGCTTAGGCCCCGCCTCGCCGGTTAGGTTTTTATAATGATTTTATGTTTTGTATATAGTGTTTATATTTTACTTTTTATAAATTTATTGTAAAAACCTAACTTAAGATGAAATAAGAATAAAGAGATAATAATAGATTAATTTATGTAATTATATTTTCCCGTTATATTCTTAAGAATAGGGACTAAGAATTTAGGAATGTCATTTATAAAAAATTTAAAGAGCCATCATTTAAAAAATCGTCTACTGAGTAATAGCATTTGTCAATTAAAATTTTCTTTAATTTAATTTTAAATATTTTTTCGTTACGTTCTTGTTTAATTGGTTGCGGGATTTTATTTGTAATTAGAGTACATTTATAATGTGGACTATTTTTATACATTGCCAAGTTAGCTTTTGGTAGCAATAGCTTATTCCTATGCTGCGTTCTGGTTGTCTCGACATCTTTTTTCTTTTGAAACATAAAAGGATTTTCACGGACACAAAGAGCGGCTTGTAATATATAAATACACGGCACAGTCAACAATTCTAGTTTAATAAAGTGTGGACGGCAACTGTTGGGGATGCGCACCTTAGCCAAGATAATGCACTTCTATTGCATCACAAACAGTTGCTGGGCCATGGTACTACCTCCCCAAAGCACCACACCATATTGGAGCCACGAAAACGCATACGCATAGTACGCAGATAATGCACACTCTAAGCTAGTATTTACTTTCAATACGTTTAGTGCATATACAAATTTACATAGTTTGGTTTTAATATTCTGAATATGAGCTTTCCAATTGATGCCGGAGTCAATAGTTATGCCTAATAAATTAAATTCTTTAACCTCCTCTATATTATTACTAGTACTCGTGATTGTTTTTAAGTTTAATTCTAAAGGATTTTTAGCGTTGGTTTAAATTGTATGATTTTCGTTTTTTTTTTAATTCATTCCTAAATTGTGATCACTTAGCCATTTTTTTGTAATTTCAAAAGTGTGATTGAGCTGTAAGTTACATTCAGTTCTATTTTTACAGTTAAATAACAATGATACGTCGTCAGCGAACATAACGCAGGTAGTGTTTGGGTTTAGGATTGTAGGTAGGTCATTTATGTATGCTAAAAATAGGAGGCAGCCGCATACACTACCTTGAGGAATGGAACACGTAATATGCCGCATTTTAGAAGTGAAAACTTTTACTTGTTTAGTTGTTTTATCGTAGTAATCAATTACCACGGATTGTTTACGATTATGGAGGTAGGATTGAAACCATTTATGGGCCAAACCGCGTATGCCCATACCATACAGCTTACTAAGTAAAATTTAATGGGTGACTTTTTCATATGCCTTAGTCATATCTAGCAGCAGGCCTACGCTATATGTTTTATTATTTATATGTTCTAAAATCTTAAAAATGTACTGATAAACAGCTAGCCAGGTTGAATGACGTTTTCTGAATCCGTATTGGTTTTTGTTGAAAATGTTATATTTTTCGAAAAAGTTGTAGACGCGATTTGTCATAATTTTTTCGAATATTTTAGATACTGTCGGTAAAAGCGCTATAGGTCGATATTGGCTAGAATCTGTTGGAATACCACCTGGTTTAAGAATAGGTTTAATTTTAGATATTTTAAGTAAGTCCGGGAACGTTCCTTCACTAAATGATTGATTAATTAATTTAACCAACGGTTGTACTAACTCCATGGAACATAGTTTTATAAGTGTGGATGGTATTTGATCACAACTAAAACTTTTTTTGTTTTTGAGCCTTTTAATTATTTCAATTTCGGTAACTGGTTGTAGGAATATAGAATTAGTTGTGGTGGTATGCACTCGATGCGCGCGGGCCGGCGAGGCTCCGGCGCGCGACTCGCCCAGCGACGCGAAGTATTCGTTCAACGAGTTACAGTACGATTACTGTTAGTTAACACCTGACAGATGGATTGCCTTCATTTAATTTTCAACTTTAATCTTATACCTACAAATAAAATAGTTATTACTAAATCGGTAGATGTGGGTAACAGTATTCTGAAAAATGCTTTATCTATATGAAATTAAAGTTGAAAATTAAATGAAGGCAATCCATCTGTCAGGTCTTAACTAACAGTAATCGTACTGTACTACTTGTTGAGGTGACGTAATGACCCCGTCAGCTGTTGTCAATGTAATGTTTTTATACTCGCGATCTTTTGTTTTTTCGTTATATTGTTTATAATAGACCACATTTACCACATTTACAAGTACCGAATGAAATCGAACGTATGACCATTTCAATAAAGACCTTGTTGCACTATACGTAAGGTACAATATGCAATGACAGGTGAACTCGTGCTTCCCCGCTCATGGCGCCAGACAAAATGGCGGGCGCCGGAGCTGCCGGCGCCGCGCGCAACATTTCGGCCAATGGGCGTTGAAGATTTTACCCGCGCAAACGCGCTGCCTTATGATTGTTTAAAATGCTTTCAAAAAATGCTTTCTGCGCAGGTACATCGTAACTTATATTTGTGGTACTACTGTACCTGACTGTGCACTTGGGAGCCTGCACTATAAAGATTAGTGTTTTAAGTGTGTATGTATGTTAGTCTGTAAGGTATTTGTAACTATGGGCCTTAGTTGCCTGAAATAAATGTTTTATTATTATTATAAAGAGAGGGACTGTTTCTCACCAGCATAGCTGAACCCGCCCGGGAACACGAGTCCCTGGAACGCGTCGAGCGTGATCTTCCCGCCCTGCAGGTCGCTCATGGTCACGTCGAACACGTCGAAATTGGCCATCAGGAGGGACGCGATCATTTCGCGGTCGCCGTTCGTGCCTGAAATGTAATCAAACGTTAATTTCTAAAAAGTAGTCAAGTAAATTGATGCCTTCCCGCTTCCGAATACGTATCACTACATAGTATAAAACAAAGTCGCTTCCCGCTGTCTGTCCCTATGTCTGCTTAGATCTTTAAAACTACGCAACGGATTTTGATGCGGTTGTTTTTAATAGATTCCAGGGCTTCCCTAACTGCCCCAAGGGCGTCGTGAGACGATCCACATAAATTAGCTATCTGTATCGACGCGACCGACTCCAGTGAGTGTTTTCATTTTGTTCTTATTTTCTAATAAAGAATATAAAAGTTATTTGGAGTTTTGCTGATAACTTGTTACTAGGCTAGAATTTTTAATCAGATGGGAGTACGGAGGAGGGCGTCGCAATAAAATGGCAAATCCCCAAGGGCGTCACAGTAAAAAAAAGTTTGGGAAGCCCTGATAGATAGTGGTTTAAGAAGAAGGTTTATATGCACAATATAGTACCTGTGCGAAGGCGGGGCGGGTCGCTAGTATGTAATAAAAGGGGAATGGTTCAAGAAATCGTCCACCCGAGCACGGTTCCGATAGCTCAGTCGGTTAGAGCGACTGACAGAATGTCGCTGGTTTGAATTCGGCTTGGAGCCGTATATTTTATTTTTCATTGAATTAGAATTTTTTGGTTGGTACTCGTAGACACAATTATTTTATTCCACCGTGTTGAATCTGGTATTTACCTTCTTCACGAAGAACTGCTACCTTGATGGACTTGGACTTGATGACGGCGGAGGAGGGATCGTAAGTCACGTTGTAGATGACTCCCTTACGCTGTTCGAGACCTGAAATATATATAAATACATTGATATAATTCTGGCAGTAAATTACTTTGACAACGATGACGCATTCAAATGGCCAGTTTTAAACCTTATTGCAATGACTTTAGAGTCTACAAATGTACACCGTACCGTCTGCCGATGAATGAAAACTCAACAGTAAACAAAACGGGTAAACGTTGCATAGCACGCTTGCTCAAACTGTACCCTTTCCAAAAAAAAACAAGCAGGAGGTCTCAATGGCTCTTTAACATATCAGAGCTTTACAGATATCATTACAATGGCAACATATTAAGTGACATGAACATACATAACCACATTATCACAATAAACAAACACCTGGGCATTGGATACTTTGCAGAGTTCATTACATTACAATAAATTAAAAGATGGGAATCTAAAGACTCTCTCCCTGGTCAAGTAATTAAATAAAATTTGGAGGTACCCGTGTGGTGTCGGGTTAGAATATGACCACCCCCTTTCTTCCCGTGGGTGTCGTAAAACTCGACTAAGGGACCAGGGTTGAAGTGTGTTGCGGGCGATGGGCTAGCAACCTATCACTGCAATATCACACTTTGTCGATCTTTTTTATACCCACATTTATGCTAAAAGTGGCGCTGGAACATAAGTTTCATGTGCTCTGCCTACCCCTTTTGGAAAAAAAAGTATCTATGAATGTATGTATGTATGAATGTATGTATGTATGAATGTATGTATGTATGAATGTATGTATGTATGTATGTATGTAAATTTGGAGGTGTAAAAGGTCGCAGTTCATGCCTTACCCTCCCATTCCTGTTTGACACACTCAGAGTTGGCCTGGAGGCATTCGAGCTGGTAGCTAGTCTCCTCCCACATTCTGAACACGTCTATTAGCCGAGTCTTCAACACTGCTACACCGTTTACTTTCACGGAGACCTAAAAACAAGTTATATTAAAAGATTATTTTTTTTAAACACGGACGCTATTTACAAATATTGTTCTAATAATCTGCCCATAATACATTAATTTTATTTATTTACATAGGAAGATCATCCACCAGCTTAAATAATACACAGTAGCTTAACAGTAGCGACAGTGAGCTAATAACAGATCCTCCAGAATGATAAATAAATAAATAAATATTTTCGGACAATCTCACACAAATCAACCTAGTCCCAAACTAAGCAATGCTTGTACTATGGGTACTAGACGACGATAAAAATACTTATATAGATAAATAAATACTTAAATACATAGAAAACATCCATGACTCAGGAACAAATATTCAGTGCTCATCTAACAAATAAATGCCCTTACCGGGATTCGAACCCAGGACCTCTTGCTTCGTAGGCAGGGTCACTACTAACTAGGCTAAAGAGTTCGTCAAAAAATAAAAAATAAAATGATATAAAAAGCCAAACAAAAACGCAGCTTGATACAAGCTACATAATACGGGTGTAGACTCAAAATGTATTATTACTCTAAAAGAAAGAAGGCAATAAAAATATGCGTAGTGACGTAAATCCCATTCGGATATCTCAAAGAATTACGAAGCTACAACCGCTTTAATATTGCTTGTTAGAGAGAGAAAACGCTCGCAGATAAGGACGTCACAATGTGCGAGCGTCATAGGAAATGACAATCGTTTCATATGAAAGTGCGTTTTGCGGAAAAGGGACAGAACATACCCTTTCTTAAAACTTTGGACACTTATAACTTTGTGATTATTTAACCTTTTGCGTTGCTTTTCTCTCCATTTGACCAGTTTTAATCCTTTTTCGAGAAAATACAACATGTCGATTATTTTATTTAGTGTCTACACCGCTATTAAGTACTTATTTAAAAAAACTACTTTCCCTACTTCTGCCGAAAAAAATGCCGAGACAAGTCGTCTCACTGAAAGAACACTTGCGCTGTCCAGGTCGTCAAACCTCTGAAACACGTCATTTGTTGCTCGCTTTGGCATGAAACTGTTTTGCCTATAGTTAGTAGATGATAGTGGCACGGATAGCGGCTCACGTCGAGCTCTACTGGGTATACGGATGTTCAATTTAGCAAGGGCTGCCGATTGCATTAACACCAACTTGCTTTGTGTTGTTTTTGTCTCTCTGTCAATACAACGACTCCTCAAAACAATAAAGGGTCAGCGCGCTTGTGATTTGGCTGGTGTCACAAGCGTTCACAGGCGACGGTATTATTAAACCGCGATTAGAATAAACTTGAGAACATACGCCGTTTTAGAATTAATACATGAGATGACATTGTCGATGTGTCAGTGTGCAGATAAATGAAAATAATTATTTCAGTACGAAGAAGATCTAAAGCTTAGGAAAATAACATAAATTATATTACCTATTTAAATAAAATGCAAATAATGTGATATTATTTCCTCATAACATAAAATCATCGTCTACAGAGCTGTCTGTATCATCACCTGGTACAAAGAAAAATAAAATAGAAAAATATAAAATAGATAATTAGTGTGCTAAATAGTGTTAAATACACTTATTCACATTTGACAACATATAAATAGTTTACTGCAGTACATACCTATGTCGATAAGTACTTCAGTACGAGGAATTTCCAAGCTTTCTCTAGCTTTTGTGCTAACGATACTTTCGAAGTGTATTCTAATCGCGGTTTGATAATATCTGCTTACCATCAGGAAGGTCGTATGCTGGTTTGCAACCGTCGAAGTATTGTTATTTTAAAGGGGTTTAACAAAGGCTGTGTTTTGTAAAGATTAAAATCCCATTGAAATACTCAAGTATATTTTTAATAGCAGTTCGGAAAGATAGTTTTTGGATCCCTTCACACAAACCTCAGACTGCATGCCGTATTTGCCGGTAACGCCGAATCTCTGCGCCTTCACCCCACTATCATTATACGCCGCAAGAACGTATTGCACGTTTCCGGGCGCGACCTCAACAACGATTCCAAGCTCCTCGTTGAAAAGTGCTTCAATAGCGGACACGCTGGAGGCCACTTGGAGGTCTATGTCAAGACCTCGGAGACCGCCGATGCCCATCTCTAGGACTGTGGTGATGAAGCCACCCTCGCTGATGTCGTGGCCGGATAGGAGCTTCTTTTCTGTGAAAAATTAAATCTTGTTGAGTGAGTATTTCATTAATGACAGCCATTCACATACAACATAGCGAAATTTAACAAAGAAAACTAAAACTGCTATAGTAGTCGATGACATGGCAGTATAAGTAAATGCGTTGTTTTCGACGTGATAGGCGTTATATTCAGAACAATGACGCGTAGTTGAGTGTCCAAGAGGCAACCGGATGGCTCGCGGTATTTAAGCTCCCGAAGTATTGTGGAACCGCCCTGTGCAACCCAAATTGAGCCAACTTCGACTGGGGCGAAAATGTATGAAATATTTTTTTTTGTTGCGTGGCAGCCGTTTGAAACAGCGGTTGCCTGAAAGTGTGTACGCTGTTTATATAATAAAATGCTGGTCTAAATATAATACCTGGCGACATTGTTTTTTTTCGTCATCCCCAAATCTTCCTCGGTACATGTTTTTTTTTGTTTTTCCCTTTAATTTGAAATTCATTTAAGTGTTAATTCTTTCTTTTGATATACATACGTGTAGATGCACAATGACCAATATGAAATGTGAGTCACTAAACTTAGAGGCTATAAAAGAATAAACGATTAACGCACCTTTCAATAGTTTCTGCGTGACCTTGAACAGTGACTTCAGAACCGCCGGCTCGTCTAGATCGGGCGGGTTGTCGCCGAGCTGCCTGTAGCATTGTGCGAGAGCAGAGCCTCCCAACCTAGACATGGTTATTTTACTATCAATCACATGTATAACACCCTTTACAAAAATATATAAAAGGCACGCTAGCGGAGCTCACTGGTAATCCGAAATTACAGAATTCGATTCCCAGTTTGCGTCGCTAGTTTACTTTGTGATTTGATCTGTATCAATGGGACTGTGTATTTATTTTCCCAATTAAATAACGCAACATAACAGTAGTCTTGCCTCGCCGAAGGAAGAGCAACGTTACTAGTAAAACTAGCCTAATGAGCATACCCCGGGGATTTGGGTGCGGGAATAACTTGAGAAAGAGTAGAGATAAACGGATAGGTTTTATTGACAAATAATCATATTGTGCCTAATGAATAAATACCTTCCTGCGAATTGTAAACTACAATTTAATTGTAACTTAAGTAGCAGGGACTTTAGCATTTCTACCAAGCCCTTCGAGATAATAATAAAAATAATGTTAATTAATTACCTGCCGTCAATTAGTAGTTAACACGATTTTCAAAATAAACAATTCATATTTTTTCTACATTTGGAACAGTTAAGCTTCCGCGTCTAGCTGTAAATATCCATTTCAAAAAACTAAACGATCTTTCTACGTCGGCAGTCGTAATAGGAGCAAAATCTAAATTTTTTGAAGAAGTCAATTGTTGCACGATGTGTTTGCGATTGCAATTCTATTTCTTTGCCTTGTAACAATTCATTCATAGTTTTTAGTGTGCTATAGCCAGAATTCTCATTTAACACCAACTTAAGTTTATTCAAAATACTTTTTCCTTTTACACTCAAGTTTAATGGAGATGTCTTGATAGGTTTTATGAATGATTTTTAGACTGTCGTTAATAGACAGACTTGCACTCTGTACTTTTTAATGGCATTTGGGATAGTCATTAAATAATTTGTTATGAAATTTAAGTCGCTTCTAATATTAGCATTCTCAAATGCTCTTTTTGCTTTACTAACACTCTGGCCTTCTGAGGGACTGAATGTATTCAAAACACTTTTAACTTCATCATGTTTGCTATAATATGCCGCTGCTTCTAGCCAGGTCCCCATCGAATGATTGTTGGTCGGGGTGGCAAAGGTACTCCGGGAAGCATTTCTTGAAATTTTTTGATTCTTTTCGGAGACTTCAGAAATGTCTTTTTAACATTGGCGATTAACGCATCCACGTTTGGATAAAGTTTTCTGACGTGTTCAGCCACTCTATTTAAACCGTGAGCATTTATCTGATATCATACTAGATGTTATCCGCGGCTTCGTAAGCGTAATTAAATGAAATATTTTCAAATAAATCAATAATTAAACGTATGTTTTTTTTGTATTTTTTTATTCAATTAATTATTCAGTAGGTAAGTATACATTCTGTTATTTAATTCATACCTATTCTTTGGCGTATGTCATTCATTCCCGCTCCCAAATCCCCGGGGTATGCTAATGAGTCATTACTCATGTCCCCTCTGTGGTCCGTGCTCAGTGGGTGTCTTCTGGTGGTTTAAGGTGAAGATGCATTCCCGTCATACTTTTCCCTCAAATTCTATTCAATCAAATTTACGCTTTTCACTGCCAATGACGGGATATATCCGCATTGTAATAAGCGTCGTGAGAATGCCAGCAGGAAAATCTATATTTTTCATGAGGCATTGGATATAGAGGAGTTTTCAGATTTAAGGTAAGTATTTATTGAACGTTTATTATATAGTTTTGTTTCACATATTGCAAGATACGGGCTTGGCGTGTGAATTTTGTGTTTAGTGTGCCTCTGTAAAGGTTAGCGTATCGTTTAACACGGCGTGTTTATCATTGACCCTATAATGTATTACCTGTATTTCCCGGGAGACACCGGCACATGGACCAGTACAGCGTTCTCCGTGGTCAGCGGCGGCTCTATCTTGACGGTGATGTCCGGGCACGGGGCGTATGTCGACACCACCAGAGTTCCCGGCGAACAAACTAAAATGAGAAAAAACTTGCTCGTTACAGTCGCTATTTATTGTATTACGATATATTCAAGATGATCGAGTAGTTTCGTATCTGAACTTTTTAAAGAAAGAAGTACCCAAGCACCTTAAGCGGCTTGCTTTCATCACAAAGTGCAGCATCGACTAGGGGCTGTAATGTCTCTAACCAGTATCTCCCGCGACCTGCGCGCACATGGACAGCGAGTCCTTGCCGCCGTCGACTAGGGGCTGTAATGTCTCTAACCTGTATCTCCCGCGACCTGCGCGCACATGGACAGCGAGTCCTTGCCGCCGTCGACTAGGGGCTGTAATGTCTCTAACCTGTATCTCCCGCGACCTGCGCGCACATGGACAGCGAGTCCTTGCCGCCGTCGACTAGGGGCTGTAATGTCTCTAACCTGTATCTCCCGCGACCTGCGCGCACATGGACAGCGAGTCCTTGCCGCCGTCGACTAGGGGCTGTAATGTCTCTAACCTGTATCTCCCGCGACCTGCGCGCACATGGACAGCGAGTCCTTGCCGCCGTCGACTAGGGGCTGTAATGTCTCTAACCTGTATCTCCCGCGACCTGCGCGCACATGGACAGCGAGTCCTTGCCGCCGTCGACTAGGGGCTGTAATGTCTCTAACCTGTATCTCCCGCGACCTGCGCGCACATGGACAGCGAGTCCTTGCCGCCGTCGACTAGGGGCTGTAATGTCTCTAACCTGTATCTCCCGCGACCTGCGCGCACATGGACAGCGAGTCCTTGCCGCCGTCGACTAGGGGCTGTAATGTCTCTAACCTGTATCTCCCGCGACCTGCGCGCACATGGACAGCGAGTCCTTGCCGCCGTCGACTAGGGGCTGTAATGTCTCTAACCTGTATCTCCCGCGACCTGCGCGCACATGGACAGCGAGTCCTTGCCGCCGTCGACTAGGGGCTGTAATGTCTCTAACCTGTATCTCCCGCGACCTGCGCGCACATGGACAGCGAGTCCTTGCCGCCGTCGACTAGGGGCTGTAATGTCTCTAACCTGTATCTCCCGCGACCTGCGCGCACATGGACAGCGAGTCCTTGCCGCCGTCGACTAGGGGCTGTAATGTCTCTAACCTGTATCTCCCGCGACCTGCGCGCACATGGACAGCGAGTCCTTGCCGCCGTCGACTAGGGGCTGTAATGTCTCTAACCTGTATCTCCCGCGACCTGCGCGCACATGGACAGCGAGTCCTTGCCGCCGTCGACTAGGGGCTGTAATGTCTCTAACCTGTATCTCCCGCGACCTGCGCGCACATGGACAGCGAGTCCTTGCCGCCGTCGACTAGGGGCTGTAATGTCTCTAACCTGTATCTCCCGCGACCTGCGCGCACATGGACAGCGAGTCCTTGCCGCCGTCGACTAGGGGCTGTAATGTCTCTAACCTGTATCTCCCGCGACCTGCGCGCACATGGACAGCGAGTCCTTGCCGCCGTCGACTAGGGGCTGTAATGTCTCTAACCTGTATCTCCCGCGACCTGCGCGCACATGGACAGCGAGTCCTTGCCGCCGTCGACTAGGGGCTGTAATGTCTCTAACCTGTATCTCCCGCGACCTGCGCGCACATGGACAGCGAGTCCTTGCCGCCGTCGACTAGGGGCTGTAATGTCTCTAACCTGTATCTCCCGCGACCTGCGCGCACATGGACAGCGAGTCCTTGCCGCCGTCGACTAGGGGCTGTAATGTCTCTAACCTGTATCTCCCGCGACCTGCGCGCACATGGACAGCGAGTCCTTGCCGCCGTCGACTAGGGGCTGTAATGTCTCTAACCTGTATCTCCCGCGACCTGCGCGCACATGGACAGCGAGTCCTTGCCGCCGTCGACTAGGGGCTGTAATGTCTCTAACCTGTATCTCCCGCGACCTGCGCGCACATGGACAGCGAGTCCTTGCCGCCGTCGACTAGGGGCTGTAATGTCTCTAACCTGTATCTCCCGCGACCTGCGCGCACATGGACAGCGAGTCCTTG
Source organism: Epinotia bilunana (assembly GCA_947049275.1). Classification (NCBI taxonomy): domain Eukaryota; kingdom Metazoa; phylum Arthropoda; class Insecta; order Lepidoptera; family Tortricidae; genus Epinotia; species Epinotia bilunana. The sequence goes on along the minus strand of OX346259.1, from coordinate 23,114,250 downwards.
CCGCCGTCGACTAGGGGCTGTAATGTCTCTAACCTGTATCTCCCGCGACCTGCGCGCACATGGACAGCGAGTCCTTGCCGCCGTCGACTAGGGGCTGTAATGTCTCTAACCTGTATCTCCCGCGACCTGCGCGCACATGGACAGCGAGTCCTTGCCGCCGTCGACTAGGGGCTGTAATGTCTCTAACCTGTATCTCCCGCGACCTGCGCGCACATGGACAGCGAGTCCTTGCCGCCGTCGACTAGGGGCTGTAATGTCTCTAACCTGTATCTCCCGCGACCTGCGCGCACATGGACAGCGAGTCCTTGCCGCCGTCGACTAGGGGCTGTAATGTCTCTAACCTGTATCTCCCGCGACCTGCGCGCACATGGACAGCGAGTCCTTGCCGCCGTCGACTAGGGGCTGTAATGTCTCTAACCTGTATCTCCCGCGACCTGCGCGCACATGGACAGCGAGTCCTTGCCGCCGTCGACTAGGGGCTGTAATGTCTCTAACCTGTATCTCCCGCGACCTGCGCGCACATGGACAGCGAGTCCTTGCCGCCGTCGACTAGGGGCTGTAATGTCTCTAACCTGTATCTCCCGCGACCTGCGCGCACATGGACAGCGAGTCCTTGCCGCCGTCGACTAGGGGCTGTAATGTCTCTAACCTGTATCTCCCGCGACCTGCGCGCACATGGACAGCGAGTCCTTGCCGCCGTCGACTAGGGGCTGTAATGTCTCTAACCTGTATCTCCCGCGACCTGCGCGCACATGGACAGCGAGTCCTTGCCGCCGTCGACTAGGGGCTGTAATGTCTCTAACCTGTATCTCCCGCGACCTGCGCGCACATGGACAGCGAGTCCTTGCCGCCGTCGACTAGGGGCTGTAATGTCTCTAACCTGTATCTCCCGCGACCTGCGCGCACATGGACAGCGAGTCCTTGCCGCCGTCGACTAGGGGCTGTAATGTCTCTAACCTGTATCTCCCGCGACCTGCGCGCACATGGACAGCGAGTCCTTGCCGCCGTCGACTAGGGGCTGTAATGTCTCTAACCTGTATCTCCCGCGACCTGCGCGCACATGGACAGCGAGTCCTTGCCGCCGTCCACGGCCACGCCGAGCGCCCGCATGGCGCCGCACGCGGCCGCGCACGCGACCACCAGCGCCGCGCCGGCGCCGCCCGTCTTGCCCGGCCACATCCAGTTGCCGGAGCACTTCACGTCTTCCAGGCACGAGATGCCCGCGAACACCTGGGGAATAGGCCAATTAGAACAAATGAAGATCGGAAATTGTTTGAAACTCGTGTCTTAGCGAGATCTTTATTGCGAGCGAAAAGACTTCTAGTAGTGCGGCCGAGCCGACGAGCTCTCCGTAAGACAGACAGTACGATGATCGTGTAGCGGGCCCAATCACTGCTACGTGGCTATTAGACTTTGCACCTGATGATACACTCACCAAGTTAGTAAGAGCCTCGCCGAGCGACAGTCTCGCCCCGGCTGCCGGGTCCAGCAGCCCCTGGATGTTCTGCGTGCCGATGGAGGTGGCCGAGCCGACGAGCTCTCCGTACGAGAGTGCGATGATCGCGCAGTCAGCCAGGGGCGTGTGCAGCGGACCCACGCACTGCTGCTGGGCCACTAGACCCGTGACGCAGCGGTCCACCTGACGACATACTCATGTTACAAATACGCGTGTACACTCGAAAATTATTATCACTCCAAAAGAAACAAGGCAAAAAAATATGCCTAGTAACGAAAATCCCATTCGGATATCTCAAAGAATTACGAAGCTACAACCGTTTTAATATTGCTTGTTAGTGAGAGAAAACGCTCGCAGTTAGTGACGTCACAATCTGCGAGCGTCATATTAAATGACAAGTTGCGTTTTGCGGAAAAGGGACAGAACATACCCTTTCTTAAAACTTTGGACATTTAGAACTTTGTGATTGTTTTACCTCTTGCGTTGCTTTTTCTTCATTTGACTACATGTTTAATCCTTTTTCGAAAAAATACGACATTATTGATAGATTTATTATCTACAGCCATATTGGGTTTATGATAGCCGGAGGTTATACGATTGGGACTACGTGTATAATATAATAGAATCATCATCCTTCTAGGGTTATTCCCGGTTGTGCCCTAAAGGAACCCGGAGTCGTTATTGACACCTTATCCCAAAATTGGGCACAGGCACTAATTGACCTTCCAAGCCTGACGGAAAACTAGACCTTATCGGGATTAGACCGGTTTCCTCACGATGTGTTCCTTCACCGAAAACCAAACGTTAAATATTCCGAAAAGGTCATTGGTACGAGCCGGGATTCGAACACACGACCGCCGCTTGACAGCCGCATGCCTGAACCACTAGACTATTATAGTGGTATAATGGAATAGATTAATTTATAAAAACATATTTTACAGACATGACTATGCAGCATGCAATCCTCGAACTCCTACAAGTCAACAAGAATAACACTAAGATGATCGCTACGAGGAAGAACTAAAACATTAGTCTCTTTGTTAACCGACTTCAAAAAAAAGGAGGAGGTTCTCAATTCGGTTGTATTTTTTTTTTTTTTCAATGTTTGTTACCTCAGAACTCCGTCATTGATGAGCCGATTCATAAATTATTTTTTTTTGTTTGTAAGTATACGCTTCCAGGTGGGTCCCATTTTTTTGAAAATTCAATTGGATGATGGGACCCATGAGGAATTGAGGGAACTCCTCAATTATATTAGGCACGCGTGTAGTGATTTTGGTATTTTCTATTATAACTCGTGTATTTACATCCGGAAATCATAAATTGGTGGAGTGGAATTGATGATGAAGACCACAGATGACTTATGGAATTCCTCAATTATGTACTTAAAAGTACAAAAGTATATCACAGATTCTGATAAGATTCCGTTGAAACAGCAACTAATGAAGTGCCAAGGGTGATCCTTGTGGAATTGACGGAAGTCCTCAAATATTATCCTCAAATAATATTATATACAGCGATTGGGTTTTTTTCTATAATAATCAACGCATTTGCTCTCGGAAATCAGTTCATGAGGTAAATTGGAAAAGAAATGTTCTCGTGGCTTGGCGGAGTACTAAATTGAAGTCGGTTAAAACTTTGTTTTTAAAGTAAATTATGTCAAGTTAGATAGAGGAAGAAATTGTCTGGCATCAAAAGCAAGGTAAAGCTCAAGGTGTCGGTATTTAGACAGATGAAACTGAGATCAGACACAAAACTCACGTCCGAAAACACTTAAACAGACGGATGCATTTTTATCCATATTACAAACGAGTCTAATAAGCAGTTCTGCCTGACCTTATTGGTGAGGTATCTCTTGCTGGCCACATTGACGAGTCTCAGGACTCTGTCGAGAGCGCTCTTGACAGTCAAGTCCCTTGGCAAAGAGAGCGGGAGCTTAGTTCTCTTGTCCTGTTTGAAGTCGAAGGTCTTTCTGGGCATATTCCCTGGAACAAAAACAAACATTATTTGAACCCACATAGTTTTATTAGCAGCAGCAATGAGTTTATTTTAGAATGTTTGCATCTAAGTAGTGAGTGAGAGTGCAGCCGCCGAACTCGAGGAATGTCGTGCATTGAGCTGTCATTATAGATACATAGATATTTTCACGCCTTAATTCTCAAAAGGGCACATGAAACTAATGTTCCTGAAACTTAAGATCGCAAAATGTTATGTCGCAGTGATGGGTTGCCCACAACCCTGTTCCCTTAGTTCGACTTACGACACCCACGAGAAGAAAGGGGGAGCGCGATTTTATAATGCGGGGTTAATGGCGTTGTGCGTGTGCGACGGCAATATTTATAACTGCATGCAAGCGACAGAGACAGGGCACGAAATTCGAAATAATTGGTGTTGGCAACCGCACTTTAAAAGTGATATAATACGATGTTATTGATATTGTTGGCTTGATAAGAAATACCTAAAACAGCTTCCAAATGTAGATCGTAAGGCAGTTTCGCTTGGACTTCAGGTTTCAATCTCTCTTTCCTGTCAAGGTATTGGTCGCTGTATGGTCCTTCCACAAGGCTCATGTAACCGTCACTAGTCACTTCGCCTACGAATGATACGGGGCACCGCTCGCGCTCGCAGATTTCTGAAACAAATGGATACTTACCCCCTTATTCATAAAGCTTAAAATGCCTCTGCTAAATAAAATTTGCTTTGTCCCTTTCTAACGAATGTCAATGTGACAGATACGGACAAACGAATTTTAACTGCATTTTAGTTAAAATGGGCTTGTAGAACGTTTATGAATACGGCCGTTAGTCATTAATGTCATTATGTTCAATATTGAGCCGCAGGGTATTCTTTATGGGATTTGATGTTTAATTGTTTATGGAAGTGTCACACAATATTATCACCGCCGTATCATGGTGGCGTTTGCACTTGATATGCGAAGGATAAAACCAACAAGGACCCACGACATTTAAACTGGCAAAAAGTGACTTATGTTAAGTTTTATTATTAATGCTTGTCTGCCACGAGATAAAAGTAATTGTCAAAGGCCTGCAAGTAAAATTATAGACTTTAATGGCTGGATCCCCCAATAATAATATTAATCTTTGGTATATTGGAATGTGGATCCACATTCAAATGATTGTTGACGTTGTCTATAACGTTGACTATAAAACGGTATTTTGCCATAAGATTATACCATGGGATTCAGGTAATGATGTCCAGGGATACCAAAGGTTAATCGTTCTCCAAGCCAGGTTTTTTTTTCTATCTAAGGAATACTAGTACAAGCTCTTTGTACCCGGAAAACAAACCTTCCAAAACAGTTCTGTTCTCCTTAGAACAAAGCAAAGCGTCGTTCTCCTGGTACTCCGCGCCCCACAGCTCGAGTGTGGTGATGGTCGGGTCTCCCAGCTGGAACTCTTCAGTGAACACAACAGCGCCTTCCGGTTCGACTAACTCTTTTAGGACGTTGCCGTTGCCACCGGCCCCTTGGTCGTGGATTGCTGTTGAAAAAACCTATTTTAAATAGAAATCAAATATGTATAGCCAAAAGCAAATAAACGTAAATTCTGCATAGAAATAAAACAACCTATTTCGCGCCATCTATGAGCTCAATCAAAAATCTCCCAATAGATGGCGCTAATGCGTTAAGTAGGGGTCTAAAGAGATCTCTTATAATTTACTAATCTCCGATTCATAGTTAGATTGTCAAGACGTAATTTGACAGGCGAAGTTTCGGTGCTCAGTCTATCCCGTGACCGCTGTTGGAACGTCGTAAAGAGCTCGAAAGGTTGGGATGTATAAATTAAACTATAGGTCAACCGCTGGTCGGGAGGCAAAGCCCGGCGCCTATATCGTACTTTTCATTTTTTTTCAATTTCATTACCCGATTCACTAAAGCTGAAACTGAACGTCGACTAATCGTTTTATAACAACCACTCCTGGTTGGTCATTTGACACTAAAATTAGTTACTTACATTCGACAGGATTGATTTCGGCTTCAAGGCATCCCCTCACGACTCTGTTGAGACGATTACCCATTTCAGGGTCACCTGGCGAATGCAAAATACATAATTAAATATTACTGCAGACTGGGACATCAGAGCTTGGCTGACGATTTAAATTCAAATCTGTTGGTTCACCAGTAGATGTCGCGTTTTAGTGCGCGAGGTCAAAAGTTAACCAACTTAAGCTAGCGAATTAACACAAACAAAGGAAACAGATCATACACTTAAGACTGAGAGTGTGAGTGTCGTGACTCTCACACTCTGATTAGGTTGAAATTATTTTCAGCAGGCTGAAGGATCCAACGATGAAGTAGCTCAAAGTTTCTGTCAAAAATTTAATTGACGACCGACTGCACATTTTTCGCAGCCATCCACTACTCATTAAAATACTTAAGAGATTAACAAGGGCTGATTAGATTAGGTTGAAATTATTTTCAGCAGGCTGAAGGATCCAGTGATGAAGTTCCTAAAAGTTTGTGCCAAAAATTTCATTGACTGACTGCACTTTTTTCGCAGCCATCAACTTCTCATTGGAAGAGGTGCAATGAGCCTTAACAATACGGGTTTATCTCGTGTAGTTTAGGAGCCGATATAAGAATAAGAATGTATTTATTTAGCACACAGAACACGGAAAAAGAAAGAAAATAAAAAGGTTACGCATCGTAAACCACTTTTTGTCACCGTTTTATATCAGCTCGCTGATGCGATTATCATTATCGACCGTATTTACATAACGTGTAAGTGACCGAATTTACATAAACACGCCATAGCTCATTAAATACCAGCAAGTGGTTATACAAAAATAATTGTACTGTTAGCACAAAGGTGCGTACGAATTTGAGCAGCCTCGGGTTGAGGCACACACGGCTCACCTATTTTGCTCTAAGTCGTACGCGCTCACGCGCCGCGCGCGAGCAGCCCGCGAGCGGCGCCGCGAGCCGTCCAGAGGCGGTCGCGTGCCCGCGCTCAAAGGCGCCTCAGTGTGCGTTCCTCGCGTAATTGGGACGTGTATCCGAGCGTGCCGCGAGAGAACGATGTAAATTGGTGAAGTAAATGTCTACCACATGAATTACGATTTTTGAACAACTGTTTCATCACGACAGTCACATAACCACTACTGACCTCTCTGCACGGCGCCGAAGTCGAGCGCGTGGTCGCGCGCGCCGTCGCCCTGCACGGCCACGGACGAGGCCGCGCCGCCGCCCACGCCGATGCGGTACACCGGCCCGCCCACCTTCGCCAGCAGCATGCCTGCACCAGTGCACACGGACACGACAGTCACATAACCACTACTGACCTCTCTGCACGGCGCCGAAGTCGAGCGCGTGGTCGCGCGCGCCGTCGCCCTGCACGGCCACGGACGAGGCCGCGCCGCCGCCCACGCCGATGCGGTACACCGGCCCGCCCACCTTCGCCAGCAGCATGCCTGCACCAGTGCACACGGACACGACAGTCACATAACCACTACTGACCTCTCTGCACGGCGCCGAAGTCGAGCGCGTGGTCGCGCGCGCCGTCGCCCTGCACGGCCACGGACGAGGCCGCGCCGCCGCCCACGCCGATGCGGTACACCGGCCCGCCCACCTTCGCCAGCAGCATGCCTGCACCAGTGCACACGGACACGATAATCACATAACGGCCACTTCACTTCCAACTCGACCACCTCTGTAGCCTACTTGGTAGTCACCCTGCCTACGAAGCCGGAGGTCCCGGGTTCGAATACCGGTAAGGGCATTTATTTGTGTGATGAGCACGGATATTAGTTCCCGAGTCATGGATGCTTTCTGTATATTTAAGTATTTATTTCTCTATTTAACTATGTATGTCGTCGTCTAGTACCCATAGTACAAGCCAGAGATGGGCATTAATCGATTAATCTTTTAATCAACGAATAAATCGATTAAACAATCAATCGTCACAAAATAAATCGCGATTAATTTAATCAAGATTAAATTAAGCGTCGCAGAGTTCTATTGACAATTAATCAATCGTCATTTTTATCGACTAAAATTCACGATTAAATCTCGTTTAAAATTTGGAACACAGCATGTATTGTACACTTGGAAATCATTCTCGTAGGTATGCTGTGTGATATAAACTTGTTCCAGTAACACAAGATAGTTTTTAAAGTGCAGTTCTCTAAGGTACTCTAATTTTCTACCTGGGCCATCTAAGCCGTAAACCCTTATCTAGGAGACCCTAGATAAGGGTTTACGGCTTAGATGGCCCAGGAAGAAAATTAGAAAGAGAAAGATGTAGCTTATTCATTCCTGATATCAATCGAGAGAAAATTAATCTTATTAATCAATCGATTAAAGAATTAGTCGCTCGTATTTAATCGACGATTAATTTAATCGTGACTAAATTAGTCGAAACTTAAGACTAAGATTGATCAATCGTAATTTTTATTCGTTAGTCGCGATTAAGTAGGTTAATCTTAATCGTTAGTCGATTACATTTTGCCCATCACTGGTAAAAGCTTTGCTTAGTTTGGGCCTAGGTAGATTTGTGTAAGGTTGTCCACAAATATTATTTAAAAAAAACGGTATAAAGATTTGATAAAAAAAAGTTAAAAAGTAAAAAAAACCCGTGGTCAGTACAACATTTTACGTGTCTCTCTGGCACGGAAGTGCGGTTTTTCGCACGCGTACCTATGTAAACCTAAAGCGTAATGAGACGGAACTGGAGTAAAGAGTCTTTGCACCGAGTATCGGCTCTGATAGCTCACTGGTCGAGAGCGACTGGTTCGAGTCCATGTCCAGCTCGCGGCAATGACATTGAAAGGGTGGCCGTCTAGTCGCATAACAACTATTGTCATAATATCGATTTTCATACAACATTACGCATAACGTTGATGATCATATTTTTTTGGCATAAATTATACTATGGCATAATTGTTCCCTGTCATAATTATACGGAGTCATAATTGGTTTAACCATAATGTAGAATGTCATACATTTATTTAGTTATAATATTCATAATTATAATTATTTTTAGAAATAATTGTAAATGTTGCATTTATCAAGCCATGCAGGGTGGGCGTCAAATAAACTTTTCTCTGAGATCAACCAATACCAAGATAGTGGTGTATAAAGTTTTCACGTAGGCAGTAGGGAACAGGGACTTCGTGGCAAAACAGACTCGGATCGCGGATAGGTTAGTTCAAGGTTTTTTAAAATAAAAGAGCGGAAAAACTTGTTTGTAAACTTTTATATTGAGCGCCCTTTGATATACTGTGACCCAACATAAAAGAGAACTTTGTAAGTTACTTGCTTCTGGAGAGCAATTTTGTACTAAGTCATCAAAGTAAGAAAAAAATAGGCTTATGCGTTTTGCAGTTTATGCGTTTATACAGTATAGTTAAATTGTTTTATGAGCAACCAATTTATGTCCATTATAAAGTATGCTTAAATAATTTTATGCGCATTACACACTATGTTCTTAAACATTATGATTAAAAACGTTAGGCGCATAAATATATGACTATTTACAGTTATGCGTAATGCTTTATGCAACCCGACCCCTACCCACATCGAATGCTGACTTTAAAAATTAAAAAAAAAAATGTAATCTCTTAAATTCTGACGGCGATGAGGTATCAGTAAAGTTTACCTTTCTCTGGCTTATTTTTCTTGATCATGGAATGCGGCATGTATCCAATGCCGCCGCTGAACATAATCGGCTTCACGAACTCCTCCCTGAGGTTGTCGCCATTCTTCAGGCCGTAGGATTGAACAAAGCCTAAAAAAACAATACAATACCCATACTCTTTATTGCACACCTTAAAACACGAATCATATAGACATAACAACTTATATAAAATAGGTTAACAACATATCTTGATAAGCCGCATGTTTTGTCTGCATACATGCGGGCTATCTGTTATTACTCTAAGACCTAGTGAAAGTGAACCATTATCAGTCTGAGATAGTTAAGACCTAGCAGAATGTCATCTCGGTCATATTTGGACTATTTGGAGCAACCCAACTGGGGAAGTACCTTAAATGTCCTTACAGAAGATCGCAGCCATCCTACTAATATTATAAATGCGAAAGTATAGATGTTTGGATGTTCGTTACTCAATCACGCTTAAACGGCTGAACCGATTTGAATGAAATTTTGCACGAAGATAGTTTATAGCTTGGGTTAAAATATATGATAGTTTTCATCGCGAGTCCACGCAGACGAAGTCGCGGGCGGAAGCTAGTAATGTAATAAAGATATAATCAGACATAGGAATCCGCGGGGCAAAATTGTTTGACAAGTAGGGAGTTCCTATATCGACAAACTCAACTATCGATGCTAGTTCTATTTACTAGTGATCACTCAAGGGTTTGCTTGTAAAAATATGTTTTTATTAAGAGTAAAAAAAATAATTCAATACTTCGTTTTTGAAAACAATTTTATAATTTTACTCGTCCTAATTTTTTTCTTCGTGAATGTCCCATTTACTATTGTTAAAGAAAACGACGAGAATTCGTTCCATATTTTCGGGCGTTAAGCGTCTCCGTCTTGACCGATAAATCCATTTCAGGTGGCTAAATGACTTTTCAGTCATTTAGCCACCTGAACCATAGAAGCATAACAAAATTTCATAAAGTGATCTACTGTTTTCTTCGGTTGTAAAATGACTTCTTCACCATTTTGTAGCATTTGTAGTTAAAAACATTTTTTAAATTGTAAATCTTTTTTCCCTTTTCGGCCAAATATATTTTCGATAATGTATTAGACTGTACTTTCATACTATTCATACACCAAAGTCTACCGACAGATATGGCCATTGTAACTTTTTTATAGACTTGAATAAAAATGTTGTAGTGCAATAGGTATTACGCCCTATCTTAATATAACCTAGCGATTATTTAAAATATGCTATGTTGAACATTAGAACAAAAAACACACAATGTTGGGGGCGATCACTAGTTTACAGTAGAACGGGCACCGATAATTTAATTTGTCGATATAAGAACTCCCTACTTGTAAAACAATTTTGCTCCGCGGATTCCTATGTCTGTATATAATGTTCGATTAAAAGTTTATGTAACCGCATGGATTCTCAATTTTTTTAGACTAGGCAGTATACTGTACCACGAATTCGAACGCACCTTCGCACAGATATAAGCGGGACCGTGTGTTAACGCCTTAAGGGGATGCCTTGTTTCGAGTCGACCACGCCCCGTTGACAGAGACACGCTTATGTCTTCCACGCACGAGAAAAAGAGATGCAACACTCTTCGGGAATGGCTTATTTTAAATTTCGATAAATACCTAACTTAGTGAAGTTTTATTTATATCTCATTACGTGAGATTTTAGATGAGATAAAATACTATAGTATTAACTTGATTGCGTCGTGACCTCTGTCACTGTCAATGTATTGTTTGAGTAGGCTGGCAACTTTGTTTTTTTTTCTATCGAGGAAATTTTAGGCAATCATGTATCGATTAAATCAGACAAACAATCATACAGTCAAGAATCGTATATCTGAAAATCAGACCTTATTGTTTCTTTATCTAGTCAGAACGGCGTTTCAAAGCACGTGATAATTTCCAATGCACCCCCTTAAATTAAATGTAAAACATCCAAGAACGGCAATGGCCTAACCAGTAATGACCGGCTCCCCGAATTTGTTTCCATAGTCCGAAGCACCGTTGCTGGCCTCGATGATGATTTGCAGCGGGCTGGCGAAGTTGCTCGGGTATTCCCAATTTTTCTCCTCCCATGGTAACTCATAACCTGAAATAAATACGGCAATGAACATTTTGTACCATCATCATCATCATATCAGCCGAAAGACGCCCATTGCTGGACATAGGCCTCCCCCAAAGTGCCACAATGACCGGTCCTGCGCCACCCGCGGGCTCCCTTACCAGGTCATCAGACCACCTTGTGGGGGGCCTACCCACACTGCGCCTTCCGGTACATGGTCTCCACTCGAGAACCTTTCCGCCCCAACGGCCATCGGTTCTACGTGCATTGTACGTTTTGTAACGACGCAACGAAGCTTTCTAAATGTTTCTTTTTACCATCTTGCTGGGTCATTACACAGATTTTAGGTCCGCGTCATTGAGTGGCCAATGTCAAAGTTAGGGGTTTAAAAGCCAAATTTTTGGTGGGGCTCTTAATCCGCATAAACGCCATCTTCTCTTAAGCCACGTCCGCTGCGCCGTGTTTTCGTAACATGTATTTCGAACAGAAAACGGTCGTGGCCAAAATGTTTTTGTTTAAAAACACAAACATATTTCCATTTCCGTCACGGATGGAAAACATTCCCCGCGTTCGTCGCGGCGGAGGGGGTCTATCATTTAATGTTTTGACTTTTGAAAGCTTTGAGTTTGAGTGAAGAACTGTCAAATAAAGCATTATTAAATTTATAATTATTTCCAATGGAGTGGAATAAAGAAAAGACGCTGTGTTTTATTCAATGATCATTGATCACAGATGAAAAATTGTACTGTTGTGTGCGGCTGTACATAATTAGGCCTTAAAATACTCGTGTGATCCTATTATGAAACTCGCTCACACTCATTTCGTAAAACCATAACGCCACGTTCATAAACCACACTCAAATTTTAAGGCCTCTCATTATGGAACAGTTGCATAAACTACTATAAAAACGGCAAATAAATCACGTTTGTTGTATGGGAGCCCCCTTAAATATTTATTCTATTCTGTTTTTAAGTATTTGTTGTAATAGCGGCAACAGAAATACATCATCTATGAAAATTTCAACTACGGACGGACGGATGGCGGAGTTTTAAATAGGGTCCCGTTTTACCCTTTGAGTACTGGTAAAAACTGCTCCAGTAGATCGTACAGCTGATCACTTTTTATTTCCAACTACAAATGCAATCCCTTCTACAGTTAACGATAAGGGGATAATCCTCAAACGTCCGTTAACTCCGTATAGCCGACGGGTGATCCGTTTTAAATCTACTATCCTTTATAATCGCCACTGCCTGACCTCAGTTGGACAAAGACAAACGTCTTAAACAAAAGCGAGGGAAAAGGACAGGTGCGCCAACCGCTCAAATTCGGAGCAAGGTGCAACAAAATCGATCAGGTGTATTTGTTTAAACAAGGTGCTCCATAAATGTCTCAGGGACTGTCATAAAATTAATAATTCGCTTTCCGTGGTCCCGCGGAGTCGGAAGTTTGACATACGAGTTAAAATGATTTTATGTCCCTTTGCGGTACCCACGGCCTATGCTATCACTTAATCTGTTACATATTTTATGATATTGAACTATAGTTTCCTATTAGAAATTTTAATGAAGCTTTTATGTAGAACGAGTTCACTTGTATTTTAATTAAATTAAGTTTAGACGTTATAAGTACTTTAAGTTTACCTACTGCTAAGTTTACTTACTGGACCCTAAAAACGTTAAGGATGCAGTCTATATATCAGGCATGTAGGGTTAAACTCGAGCCGTCAACCATACAGGCCATTAAACACGCAGCTGATCATCTAAGATGGAAATGGGCAGTAAACATTCAAGTCCTTCACTTTTGAAGACGGTTGTTGTGATAAATTGATAGGAGTATAGAACACTTAAAACAATTTGGTCAGCGAAATGTGAATAAGTTATTGAGAAAATAAAAGTTGTCATTGTATGAAAAACAACGGCCTAAATTTTTTACGTGATGTCAACATTCGTTTAAAATCACACACCTGATTCTGTTGCACATTGGGAGGCACGAGGCTATGCTAGCTACGATTTTAAACCTTATTGCAATAGCATAAGACTCCCTTCTGCTGACCCCGCACATCACTGAAGCAAACCTCGTTCCAAACGAGGCTACGACACAAGCACATGAGTCTTAACTGTGAATTATGCCAATAATAAATCAAAGGTACTATACCAGGTATGTGCAAATTCCCGACGCTGTAACCGGCAGTACCAGCGACAGTGTGACCCCCTCTGCCGACCCCCTGCACATCTCTAATGCGACCCCCCGTGCCAGTAGTGGCCCCACTAAATGGGGCCACAGCTGTGGGCATATTGTGGGTCTCAGCCGTGAAGATAATGTCGGATTCGGTCACTTCTTGGACCACTTGAGATGGTGCTCTTACGTTCTTCGGCTTTAGCTTTGTATGTTTGAATCCTTTGATGGCACTAAAAATAACAAGTCACTGTCACATAATGATAACTGATCAGAGGCCCTAGCATGATAGGTTTTATCGTTACGTTTTACGTGACGTTTAAACCTATAGTACTAGCTGGTCAAGTATGGTCGTGTAGTCATGTCACTAGTAGGAGGTATGAATGTCGAGGGTTGTGAGAGGTAGACCAAGAAAGAGGTGGATGGACTGCATAAGAGACGATCGGAATAGGAAGGAAGTGAGTAAAGATAGAGGTATGGCAGAAAAAGATATGCTACGCCGACCCTATGTAAGGGCAAACGAATGATGAGAGTACTAAATTAGGGTGGGTTAAAGTCAGGATGGATTTCCCAGTTTGACAGTTCTATATGGAATGACAGCTACCGGCGCTATATTTAACGTTGATCGGCCTGTAATAGTAAGTAGCCACCCGCCCTTATAGTGTCAACGTCAAATTACTAGGTGGAGTTTTTTATGTTACAGTGAAAAATAAGAATACGACAATGAGTTGAAGCCAAAGGGACAACGCAAACACTAGAGTAAACTATACCTTAATACTGCAAAATAAAGTATAATATATAATTCCCTAAAATCAGCACACATTGGCACACTTTTGGGGGAGACTAGACCCCGTATCATGGTCGGCCTTATCATGCGATAAGAGCGTCCTCTCGCTCTATCGAACGGTGTCAGCCAGTGACGGATGTTCTATCTTGTCACTTATCGTGTGATAAGACCGACCATGATACGGGGTCTGGGGAGCCCTATGTCCAGGAGTCTTTCGGCTGATAATGATGATGATGATATCAATACCTAAATGAGCCTATAAATACGAGCACAGAGCAAACTATACTTTAATACTGCTAAATAAAGTATAAAATAGCATTCCCTAAAATCAAATAGTAACTAAATGGCGAAAACGTGACTTTAAATTAAATATCTTACCTGCTGTTATCTCCAAACTTGATGACATTGTTATTATTTGACGTAGCTTGAGTGGAAGCAACCATATCTATTAATGATTCGTTGATCTCTTTGCCATCCAATATGATTTTGCCCTTGAAAGAATATTCGCAATATTAACCAACTATTTAATATAAATATTCCGGAATAAATATTGCATACAATAGTGCAAGTTAAATGTTTAGCTTTTACCCCATCAGCAAAACAGTTTTACAGCAGTCAAGTAAGAAATCTAACAATAAAATAGGTAACCTAATACCTTTTGTATAGCGTAAACTTATTGTGTTGTTTTTATTTCATGTGGTAAATGGTTCTTATGATTTAAAATAATACTTTCAGTTTCAATCATTTCAATCCCTGCCTAACTACTGAAATTATTTAGATACCGGTGTAACTTTTATTATTAATATTGTACTTATGCCCAAAATGGGTTGCCATTGTTACTCACATAATTATTATTAAGACCTAAATGTACAAGGTTAACAATAAATGTTATCTTTCTTTATTTCCTACTAACCAATAAAAAAAATTGTATGGTATTGTAACGTTATCGTATAATAAAACGAGCAATATATGTAATCACGTTCTCGAAAACGGCTATTGGCAAGTTTCCAGTGGTATAGATGTTTGTTGAATTAATTGACTTCGACAATTGAATCATTCATGTGGTATTATTACCTTGAAAAACCAATGGCGAGAGTGCTCGCTGTTGCTCTGAGCTAAATCAAATAACTCCACGCTTGTCGGGTCGCGCTTCAGTTTATTCACAAATAGGTCTGTATAGAAATCCATATCCCATGAATCAAAGGCTAGACCTGTAAAAAAACACTAGTGTCAATAAGGCTAAAAATGGCACAGCTTATGCTGTCTATCACTGAGATAAAGCATTTTCGGATTGATCACTGCACTGTGCTTAGTAAACTATGTAAACATAATAGTATCGAGGTCTCCAATCTTCAGAAGCTCTTTTTCGTAGAGAAAACCTATAATAGAGGTACCCAGCCTAAGTTGGTTTTTACGAAACGCGCGGGACCGTATCCGTTACCTATTCTACCTGAAAAGATTCTCAGTGAGATAAGTAAGGCCTGTGAAAGAAAAAATATATTAATTTACCCAGTTTTTGGTTCACCCGTTCCATAGCTGGCCGGCCTTCATTCAGAAGAGGCACAACGAACCACGGTTCCAAATCCTTAGGCAGCCCCTCATTGAAACTGTGCCTCGGGAGATTCTCTGACGTGTAAATGCATTGCGTCATCCTGTCATGCAAGACTGCTGCCAAATCTTCAAAATGCTTCTTAGAGACATTCTTGGTCTTTTTGAAGGTGACGAGGTGTCTAGTGGACACTTCGAGGCGAACGACATCACGCAGGCCGACGCTTTCGCAGATCTGTACGGAGTTACTTGAGTCTGCTGTTGAGAAATTGAACCTAACAAAAAGAAGATTCTTATCGTTTAGATTGCAGTGACAGTTTAGAATATGAGATACGACAAATACATCCTTGTTGTGTAATAAGGGGCTTGTAACACCGGATCACTGATTTGAGGAGAGATCTCACTCTAACGTAACTCTGCGTCCCTCTGTAGGAAGGTGTGATAAGTGATAATTCTGTAAGTCTCACTGATCACAACACAACAACTCCTTCCTCACGCAAGGGGTAGGCAGTGATCACAGATTTTTCATTCCTAGTTAGGCTAGGCTAAACTAATGTAAGATTTACAGTAATGTAACAAATTAATAATTACCTTGGCCCAATTTCAATAACAATCTGGTTATCTTTCACATTAGTGTATACAGTATTATTCCTTAAAGCATGAGGCTGGAGCGGCGAACTCAGCAGCCATTGCAGAACCTTTATCTGATTAATGTTCAGGTATTCACAACCTTCGGCCAGTTCCACATGGTAACACAATTCAGTAGATAATTCTATTACATCCAGGTCAATGACTCTTAATTTTTCAAGTATCTCTTTCGTCTTATGCAGACTAAACGCTTCACAGGAAAAAAACCTTATTATAGACATGATGAACTGTATAATTCAGTGGAGTCTTATACTGTACTGGCCGCGAAATTGATGTCACGTTCGCGTATATAAATTGATATCTTACATCAATGGCAAAGTTCAACACAGCATGGAGTTATCTGTAACGAATATAGACAAACAGCTTATGCAATAAGAATGCGTAGATGACAACAATGGGATGAGCATCATATTTTTCATAATTTACTTATTTCTAGCACATTGACCCCAAAGGTCGTGTGGAAAATTTACTACGTATATCGGTGACGCTGTGTATGATTTAAATGCAACTGCCAAACAAACATTCAATATATGTATTAGAGAGGAGTGTGCACCCTATAGTAGATCAAAGAGAATATAACCACTACGTTTTAAGAGGCGGAACTTCATACATTGTTTTAGGATTCTCTTATGGTCTACTACACACATGTGCACTTAATTGCCTTGTAATAAGGTGCAAAAGTTCTGTGTTTTGTTAGGTTGGCTAAGATGCGTTAACTATCCCGTACATTTTTTCATTCTATGAGAGTTTCCAAAGGCTGGATTAAGTGGCTTGACAGATTTTCTCACTTGTGTTGTTCTCTGGGATAAAAGAAAAGTCACTTCCGTTTATTTGGGTCAAATCTATCCTATCAATATCTCGAGAAAGTTGTCACTCCTAGCTCCATAACTGCATAATCTCTATTATTAATAACCTAGACCTTCAGTATTTCTTTGTATTGACCTTCTGTATTTCTTGACATACTATTACTACTTATATAATTTTAGCTTAATACATTTTATTGACTGTATTTCTTGACCTGTTACTAATGTGGAATGATAAGCAGCAATTTGACTAACAATCGTTTTTTTGTGTTGTATTCATTATTAAATCATTTGACATGTTACATTCAAAATTCGCATGATAAGTATTAATCTGCCAAAATTAGCATGTAAGTTATAACTGTTAGTGCTAATATTAATGGTAATATATAAATCCAGCAAGCCAAATTTGACCAACATCCCGAAGTGAAACAACCAAGTTAAAATTGTGCACACTTGTGCAAGTAGGATAACTATGCAATATTATGGGACCAAAATGCTGGATGTAGACACTTTTGAGGGAGACCAGACCCCGTATCATGGTCGGCCTTATCACGCGATAAGTCACAAGATAAGAGCGTCGTCTCGTTCTATCGAACGGTGTCAGCCAGTGACGGATGCTCTATCAGCTATCTTGTCACTTATCGTGTGATAAGACCGACCATGATACAGGGTCTGGGGAGCCCTATGTCCAGGAGTCTTTCGGCTGATATGATAATGATGATGATGATATCAATACCTAAATGAGCTTATAAATACGAGCACAGAGCAAACTATACTTTAATACTGCTAAATAAAGTATAAAATAGCATTCCCTAAAATCAAATAGTAATTAAATGGCGAAAACGTGACTTTAAATTAAATATCTTACCTGCCTGACCAAAAAGCTGGATGTAGACGGAAAGATTGAGGAGTTCCTCAATAAGCTTGTGACCTAAGATTTTTTTACAATGCCATTCTAACCAGTTTTTGGAGAGAACCAAATGTTTGTATGGGAGCAACTACAATTAAAGAACATAAATACCCAAAATGTTTAGTCAGACGGACCTCGCTGGTGGTAGCCGAAACGCTTCATACTAATTGACATAGAAGTATGACGTCAGTTTGCTATTTGTACTAATCCTTGTATGGAAAATCACGTCAAATGCTGTTTCGGTCGCGAAATACTGTGTTGGACTTACCATGGTTGTCATACAATTTTGTGTCTATAAAAGCGTTAAAGGATTCTATTGTTAGCACTAAATTTACTCTTGCAAATTAATGATATTTTGTAATTTATACATTAGGTATTACAATAATTTTATGGTTTACTATTTTAGCAACACTACATTATCAATTTTAACATGAGGCAACTACCCTATCCCATTACACAAGATAAACCAATCATGTTTTCCCATCAATCCCATAATTAGCGTCCTCTCAATGTAGTTAATGGTGTGTGCAAAAAGTAGTCGGTAATAAAAGCTTGTGCCTAAACTGTCAAATAGCAGAAACTTATTCCAGAGACCAACAATTAAAAGATTTTTTAGATTCCAGTCATTTGAGGGATTGGCATAAGGTGTAATAATAATGAAAGCAGTTTGTTATTAAACTTAAATGCTCCATAAATAAGTACAAGCTTTTATTAAATTTCACCTGTTTGTCATAAAATCTTGCAACTTTAATTTGACCCACTTCCCGGTGACCGATTGAGCTGAATTTTGAATGTAAGTATAGTTTGAATGACAATTCAATATTATGGTACCATCGAGCTCATCTGCTGATGGCGACAGAAGGTGGCCATGGGAATTCAGTACTTAACCGACGTAACCCCATTGAATTTGGGCTCGTTAGAATCATCTCAATGTAGTTGATGATGGTATACAGAAAACTACAGTTGGCAATAAAAGCTTGTACCAAAAATGATTTTTGTCACAGAAACTTGTTTTAATTGAAATATGAACACTTGCTTATGACTGACCCCTCAATTTGAGCCAGATAAGAAACTAAATTAACATGATGTCGATTCAGTACCAAGAACTCTATGAAATACTTAATATAAATTACATCATGTCAGATAAAAAGAAATTTGAACTTTAGCATCGTTTTGTACAACAAGATTAAAACTACCCAAAATGTTGGATCATCTTATCAATTTCAACAGTTAAATTTATATAAGTAGTGTTAGTTACCCAACCAGAACATCAGACATTGTTATTCCGTTTCTGCTTTTTTAAAGCCTACCATGTGGTCAGGGTTGGCTAACTAAAAAGATTAGAATACACTACTGCTATTATGTCTTGCTGCTCTGCCTTATCCAGCAAATTGTTACCCAGTGTAAATGGCACTTGAAAAGAACTTAGATGCTTACGGTATTTTAGGAGCTAACAACTTATCATGCTGCAACAAATTTCATCTTTTTCCCTTCCATGTGACAGGTATCACATTAATAGGGAATATGCATGGGACTTCAATCTTTAACAAACTGCACTCAATTGCTGCGGATATATATGGTATGTAGAAATATCTTACAACAGAAATAAAATAAAAAACTATTGTATTAGTTTCACCTCACATTAAAATCACGAAAAAATAATCATATTCATATCAATGTTTAGATATGACCCTATGTACATACTTAACCCTGATGAATTTGTAATGAGTTTCCTGGTAAATACGACGATTGACAATTGACGACCTCTGTAGCCAAGTTGATAGTGACCCTGCCTACCAAGCCGGAGGTCCCGGGTACAAATTCCAGTAAGGGCATCTATTTGTGTGATGAGCATGAATTTTTGTTCCTGAGTCATGGATGTTGTCTGTGTATTTGAGTATTGATTTATCTATATAATTATGTATATCGTCGTCTAGTACAAGCTTTGGTTAGTTTGGGACTAGGTTGATTTGTATAAGTTTGTCCCCAAATATTTATTTACTTAAATGAGCACATACATAACGCACACAATTATAACAAAAACAATATTCTAGTAAGTCAGGTCTCAATAACGAAGTTACAAAATATGCCCAATATATCATCACAAATATTACAATAAAAAAAAGAAAATTCCAAATTAGTTAATTAATGTCAAAATTGATTAGTTAGTAATGGAAGAGTATGTAACTGTAGCGTGGTCCTACACGACGTTCGCCGCAGCATAACTTGATGATTGTTATTGACAAGTTACTTCAAATAGTTCATCTATGCCATATGCGTATTTGTAAACTTAGACACATCAAAGTACAATAATAGTTTAAACAGAGTGAATAATACAAATAACACTTACAAACATATCAAAAATTAACAGTGATAACCTGTTTTTATTAATGACGGTAAATCATTTTGTAAGACAGTCAACTCGCGCGCCGCGCCGGCGCCGCAAAGTAGGAAGTAGGTAATATTCGAATGGAATATGGAATGGATGGATGGATGGACACTGACATTGACAGCTTGATATATAATTTCGGTGTTGCACGTGCAATAATCCGAATGAACCTAAAGAAGACGCTACACGAGCGATTTTATCAGCCCCAATTTATCAGAACCTGACTGCGCTACTGCGACGCTACCACGAAAATCGAAACTCGAAGTTGTAACACGCATCCCTGTCACTCGAGTTAAATAAGCGCGATAGAGATGGAGATACCCGAACTTCGAGTTTCGATTTTCGTGGTAGCGCCGCTGATCCAACTGTCAAACGAGTTGTCCTTAATATTTGCATGAAATAACTCATTCATGATTTACTGTATTTTGCCATACCACAATACAATTCACGACCTCTGTAGCCTAGTTGGTAGTGACCATGCCTACGAAGCTGGAGGTCCTGGGTTCGAATCCCGGTAAGGGCATTTATTTGCGTGATGAGCACGAGTACTTGTTCCTGAGTCATGGTCATGGATGTTTTCTATGTATTTAAGTATCTATTTATCTATATAAGTATGTATGTCGTTGTCTAGTAGCCATAGTACAAGCTTTACTTAGTTTGAGATTAGATCGATTTGTGTCCTCAAAATATTTATTTATTTATTTAATTGAAAATGCGGCAGGAAATCGTACCAACATAACAAAGACAATACGGTCGAAAGGGATGTAGCACTAAAATGATACCGATATCGATAAATTACGGCCAGGGACATCGTGGGTCCACTGCACAAAGAAAACGATTTCACATGAACATATGATTCAAACCCCTGTTATTGACATTTGGGGTTTTAATCTGATGTTCTACACCTAAACCGACTACGGTTAGATATAGCGCCCTTGACTAATTGAACCAGCCCGTTAACTCAAAAGGTCATAAGGGTACCCAGTGTAGGTACATCTGTTTGTTACACTGTGGCTAAAAAGTACTGTCGCTGCCGCCGCTGCTATATTTAGGTTTTGAAAAACTCAGTAATAGGCAAAGGAATAAGACAAAAAAATAATAGTATAATTTATTAACAGTGGTTAAATTGTTTAATAATAATTACCGTTACAGATAGTTTGTAGGTATAATATAAGTAGCTGCCCAATTACATTCATCAGTTATTTTAAATTATTACAAGTCTGTTGTATGCACAGACCAGTAAACCTATAGACGTCGCTTAATCGGGCGACCCCCGCTGCCACACATACGGTGAATTCACCCTATATTTGAGACACGCCCCCTTTACTAAGTTTAGTCTGCGGACGGCGTTTGCGCAAGTAACATCGTTACAAAATGCATTATTATTGCGTAAAATTGTGTGGAAAAATCACTAAAACTTCAAGTGTGCAAAAAGACGGTCTATCATTTCACAAATAAGCCGATTTTAAGAAAATTAAATAATAAATAAGCGAGTTTTTATATAAAGTTCTGTGTAGACCGTGCTCGGGGCTCGTTGATGTCTTAACAGAAGTCTCTCGCTGCACAGAATCGTCGCTCCTTCCTTGTCTAGCATTAGGCAAAGTAGGTAGTGATGTCCATAGTATGTATTCGTTCAGTATCGATAAGATAATTAACGGAAGACGCAATACATCGTTAGTAATTTAAAAATAGCAAAATATTACATATCATATGCAAAATATTGAGCACAGTTATTTATTGTATACAATGTGGTAAATGATCTTTTCAAGCTGGTGTTGTATTATAAAGTATTCAAAGCATGTTAGTTAAAATGTCCAACCATAAAGGAAATGTTGATTGACGCTACAAAACGACCACCTGATTGGTTGGTTTCCTTTCCCAAGCAGTGTCATATGTTCACGGCACTTTAAATCAGAATATTTTAAATTGCCGATGTCTAATAATAGGCGACTAATATTTCCAAATGCCATGCCTACGCTTCACTTACGAACTGTGTTTAGTATTGTTGACGTGTATTTTTGATTATTCAACCACATTTTTTTTATTTGATCTAACAGCTATGATATTATTAAAATTATCGTTAATTTATTAATGTGCTGAAAACTCTCGAGCGTCTAGCTTGAAATCAATGTTTTGAAAGTAAAATCTACCCAGTCTAAATCTAAAATTGGGTTTGCGCAAATGTTGATTGAAAATATAAATTCTTCTAGGTCTTATGTAAAGATAGTGATGATTCGGAAAGTCCACACACTATTATTCTATTGGTAACGATTGCAGCACTGTCTATACCAACAACAGAAGTAAGTTTATCTTACACTGCTATGCTAGTGAGTTTCTGAGTAAACATGTTTAGTTATTAATTGAAATGATTAATTCTTATAGCTATAGCGTACAGATAATAGGGACCTGAAAAATCCACACTGTTCCGTCAGTAACGAATGTGGCACCGTTTATGTCAACAACAGAGGTTAGTTTAAAGTCTAAATAAAAACTTTTTGATCATTCCGCGCCGCCTCGCCTTCTCTGTCTCTGTAAGATTAACATTTCTTTTTGTTTCACGCCCTACTTTGTACAACGTATTCTTTAATAAATGCAAAATTAGAATATATTATTTCAGAATCGAGAGTGGAAATCATTCTATTTGCTTCTATTTCAACATAATTATGTCAGATAAAGATAATTAATGAGTAAAAAAATTATGTCCTTACTAATAAATAAAAACAAACATTTGTTTGCTTTACATTTTGTCTCGCAATATATTATTGTATTTTAACGCGTGGTAACACGACTGCTGAATTTTTTTTTTTTATTATTATATAGTATAATCATTCTAATTATTATTACTAGTATCGCATGTGTCCCATCACTACAGGCAGGCACGTGTTACGCGCGGCCTTGAATGCACCAATGACAGCGCACTATTCCTCCCCCGCACTCCGCAAGTTTGGCAGATTTGTTTATAAGTAAAAATGATGCTTTAGCGGGGTCTTTAGGTGCGTTTACACGCTTGCGGTGGCTTGGCAAGCCTCCACAAGCGCAAGCGTGTAAATAGACCAGCTGTTGAACAAAAATGGGTTTTTACAACATTAAATTTTTTTCTTTTTTGATATGTCGCTGGAAGCATGTTAAATAATACTTATGTAAAAAGTTAGAAAATTTTAGGTGGAGCTTTCGGCTATATTTTAATATTTTCGTTTTTGCCAATAACTATGTCAATATAGAATTAGAGTTACAAAAACTTGTAACATATCCAATAACACTTATTTTTATACAATATTCTGTTTTTAGAAATCTGGAACTTCTGCATTCCAGAGAACGTAAAAATGCAAATTATTTTGTAAATAAAGAATTAGAGTAGCTGATATTACAAAATTACGATGTTATCGATCCACTTAACATATCGGAAAAAAGTTAGAAATGTAGACAATCGGCTTGTCTACATATTGATTTCCGGCTAAACAGTATAGCCAATATTGAATTAAAGTTTGTAGAGTTAATAGTAAACGGTCATGACAATGATCTCAGTTACCAAACAAAAGTTAAGAAAAATTAACTTACGGCGACACTAAATATTGATACGTAAGTACTCCGTGCGTAAATTAATACATTTCAAAAGCGAGGCATGTATGTGTGCGCCGCGCTGTGCTCTGTGGCAGCAGGCATCGAACAACGCAAAGTAGCCTGAGAGCGGTACGGTTTCGCTCTATGGAAAAACAACAATATATGGATATCAGCCCGATTTTTACACCAAAAAATAGATTGGGTAATTTGACTAAATATTAATTAATAATCCACCTACATTTAATATACACAATAATATACACAATATACACAATACCGCGACGGTACTAAATAATAAAAACTTATGTATATAAATTACGTTAAATCTGGCGAAAATGCTATAAGAATTATTTACTTTATGATATACTACTACTTCTATTTATGTTCTTAGTGATGCATATAAAATCCACTTCGTTTTGTAAAAGAAACTTTATAATACATAATATTTTTATTAAAGTAAAAAATAAAAATTCATATCATTAATGTCAATATAAGGTATCAGTATAGTTATGGTTTATATATGTCTCTTATACGTGTCTGGACATTTTTTATACTGAATAAATCGTAAATACTTAAAGCCATATTAACTTTGAAAAAGTCTTGTGAAATAAATATATCAGCCAAACGAACTACGAAGTTTTCCTAAAGGTCAAATTGTAATAGATGAAACGATAATCCACCTTAAATTACCTATTAAGTGGTTTTCAATATATAATCACTTCCAATAGGCGCGAGAGGGGAATGCGCGGTGAGCGGAGGGGTATTTACGGCGAGGCGGCACGAGGCACGCGGGCGGGGGACAGTGACAAGCCGACCGAGATACAGTTTTTCGAATTGGCAGCGTGCAATTTTTCATTATTCGTTTTTCGTGTTTAAAGGGTAATTGTTGTGTTTGAAAGTGAAAGTAATCATGGAGGGCAAAGAACATAATAGTACGGCGGAAATTGGCCAATATTGATAAAATTCGTGGACACGTCTTCTATATACCTAAAACTGGTATTAATGTTTCTTGTTCTCTCCCGAGTACGAATCTACCGGTTTTAGTTAAGGGAGAGGGGGACGGACATAGCTGTCACAAAGATGGCGGCCGACGTTCATCGATTTTTGTTCAAATCTCTGGTTCTATTTTACTGATTGCTTCGTGTGAGGTGTCATTTGAAAGCATATTAAACGAACTATAATTGTTTTTTTGGAACTTTATAACGTACAACCACCCGTTTGAAAAAATAATAAAAAAACAGATTTTTTTACCTTGGACGTTTGCTTACTTACAATCATAATTCGAGAAAGAGATACTTTAGCGCGATTAGGGTCATTATAAAAAATATCAGAAATTTTATTAGCTTGCCAAAAATATGCAATTTGTCGTCGTTCGATCATAAATATGTAATTTATGGCCAATTCCGTAACGCAAGTCCGAGGCAACCGGCATGCTTTGTATGATTGAAATACTTTGATAGTTAATTTTAACAGCTATGGGTAAACACATTTTTTACTGCTTTAGGTGCGTATCATGGGTGCGCCAAAGTTGAACTAATTTTTTAATGTCGATTATCGGAAGTCCAAAAATGTTGTTACTAAAAATTTACATCCTAATAATCACTACTCCTAACTCCTCTGTTCCTAACGTTCTGAATTCCTAATAATTCAACTTCATAATGTCCGTTTCAATAAACATCTATCATAATAATATTTGTTTTCCTATATTTTTGCAACATAACCATCTTTTACACTATTATTCATCATCATATTTTTTTAATGTAGATTTGTTTAAAACCGATTCGGATGGCGGATAGGTTAGAAGACGGCTGCGGGAGCTCTGCTCCCGCAGCCGTCTTCGTGGTTTTTTTTAAAGAGCGGAAAATACTTCTTTAGAGAAAAGTGTTTCAAGTAAAAGATGGTCATTTTGATGTGTTCTGTACGTAAGAATCATTCAAAATAGTTGTTATAATGACACCCCTTTGGCAAAAAAATTACCAAGTACTGAAGTTAGAAAACATTGGAACATTTTCAAGTAACCTAGTGTTATGGATTACGTTAATAGTAAAATAAATTGTAGGAACTAAAACTTTAGTAAACAAAATTTTAGGAACAGTGATCATTAGGAGTACAGTTCATAAGGAACATCAATTTTCGGAAAACTGAGTGTTACAGATAACGTTAATAGTAAAATAAATTGTAGGAACTCAAACTTTAGCAAACAAATTTTTAGGAACAGTGATCATTAGTAGTACAATTACTTAGGAACATCATTTTCGGACGCAAAACTTTAGCGATCCCAATATGGACCCGCGTATCATGACCGTCTGACTCGTATAATTACTCAGAAAACAGTAAAAGAGTTTTTAAAGGCGCGACGTGACGACAGCGATCGCTAGCAGAGTCGAGCGTGTTGATAGTTAATTGGTGCGTAATTAACGAAATGTATTCTTACTTTGTTATTTATTAATGCACACCAACAAAATCTATATTGTTGGAAAGCTTATAAACTGACCAAGTTTTTTTATAACATTAATGGCGCTAAAGTTATTATTTATTGAGTCACAAGCGTGTTTTATCAGTACTCATGAAAACGCGCACGGTAATAGTCATATTTTGTTCAAATATTAAAAAAATGTTGATGTTACGTCATAGGGTTCAAAGAAACGTTTAATATGCGTTCAAATTACACCTCACACAAACCGATCAGTAAAATAGAACCCGAGATTTGAACATAAATCGATGACCGTTGGCCGCCATCTTTGTGACGTCACAGCTATGTCTGCTCCCCTCTCCATTAACTGAAACCGGTCGATTCGTACTCTGGAGACAACAAGGAACACATCCATACCAGTTTCAGGAGATGTCCACGATAATTTCATTCAAATAAAATTACTAGACTAAGAAGTAATACCTGCCATATATTTTGTTTTCTAGGCCATTATCAACAATTGGTGTCTGGAACTGTCAAATGATTAGTTTGTAAATGTCATCAAATTTGTAAATTATAAACTTTTTTTGTAAAGAAGGAAGGTTGGATATGGTAAAAAAATACATTTGTTAAAAGAAATTGAATAACAATCCAAAACATTTACGACATAACATTTGGGTGTTCCTGTAATAGTTTTATGAAAATAAATCATTTTAAGTACTTGAAATTTACGAGTACCTAATTAATGTCATACTAAGTACTTAAGGTAAATGAATAAATTTATTTATTCAATCTTAAAAAAAATATCACGAAAACGACTCCATTTCCCTCTGTGTGAAATTTGCCACCGATACTCCGGACTATAATTAGCAGCGGACTCTTATTTTTACAGTGTAATCGCGGTTATTTAGAAGTGCAATAGCTAGAATAAAATCTTCAATTCATATAATATTATCCATTTTCGACGTTAAGTCCTTTTTAAAGTAGGTACAAGTTGTACTTATTGTTTTATGTTAAAGATTATGGATGGCTAACACAATAGTAAAAAACAACTTATACTTGCTATAATCATTTATATTTGTATAAACCTAATAACAATTTAAAATTAATTTCTGCAACTTCACATTATCCTGTGCAGATATTTTCACAAAATAAATAAAATAATGAATCATCATATCTTTGTATGATTTTAATTATATTTTGTAATTTATACTTTATTACGATAATTTGATGGTTTACTATCCATTTAGCATCACTACGTTATCAATTTGAACATGAGGCATCATGCCTATTGACTGAGTTTTAGTGTGCCACTTTTAGAGCGATTATGACATATCTACCTCTTTTTTATATTACATCATTGGATTTGAAAGACAAAAGCAGCGCTTGCGCGGCAGTGCGGGGGGCGGGGCGAGGTATCGCTCGCTAGGTTGGCTGTGATCGGCTGCCGCGGGCCAGCACGGCGTGGTTATGAATTTCGCGCCATTTTAAATAGATTGTACTATTATAATGCAAGCTGTACACAGAAATTTCTTTCTTTTCATAATATGGCTGCATATATTATTTTATAATATTAGACTTATTTTTACAGACTCTAATTCAATATTAGATCTTACAGGACAAAAAACGCATATTACTTTTATAGCATGTATCCTATTCTTCTACATTTTTAGCTTTGTCTATTAACTTAAGTAATTAGAGATATTGTTGAGGATTTTTTAACTTTAATTCAATATCGACCAAGTGATAACCGAATTCTAGTTTTACAGAGTAGCTGCTTAAAAAAAATTCTACAAACTTAACAACATAAAGCTTCATACATATTAGAAACGATGAAGCTAAAACTTTGCACTTTAATTCAATATTCACAAATCATAAATAAAAATATATAAATACCTAATTTATACTTAACGCTCGTTCTAACTTTTCATCATATATTGCAAATATGCTTAAAAATATGTCCGATGCCATATAAGCATCACTTCCCATCTTTAGAATTATCAACACTTTTAGGGCGAAAATCAGGTCCCACTAATGGTCTATAAACGGAGGTGGTTGGCTTGGCTTGCGTGAGCTTGCGAGAGCTTGGCCCGATCCGGACTAGTGTCGGTTTTTGAACACAGATCAAAGGAAGCTTGGGCAAGCGCTTGCGACGTATTTACACGTTGGCGATGGCGCGTGTTTAGTGTCGCTCGCGAGTCGCGAGCTCGCGACGGTCGGTCGCCTTATTTATATGGCCTTTATGTAACCGCGTTCTCATACTCATACTTATTTTAAATTCATAATATTATATAAATATTACATGTCACATTATTAGAATCACAATTGTGTATATTATCATTTAAATTTAAGTAATGTATACATATAATTCAATTATTATTATTACAAAAATCATTTAAATTATAAAAGGCATGTCCAAATAACCATTTTTTTAAATTATTTTTGAAGGTGTTTGTGCACTCTTCGATCGTAATATCTCTAGGTAGTTTGTTATACACCTTGGGACCTATTACGTGCATATTTTGTTGTCTTGGAGGACTTAGTCCACAGATAACCTCCAAACTTAGTCAGTCGGTGACTAGACGACAGAAGTCGTTCTTTACTGCCTAGACGTATCGACCATGAGTGCTGTATGGTCAAACGACCAAACCTTGGCAAGTCTCGAGGCATACCAAAGCGAGCCGATCGCAATAGCCGACACAACTTCCACGTCTGTCATGCTTGCCTATTTGGACCACACTAACGTACTCGACTGTGTACTAAATGGCATCCAAGCGTTTGTGAAGGCTTGGAGCTTGCGGACGCTTGCCAAGCCACCGCAAGCGTGTAAATGTAGCATTAGGATATATGGTCTGTGGTTGTATGGTGTCGGATTCGGATTTGGATAGCCACTCAATCAAGTTTCTTCCCGTGGGTGTAGTAGTATTCAATTACGGCAACGGGGTAGAAGTGTGCTGTGGTGCTCGTGATTTTCGATAACGACGATGGACATCACCTTTTTAAACGACGAAAAAAACCGAGGAGGTTCTCAAGTCAACGCGTTGTATATATATTTTTTTATGTATGACCACGCATAACTTTTTACAGAGTAGTCCGATTTTGATAATTCTTTTTTTATTAGACAGGGTATACCTCGAAGTTGGTCCCACATAAAATTTAATTAAAAAATTCTACTCTAAGGGTAGGAAAACATGGGATGATTGATTGTTCAGTTACTGATTGAAATGTATGACCACACATGTGTGTGTGTATGTGTGTGTGTGTGTGTGTGTTGTGTTGTGTTGTCGTGTGAAAAAACTCACGATGAATGAACTTTAGACCTGTCAGTCTCTTGTGTGTAGACCTCTCAAGTCTCTGCATTTCTGCTAAAGCTCGTTCATCGTGAGGTTTGTGAAATATCTTATTTGCATGTAACTAGTAATTAAGTTAGTAATTAACTAAAGTAAGCCACAGAAAATTGAAAAATAAAAACTTTTTAACAAAAAAATTAAACCGCCGAAAAAAAACTGAAAAGCAAAAAATAATAAACCTTTTTTATTCAGTTTAATAACTACGTTCTTAAACTATTGTAAGTATACCTAAGTATATATTTTTGTGATTACTTTGAGTTTTAAATTAACCTTAATAACTAAGTTCTTAAATTAATCTGAGTGTACCTATGTAATTTTGAGTCGGCGCCAAACAATCAAGGGCTTAACAGGTGTCGTGTAAGAAAAAACAAAAAAAAATTTTTTTGACCCGATTTTCTTTTTACATTTCTATGGAGCTTGTCACTCCAGTCGGCCAACGCTCCAGACTAAGGTAAAAAAAAAATCGCGTAAAATTTTATATTTTTCTGTTTTTCTTTGCTGCTTAAAAAAAATGCCGCTCTTCTAGGCTCATCTTTCCCTGTCCAGAGGGGCTACCGTTAAACGAAAACGAACTTCGTTCGTGTTTCTCCCTCTTTATCGCTCGAATAAGCAAGTGCGACAAAGACGGAGATACACGAAGTTCGTTTTCGCTTCGCGGTAGGCCCTCAGCACGGCTATCACGAGACGGCCGCGACATACTCTCGATTTTTCTCGCACTTTCCGTCTCCCTCTTATTAGGGCTCTTAGAACAAGGTGTATAGTGCGAGAAAAATCGAGAGTATGTTGCGGTCCTCTCATGATAGACATAACCTAGATAGGACACTGCTCAGAAGAATAACTTTCTTAGTTCTGCGGCGCTACCACGAACTTCGAAAGTCGAAGTTCGGGTATTTCCATCTCTATCGCACTCCCTTACTCGAGTGACAGGGATGCATATATTACGAACTTCGATTTTCGAAGTTCGTGGTAGCGCCGCTGATTCTATAGGATACCGTATGAGATTCCGAAATCTAACCACACGGTCCGCCGATTTTGTACGTGCGGCCAAAAGGAAGGGAATATAACCACTACGTGCGGCGGCAGCTTAAAGGGCGTCTTTTTTTTCCTTATATTACTTCCCAAGTTCGGCCCTCAACTAATTGCCGATAACATAGGTGGTATAACATACACACCAAAAATAAAAACAATATATTCAAGAAACGGCAAACCATAAAAGGACAAATTTAAAACTGAAAACTATATACTACAGATACTATTAAAGGGCGTCATCGTAGCATTCCGGATATGTAGACTGTGTAGACTAGCCATATGCAGTAGAGAATAGATCGTTGACGTTCATCGAACCGGACCGGGGGACGCCATTTTGTTTCAAAGATGGCGCACGTTCGTGCGCATTGCACGCGATCGTAGAAATTTTCTAGCTTGCGATATTGCTATGAAAATGACGCTAATTAAGTGTTAACTGTGAGCTGCAATTAGCCTGCAACGCTGGTTGTGCGGAAGAAGTGATCAAAGGATACATTACTTGGTCTTGGTCCCTAGCGTCCTCACGCTACTCGGCCTGACCACTCTTTTGACTTTATTGATTTTAAATAAACTATGCTGATGTATACGGTAAGATAATTCACTTCTAATGTTTAAAATTGATGTATGTATAGCCGTGTGTATATGTAATATTCGTGGCCGATGGTTTTAACCTATACACAAGCGTAATTGTACGCCGGCATCGCCGACTGAATGAACCGAACCGAAACCTCACTCCCTAGATGGGTTTCCCAGTGCTTTTTAGGCCGCAATTCATCTTTAATGCTGCAATCACTAGAAATGAAAATGATATACTGCAAATATCTTCCTGCTCCTTAATTTATCATTGCAGTCTCACAAAAAAATGTGTTTTTTGTCTATTTTGAAATTGCCTCTGTATAAGGCGGATGTCACACTGCGCCGCATCTCCGGACAGTGTGGCACCACCTTACTCTTTGTAGTCTGTAATAATCAGCAGTCAAGGTTGGTGATAAGTATATACAAGTATAACATTAACTAATATAATAACCATTGGCTGTAAAAGTACTGTGATGAATTTTGACATCAGATAAATTCAATTGATACTGATACATCACAATTGTTCATAGACACCGACTTGTGTTTTGTTGTGAGTTAATCCTTGAGAATGGACGGGTAAAAAATCTGGGTGCAACATTGTGATAGAAAAGGAATGGATTGCTGAGCTTGCTGGCCATAATTTTGTTAGATAGGTAAAAGTACATTGACATGCAGAAGAAAACTACTCTTGAGCATCTTATTAAATCTGGTACTTTGCTTGTTAAGCTTGAATAAGTTAATTGGTTTGCCACCTGTGTCCTACAATTTAATTATTATGTACAATACAAGGAGAAGTGTTTATCTTGGACTTTGTGTAACATGTTTTTCTACTTCTAAATATTTTCCAATCCCAATAATTTTTTAGTATGTTATTGCACAATGAAAGACTAAGTTTATAGGTTTTCCTTTTTTCAAAATTTGCAATAATTTCAAACTTTTAGGCACTTCAAATACCAACCTGTTTTTTTTTGTAAAGGCAAAGCCTATAAACCTATAATATATGATGCTGAAGTGATCAACATTAAAATCAAAGTGATTTGTTAAGTTTGTGGAAACCGTTTTCTTCAGAAATGGAAATGTATGGAAATGTACCTATTGTCAGTCGCGAGCTGCCAGTGCTGGCTGCTACAAACCTATTCTTCCCTTTTAAACAAATATTTTTTTTTATAGGGAACGAGTACAGAGCAAGACACGCGCTTCAGCGACAAGGAGAAGAAGCTGATGAAGCAAATGAAGTTTGGTGATTGTTTGACCCAACAGGTAATGTACCATAGTACGATTTTGCTTAATCTGTGACAAGGTTTGTTTGACCTAACAGGTAATGTATCATAGTACGATTTTGCTTGATCTATGACAAGGTTTGTTTGACCCAACAGGTAATGTATCATAGTACGATTTTGCTTATTCTGTGACGAGGTTGATTGTATAAAACAAACAAAAAATATGATCTCTAACTCCCATGTATGGCATATCAAATGTGTGAAATTATGGCCCAAGTGTAGAGGTTTTTTTACTAGGTACTCGATGATGGATGCAGCAGTTGGGTGTGTGAAAATTTTTGGGCAACCTGGCAGAAAACAAGTTTGAAATAGTTTATATAAACCAAGCCGGTGACTATTTCTTATTTTTGATGTGGAACGAAATAGTATTTTGACATACTAAACATTGCCAACAGACCCTTGGAGGTGAAAGTGTTAATGAGTGTGCAACCCTTTGACTTTTGACACTTCATAATTTGCCACGGCTTAATGTAGGGGTCCTACATGTTGCTACCAGCAATTCGCATAAGGTCCATCAGTCCAGTGAGCTGCATAGCATACTCATATAAATGAAAATCTATCATATTGTCACAGGACATGACGTAATTTATTTTTCTTGTTCAGGTGGACATGTCCAAGGTGAAACTGGACGTCCTGAAGCCATGGATCACACAGAAGATCACCGAAATCCTGAAGATGGAAGACGACGTCGTCATCGACTATGTCAACAACCAGCTGGAGGAAAAGGTGGCTAATACATTCTAATTCATATTATATTTGTAACAGAATGTAATCATTGCAGTTTCTTTTCTTGGCCGGTGACTATAATTATAACCGATTGGAAATTGAGCCTTGTTTATAAAGAAACTGCAATTGAAGTATGGTGTCATATGTATATTGATTGCGTATGGATATTTTTATGATTCCCTGCGGTTAGCGCTGCGCCTGCGCCGCCGCCCGCCGCCGCCGCGCCGCCGCCGCCGCGTTCGGAGGCCACTTAGCGTACTCAATCGGTATTTACGGGGAAATTAAATACTTAACAATGCTAACTCACATTAAGAGCAACGTGAACATTCCCTTAGCGAGACATACATTTGGATAAGTTGTGAAAGTCGTTAAGAGCACGAACTGACTCGGGGTAGGGAAGGCCCGTTTAGGCTTTGCGTTCAGCATAATGTGGTTGTGTTCGCAACACCCTTGCAGGTGCGCGAGCCCGGTCCTGCGCGAGCCCGCTCCTGCGCCCGCCGCCGCCCGCCGCCGCCCGCCGCCGCTGCCCGCCGCCGCCATCACTAATCACTATTACTTCACAGTTGACATGTACACGGCATTCACTTCCCTACTAGAGTCATTTCTGAGCTACCCTTCATAAGTTGTTTCACGATCTCTGTGGCGCTCTTGACGACTTTTATATTTTTTATTTATTTTTGTCCACCATAACTAGAAAACTGTCTAAAGAGAGAACTCCAGTAAAGTAAAATAGTCATGATAGGATGTTAAAACCTTACACAGTCTGAATTGTGACTAATTGTGTATTTTTTTCTTTCCCGATCCGTTCCGGCTCCCTAGTTCCCTTGTCCTAAAAAGATGCAGATTAACCTGACCGGTTTTCTGAACGGGAAAAACGCTCGGCTGTTTATGGGTGAACTGTGGGAGTTACTGCTCAGCGCTCAGGCCAGTGAGAACGGGATACCGGAGTCCTTCACCCAGCAGAAGAAAGAAGAGATTAAAAAGAGAATGGTATGCTCTTCTTTATAAACTATTCATAAATATTACGAATGAACTTGAGATAATTTATTACTAAAACTATAGTGTATTGTGGACTATTTCACTGAGCTACTAATGAATCAAGTCCATGATTTTTTAAGTCGAGTCAGAAAAAAGTCAGAAAAAAGACAAAACAAGCGCAAGAAGGAGTCACAGAATACATATTATGATTTGTTTTTCTATATAGAGTTTACTGTAGCAAGTAGTTTTCAATTTTCGTAATAGAGCTGAATTGTCGCTTAAAGAACCACCCAATAAACTGGCTATGTGTCTTACCTAATCATTTGTTTATTAACTCGGACTACGCGCACTAATGGCCGATTTCTGTCCACTCCGCTCCTCTGATCAAGCCTTATATATTATCAATGATGTTTTTGTTGGCAGGAAGAACAGCAGAAGGACAAGGACAAGGAGAAGGATCGCCGGCGGACGCGGTCGCGGTCGCGGGAGCGGCGGCGCTCGCGCGACCGTCGCCGCTCGAGGTCCAGGTCTCGCGACCGGTCCAGCGATAGGAAGTAAGTATCTTCATTGCTCCAGACGAACGGCCGGCCACGACTTGGAGCGGCGGCCGCAGCGGTTTTTCTAATTCATTGCGTGTGGATCCCAACTAACCACACCACATTGCGTTGCGCGTGTCGACCGCGCAATGAACAGATAAAATGCTTGCCGGGCCGTTAGGTCTTGCTACAACGTGGAGCGAGAGGGAGCGAGAGGCCGCACTCTGGTCTCACGATTGCACCGTCACTGCAATAGCGCTTGATGTTGCCGATCTGTATTGCTACGTCCTCACACAGTGCATATCTGTCAAAAAATCTATTCCCTTATGCTTCAGGTACCTGTCAAGTTTTCTCTTCAAACATTTTTCGGAATTGGGAATACGCATTTCAGAGATTCAGATACTGGTCTAGAAAGACAGTTTTAAAACACTAGTCATTTTCATAAGTTGACGTCACTATGCTTCATCAATTCATCATCATTACCAGCCTGTAATCGCCCACTGCTGAGCATAAGCCTCTGCGGATCCCGGTCCCGTACTAACCCATCGAGCAGGTGGACGACCAACGCTTTATGTTATACTTTATGCTTGCACCATACAAATTTATTCTGCACGGAGGCGTCTTGTACAGAAGTTGTATATATTGAGGAATACAAATTTATACTGTAATAAATTACATCATCTGTTACCTACGGAATACAACATTATGAAACT
The DNA here is from genome assembly GCA_947049275.1 of Epinotia bilunana. Lineage (NCBI taxonomy): Eukaryota > Metazoa > Arthropoda > Insecta > Lepidoptera > Tortricidae > Epinotia > Epinotia bilunana. The sequence continues at coordinate 23,078,667 of OX346259.1, read as the reverse complement.
CAAACTCCAGCGCGGTTCCATATGTAAAGCGTCTAAATATATCTAACGGCGCAGCGAGTTAACATTTAGTTGAAGGCTCATAGGCTCTTTGCATCATATTTTTAAGTTACTATACATAAACCCTTCAACATGTCATTAGCTACGTTACGCACTAAATTAAAAGTGACCAGGCGCAAGCCACGTAGCGCCTTTACAGTGCCCTACAAATCGTATGAAATATCCTACAATTCGGGTTTTTTTCTAGGCATCGCAACGGAGGCAGCCCGAGGCGGTCGAGGAGGCGCAGCCGGGACAAGAGCAGCCAATCGAAGACGTCGCATGCTGATGAGGTTAAGATTCCGGAACCAAAAGGTTCGTGCTCAGCTCTGTGAGGTTGTAGTAATAACAATAGCTAGCTCCAACTGGGCGAACGAACACACTGATAGCATTTTAGGCGAAAACCTCATTATAAATCAGACCTTTAGAAACATCTGCATCTGCGGTCGCGAACCTTTTACAAACCAAGGGTCACGTAGACCATCGCCAACACAGTTAACTGACCATCCGTGCACTTTATGTGCATTATAATAAGGTTCAATATAAATCAGGATCGTCAGTTAACTGTGTTGTCATTTGTACCTAACGACACTGACGGGGGCCGCACTTATTAATGATTTGTGCCTTAATCAGCCTATTTCGAAATTCTGAATTAAACTAGCTTTACATACAAAATACCTAGTGAGGCTCGCCCGTTGCCGGCCGCTGATCTACATCACGCACAAATGAAATGTACTCTTTTAGAAGAGTAATTCTCAGTGTGCTTTACTGCAAAGTGCACGTGATTTTTCGCCTTATCTTTTTTGATTAAAATTAAAGTTTGTAATATGTCTGGTCTGTTTCAATGAAACATCTATTCCATTCTATGTTAGAAAACGGCAAGTCTCCAGAGAAGAAAGAAGATGCTGCCAAGGAGGAGGTGAACCACAACTCGACCAGCGAGACCATCAACGAGGATAACAAGGACCCCGGCGTCCAGGAGGTGAAGGATGCGGAAGAAGGACGCAAATCGAGGTCAGCGTCGCCGGACAAGTAAGTTACCTCTAGCTTTTATTAATGAGTTTAAAAAGAAACATCCTTTTATTTTTGCGCTTGAACGGGTTTGTAATATAGGGATCGGTGGATTTTGGAACCTCAGTTAGATATTTACATATCACTTTCGGACCCGGCCAATACAAATGTGCGGGTTGATGATAATGATAATTGATAACCATACGTCGGACTCCAGCGGGCATTTTCGTGGCATGTCAAAATGATAGGTAAGGTTCGCAAATCAATCAATTCACTTTCGAGTATTTGTACTTAGTATTTGGTACCTAGTATTTATAATGTGAACTTCCAAATATCATAGCAACTAACTGCGTTATTTATAGACGTACTTGGACTACACAAGTCAAAATGGCGAAAAAATTAGTTTGGCTTTATCTGTCAATCAGACAATTGCAGCTGTGAGAAAGGAACAAAACACAAATAAGTTGACTGGGCATGTCAAGTTCTATGAACACGGCCTCTAAGGCTGTACGTTAGTTAGGTGTTAATTTTTTTATATCCTTTAAATTTTAAATAAAAATAAGTTTGAATAGTCTGTGTTATATTTGATTTAATTTACATTCATGGTACATTTGTAGGTATATTATATTATTAATATTTTTTCCAAATTCTTGGCAGTCAAGGTTCTTCGTCGGCTTGTAAATATCCATTTTAAATGGGAGAACGATCTTTCAACATCAACTGAAGTTATTGGCAAGTATTTGCATTGCTCAAAATGCTGAAGAGTGTTTTTATTGACTTTACATGTAGTCTCAACCTCTTCGTTTTGAATTAGTTTATTCATCATCCTTACTGTCTCATACCCTGGATTAGATTTTAAGACACTTCGTAATTTAAGATATATTTGTTTTCCTTTAGGGTGCAGACGTACTTTTGACAGTTTGTTCATAGTCTTATTTATTACATTCAACGAAGACTGCAGCGGCAAATTCCGATTTTGCAAGTGTTGTATGCTATTTGTTATCTCGGAAAAATGTGTATGAATAAACTTTACTTCTTCTTCTACGCTGGCTATAGCAAATATACGTTTTGCTTCTTTGATCGCAATGGCTTCACGACTATTTAGTGTATTTACAACAGATTTAACAGCAAAATAATGCTTGGCATAGTAAGATGCCGCAGCTAGCCACGTACCCCATCTTGTAATCACAGGTTGAGGGGGAAACGGTACACCCGGAAGCATTTCTCGAAAAACGTTTCTTCTTAGGAGAGATTTCAAGAATATTTTTTTTACCCAATTTATCAAGTTATTCACATTGGGGTAAAGTGTTCTAATTGTTTCTGCAACCCTGTTCAACGCATGAGCTAGGCACGTTACGTGTGTCATATTCGGGTATATTTGAGATAATCGTTTTCCTGCTTTAGTCATGTAGCGTGCTGCATCAGTGACAAAAAATAAAAGTTTTTCCTTATTTTTGTCATGGTCGGCACCCCAAAGATCGTCAAGCGTGCTCTGAGCGAGTTCTGAAATTGTAATATTATTCGTTTTTTCAAGAACTTTTGAGCTGAAGACATGACACGTTTTAGCTTCGGCATCATCAAGGCTTCTGATTACTACGTTGGCCACTGGTTTTCCTTGTGCATCCGTGGTCTCATCAATGCTTAAATAAATATATTGATTTTTTAATGCCTCCCTTATTTCTTCTTTTGTTTCTTCGTATACTTTCGGGAGGTGTTTCTTACGTAAGTAACTTTCATGAGGCAAAGTAATATTCTCACCGTATTCTTGATTGATACATTTTTCTATAAATCCTCTAAAGTTTGGGTTCTGTAACTGAGCCCATGGGATATTACATTCTACTAAGAATTTCGTCAAATCTTCTTTAAATTGCATTTGCTTGTCTTTTACCAGCCTGTGTGAGAGCGAACCAAGATGTCTTTTAATATTGCATTTTTTGGGAATTATGTAAGAATGACACAAATTACAATATATTTTATCATTTACAATACTAAAATTTATATCTTTATTGACTAGTTTCTCAAGAGTAGTAGTTTTTCTTGATTTGTGTGTTTTTGAAGATAGATGACGATCAACATTATATTTTTATGTGACCTTTCTGTGACTTAAGTTCGGAGTGCTGTCGTAGTATCGTATCCATTGCAATACATAGATATGCAAATTAACAAATAAAGCAAATCTTTCTATTGATTAGACGGCACTCTACCAACAAATATAAGTATGAACGACAGTCATAATGACGCATGTCAGCTATTTATTTGTTTTTTAAGTGGCCACTTCAGTGAGCTATCAGTCATCACTTCAAAGAGTATTTACACATAAAAGATGAATAAATGATAACGGGTAGGGTAACTAATTTAATTAACTATGTTACAAATACTAGGTACATTATAATACTCGTAAGTTAAGATTTTTTTGTAAACCTTACCTTGCCCTCAAACTGCCCCCTATAGTCCGACGTATGTTGATAACATTTAATTGTCAAATAAACAACTTAGGTAAGTTGAAAAACCCCCGACATTTTCATTTCAAAGTCCAATATCTCAAAACGGCTGAACAGATTTTTATGAAATATGGCTAAGAACACTCGGGATAAAATTGTCTATGTATGACACGTAAAAATCTAAACGACAATCGGTTCATCCGTTTGGGAGCTACGATACCACAGACAGATCAATGTACTTCATTTTACATTAGCAGGGCCTTGTTTTTCCGGTATGAAAGGGATATAAGAGGATATAACTGTTTGGTGTAGACTGGTATTTACCTTGAATACGAACGCAATAGCGCGTCGGGTGCTCGCTTGTATTACTGTTATTGAACAAAACAGCCCGGCACATGCTGTTTGGCCAGTAAAACCACGCAAAAATGACTCACGACGCGTCACGAGACGAGAAAAATCACTCTCCTCTTTCTAATTAACACAGTGCGAGAGAAACGAGACTCTGAATCGGGGCGACACGCCAGTTAGGCATTTTGAAGCAAGGAATATGAAGTATTACATATGGGTTGTGGGTACCTCAAGGATTTGGTTGCATAGATGCGGGCAGTGCAACTCCTTGGTTATATGCGTGTTGGCTAATGTTGTCCTTTCCTTTACACTTCAACATTTTGTTTTGCGTAGGCCCGCAGACAAGTCTACAGAGGAGAAGAAGGAAGACAAAGTTCACCGCTCATCCAGCGACAGACGTTCGTCGTCCGCTTCGTCGCGTAAGTACTCTTTGGTAGTTGTAAAAAGTTGCCCTACAATCTTGAGAAACCCATCAGACATCACTGCTATGCTATTATAAACTAAGAGAATAGGGGTGTAGACTCAAAATGTATTATTACTGGTTACCTATCATAAACTCGAAAATCTTATTTCCGAATATTAAAATCCCGACAACGTTTCCCTTTTTATTAGTTGGCCGAATTTTTGTTTGCCCGAAATTTCATTTCCCATATTATTATTTTCCCAATTCTCAGTTCGTTGTAATTTTATTTCGCTTATGATTTGAATAGACACTTATTCCAATTCCGAAGGAGCATTTGCAAACTAGTTTTAAGTGCCGAAAAGTATTAAGTCCGAAATATTATTATCTCGCTATATCAAAAGATCGAAATTGTAGCATTTTGATGCAAATCGTAGATACATTGGTTTGCTATTTTATTAGCGTAGGCGTCAATATTAACCCTTTCACCGCCACAGTCGGCCATAGCCGACGACGCAAAATCGTGACTACGACGCCACAGTCGGCGCTGGCCGACAAACATTTTTTCATGAATACCTATTGAAAAACAGCCCATTTTTATGGTGGCGTTATTTCTTTACCCATTTTAATTTTACCCCCGTGGCGTCAGTGGCACAGCGTATTGCTTCGCCGCCGGGCGGTGAAAAGGTTAATTGCTTGACCCTTAGTGTGGGTAAGTGAATACAGCCACTTTAACCTAACCTAAACCTAACATAACCGCCAGCGTGTCGACGTTACCCCGCTTCGCGGGGTGCATATTTCCGCTTTATGGGACAGAAGCTAACCCTAACCTAACCTATAAATAATACCATTGTTAGGATCATTTGTTGTTTTTTTACTGCGGGGGGCTTCGCTCCCCTAGCCCCCCATTTTGCGCGTTTTGAGAACTCGTGCAGCACTCTTGTTACTTTAATGTTTGGACCTAATCTAAGCCCCTTTTCTATCAATTGTATATTTTTTAAGGTCAAACAATGTGGGAAAACAAACCAGCGACATTTCAAAAGTATGGTAAACAAAGATTATAAGAATTCGGTTAACCGTTTTAGGACAAGTGAAAATCGGGCAAGTGTTTTTCGAAACTTCCATAGGTTACCATTATTACTTCAAAAGAAAGAAGGCAAAAAAAATATGCCTAATGACGAAAATCTTATCGAAATATCTCAAAAAAATACGAAGCTACAACCGTTTTAATGTTGCTTGTTAAAGAGAAAACGCTAGCAGATCGTGACGTCACGATCCCCGAGCGTCATAGTAAATGACAATTGTTTTATATGAAGGTGCTTTTTGCGGAAAAGGGACAGAGTATCCCCTCTTAAAACTTTGGACACTTATATATAACTTGGCGATTATTTATTGACTATTTTATTTAATGTTTGATTGACAGTGAATAGATTAAAATACCATGTCTTTTACAATGCCATTATTTCAGGTGGAAGTGCTAAGAAGAGGTCATCTCATAAGAAGCGTCAGTACCGCTCGAACCGCGATTCCTCTACCAGCGTCAGTCCTAGAAGGAGCTCCCGCAGAGAGAGGTAAGTTACTGTCAGACATCTCGATGCTCTTGAGACTCCAAGACTGATGATTTTTTGAAAACTTGTTTTCACCGATCGAATGACCCGCATGCGGATTCCCTAGCCGTGATTGGCCGACCCCTGCCTTGCCATCAAACAAATACCCAAAAAGTTTAAGAATGAAGATACCATGCTGCGCATGTAGCCTATAATCTGGCTACTTCTTTTTGGAGTCTATTCTAACATGCATCTTTGCTTTCGTAAAATCCTCAACCACTATTATTTAGTGTTCCTCTTCATTGATGTTAATGAAGAATTGTTTGTTTGAACAACAGAAGCAAGTCAAAGGATCGTCGCCGCAGCAGTCGGAGGTTGTCGGTGGATCGACGCGAAAGAGAACGCGAACGCGAGCGCGAGCGCGAAAGAGACCGCGAGAGGGAACGACGACGACGTGAAAGAGAGAGGAGGGATAGGCAAGCATTCACACTTGTATACAACATTCATAGTTACTGCGCCAGTAGGATTACATACGGTAGAACCTATATAATATCGGCTCGACACCAAGACGGCACATTCAACCTAATCATAAGGCAATATCAGTGATAATCATAAACATCTAAAACTAGGTACCTAGGTATTAACTTAGGTCATATTTAACTGTGCCCCTCTGACTGCGTTTATTTCTAATATTTTTACGGTCACTGTTTTAACTCGCATAATTTGCATTCTAAGCTCTCTGGTTGAGTGATTTGAATTATCATATATTTAAAGTAAGATTTCTAAATTTGTATTAAACATATTAAGAATTCTGCTTTTAAAGGTCACGTGAACGTCGACGATCGCTAGAACGACGCAGGCGTACGCGCTCTCGCTCTCGACGACGTTCAAGGGACAGGTAACATGTTTTACAGGCATTTACGTTGCGCTTCTCTCATTTATTTCTGTCGTTTCTGTTTCTTGCATGATTAAGGTTAACAAACATATCAACTCGGCATCGTATCAACCCAAAACTCGATACTGAGCAAAAATATCCTAAAGTATTTTTTGTTCGGCGTGGTACCAACGTGTCATTTTGATCCTATGAATTGTATTTGGATGTCAGTTAGTATATGCAACGACGTTGTCTTTACGGGGCCGGGTTGATAACTTTCGTTTTTACCTTTTATATCTTGCCTGCATTTGTCTTACATTCATTTGCTGATGACGACTCATTGCTATAATTTATATTGTGGTTTCGTGTGGTTCTAGCTAGTAAAATAGTTAAAACTTAGAGTGTTGACACTATAAGTCAAAGCTCTGTAGAGTAATTACTTTAAACAAAGCTAACTACTCACGATCATAGCAAATAACATCAGTCTGCACGTAGTATAGGGGAGATTTTAAAAGGCATATACAACGCAGGTCCCGCGACCGCGACCGCTCGCGCCGCCGCTCCCGCTCCCGCCGCCGCTCGCGCTCGCACCGGCGCTCGGGCCGCGGCTCGCGCGACCGCCGCTCCCGGGAGCGCGAGCGCCGCTCCAAGGAGCGCAGGTCGCCGAGGCAAGAGACCAGGGAGAGATCCAAGTATTATATCTTTCTTTGTTTTCACTTTTTTAAACTGCAAGTCAGGTGCTCGAAGCGGTCTCATTCTCAACAACTTGCAGAATTTTGAAGGGATGCCTTTCGTTGAAGCCTAGAGCTTTACCGTTTTTTTGTCATAAAAACTGTACAAGTCCCCAGTCATTTATCAAAATTCGGGCTGCAAATTGTTTGAGACTGGTTCAAAACCTTGAATAATCTCTACCACGATTTGTAATGGGTCTTAACATTAGTGGTTGGTTTGTTCTTTCAGAGACAGGAAATCCAGGGATCGTCTGCTCAAGGATAGAAGATCCAGGGACAGGAAGTCGCGCGAAAGGAGATCGAGCGACATCATCAAGGAGCGCTTGGAGAAGTCAGTTTCCATTCCAAGAAAAGGTAAAACGTGATGGTTTTGATCATTGTGGTTGTTGATTTATTCTAAGACTGTTTACTGATGGACATTGTTTTTTTGCAGAAAACCTTTCAGAGAAGCTGATGAAGAAGTCCATAGAGCGTATTCCCGCTCCTCGAGAACGCTCCAAGGAACGAGTTATATCAAGTTCTAGCAGAGAGTCTTCTGTGGCTAATAACAAATCTGCAACGCAAAATGATTCTCAAGTTAAACCACCTCACTCGTCGGATGAAGAAGACAGAGAGGACTTTATTTCAATACCAACTTTGCGTGAGTATTCTAGGAGTCTTTCGAGAACCCCATCACCTTTCCTAAGGAAACATGAAATAGAAGCAACTAAAAAATCTGAACGATCCGGGGATGACGCGTCTGGCAAAGAACAAGTCGAGGAAGAATCAAAGGCTCAAGATCCTAAGAAAGGCAAAAGAAAAGGGCACCAATCTGAATCTGAAAGTGAAAGCAGTGAAGAAGTGTCGAAATCCAAGAACAAAGCCAAACTTAAGCGTAAGGAAAAAGTCTCAAGTTCTAAGAGATCTAAAAGATCCAAAAAGGATAGTTCTTCCAGTGATAGTGATTCTGAAGAATCGTCTTCTAGTGATTCAGAGGACGACCGTAAAAAGAAAAGCAAGAAAAATGCTAAAAAAAAGTTGGCTAAGAAATCTAGAAAGAAGAGGGCTCGGTCTTCGAGCTCTGAGTCGAGTTCCGAGGAAGAAGTAAAGCAAAAGAGTGCCAAGTCTAAGCAAAAAAACATTCCAGACGACTCTGACGCCGATAAGAAGGCGGGCAAAAAACGCAAGGATATGAGTGTGGAACGCTCCAGGAGTGAGAAAGTTGAAAGCAAGCAGAAGCCTAAAAAAACTGAAAATTCAGAAGATTCTCGGGACGAGTCCTCCGAGAGCGATGGTAAAACTAAAAAGAAAGCTGCCAAGCGCGATTCTTCCAGCTCTCCTGAAAAAGACGTTCGGCGCAGTAAGAAAGTAGACCCACCGAAAGAAAAGGCTTCGTCACCTGATCCTAAATCAAAGAAAGCAGATGAAAAACCATCTAAAACTAAACATGTTGATGAAGCCAAACCCAAGTCCCGCGAAGAAGAAAAGAAAGGAAAGAAGCGGGAAAAAGAAGAGTCTTCGTCCGATAGTGACCAAGTGTCAAAGAAAAAGGCAAGAAAGAAGGTTTCTGAATCGGAGTCTGATTCGGACAGTGACGAGCCGAAGAAATCGAAGAGGACTAAAAAACACAAGAAACACTCGAAAAAACACAAGAAACACAAAAAGCATAAGAAATCTTCCAAAAAGAAGGATGACTCCTCAGATAGCGAGGAAGCTGAAGAGGAAGAGGAGGGAAAGGTTAACAATGAGGACCTTGAGAAGAAACTACGCGAAAGAGCACTGAAGTCAATGAAGAAACAAACTAGTGCATCAGGTTCTGACTAACTTCTATTTTTGTGTGCGGACTCTCAGTCAGTAGTAGAAGTACTTTAAATGAATTAATTACTGGAATAACATATTGACTTAAGCTTACATTGTATGTCACATTGTTAGTATTTAATAAAGTTTCAAAAATATCCTTTTTATTTATATTTTTAATAACACCTTTAAATAAGTAAATTTACAGTAACTTTGGATGATAATACTTTGGTTAACTTCTTCATATCCAACAAATTATCTAGTGTAGCCCCTGTAACCGGTGACGAGGCTGGGCGTGACCCCGCTGCTGTATATATTTCCGTATCCGGGTCTCTTGTTGTAGTATCCGTAACCTAAGTGGTATGCTCCCTGGTTGTACGGGCTATTGTATCCATAGTAAGATGTGAGACCACCATTACCTCCGTAGCCGCCGTAACCACTGTTACCACCGTAACCACTGTTACCACCGTAACCACCGTTGCCTCCGTAACCTCCTAAGCTGCTTGAACCGTATCCGCCGTAACCTTTATTGTAGCCGCCGTAACCCGAATTGTAGCCCTGGTAACCGTTGTAACCGATCGAGTTGTCGTATCCTCCGAGTCCTCCTTGGTAGTTATAGTTGTTGTTGTCGAGAAGGCCGTAGCCGGTTACGCCCGTGCCGTAGCCGCCGTAACCGCCCGAGTAGCCCCCATAATCTGGGAACCGACGGGTATCTTTAATACTTTGGTATTGAACAGGCATGGAAAACCGAAAGTTAATCTCCGGCCGTGCACTATAACTATAAGGGATGATGCACGGAAGACAAAAGCTGCACCCGAAACTCCGTACAATATTGCCATGGCAATGAAACGGTGTTATGTTTTTGAATGGTATGGCGGTTGCGATAACCGAAATGGACCGGTCATCAGGGTCGCTAATGTACAAATATTAATGAAAGGGCTCAACGAAATATATCTTGCCAAGTCCATCTGCGGAAATACCTCCTAAAAGCAGATCGCAACCATAACAACACCAATACGTCTTGCTTCGTTGATATGAGACAGAGAGATTTCCGTGGATGCGCTAAGTATCTTGAGAGATACACCTGCATTTATCTTTAGAGCTGTCATCACAACGAATCCTCAAGTACACAAAGCCAAAAATGCTAATTAAGCTATGAATTAACCTTTAACTTGAAATCCTAGTTTCCTAGCCGATAGAATACCGCGGAAGAAGTTTCTCTTCAATAGATGGGTAGGTATAGCTTGACTATAGAGAAAGTTCGCCATTCTATGACTTTCAATGATGTGATGGTTCAAAAGTAGGTACTACAGGTCTTCGCAGGTTATTCCCACGAAAAATAAAAATATATTCTATATTAATTTCTTACATGTATTGCTGGCGGCAGTATTCAAGTCATCCTTAGCGGCCGTCTCCTTGACCAATGGCGAACGGTCTTCGACCTGAGCTTCGCTCGATGCCGCGGGTGCTGCTAGAGCACTCGCCAGGATGGCACAGATGAAGATTAGACGTATGAATTCCATCTGTAACAGATAAAGGGTCAAATTAGTAGGTACGTTAGGTATTTCCCTTATCAACCCAGTAGAGTAGATTCTGTCGGCGGGCAAAAACTTCTGACACGCCCTTACAATGGCCCTGGAAATAGAGTCGTGTCAGATGCGCGCTTTGTGGTGGAGCATATCAATGCCGGTGACTACTTCGCGTAATTTCATGCACATTGAAATGTGTTTCTAATAGTCATTTCGTAGTGACGGTGGGCAAACATGGCAGCAAAGAAACGCGTTGTCAACGGTACGCAATTACGCATTGACAGTATTACGTACAGTCGAGTTCTCCAATATCTATACGGACAACCTTTCAAAAATATCTACACATGTATCTGTATAGATATTTTTGAAAGGTTGTCTGTGTAGATATTGGAGAACTCGACTGTACAATCGATTATTTTTAATGGGTTTTGAGACAGACGGACCGACGCTTCCTTCTTGATTACGTATTGATCCTAAAAACATCATCAGCCCTGTTTTTAACCCCCGACGCAGAGGGGGTATTATAAGTTTAACGTGTCTGTGTGTCTGTGTATCTGTGTATCTGTCTGTGGTATCGTAGCTCCCAAACGGATGGACCGATTTGAATGCGGTTTTTTTTATTCGAAAGCTGATGTGATCCTGAGTGTTCTTAGAATTTAGAATTAGAATGAAAATCTGTACAGCCGTTTTTGAGATATTGGACTTTGAAATGAAAATGTCGGGGGTTTTTCCAACTTTTCTAAGTTGTAGTTATTCTCACTAAGCAGTTGGGAGGTAAGTTTTCCTGGGCACTATGGTCAAAGAAGGATTGGGAAGTGCCTATTCTTCTCCAAAGTTCTGCGTTTGCCTATTTTTATTGGAACAACGGCGGCCCAGCCAGCCCACTGGCACGTGACGCTTTTTTTGAGAGGGTTCCACCCGCTGATTCATGTTAGGTAACATTTGTGTGTGTAATGTCTTCTTGAGATGACTGAAGAAGGCATTACCCCTCATTATTGATGACAACAATATGTGGATATGCCCAATCGTGCCTGTGTGCGTCGTGTTATCTATGCTTGCCACTTAGCAATTTATCACCAACAAAGTAAGCACCTAAACACGGCTTTAAGTAGGTAATGTAGGTATGTCGTCCTTAAAAGGTTTTGTACCTAACATAAAGCAGGGAGGTAGGGACAAGGTATCTCTTGCCTAAGTAATGTGGTCGAAACCTGTCTTTAAGTCGGCCCCAGTATAACTTGAGCATTACAGTCGTAAGTTTGTACTGCGTCAACGGAGGTTCACCACAGAATGATTAAAAGTACCTAAAGGTACAGAAGGTCCACTGCCTAAGTAATGAAGTTAGCGGTCATTTTTTTGCAATAGACAATCATAGAGTGATGTTTGTTATCGAAATGATCATCAAATTTTGGAAATAATAATACGATACGATAATAAAATAATACAATAGCCGGGAAGTCAGCATTTATTAAGAATTAAGTTTTAACAATATAGTTCATATTTTGCAAAGGGTTTCTTTTGTCATGTTAGCAAGATGTTGTAAAATTTAAATTCGTATAACGCTGTGCGATCAATGAAATTACTACATACCTATATTGTTACTACGTACGTAAAACGGAACGTATATAAGAAAGCATCATTGTGTGCGATACGCTGTACAGCCCTTGCTAGACCTCCACAGGAGGTTACCATCAGAGACATGGTACCTTATAAGGTACCATGTCTCTGGTTACCATAGACAGACGTCGTTTCGCGCGAAATGCCGGCACCACACTTCGCTATGCGCTATTCGTCATTCGGCTTATGCGCCTGCATTCCACGCAGTGTGGAAGGTTTATTCGTCTGCTTGCTTTATTCGCACGCATAACGCATTAAGCGCGAATAAGTACGCAAAATGTGGTAAAATCAAGTATAATCTGTAGAACCCATCACACATTTTCTCGCTTGCGGCGGTCGTGTCTCGACATGGACCTATAATACTCAGCACGTCTATGGGATTCATGGGACGCCCGCGACATACCCTCGATTTTTATCGCACTATACCTCTTTTTCTAAGTGTTCTAATAAGAGAGAGAGACGGATAGTGCGAGAAAAATCGAGAGAGCTCGCGCGCCGTCGCGTGATAGGCGTGCAGCACAGGCTATACACGTGTTGCCACAGCGAGGGACGGAAAGGCTCCTATTCAGCTAAATTAAGAATGGTCTTAAAACGGCTGATGACTTGCCATAAAAAACCTACTTAATTTAGACGGGTAAGTAATGGTTTATGTGATAAAACCTCATATTATAGTACATTACGTACCTTGGGCGGTGAATCCGTGAATGCCCCAGATCGCAGGTGTTTGTGGCCCGAACCGAAAATGAGGGCTATAAATATGCGATCTGGGGCTTTACGAATTACCGCCCGTGGTGCGTACACAATTTTACGTCTTCACCTGGCCACAATGCGAGTTTTACCGTACGCGCAGCGTGCAGTAAACCTCGCATTATGGCCAGATGTGACGTAAAATCAGTTGTGGCAAATATGACAAGGACAATGAATGATATTTCCCTTTTTGTCACACTTATCGAGATTTGTATGCTACCAGCTCGCTCGCACGTGGTATTGTTATTACCATAGTCTGTCCTGAGTATTATAGGTCCATGTGTCTCGACGTGTTAGGTGTGTAAAATGGAGTGGACGGGCGAAAAAGTTATACGATTTCTAGACCTATCTTGGACCAAAAAAATGGTTTCCATACGGTAAAAACAAAGATTAGCGATTGGGTTGAGATAATAAATAATATGGAAAAACGCAAACAACACGCATATTATATTTGGCATACTGTGCGTACCGGCACGAAGTTTGGATGGGCATGTTTGTTGTTCGCGCACATTACAAATATTTTCGCAAATACCGCGCCACTAGTCACTTAACGAAGCGTAACAAAGTGTGGTGCCGGCATGAGGGAAGTCGTCGAACGTTGTGAATACGTAGGTAGTATTAAGCTAAGAAAGTGGCCTACCACGGTTGAACCTTAATATTCAAGGAATAGAGTCGAACAGTGGTAGACAACTTTCTTAGCTCACTGTACCTAGGGCGTTGGCATTTATCGTCGCCATAAACTATAAAGTAATTCCTCGAACAGATACATACTTTAATTAATGGTGATTTACAATCACTGCAGCAGTTATTTTTAACCAGACGGAATTACTATTAACCTTGTCGCCACTATTGCAATACAATAGCCTATTCTTTCGTCCCAAAAGAGGATGCACATGTAGTTCATCAAAGGGGTACCTATTTGTAGTACCTACCTATTTAGTTTAAGTTTAATGTTTGTAACACCGCTTGAAGGCCAGTAAGTATTTATTCTACTTTGTGTGTGTTTTTAAAACTATTATCAACATCAACCGATTGCCGACAGGTCTCCTCTCGTGGATCAAAGGGATTGTGATTATTTATGTTTTTTACCTACTATGTAGGTTAGGTAACAACCCTAGTAGCATTTTCGTTGGCATTTCGTTGGGCCAACTCGGTGATCAATGGCCCAACGTGGTGCCAACTTAAAATGCTACTAGGGAATCGAGTCCGCAGTAAGCTCGATTCTCCATACAAACGTAGTTACGCTCTCATTTTAAAACTACGTGTTGGATTGTGACGACACTTTGCATATACAATGACATAAGGTATATCTATGTCTGTAATTAGTTTATGTAGCTTCAGATACCATAGTAACAAAAAATATAGCGAATTTAAGTTTTTCATCCAAAACTTGTTTTTGCTGTATTTCGTTTGTTTTATAAACTGGAACCACATAAACTTATTACAGACATAGATATACCTCATTTCATTGTATATGCAGTTTCGTCACAATCCAACGGCGAAAGGTGGAATTCGGCCGAGCTTACTGCGGACTCTTTAAGTAGCTCTTTTACTTAGGTTACTGATTAATACATTGACGTGAGGCAAGTAGCTCATATGTCAATTAAGCGTAGATACCTACCTAAGCCTTACCGTTCGACGTTCATAGACTTCTATTAATGGCCTGTATTCACTTTGATTAGTCATTAGTGCGAGTTCACATACATTTGCTCCGAGTGCGAATAGCTTTTGTATGAACTCGCACTAATCACTAATGAAAGTGTATACAGGGCTGTTATTAGCTACGCACTAATGCGGCTCACCCCGCCGGTCACCCGTCACAAAACTAGACCTCTTTCTACGCTTAGTTACTACGCATCGCGGTGTCAAGATATATTTGGGGTTTGAGCGTTGAGGTGAGGCCATAAGTTAAAGCACGTTCTTCATTCCGACAACACTACATACGTACACTAGGTATCGACATCCAGACTTGCGTGACGTCCCTACCCACTTGATATTACAAATTGGAGAAAGTGGATTAATTCGTGCGGGGTTGAGCCTCGTTAGACCTCTCATTATGATGAGGATGGCATTGCTAATAATAAAGCATCATCATAAGCCAAAAGACGTCCACTGCTGGACATAAGCCTCCCCCAAAGAGTGCCAAAGTGGCTGGTCCTGCGCCACCCGCATCCAGCGGACTCCCGCGACCTTTACCAGGTCATCAGTCCACCTTGTGGGGGGGCCTACCCACTCCGCGCTTTCCGGCACGTGGTCGCCAGTCGAGAACCTTTCCGCCCCAACGGCCATCGGTTCTACGTACTATGTGCCCCGCCCACAACCCGCAATAAAGCAATAGAGGCCCTGTATTATCCGATTTTTGAGTAAATTATCTCAATACGCATAATAATCTCCCCAATGAGTGAAAAAGGGGCGGAAGTTTGTAACGAGGCGCGATATAAAAGAGTTCAACGCGGACAAAGTCGCGCGCAAAAGCTAGTAAAATAATACGCGTAAAAATTCGCCCCTGGAAATGAGGTTAGTTCTGCCGTGTTTTATGTTTCAAAACCATAACTTTGACCCCCAAAACAATGCTCGCGTGTTTGTTACATGATTTACATGTTTCTCACGCTGATAATACGCCGACCTACAACTGTTATGCATGATGCATGCAAATGTTTCATTATCAGAGTTCATTAACAGATTTAATGATAATGTATGAGCTTACTTAGCGTCGTATACGTGTGTACGTACGTACGTTACGTGTATTTTAGTTTAACCCTTAAATGCATGATGTAGGCTGCAGACAAAATCAACTAATTATCATCTCCTCCGAACGTTATTCCCGGTTGTGCCCTTTTTTATTTTTATACAACGACGGTGGCAAACAAGTGTACGGCCCGCCTGATGGTAAGCGGACACCGCAGCCTATAGACGCATGCAACTCCAAAGGAGTAACATGGGCGTTGCCGACCCTTGATACGTTTGAGGATTCGGCGTGTCGACAGCTGAAGGAACAAATTCCCTCGCTCTCAACACAACGCATCCTCGGGAGCTCTGACGACCTTGCTCACCTCCAGGAACACAACACTACTACAGAGCAAGTAGTGTTATTATGGCTGTGGTCTTCTGCAAGGCGGAGATACTTCCCCAGTTGGGCTGCTGCAAATTCGAGCGGGATGACATTTCGCTGTGCCCTTCCTCACCAAAAAAAGGAGACCGGAGTCCACTTTGACACCTAATCTCAAGATGTGGCATAGGCACTTAGTTTTACCACAGCGACCGCCATCTGACCTAACCCAGAGGGAAAACTAGACCTTATTGGGATTAGATAAGAGAAGATACGATAATATAAGATAATATTTATTTCTGTGAATATGGTAAAATAATGAAAGATAAGAGGATGTCTTTTTACAAATTCTGGTAATTTCCAGGATGTATTGACTAGGTAAAGGCAAAATTCTAAGTTCCTGGTATATTGGTTTACAATGGGCAAGGTATCCACTACCATATACAGCTCTCTAACACATTTTTTTAGACGGCTTTCCTCACTAAGTTTTCCTTCACCGAAAAGCTAACCGTAAATATTCCGTATATAAGTTCCGAAAAACTCATTAGTACGAGCCGGGATTCGAGCCCACGACCGCCGCTTCTCAGCCGCATGCCTGACCCACTAAATTCCTTGACTGTACCTATATATTATTTTATTTCAGACATGAAAGTATGTGCGGCGTAGGTAAATAGTTTTTAATTAAATATTAATTTGCTGAAATCATCTCTACATCGCAAGAAATTAGCGGTCTAGGTTTCCAATGTGTATTTAGATATTGAAAATTAAAAGTTAATTTTCCTTAGAAAATAAACATTATCCACCTCTACTGCATAATCTAGTTTTATCCCTTTCTCCGATACCCATAGGTTGTCTGGAAGTGATCTCTCTTGGGCGATAAGACTGCACCTGTATTCTACCTCTAACTACATGGTATTGTTATGTTTCTCTTAGTAACTGTTTCGTTTGTGTGAGGTGTGCATAAAAGAGTATTTGTACTGTTCTTATTGTAAATATTAAATTTCACTACGGTTGGGGATCTCCTAAGGGGCCATTAATAAATTACGTCATCGTTTTTTGTCGATTTTTGACCCGACCCCCTATCATCATTCTGTTATTCCTTGAAATGGACCCTCCCCGCCTAATAAAATGACCATCGTCATCCAATGGCCAGACCCCCCCCCCCCCTATTTTGAAATGACGTAATTTATGAATGGCCCCTAAGCCTGAGGCACCTAAGGAGGTCCAACTAGGAATTGAACGTGTGTAGCTAGCTGGCACAGATTCCAAACTTTTACGCAAAAGTAAAAGGGCCACACCGTTGCTTTCATCCGATAAAGATTCGGGCACATCAGATCATTAATTCACTAAGCTGCTCGAAATACCTATCTGTCAAAGGTCGATTTATTCAGAAACTCGAACAGAAAGTAAAAGTCCTGATCTATATCTTTAGATGGAATGGTTTCTTTTGGATCTTTACGAAGGGAAGGTACGGTAAATGGATAGAATTCCGTAAATGGACTGTGAATACCTTAACACGAATGACTGTGTTACTGTGTATACAAATCGTAAAATATAATAACAGTCGGTGTCACGAAAGCCTTATCTATTTGTTTAAATTAAGCAAGGTAAGTTTATGCCTAGAATAGTTGTTTCATATAGTTCATTTATTTATGAACAATCATATGAAATGAATACAAAACGCTTTAGAAGTATAAAAGTAATCTTTTTCTTTACAAGCTTTTATTTAACTTGACCTGTTTGTCAGTTTGTTATTGAGGGACAAATCTTGCAAGTTAAATTTGATCAACTGCCCGGTGACTAATTAATGAATATATTAATGTGTGACGTTAAAAAAATCGTACCTATAATAAATCTTTTCCACTCTGCTCCTCGTGTCAATGTTATAAAGACTGACAAAGGCCCAACTTTATCTGTTAAGTAGCTTTGAAGTCTTTCGTTTTTATCCTGAGCAAACAGGTTTTCCCTGAAATGGGACCTACATCGATTTTTCGCCTCCCTAATATCCTTTTTCGAGAACCCATTTACAACCAAACAAATAAAATATGTATAGGTAAGTGTTGTTTCTTTAATCTATAGCTCTATACTATGTATACCAATATTATAAAGAGGAAAAGTCTGTGAGATTGCAGTCTTTGTATGTTTTGGAGATTCCGGAACCGAGTATCCAATTTAAAAAAATCTCTGGATGGTTATAGGCTAGGTACATTTATATTTATACCTCTATTATCCCGCGGGTTTGCCTGCGTTCTTTGTAATACGCGAGCAAAGCTGTGCGGGCAGCTAGTTATAAGATAGGATGATAGGAACATAAACAATGAGCGGTCCAGAGGTTGTTACACTTATTATAGTAGGTACTATTTCAGAAGCGATATTAGAATCATACATACATACTATGCCTATCACGCCTATTTCCCAGAGGGGTAGGCAGAGACCACGGATTTCCACTTGCTACAATCTTGATCTTAACTCATATCAGAATCAAACTTATAAAAGTGCTCGCATAATAAACTGAGAACCCAGCTCCTAAAGTGCTTTAAAAAATGGTAACTTACATTGAACACAATCAGAACCTTACTGCACTAGCACTTGCACAGGTGATGCGTATGGCGCGGAGATGCGCTCTGCGCCTCACGCGTACTAGCAATCCTTTATAAACCGTGGGAGTTTTTGTTTCTAATTGACAATGAGCTCTAGGGAGGTAATGAGTCAGTTTGTACGCTGCCCGTCCTCCGAGACCATGACGCAGGCACATTGTCACCCCACATATAATAACATCTCAGGAGGTCTTAATGCTGATGCAATTTTCCGCCTTCGAAGATGTCTATTGTCTGAAATAATATGCAATATAGTGTAATCCAATTAAGTATGTACTATGTAACTGGTTTTTACAGGCTATGTCGGCAATCGATGCTATTTCAAGGAAGTGGAGGCAGCTACCAGGCCTCGGAACTATTTCACTTGAAAATCATTAGAGCCTTGAGTAGGTTTCTGTAATTCTTTGAAATTTATTAGACGTTCTTTGAAATCTTTAGAATGCACGAGCTATATATGTGTCTTATAGTTCACTTAACGTAATAACGTAGCATAGTAAGTATTTAATTCTAACGGATTGACTACTTGCTATGCACTTCAAAAAAAGCTTTTTGTTTCCTTTTAACACATTCACTGCCAGGAATCGCTACGCGATACGTTCGTAGCCGATCCAGTGGTTTTCCCTCTAGGTGGCGAAAAGCACTGACTTGCTTCATTATCATTAGTGAACCGTTTATTAAATAACTTGAGCAGGATTATTAGTCCTCATTTGAAAATTGAAATTATAAGTTTCGTTATTTCTGCAAATATAAACTAGTGTCGAGCCGTCCCTTATAGCTGTGAAATTTTTTCTATGTTAGTGAAAAAAAAGATACGGCCGTTTATGCCGCAAAACACGTATATTTCGACACTCTCAAGGGAATCAAAAGTTATTAGGGGAAAGTAACCTAGACCGTTGACCTAGAACTGTGAAATTTGGTAAGTAATATCGTCTACTTACTACAATAATTACACGGAAAAATCAGAAAACTATACATTTCTAATTAAGTACGGAACCTACGGTGGGCGAGTCCGACTCGAACTTGTCCGGTTTTTATGTATGAAGGTAAGTAAGTACCTGATAGTTATCTATCAGTTCTTTAACATATAGCCCTTCCCAGAAACAACTATTGTGAAAGGATACGCTTGACGCCACATTTCTTCGCTAAGGGCCAATTTCAGTACACTAGACAATAAATACATTATAATAATATTCGTAACAATTTGGAGTTACATCTTCACAATTGTTATTCTCCGGAAATCACAATACGACAACGCGTAATAACATCGCCCGACAATTTTTTGGTGTAATGATATTCATCTCGATTTCGTATCTACTACAAATGGCAGTGTATGTGACTAAATTGTCGTTGCCTTGCCTCGAGGCGGAAGTTTTGGAGGTATGACAAATTATCGGTGAAATGATTGCAGTGACGTCTTCAAATTGCTCTCATGGTTGGTTGGGGCAAGAGGTCGGTCGTTGTCAAGGTCGTTGTTCATTCACAATCCCCTCTGTCACACACATTAAACGTTGGTTGTATGCAGCCCTGTTTGGCAGTGGAGCGGTTTTTATCCGTGGGCCAAATCGGCGCTGATTTGCTTTGTGCGAAAAAGCCTTTTTCGCTAAAGGCCTCCACCCACCGAACGCATGTCGTGCGCGGCGCGTGAGCTGCGCGGGCCCGCGCAAATTGTAAAGCATTGAAACTACACTTCAAACACACATCGAACGCGGTGCGAACGCGGGCCCGCGGCGCTATGGTTACAACTCGGCAGCGCGGCCGCGTGTCGTGCGTGTGAACCGCGGGCCCGCGCTGCTGAGTGTGATAGAGATAGTGAGATACATATTAAATGTGTTGGTAGCGAGAGAGATATGACGCGCGGGCCCGCGCTGGCCCGCGCTGCACACGCGTTGCTAACGCGTTGTCGCAAAGCCACTTCTGGTCAATCTCATGGCCGCGAATGAGTACCTACAGCACTCTAGCTTAGGTGTCTGGGTTAGCATATTATGCAACTATGAACATACGCTTCCAGCTTGCAGAATACCTTGTATATCTGACATATGAGCTTCCACCTCGTGCGTACCAGCTCCATGTTAAGTGTGGGGACCTTCGTCCCCGAGAATGTCCTCCACTCCCCTTACAGACATCCCTTACCACACAACTGATGCTGTACCAATTCACACGCTATTCTTCTAGTTATAATTACCCGGGGGCACCCTTGGTTGATGACCTGAGGCTGAGACTACCGAACCTGAGACCCTGTTGTTACACTTGTTACTAATCCTCTCACACTAAAGAACTCCAGGACTAAGAACTGTGTTATCGCATGTACGTGACATGTAGGAAAACCTTATTCATATACATCTCTTTCACTACCAACGCATTTAATATCTCTCTTACACAGTGGCGCGGGCCCGCGCTATTGTGCGATAGAGACGCCGCGCTACTGTGTGAAAGAGATAGAGATACCGCCCGACCCGCGCGCTGCGCACGACCCGCGTTCGGTGTGTGGAGGCCTTAAGTCGCGTGGGTAGGCCCCCGACAGGGTGGACTGATGACCTGGTAAAGGTCGCGAGAGTCCGCTGGATGCGGTGGCGCAGGACCGGTCATTGTGGCACTCTTTGGGGGAGGCCTATGTACAGCAGTGGACGTATTTCGGCTGATATGATGCTTATTCATCATCATCACTAGATGATGATGAATAAGTAAAACAATTTTTCATGTAAATTCATTCGGCACGCCATGTATCAGGTTATCAACTGATATCACTGACATTTGATTGTATTCAAATCTCGTTTTTAGGGTGGCGTCATTAGTGTCAAATATAAACGTTTGAATCACGGCTGGTACAGATTTTTTAATATTCAATCAATTAATCATAATTTTATCCTTCACGACTTTCACACATTGTTTTTATTAAACGGGACTAAATCGCGTATATGTATTTAATTTATCCGTGACCGCGGAGTTTCCTCGTGTCTAGGGATGGTAGGACACATACGAAACGTCGGGTACTCTCAGGGACGGACGCAAATAAATAAATTTAATTAGGTACAGTCAAGTGAAAAATATACGTATCGATAACATCCTCTCATAAATAAGTACCAAAACCTTAATCCGCTGACATAAGAGTTATCGGACATATTTATGAGTATGTTGTGTGCACCCATATGTTTACATTTGACTGTACCTATACGCGATTTAGTCACGCTTGATAAAAATAATAAATTAATTACGGTTTATTATCAAAGGTATTTCGATACCCATCGCAATTACTAGAATATTCCCTAACTCGCCAAAAAACCGGTTTTCTCTAAAACTATGAAATTTTCAGGATAATTATTAAAAAGAAACCTAATCTAATAGGTTCTACACGATAAGAATTTAAAAAGTATCAAAAACTTTGCGGTCTTCGAGAACACGGGCTTTTTGCCGATATAAAAATTCGGAGTAACGATACTGTCAGGAAATTTTATTTAGTGATTGCGATAGGATATAAAGGTTACTTGTCATATTTTCTGATAAATATTGCCGTTGATAATAGAACCATTTAACTGTTAGGGTGGTGTTTAATTGAGTGGACATGCATTATTTGGTCCCTGTTTGTACTTAAAGATCACAGAAAAAAGTTCCATGGGGTCTATATGACTAAACGTATCGGTTTAATATCAAACTTATATTTTTCGCTCACACGCAACAAGCCTAATCGACCATTTACATGAGGATTAATCAAGACCATACTCTGAAGTAAGACGTTTCTATTCGAATTAAAAATCCGTTGTTACGTTACACACAGACCTAAAGCACAGTAAAGACATGACAACAAGTACTAAAACAAATCCGAACACACGTCGGATGCGACGCACTCGCACCGACAGGTGTTGGTACAGAATTTAAGCGCAAGTCGGGGTGGGTAGTCGCCGGTACATCAGCCCGCGTACCGCCTCATAATTGATTTTAAAAGGAGCGCAAGTGTAGACAGGTCTTAATGAATGAATAAATTAATGAAATCAGGTCTTCGGTTTTCGGTCTTCACCGACCCATATAAGAGGTGTTAGTTACATTTTATTATTATTAGGTTAAGTAGGTTACACAATACAAAGCTTACATACAATTTAACACACAACAGATGACATATCTTAATATATTTACAAGGTAGATTTGACCTGCCCAATCCAATACTGAAGTATTGGACAGTCAAACCTACCAGCCATCATTTTCAGGATGCTATTCCTCACTCGAGCCATCAGTGATGAAATTTTATTTCGCATAAGCGACGCTAGTTGAGTTACCGTTTTGTCAAGTACATTTACTGATCGCCCTTACTGACGAAGCCATCAAGAGGTTGATTAACCTCAATATTAATTTAAAGTTGATTAGATATGGAATAATAATCAGCATAACCGGCGTCTCCACTTGTTATAAATCTATATAAATATATATCTATCTTACTAACCAGAAAATACAACTTTTGGTGAATTGTTAGATACATAATAACATTTCCCCGTAATTAGTACGATTGTGAACTATGGTATCGATATATGAAACGAATAAACACAGAAAATAGTCTTTAAAGTAGAGATAAACAACCGGCGGTTTTATCGCTATAGAGTGATCTCGGCCAGACAATTGGAATGGATTAGCGCAATTGGCCTCGTGTAAACCCATATAAAACGAGTGCCACAAATGTAAACTTAATATGAAAGCAATGCGTTGAGTCAGATATACCTCCAAGTCATGTCATCTCGCCATGTGAGATCGAGCGGAGCTTTTTCAAAGGAGACTAAAGTAATGGGAATCTTGTTCTGTAAATGTACGTAAAGGTTTGAATTCCCAGGCTTTTGCCCTTTTTTCCATCTGACTCAGACAAAAGAGCGGCATCTCAAGGTTTGTAGTGCCAAAAAAAAAATCTCCTTCGTTACATTCTGTGTTGGTTTACACTTTCTAGTATATACCACGAAGGTGCAGAGGCACATAACCTAGCCCATGAACGCTTGAGACTCCAATGGAGGAATTGAGTACAGTGAGGGGTATTAATATACGTATATAAATATGGACATAAATATCTGTACACGCCTTTATGACATTGACAATAGAGTCCTGTACGAATATTTGTCCTTTTTTATGTACCGTAAAACCCCGTGACTTCGCCTGGGATACCTATCATCGCCTATTTTTTATAAAGGTTGAAATCGTTCCACACAAAACGACTAAATAGAAAGTGTTTTTTTTTATGCATGGCAACATTTCTCCCATCAATTGTCGTTTTTTCGTTGAAGTGGCAGCACGTTTTTTTTACCTTCTCGGAACTTTGCTATAAATGGTGGCATAGAAGAGATAAAAGTAAGCTTTGTCTTGTATTGTAATCTACAACTAATGCTTTTTCTTATGGTAATATTATTTTTTACCCAAGTTATGTGTATACGTCGCAATCGATTAAAATGTAATTGAGGTGATGTTCCGGCCTTCTAGGGTTGTCAATCCTAGTGTGTGGTATATACACGATGATTCTTAATTCGTGATCAGGAGTAAATTTTTCTAATTCTGTAATTGATACCAAACACGGTTAACTCGAAGTTACTTAAAACAAACGTTCTTTTTTTCTGAATAAAACTGAATAAGGAATTACTTTATAATTCAAAATCGTTGTCACCCTAACGATAGTTTGCGAAACTTTGGCGTATGTGTGTTTGATTGACGTATCTACTTAACTTCAAGAAATGTAGGGTGACCAAACATTCAGTGGACATTAGCGTTAGCATTATCATTAAATTTAATTAACTAAACAGTGATTTCATTGCATGAGACCTCATCCATTGAAATCCGTTTTGGCTGTTTATCAATATTTTTCGACTCCTGATCACGGAGGAATCATCGTGTATATATAAAATTTCTTATTTAATCGTAAGGGTCATTCAATCCTCGACGCACAAAGAGGCTCTTAGGTACAAGTTTGACCGCTATTTGTGTATGTCTGTATGTTTGCTGTGGCACCGTAGCTCTTAAACGGGTGAACTGATTTTTATTAGTCCTAAACCATTACCTACCCATTCTTGTTTGTTGTCGAGTAAGTTAACATGATTTTTGACAACCCTATCGACTTTATTTGGGATAGTTAAGGTTTCTAATCGAAAAACAGGTTAAAAATTAATAAGATAGCTGGCGGTAACTTCAAATTTTGTCTATAATTGACGCTCCGGTAGGCGAAGACAGGACATCTTGCCTATACTTCGCCTATCTCCTTTCCTTTAGAGTCCAATTGTAGCCAGTCTTTAGCGAAATTTATACCTTAAGTTACGGTAAACTAAAGTCCTATATAGATTTATTTGTTTTTTTATATTAACTGATCTTCTTCATCTTAATCTTATTTTTTTTCAAAAAGTGCCAAAACCAGGGAAAGTCACGGGGTTTTACCGTATATTAATACCACTGACTATACATACAATCGGAACTATCTCCAGCCTAGCTCTTAAATACATACTTTATTCATGTTGAGCGAGGGTAAATTGAGCCCGAGTGTTGTAGTAACTATAGTAGGCAAACACCTAGTAAGCTGCTTAATTTAGGTTCAACTACCTACAGCTGAACAGCTGTATTGTTTCGTTCGTACCTAAATGGAATGATTGTCCTCTATAATCTCGAAATACATTACAATACTTAGGTCTATGAATCATAGGCGGCAATAACTACTTTACGGTACGTGACACGAGATAAGACGGTTGTTGCGTAAAGTAACTTCAAGTACAAGTTGCTGCTTTACTGTTGTAAGTTACACAATTTGGAATGATGATCTTGTTAACCAGGAAGACAAAATAATATTGATACATACATAGACATTCGGTACACTTTCCTTTGACATAATAAACAATATAATTAGGTCAGTCATATCGAACATTAAAATCGCAAGCTAACGCTAGTTGTGATTTTTTAATATCTCGTTAGGGCCAATATCAGTAACGTATATCCATTTCCAAGCTAGCAGCTTCTAGAGACCTGTACTAACTTTGCAGCACTCGAAAAACCACGAAATTTTCGCACTTTTTTTGGTAGGTATTGGCAGTATAAACTATGCGGTTTTTTAGCTAAAAATCTAGACGTTTGTTTAAGAATACTAAACTTTCTACAATTTGAGACCAGAATTAGCTCTGTAAGTTCAATACGTACCGAGATAGAGCTCTGAAAATCTTTTTGTTGTTTAGCCATCATCGATCGTAGTCATTATTAGGTTTCCTTAATATTTTTTTAGTTGAACTAACAGTTTAGGATTTATAACGATTTAGAGTTGGCTGAGTTGGCTAAACAACAGAAAGTTTTCGATAGGTCTATTTAAGTATTTACTTAACCTACGGAGATCGTTCTGCACGGCTATCACGCGACGGCGCGCGAGCTCTCGATTTTTCTCGCACTATTCGTCTCTCTTATTAGAACACTCAGAACAAGAGGTATAGTGCGAGAAAAATCGAGAGTAGGTATGTCGCGGCCGTCCTATAATGGACGTGCTGGTCTCAAATTGTAGCAATTTTTTTTTCTTAAACAAAGATCTTGGTTATTATTAAAAAAAACACATAAGTAGTTTAGCGTCAGCCACATAAGCGTCAATGAATACGAGACCAATATAAATAAAGCCTTAAAAGATATTTATACATGGACATGCAATAATAATCTTAACATCAATTTGACTAAAACCAAATACATGCAATTTCGTTCTTACAAATCTAATCCTAAACAGCTAAATATTAGGTATGGTAACGCCTTAATAGAGGAAACCAGTAGCATACAATTTTTAGGTTTAACCATTGACAGCCACCTGAATTGGAAAGACCATATTGATTCCGTTTGCTCCAAATTGGATAGATTTGTTTTTGCACTAAGAAAACTCAGTAGAACAGTTTCTACTGAAGCGTACTATGGATTCGTTTCGTCTACTTTAGATTATGGTCTCTTATTGTGGGGTAACACGGTTCAGGTAGAGAGGGCATTTAAAGTACAAAAAAAGGGCATACTCGTACGTGCTATCAGCAACACATGGCTAATGGATAGTTGCAAACCTTTCTTTAAAAGATACAATATACTAAGATTAGCATGTATGTACATCAGGAAGGCTTGTTTGTTTGTCAAGGCTCATGGGGACTATTTTGAACTACGTTCCGATGTGTCTTCCGGGACACTAAGGGCACAGTACAGAAATCTTTTGTACCAACCTCGATGCTGTGCAGATATATATAGACGCACAACATATAATAACCTACCAAACGAAATTAAACTTTTGCGCAATTTAGAATTTAGGACAAAATTGACGAGGTGGCTCCATTAACGTTGTTTTTACTCTGTAAAGGAATATTTGGACATTGCACGAAAATAATTTATTAGAACCTTAAATTGTAATTATTATCTATTGTGGATTTATTGACATTATTGTATTTTTTTTCTTCTATTATTATTAATTCAGTTCAGTTCAGTTCATTTATTGCACTCATGATCATACAGTAGCATAATAAATGAACCCTTAGGGGTATTTGCAATGATTATAAAATTACACATATTGTGTAATTGTGTTATTTGTAACTATTTATAATTGGCTATTAGGCTAATATTTGCATGCCGTTCAAGGCTGAATCATCATATAATATTAACATCTAATGTACATATTCTTGCAAATAAACGATACTTTACTTTACTTTACTTTAAGCCTGCTCTATACAGTGGGCCATTACGACCCATCGTACAGGACGCAACTATGCGTTAGACGGAGAAAGACATCGCCGCGCCATACGCCATCTGACACCACTACCCTCTCTACACGCTGGCCCATCCTAGTGGGCCATTGGGATGGGCCATCATGTAGAGGAGCCATTAGGATTTATATTGACAATACCAAAAAAAGTGCGAAAATTTCGTAGTTTTTCGAGTGCTGCATAGTTAGCACAGGTCTCTCAAAGCTGCAAACTTGGATATACGGTACTGCTAGTGGTCCTAACAACATATTAAAAAAACACAACTAGCCGTTAGCTTGCGATTTTAGCGATTTTTTTGATTTATTTTTTCTTTGCGTGATCAAAATAATATTTAACAATGTAGGTACTTACGCTTAGGCGATTCTGACCTTTTCTGGGCAATCCAGGCGCCTTTTAATACGGTTTGTTTACTTGCTATCGAAGCAGATATCCATACTTCCATTATAAATGTAAATAAATATAAATGCGAAAGTGTGTTTTTCTGTCTGTTACATCTTCACGGTTAAACCGCTGAACCGATAGAGATAAAGGGTAACAGTAGCAGGATAACCCTTCAAAATTTCCCCCCAAAGCTTTGAGCTCGAAACTATTACCAGTTGATGCCCCATCAAGAGAAAATACTTTATACCAATTTTTAAACATCTACTGCCACCTGGAACCTCACGTCATTCATTTAACCCTAAAAAGTTTTTATTTTTTTCCATGATAATGGGAGGCCTTAAAACACGAGTGTTTTAAGGCCTAATTATGTACAGTTGCATACACTACTTTATATACACACATATCATAAGTACTCTAAGATGGGTTCACAATTCTACTTTCGTAACAGCAAAAAACCAACAAAAAAATGACAACAGCAATGGCGGCAATGCGATCCTCCGTCAAGACGAATGGTTTTTTTTTAATCATAGACAAACGAATGAAGTCGCTATACCTACTCATGTAACTCGAGATCAAATGTCGTGCGTAAATATTAAAAAAACATACTGAATCGTTTTGTATCGATAACTGTTCTAATATCTATGGATACTAGAATAGTATACAATATCACTTGAGTTTTGACAGCTGTTCCAAATTTAAACTCATAATGTTACAAAAATCTATACTGTTACAGTTATAACATTAAATTACAGATTTTACCTACTACCACAGACAAGAAAGTTCTCATAGTAAAATTGGTAATAATGCTGGTCATTTCCTACGGTTTCTGAACGCATTTTAGAGCACTAATGATATGTGCGCAGATAAAACTTATAAATTAATCATATTAATTCATCAGGCATGATATTATAATATAGGTAATCTTAGCAATTTTCTAATCCTGGAAAGCAGGTCAATTTGGTTCAGAAGAAAGAAGTACAAATGCACTCTTCCATATCATCAAAGCCCACTGTCCGCGAAAGCAAAGCATGTAAAGTGTAAATACAATAGTGTAATATGTCACTTAAAAAATACACTTAATAGCAAGTAGGTGAATGGGTAATGGAAAGGTGTGAGGGTTCCTATTGTTAGTGCAACGAATCAATGCATAACAATAATGCCTAATAAGTAGCCTGGATGATCTCCTCGCTCCCTCAATTACCATTATTTTCAGAGGCTCTAGTATAAGTTTTACCGAAACAAAACGTTACGACCGCTTTTGCGTTTAGCTGTCACATCCCATACAAATTGGGGGTAAAACGCAAACGCGATCGTAACGTTTTGTTTCGGTAAAACTTATACTAGAGCCTCAGTAATTCAGTTGTAATTTATTGTGTGAAGGATCCTGGCCCCTATTTCACCAACTCGACAATTGTCACCTAATAACGACAATTCTCCGTACATTGCTTGGTCCACAAGTAACCTAGCAACCACCTTAACTTCTAGAACAAGCAATGTATGGTGAATTGTCAGTGTCACGTGACAATTGTCAAGTTGGTGAAATAGGGGCCTGGTTTACAGATATAAATATTCAGGTTAATCACTTTTTTTTTAATTTAATATTACCAGGCAGGCGTACATAACTTTTATCCTATCCTATATCACTATTAAACGAGCAATCATTTCAATAATATTAAACGGCTCTAACGATTTCGATGAAATTTGGAATTTTTGTCCTTTACTTTTGTTACTTTATTTTATTTCAAATCTTAACATAATTTAAATGATTTTTGATTTATTTATATTTATAATACCCACCTAATGGCTACCTTGCACTTTTTGCGATATACCTGCTGAGGGCTGAGAGGAGGTGGCGTCTATGAGACCGGAATGGCGTAATAAAGTCAGGAAAGGTGTAGCTTCTTTTGAAGTAGATCGACTAGAACACCTGGACCAAAAGCGCCATTTACGGAAGACTCGACCCAAACCATCCTATACTTATACTTACAATGGCCAGGGCCAGTTATACTGCACACAATGTGACCGGACATTTAAAACTAAGTTCGGCTTTGCGAGCCATAGACGTGCTCATCAGAGAAAATTGTAAGGGCCGCCGTCGTCGGATACGACAAGGAGGACTATAGTAGTTATAATGCAGACGTCTCCCACAGAAGCTCGCGGTTATTATATCCACGCTAAAAGCCTAATAACCAAAGGTTGGTTCGGCTGTGTAAAATACAAGTATTATAAGTATTTTTTGATGAACACATACTTAATCCTTTTTCAGAGAGAAAGTTTGGTGTAACAATCAATCAATCACCTCTTTTAAATATCCATGAATATCTATGTAATACTATCCTTGATGTAGGTGAGCTTTGATTGATGAAATCTCCATGACTTTGATAAATTGCATAACCTAGGATAAAGCTTGTAAACATCAAGGTCGTCTGTATGGACAGCTACAAAGGCCTAAGGTCTTCTAATGATTGTTATGCTAATTTTATACCAGACGAATGCTAAGTTTTTTCCTTGTTAAACGTGAAGGTGAACATTCCAGTGCTTGACACAGACCCAATTCTTGACATTTAATCCATAACATAATAAAAAAAAATAACAATTGTAGTCCACTAGTTGGCATTAAGGCCAGTGGTTAAATATTGGGAAGTTTACCATATTAAGTTCTCTATCATATGATTTCATTTTTAACCCTTGATGCAAAACTTGTCTGTATGTCTGTATGTCTGTTGTCTGTGGCATCGTAGCTCCTAAACGAATGGACCGATTTAAATGCCGATTAAATTATTTTGTTTTTAAGCTGACGTGATTGAGATGGTTCTTAGTAACGTTTCAATAAAATCGGTTCAGCCGGTTTTGAGCTACTATCGAATTTTGAATTCAAAATGTCGGGCTTTTTCAACACTTCTAAGTTGATAATATATATGCAAAATTTATTCAGTAAATAAGTCGAAAATACAAGCGGTTTATTTCAATGCCACTTAATTCGGCTTAGTCAGGTTTGCCTAATTGTAGGGAAATATCTTAAAAGTTAATAGGTATTTAAGTCGCCTTAGGGAAACTCACTAATTAAAAATACGGTCACGTGACCTGTCTCGAATCGCACGGTCACGTGACATCTTACGGTGACGTGAACTGTGGCGAGATTAACAATTTTTCCCCATCACAAAAACAGTCCTCCGAGTTGGCCTGATGGACTGTATATTGTTGTAATAACAGCGATAATGGGCGGAGTCTTTTCCAACTTCGTATTTTCATGTGAAATCCGGGGTCGCCTTCGCCGACGCCTATTGCTTAAAACGTTTTCATTGAGTTAAGAACAACTTAACCCGAAATTGCGGTGCATTGTTTTTAAATTCTTTTGAATGGAGCGTGAGAACGGCCGTCATATGTGACAAATTATCATATTCAGGCTTTATGTTGAATACGGTTGCATTTTCTTAGGCCGATGGTCATTTCCGGCATTTATTTAGGTAACCCTTCTTAATAGTGTTATTTCTAAGACCTATCTAGGTCAGTAAGTATTTAGGCACTGGTCCCACCGCCGGCTAGTAAGCTAGAAAAAGTTGGGCGAGTAACGGTTCATTGCGTGCTGACCAGGCACAGTGTGATCAATCGACCTTTACAGATCCGCAATGTAATGCTACTCGCCCAACTTTTCTAGCTTACTAGCCGGCGGTGGGACCAGTGCCTTACTGTCTAGGTTGTAGCGGAGCGGGTGCCCAGGTAAGAGGTACAAACCAGGGATGTCGCGGATGCGATTATTATGCTGTCAAACACTATAAAAAGTAAATAAACAACGTCCATTTTATGATATCACGCAATCTTGATGATGATGACACATCATCATCCTCCTAGCGTTATTCCCGGTTGTGCCCTAAAGGAGCCTGCTGGGGACCGCTTTGACACCTAATCCTAAGCTTTGGCATAGGCACTAGTTTTACGAAAGCGACTGCCATCTGACCTCCCCACCCAGAGGGAAAACTAGACCTTATTGGGTTTAGACCAGTTTCCTCACGATTTTTTCCTTTACCGAAAAGCTAACGGTAAATATTCCGTAGGTACATAAAGTTTCGAAAAACTCATTGGTACGAGCCGGGATTCGAACCCACGACCGCCGCTTGACAGCCGCATGCCTGAACCACAAGGCTACCGTAGCTTCTACGCAACCATCAAACACGTTGAGACTAAATTATAATTGTAGCTTAGCGAACAATACGAAAACGCGTCTGGGGACCGATTTTTGACTTTCGAGCGCTCGACTCTTTCACACGAAAACTGACAAAAATTATGAAATCCTATTATGAAATGACGATAGAAAATTTAAAAACGTGCGGTATTGACCACGCATATTCAATTCTATCGGTAGAAAGTAAGTGCCTGTAATTATGACACTACAATACTGCCGTCCTAAGCAAAAAGGACGCATCTGACTACGAGTCTCATAGTCAGATGCGTCCTTTTTGCTTAGGACGGCAGAATAGCATTTACTTTTATTTAATTTTCGAACGCTCGAAAGTCAAAAATCGGCCTGCTCTTGGTCACTGAAACGAAATTAAGCGCCGCGTGAATTGGAACTACATCAGCATCCGCAAAAACTCCGCATTGATTTAAAATGTATGCGGAACTTCCGCGGTTGCGGATGCGGATGCGGATGCGAATGTCTTCAACATCCCTGCTGATACAAATCACGAAACTTCGATTTATTTAATAAATTATTATTTCAATATTAAACTACTCACAGCCGGTATGCTACAGCAAGCACGCGTTCTACCGCAGCGCGTTGAACGATATAAAGATATGGCCACGTTTAGGTTCGTTCGGCATATCTAAACACCCCGGGGGGGCTAGTACGCTAAGTTTTATGTCGGACATAAAGCATTCGTCTCATTCTGGCAAATATGCGAGTGCAAGAAGGACGAATGCTTTACGTCGGACATAAAACCTAGTGTGCTAGGGGGGCTATTTACAGAGACCCTTCTGTACATAGTACTGTTATTTATTCTGTGGTATGGGACACCGCTGCCACCAGCCTTTGGAAAATGTACGGGACGAAGTCCCATTGCAGTCAACCTAACAAAACACAGAATACATGGACCTAATATATACTCTAATACAGAACATAATATATTGGCAATATTTTCTTTACGTTGGTAGTAGACACAAGAGAATCTTAAAACAATGTATGAAGTTCCGCCTCTTAAAACGTAGTGGTTATATTCTCTTTGGCTGCCACCGCCTCCCGAGCCGTTAGACCTGCAACACACTGGAGCGGCCTGGCCACGGCGGACAATAGTAAACTGTCAAATTTACTATTGTCCGCCACCGCAGGCCACCAGTGTGTTGCAGGCCTTACACGCCATTTCGGATTAGAGTAGTTAGTACGTTATGTCTGTATACCTACGTTACTGTGTTCGAGGTTCCGGGTAGAACACATAAATCAATCACTGCAAATTATTGTGTCACATTGGTGCTCTACGTTCAGTAAGCTTCAATGAGCTTACATTGATGGAGCCTTTGATAATGTAGGTCATAGTATACTTGGTACAATAAGTCGTTTGTGTCGAGTACGTAATTACGGACATCCATCATAGAGGGTGCCTCTGTGTGCGTCCCATGACACGGGTAAGGACAGCGTCCGCTCGGAGTGGCCCTTCTAGTCCATAAGCCCACTCCCAATAAAGCTGGAAGTGAAGGATTCTCAAACTTTCTTTTCAATTTAAAATTCTTTTTTTTCCTTACTCAGCACAACTTTCTCGACCTGGGGACCGATTTTTGACTTTCGAGCGCTCGACTCTTTCACTCGAAAACTGACAAATATTATGAAATGCTATTTAGAAATGACGATAGAAAATTTAAAAACGTGCGGTATTGACCACTCGTATTCAATTCTATCGGTAGAAAGTAAGTGCCTGTGATTATGACACTACAATAGCATTTACTTTTATTTAATTTTCGAGCGCTCGAAAGTCAAAAATCGGCCCCCTGCTGCCATGCATTTTATCGTGTTGTCATGAGACGTAGGTGTGTTAGGCGTGGGCTTACGGACTATTCGATTTAATTAAATCGAAACGGCCTCTACGTGTTTACAATGTGTTTGGTACTTTGGCTCCACGCATGCCTCCGGTGGTGGCGCAGGACCGGTCGTTGTGGCACTCTTTGGGGGAGTGGACGTCTTTCGGTTGATATGATGATGATGATAAACGGGAAAGATTCAGAAAGTGATTAATTTACGAAGCTGAAACTTGTTTGAAATATACTCTAGTGATTCTGTGACACAGATCACCTCCAATAGATAAGTAGAGCCTATAAGCGATTTAGTTCGATGCAAAGGTCACCACAGTTGGCGGTAGGTGCGGGTTGCGGGGAGGTCGGTAACGGCTCTGCGATTGGCTGTTTCGAAAATAGCGCGCTTTGTCACATCATGGCGCCAGAAGCGTAGTGATGGGACGCGTTGGTCGTTAACGGTTTTTAGCGGTGCCGCAATCAATTGTTAGTAGAATATTTTACATGGCGTACCTACGCCAAAGGTTACACCTACCTGTTAACATAGTTGAAATTTTTGAACGGCTGTCACTGATATATTATTATCATGTTTTGATCACCACATAACATAAAAAGTATGTTAATCATAATCACATCGAGTAGTCATATAAGATATTATTTCTAGCCATTTTACAACATTTACTGCATTATCGTGTTTATATATGTGCCTTCGTCCCGTTCGTATTTTACATACTTACTAGGAAAGGGCGAATGTGATGTTTATTCGACATTAACGCGAATGTTCTAGCTAGGTATGGTAGTAGGCTATGTATGATATTTTAAGATTGGTATAGTAGTAGTAAGGAAGACAAATAAAAACGATGTCATAAAAAAGTACATATTATTATTCAATGTGATAAAATTATGTGGTTGATGATAATCCTCGTCATCATTCAAGAGGGCGTTAACGTGCTCACTAGCGCCACTGGTAAATAATTGTGATTATTTTAAATTTAACGATAGATATTTAAAAAAGGAGGCCACTACACACTGTATTTTGTAATTAAGCTACGCAACTAACCACTTCCGAGATCCCTCACACATCATCGAAATCCAGCATGAGATCCATCTCGTGACACTAGTCCTAATTTCTCTCGAAGACGATTCGAAAAAACCCAAATGCCATGGCTCCATCACTAACCACCTCCGAGTACATACTACCGATGTATTCATTATTAAATTCTATTTCATTCTACTTTATATGAATGAATACTAATACATAGCAATAGCTAACTTCGACACTACATATTATTCTACAATACTCTAAATTACCCAAAAAATCAAATAAAACTATATAATATCTACTCTTAAATCAACAAAAAACTTCCACCACGGCTATCATGCGACGGCGCGCGAGCTCTCGATTTTTCTCGCACTATCCGTCTCTTTCTTATTAGAACACATAGAACAATAGGTATAGTGCGAGAAAAATCGAGACTATGTCGCGGCCGTCTCATGATAGACGTACTGCAATAATATATTCCGTTAATTAGCTCTGGAAGCTATAAAATAGGGCGAGATAATAATTTACTACGTCTCCTTCTACCTCATAGCTTGTAAGACGGTTGCAGTCCGCCACGCTGCCTTCTTGGTGCAGTTTAAACCTTATAGTACATCGCATACATTATCTATGATTTCTTACAAAATAATTTTGACAAGGCAATGACAAGGATATAATTATTAATAATCTTTCTTTGGTGAATTTTCGTATTAAAATAGTACACGAAAGCACGGATGAGTTAACGTATTGTTTCCTTAAATGAATCTGAATCGGTAAAATTCGAAAGCATCACTAGCCCATCACTAGTGTCACGTGCTTTCGTGAGAAAGGAACAGTATATTGCCATTTCCATTTGATGAAAAGGGACAGTTATCAGTGCGAAAACATATATGCGTGGTGACGGCACGTCGCCCTATAGGCTCTATCTATTGGAGGTTATCTGTGTTCTTTGAGCTGTAGAACTTGCGAGTACTTACTTATTTAAAATGTATGATAAAATCCAAGAACTGAATCGTCAAAAAAAAATATAGAATTTGATTTCCGGTTGAGAAATGCGACCTGTAGAGGAGAACAGCCAGACATCTGGACATCTGACATACGAAATTATTTTGGCTCAAGCTGAAACGGAGAATTCGCTTCGCTCGCTCGTTCAAAAAATAAATATGATTCTTAAACTCATATTGCATAAAAAACATTTCAACAGACCTTCGAAATTACCCCACTTGCTTTCGAAATTACCCACTCCTTAAAAAATGGTATTCTAAATATTTTATATTTTTGGTTTACATTTATTTCCAAAATCAAGCAACGTATTAAAACGCTATTTTCACAAACCGTTGATGAATATATCCAATTTCGCAAAGAATTCATTACTTGGAAGGAATACTTCTTCTACTTCTTCTAGGTTCTGACTTAAGAGCCCAGACCCTAACATACACACTAGCCTAAAAATATGTCGAATATACCCCAAAGCACCTTATCTTTTCCTGACCAGAATCGTTGGGGCTGCCCTGCGTCACCGAGGCTCGAACTGTGGAACTTCTTTGGCTTAAAATTAACACACAAAGTTACTTCTTTCGTTGACTGGACTACGTAAATCGAACAAGCACTAATCGCAGCAAATTATTATATCGCTTTGATTTAACTGCAGCGTGTAAGCTTCAATAAACTTTGAATAGAGTAGCCATTATCACAGTATATGAACAGTAGATAAACTTCGAACAAAGGTACATCGCACGGCTGCACACATGAGCGCGTGTTC
Organism: Epinotia bilunana; assembly: GCA_947049275.1. NCBI lineage: Eukaryota > Metazoa > Arthropoda > Insecta > Lepidoptera > Tortricidae > Epinotia > Epinotia bilunana. The sequence continues at coordinate 23,042,074 of OX346259.1, read as the reverse complement.
GGTACGCACACACACATAGCCTTCGGGAATGATGGAGAATGCTTCAATCGGGGCCGCGCCGTTGCGGTGTTCGCTCGTTCTCACTCGCTACGTCAAAGGAAGCCGCCTCGTAGGTATGAAGACAGCGAGCCGCCAGTGCCACGATATCAAAAGGAGCCGAATAGGCTTGTAACTAAGCACCTACCAACCTAGTGCAGTTTAGCAACTATTATACTTACTAGGAAATATTTTAGGCATAGTATAGTGGTATTAAAATATTCCATGAAGTGGGAAACTAAAAACACATACCCAACTATCTATAATATTATTACTTTGTGTATACAATATTGTCTATTAAACTGTAACAGAAATACTTTGCATACTTAAAAGCAAAATTTGTATTATAGGTATGCCAAGCCACAAACTTGACACAGCCCTGCGCATCGAGCGAAAGTAGGTAACGAACGCTCCTAAACGGCCTCAGATTACCTACTGTATGATTCTTCTATACTGTGCCATTATAATGTAGGTGTGGCACACGTAGCGTGGTTAACAAGTCTCAATAACAGGGGAGCGCCAATTACTAAGTCCTTGCTTTACATAATTATGCTAAAATAGTTAGTTAACGCAGTTCCGGCATGGTGCAGATCCCGAAACCTAAGTGTTCAGATATAGGCATCTATATATCGAATCAGAATCAAAATTAAACCTATAAATAAATTAATATTAGCGGAAAATCGGAAGCATACTCCCATCTTAAAGGCCGGCAACGCACCTACAACTCTTCTGGTGTTGTAAGTGTCCATGGGCGTCGATTATCGCTTACCATCAGGTGATTCGACTGCTCGTTTGCCTCCTATATCATAAAAAAAAAAAAAACTACGCAATTTACATATTGCATGCAAGTTTCATCTGATGACCTGGTAAAGGTCGCGGGAGTCCGCTGGATGTGGTTGGTGCAGGACCGGTCACTTTGACACTCTATGGGGGAGGACGTCTTTCGGCTAATATGATGATGATGCTAGTTTCATTACATTGCGGGTTACCTAGGTATTTATACTGCGTTTTATCCATCAAACCCCGCAATGTAGGTAGTTAAAATTACATGCAGTTCCTTGCATTGTACCTAATTTGCTTTACACAAATCGATCTAGTCACAAAGCAAAGCAAAGCTTGTACTATGGGTGCTAAACGACGATAAACATACTTATATTCATAAATAAGTACTTAAATACATAGAAAACATCCACGACTCGGGAACATATATTCGTCATCCCACAAATAAATGCCCTTACCGGGATTCGAAGCCAGGACCTCTTGCTTCATAGCCAGGGTCACTACCAACTAGGCTAAAGCGGCCGTCATCGTTTATTCGTGAACATGCACAAGCAAATTGCAAAGACAAGAAATAGTGAACCTATGCCGTGTCACGAAATAGGCAACTCGGCATGATGCTGGCTATGCAGCCAGCGCAGACCCCGTATCATGTTCGGCCTTATCACACGATAAGTGACCAGATAAGAGCGTCGTCTCGTTCGTATCGAACGGTGTCAGCCAGTGACGGACACTATCTTGTCACATCGCGCGATAAGCCATGATACGGGGTCAGAACCCCTGCCTCCCGTTGTCTGGTCTTGTTGGGTCCATCCAGTGAGGATACGGACAATGACATTTTGAAGTTTGATGCTTCTAAAAAGGAGAATAACATTATTATTTTATTTTACATCAAAAATAAAAATATACATATTATACAAAGATAACGAATATAAAACTATTTACAATAACAATAATAGAAGAATGTGAAGCTAACTTAAAAATTCAAACTATCTCTAAAAAGGGACCCCGTGGTATCGTACCAAAGATGCTGGCAGCATTACCTCGCTGAATAGCAATATGTACTAATCGAGGAAAGGAATGCGAGGACGCTGCCAGCTCTTTGGTCACCTATAGTGTCGACAAGCCTTTTGCTAAGCTCGTAAAGTTTTCGAGCACTTGGACCCCAAGGGCCAAGGGTCTCGACTCCGAATGCCATAAAATGGTATTGAGAGCTGAGAGAGAGAGAGTCTTTTTTGTTTCAGCCGCCTCTGCTGCGCCGCCGGCCCTGGAAATAGTTCGTGGAAGATGGGACGGTGCCAGCGTGTCAACACATGTAGTGTCCCACACTGTCACTCGCCCCAACTCAAAAGGAGGAGTTTCTAATTCGTCGAAATCTTTTATTTGTATGTATGTTCCCCGATTAGGTTCTCGACACACCTGGACCGATTTAGATAATTAACCCCCGACGCAAACAGGTTGGGTGTTAGGGTGTTATAAGTTTAACGTTTCTGTGTATCTGTGTATCTGTCTGTGGTATCGTAGCTCCCAAACGGATAGACCGATTTTAATGCGGATTTTTTTATTCGAAAGCGGAGGTGATCCCGAGTAATCTTAGCCATGTTTCATGAAAATCTGTTTTGCCGTTTTTGAGATATTGGACTTTGAAATGAAAATGTCGGGGGTTTTTCAACTTTTCGAAGTGGTAGTTATTTTATTTTTTGTTTCAAAGTGTATCCTTTATGGCGGTCCCATCATCAGGTCAGGATCTGATGAATGGGACCCTGGAGAAACCGAAGGAACTCTTGTAAATTTTATAGATGCACGTTATATTATATATATAAGCACATATTGTGCATATATATATATATATTTATAACGTTTTGGATTTTTTCTGTTTTAATCAACGCATTTGTTCTCGGAAACTAGTTAATGTGATACTTTGTGATGTTCATGTATCATGTATGTGGCTTGACTGACTAGATTAAAGTCGGTTAAAACGTTGTTTTTAAAGTAAATTATTGTTTCAATACATGTGATTATTATATTATTGTTATTGAAAACACTAAATGACAACTAGCTTAGGAAAACTCGAGTCTAAGTCAGAGGCTAAGTAGGTACCTTAATACACACATTCATTTAATATTGCCTTCCTGTTCGCCCAGGGTTTTAAAAAAGGAGATGATTCAATCTTAATTTAATTAGAAAATATATACAGAATGTGATGTCAAAATGTGTCGATAAGGGCACCGACTGGATTTCATTAATTAGCTACATGCGAAAATGGATGCAGGTGGCGCAGGACCGGTCACTGGCACTCGGAGGGGGAGGCCTGTGTCCAGCAAAAATAATGGATAACTAGGTACAGTCGAGTTCTCCAATATCTACACAGAAAACCTTTCAAAAATATCTATTCAGAGACTTTATTGTTACTGACATAAGACACATGTGTAGATATTTTTGAAAGGTTGTCTGTATAGATATTGGAGAACTCGAATGTACTATCGACAACACAGCTAACTGACCTGACACTGACACTTTATGTGCATTGTAATAAGATTCTATATAAATACAGCTCAGTTAACCGTGTTGGCGTTTGTACAAATGCAAATAAATATACTATTAACTACTGACTACTGCCACACTTAAAACTAAACTTAAAAGGAGAGGTAAAGAACAGACGATCTTATCGCTAAAACGCGATTTCTTCCAGACAACCCTTGGTAGAGTAGAATAATGACAGGTACTTAAGTATTAGTTTTAGTAAACAATTTCAATGTTAACTATGTTTAATTATTCCAATACTCACCAAGACTAACTATCTAGTCAATATCTCAATGTCCATTAACTTCGACAAAACAGCATAACGTAACATTAAGGTATGGCGAGACTAGCCAGCGAAACCCTGTTTGCTTTCGCAACTTGTCTGGTAATAGAATCTTTATCTGTTTAAGACAAAGCGACCACTGTTTTCCATCAGCGGTTGCAAAATAATGTCGCCATATCCTCCTAAACTCCTAACACACCATACAATAAAAAAAGGACCTACTTAATTGGGGCAACAATTTCAATTAAGAGAGGAAGGGGCCTTTCTAAGTTAAATTGCATAGAAATACTTTCTAAAATTGAAGTTTGCACAGGTGATGCGTATAACAAAACAACGTCTACTGGCATGAAGTAGAAAATAAAGCATGAAAAAATACAAAAGTAGGTGTAGGTCGTATTTTTTAACCGACTTCGACTTATTATCGCCTCAAAGTATCCAGATCCTTTATTTTGAGGTTCTGCCAGCAGCATAAGGTGCTACGCGAGCGCAGGGTTCAAAATGATCTAAACAAGCTCCTATTGCTTAGTAATGTAATGTGTTTAGATCATTATGACCTCTTTGTAAGCGTAGCTACTCCTCATGGTGACTGTATTTAAATATTTCCGACTGTAGAGACAGCAAGAGGCAATAAGTACACAAAGGTCTATAAGTACTGGGTTTTTTCTAACGACGGCAGAACAGTGTCGCGTGCTGCGGTCCGCACTGACCCGTGTCCATGCATTCGAGTCACGGCCGGCCTGCTGTGTTAATCACAGCCCGTCTCAACTTATCTCACCACCCACCAATGTTTTCTGAAACTGAGATCTTTATCAACGACGAGTGAACCTAGATCAGGCTTACATTGGTTCGCTTAAGGCGAATTGTCTGTATGCGTTGTAAACAGCAAGGTAGGGTACTGTAGCTGTGACTAAGACGCACCTAGCCAATAACCATGAAGACGCCATTATGAGACAGAAAACATAACTTTTCATTTGTTTCAACAGTGGTCTCGCAATATTGAGGAAACTCAAGTTTAATTAACGCGTTTAATGTGTTGGTGCGTTCTCATGGTTGCCCTTGGCAGAATATCTGTCCACCATTATAATTTTTTGAATTACATACATTAAATGAAACCAAGCATGCTGTTTCCCCACTCCTTTACCCAATTTTATTTAAATATAATGTGTGACGCCTTTGCATATGAACGGTTGGTTAGCCATCAAACGAGCGTGTCATAACGTTTTCTTCCGTTTACCGTTGTCGATCAGTAATTAAACATTGCATTATTTATGTCCTTATTAACCCTGACTGGTTAATAAGGACATAAATATCTACCTATACACTCCTTAATGACATTGACAATAAAGTCCTGTACAGATATTTATGTCCTTATTTATGTACGTATATACCCCTGATTGTACGTAGTCTCCTACACATCATTATGATCAAAAACAAAAAAGTCCCTCATGTTCCTGAAAGGTCTGTAATAATTATAATTAAAAACCAACCATCAGTCCTCTATAGGACTTCCGCGAATTATATACATATTATGCTGCGAATTCCCATCCGCGGTAGATGACTGATTTGTAATTTCTAATACTACCTAGTCTAGCCATAAGTTCTGTTACTGGCAGTTAACAATGATTTTAAGAAAAATAATAATTCGAATTTCGAATGTTGTGTTTTGACGTAAGTACTTGGATGTTTTTGCCACCATTTATATACAATATAATATTAAAATAAGTAAATTAATAATGGAGTGGGGTGTCAAAGAAAATAGAATTGCTGTGATTGCTCTGCATAAGGTAGGAATGGAGCCGTCCCACATTTTTGAGACACTAAAAAAGTTAGAGATCAGTCGAATGTTTGTGTATCGTACCATTCAAAGATACACCAAAACGTCCTCTGTCGATGACAGTAAAAGATCTGGCCGACCACGTACTGTTAGAACAAAACAAGCCGTTAATGCTGTAAGGGCCAGAATTCGCCGAAATCCCATAAGAAAACAGAAGATCCTTTCTAAGGAAATGAAAATACCACCTAGGACACTTTCGCGTATAATCAAAGATGACTTGAGTCTTGCAGCTTACCGACGATATACAGGACATATGTTAAATCAGTCACTAAAGGACAAGAGAGTTGAAAGATCAAAAAGCCTTTTATCTCGATACGCACATGGGAAATATAAAAATATTCTTTTCACGGATGAAAAAAATTTTACTATCGAGCAGCACTACAACAAACAAAATGATAAAGTGTACGCACACAACTCTCGAGAAGCTAAAGAGATAGTTGGAAGGATTCAGCGAGGTCATCATCCCGCTTACGTCATGGTTTGGTGGGGTGTGTCGTATCAAGGCGTCTCTGAGATCCATTTTTGCGAAAAAGGAGTGAAAATTTCAGCTAAAGTGTATCAGGACACGATTTTAGAAACAGTAGTTAAACCACTAAACGACACAATGTTCAAAAATGTACACTGGACCTTTCAGCAGGACTCAGCCCCGGGTCATAAAGCTCGCACCACCCAGATTTGGCTGCAAAGGAATGTTCCGGACTTCATCAAGGCAGATGATTGGCCCTCTTCCAGTCCCGACTTAAATCCCCTGGACTATAAATTGTGGTCAGTGTTAGAGGACATGGTCTGCTCTAAACGCCATGCCAATATCGATTCTCTAAAAAAATCTTTGAAGGTAGCAGTGGCAAATTTCCCAATGGATACAGTGCGTGAATCTATAGACGTGTGGCCGGATCTTTTGAGGGCGTGTATTAAAGCTAAAGGCGGGCATTTTGAATAAAAAATATATTGTTTAGAAACCTTATTAACTTACCTATAAATAAACATTTACTTATGGTAAATTAATTACATCCTTTTAAAAATATGTTTCATTTCATTTGTAACAGAACTTATGGCTAGACTAGGTAATACATCTAAACTATAATTCAGCTCAACCCTTTACCATTTATTTTTTAAGTAACTGCAATGTTGGTTGGTGTAATACTATCTTTCAGTCTTTGGGCAGTTTGTTTATTAAATCTGGTAGAACATATTATGTTGATCTTCTACGGCCATAAAACTTTTGGAATTGGGGTTTCTTTAGTATTCGATTTGTTACTTATCTTGTAATATTTGGGTGTTCATTTGTAGGATTTTGCTTCTAAAATACTTCTTTTTAAATATCTGGTGCGTCAGTTTGCGAACACTATGTGAAATAAAAAGCTAGCTAAGTAGTTCAGAGAACCATTCAGGCACGTAGTATGTTCCGTAGGTTTGTTATGCGATATTAAAATTCAAGCCGCACACTCACTCCTCTCCGAGCATAAAACTAGCATCATGCCCAAATAAGCTGCCTTAGTGCGCAGGCGCAGGGTCACACTACAGTACAGTAACTATCTATTGTTTATCAAGTATAATGTGCGCGTGTTATTAACACCGTTTATTATTAAGAATTGCTTTGCTTTGGACCTCATGCTGGAGAAGAGCGAGTACATTACAGGTATATATTCGTATATACCTACTTACGTACTTAATTAAAATTGGTTTGCTATGGACTACGTACTTCAAAAAAATTCACGATGCCATGCCATTAGAATCAGTTTTCTGAGTGGATCAATTGTTTGGGACTAACTACACAAACAGGATCAAAGGCGGCCGAAACGGTTCAAACAAATTTACATAGTATTATGAGTGCTGCAAAGCATTATCTTCGTACTAATCGTTGGATTGGATGGCAAATGACGTAAATTGCTGTTTTGGTCGTGAAACTGCGTTTAGGTATTTAGATGTTTTAATTTTTTTTATAATGTGTTGGAACTTGGAATTCTGTTGGTATATTTAAATTCGCTTGTGGCCGATAAAAAAAATATTATTGAAACTTTCAAGTCTCATATCATTTTATGATTATAATGATAAGCAAACTATTAACAATAAAGTACTTTACGTCACTGGGCGGTAAGTGAGATTTACCGCCCACGGGCGCAATGGCAAATCTCACTTCATACCCAGGAGAAGACGTAAAATTGTGTACGCACCAGGGGCGGTAATTCGTAAAGCCCCAGATCGCAGGTGTTTGTGGCCCGAACCGAAGGTGAAGGCCATAAACATACGATCTGGGCCATTCACGAATTCACCGCCCTAGGTACGTAATGTACTATAATGCATTGTCTATGTGTTGTACTTTACTTTACTGTAATAGTTTGCAGGTTTACCATCAATCTAGCTCATGTAACGTAGTGTTTACATGAGGAAAGTACACAATTACGCACTGGGTGTGACTGACTTGGGTTGCCTGGCGGATTAGAAGGAAATACTATCAGGTAGCAGTAATTACTTATTTGCGTTTTGGTGGAAATCGCTTCTGAACTTGTACATCGTAGGACTACCAATTTGGTGGTTCATTTAGTTTTTATCATTCACGATGATTGATGGGCTGGTCGAACGCATAACGTTTCGTACGTATTAGGTAGATCTAATATCCTTTTCTGGTAAATGACAGTAAAGTGGTGCTAACGCTCGTTCGGAAAGTTACGCAATTAGCCCTCAATCACACTCCAATATATATTTATCAGACCATTATTTCTTATGGTCTGTTTTTAATTTAGACATCGATTACATTAGTTGGATTTTCTGCTTTAAGTTTTGAATGTGTTTTGGCTGTTTATTCTTATTCTTTGAATAGGTAATTATTAGATAGATATGTGCGAGTCCATACCACCACTTATCGCAGAACACTTGTGCTCCATACTGCTTCTTGCACTTGCAGATAATGGATGCACTCGCATCTACACTCGCGGGCAAAGAATACGGGTCACCCTAAATTAAATAACTGCAATAGGTTTTTTAAAATATTTAATTATTGAAAATAATATGCTATTCTTTACAATACCCAACTGTATTAACAATTTCCTGGATCCTATCATAAAAATATCGATATCCAAAAATCACGAGTTTTGCGATATCTCGCTCCGTTAACGTTGTTTTTTTTCATGGGTTTTTATACGAGTCCGATTTAAACCTGGTAAAGTTATATTTTTTACTGTTATTAGCAGTTTATATGTAAAATTAAAGAAATATGATGACAGGATTAACTGTACAACCTCTTACGCACTATTTTAGGAAATACCGTCATATTTTACCGACCCGTATTCTTTGCCCGCGAGTGTATTTAGGTATGTATATCGTCGTCTAGTACCAAGGTACAAGCTTTGTTTAGTTTTGGTGCCCCAAGTGTCCCCAAATATTATCATTATTAATCATAATCACTAAACAAAGTGTAAACAGGCTTGTAGACAGTAGGGTGGGTTAGACTGATTATGAATAAAAACAAACCGATATAATAATAATAATGCGACACATTGTATTAATAATGTATTTCCTTATCACATGAACTAAATGGCAGCGCAAATTTCACTTTCTAAAATCGATAATTTTTACAAAAATATCAAATTTATATGAGTAATCTTATGTTGTAAATATTACATACAAATTGCGCGTATCTACTTATGACGATCATGATACTAAAGTATTTCATGTACATATAATAAATAAATAAACCTATAAACTTATTCGCAATAAATATGAATGAAATTCATCAACAATTTTGAAAGCGTCCAAGAACTGATTGTATATCAGACGATCTCAAAATCATGTCGCATTTTTCATTGCGTCATTCGTTCGATTTGTTTCCTCATGACTTAAATACTCGTAATTATTGCATGGAAACACGTCAATTCGATGATTCATCGAGTATTTTCGGATGAGCCGCTATCCGAGGAAGGCTTTTCTTCAACGGCTTAATCTGCCTCTTTAGAAGGTGTTCGAGCTCACCGACGGATTTGATTTCCTTGAATTCTACAGCACTCCTCGCCCCTCCGACTCTACCGAAGTATCGGTAAAGGTTTTGGTTGGCCTGGCACTGCCCGCAGTTGTACGGGACGGGCACAGCATTTGGGAAGTTCTGTTGGGCCGAGCTCATGTCGGTGCTGTTGCCTGGACAGTACGGTACAAAGACTACGGGGACGAAGCCGATGATTCCGTAGGGAGCGTAGTAACCGCCTTGGTTAGGCGGTTGAGGTTGGGGCTGACTAGGCTGAGAAATGGCGGTTGAGTCATTCTTGCCAGGGTTCACTAGATAGCACGGGCATTGACTAGGGCTCGGGACGATGGGCAGCGGGTATGGTATGACGTAGATCGGGAAGGGCGGCATTTGCGCGCTTGGTGGAGGCTGAGAAGGAGGCTGTACACCGGTGCCAGTAGGTTGACCGTCTGAATCTGAAATAAAAGCGGTTTTTTTAATATATAATTATATCAACATTTTATAAATATAAATAGAGAAGTTTAAGAAAAACGTTGACTTTTCTGTTAATTTCAACGACGCAAATGGTCGAAACAAATGCAAACATTTGCCAGGAAAACTTTTTTCTCCAATATGCTCGGAAATGTGCGCCTTACTGTAGCAAAAATAGTACGTGAAGTTCCTCGTTACTGCCAAGCGCAAATTTAAAAAGTTAAAAGTCATTACTGTAAGCTGTACAGTTTTAGCGGCCAGGAAAAAGTATGAAATTCCATTACTGTATACTTTTTTACCTTTTAACCATATGTTTTGACTAAGACAAATTACTACAAACAGCCAATGCTCATACGTTTGAACGACTAACAATTTGTCACAACAACTTGCTTTTGTTAGACTGGTTAATAATGTATGGCTGTCTCTTTGCAAGTTGGTGTGACAAATTGCGCCCGTTTGTAGTGGGCATAAAGTGTTCCCGCGTTTTCTTTTTTTTAATTGTCATTCACGTTTTTAAAAATGTCTCAAATAGTTTTAAATTACGAAATAAAAATATTAACGTAATAAAATTCATAACGAATAAAATTACAATCCCGTTTACTCTTTAATAATTAAAAAAACACAAAACCATTAAAATAGTGCTCGATTTTGATGTTTTATTTATTTTTAATTAATGCAATTGAAGCTGGCACCATGAGTCATGCCGTGTACCTACTTTAAAAATAAAAAATGCGACCTTGATAGGTTATTGACATACACGCCGTTTGAAAAGATTATTGTTGATTGAAAATATTATTTGATTTCCTCGCATTTTTGGAGAAAAGCACTATATCTGCCTCGGCGGGAATGGCAATTCGTGGATTCGTATCTATTATCGGATTCAGCTTCGCTTCATTCGACAAAATCAACTCATCCACGAATTGCTATTTCCCGGCCTTTGCAGTAATGTACTATTCCTTGTATTAAAAACTCATAGTAAGGCATGTTATAACTGTTATAGTTAAGTACTAGATAGTTTGGAACCGAAAAATTAGGCAATGAGACAATATTAACGAGGTTAAAAATGTATCATACCTGGGTATCCAGGTTGACCGGGCTGCCCGGGTTGTCCTGGATATCCTGGTTGACCAGGGCCTCCAGGCTGTCCAGGGGTTCCTGGCTGGCCGGGCTGTCCTGGTTGACCAGGGTATCCTGGCTGGCCTGGCTGTCCAGACTGTTCAGGTTGACCAGGTTGTCCGGGGCCTCCGGGCTGTCCAGGTTGTCCTGGAGTTCCTGGTTGTCCAGGCTGTCCGCCTTGTCCTGGATATCCTGGTTGACCAGGTTGTCCGGGGCCTCCTGGCTGTCCGGGTTGTCCTTGGTGTCCTGGAGTTCCTGGTTGTCCGGGCTGTCCGCCTTGTCCTGGATATCCTGGTTGACCAGGCTGTCCGGGGCCTCCTGGCTGTCCAGGTTGTCCTGGCGTTCCTGGTTGTCCAGGCTGTCCGTTTTGTCCTGGATATCCTGGTTGACCAGGTTGTCCGGGGCCTCCTGGCTGTCCGGGTTGTCCTTGGTGTCCTGGAGTTCCTGGTTGTCCGGGCTGTCCGCCTTGTCCTGGATATCCTGGTTGACCAGGCTGTCCGGGGCCTCCTGGCTGTCCTGGTTGTCCTGGCGTTCCTGGTTGTCCAGGCTGTCCGTTTTGTCCTGGATATCCTGGTTGACCAGGTTGTCCGGGGCCTCCTGACTGTCCGGGTTGTCCTGGGTGTCCTGGACTTCCTGGCTGTCCGGGCTGTCCGCCTTGCCCAGGATATCCTGGTTGACCAGGTTGTCCGGGGCCTCCTGGCTGTCCGGGGTGTCCTGGGTGTCCTGGAGTTCCTGGTTGTCCAGACTGTCCGCCTTGTCCTGGGTATCCTGGTTGACCAGATTGTCCAGGGCCTCCTGGCTGTCCGGGGTGTCCTGGGTGTCCTGGAGTTCCAGGTTGTCCAGGCTGTCCACTTTGTCCTGGGTATCCTGGTTGTCCAGGTTGTCCGGGTCCTCCTGGCTGTCCAGATTGTCCTGGGTGTCCTGGAGTGCCTGGTTGTCCAGGCTGTCCACCTTGTCCTGGGTATCCTGGTTGACCAGATTGTCCGGGGCCTCCTGTCTGTCCGGGGTGTCCTGGGTGTCCTGGATATCCTGGTTGACCAGGTTGTCCGGGGCCTCCTGGCTGTCCAGGTTGTCCTGGGTGTCCTGGAGTTCCTGGTTGTCCAGGCTGTCCACCTTGTCCTGGGTACCCTGGTTGACCAGATTGTCCAGGGCCTCCTAGCTGTCCGGGTTGTCCTGGGTGTCCTGGAGTTCCTGGTTGTCCAGGCTGTCCTCCTTGTCCTGGATATCCAGGATGGCCCGGTTGTTCAGGCTGGCCTCCTTGTCCAGGATATCCGGGTTGACCGGGTTGTCCAGGCTGTCCTGGTTTAATGGGCTGTCCTGGGTATCCTGGAATGAAGCCTCATGTGAATAATTATTCCATTATTAGTAACTATTTTTTTATATAGGATTATGTACAATTTGGAATAATAATAACTTCGATAAGAGAATATCCATCGTGTTAGGTAATTAGTACTTATGATTCGATAAGAAAGAAATGTTATATGCGAAGCCTGATTCGACAGTATCGTTGTTTACTGCAAAAGTGCGGTTACGAATAAAAATAAAACTTTCGGACGGTACGTTTTTTATCACACTTAAAAAACGTTACCGTAAAATCAGGCTTCGTATAATGGATTTCTTCCTTATCGAATCATAAGTACTAATTAACTAACACAATGGATATTCTCTCTTCGAACTTGTGCTATTTGGGTGTAATAAAATGGGGTGTGAATCGATCAAGGGCATGTTCGGTAGCGTATTGCGATTCCAAAAAGGTATTTGTTTATTTTATTTATTTTTGTTTACATCGAAATGTTTGTTTTTGTTGACATTACAGTCTTTGTTTTTGTTGACATTGCTTGTGTATGACCTCAACAGAAACAAACATCCGATCGCAGCCGATCAAAATGAAATAAACCTCTCACCTTTCACCCTCGCGGGGAACGTTAACACATACAAGCTATGTCAACAAAAACAGACTGTAATGTAAACAAAAACAAAACTATCAATGCAAACAAAAAGAAAAAAAAAACAAATGCATATTTGGAATTGCAATGTGCAACTGAATATACCCTCGGCTCGGATCACACCCCATTTTTGATACAGCCTGTAAGCAGAGAAAAAATTACTATCATTTTTTTGTGCAATTATTCAGAGCGGAGGAAATGCAAACAGAAGATTATAGGATAATATATTGTGATTATATATTATATTATTATTTGAGGATATTTAGTAGCGTATTTAGCTCTTTTTCAAGAAATAACTGTTATAATTCTAGAATGTGACTCAATATTTGTTTTGATTTTTTGTAGTTATTTATTTAATACACGATTGTGGTTTTACGAAACGAGGCGAATGCGAGTTTCATGATAAGATCAGACGAGTGTTTTAATGCCTAATTATGTACAGTCGCATACATACCTACATACATACTACATAACTTTATCTACGCAAATATCATTAGTGCTCTAATATGCGTTCAGAAATCGTAGGAAATGACCAGCATTATTACAACCGATTTTACTATGAGAACTTTCTTGTCTGTGGTAGTAGGTAAAATCTGTACTTTAATGTTATAACAGTATAGATTTTTGTAACGTCATTGAGTTTAACTTTGGAACACATGTCAAAACTCAAGTGAGTCTCTATTTTAGTATCCATAGGCATTAAAACAGTTATCGATACGAAACGTCAATTCAGTATGTTTTATTAATATTTACGCACGACATTTGATCTCGAGTGACATTCGTTTGTCTATGACAAAAAAACGAATTGCCGTCATAGCTGTTGTCATTTTTTTGTTCTTATTTTGCTGTTACGTAAGTAGAATTGTGAACCCATCTTAGAGTACTTATGATATATCCTACTAATATTATAAATGCGAAAGTTTAGATGTTTGGATGTTTGTTACTCAATCACGCTTAAACAGCTGAACCGATTTGAATGAAATTTTGCATGAAGATAGTTTATAGCCTGGATTAAAATATAGGATACTTTTTTTTATCCCGGGTCCACGCAGACAAAGTCGCGGGCGGAAGCTAGTGTGTAGATAAAGTAGTGTATGCAACTGTACATAATTAGGCCTCTAAACACTCGTGTGCTATTATGAAACTCCCTGACGCTCGTTTCATAAAACCACACTCATATTTTAAGGCCTCTCATTATGGATCAATTGCATAAACTACTATTATCTACATGCATATCATAAGTTTTCTACCATATGTACTGATATGGCTTGCATTTTCAAATTGCGGCGTCCCCAAGTTCAGGCGGTGTCTCGCACATTTCAAATGTCGCGGCCGTCGCCGTCATTACTCATTTTTACAGTAGATATTTCACGGCAAAAAAGGTTACTTTATTTTCTGTTCTTCGAAATTCAAAACATACGTCTGACATTTCAATTTATATGCTTAATTCATAAATTATCTAGACTAGAGCCGATTTCGATTCTCAATTAATTGTAATTGTAAAGAATTCCACATTGAATGAAATTGAAAATCGACTGATTCGATAATTTATTACAACCAAATAATGATTAATTTTTTAAGGAGTTCGAAATTTGAATGTGGCTAAATTATCGATATCAATACTTTAATGTAAGATGCGTCCACAGATACGGGTTTCTTATCATAGAGGTCTATGATATGGATGTAGATAAAATATTTTAGTAGTCTGATAGGTAAAAAGTTTTAAAATAATAAATACCTGGTTGTCCAGGCTGTCCAACTTGTCCTGGGTATCCTGGATGTCCAGGTTGTCCTGGAGTTCCTGCCTGACCAGGGTTTCCAGGCTGACCGGGTTGACCTGGGTATCCGGGTTGTCCGGGGCCTCCTGGCTGTCCGGGCTGCCCTGGATGTCCAGGCTGCCCTGGATGTCCAGGCTGGCCTGGCTGGCCTGGGCCTCCTGACTGTCCGGGTTGTCCTGGTTGATCAGGGTGTCCGGGTTGACCTGGGTATCCTGGCTGGCCAGGTTGACCGGGCTGTCCTGGTTGCCCTGGGACTCCTGGCTGTCCGGGTTCTCCTGGATGTCCAGGTTGACCTGGTTGTCCAGGGTATCCTGGTTGGCCGGGGGTTCCCGGCTGCCCTGGTTTCCCAGGCTGTCCAGGTTGTCCTGGGTATCCTGGCTGGTCGGGTTTATCGGGGTATCCTGATTGTCCGGGCTGTCCTTGTTGACCTGAGCCTTCTGGTTGTCCAGGTTGTCCTGGGTATCCTGGCTGTCCGGGAACTCCAGGTTGGCCAGGTTGTCCTGAATTTAAATATGAATAATGAATGCGAGTGGACTTAACAGTGGTTTTATCATAACACAGAACAGGTGTTTTTTTTATTACAAAACACGAACCAGTTTTTTGTGTATTTGTTAGTTTTTAATGTAATGTGTTTGTGTTTTAGTGTGGGCTTATATGTTTGTCTCCAGAAATTTTAAAACTCAATTGAACCTGGCGTCAAGAATATTAACAACCAAGCTATAATATAGGCCATGAGATGTCAAAGATGTATTAGTCTTCTGATACTTCTCAATTAAGTAAGGTTAATTTACCTCTGTCCCTTTCGGGGATTCGCTAGGTCTGCTGGTCTATGACATTGTCTATCTACGGTTATGGTCAATTTGGTTACGATTGTCCCCCGATAATTATTTATTTATTTAAACCTGCGTCTATTTTTTTGCGTTTACATTAATTATTATGGTAATTTTGTGACTATGATAGTGAGTTTTTTTTTTCATTTAGTACCTGGTTTTCCTGGCTGACCTGGCTGTCCTGGTTGTCCTGGGTGTCCAGTTTGTCCGGGATGAGTAGGTTGTCCGGGCTGTGTTGGGTATCCTGGATAACACGTTTTTTTGTTAAAAAGGAAACAATCAAATTACCATTGTAATAAACGATACCTATGTACATGATACGATATACATGTCATGTTACACAACATAAAACAATGAATACCTGGTTGTCCAGGTTGGCCTGGTTTCCCGGGTTGTCCTGGTTGACCTGGGCCTCCTGGTTGACCGGGTTGTCCTGAAATAGGTAATGGTTATATTTAGCAGTAACAAACGTTCTAGGGTATTAATACAAAGTAAAAAAAGCGTGTCTAGTAAAATATAATAATTTACATATTATAATCGTAAAATGTGCCGAAAATTTAACAAACACGGTAACAGATGAAAAACTTGACTGGAGTTATGTGGTAAATTGTTTGTTTATATTTGGAACATTCTATTGACCTAGAATATAAGACATGCTTTATATTTACTGAAGAAGTATTTTTGTCACAAACTACGTACAGTATATCCATCTTAGTATAAGTATTGTATAAATAACCAATTTACTATGTATTAGATAGGGATGAAAGGTAATTCATATGGATTATATTACATTGTCGTCTAAATTAGTTATATTCACAACTAACACAAAACGTTATAATAAAGGATATGCTGTGTTAGTAATTTTCCATATGTATGAAAATTGGGTACCTTGTACAAGACAAGAATGAATGATTTTCTAAATCCTAATCAACATAAATTTTTAGGGGACTATCTTATTAAATCAATCCAGTTTCTCAATAAAACTTAAGTTATGGGTATGGTTAAGATTACTTCAAGTGGCCGACTATTAAGAAAACTCTCATTGGAAGTAGAATCTTCTACAGTGGACGATAGAGGTGCTTTTTGAATGAACTACTTTAATGCAATCGGCCAACTCAAATAGTCTCAAGTATACTACATAGACAACGACAAATATATCAGTAAGTAAATTATACTTAAATACATAAAACATTTAAAATACAATAACAAAAATAAAATATTTACGCTCATTACACAAATATAATGTTAGCAGCAGAAGTTGCTGCTCGTTTCAAGAGGTCAAAAATGTGTACTTTGGTCTTAATTACCCGGCAATAAGATCTTGTTTAGATCATTCTGAGCACTTTAACTTCTGCTGTTTACAGTACAAGGATTAGAAATCCGGGATAGGTAGGATAATTGCTAACTTATCTAACGCTCGTCCGAACATCGATTGTCCAAACACGATAATCTATTGGGATTTGGGATAACAATTCAAGGAAAATAACATGCAATATAACATGCTACAGATATTATGCCGATGATATACCTGGTTGTCCTGGGTAACCGGGCTGTCCGGGTTGTCCTGGATATCCTGGCTGTCCGGGTTGTCCTGGGTAACCAGGCTGCCCAGCTTGACTAGGGCCTCCTGGCTGTCCAGGTTGGCCTGGTGTTCCTGGTTGTCCGGGCTGGCCTGGTGTTCCTGGCTGTCCGGGTTGTCCTGGGTAACCAGGCTGTCCAGGTTGACTAGGGCCTCCTGGCAGTCCGGGTTGGCCTGGGTATCCGGGTTGTCCCGGTGTTCCTGGCTGTCCAGGTTGTCCTGGGTATCCGGGTTGACCAGGTTGTCCAGGTGTTCCTGGCTGCCCTGGTTGGCCTGGGTATCCTGGCTGCCCTGGTTGTCCAGGTGTTCCTGGCTGCCCTGGATGGCCTGGGTATCCTGGCTGCCCTGGTTGTCCAGGTGTTCCTGGCTGCCCTGGTTGGCCTGGGTATCCTGGCTGTCCTGATTGGCTTGGGTATCCCGGTTGCCCTGGCTGGTCTGGGTATCCTGGTTGGCCTGGTTGGCCTGGGTATCCGGGCTGTCCGGGTTGGCCTGGTGTTCCTGGTTGTCCGGGTTGTCCCGGTGTTCCTGGCTGCCCTGATTGGCCTGGGTATCCTGGCTGTCCGGGTTGGTTTGGGTATCCGGGTTGCCCTGGCTGGCCTGGGTATCCGGGATGACCGGGTTGTCCAGGTGTTCCTGGCTGTCCAGGTTGGCCTGGGTATCCTGGCTGCCCGGGTTGGCTTGGGTATCCAGGTTGCCCTGGCTGCCCTGGGTATCCCGGTTGTCCAGGTTGTCCTGGGTTACCAGGCTGTCCAGGTTGACTAGGGCCTCCTGGCTGCCCGGGTTGACCTGGGTATCCGGGCTGTCCGGGTTGGCCTGGGTGTCCGGGTTTACCGGGTTTTCCCGGTGCTCCTGGCTTTCCTGGTTGGCCTGGGTATCCTGGCTGTCCGGGTTGGCTTGGGTATCCCGGTTGACCAGGTTGGCCTGATGTTCCTGGCTGTCCAGGTTGTCCTGGGTACCCGGGTTGACCGGGTTGTCCCGGTGTACCTGGCTGTCCTGGTTGGCCTGGGTATCCTGGCTGTCCGGGTTGGCTTGGGTATCCGGGTTGCCCTGGCTTGTCTGGATATCCAGGTTGGCCAGGGTGTCCTGGGTATCCAGGCTGGCCTGGTTGACCTGGTTGGCCTGATGTTCCTGGCTGTCCAGGCTGTCCTGGGTATCCGGGTTGCCCCGGTGTTCCTGGCTGTCCGGGTTGGCTCGGGTATCCGGGTTGGCCTGGCTGGCCAGGGTATCCGGGTTGGCCTGGCTGGCCGGGGTATCCGGGTTGACCTGTCTGGCCTGGGTATCCCGGTTGGCCAGGTTGTCCTGGGTATCCGGGTTGACCTGGTTGTCCCGGTGTTCCTGGCTGTCCTGGTTGGCCTGGGTATCCTGGCTGCCCTGGTTGGCCTGGGTATCCTGGCTGTCCGGGTTGGCCTGGCTGGTCTGGGTATCCCGGTTGGCCAGGTTGTTCTGGGTATCCTGGTTGGCCTGGTTGACCAGGTTGGCCTGATGTTCCTGGCTGTCCAGGCTGTCCTGGGTATCCGGGTTGACCGGGTTGTCCCGGTGTTCCTGGCTGTCCTGTTTGGCCTGGGTATCCTGGCTGCCCTGGTTGGCCTGGGTATCCTGGCTGTCCGGGTTGGCTTGGGTATCCGGGTTGGCCTGGGTGTCCAGGCTGTCCTGGGTATCCGGGTTGACCGGGTTGTCCCGGTGTTCCTGGCTGTCCTGGTTGGCCTGGGTATCCTGGCTGTCCTGGTTGTCATAATCGCGCAAATTTTAATTGTGTGATTCTGAGTCCAGGGACCTTTTTGCGTAAATTACAATTTTTTTTACTTACTTCTTGACATGATTGTAAAGTAACCATAACCTACGAATTTAATCATTTATTTGGTGATGGTGAATGAATAAGTGGGTTAGGTATGTAGTAAGTGTTCATGTGTAGCAGAAAAAGATTGGAAATAGTCGTGCCCGTGCAACTGATACATTATCAGAGGCCTTAAAATACGAGTGTGGTTTTATAGGATCACACGAGTGTTTTAAGTACAAATTATGTAAAGTTTCATACACTACTTTATTTACACACATATTATCATAAGTACTCGAAGATGGGTTCAGAAGCCGTAGGAAAATAACCTGCATTGCTACTATAGTGCTACCTGTAAAATATCTTTGTTGCAATCGTGGCGGCATTTACGATATCCGGCGGTGTGCATGTCGTTGTCGGAGTCACTACTACTCATATTTATTTTCAATTATTTTCAACTAAACAACTTTTCACAATGCTACTTTCGAAACAACAAAAACCAACAAAGAAATGACAACAGTAATAGCGCCAATTCGATCCTAGGTGAAGTGTTTTTTTAAATCATAGACAAACGAATGAAGTCCCTATTCTCATGTCACTCGATATCAAATATCGTGCGGTTTATATTAGGCCTGCAACACACTGGCGCGGCCTGCGGTGGCGGACAATATTAAAATTGACAGCTAATGACAAGTTTACTATTGTCTGCCGCGGCCAGGCCGCGCCAGACTGTGGGAGGCCTTATTCAAACATACTGAATTGACGTTTCGCATCTATAACTGTTTTAATATCTATGAATACTAGAATAGAGACCCATATGAGTTTTGACAGCTGTTCCAAATTTAAACTCATAACCTTACAAAAATCTGTACTGTAATAACATTACAGTACAGATTTTACCTACTACCACGGACAAGAAAGTTCTCATAGTAAAATCGGTTTAATAATGCTGGTTATTTCCTACGGTTTCTGAACGCATTTTGGAGTACTAATGATTATGTGCGTAGATAAATTAGTAATTCTATTAATTGAATTTGTGGCGCAAGTTTGTGTGGATTTCGTGTAGACCACAATTAAAATACCTTAGGTTAGGCGATGTCAATTGGGTCGTTCTTCTTTTTTACCGACAATAGCCTGTCCCTTACCCATATTCTGCGAGTCATTAGGGTATTGGTTGTTATGTTTTATTCATAAATGTACCTCGTTGTTCTTTTTATACAAATTTTGTACCTATTATAAACTTATATTTTTGTAGAATGCTGTGAAAGAGTGTTAAGGCGAAGTGTGATCCTCGGGCCACTCCGTCACAGCATTTTCTAAAAACGAACTAAGAGGAAAATACTTTATTTTCATTACAGGAAACATTACATAATGCCAATAAAAACGCAACTTTCTTTTATTGGTACTCAGTAACCGTGAATAAATATACTTCGATCAAAATGTATGGCATTGTCGGTAAAAAAGAAGAATGACTCAATTAATGTATGCGTTATATATAATTATTTATAATTATTTTAATCCTAGTTTGTAATTTATTGTGTAGTTTTTTACTTTAAGGTATATTATGTTCTTCTTGATTTTACACCTTTGTTACTTAATTAAAATTTTCTAATGTATGCGTGCAGTGACTGTGAAGTATGTAGGTTATTAATTGGAGATTAGCTTGGATTATCCCCATATTGTTAATCAGATCTTACGACATTTGCCATGTTCAATTAGATCAATAATGCACTGTATCCTGAAAGTATTTAATCATTCAAGATTAGTATTAAACGCTACCTAATCTATTTTGATACAGTTGATATCAAAGATTTTATAAGTTAACTGTTTGTTTCATTTTCTTTGTATTAGGTATAATGAAACATTAGGTTTAGTGAAACAGGCAAAAGTTTGTGGATCAAGTGAGGGCAACTACCCATAAGGGCTATCGTTAATGTGCTCACCAGTTGGCGCCACTGTAGAGAAAGGGCTTGTAAATATACATCGTATTTTTTTTTTACTGCAGCATGTGACCCCTATTTCACCAACTGATATGATATAAAATCAGGGGCCGTAGACAAGGTTACAACCGACAAGCGCTAACGCCAATAGAAAATAATAAAATGTAGGGGAACGACAGATGCCGACGAAACACTTTTCGTTAACATCTGTCATTCCCATTTATTTTATTAGTTTTCTATTGGCGTTAGCGCTTGTCGATTGCAACCTTGTCTACGGCCCCTGCACGGCTAGCACACGACGGCGCGCGAGCTCTCTCGATTTTTATCGCACTATCCGTCTCTCTCTTATTAGAACACTTAGAAGAAGAGATATAGTGCGATAAAAATCGAGAGTATGTCGCGGCCGTCGTGTGCTACACGTGCTGGTCTATTGAAATGTGACAGTTCTATGAGATGCCAGCTGCCGTGTCATTTAACGTTTAGGTTGTTTACGTTTAGTGCAATCGATGCAACCCACCTATAGCTTAACACGTTAAGCTCCTCATTTTTTCATTTTTTGTCATTTGACATTTATATAAAGCTCTCCACACTGGCGCCATTAGCAGAATATTTTCGCGTTACAAGGCACCTAATATTTACCTGGTCCGCCGGGTTCTCCTGATCCACCCGGTCCTCCGGGAGCCGGAGCGCCGGGTTGTCCGGGATAACCTGGGGGTCGGCTAGGGCCGGCAGAGCCTCCTTTATAGGGAAAAATGGAAATTCAGTAAAATACATGTTTGGACATTACGACGGTGGCATCAAGCACACGGCCTGCCTGATGATGACCAGGCACCGTAGTTTAATATCGTCCATAGACCACTTTTTTATTTTTTATTTATTTATTTCACAAGAGCCATTGTTACAAATACATGAATTATTTTCGCCAAACTGCAAACTGCAGTTTGTTGGCGAAGACAGCACTCTTTTTATACTTACTTACTTCTTGACATGATTGTAAAGTAACCATAACCTACGAATTTAATCATTTATTTGGTGATGGTGAATCAATAAGTGGGTTAGGTATGTAGTAAGTGTTCATGTGTAGCAGAAAAAGATTGGAAATAGTCGTGCCCGTGCAACTGATACATTATCAGAGGCCTTAAAATACGAGTGTGGTTTTATAGGATCACACGAGTGTTTTAAGTACAAATTATGTAAAGTTTCATACACTACTTTATTTACACACATATTATCATAAGTACTCGAAGATGGGTTCAGAAGCCGTAGGAAAATAACCTGCATTGCTACTATAGTGCTACCTGTAAAATATCTTTGTTGCAATCGTGGCGGCATTTACGATATCCGGCGGTGTGCATGTCGTTGTCGGAGTCACTACTACTCATATTTATTTTCAATTATTTTCAACTAAACAACTTTTCACAATGCTACTTTCGAAACAACAAAAACCAACAAAGAAATGACAACAGTAATAGCGCCAATTCGATCCTAGGTGAAGTGTTTTTTTAAATCATAGACAAACGAATGAAGTCCCTATTCTCATGTCACTCGATATCAAATATCGTGCGGTTTATATTAGGCCTGCAACACACTGGCGCGGCCTGCGGTGGCGGACAATATTAAAATTGACAGCTAATGACAAGTTTACTATTGTCTGCCGCGGCCAGGCCGCGCCAGACTGTGGGAGGCCTTATTCAAACATACTGAATTGACGTTTCGCATCTATAACTGTTTTAATATCTATGAATACTAGAATAGAGACCCATATGAGTTTTGACAGCTGTTCCAAATTTAAACTCATAACCTTACAAAAATCTGTACTGTAATAACATTACAGTACAGATTTTACCTACTACCACGGACAAGAAAGTTCTCATAGTAAAATCGGTTTAATAATGCTGGTTATTTCCTACGGTTTCTGAACGCATTTTGGAGTACTAATGATTATGTGCGTAGATAAATTAGTAATTCTATTAATTGAATTTGTGGCGCAAGTTTGTGTGGATTTCGTGTAGACCACAATTAAAATACCTTAGGTTAGGCGATGTCAATTGGGTCGTTCTTCTTTTTTACCGACAATAGCCTGTCCCTTACCCATATTCTGCGAGTCATTAGGGTATTGGTTGTTATGTTTTATTCATAAATGTACCTCGTTGTTCTTTTTATACAAATTTTGTACCTATTATAAACTTATATTTTTGTAGAATGCTGTGAAAGAGTGTTAAGGCGAAGTGTGATCCTCGGGCCACTCCGTCACAGCATTTTCTGAAAACGAACTAAGAGGAAAATACTTTATTTTCATTACAGGAAACATTACATAATGCCAATAAAAACGCAACTTTCTTTTATTGGTACTCAGTAACCGTGAATAAATATACTTCGATCAAAATGTATGGCATTGTCGGTAAAAAAGAAGAATGACTCAATTAATGTATGCGTTATATATAATTATTTATAATTATTTTAATCCTAGTTTGTAATTTATTGTGTAGTTTTTTACTTTAAGGTATATTATGTTCTTCTTGATTTTACACCTTTGTTACTTAATTAAAATTTTCTAATGTATGCGTGCAGTGACTGTGAAGTATGTAGGTTATTAATTGGAGATTAGCTTGGATTATCCCCATATTGTTAATCAGATCTTACGACATTTGCCATGTTCAATTAGATCAATAATGCACTGTATCCTGAAAGTATTTAATCATTCAGGATTAGTATTAAACGCTACCTAATCTATTTTGATACAGTTGATATCAAAGATTTTATAAGTTAACTGTTTGTTTCATTTTCTTTGTATTAGGTATAATGAAACATTAGGTTTAGTGAAACAGGCAAAAGTTTGTGGATCAAGTGAGGGCAACTACCCATAAGGGCTATCGTTAATGTGCTCACCAGTTGGCGCCACTGTAGAGAAAGGGCTTGTAAATATACATCGTATTTTTTTTTTACTGCAGCATGTGACCCCTATTTCACCAACTGATATGATATAAAATCAGGGGCCGTAGACAAGGTTACAACCGACAAGCGCTAACGCCAATAGAAAATAATAAAATGTAGGGGAACGACAGATGCCGACGAAACACTTTTCGTTAACATCTGTCATTCCCATTTATTTTATTAGTTTTCTATTGGCGTTAGCGCTTGTCGATTGCAACCTTGTCTACGGCCCCTGCACGGCTAGCACACGACGGCGCGCGAGCTCTCTCGATTTTTATCGCACTATCCGTCTCTCTCTTATTAGAACACTTAGAAGAAGAGATATAGTGCGATAAAAATCGAGAGTATGTCGCGGCCGTCGTGTGCTACACGTGCTGGTCTATTGAAATGTGACAGTTCTATGAGATGCCAGCTGCCGTGTCATTTAACGTTTAGGTTGTTTACGTTTAGTGCAATCGATGCAACCCACCTATAGCTTAACACGTTAAGCTCCTCATTTTTTCATTTTTTGTCATTTGACATTTATATAAAGCTCTCCACACTGGCGCCATTAGCAGAATATTTTCGCGTTACAAGGCACCTAATATTTACCTGGTCCGCCGGGTTCTCCTGATCCACCCGGTCCTCCGGGAGCCGGAGCGCCGGGTTGTCCGGGATAACCTGGGGGTCGGCTAGGGCCGGCAGAGCCTCCTTTATAGGGAAAAATGGAAATTCAGTAAAATACATGTTTGGACATTACGACGGTGGCATCAAGCACACGGCCTGCCTGATGATGACCAGGCACCGTAGTTTAATATCGTCCATAGACCACTTTTTTATTTTTTATTTATTTATTTCACAAGAGCCATTGTTACAAATACATGAATTATTTTCGCCAAACTGCAAACTGCAGTTTGTTGGCGAAGACAGCACTCTTTTTATATTTTTTAAACTAACTATGCTATTACTTAAGAAGCAAGATCATTTCTCTAGTGCTTACGCTTGAAGCACACTAGGGTATTTGACAACAGTTAAAATAAAATTGTATTTTCTAATGAAACAATGCAACAGATACTAGTAAACATTACGAAAATTCTCGGAAAGTATCAATCTTTCATTTATGTTTGCTATTTTGTTTTTATTTGAATTCATAAAAACGACCAATAAGGACGTTGTTTGAATGTGACGTCACAAGCAAGTAATCCCTACAAAATCCATACTATACTACGTAAAATATAGCTTGATCCCTGCCACTGCACTGCTGTTGCCGATGACAGCTGCCATCTCAGTACAATTTTACGTTTTAAGGTTATAAATTGTACTGAGATGACAGCTGTCGCAGGGCTCAAGCTATATTTTACGTAGTATAACGGAGCGTTTTTGACGTTTCATAACAAAAACTGATTTGACTTTTGTACTATGTTATTAAGCTAAGATAGTACTTGAATATTTGGACATTCATTACAACTAAATAATCACAATTTATTTCATACTCGGGATTTAGCTAAGCTTAAAAAAAGTAATAGTAATAGTAATTTTTTGCTCTTTATCGTGCACAATAAAGTATAATAATATTATTATTCACTGCATTTTTTCACAATATTAGATAAGGCCTTTTACAATAAAAAAAACTTTATTGCACCACATGAGATAAATATATTACAAAAATATGATCATTGAGATGAATATAGTACAGTAGCTTATTTCTCAGGCTATCTCAAATGTTCAACAAAGTAAACAACGATGCAAAGTAATAATTACCTGGTCCACCTGGGCCTCCTGGCCCACCCGGGCCTCCCGGGGTGCCCGGGGACCCGGGGCTACCCGGAGCGCCGGGTTGTCCAGGATAGTAACCTGGGGGTCGGCTAGGGCCGGCAGGACCTCCTGGAAATTAATTACAAAATATTCATTTGAATGCACGACATTTTGCTTTGGATTATTTATAATTCGATAAATGAAGTCAATTCAAATAGCTAATTCCAATTTTTATGCCTTGACACAGCAAGGTTCTCATTAAAAAAATGCTGCAATTAATAAAATCAAGAAAAACACAATTTAAAATCGTATCAAATAGTGTTATTTGCACCACTTCAGGCTCACACCTACTGATTAAGATGCTCGTATTTACCTGGTCCACCTGGGCCTCCTGGCCCGCCTGGGGTGCCTGGTGATCCCGGAGTACCGGGAGTGCCTGCTTGTCCTGACTGTCCTGGGTAGTGTCCGCTTCCACCTGGGCCATTAGGGCCGTTAGGACCTCCTGGCCCTCCTGGTCCACCTGGACCCCCTGGGCCGCCTGGGGTGCCTGGTGACCCCGGAGTACCGGGAGTGCCTGGTTGTCCTGGCTGTCCTGGGTAGTGTCCGCTTCCACCTGGGCCATTAGGGCCGTTAGAAACTCCTGGTCCTCCTGGTCCACCTGGGCCACCTGGGCCGCCAGGTGTGCCTGGTGATCCCGGTGTGCCGGGAGTGCCTGGTTGTCCTGGTTGTCCCGGATAGTGTCCGCTTCCACCAGGGCCGTTAGGACCGCCTGGTCCTCCTGGTCCTCCTGGGCCACCTGGGCCGCCTGGGGTGCCTGGTGATCCCGGTGTGCCGGGAGTGCCGGGTTGTCCGGGTTGTCCTGGGTAGTGCCCGCTTCCACCTGGACCATTAGGACCATTAGGACCCCCTGGTCCTCCTGGTCCACCTGGGCCACCTGGGCCGCCTGGGGTGCCTGGTGATCCCGGTGTGCCGGGAGTACCTGGTTGTCCTGGGTAGTATCCGCTTCCGCCTGGGCCATTAGGGCCATTAGGACCTCCTGGCCCTCCTGGTCCACCTGGGCCACCTGGGCCGCCTGTGGTGCCTGGTGATCCCGGTGTGCCGGGAGTACCGGGTTGCCCTGGTTGTCCTGGGTAGTACCCGCTTCCACCTGGGCCATTAGGGCCGTTAGGTCCTCCTGGCCCTCCTGGTCCACCTGGACCCCCTGGGCCGCCTGGGGTGCCTGGTGATCCCGGTGTGCCGGGAGTGCCGGGTTGTCCTGGTTGTCCTGGGTAGTATCCACTTCCGCCTGGGCCATTAGGGCCGTGAGGACCTCCTGGGCCTCCTGGTCCACCTGGACCACCTGGGCCGCCTGGGGTGCCTGGTGATCCCGGTGTGCCGGGAGTGCCGGGTTGTCCTGGTTGTCCTGGGTAGTATCCACTTCCGCCTGGGCCATTAGGGCCGTGAGGACCTCCTGGGCCTCCTGGTCCACCTGGACCACCTGGGCCGCCTGGGGTGCCTGGTGATCCCGGTGTGCCGGGAGTGCCGGGTTGTCCTGGTTGTCCTGGGTAGTATCCACTTCCGCCTGGGCCATTAGGGCCGTTAGGACCTCCTGGGCCTCCTGGTCCACCTGGACCACCTGGGCCGCCTGGGGTGCCTGGTGATCCCGGTGTGCCGGTAGTGCCTGGTTTTCCTGGGTAGTATCCGCTTCCGCCTGGGCCATTAGGGCCGTTAGGACCTCCTGGGCCTCCTGGTCCACCTGGACCACCTGGGCCGCCTGGGGTACCTGGTGACCCCGGTGAGCCGGGGGTGCCGGGTTGTCCTGGTTGTCCTGGGTAGTATCCGCTTCCACCTGGGCCATTAGGGCCGTTAGGACCTCCTGGGCCTCCTGGTCCACCTGGACCACCTGGGCCGCCTGGGGTGCCTGGTGAGCCTGGTGTGCCGGGAGTGCCGGGTTGTCCTGGTTGTCCTGGGTAGTATCCGCTTCCGCTTGGGCGATTAGGACCGTTGGGACCACCCGGGCCGCCTAATAAACAAAAAGGATGAATTTATTCTTGGCAATACGATTTTACGGAGGAAGACGAAAAATAAGACCGTCCATTCGGGGAAGAGGCGCTGCGAAATATCTGATGCTTTGTTTAATTTTTATTTGTATTTAGCAAAATTGAGTTTTAATTATTTTGATTGGTTTTGCGATCAGAGCGCCCGAAAGCAGTAGCTAGCATTAGTTGTCTCGCGTTGTGTCTCTTGTCGAAAATTATTGAAAGCGAATATTATTACCCAAATCAATTCAATAAAAATGAAATTTTGCACGAAGATAGTTTATAGCCTGGATTAAAATATAGGATAGTTTTTATCCCGGGTCCACGCGGACGAAGTCGCGGGCGGAAGCTAGTAGTAAATAATTTGACATTGGTTGTGACATATTCGAGCACAGTGAACAAGAAAAAGGCAGGGGAGAGAATCAGGGTTGAGCCTGAAAAATGTGTCATTACTGATTTAATTTGACGTGTCGATAACCAACTTAAGGCCTGAATCACACTGCGGTCTGCGGTGACAGTCAAGAGTAAATTTGACAAAAGCTGTTTACTATTAACCGCCACCGCAGGCCGCGCCAGTGTGTTGCAGATCATAGGAGATATCTTATCAAAACGTCCAAAAAATTAAGTGACAGTGGCTGTTACGGTCAAATATTTCGCCTATAATTGCGGGTGACATTTGCGGTCAAAATTGGAAATTTAGCTTTACGTTGAAATTTTTACGGTCTAATTTAACTATTTAACTCAAACAGCTAGACGTATCTAAATATTTTTTTTATGCATTTGTGCTAATGACCGCCCTATTAGGTAGGTATGTTTGTGGCGACAGCGGTTTACAACCTCTATAGATGTTGGCCGCTGATCGCACGTGCTGTCGTATAAATTGGCAGTAACTTGTCAAGTAAATAGCTTTTAAAAGTATTGTATACTGATTTTATTATTAGTTATTGTTATTGTTTTGCGATATTAAAGAACGTGAAAGTTATGTGTAGTTTATGATTTAATTTATCGCTACCTCAAGAAGCTTTCCTTCATGTTTTTAAATTCTAACACAAGATTGACATCATAACTGTTTATATTAAAACTAATATTTAGTGTGTTTAGTTTGGTGTGTTTTTCTAATCGAACAACTTCAAAATATCAGCTCATCATCAGCCCAAAATTTAAGACACTCCAGGTAAGTGGTAGTATAACGGCAAAGCCACATCTTGTGTTTGATTTGCGTAGGTAAATACACTCCACCCGCCTATAGTTTCAATTGTAAAGGTATGGTTTAGTTAATTAATATTTCATTTCTTTGATCGCGGAATTTTTACGAGCCAGGTAGCTCATTCGGAAAGTAGAAGACAGAGTTCCTTTCACATTTTTAATCGACCGAGCGAGCGAAGCGAGCCAAGCGTCTATGCTTCAGCTTGGACGAAAAATTGTTTTTCCTCATGTCCGGATTTTGGATTTCCCCCTGTTCTCGCCTAGAGCTCACATTTCTCAACCGATTCTCATGAAATTTTGTGAGTAGGTTCGGTAAGTATACAGAATTGTTTTCTCGAGTCGGTCTTTCGAAATTTTGAAAAATGACAGAGATAGGTATGGGTTGAAAACGTAAGAAATTACAAGAAAAGGGTCAGTGTTGACTACTGACTTGTTACAAATTTTATATAGACTAGCCGGTGGGAATCGGCTTATGATGGGACTGATCCGCCACTGATATATACATACTCTTAGAACAGTTTACCTACTTTTTCTCGGAAAAACGCTTGTGGTGTCGTTTATCATACAGATATTAAGGTTCGGGTCTTTCCTGTCCAGGGCTGTTATTCTATACGCGCTCATGGGCTTCCTCCACCCGTCAGCCTAACGGAACTAGACCTCTACCTACGCTTAGTTGCTACGAATCGCGGCGTCAAGATATATTTGTGGGTGAGCGTTGAGGTGAGCTTAAAACAAGTTACTGAATAGCGGCGCTGTGGACCATTGACTGACACTTCAAAATATTGGTTAGAGATAAATCCGCATAAACGACTTCTCGTATGTGTGATTCTAATTATCATAACTTACATAATTATGTCCTACAAAAGCTGTTACAAAACTATGCATCGCAGGAAACTGTTGTACTCTTTCCGGCCCAAATAGTAGGGCAGTTTCAGGTGATAATGTGGACACGCTGGACAAAAGCACATTTTTTTTCAGGTACTTGTTAGGTCCATAGCTTTATGTTTTTGATAGAACCAACTCCCCCGTCGGCCATCTTTAATTTTATGGCGGCAATGGACCCGATTTTACAGTGGCCTCTAAACTTCCTAATTTTATTCAGGTGTCCCTAAAACACTTTGCTATTCTATGAGCAGCTGTCATAATGCTAATGACGTTTCTTATTTTAGGCGGTCTATACAACTTACTTAGCTGCCTAAATGCTATTCTAAATATGTCGTTTTTAATCTGCCGCCTAAATGATGTCTAAAAATTAGGCAATTTAGTTTTAGGCTAGTTAAGCCATGTGCACGTAGAATCGGGTCCAATTTTGAATTATACGTATAACATTAATGTCTCGAGTTCTAACTAAATAGCGTAGAATCACAAACTTAGTGTCTAAATATAAATATTTGGGGTCAAGGAATTCAACTAGATATTTTGTACAGTCGAGTTCCCAAAGGATATCAAACGGAACCCTGTTCCTAAGCTTCCGCTGTCCATCTGGCTGTCTGCGTATCTGTTCAAATTTTCACAGAATTTGTTTTTCTATGGCTGCAAGAGTCCGCAGTAAGCTCGATTTTGCATACAAACGTAGTTACGCTCTCATTTTAAAACTAAGTGTTGGATTGTAACGAAACTTTGCATATACAATGACATGAGGTATATCTATGTCTGTAATTAGTTTATTTAGCTTCAGATACCATAGTAAAAAAAATACAGCGAATTTAATATTTCACACAAAACTTGTTTTGCTGTATCTCGTTTGCTTTATAAACTGGAACCATTAAACTAATTACAGACATAGATATACCTCATGTCATTGTCTATCCAACACGTAGTTTTAAAATGAGAGCGTAACTACGTTTGTATGGGAAGGTAAAATTCGGCCGAGCTTACTGCGGACTCTTAATGTGCAAATAAGTGTAAACAAGTGCCAAAAAAAGTTGGTGCTTTTGTTCAGCGCGTCCACATTTACGACAATTTGTTCGGGCATTCTGCCCCACTCAAACTAACCCATAGCCTAAAACAATTTGTTGGCCTATCGTCGAGAAAAATAACAAACATATAAATAAAAGCGTTTTTTTTCACCTAACGATCGTTGTAATTGAACCTAGTTTGATATTAAAATGAGTTACAGCGGCAAAAAGCCAGTGTAAGTGATACTTATGCTGGGGACGTCTGGTAAAGTGCAAGGCAATTTATTTACTTTTAGTTCATTAATAAGGCGTTATTGAGTTTCAAACTGACATATTTCAGTACCAGGCTTGTTGTTTGTTGCGTCCGATTTGTAGAAGTCTGTCTACAAAGTCGTAAGTGTAAGTAACATTTTCTATAACTAGTTGGATTTCATTAACTTAATACGAACGGCGGGTCAATTTGAGACATACAAAATGTATTTCAAATTCCAATGAAACTGAGACTATCTTTCACATTCAGATCAATTTGAAATTAGTGTCATTGATTATTTAATCAAACCTCCTCTGTAAGATTTTAATAGTCTTTGCAGTTTGATAAGCTATTCACATACAAATGAAACGTAATGCAAGGTTTTGATTAACATACCTGGTCCACCAGGATAGCCGGGGGTGCCGGGTTGTCCGGGAGTGCCAGGTTGTCCGGGAGTGCCGGGAGTGCCGGGAGTCCCGGGAGTGCCAGGGGAGCCGGGACTACCCGGGGTGCCAGCCGTGCCTGGGTAGTAACCACCTGTACCTAGAACATTAAATAAATAATAAATATTAGAGGACAATCACAAATGGAACTAGCCCCGTCCCGTTAGGGCAACAAATTGTGTAAAGAAAAGAAAATCTTATATTATAGATTTTAAAGCTACTTATATTAAATTATACAGAATGACAACTTCCGATAAAGATAGGGACAAAATAATATTTAGAAATCCAGCAGGTAATATTTGTAGATGTATTTCTACAGTATTGTATCTATGCGTCGTAAAGTAAACAGGTACGTATTCTTACCAGGTCTAGAAGGCACCGGGTGACTGGCGCCACCGGTGTTGTCCGTGGGGGGTTTGGGGGGCTTGGGGGGTCGCGGGGCAACCGGTATCGGCTTGGCGGGGATCCCACCGGGGGTCCGGCCGCATCCTTTCGGGAAGTATAGCTTGTCGTACGGCACTATCTGACCGGGAATCGGTTTGTTGTCCACCGAGCTGGAATGGAAATAATATTGAATATAACAAATGGGCATTACATAAATGAGGTAACAAACATTAAAAATAATGATTAAAAAAAACAACCGAATTGAGAAGTTGGTTAAAGTTAAACATCCGCTCGTACATAAAGTCGCCGTCAATAGGGTTTGTTTACATAGTTGGCAAATTCTATTGACGGCCACTTCACGCCCACTGTTTGGGGCAGGCCTTCTCTAATGATTCAGAGGGAATGGGCAGTAGTGGTAGCGCGGGTACTTCACATGCACCTTTGAATAGGGGTGCAGATACAAAATGTATTATTACTTCAGAAGAAAGAAAGCAAAAAAATATGCCTGATCACGAAAATCCCATTCAAATATCTCATCAGAAACGCTAGCAGATCGTGACGTCACGATCCTCAAATGTCATAGTAAATGACAATCGTTTCATATGAAGGTGCGTTTTGCGGAAAAGGGACAGAATATACCCCCTCATAAAACTTTGTACGTATATAACTTTGTAATTATTTAACCTCTTGCTTTTTTAGGGTTCCTTAGTCAACAAGGAACAATTATAGTTTAGCCATGTCCGTCTGTCTGTATGTCTGTCCGTCTTCGGCTTAGCTCAGTAACCATTGCTACTAGAAAACTGTGATTCGGCATGGGTATATAAATCAACCACGCCGACAAAACAGTACAATCAAATTTCGAAAAAGATTTTTTTTTAGGGTACCTCCCCTACACCTAAAGCGGGGATGTAATTTTTTTCTCGTCAAACCCATGGTGTGGTACATCGTTGGATAGCTTGTTTAAAAATATTATGGGTTTTCTGGTTTTAGAAAACCCATAATATTTTTAAACAAGCTTTTTCAAATCAGTAATTCGTTTGCGAGATATTGCGCTTTAAAGCCCTCATTTTAGTTGGAGTCATGTGTCCCCCCCTAAATGGCTACTACTGGGGATGTGAAAAAATTCAAGGTAGTATAGTACATATAATGAATTTAAAAGGAAAACTATCACGAACAAGCACGCATAAGGAGTTACCGAGTAATAGTCGACCAACTTAATGTGTAATTGAAAAGGCCAATTTTCGTACAAATTCGGCCGACGCAACCGCACCGCACGTCGATGTAACTAAGACAGGCCGACACGCACTTGGCCGGTTTTAATTAATCTCCATTTGACTACATTCTTAATCCTTTTTCAAGAAAATACATCATTATTGATTATTTTATTTAGTGTCTACACCCCTATTTCTATTTCACAGGCTTCCTCGTGATGTTTTTAAATGCTACGGGCTATAAAATATTATCTTCGTGGAGCAAAATATTCTATCTTCAATTTGAATGGTAGTTTTCCTTCATACATATAGCCGTGCGACACTTCTGTGTAGGGATTGTATAATTACAGCAGGATATTAACTAAGTAAGCACATTACTTTGGCACAGAGAGAATATTGCAGGCTCTGAATATTTTTTTATTTTTTTTTGGCTCTGGTAGCACTCCAGCGAATAATAGCAAAAAATGCGTTTGGCTAAAAGTAACGACCTCTGTGCTAAGAATAACGTAAAAGAATAAACATAAAACTCATTATGAATTCCTTTAAGCACGAGTTTTTTTTTGTATAAACGATTAAGGGATTAGAACTTCCTCCAAGTCTATTCCTTCACAAAGCGCTTCTACAGACAAGTTAATAAGAAGTCTCGCCTGATTCTTTTGTTCAAAGAATAAAAGAATCAGGCGAACGCTCATACAAAGAAATTTGCTCAACTGGAGATGAAGAAATGACGCGAAAATGCAGAAGAAATTAAACGTCAGATTTCCGACTGCTGTGGGCAGGGATTTCCTATTGTTCCTTTTATTTGTTTCTTAAATTTCTTTTGTAGGCACGCCTTCATGGATACATAGCTTTAGCAGCTTTAGTCAGAAGTAGCTTAACGATTTAAGATCCTTATAAAAAAGAATATTTGGTAAATTCATTATATACGATGAGATACACAAAATATAAACATTAACGAATTGGAAAATATCTCTTTAGCATTTGATTGTGGACAGTAAATAATGACAATATAGACTGGTTTTCTCTCTAGGTTCGAGGTCAGATGAAAACCACTTCGGAAAACTAAGCAGACTCCATACAGCTTCAGGGGAACAGTTAAGTTTATGATATGAGCGAAGACAAAAGAATTACAAATGAGGCAAAGTTTAGTTTACAGGTATATTTAATTTCAGTATCTATTTGTTCGGAAAAGCCAGCAAGTAACTGTCCTACCTACCAAATAATTGTCTTACCTATGTTGTCTGTATTTTGACCAGTTTCTTGTGTACAATTACGTACATACATACATAAATACATACATACATACATACATACATAATTATCGAGGCTTGATTCAGTTCACATCGGCGATTCGGCGCTAATTTATATGCCTGGCTGCCGACCCTCTGATTGCCTGCTATTATTTACGAGTATCGTACGTGACATTTGGCTGCTGAACGTACCTTTTGATAGCAAATTGGCGTTTGTTTTGTTTCTCTCAAATACTTGTTCCCTAAAGCATTGTTAACTATTTCAGGTTGACAAGACAGAATAGAAAGTTGCTCGTTCATTATTTTCTTTCAGGAGTTTTAAGTCGTTATGCTGTTGTCAACATGCTATGGAAACTTAGAACCTATTGCAAATCCAGTTTTTGATTGAAAACGGTGCTGCCACCTACTCGGCAAGGTCCTAGGGAGCTGATGCTGTAGCGAACTAAAATATCAGTGTTGTTACATTCGTAGTACATTACGTACCTAGGGCGGTGAATTCGTGAATGGCCCAGATCGCATGTGTTTGTGGCCCGAACCGAAGGCGAGGGCCATAAATTTGCGATCTGGGACTTTACGAATTACCGCCCGTGGTAAGTACACAATTTTACGTCTTCATCTGGCCACAATGCGAGTTTTACCGTCGGCGCAGAGTGCAGTAAAACTCCGGCCAGGTATGACGTAAAATATTTTATTTGATGTAGGTAGATTGATATGTGCTACGTAAATGAATATGAGGAGTGTAATGATGAGAAAACCTGTAGTATTCAGGTTTTAATAAACATAAAATTGTACATTATTTGACATAATACACGGGGAAATATTTAATGACAGTGACATGGCAGGCAGGAGTAAAATTAGAGGTTGGCAAGGAAGGAGGTTGCAAATAGATCATATCACGTCAAGGAGAATAGTATATTGTATAATGGTAACACAACATTGTTTCTGCTTGACATAAGTATAATGTCGTTTTGCGTGAAATATGTTGACATAATTTGCATCAATAAATCCAATTCAATTTTTAATATTCAACGAAGTTTGTTTGTGATTTGTGCATTTATCTATTAATAAAGGACCTGGAAGGGCTATAGACACCGCTAGTCGACCGAGCGCGGCAGGCTGTTGAGAAATATCTAGGAAAATGTAGTACCGAGTGACCTTAGTTTTGGATGAGCGTGTCGTTTTAATGTTTCTTCCTTTATATTAATAATATGCTCCTTTCTATGCATGAAGTTACTAATGTATTGTTAATAACAAATAAATCTGTGCATCCTTCACTTTTATGTTTCATTTTACAACAGTTATTACAAACATTGAAAATACTGATAAAAAATACGACCGAATTGAGAGGTTCCTTCTTTTTTTATCGGTTGAAAAGTTTTGGGGGCCAAGGAACAGATGGCGCTTGCACGGAGGCATAAAATGCCTTCTCAATTTGGTTGAGTTGCCTGTCTATCTCAGTATGTATATTGTAGTCTTTGGTTGTCAAGGACAAGGGAGAAGATAAAGATAAAATAAAATATGAATCTGTGGGTAGATAGGTACTTACTTTTACTGCTTACACAAGTACAGTCCGACTGTTGCAGTATCTTATTGCTGCATAACACATAGCTATTTTTTTTTTATTTGTATAAGATTATGTTCAATGTAATAGTAGTTTTACGCTTGGTTATTACTTATTACCACTTTTTTATTTGTTTTTTTTTTATTACGTACAAAGTCAATTACATATTTCAGTGTTGCATACAAATAAATTCTAATATTACCCGCTAGTTTTAAGTTCACTTTTGTAATTTTTAGGCATACAGTGCCCAAAAATTATAAAATTGATTGTTTAGTTTAGTCCCAGTTTTATTTATTTTGGGGCTCTCACTGAAAACCAGCGTCACGGCCCCGTGACAACATGCTGAGTGAGGCTCCCGTTTAGCACTGTAATATAAGGTTACCTTTTTGATTGCATTTCTTTTTTCCGTGTTTTGTGTGCTAAATAAATAAATACTTATTCTTATTCTTATAAATGAGCTGTAATATATGACACTTAGTAACTCTCAGCCCTACACTCCATCATTCAAGTTTTGTGTTCTCTTCTCTTTCTCTTTTCGCTGAGAGAGTACGATTCTCGCCTATCAGCGTTGTTTAAGGAAATCAGACAACTATCATAGGTACGTATCATATAGGTAGGTTAGGTAGGGTAATGTTGCCTGTGCAATTAGGCCTATTTTTACTTGTGCTGGTGTGTGTCGGTGTATCTTGTGTTGTAGCTGCCTCTCTGAATATGCTCGATTGACATGCCCTCCAACAGCTATCTCAAAGGGTCTACGTCAAAAATATACTGATCACGCAAGGGGCAAGTAGAATAGAAGAATAGAATAGAATAATAATTTATTGCCAAAAACAAGTACAGACATATACAAACAGTGACAAATACAGAAAAAGAATATGCTAAAAAATAAAAAATACAGCTCTATTATTTTGGGGCCCCAGACTCAGCATGTGCTGAACAACAAGAGTTCAGCGCTGGTTTTCAGCCTGGGCCCTATCAGGGCTCGGTCGGTAGCAAAACCTAAGCGTCGGAGTTGGACGCTGTGCTTTCAAAAGCGTACAAATTACAAAAAATTATAATAATACAAAAGTTAAAATAAGAGCGTGTGTGTGTGTGTGTGTGTGTGTGTCTGTGTGTGTGTGTGTGTGTGTGTGTGTGTGTGTGTGTGTGTGAGCGTGTGTGTGTGTGTGTGAGCGTGCGTGCGTGCGTACGTTGTTGTGTGTGCACATGTGTGCGAGTGTTAAAAAAAATATTCATAACAAGTCCGATTTTGTATAGTTATTACGAATTTTGGAGTCGAGTTATTCTGGAAGCCAGTGTAGAGGTGAGTCGAGATAGGTTGTCAATCAACAGCGGAATGAGATGCGTCGTTTTTGACATTTATCCTTGCGTTTTCCCGGTTTTGTCCTAAGGGAGCCTGGGGTACGCTTTGGCACCTAATCCGAAGATTAGGTGGATGTCACACTGCGCCGCATCTCCGGACGGAGGTGCGGAGCTGCATACAAATTTCACCGGACGGAGGTGCGGTGCAGTGTGTCGTAACACACGGAATTTATATACAAACTGAGGTACTTGCATACAACGAGCTCCGCGGCTCGCAACGAGAGGCGGCGCCAGTGTGACAACCACCTTAGGCGTAGGCACTAGTTTAACAAAAGTGGCTGCCATCTGACCTTCGAACCCAGACGGAAAACTAGAGCTCATTGGGATTCGACCAGTTCCCTTACGATTTTCTCCTTCACCGAAAAGCTACTGTTAAATGCGGGAGGGGCCCGTTAGTTTTATTATTGTTCAATTTTTATTTATTTTGTGTTTCTAACATATTTAAGGAAATTGTTACTAACAAAATTATGGAACATGTGTACTGAAATAAAAGTTTTTAAAAAAAATACCAAATGCAGAACTGCGGGCGTAGCACGGTTGCCATTTTATCACTTATCGTTGTGGATAAGGCATCTGTCACTCTCGCACTCGCATACTTGTCAGAGCGTGATGGGCGTCTTTACCACAACGATAAGTGATAAAATGGCAACCATGCTACGCCCACTGATCATCATAAACGCTGGAAATGAAAATGTATCACTCACTTCTCGTCATACTCGTGTTTCTCATCGGGGAACACCTCGACGGGTTTCTCGGGCTCGACGACGCGGTACCCGTGGCTGTCGGCCACGTAGTGGGTCGCACGGAGCAGGCCGTCGGGATCCACGTACCCGTAGCACCCGTACGTCACGCCATCGGGGCCGCGGTTCTCGTGGTGGAACTGCCCGTTTGGCCCGACGTCGTAACCGAAACCGTATGCATCTGGAATAGGGTTTAATTTGTAATGAGTAGTCTTGGATCTTCCCTTCTCCTTTAGGCGGATGTCACACTGCACCGCATCTCCGGACGGAGGTGCGGAGCTGCATACAAATTTCGCCGGACGGAGGTGCGGTGCAGTGTGTCGTACCACACGGAATTTATATACAAACTGAGGTACTTGCATACAACGAGCTCCGCATCTCCGTCCGGAGATGCGGCGCAGTGTGACATCCACCTTAGGGGCACAATCGGGAAACTTGGGATAAGTAAGTCACTCACTAGGGAGTTTGACGCTTTTTTTGGGATCCGCGAATCCCGCAAAAAGCGTCGCGTGCCTCATATCGTACTCTGTGGAGCAATAATGACAAACGTGATCCGTGCTATATAAGTTCAGAATTCAATTAGATACATTCCTGTGGGTTTACATATATTTGGCTGCAATTGCCTCACGTAGATTCTCATTTATTTTTATTTAGCAACGCCAATACGATTATTTTCCTTCGCAAAGTAACGCGGAGATGTAAATAACGAAGACTGTTCTAAGTTCTTATGAACTTTTTTTTTCTTAATTAGCAGTTCCATTCGGTGGTGTATAATATTAAGCAATTCCATAATCCCATGATTAAGTAAGTATAAATAATGTTAGGATGTAGCATATAAAACGCCATTTATTGCTGTGTCGCTTCGATATTCTTCATGATTGAGTATCCGAGCATTCATTCAGCAACCAAAAAAAAGGACAGTACTTAATAAAATAATCGAACTCAATAGCACTCTTTGTAAAAGGCTGCAGACAAAGGTCCTGTAGCCCATTTTCCGGGCATTTTACCGCGTGAGTAATTGCCCAGAACGATGAGATTTCCCCCCGATGTGGTCACATAAAAGCCTTATATTTTATCTTGAATGACCAACTGAAACTGTCTTTCTTGTTAAACTGGCTGACCCCGCATAGGTACAGTCACCAGCATTAATATCTGCTATAATAGCGCGCGCATAAATATTTGATACGACTTTATTTCTAGGGCCGTTAGGACGTGTCAAATATTTTTGCTGCCTTTGTTATGGCACATACTAATGCTGGTGATTGTACTTCGTACCGCCATACAAAATGTATAAAAAATAAAGAAATAAAACTCAACATTTTCCATGTATTATTAGTTATTGTGCTATACGGAGTGACGACAAATCCAACAAATCAAACATCATAAAAGTCGGTTCGGCCGTTCTTGCGAAGCCTTGCTTCACTACCTTACATCAAAATAATTTACTTTTAATAGGAATTAAGAAAAAACTAAAAGAAAAAGAAAATATCCTGTGCATTTAACTAACAAGGTGGTTATCACTTGTCAAGTGAGCGTCCTTGTTTGTCATCAATTACACAATCAATGACGTCTTAATTGTTGAATTTTGAGAATCTAATTAACAGGGTGTTTGTTACGCGGTGTGTTTTGCTAATTTTCTCTAAAACATAAACTTTAAATATCATTTATTTTCAAAACAAAAAAATAAAAAATAAAAAATACAATTACATTATAGATAAGGCACCGATTAATCATTAAAACTAAACACTACTATTTAAATAACTAAAATAAAGGGTCTCCCCGCGGCATGGTGCCGAAGATGCTGGCGGCATTTCTCCGCTGTATCGCAATATTAATGCGTTGAGCGAGAAAACCGCCAGCTCTTCGGCTCCAGGTGGTGTCGGCTATTTTTTTTGAAAGTTCCTTGAAGAGATTGAGGGCGCTGGGAACCCACGGACCAAGGGTCTCGACGCCGAATGGAACAAAGCACTATTCGGCACCGAGACTCCTCGGTGTTATACATGCTCCATATTTGTTAAATTTTGCCTTTTCCGCAGCCTCTGCAGCCGCGCCGGCTCTGGAGGACGTTCGGTGGAGATGGGATGGGGGCAATGTGTCGACGCAGGTGGCGTCCCACACCAGCACCCGACCCATCTTCCATGGAATCAAAGACATTTCATCCGGTCTCTTGCCGTAGTCCCTGAGAATGCCGGGTGGCACAGTGCCGGCACATTGACGCTGGCAAGAGAGCGGCGTAGGATGTCATTGAGCGTGGCGTGTCTGGAAAAGCGGCCCGCACTCTTTTGGCACGAAAGACCGTGATGTCCCAGCGCGTTGACGTCACTGCCGCAGGGACACGTGTGTGGAGCACAAATACCCGGACTCCAAGCCGCAGACAGGTAGCCACGCGCAGGGTGTGGGGTTCTAAGAAAGTCCCAGTATGCACCGACGGGAACTTTAAATTAGTTTTATACTCAAGCCTACATCTAAGGACGGGTGCTATCAGCTCTGAAAGTATTGATATCTAATTTGGAATCACCTTATATATTGTGTAACTAACACGACTTTCTTTTATGTAAGTACTAAGTATATATATATAAGAAAAGATTTTATAATTTACTAGCTTCTGCCAGCGACTCCGTCCGCGTGGAACTCGTTTATATCGTAGCGCGATACAAACTTTCATCCCCCATTTCACCCCCTCAGGGGATGATTTTCGGAATAAAAACTATCCTATGTCCTTCCCCGGGATGCAAACTATCTCCATACCAAATTTCATCTCAATCTGTTCAGCGGTTTAAGCGTGAAGAGGTAACAGACAGACAGACAGACAGACACACTTTCGCATTTATAATATTAGTATGGATTAGTCGCACCCGATAAAGTTGATTATTCGTAGTATTCTTCAGTAGTAGGTACAGTCAGCATCAAAAGTAGCTACGCACACGAAGACGTCAGAAGTCTTTATTAAAAGGGAATAACAACTTTTGACGTCTTCGATTGTGTAGTTACTTTTGATGCTGGCTGTACCAATAAATTAAAGATGCATTGCGGTGTGTTGAAAGTGGGATGGTTTCAGCAAAGAACTGCGGCTTAACTGAGTTAGTATGCGGTGGGCTCACATCAATATTGATGACCAGACCCCGTATCATGGTCGGCCTTATCACGCGATAAGTGACAAGATAGAGCGTCGGCCTCGTTCTATTGAACGGTGTTAGCCAGTGACGGACGCTCTATCTTGTCACTTATCGTGTGATAATGCCGTCCATGCTACGGGGTCAATTAATTTAGCTTAGTTGTCTAGGAAACTATAGACGCCCCGGTTCGAATCGCGGCAAGAGCACTTATTTATGAAATGATCACGTATGAGTCCCCGAGGCTTTAATTCTTTCTGTTATCAAAGATTACTTAGCTGTTATTATAAATATTTATATCATCGTCATAGCACAGTTAGTACAAGTGTTTCTTAGTTTGGGTCAAGGACGTTTCGGTATAGTCCCCAAATATTTATTTATTTACAATTCCAAAGTGGACTTTCGGAACGTTAAGAAAGATCTTAGTTTACAATTTATGCCAATGAAAGTTTTTGGAGTCCTTTAAAATTGTTACATTAATGTTTCTAATTAGCTCAAATATATCTAATTCTTACCTAACTGCTTAAAATAATGTCAATGTGTGCGCATGTGACCATGTGGATTCAACCGAAATAATTAACGAAAGCTAAGTAGAATCGAGCGATAATAGTATTATCCCGAGTAGATTGTTACATTAGTAACATTTGATTAGTCAAGACTCATTAGTGATTCTATTGGGGTTTCAGTGTGTGTACTTTGACGCCGGTTGCTGTCGCTGATAGTTCGGCTAAGTAAATCAAACGCGTTCAATGGTTGCTCGAGATTAAGGCGTTAATTGAGACGTGCAGGGTCTAGAACGTACCTACTTATATACATTTTTCCTGCGCGTGGTTCAGCATCGAACGTGTTCACATAGCTTTTGAGAGACATACATAGTTTACAGATTTTATTTCTCTCATTAATTTCATTGTCAGTGCGACCAAATAAGAAAATTGAGAGAGAGTTTAATATTATTTGTCCATATAATTGTTTGGTCGAATTTGACCTTAAATAAGAATGCATCGCATGAATTCATAAAAATATCAAAATTTCTAGCAACTTTTCATAGTTATTTTTACTAAACGGGACTTAAGCGAGTATTTAATTAACTTATTTATTTACTTCTCTGACTTTTCAAAAGTAATGTTTATTAATATTGAGAGATACTTTAACGTCACAAACGTGGTAAACATTTAAAAAAAACACATAAACAACCCATGGTTTTACAATATTTTCTTCTGCCAAACTGCAGGACAGTTTGTTGGCAGAGGGACTCCCTTACAAAAAATAGATGGGTAAGTTTAGCGAATGCTAGTTACTATAGTTACAAACTTATAATTTATGGAGGTTCACTTTAATTTACTCAGTTAGTGTTTTGTACTACGTATTTTGTAAAAATTACTTAAGTACTTATAAGAAAAACGCCTGACAAAATATGAGCAGTTAAGTAGCAAACATAAAATTTACATAATATGGTGCTGTGCTCGTGACAGGCTTCGTTTATATGTATGGGAAGTCGACGACTCCAAGTACCTCTTAAACGAATAATTACTTTTAGAAATTAGAACAGCGATGTAAATCAGCGACGTAATTCCGAAATTGAGTTAATAAAGAAAGGAGCTCTTGAATATTTCCATTGCTTTGTCAACATTGTCTACCTACATACATATCTACTTCAATTAGCTCTCTAATATGTGTGTGCTATTTGTGTGTACTTGGGTTTGGTGTTCATACTTAGTTAGTAGAAGCATAGACAGCTTTTGGCTCTCATTTGTGTTTTCGGTGGCCAAAGTCGGCGCGGCAAAGTGGAGTATTGAAAATGGATTTTCAATACTCCACTTTGCCGCGCCGAATTGTATAATACAGGCCAAATATATGATCAATATAGATTAAAATGAAGCCACGAGTTAACCAACAGGATTAACATGGTCATTTTCTCAACCGTTGATCACTCAAGAAACGGTTAGAAGTAGGTAGACGAAACCGTAAATCTTTGAATTAGTAGATATAAGTTTCAATTTGGAATCCTAGACACTTGGATAGTTCGGTCATCTCTTCTACTGGGAATGGGAGAGCATCGACCCCTTTGGAGATATCACTTCGCTGTGGAGACAATGTGGATGCGGATATGAGACAGCTCCAAGCCGATTATAGGCAAGGAATGGCGCAGGATCAGTATACCTAAGTGGCGTATTTTCGTTTCGGAGGCCAATGCCCTTTTGGATCACAGTAGTTATTTAGTTTAATAAAATAGTAAATATGTTCTTACGTGTGTCATAATTCGTTTCGTAGTACTGTGTCTTCTCGTTGTCTTCGATGTCTACCACCACCTCGTTAGTCCCATGATCGACTGGACCGTAGTACTGTCGGCCTTTCCGACCGACCGAAGCCGATGTTTTCGTACTGTTCACTTCGCTTGAAACTTCTTCGCTAGCGAGTACTATCGCTAACGATGCCTGGAACGATGAAATGTAATTTAAAATACAAGTCCGTCTCTCTTGACTGGGGAACTAGGAAAACGCAAGCAAAATGCTGAACAATTGGAATAAAAATGTATCGGCTGTACACACAATAAGCACCTGTAATAAATAAAGTTAAAAAATATTTTCTACGGGACAGGTGAAATTCTATTTTATAGGAGTCTTAAGAAAGAAAAATAATATCACTTAATCTGTACCGTCACCGAGGAAAGATTACGTCAGTAATTTTTGGTAATCATTTTGGTACGACTGAGTGAAGATTTATAGAACATTACTTTCATTCGTACCTACTCATTGAAGTAATTAATTACATTAATTATTGGTTTCACTATGACATAAATAATGTATTTTATTCTTCACGTTAACCGTTACAGTACTTACCTAAGGCATTACATGAAAAAGATGTTTTTTTTTGTTTTGAACAGACAAAAACACTAAAGAAAAGTTTAATTTCATAAGCTTTTTCATTACGGGATATTTGGCTATATAATGATAACAGGCGTTTGAAATTTTTGAGTGTGCGCCATATTTTTATGTAAAAAGGCGAATGGCGGAGGTTGATATTTAAAATATAAGTATTCGGCTATTTCCACTCTTTAGTAGCTTTGACTTGCATATATTTATTTGATTCGTCTTCAGGTAAAAATAATTATGTTCTTCTTATGGTATGCCGTATTGAATAATATGTGCTTAGTGTTAGCACTAAGTGATTACTTAAGTATTATAATTAAAATATACTAAGTAGTTATGTGTTCTGGAAACACAAATAAAAAAATAATTTCTTAAAACTTTATACTTGTAGAAACTTTAGTTAACTAATTTAAATTATATTGTGGTATAGTGCGATGCAATTTTTGCTTAAGAGTCCGCAGTAAGCTCGGCCGATTTCACCTTCCCATACAAACGTAGTTACGCTCTCATTTTAAAACTACGTGTTGGATTGTGACGAAGCTTTGCACAATGACATGAGGTATATCTATGTCTGTAATTAGTTTATATGGTTCAAGTTTATAAAACAAACGAAGTTACAGCAAAAACAAGTTATGTATGAAAAACTTAAATTCGCTGTTTTTGTTTTTACTATGGTATCTGTATCTACATAAACTTAACATAAGTTTCTTTACAATCCAACACGTAGTTTTAAAATGAGAGCGTAACTACATTTGCATAGAGAATCGAGCTTACTGCGGACTCTTAAGAAAAGCTATTTCAAAAGGCGGTCTCATCTAGCCACTGCAAAATGACCGAACGCAAAAAATAAAGCGACGAAGCTACCTTTGAACTTTGACCTCATGAATTACGCTATAACAGAAGAGTTGCGAATATATCGTGTTAGTAAGATCTATATTTCGTTCTGATTATATAAGAAGTTCACATAATAAAGACACGTGAATTATGATGTTTTCTAAGCCGTTTTGGTTCGAGGAACAAACTAAATAAATATCGTAGTTTTAAGGGGATAAATCTTCGACAACTGCTTCTTAAACATTGCTGTAGAAAGTTAAATTCTTGTTTGAAATATAAATCATGCCTAGA
This sequence comes from Epinotia bilunana, assembly GCA_947049275.1. NCBI lineage: Eukaryota > Metazoa > Arthropoda > Insecta > Lepidoptera > Tortricidae > Epinotia > Epinotia bilunana. The sequence continues at coordinate 22,997,130 of OX346259.1, read as the reverse complement.
CACTAAAAGTCATAAAAAATAAAAAAAACCGGCCAAGAGCGTGTCGGGCCACGCTCAGTGTAGGGTTCCGTAGTTTTTGGTCCGTCACAGTAAGTGTCCCCACTTAAGCGTTGAAAAAATGTGAGTTGACATATTAAGTACAAAACCCTAAAACCCCAAATCCGTTTTTTTACTTTATTTGAAAGCACGTCATTTCAGAGTTTTCAGTATGAGAGATGAAAAGAGTATTTGTATTGTATTGTATTGTGCATTTTAATCGTTATTTGTTATTCGGCACAAGTGCTTGTGTTGATAGCCGAGCTAGCGAAGCGGGTTAGTTCAATGTAAGCGTTCCGCGTACAGCGACATCTATCGACAAATTAAGTAAACTATTGCGCGCGAGCTTAAAGTATGGAAGATGATTTTTATGGGATAATTCTTTGTTGCGTGAACCGATTTTCACCGTTTTTTTACTTTATTTGAAAGCACGTCATTTCATTGTGATTTTGTAGAAATTAAAGGTACAATAAACACCTGCGTATACGGTTAAATTACAAACTTAGTTCAGAAATTATTTTGTATTTTTTTTCAGAAACTATTCAACCTATCAAGTTCAAAATAATTTTGCTAGAAAGTTTTTATAAAGTTCTACTTTTGAAATTTTTTCATATTTTTAAAACTTATGGTTCAAAAGTTAGAGGGGTGGGACACATTTTTTTTTACTTCTGGAGCGATTATCTCCGAAAATATTAACATTATCAAAAAATTATTTTAGCAAACCCCTATTCATTTTTAAATACCTATCCAACAATATATCACACGTTAGGGTTGAAATGAAAAAAAAAACACTCCCCACGTTACGTATAGGGGAGGGGTACCCTAATAAAAAAAAAACACTTTTTATTTTACCACTTTGTCGGCGTGATTGATATACATATTAGTACCAAATTTCAGCTTTCTAATGCTAACGGTTACTGAGATTATCCGCGGACGGACGGACAGACAAAGCGAAACTATAAGGGTTCCTAGTCGACTACGGAACCCTAAAAAAACATTAACCCACTGTAAAACGACCGAGGACGCAATAAATTGAATAAAACGATGAGGTTGCCTCTGAACTTTGACCTCACGAGTTCCAATGTAACAGAAAAGTTGCGAAAATAACTTCTTATTAAAAGCATTAGTAATTTTTGCATTCAGTTCCGAATAAATTAGAAGTTCACACTTGTCATCAAGACAGTGACCTATCTAATAAAGCCGATAGAAAAATAAAATGTCAACAGTCAATATTTCTATGACCTTATGACTCTAGAAACAGTGTATAGCTATATTGATTATATCAGTGAGTTGCCAACATTACCCAACGGTGGTTTTGGGTTGGGCATTTACTCAACGATGTCTAAATATCAATCATTGTTAAGGAGTGTTTATGATGTCATTTTAGACTTTTTAACACAAGGATGTGTTGCAAAAATGTATCTGCTCATGAAATAAAGATTTACTGAGTAAAATGCGCTCGTTGCGGCTGTGAATTTAGCAAAACCTTTGGAATTTGTTAATAAACGTGATACCGCAATTTCGCTGCCTCGCTGCCACGGACACTTAAACGGATTTATTTTATTGGAAATTAGGGCGTTTGGTATTTGATACATAAAATATTTAGGTGTTCACACTATTTACGATGAGGTATGGTGAGATCTAGGACTAATTTATGTTGTATTAACTATATTTAAGCGCAATGTAAATAAGTACAATTTGTACTTATTGGGCGCTTCAAATATTCTCATTCCATAATTAATTATGGTAGGTACTTACCGGGCACAGGATATGAATAGGTAATTGAGATGATAGTACATGTAAGAGTACATGCACTTAGAAATTAAATGTGCAAAGAGGGTAAAATTCGTTACCTTAACAAAAAATGGTTAAGGATTTTTGTTCATGATCATTGTAAATGTGATGTTTTTTGTAATAAAAATACTTGAGTTTTATTATTGTGGTATGACAGCCACTACCATATGCGTGGTACGCATATCGTGCCTAGTCGCATATGGGTCTAGTTCACTGTGTACCATATTCGGTACACTAAACTGTGAATGTGTTAAAAGTAATATTACCATGTTACGCGAATATGTGCAAGGCGAATTAGCATGGGGCATTTTTGAATCCGCATGTGTTGTGTCACCGGCTATTTTTGCAAGTGGCAAGTGGAAATATGTTACCTACTTATCGCATTTCAAGAAGTACAGTACGAAATTGAGACACAAGACATGCAACAAATTTATTTTTTGCGGATAACATCACTTTACACGTGTCAGACATGCAAAATGGTATATATAAGTGTATCAAATTTCCATTGCGATCTTTGCGTTGGCTTTGCTAAATTTATTTCCAATGCAGTTTCAAGAATATTTTCTGTTTTGTTTAGTAAGATCCTTATCCTTGCATCATTCGACTTCAGCTGCGCTAGAATTCCTGTCGCGTGTGTTTAGCGCTTAGCACGGTTGCACCACCCACACTTTATCGTTCAATTTACAACGTAAAAAAATCTGAAAATCGTGAAAGTTTATATCAGTTTGATTTAAGCGGACAAGAAGAAACAAGAGGTCCCGAGTTCGAATCCCGGTAAGGGCATTTATTTGTGTGATGAGCACGAATGTTTGTTCCTGAGTCATGGATGTTTTCTATTTATTTATTTCAAGTGACTAGGACTCATACATTATACATTTGCACCTTGCGGCATTGGCTAAAAAATATAATACTTATTACATTACAATTGATACATTGAATTAGTACATTAAAAATACAAAATACTAATCAAAATTTAACACAATAAAATACAATTCGGATTTAAAATAGAATTAAAATTAAACAATTTCAGACAGCTTGGACGTGCCTGTCGCAACAATGCCGAATATATGGACAGTTAACTTTATTCGCTATCATAGTCAGGACGGCATTGGAGCTGTCACGCACCCTGCGCACCAGGCCAGCGCCTATGTATTTAAGTATTTATTTATTCTATTTAAGTATGTAGTTGTAGACGATTATATATACCTAGGACAGACTGTTTAGTTAGGTAGGTCCAACTTTGAGAAAGAGGTCAATCGTCGAATCCGACTCGGCTGAGCAGCATTTGGGAGGCTACGGCACATCTTTTCGTCCAATATTCCGCAGTGTCTCAAGACGAGAGTCTTTTGACCAGTGTGTGTTGCCAGTGATGACGTATGGCACGGAAACGTGGTCGCTTACTATGGGCCTCATAAGAAGGCTCAAAGTCACCCAAAGGGCAATGGAGAGGGCTATGTTGGGAGTTTCTCTGAGCGATCGCATCAGAAATGAGGCTATCCGCAGCAGAACCAAGGTAACCGATATAGCCCTCCGAATCGCTAAAATTAAGTGGCAGTGGGCGGGGCACATTGCACGTAGAACCGATGGCCGTTGGGGCGGAAAGGTTCTCGAGTGGCGACCACGTACCGGAAGGCGCAGCGTGGGAAGGCCCCCCACAAGGTGGACTGATGACCTGGTAAAGGTCGCGGGAGTCCGCTGGATGCGGGTGGCGCAGGACCAGTTATTGTGGCACTCTTTGGGGGAGGCCTATGTCCAGCAGTGGACGTCTTTCGGCTGATATGATGATGATGATGATGATTTAAGTATGTTTATCGTCGTCTAGTACCCATAGTACAAGCTTTGCTTAGTTTGGGACTAGGTCGATTTGTGTAAGATTGTCCCGTAATATTTATTTATTTGTAACTGACAGTTACCAATGCTTATAATGTTATTAATGTTAATAGCCGGCCTTTAGTATTTAGCGTGACGCTTGTCTATCGGATACTGGTTTACAATGCTAGAATAGATCTATACCTTTGTGTATAATTGTACACTTCACATTAGTTCAAAAATATTCTATATCTAGAACCTTAATTTAGCTGTTATTAAAGAATAGTATCTCATTCGTGCCTCAAAAATAGCAGTGTCACAGTAATGCAAATATGAGCGTATATTAAATAGGCTTGATTAATACGATATAATGATAGATAATTAACAACCGGCGATTTAAACATTCTAACGAATTGACTAATTTAACATCTAGTTTGCCTAATCTCATAAAAAATATATGCAGTGAGCACTTCTGATTGGTACACTAAGTTAAGAGGCTGACAAGACCAAATTTTGTTGAAATGTATGTTATATAAGCAGTTTTTTAAGAAAAACTATTTGTTCTAACACATCAAAAAAATGATATGTTAATATTCACCATATTTCAAAGACCGTGGACTTCTCTCGATACATTGCAAAGCTAGGTCTTAAAATCATCATTAAACGGTTCTATGTCTTTATTTTTTGACGTATGAGTCTGCAATTAAAAACATGAAGTCAACATATTCATACCTAAATCGCTAACGAGTCATATTTCACAAATAATCCATTTTTTTTAATTTCAATATTTATTTACTATTATCTTCAAAAACCCACATTTATGCTAAAAGTGGCGCTGGAACATACGTTTTGTGTGCTCTGCCTACCCCTTTTGGAAATAAAGGCGTGAATGTATGTATGTATGTATGTATCTTCAAAAACCGGGCCGCCCAGTAACACTCGCTCTCGTTTATGCCGATACAAAAGGGCATTTTGGTGTTGACAGCGTCTTAATGGAAAAAGTCTGTATTAGGTAAAAGTAGAGCGTTATATTGGACATTCTGTCGGGCATGAAAATCAGCGGAAATGGGACAATCGAATGCCCACGCCACGGTGACACAACGGTTTACTCTGAAAATGGTAAAAGGAACTGGCAGGAGCTGACTGAATTATTATTTTTGAGAGATCTCTATTTTACGTGGACATTTTATAAATAATCATATTCCTCAGTGAATACCACGGTAACTTATTATTTTTCAACATGTATTTATTGCAGTCGCACATTAAATGAGTACAAGCCTTATATGTGTAAACAGGCTGCTATACTTACTACGTGTTTTTGTCAATTTCCGTTAAGGGGGCATAGTTTAGATCAAATAGAGTTAATTTCTCCAAGACAGTAAGTATCTTAACTCTTAATGTTATCAAGATTTTCAATATTTTAATTAAATCAACTAGTGTACGAGTAAATGGCTCTTAAGGTCCCCATACACTACAAGAAGGTTTACCAAGTGAGTTCGTTCGATATTAGGCACGAACTGACTCGGACGTACATTTTTTTATTGTGTGTGTCTTCTTGGACCTCTGGCCTTGAACACTTGTACAATAAGACAATAACTGTTAAGAGTCCGCAGTAAGCTCGCCCGAATTTCACCTTCCCATACAAACGTAGTTACGCTCTCATTTTAAGACTACGTGTTGGATTGTGACGAAACTTTGCATATACAATGACTTGAGGTATATCTATGTCTGTGATTAGTTTATTTTATATGGTTCCAGTTTATAAAACAAACGAAATACAGCAAAAACAAGTTTTGTATGAAAAACTTAAATTCGCTGTATTTTTTTTACTATGGTATCAGAAACTACATAAACTAATTACAGACATAGATATACCTCATGTCATTGTACATGCAAAGTTTCGTCACAATCCAACACGTAGTCTTAAAATGAGAGCGTAACTACATTTGTATGGAGAATCGACCTTACTGAGAGGACTTAATGCCACATTAAATTATTTTGTATATATTTTTTTTTCAAGAAATAATGCTTCATAAAATAAAATTAGTCTATTTTACAGAGTAACATATACATACAGCTATCATTTGGTATTAAATAGTACTATAGTAGTTATGACACTCGAGTTAGTTAGGAACTATTAAATTTTGTTTGCCATGCTAAATGATGAATCTATCTGCAAACCACGGAACACTGGCGGTTAACATAGGTATATGAAAATAGTGAGTTAGACTCATTTTAAAGACTGTGTCGAACTGTTTTATCAAATTCCATTATTCACTTTGACTACCACTTTTGCCTTCAGATAATATTTTTATGAATAACAAGCATCACTTGTCTTCTGATGCCTCGGCACTAAGCAGGAACCGTTTACGCATGTTGGTAAGGGTGCTTACAGGGCATTGTCGCCTAAACAAGCACATGCAAAGGTTAGGACTATGTGACACAAGGCAGTGCAGACTCTGCCTCGAAGCAGAGGAGACGCCTACACACATCCTTAAAAAAAAAAACGGTCGACTCGCACAACGCACTATGGTGAGTTGGGATCACACGCAATGAATTAAAAAACCGCTGCCGCCGCCGCGCGAAGTCGTGGCCTGGCCGTAACCGATTGCCCCTGCCTTATGCGCAGCCGTAACTCCTTTCTGGGAAAACACATCATGTCCCCGGAGGAGATTAAATTTCCTGAGATTAACTAGTATCCTGTAATTCTTCGAGTTCGCAGGACTTGACCAAGAATTGTAGTAAGTGGCGATCACAATAGATCAGCGTTGGTCGCAGTGATATAAGGGCTCTCACAGTCCGGAAGCCACTACCAGAATAATAATAATAATAATAATTTCTAAGGCGTAGGGATGTGACGGCTCCATCGCCCACCAGATTTCTGGTGCAATCAGTCAACGTAAGGCAGCTTGTGGCGGGCTGTTAGGGCGTAGCGACCCTACGTACCTGAGTACTCCTGGGGGTGTCCTGGGGGTGTCCTGTGGGTGGATGGTTGGACAGGCCCCCTGCCTTGCCTTTACTGGCCGTTCAGAGTGGAGTCGCAAGAGCTGTTGCTCGAGGGTTGATGTGGACACCTAAGTGGCGAGTTGGCTATATGTTTAAAGTCCAGTGCCACCTCTCTTCCCCCCAGCTTTCTGACCGGTGTTGCCTTAGGCTATTTTTTAATGTCGCTATTAATAGGGGCCCATCTAGCAGTTGGCGAGTCACCGTCTGCCAGAGATAAAAAGTGAGACAGTTTTATTAGGCAGGCGTCCGATGTTTCACCCAATAGCCCAGCCACTAGTCCATCATTTTCACCCAATAACCCGTTTCATTTAGATTCCATCATCCATCAATAGGCCCTATACTCCTCAGCGGGTGCTGTCCCTGTGTGCGTCCCATGACACGGGCAGGGACAGCATCCGCTCGGTGTACTCCTTGCATTTTATTCAATTGTCAAAAGGGCCTCTACGTGTTGGCTCAGTTGGTACTTTGTAGGTACCTAGCTCCACGCACGCCTCCCAAAGGTCCGGGACGTCATTGTCCCGTGAGCGGGAAAGAAATAATAATTCCTTATCTCAGTCCCGTCGTTTAAGCGTGAAAAGGTTAGAGATATACGTACGTATTGCATGTATAATATTAGAATCCATGCCGATAACATACCTACAGTAGGAATAATATACTATACTTACTAATAAATCGTTTACCTTTCCTACTAATACAAAATCGTCGAGTGAGTCGAGTCGAGGTTTAAATTTTGCACTTCAAATCAGGTCTGAATTCGTATCTGAACATAAAAACGCTGATGCTGCTTTCATTTGAGTTTTATTAATATATTTTACCACCTGATGAAGTCAAAGTCAAGCGTTCAAAGTTAAAACGCGCTGCGTCCTCTGAATTTAAGATTTATTGAGAGAGATTTACAAATCTATTAGATTATTATACATAATAATCTGAAGAAAATTCAATTATCGGAAATCAAAGACCCCTCTCAGAGTAGGTACAGTCACGTACAAAAATATGTATTGATTTCATCATCTCATAAATATTGGCCATTGCAATAGCTGACGTGTGCACTGGGGCCTTGTCTTGATGAAAGAGGACTTTCTTGGGGGACAATTTTGGTCGTTTTTCCAACAATTCGGCATAAAAACAGTCCAATAACTCTGCGTATAACGGCCAGTGATAGTCTTTCCCTTTTCCAAGTAATCAATCATAATGATTCCTTCGCCATCCCAGAAGACTGTCGCCATCACCTTTCCAGCCGACAAAACAGTCTTGGCCTTCTTTGGGGCATGCTCACCAGTCGCCTTCCATTGTTTTGATTGCTGTTTTGATTCAGGTGGATTATGATGGACCCAAGTTTCGTCCACAGTGACAAATCGACTCAAAAAATTCCGAGGATTACGCTTCATCTTATCCAAACATAGTTTAGAAATTCGCTTTCGTTCGCGTTTTTGTTCGAAAATTTGCGAGTGATCACAGTCAAACAATTTTTAAACTGACATAAACTTGTTCTTTTTTGCTGAATTTTTGACAGTCTTCATTTGAAAGATTGTGCCTGCCAGTGTTAATGCCATACTTACCAGAAAAAAGGTTTATAAATAGTTTTTAAAAGGACTTATCAAACAGCCCTTGTAAGTTGTATGCACCCATATTTTTACACTTGACTGTACGTTGCGTGAGCTCCATATATATCGTCCAGAGCTGTTATTCGGAACGTGCCAATGCGCCTCACCTCTCCCGTCACACCTAACGAAACTAGACCTCAGATTACGCTTTAAGTCAAGATATATTTGTGGGTGAAGGTGAAGTTGAGGTTAGAACAAGTTACAGAATAGCGGGGCTGCATTAGGATGCGATGTGTGTACCTGTCTCGGCCACTATTATCCCATTCAAAAGCAAAAAGCAGTAAGGATATATTGTGTACAAGCGTTTATATCGCCTTGATCATATATCGGATTGTTTCGATCCCAAACCGTGGTTAACCCGCCGTCCACAGGCTCTGAAGTCAACCACATGCCACACATCAAAACTATTTTATTTACGCCACTAGGCCACAAACGTGTGGGTATTTGAAAGGATCATTCGCATTTTTAAACGTCGAATTTCGCGAACAATGGTGTGGCACAGAAATCCAAACACCTACATTTCAAGCTCCGCTGCGGAATACATTATACAAGGTGCTCAGGAGGAATTCAAATAATTTATAGACGTGTTCCTGTCCATGTTTAGAAAACAAAATGTGAAATAAAGTATAAGCTGGTTTCGGCTATCTTTTTTTTTTACATCACTGGTCAAGCGCAAAGATGTTTTTGGACTAGGAGGATGGACCTAGGTTAATAGAACATTTTTTTTCTACTTAGGACCTCGCAAAAACGGTGGTAAAATTATGTGGATTTCTCCCTAGTACTTTGTATACACACGCTTGCACAAACTGAATGCGAGTAGAATTATCTATTTCTTAGGTTATGTTTGACATCAGGCGGTAGAAGGTTATTCAATATATTGAACGCTGTTTATAAACAAACTTTAACGTATAAATTGCGGAGCGAAATGTATGAAAGCGTACAGCGCAAAAAATGTATCAAATTTTCATCGTGTGCTTTTGCCGCGCCGCCATGCAAATCATATTGAAAAGACGGAACACGGACGTGACTGGGCTCCTGCAAGTGGGGTGGTAATTGGCTAGTAATTTCCTTACCCTTGTTTACAAGCCCCGAAGGAAAACCAGTCTATGGTTGGCCTCTGATCACTATGTAATTTTTAAGAGTGTTAGTGTCAAGAAACTGAAGCTTTGTAGGGAGTCAGTCGAAACATGTTGTGTTCATCCCGGTGTCTCACTGCACACTTTCTTTAATATATCGCCCGAACTTTCGCACTGTTATAGTATGTAGTCATAAGTAGTTGGTTATGACATAAAATAATTATTATTTTAATAGAATGACATTCAATATAAAAGAGTGTCTACGAGGGAAATCTTTAACGAACTTTTCGGGCCAGTCGCAGAAATTATAAAGAAAGGTCAAGTAATAGAATATAATGATTAACAAAAAGAGTTTATGAGGGCAAACAACAACAAACTTTTCCCGGGATAATCGCAGAGATTACTGAGAAAGGTCAGGTTAAGAGTTGTCTAAATTAAATAATGGATCTCCTGTAAACTGGTCACGGCTAAAAAGGAATGAGTTTTCCTCGTTCGTGGCCACGTTATGCATCTCTATATGCTACGTTATCACGTTATTAATATCACACGTTGCATACCTGTCATATAATCCACATCTTTACGGCATGTTTAGTCATGTCTGCATAAATAATAAAAGCGGATCTTGTACATGCTCATGCCCAATGCCATTTAATATTTATTTAATTGAATAACTACATAAATCTGCAACTGCAGGATTTTTAAATACAAGCATAACTAAGAAGCATCTCGAAAGACAAGATTTTCGATTTAAAGCACTCAAGTTGGTTCTTTCGTTTGGGAGCTACGTAGCCACAGACTGACGCACAGGTGCACAATACACATGTTAAAGTTATACGAGTAACCCTTAGTTTTATGAGGGGTTGAACAAGAGTTATGTTATACCTATCAGTTTGTTATTTGCTGTTTTCCCGCAGCGCTGAAAAAAATAGCCACGATAAACTAGGAAAAAACTAGAAATGTAAAGTTAATTTTTACTCTAGCATATAATGTGGAAAAAGATACTAGATGTATAATAATTCACAAATTCCATTTCTACATCTGCAGCCAAAAGTATTCCAGTATTTGCATATTTATTGCATTATGAGAGTTGAATCGTTGATTTCTCGTGAATGTTTTAAAATAACTTACAAATAAATCGGACGATAAATGTTTTCTTTTACCTTTCTGTGTTCACTCAATTAAATTTTAGACATATTTTTGTCATCCTTAAATAGTAACATTATAAGGGAATCATGGAAGTATTGTGAACGGTTTATGTTTATGGCGATATTGTGTCAAGGTGCGGAGGGTGACGCCATTAGGTTATGTCATAACATGACACTCTCCGAACTTCGAACGCTAATCTAAGCGCTAAGTATCTGAACAAACCGTCGAAGGTCGCTTGTATCCGCCTAGCGCGACCGGCGCCTCTTCAGAACAGCAGCTATACGCTAGTGAAAGTGGCTAGGTGGCTCGCTGACCTTTGATATTGACCACTCACAATATCAATCGAGCGTTTATAGGTTACTACGACAAGCCAACAATAGATATTACGTTACGCGAGGACCTGTCATCCTCGTCAATTCAACGCTTCATAGGCATTTTAACTGCCAGTTAATGTAAAGTTGCATATCGAGTTGCACTTGTGGAGGTCGCCGTGGGTTAGATATACGCTGTAATCGTCGATCTTTTGTCACATGTCGTTACGTAGAAAATATTATAGTATCCGTTGCGTAAACCATTGTTTTAAGGGGATGCCTTGATTCGAGTCAAACACGCCTCCTAGACAAAGACACGCTTATGCCTTCCGCGCACGAGAGAAAGAGATGGAACACTCTTCGGGAATGGCTTTTTTGGACAAATTTCGATAAATACCTAACTTAGAGAAGTTTTATTTAAATTTCATAAAGTGAGATTTTAGATAAAATACTATAGTATTAACTTGATTGTGTCGTAAAATAATGTATCTTTTGAGTAGGCTGAGTAAAAAAAGGAAAATACAGACCCAACTTTGGATTTTTTTTCTATCGAGGAAATTTCAAGCAATCATGTATCGGTAAAATCAGAAAAACAATCATATAGTCAAGAATCATATCTGAAAATCAGACCTTATTGTTTCTTAATCTAGTCAGAACGGCGTTTCAAAGCACGCGATAATTTCCAATGCACCGCCTTAAATGGCTTGGCTGCGTTAATGTCAAGAGGAGTCAGTGTGTGAAACGTTTAACATACATATAATTAACGTTCTTGCAAACAATACTCAGCATGCGCCTTGGATGAGGCAAACTTGCTATCCTAGTTTCATAGGCTTTTCGCCGCTGTAATAAATAAAGTCGAACAACAGTTTGCATAATTCATTTCCTAATATTTTGCCATTGGTAATCCGATATCGTCCTTGTCAAGTCATTAAAATATATGTTCATTAAAACTGCAATTAGAATTTCAAAATATACAAACAGCGAGTACGGTTTGTCGTGGAAATCGTTCGGTGTTGCGAAAGGTGATCAACTGATCACGATAACGTCTGCCGATGGCAAACACGGTGCACCTCGGCTGTCCGATTCCGCCGCATTGTGGACCTAACACAATCCGACCTAGTAATGGGTGAATGGGGCAAAGAAATCGAGCTTCGCCCGATGTCTCGCGTGAGAATAAGAACAGATTGCCTCACTATCCGAATTATTCAAATGGTAGTTCCTTACTCTCTTGTATTTTGTCTAATATAGTAAATGCTAGGCAATGGAATGGTCTTGAAGACTTAAAATGTTTGTAAATCATAATTGGCATACTTCACTTAAAATGTCATAAGTGAAGGTTAGTGTTAGTTTTTACACAAAGCGTCTTCGCTATAAAGTGTAAAACTATGCAATCATGTTCTTGTTTATTAACTGAGGGAATGCACTGGAGGCAACATACTGATTTTAGCACCTACGTCAAAATATAGTAAGTTGTTAGGTTATTTCATTATTTATTTATATTCCACTATGAGGTCATGGCGACCTCGAAGAAAAAATCAAGTGATGGTAGCATCGGAATTCAAACGACATCTTATATGTAAATTTGCAGCTCGTTATCTTCCTTTATATAGAAGGGGCAAACTTTTGTCTTCGCGTATAACCGACATCAAAAATAGTTTAGAAATGATATCGCAGATATTTAGCAACTATTTAAGACAGAGATTAAAGAATTAAAATCAAGACAGAAATTCAATGAATATTGGAAATGCCGTGGCAGTCACATACGGCACAGTTTCGATTTACATCACCACTGGAGCCGTAGGCCGATCGTCAGCGTCACGGCGCATCTCCAACCTTTAACTCCCTAAGAAAATACTCAAGATTGACATTAAACGATGTAGCATTCGTGTTACAAGCAGCCGCTTGAGAACCGGTATCACTCAAATCGCTTAAGAACTATGACTCAGTACCAACAACGTTGGTTTCCCGATGTAAACGATAATTAAATTAAATTTCAATTACGTGAAAATAAAAATATTCAGTGTCCGCAGGTCCGTTTTGTGTGAATAAAATTTGCATAATCTTATGAAGGTTTTTGTAACATAAAAGAAGACATAAAATTGATATTCATATTATCACCTCAAACGGTCTCTCGTCACGACCGACCGCGTTTGTCATGTCATACTTAATCTAAAGGAGAACGTTTTTGGCAAAACTTTATTTCAGATAAAGACCACCCGTATAAGTTAACAGTCATTACAAGTATTCAAATGAGGATGTGAATTCTCAGTCCATTTATAGGCAGATAAGAGTGTATAAACGTTTCGTTCGACTCCCTTTATTCCTTTATATATAGCTAAGGGAAAATGGTAATCGAGTTATTCCTGACAATTTTCTGTTGTTCGCAAGATGTTCGCGTCGTAATGGGATCCTGAAGAACTCTTTATTGGACTTGTCCTGAAGTAATTACCGAAGTTCCGATTCGGGAATAATGTCCCTGGGAGTGGTAAAACATTGTCAACAAAGTTAAAAACTGATAATAAAAAACAGGTTGCGTCAACTCGAGATTCAACAGATTTACAAATTCAAAACAAAGATAAATTAGCTGGCGCAATGTTTGACCTTAAAGCTGTGTTAACTGACGATCACGATATACTACAAGTGTCAAGTTCCTTCTAATTAGGTGTTACTACACCTCACGGAACATCACTAATTAATAGTATTACGCAAATGTGATAAAAAGTTTTAAATACAACAGCCAAAATCATTATTAGTTTGTGCTGTGTTATGTCGTTACCGTGTACATTCACTACAAATGTAAGAAGAACTTGTGAAGGCCCCACCACATTCGCGCGCGGACGCGCGAAAATATGCGCGAACGCGTGAAAGCGTACACGTGGAGCCGATTCGCATATTTTTCGCGGGTTCGCGCCTTGTTAACCACTTTTGTAGGTTTTTGGCCCGCGTCAAAGAGCCTGCGAATGCGAACAGTTGTGAACTCTGCGAATGTGGGGCCAAGGAAGAGTTTACGCGCGATTCTCACCGCGAATGTGGAGGGGCCTTGATTAAGTTAGCACGAAATAGATTGATTACAAAATTGATTACATTAACGTTGTCCCATAATGATTTATCCACTAGCGTTCCATCTGCTACTACTTGGGGCGTCTTTGAATATAATTTGAATGGTGTTCGTGCAACATTTATTATCGCTAAGTTATCCAAAAACGGAAGTCTAAACTTGGTAGTTAGCCTAAGTGTTTCCGCGTATGATGAAATTCTACGCATATTTATTTTACAATTATAGACTTTACGTTCTACGTGCACATGGCTTAACTTAGCCTAAAACTAAATTGTCAAATTTTTAGACATAATTTAGGCGGCAGATTAAAAACGACATATTTAGAATAGCATTTAGGCAGCTAAGTAAGTTGTAATAGACCGCCTAAAATAAGAAACGTCAGATTCTAATTAGCGCTGTCATTTGATTATGACGGCTGCTCATAGAATAGCAAAGTATTTTAGCGACACCTAAATAAAATTAGGAAGTTTAGAGGCCAGTGTAGAATCGGGTACATTGCCGTCTCAGTATCGTGTACGATCTGAAGAAACCGCAATATCATGTTTTGATCTTCTTATTGTTACACGATCAAAACATTACAACAAACCAAGATAGTTTTACATTCGACATCAAATATATGTTTACATTTATGCACCTTACTCCATTGCAATAAGGCTAAAAATGTATACATATCTTTGACTTTGACATTTTGGTTCCGTGCTGACGGTATGTAGTCCTGTCTAAGTATGATTGACAAGACAATAAGCAAAGAAAGACTGACATGAGCTAAAATCAATATACCTACGCCTAATATCTTCGATGTCAATGACCTGCTTTAGGTACTACCCTTTAAGTCAATAACCTTTTTATTTTTTTACCGTTACTTATATAATACTTGCTTCTACCCGCGACTTTGTCCGCGTCGAGCTCGTTTATGTTATTATGTTGTACCACGATAGACACTTTCGACCTTATTTCACCCTCTTAGGGGATAATTTCCCATGTCCTTCCCAGGGTCTCAAACTATCTACGAAATGTCTTCAGTCATCTGCGACCCAAGCTAATGCTTTACTTTGTGATTATCTTAGAACATACATACATACATACATTCACGCCTTTATTCCCAAAAGGGGTAGGCAGAGCACATGAAACGTATGTTCCAGCGCCACTTGCAGTGATGGGTTGCTAGCCCATCGCCCACAAAACACTTCAACCCTGGTCCCTTTGTCGACTTTTACGACACCCACGGGAAGAAAGGGGGTGGTGAAATACTAACCCGACACCACATGGGAATTATCTTAGTAAATGTAATGTAATATATAATTTTAGTCAAGTAGATCCAGTAAAAGTTATTAAAACATTTAAATCGCTCAATTTAAAGAAAACGGAGGATTTATGGGGAACATTAGTATAAGTCATTTATCATCATAGATGTAAATTCAAGCACTCGCGAAAACTGTCAAAAACGATGAACTGTCATTTTGAAATCGCGATAGAAAATGGAAAAACTGGTATTGACCACTCGTATTCAATTCCATCGGTAGAAAGTAAGTGCCTACTGTTATGACACTACAGTAGTTTTTAGGGTTCCGTACCCAAAGGGTAAAAACGGGACCCTGTCCGTCCGTCTGTCTGTCACCAGGCTGTATCTCACGAACCGCGATAGCTAGACAGTTGAAATTTTCACAGATTATGAATTTCTGTTGCGGCTATATCAACAAATACTAAAAACAAAATAAAATAAATATTTAAGGGGGCTCCCATGCAATAAACGTTTTTTTTCAGGCTGTATCTCTAGAACCGTGATAGCTAGACAGTTGAAATTTTCACAAATGATGTATTTCTGTTGCCGCTATAACAAAAAATACTAAAAACAAAATAAAAAAAAATATTTAAGGGGCCTCCCATACAACAAACTTTTTTTTACTGTTTTTATAGATAGTGGTACGGTATACCCTTCGTGCGCGAGTCCGACACGCACTTCGCCGGTTTTTCTACTCGTATTTAATTTTTGAGCGCTCGAAATTCAAAAAATATCTCCCTGGGCATAGACCTCTGAATGGAGGAGAGGGAATGGCTTGGCCGATTAAAACAATGACTAACTGTTTATTCAATACGTATTCAAACTTACATAGCTTTTACTTATGCCATGATGGTTCTCATTATAGTAGGATTGCCTAGTGACAAGAAGCAAGAACTCTCTTGGGCCAATTCTGACTCACGATTGACGTCACTTGCTACGTAGCCCCATTGATCTGAAGAGAGGCCGCTCCAAAACCGAGTGTCACACAAATAGTACGGTGATTTATTTTAACCTGCTATTAATGTTTTCAATATGATAATTTGGAATATATTGAGCGGTGATTGGATTTTAATGTTTACTTATTAATATTTAGGTATGAAATTTGTAATTCGTTAGATTTCGGAATGGGATTAGGGTGATAGTTAATTAAAATAAATCAATCTCGTGCTCTAGAAACATCATATTGCACTAACCCATTGTAACCTAGGGAGAAGAACTAGTCGTATTTACTTTTCCAATTTTTATGACCTCAAATACGTGTCATAATGCTTCCAGTAGGTAATATACCATTCCATAATTGGGTATCATGAGTGTACTACTTACCTATTCGCAGTCTGGGCCCAATTAATAAACAAGGATTCTAGTATAGTTTGTAAAGTTGTCTAAGCAAAAACTCTATCGTAAATATACGAATGCCCGTTCTTTACACGTTACTTACTAAATTGCAAACCCCGCCATCCTACTAATATATAAATGCGAAAGTTTGAATGTTTGTTACTCAATCGAACTTAAACGGCTTAACCGATTTGGATGAAATTTTGCACGAAGATAGTTTATAGCCGGGATTTAAAATATATGATCGTTTTTACGCCGGGTCCTCGCTGACGATGTCGCAGGCGGATGCTAGTACTAAAATAAACGGAAACGTTTGTATGAAACAGCGGTTCTAGCCGGCAAGCCTTAACGGAACGCCTTTGTCAGTCCACGCCTGTTCCACTACAGCCATTTGTTATGTAAACCAAACAATAGACACGGTGTAACGTTATCGTTAATGGAGTCCGTCGGTCGATTGACCATTCCATGAAGCGATCGGCACATTTTTCTAACCTACTATTCTTGTTTAACGCAATAAGTAATACAGTTGACATACTTTTCTAAGTATAATACCTACTAGTAATAGTAGTAGTAGTTTAGTATCTACTGGTAGTAGTAGTTTAGCAGATACTAGTACAGATATAGTGAATAATCATTTCCCATCGTATTTTCTCGGAAATGTTCGTATTTGTCATGCTACTTCAGTCAACCTTACTGACATTATGTACCGAGACTGACTGAAATAGCAAGACACGTTCGTACGTTTCGTACGGTAATAGTTTAGTAGCTGTTGGTATTAGTAATTCAGTACCTACTGGTAGCAACTACTATTAGTTCTAAACATAATGGTAAGTAACTGAAAACTTAGCACCCATAATACATCCAAATTTCTTTGTCTCTAAATTTGAAATGTCTGTCAGTTGCTATTCAAATCTATCATACCCGTGAGTGCTGATACTAACCAATTTTGTCTCAATCTCCATGTCTCAATTTAGAAGGAGGGCGATGTTTTTTTTTTCCTACCGATCTTTCCAAGTCGGGCCCCGGTTTCCAAGTTGGGCCCCGAGGAGGGCGATGTCCCGTTTCTCTCATTAAAGCGCTCCGATAAATGTAAAGCCTTTATTAAATTATTTACCAATTGACAACGTTTTAAAAGGTGGGCTCCATTAACGAACCGTTTCGAGAAATATGCTTGGAAAGTATTAAACGCGGTTTTAGATGTAGGTACAAAAGATTTTACGAGAAAATTTAAATCATTTCCGGGTCACTAAGTTCATATTAGTCACTGGTAATTTAACACATTTTAGTTCGGTTGAAAGGAATCAAAACTCAGACACGATTCTTTGCGCTAGCGCGTAGTTAATATTTGCAAGACTGTAACATACCACTGATGATCAGATTGAATATGAATTGCATCATTTGTTGCTGATGCTGATTGTGTTCTCTGAATGCATGCTCTTATTTAAGGTAATAAAGTCTCTTAAATAAGTAAACTAAAGAGCTTACTTGTGGTAAGCAGACCCTGTGACCAAATAAGGAGGTAGCATATTAAACAACCTTCCAATTTAGTGCATAATGTGATGTCATTGTTAAAGAGGTGGTTACTATGGCAATAGGGGGCATTCAACTTCAGTATCAATGATCGTGTTCACAAGGCTCCGCCTCAAACCGAACCAGTATATCACAGATGATTAAAACAATTATATCTTTTGTGATACGTTGCGTACGCCTTCAACTCCTGTGTTGAGAGTGTGGGAACTGCAGTCAGCAACGGTGTTGTGACTCTTCTGGAGTCGCACGCGTCCATAGGTACCAGTAGCCAGGCCGCGTGCTAGTTTTCCACCGTCGTAGTATAAAAATGTCCAAGTTATACAAGACACGCGAGTGGTACGTTGAGTATAGATAGCTTATGAATCGCAAAGCAGTATCGAAGTATCAAGAAGCTAGACAATACTGTGATTGATGAAGCTGGAAATCTGCCTATTTTGCATATAGAAATGTAGAGAAATAATGACGACGGTAGATAGCCGATACAATTCGATCCGTCACAAGCTTAGCTATAAATCATCGGATTTTTTACAGATAGAATAAGATGGCATCAGTGGTTGATGTCCTTATAATTTGTGATTCTTTTGTTACCAATTAAAGTTTGTAACTTTGTATTTGCTGTACACTTTATTTTATATATGCTTAACTTACGTTAAGTTAAATAAGCAATAATAAAAGCTTGTAAAAATGTCACATACTTAGGACACATAATTTACGAACTTGGAATTTTGCTCGTAATTTTAGCGTCTAGACATACACATTGGCAAAAAAAACAATTCGTTCATAAACCATTAATCTTTATTTGCAATATATACAGTCAGCATCATTTAGTTAGTAGCAGCCAAAGTAGCCAAATATATCGTAACACTTCCTTACTCCTATAGCAATAAAGACGTTTTCCGATATATTTGGCTACTTTGGCTGCTACTAACTATATGATGCTGACTGTACAGTACTTACAGATCTTAGGCTAATATATACCGGTCTATATATCTAGACTTAAATAAGTCATGTAATTTTTTTTTAGCTTACTCGCTAAAATATCCTACTCACATTATTAAAATATTCAGTGGTACTATACTTAGTAGCATTTTTGTACCAGCATAGTTTGTGCCTTGATTTTTTTGAGGGGAATTTCCGCGGAATAGAGCTCGAACGATACGAGTATTTTTGCCTTACCATAGACCGGTACCCAAGCGCCTACCATACCGTCGTTCCTCATCAAAAATTCTATTTCAAAAATGTTATACTTGCAAAAAGAGAAAGAGGGGTGTCATAAATTTCTGCGTGCCTAGTGTGGCAACGTGGCTCCTGAACGAATGGACCGATTTGACGTGAACGAGATGAGCTATTGAACTTAGAAAAGAAAATGTCGTGTTTTTTTACTTTTTTAAGTTGTTATTATCTCTTGAATGTTTCTGAAAACTGAGCTAATGATGAAAGCCCAGAAAGCATCTTAATCATCTATTTACCCTATAAATGTCAAGACCTTGTCAAAGGTCAAGAAGGCAATAATCTGTTGTTATACTATTTTATTTCTTTTATGTCAGTGAATACTGTACATCAGTATCCACATACATATTTTTTAGTTTAATTTTGCCTAGTCCTAATAATGAAAAGTAACCTTTCTCATTGTCGTTAAGGCGCAAAGAAATATCTGCGATATAAAATCTTCTGACATAATTTGCATCATCTTGGATTCATAACAAGTAGAATCAAACAACAGGCGGTCTTATCGCTAAAGAGCGATCTCTCCCAGACAACCTTTGGAAAGCGGTGGTGGTTTGGGATGGTAATATACAGTATGGGGTTGTTAAAAAAAGAAGTGTATAAATTCTTAAAGGATCGGCAACGAGCATGTAACACCCCTGGGGTTGCAAGCATCCATAGGCTCAGTAACCACTTACCATCAGGTGGGCCGTAAACGTGTTTGCCACCGACGTGGTATAAAAAAAAAGTTTTTTACACACCACACACACATGTGCACATAACATGTTTTTTACGGAAATGTATAAAATCTACCCGTAACACTTACTTAATCGAATACATAGCTCTATAGAACTGTGAAATCCTTAGGCAATAAAGTGGAACCTAGTGCAAAAGTGTAAATTCTTTTGCATCATTTAGCACTAATGGTACTGGGAGAAACACCAAATGCTATGCTGTTTTTAGGTATCCATTAAAGTGCCTGTTAACTCCTGACGTGACCTATAGTTTCGATTTCACACTGAAAGCCCTGTCAATGTCACCGTCGACTTTTGTTGTTTATACTAATGGCAGGCTCCATGTCCAATAGCATCCCATTTGGTAGCTCTAGTATAGATAAAAACCCTGTCAATCAAATTATGCTAAAACTCCTTTTTTCTGGCTTTGCGCAAGCTAGCTAATGTCACGTTGGGTTAATACTTTGTAATAAGTATTTTTTTTAAACGATCCCTTAATGCTTTGCATCACGTTGCACTGATCGTTATGTTGACAGTAAAAGACAAATGCAGATCTCTCAATCTCAACAAATTAAATTTAAAGTTTCTTTTAAAAAAATCATTTTTGTTACTAGATTTTATTGCCAACTGTACTTTTCTGTATACAATCAACTACTCATTGAGACGATTGTAACGAGCCCAAACTTAACGGTTACGTAGATTATGCACGGAATTCCCATGGCCACCTTCTGCTCCATCATCAGATCAGCTCGATGGTACCATAATATTGAATTGTCATCGAAACTATACCCAACATTTCAGCTGAATCGGTCAATCCGAAATTCAGTTCCAAGATTTATCCCACACTAACAAACCAACAAACGAACAGGTCAGGTTAAATAATACTAAACCGGTAGGTATATTTAATTTTTTGTAAAAAGTATCCTAATATTAGTTTGTCCATGTTGAGTACATTTTGTGATTTGATCATAATGTTTCCTCGCTGGTACTCCGGTTGACTGACGCCGCATCCGCGATAACCCTCTGATAGTACTGATTACTAGACCCTCGTTAGCCACCCTTTAGCAAACTTTCCCATACAAACATCCGTACGAAGTACAAAACAAGAATTTGCTGAATAGGCGGAAAAGGTTGCGATTAAACCTGCCTCGGGGGTTCATTTTATTTTACGTCGTTTTTTATGAAATGTTTGCAGAATTGAAGTTCGGAATTTATATTGGACATACGTGGCCGTTGGTTATAGTACCGTAACTAATATTTTGTCTCTTAAGAAAACCAATTTATATCCATGCTACAAGTTTGGCACTTAGTGTAGGTCGGATTTTGCTCGTAGTATGGATTTAGTAGTTCTTTGATGTTATAATTTACGAATTCCAACAAAATTTCTGAAATAATTAATGCCTCCTTGAAACGTTGAAAAGTTTTCATATTCCTACTATATTAATTAATTTTCTTTCCACTGTGTGAGAGCTTCTGTCAAAATTACTTTGAAATGAAAGCAGAAAAACTAGAATTTAACTTATTTTTTTATTAACTTATACAAACTTAAACTCACCAGTAAATAAATAATCGGTCCCAGCCCCATGGCCTGGGTTTGGCCCTTTAGGCCTCTCAGTATCCTGCGGAGTCCCGCACCACAATACAAAGCCTCAACACGCCGGCTTAGCACGACTACTTTGCTCAGGACCCGCACTCCAGCGGCCGGCTTTTCAAACTAAATTGTGCAAACGCGAAGATGCGCCTCTTATATTACCTCTTACGTTAACGTCGAATACCGCAACGTATTTGGCATATAGGCGTGCTCGCGTGTAGGTGTTTTCGGCGACGAAGCCTGAGCGGTGCTCGTGTGTGAGTGGCGACGATGACACGACGCGCGTGTGTGCGTGAATCCGAATCCTTAAAGCGGCACGTAAATTTTATATCAGAGCAATAAACATCTGATTTAGCCTTTAAATATTAAATCCATTAAAGTACACAGAATTAATGATTAATACTTAAGCGTCTAAAGCAAGATACGACCGCGACCAGTTTGATCCCAGCTATAGAAGTTTTTTCATTCAGGAAGGACGCACAGAATAATATTCCGTTTATATGGTGAACGTGATGTGAATAAAACTATGGCGTTCGTCGCTTAATATTAACATTGTGTTCTTTCTATTAGATGAAGATTAGTAAAGCAAATCAATGTCCTAAAAAAATTTGAATTATTTACACAAAATCTGTTTCATTTTGAAGGAAAAATAAAAGAAAGAACACAGAATGCTTGTCTATGGACTGCTCTCCCCTTTAGCATACGACAGGCTCAGAGTACATTTTCATTCAAGCGCAAGTTGCGCAAGCATCTACTTGAAAATTCTTCAGATTAAGACTAGCTATTCGTAGTTTTTAGTAGCAGGTATTATATTATATTATATTAGGTAGGTATATTGTATTTATTATATTATATTACCAGTAATTTTTCCGCTTACTTTATTTCTGTGTTGTTCTCATACCCCGCACCAGCTATGATTATTTTCTGTTGGCCTAAAGGTTGACTGGTACAGAATGCCTTGTGACATTAAGTTCGCCTTTTGTAATTGTAACTTGTAACTGTGCAATGAAGTTTAAATAAATTAACAGAATATTATTGGAAAAAGGTCACAGTCATGTAAATAGTAACTCTATAAAATGTCACGCTAAAAGTGTTTGCTTGAACTAACTGCTGTGGTACTTATTTTTACGCTAAGATCTGATTTAGAGTAGAACTTAGTGTTTTCGAGCAAAGTTTGCCTAAAGCTAGTACCTACTGCTAAGTTGGTTCTTTATGGCACTTCGAACTGCACTGCTACACCGCGTGATAATCTCAAAACTCAACTTAAAACCTTTAATAAGTGCCTCGAAATTAACTCGTAACTTTGTTTGCGTATCTCGGTACTTAATGGACTTCAATAAACTCTCAGGACGAAATATATTCTTCGTTTGTATCAGGTTGAAAAACAAATAACACCAAATCTGACCACAAAACTTTATCGCGCTAGCCGGACGTAATAAAACTTGGTTAACACGTCTTTTTTTCTATCGTGGCGTGTAAAGTCGATATTTTCCCATCCGCCGGCGATAGGGCTGTAATCTAGGTCCCAATATTGGATGCAGAATATTCCTGTGTTAGAATTTATAGCAGGAGCTTTATACGTGGAGATCGACAAAAATACAAGCAGCATGATTTATGCAACACTTTATTTTTTCCGCTTACTTTTACCTCAGAATCTCGGCTCGTTTGCGTAGGTATCCAAAACGGCCGGCCGTGAACCTCTTTCTTATTCCACATTATTATAATAAATAGTTCTATTGAACCACGATGAAACGGATATTTGTGTTCGCCGCTTGTATCTATGAATAAATTAGTTTCCACGTTTGACATTTCTGGATGTGGTCTTTTGATTGCGTTCGTTTACCGTTACTTTGGAAGAAATATTCACGAAAAACTGGTATTTTTTTTTTGTTTTAAACATCATCTTAATTATTTTTTTAAAATTTGTTACAAACTGTGTCCTTTATCTTGACGACCGCTTTAGCCTAGTTGGTAGTCACCCTGCCTACGAAGCAAGAGGTGCTGGGTTCGAATCCCGGTAATGGCATTTGTTTGAGTGATGAATATTTGTTTCTAAGTCATGGATGTTTTCTATGTATTTAAGTATTTATTTATCTATATAAGTATGCATATCGTCGTCTATGACCCATAGTACAAGCTTTGCTTAGTTTGGGACTAGGTTGATTTGTGTAATAGTAATAGTAATAGTCCACAAAATATTTACATATATTTTTATATTTATTACTAAGCTGAATTTATAAAAAGAATTTATATAAACAAACAATGAATGCATTTTTAAAGCAAAAATCAACGTTGAATAAAGAACGAAGCATGAAACAAAAAAAGAAAATAAATGAAATTATACAAGAAGATATTTTGCTAGCAATTTTAATTCGGACCTCTATAACCCTGTAGAAACCCTCCTGTGGTTTTTACAGGGTTATCTTAAACGCGTCGCCGGCAATAAAACCCCAACCATAGCGTCATAACGTTGCATTGCACATGGCGAAGTAGATACAATTCTGCCAATTGGAAACGGTACAGGTAGATTACGTGACAGTTAAAATTAGATAAAATGTGCCATGCCCAAGAATATTGTTGTTTTTTTTATATTGCATTAATGACTTGATGACCTCATAGACTTCAGCATTACATTAACTTGTTTATTAGACAAATCTTAGACACTCCACTTTACCACTTAAGCTGTGTATTTAATTAAATTACATGTAATTTAAATATACATTGCATTCTTCCCATGTGACAGATTATGGAGCATTCGTCGTTTTAAGGGTTCCCTACACAAAGGGTAAAAACGGGACCCTATTACTAAGGCTTCGCTGTCCGTCTGTCCGTCCGTCCGTCCTTCCGTCTGTCACCAGGCTGTATCTCATGAACAGTGATAGTTAGACAGTTGAATTTTTCACAGATGATGTATTTCTGTTGCGGCTCTAACAACAGAATAAAATAAATATTTAAGGGAGCTCCCATAAAACAAACGTGTTTTTTTTGCCGTTTGTATAGATAATGTACGGAACCCTTCGAGCGCGAGTCCGACTCGCACTTGGCCGGTTTTTAAATTGGTCGAACTGAGCAACGAACGGAACCAAGCATGGGGCGAAACATCGCTGCCACATTTACACGATCATTGTTGCGAACGCTTAAACGGCATTAGGGAGGTGTGAACAATAACAAAATTGCTCGGCTCGGCAATAACCTCGAAGCAACTGTAGTTTCGCTAGAATGCTCGCTAGATCGCTCGGTGAGCGTTTGTGTAATTTTACATTCGCTAGAATGCTCATTACAAGAAGTTAAGGCTGTGCATTGGAAATTATCGCGTGTTTTAAAACGCCGTTCTGACTAGATTAAGAAACAATAAGGTCTGATTTTCAGATATATGATTTTTGACTATATGATATTTTATCGATACATGATTGCTTAAAATTTCCTCGATAGAAAAAAAATACAAAGTTGGGTCTGTATTTTCCTTTTTTTACTCAGCCTACTCAAAAGATACATTATTTTACGACACAATCAAGTTAATACTATAGTATTTTATCTCATCTAAAACCTCACTTTATGAAATTTAAATAAAACATCTCTATGTTAGGTATTTATCGAAATTTAACCAAAAAAGTCATTGCCGAAGGGTGTTACATCTCTTTTCCTCGTGCGCGGAAGGCATCAGCGTGTCTCTGTCTAGGAGGCGTGTTCGACTCAAATCAAGGCATCGCCTTAAAGCAGCCTTAAGCCCGAGAGGCAGCCGGATGGCTCGCGGTATTGGAGCTCCCAAAGCGTTGTGGAACAGCCCTGTGCAGCCCAAACTGAGCCAACTCGCCAGGTATTCGACTTTGACCAATATTTCATTATATAAACAGTGTACACACTTTCAGGCAACAGACACTTTCAAAAGGCTGCCTCGCAACAGAAAAAAAACATATTTTTTTTCTATTTCCGCCCCAGTCCAAGTTGGCTCAATTTGGGTGGCACGGGCGGTTTCAGAACACTTCGGGAGCTTAAGTACAGGGAGCCATCCGGTTGCTTCTGGGATACGCGCCATTGCTCCGAATAAATTGGGTGCTCAAGTCTATCAGCACCTTTATGGGAATATGGGGAAAATAGTCTGATTTGGGAATATTTCCCATACAAATTGTGAATATTTACGCGAACAGCAAATTGCCATTTCTTTTTTTTTGCACTAAGTAATTTTCGGGACCATAATTTTCGATAAGGTTGGGCGAGTAACGGTTCATTGCGTGCTGACCAGTCACAGTGTGATCAATCGACCTTTACAGATCCGCAAAGTAATGCTACTCGCCCAACTTTTCTAGCTTACTAGCCGGCGGTGGGACCAGTTCCTTATTCCTAAAAAAATACGGTTTGTGTACAAAAGTACCGACCCACCAAAACAGTAATATTAATTATTTTATTTATTTATTTAATGATTCACCAACAGTTATTACATTGATACTATTACAGATAGTTTATAGTTAAGTTCTTATGCTTAATTTATAACTGCTTACAGGTAAACACAGCATGCCGATATAAACAAGGACTTAATTAAATAAATAAAACCGGCCAAGTGCGAGTCGGACTCGAAGGGTTCCGTACCATTATCTATAAAAACAGCAAAACAATAAATTTTGTTGTAGGGGAGCCCCCCTTAAATATTTATTTTATTTGGTTTTTAGTATTTGTTGATATAGCGGAAACAGAAATACATAATTTGTGAAAATTTCCACTGTCTAGCTATCGCGGTTCTTGAGATACAGCCTGGTGACAGACAGACGGACAGACAACGAAGTCTTAGTAATAGGGTCCCGTTTTTACCCTTTGGGTACCGAACCCTAAGAAGAAAAAGCAATTAATATATAATATCTGTAATAAACGTATTTTTGAAGTTTAGTGTTTAGTGCCGATTTGAGATGCCATATGTATCTATATTATAGCGAGGGGTGCGGGGCGACCGGTTAGCCTGATAGTGGGTAGTGACAGTGACGCTGCCTGTGAAGCTGAAGGTCCTGGGTTCGAATCCCGGTAAGGGCAAATATTTGTGTGATGAGCATGCACATTTGTTTCGGAGTCTTGGATGTTTTCTATGTATTTAACTACTCATTTATCCATTAAATACATCATCGTGTAGTATAACAGAAGCCTTTATTGTGCTTACAGTGGGGCTGGTTGGATTTGTGTAAGATTGTCCCATAATATTTGTGTGGGAATTCCCGGGAATATTCTCAAAGGTTCCCATTTTGTACGGGAATATTCCCGTAAAAGGCATAAATTAACATGACTCTAATTGGTATGTTACGATGTCTGTGATGATAATCACCATACAGTGAACCTGTACAATTGTACAGTCTCTTCCATTATTATCAGAGAAAACAATGTGCACTAATTGTAGAACCATTCTACCAACTCTATTTGTAGAGCCGTTAGTTTGTCGCATAATTTGAGCGCTTTGTACACATTCTAAGTATTTATTTGTGTTGTGTTTGTGCACATATTATTGCGAGTCCATAGTTACAGCTGATAAATTGCAACTTCTCGTACAGAAATACTGAAAAAACATTGTCGACAGTTCTGAGGGGTGATTGCATAACTTTTCAATTGAGCGTTAGGACAACTCTACTGATTTACATTTAGATTTCTTTATTTCATAAAATAAATTTACATAAGTTAACTTTAAGCTATTTACACAATATGACTTAAATGATCGTTAAATCATTAAAATTTTATAATAATTGAATGAAATGTCACAGGTACAATTTGACATTATTATGGATTTATATAACAAAATACTTTATGATAGTCAAAATAAGGAATATAAATATTTATATCTCGTAATGATCGTCAAAATAAAAACTAGAACATTAGCAAATTATAAAACAATTTAAATTAAATTATCCATGTGAAATATTTTACATGTCCTACTCACACACAACAATGGATGTTCTAATAAAAAGATTCTCAGCTGACGTTTGAATGTTTCGTCAGATGGTTCAGTTCGAAATCTGGCGGGTAGACGCTCGTAATACGTTGCGTCAATTACCCTACGATTTTTTACTGAAAGCGCCATGCGACGCACTGTCATTTACCCATACAAAAATACATTTAGGTCTACCTAACGTACAATAAGAAAATTCTTTACGACTTTAAATATAATATTGAATGTTAGCTGGACGATTGCGTAACGTTTTAACTACTTATCGTTTTTATTCGCTTCGTCAATACTCGTAGATACATATATTAAGGTAGATATACAAAATAAAAGTATTCTTTAATAATGTATAGAATGCTACTTAGTGTTAAGAGTCCGCAGTAAGCTCGGCCGAATTTCACCTTCCCATACAAACGTAGTTACGCTCTCATTTTAAAACTACCTGTTGGATTGTGGCGAAACTTTGCATATACATTGAGATGAGGTATATCTATGTCTGTAATTAGTGTATATGGTTCCAGTGTATAAAACAAACGAAGTGCGTTTTTTTGTATGAAAAATTTAAATTCGCTGTATTTTTACTTTGGTATCTGAAGCTAGATAAACTAATTACAGACATAGATATACCTCATGTCATTATATATGCAAAGTTTCGTTACAATCCAACACGTAGTTTTAAAATGAGAGCGTAACTACGTTTGTATGGAGAATCGAGCTTACTGCGGACTCTTAAGCAGCCTGTTGTTTGGTCTATTTCTAGTTTTTATGTACTGCACTGCACTGGTTTATTTTATTGAGGTGTGCAATAAAGAATACTACTTAGCATTGGATAAGTAGAGAACGGAACGATATCGAGAACTTTATATACAAACGTTTTTCGGACGACATTGCTTAAATACACAACAAACTTTTGTGATTAAGGTGAAGCTGAAGTTCATAAAATAACCGCGAATATTGCTGTATTTCTGCAATATTAAATGTTCAATATCATCATCATCATATTAGCCGAAAGACGTCCACTGCTGGACATAGGCCTCCCCCAAAGAGTGCCACAACGACCGGTCCTGCGCCACCCGCATCCAGCGGACTCCCGCGACCTTTACCAGGTCATCAGTCGACCTTGTGGGAAAGGGGGGGTGTCTACTCACGCTGCACCTTCCAGCACGTGATCGCCAGTCGACAGCCTTTCCACCCCAGCGGCTATCGGTTCTACGTTCAATGTGCCCCGCCCACTGCCACGTCCGCGTACGGTTACTATGTATAAGCCGCGATTAACCTCTGTACAGCGAACGAAAAACCATAGAAGTCTAAGTAGGTAGCGCCGCAAAATGGCCCCACAGAATGGGTGCCATTGCCATTATGCGGGGATGGGGGCGGGGTGTCAAAACGATGCCAGGCAGCCGTTTATTTCGAAAATGCGCATACCGGGTGTAAGGCATGTGTTTGGGTAGAAATTTGTAAGGAGTTCGCATTCTATGGTTTTTTCGTTCGCTGCCTCTGTAATCCCATTTAGCAATGTCTTCGTAGCGACACTGTGAGAGAGAGTATAGAAATACGTTGCATGTTACAGTCTGGCATTTTTAATCATCTCCCTACATCTAGCACAACTTGCTGCTTAGGCGCTTCGCGCGCGACTGAGCGTCTCTTGTCTCACTCGCACCATGCAACTTAGAAATAGGAGGGTAGATCTTTCTCGACTCGCGTCTCGGCGTTACGTCAGTGTGCTAGCCCCGCAGTAGTTACACCAGCCCAAGGAAAACCACAAGAGAACCCTTGAAATATTGGTTCGATGTCTTGGTCTAACTGAAATCCGAGCCATTTTAGCAAAGTTTATCGCACTTAGATTTATTTAATGTCTGTTAACTAGATAAACCATAACTCATTTTCCAAGCGCGCCAATGGGGTAAATGTTCATACAATACAAATAAATCATATGAATGCTTATATACTGTGAAAGTAATCTTCATTGTTATCGAGTGTGGTTCATATTTCATATCTTGTAGTAAAGATGTCGGCCTTTGTAATTTTATTTTAGTGCGTCATGAGTAGCGTTCAAAGGGTTAATAACGTTTGGGTGGGAGTAAACCAACACAATGCCCTCAGCTTCTTCCTAAATTATATGCGTAGGAAACAAATTGTTAATCAATTTTTTACCATTGTTTAGGATTGCTTGTCCTGAAAACTTTTCCCTCGGTATTGCCGCAGTGCTCTGCGTCGTGTAACCTATTTCTCAAGCTTAAAACCTTCCGTAACAAATTGGCCGGCTCTTCACTGTTGCCCAAAAAAAAACTTACTTCACAAAAAATACCTTCCAATTGCCCACCCTGTACATAAATAAATAAAAGAAAACCCTCAACACAAGGTAAGATCCCAAAAAATGAGCACAAAAAGAATAAGGATTTGCATTAAAGTAATACACAGGTCTCGGGGTCAGAGTGACATAGCGGTATGCGCCAAAATAAAACGGTATTTTTGGGCGCAATTCGGCGAAGGCGCCAGGGTATTGTCAACATTTACTGACAACTGGCCTGAGGTGGGCTCGTATAAGTATCTTCTCCAATAACACATAGTTGTAATGGATTTTGGAGTCAAGTTACAGTGGGAATTAAGTCGAGGTGAGTGCGACACCGGTTGCGAATTGGGGGAGGGCCAGTAGTTTCATCCGATACAACTGGAAAGTTTTTTCCTCATAATCGTTGGGTTCACTGACCGTACTAACCGCTATCCTTTCGAGCATTATGCAGATGTTGTCCTGGGGGGAATAACGTCGGATATATCTGTAGAAATTAGCCACTTGCGTCGTTTTTGTCTTGCGTTTGTGTGGCGTCATGGGATTCGCGTGCAGGTGCTCCACCTGAGATGCACTTTTCGTATTCCGATTTGTTTTCACTGCGTTTCAACTGGACTTCCGACACGTTCGACCGGCGCACGTGGAAACGAGCGCGAGAAACAGTCCAGATTGTGATTGGAATCCAAAGTGACGATAAAAATAGGCCTCCAGGACGTAGCGAGATAAACAAACAAGTTTCATTATTGGGCGGCTGCGATAGTGACGCGTTTAATATGGATGACACGGCGCAGCTTCATTTCATTCCCTTATCGCGATTCGTTTTATGAATTAAAGCGATTTAAAATTGTGAATGCTGGATATTGGGCATTGTGACTTTGAGTAAGTATCATAATGTAGTCACAATAAATTGAAGTTATTTTTGTTGCGTTTTGCGGTTGAAGGCGGTATTCAGATATATTTGAACTTTGTATAGTCGAAAGCAGGAAAATACAATTAATACATTTAGGTACTCTCAAGAATATGCAGTTAAATAAGAAATGTTGTCGTTTTTCTTAAGAACTGAGATATTAAAAGGTTTCCGATCTCCTAGGGGTTTCTAAAGGTACGTAACGGAGTTCTGAAACACGCACCTTGTATAGTTATTTCCCTGTTTGTACAGTCAGTAACAGAAGTCTCAATGCAAAATAATACGCTTAAAGTGATTAAGATACACAATCCATATTCTATTGCCACTAGAGATTAGAGATTTGATTGGATTGGATTAGAGATTTTGAGCATTAGGTCCGCTACTTCTGCTGCTGAATGTACACAGTTTTTATCTCCCAGGGGCTCCATTTAAAGTAGCATACATCAGAAATGAGGCTGAGAGCCCTCCGAATTTCTAAACTTAAGTGGCAGTGGGCGGTGCACATTTGCATGAACCGATGACCGTTGGGGCGAAAAGGTTCTCGACTGGTGGACCACGCCTGCCAGTAAGGCGCAGCGTGAGGTGGACTAATGACCTGGTAAAGGTCGCGGGAGTTCGCTGGATGCGCTTGCGCGTGGCGCAGGACCGGTCATTGAGACATTCTTTGGGGGAGGCCTATTTCCAGCAGTGGACGTCTTTCGGCTGATACGATAATGATGATAATGATTTTATTGGAATAATCTAATATTCACACGTCTTTACATACTATGCTTGATCGAGCTTAAAAGGGATGTTTTAATATCACGAATTGACGAGGATATTATTTTCATGTATGTACGAGGGGCGTTCAAAATATTCTCGGTATTGATATGTTACAACCTCTTTTATATATATATTTGTTACTGGCCGCTAAGATTCATCCATTGACATAAAAAAAAGTAAAATTGGAACCGAGATGTTCTTTTGTTTTTCTGCAATTGCCGAACAAACATGGACACCATGAGCGAATTAACAATGTTAACGAAATTAGAGCACCGATCCGTCATAAAATTCTTGACAAAACAGGGTAAAAATCAAAAAACCATAAAAGAGGAAATGGATTGTGTTAACCGTGAGTCTGCTCCTTCTTTATCTACTATTCAAAAATGGTCAAGCGAATTTAAGCGTGGAAGGGAGAGTATTGAAGATGACCCTAGACCTGGCGGGCCTGTAGTGGCTACCTCATAAGAAAATATAAATAAAGTGGAAAAACTTATATTGGAAGACGGTCGAGTGAAGGTAAAATCTATAGCTCAAGTAACCAATCTCTCTATTGGTACCGTACATGACATTATACATGACCATCTTAATATGTCAAAAGTAAGTGCAAGATGGGTTCCGCGAATGCTGACGCGGCTTCAAAAGGATATGCGTGTGGCTTGCTGTTCAGATTTTATCGACCTGCGTGGTGAAAATCCTGATGAGGTGCTGCAAAAAATAGTTACTGGAGATGAAACCTGGGTTCATCATTATGACCCAGAGAGCAAACAGGAGTCCATGCAGTGGTACATTAAGGGTTCAGCTCATCCCAAGAAGTACAAGGTCATCCCTTCAGCTATCAAGGTCATGGCCACAATATTTTGGGATTGTGAAGGAGTCTTGCTTATCGATTATAAAGAAAAAGGTGTAAATATCACAGGGCAGTAGTACGCTAACGTTATACGTCAATTAAGAGATGCGATCAAAGAAAAGAGGCGAGGAAAGTTAACCAAAGGTGTTCTGCTTCTGCATGACAACGCCCCTGTCCATACTGCTCATATTGCCAAGGCAGCTATTGTTGAATGTGGGTTTGAAACTGTTACTCATCCACCCTATAGTCCGGACTTAGCCCCAAGCGACTTCTTTTTGTTCCCCAATCTTAAAAAGGATCTGCGTGGAAATAAATTTTCTGACGATGAAGCGTTGAAGACGGCCGTGGAGGAGCATTTTAACACCAAAGATAAAAAAATATTTTTATGAGGGATTAAAAAAAATAATTGTTCGATCTTATAAGTGTATGAACATAGGGGGGTAGTATATTGAAAAATAAAAATATCAAACTTTTCGTACTTGTTTGTTTTCATCCACATACCGAGAATATTTTGAACGCCCCTCGTATAGGTCTCATCATCCACCAATAGTTATTAACAATATACATACATACACTCACACATTTATTCCCAAAAGGGGTAGGCAGAGCACATGAAACGTATATTCCAGTGCCACTTTTAGCATAAATGTGGGTATAAAAGATCGACAAAATGTGACATTGCAGTGATAGGTTGCTAGCCCATCGCCCACAACACACTTCAACCCTAACAACATTAACAATATACTCATACAGCAAGTAGATAGTTTTACATATTTTTAGGCAGTCTGATAACAAGAGACTCCAGATGTACTCCAGACATCGTCGCTCGAGTAGCCATGGCGAAAAAAACTTAAGGGTCCGCAGTAAGCTCGGCCGAATATCACCTTCCCATACAAACTTAGTTACGCTCTCGTTTTAAAACTACGTGTTGGATTGTGACGAAACTTTGCATATACATTGACATAAAATATATCTATGTCTGCAATTAGTTTATATGGTTCCAGTTAATAAAATAAATGAAATACAGCAAAAACAAGTTTTGTATGAAAAACTTAAATTCGCTGTATTTTTTTACTTTGGTATCTGAAGCTATATAAACTAATTACCGACATAGATATACCTCATGTCATTGTATATGCAAAGTTTCGTTACAATCCAACACGTAGTTTTAAAATGAGAGCGTAACTACGTTTGTATGGAGAATCGAGCTTTACTGCGGACTCTTAAGATCCAGGTTGTCATGTAGGAGCAAAAAGTTGCTAATTAAAGTGTACATTTCGGGTATTGCCCTTTATGGAAGCGAAATGTGGACAAAGGGACCGAGAAAGATTGGAAGCGTTCGAAATGTATTGTTGGAGACGGACGGAAGGCACAGATGATCTTGATGTGGAGCGGGGGCATTGGCACTGAGGAGCAACATGTTGGTCCGCAGGTTCGCACGTTGTACGAGGGATGTCAAAATAACCCTTTTTAAGGCATTTTGCCAGACATTCTATACGTGTAGCTTGTGGACAAAGTGCACGCAGAGAGCTCTCAATGCCTTACGTGTCCAGTACAATAATGGTTTTAGGATGTGGTTGGGGCTGCCTCGCTTTTGCAGCGCATCAGGCATGTTTGCAAAGGCTAGAGTTGATAGTTGTCAGGTTAAACTTCGTAAACGAGTTGCCTCTCTGATGCGCCGTGTGCGAGACAGTGACAACAGCCTCCTGAACACCATTGTTGATAGGTTGGAATACCCGATGGTGGAGCACTGGAACTGGAATTCCTTACATGTTGGAGCTAGTAATTGTATTGTGTTGTTTTAATGCTGCTAATTTAATGATTTATTTGATGTAATTTAATGTAATCTTTCTTTTTAATGAATTAATGTACTTTATTTTGCAATGTATACCCTATATGGACTTATGGTTCGAAATAAATGTTTAAATAAATAAGCTGGACCGAGAGGTAAAAGAGCGATCTTGGACACCATCAGCACTAGAAGGGGGGAAAATGATTGGTCAATTGATACGGCATGAAAACTTCTTTAAAAATAGAAGGAAGGAGAGGCAGGGGAAGACAACGGCGCAGTTATATGGACCAAATAATAAAATCTGGTGTCGTGTCGTATCAGCAAAAAGGGCTGACGTACGACAGAGAGAAATGGAAAATACTCCACCTATAAGAGGACCCCTTAAATATATGATGATGATGATGATGATGATGATGATGATGATGATGATGTATAGGTACCGGTATAATAAGTTAAAAAATACAATATAATAACTTAAAGGTGCTGAGAGACTTGGGCGTCCACATGTAACAGAGCAACGAGATACCGCCTTTTTTAAATTTGTCGAACTGAACAACGAACAGAACCAAGCATTTAGAGCCACACATCGCTCGCTACAAACGTTTTCTCGATTATTCTAGCGAAGGCTCTAAACGGATCGCGGGAGGTGTGGGCGGAGAGGGACGGTGGAGGAACAGTAATAGTTAAAGCAATGACGCGTAGTTTCTGTTTTCGATAACAAAATTGCTCGGTTCGGCAAAAACTCGAAGCAAAATTGTTCGTTTCGATAAGATGTTCGCTAAAACGCTCCTTGCCTCCGGTAATTTTGTGATATTTCTCCTGTAATGTAACGTTCGCTTGAATACTCATTACGAGTGAATGCTGGAGTCTATCAGGCCACGTTCGACGCCAGCGGGCAACAAAGATTAAACTCATGTACGCTGCTACTCTTTTATTTTTGGGGGCTTTAAAATGTCATGTCGTTGCAAGAATGGAACTTACTCGTGAAAATATTCGTACTATGACTTATTACGATTTTCGGCGTGGCTTAACGCAACAACAGTGCATAGATCAACTAACTTCAACTTTTGATGATGAAGCTCCGTCAAAAACGACCGTGTTAGTGAGTCTATAGCGGCTAGTATTAGAAATAAGTTTGTCTAAAATTTCATTTTTGGTACAAGCTTGTATTGCCGACTGAACTTTTCTGTATACCGTCATCAACTACTCACTGAGACGGTTCTAACGAGCCCAAACTCGATGGGGTTATGTGGTTTTATTACGGAGTTCCTATGGCCACCTTCCAGCTCCATCACCAGATCAGCTCCACGTCATCATAATATTGCATTGTCACGCGATTTGCATATTCGTGCCAAATTTCAACTCGATCGGAAACCGGGAAGTGGATCAAAGGACCATGGGCAGCGTTGTATGGAAAGTGGACCAAAAACCAACAGAGCTGAAAGTTGTGTCATTAAATAGGTATTTATATTTATTTCATTTCATTATATGGGCACTATGTTTAATTCCATTGCAAAACTGAGATATTCATAGTTTAGTCAGAGTAAATACGATCTAAGAGAAACAGTGATTCACTTAGAGAGTACCCGCAGAACGCCTTACTTAAATAAAATGTTAAAATGTTGAGGGTATGTCGACGCTTAACACGTTTCATTGGGTTCGTTTGTGAGCGATGGTGAGTTTTTACGTCGACATTAGTAAAATATATTAGGAAAAATTGAGTTAATAGTGTTAATAAAGTTGTCTTAACTACCCTCCAGAATTATTTAAAAAATTATAAGACGTATAGTTCATGTAAAACACAATTTCTCGAAGATTGTACTTAGACTGACTCAAATGTGTACGAGTATGACTCGGTTATGCAATGGAATTCAACTTTGCACCCATAGAATGAAATAAAGTACATAAGCAGACCTTTTTAATGACATTACTCCCAGCTCTGTTGGTTTGTGGTCCATTTTGACGCATAGTCCTTTAACTTGCAAGATTTGATTACAGACAGACAGACAGACAACGGGACAGCTGAAAGTAAATAAAAGCTTGTAAAAAAGTTCAAACCTTACACGGACAACTGTTACTTGCGTCCGCAGGACCTACCTACCACAACCCTGCACGTGTCCCCTGGGTGGTGCTAAAGAGTGAAAAACTATAAAGGCG
The DNA here is from genome assembly GCA_947049275.1 of Epinotia bilunana. Lineage (NCBI taxonomy): Eukaryota > Metazoa > Arthropoda > Insecta > Lepidoptera > Tortricidae > Epinotia > Epinotia bilunana. The sequence continues at coordinate 22,960,940 of OX346259.1, read as the reverse complement.
AAATAATGTATGCTATACGATTAAAATAAAATTGATTAAACTCGATCAAATGTATGAACTGCCGCTCGTCGCCCCGCTGCCTCCTGGAGCCCGCCTTATAGGATAAATAGTTAAGCAAGCATGAACATCTCTCTTCAGTCGTTCACCCTTGATACGTGGTCGTGGTTTCATGATGATGTATGGATAAAGCAGCCCTCGCGATGCTTCTCCACTTGTTACGGTCTTCAGCATCACGGGATCAGCATCGGGACTTTGGTGGATTATGTCGCAGTTTTTATTGAATCCGTCCAACGCGTAGGAGAACGTTAGCGTGATCGCTTTCCCTCTAACCGTCCCTGCACGGCTATCACGCGACGGCGCGCGAGCTCTCTCGATTTTTCTCGCACTATCCGTCTCTTTCTTATTAGAACACTTAGAACAAGAGGTATAGAGCGAGAAAAATCGAGAGTATGTCGCGGCCGTTCCATGATAGACGTGCTGGACAACGCGCCGTTCCATGGAGTTTTTGTTTCGAGTTATGTGCCCGAGGTATGTGAGCATGAACATATTCAAGTTATAATAGAATCGTAAAAATATTCTTGAAGATATTATTATTCATAATTTTCAAAAAGCTGTGAGTACGCAGTAATAAATAATTACGTATGAAGTGGTGTTCTTGTTGGTGAGTAAGGTTCAGAGTTCCCGACGATCCACTATATTGAAGGTGAGAGACCTGCATTTGTCTCTAGGTGACAACACAACGAATCCTCAAGTCTATAAAAGGTTGGCAACGCGCTTGTAAGTGCTTAACCAGTGTCCGGTTCACTGCCGCAGAGATACACTTGTTTCATGTTTTATGGGTTTGTCTTGTTGATTTCACTGTTTAATATGTGTGTCCTGTGTGTGAATAAATGTATCTTTCTTTCTCTTTATGCGTCCATAGACTACGGTAACTGCTTACCATCAGGCCGTATGCGTCTTTGTCGCCGTCATGGTATTAAAAACATTTTGTTTTGAAACATCGAAACGGCGAAAAGTCGTAAAAAGATATTCCCAAAGCTTTTATCTCGTCTGCAAATACAACGGTTCTGCCTCCAAAGGACGCAACCTTGTAAATACCGACGTAATGCGAGGTTTGGAATGGGGGCCATGTAAGACAACCGTTACAAAACAGATTGTTTATTCTGTCTGTGCAAACATCTGTTTTTTCTCTGTATCCCTGTTTGATATCTTTTAACTTTTTAACCGACTTCAAAAAAAGGTTCTCAATTCGGTTTTTTTTCATTATTTGTTACCTCAGAACTCCGTCATTGATGAGCCGATTCGTAAATTTTTTTTTGTTTGTTAGTATATATTTCCAGGTGGGACCCATTTTTTACAAAAATTCAATTGGATGATGGGATCCATGAGGAATTGAGGGAACTCTTCTATTATACACGGTGTTCCCGGGAATTTCCGTTAACTTCGGCTTATTGCAGAGTACATTCACAGAAACAAATTAGTATAATTATTTCTTTAGAAAGAAATAAAAATTTATTTTTTCTTTTTTTTATACAAAATAATTTTATGTAGCATTAACGGTTATTGTGTTATTGTACAAGGGTCTTGAAACAAATGAAACAAAAAATATGTACCACCGAGTCAGTTCGTGCCTAATATCGAAACTTACAAAGTTTAAAAAGCTATTATGACGTCACAGTTAAGAGCCATTTACACTGGTTAAATCTGCGAAACTGATTAAATTACAATATTGAATATCTTGATAACAAGAAGAGTTAAGATACTACTGTCTTGGAGAAATTAACTTTATTTGATCTAAACTATGCCCCCTTGCAATTAACGGAAATTGTCAAAAACACGTAGTATTAGGCACGCGTGTAGTGATTTTGGTATTTTCTATTATAACTCGTGCATTTACACCCGGAAATCATAAATTTGGTGGAGTGGAATTGATGATGAAGACCACAGATTACTTATGGAATACCTCAATTATGTACTTAAAAGTACAAATGTACGTCACAGATTCTGATAAGATTCCGTTGAAATAGCAACTAGTGAAGTGCCAAAGGTGATCCTTGTGGAATTGACGGAAGTCCTCAAATATTATCGGGCCACAAACAGCGATTGGGTTTTTTTCTCTAATAACCAACGCATTTGCTCTCGGAAATCTGTTCATGTGGTAAATTGGAAAAGAAACGTGGAAATGTGCTCGTGCGGCTTGTCGGTGTACTAAATTGAAGTCGGTTAAAACTTTGTTTTTAAAGTAAATTGTTATGGTTTTAGGTTTGATGCTTAGGCTGGGTTGCACCAAACCGTCTGTAATCCTAAGCGATGTTCGTTAAAATCCGAATGTATGGAAAGTTTGACAAGTTCCTACGGAATGACAGCTGTCTGCGCCATGTCTGTAATCGTAACTTGGTGCATCTTCATCTTTTATTTTGAACCACGATGACAACGATAACATAATTAATAATTGATCTTGATTTCATTGTAATTGGTAGTTTATATAAATTGAGAAAAAACTGTACAAAAATGAATGACGGCCGGATTAGCCTAGTGGATAGTGACCTTGTCTACGAAGATCGTGGTCCTGGGTTCAAATCCCAGTAACGACATATGTACCAGTATATGTATCCTCCCGTCCCCGTATCCTCAGTTAGTAAGTTTGCGATCTTAGGTTTATTTGTGTCATATGAACATGAATATTTATTTCTGAGTCATGGATTTTCTGGATGTAGGTAACTGTTCAAAAATTTATATCTAATAAATATCTATCTAAAAATTTATTTCCATAACAAACCTTATTGAGCTTACTATGGGGCTAGTCCGATCTGTGTGAGATTGTCCTTTAATAGCTATAACAAAAAAACTGGTAAGAAAACAAAGAGAAAATGCTTTTTTGAATGCTGGTTTGTACATATGTTCGTAACAGGTGTTCAATAAATAATATAGTTTTTTTTTTATACCACGTCGGTGGCAAACAAGCTTACGGCCCTGATGGTAAGTGGTTACCGTAGCCATGGACGCTTGCAACTCCAGGGGTGTTACATGCGCGTTGCCGACCCTTTAAGAATGTATACACTCCTTTTTTGAAGAAACCCATACTGTAGTCCCTCGGGAAAACCTCGGTAGGGAGCTCGAATATAGTTCAGTATAACCTGGCTCTAAGGCGTACAATATTCCTAAAATAGATTATATTTGAAAAATTACTTGCTTTAATTAATGCTTAAAATTACATATACGTTTTTATAATAATCATTTTATTTATATCATGTATGAACTGACGCCGTGTCATGCTTACGAAGTACCTTATAAGCTTATGACAATATTACTGGGCTGTTATTCGAAACGTGCTAATGGGCCTCACCTCACCTCACCTCACCCGTCACGCCTAACGAAACTAGGCCTCTGCCTACGCTTAGTTACTACGAATCGCAGCGTCAAGATATATTTGTGGGTGAATAGTGAGGTGAGCTTAAAACAAGTTACAGAATAGCGGGGTTGGTAGCTTCGTTCGTATCTAGTAAACTTGACGTTAAAGGATTAAAGAGAGTATTATGTTACTGGAGATAAATTTAGTATACTAAACTTCAGCGCACTGTATATATTATGCCTATATATACTGCGCTGAATTTGATGAGCTTCGTGATATCGTACATGATCGATCATCGATCAGTAAAATGATGTTATTGAAAGTAAAAAAAAACAATAAATAAATAAAAGTCATCTGATTACCATACTACTAGCTTGTGCCCCGCGTGGTACTCGTTTAGGTATATCGTAGCTCCATACAATTTTTTACCCCCCATTTCACCCCCCAGGGGATGATTTCCAGGATAAAAACTATCCTAAGTATGTCCTTCCCCGGGACTCAAATATCTGTGTAACTGTACCAAATTTCGTCTAAATCGAGTCAGCGGTTTAAGCGTAAAGAGGTAACAGAGAGACAAACACTTTTGCATTAATAATATGAGTATGGATCAGTATGGATTATTAGTTTTTTTTACGCGCAGGGTTGCTATTCTCATCATTTTGAATAGGGATTGTCGATAGGGGTTGTACAACTAATGTCTGAAATGATAAAGATACTTAAATATATTTTAACTAAGTAAAAAATATCTAGACATTTGTATTCACCTGTAACTTGTTAACTTTAAAACCAGAATTTAAAAAGAAAAACAGCCTATATCCGTCCCACTGCTGGGCACTGGCCTCCTCTTATGGATGAGAGGGAACGGTAGCAGTTCCCACGCTTGCCCAGTGCGGGTTGGGGACTTCACATACACCTTTGAATTTCTTCGTGAATGTATGCAGGTTTCCTCACGATGTTTTTCCTTCACCGAAAAGCTAACGGTAAATATCAAATGATATTCCGTACATAAGTTCCGGAAAACTCATTGGTACGAGCCGGGATTCGAACTCACGACGCCGCTTGACAGCCGCATGCCTGAACCGCCAGGCTACCGTAGCTTGTAAAACCCAGAATAATAAGTAAAAATCAACTTGATTTTTGACAAAAAAACTAACTGTTTCTCCTAAATGACACTTCGACCTCCGACCTCCGACCTCCGACCGCAGACAATACGAGTAAATATACGTTACAGCACCGACCCTTATTAATTAAGTAACCTATAGTGGTAGGTATTCGCTAAAGTGCTAGGGTTAGGTTATCTTGTAAGTATTATAGGTTGGCGAGCTAATTGTGTAACTGGAAAACGGTAGAAAAGAATATGATGTTTGTACGTATTAAATACTTTATTGTACATAAAGCATTGCAAAGCGACAACAGAAAAAAAGAACTACGTACAGAAGTGAGCTTATCCCTTTAAGGGATCTCTTCCAGCTAACCTTTGAGCAAATGAACCAGTCCATGCGATTGCAAAAAAATACAGCGGATTGAAGCTTTTCATACAAACCTTGTTTTTACTGTATTTCATTTATTTTATAAACTGGAGCCATATGAACTAATTACAGACATAGATATACCTCATATCATTGTATATGCAAAGTTTCTTCATAATCCAACAGGTAGTTTTAAAATGAGAACGAAACTCCGTTTGTATGGGAAGGTGAAATTCGGCCGAGCTTACTGCGGACTTAATAAAATGTACCTAGTCGAGCCCCCAGCCGAACCAAAAACCTGGATCCGCCACTGCTTGGTCCCATACACACATTTGATCTTCAATGAAACTGATAAGAATGACATCGCGATAAAAAAGAAACAAGTAAATTATGGACATTATTATTTGTTTATTTAATCTTTATTGCACAAAACAACAACTTATCGTACAAAAGGCGGACTTAATGCCGTAAGCATTATCTACCAGTCAACCTTTGGGCAAAGCAGACAAATTGTGGGCGGTGGGTGCAACTACAGATATAAACACACATTAAACATACATTTATAATAAATAACAACAATAGACAAATAAATAAAAATACATACACATATAATAATTGATTGAATGATAATTGAATGCTCTTCCGCTAACTATCCGTCAAGCACAAAGCAAATTGACTTTCAAGCGCAAGTTACGCAAGTATCTTTCTGATAAGCGCGTAGGATAGTTGTCAACATAGTATTTTTCACTAGGTACAAAAGGTAGTAATATGTATATATATTAGTGTATATCTGGTAGAGAATGCCTTATGGCATTAAGTCCGTGCAATAAAGTTTAAATAAATAAATAATTATACAATCTATCTATTGTAAAAAATTTAAAGGTAAGTATATTAAATAGCGCGAACCAGCTGCGGTAATTATGCTACATAATAAATAAATATTAAATACTTATTAACTGACAATCTGACACAAATCGAACTAGCCCCATAGTAAGCTCAATAGTGCTTGTGTTGTGAGTGCTAGACAACGATATATATAATAGAAATAGATACTTAGATACACAGAAAACTTCCATGACTCAGAAACGAATAATCATGCACATCTAACAAATATTTGCCCATCCAGGATTCGAACCCAGGAGCCCCAGCTTCGTAGGCAGCGTTACTACCCTAACTATTACTACTAGGCTAACCGGTCGTCATTTTTTTCTACTTATAACCAGGGCACGTACTTTTAGGCACTGGTCCCACCGCCGGCTAGTAAGCTAGAAAAGTTAAGCGAGTAGCATTACATTGCGGATCTGTAAAGGTCGATTGATCACACTGTGCCTGGTCAGCACGCAATGAACCTTTACTCGCCCAACTTTCTAGCTTACTAGCCGGCGGTGGGACCAGCGCCTTAGTGCCGATGACGTTAAAATGACATAATTTTACACACAGGATTTTGTGATAAATAAGTTTAATGAAATTTGTTACCGAATCTCCAAAAACGGAAAATCGTAACAATATTCCTGTAAAGATGACATTCTATAGCAACTTTTATACAGTAGTAAATAAAGTAAAGTAAAAGTAAAGTAAAGTAGAATTTTATTACCAGAAAGATTCAGTACAAAAAATGCAAAGTCGATGACCCCACACTAGGCTAGGCCTGTATCGTGGAAGTCAAACGTAAACCAAACGCATAGAATTGACCGAATGAAGTGCGGTCCGTAAATCAAGGTTAAAACAAACGTAGGATATAAGTAAGTTTTGACAGCAATTTTTAAATATTATCCTGTAAACTATATAATCTTAAGACAAATAATGATGTACTTAATATAAAAAGAGGTAGATAGGTTATAAGCACTCCAAAAGTGGCACACTAAAACTCAGCCAATGGTATGACCTTGCCTCAGTGTCGCGTCGTCAATGGACATGTATAAACTTGTCTCAGCTGTCAGATTTGGTGGCCATTTTTAAACACGGAATTTCATATAGACAACGTATCTCTTTTTTATATTACATCACTGATAGTAAAAATAAATAAGTACTACATATAATTGTGAAAATACAATAGGTAACTAAACGGAATTACATTACGAAATTAGCGGCGTGACACTAATTTTACCAATAAAGATCGCGCAGGGCACGAAATTGGTTTGCATTCATTAAATTAATGCATGCATTACAAAAATATTAAATTACACGTGATACTGTTGGTAAAACTAGTGTCACGTAATTTAATTTCATGCCACTAATTTCGTAACGTAACTAATTCCGGCTTAAAAAATTACAATGTCAAATTATGTTCATGTGAATGACAATGTCAGTCAAAGACCATTTTAAGCGCTGATTCTACTTATATATTTTAATTAAAGAGGTTGTTAAGTCATAACTGTTTCCGAAAAGACTATTGGAAATCACCTATGTACGGTTTGACGTCATCGACACGAACAGTATGGGCCCTGCTTATAACTATTACCTAGTACTATTTTCTTCTATGATAACCGAAGATATGGACAAAAAGTATTTTATCTGAAAATATCCCATTCACTAACTAGTTATTAACTACGACGTCCCAGAAAGCATGAGCAGTGTGATCGCACCAATACTTCCTTATATGTGTACAGGAAAGGGTTGGTTGGTTATAACTCGAAATAGAGCCAATTACTCGGGTCGTCAAATATGTGGTAAACGTCAATGACAGATAGTCTAAGGATGTACTACTGAACTACAAATTATTGAGGTGGGTAGTTGGCACAAGTTACATTTAATAACATACCTACATACGAGTACGTACCAAGTTACAATCCATAGAAGGGGGATAGAATAATTTACTTTAAAAACAAAGTTTTAACCGACTTCTAATCAGTACAGTATCCTGTTGCTTCAAGTGTGTCCATAAAATTTTAAGAGTTCCCTCGATTTTCCCAGGATTCCATCATCAGATCCTGACCTGATGACACTGGGACTACCTGGGCAGGATACCCATGCCCCATGCAAACAAAACAAAAAGAATTTCCCAAATCGGTCAAGGCGTTGTTAGCCTCGTGTGTTCTGCGCCTAAGGCGTCCGATGCGATACGGTGTGCAGTAAGTACCTTGCGGAATTTATATACGAACTAAGGTACTTACATACGATGTGAAACCGTCGCTCCACACACTGCAGCGGGACGCGGCGGCAATGTGAAAGACCACCTTAGATCCGAAAACTAGATCGGTTCTTAAAGCTGGAAACTACCTTGTCGGGTGTCGGATCCGATAATGAAATCGGATATTCTTGAACCAGAAACTAGCTCCTTGTTCCCACACTAGCAAAGTTCGTTATCGAATAAGTTACTCTTATGCAATTTTGGCGTGCTAACGGTCTGAAGAGTCCGCAGTAAGCTCGATTCTCCATACAAACGTAGTTACGTTCTCATTTTAAAACTACGTGTTGGATTGTAACGAAACTTTGCATTTGCAAATGAGGTATATCTATGTCTGTAATTAGTTTATGTAGCTTCAGATACCATAGTAAAAAAAATACAGCGAATTAAAGTTTTTCATACAAAACTTGTTTTTGCTGTATTTCGTTTGTTTTATAAACTGAAACCATATAAACTAATTTCAGACATAGATATACCTCATGTCATTGTATATGCAAAGCTTCGTTACAATCCAACACGTAGTTTTAAAATACGCGCGTCTACATTTGTATGGGAAGGTGAAATTCGGCCGAGCTTACTGCGGACTATTAAGAAATAGATTTGAAGAAAATCACAGTTTAGTTTGACCCACCGTTGGTGGTAATTCAACAACGAAAATATAGCTCGTACACGGTCTTGCCCACATTCGCACTGCCTTTAATCGTTGTACCCTGAACCTGACTATGGTGAAACATCAACTCTCAGTTCCATTAATCATGCACTCGTCGCATAATACAATTTCGTGGATACATTTTGTAGAAACGGCGTTTACCGTGGGACAACCACGCAGATTTTCATTTCATGAATTTAACCCGTTTTATTTCCGGAATGAATAAACGCTAAACGTAAAATATTGTACACAGAAATTATTTGTGGCAGAAGCACGAATATTTTGTTCCTGGGTCTTGGATGTTTTCTGTGTATTTATTTATAAAATCAAGAATCTAAATTTAAATCAATATTAGATTTTTGATTGTCTAAATAAATACATAATAAATATACATTTATATAACTATGTATATCGTCGTCTAGTACCCATAATGTGTATTATCAGCCTAGCCTGTGCTTTGCTTCATTTAGGCCGAGGTCGATTTGTGTGAGATTGTTTCCAAATATGTGTAACATCATCATTGTGATATCAGCCGAAAGACGTCCACAGCTGGATATGCTGAATATTAATATTAATATATTATCTTTATTTATTTAAATTCACATGTACGAGTATAAGTCGATACAACTGTACGGCGCGGCGGATACTCGTGCCTTTGCCACACGATATCAAGTTATTATTTGTTGTAACGGGACACTGTCACGAACAGATGGGTACAATAAAATCGTCTGCACCCTTGCTGTTTGTAACTGTAAGAATTCCTAAGTATTACACGCTTCGATACGTAATACTAAAAGATAACATTGGTTACTAGTAGAGTAGACAATGTGTCAAAAGCTACGACTACGCTCTTACTTTTTCACCTCTCTGACAATTGACAACATATCGTATTTCTAAACCTATATTGTTTTGGTTCTCATTTTATTTTAGGAAGAGCACACTATTTGTGTCTTCTACTCCATAGAAGAATATTTAAAAGACATTGACAACTGCGTAATTTGAAATAAGCACGATGCATGATTAATATGCTAAGTTAATCATTTTGTTTAATACATGAATATTTGTTGTCATATCATATGTTATGACCATTAGTATGCCTTATGGCGAAGAGATCGAGAGACTGTAAAATGTTCATAACACCTCTGTACGTACCTATGTTTTACGAATAAACGATTTGATTGATTGATTGAATTGTTTTCAATCGTCTCTGGGATTCATATTTAATGTATTAAATTTAAAAAAAACTTTTTCTTACAATACAATGTTTTTTATAAAACGCTTACGATTGATATATTAATTTCCGAGCGTTAGAAAAATGAAATTAATATGATACTTGTATTGAAAACTTGAATGAAATTAATATGATTTCATAATCATCATCATATCAGCCGAAAGACGTCCACTGCTGGACATAGGCCTCCCCCAAAGAGTAATATGATTTGTGTTTACTTAAATGCATAAACTTACGTCGACATTACCAAAAGGGGTAGGCAGAACACGTACTTACTTATTATCATGCTCCTAGCGTTATTCCCGGCTGTGCCCTAAAGGAGCCAGACTTTTGACTTTGTAGCTAATTTTCTTAGTACGTACGCGATTATTCTAGTCGCTTTTTTCCACTGCAGCTTACATTCACAATCGTGTTGCTACCGTGTCGTATTTTATTACGTCTCAATTTGTCTCCACTGTACGAAATCCATTGCCATCGCGAAAGAAAGGTTAGGTTCGTTAAGTAGGCAGCTTCAGATGCCCGAAGGGCAAGGTGCCCAGAAATGTTCAATTGCGTATAAAAAAATGACATGTAGATAAACGCGCTTGTAAACTTATGCGAGCATAAAATTCGCTATTATAATAATACAAAGTGAGGAAGGTAAAATTTAAGGATGGGAAATTATAGGAAGATGTATACTTATTATTAAATAAATAACATAAAATAGCTACAAAGAAAAATTGGGTTTGCGAAATCAACCTAACAAAAAATTTACTTGTTCCTAGATTAGGTACCTACTCCTTTGAGTGTTTCCAAGCAAAAAATAAAAAAAAATACTAAAGACATAGAACTGAAATCTAATCAAACACAATTAAAACAATCTAGTGTACCTTAGTTCCATCCCATCCCACACGGCTCCATTTTGGGACCAATTCTCTTTATCTTGTATACTGCAGACATCATAAAAAATATACATCACTGCGATTATCACATATATGCTGATGATATACAGCTTTAAATATCTTTCAACCCCAGTTCTACCGATACCGCTGTAAATCATCTAAATACTGATTTAAATAATATATCTGACTGGTGTAGTAAAAATAACCTTATGATTAACCCCGACAAATCTAAATTCATGATCTTAGGTACACAAAAACAAATACAAAAAATTGAAGCAAACAGCATCGAAGTATTCATAGAAGAAGACCACCTAGAACGGGTATATGAGGCACGTAACTTAGGGCTTGTCATGGACGTAACGTTGCGCTTCGAGGGCCATATACTTGAGCTGATGCGAAACTGTTTTTATAGGCTTAAAGTATTAAATATACCGGATTCGCGACTGCCTTACTGTAAACATGCGCATAAACTTGTGTGAAGCCCTTATCCTCTCGAAACTAAATTACACAGATACAGTTTTTGGCCAGTGTTTGCTGAAGAGGACTAGGAAAAGAATACAAAGGATACAAAATGCTTGTATACGATTCTGTTTTCCTGTTCCTCGTCGAGCCCGCATTACGCCTTACCTAAATCAGCATCACATGATGAACATGGACGCTCGGCGGAAATTGCACTTTGCTTCATTACTATTCGGAGTAATAAAAACTAAAAAACCCTCCTACTTATATAAAAAAACTAGCATTTTCTCAACGCCACGTTAGACAAGCACCACGTCTTATATGCCCTTTTTTACACCGTACGTCTGCCTTTCGTGGCAGCTTTCGTTTCGCTGCAACAAAATCTTGGAACGACTTACCACCTCCAAAAAGAAATTCTAATAGCGTAGTATCGTTTAAACATTATCTTAAGCAACATTTCATTAAAAAACAAAAAGAATAGGCAGCCATGACGTATATCAAGGGTCAAATTATAACTTGTTTTTAAAATGTCTTTATTTAATGTAATATATCAAAGATTTATAACTAAACATTTTTAATTTAAATTTTCGCACCACGGTTCAAACGCTCGCACAAACAAACACACACACACACACACACACACACACACACACACACACACACACACACACACACACACACACACGCACACACACACACACACACGCACACATACACACACACACACACACACACACTTATACACGCCCTAATGTAAAACTAGCTTCCGCCCGCGACTTCGTCCGCGTGGACCCGGGATAAAAACTATCCTATATTTTAATCCAGGCTATAAACTATCTTCGTGCAAAATTTCATTCAAATCGGTTCAGCCGTTTAAGCGTGATTGAGTAACAAACATCCAAACATCTAAACTTTCGCATTTATAATATTAGTAGGATTGAATTTGTAGATGAAATCAACACAAACCAGAAAGTGACAATTACCCCGGTAGCCAGGCGCCACTGAAAATCAGCGCTGCGAAATATAACCTTACGGCTTATTTCGTGGCACAAAGCTGATTGGCGACCATTTTAGCATGTTTTGATTATGTCTGTAACATCTTGTGTCTTTTATTTCTTATATGCTAAATAAACATATTTTCTTTCTTCTTTCTAGTGAAGAAAAATATCTTGGCCTAATATTGGACTGTGATTTATCATGGAAACAACACATAAATAAAATCCGATCAAAACTCACATCTTTAAGAGCCTGCCTCTACAATACAGCACACTGTCTTCCCCGCCGGGTACGTTACACGATTTATCATTCACTAGTAAAATCCCATTTAAACTATTTAGTTGAAATATGGGGCAGTGCCACTAAAACTACTCTTAAAAATCTCCAAATCGCTCAAAATAAAATAATTAAAACACTTTTCAGTTATGATCACTTAACTTCTCGTCGCAAAATTTATTTAGAAACAAAAATCTTAAATCTTAACCAACCGTACTTTAATAATACCTGTCTGTTGATTCGCAAAATAATAGATAACAAAATCCACTCACAACTAAGTTTTACAACTAAATTACAAAAAGGCTTATGAGCTCTACGTAATTCTAACGATCTTTCTCTTCAACCAGCTAGAACCAAATGTGGCAAAAAAAATATAGGTTATGAAGGGGCACAGTTTTACAACAGCCTACCTAAAGATATTAAACAGTGCAAAAATTACAATACTTACAGGCGAAAACTATTGGACTACGTAATTCATAATATCTAAATCGGCCCTGGCAAACATTCCACATGGGAACAAAAGATAATGCACCATTAAGAAAAATATTGTCGCTCAACTCAAAGTGCATGTGTTTAAAGTTGAAAGTGTAATACGACTAAAGTGTAAAGGATGAATGACTTAGCAACAGTTTTTAGTTAGTGAGAAATAAGTAACTTATAGTTAATTTAGACATACCCACATGTTTATAAATGTACAACTTTACTTGTTCGTATGCCTAATGTTACATTTACCTCCTCGTAAGTAATGCTCGTTAACATGTTCTGGTTTTTATTTTAATTATTGTAATTTGTTAGTTACCTGCATGCTCACTCATATTTTATGTTTTATCTTGTATTTTCTCTATTTAAGTGAAATTTTAAAATTCTTTTGAGAAAATAAATTCATTAACCACAAAATGGACCGACTTCTTTGCGCGTAGCCACGGGAACGCGGCGTTGCTGCATTGCAGCTCGTTGTGCGCCGCGCGTACACGCGTAGGGGCGGATTGAAATTTTGTATCACTACGTAGGTAATCCGGCTAGACTGGACACACCGTTCCCCGGCTGCGCGCGGTCGCACAGAATCATGTGTCTGGTTTTAGCTGTAACGTGTAGGGATCTGCTCAAGGCTGCCGAGCGCCATCGCGCGTGTGCGACCGATGTCCGCCCCTACGCGCGTTCATGCGGACCGCGCCATACGCGGCTAAGGACTTGGTCCTCGGGCGACGGCAAGTTGTATGGAAGTGCAGCTACAATTCTATAGAACGTGACACTGTAAGTGGCGCGTGGCTTTAACCGTACACCATGGACTAAGTGCGATGATAAAACGCCTCGTATGTTATGCGCCTAAGCCTGAAAAGTGACGAGGAGCTAACATTGTTTGTAGCATTTCGGGGTATTTCGGTATAACATATTTATTTATTAATGCGTGAGTAGGACTGAAAGCGTGATCCAATACATTATTGGGATATAACGTGCCCTAAATGTCACGTAAGATTTGAAATGGGTATATACAAGTTTTTCAGATGGGAGCCGGACATAACAACAATATTTTTATTTCATTGTCTTTCTTGCTCTTTGACCTTATTTTGTAGTTTTCATTTTTATTGAGTTTATTTATTCTCTCAGTGTTTGTAGCAGTGTATTTTAGCTATTAGTTATTAAGTATTGAATCTTTATTGTAAGTACATCTTCTCCAACAAAGCTGATTGAATTTATACGAATAAATTAATTTTTATTTTATTTTGTTATAAAGTATATATGTATAGAGTACACAAATGGTTATTTACGGAATAGCACATGGGAGTAATGACATCCACGGCTTTACTGGGGATATCCATTCTTTTCGAACGAACGAGCGAAGCAAACGAAGTTCTATGCTTCACAGACGAAAATCCGTATGTCCGGTGGCCGGTGTGTCCGCCTGTCCCGCTATCCGGCTGTTCTCGTCTACAGGTCGCATTTCTTTCGTAAGCAGTTTCGTCAATAATATAGTTTTTTTTGATACGAAAAAAAATATTTAAAAAAGACCGGGTTGCACTCCGGGAGTGCCGGCAGAAGAGTGAAAACTTGAATATTAACGTTGTGCATTTTTGGTATTTGATGATGATGAACTGACATCATCAACTATCGATAATCGTTTGTAAAGTGAACGTGAATCGAATCATTGAATCGATTCAAATAATAAAGGTAACAACCGATATGTCTCGCAACTAGAAAGACGTCAACCCCCCCCCCCCCTCAATCTCACCTTACGCATCTTACGGGCACGTGACCTCTCTCGAATCTTACCTTACGAAATCTGTGGCGAGTTTAACAATTTTTCCCCATCCCAAAAAGTGCACAGCGCCGCTAAAGAAGTTTTCACTTCAAAAAGACAGGTCCGCGTGTTCTACAGCTCACAGAGCCACTACTTCAATACACATTGATGTTTACAACCGCTGGATTGTACCTACAGGGTTATCTGAAGTCACCGACGAATGCCAACAAGCCCTCCACCTCGCAGCCAAAAGTTAGAAACTGAGAGCAAACTCGATTTGCCTTCATGCGGAGATAAGCATTTGTGGCGACCACGCACCGGAAGGCGCAGCGTGGGTAGGCCCCCCACAAGGTGGACTGATGACCTGGTAAAGGTCGCGGGAGTCCGCTGGATGCGGGTGGCGCAGGACCGGTCATTGTGGCACTCTTTGGGGGAGGCCTATGTCCAGCAGTGGACGTCTTTCGGCTGATATGACGATGATGATGATGAAGCATTTGTCGTACGTACTTACCACAAATATTTGCATCGTTTCCATTCGATCAAGATATGGTCCATCTTTCTTTAGCGATTCGTTTCTTTTTTTTCAGGATTTTCGTTCATTTAGAGATTGACGCTTTATACACATATAGTCGCAGCTTTGTTGTATGTTATGAAACTCATGCAATATTCATTGGCTCATTGGCTAAGTGAGATTGGAGTGATATCTGAAATAAGATTTACTCGTATGTACGTACAATTTAAGTTTAATACTTACTAAGTGGCAGCACTTGAAATTACTTACTTTTAGGAGATTTCTTTGAACACTGCATTTGTACAATTTACCAACTTTTTTTATTTTTTTTTATCAATAAACAAATTGTATATACAAGATGTTACGTTCGTTCTAACTAACATTAAATTAAAACTAAACTAATTTAACAATTAGATGTGTTATCAATAAAATGCTTCACTGGTTGGTAGTTGATGATATGCGTGGACCGTAATGAAATCAAATTGGATTTTTCAAAAAGGAATTACAATATTATTATGCTGTTCAGGCTATTCTACCGTGGCGTATTGGCATCTTTATGTTTTCTTTAGACTAATATATTTAACCTGAACTGGGAAATGTACGACCCCTATCTGTAACGTTGGGTACTCTTTAGCGATGTTGCCAAAACCTATCGGCAGTAACTTAGTACTTAGATAATAATAAATATTCCCGGCCCAGTCTTATTTAAGACTACATTTTCTTGTGAAAAAGAGTCATTTGGATGGTAACATCGCATGTTTTAAATCAGCAAGTATATGCATCTGTTGCTTATATTTTCATTGACAGATCTGTGTTTAGACATTGAAACTAGTGCCTAGCGTATTTAATTTACACTATTGATGTAATCATAAATTATCCCCCATTGTAATATTGATTTTAGGGTTTTTTTACCAGGTCACCTCAGCCTATGGACGCTTGCAACTCCAAAGGTGTCACATGCGCGTTGCCAACCCTTTAAGAATGAATACACTTATTTCTTGAAGAACCCTAAACTGTAGTCCCTCGGAATGAGCTCATTCCACAACCGGAGCGTTCGAGCGAGGAATCATTTCCTGCGCCCTAATTACTTATCAATCTAATAGTTGCCTGTTAGAAAACGCCTTACGACGTTAAGTTTGCCTCCGGTGCTTTCTTTTACTGCGCAAAAAAGTTGAATAAATAAATAGACGTGAAGGCTATTAAAAGGTTTATTGGTAAAAGTCATTAGTCACTTAGAGGCGGTAATGGCTACTAAATCGCAATCGATGGCGTTAGTGGTTGAATAAATTAATATCGTAATACCTATTTAACAAGCAAACCTATTTGGCGGGTCAAAATGGGGGTGAATGACCCAAAACATGTGACAACAAAATACAGTTACGTGTGTCCACCTACATTGCCTATTTAGCATTTTAAAACTAGCTTGGAAATTTTTGTTAAGGACGCCTCATAAATGACTCCAACTTGGTATTAAATTTTAAAACCGCAGACTCGAAATGCTAACTGCCGTATTTTAAGCGCAAGGTAGAATAAGTAATTTGTATAGATGAGTTTTTTTTCTATAGGTAGTGATTTGAATCAATTACCAGGGTGTGGCATAATGAATTCATTTAAGTTCGCGGAAACTTCATAGAGCCTTTTAAATCATATTTTATTTGAGGAAATGCTTTGATCTCTGCAGTATCATGATATATCATATCAAATATAATTTTGTACCATGAAGATAGTTTACTTTTCTTCTTCTTAAAAGAAACATTAAAGATGGTTTTATGTAAAAGGTAAAAATAGAGACTAACTATTTTATCGCAATATAGTACTAGTTAGTTAGTTACTTACTCGGAGTTTTTCACTGACAGATTAGTCCATTTGATGTTCTAGCTTAACGCAAATAAAATAAGAGGTATTTAATACAAGACATTGCGTTTGTGCACAGTGTGTTTCTAATTAAGACTTTATTCTGTACGTCTTAAGGTAGTATACTAATTGTCGGCGGTAAACTGAAAATAATTTACATGTAGATGATATAATCTGTCTTCTTGCGGTGCCTTTACGTCTAGGAAGGATCTAGATTAACCGATAAAGACATGTTGTGCATGTCAGTCATTTTAAATGTGCTTCCAGATTCTCTCCATAGATTCGGCTTCATCATCATCATTATCATCATATCAGCTGAAAGACGTCTACTGCTGGACATAGGCCTCCCCCAAAGAGTGCCAAAGTGACCGGTCCTGCGCCACCCGCATCCAGCGGACTCCAGCAACCTTTACCAGGTCATCAGTCCACCTTGTGGGGGGCCTACCACGCCGCGCCTTCCGGTACGTGGTCGCCACTCGAGAACCTTTCCGCCCCAACGGCCATCGGTTCTACGTGCTATGTTCCCCGCCCACTGCCACTTAAGTTTAGCGATTCGGAAGGCTGTATCGGCTACCGCTTCTGCTGCGGATAGCCTCATTTCTGATGCGATCACGCAGAGAAACTTCCAACATAGCCCTCTCCATTGCCCTTTGGGTGACTTTGGGCCTTCTTATGAGGCCTATAGTAAGCGACCACGTTTCAGCTTATCATTACATTATCCTCCCAGCGTTATTCCCGGTTGTGCCCTAAAGGAGCCCGGGGTTAGCTCCGACTCCTAATTCGGCTTATACGAAGCGAAATATTAAAACTCCGTGAAATTAAACACATTTAACGCAACACAAGTGCGCTCGAGCCGGGTTGCGCTTACGCAGCGTTATCTTTGTGAACTGCAACATTTTATTGTTCTACCCGTCCATACCATTCAATTTTATTTTTTTTATTTTTTACTTTTGTTTATTACCTACTTAAGTTTATAAATATTATGAACTTTGCATGTTGTACTTTCTCATATAAGTGAATTATTGTTATTCTTTTGAGAGATAATAGTACATTACTTACCAAGGGCTGTAAAAGAAAGAAAGCCCGAAATCGCAGGTATTTGTGACCCGAGCCGCAAGCGAGGGTTGTAAATATGCGATAGAGGGCTTTCTTTTTTACTGCCCGTGGTGAGTACACAATTTTACGTCTTCACCTGACCACAATGCGAGTAATACCGTACGCGCAGCGAACGGTAAAACTCACATTATGGCCAGGTGTGACGTAAAGATCTTTAAGGCTCCACATTCGAAATTTTCGTGAGAATGAGTTGTTTTGTAACCGTTTTATACATTATAACGTAACATTTTTGCTGTAGGAAAAAATATATCATAATCTGCAAGATATGCGACGGGTCATAGTTTTCGTAGAAATCCATTTTAACAATAAAAATTAGAGAAAAAGAAATATAAAGTGACCCCTATTCTTTCACTTGTAACCATTTTACTGCTCCATTTTTTATCAGAATAATATGAAATTTTATAACTTTCTTCATACCATAATGAACAAGGGCATCATTTTCTTACTTTCTTAATTTTCTTAAAAATTTATCTCGTTTTCTGAAATATTCCGCCAAAGTTTCTACGCCTCCCCGTTTTCGTCCATACGGTCAGTGCGGGACGAGACACGTTGCATGACGGACCTGTGTCAATTTGCGCTGCGCCGAATTTTTTAAATATTTGTGGAAATTGTGGACTATATTTGTTGCATAGATTGGACAATCCGTTTTGAGATTCGTATAGTAGGTAACTAATAAATATTTGCGTATAGTTTAGTTTTTAGTGACAGATAATTTTGTTGAATAGAGTGGACAATCTATTTTGTGGTTTGTAAAGTAGTAGGTACTATAGACAAGACAGCTGACTGACTATCCGTGCACTTTCTGTGCATTGTAATAAGGTTCTTGTATAAATACAGGATGGTCAGTTAACTGTGTTGGCATTTGTACCGAATTAAAATTTACGTAGGTATAGTTTAGATTTTGTTTTTAGTTCAAGATGGGAAATAATAATAATAATACATACATACACGCCTTTATCTCTAAAAGGGGTAGGCAGAGCATATGAAACCTGTGTCCAGTGCCACTGTTAGCATAAATGTGGGTATAAAAGATCGACAAAATGTGATATAGCAGTGACAGGTTGCTAGCCCATCGCCCACAACACACTTCAACCCCGTTCCCTTAGTCGACTCTTACAACCCCCACGGGAAGAAAGGGGTTGGTGCTATTCTAACACGACACCACACGGGTAATAATAATAATAATATACAGAAGGCGGTACTCCTGGATACTGCGCGGATAGTCAGGAGGTTCCTGTCTCTGGCCTCGCTGCCGGCGGTACCCTGGTTTTTATAATGATTTTATGTTTTGTATATAGTTTTTAAATTTTACTTTTTATATAATTATTGTAAAAACCTAGCCTAAGATTAAAGTTGAATAAATAGAATAATAATATAATAATATTATTAATATAATAGTAATAATAAATTCTTTATTTCAGGCCAGTTTGCCCATAGATTGTTAGTAACATACAAACTTACGATACTAGAGTTAGTAGGTCTTAGCTTAGGTCTCACAAATTTTTCAATAATTATTTTGGGTCTTTGGGGTTAAATAAGCGCAGGAGGAAAATACGTAATATCAAGAAATTTTACAAGAGAAGAGGAAAAAGAATACACAAGTAAATACCTATTCTATCAAAGTATCAAATATCTAAACAGTATCAAAATTGGGAAATCGCTAAAACCAGACATTATATTAGTAAATATATTTACAATATCTATTGCCTAGTAACAATATTGTTTTATCTGCTCGTATTAATGACTGTCAAGTGTTAATAGAATAAGTTCTAATAAAAATAGTGGGCTTGGCAAATATTGTAAGTACCTACCTATGGGTTGCATGCCAACTCCAAGTTCGATACAGAGTTATTATTTGATATGAAACATAGTATGGTTAACGTACAACTAATCTATAAGTATATATTTACCCGAGGCCGATTTTTGTACAGTCAGCATAATATAGTTAGTAGCAGCCAAGTTGGCCAAATATATCGGAACGTACATTCATCGAAATAGTCTTTGTTACTATAAGTAGGAGTAAGGAATGTGTTACGATATATTTGGCTACTTTGGATGCTACTAACTATCTGATGCTGACTGTTCATGCCATCATCATCAAATCAAGGAAGTAGAACGTAATAAATATACCGAAAATTAGTTTAAAACTTAACAACCTTACACTTACACAAAAGGTAACGGACAGACAGACACACTTTCGCATTTATAATATTAGTATGGAGTATGGATATGGAAGTATAGATAGTATGGATTATATGTCTTTCCCGCTCACGGGACAACGATGTCCCGGACCTTTAGGAGGCGTGCGTGGAGCTCTGAGCCAACACGTAGAGGCCCTTTTGACAATTTAATGAAATGCAAGGAGTACACGGTACGCGAATGCTGTCTCTGCCCGTGTCATGGGACGCACACAGAAACAGCACCCGCTGGGGTGTAAGAGTCTATTGCTAGTTGATGGAATCGAAATAAAACGGGTTATTTTGTGAAAATTATGGACTAGTAGCTGCTATTGGATGAAACATCGGACGCCTGCCCAATAAAACTGTTTCACATTTTATCTCTGGCAGACGTGACTCGCTAACTACTAGATGGGCCCCTATTAATAGCGACATTAAAAAATGGCCTAAGGGCAACAGTAGGTATGGATTATTATTATTACCTTTATATTTTTTTGGCACTATCCGTCTCTCTCTTATTAGAACATTAGGAAAGAGAGGTATAGTGTGAGAAAAATCGAAAGTATGTCGCGGCCGTCTAGTGCTAGGCGTGCTGAGGGCCTACCGCGAAACGAAACCGAACTTCGTTCGTGTATCTCCCTCTCTGTCGCGCTTGCTAGTTCGAGCGACAATGAGAGTTATTCGAACGAATTTCGTTTTCACTAGCACGGCTAGCACGAGACGGCCGCGACATACTCTCGATTTTTCTCACACTATACCTCTCTTTCCTAATGTTCTAATAAGAGAGAGACCGATAAAGCGAGAAAAATCGAGTGTATGTCGCGGCCGTCTCGTGCTAGCCGTGCTGACGGAACTACACTAATCGTAAGTAAATAGTATTATAATAGTAGAGACATAATTTTTGAACTTAATCAATTATGTAATTTGTATATGACAAATATCACGTTTCAATTAAGCATGACGAATGTCACCCACCCACGTCCACCCTTGCATTGGTAACGATGCGCGATGACGCGTCTGTAACTTAATCTATGTAACGCTTAATAAACGACGGCGGGTTGTGCGACTTGCGCGGGGAGAGAGTCGAGGCTCCGCCCATACGCTCAAGGACTTTAGCGGGTATACAAGCCTTAAACCGAAATTAATGATTATGATTTGCTCTAAACGAAACTTTATTAAGAGTCCGCAGTAAGCTCGATTCTCAATACAAACGTAGTTACGCTCTCATTTTAAAAGTACGTGTTGGATTGTAACGAAACTTTGCATATACAAATGACATGAGGTATAAAAAAATACAGCGAATTTAAGTTTTTCATACAAAACTTATTTTTGCTTTATTTCGTTTGTTTTATAAACTGGAATCATATAAACTAATTACAAGCATAGATATACCTCATGTCATTGTATATGTAAAGTTTCGTCACAATCCAACAAGTAGTTTTAAAATGAGAGCGTAACTACGTTTGTATGGGAAGGTGAAATTCGGCCGAGCTTACTACTAGCTTCCGCCCGCGACTTCGTCTGCGTGGACCCGGGATAAAAACTATCCTATATTTTAATACAGGCTATAAACTATCTTCGTGCAAAATTTCCAATTTCCATCCTAATTGGATCATCCGTGGCGTGATTGACGAGGTACATGCAAACATCTAAACTTTGGCATTTATAATATAAGTAGGATTTCTTGTTTTGAGTATTTTTACGTAGCCGAAGATGATGATGGTTCATTATAACTGTGTATTTCTTCTCTGTATCAAATCGTTTAATAATTATGAATCGTTATTACGTAGACACTATGGCAAAATATCATAGTGCGTCTACATCGCAGCCTATTAACATTCGCAGCTCCAGAAAAATGTAGATATAATAAGTATTAGGGGGGCAACCTTACATGATAATAATTGAAACAGACATACGTTGAATTACTTAGAATTAGGTGACACATTCATTATTTTAATTAGGTTTTTTTTATGTGTGTTTGTGTAACAGAATGGTAATATTGGTGATAAAACGAATAAAGAGATACAATGTAATCTTTGACGATGCAGAACTGATTGTTTTTTTTTTCTTTTTACACAAACTAACCCTATAGTAAGCTCAATAAGGCTTGTGTTATAGATAACGATATATTTAATAGCTATAAATACATAGAAGGACATCCAAGACTCAGAAACAAATGTTCATGGTCATCAGTCATCACATAAGTATTTGACCTTGCCGGGATTCGAACCTTAGTTAATTATAGACATAGATATACCTTATGTCATTGTATATGCAACGTTTCGTTACAATCCAACACGTAGTTTTAAAATGAGAGCGTAACTACGTTTGTATGGAGAATTGAGCTTACTGCGGACTCTTAAAATTTTAAAATTACATGTTAAATCTACCTTTTTTGCCAAATACGATCAAGCTCGTAAAGTTCACGGCAAGTTTTAATCGAATAAAATGTTTCAATCCTAATGGAATGTTGTTTATTTCAGCCCCTACCCTATTTCGTTTAACATTTCAATTCAATTGAATTCAATAAATCCTGGACCCAAAGTTTGAATTTACTTTAACGACTCATACTAACCGAAGTTTCGCTAGCCACATTTCGTGAGGTGCATAGTAATGCCTATAATAGAGCGTCCACCGAACCAGATAAAAATGTCTAATAAAAGTTACTAGGACTGTCGAAATGCAGACGAAATAATCTCCTTCCAAACATTATCAAGAAAACAATTTGAACAGATAACAGGGAAAAGTTAATAAAGAAGAATAACAATTGCCATTTTCAAATAATATTTTCACTTCTCATGCTCGAAAAGTGTGATTAGGCTTAGCAAGCGGTGCTAAAGTAGTACATTTAGCCTCTAGGGAAAATATGTAGACATATTTATGATTATTAAAACATTTAATTTGACCAATCAAAACACTTCACCGTATTAAATCCACCCGTCTCTGACCGTCAATAGCTGCGTCCAAACGTTCAAGCGTAATTGACTACATACTTGGCATTAGCTATGAGATTGAGCGGGACAGACTGCTGTATATTTCGCTTTATCTTATGCCTCGTATGCTGTCCGCACGCTCGTCCATTTGGAGGCGCCTATAGACGGTGAGAGGCGTTTTTTCGTGGTGTCAATATTTTGTATCTTTGTCAAAGCAGTTTACTAAAAAAAACTTGCCGCCAATTTGAAAAAAAAATTCACGGTGAAATTTATTATTAATTTCATGGATGGATGGATAATCTTACACAAACATGCTTTTTACTATTTTCTCGCAGTCAAAGTTACTATAAAAGTAAGGACCAGCAAATAAAAATGGAGTATCATAAACACTCTGCTTGAAAGCAGAATAGTAAGTGCTTGGGAAGTTGGGATATTATACAAAATAAGGTGAGTAATAAATCAAACCAAATAAAATTTTGTCTAATATCAGATAGGTATGTACATATTTAAATACCAGCGAAGTGAATTCTGTCTAATTTAAATTAATATGATCATTTAATATTGAAATATAGTATAAGTTTGAGTTTGTTATTTCAGTAGTCATAAGTTTTGAGTGGAGTAATTACAAATGGACGTTTTTCGTTCGACGTAGGTATATCACGTTTATCAATTTTACTAATAAGATTTTTTTTTGCATTATTTGGGATTAACAGCTTTCTATGCCGATGTATTTGGAATTGTAATTTTGTCAGATAATCAATCAATAATTTTCAGTTGTCAATTTTCCGTTTATGCTGAATGAAAGTAAGTGGTAAGAAGTCATGTCACCGATGTGTTCCGCTCGCTCAATGAAAACAAATTGGAATTTTCCGCAGATTGCCCACAACACTAAGCTTCTCCTTTCAACAAAGTACTTATTCATGATCTCTTCATTAATAGGTTAGGTCAAAATACACACACAAACACACACACACACACATGTCAAAATATCATCCTCATCCAATGTACCTATTTACTGCATTTGATGAAGATGGAAAAATATATATTTTTACCTCTTTAAATTGATACCTAAGTATGTATTACAAGACAATTTATGAGTGACATCACTACACCTATAACAGCGACCTAGACTAGGACATATTGCAACACAATAGGTACTAAATGCAAAATAAACGAACACCATTAATAGTGTCCCAATTAGATAGATATTTTATAGAAGCCATACTGGACTTCCCTCAATTATGTAATCCCTAAACGGAACTAACTCCTGTGTCATATTTGTTTACGATTCAATTCGGCCTCGCCGGTACCGACGACGTGTCAATTCAATTAGCAAGGTTTTGATATTTCAACTTTAAAAATATTTCTGCCGCACTGAATTGGTGTCGTGGTTATAATTGGATTCCAATTATGATGTAAATCACGGATAAATATAACCTAGCAATTGTTTTTGATAAATACGCTGGATAAATACGAGTAGTCATACGGGGTGAAATTTTGAATGTGATACAAAATCATTATTAAAAGTCATCTTTCCAATGGTAGAAATTGGTTGGTGTTATTATATTTTTGTAATGTTTGTTTTCGTGTCGTCAAACATTTTGGTAATAGGTAAAAAGAATCACTGATTTTGGACGTTGGTGTAAGCGTGTAAAAGGTAACAGATTCGAGATTTGAAATAAGATATCCTCGCATATAATTGGACCATCCCTACTTTTAGGTCTTGAAATCTAAGAATGATTGAGCTAAGAATTTCCTAGGGACGTTTCATTTTGTCATTAAAGGATAATTCCCACCAAACGGCCCGATTTACGATCTTTAAACGATATTAAATCGTGTACACAGTATTAAAAGTCTATATTAGGTAGGTGACAGAGCGGGCGTCTTCCGCGAAACGCGATCGTAGCCGAGATTATATTACCAAGCCGCTGTGCGCGGCTGGGTAATATAGACTTTAAATACTGTGTATCTGATTTAATATCGTTTAAAAATTGTAAAATCCGTTCCGATCCGATGCGATTCGTGCCGTTTGGTGGGAATTATCCTTAAGATGACTAGAATACCAGCGCAGTCTATTTACGTTTAAATAACATTAGACCTATCTCGTAATGAGATGTTTCTAATCTCAAAACCTAACGGCATCTTGGCATAATGTAAGGAACGTGAGTTTAAGATTTGTCTAACTAAGCTTCCACTTATTCGTATTTATAGAAAGGTTAAGTCGCCCTTAGCTGCAAATAACTTTCTTACCCTTGGTCCCACTGTCCCAAGGGACACAACGGGGGGACACGGACATATTCTGAGATGAGAGTGTAGTATAGGTAACTAGAACATGTAGATCAAGTTGAACTGCGCCAGTATTTAGACTTTACTATGGGTACATACACAATTGTCCAAGAAAATGCACAAGGCACAAGCAAGTTGATAATTAGACCCCGTTATCTTGTCGCACTGACATTGCTTTTCCGTAGAGCGTGAATGTTTTTTTATCGACCGTCTCGATATCGATGTTTATATAATGCATCAATGCGATTGAATTTTCGCCTTTTAAATCATTGCTAAATCTCAATGAAAACTAAAGATTAAAAATAACTAGTCTTACGTGGTGGACTGATGACCTGGTAAAGGTTGTTGGAGTCCGCTGGATGCGGGTGGCGCACTTTGGCACTCTTTGGGGGAGGCCTATGTCCAGCAGTGGACGTCTTTCGGCTGATATGATGATGATGATGATGAGTCTTACTTGAAGCGATAACCTTACTTTACCTATTTGCAACTGACACACACACATTCACACACACATCACATTGACAGCCGCATTCCCTTGCAGTTCTTTGTGTTGGTTTAATATTGACATGGAGTTTATTTAATTGCTTAGTACATATTACTAGGTCACAATGGAAGATTTAGAAACAAATTACATATTACACTAACGATTTTGACCGTTTGACTATAACGTTGAAAAATAATTGTTTTGTACGTAGTGCAATTTACGAATTGTTCTAAAAAGAGACACCATACAAGAACATCTAGATTTAAAAAAAACACAACGATTTAGTAGGCGAAAAAGCATATCAAGTACAGGTTAATAAGGATGTGACAAAATTTATGATTTTCTCCTTCGTCATTTATGATATCGTCCTTGAAAGAAATTGAATAACCCACAACTTCGATTGTTTACTACCGAGACTTTTAATTCTTATTTTATCATATATATTTATATCCGATAGTACCTAGCGAGTTGTTCCTTATCAGTTGACTAATTATTAGTGACATATAACTAAGTACTACACTATCGACATTTAGATGGTCGATAAAAAAAACATTCACGCTCTACTGAAAATCAAAACTCAATGTCAGTGCGACACGATAACGGGGTCTATTGATCATCTATTAAACAGATAAGAATAATAATTTTAGTGACGTCACGGCACGCAAGCGTATTAAGTCGTAAAACTAAAAATAAAACAAGAGATTTTTCTTACCGTGCAGTGATTCATAATTTGTTTATAACACTAACACTGATAACAATCATTGTTCGTGAGTGAATTGGTGCCGTGTATAGGTGAAAACAGCTGAACACTCGTAAACAAAAAAAGTCTTCCTACGCACATAAAAAAAAATGCCCAATAAATGTGCTGCTTGTACAGTCGCCATCAGATATATCTAACGCCTCGACAATAGATACGTTTTCAGATAGTTGTGAGCACTTTGGCCGCCCCGATATATCTGATGGCGACAGTACAAATCCTACTAGGCGCATTGGGTCTATAGTGTGCCCTAAATGTAACACTACATATCACTGTGCGTGTGTGGGACTCCTGACGGCCTCTCGGGATTCGACCTGTCCGTCGTACCAGAGGTTTCAGCCGCGCGACAACCAGGCCGACACGCCGGTGAAGGGTCTGGTCAGCTAGCCTCCCGCCATCAAGCCGGTTTCAACTGCTGCTTCTGGTCTCTCAGCCCGCTTCCTTCCGCCCAGCCTACAGTGTCTCAGGCGGCGCTCTCACGGCGACCGACAGCATCGCTCAAGCCCCCGATCCCCATCGATTGTGATATAGGGTCTGAGATGCGTCTCTTCAGGACGGAGCTCCAAGCGGTGAGGCAGGAGCTGAGGGATTTCAGACAGGAGTTCCACGACAATCGGGTGCGTTGTACCGACTAATGTGACAGAGTCGAATCGCTGGAGGGTCGCGTCGAGGCCGTGGAAAAAGCAGTTGCTGAGAGCACCGTCGCGGCGACCACCAAGGCGCTGGAGCAAACCATCGCTGTCCTCCAGCTTGAGCTACAGGAGCGGGACCAGGAGTTCTTGTCCAATGACGTGCAGCTGTCCAACGTGCCAGAGGAGCAGGGCTAGAGCCCCACCGGCCTAGTGACGCGGGTCTGCGCTGGGGGTCGAGCTGGACGTGCGCGACTTGGTGTGCGTGCACCGCGTGGGTCGCGCTCGCGAGCCGGGCCGGCCTACTGGCGTTGCGTAGGATAGATGGTAGCACTTTGCGGTCCGCTCCTTGCCATGTGGAAAGAGGTTCAATACTGGGTCCCCTGCTTTTTATATTGTACAGTGCTGACATCACCCACAATATAAGAGGCAGCAGATACCATATTTACGCTGACGACCTCCAGTTATACCTCTCTAGCGCACCCACGGACATATCTGTTGCGGCATCAACGCAGACCTAGACGTATTTCTATTAGGTCGGAAAAGAACTGCCTAGAACTTAATCCGAACAAGTCGAAATATGTTGTTTTTGTATCAGAGCATCAAATCCGTTGTACCATCAGTAACCTCGAGACTTAAGACTACCAGTACGGTTGCTATCATGGGCGAACCAATAGAGAGGGTGGTAGAAGCAACTAACCTTGGCCTCCTCATGGACGGCAGGCTGCGCTTTGAGAACCACGTGAGTAACTGCTTCTACCGCCTTAAAGTTCTTTACAATGTTCGCGACTGATATATTCAAGATTAAACTATTCGACGGTCCCAATTAAGAGTCGGATCTGCAAAATCGAGATTTTTGCTTTTCAGCGGCTTAGGTCATAAAAAACTCTAAATTACCACAGTCACAGATTTTCGTTTTTTCAATACTTTTCGTAAAAACCAAGATAAAAATGTCGGATCTAAGAACAGATGACATTTAAAAACGTCGGTTGTGACAGTTCCGACATTTTTACGGGACACAGTGAGTACAAAGTGTCGGATATGAAACATTCTACTATTTTAGACGGAAAGGTATATAGCTTGTTTTTCGTGTGTATTTTATGTAATTTACAGCCTGTTAAGTTATCAAGTAAATTTTCTCTGTATTAAATTGTTACATAAGAGTTTCCGTGAAACAATGTCAGTTCTGCCAGTTACGACCTTTTTGGAGTAAGTACCTTTTTTGTCGGATGTGGTACATCCGATATATCAATGTATACAATTTCCAGACAAAAATATCGTATCTGGCACTTCTGACAAATGATGCGTAAGCTATTCCGGTTAAAAAAGTAATATAGGTTTTTGTATTTTTCATTTGGCTCAACGGCTCAACGGCTAGTAATAAACAACCTATTAATAAGCAAACATTCAAAGTTTAATAACGATATTCCATTAATTAACATTTTCTCCCATACAATTTTTTTTTCAAAAACTTTGGCGACTTCTCCTGTAAAGTAGCTGTTTTGCAGATCCGACTCTTTTAATTGGGATCGTCGTATTGTGATGTTGTCTATGCTGGCTGCATTACTGGTCGAACAAAAAAGCTCATACGAGTGCAAAACGCATGCATTCGTTTCTGTTTCTGAGTCCCACCCCGCTCCCATATCACTCCCTACTAGAACGCCGCTGGTCTGCTGAACATGCCTGCACGCAGACGGCTTCACCCCGCCACTCTTCTCTTTGGCATAGATTCCCAGCCAAAATCGTGGGAAACAGAATCTCAATCACTAACAGGCGAAATATGTGACTTCGACGAACACTTTATTTAATCGGATTTTGTGTTCCAGCGACGGCCTGGGCACGTAATGAGCACGGAACGGTGAAGCGTGAATCATCCTTTACGTATTCTGTCACTTGCCGCGTTCTTGCGTATGATCGTATAGGTACGATCATACGTAAGAACTAGCTAGGGCTAGAGAACTATTATAACGTCATATAGCTCGTATTTGGAGCATCCCGCCCGACTGTTGAAATACCTACCTCCGCCAGAAAACCAAAGGCATAAGAACAATACTAAGTACTTGTCGATCTGTACGCATGTGTGATGTTCTATTCCCGGTGGTGAGTAAGGTCTTCAGCCCCAGTGTTTTAAGCTCACCTCAACGCTCACCCACAAATATATCTTGACACCGTGATGCGTAGTAACTAAGCGTTCGGTAGAGGTCTAGTTTCGTGACGGGTGACCGGCGGGGTGAGCCGTATTAGCGCTTAGCGAATAACAGCCCAGAGCTCCTAAGACGGCGCTGTCTGAGTGACGGACGTGCATTTGACTCAATCTATTAATACCTACAACGAATCCTCAAATCAACAAAGAGTCAGAAGCGTCCATAGACTACGGGGTGTCTAATGGTCTCAACTCCATCATGATATAAATAAAAAACGGGCGACGCACTATACCTTTTGCTAAGACACAGTCTCCACTTTAGACCAATTAGCCTGTTTATCAATCAGAGCTAAGCTATTGATCGCTATTTTTTGCAGACAATGGACTCGATTCTACTGTGCACATGGCTTAACTAGCCTAAAACTAAATTGTCTAATTTTTAGACATAATTTAGGTGACAGATTAAAAACGGCATATTTAGAATAGCATTTAGGCAGCTAAGTAAGTTGTATAGACCGCCTAAAATAAGAAACGTCAGATTCAAATTAGCGCTGTCATTTGATTATGACAGCTGCTAATAGAATAGCAAAGTGTTTTAGTGACACCTAAATAAAATTAGGAAGTTTAAAGGCCACTGTCGGGACCAATATGCGCTGTGTTATAAAGTTTTGGATGCTTATACCTAAACAATACTTATTGTCTAATGAGAAGGACGCAAGCCTTCAGCCATCACGCATGAATAGTAGGAATTTATTTAGCCTCATACTTCGCACGGCAACCATAACCACTCACGATAATGACCATGTTTGCCGAGTTAACAGCGCAACCAGGATACATTGTGTGGTATCATATTAGTCATAAATGCTAATAAGTCAAAGTACTGTCTTGTCATATTACATAGCAAAATGCAGGTAGGTATACAGATTCCAGCATGTAGGGTATTTGGTTTGAAAGATGGGTAAATAATATTGGGGATATAGAAATAGATTGCCCACCTTTTCCATCTAGAGGCGGATAAATACTGGGAATATACTCGATATTTACCTAGTCTACCCATCTCACTATTTTGCTCGGTACTCTACCCAATGTTACCTACTCTATTTCTGCATGCAAAAAGACCTTGAAGGAGTGTAATAATAATAGGTAACCTACCTGTAGTTAGATTTATTTAAGGTGACGAAATTGCATTAAAGTATAGTCCTTTCATAAAAAAAGATACAAATACCAACGACAGTTTTATAAAAGAGTCGGTAATCTTAAATAAAATGGACAATACCTACAGGACCTAACTTTTAATCGGAAATCGAAAAACCGAATAAAATGATACTAAATATGCTCGGATTTTATCAACAAAAGGAATTTGAACAAGAAAAACGTAAAACGAGAGTTTCTTAGTGTTTCCTTTTTATACGGGGTTCCACATGAGTAAACGCGTCCATGTGGGCATCGCATTTTGCATCTCGAATAAAATGTTTGCGGTAAACTTTCGTCGGAAATTTTCCAGCGTTCATGTTTTGATTATTGTGCAATTGCTTTTGGATTCTCCTGCGTATTTTTCGCATTTGAATACCGGTATCGGTTTTTAAATCTGGCTCATCTTTCGTTTCTATTGTTGCTTACGAATTTTTGCCTATATTTATAACGGTTGGTGTAAAATTTTGGCCTTTGTTAAAAAGATTTTATTTAGATAGCTCTATATGCGCTTTTTGGTGCTTTTATATACTTACTAAAGTTATATAATATGTCAACTTCTAAAGCAATGTTACTCAACATTTTCACAATGAAACGGCGGTGAACAAACAAATCAAAGAGAAATGATTAATATAGATACAATGGGCCGGAGACCACTATGAGATAGCAATATGGTATTTGGCAAGATTTTACAATTACCAACCAACAAATTTACGAAAATATCCTTCCCCTGGAAAATATAAAGACACTATTTACTTTCGCATTTTTTTTGTAACA
Source organism: Epinotia bilunana (assembly GCA_947049275.1). NCBI lineage: Eukaryota > Metazoa > Arthropoda > Insecta > Lepidoptera > Tortricidae > Epinotia > Epinotia bilunana. The sequence continues at coordinate 22,929,403 of OX346259.1, read as the reverse complement.
CATAAACACCTACAATTTAATTCACCATGCATAACTATGACGTCACTACTCCTTTGTATTTCCCTATAAACTTCATACTACGATTAGTAGAGCATATTTGACGTTTGATAAAAAGTTCCTGATAGGGACAACCAAACATGTTCCTGTCTTCTGCAAAATAATAAATATTAAACTAGCTGCCGGGCTCTGCACGCGTATATACACAGAGAATAATCAAAACTGCGGGATAAAATATAAATACCTTTTTTCCATTCTACATAGTGTTGAAATAATAGGGGTGTAGACACTAAATAAAATAATCAATAAAGTCATATTTTCTCGAAAAAGGATTAAAAATGTAGTCAAATGGAAAAAAAGATCAACGCAAAAGGTTAAATAATCACGAAGTTATGTGTCCAAAGTGTTTAGAAGGGTATGTTCTGTCCCTTTTTTGCGAGACGCAACTTCATATGAATCGATAACCCTTGTAGATTGTGACGTCACTATCTAGACGGTGACGTGCCGCGCCCCGTCGTGTGCGGCGCCGCCGTCGACGCGGCCCGCGCCCGGCAGCCTCGTGTAATGTGACGTCACACACTGTTTGCGTTTTCTCTCTCTAAAAAAATAATATTAAAACGGTTGTAGCTTCGTAATTCTTTGAGATATCTGAATGGGATTTTCTTCACTAGGCATATTTTTTTGCCTTTTCTTTTGGAGTAATAATAATTTTCGAATTTACACCTCTATTAGAGAGATATCTGATGAATTATTACAGAAACTACTTTCTTTTCTTATTAATAGGTACACATCTGACCACCATCTCGCCTGATGGTAAGTGATGATGAGGTCGAGGGTGTTACATGCATACCTACCTACTTAGATAGTGCATATTCACTCTCGTCTTGAAAAGATCCAAGTTATATGTAGCTGGGAAAAGGTTCCACTCTTTAGCTGTCATCGCAAGAAAACTGGACGGAAAGCGATTCGCTTCTATCATTATTAATGAGAATATTTGAAGCATTCATTGAATTCGATTTGTTTAACGGACCGTATAAAATAAATACTTTTACGGTCGAAAGGAATTGGACCCTTAACCCTTATTACGGTAATTGTGAAGGAACGGCTTGGTCGGGTGTTTTCGTTAAATGTTTTCATTAAATGTTATTCTTCTCTCTTCTGCTTATTAAGCTCTTATCGGTTTAGTAAATTTTGTTAGCACCTATAAATTTCATTCGGAGCCACCTCTCTGCGTATCTAATTAATTTTTCCTCTAAGTCAAATTTCCAACGAAATTTTTCATACCTACTTAATATTATAATAAAAGAAACGAAATCCTCAGGACCCCGATGGCTCGGGCACGTAGTCCGCATGGGTGACGATCGTGCAGTCCGGAGAGCGTACTCGGGACGGTCTGGTCGAAGACCTGTTGGGCGTCCTAGGTACCGGTGGGGTGACGACATCCAAAAAGACCTGAAAAAACTCCGGGCTGTGCATTGGACAGAGAAGCCTGGCAGTCTTTAGTGTCGGAGGCCAACATCCACTCGGGTCGTTGCGCCACAGCAGTAAGTTGCCACATGAAATTCGATGTTCACTCCTGCTCTGGCAATAGAAGGTTTGTAGATGGAGAAAGAAGATCAAGCGCTTAAGAGCGAACGGACGTGGTCAAGAGTCACCCATAGACGTCACGTTCCTCAGAAATGAGGATGCGACCAAGAAGAAGAAGAAAACAATGTTATATTGCAGATAGGTTGCTAGTCGATCGCTGCTTTCAACCCTAGTCCAAAAATGAACAGCATAATTTACTTCAAAAACAAAGTTTTTACCGACTTCAATTCAGTACTTCACCAAGCCGCAGGGGTACATGAACATTTCCATTTAAGTACTACATAAACTGCTTTTCGAGAGCAAATGAGCTCGTTTTAACAGCATATGAAGATGTTAAGAGTTCTCTCGATTTCTCCGGGATCCCATCATCAGGTCCTGACCTGATGCCCATGGGAATTAAAAAAAAAAAAAACCTAATCGGTTCAGGCGTCTTCGAGTAATCGGGGAACATACTTAAAGATTCAGATGAATTTGAAAACCTCCTCCTATCTTGAAGTCGGTTAAAAGAGTGTGTGTGTAAGCTTTAATAAGAATTTTATGACGGTTTTAACCATCCAGTTTTGTCCTTGATCGGTATCATAATAGACATTTTATCCTCCAGGATAAAGTTGGACCGTTTGACAGTAATTTTAATTAGGCAGCACATTTATGTCGGCGTACTTTATCTTTATCGTTTTTTATATTTTTACTCCTAAAAAATCGACATAATTGCAAAATTGGAACATGTTTTAGATCTTATCTGACGATTGTGGCTCGAATAATAATTTTAAAAGACCATTAAAACATCGTCCGAACGATAACTGTACTTGTCCGGTCATGCGGTGCCTAACATATTTTGCGAGATAGCGGGCGTGGTCTAAATGTCATATTCTTGAAATTTATTGAAACACAGTGGCCAAATGCCGAGATAACATTTATTTTATCTTACATGTCGGATGGCACTTCACCTTTATCTAACAGGGATTATTAGAAAAGAATTTCAGGCGTATTTTATATTGACCCTTCATTCGGTCGGTCTTTGTAAGTAAACCGGAGTTAATATGGCTTTCTTTTTCCTCAAGACCTGTATGGACAACTGTTCAATTTTACATTATCTTGAAAGGGGGAATCGGTGGGAGAGAGACACAAAACCACCTTGCCACTGCCCTTTTCATTAATACATTCTGATACTCATAAACTAGGTTACAATACTGATTGATACGTATAGGCGCCTTAAAAACTAAATACTTCTACGTCTGAAGAATAGTCGCCGGGAATGTCCTCCACGTGATTGATCTTTTCCACGTTTTCGTTAAAAGTGACGACCGATTTTAAATAAATAAATTCATATTCTTATTCTTATTTTCTCCGATTCTTGTTTGACCTTTCACCAAATTCATCTTCGTCGGCCGAATTAGGGTCGTCTTTAAGCTTATCTATGGATTCTAAACTATAGGCCAGAGTAGTGTCATGTCGGTTGGTGCTATATTATTGGGAAGTTTCTAAAAATGTGTTCGGTTTTGCGGCATGCTGTAATTCGAGATGCGGTAAACCCTACTATAAAATGCTCAGTTAGTTTGCATGCACAATGGGGCTTCTAGATGGGCTATACTTTTCCAGGAATGTGTGGCTGGCAACTATGGGCGTTTTCCTCTTACTTCTACGCCCATAGTTGCCGACACATTTCCGGAAAAGTGGAGACTGTCTACAAGCCACTTAGAAATTGATTAATTTTGTATTAACGCCTGCTAACAAAATGTATAAATTTCAAATTAAAGTTTTTTTTTATGTTTCGAGCCTGATTCGAACCGGCGACCACAGGCATACGCGAACCGTGGCTACTAATAAACTGAGCTATTGAAACAATCCGTTTCGGCCACATTTTTCAATCAGGTACTACCTCGTACAGCTGCCTAGAAGATTAAGGCTTCCTAACAGCACGAAAGTTTCAAATTATATTGAGAAATCATCATCGGTTCGAATCCGGCTCGGAGCATATAAAATTTCAATGTTTCCTTTAACTTTAAATTCAAAACATGAGTGATAATCTGAAGCTCTTGTAACTGACTTAAATTTGAGTTTCTTATATTATAGTGCCCTACAGGGTTTCATAGCTGAAATAATGTACCTACCTACTTACCATCTTGTATTTACCTTTGAAAACAATATAGATACTGATTACTGAACCCTTTAGATGACAGTAAAACAGGCCTACGTGATCTGAGGGGTTAACGTTCCGAACGCGCGTTAGGACGATAAAAAAACTGTCTTTTTCCCATATAAAAAGTGACATTAAGTTCATGACGCGCGCGCGCGCACAATGCGTTACGTGATCGACCTGCTGATGGGTAACCACGTGACGTTTCCATCGCGCGTTAGGACAGTCTGTGATGTCATAGTCTGTCTGTCCTTCTGTCGCCAGGCTATATCTCATTAACCGTGACAGTTAGACAGTGTTCACAGATAATGATAAGATAATGTATTTCTGTTGCCGCTATAACAACAAATACTGAAAAACAGAATAAAATAAATATTTAAGGGGGCTCCCATACAACAAACCTGATTTTATTGCCGTTTTTATAGATTATGGTATGGAACCCTTCGTGCGCGAGTCCGACTCGTACTTGGCCGGTTTTATTCCATACATATAATATAAAATTTGACATTTAGATCTAGTACCTGACTCGCGTACAATGCGTTTCGTGATTGAATAGCTGGCTGGTTTAAATGAAGTACCAAAATAAATCTGTTTCGTACCCAAACAAATATCAAACCATCAATAGCTTGACAATTGACGTACGATTTGTCAATGAAAACAATTTTGTAAAGCAAAAACATTTCCTTTATTGTTTGAAAAGCATTTAATAATCGATATATGTAAATTATTTAATTGATTGAATTAGGCCTTACTTTGCGGAAGTCCATGATGATAAGTTACAAGAAAAATATTCCTTTGCCATTCCGGTATAAACAGTTGTTAGTTTTTTTATATCGGGATAGCAAAGGAATCAATATTCTTGATATTAAAAAAATATATTGTTGGCTAATTGTTAAAAACTGAATCGATAACAATATCCATATACTTAATTGAACGAGCGAGCGAGACGAACGAAGTTTTTATTTCGGCTTGGGAAAATATTCTTTCGTATCTCCGGCTGTCTAGCTAGACTTCTCCTCTACATGTCGTATTTCTCAAACGATTCTCCTGAAATGTTGTGAGCTGATTCGATGATTATACAGAGTGACATTCAGTCCGAAACTATAAGACACGGGCTCTTAGGAGTCACCAGACCGATTTTAGAAAGAATAAAAACTGCATTTAATTTAGTACACGGTCAAATCTGTCAAAAAATCCGAGTTCGTTTTTTGCGTATAAAATGTATACTATGCCTTATTATGTCCACCCAGTAAGTTCATTCATCCATCACCAGTGAAAGATCATCACATACTGTACTTACTTAAAACAAAGTCGCGTCCTGCTGTCTGTCTGTCCCTATGTATGCCTCGATCTTTAAAACTACGCAACGGGTTTTGATGCGGTTTCTTGGAACTAGTACAGTTATTTCCCTTTGATATCCTAGATGAACGAATAATTTGTCTGTAAAATATCGAATGCTATATGGAATAAGGTATATTAGGATACCATTTCATCGTAACTTACCTTAAGATACTTAAGATACGTCAGTAAAATCCAAAATACGACGTTTACTTTTATAATAATTATGTTGACCTACTTAATCAAATATTGGTGTAATAAAGTAAGTGATTCAATGAAAATTATAGTATTTAGTGGAATTTAATAAAGTGATTACATCCGTAAGTCGTTGAAAGGTCGTTGGCTTGCGGGACTTACTCACGCCTCTGGCTTTTTACAAAAGGATGTGAATACTAATGAATTCACTTAGGAAATAAAAATAATCAACATTTAATTATCTTATTAATATGAAGTAAAAAACAATATATGTAGTCTTTTAATTACATTATTCACATATTGCTTCCTGCTAAAGCGCTTCTTTTATAGTATCTACCTATGAATATGCGCCTTAAAACTTAAATACTTCTACGTCCGATGAATCGTCGCCCGGAATGTCCTCCACGTGAATGATCTTTTCCACGTTTTCGTTAAAAGTGACGACCGATTTTCTTCGATTCTTGTTTGACCTTTCACCAAATTCGTCTTCGTCGGCTGAATTAGTGTCGTCTTTAAGCTTGTCTATGGATTGTATAACTATAGGGAGAGTAGTGTCGGTTGGTGCTATATTTATTATTGTGTCGAATGCATCATCCGGGTTCACTTGAGAAGTTTGCGCTTTAGGAGCTACTTCTTCTATAGGGGCGTCAAGCATTTCTTGAAGTCTTCGTTCACTTCTCTTCAACTCATCTATATTGAGCCTTGGTTTTTTCAAACTTTCTAGTTTTGGGGGTGTGTCCAGTGTTTCATTTCGAGAAGCTATACTGTTAGCGTCGCTAAAGTATTCGTAGTTTCGTGCCTTTCTCCTGTAAACAATGACATGAATACGTGATTAATGTTAGTTATGATAATACTAGGACAAATATGTTAGCAACGGTACTCTTACCATCTGAGGAAGAACCATACGGCAATAGCCAGTATTAGTATGAAGAGCAGTACACTCAGGACTATTGTTGCCACTAATAGACCTGTATCACGTCCTGCAACACCGTTTATCTCGCGGCCTTCTAGATAATCTTCCAGCGATATTGTGCGCGTGACATCGACCCCAGCTAACAGATTCTCACTAATGTCGCTGGAATTTTAAAGGTTCTTTATTAATAAGAATGCTAATGTAGGTGCAGTGAATCGAATTGATTATTATCTTACTTTGCAAGCTGGGTGACTACCACTGGTTCGCGATCAATTACGCCATATACATAAAGCTGCAATGACGATCCTTCGGCGGTTATATCTCGCTTGTGTCTTGCATTCGCAGAATCGGCTGGGTCATCAGATATGACCGCGGAGCTAAGGACTTTGACCTCGTAGCCCACAGCGGAACTTATGTTTCTCAAAATATTTTCTTCCTGGTCTAGGAATGCATTGCGAACAGTAACCACGGCGATGTGACTCGTGTCTATTAGTTTTATCTAGAATGAGATAGTCAAATATTACTATTGGATTTTCCACCACACTACCTACGACAATGACTAATTATTACCAAGTAATCAATGATATCATTTGTTTTCCCTATATGATTTGCCTTTTGGGTTAAACTGAAGTACAGTTAGGTATTATATTGCCTAAGCATATTTGAAGCTCTGCTTATCACAATTATGTAACGTTTAGTGTTTTATTTACTTAATTTAGATTTTAATCTTTGGTTAATGTAACTAGAATGGCAATATTTTACGTTTTATGAAAATGTAGTACATACTGAAAAGCATTGAAATATTTAATAATCTAAATATATAAAAGAAGAAGTCCTGATCTACCATCAACGCACAGCCGAAACTACTGGGACTAGAAACTTGAAATTTACACCAGGACTTCCTTTTATGACGTAGGCAAGGGATAAGAAGGGATTTTTGGAAATACCTCCCCTAAGGGGGTTAAATAGGGGTGCAAAGTGTGTATGGGGGAAACTTTTTTTTTTGAGCTAGAGACTTGAAACTGTAGAAAGATTACTTATTAAAAACACAAAAAGTAATTTCAGCGTTTTAGAAAATTCCACCCCTAAGGGGGTTAAATAGGGGTGCAATGTTTGTATGGGGGAAACATTATTTTTTGAACTAGAGACTTGAAACTTTGTAGGAAGATTACTTACTAAGATACAAAAAAAGTAATTTTAGCGTTTTAGAAAATTCCACCCCTAAGCGGGTTAAATAGGGGTGCAATGTTTGTATGGGGGAAACATTATTTTTTGAACTAGAGACTTGAAACTTTGTAGGAAGATTACTAATTAAGATACAAAAAAAGTACTTTCAGCGTTTTAGAAAATTCCACCCCAAAGGGGTTTAAATAGGGGTGCAATGTTTGTATGGGAGAAACATTATTTTTTGAACTAGAGACTTGAAACTTTGTAGAAAGATTAGCTTATTAAAATGCAACAAAAGTACTTGCATTATTTTAGAATATTCCATCCCTAAGGGGGTTAAAAGGGGTGCAAGGTTTGGATGAGAAACAATATTTTTAAAGCTGGAGACCTAAAACGTATAAAGATTTCTTATCAGAATAAAAAAAAGTTCTCTCCGCATTTTGGAAAAATTCTACCCCTAAGGGGGTTAAAACGAGATTCAAGGTTTATATAGAGGCTAAGAAAATGTTATTGTGAGAGATTTGTAACTCGATCTTAGCCTGTATGTTAACACGTTCACGGAGACGTACTAAACTGATTTCAGACTACAAAACTGATTTAAGTTTTTTGAAATTCATCCTATATAATATATCCTATAAGTGTTAAAGGAGGTTCAAAGTTTGTATGAAGCGCAACACCTTTTTAAAGTAAGAGATTTGTAATTTCTGTTTTAGACTGTTTGAAATTGATATCATAAGGGGGTTAAAAACATTCATCTCCTGAATGGGCTAAAAGGAATTGGATGATTCTACGGGGAACAAGGCAATTTTAAAGTAAGGGATCTGTGACTTCGGTTAAAGACTAGGAAACTGAATACAGTGTTTCTTAAAATTCATCCTCTAAGGAGGTTAAATAAGGGTTGCAAGTAAGTTCTAAAGGCATACATATACTATATGGTAAGCCATTTATTAGTCAAAATACATAATCCGACTGCTAACAGAAAAGAAGGTTAGGTTAAGTTAAAACTACAACCCATACAGAACCGAACAGCTACCAGAAATCTAGGTTAGGTTAGGTTAGAACTGCGATGCTCCCAGAACCGAAAAGAAGGTAATGTTTCATTTAACCTGCTGATAATTTAGTTAATTAAAAAAGTTTATTTTGGATAATCAAAATAATTTATTCTCTAACACCGTTCAATGGGGACGGCCGATGGAGATGGAAAGTTCGTTTTTTAGCATTAGATAAGTTTGCTTTCAAAACTATGCAGGTAGCCCGGAATAGCGTGAGTAAAACTACTGGACGGATTTAGGCAAAAAACTCCAGTATTGTAGCTTTCTTTAATACATTATGAAAAAATATATAGTTTAAGCAAAAACGTCTGTTGATGATTGTTAAGATGTTTATACCTATTTGTAATAACGGAGTTTTCAATTTAGCGATTTAAACGAATGAACTCATCGCACTGTTACCTTTTACGCTTAATCCCTGAACGGATTTAGATGTTTTTTTCCATACAGATAATTTGACACCCTTGGAAGGATATAGGATAGTTTTTGTGTCGGAAATCATCCCTTTAGATAATAGAACTTTGTTTGGGTCGGCGATAATTAAGGTTTCACCCACAATAATTTAATAGCAATCATTTTTCTAAGACGGTAACAAGTTCTACGCGGACGAAGTCGCGGGCAACAGCTAGTATATCATAAGCACCTCCCTTGACGTTAAGGTCGAAAAAACTACAAATGAGTACGTATAAGTTACCATAAGCTGTATAGAGGTAGTTAAGCCATCTTCTCTCCCATCGAGGTCAGTCACGGATACAGTGAGGATCTGGTCGTGCGACAGGCTCGCCCCGTCCCTGACGTGGACGGACCCCGTAGTCGGCGACACCGCCAGCAACTCTGACGTACTCCAGAACGAGAGAGCCGCATTCTCACCGACGTCAGCATCAGTAGCCTAACGAAATACAATATACCCATAAAATATGCGAACATTCATCCACTTAACTTGAGATTGGAGTCACGGAACGATGCGTGACTTTTTTGCGGGAGCATTCACAATAACAGCTTAAACATTAACTCACAGAAGGCACGCATTCGGTATGAAAATGTGTTTTCGCTTGAGGTATAAATAAAATTCAAAGTGGAGATTTAGGTGCGCGCTGATGTCTAAGACGTGAAATAATGCAAATGGCCGTTATGAATGTGTTTTTTTTTATCACACATTATTCTGTTGCAGATATCTTGAAATAAAACGACGAAATAAATAAAATAGGTATTATGAGGTGCCATAATAATTCAAAAATTATAAACATTCATCCAATTTACCTTTAGCTCGGCTAAAGCTCGAGGAAGTACAACATCTTCAAGTTCAGGAGTAGGGTACCCGCATACAATAGGCATATTTTGATTGCCGACAAATATGGGGTAGTTGTCATTTATATCGTTAACTATCAAATTAACGAAGCTTCTCCTGGAGTTATACAAGATGGTGTCAGTGAGTATCCATCTGTTGCTTCCGTATTCGTAGGGCCCGAGCCAGTCAAGTCTGGGGTTTGTTGTCGACCGCTTGGTGCGAGTCTGCGTGTCGCTGTCGCATTCCAAAACCAGCTCCACTTGGATCTGCGACAACGCCATGAAATCAATTCGTGGGTCTTCCCTGTCGATGCTTCTGGCGTGTAGGCCCGTGTCGTCGACGTACAGCCAGTCTTGGTCGAGCGGCCAACGATTGGTGAGTCTGAACCGGCAACCAGCTTGAGCAACGCTGTCGAGGACTACAAGGTTTTCATGTGGCTCCTCCTCGTCTCTGTCTATGATAATGAGAGGTGGGAGCGTGTGGTCGTCTCCGCAAGTTGCAGCAACTTCTACAGTTAATTGTACCTGTAAAGTAACAATAATACGTAATCAAATGAATCCATTGTATAATTACAACTTAAGAAAAGTTGAAAAACCCCGACATTTTCATTTCAAAGTCCAATATCTCAAAAACGGCTGAACAGATTTTCATTAAACATAGCTAGGAACACTCGGGATAAAATTATCTATGACACAAAAAGACCGATACACAGATACACAGACATACACGTAAAACTCCTCTCTTTGCGTCGGGGGTTAAAAATATGCTTCACTAAATTTCCTAATAAATTATATAACGATGTGACAAGACGTGGGAGTAAAATTTTGATTCATTTAAATGGAGCCTAGTTTGTATACTTCGAGACTCTTGCAATCAACGCAACGTTCAAGTTAGAACGGACTTAATTTCATCATGTCTCCAATTAGTTTGTTTAGAATTTTCAAGTTAAATGATTACGCAATTGAATTTCTCATACCAAAGCTGTGGCTTGAACTTGGGTGATAGTTGAAGTGGCTATCGCTTCGAAGCTGAATACGCCAGTATTGGTCGGTGCAGACAAGTGTATTTCTCCTTGGCTGTTAATCGAAATACGTTCTCGAAGATGAGCTGGAAACAAAACCAGATAAGAGATGAGTGTTGTTTTTTCGTTCCGTGCGATATTTGTTTAAGGAATAACAGAAATAAGGGTTTTATGTCGCCGAAGATAATGTGACGAATGCCCAAAATGTATCAGCCACATTAATAACAAAGATACAGAAAGAATGTTTTTGTTTTTTAAAAATAACATTTTGTGCGAGTCGTCTGATACCTAATGAGCGTGGGAGTTGGGTCGACGAATTGATTTTTTCGCGGTTTACCTGCTTCAATCTGCTTTTGGGTTTAATTAAAATTTATTTTCATACCTTTATAATTGAATTAATTGGTCCCTACCTAACTGTATTAAAGATGAGTCAAAATTACGGCTTCCAAACTTTTTATTGTTTTTGTAAGAACCAACATAGTTTAAGCGGTACAGAATTTCATTTTAGGTTTTGGTTTTATTAAACTGCATGTATTGCTGTGTGTAGGTAAGTATTTTGTATTAGGTCCAGCAATCCAGTCTTATTTCAGTATAATAGTTACTTGTACCTTGTACAGATTTTCGTGGTAAGAATCTTGCGTATATCTTCGGTAAGATGCTGAAAACTGTATTCTGCGTACTTTAATAACACGCTCAGTTATTTGATGTAGGTACCTATGATTAAAAGACGTAAATTCTGTTTAGGAGATAGCCGAAAACCAGTTTCGCTTCAGTGTTTTAACAACATAATTAAATTTTGAGTATAATTTACGCCTTTAAATAAATGTTTGGTGCTTTTGCGTGTGCTTGCTAATGTATTTAGACCAGGCGCTTATAATACATAGTCATATTATATCTTCAGACATTTCAATGAAAGAGGGTACGTTTAAAGTGGAACTTGCATACCAACTGTACCAATGGCTCTTGAGTATATTATACAACGTAATTTAGTGGGCTGTTTTCCTTTTTTACCCATGCATCGGTTTACCCAGATATTTTTTTGCGGATTTGCGCGTATTAAGGGATCTCTCAATTATTTTAGGGTTAAATTCACTTTTAATCTTCTTTCGGCCCGATGGCCGAGTTACTAAGGGGTTAGTCTACATATCATGTATATTTTGACTACTTTTGACCTACTTCCCCTTGGTGATATTTGGTGATTTTAATACCCCGCCTCTTTCAAGATCATGTTTCTTTTTGGACTAAGTATAACCGCCAAGGAATATGTTAACTTATGCTTTTGACTTTCGCGCTATTTAAAAAAATGTCATGAGTTGTTCTCTCATAACCCGTGGTCATTTGTTATATTTCCCCTCATTAAGGTTCACATTACTACCCCGTTTTACCCCCGTGTGGTGTCGGGTTAGAATTTCACCACTTCTTTCTTCCCGTGGGTGTCGTAAAAGTCGACTAAGGGAGCAGGGTTGAAACCTATCACTGCGATATCACATTTCGTCGATCTAAATAAAATACTTACATTTTTAAAATATTAAATACTGTCCAACGTTTGACCCTAGTCTCAACTGATGGTCAACGACGACAGAGCCTCTTCATCTTAGGCTCTGTCGTCGTTGACCATCAGTTGAGACTAGGGTTTCACTGTTTCAATAATCGCCTATTCACTCTTGTTTTGAAGGCACCTAGATCGTAGTTCTCAGGAAATACAGATTAAGGGAGCGAATTACATTCCTTAGCAGTTCGCATTAAGAAAGACGAGGCAAATCGCTTCGTGCGAATAAGTGGTAAGTTGAGAACATAAGCATGCGTTTTCGCTCCCTACTTCTGGTCGTTTGATAATGGAACGGGGAAGGTGGAATTAAGTTGCGCGCACACTCTCGAAAATGTAATTACATTTATGCTAAAAGTAGTGCTGGAATATATGTTTCATGTGCCCTTTTGGGAATAAATCTATGTATGTATTTACCGTTGTCGAGGGCGAGGGAGTACGCCACGTTCTCTCCGTTGCTGGCTGAGGCGCTGATCTGCCCCACCAGACCTGTCTGCGTCATCTCAGCTCGAAGCACGTATGACGACGACCCGAATACTACCGTTGGCAGTTCTGGTGTTTCTGGAAGTGCAATGGATTCTTGAGAAATAACAGGACGCTAAATAGAACAGACTTGGCAGAGTGTTGGACTCCTTTCAAAGGACTGGCCAGATCGCGCTAAAAACCGCGAGCAGTGAAAGAAGAGGGGGGGGAGACCTTTGCCCAGCAGTGGGACACATCAGGCTCTATGTGATAATAATATAATAAATACAACAAACCCAAATGTTTTAAACGGGTAGATAATGGGTTTTTGATAATTATCCTTCTTTAATTTCAGTGATTTCTTTCTGTTTAAAATGTGTGCATATTGTACAAAAAATATTTCCTAATCTTTTACGTATGTACAACATACCGCAGGACCGGTCACTTTGGTACTCTTTGGGGGAGGCCTATGTCTAGCAGTGGATGTCTTTCGGCTGATATGATGATGATGGTGCTGATGATGTACATGCTTTATATTAAGAGATAAAATTAGTGTAATCAATTAAAAAAACTGGCCAAGCGCGAGTCGGACTCGCGTATGAAGGGTTCTCCGTACCATTATCTATAAAAACGGCGGAAAAAACATGTCTGTTATATGGGAGCCCCACTCCGACTCGCACTTGGCCGGTTTTTTAGTATTTGTAGTCATAGCGGCAACAGAAATACATCATCTGTGAAAATTTCAGCTATCGCGGTTCTTGAGAAACATCCTGGTGACAGACGGACGGACGGACAGACGGACAGACAGCGAAGTCTTAGTAATAGGGTCCCGTTTTTACCCTTTGGGTACGGAACCCTAAAAACTAAATTCGTAATATCATTTCAGAAACAATTACAGCAACAAATAATTACTTCAACAAAACTTAAGAGCTGAGAACACGAGAGAAGGACTTAAAGGGATTGCAAAACTCTTAGATAATTATTTTCGGGAGCAATTAAACAAATTGTAATTTTCGTATGACTAAGACACACAATTTGAAACAGAAATATTTACTTAAGTATTCTTTAATAAGTTCGATATCAACATAAAATCTGCAAGAGTGAAGAATTTACTGAATCAGTGCAATACCTTTTTGGTCATGTTTACACTTTACAAAAAACCTTCCTTCAGATTTACTAAATATCTTTAAAAAACGCTGTTAGATTCGAATAATGATGTAGACTTTGCGTTGTAGATATACAATACTGTACAAATACTTTTTTATTGCACACTTCATTAGTAATACAAAACAGCAAATAATATATAAGGGCAGTTGCAAACAACAGGCGGTCTTATCGCAAAGAGCGATCCTTGTAAAATATAAATAAATCGTTGCCGGTACGGGAAAAACATACACGGGAATAACACGTTGTTTTTGTGTTATTCCCGTGTATGTTTTCCCGCACCGGCGACCGACGCCGTCTTGTTTCACTTTTTTCCCTAAAAGATCCAGAGGCCAGAAATATATTACTAAAGGGTGTAGCAGGATAACCCTTCAAAAATTGCCCCCAAAGCTTTGAGTCGAAACTATTACAGAGAAAATAAACAGCTATCCATCCATAGATGATCAATACTAATATTAAAAATGCGAAAGTGTGGCTGTCTGTCTGTCTGTTACCTCTTCACGCTTAAACCGCTGAACTGATTAAGAAGAAATTTACATAGGATGGTTATAATCCCGGCGATCATCCCCTAAGGGAGTGAAATAATGCGGGGTGAAAGTTTGTATGGAGCTACGATATAAACGAGTTCCACGCGGACGGAGCGGGCAGAAGCTAGTGAGGTGTAGTGCGCAACATTGTATTAATAACCTTGAGTCATGCAGGTGTTTCACGCACGTGCACTAGCTTTTTCTAATGAATAACTATCCTATTGTTAGATCCTATTTCATAGGGCCTCGAAACCTGATAGTATGTCTCACATAACCAAACCTAATTAATAGTAACCTCATTCCAGTAACCTTCATTGTTAGAGTATGCCTATATAAACCCATGTATTTCCTAATAAAGCAATCATTCCATATCCGAGACTCGTTGTATTATTTACTCCTACGAACCACATCTCACTAGTAATTAAACTGTACTACATAATTGGTGGTGAAACAAAAACTACTAGGAAGCCAAACGCATTAAGCAATGAAAATAAAGGGTGAGAATTAGAACTCAAGGCATAAAATGCGCATATAATACAAACTTGTATTGCAAAATAATCGTAGTAAATCAGTTAAAACATAAAAAATTTCTATCTACCTACTGAAAAATTAAAACATCATCCTTCTAGCCTTGTTCCCGGTTGTGCCCTAAAGGAGCCCGGGGCCCGCTTTGGCACCTAATCCCAAGATTTGGCATAGGCACTAGTTTTACGAAAGCGACTGCCATCTGACCTTCCAACTCAGAGGGAAAACTAGACGTTATTGGGATTAGACCGGTTGGACCTCACGATGTTTTCCTTCGCCGAAAAGCCAACGGTAAATATTCCGTAGGAAATCGAATTTTTACTTTCGTGAGACATGTTGAAATAATGCTAATAACTACACTCGTCCAGAAGAAGAACTCCCGAAGAGTTCGAAACATGTCGCCCGTAGTGACATTGTATACGTTAGTTGAACAATGTAATTATAAGCATTATACTGTAGGTACATAAGTTCCGAAAACAATACATACAATTGGTACGAGCCAAGATTCGAACTAACGACCGCCGCTTGACAGCCGCATGCCTGAACCATAAAGGCCTGCGTAAACCGGCGGAGCGCAGCGCAGATTACTTTAAACTTATCAATGTATATTTATACCTTATTCAAATTTATAAATTTACACCTTAATGTAATTAAAGTAAAAAAGAATATACATTGATAAATTTAAAGTGATCTGCGCTGCGCTCCGCCGGTTTGCGCAGGCCTTTAGGCTACCGTAGCATTTTTGTGTTTAATTGTTCCTTCTATTTAATTTGAGTTAAAAAAAAAACATTCTTTTTTTGAATTCTTTCTTTCACTATCTGAAGCAAAACCCTTTTGCTGACCACCGTGAAATTACCCGACGGGCCCATCGAATAAAGAAAAGAGAACCGTTTTGTGATAATATATGAAATTTTCTTTATTAATAAAATAAATAAACAATAAAATTAAATATATATATTTCAGGTCAGAAAAATGATAAGAAAAAAAACCGGCCAAGTGCGAGTCGGACTCGCGCACCGAGGGTTCCGTAAAATTTACGGTTTTCGCGATTTTTCCTTTATCTGTGCTATAAGACGTTGCTTCGTACCAAATTTCAAGATTCTGAGTTCACGGGAAGTACCCTGTAGGTTTTGATTCCCTTGCGAGTTTCGAAAATTTGCGGATATTTGCGGCATAAACGGTTGTATCTTTTGATTGCGTTGGCTTAGAAGTTTGATTTTTTCACAGCTCCAAGCGACAGTAGACCTGTTTCGTATAAATTTTAGCTTGAGGTATTCACGTGTTCCTGAGATAAAGGGTCTTGACAGACGGACGGACGGACAACAAAGTGATCCTATAAGGGTTCCGTGTTTTCCTTTTGAGGTACGGAACCCTAAATATTTACAAATACATAATATAAAAACATTAATTAAATGCATACTTAAATTACATATTTGCGACACTGGGTAAAGATCATCACTTTTTTTGGCCAGTACTGATCATGCCGTTATTGTTTTTTTTTGTCTTAAATAAAGAATTGTTCTATCGTCGGTGGCAAACAAGCTTACGGCCCGCCCGATGGTAAGCGGTTACCGTTGCAATAGACGCTTGCAACTCCAGGTGTATCCCGTGCACGTTTATGACCCTTAAGAATTTAAACGCAAGGAGTGTTTAAATTCTTGAAGAAAATCATACTGTTGTTACTAAAAAGATAATCTCATAATTAAGCTTAAGATAGCTAATCGGCTTAAATGAGCTATAAACGGTCGTAAAGAGTAAAAATAATTATAATATGTTCGACGCCTTCAAAATCTATTGCCGAAAATTTTATGGCCGATTATCAGTTCGCAACCAATTTTTCGCATAGTTTCATTATGTGTCAACTTATCAAAAGATTTCGTTTTATTTCCCAACCTCACGGTTACCAACTGTACCTATGCATGGTTTTCTTTTATTACAAGCTTTTATTTACTTTCACCTGTCCCGTTGTCTGTCTGTCTGTAAGCAAATCTTGCAAGTTAAATTTGACCCACTTCCCGGTGACCGATTGAGCTGAAATTTCGGGTATATGTATAATTTGGATGACGATTCAATATTATGGTACCATCGAGCTGATCTGATGATGGAGAGAGAAGGTGGCCATGGGAATTCAGCACTTAACCGACGTAACCCCGGTGAGTTTGGGCTCGTTATGTTGATGACGGTATACAGAAAAGTACAGTCGGCAATAAAAGCTTGTACCAAAAATGAAATATTTGACAGAAACTACTTATAAAGTCACTTTTCAAAATGAGCAGAATAGAATAGTTTAGTTAGATTAATATACATTTCGTGGTATAACGTTTACCAAATGTTTTATTTAATAAGGTTTCATTCAGTTACTATGTAACATCTTTATAATTAACATCGGTAAGCGCAACCGCTCACTTGTTTTTATGACATTGAAGGTACCTGAATGAATTGCATCATTGGAGATAAGTTGACTTCCTATTGACTTCCTTTCAATTGTATAAATTGGAAGTTATGGGCAAGGACTATATTTTTGTAATCTGTCGACAAAACTCGGCTACGCCTATTCTAACGTACAAAAATAATAAAATAAAATATGTTTTGTCTTAAAATACACGGGTTAAGATGGAATGGTCGAGGGGTAAGATTGTCATCATGTCAGTATCTAAAGCTTTTGAATGAATGCAAACGGTTACTGTTGGTCGTTATTCTATAGAATTCCTTACGTTTAACAGATACAGATGATTTTTGCGCAAATATTCCTGATAGGTAACGAGAAAACTGCATTTAAAAAATATATATTTTACTCTTACCCCGCTTTACAGGGATAAGGACAGAAACCAAACACATTTTTTTTATATTAAGAAGATCAGCTTGGATTTAAAATAGCAGTTGCATGAAAACAATTATTTATTATATAAAAAACTAGCTATTGCCCGCGACTTCGTCCGCGTAGAACTTGTTATCGACTTAGAAAAATTACTGCTATTAAATTATCTTAGGCGCAAGCTTAATTATCGCTGTCCCAAACACACTTCTAAATAGCATCTTAAGGGATGATTTCTGAGATAAAAACTATGCTATATCCTTCCAAAGGGTCTCAATAAATTATCTGTATGGAAAATTTCATCTAAATCCGTTCAGAGATTAAGCGTAAAAGGTAACAGTGCGATGAGTTATTAGCTTAAATAGCTAAATCTAAATTGAAAACTCCTTTTCACAAATATAAATATCGTAACAATCATCAACAGTTTCTACTTAAATTGTATATTTTTCATATTTTTTCATTTATGTCTACTAGCTACATTACTGGAAATTTTTGCCTGAATCCGTCCAGTAGTTTTGATCACGTTATCGTCCGGGCTACCTGTATAGTTTTGAAAGCAAAATTAAGACGTAGAGCTTTTCATCTCCATCCCCATTCCCCATTTAACGGTGGTAGACAATAAATTATTTTGAATATCCAAAATAAACTTTTTAAATTTACAATATAATCTGCAGGTTTAATCAAACATTACCTTCTTTCCGGTTCTGGGAGAATCGCAGTTCTAACTTAACCTAACCTACATTTCTGGCAGCTGTTCGGTCTTGTAAGGGTCGTGGTTCTAACATAACATACTTCTACCTATTTCTCTGCTAGCTATTGGATGTATTTTGACTAAAAAAGGGTTTATCATATGTATTAATAATTGTCGCCCAGGGACTTTTACTGTAACAGGTTTAATCTATACTTCTTAGTTACTATTTATCTTATCGTCATTAGGTCAGTAAATAAACCTTACGTTAAGTATTTTTTTAAATGCAAAGTTTGAGAATATGTCTGTTTTTCTATGACTTTCAAAAAGGGGCAAGATTGAAACATTACTATTTCAATGTGACCCCATCGAAATTGGCTGGGTAAAGATGGAAACTTCTCGTAAATCTCAATATGTGATTAATAGCTACACCTAGCACTAGTAAATAAAATCAAAATCTCCAATAACACATAAATAGTCAATCGGAACATTTATACTCCGCTTAATAATCAAGTTATGAAACACGGGGTAAGATTGAAAATCGACAAATTCACCACGAAATGCTGACCTTCACAAAATAGCACAACACACGCGTCTACTTACTCCGAGCGGTCACTGGCGACTGAGCGGTGGATCTTAACAAAATGGCGGCTTAAAGGATGATACCAGCACTAAAAAAATTAAACCAAATAGGGAGTTATGTGAGACTTTTAGTCTTCCCCTTTTTTATCTTCCCCCACCTTACCTTATGTGGTTTTTTTTAAACAAATGCCAATTATTTTAACCTAACCTAAACCTAACCTAACCGCCAGCGTGTTGACGTCACCCCGCTCCGCGGGGTGCCTATTTCCGCTCTAAGGGACACAAGCTAACCCTAACTTAACCTACAAATAATACCACTGTTATGATTATGTGTTGTTTTTTTTACTGCGGGGGGCTTCACCTCCCGAGCCCTTTTTTTCTAGCTGCCCTAACCTAATCTTCTATATTATAACCCTTATACGAAAATGTACAATGTGTTATGATTGTTATACGTTATGTATGTTATACGAAATTATATATACTGTTGTTATATCTCATGAGACACACCCTTCGTGCGCGGTTCGGTTACAGGTCTAACACACTTCTCCTCGCTTTGCTCGTACACACACACACGCAGACACAGAGTATAGATTAATATAACATTGAATAAAAGTCTGACTGTGTTATGCTGTCTTGTTCTTTAAAGTAAAAAGTTGCCTAATGTAAGAAAAGGGAACTGGCACTTACGAAACGTTATTCGGTTAATAGTTTTTTGACCAACTGAAAAATTTGCCAAATGATAGGTATCCCAACAGTTTTTAGTCATTATAATAATCGACTAAAATAATTCTATCAAATGAAACGTTGTCATACAAAAATTTGCCATTAGTGAGTTGTCAAAGTGAATCATCGGCGAAAGTGAAATTCGGACATTAAAAGTTCGGAGAAAAGGCGGAACCCCCCTACTGACGTATTACATTTGTATAGCTACAATAAGTTACATAGGTAGTAATCACCTTAGTTCTTAGTGCCAAAATTGGGTGTCCATCTAGTCGCATAATGACCATTGTCATAATTTCGATTGTCATACAACTTGACGTATATATAAAGTTATTGCTCATAAAAGTTTTTTGTCACTAATGATTCTGCGCATAATATTTTCATTGTCATAATTGTGTGATGTCATAATTATGTTTTTAACCATAATGTCGAATATCATATCATTTTTAGTCGTTATATTGATAATCATAAAATTATTAGTTATAAGATTTGCTATGCATAAATTATGACAATAGACTGTTATTATGATTGCTTCGCAAAAAACAACCTACTAAATTAGTTAACCAGCGTTTCATTAGTTTAGGGCAGCTAGAAAAAGAGAGGACTACAAGCGGGGCTCGGAGGGCACAGTCCCCCGTAGTAACAAAAGACAAATAAACGTAGATCATAAGATCTAATTTACCCATTTACCTACCTGGTATGCCTAGCAGCACCATCTAGGTTCATGGATGGATACACAGATCAGTTGCTTAAGGATTGACTCCTTAGATGACGCCACACGACTATGGAGTGAGGGCGACATCTGCGGAGTTGTATGTAAACTGTCTTATTAGCATAAGTAACGTAATTAAGCACTCTGTACCTATACCTAGATAGTTCAGGAGCACCCGCCTAGAGGTCACTATTGTAAATGTAATAAGGATATATAAACGAGTGACACGGGGCCTCCGCCTCTTATTTCTTCGACCGAATCGGTAAGCTCAAAATTATAACCTAAACGAGATCCTTGTCTTTCTTTGCATCCGCCATTAGCCGTCGCCGAACTATGCCCTCAAACATTTTGTTAAAAAAATATATGCGAACTTATGCATAACTTTTGTCGGTTATGCGTAATAATGATTATGACACAAGTAAGGCTTTCAATTTTATGCAACCCGATATGCAAAACTTACCTGATTGTATGACGTCAAAAATGAGTGCTGCGCTCGCGCCACCGGTCCGTAGCTCGAGCGCCACGTGGGAGACGCTGTCGGGCAGAGCCAGGGTGCCTGATGCTCCGACCACCACTGTATCCCCAGATACAGTGGTGGAAAATAGCTCACTGTAAACTGGTAATACAATTGATGATTACACTACAAAAAAAATGCTCAATGGTAATGGTAGTTAATTATTTAAATAAATTGTTTAATGTTATTTACAATGTATGATTAATACAAATAAAGACATATCATATCATACTTAGTTTGGAATGAACTGCAATTATAAAAACTCATAGAAAACAAATGATAGAAAGTTAAAGTATAATGTTAATGGCTAATTTCATTAAAATCATGAAATTCTCATCGAAAACAAATAAAACATAAAAATAGTCAGTCACTTTGCCTCCTAACACTATTTCTAAATTCTAAAGTCACGCAAATTGTTTACTCGAAATCCGTCCTCACTATGCTCTTGTAATTCTAGTTTTTTGCCTTTTCGTCCCCTAAATGTACTTGTGCTACGCTGTTGGCATTTTTGGAAACATCAAATTTTGCTTTTACCAATAGACGAATTTAGTGACGATATTAATTGCGATTTAACGTACCCATCGATTCTGAGCCGCAGTTCAGGTCCAGATCGAGCAAGACTATTGGCAGTCGGAACCAGAGAGGCTGGTCACTGGCTGCATGCCCATCCTTCTCCAACTACCGGTACCTTCCTAGATACGACTACTCCCTACTCCCTTCGTCTGGCGATTGGTCTGCGGCTTGAGGTCACGGTATGCACTCCACACATATGCCCAACCTTGTGGCACAGACGTGGACCGACTGGGTCACCACGGACACAGTATAGAAGAATAATACAGTAGGTAATCAGGGGCCGTTTAGGAGCGTTCGTTACCTACTTTCGCTCGATGCGCAGGGCTGTGTCACGTTTGTGGCTTGGCATACCTATAATACTCATTTTGCTTTTAAGTATGCAAAGTATTTCTGTTACAGTTTAATAGACAATATTGTATACCCAAAGTAATAATATTATAGATAGTTAGGTATGTGTTTTTAGTTTCCCCCTTCATCGAATATTTTAATACCACTATACTATGCCTAAAATATTTCCTAGTAAGTAGTTGCTAAACTGCACTAGGTTGGTAGGTGCTTAGTTATAAGCCTATTCGGCTCCTTTTGATATCGTGGCACTGGCCGCTCGCTGTCTTCATACCTACGAGGCGGCTTCCTTTGACGTAGCGAGTGAGAACGAGCGAACACCGCAACGGCGCGGCCCCGATTGAAGCATTCTCCATCATTCCCGAAGGCTATGTGTGTGTGCGTACCGAACACGCGCGCATGTGTGCAGCCGTGCGATGTACCTTTGTTCGAAGTTTATCTACTGTTCCTATACTGTGCCACGGACTATGTTGTCAAAAAAGTGCAGGTCGCTTTTCAAGACATGCGACACTTAATGACATAATCCGCCGGTCTCTTGCCACCATCAATGTGCCTGCTTTTCTTGAGCCGCCTGGCATTGTTAGAGATGATGGCAAAAGACCTGATGGTGTATCTTTGGTTCATTAGAGTTTGGGACAGATGCTTGTGTGGGACGCTACCTGTGTTGACACAATGGCACCTCCAACGGACTACTTCTTAAGCGGGTGCAGCGGCGGAAAATGCCGAAAATCTAAAACGTATTAGGCCTCGGCAGAGAGTACAACTTTGTACCATGTAGCGTCGAGCGCAAAAATTATTAGCGGAAATCGCTAAACGTCTGGTTGACGTAACTGGTGACAGAAGAGCTGGCGTGACGCATCAGCATTGCAATTCAGCGAGGAAATGCGGTCAGAATCTTCGGTACAATGCCTTGAGGGTCTTTTCAAGATTTAACTTGGTTTTAATTTAATTTAGTTAACGTTACTTATCATCTGGTATAGACTTTAGAACATAAATATATAAATCATGCAGAAATTAAGTGTTGCTAAAGACATTTTTATGTTTCCATTAAATTTTTGGGGTAACTAATTAGATTAAACAGTATCATAAAATTGTTTTGTAACCAAGCAACGTAGTCGAAAAGACGATTACATGGAAAGTTTAAGCTGTATAGTTGTCAGTGTACCTTAATCGTGAAAATATTATAGACGAAGCTTAAGCTGGTTGGTGGAATTAACTCGAAAGTATTAAAGAATTAGAGCCCAGCGAAGTTTGACACGAAAGCGCCTTTTTGCCTTTTTCACTCTGTGGAGTAGTTAGGATGTCAGTTTGCCATCTGTGTTCTTGAGACACAATTTATCATGAAGTAACACAAGAAACGGTGTGTCACCTAATTTTTTGAAAACATATATAATTAAAGGGGCTACCATTTCCTTCCAAAATCTGTAGATGTCCCGCTTGCTTATTATTTCAGGCATCGTAAATTTTGTAGCATTTATGGTGCAACCTGAGTGTGTTAATTGAGTTAGTATAGTTATTATCAATCAGAATTGTTCATTATGGTTTATATTAACGTTATTAAAGCTCATTAAGCGTTCAAATTGTTTATTTCCGTTAACAACACTACGCTAGCAAATGCTAGAAAAATTTTGGATTGAAAAAAAAAACTGTCACTATTCACTTCTTCTAGCTCTCATCATATTAAATTATGAACTCGTAAATGTTTATATAATCATTGTCGTTTAATTTGTTGGTGTCATTCTCATACAAATAAATAATGTATTGGTCACTGACGGTTATTTCATTCATATCATTTATTTTTACACAGTATTATGTGGTATATAGATCTTTATTGCACAAGCAAGCAATGAAATACAAATGTTTTGTATATCCTCCTCATCGACTCGTCTATACTGTGCTCGAGTATGAATACCTCCTATATGTTTCATATATTGTTTTGAATTTAATATTATTATGGGTCTCAAAATGTGCTTTCATGATAATCATATTTTTGGCGTGTAAAATTTGTACAATAATAAATATCATATTTACTTACACTAATTATTCAAAGAAATTATATTACCTCCGAACATTTCAATTTCACCACCGGTGTATCCCGAAATAGTGATCGGTTCGTGCTGAACAACTATAAGATTAATCGTTCCCTCATACAGTACTTTGTTAAAGGCCTCATTTGTACTGGATCCGGAATCTGTGAATTTCAATGAAATGTCAGTACAGTTACAATGACTACGACTATTCGTAAAAACTAAATTAAATCTAAGACTTAAAGAACGAAAACCACAACTAAAGATTTTGTGAAATTGCTGAAAATAAGGAATGATTAGTAAAAAAGGTTAATTGATCAAAAAGAAAGTCGGTCCACCAGCACACGAGACGACCGACTGAAGTGTCACTCAAGATGATGGACTGGAAAATTATTAATCTCAATACCTAACTTGATAAGGCATATAACAAAGAACAAGATAAAATGGATATCAAGAATGTAAAGTGGCGTATTATTTATTGTTGTCAATATCAAAAGGAAACTTGTTAGGAAATAATCACTAATGGATAACATAGAATGTGACAGGAAATGAAAAGATGACATGTTTTTGATAAATAAAACAATAAACATTTGATAGTAATTTTGAGTTCTATTGAGGAAAGTACTTCTAAATTATAATCTATTTTCCTAGCTCCCAATCATCTTCGATCTGTAACTGTCCATTTTTTCGTGTTTTTTATGCTTTATCGTATTAATGATTCCACTTAAAAACTCGCAGTTTTCGAGATATATGGCTCCAAACTTTGGCCGTTTTAGGCCAAAAAACCACAAGCAGTTGTATATTGATTTCATACATAAAAAAGCATAAACAACATACTACTTAATATCGAAAACAGAGCTTTTTTGGACTATGTTTGAATAAAAAAAAAAATACATTCATTTATTTCAAAAAACTCGTGCAAATGTAGATAAAGGATTGAATAACCGATAAGCGTTTGAGCCATAAATATATCCATACTTATGACGGAGGCATATCATCTCAAAACTTGTCAAAACTAGTCAAAAAGCGCGTGGAGCCCACGAAATAGTTTTGACGAGTGGAGCAGTTAAAAAAAAAATATTTCATAGATTAAGTAGGTACTCTACGAGTATGGAAGGATTATTCAAGGCACATAAATATCTTTACGGGACTCTATTGTCAATGTCATGAAGGCGTATACAGATATTTATGTCTTTATTTATATACGTATATTAATAACCCTATCACATTTGGTCGATTTTTATTAATACTCACATTTAATGCTAAAAGTGGCACTGGAATGAATGTTTCATGTGCTCTGCCTACCCCTTCAAAGGATGAAGGCGTGAATGTTTGTATGTATTGTATGCACAGTACAGACCGCGTTTTTTCCTTTTCCCACACAATAGGTCTTTGTAAAACTTTCGTTGTTTTACAAAGACCTAATTTTAAAACAAGATTTTATTTTTAGCGATCTAGGTCTTAGTTACTTTGTGTGTATAAATGCGGGCTGATTAAAATAACGTATGTGGTGATTTGACGACTTACTGAAGACTTACCGTCAATTACGGATATGACGACGATTGCGCTTGCAGTATGCCCTGGTTTATGTGCCCTTATAGTCATGATAATTTTTCTAACATCTACCAATTCAGCAGGTGGAATTGGTTCCACGACATATATTGAAATAGCATTTTCATAAGCCGATAGAATAAACCATTGTGCCAACTCTAAAATCAAAACAATATGTAAATCAATTGAAAATTCAGTCAGATGCAAGATATGGAAAAAAGCTCAAAATAGGAAAAAATCGTTGAAATAAAAGAGTTCCGAAGATAGAATAAAATAAGACGCAAATATACGAGATAAGTTTAATTAACAGTTACTAACGCTCGTCTCACATCCCAATTCAACGCGTCCGGTACGAAGATAAATTTAAATGTATTTGGATGTATGCCATTCACTACCTATATCATTCACATCAAACTCGATGAAAACATACCTCCCTCTAAGGTGAATTCAACATCTGCATTGTAGCCGACATCCAGTGAGATGGTGGTGTTAAAAGTAAGACCTTCTGTCTCACTGTATTGCCCGGTATAGTAGGCAGCACTGAAGGCGAGTTCTTCCTCAGCGACGGCTCGCCGGGCCTCGATTACCACAGTCGTTGTGGCGGGTACAGCTTGCGGTGCCAACGCTCGCAACTCAAGCAACACTATGCCGTTTGCGGGCAACGCCTGGTCTGGGATGATGCTCAGTAGCACGATGTTGATTGTCGAGCTTTGTTGCGTAGGATTGAAGTATGAGGCCATATCTGAAAACGTTCAGCAGTTTAAGATGACAGTATCCATTTTAGTTAATTTCTAACAACGGTAATTCGAAATGTTACCAACTTACTTACCGCCGTGGATGGTAAATGTGACAGCATCCGTGTATCCTTCACTCAGAACTATAGGGTCTATATTTAAGATACCATTGTCAATAGCACCGAGATAGCTTGCTTGCTCAAAGCCAAGAAGAGGTGCATCAGTGTAGTCTGAAATGACAAAACCAAGAATAGAAAATGTTGCTTCCATACTACTAACAACTATATGAGTCAGAATATAGTAATTTCTTACCGTCGACTAATGAGATCACGATGGTTGCTGAAGCGATGTTGCTGTTAGGTTTCTGTGCGGTGACACTGAAAACGAGCTGGTGGTTGTTTACTAAGATCGCTGGAGGAATAGCACCAGTCGTGGTGAGTGTTACAGCGTTGCCTTGAACTTCCAGAGCGAACCATTGTGAGTGTTCTGGAAAACAATTTTTTTTTTTAATTTTCATTCCTTTCTATACGTTTATGTTTTTCAGTCAACAATACATTTGCCAGGGTTTTCATGACAATTACCTCCGGCCAGAGCAAACTGAACGTCTTGGTCGTAGCCGACATCTAGCAAAATGGTGGTGTCGAAGGCAAACCCTTCTGTTTCGCTGAACTGTCCGATGTAGTAGCCAGCACTGAAGGTCAGTTCTTCAACAGCGAGAGCCCGCTGGGTCTCGATCACTACAGTCGTTGTGGCGGGAACAGCTTGCGGTGCCAACGCTCGCAACTCAAGCAACACTATGCCGTTTGCGGGCAACGCCTGGTCTGGGATGATGCTCAGTAGCACGATGTTGATTGTCGAGCCTTGTTGCGTTGGATTGAAGTATGAGGCCAGATCTGAAAACGTTCAGCAGTTTAAGATGACAGTATCCATTTTAGTTAATTCCTAACAACGGTAATTCGAAATGTTCCCAAATTACTTACCACCATGGATGGTAAATGTGACAGCATCCGTGTATCCTTCACTCAGAACTATAGGGTCTATATTTAAGATACCATTGTCAATAGCACCGAGATAGCTTGCTTGCTCAAAGCCAAGAAGAGGGGCATCAGTGTAGTCTGAAATGACAAAACGAAGATTAGAAAATGTTGCTTCCATTCTACTAACAACTATATTAGTCATAATATAGTAATTGCTTACCGTCGACTAATGAGATAACAATGGTTGCTGAAGCGATGTTGCTGTTGGGCTTCTGTGCGGTGATACTGAAGACGAGCTGGTGGTTGTTTACTAAGATCGCCGGAGGAATAGCACCAGTCGTGGTGAGTGTTACAGCGTTGCCTTGAACTTCCAGAGCGAACCATTGTGAGTGTTCTGGAAAACAAACAGTTGTTTAATTTTCATTTCTTTCGTTACGTGTATGTTTTTCAGTGAACAATACATTTGCCAGGATTTTCATGATAATTACCTCCGTCCAGAGTAAACTGAACGTCTTGGTCGTAGCCGACGTCTAGCGAAATGGTGGTGTCGAAGGCAAACCCTTCTGTTTCGCTGAACTGTCCGATGTAGTAGCCAGCACTGAAGGTCAGTTCTTCTACAGCGAGAGTCCGCTGGGTCTCGATCACTACAGTCGTTGTGGCGGGTACAGCTAGCGGTGCCAACGCTCGCAACTCAAGCAACACTATGCCGTTTGCGGGCAACGCCTGGTCTGGGATGATGCTCAGTAGCACGATGTTGATTGTCGAGCCTTGTTGCGTTGGATTGAAGTATGAGGCTAGATCTGAAAACGTTTCAGCAGTTTAAGATGACAGTATCCATTTTAGTTAATTCCTAACAACGGTAATTCGGAATGTTACCAACTTACTTACCGCCGTGGATGGTAAATGTGACAGCATCCGTGTATCCTTCACTCAGAACAATAGGGTCTATACTTAAGATACCATTGTCAATAGCACCGAGATAGCTTGCTTGCTCAAAGCCAAGAAGAGGTGCATCAGTGTAATCTGAAATGAGAGAACGAAGAATAGAAATGTTGCTTCCATTCGACTAACAACTATATTAGTCAGAATATAGTAATTGCTTACCGTCGACTAATGAGATCACAATGGTTGCTGAAGCGATGTTGCTGTTAGGTTTCTGTGCGGTGATACTGAAAACGAGCTGGTGGTTGTTTACTAAGATCGCCGGAGGAATAGCACCAGTCGTGGTAAGTGTTACAGCGTTGCCTTGAACTTCCAGAGCGAACCATTGTGAGTGTTCTGGAAAACAAACAGTTTTTTTAATTTTCATTCCTTTCGATACGTGTATGTTTTTCAGTCAACAATACATTTGCCAGAGTTTTCATGACAATTACCTCCGTCCAGAGCAAACTGAACGTCTTGGTCGTAGCCGACGTCTAGCGAAATGGTAGTGTCGAAGGCAAACCCTTCTGTTTCGCTGAACTGTCCGATGTAGTAGCCAGCACTGAAGGTCAGTTCTTCTACAGCGAGAACCTGCTGGGTCTCGATCACTACAGTCGTTGTGGCGGGTACAGCTAGCGGTGCCAACGCTCGCAACTCAAGCAACACTATGCCGTTTGCGGGCAACGCCTGGTCTGGGATGATGCTCAGTAGCACGATGTTAATTGTCGAGCCTTGTTGCGTTGGATTGAAGT
Organism: Epinotia bilunana; assembly: GCA_947049275.1. Lineage (NCBI taxonomy): Eukaryota > Metazoa > Arthropoda > Insecta > Lepidoptera > Tortricidae > Epinotia > Epinotia bilunana. Next base: position 22,900,576 of record OX346259.1, on the reverse strand, counting down.
ATGAGGCCAGATCTGAAAACGTTCAGCAGTTTAAGATGACAGTATCCATTTTAGTTAATTCGTAACAACGGTAATTCGAAATGTTACCAACTTACTTACCGCCGTGGATGGTAAATGTGACAGCATCCGTGTATCCTTCACTCAGAACTATAGGGTCTATATTTAAGATACCATTGTCAATAGCACCGAGATAGCTTGCTTGCTCAAAGCCAAGAAGAGGTGCATCAGTGTAGTCTGAAATGACAAAACGAAGATTAGAAAATGTTGCTTCCATTCTACTAACAACTATATTAGTCATAATATAGTAATTGCTTACCGTCGACTAATGAGATAACAATGGTTGCTGAAGCGATGTTGCTGTTGGGCTTCTGTGCGGTGATACTGAAGACGAGCTGGTGGTTGTTTACTAAGATCGCCGGAGGAATAGCACCAGTCGTGGTGAGTGTTACAGCGTTGCCTTGAACTTCCAGAGCGAACCATTGTGAGTGTTCTGGAAAACAAACAGTTGTTTAATTTTCATTTCTTTCGTTACGTGTATGTTTTTCAGTGAACAATAAATTAGCCAGGATTTTCATGACAATTACCTCCGTCCAGAGCAAACTGAACGTCTTGGTCGTAGCCGACGTCTAGCGAAATGGTGGTGTCGAAGGCAAACCCTTCTGTTTCGCTGAACTGTCCGATGTAGTAGCCAGCACTGAAGGTCAGTTCTTCTACAGCGAGAACCCGCTGGGTCTCGATCACTACAGTCGTTGTGGCGGGTACAGCTAGCGGTGCCAACGCTCGCAACTCAAGCAACACTATGCCATTTGCGGGCAACGCCTGGTCTGGGATGATGCTCAGTAGCACGATGTTGATTGTCGAGCCTTGTTGCGTTGGATTGAAGTATGAGGCTAAATCTGGAAACGTTTCAGCAGTTTAAGATGACAGTATCCATTTTAGTTAATTCCTAACAACGGTAATTCGGAATGTTACCAACTTACTTACCGCCGTGGATGGTAAATGTGACAGCATCCGTGTATCCTTCACTCAGAACAATAGGGTCTATACTTAAGATACCATTGTCAATAGCACCGAGATAGCTTGCTTGCTCAAAGCCAAGAAGAGGTGCATCAGTGTAATCTGAAATGAGAGAACGAAGAATAGAAATGTTGCTTCCATTCGACTAACAACTATATTAGTAAGAATATAGTAATTGCTTACCGTCGACTAATGAGATCACAATGGTTGCTGAAGCGATGTTGCTGTTGGGTTTCTGTGCGGTGATACTGAAAACGAGCTGGTGGTTGTTTACTAAGATTGCCGGAGGAATAGCACCAGTCGCGGTGAGTGTTACAGCGTTGCCTTGAACTTCCAGAGCGAACCATTGCGAGTGTTCTGGAAAACAAACAGTTGTTTAATTTTCATTTCTTTCGTTACGTGTATGTTTTTCAGTGAACAATACATTTGCCAGGATTTTCATGATAATTACCTCCGTCCAGAGTAAACTGAACGTCTTGGTCGTAGCCGACGTCTAGCGAAATGGTAGTGTCGAAGGCAAACCCTTCTGTTTCGCTGAACTGTCCGATGTAGTAGCCAGCACTGAAGGTCAGTTCTTCTACAGCGAGAACCTGCTGGGTCTCGATCACTACAGTCGTTGTGGCGGGTACAGCTAGCGGTGCCAACGCTCGTAACTCAAGCAACACTATGCCATTTGCGGGCAACGCCTGGTCTGGGATGATGCTCAGTAGCACGATGTTAATTGTCGAGCCTTGTTGCGTTGGATTGAAGTATGAGGCCAGATCTGAAAACGTTCAGCAGTTTAAGATGACAGTATCCATTTTAGTTAATTCGTAACAACGGTAATTCGAAATGTTACCAACTTACTTACCGCCGTGGATGGTAAATGTGACAGCATCCGTGTATCCTTCACTCAGAACTATAGGGTCTATATTTAAGATACCATTGTCGATAGCACCGAGATAGCTTGCTTGCTCAAAGCCAAGAAGAGGTGCATCAGTGTAGTCTGAAATGACAAAACGAAGATTAGAAAATGTTGCTTCCATTCTACTAACAACTATATTAGTCATAATATAGTAATTGCTTACCGTCGACTAATGAGATAACAATGGTTGCTGAAGCGATGTTGCTGTTGGGCTTCTGTGCGGTGATACTGAAGACGAGCTGGTGGTTGTTTACTAAGATCGCCGGAGGAATAGCACCAGTCGTGGTGAGTGTTACAGCGTTGCCTTGAACTTCCAGAGCGAACCATTGTGAGTGTTCTGGAAAACAAACAGTTGTTTAATTTTCATTTCTTTCGTTACGTGTATGTTTTTCAGTGAACAATAAATTAGCCAGGATTTTCATGACAATTACCTCCGTCCAGAGCAAACTGAACGTCTTGGTCGTAGCCGACGTCTAGCGAAATGGTGTTGTCGAAGGCAAACCCTTCTGTTTCGCTGAACTGTCCGATGTAGTAGCCAGCACTGAAGGTCAGTTCTTCTACAGCGAGAACCCGCTGGGTCTCGATCACTACAGTCGTTGTGGCGGGTACAGCTAGCGGTGCCAACGCTCGCAACTCAAGCAACACTATGCCATTTGCGGGCAACGCCTGGTCTGGGATGATGCTCAGTAGCACGATGTTGATTGTCGAGCCTTGTTGCGTTGGATTGAAGTATGAGGCTAAATCTGGAAACGTTTCAGCAGTTTAAGATGACAGTATCCATTTTAGTTAATTCCTAACAACGGTAATTCGGAATGTTACCAACTTACTTACCGCCGTGGATGGTAAATGTGACAGCATCCGTGTATCCTTCACTCAGAACAATAGGGTCTATACTTAAGATACCATTGTCAATAGCACCGAGATAGCTTGCTTGCTCAAAGCCAAGAAGAGGTGCATCAGTGTAATCTGAAATAAGAGAACGAAGAATAGAAATGTTGCTTCCATTCGACTAACAACTATATTAGTAAGAATATAGTAATTGCTTACCGTCGACTAATGAGATCACAATGGTTGCTGAAGCGATGTTGCTGTTGGGTTTCTGTGCGGTGATACTGAAAACGAGCTGGTGGTTGTTTACTAAGATTGCCGGAGGAATAGCACCAGTCGCGGTGAGTGTTACAGCGTTGCCTTGAACTTCCAAAGTGAACCATTGCGAGTGTTCTGGAAAACAAAAAGTTGTTTAATTTTCATTTCTTTCGTTACGTGTATGTTTTTCAGTGAACAATACATTTGCCAGGATTTTCATGATAATTACCTCCGTCCAGAGCAAACTGAACTTCTTGGTCGTAGCCGACGTCTAGCGAAATGGTGGTGTCGAAAGCAAACCCTTCTGTTTCGCTGAACTGTCCGATGTAGTAGCCAGCACTGAAGGTCAGTTCTTCTACAGCGAGAGTCCGCTGGGTCTCGATCACTACAGTCGTTGTGGCGGGTACAGCTTGCGGTGCCAACGCTCGCAACTCAAGCAACACTATGCCATTTGCAGGCAACGCCTGGTCTGGGATGATGCTCAGTAGCACGATGTTGATTGTCGAGCCTTGTTGCGTTGGATTGAAGTATGAGGCTAAATCTGGAAACGTTTCAGCAGTTGAAGATGACAGTATCCATTTTAGTTAATTCCTAACAACGGTAATTCGGAATGTTACCAACTTACTTACCGCCGTGGATGGTAAATGTGACAGCATCCGTGTATCCTTCACTCAGAACTATAGGGTCTATACTTAAGATACCATTGTCAATAGCACCGAGATAGCTTGCTTGCTCAAAGCCAAGAAGAGGTGCATCAGTGTAATCTGAAATGAGAGGACGAAGAATAGAAAATGTTGCTTCCATTCGACTAAGAACTATATTAGTCAGAATATAGTAATTGCTTACCGTCGACTAATGAGATAACAATGGTTGCTGAAGCGATGTTGCTGTTGGGCTTCTGTGCGGTGATACTGAAGACGAGCTGGTGGTTGTTTACTAAGATCGCCGGAGGAATAGCACCAGTCGCGGTGAGTGTTACAGCGTTGCCTTGAACTTCCAGAGCAAACCATTGTGAGTGTTCTGGAAAACAAACAGTTGTTTAATTTTCATTTCTTTCGTTACGTGTATGTTTTTCAGTGAACAAGACATTTGCCAGGATTTTCATGATAATTACCTCCGTCCAGAGCAAACTGAACTTCTTGGTCGTAGCCGACGTCTAGCGAAATGGTGGTGTCGAAAGCAAACCCTTCTGTTTCGCTGAACTGTCCGATGTAGTAGCCAGCACTGAAGGTCAGTTCTTCTACAGCGAGAGTCCGCTGGGTCTCGATCACTACAGTCGTTGTGGCGGGTACAGCTTGCGGTGCCAACGCTCGCAACTCAAGCAACACTATGCCGTTTGCGGGCAACGCCTGGTCTGGGATGATGCTCAGTAGCACGATGTTGATTATCGAGCCTTGTTGCGTTGGATTGAAGTATGAGGCTAGATCTGAAAACGTTTCAGCAGTTTAAGATGACAGTATCCATTTTAGTTAATTCCTAACAACGGTAATTCGAAATGTTACCAACTTACTTACCACCGTGGATGGTAAATGTGACAGCATCCGTGTATCCTTCACTCAGAACTATAGGGTCTATATTTAAGATACCATTGTCAATAGCACCGAGATAGCTTGCTTGCTCAAAGCCAAGAAGAGGTGCATCAGTGTAGTCTGAAATGACAAAACGAAGATTAGAAAATGTTGCTTCCATTCTACTAACAACTATATTAGTCATAATATAGTAATTGCTTACCGTCAACTAATGAGATAACAATGGTTGCTGAAGCGATGTTGCTGTTGGGCTTCTGTGCGGTGATACTGAAGACGAGCTGGTGGTTGTTGACTAAGATAGCCGGCGGTATGGCACCGGTTGTGGTGAGCGTGACAGCGTTACCTTGAACTTCCAGATCAAACCATTGTGCGTAGTCTAAAAAATAAGACGGAGATATAACAGAGGACAAATTAGATAGAATCGGATATATATGGTGATTTAATATACCTCCTTCCAAAGTGAATTGAATTTCTTGATCGTAACCATAGTCTAGAGCAATGGTTGGCTCAAACATGAGACCTTCTGCTTCACTGTACTGTCCGACGTAATATGCGGCATTAAATGCGAGTTCTTGCCCACCAACTATTTCAAATACTACGGTCGTCGTTGCGGATATAGCTTGGGTAGCGGTAGCTTGTAGTTCAAGAACTATTATACGATTTGCAGGTATTACCTGCTCTGGGATAGCGCTATGAAGTATTACGTTTAAAGTAGGTCCATCTTGATTTATACCGAAAAAGTCGGATAGATCTGAAACAAAGTGGGTAATGAGTATTGTATTTCGATGCAATAGCAGTTTTTTAAATATATTTACCTCCTTGTACGTTGTAATGTACTTCTGAACTGTATCCTTGTGTGAGAATGATAGGTTCCAAGGTTGAGTTACCGTTTTCAATTATGCCAAGATAATAGTTTCTTTCGAATGCCAGTACAGTTAATTCGGATAGATCTGAAATAATAAGGCATTTTGTAGAACGGGTATAAAGGTAGAACATTAGTTTTTGCTTTCAATGTTGTCTTACCCCCTTCTAAAGTCACGATAATAGTAGCAGTTGCTGTTTTGCCAGCAGAGTTGACTGCGTTAAGAGCGAAGATTACCGGCTGGTTATCAATAAATAGTTCAACTGGTAACGGAGCACGTAAAGTTATGGTCACAATGCTTTCTGCGTGTTCGACGTTGAACCACGTACCCATACCTGGAAAGGTTCAACGTCATAACAAATGGATATTCTTTTCAAAATAGATCAAATCCACAAAAGGCAAAAAGTTACGAATTGCCAATTCCAAAATCATGAAACTAAATGCTTTGGTATATGTAGACTACTCGTAAGAAATTATTGATTTGATTTATTTGATCAAATGTTTTTGATGCTTTGCAATAAACTACATTCAAATAATTTACTATAACAAGTACCAAATATAATTTTATAACAATCGAAAAAAAAAACATTACCTTCTTCTATATTAAACAATATATCACTATCGTATCCGGTTACTACACGCAACTGTACATCTGACATAACGCCACTCGTTGCTAAATAAGAACCAATAAAGTACGCTTCATCGAAAGTTAGCGCTTCAGTTTCGTTAACTTCATCTTTAATCAATTCTACAATAACTGTAGCATGGGTTCTTGCATCGTTTGCATATGCTTCAATAGCATAAACCAGCACGTTGTTTGCTTCGATTATTATATCCGGGATGTTAGACAACAGTTGTAATGTAAACGTACCATCTTGACCCACCAACTGGAAATAGTCCACGTAGTCTAAAAGAAACTAGACATTGTTGATCTAAACTAATACATACATAAAGCTCTTAGTAATTCATCCAAAATATACCTCCGCTTAAGGTGAGCTGTACATCCGAGTTGTAACCTTCCACGATGCTTATTGATTCCATGGTTAGTAAATTTTCTTCTAGTGATCCTTTATAGTAGTTCTGGGAAAAGCTTAGTGTCCTAGGGGTGGAGGAATCTAAGAAAAAATACCATAGTCTAGAAATGCGTTGCCTGCATATGCATGTATCAAAATCTTTAGCTTATTGAACAGTTCTGTCATGCATCCACTGTGACTATTACTTAACAAATTAAAAGATTTTTCAATCAGTTTATATGCGTTCTACTCATATAATTTTTGAGCATACATACCTCAATAATTATTTGAGTTGACGTGATGTTCACGAGGTTAAGTAATTTGGAAAATATAAAGCTAATCGAAAATATTACTAAAGTGTAATTTGATTGCAAATTATTGATTATAAGAATAATTAAGTTAACGAATATAAATATGTATGTATTGCAAAAATTAAGCACCAAATAAGAGTATTAGCTTAATTTTTACTCGAAAAGTTCTAATTCATTGTAATAGATAGTGAGTGATACATGATTTCGTAAACATAGATGCACCAACATTGAGCCAAAAGTTCTTTAACTTATAATTAAAACCTAAAGATTGTGGTTTTCGTTCTACTTTTATTATTGTGGTGACTACTTACCGAGTTAAATCCATCCTAAAAAAGAATATTAAGTACCAAATCACTCAAAACATGTACTTACCCGCATTATGAATTACAATAGCTGCCTGGCCTGATATACTTCCAGCTTTACTAGCCACGACAGAGAAAATAAGATGGTTAATATTTATTTCTTCTATTCCGCTTTCCGCTATTGAGAGCGATAAACTGTTTTGTCCAGATTGCGCTAGGCTAAACAGCTCTGATCCATCTATAAGATCATAATAACTATTTATGCCACACATAATAAAGTAATCACGTCAATAAATTTAGCAAACGGCATTGGCCTACTCACCTCCATTGAGAGTGAACGAAACAGATTCATCAAATCCCTGGATCAATCGCATCGTATGCTCGAATAGCAATTCACCTTGCTCTGATATTTCACCAGTGTAGTAAGGTTGTTCGAAAACTGGTGTAACTATTGTCGGTTCTTTTTCTAAACTTAGAATGAGGACTGTGTAGCCACTTATAGCGTCTGGTTTCGAAGCGATGATATCGAGTACTATGAATTCATTGTTAGATATTACTTCTGAAGGCAGATCATTCATAAGTTCGATATGAATGATGTTGGAATCACGGGTCGCGGAAAAGTATGTGGCGTAAGCTGAAACAAAAGCAAACAAGATTCACTGCAACGGTTGGAAGGTAATTCCATTTTTTCTTATAGGAACTGTGTAATCGAACAGTTCTTATTGATTAAGAGTCCGCAGTAAGCTTGGCCGAATCTGACCTTCCCATACAAACGGAGTTTCTTTCTCATTTTAAAACTACGTGTAGGATTGTGAGGAAACTTTGCATATACAGTGACATGAGGTATATGTCTGTAATTAGTTTATATGGTTCCAGTTTATAAAACAAACGAAATACAGCAAAAACAAGTTTTAAATGAAAAAATTAAATTCGCTGTATTTTTTTTTACTATGGTATCTGAAGCTACATAAACTAATTACCAGTGTTGCCAGATCGTCCCAAAAAGGACGGTTTTCCATCTCTTTTGGCCCAAAAGGGACGGCACCTTGGAAAGGACGACAACAGGACGGTATGGCATCACGTTTGGCCCAAAAGGGACGGCACCTTGTAAAGGACGATAACAGGACGGTATGGCATTAAAAGGGACGGAAAACCGTCCTTTTTGGGACGATCTGGCAACACTGCTAATTACAGACCTGGATATACCTTATGTCATTGTACATGCAAAGTTTCGTTACAATCCAACACGTAGTTTTAAAATGAGAGCGTTACTACGTTTGTATGGAGAATCGAGCTTACTGCGGACTCTTAAAGTATTAATTAGTTGGTTGGACTGAAGGTTTATTAATCGTCTTTCCCACATACCAAGTTAATGTTGGTAATGAACATAGCTTTGTAGGTATTTTATGTTGTCACTTCTAGAGACAGAGTGTGTCAGAATATCTGATATAATATTACAAAGACATCTATAATCATACAGTAAATAAATACATATCATCATTCTGAAAAAAAAACGACCTTTGCCATTAACTGCTTAAAGGTACCGCTTTGCGGGTTTGTAAACAATACGGTGCGACTGATACGCCTCAAATAAAAATTGACCTTTGACATCCAACAAAAACCTAGAAACGACACAAATAAGTATTCGATTTAAGGGGCTCCCGTCAAAAATCAACGAAATTTAGTAGTTTTCATTTCAACACTCGTCCTCGGTTTATTGAAGCTAGCTTTCCGCGTGCAGATATGGGAAAGTTTGATTCTTGTTTAACATTTTTGATATTGAATAACTTGAAAAATGTTAATACAGCGTTAATTATCCATATTTAAAGAAAGGTCTGTAAAAATACAAAACCCGACACCTCATCCTCATTAAAACTTTTATACACTCGAAACTCATACCTACTCTACATCTCCCTACTCTACATAATGAACTTAACTATGATTTTGATATGCGTTTTTATAATCTTACTAATTAACACGAAAGTTATGGCCAGAAAACCAGGTTTTTGGCCTAAAATTCTTCAACTTTGAAAACTAAGAGATTCAGATCGAAGTTCATTGGCATATGGGAGCCCCTTAATAACATTTAGGGAAATGTAATTATCCGATAAAAACATTCCATGTAAAAAAGAGGCCAAGTCTCGAAAATAGCTGGTAAAATTAGTAAGATGCAGAGGGGAAAATCGCCGGGATATGATGCCTAAGCATTGAGCATCTCAAGCATGCGGGTGTTCATATGCCCCGAGTCATAGTTACCTACCCGAAGAACTTATGAAGACAATAGTTGTACCTGTGTATGTGTAAAAAATAAAACTGGGGACGCTTCTGACATAGCCAATTACAGGCCTATTTCGCTTGCTACTGTTGTGGCAAAGGTGCTGGCCGGTTTGCTCAATGACATTTTAGGACAAAATATTAAACTACACGACGCTCAATTCGGATTCAGGCCGGGTTTATCAACTGAGAGCGCAATCCTATGTCTTAAGCAGACCGTTCATTACTATACGTCACGTGAAACGCCTGTATTTGCCTGTTTTTTGGATTTGTCAAAAGCGTTTGACATGGTGTCGTACGACTTGTTGTGGGCGAAATTACACGAGGACACAACGGTCCCCCGTGACGTAATCTCACTGCTTCGGCATTGGTTTGATAACCAAAAAAATACTGTCAAGTGGGCAGGCGCCTTGTCCGACGATTACGTGATGCAATGCGGGGTCAGGCAGGGTGGATTGAGCTCACCCACATTGTTTAATGTATATATGAATGGCCTCATCGAGGAGCTCAGCAGTGCCTGTGTCGGATGTCACATAGAAGACGTGTGTGTCAATAACTTAAGCTATCCTGATGACATGGTGCTGCTGAGCCCCTCGATGGGGGGCCTAATAAAAATGGTAGAAATTGGTGAAGCGTATGCTGTGGCCCATGGATTAAGGTACAATGCGTCGAAAAGCGAGCTCCTGCAATTTAAAGCGGGTACTAAAAGTTATCTAATGCAGCCGGTCATGCTTTGTGGAACTCCGTTAAAGAGAGTGAACAAATTTAAGTACTTGGGCCACTGGGTCACAGACTCTCTGTCTGACGTCGAGGACATCGAGTGGGAGCGCCGAGCGCTGTAATATTATCCCGCAGGTTCGCACGTTGTAGTACAGAAGTAAAGTTGACACTATTTAAAGCTTTTTGTACAAGTAAGCTACGTCAGTGTTTGCTTCGCGCTCGACTTGGCGGGGGCACTGCCGTGCCCCCAGATAGTACCATTTTGTGGCAATATGGGCTATTTAAAGCGATCCAGGCACTTTTAATAAGAGTTAAAACTGTTCGTATCGCTTTAAAGACCCTATAGTAAGAGTGAACAAAGAGCGTTCATAAAAATGCGCGACTTACCTCCTGACAGTGAAACTAGCACGTTCTCCGTAATTTCATTGCTCAGTGTAATTGTTGGCACTTGCAACTCGGATCCATCCAGTCGGCCTTCGTAACTGCTGTGGACGAAACGCAGTACTTCTTGCTCTAATATATCTGCCAATTGACACAAATGTTGATTATTTACTGGCAGTCCCAATGTTAATAAGTTTCTGTCAAAAATTTCATTTTTGGTACAAGCTTTTATTGACGACTGCACTTTTCTGTATACCATCATCAACTGCTCATTGAGACGATTCTAACGAGCCCAAACTTGATGGGGTTATGTGGTTTTATTACGGAGGTCCTATGGCCACCTTCTGTCTCTATCATCAGATCAGCTCGATGGTACCATAATATTAAATTGTCATCCAAACTATAGTTATACCCAAAATTTCAGCTCAATCGGTCACCGGGAAGTGGGTCAAATTTAACTTGCAAGATTGACGGACAACTTACTTACATACTTTTATACTTACATACGAACAAGTCAAGTTAATATAAAGCTTGTAAAAAGCGGTCGAGCCGCACAACATAATAGTGCTTATCTACGTACAATACACATACTTACGTTTTAGTTAGGTAGAAATTTACGGAGTCACAAACTTTATCTATGATACAGAAGCTTTATATACAGAAGTTAGGTTTTAAACTAGATCGGTAATTTACAAAGGCATTACCGAACTTTAATACCGTACAGCAGTGAATCAATGAGCTAAACATAATCATAGTTTAAAGTATCAATCAATGCCTGATTTAAACGAGTTTCGTGTTAATTCTGTATTAAAATATGGAATTCACCTCGTTTCCTGGGATTAAGCTCGATTTAATTAAATTTCATTAATTGTTGAACCATCAAATTAATAGTAAACTTAAATATATATTGCGACTGTATGTGTTCAATATGAAATCAATTACTTTTACCTAATGAAGCGAACTATGCTTAATGAACTTTACTTACTCGTAATCCTGTGTACATTTTAAATGGACATATTATTTCTTTCGTGTCTATTTAATTATACCTTTTTATACTGTACGTATTCAACAGAGAGTGTATGCTAAACAAAACATCAATTATAGGACAAAGTTTTAACCAATAATGAACAGTTTTTAAAGTAAATTACTTATTTGACCGAGTCACCTTTAGGTAGATCGATGGAAATTGCAGCGTATCCATTGATCGTGTTGGGTTTGTACGCAACAACACTGAAGAGAAGCTGATGGTGGCTATCCAGCACATCTTGAGGTACGTCTGACGTACTCACTATGGTCAAGGAGTTGCCAGCCGGTACTACCGCAAACCAGACCGCTGATTCTAAAATGCAAAAACAAAAGCTTATTCAACATTCCGCGTTACAAACTATAAAACGCACCACAAAATTGAAAATAAAAACATATTTGACGTAAACATAACGTTGATATTAAAAGCCGGGCTCTTTTCATAAAGATTTTGCTGAAGTACTAATGAAATAAAGAAGTTTTAATGGTATTTCTTTTATCTCAACAAAGAAATTATGCGGGCTGACTTGCGTTCAAGTCGTTGTCGAGATACTTGTGGTGTAATGAAATGACGTAAATAAAATTACCTCCTTCCAGTCCAAATGTGACTGTTTCGTCGAAACCTTGCATTAGGGTAACTGTCTCTTGAAACTGTAAAGCATTTTCCTCGCTGTAAATTCCACTGTAAAATGATTGGCTGAACACAGGTATTACGATTTCTTCTTGGACTAAGTCTATAATTATTCCAGCGACGACAGACACCGCCCTGTCTCTACGTGCTTCTAATTCTAAAACTATAAATGTATTATTTTCTAGAAGTTCGTTGGGGAGCTCACTTGTCAGGGACAAAGTTATAATGTTGTCTGTAACTGTGTGCGCGAAAGATGCTGCGTAATCTGCAATAGAACAAAAAATATGTCATGTTCATAAGTCACAGATATTTTAAAACTATATTCTATTTTTCTTGACCTTAAAAACCGTAATGGCGTAAAGACTAAGTTAAAACTTGGAAAGGTCACGGGGAAATATGTACTAGTATCGGTATTAATTATGATTGAGTTGCCAAACGCTCTATAGGTCGCTGGCAAATCAGATAGTCAGACCAAGTCCACTGCTCCACTCATCACTGAATATCAAGCATCCACGCTGCACAAGAGAAACACTAGTAGCGAACTCAAAGAAGCTTCCGAACCCGCAAAAGGGGAACCACGACTCGGCAATGAGGAATACGACATGAGGAGGGGATCTGACGTACCTCCTATAAGCTGAAACTGCGTTCCAGCAGCAAATCCAGTCTCGAGAACTATGCCCTCTAGTGTCAGTAAGTTGTGTTCCAAGCTCCCAATGTAAGTATTTTGAGCGAATTGCATAACTGTAGGCTCAGTGAGGTCTGGAAAATGTAAGAACTCATTAACGTGTTACAGGAAATCAATACATCAAGAGGAGGATCGGCATACTTGAAAGGTTCGCAATTTTCTCAATAAAGAAACGTACTGACTTAGATTAGGTACTTTCCTCAAATGTTAAATATCACCAGGATCAAGCAATTGAATCAGTATAGAAATTGATGGCCTATGATGTCGACATTTCTTTAAATGTACCTCAATAGAGTATAAAAATAAATTATAGTTTCGGAACTCAGATAAAGTTAATTGATCACAAGAATATAAACTGGTTTAAGCATGCAGTAATGGATTTGACAAACCTTCATCGAATTTAATGACTATGGCGGCGTTAGCGCCCACTGTTAGCGGTTTGTCAGCTAAAATGTTGAAAACAAATGTTTTTTCACGAAATACTACTTCTTCTGGAATACCGGATTGGACAGTCAACGTCGCACTATTTCCATTTGGAGAAATACTAAAATATTCGGAATATTCTGAAAAAGAAAGATTAGTCTTAATTCTGACTTTCAGTATGCCACACGTGTTGAATTCATACCGTAAACCATATGTTACCTCCTTGAATCCTGAACGCCACACTATTGTCGTATCCTTGGATGAGGTTAATATTTGCTATGTCAATACTTGATGATCCGAGGTAAGTGCCATAATAAATGGGTTGACTAAACACAGGAGTCGTCGCGTCGTCCTTCATTATCTCAATGAGCACAGCAGCGGTAGCCGACAGCGCGTTCAATCCATTTGCATTCAACGTCAACATTAGGAAATTATTTTCCGAAATAATCTCTTGGGGAAGTTGTGTCGGTAAATATATTGACACTTGGTTTTGTACGCTCGATGCAGCGAATGAGGTTGAGTAATCTGGAACACCGCCAAATAAGCTGGTAAATAGCAGATATTAACTGAAAAACGACAAATATTGGAAGATACTCAAAATCTTTATTGGATTCAACCCATTCTCACGATCACCCTCGTTTTTAGGGTTCCGTAGGCAATAAGGAACCCTAATAGATTCGCCATGTCCGTCTGCGGTTTAGCTTAGTGGCCTTTACTACTTGAAAGTTCTATTTCAGCATGGATATATAAATAAATCCATCACGCCAACAAAGTGGTAGAATACAATTTTTAAAATATATTTTTTAGGCTTACCTCCCGTAACCTAGTTTTCTTTGGTAATTCCATAGTGTGGGGTATTTTTTTTATTTTTTTATTTATTATCTCAAAAATGTACTTATGTGGTAGGTATACAACAAATTTCGCCAAACTGAGATCAGTTTGTTGGCGAATAGTGCGCTCACAAATAAGTCGGTGTTTGTTATACCTACTGATGTGACACTTAAACTTCTTATCTAATGTTACTTATATCGTTGGATACCTTGTTTAAAAATATTATGGGTTATCCAATAAATTTATCTATTCTGTAGCATGGTTGCCATTTTATCACTTATCGTTGTGGTAAAGACGCCCATCACGCTCTGACAAGCATGCGAGTGCGAGAGTGACGGATGCCTTAGCCACAACGATAAGTGATAAATGGCAACCGTGCTACGCCCGCAGGGATCCGTTTGCGTGATATTGCGTTTTAAACCCCTTGGCCGGTTTTTTATAATTTATACTTACTAATTTTATAAAGAGGAAAAGTCTGTGAGATTGTAATTGTGTACGTTACGGGTAATCTCCGGAACCACTAATCCAATTTCAAAAATTCTTTCATCTGCGTGTAGAATGGACTTCCTGGATGGTTATGTGCTATATTTTATCCCGCGGTTTTCCCTTTTTTCTTTGCAATATGCGGGCAAAGCCACTCACGCAGCTAGTTTAATGTAATAGCGGTAGCGTTTTGAAACTCGTGCTTAATTAACGACCTTGAGCTTAATGAAGTTTGAATGCTCAATCAGTGTTTAATCCGAGTCAATAAATGTAATCTGTTATGTTTTAACAAAATGTTAGCACTGTTAAACTTTTTCTGGAACACCGCCAAGATTAGAGGCGGGTAAATGGCAGATAATAACTGAACGACGACAAATATACCTAAGCAGCAGTCAACAAAAGGGGTGCAGAACCCGTGTGATGTCATTCGCAAGGATCTGCCACAGACGACTCAAAAGAAGTCGCGACGGAAGGAAAGGAAGAAGCCTTCTTGTCGGAATCTGTGCGGTACCGCACCGACTGGACTAAATCACCTGCTGCGTCCTGCTACACCTTCGACGTAGCCTTACGTGTCCCGGGTGCACTACCTACACTACGAAGGCAGAAGAACTAGTGGAGTATGTGCGCGTGAAGACCGGATCCATCCTGAGGGTCGTGAGGTTGGAGTCTCGCCATGACGTGAATTCTAATTCCTTTGTGGTCAGAGTTCCAACAGACCATCTATCGAGCTTCACTAAGGAAGAATTTTGGCCGAACGGGAGTCAAGTTCCGACGTTTTCGCGGTCGGTTACCTGACAACGGAATTACGCAACACGTCGCAGTAATTGTGTGCTTTAGTTATTAATAAGGTTTATATTGATATGTATGTTAGTCTTTAAGGTACTAAAGATTTTTATTCGACCGAGCCCATTTTCGCTGGGTAGAATGTCGAGATCATTTTGGAAATTGTGGAGGGTTTATTTTAAGCTATAACAAGACGCCCGCTAGTCATTAACCTAAAAGTTTACTCAGTACCTAATTGAATTTAAACTGAGGGGCTACCGCAAAACGAAAACGAACTTCGTTCGTGTATCTCCCTCCCTGTCGCTGGAACTAGCAAGTGCGACAGAGACGGAGATACACGAACGTAGTTCGTTTTCGATTGGCGGTAGCCTCTCTGTCATGTTTAGAATTGTATACTTACGTCGCCCTTATGTCCATGAATACGTGCGTGTAAATGTTAGATAATAACTGTGTTGTTCAAGTTTGAATTGTTGATTGTTCAAATTAAAAAAGTTTACTCACCGCCAGAGACTGAAAAAGTCACGTCATCGTCGTAACCAACACTTAAAATGATCGTGTCTATCGTCAATATATTGTCTCGTAGAGATCCTTTGTAAGACGTAGCTTCAAATTGCAATTCCCTTGCTGAAAAAAATCGACCAGAAAAGAAAAGGAAAGTCAGACGAAAGAAGAGAATAGACAGAAGAAACAAAGCAAATGAAAAACAGTAACATTTAAAAGATAGTCGTGGTTTTCGTTCGTAGAATAACTTAAAAATATAAATAAACTATTTAGTTTTTGTGTAAATTATATCAGACACATTCTCTGCCAAGAATCGCTACGCGCTACGCTCGTAGCCGACAGTGCTTCCTCGCATGTAGCGGAAAGCGACTACGGCGGCGGCGTAGGCCCAGGTTTCTGCCAGTGAAATGTCATATTGTCGAAAATCTGTATTGATTCTTCGTCCTGCGGTCCAAATGCGGCTCCTATCATTTGGATCTATTTTGTAATGTGACAAACGGTCTGCCGGTTATGCACCCACTTACCACGAACACAATCCTGTGGCCCATTTCACGAAGCTACAATTTAAAATTGTAGAATTCTAAATTAGAAACACTGTGGCCGTTAACGTTACCAATAAAGACCGGTCTTTTGACCAGTGCTGGCTTATATTTATTAAATTTAAATTTAAAGGTTCTTAAAATGGGCCACTTTCTCAACATTTTCCTGGTATTATTTTAATACCTCCCTGGAATTGGACTCAGCGCACTTCAAAATACAAATAGGTACATAAAGAACTTAATTAAGTAGGATTCTAAATGTTTCACCTCCCGGTAGAGTGATGGAGACCGCAGCACTTGCCCCGACGGTTCGCGGTTTCGTGGCCTGGACGGAAAGGAGTAGATGGCTCTCGCTTAAGATATGCGAAGGCAGGCCCGCGCCGGCCACACGTAGAGTCGACGAGGGTCCGTCCCGAACCAACTCGAAGTAACTTTCGTATTCTGGAATGTTACAGTGCTATTGGGTAATATTAAATAATGACATTTCAAACTCTTGCGCTTTGTACACGTCTAGGAGTTACATGATTTTATGTAGGTAATTTTGTACCTACATAAATATCGCGTCTGCACTGCGTCGGCTATATATCATGATGATGGATGACCTAATTTAGCATAATTATCTTACAAGTCATCTGATTAGTTATATTTCATTGATGTAGTATACATATTATACAAAGAGAACGAATATAAAACTATTTACAATAACGAAAAAAGAAGAAACTAACGCTAACATAAAAAATCTCTCAACAGATCTCTAATCTCTAACAAGTTGATTTTATGGGTTAGCCATAATAACGTTATATTATTAAGTATAGAGATTAACGTTCCATTTCATGTAGTTTTACCATAAATGTTGCATATTTTGTAACATTACTGTAGCTCAATTGAGTAAAAATTCAAATAATACATAGACAAACTAAACTTCGTTAATGTGACAGCATTAACAAAATTTACCCATGGAAAAAATACTTTTATCGATATTCGAAACACGGCGATATCAGCGACGGCTGTTTGTGTACGTGTATAATAGGGACCCTGAATAAATTAAATATCACTTTTTCATTATCTCTACCGGCGATACTTATAAATCGTGGCCATTAAACACTGTTATGTATAGATAAGACTGTTCAACTTGTAAATGTAAGTAATAATGCCAATAATTAAGCGCCGTAAAAATGCGTCACAGTCACAAAAACAGACAGAGATGCATCTAGTTAAAATAAATATATAAAACCACCCAATAAAAGTAAGTAGGTATACAAAAAGATCGTAAAATAAAAGAAAGTACAGCACTGTTTTTCAGCCCGCATCTACATCAAGGCCTACAAAGTATAAATACTAATAGCTGACTGCGAGGGGAACATTTCCGTCACATTTGTATCTTTATCCCTGTCATTAATTATTGTATGAAAAAGCATCTTTTGCAATGTGCTTTACTTGTAAAATAGACCCATTATTCCGCCTATTCCCATTTGATTCCGCGTTTTTGTTATCCCCGGGAACAAATTTGACCAGTTGTTACCGCCCATTTTGACCAAGAAAATAGTTAAACATAAAGAAATACGTTGGTTGATTAAGTATATTACAGACCAAAATGTATTTGAAAATATAAATAAATTAAATATTAAGAGTCCGCAGTAAGCCCGATTCTCTATACAAACGTAGTTACGCTCTCATTTTAAAACTACGTATTAGATTGTAGCTTCAGATACCATAGTAAAAAAATACAGCGATGTTAAGTTTTTCATACAAAACTTGTTTTTGCTGTATTTCGTTTGTTTTATAAACTGGAACCATATAAACTAATTACAGACATAGATATACCTCATGTCATTGTATATATGCAAAGTTTCGTTACAATACAACACGCAGTTTTGAAATGAGAGCGTAACTACGTTTGTATGGGAAGGTGAAATTCAGCCGAGCTTACTGCGGACTCTTAATGATTCTTGCCTAATTGTCCTCGGTGGTAACAGATGGGAATATTTATTTTCAGTGGTAACAAAAAGGCTGGAACAAATGGGAATTATTCAATGTAACCAATAAAAATCTTATCTATATTGTATTACCTCCAGATAGGGAAACGATGACGGTTTCATCATAGCCCTGTATCAACAAAACCGAATCTACCGCCAGCCCAGTGGTAGAATCATACGTTCCTGTATACAATGGTTGGTCGAAGGCCGGCGTGTTGACGTCATCTTTCAATATATCTAACGTGACTATAGCAGTGACAGCTCTAGAGGCACTCGAGGCAGTGACTCTCAAATTTATAAAATTATTTTCTTGAATAATGTTAAAATCCAAGGGTGTCATCGAGAGGGTTATCATGTTCCCAGTGACCGAGGCAGTAAAAAACGAGGCGTAATCTGGAAAAAATATGAATTGAACGAGAGAGCTCCTTTAGTTAGACCGATACAAAGAAAACAAAAAAATGGCGACGTTTTTATACTCGATAGTAAAAAGAATTCAAGGTCAGATGGCAGTCGCTTTCGTAAAATGAGTGCCTATGCCAAATCTTGGGATTTGGTGTCAAAGTGAAAGGGGGGGGGGCAAATGCACAAAAAATCCCACCCACTATCGAATTATATACTTCGACATCGACTACTATCTTATCTTATTTAGATGAGAGTCCTTTTGGATATCCAAAAGGACTCTCAGAGCATTGTTTATGACTAGCTTCCGCCCGCGACTTCGTCTGCGTGGACTCGGGATAAAAACTATCCTATATTTTAATCCAGGCTATAAACTATCTTCGTGCAAAATTTCATTCAAATCGGTTCAGCCGTTTAAGCGTGATTGAGTAACAAACATCCAAACATCTAAACTTTCGTATTTATAATATTAGTAGGATTGATAAATTATGGCGTATCTAAACAATGTTGGAAAGTTCATATATATATGTTAAAAAAGTTTTGAAATCGGATGAGTACGCAACTACATATTTATGTGCTAAAAATACAAATTACTCTCTCTAGTAGTTTGTATAATAAACGCTACATCTAGGTAGCGTTTTTTTATCTATCATTATCATAAAATATTTAATAGCTAGGCTCTTGTTACTGAAGTAATTTCAAATACATTATATTATCATTACTCTAATTATGACAGTAATAGTATCTATACTAAAATAATATTATAAAAAGGAAAACTCCGTGAGATTGTAAGTTTATAAGTTTATTAATTCAACGACGGTGGCAAACAAGCGTACGGCCCGCCTGATGGTAAGCGGACACCGCAGCCTATAGACGAATGCAACTCCAAAGGAGTAACATGGGAGTTGCCGACCCTTGATATGTTTGAGGATTCGCCGTGTCGACAGCTGAAGGAACAAAGTCCCTCGCTCTCAACACAACGCATCCTCGGGATAAGTTTGTATGTAATTCGTAATCTCCGGAATCGCCTATCCGATATCAAAAATTCTTTTACAGTACATATGGTGCTACTTTCCCGCACTAATGCGGAAAAGAGCACTTTTCGTGCATATGTCAAAACTTTAAAGAGCCATATGTACAATAAAACGTTGTACGATACACGTGCGAATAGGTAATTCGCAACTCGTGTCGATCTAAAACACTCCCTTCGGTCGTGTTTTAATTTATCACCACTCGTTGCGAATTTCCTATTTTTGGCACTTGTATCGTAAATAACTATTATCTGCATATAGAATCGACTTTCTGGATGGTTATAGACCATATTTTATCCCACGGGTTTGACCGCGTTTTTTTGCAATACGTGGGTGAAGCCGCGCGGGAAGCTAGTATTTGTATGAAATAGATGTATAAATATTTACCTTCGACGGTCACATTTATGTCAGATCCCTGGTATCCTTGACTTAGAATTAATGGTGCTAACTGTAGATTGTTATCCTGGATTTCACCCTCGTAATGGGGTAGTTCAAATTCCAGTCCCACCTCTGAAAATTTACGTTACTTTAAAAACTGTAACATTTTACAGGAAGGCTGTAAACATTTACAGCGTTAATTAAACAACTGCCTACGAAAATGTGAACCTAAATTTTTTGCTAGTTATAAAATCGAACTTTGTGTATATTGACGACCGCTTTAGCCTAGTTGGTAGTGACCCTGCCTACGAAGCAAGAGGTCCCGGGTTCGAGCCCTGGTAAGGTCATTTATTTGTGTGATGAGCACGAATGTTTGTTCCTGAGTCATGGATGTGTTGTATGTATTTATTTATCTATATAAGTATGTTTATCGTCGTCTAGTATCCATAGTACAAGCTTTGCTTAGTTTGGGACTGGGTCGATTTGTGTAAGATTGTCCCCTCATATTTATTTATTTATTTACTGAATATGTTTATATTTCTACCAAAAATTAGACGAGCAGTATTCATTGCTTTATTCACTATTATTATCATAGCTAACTCGTTCTTGGAGCATTACTAATATTACCTAAGTCTTGTCACTAAACGTATTTTTTTATATTAAGTGAAAAAATGTGCAATATTCGTGACTGGAACAATCACAGCTTTTATTTAGATGTTTTGCTTATATTAAATACTTATTAGTCAAGTGCATTGAATACCTAACTTTAAGAAGACGCGTTAGGGTTAGGGCACATCAAATATATATCATTTTTGTTGAAGGTGAATATTATATTTCATATGCTCAACCGCACGTTCGAAATATAAGACAAGTACCCTGGCATGCGGTTCTCCCCTGTTAGGCCTAACTACTTTAGCCCTTAATGCCTCATTTGACCGAATGTTTCATTAGACTTAATCTTTTTTTTTCTTAAATAGTTAATTTTATGGGATTATGGCAAAACAAACCTAACCTAACCTAATGACTTCTATTTTATGAATATACAAAGAAAACCCCAAAAGTTAACAGTGTTGAAGAAAAATGCATTAGCTCTAGTGAAATATTAGGTGAAATGAAGCCAGGCGTCTATGCAACAAAGGTATTTAATTTAAATTGGTTTTGTGTTTGTTCCGCCTGGCCGCCTCCACGCCAAGTCTAACGTGTAAGAAAATCTTGAATAGAGTCTATAACATCCTCCTATGGTTAGATTAAAAGGATCTAACCTTCTGGTAGTTGCACGACGATGGCAGCAGAGGCTCCGCTGGTGTACTCGCGCGTCGCATGCACCACTAAATAAATCTGAGCCTCTTGCAGCACCTCCGTGGGCAGTGGATTGGTGACTGACAGAATCACCTGATTGTCGGTGACGGTAAAGGCGAAATGGTCCGCAGCGTAATCTGTGAAGATGGGATCAGCATGGATTAATAGTAATCTCCCGAGGAACATTCGAGTAATGCAATCCCTAGTTTTTCATAATCGTCTTTCCAAATAGCGTGTTTAAAATGTTGACATGCTTTTGACACAGTCAAAAATTTACCTGCTTGCATGTATATTGATTGATAAACATTGTTTTGAATAATAATGTAACATTTCGAATTACGTTCGCCCATCACCTTATCCAAAAGCCCCATGTTTGTAAATCAATGTTAAAATCCTTCATTGTTTTTTTATCAATTGTCATGAATCCTTAAATCTAGAGAGTACCTTATTTGGAATATAGGCACGTGCTAAATTTTAAAGCGTTAGCACAACCATGTTAATAGGGTGTCATGTCATACCTCCTTCCAAGCTGAAATGAACCAGTTCATCATAACCTTGCTGCAGCGAGATCGATTGTTCCAGAGTGACATGTGTTTCCGTGTAACTTGCTAAGTAAAATGCTTGGCTGAACAGTGGTTCGGCGGGCAGCTCAAACTCTGAACTACCGAGGATTGTAACCGTTGTGTTCCTTGTTATAGGAGGGCCTGCGGTTTGGTCTACGTCCTGTAATAACATGTTTTATGAGTTACATGCTCACATGTTGTACGAGGGTGGAACGATTAATGGCTTGCAAAAATACGCAAGCTTAAAATCTTATTAACGTCAATAGACTGCATCACGTTCTGTAACGGAATAGTAATAGTCAGAGCAATGAAGCGTAGTTTAAAAAATCTTTTTCATACATTATTTATATTTCCGGCCCATTCCAAGTTGGCTCAGTCTGGGCAGCACAGGGCGGTTGCACAACACTTCGGGAGCTCAAATGCCGCGAGCCGTCCGGTTGCCTCTTGGATACTGCAACTACGCGTCATTGCTCTGAATATAACGCCTGATTTAATCAATTTTTTTTTGTTGATTTAAGTGTTTTTCTGCATGTTTTTCTGTATTCATTCTATTAATATAATAAATGCGAAAGTTTGGAGGTTTAGATGTCTGGATGTTTGTTACTCAATCATGCTTAAACGGCTCAATTGATTTGGATGAAATTTAGCACAGATATTTGTAAATAGTCTGGATTAAAATATAGGATAGTTGTTATCCCGGGTCTATACAGACGAAGTCGCGGGCGGAAGCTAGTATTGAATAAATTAAAGCATTCCAGTGAGAGGTGATGTAACTTAAGTTTTTGCGATATTAAACGCTCGCGCAAGTGTATAAATCTTCGCAAATTAATTAATTACGAGTTCATTTAAAAGCGATGAATGTTTGCTTAATGTAATGTTTATGTAATTATTTATCATGAAATGATCCAATCTATCTAATCATACCGTAGCACTGATTGTCAGGATAATCGGCTCAGGGATAGACCGAATAAAATTCGTGGTACTCAGTACTGCTTTGAATTCTTTAGCATCCGTAGACGCCGCCTCATCATATGCGATTTCGAAGTAGGGATTGTCCTCGATTTCGAAATCGATTCTGTACGTGGTGAGGTCGATATCTCGAACGATTATATCGCTGACGCAGTTTGTAATGAGGAATCCGGGCGGGACGGGCGGTGCAATTGTGAATTCGTATGTCGTGGTCGCCGACGCCGCTGTGTTTGAGGTCTTGAATAGTGGCGGGTTGTTGTTGTTGTCGTTTATTTCTATCCGGATTGTCTGTAACATGGGAACAAATATTTAATATTATTGCGTTGGTGAAGATATACATAGGTAGGTAGGATAGGTTGGTAGGTATACATAGATATGGTGTGCTGAATATAGTGAGGCAAACCAGGCAGTTAATGAGAAACTTTAAAAATAGAAGAGGGGAAGCTAGGAAGAGAAAGATCTATAGAATAAACTACATAGAGCAGCTCAAAAAAAAGTGTTAATGTTAGGTCGTATCGAGATGTCAAAGAGGTTGCCTGGGATCGGAGTAGATGGAGCGCCTACTTTGAGCTACACCGATAAGAGTTAAACTTAGCTCTTAAATAAGAAGAAGAGAAGGTACAGATAATACACATTCTGATAGTGAGGTTTTGGCCTTTGACATCTGTAAATATGACCCGTATTATTAGAAAATTGACATTGAATAACGCGCAGTTTTGAAAAACGCAAATTTATATCAATAAAATTATTCTGAGTTTTGGACGTCCTCACCTCTAAGTACGAGTGATTTTTGTCAGTTTATTAAAAACATTGTAGAGTAAAATAATTTACTTTAGAAACAAAGTTTAAACCGACTTAAATTCAGTAATTCGCCAAGCCACATACATGATTATTTCCATATTTCCTTTCCACTTTACCACATGAACTGATTCCGAGAGCGAATGCGTTGATTATTAAAGCCCGACCAGGAAAATAAAAAACTTCGCCATTTTGCGGAAAACTATTGGTACTAATTTCCTCAACTGGCAACAGTAACTTTGAAGACGTCATTAATGCCACCTGTCAATTGCTGTCAAAGTGAGTTGTCGTTGGTACGTGTTGTATTGCGTTAAAATGCCGGAAACTATTAAAAGTGATTGAAGAAAAGTGATTTACAATATGACGAAGTATTTGTCGGAGAGAAAGTCTGAAGGATTGGACTCTATTCCTCTAAATAACATCACCGAACTTGTTGTCTACATGACAGAGTGGAAATTAATTAATGTTACCATAATTATTGCTAATTTAGCGCCCCCAGACCAGGTTTTTTATTTTCCTACAGTAAAGCTCCGTAAAGCCCTACTTACAGAAAAACCCAACGCGCCATAAGTGGGCCGATAACATTTGAGGAGATCCGTCGATTCCTCATGGATCTCGATTGACGTACTTTACATCATTGAGGAGTTCCATAAGTCAATTTGTCCTCTTAATCACCAGACCCCGTAGCATGAACGGCCTCACACGATAAGTGACAAGATAGATCGTCCGTCACTGGCTGACACCGTTCAATAGAACGAGACGGACGCTCTATCTTGTCACTTATCTCGTGATAAGGCCGACCATGATACGGGGTCAGTTTACGCTTCACCAAACTTGCAATTTCCGATGATAATTTATTTATTTGTTTAAAACACTACACGAGTTTAAAACACTACAATCGTGCCTATAAAATTTGAGGGTTGCCCTCAATTTCCCCGGAATCCCATCATCAGATCCTGACTTTGTGACAATGGGACGACCTCAGAAGTATACTCTTTTGATTAAATAACCAACTTTGAAAATCGGTCCACTACTGACAGAGATATCGGAGACCAAACATACAAAAAATTGAATACATACAGTGGAACATAGAACCTTCTTTTTTGAAGTCGGTCATGAACGCCCCTCCGTAGACATATTGCAATGTGTAGGTAAAATATTTAATGAGCACTTTTAAAAGTGTGTGTAATAAAGCGTTGCAGTAAATATTTTCTTACAAATTGAAAGATGTCGATTAAATTAAGGTAGCACTATCACTGTCAGGTACCTACGCCGTAGTCGCTTTTACTACATGCGAGGAAAACCACGGGATCGGCTACGATTTTAGAATTGGTCTCTCTCCAGAATTCAGTTATGAAAAACAAGTAAAATGTAACTTTATTCATCCTAGTGTTAATCAATCACTTTGCTTCTGGAATGGCTTATGTACAATAAAATAACACAATATCACATATGAGACAACGTGTCAAGTTCGACGAAGTCTATAATCGACATTAATTTCATTACTACTTGTAACACTTCAGTTGTACAATTTTTGCTACTGCAATCCAAGGGTTAAAATCTCGCGCGCCGTCTTGCACTAACCGTGCTGCTGCACTTTTAGCTAACTATGCAGGGAGTGGAACAGCAACACTCCAGTAATGCATAATTATATTATCAAAGATGATACGTCGATAGGACGGACCCCGGGCTCCGTAGCACCTTGTTGAGGATGCAACCGGGAAAACGCTCAGAGGGCCTACCGCAAAACGAAAACGAACTACGTTCGTGTATCTCCGTCTTTGTCGCTCGAACAAGCAAGTGCGACATCTCTGTGTACTTCGTTCGTGTTCGTTCGTTTTCGTTTTCGTTTCGCGGTAGCCCCTCAGATGAGAGAGAGAGATACGTCGTTATCAGTATATTAATCATGAGCCACTTACTAAAGGGGAAGGTAGAGAAACCCCATTCGTACAAGAGAACGTGAACGTTAAGCTGATGAAGTCAGATGTCTCATTCTCTTCATAGTCTCTGTACGCCTCGTTCGTTCGGAGCACAAAGGCTGAATTTTCAATAGCTGCTTCGACGTACGGCCCGCCGTTTAGAACGTTGTATGACGTGAGTGTGAAACCTGTAAGGGAAGAAATGTTGCATTCAATCACTTAATGACCTGAAATGTATAGCTTCATAAAATCAGTTAAGATTTTTCAAGAAAACCAACGGTTTTTAACAAATGTGTCATATGTGACACTTCTATTCTAACCCTCGCGCTTTGTATGCACATTTAAATTATCGTTTTACACGCGATATTTATTTTCAATACAATACAAATACTCTTTATTCCACAACTCAAAACTTAAAAATAGAGGTTAACAATAGGCTCTTATCGCTAAAGAGCGATCTCTTCCAGACAGCCTTTGGGTGGCGGAGAAATTGCAACAAATTAATAACAAACCAACCGGCCAATTTACAAGTAAACTAACTAACAACATATTCTGACTTTTCGACACGGGTTGCACCGGTGCATGGCCGTATTAAATAAAGGTAAATAAATATTGCGTTAGACTCGTGTAAAACTATAACTTCAATATGCCATATGTGGCCTAAATCACTCTCACGATTAAATTAAAACGAATTCAACGACACCACATATGGCAAAATATATCAAGCCAATTGGACTATTGCCGGTGAAACATGTAGGATTAGTCTTGTCCCCTTTCATACGTATACGTTCCAAAAACATAAGCCAATTTCTTCAGTAAAAAGGAATCACGTCTCGGACTTCTGTAGAATTCATCGGGGCAAGTACAACAGACGTCAAGACGCAGCACGAGACGAGAAAATTTCTCCTCTTTCTAATTCACACAGTACGCATGACCCAGGAATCGCAGCGTTTTAATAAAGTTACCAACTTGCTTGCTGGACATAGGCCTACCCCAAAGACATAGCTCTGCGCGTCCAGTATAATGGGCATTTTTAAAAATTCGTGTACCCAATTAGCGTGAGTTGCTAAATAAAAATTAACTAAGTGTCAGTTTTGTAACGGCAATTAAGTATACAGTTTTTATACAAATTAACTTTTTCTTTTCAAATTATAAATGCTATTCATATAAACGTTATTTACATGTGAACAAGTTCAATTTCACATAATTGGAATGCTTAATTGTCGTCACAAAACTGACACCGAGTTAATTTTTATTTAACAACTCACGCTAATTGGGTACACGAATTTTTAAAAATGCCATCATAACGGATTTAGGCTGCTGCTGGGATTATCGCGTTTTTGTAGCGCATCAGGTATGTTCACGGAGGTGCGAATGGACAGTTTAAGCGCTTTAACTCGCAAGAGGACTGCCTCCCTGATGCGGCGTGTGCGAGAGTCCCAACAGACTCCTGAAGTTGTGGTGGAGTACCCGGCCAGTGCAATGTGGAAACACTGGGATACTATATCCACATGGAGTCCAGAGGGAGATGTTTACTATTCTATTATAATTTATGAATTTATGAATGTTGGTCTAACATATAGTAAGTAAAGCGTAGTGTAATTTTACTAACAGATTTTATGGACCTCGTTTGTGACTCCACTAAAGCCGCAAGCGTCCTTAGACTACGATTTCTACCTCCTATCAGCATGGTCATATTCTTGTACCATACGCTGATTTTATACAAATTTCAATTCAATTTCAATTCAATATTTATTTCAGGTTTTTGCACCCATATGTATTAGTACAAAGACGTAAATAAAGAAAGTGGATATTTCACCACACTTAATATTTGTTTACCCGAAAACCATCACCTTTCGAAGGTGAAATGGGCGATTCAAAGTTGTATGGGAGAGCGATTAACGAGTTGGGTATATGCGGGGTGATCCACGCTCACTGCAGCAATAAAATAAAAATGTAATTTATTCTTCCCCTTAAAATATAGTAGAAACATTAGCCAATTTACGTCGTATTTTAATTAGCGAGCTAAAAAAAAAACTGTTTCAGTACTATAATCGAACGTTTTGCCTAAGTATTTGCGGCTGTTGGTATGATCTACTTTTTATGACTGCGCACATAGAAGTCTAAGTAGCGCCGCAAAATGGCCCCACAGAATGGGTGCTATTGCCATTATGCGGGGTTGTGGGCGGGATGTCAAAACGATGCCAGGCAGCCGTTTAGTTCGAACATGCGCATACCGGGATTTAGGCACGTGTTTGGGTAGAAATTTGTAAGGAGATCGCATTTTACGGTTTTTTCGTTAGCTGGCTGCGCATCACTAGAATATGTACTACTAGACTACATGTGATTACTTACTTTTTGTATTATATTTTTATGAAACGCAGGCTAGCATGTCTGGGCAATTTAGCCTGTGTATACACCCTGCCGGGTGTAGTGAAAAAGAAAAAGCCTATTTTGTAGAAAGAAAGAATGAAAGAAAGAAAGATACATTTATTCACAGACACACAGGACACACGTATTAAACAATAAAATAAACAAAAAACAGAAAACAGATAAAACATGAAACAAGTGTGTCTCTGCGCAAGTGAACCGGACACTGGCTTATCACTCTTACACTGGTTTATCGTTTTGAGTCCATGGGAAAATATAAGTAGGTGAGCGTATATAGTCAGGATCTTACCTCCAATATTATTAATACCACGTTCGAAGATTATGCCCTCGTGGTAATCCTCAATCCCTACTACAATCGGCAGCTGCCAGATTGTCACGCCATCCATTGTACATCCTGAAAATTAACGCAGGTTCTCGATTTAACTACTTTTATATTATAGTCTGAATCCATGGGATTCAGTCTTCGGTACTGTAGTACCTTACACCCTGTATTCTCTACTATTAAACGAGCAATATTGCAATTATATCGATTCATATATTTTTAATCGCGTTCTCGAAAGCGTCTCTGCGAATTTGGATGAAATTTTAAATATAGGGGTTCAGGCGGGTTAATCGATTTAGGTCTCATATTTGGGAAAATTGGTTTTCTCCGTATTTTCACTCGAACTCGGCTAGGTCGCCCAGCTAGTCTTATTACAAAGGATAAGGTCCAACACTGTAAGAACGTCTCACGTCACTAGAATTCGCTGTTAGTGTTGTCAGACTGGCCATCACATGTATAAAGGAAGTGTCGCATCTTCAAATATAGCGATGTTAAAAAGTATGGTACTAAAAGACAATATATATGTACGGTAAATCG
Organism: Epinotia bilunana; assembly: GCA_947049275.1. Lineage (NCBI taxonomy): Eukaryota > Metazoa > Arthropoda > Insecta > Lepidoptera > Tortricidae > Epinotia > Epinotia bilunana. Next base: position 22,871,696 of record OX346259.1, on the reverse strand, counting down.
AAAGATGGAACCGTCCTGCATTGATATTGAAAACTATTATGAAGATGTGTTGCTTTCTCTTCGTCTCAGTGTTATAGCAGTTCTATCCCAAAGGACACCGTGATCTGCCTGAAGATGTATTACCTAGCATGATTAAGGGAGCGACCACACCGGTGCTTAACGCTGCGTATATGCGTTGACGTGTCGTATGCCTCACGTATATTCTTCATACATTTTGCTGCGTTTTACGGTGCGTTAGCGTATTTTGAGCAGCGGTGTGGTGGCACCCTAATTTGATCGATTGATATGCTTAAAAATGACTTAAGCTGACACAACATATTTCTATTTACTCGTGTGTACTGTTTTCCTTTTGTAGTATGGACATACTAGAAAAGGAAAACAGTATCATAAGGTTTTCATTATTCATAAGTCTATGTTCTCTTCATATAATGAAGTATCATACACAGTTATGATACTATGAGTTCCATTCTACCGCTGCTTCATGTAAAGTACGCTGGCGACCAGGCTCTGCTCAAAACGATTTTTTTTGCAGATATGAGACCTACATACATCAATTATTCGGCCACGTAAACCATTTTATTCCAAATTTCATCGAAATCACCGTTTTAGACAACGCAAAATTACAAATACATACAGATATTATTGTATTAGGAAAAACATGAAACTCACCATAGGTGTTGTTAATTGCCAGAAGGCAAATGATGAAAAAAGTTTTCATCTTAAATCCCATTTTGTTTGTATCATTATTTGGAAGACGTTCTTTAATACTGTTTGATGAATATGTTTAAGTTTAGTAACTTATTCACGATCTCGTTTTCATAATCACAATATCATATATTGAGTATTATTATTGCACAACACTTTTGCACAAGATCCGAATTCAATTATTAAATACGTCAACTTGTTCAATACTGTACATTAAAACTAACACCATGTAAGATTATCATTGTTATCTATCGATTGATATCATTTAAGAGGAAGTTTAGCGATAAAATAGTGATAACGTTCGAAATGCGATAATTAAGCATTTGTTTTTGAATGATAAGCGATGAAATCATACATACATATATAAACAGTATATTATTATACGTGCTGTGATATCGGATAATGTAGTTCTAATACTTCTAATGCCTTTGTCGCATTATAAATACATTACGAGTAAATATTTATACTTAATGCCTTTTGAATGAGGGTGCGTAGAATAAAAGTACTCAACGCATCACCGAGTCGTGTTGGTAAAAACTCGAGACACTAAAGACTTCGAGTACACTTAATACGACTAGGAATTGTAAACAACGATATTCGACTCGGTTCGGTAGGACTACATTTAGAATAGAATAGTATAGAATAGAATAGAATAGAATAGAATATTTTTATTGCAACACTTCTAACCAAGGGAGTCTGGCAAATTAAAGGAGCATGGCAATAGGACTCGAGTTTTCTTCGTTCGAGTATTTTGTGTAGTAGTAGGTATATTAAGTTGGAATACGAGCCGTTTTATAGTTTCAGTGCATACATCTACACCAAACTTACTTTTAGTTTGATGGTGTGGTAGTTGTAATGTTTTGACTCACGTTTAACTACCTCTGAAAGCCTAATTGTCAAACTGATCTGAACTGGAAGTGAGAGAGTCGAGATAGAATGGTTGAGATTACTTAACGTGGCCGACTTTTTATAAAACTGTCGTTGTAATTGGAATCTTCTACCTTCGACGTTAGAGTTGCTTTTTGAATGGACTTTTTTGATGCAATTCGACCAACTTAAATAATCTCAAGTAAAATAGGGCTCAATCTATTATTAGGACTTAGGACTCGAGCACAAAAGTTGCACTGAAGACATAATCTCACCCGACTAGAAACTCCTGAGTCTTTGAGTTCTTGTTTAAATAACTTTATTTCTCAAAAGAAATTATACATTTCACTTAAAGAGAATCTATACTAAAACAAACAGTGAGCATCGCAAGATACACAATACTAAGCTTTAAAAATAAATGAAGACATTTAGTGCCACTATAATTAGTTATGTACTACAATTATGTAGGTAGCATACTGCGGGTAGCATTACAGTACAACTCAGAACAAGTTCACCGAGTCGAATCGAGTCTACAAAAGTGAGATAAGTACCAGAATTTGAGTATTTTACAACACTACCACTTAGCTAATGACGTCAACATAAACCTTAAGTGTACAGTTGAGATTATTTAAAGTGACCCGTTTCTGATAAAACGGTCATTGGAAAAGGAATCTTCTACCTTGGAGGGTAAAGTTGCTTTTAGAATGGACTACTTTGATGCAACAAATAATGTCAGTTATATCTACTCCACCCCACATGCATCGTTACTACTGATTTCGGACAAGAATAGATCTACTTTCAAATACTGACCAATTTGGATTACTAGCCGGGTTGCCTATAGGGTATATGATTTCCGATAGTGATGAGTGTGTCATATTCGGAATTCAAAAGTCAATTAGAAATATGATTACTCTTATCAGTTTAATCGTATTTGCATACATAAATTTCGTATGATATGCTATCAGTTCCCATATCTATAAAGCGACTAATGCTGATAACAAACAATGGCAATTAAACTAATCTTATGTTATTTTTAGGGGAAATACCTTACTTAAAAACGGATATGCCTGTTATAAAAAGAACCCAATCCGAGAGAACTTATAATTGTAAAGAATAACCATACAATTGTATTCTATTATAATTCACTTCATAGCTGAATCAGAAGAGCGCAACATTGAATAAAAATGTATGTTAGATTATTTGTCTTAAACCTCCTTGCATGTTCTGGAATCCTTAGTCGTCAAAAAGTGTGATGAAATAGTACATTATGTACCTAGGACGGTGAATTCGTGAATGCCCCAGATCGCAGGTGTTTGTGGCACGAACCGAAGGTGTCGGCCATAAATATGCGATCTGGGGCTTTATGAATTACCGCCCGTGGTGGGTACACAATTTTAGGTCTTCTCCTGGGTGTGAAGTGAGATTTTCCGCTGCGCCCGCCCGCGTGGGCCGTAAATCTCACTCACCGCCTAGAGTGACGTAAAAAATATTATTAAATTGCATCACAATATCACGTTCTGTTACAGACTATCTACTCAATATTTGTTTATTTTGGTTATTTGAAAGGATAAAACAAAACCAAATAAAGGTTAAGGCCTGCAACACACTGGCGCGGCCTGCGGTGGCAGACAATAGTAAATTTGACAGCTAATGTCAATTTTACTATTGTCCGCCGCGGCCAGGCCGCGCCAGTGTGATGCAGGCTTAACGTTAGCACGTGTAAATAAAACGTTGAAAAAAAATACAAGGCCAAGGCATTAGTTTGCCTGTAAACGGCCTGTATTTTTCACAGCTACAATGCTCAGTAAAATAACATATAAGTTGGAGAATCGTAAGGTCGTTTCAATGCCAAGGATCAATAGTGGTGATGTCATGATTTTGCTCCATGCTCTCTTGAGGTTTCCTATTCACTGAAACGTTAAGGGAGAGGAGTTGTTGTATGGGCAGACGAGGGGATAGGTTGACCATGCTGGCCCACTGGCCCGTGCATAGTTCGGGAAACTTGAGCTTCTTCAGGAAATGTCCCTCTAGATACCAGGGCGACACGCACGTTGGAGAGTAGTCCCATATTTTCATCTCGTTTAATCGGACCCATCTGTAACATAGGTAATGAATGGAAAAGTTGCGATAAATCGTTCAATCTGCGAACTAAAAACTAAAAACTTGATTTTTTTACCTACGCTACGACTAAAACACAAACTATTTAGTATAAATTGAAAAATAGTGGAATGCTTCCGCGTGGATAAGACAACGAGAACATACAAACATTCCGAAAAGTAATTTGTCCGAGAGCAACATTATTTCGAAATTCCAAAATCCCGATAGCTATTTTCCGCGTAGCGAAAGCAAAAAAATGTGTTTCAATGGAATATAATATGATTAAGTTAGGTTTGGTCAGTATTATATGTCTTTAAAACATCCTAAATTCCTTCAGCGTACCATGGTATTGGGAACTCAAAATTGATTATACTTCAAAAGAAAAAGTGCATAAAAATATGCCCTGTGACGAAAATCTCATTCAGATATATCAAAGAATTAAGAACTACAACCGTTTTAATATTGCTTATTAGAAAATGACAATCGTTGTATATGAAGGTGTGTTTTGCGGAAAAGGGACAGAATGGACTTTACAAAACTTTGGACACTTGTAGGCTTGTAACTATTTAATCCCCTGCTTTACTTTTTTCTCCATTATTTTTAATCCTTTTTCGGGAAATTCAACATTACTGGTTATTTTATTTGAGATCTACATCCCTATTACGGAGTGTTCTCTAGCGGTGATGTTTGAGGTACATTCATATCCATAGATAGTCTGGATAATATTAATCCAGACTATAATATTAAATATAAATGCGAAAGTGTGTCTGTCTGTCTGTCGTTCTGTTACCTCTTCATGCTTAAGCCGCTGAACTGATTGTGATGAAATTAGGTATGGAAATAGGTTCAATCACGGAGAAGGACATAGGGTTGTTTTGATCCCGGAAATCATCCTCTAAGGGAGTGATTTGGGTGGTGACAGTTTGTATGGAGCTACGATATAAACGAGTTCCACGCGGACGGAGTCGCGTGCAGAATCTAGTAGGACATAAATAATTCCACAAAAAGGAGCCGACTTTTCCAGAAACGCAAAGCTAATCAATCAGATTGGTCGATGGTAATTGATATTTATTTTATCGTCATGATAAGGATATGAAAAAATAACATATAAAAATATAGAGTGATGTCTACTGTGTATTTATTAAATTAATATGTACCTATAATATTGTGTCCAGTGCGCATAATACACCTTGTGTTTAATAATCAAAGATTCTTGTCCTCTAAAATTTACTTATTATTTTCAAACGTCAATATTATTTCGTTGCGTAGGAGAAAGTAAATACACTCAAGAGGAAGACAGCGATTCCAGGCACGGGTACGATTCAATACGTGGGTTGAGTTCACTTACACACGTTCAGTTCAGTAAAAAAACAAATATTTGTGAAATAAAATGGATTCGGGGCCTCTTTAGCACTTTGTAGCTGAGGGTAGTGTAGGTAACTAATTATAATTAAAAGGTCTTTGATGTATCCGCATTAAGTGACTTTATCTGTACTACATTCGTGGTTATGCGATTTTCCAATACTTCTCTCAATTACAGCTAAAAGAGCCATACGAGTAAGTATATGTCGCATCGCAGTTTAAAATACGCTGACGCTGCAAATACGCAGCAAATCGAATGAAGAAATCGTGACGTCCTACAGTAATTGAAGCAGTTATGTTTAAAATGTGATACTTACGCCGATATATACAGAGTGTGGCAGTCGCAATGCCACGGGTTGCCCGAAAGTTTGATGATTGCCAGTTTGGGCATGTAATCCAATGTGCGCGATGGCAGTGACGGAAACATGTTCCCGTCCAAGTGTCTATGAAGAAGATTAAAGAGTTTTTATCATGAATTAAAAACCTACCGATTTATTTATATTTTTGTTAACCTATGTATTGAATATGTAAACGTCGCGGGAGTCTGCTGGATGCGGGTGGCGAAAGACCGATCACTTTTGCACTCCTTTGGGGGAGGGAGGCCTAGTGGCGGCCTAGGCCGGTAGTAGACGTCTTTCAGCTTAAAATGTGATCATATGTGATGATGATGATGATGTAATAAGTAACTACATAGTTTAACAAACATAAATACTCGCACTTTTCAAATCAAACGTTCTAACCTGCCTCTTCTCAATAAGTAAAATGACGATATGCAGAAGTTTTATTTAATCGTTTTCATAGAAAACTAGTTTTATACAGTATTAATTCTTTACAAACTACCATCACCTCCCTTTTTCAAGATCATAAATGATTTTTTTTTAACTCTCTATACGAGATGTTTTGACACCAATCACTTTGTATACTTATACTTTCAATACTTACAAAGTAGTCAGATTCTTTAACGTTGAGAAAGTTTTGAAGTGAACTTCGTAGAGTTTGTTCTCCGACAGAATGAGAGAAGCCAAGTTGTCTAAGCCGTGGAAAGCTGTGATGTTTAAAAAGCGCATTTTGTTTTTTGATAAATCTAGCTTTTCGAGACTGGAACAATTAGAAAATGTGTAGTCTGGCAGTACTGTTAGAGAGTTGCTTCTCAAATCCAAGTGTCTTAATTGTTTCAGATTCTCGAATTCAACGCCGGCTAGCTGAAACAACATTTAAAAAGAGGTTCTTAACCGTACAATTAATAACGTAGTAAATAAATCATTGCGATTTAGAACTAAAGTTGTATGCTGCCTGATGCTTTTTATTGTTGAAGAAAAGATACAACGAACTCTGTTAGATACACATTATAAAATCAACTTACGCTTTGCAAATTATTCTCGGACAAATCCAGGTAAGTTAAACAGCCCAGCTTGCTAAACAGACGCTCCGGGATATGTTCTAGACTGTTTTTATCTAATAATAATGTCTCTAATGAAATAAGGCTCTCAAGAGCGTTTTCGGTTATATTAGCGACCCTATTCTCTGACAATTTCAAAATTACCAAAGTCCTCAATAAAAAGGTACCGTTTTGGATTTGTTGTATTTTATTATTAGACAAATCTAATATGCGTAGAGATTCCAAACCTATGAAGCTGTCTGATGGTATATACACAACTTGATTATTTGAAATGTCGACGGTTTCTAGGTAGGAATTATTAGCAAATAACTTTTCCGGGAGCGTATAGAGGAAGTTGTTGGACAGATCGACGTAAAATAGTTTCTTGGTGGCTCGGAAAGTTTCGCTGTCGATTTCTTCGAGAAAATTTCTTTGCAGGCGTCTGGAAATAAAAATGTCATCCTTTTACTGCCTGGTTAGAAAGAAGACATAATAATAATAATGCATCTTTTTAGGTTAGTGCAAAAAACATCTGACATAAACATCACATATTATGTTAACTTTTCAAAATTTGACTAACAATCTCATTTCATCAAATGGTAAACTAGAAATAAATGCGAATAAACTTTGTTTTAAAAATTTAATGAATTCATGTTTTAATTAATTTACATGCCTACTAAGGAAAACTTAATTAATTCATTTGATGTTCGAACTGATTCATGTAATGAATTGCTTTCTACCCGCTACGATCAAAATATCTTTGCGTTCGACTACTTAGTTTCTTATAGATCTCTATTATATATGAATAGATAAAACAAATATTACCTTATGTACCTGATTGTGTAAACAATTATGTATTTTTGCTACTTCGGAACTTTTAGAAGCAAACCTACTAGACTTGAATCGGAATTAACACAAACAGGCCTGAGCATACCGTTATTTTGAAATGTGCGTCTACCTACTAACCAAGATATGGATTTTTAATCTGAAATAAATATAATTAATTCCATCATTTATTAATATATAGCCCTATAGTATAGGTATGTCATGTGGGCTGTCCTCGTAATATGTTACGGTAACTTTTACTATAATTCGTGCAACCTGAGTATGCTCAGGTTGCACGAATTATAGTAAAAGTTACTGATTTTTTGACATTTCAAGACTAAGTGACAAAAACCGGCCAGTCCAAGTTGTACCACGAGAATCTATTATCAGAAACTCAGTTACATTATTTTCTTCAAGGGTAGTTTATGGCCATAAAACAATAGTATATTACTGCAGAGGCCGGGAAAATAGAGATTGCCGGTCAAGTAGATATACATAGACGAGGCTGACAATCCCTAGTTCCAGCGAGGTATGTATTGTGATTTTCTCAAACATACAATGACATCAATAAAAAACCTTACGATTTTTTAAATGGCAGATCGCCGTGATGTTGTCACAAGTTGAAGATGAAACAAAAGATGATCACTTGCAAAGGCCTCCAATTTTATATGAAATTTCATTATGAGCCTCCTGTTTCGCTGCACCTGAAACGTGATACTTCGCAGTCAATATTAATTTCATTGCATGTTTGAGAAATGTGTTATATATTATGTCCTTGCTTTTTAATTAATAGAAAAAAACTAGAGTAATTTCTCTCGGAAAATTCGCTTAAAGTTTGTACGAGTATGCACAGATCTTGCCCAAACCATCCACATAGGGACTGTTGTTTACTGGGACCGTACTCACAAAATCCTCAGGTTGACGAGCGAGTCAAAAATGCCTCCTGGAAGGTACTCCACGTGGTTGTCAAACATGTCAAGCTCACTCAGCGACCTCATCCCTTTAAACGTAGTCTTATGGAGAGTCCGCAGTTTATTTGTGCCTAGGTCTCTGAAATATTTATTTTATTTACTCGACACAGCAAATTAAAATGATGGAAAACAGGAATTACGTTTAGCCTGTAACAAATATTGTTGATAAACAAAGAACAGTGACAAGAACAACAAATGCAAAAATATGTATCGATTTAATCCTCTCATAAATATGTACACCCACGCTCGTCTGTTATGAGACTGTACATCCCGCAGAAGGGTGGAGGTCAAGGCTTTTGAAATGACAAACACCTCCATAACCGCGAGATGTGCAGCTTAGGCATTATTTCCATAGCAACGAGTGTGGGCGAAGTACTAGCAGTAGACGGAAGCGTCACCCCGATTGCCTTGGCACTGGCGACATTCCCTTTTCTGTTGCGCAAGGGATTAGTTGAGAGATAAGCTCGTAAAGGTGTTGATAAGCCGCTTCGATAAAACCCTAATGATTACTTACATGGTGACTAGGTCGGAAGGGACCAGAAGCTCGGCGGTGAGGGTGGCGAGCCCCGCGCGCCAGCAGTTGAGCGACCGCCGAGCGACGTCGCAGCGACATACGTTCTTTCCACACTGTCGCCATCGTGATTGGCCCATGCTGATCGTCCATGCTGTAAACCAAATACGGTATTTTTAACAGACTTCAAAAAAAGGAGGATGTGCGTTTTCTAAGCACTCCGACATTTATGAGCCGATTCGTATTTTTTTTTCTTTGAACTTCGAACTTCAGTTGGATAATGGGAACCATGAGAAATTGAGGGAACTCCTTTATGGTATTTTTAATTATAACTCGTGTATTTCCACCCGGAAATCATAATTTTGGTGAAGTGGAACTGATAATGAAGACCAAAGATGACTTATGGAGCTCCCCGACAGAACTCAAATATTATCGACCTACATACAGCTGTTTGGGTTCTTCGTGGCTTGGCGTTATGTACTGAATTGAAGTTAGTTAAAACTGTTTTGAAAGTAAATTATAAATACATAAAGTTCAGAAAAAAACACAACATACATACATAGAAAATCATGTCATCATTTTGCAAGTATTTCCCTACAAACTTACTACAGGCAGAGCATTTTTAACGTTTCATAAAAAAACCGGCCAAGTGCGTGTTGGGCCACGCGCAGTGTAGGGTTCCGTAGTTGTCTGCCTGTATTTGTTACATCCACATGCACGCGCCAAGCAAATGGTGCGCATATTTTTATACATTTATATATATATAATATTGATATAGATAAGTGTACTTATATAATTTATACAGATAAAATATGGACCCCTCAACGGGTTAAGGCCTCCGCCATTTTGTCCTAAGTAAACATAGCTTTGAATGTATTCTCAATTCTCTTCCTGGCTCAAAACTCTTAGCTATGAAGTGGAGGGCTTATGCTTATTAACCACTCACTTGCTTTCGGATTTTAAAAAAGGTCAGCTTAAACTGCTTTAAATTTTTCTTTATCAAAGAAGTCCATACTTCACTTGGCAACCACAGTTGCCACCACCAGTTTAAAGGTGCGCGGAATTGGCAACTGTGGTTGCGACAAGCAAGTGAGTGGTTGATATAGAGTGGAATAATGAATGGCTAACTTTTATTGAAATTGTTACAGAAAATTTAATAACGTTATCTAAAATAATTAGTGCAGTATGTCAAAGTTTTGTTATTAATGTAATATAGGTTTTTACAGTAATCCCCAGTTATTGAACGTAACGTGTTTCAATATTGTTCTCTTCTTTTTTCTGTTATAAATACAACAATCTGTTGCTAAGGAGGAGCGGGGCTTTCTGATACAGCTATTGCATACTTAATAGGAAGCCCCTATGTTATAACCTGTATAAAACCGTGTTTTTACGGAATATATATATACTATATATATATATATATATATATATTTTTTTTTGTTGGTTTTTCTGAAACTGCAATCTGTCACTTATGCGTTAGTTATAAAGCAAGGGGTTTAAACTTATATACGATATACACTGATAAAACATGTTTTACTGAATAAATTAAAAATAAAAAGTATATGATAATTTAGTGTTAACAGTGATTTCGAATTGTGGCTATATGACGAAGGGTTTTTGCCTTACGCCTTACGTCAAGTTCAACAAAATGAACGATTTTGTATTGTTATCGGGTTTCGCATTCCTATTTTTGTAAAATGTATTTGTTTCATCGCAAAGCGATGAAAAACCTTGTTTCGTCCCGAATTATTTTGCCATACCTTTAGCACAATGGATGCATCTCAACATCGGTAATACACCTGCACGTTTTTTAGCGGCATAGCAAAGGAATATTGTTCTCGTAACTTATTTTACTCCTATTACTTATCTGCAGCCCCGCTATTCTGCAACTTGTTTTAACCTCACTTCACCCGTCATCAGTCATCACCCACAAATATAACTTGACGCCGCGCCAATTTTTCATTTCAAACTTATCAACTTATCTCCGATGTGTACGGAATTGGATCACATTATTCGTTCCTTTCAAATCATGGTTTGAATGGCATGAAAACATGAGGAATTTTGTAGATTATGTATTAAAAATTCCAATAATTTCATGAAGATATTGTAAGATTTTAATTCGTTCGCACTGTATGGGGCTGCGCTTATTGAACTAGATATGTACTGTCAGCGTCATATAGTTAGTAGCAGGCAAGGTAGCCAAATATTTCGGTACACGTCTTTATTACTGTAAGAATAAGGGTGTGTTACGAAATATTTATACGAATAAGGGTGTGTTACCGATGGCCGTTGGGGCGGAAAGGTTCTCGAGTGGCGACTACGTACCGGAAGGCGCAGCGTGGGTAGGCCCCCCCACAAGGTGGACTGATGACCTGGTAAAGGTCGCGGGAGTCCGCTGGATGCGGGTGGCGCAGGACCGGTCATTGTGGCACTCTTTGGGGGAGGCCTATGTCCAGCAGTGGACGTCTTTCGGCTGATATGATGATGATGATGATGATGACGAAATATTTGGCTACTCTGGCTGCTACTAGATATATGACGCTGACTGCACTTGTTCAACATAAATTGTAAAGTAGCTCACTTGACTGCTCGATGGCGCGAAGTCTTCGGTCCAGCTGTCTCCACTGAAGGTCCCCAATGCAGTCACCTTTCAGTTCCTGGCCCTGCTGTCCTCGGGCCACCATGTCCAACACCTCGCAGGCCGTCAGGGAACATTGCGCGCGAGCCAACTGTAGGACTGACAAATGTAAATTGCTTATGTTAATATTTGGCAAAGTAAAACTATGGCCCCGTATCATTGTCGGCTTTATCACGCGATAAGTGACAAGATAGAGCGTCCGTCACTGGCTGACACCGTTCGATAAAACGAGACGACACTCTTATCTTGTCACTTATCGCGTGGCGTTGCAATCATAAGTTGAAGCCACCGTTAGCTTCCTTTTGCAGCTGTAGTCGACCCAGCGAACTTCTAGCACACCAAGTCAGCGTAGACGCTACTGCTTAATTAAAAATAAATTTTGAACACACTAGATTCAATTGAAGAAAAAAACAGCATGGAGAAATGCAAGAAATGCAAACCTTTAAAAGTAAAAAAATCAGTCGCGACCCATAAACCTTTTCCAAAATTGAAAATAACAAACATACGTTATTTTTTCACGTATTAGAACCATATAAGAGGGTGCCTCATTGAAATTTCGGGTTGGGCTCATTCCATATAAATTTCATTTTACCTCTTTTTCAATAGTCCGAGATCTCAAAAGGCCTTAGTGTCAAAATACCTAAATTACAGAACACCTAACTTTTTTTTTTATAACACCTTGTTCGCAATATGGCTAGATTTTACAATATCTAAGTTTCATAATGGGCAAACTTCACAATACCATAGTCGCAAAACATACTATGTTCAAAACAACCAAGTACCAGAATACCTACATTTCAAAAAGACTAGTTAACCATCATGTATACTTTGCTTTACTTATCTTCTTTAGGGCTGGCCACTTAAAATTGAAGTACCTACTAATATTATAACTATTACAAGTATGAATTGGTACAAACGTCAGACCATCGTTGTCAGTTGAATAGTTTCTTTCAATTGCGTCGTTTAATAAAATAGTAACTAACTATTCATGAAAAAACTATGGATCTGGTTTTCATAAAAAATCAAAGGCGGTAGCTCCAGACTGCAAAAATTTAAGCATTTTGAAACTATGACATTTTGATGTTCTGGAGTTTTCAGCTTAGGTTCTTTTAAAAATTTGTCGTATCTGTGATTCGGTATTTGGAATAAATGTACATTTTAATATTTAGGTATTATGATCATGAGACGTTTTAGTTCAAAGTTATTATGAAATTTGTTCATTGTAGCAATTAAGACAATTGGATATTTAGGTATTATGAACCTACGGAAATTTGAACTTTAGTGTAATTACTGTATTAGGCGTTATGGAAATTAGGTGGAATGAGCCCAACCCGAAATTTCAAACTTTTGGTTTTTAAGGACCACCCTAAGAAGCAGCCTACTTTTGTGGCTTCTGTTGTACTGCAAGGGACCACTTTGTCGGTGGTCGAGGAGTTTAATATCTGGGGCATATTATAACACCTGATAAGAGTGATGACCTTGATTTAGAACAAGAGCGCAAGGCGTTGGTTGTCAGGGCTAATATGATTGCCCGCAGGTTTGCTCGATCTTCCCCTGATGTTAAAATCAGACTGTTTAAAGCCTACTACGATTACTGTGCCAATCATTTTACTCGAACAGCCTGTGGGCAAGGTACACTCAAAAGAGCCTATAACGGCCTGGGTGTACAGTATAATAATGTGTTCAGCACGTCTATCACGCGACGGCGCGCGAGCTCACTCGATTTTTCTCGCACTATCCGTCTCTCTCTTATTAGAACACTTGGAACAAGAGGTTTAGTGCGAGAAAAATCGAGAGTATGTCGCGGCCGTCTCATGATAGCCGTGCAAGATGCTGTTGGAACTGCCGAGGTGGAGGATTAGTGTTTATAAACATGTCGCGAGGTGGAGGATTAGTGTTTATAAACATGTCGCGAGGTGGAGGATTAGTGTTTATAAACATGTCGCGAGGTGGAGGATTAGTGTTTAGAAACATGTCACCCGTAGTGACATTTAATACGTGACTTGAACCGTGTAATTATTAGCATCATCTCGGTATGATTTCAAAAAGCCGTTTTTCTAACATTGAATAGCAAATTCTTGTGTACATCACTTTTACATCGATGTCCCAGGGAAAGTGAGTCAGCATTTTCTATTCATTACCGTTCAACATAAAAGGTCGCTGAAAAGGACGTCGATAACCGATACGAACGGACGAGCTGTCAATCATGTTTCTGATGTTTGTCAATGTGAGTAGGGTTCAGAGCCAAAATGGTAAAAAGAAACCCTTATGCCGACTCTGTATATCTGTCCATTTGTTACTACAATGCTATTACAAATCAGGAAATGACGCTATCGATTTGAAATTTGGGAAAAAAAAATTGTACAGCAATTCTGTACCGATATGAGGACGATCAAAAATTCAGTCTAGTAACTAAGTCAAGTGGGGTATTACTAACACTAGAATTATTTTTTTCATGTTTTTTACAAACAACTATGGGCATGTTCTAAAATAAATTATTTGAATTTGTACAAATTCCGAAATGGCTTTTGCGGGATGTCATGATTTAAAAATTCTAGCTATCAAACATATTCTTTCTTCATTTCTGTTCAACAGATAAACGCACGTTAGTACAGTCAGCATCATAAAGTTAGTAGCAGCAGCAGCCAAAGTAGCCAAATATTACGGTAGGTAAACGTCTTTGTAATTCTGTGATAGTAAAGATATGTTAGTATATATTTGGCTTCTTTGGCTGCTACTAACTTTACGACGCTGACTGTATATTTATGACGAAAATATAACACGCCTACTCAGTGATGCACTCGATTATAGACTTTTTTCCTAAACAAAAAGCGTTTTCCGCCAATCTATTCTATCCTTGTTTAAAGGTAATGGAATGTACATTTTAGTCTGTGCCATAATCCAGGTTTCGTCTAAAATATAACATTCTGAATAGCCGCAACAAGTTTCACAATACGTATCAGAATCACGTATTACCTAATTGTACAAATTAGTGTTGCTGTGTCAACCTAATTTGTACTCTGTAACTATATATGTAAATATCTCACATAAATTCCCGGAGGCGACAGTGATACAGGTGTAATATCATTTAAACGGGGCAGTGAGAGAAAATCGGAAACTACAAGATATACGGAAAACTCTCTTAGAAAAATTATAAAACTGTTTTCAGAGATTTAAATAAAACTCTCATCATACACGGCCGCGAATCGACCCCGGTCAAATCTCTCTAAAAATCAGAGTTCATTTTTTGCGTAAATTTAAAGTACTGAATGTAAGAAACAATTGCTAGGAAACTCAGTAAAAAAAATTACAATTAGTCTCATGACTCCTACGAGCAAATTTCCTTATCTCTTGTAGTTTCAGATTTTCCCTGACTGCCCCATTTCAATAAATGGAGGGGCCTCAGCATGCCTATTCCACTGTCATTTTGGCGCGAAACGACCCTTATCTATGGTAAACCTCCAGACCCCGTATCATGGTCGGCCTTATCACGCGATACGTGACAAATAGAGCGTCCGTCACAGGCTTACACCGTTCGATGGAGTAATTTTTTGTTTTTATATTTATTTATTTATGATACGGGGCCAGGCGTAGGTCTAGCAAGAACTGTACAGCGTATCGCACACAATGACGTTTCATATAAGTATATGTTCCCTTGTAAGCAGTATCGTGGCAGTATCAACATAATTTCCTTGATCGCACAGCGTTATATGAATTTCAATTTTACAACCAAGAGCTAACATGACGAAAGAAGCAATCGTATTGCAATATATGCACTGTTTTGTAGAAACCTAATCTGTATATTCATGTAATAATGAATTTTACTCATTACTGTGCGATCTGTTAATCACAGAATGCTTTTATACTTTGAGCGAGTTTTATGAAAAATGTAACCAGTTGGCATTAGAATCCCGATAAGCAAAGTATTTTATTAAACTCCAATTTTGATGACTTGTGACATTTATAATGATTAATGAATTTAATAATTGACATCCAAATTTTGTATTAAAAGAGTGTAATTTTGTGACTGTAATTTAATGATCGTAACAGAAAAAAATGTATTTAAAATATTGCATGCCTTCAAGGTAAAATAAGTTTATATTTAGGGCCTTTCTGTATTGTTATTTCAAGCAATAAATGAATTATGAATTACGTATTTTTTTACTTCAACCTGACTTCCCGGCTATTGTATTATTTTATTATCATATCATATTATTATTTCCAAAAATTATGATTATTTCGATAAGAAACATAAAAACTAAAATAGTTATCATTTATAAAGCAAAAACCATTTATTCAAAGCTAAAACCATTCAAAAAGTTAAATATCCACAGCACAGGTTTCGTCAAAAACGAGCACAGAGCGGATACTCTAATAATATAATTATATTTAGAACCAGTGATCAGCAACATGCTTCGTCAAAACCCATTACAAAAAAAAACACGGGAAAGAAAAATAATATTACGGTATTGAACTCCAGGCCCGTTCGCGTTATTTAATTTATGACCCTTTTTGCTAAAATATTCTTTGTATTCCTATACAATTTGACAGGATTGTGAACCTAAAAGTGGGTCCCAAATTAAAGTTCGTGACTGTAGCTGGCGCAAATGTCCCTAATATACTGGCAGCATTTCCCCTCTGTATTGCCAGTGAAATCCGTTGTGCCAAGTACGAACCGGACCTGGTGGCCCCTATGCCTCAAACGTCGTCCTATCGCCTTTAGCAACGACTTTGTCTCCTCGCACCAAGGCCCAGATGTCTCCACTGCGACCGGAACAAATGTAAACATATCATTATCATTTTCACGGGAACCCAACTTATTTTTAAAAGTATTTACACGGCATTGCGCGTGGTGCGGGTTTCAATTGGCAAACATTATTTATTTATTTATCATATTGCAAAACAGGGTACAGTGGAAACTGGTTAATCGGTAACCAGGATAATTGAGAAACCTCTATAATAGGCATGATGCTTCATGTTCAAATTGATAACGTAGTGATGCTAAATGGATAGTAAACCATCAAATTATCGTAATAAAGTATAAATTATTATAAAATATAAACCCTAAACTTGGCAAAAAATAAAAATAAACTTGCGTTCAAGCCTCTGTCTTACTGTATAGAGCGCGAAAAATCGTTCTACGAAAAATGCAAAAATGTGACTAAAAAATGTATGCATTTAAAGAAAAACTGTCAAGTTTATGGTTAAAATCGTAAAAAGATATGAACCTTGAAAGTTTAGAAAAAATATGCATTCCAAGTCCAAGAGTAAATTTAAAGTTACCAATAGAAACCTTACGCTTTTATAGAAACAAAATTGTATGACAACTATGAACTTAAATGCAGTATTTCAC
This sequence comes from Epinotia bilunana, assembly GCA_947049275.1. NCBI lineage: Eukaryota > Metazoa > Arthropoda > Insecta > Lepidoptera > Tortricidae > Epinotia > Epinotia bilunana. The sequence goes on along the minus strand of OX346259.1, from coordinate 22,854,989 downwards.
GACCGAAACAACAATTTACCTGATTTTCCATACAACGATACATGTACTTTGCACTAACAAATATCGGTTGTGACGTCATACCTGTCTGTGTATCAGTATGAAGCGTTTTGCGCTGCTGCCAGCGAAGTCAATCTTTGTCTCAAATTTTTTCGGTATTTATGTTCTTTAATTGTAGTTGCTCCCATACAAACATTATTTTGTTCCTGTCCAAAAACTGGTTCGAATGACATCATATTTTTTTTTAACATCATCCCTATTGTAACCATATCGACTGTCCCGGTCCGTTGGCACCAAATGACCGCTGCAATTGAAATTTCGGGACTTCTATAATTGACATTTTGATTTTATACGCCGTTAAATCACGTTTTTTTTCTTTTTAATCAAATTAAATGACCTGTATAATTGACACACGAGGCATTAAAGACATTTACAATTGAAACGTTGTTATGTCACATGTTTTTTTTTCTTTTGAATCAAAATAAATGACCTGTATAATTGACATACGAGGCATCAAAGACCTCTACAATTTAAACGCCGTTAAATAATTCGTTTTTTCTTAAGATTAAATTACCTCTGTAATAGTGACACGAGGCATCCAAGGCCTCTTTACTTGAAAGGCTAATTAAATCACACTGAAACTTTGGCCTCTTGGAACGTAGATTTAATGTGTTGTACACCTACAAATATGATGACTGTCTTTCAAAATTGAGTTATTAGAGCGGTTTTCAACTTTTCGCGAACCTACAAATTTACAGGTAAAACTGTTTAAAAATAATACGAATATTTTGGTTTTTGTGTAAAATTAAAATTCAAACAAAAAATATCTAAATAAATAGTTATAATTATAACCGGCTTGAAAGTATCACGCTTCAGGCGGAACAACTCGAGAGAACTGTAAAGGAATTTCATACAACATTGAAGGCCTTAGGCCGGGAAGTAATTTTTTTATATTTATTTTTAGCACAGCATCACGGCGAAAAAAATCCATGCCATCCATTGCAGCCATGAAAATTAAAGTTTGATTTCATGGAGTTTTTTTTTTACTTATTTCATTGCATGTTAGAGAAAAGCACTATTCATACCTCGGCATGAAAAGGGGTTACCAGCCTCATAACTATCCGGCTTTGCTACGCTCGGCCGTCTATATGTACTCGGCCGGCTACCCCTTACTTCCCGGCCTCTGTGGTAATGTACTGTTCCACCCCGCATTATTGTGCATGCCAGAAACTGGGTTTCCTGGGTTATTGTCAGAAAGGATCCGGGTAAATAAGAAAAGTCTGACATAAGTTCTCCAAGTTTACACTCACTTGGGACAATTTCTACAACAAACGATATTAACTTTATCATCATATTGTGCCACACTTTTAAAGACACTTAAAAGTTCGTTTTACAATCTTTTATTTAACCTGCAATGTAACATGTTTGTTCGGGTGGAATCTTGCAACTCAATTTTGAAGCAGATATCTTCAACCGCTTAACGATTGAGCTGAAATTGGGTTTCAGTATAGTTTGGATGGCAATTCAATATTATGGTACCATCGAGCTGATCTGATGATGGAGACAGAAGGTGGCATGGGAATTCAGGACTTAACAGAGATAACCCCGTAGAGTTTGGGCTCGTTACAATTGTCTTAACGAGTAGTTGATGACGGTATACACAAAAATACAGTTGGCAATAAAATATTGTACCAAAAATGAAATTTTGGGCAGGAACTTATTAAGTTACAGGAAAAATTTAGAGGAATATATTTCCTTGTATTTCTGTTTTTAGTATTCAATTATATAGAAATGGAAATTCATTGGCATTAAGGTGGTTTCAATAAATGCCCACTACATTCAAAGACGGATGGATAAGAATGACGGTCAAACGCTTTTCGTTCAGAAAAAGTCAATTACCAAGAACATCGCTCTGTGTAGGCGTTTCATATTTTCTTGATAAGTTTGTAACTCAAGGCGCTTTTTATATTGTAATTCAAGGCGACTTGTCTTGAAATATGTATTTTCTAAAGAATGTAGTTAGGGAAACTTCTATAATGAACATTAAACATAATTTATAACGTTTGTTCGCATACCCATGTTAAATTTTTGCTAAACGTCGTTTCGATATATTTGTAAACTGAAAAAGGGGGATAAGATGGTTATAAAGATACAACGTAAAAAAACATATATATTCTCGAAAACAATGACTTAGGAAGTAAATAATAACGATTACTTATTTTATTAAATACTATTGTTGTTAACACTATATTAAATAAGAAAATAGAATAGGTAATTAGAGATTTATGATTGTTGAGATGTTTTTTTTCTGAGAATTGTAATAATATTTAACATTTAATGTGCTAAGGGTTTAATTTGTCATATCTACATTTTGTGTAAAACCGGCGTTACTAAGTCTTTGACGAATATTATAAATTATAATGTTAGAAAACGAACATTAGGCACAGAGAAACCGACAGTCTTATATTATATAGGCATACACGGTGATTTTGAATCCGTGATCAGGAGTTGAATATTATTAAATAATAACCAGCCAAAACAGATTACAATGGAATGTTGACACTAATATCCACTTAATTTATGGTTACCCTAAATTTTTTTAAGTTAAGTAGATACATAAGTCAAATTTTCTACAATTTGGCGGGACATTTGATATGTCTTACGTCAAAAAACTCTAACATCTATTTTTACTCTTAACTTAATAATTTGACACAAGGGTTTTTCGGTTGGTTTACGAAACTTATTTTTCAAGGTTTTATATACCGTTTTAAACAACCGTCAGGGTGACAATAATTTTAAATACAATTAAATAATTAAAATGAACGTTTGTTTTAAATAGGTAACTAATCGTTTTTGGCATCAAGTACTGAATTATAAAAATTACCATGTATATATTTTGGAAGAACTACGAGTACATGATCAATAAAACCAATTTTTATTTTTATTTTTGGTTGTAGTTCCTAAGGTAGGCAATTTACTTGATCATTGAATTCCATTCATAAATAGTCTTATTTATTAAACTTAAGAAATTATTGTTAGCTACAATGCCTCTTCCCTTTCTCATTAAAAATGACAATGCGACAAATAAAGACAAAAGACTTTTAAGGGCAGTTTAGCTAAAGAGGAGCGAATAAGGCCACCATTTTGTACTTATATTATAAATGCGAATGTGTTCTTGATAGTGTTGCGAATTGATTGCATTATACAAAATTGTACACTCACGCATTGATTGTACTTCCCTTCTGTCTCTTGAACTTTATTACCAGGTACAAATCTTTAGGGGGGGCCTTTTTTTGCAAAATTAAAATTATTCAAGTTTTCACTTTTGGCGGCACTCCCGGAGTGCAACCCGGTCTTTTTTTTCCCAGAAATCTTCCCCTGAGGGGGTGAAATGGGGTGTGAAGGTTTGTATGGAGCTACGATATAAATGAGGTACACACGGACGGATTCACAAGTCAAAAGCTAGTGTTTTATAAAATATTTAAATGAAAGGAATATTCTGAGAACACCAGGGGCCGTAGACAAGGTTACAATCGATAAGCGCTAACGCCAATAGAAAATAATAAAATGAAGGGGAATGACAGATGCCGAAGAAACACTTTTCGTTAACATCTGTCATTCCCATACATTTTATTAGTATTCTATTGGCGTTAGCGCTTGTCGATTGTAACCTTGTCTAGGCCCCCAGGGGGGGCTAGCACAACTGACTGACGCCGCGCCGCGACACGAGTCGAGAAAGATCTACCCTCCTCTCGAATTTGCACGGTGCGAGTGAGACAGGGGACGCTGTCGCGGGCGAAGCGACTTGTCGGCAAGTTGTGCTAGACGTACAGCAAATTGTTCTCATTTTCGGCTTTTAAACTTCGGTGAGATTAAACAAACGGGCCAATAAAACGTGCTAAACTGCATGTTTATGAAATCCCGCTTGGCCTGATTAAAGCAACTGATTTCGCTTTAATTATAATTGGGGCTGCTGTCTGGAGAAGGTTCAGAGAAAATTTACGTGTCGTTTCGATTCAGAAAGCTTCGCTTGATTGATGATGGCTGTGCGAGAGGAGATATTAACGCATTTACTCGTACAATCCGGCGAGGCCACCTAAATTTAACTCAATAATCAATTCACATTAACTTTTGGGCTGATTTTTATACTGATTGTACTTCTTGTAACCAGAATAAGATAGTGGGATGATATTTTCGCTTCATGTTGATTACGAGCTGGCGTTCACAAACTATTCCCCATACACCGCTATTCTGTAACTTGTTTGAACCTCACTTTACCATTATCCACACCACTTTATCCACACCTTTACCATTACCAATATCCCACAAGTATAGTATACATATATCGCCGCGATTCATAGAAACTGAGCGTAGGTAGTCTAGTTTGATAGGCGTGACGGGTGAAATTAGGCGCATGAGCGCGTAAAGAATAACAGCCCAGCAAACGTCCTGCCACCAAACTTGTTGCCTGTGGTACTAACACAACGACGCGAGGTGAGAAAATGTATCCTACTCTTTCTAACTAGAACAGTAAGAGTAAGACTGGACTCGAAGCGAGCAAGTTGTGTTAAACGTACTGTACACATGAACAAGTTCTATGTCTTATCCGTTTATTAAGCATCTACCAATATTTTTTTCTCTCCGAAAGTTACGTCCAAGTCCCCTGTGAAACATTGTTTAAATCGGATTAACACAGCGCAGCTATAAAAAACTCCCAGTAATTTAACTTAATGAAGCGGGACTTGTTAACTTGATCCTAATCTCAATGGGCTTACTAAAGTGGAAATTACTTTGTCCAGTAATTTACTGACCTGGGCTGCTGCATTCGCTACGCGCTAAAGCGGCTCACCCCGCCGGTCACCCGTCACGAAACTAGACCTTTACCTACGCTTAGTTACTACGCATCGCGGTGTCAAGATATAGTTGTGGGTGAGCGTTGAGGTGAGCTTAGAACAAGTTACAGAATAGGGGGGCTGTTCGGGGGCAGGCAAATGTGTGAAGTGACGAACCTTTGGTTTTTTGGATATATTAATGCAATTATATTGGGTTTATAAATAACATTATAGAATTAACGTAGCAGCCATGCCGTTGGTATACTTAATTGACTTGACTACTTAGGCCTAGTTGGTATTAGTGAACTGCCATCAAAAACGGCGGTCCCGGGTTCAAATCGTTATAAGGGCATTTGTTTTTGTCGCGAGCATGAATATTTGTTTTTGAGTCATTGGTGTTTTTTATGTTTCTATGTGATAATCCTACTAATATTATAAATGCGAAAGTTTGTATGTTTGTTACTTAATCACGTAAAAACGGCTGAACGGATTAAGATGAATCTTAACATATACAATACTTTTTATCCCAGTAAAAGCCTAACAAAAGGAAGTAAACGCGAACGAACTCGCAGGCAAAAGCTAATAGTTTTAAAATGTTTTATTAAGCAGAAATTTCAAATTTCGGTCATAGTGGAAAATTGAAAAATTATTCGCCCCAAGCGGGATTTGAACCCACAACCTCTGACGACGGACGGACGGACGGACGGTCCTCTATGGACGGATTCCAGAGGTTGTGGGTTCAAATGCCGCTCGTGGCGAATAATTTTTCAATTTTCCACTATGACCGAAATTTAAAACCTAGTTTACCCATATAAGTTTGTAGTAGTCATCTAACCCAATACCCATAATACAAGCTTTTCTTAGTTTTTCACTAGTTCTAATGAATGTTGCTTGTTCCCTAGTTTTTTTATATAAGGAAGGAACAAGGATGTGATATCAGGTGGAGAGAACTGCACGCTTCGTCAGCAATACATATAAGAGTATAATTCTTTAAATGATGATTTAGAAGCAAAAGGAAACCGATTGATAACAATTTCTAGCGTTATTTTGGCCGAGACCCAGACTCGAAATAAATAGAGGGGATGGTATAAGAAAAATGGGCACTAAAATATCGTCTATATCAGCCCGATTTTGTCGTAAATCGATTGAGTTATGTCCATTAGCCGGCTTACTTGTTCGTGGGACTAAGCACTCTCTTGGGAAACGAACAATGCACACCTTGCTTCAGGGAGTTCAAGGCTTGTGATTGATGTCCGCTTTATCTGGTTTGGCGTTATCCCTAGATGAATTAAGGTGCTTCGATTTCCATACGAAACGTCTTTTGACATTCGCAGGCTACTGGCGGCATTCGCAGGCAATTCAGTTGGGACTTTAGGATAACATTTTTTCTCAAATCTTTCTAGTTTATACAAATTTATTCTAGGAAAGGGGGAATTTCGCGCAAATGGAAAGTCAATTTATGAAAGTTTGTTAAAAATATCACGCCGTTAGCCTGCGAATGTCAAAAGACGTTTTGTATGGAAATCGAACCACCTTAAGATGCGTTGGTTAGGTTCAATGTAATAAATAAAATCGAACTGCGCAAAAATGCCTATTTTAATAGAAACGGGTGGGGCCCAGTAGTAGTCAGCATAGTGGACACTGGCAATTACAGTGCCGTCTCATGCACATTGCCGACCTAAGCAATGTGTACTCCTTTCCTGAAAACCCCATAGGCACTGCAGTCAGAAAAACCTCAGCAGATAACTTGTTCCACAACTGCACTGTGATGAATTCAGAACCGTGAAGCGTTCCCCTAGCAAAGCAACTGAAACATCCAATTGACTACTTTGTTTTAAAAAAACAAGGTGCAATTAGAACCAGTTTTCTGATTGGATCAAATGTTTGTATGGGACTAACTACAATTAGAGGGAGGGTCAAAGGCGACCCGCTGGCGACAACTGAAACGGTTCACACAAATGGTATCTTTAAATTTGCTCTAGGCCGACAAAAAAAACTTTCAAGTCGTCATATCTTTTATGACCAATTATATTTTGTAATTTACGCTTTGAATATAACAACACTACGTTGTAAATAGTAAAATGAGGAAATTACCTAATTATCGCATTATTTGGCTCGAAAATGCTAGTTTTAGAAACATGCGAGAAAGTCTAATACCTACTGACACGCATGCCACTTCTCGCCAGTAGTTTTATTAACAAAATTGAAATAGGGCTTATTTAACTACAGGGACTGAAACTTTTATGAAGGTGAAATTATAAAGTGTGTTATTAATATCTGCAAATAAGTTCCTTCCAATTAATATGTTAATTACATTGTTAATTAACTAAGAACACACACCCTTCATAACTTTATAAAACCTGACGTTTTAATTACATTATTTTGGCATTTAAAGTTTGCCGTCGGGCGGCTTAAGAACTTCTGACATGTGTCCTCTGGGTGGTACTAAAGAGAGACATTTTAATAGTAGTTAAGTAAAGAAAAATTAACACAGAACTTTGATATCAGAAAATCTATTAAGAACACATGTAGAAAAAACGAATGGATTGATTACAGTCGAGTAGTTGGTAAAGCGGGTGCATACACAGCGTCCGCTTGAAAGCAAGCTTTCTCGTCGGGGATTGTCTCATGTTGAGAGGGAGTAAATTCCAGAGACAGCACGCGTGCACGGCGAAGTAATGAGTCATGAAAGTGAGGGAAGCTATGGATAATTTGAGGATGTGAATGGTATGGATTACTCATACTGTGCCCCGTTTAAAAAAAAATTGAATAAGGCAAGTACACAATAATATATCTGCACACTGTTATACTTCTTCAAAGTTCGTGGTATTCATTACACTTGGATATCGTTACTATAGTACGAGTATTAGGTATAATCATTTCGTCCAGACATTTCTGGGTTTTTGACCATTATTTTATATAAAAAAAAGATTATTATAAATACATAAGAAAGAAGACATTTAATCACTTCACAAAAGAAACACAGAGATAAAGGGAGTAGACATACAATACAATTGACACATATCTTCACGGCAGTGAATCGGTCGCTGCCTCAGCATTATGCCGAGTTGTCAGGCAGACACCTACAGCGCTGGTTTCCAGACAACACCGTACGTGACCCACGGAACTGAACTCCCGAAGGGTTGTGGAACCGCCCTGTGCAACCCAAACTGAGCCAACTTGGACTGGGGCGGAAGAATTTTGAGGGGAGGTGAAAAAAAAAATGTCGCCAGGTATTCGATTAAAACAGTATATCAAAACAGCGTACACACTTTCGGGAATCAATCGGCTGCCTGCGACAAAAAAAAAATTCATACATTTATTCTATTTCCACCCCAGTCCAAGTTGGCTCATTTCGGGTTGCACAGGGCGGCTCCACAACACTTCGGGGGCTCAATTACCGCGAGCCATCCGGTTGCCTCTTGGACACTGCAACTACGCGTCATTGCTCTGAATAATTTATTTATGTCAATAATATCAATAGTTATCTTACCTTCAATAAAGATGAAGCATAAAATCAAATACATTAAGCTCTGATCCATTTTGACCACTGTACTGACCACACAGAAATATACCATTCCCTGTGCCGACTAACCATTATACTTGTTCAACATTTGTTGGGCAGACATTATGCAATACTGAACCATTTGAAGCGATAGAAGCAGTGATTCAAGCATACAAACTGGAAGGAGATTGGAATAGAGGCACTATTAGGACCATTTTTTATCGAATTTAGTACATTAAAAATACCACATAAACCTCTTGGTTCAGAACCAAGGTAACCGACATAGCCCTCCGAATCACTAAACTTAAGTGGTAGGGGGCGGGCCACATAGCACTAGAACCGATGGCCGTTGGGGCGGAAAGGTTCTCGAGTGTTGGCCACGTACCGGAAGGCGCCGCGTGGCTAGGCCCAAGGTGGGCTGTTGACCTGGTAAAGGTCGCGGGAGTCCGCTGGATGCGGGTGGCGCAGAACCGGTCACTTTGGCACTCTTTGGGGAGGCCTATGTCCAGCGGTGTACGTCTTTCGGCTGATATGATGATGATGAACAATATTATGCTAATGGGTAGGCTAAAAAAATCCTGGCCAGAATAGCGGCCTTTTTTTACTCAGTCGATACATTATTTTACGACAATCAAGTTAATATCATAGTATTTTATCTCATCTAAAATCTCACTTTATGAAATTTTAATAAAACCTCTTAGTTAGGTATTTATCGAAATTTGTCCAAAAAAGCCATTCCCGAAGAGTGTTCCATCTCTTTTTCTCGTACACGGAAGGCATAAGCCTGTCTTTGTCTAGGGGGCGTGTTCGACTCGAATCAAGAATCCCCTTAATTTTAAAAATCCTGTTTATTTTTATGACTCTATTGACTTTCATAAATGTATTCAGCATAGTTGTTATTATAATACCTACTGTTAGCTTCTAGACTAGACGTGTTTGTTTTTTGTCACGAGGCGCGAGCCGAGACCACTAGGCTCTAGACACTAAGCAAGCCGCCTATCTGCGCGGGCATAGTCTAAGGCATGTCGGTGTAGGTAGGATGAGCGAAGCGAAGAGGAGTGTTAGGAAGAACTGCGACCCTACAGCGCCCGAGCCGAGCGAGCGAAGTGAGCGCGACCGGTGAAGCGCCAGAACCGATGTTATTAAATTAATTTACTTAGTGAATCGTTTATTCATTAGGAAAAAGAAAATTAATAGTTGAGGTACCTATGTTCTTAGTTATGATATTAGTACTAACAAAATTATGAAGTATGTCCGTTATGAAGGAAACTGTTAAGAGTTCAAGCCCGTTAATAAAAACTGTCCATCATGAGTTCTGATGTTAGTCATAGAAATTGAGGAACAAAAAAGGTATGTCGAAAAAAAATTAATTGAAGATTATGAACACAAATCGATAGTATATTAAAAAATAGGACAAAGAATGTTATGAGAGCCAATATGGACCACATATATTTAATGCACATGAAACCTTATTTACTTATTTTATATGAGTTGTGCCTATTTTCTACTTTTTCCCATTTGAAAACTAAAGTTTGAAAATTGCTACGGAATACTTTCTATTTGCTAATAACTAAGGCGCATGATTGAAAAAAGAACGGAAAAGAGACAAACATTATTATCGATTCCTATAACCTTTGAGATCGATTTAAAATCGTTGTTAGTCTTAACTCAGTGCCAGTTAAATATGCAGATTAGCGTTTACTAGTTTTGTCAGTTTATTTAATTTAAATTAACTGATATTTAAAACAGTAGGCTATATATTATTGAATGCCATCTACAATCTATTACTGAAGTACAATTAACCAGTTGACTAAATGGATGACGTCCGCCTCTCGGCCAGATTACTATACGACCGTCAGAGGGCCCTTGTACCAACCGAATTGACGATAATGAATGTGCTGTCAATGATACTGTTCGGAACATATTGAACGACATTTGATACTGTCAATACTTTCGATTTTTCTAATCGCGGATCGACGCGAAAAATGTCGTGCGATTTTCGTCCTTAAAAATATGTGGGACCCGTTAAATTATAAGTAATTATAATGTAACATGTGAAACTCACGAGAGGTAAAAGTTAGTTCTTTTTAGGTTCCTATTTTTTTCCTACGCCCGTATTCCAAAAGAAGGTTGGCAGAACACTTATAGAAATTGTAGGATTACAGGCCCCCATTTCACCAAATCGACAATTGTCACCTGACAATTCGACTTACATGGCTGCGTCTTCAGGTTAAGTTGGTTGCTGGACAGCTTATTGTCAAGAAATAGGGCCCAGATGGAGGAGCTGCGATATATATATTTGTTTATGTACCTTTTTTTGTACAAATTGTAAGTCTCGTTCTGCCTACCTTGATCTCAATTGCTCAAAGGTTAGCTGGAAGAGATCTTATAGGAATATTTTATTTTTTATTGTCAGAATTTTTCGATTTATCTTATAAGATCCATCAATCAGGTCCACTTTTAGCTATAACCCATTGGCGAAATTATTTTTTAATCTATCTAATATAAAATCTAGACCTCCACCTACGCTTAGTTACTACGAATCGCGGTGTCAAGATATATTTGTGGGTGAGCGTTGAGGTGAGGCTTAAAACAAATTACAGAATAGGGGGGCTGTTAGTTTGTAACGAGCTGGGGCAAAGCCATTAAGTAGGTGATAAGTCTGCGTTGGGATACCCCAACGCAGACTTATCACGAAGTTACATACAAAATAAAACTGAACTGTTAAGTGTGTGTTAACCTTAAAATCTGTAAATACCTACTTAAATCTCACAGCATGCATTTAACGTGATTTATGGCTTCCTCGATTAGCACATGTATACATTTTTAGTTTGTTTTTGGATTCAATTTTCATGATGCTAAAAAGTTCAAAGAGTTTTTGTAATTAATTACAGTGTAAACAACTTCGAAATAACCACGTGTTTTTATACATATTTAGTTATATTTTCAGTAGGTACGAACGAGATAAAGTATGAGGAATACAAAAATGGTTGCTCCGAATACAACTGTTCCTCGCCCCTCATGAAAAAAAGCTAATCCATACTAATACTATAAATGCGAATGTGTGTGTATTTTTCTGTCTGTCTGTCTGTTACCTCGTCACGCTTAAATCGCTGAACCGATTTAGATGAAATTTGGTATAGAGATATTTTGAGTCCCAGGGAAGGTCATAGGATAGTTTTTATCCCGAAAATCATAATTTCTTTTCATTTCTTTGATTGTAACGTCATGTACATGCATAATTATAAAGGTGATACAGTTTTCAATAAGTCGATCCAGGATGACGCCCTGTAAGGGAACACAACAATATCCTAAAACGAAAAGTACAAAAAATATATTGTCAACAATTTATAACAGGGTCATTGTCAGTTAGTAAAACAAAAGTCGTCTTTTCAGTGGGCAATAGTTAAGGGCTTATGTTTATATATAATATGTTTACGCCGTTTAAGCGGATTCAGAGTCGAACCAAAAATTAGGCTTCAAAGCCCTTAACTTTGGCAATGTCCACCGAAAAGACGCGAACCTAAATCTGACAATGACCCAACACACAAGTCAAAGTTGATGAAAAAATGCCTGATTACATTATAAATAAGCCTACACTTACCAAAAATTAACTACACGTAATTAAAACACAGAAGTTTATTAAAGTTAAGGAGAATACATAACCAGAAATGAAGATTTAAGAGAACGTACAAAAATAACAGACGGCCTTCACCAAGCACTGTGCCTTAAGTGGAAATGGGCAGGCCATATCCCCAGATATAAGGAGAAAAGATGGCACTGGAAGCTACAAAATGGTCAGGGCCGAATGGCAAAATAAAGAAAGGTAGACCACAAAGACGTTGGACAGACGACATAACCCAGGTCGCCGGACCTAGCTCGATGCATTTGGCCAAAGATCGGGAAAAACGGCATGGGATGGAGGAGGCTTTTACCCAAATAAGGTATAAGAAAATATATATATTTGTATAAAAACATTAACACAACTTTCAGATTAGTGAATACTAACAATATGGAATAAATAAAGCTTAAAATAAATAAATTAAAAAGCCAAGTCAACACATCTTCGAAATTAATTAAAAAATATTATTCATAATAAGTTCAATACTACTATACAATTATACATAACTAACTTTTACGAAATCCTCAATGACATGTATCTATTAAAAATTTGTACAACTTCCTTTTGAAGTTTACATTAACAGTTCAAATTTGGAATCTTATTAGTTATGATAATACATTTATAATAGGGGCTATTTTTATACATTTATTTTCGGTAGTTGCAGTTTATTCTCGTCCTCCTGTGTTCTAGTTGTTTCCTCATCATCATCATCATATCAGCCGAAAGACGTCCACTGCTGGACATAGGCCTCCCCCAAAGAGTGCCAAAGTGACCGGTCCTGCGCCACCCGCATCCAGCGGACTCCAGCAACCTTTACCAGGTCATCAGTCCACCTTGCGGGGGGCCTACCCTCGCCGCGCCTTCCGGTTCGTGGTCGCCACTCGAGAACCTTTCCGCCCCAACGGCCATCGGTTCTACGCGCTATGTGCCCCGCCCACAGCCACTTAAGTTTAGCGATTCGGAGGGCTATATCGGTTACCTTGGTTCTGCTGCGAATAGCCTCATTTCTGATGCGATCACGCAGAGAAACTCCCAACATAGCCCTCTCCATAGCCCTTTGGGTGACTTTGAGCCTTCTTATGAGGCCCATAGTAAGCGACCACGTTTCAGTGCCATATGTCATCACTGGCAACACACTGGTCAAAGATTCTCGTCTTGAGATACTGCGGAATATTGGACGAAAAGATGTGCCGTAGCTTCCCGAACGCTGCCCAGCTGAGTCGGATTCGACGATTGACCTCTTTCTCGAAGTTGGACCTACCTAACTGGATAGTTTGTCCTAGGTATACATAATCGTCTACAACTTCGAGTGTAAAGTGTCCGATTGTAATAGGAGTTGGTACTACATGGGTATTGGGCCAGGAATACGCCCTGGTATGTGACGCAGGGCTATCGATTCGCCTCCCCAAGTCTGCTCATACACGTCCCCGTCGCCTCAGGCACTGCCGACGTACAGACCTGAGGCGAACCCACCAGCGCGTGGTTCGTGCACCCTGGAAATGTCGAAGATCGAGAACGGGCGTCACACTATTTACCATCTACCCCGGATCTGAGACAGCAAAGTATGAGAGACGATACCTGGACCGACACTCCCGCCCTACAGGTACTCCCAACCCTACATCCTGTCACTCCAAACATCCCATCCCTCCACCATCACCATCCTTTCACACTCCTTTGGTCCTCACCCACACCCTTTCCCGGAGGAGACAACCTCAACCCCAAAAACCCCAATCTACAGGTGTGACCTACCGTGCCGAGAGATGCGTGACTGAGGGGGAGCTCAGTCGCTAACGGTGGACCCTCGATACCGGGCAACCTCGAGGAGAACCTTTGCCTTATTCCAGCAAGCGGGGCTCTGCTGGAACGGACCCAATTTCCCTAGCTTCTCGTGGGATTCACATGGAAGAGCAAAATAAAAAAATTGAAGGTACCCTGGAAGACTCATGCCAGGAACTACTGCCTCTGACAGTATGTGCGGACCAAACCGCCCAAATGTCAGAGCAAGCAATGGAGGTGGTGGAGAGCGCTGACACGGTGGAAAAGGACGTTGAACGACCTAACCCACCAACGGAGAATCCACTCACCGACAAGCCTCACAAGAAATTGGGAGGCTCCACGCGAGGCCGCTACAAAGCTCTAGTGGGACTGGGACTGAAGCACGAAGAGGCTTTAAAACTGTCCGTAAAGAGCTTTGCGGAACTCAAAAAGATGGGCTACAAGTTTGGGGGCTCACAATCCAAACCCGGGCAAAAGCCGGTCAAACGGCTCCGCTCGGAGGAGGAATCACCGCAGGGTAACCTACCCAAAAACCCGAGGGTGAGTGAAACCCCCCCAACCCAACCCATAACCCAACCCCAACAAGCGCAGGCCTACAGCGAGGTCCTGAGCCAAATCAGAGTCGGTATCAAGGACTCCAGTCCGATGTCGGACACTCAACTGGAGTCTCTCTGCTACACCATCCTGCAGAAGATCTCAACTCTGAAGATGGCCGAAGGACCTAAATTCGTAGGTTACGCGCACAAGCCAGGCTGGTTGCTCATCACGTGCGAGGACCAGCGGTCCAAAGCCTGGCTTGAAGAGACGACACCATCCCTCAAGCCATGGCCAGAAGCCAACCTCAGGGTCATACCCGAAAATGAGCTTCCAAAGCCTAACATAGGGATGGTGTTCATCCCTGACCTACGCGACTCCGACGTGAAAATGTCACTGTCGCTACTTTGTGCACAGAACTTCGGGCTGTACACAAAGTATTGGAAGATTCTCCACACAAAGGTCGAGAAAGGCGGGGTCATGCTGACCGTAGCCCTAGACGACCAGTCAGTGGAGAATCTCCGAAAGATGGACCTAAAGGCAAGCCTAGGCTTCCGTAAGGTCCAGTTTCGGCTAAAGGGTACACCAAAGACCCAACAGCCGGAGCCCAACACGGCCCCAACCCCACCACCGCAAGACCCGTCAACGTCGAGGGACCCCAACCACACACCCGCCTGAAAGATCCTTCCTCGACCTAAACGGGCAGTCCCTCCCAACTCTGCATCCCATCCTACAGCGGGTACATCGGGAACACGGCGGTTTCCCACCAACAGGGGGGGCAATAGGGGCTCCAACCGCTCCAGGGGTAGAGGAAGAGGGGGCCGGCAAGGGCAGGCCCACGCCCAGCACCGGGACCAATAAAGACGCAGCACATGGGGGGGGGTGACGTTTCTGCAGGCCAACCTACACCACGCCGTCGCGGCCACAGCGGTCGTAGAGAAACTTTTCGGCGAAAATGGCCTAAACATCGCCCTCATACAAGAACCATGGATCAACACCAAAACCATGGGAATAGGACTTAACAAAGCAGGTAAGGTATTAATACACGAAAAAGGATACAAACCAAGGGCCTGCATCGTGTTTAACAAAAATATGAATTTCTTGCCTGTTACAGAACTATGCAGCGATGATCTTGTTGCTGAGTATGTTGATCTCAAAGGAAAGGGCTCACAAAAGGTGTTGATTTGTTCCGCCTACCTGCCCGGAGAGAAACATGACCCCACAGAAGAACTGGCTAAAGTTGTAAAGTACGCTGAAGCACAAAAGGCAGAACTGATTGTGGGCTGCGACACAAACGCTCATCACACCATCTGGGGGAGCACCGGCATCAACAAAAGGGGTGAGTTACTCTCAGAATTTATTTTTACCAACTGTCTACACCTGTTAAATAGGGGCAACACGCCAACCTTCGTGACCAGGGCAAGACATAACTTTTGCAACTGAAAAGGCAGCAAACTGCCTAAGTAACTGGCACGTTAGTTGCGAGAATTCAATGTCGGACCACAAACATATTATATTCAGTGTAAAGGGCCCGTTAGATATGGAACCACAAACACGAAGAAAACCAAAAGAAACTTCCTGGGAAGCCTATAAGGCTCACCTGGAGGACCATCTAAAGGATATCCCTAAATATGTCAAAAATCCAGATTCCCTCAATATAGCAGTAAACCAACTCTCCAAAGGTATCTATAAGGCCTACGAACTGAACTGCCCATTGCGAGAATCAATCACACATTACACAACGACATGGTGGAACAAAAGGCTAGAAAAGCTCCGTGTGTCCACCCGTCGCATATTCAATCACTCAACCAGACCAAACGAGTGGGAAAGGTATGGTAGAGCATTGACTGAATATAACAAACAGATCAGAAAAGCCAAAAGGAGGTCTTGGCGGAGGTTCTGTGAAGAGATCGCCCAAACACACAAAGGAGCGAGAATTCACAAAATCCTCTCCAAGACACCAACCAATTACCTAGGCCTACTTAAAAAGCCTAATGGCAGCTTTACGACCACGGAGGTGGAAACAATGGACTTGCTTAGAACCATCCACTTCCCAGGTTCGACCCCACCAGTGATATTCAGTTATGCACCCAAAGGAGCACACAAGCCCGGAGGGCACACAACAACGACTGGAATTTGGCTGCAAATATCTTCAGACCAAACCAAGTTATATGGGCACTGAAAAAATTTAAACCATTTAAATCTGCGGGAGAAGACGGTATCTTTCCTGCATTACTACAGCAAGGACAAAACCTAATAACTCCGCACCTGGTAATAATATTCCGAGCTAGCTTTGCTTGGAGGACCATACCAGAACAATGGACTAGAGTCAAGGTACGCTTCATACCAAAAGCAGGGAAAAAGGACTACTCACAACCTAAATCCTTCAGACCAATTAGTCTATCATCGTTCTTACTTAAAACGATGGAAAGAGTCATTGATCAGCACATTAGAGCGAAATATCTGATAGCCAGACCACTGAGTCTGAGCCAACATGCTTACCAAAAGGGGAAATCTACGGAAACTGCACTACTTGATCTGGTCGACAAAGTGCAAAAAACCCTAGAGGACAAGCAAACAGCTCTATGTGCTTTCCTTGACATCGAGGGTGCCTTCGACAACACACCCACAGAGACTATCCTCAAGGGATTGGCATCAAAGGGCGTGGACGAAAGCACCATCAGATGGATCCAGAGCATGCTTTCAAATAGAATAGTCACTGACCCTCAATGCAATTGAGCATACACTCTACACCACAAGAGGATGTCCACAAGGAGGCGTACTATCCCCACTACTATGGACCCTAGCAGTGGACCAACTCCTAGCAACTACGAAGGACCTAGACTATGACACACAAGGATATGCCGACGACCTTGTAGTCATAATCAAAGGTCCGTGCCTCCACACAATCTCGAACTTAATGCAAGGAGCGCTTAACACCATAAATAAATGGTGCAAAGAGAATGACCTGTCCATCAATGCGAGCAAAGCAGTACTAGTGCCCTTTACAAAAAAAAGGAAACTAGACAAGCTCGCCAAACTAAAACTGAATGGACAGGAAATAACATACTCAAATGAGGTCAAGTACCTAGGGGTTACCTTTGACCAAAGGCTAACTTGGAACGCTCATTTGAATAGCATAATACACAAAGCAAAAATGGCCATGTGGACTTGCTGTCGAATGGCAGGAGCAAGATGGGGCATAAGACCCAAAATTGCTTTGTGGCTTTACACAGCGGTAGTGAGGCCTGTAATCACATACGCCTCTGCAGTCTGGTGTAACAAAGCCAACCAAAAGACAGCCATCAAAAAGTTAAGCAGTCTACAGCGTACAGCTTGCTTAACAGCAACAACAGCTTTATGCTCAACACTGGGGGCAGCCTTGGATGCACTGCTCGATCTAACGCCACTCCACCTGCATGTGCAATAGGAGGCGAAGCAGTGCATCTATAGGATATGCACACTAACAAGGCCAAAATGGCACTCTCAAGTGCTTATCAAACTAGAGGCCCTTGTCTTTGATAACAAAAAACTAAGCATGCCCACTGACGACACTAACGTGGAATGCAAATTCACCAAACTGTCCACAGTGGAAATACCTCCGATAGACAAAAGGCTAAACGACCAAATGGACTTTAAGGAGGGAAGCCACGTGTGGTACACTGATGGATCTAAAAAGGGTGATGACGTTGGATCTGGTATCTACGGTGAGAGGCCAAAACTCAAAGCTAGCGTCAGCATGGGGAAAGAGGCCTCAATCTATCAGGCTGAACTCTTCGCAATAAATAAATGCGTGGAGATCAATCTTGAGAGAAACCTAAGAAACCAATACATCTATATCAACTCAGACAGCCAAGCTGCTCTGCTGGCACTGGAATCCCTAGAGTCCTACTCTAAACTAGTCCAGAACTGTAAAAACAATTTGAACACCCTGGCCAATACCAACAGTCATACTTAGATGGGTACCAGGACATTCCGACATAGTTGGGAATGAAAAAGCAGATGAACTTGCAAGGAAGGGCGCGGACACAACCCTGGTCGGCCCAGAACCGTTTTGTGGTATCACAAAACGGAAAGCATATTCTCTGCTACACAACACAGAAAAATCAGAGGCAATAAAGCTGTGGAAGTTCGCCAAAGGACAAAAACATGCTAAAGCCTTGATCAAAGCATACAATAATAAACTGTCTAAAGAGCTACTGCAACTCAGAAAGCACAAAACCTGCGCAGTAACGAGAATTCTGACAGGACATTGCAAATTAAACAAGCACCTGTTTCAAATGGGTATGAAACAGGACGCAACTTGCAGGTTCTGCCAGGAGACGGAGGAAACAGCAATGCATATTCTCTGCTCCTGCGGACCACTCATGCACAAAAGAAGTATCTACCTAGGGCGGCACGTAGTGCACCCAGAAGAGGTACAACATATCACCGCCCAAAGAATCTGGAACTTCTTAGAGGCAACGGGTCTAAACGGTGAAATATAAACAAAGGGCTGCCACAAAAGATCACCTGCTGGTCGAAGCGGCATATAAAGGCCCACAATAACACAATAATAAGAAATAATAACATGGGTATTTGACATGATCTTCCTCTTAACCATGTTCATTCTTAGACCAACTCGTTCGGAAGCTTTATTGAGGTCATCGAGCATCGTACTTAAGTCCTCCATGGTCTCAGCCAAGACTACTATATCGTCAGCAAACCGAAGATGAGTGATGTACTTGCCGTTGATGTTGATGCATAGCCTTCTTCAGTCCAGAGTTTTGATAACGTCCTACAGTGCAGCGGTGAACAGTTTTGGAGAAATAACATCTCCTTGCCTGACTCCTCGCTGCAGCGGAATAGGTTTCGAGTTCTGGTCCTGGAGTCGAACTGACATAGTGGCGTTCTCGTACAAACACTTCAGCACTTCGATATAGCGATAGTCAACTTGGCACCGCTGGAGAGACTGTAGTACAGCCCAGGTTTCAATCGAATCGAAGGCTTTCTCGTAGTCCACAAACGCTAGGCAGAGGGGCAGGTTATACTCCTCGGTCTTCTGTATAACCTGAAGGAGCGTGTGGATGTGGTCTACGGTACTAAAGCCTCTTCGGAAACCGGCTTGTTCGGGAGGCTGGAAGTCATCTAACCTGCGTACGAGACGATTTGTAATGACCCTGGAAAACAGCTTATAGACATGGCTCAGAAGTGAGATGGGTCTGTAGTTCTTCAGGAGGGTGTTTTCACCCTTTTTGAAGAACAGCACCACCACCCCTCCGTTCCATGCCTTTGGAGTTCTTCCTTCCAGTAAGACGTAATCGAACAACTTCTAAAGGGCCGTAAGGACTGGATTTCCACCCGCCTTCAGGAGTTCGGTTGTTATTCCGTCTTCACCGGGTGCCTTGTTATTCTTGAGCTGTTTAAGAGCCATTACGAGTACAATCTCGTACAGGCTGATGTCCGGGATGTCGTCTGTATAGTGCCAGGTTAGTCTAGCTCTAGGGTCTTCCGCCCGACCAACTTCGGGTTTGCGTGTTGACGTGTATAGCTATCCGTAAAAGCGCTCTATCTCACCCAGAATCTCGGTTTTAGAAGAAACGTTCTACCATCTTCAGTTTTTAACTTCGCGAGCTGGCTCTGCCCTATAGACAGATCTCTTGAGAACACTTTAGAGCCCTTATTACGCTTGATGACCTCTTCAATACAAGTTGTATTGAATTGGCGCAGATCGCGGGTAAGGGACTTGGAGATCTGTTTATTGAGCTGCCGGTATAAGGTCGCATCGGCTGAAGACTGTTATTTCACTCCTTTCCTTCATGAGCTTCTGAGTGGAGCTAGAGAGCCTTTTAGTTTTGTTGGTCCCTTGGGCCTTGAAGAACTTAGACCCAGTGGTACGGACAGCTTCCATAAACCCGTCGCTCAGTTCGTCCACATCGCCGCCTAGGCAATTAAAACGGTTTTGGACAGCTGGAAAGCTGGAAGCTCTCGGGGTTTCGAATTTGGATTGATGCTGGACGGAGCGTAGACTTCATAAATCGAGAGCGTTCTTCCTTGACGCATATATTCAATGTGCCACTTACCAGACGGTGATCGCTCCCGGTTTTGACCGTATTGATCACAGAGACATCATTGAATATATGCTTTCTCGTCGACATGATGAAGTCAATCTCGTTTTTAGTTACACCGTCGGGACTCATCCAGGTCCACTTTCTGTGCTCGTGTTTCTTGAAGAAGGAATTCATCATTTAGAGTCCCTCCTTCTCCAAGAAACCAGCCAGTAGTTGGCCCCGGTGGTTCCGACTGCCAACTCCAAATTGCCCCACTTTCAGCTCTTCACCATCTCTCTTGCCCAGTTTTGCTTTCCCCCATGACAACGGTGAAGTAGGTTTTGGAACTATGCATGGCCCTCGATATATCTTCATATATAGCCTCCACCTCTTCGTCGGAGTGTGCCGAGGTCGGCGCGTAAACCTGTATGACCTTTAATGAGTGCCTGTTGGATACTCTGAGTATTAGGTACGCCACCCTAGTCGAGACACTCTCGATCTTCACAACGTTATTCACGAGGGACTTGTGGACAAGGAACCCGACACCTCCCTGGGACTGTTGGTCGCCCTCCCGGAAATAGAGGAAGTTGCCAGATTTGAGGGTTATCGTGTCCTCCCCCTCTCTTCGGACTTCAGATAACCCTATAACATCCCAACGCAACTTGCTCAACCCTTCCTCCAGTTCCGCAATCCTTTCGTCGGTCCGCAGTGTGCGCGTGTTATACGTTGCCAGGGCCAGGGGTCGTCGGTGGTGTTAGCCGGATCTTCGCCGGAGATTCTTCGCACCCCTGACCCCGCTGGTACCCTGGCGGCTACCACAACCAGGGTACCGGGGTCGCCAGAACCTCGGCGCCGTGGTTTTTTTGTACCTTTCATTTGGGGGGTATATGCCATAATCGCCACACTTGGCATGCGGGTTGGCGATCGCAGTATTTCCACCGCACTCCAGAGACGCTGCTGCCCATCCCCCGGTGGTCTCGGTCGTAGTTTTAGGACATACCCGGGTCCTTCGGGTTGTTTCCTCATCCTGTTTAAATTCCGATAGATAAGAGTTCCTGCCCTAAGGCACTTGTCCCACTGCCGACGATGAGCGAGAAGCGATTAGAGCTAGAAACTAGATACGTACGAGTTGGCTAGCAGCGAGAAGCGAGTGTAGTTCTGTGGCCTACTTACCCTTATATTACACTTACACACAAATTACAATCATGATATAACATTTACATAATATTTATTTACTTAAATTATATTTACACACACACATATATATATATATATCATACCACTATTTACATATACATATATATATAGATATACATGTAATATTTCAAGTAACCGGGTTACAAACATAATGCGGTAGGCATTGGTTGAATGTCGATATATCGATAAACTTATCGACACGTAAATTAATCGACCTCTGGGTCCGCACCGGCCGGGCGGCGTCTCTGCGCCCGCGCTTAGTGGACAGAGGTCAAACCAGTCACAGCCTACATGCGACACTAACCGCACGCTTGATGCTCTCGCTACCGGCTTACGCGGCTTGTACTGTTTACACAATTTAATGCTTATTTTTCTACTTCTGTGCTTTCCTATAAACTGTACTTCTGCCTATGAACTAATTCTGTGCTTGTGCTTGTGCTTGTGCCTCTCGCTCTTCCGTGCCTTCTGTTTTGGATTATATGTGTGCCTACCGGGACATTACAACGATAAAACTGTAAGTGCAGTGTTTTATTAAAACCAACACCTGTAGGACAATACCTATCCACCAAACTGGTGACCCCTTGAGAAACACAATGTCGGGCGAGCGAAAATCCGGGGCCGATAAGCAGCCAGACTCAGGCGCTAGTGATGGGAAAGCGTCGATAGGACCGGTCGATGTTTATAAGGTCGGCGTGCGAGTGCCACCCTTCTGGCCTGAGGAGCCAGACATATGGTTTGCGCAAGTCGAAGGCCAATTCACCATATCCGGAATCACCAGCGATACTACCAAATTTAATTACGTGATTGGGCATCTAGACAACCATCACTCTAGGGCAGTAAAGGATGTGATCATCAATCCGCCCGCAACCAACAAATATGACAAGCTGAAGAGCGAACTTATAAAGAGGCTTAGCGACTCCAAGGAGAAGCGGATTAAGCAGCTGATGATGCACGAGGAGCTTGGAGACCGGAAACCATCGCAGTTTCTCCGACACCTCCAGGGCCTCGCAGGTACCAGCGTCACGGACGAATTTATGAAGACTATGTGGATAAATCGTCTACCCCACGGGATCCAGACAGTCCTTGCAGGTCAGCCAGTAACCGCAGAC
This sequence comes from Epinotia bilunana, assembly GCA_947049275.1. NCBI lineage: Eukaryota > Metazoa > Arthropoda > Insecta > Lepidoptera > Tortricidae > Epinotia > Epinotia bilunana. Next base: position 22,832,388 of record OX346259.1, on the reverse strand, counting down.
CTGGAAGCTCTGGCGGACTTGGCAGACAGGGCAAACGACCTCGCCTCATCTTCGCCGAGGGTAGCAGCAGTGAGTAACGCAGTTCCCATCTCCCTCATCACTGACCTCACAAGAGAAGTGGCAGAGCTTCGGCGGGAATTCCAGAAACTTAAGGCGTCAGGAAGGAACTCCAGATCCCGTACTCCAACGGCACAAGGGTCAAGGAGCAGGCGCAGCGCCTCCAGGCAGCGTTCACAGTCCAACTACAGGAAGTTCCCCTTGTGCTGGTACCATAGCAAGTTCGGAGAGAAGGCCACCAGGTGTACCCGCCCTTGTGACTACACGGCGGAAAACCCAAGGGGCGGTCGGTAATGGCGGCGGACGATTGCCCCACGTCTTCAACTGGCCGCCTGTTCGTGACCGATCGTTCTTCGAAGGTGCAGTTTTTGGTCGACACCGGCAGCGACCTCTGTGTCTTCCCGCGGTCGGCACTTCGCGAACGTCGTTCAAAAACAGACTACAATTTGTGTGCTGCCAATGGCTCAAGTATTGCCACATACGGCTATGTAACTTTAGATTTAGATTTTACCTTACGTAGAACCTTTACATGGCGCTTTGTAGTGGCTGACGTGACAAAGCCAATCATAGGCGTAGATTTTTTAAATTTTTACAACCTTGTTGTGGACTGTCGCAATAAGCGTCTGATCGATAACCTAACTTCCATTGCAGCTGTTGCTACGTCAGCCAATTGCCCAAATGTTTCGTCGGTGAAGGTGGTTACTGGTGAGACACGGTATCATGGCATCCTCAAGGACTACCCAGAGATCACTCGACCGGCAGGTAGACACCACACTACACCACACAACACGGTACACCACATACGAACGACACCAGGCCCCCCAGTCTTCTCTCCTCCTCGTCGTTTGGCACCAGATAAACTTAAGATCGCCCAAAAAGAGTTCCAGTCTATGCTGTCCTGTGGAACAGCTAGGCCTTCGGAGAGCTCCTGGGCATCTCCACTTCATCTGGCGCCAAAGAAGAACAATGGATGGCGTCCCTGTGGCGACTATCGTAAGCTGAATGCCCGAACAGTGCCTGACAGGTATCCGATCAAGCATATCCATGACTGCACCCATAATGTTGTAGGTTGTAGCATATTTAGCACCTTGGATTTGGAGAAAGCTTATAATCAGATACCTGTCAGCCCAGAGGACATTCCGAAGACCGCGATCACAACGCCTTTTGGGTTATATGAATTCCCTTATATGACCTTCGGTCTTCGGAATGCTGGTCAAACCTTTCAGCGATTTGTAGACGAGATAACCAGGGGGCTCGATTTTGTCTACACATACCTCGATGACTTCCTAATTTACTCACATAGCGAAGCCGAGCACGAGGAACACCTGCAGAAAGTCTTCCAAAAGCTGAAAGACTACGGCATGATGATCAACACAGCCAAGTGTGTCTTCGGCGAAAAGGAGGTAACTTTTTTAGGATACCAGATCTCGCAGGAGGGTTGCAGACCCTTGGACTCCAAGGTACAGGCCGTAAAAGATTTCCCGCCCCCCACCAACGTGCGACAACTAAGAGGTTTTATGGGTATGCTCAATTTTTATAGGAGATTTCTTCCCCGAGCTGCCCAAATTCAAGCCCCTCTCCACGCCTTGTTAACGGGATCGGCGAAAGGCAAGCAACCCATCACCCTGTCAGAAGACGCATTAGCAGCATTCGAAGCCTGCAAGGAGAGTTTAGCCAATGCCGCTCTGCTGGCTCACCCTGACTGCTCAGCAAAACTCGCTGTGGTGACTGATGCTTCTGATAAAGCTCTTGGAGCGGTCCTTCAGCAGTTCAAGCAGGGAGCGTGGGAACCACTGGCGTTCTTCTCCAGGAAGCTCAACCCCTCGCAGACTAAGTACTCACCCTACGACAGGGAGCTGCTTGCGATCTACGAGGCCATCAAATATTTTCGGCATATGCTCGAGGCCAGGCATTTCGTTGTCTATACTGACCATAAACCTATCAGTTTCGCTTTTCACGAACGAAAAAGTAACTGTTCACCAAGGCAGTATAGACACCTCGACTATATCTCCCAGTTCACGACGGACATCCGGCATATATCCGGCAAGGATAATGTTGTTGCCGACACATTGTCGCGTATCGAAGAACTGGGAGTGCCTGTAAGCCTCGAAGCATTAGCCGAAAGTCAAGCGTCCGATCCCGAATTGCAAGCGCTTATAAGCGAAGGTTCTTCCCTACAGCTGCGGAAATTACATGTACCTGGAAGCCGGTTGCCATTGTACTGCGACGTCAGTACCCCAACCTCCAGACCATATGTCGCGAAGCCCAACCGCAAACAGGTATTTGAAAGCCTACACTCCCTAAGTCATCCAGGCTCCCACGCCTCGGCAAAGTTAGTCGCCGAGAGGTTCGTTTGGCCTGGGGTGCAGAAGGACTGCAGGGAGTGGACGCGCGCATGCTTGCAGTGCCAGCGGGCTAAAGTTAATCGGCACGTAACTGCCCCCCTTGGCACCTTCAGTTTACCGCGCGCACGATTTAAGCAGGTCCACATCGACCTAGTCGGACCCCTCCCCCTGTCGCATGGCTACCGGTACTGCCTTACAGCCGTGGACAGGTTCACTCGGTGGCCGGAGGCAGTCCCGATACGTGACATCACCGCCGAAACCGTTGCCAAGACCCTGCTGTCGGCCTGGATAGCTCGATTCGGCTGTCCTACAGACATTGTAACTGACCGCGGTAGTCAATTCGAATCGGCGTTGTTCCACTGTCTGTCAAAAATAGCCGGATTCGAGCACAAAAGGACGACAGCCTACCATCCTGCTTGCAACGGTCTCGTGGAACGGTTCCATCGTCAACTGAAAGCGGCGATTGTATGTCATGCGAACGAAGGGTGGACAGAGTCATTGCCCTGGGTACTACTTGGGGTAAGAACGGCTTTTAAGGAGGACTTACAGTCATCATCGGCAGAACTGGTCTACGGAGAACCACTGAGGCTTCCCGGCGAGTTCTTCGAGTCACCAACGGGCGGTACCACGGACATGTCCGAATTTACTGCCCGCCTCAGGAACTTCGCTGAGAAATTAAAACCAGTACCAGCTGCCCGTCACTGTCATCCTAAGGTCTTTATTTACAAAGAACTGAAGACTTGCGATTACGTGTTCCTCCGAGAAGACGCATCGCGAGGTTCACTCCAAGCAGCATACACCGGACCTCATAAGGTTATTTCGCGTGGGGACAAGGTATTTAGGATCCTCCTGAAAAACAAGGACAAAACGGTGTCCATAGATAGGCTTAAACCAGCCTTCATACTGTCTGCTGACTGCGAGAGAGAAGATCTCGGTCCCGTTACCCCTACTCCTGCACCTCATCAATATACTACCCGATCTGGTCGCCAGGTGAGGTTTCCAGACTACTATCGCCCTTGACGGTCTCTGGAGGGGAGTGGTGTGGCCTACTTACCCTTATATTACACTTACACACAAATTACAATCATGATATAACATTTACATAATATTTATTTACTTAAATTATATTTACACACACACATATATATATATATATCATACCACTATTTACATATACATATATATATAGATATACATGTAATATTTCAAGTAACCGGGTTACAAACATAATGCGGTAGGCATTGGTTGAATGTCGATATATCGATAAACTTATCGACACGTAAATTAATCGACCTCTGGGTCCGCACCGGCCGGGCGGCGTCTCTGCGCCCGCGCTTAGTGGACAGAGGTCAAACCAGTCACAGCCTACATGCGACACTAACCGCACGCTTGATGCTCTCGCTACCGGCTTACGCGGCTTGTACTGTTTACACAATTTAATGCTTATTTTTCTACTTCTGTGCTTTCCTATAAACTGTACTTCTGCCTATGAACTAATTCTGTGCTTGTGCTTGTGCTTGTGCCTCTCGCTCTTCCGTGCCTTCTGTTTTGGATTATATGTGTGCCTACCGGGACATTACAACGATAAAACTGTAAGTGCAGTGTTTTATTAAAACCAACACCTGTAGGACAATACCTATCCACCAAAGTTCCAATCGTTTTGGCGCTGGGCTATAAGAGATAAGGCCTACCGCGAAATGCATCAAAGCTTTCCCTCTCTGTCGGACTTGCCAGTTCGTACAGAGAGGCAAAACTTCGAATGCCGTTGGCGGTAGGCCCTAAGGTTTCGGTTGCGAAGGGCGATTACTCGCTCCACTTGCTCGAACGGGGCGGCCGCGTCGCCGGCGTGACCTACAACTGGGCGAGTTTTGTCTTAGATAGCTCTTGTCTCTGCGAAAATCTAGTGAAGAGAGAGTTCTCGCCGGCAGTGTGAACAGCTAGCGATGAACTTTAAAAGGGTCTCTTTTACTGAATCGGGATCTATAAACTTTTGTTTGTTTCTTGAGCGAGAAAATAGTCGTTCCTTGCCTGTGGTGGGACAAGTGCCTAAGGGAATTAAATGGGCGATGAAGGTTTGTATGGTGCTACGATATAAACGATTTCCACGCGAACGGAGCCACGGGCAAAAAGTAGGTAGTATTCAATATGACCACCAGGACGTCTGCTTGCAATTGCCATTATTTTCGGGCGCGTTGGTCAAGCAATACAAAGCAGCAATGTGCAGCAAAAACATTCCGTATTTGTATAAGAGAAGCATATTTTTTCCAGAATATTATTATTATACGAATGAAATCATTTATGTTATTATTAATAAATGAAATTAAATTAAAATAATTTATTCCGGAAACAAACTACTCCATATTAATTAGATACATCATCGTTAATTACAAATAATAGTGATTTATCCCAAATGTATAGTTTAAATTATTTGAACTGAGCTCATGAATGGCCATTGTACTGAGCTCATGAATAGCCTTTGTTTGCCTTTTTTCCTTTTAAATTTTTTTTTACCGCTACGAAAACTGTTCATTGAATAATGAACTCTTCTTTTACAATAGATTCCAAATTAGCTAAGAGATAAAATACCACACACAGCGCCTTGTACCTGGCTCGCTGGGAGCGGGTTATTTTATCTTTTAGTCCATTTTGAATCTATTGAAATAAGAAGATAGAGTTCATTATAAAATGAACATTTTATCTGGCGCTAACCTTTTTCTTGCAAAAAATGGCACGCGTCCGACCACACAGTCGTATTGTTAGACTTGAATGCTATTGTTCTGAAGATAAGAAGATCAGTCCAGTTCAGAAAATCTCAATTATATATAATAACGCATTGGTTACATAGCGAAAGTAACTTCAAGTCTATAACGTGCAAACTTCTTTCCTTTTTTATAATTGTCAATCAAAACATTTTGAACATTTTTTGTTTTGATGATATGTAGGTGGTTGTGCTCTTGAGTCATGACAAACTCAGCCGGTAAAAATACACTATTTCAGTACAACTGACACAAACCAAGTGACCGAAACCAAAAGGAGACTCCCAAATTCTTTTTCTCCTACAATGACAAATATTATGCTAAATTGCGTACTGCGCAAGAAACACGACGAGCTACATTTAATATTAACTATTATTTTTATATATAGAAGTAAGAAAAATCCATCGAGCAAAAAATATAATAGAAAATTGCTCGAGATCGTAGTCTCCTGGGGTGGGTTTGAATAACAAAATATTTGAAAGGGCACCTGCGCGTATGAACTTATTTATTTATTTTTGCAATGAGTTGAATTGATTGCCTATTAGGGACCCATTAACGTCTTGCGACAGTATAATCCAAATGCGGATTAGTTTATTTGGTTGATTGTTTTGTATAGTAAAACTAGTGCCTTCGCCAATGATTTATTTTTGAACGAGGTGGCGAAGCGATCGTAGTTCTCCGTTTCAGCTAGGTCAACATTATTTTGTCTGTGCGGTGGTCCAGTGTATATTTACCTATGCGCATCGCGTTTTTAGGGTTCCGTACCCAAAGGGGACCCTATTACTAAGACTCCGTCCGTCCGTCTGCCACCCTGCTGTATCACATAAACCGTGATAATTAGACAGATGAAATTTTCACAGATGATGCTGTTCGGTTACCACTATAACAACAAATACTATAAAACAGAATAAAATTAATAATATAAGGTGGCTCCCCATTCCTGACTACCTAATATCTAATATTATTTTTTTGACACTGTTAAGAGTCCGCAGTAAGCTCGATTCTCCATACAAACGTAGTTACGCTCTCATTTTAAAACTACGTGTTGGATTGTAACGAAACTTTGCATATACAATGGCATCTGCAGCATATCTGTGTCTGTAATTAGTTTATGTAGCTTCAGATACCATAGTAAAAAAATACAGCGTATTTAAGTTTTTCATACAAAACTTGTTTTTGCTGTACTTCGTTTGTTTTATAAACTGGTACCATATAAACTAATTACAGACATAGATATACCTCATGTCATTGTATATGCAAAGTTTCGTCACAATCCAACACGTAGTTTTAAAATGAGAGCGTAACTACGTTTGTATGGAAAGGTGAAATTCGGCCAAGCTTACTGCGGACTCTTAAAACAGCATTTATGTTAGTAAGTTAACATGTGCTTAATTGTAAAAATTATATGAACCTTGACCTTCAAAAAGTGTTCTGTAGGAACCTATATTGAATAAAAATATTTTGATTTGATTTGATTCCCATACAACAAACGTGATTTTTTTGCCTTTTTTATAGATAATGGTACCGAAACCCTTCATCCGCGAGTCTGACTCGCACTTGGCCGGTTTTTTAAACGCGTTGTCGACGCGCGTTTGTATCGAATCTCGTATAAATCGACACAAAAACGCGGTGTGCATAGGCCCTAGAGGTGAAAAAATAACAGAGACAGAGTTACTTTCACATCCATAATATTAGTATGGATTTCTACGTATTTAGTTCAAATAATCGCAATATCTCCAACGAGCGTTAGAGCATATCTTAATATTATAAATGTGAAAGTTTAGATGTTTGGATGTTTGTTACTCAATCACGCTTAAACGGCTGAACCGATTTGAATGAAATTTTGCACGAAGATAGTTTATAGCCTGGATTAAAATATAGGATAGTTTTTATCCCGGGTCTACGCCGACGAAGTCGCGGGCGGAAGCTAGTCAAATATATTATTCGTCGGCTAAGAGAGTAAACCTGCTAAGGCTATATTGAGGAAGTTTACAGGAGAGACAAAAAACATGATATAAATTAAAGTACAATACTTAGAAAAAAGGGAAAAATACAATTGGGTAACTGAATTTTTTCTTAAAATGTTAAAATAAAAGTCAAGCAAAGTAATTCAATATATATTTATTTATTGTCACTTTTATAACTTAACTGTATTTTGCAATCACGTTAGGTTTTTAGTTACAGACAGCAGGTTTTTTTAGAAAATAAAAGTTTGTCATAACAAGAAAATTGTGATTACTAACTAATGAATTACTAAGCTAATAATGTTGGCACGTCTCATCCGAAACCAACGTTATGTAAAAAATAAAGTCATGTATTTTTTTTGGAAAATACTAAATACTTAAACCATTTTGAAATCAAGGAAAGTAATATCCTAAAAACATTTTTTGATGCATTTGTAACATCAACTTTTTAATTTTATTTAGACATATGTATTGGAATTGGAACTTATAATATTTGTCAGATTCAATATTTTATAGTCGTACTTAGTCATTAAGTTTTATAAGTACATACGAATAAAATAACTAATCATGAGGCAAGCTATCATAATAATCTCGATAATCCTCAGGTAAAGTGTTTTTTAAATATTGCAAGTCCTCAAACTTCTTTTTTGATATTTTTTTCTTGTTTGGTACTGATTTCGTAGGTTTTCGGTTATTATTACCAGCGGAGTTATTATTATCAGCTTCACAATCAATTAAGTTTGTTTCCAGCGAAACGTCAGAAAATGACAATGTAGGGGGTACTAACTCATATTGCTTGGGCGATGAGAGCTGGTCGCGATTATTGTGATTTAAGTTTTCGACACCACTTATATTTGCACGAATATTATCAAATTTCGATGTTGGTGACAGGCTAATGAATTCAAATTCAACATTTTGCACAACAGACCATTCTTGGGAACTTGAGGTTTTTACTGGCACTTTTATTACATAAGTCCAACATTTTTTGGCCTCGTCTATGCCGCCTTGAAGGCATCTGAAAAATAGATAAAAAAACTAAATAACCTAACCTTAATATTACACAAAATGATTTACTTTTAATGATTTTTATAAAACCAATATTTTTCAAGTAAACACAAGAAATACCTGCTAAGTACAACAAGTTTGTGACGTTAGAAAGAATAAAAACTGCTAACTCCCACTTGTTGTGATTCCAGGTTATCTTGACTTTAAAATAGCATAATTGCTTGTTTTACAGATCAATTTCAATAAAAAAGCAAAAATAGTACATACCTTTGCGATATTATACAGGTATTATCCTTCATTTGACACCAAAAATACCAGAAAAAGATTTTTTTTGCGTGAGCACTCGTACAGGCGACTAAATTTCTTACGAATACGTCGGGTATGCTGGAGTTAGCCGGTAGTTTTTAAACTAGTGGACTTGACTGTTATACGCATCATGCGATTTAGGCAATTTGCGATATTATCTGGTTCCAACTGTTTTTCTTAGGCTGTGTATCTTTTTTTTTACTCCATGTTGGTGGGTAAAACGAAAAATGGTAAGAAATGGATTTAGCAGGTTTACACTCTTAGCCGACGTTATGCATAACTTGTTTCACCTCATCTCTTCGCTCGCCCCTATTATTCCTTGATACCAAGGATTCGTAATAAAAACGCGAAATCAGAGGTCTAACTTACGCTGGTTTGCCTGACGTGAGGTAAGTCAATATATTTTTTGAACTGGCTTTCTTAAAAAATATTATGATTTTGCCGAGTTTGCTTATAAATTTTAAAGCAACGTTGTTCGGTTGTTGAGTCATAGTCATAGGCGTCAACATGATTTCAGTCAGTTGTAGAGGTCTGTCTTTTTGTAAAGCATTAGCAATCATTGCGATGATTTTTTTTCGTTCTAAATTAAATTGTCCGAAAGCTGAATCGACATTACAATTCTATATTATTATCGAACCTGCTCACAGAGTTAGATGAACATCGGTTGGAAAATGCGACCTGTGGAAGAGAAAAGCCGGACAGGCAGCCGGACATACGAATGAATATTTGCCCAAGTTGAAGAGAGAAATTGATGGCAGCATAGAGAAACTCAAGATGGATCTTGCAAGAATTGTCGTCAGGTCCTCGGAAAATTGCCTGCTACTTAACCTCTCCAAACTTCAGACACAGCTGGGCATCAACCCCACAATAGACTTTACGCTAATAGATGAGCCTATTAAACGAATTTATGAAGCTCAGAACTTAGGCATACTGATGGATAATGGACTTCGCTTCGAGAATATTGTCAGAAGCTGAAAGGTCTGTACATAATTAGGCCATTTTTAAATGAAGCCTTAATAATACGGTTGGTAGAATCACTGGTGTTGTCAAAACATAATTATGTGGATGCAGTTGTTGGCCCGCGTCTTATTGCAAAGACAAAGAAACTCATACAGCGTGTTAAAAATACCTGTGCTCGTTTTTCAACATTCCGTTAAGGGCTCATGTCACCCCATTTTTTAACAAGCACAATATCCTGCATGCTCAATGCAACACCGTGGAAAGCTTCATCGAGCCTGCCTTTTTTTTGGGGTATTAAAGCACAAGGCACCAGCATATCTCTTCGAAAAGCTCGCTCTCAACACGTCTCGTGGAAGCCGGCAGCGCGTGACACATTTAATAACGCCCCGACATGCTACCGCTTCCGGGGAAGTGTCAGCTACGCGGCATTCAAAATTTTAAACAATATACCACCGCCGATCCGAGATCTGGAAAACGTTCATATTTTCAGAACAAAACTTAAAAGTTCATGCGTGACCAGCACAAGCAGGAAAATGTATACATACAAACATCACAGACATACAAATATCTGCGATCAGTTGGGTAATCACGTAACGATTTGAACGCGCGTTACGGTAGATCCAACTGTCATATTCCCATATAAAAAGTGACATGTAGATCTACCTGACGCGCGTATAGTCGAGTTCTCCAATATCTATAAAGACAACCTTTCAAAAATATCTACACATGTGTCTTATGCCAGTAACAAATAAAGATATTTATAAGACCTGCTAGATGCGTTCACGGGTCGCGAAAAATATTTTTTTGTTTTCTCAAATTGTCACTTGGTTTTCATTTTCTAGTTTGATTTTATTTACACTTATTCATGTAATGTTTTATCTCCTGGGGATAGTCACTGGCTGGACCCATCGGAAGACCAGCGCTGGCTGCAGAGCCAGCATCATCAGTTGGGCGCATTTCGTGAGAAGGCACAGATTGACTCTTTCTTCTGTTTTTGCCTTGTATTGGTGGGTAACGAATAAATGTTTTATTCTTGAGAAATTCGTAATGTAAGCGCAAATGTGCGTACAAACACGTGCCTAAAACCCGGTATGCGCTTGTTCAACTAAAGAGCTGCCTAGCATCGTTTTGACACCCCGCCCCCATCTCGCATAATGGCATTGCACCCATTCTACGGGGCCATTTTGCGGCGCTTCTTAGACTTCTATGGTTATTTAGTGGGATTGTTTTTAGAGACTGGTAGAAAACGGCGTATTAAGTATGAGTATCGTATTAACCCTTATCTAAACAATACTTACCTAAAAATACACAATATACACATTCAGTTATCCATTTACGATTACAGATCTTCTGATGTTTAAATTTATTGCTGTACATACGAGGCTTGAACTAACGTATCTTTTAATTTGCTAAAAAGGTTAAGTAAATATAATTTGCATGTAGTTTTTCGACTTAGTCGACAACGGGACCAGTGTTGAAGTGAAATTTGGGCGATGGGCTAGCAACCTGTCACTGCTATATCACATTTAGCCAATCTTTTTTATTCTCACATTTAAGCTAAAAGTGGCACTGGAACAGTTTCATGTGCTCTGGCCTACCCATTTTGGGAATAAAGGCGTGAATGTATAAAATAAATATAAATAATAGATAATTAATAATTTAATAATATTCATAAACATAAGCTAATGTTAACAATATGCTTGCGTAATTATACATACCTAGTAGATTTATTATTACATGCGTTTGAACTATGTAGGATGATCCTGTGTCTCAGACAAAGATAATAATTACAGACTAATCAGTGCAATTTGTGCACAAGGAAGTTATATAATAGTATCGTACATTTTGACACAAATTGGAATATAGAGCATAGTAACTTATATCTATTTAAATTAAAATATTTGAGTATATTCATATCAATAAATCGCCTATTAAAATTACGTTAAGTATACACAATTACAGTGTGCAATTGCGTTAGACTAGGTTAAGCAAGTTTTAGTAAATTGAGTTCAATAAAATATGTTTAACAAATAATTGCTTGCGTTGCGGCCTTCGCGTTTAGTAGGATGACGTTAAGATATGACTAAAATTGGTGAAATAAATCTATACCTACATATAAGATAAGTCAAAACAAAAGTAATGTACCTAAGCGGCGTCCTCAAATTAGACGCCTTCGTAATCAATCGAGTTTATGTAACGTTGCTCGGCCATGTTTCTAGCCAGACATTCAAGGTGTATGGTATGTATGTAATCAAAGGCGCTCGACTGTTAGAATTTAATTGTTCCTAAATGTGTACTTTCTATTCAGAGTCGTAGGTTTAGTTGAATTGTAAGTTAGATTAAGACCGTTGCTTCCCCAGTTAAGAATCATTGAAATTCAAGAAATACTGCACTAGAGGATGACGTATTTTATGAATGAAATTGTGCAATTTAAGTAATAATTATAAGTAAATTATAAATAAATATTATAATATTTAAGTAATATAAATTTTGCAGATACAAGAGTCGCCAGTATGTATTACTCCACTTGAAATCTATAAATATAAATGTAGAATTTATTTTATAGCCTGTATCCCTTTTGTTTAATAGCAATTTTGCTTCGAGGCAAACCCTTCACATACGCATTTGTTCCTAAAATGGATCGAATGAAAGGGCGATAGTAATGTACTAACATTACGTACCCAGGGCGGTGAATTCGTGAATGCCCCAGATCGCAGGTGTTTGTGGCCCGTAATTAATTACCACCCATGGTGCGTAGACAATTTTACGTCTTCCCCTGGGTGTGAAGTGAGATTTGCCCCTGCGCTCGTGGGCGGTAAATCTCACTTACCGCCCAGATTGACGTAAACATAGTTACGCACTGATAAAATACGAGTAATAAACTTAAATGGCAACAAAAAGGTATAGATTAAGCTGTATTAAAATGTTCGTTGCGTTGCTGGAATAGATTGGTATGTATTTTTGAAGATTTTCTGCCAATCATCAGCTGTTAGCATTCTTTCTCACAAGTGACGACAACTTTTTTCAACTTCATACATCTCGCGACATCGCTTATCATGTGACATACCTTCATATTGGGATTAGTTCACTTCAATTTTTTAAGACACGAAAAATGGAAGTACTTACGGTACTTCCATTTTTCGAATATACCTAAATTTACCGGATTTCAGCCAGGATGCATAAGTTTTCTAACGACTTATAGGAAACATCAACTGTCATTATAAGTATAAAAAAATACGATGATATGACCAATTGTGCATTAGAAAACGCGATTGCCCTGCCAGTGAATCACCACTTTGACCTAAGCTTAAGCTTCTTTAAATACCGTGATCTTGATTTTAAAAAGTTGCAATCAGCTCCAGTTACCGTTAGACGAATTAATATATTTTTTAACACAGTTGCATATCAATTAAAAGGGTCGTATAATTCAAAAATATCAATGTCTCGGTGGAGGAATGCTTTTGAGCAATGATGTTTGCAAAAGGGTGGGTATAATAGAGCGGCGAGCGCCAGTCGCGGGCCAACGAGCGACGCGGCACATCGCTTCCGTCGAACCGCCGCCGCTCCGTGCTGTAAAGTTTCAGCTGCGTTCCGCCCAAACAAACACAGTCAACTACAATTAAACTAAAATAACTTCATTCATAACCCTGATATATAAAAAGCAGGGTATTTATATACGTCACAAAACGAAAACACAATAAACTGATAAAAAGTTAATCAATTTTCATATAAAAAATATTACATTACATTACTGTTAAAATTTAATGAAAGAATTCCACATACCGAAAAACTGTTGTAAAAGTTTGACGCACTTTGGTAACAGCTTTGTATATACCCAATATACGATAACTTATTGTAAGAATTCAAATATCAAGTGAGTATAAGTGATGAGTGATCCAGTTTCAGCAAATAATATCAGTGCCGGTATCAATAGTCTTCTTTTTAAGCGTTTAAATACGTCCAACGCTAAATGTTCAAAGTGCACATATCTAAGTGTTAAATATACCTAGTCAGAGTTTGCAGAAATAATTTCTTCATGAAGTGGCAAGGTTGAAAAATCAGTGTGCAATGTCAACTTTGGTTGTAAGTATGGCAGTGCTAATCGTACTGTAAACACGGGGTAGTGTCGGCTCGGAGTGTTGTGTGCGTTGTGTGTTATCTCGGTAGCTCGAAAGGCCTCCTTGGAAGAACAAAGGAGCTGCACGCTATCACCCGCCGTAGCTCTGTGACCTCTTATCTCAACATGGATTCTAGGCAAGTGGTTTTGATTGTGCATATACTTAATTTATAATTATGGTTGCAACTTGTTATATAGATTTTCAGATCTTTCACTTGCATAGTAATAATCAGAAGTCGCACTTTTGGTATCAGTAGTGCTTGCAGAGTATTTCAACTCATAAAGCGCGCTTTATATTAAAAATAAGGAAAGTAAGTAGTAAGTAACCTTATACATACTGTACTTTTAAATTAAAATCATCATCATCATCATATCAGTTGAAAGACGTCCACTGCTGGACATAGGCCTCCCCCAAAGAGTGCCATAATGACCGGTCCTGCGACACCCGCATCCTTCCGGACTCCCGCGACCTTTACCAGGTCATCAGTCCACCTTGAAATGAAATTAAAATACTGCTGCACAATACATTCAGTGAAAGGTTTGTCGAGATATGGAGACCCGGATAAACAGACCCCATAGCCTACGTTTAATGACGCCAGGGAAATCAATAGCGCATTGCCAAACAAATTTTACAAAATAATATAATATATAAGCGATACCGCCGCCAAAACACTCATCCCGAAGAGTTCGAAACATGTCGCCCGTAGGGACAATTAATACGTGAGTTATACGTACGCATAACATAAGCGAATGATAGCATGACGATTTTATATTTAGTGTTTAAGTATGCATGCTGCATTCTATTTTGTGGCTATTTGTATGCCTTAACAGGCAAGACATAGTGATACAATCCATAAACTGAAACACCGATGTACATACCTATGTTTTACAAATAAAATATTTTGTATTTGTAGTAGCATTATTTTACAAAATAATTAAAACAACTAATAATTTTTTTATTCAACCAAAACAAGGATTACACGGCATAATTTACAGTAAAATTTACGACAAACTGCATGTTGTGTTTGTTGGCAAAAAAAAAACTAAACCTCACAACTGCGGGCGTAGCACGGTTGCCATTTTATCACTTATCGTTGTGGTAAAGACGCCCATCACGCTCTGACAAGTATGCGAGTGCGAGAGTGACGGATGCCTTATCCACAACGATAAGTGATAAAATGGCAACCATGCTACGCCCGCTGAGTTTTAATCTATACTAATAAATATTATAAAGAGAAAAAGTCTTCGAGATCGTACGTCTTTACGTAGGGTGTAATCTTCGGACCTACTAATCTGATTTCAAAAATTATCACCAATACATAGAATGAACCTTTACAATGCACATAGGCCTTATTTTATTCCGCGGCTCAACCTGGGTTTTCTTACTAGAAGGCGAAGCCGCGTGGTAAGCTTTATGTAGCTATAAAAGAATCTGGAATATAATCTTCTAATTCTAATCTTAACACGAAAGCTGAGGAAACATTTTGAAACACGGAGTGGTTAATAGTGTAAACAGTATTTAAGTGCTCATAATTTCAACTACGTTTGTTTTAATTATTCCCAAGTCAACAAACGACAAACTATGTAAGTATAGCTCATTGAAAACCGTAATAATATCTCTATTCATAACAAAATCGGGTTAGCTACACCACCTTAAACTAAAGAACGACTGGGCCGATTTTTATGATGTTTGATTTTATGGGTCCGCTCCGAATAGCAGTGTAACTATTAAAACATGTTTTTTTTTGTAGATACCAATTTTTTGTTTAATACTTTGCATAAGACCTATCCCTCCTTTCCGGTCGGTCCCTCATTGGACGTCTTTCGATATCAGTCGAATGTCAATAGAAGTCAAAAAAAATGGAATGGAATTGAATGGATGGATGTTGAATATTGATGATGATGATAAATTTTATGCCGATACAAAGTTCGCGGGGTAAACTATGTAGTCTGAAATAAAAGTGGATATTTTGGATTAAATACGCAAAAACAGTTGGTCGGCTTTAGATGAAATTGGGCACGGACAGAGTTTAATAACCTGGATTAAAACCTAGGATATTTGTCATCGAAATTGTCCTTCACATGGACAAAATTGGGGATGGGAGTTGATACGGATGCGGATGTTCAAGCAGATGAAGTAGCGGGCATACGCCTAATCCTGATGTGTAAAACATTCTACACATCCCCCAGGGCAGGAAGTGGGGTTTTGTGGGTTTGCGGGCGGTAATTTTTGTCACTTTATGTCTACAGTACCACTACATAAATATAGTCTATTTACTGCGATGTCTAAGGTAAACAGAAACCGTCCTAGTTTCCGAAGTGGTTTGGTTTATGTATATGTAGATTACTAATGGCCAATAAAGGAGGCTGTGCTGTGTGTATCAACTGCTACAATGTGGCAGGTTTTTGGCTGATATCCTAATTATATATCATCGCGCATACCAGACGAATAGTTAGTTCTTATCTAAACACTGAGTCTTTATCTTTATGCAAACTACAACACGTAGCTTCTACAAACACTAAATACAAATATTATTTTCGTTAAAAACCTTCAAGTGGATTTATTTGTTTCAGTTCCTATATTTGTTATTCTGCTCCACTTTTTGAATCAGCCCTTCAATGAATTCGATGGTTTCCATTGGACAAGTCCATACGTACTGTTCGATACAAAGGAAAGTTCATCAAAACTTATTACAAACCACCGGATTGATATTGACGCAAATTTATCGCCATTTTTATTAGTTTAGTTTCATGAATAGTGTAATATTTTAAGTTGAGGTATCAGGTTGTAAATGAACTTTTAAGTTTACCCTTTGACCTTCTCGTTATCGCAATAAAAAGGTCTGCTGTTTATTTATGCGGTATATTTTGATCAGGTATTCTAATCAAAAGTTATAAACTCACTGTTGTCAGACTGAAATCTTTTACCTTTCTAGCCCAATTTCATGATTCTAGATACACAAGAACTGTTCTATAGGCTTTCACTGAAAAAAATATAGGTAAGGTATTCCCGTTTTTCTAAATTTTTTATCGACTTCTTTTTAAAGAAAGAAAGAAAACATTTATTCGTGGACAAAACAATGGGTATACAAAACAAAACACAGTAAAGTAAAAGTTTTTCTACTTCAAATAAAAGTGGTGCCATACCATAACACTCTTTTTAATGGAACATTTGGTAGTCTGGTTACGTCATGTCACCTTAAATCTAAACCTTAACATAGGTTATATCACTAAGAAACCTTCCGTTGGTTTGTTCATTAGGTTATGATTCTGCTAGCTTTATGGGGTGCGGTTTTTACCGCGTTTTTATACGGCCGTGGGGCGTGGGCGAGTCGAGTTAGCTTTGGTCATATAAGTAATGACATAATATCGCGTATGACGTTAAGCGTGGCCTTTTCCGAAAAACCTTGAAAAAAAAAGTTCACATTGCCTTGTTACAAATTTTAATTTTAATTTCAATTCTATTAAGGAGATCATATTATGCGGAACATGGAAATAAATGAGCTAGTTAGAATTGTGTTGTCTTCTAATATTTATTTATTTTATTTCCTACTAGCTTCCACCCGCGACTTCGTCCGCGTGGACCCGGGATAAAGACTATCCTATATTTTAATCCAGGCTATAAACTATCTTCGTGCAAAATTTCATTCAAATCGGTTCAGCCGTTTAAGCGTGATTGAGTAACAAACATCTAAACATCCAAACATCCAAACATCCAAACATCTAAACTTTCGCATTTATAATATTAGTAGGATTTCATGATGTTTGTGAATTTCGGTGCGATTCCGTGATATGATTGATTAAACATATAACAACATAACAACATGTAGAAAACTATTTTAATAATAAGTATAAAGTTTTAAAACAAAATAAATATAAAACTAAAAATGTAAGGGCAAATAAATATGTACAGAATTCTGCTAAAAACTACTATGGCAAAAGAGCTAATATATTTATGATACCAAAAATATACAACGAGACTGATTGGTTAAGAGAAGAAAAAAAGTGCAGCAAAGTTGAATTGAAAAATAGATTAAAAAAGATATTTTTGGAAAAATTACATTAATACTTACATAGGTAAAAAAGAATGCTCGCAGTAAAAAAATAATTGAACAAATAAATAATTGTAAAAGTATAGCACTTTAAGTGCAGAGGTGAAGTGTTCAGGCATTGTTATGTTTAGTGTGTAAGTTAGTGTTTAAGATCATATGTGCTTAGTTCATATAGCATACCTAACATAGTTTTAACATAGGTACTTAACATTAGTTAAAATGAGCGCGGTCTCGCCAACAAACTGTTATCGCAGTTTGGCGAGTAACATAACATTGTTAATTGTTTTGTACTTTTGATAAATAAATAAAAAAAAAAAACAACAAATCAAGCAATATACGAGCCACCCAGAGAATAAGAATCGGTCAAATATGTAATTTTATGCACATACTTTTACCGCTGACTGTATTTTTGTGCGCAAATACTAATAGAGAGTATTCTAATGACCGACGGGTTAGCCTTGTATAGTTTAGGAGTTCCTATGGCAACCGTCCATCTCCAGACCAGCTAATGGTATCATAATAATGCATTGTGACCCGACTAACAAAATTTCAACAATAGGGGTGTAGATACTAAATAAAATACCTAATCAATAATGAAAAAGGATTAAGAATATAGTCACATGGAGAAAAAGGCAACGCAAGAAGTTAATTAATCACAGTTATACTGTCCATAATTTAAAGACGGATATGATCTGTCCCTTTTCCGCAAAACGCACCTTCATATGAAACGATTGTCATTTACTATGACGCTCGAGGATTGTGACGTCACGATCTTCTAGTGTTTTCCCTCTAACAAGCAACATTAAAACGGTAGTAGCTTCGTAATTTTTTGAGATATTTGAATGGGATTTTCGACATGAGGCATATTTTTTTGCATTCTTTCTTTTGAAGTAATAATACATTTTGAGTCTACACCCCTATAGTAGTGTACAATATATCAACTTCGTGGACGGGGTATTATTACCTGTCCAATTTGCGCTCGTACCTTTGCAAAAAAGATAGGACATGCAAGCCACATGAGAGCGCACCAGAGAGTAGAACAACAAAACTCAAGTCATATTGCTAATCGATGATATCAAGTCCAGATCACACAGTCGCTGTGGCCGAAATCGGTCATGACAGCATCATCATCATCATCATCATCATCATCATATCAACTCAATTGAACTTCGGGAAGTTCGTTAAATTAAGCTTGCAAAATTCCTCCTAAACAAAGTAACATGCATACACTGCCAGAAAATATATTATAAGCTTGTAATAAATGTTTGTATGGGAAGTTCACGTTACGTCGACTTTAAGCGGACGTCATGCGACATCAGTCAAAGTTCGGTGGACAGCGTCGAAAAATGAGTGCCTGCTACTGAGTTTATTCAGCCAAGTCACTCATGGTGAAACATATGTAAGTATACACACCATATGCATTTGATGTACCCAATGCTACACTTTTATTGCGTGCCGCAATCTTGTTTGGTTTTGAAATTGGAAGTAGTTAAGCAATAATTTACTTTAAAAACAAAGTTTTAACCGAGGTCAATTTAGTACTCCGCCAAGCCACGAGAACATTTCCACATTTCTTTTCCAATTTACCTCATGAACTGATTTCCAAGAGCAAATGCGTGGATTATTAGAGAAAAAAACCCAATCGCTGTATGTGGCCCGATAATATTTGAGGACTTCCGTCGATTCCACAAGGATCACCTTTGGCACTTCATTAGTTGCTATTTCAACGGAATTTTATCAGAATCTGTGACGTACTTTTGTATTTTTAAGTACCTGATTGAGGAATTCCATAAGTCATCTGTGGTCTTCATCATCAATTCCACTCCACCAAATTATGATTTCCGGGTGTAAATACACGAGTTATAATAGAACATACCAAAATCACTACACGCGTGCCTAATATAATTGAGGAGTTCCCTCAAGTCCTCATGGATCCCATGAACTAACCAAATTTTTGAAAAAAATGGGACCCACCTGGAAGCATATATTGCTACACAACTACAAACAAAAAAAATTACGGATTGGCTCATCAATGACGGAGTTCCGAGGTCCGAGGTAACAAACATTGAAAAAAAAATGATAATAAGAAAAATATACAACCGAATTGAGAACCTCCTCCTTTTTTTTGAAGTCGGTTAAAAAGGATTAACCCACGCGATCTTAAATTTTAAATTTGAATTTTGTGGCCTAAACGTAATTAAAACAGAAAAAATAACAAAACTACGTCCAATAGGTTATTTTTTTCAGATATATGTAACTCAAGATAGAAACTCGATGCCAAAAATATATTGGTATTTGCCGAAATCAAGCTCATGATAAGACACACTCACACATGGAAGCATTAAAAAAATAATTTGATTTCATCTTGAAACCCCCACAAATAGCCAAATATACTCGTAAAGTCCAATTTCGTACACCTTTGGGCCTCGATTTTTTAATACGATTTCATAATTTTACTCAATTTTGAGCAGCTTTTGCCCGTGACTTCGTTCACATGTACCTACTCGTCTCATTTCCGGAAAAAAATGTTTTCTACGTAGTTTCGCGATTCGCGAGGAAACTCAGTCTTCCAAGTGCGACCGTCGTCAAAGTTATGTTGGTTCACACTTTTGCACCTTTCAAACGTATATCTTTGACTGTAGGTACTACATACAACGCGTTCACGTGAGGTACCTCAAGTCGTAGTGAAGCCTTATGTCGCGATGTCTATAGACGTGCACGTGACCTAGTTCAACGGAATAAAAACTCAGTAACAAAAGTTTCGTGTTCATAACATAACACAAACAACCACATTCATGGGCACCTAGGGACACAATCAACTATAGATTCAATTTAGAGAATATCATCTAGCTCAAATACTATCATCATATCAGCTGAATGACACCCACTGCTGGACATAGGCCTCCCCCAAAGAGTGCCACAATGACCGGTCCTGCGCCACCCGCATCCAGCGGACTCCCGCGACCTTTACCAGGTCATCAGTCCACCTTGTGGTGGGCCTACCCACGCTGCACCTTGCGGTACGTGGTCGCCAATCGAGAACCTTTCAGCCCCAATGGCCATTGGTTTTACGTGCAATGTGCTCCGCCCACTGCCACTTAAGTTTAGCGATACGGAGGGCTATATCGGTTACCTTGGTTCTGCTGCGGATAGCATCATTTGTGATGCGATGTGATCGCGCAGAGAAATTCCCAGCATTGCCCTTTGAGTGACTTTGAGCCTTCTTATGAGGCCCATAGTAAGCGACCACGTTTCCGTGCCATACATCATCACTGGCAACACACACTGGTCAAAGACTCTCGTCTTGAGACACTGCGGAATATTGGATGATAAGATGTGCCGTAGCTTCCCAAATGCTATCTCATAAATATAGTCCAGCTCAACGGTGCAAGTTCCTTCTGTTGTTTTTTCCTATCATTTAGTTAGCGTCATTGATTTATATACTCAAACCAAATTACAGATTTTTAATTACCTTCTAAAATCATTGAACTTTGTTGAGGTAAAATAAATTGAAGGTTTTATTGTGAGACGAACCTTGCCCTAAGGAATTTAGGTCAGAATTCAATAAATCTGCAGTTACGACAAATTTTTGAATTCATCAAGCTTGAAGGTACTAATCTCGATATTGTATTAACGTAGAATCGTTTGAAATCATGATTATTTCCCAACTTGGCAACATTTGATATTCCCAGGCTGTAGATGTCAAAGAAATGTTCAAGATTAAACTTCGATCGACTCGACGGCGTACCGTCATAACAAAATATTTATAGGTTCTTTTAAAAACTGGTTTAAGCTGGGATTACACAGTCTGATTACATTGCACTGAATGAAGTATCTTGACCACTCAAAAGCAAAAAAATGGAAGCAATTCCGCACAAGTCTACCGTTTTATTTGCTCGCGCGTGATTCAGAATATGATTCAGTAACTGAATTCGGTTCAGGGTCAGGCCAGGCTTAACCAAGTCGGCAGTGCTGTCCTTCCAAGAAAGGGCTTCAGAGTTTAAATTCCGGTAAGGGTTAATATTTATCTCTATTTATAATAAATCTTAAAAAAAAAGATTAAGCTAGTATCATTTCAGACATTTGGCACGAAAGATCTCAGCTTCTCATGAACGGAGAAACGTGAAAAAAATCTTACTATAGTAGTTTATTATTCTGGCTTGCGCTAAGGATAGTTTTTATACGACTCTGCGTCAATACATTTTTCGAAACATTTAATCACGTTGTTTTTTTTCTTGTTATATTTCGCTGACATTACTGTCAGCTGCCACTGACGTCAAAACAAAATTAATTTCATTCACTCGATCGGTCGAAATTGATAATAATAGGAATCCTACTAACATTATAAATGCAAATGTTTGAATGTTTGGATGTTTAGATGTTCGGATGTTTGTTACTCAATCACGCTTAAACGGCTATACCAGTTTGGATGAAACTTTGCACGAAGATAATTTATAGCCAGGGTTAAAATATATAATCGTTTTTATCCCGGATCAACGTAGACGAAGTGGCGGGCGAAAGCTAGTACTATCTATTATTAACAATTCGATTCGATGTACGGTACTTTAAAGCATATAAAGGGAATCTATTCTGATATGGGAACTTAACTTAAGTATATACTTACGCACAATCCGTATAAAGGCGTAATCTCAATAAAGATACGTCAAAAGTCTATCATAAGATTCATAAGAGTTTTTTAATGGAACCCAATGCAAAGCCTGAATTACACTGGGGCGGGGCGAGCTGTGGTGGCGGTCGTAGACGTGATTCAAGCTTTCCCTGTGCTGATGGGTGATGGCATCGCGCTCAATGTAAAGATTTAATGTTGCTGAAAATACTCAGCGCAACTGTATGTCGTCCTTTCTAATGTTTGATCTAGTGCCACAAAAATCTACTAAAATTTTAACTACTTAATAGGTCAAATTAGAACTGCATGTGTCTTCCTATTTTCAAGAGAAGAATTACTTTTATTCTCACTACATTCCCATGTACACGAAGACGCAGATACAGCTAGTCATGAATATTTGTTTTCCATTGTTGCATGTCTTCTACGTAGGTATTCAAGTATTTACATCTTTAAAATATATCGTTCTCTACCCTTACACTTTGGGGCTAATTCGATTGGTGTATTTAATAATTTTATATTATTGATGCGATAAATAGACAGAATTAATTTAAAATTCCTGAGGACATAACTTCGTAAGGTCCAAATTAATTTAAAACGCTGCTATTGAACTCGGTGTAGTTCCATCCCGCACTTAGATGGTGGGATACCTACACTATAACTTGGTGACCCTTGCACGAAAATAAACTGAGTCGAAGTGTATCCTATAAGCATTATAACTAATAGCTACTTTTCAGGCTTATCAATATTCAAAATTTCAAATCCCTATTCGAATTCCACGTGATAGTGCACAGCTTTTTTCTGATGGAGTTCGATCCAAAACCCTAATCGATAAACTTCACAAAACACAACACAACACAACACTTACCACACAATGTATTTTAAAACCATATTAAACAATTAAAAAAAAACAGATAAAACATTAAGGAAATGTGTCTGCGGCAGTGAACCGGACACTGGCTCAGCATAATGCTGAGATATTAGACACATCTACAGCGCTGATTTTCAGCCAGCACCGTTGGTGAGTCACGAAAACGTCATACACTTGTAATAAATAATCTGCCTAAATTATTGGGATAGGCTAAAGAGAAATAAACATAAATATAAAGTGTGATAATACATGTACACACTACTTAGATGTAGCTGCAATAAAATAATATTTAGAAAGAAAGAAAGAAAATACATTTATTTAACGTCACAACTTAAGTACACAATAAAAAAGAAAAAGCAAAGATAAGGCTTCAATACGAGGACGTTAAACAGGTTCCCACTCAGCATAAAGCCACTGCAAGACACGGCAAGCAGAGGCGCTGATTTTCGGTGGGGACCTACCTTAAAACTATTATAGATGACGGCACAAACGCCAACAACTGGTAATAACTAAGGAAAATTAAAACAAAATAAATAAACCTAAACACTTAACATAAGTAACAATTTACATAACATCTCAAACGTGAACGACCCAAAGTGGATTTTGGTCTCTGACACTAAAGACCGCCCCACTGCCGTTTCTGTGCAATCAACGGCCGTTCGATCAGGTTTTGGACTTCGTCACCCCACCGGTACCCAGGACACCCACCAGGTCTTCGACGGGTTGGAAGTCCCGAGTACGCCCTCCGGGACTGCACGATCGTCCTCCATGTGGACTACGTGCCCGAGTCATCGTAAGGATTTCATTTCTCCTATGATATTCGGCTCGGACACTTGAGCTTCTTGATAGATTCTTGCGTATTTTACAAGTGCCATTCTCTCCACGAGTGGGTCCCAGAATTTTGCGGTAGATTTTCCGTTCCACGACCAGCAATGCATGCTCTTCTTTTTGTGTTAGTGTCCTGGTTTCGCCTTACATAACATAAAAATGTAGTTACGACATGTCCACACACAGACTTCAAGGAAAACTTTCATTCCATAATATCCAGCATGTGCGTCCTAAGATGGATCGCGTTACTAATT
The DNA here is from genome assembly GCA_947049275.1 of Epinotia bilunana. Lineage (NCBI taxonomy): Eukaryota > Metazoa > Arthropoda > Insecta > Lepidoptera > Tortricidae > Epinotia > Epinotia bilunana. The sequence goes on along the minus strand of OX346259.1, from coordinate 22,808,249 downwards.
TGTCATACAAAGTATACAAATAACATGATTAATATCGCTCAGCCCAAAAAAGTCGACAATCAATACGCTGTACAAAGTTATACGTAATAGTCTAAATAAGTAGGCATTTATGAGTGCTGAGTTCGGGTCTAAAGAATATTTTGAGGTAAATACTTTCCTCTTTTAGCAATGCTATTAGTTACAATAATGAATAAGACCGCTTTGGCAAGCATAATACCTGCAAGCTTACATTGCATTGCAGGGACATAATAAATGCATGAGATAATTTACAATGCTTTTTAATGGCACATTACAGTGCAGTATTACTGAAATACATTTAATAATTGATTTAATGATTTAATGCATGATATTTACGGTTTCGACACTCCCATTCCCATTGCAAGTAGAATGGTTTTATATTGCTAATATAATAGGATACGATAGGTTAGTTGATGCAAGTTATTTTGAACATTTTGTTTTACTACAAAAAACTAAAATCGCAAGTAAGACATCAATAAAATATCAAAGGTACCTACTTGGTATACCATTTTAAACATACGCGAGTCTTTGTTCCTGCGTTAAACTTGCCTGTACGCCCAGCACGGCTACGAGAATCACAAGACGGCGCGGGAGCTCTCTCGATTTTTCTCGCACTATACGTCTCTTTCTAGAGAGACGGATAGTGCGAGAAAAATCGAGAGAGCTCGCGCGCCGTATTGCGATTGCCGTGTAGTAGGTACTCGTATGGTAGAGATTATATGACATAACCGACTTTATTCTAATTCTAATTGGAATCTTCCATACCTTGGACGATAAAGTTGCTTTTAGAACGGACTAATTTCATCCAATTCTGCCAACTCAAATAATCTCAAATTAAATGTAAACACGGCGCACCGATATTGGGATGCGATTGGGAATAAACTGAAACGAAATCGTTATTTGCATAATGGTCAAGAAATATTTGATATTTCTGTATCAAAACATTTAAATATAATGTTGTAGAACGACTGAACTAGCCTCCTTTAAGTAAAATACTATTTAATAAGTTAACTGAAATATTGGCCATACTTAAATAAAATACTTGTGATCGTCTAGTTCAAGAAGTACGAATAGGACCCTCTACGTTGTGTTAAAATCTCGTTAATAAATAGCATCGAATAAAATAATAATGACAAATTATGTTTCAATTGAAACCACAACAAACGCAACAAATAAATGTGAATAAATAACATTCGTAATAAATAAAACGAATGTAAATAAACCAAACCACGAATGAATTTTATTTGACGCATTAAATAATGCGTTAAAAATAAAATAAAAGTCAAAAATCATATGTAAATATATAGATAAATTTTATCGTTCCCAAATCTAATCAAACGGTAAAACAAGCCGTAAAGATCCGCAATAATTAATAAAATCCGCAATAAAATTAACATTTAAATTCAAATCAAGAATAATAATCTATTTACATAAGTGAACATGCAACTCACCCCATTAGCAACAACTCGAACAAAGATAATTTATTTAATTAGTTAATTACAATATATGAATTATGATTATCTAATACTAATTACATACATCTATTTCTAACTTACATAACTAACTAAAATTACTTATACTATAAAATGCTCCATAACGATGAATGACAACGATGACCTGTAATAAAAAAAAACAGACTACAGGTCTAAAATCCCAAGGTCCCCTACCTTGGGATTTTAGACCTTAGGTCTTGAAAATGGGGCCTATACCTATTGTTATATCTTGACTCTTTCGGATCCAAGCCCATGAATTGTTTTTGCAGTCCCACCACTTGAAATCATGAAGTGGTAATAATTTGGACGAAATACGACACCAGCTCTGTGGTTTATTGTCCTAATGTTGACATAGGTCGATTTCAAGGAACGCCGGTCGTGAGAAACGGTTTTATAGAATTTGTCTGAACTAGGTAACTATTTTTTAAAGATAATCGTCAAGTAATGTATCCTTGCAGTTACAATGTCACACTTTAACTTCATAGCCTAGCTTAGACTGTCCTTATAGGTGCCATGTGCCCCTGCCTGCACACACAATCGTCAAGTTAGTGCCTAAAGGTGCTAATTTAAACGTCATGTTATGTACATTAAATACAAAGAATACAAACGTTTGCATAGCAAAGATTCCATAAAGTCTGTTTAATGGTGTTTGAAGAGTTTGTTAATGGTTATTTTGCAACGCTGAAACATACTATGATACTCGTATTGTTACTGTATCATTTTTATTCATATTAAATGGTGCTATACTGTAAAATCGGATATGCTTTACCTGCAGGCGTATGACGTTGTAACTTTATCACTTATCGCTATGAATAAGACATCGATCTCTCTCGCACTCGAATAACTTGTCGGAACGTGACGTGTAAGAACCCATGGCGATAAGAAATGGACAGCTAGCTGAAAGGCAGGTAAGTATGTTACGTGCCAGATAAGTTGTTGCCAAAAGCGGTCACTATCACGACTTTTGCCCCGAAGACGTCGAAGTCGTAATTTGTTCACGATAGCTCTCATTTTGGAGACATTGTATTCCGATATTTTAACCTATCGAAAAATAATTTAAATGTCATAATTTAATAGTTAGTTGCGAAATAGGAAGATGTAACTATAACCTAACCTATACTCTACGCATTCATAATATTCATATATAATGATGACTCGTAAATATCAATAAACTATGAGTAAGTGTAGGCTATAAGCTATTATTTAGACCGCTAAAATTAGTAAAGACTTTTTACCGAAATATGGTTCGCATTAACTCGGATACGGATATCATGTTCCATGCCCAATTTCATTCTTTTGAGGGATGCTATTCTTAACCATCATAAATTGTAATACATTCGATTAGCCACAACTCTGTACGTTCATTTAGAAGTAACAAAAGAAGTTTAAAAGTACCATAAAAATAAAGAGACGTGAATCATCTGGTGATGCTCAATGTGTTCGAAAAGCAATTATCTGCATGTGAACATCTCTAAATCAATTATCAGACACAATGATCGTTGAATTAACATCCCACATGGCAGTCACAACATGAGTTCACTCAAGGGGATTGATGATGTGCCAGCGCGATAACAGCAGTATTGAGCAATAATTAGCTCTCACAGAAAAAAACGAGAACAGACCCTAACAGCCTGGGGTCCACTTTGACACCTAATCCCAAGATTTGGTATAGGCTCTACTGCACTCTGACCTTACAACCCAGAGGTAAAACTAGACCATATTGCGATTAGACCGGTTTCCTCACGATGTTTTCCTTCACCGAAAAGCTAACGGTAAATATTCCGTACGGTGCGCTACTTACCATAAATAAATTAAAATGAAAATTTCGTCTAGCAAGGTTGAACTAATATGAATTGAGAAAATGTTTACAACTTATTGCAGTCGAATAAAAAAACGCTTTTTCGGTTTTCCACACCATTAGTTGGATATCTGACTCCAGTCACGATTCCGTTGGCACCCAGCATATTCAGTCAGATGTTAAACATAACTTGACAGTAGATATTCATCTATTTATTGGTCAAGGTCAAAGTATTGATTATCGCTAATCGGTAGTTAGCCACACCAACTGAAGAAGTGAAGAAAGTTCCGATATGAAACAAAAATTAACCATATAATTTTATGATTTCTTTGCGTCACAACGAAAAACTTTTATATTGAGTGCGTTAAGCTGGCCAATAAAATTTGGTCCTCACTCTTATAACTTCTTTGAAGACAATAATCTTGAGTTTTGAAGGATTATGATAAAGTTCATCTCTTTTATTACGGTATTAGCAAAAATCAAAACTTTCGAAATGTTATCAAATACTTTAGGTGCATACTTTACAGATGCCAATTCTAAATATCTACCTATGTTAAATAAGTACGTAAGTACGTACTTACTATAAATAAATAAAAGCTATTTGACGACCTCCGTAGCCTAGTTGGTAGACTTGGTAGTGACCCTGCCTACGAAGCAAGAGGTCCTGGGTTCGAATCCCGGTAAGGGCATTCATTTATGTGATGAGCACGAACATGTTTCCTGAGTCATGGATGTTTTCTATGTATACACTATACAGATATTTATTTATCTATATAAGTATGTTTATTGTCGTCTAGTACCCATAGTACAAGCTTTGCTTAGTTTCGGAATAGGTGGATTTGTGCAAGATTGTCCCCTTATATTATTATTGTTCTCTTTATTCAATGTTCTTCTTAGACTAGGTTTTTACAATAATTATATGAAAAGTAAAATATAAAACTATACATACAAAACATAAAATCATTATAAAAACCTAACCTAGGGTGCAGCCGGCAGCGAGGCGGGGCCTAAGCTACCGGCGGTCACGGCGACAGAGACAGAAACCTCCTGACTATCCGCGCAGTATCCAGGAGTACCGCTATACCTTATTATTATTCCATACCTCCCTGTCACTCGTCATCTCGTTAAGTACTTTGTTCCTCTTCATATCGTCTCTTACAAAGTCCAATGCACCCTTTTCTTGGCCTACCTCGTCTCTTTCATTCCTCCACGTTCATAACTAATACTCTTTTTGGTCACATGACTATCATGATTCATGAGAATAGTCATATTCATACGAATACAATCCAGACATTATTCAGTTTTGTATAATATGACATATTTTTTAACCCCCTAATTCATAAAACTTACAATGCCTCTAATAAATAAAATGTGTTTAGTCCATTTCTTATGAACACAAATGTAAAATTGACCGATAAAGAAATACCAGTTTTAACGCTATTTTAACTAATAAAATCGGTTTCTTTAACGTTTATTTAAACGGCCCTATGTTTTACTCTGTAAGTATTTTGAATAAAGCAGAAATCTTGACGAAATATCAATTTTATACAAAACTAACTAAAGAAGCATTTGTTAGTTCCCACGGCGAAGGGAACTTCACGCAACGCACTTAGTCAATTTGTTTTGTGGCTATTTGATTATATGAAGACAAAGGTTCTATGGTTTCACGTTGTTAGCAAGGAAATATGATTAGAAGGAGCGGACGAAAATGTTATAAATTATAGGTAATACAAAATAATAAGGTCATACTGTAATCTATTCAGCGTGTGCGACGACGAACATACTTTTCACTTCTCATGCTCGAAATGTATGTCTTTAGCAAACCGGGCTTAAGTAGTACATGTAGCCCCTAGGGAAAATATGCATACATATTTATTATTATTAAAACATTTTAATTTGACCAATCAAAACTTCACCGTATAAAATTCTTGGTGAAAACTATTTAAACTATTTAAATAAAACGTTTGTAGTATAACATTTGCAATCGCTCGGAAAAATAATCATCTCTTGGTAATTTGGCTTATTTTAGACCCCTGTCATACAATCTACTATATGCCGTAATGAACGTAAATTTATATCTCTAGTAAAAAAAAGTATTTATTTCATACAAATTAATTCGGCACGCAATGTATCGGTAACAAAGCTAACAACTGACAGTAACATTTGAAACTAGCTCGCCTTTCTGAAACGTGAAATAAAAAGTGAAAGTGAGTGAAATTAGTCTCTATATTAGAAAAGGTAATTGTTATACGTACATACATACATACATTCACGCCCTTATTCCCAAAAGGGGTAGGCAGAGCACATAAAACGTATGTTCCAGCGCCACTTTTAGCATAAATGTGGGTATAAAAGATCGAAACAATAAAATTCTAATGGATGTCACACGCGATGTAATCGTGGTTTTTCAAAATAGGTAGTGATGGCAACAAAAATAAACCACGACGCAGAAAACTCAGAATTCTAAATTGTTACATTTTATTTATTCCTAGTCTTCTGCTTATAATATTTATAACTGTAATAATGCTAATGCCTCAACTGCTGTTAAAATATAAATTACAAGCGACCCGCCCGGCTTCGCACGGGTACTATATTATAGTTTTAAAATGATATTATTATTTTATTATGAATATTGTATAATATTTCTCATTATTTTTATATCATATTTTTGACCATTGACTATTTATATCTAGGATACCCTAGCTTTTATTAATAATTTGACATTTAAACACATTTTACTCCTTTGACATTTGTACCATTTTAATATTATTTCAATTGTTCCTTATTATTATTCTTGTTTTTTCATTTTTGCAATGTACATATTTTGATTTTTGACTCATTTATATTATTGTTATTCTTATACACTCTGACGATCTTTTTGGGAATTCATGCTATTTAATTTTCAAAAAATGACGTCAATTTTCAAAATGAAATAAATTAATCTAATCTAATCTAATCTATACATATAAGCCTTCCTCTTGAATCACTCGATCTATTAAAAAAATGCATCAAAATCCGTTGCGTAGTTTTAAAGATCTAAGCGTACATAGGGACAGACAGCGGGAAGCGACTTTGTTTTATACTATGTAGTGATTTTATTAGGTTTCACGTATAAGTAGTTTAATTATGTTCCCGAAAAAGAACCTAAATATTGGGGGAAAAAGGTCCACATTTAGACCCCACCCATCCTCACGAAAAACATGGTATTTGAAATACCCGACTTGAATCAGTATTTTTTATAGATTTCTTAGCTTCTATTTTTCCATAGCTTATTAAGAATATGCGAGGAATAGGCGGAATTAATGGTTTACAGCATTAAGTCCGCCTTTTGTAAATAGTACAAGAAGTAAATTTTATATAAATATCATAGGCTCAGGAAATTCATCAAATTCAACTCTAGTATATTTTATTTCTTTAAAAAGATAGCAAATGTCTGCGTTCTAAACTTTAACCCAAATTGTCATTGGCACAAATTTTAAATTTGAACAATATGTAAGAGTTTATTAGTTATTTTTGCCACTTATACAGGAGGTCCTTTACGCCCCCATAGTCGGGGCTGGAAGGTCCATTCGACTGGACTTTCTAAATCGTCAATATCTGGTGTAAAGTTAAAAACTGGCACATTTCACTATTGTAGCTAATAAATGAAGACCTTACTTAGCCATTGCCATTAAAACCTATTCCAAAATGATGTAAGATTATCATTATCAGGCATTCCTGATATGATATGATATGTCATTACATAAATTACGTAAAATGCCTTTTTTGCCCTGACTTACCCTATTTACTTGACTTGAAACCTAGTAAATAGAAACAAAATAAATCAATTTTTAACCGACTTCAAAAAAAAGGAGCTTCTCAATTCGGTTGTATTTTTTTTTTTCAATGTTTGTTACGATGTTATTGATGAGCCGATTCTTTTTTTTTTTTTGTTTGTAAGTATATGCTTCCAGGTGGGTCCCATTTTTTTGAAAATTCAATTGGATGATGTGATCCATGAGGAATTGAGGGAACTCCTCAATTATATTAGGCACGCGTGTAGTGATTTTGGTATTTTCTATTATAACTCGTGTATTTACATCCGGAAATCATAAATTGGTGGAGTGGAATTGATGATGAAGACCATAGATGACTTATGGAATTCCTCAATTATGTACTTAAAAGTACAAAAGTATATCACAGATTCTGATAAGATTCCGTTGAAATAGCAAATAATGAAGTGCCAAGGGTGATCCTTGTGGAATCGACGGAAGTCCTCAAATATTATCGGGTCACATACAGCGATTGGGTTTTTTTTTCTATAATAATCAACGCATTTGCTCTCGGAAATCAGTTCATGAGGTAAATTGGAAAAGAAATGTTCTCGTGGCTTGGCGGGTACTAAATTGAAGTCGGTTAAAACTTTGTTTTTAAAGTAAATTATCATAAACATTTACTAACGGATTAAACGTAAATAAGTGAGCAAAACAAAACAGAATTAAGACGGTTACTAATAATCCAATCAATCAACTTTAATACTGACGATTAATGGCCAAATAAAGAAAAAATTGTACTTTCAGTACTACTGTAATTTTATTTTATACTTGACAGTCTAATACAGATCTATGTATTTAGATTTTTGACTCTCGAGCGCTCAACCCTTTCACTCGAAAACTGACTTGAATTTACTTCTATTTAATTTTCGAACGTTCGAAAGTCAAATATCGGTCCCCTGAACCGCAACACAGGGCAAAATTAAGTTTTTTCACTTTTTTCTTTTAACATTACCTTAAAGAGCATAAATAAATTTCACTTGGTAATGCTACCTAGTTTAGATCTTTATGATGGTAAGGTCTACGTTCAATTAATTTAACAAGGCGTTGTGTAAACGAACGAAGATAAGCTGTTTCTAAAAAATACAGACTCATCTGCAAAGTACTTTTGAATGCCACCAGACGTGGTGCGGCGACCCGCATATTTCTTATTTTTCATGCCTGATGAACACTTTAGATGGAATGTACCTACACATGTCTCGAGATAATGTAATGATTTAGGTTTATGTCCCAGTTTATATGAACCATAGCTGGGCCAATTTTACGGAAAGTTGTACACTCGATTTTTTTTTTCATAAGATACGGCTTGTGCTACTCAGAATCGAAAGTACTCTCGAATGTTGTAGGAAAAATAAAGTGTCCCAAGAATATTTATTCCACTACCATACTAGCCTGTATGGTAGTGGTGGTGGTGGTATCGGAACAGAAAACCGCAAATAAAAAGACCGTCGCTGTTCAGATGTACTGTTGAATAGGGGTGTAGACACCAAATAAAATAACCAATAATGTTGAATTTTCCCGAAAAAGGTTTAAAAATCAGAGTAATAAAATGTAAAAATCTTACATGCATATTATGACAAGTGAATGATAGAGTTTACTGACGCAAGGCCTATCAAATTTCCCGCTAAAGCGAACATTTTACGTACGAGTATGTATCTACTTAACTTCAAGAACCGTAGGATCACCAAACATTCAGTGGACATTACTGTTAACATTATCATTAAATTTAATGAACTAACCGGTCATTTAATTGCACCTCGTCCATTGAAATCCGTTTTGGCTGTTTGTTAATATTTTTCGAGTCCCGATCACGGATTAAAAATCACCGTACATACATAGAAAAAATCCATGACTCAGGAAGAAATATTCGATCTCATCACACAATTAAATGCCCTTACCGGGATTCGAACCCGGACCTCCGGCTTCGTAGGCAGAGTCACTACCAACTAGGCTGCAGAGGTCGTCAAAAAGAAGTGAAATCAAAAGATTTTTCGAATAATCCGACTATATTTTTACGCATATTATAGCCTATGCCACTCCTACGATTAAGAGGAATTCAACGGCACCTCATATGTCGGCTGCAGGGCGTGCCAAAAAATAAGACATATACACATACATAAATACATACTTACATACATACATACATACACACGCTCGAAAACATAACCCTTCTCTCCTTCTGTAGTCGGGTAGAAAAGCAATATTTAAAATCCAGAATTCTTAAATTTACATTCCAATATTATGTTTATTACTGAATTCTTCTACCGAGTTAGCACTTCTCAGGCAAGAAAGCCTTTAAATTATTCCTAAATTTATTTGAACGAATAACATGTTAAACAACACAATATCCTGGTAACACGCCGAATGTTTAACTACTTTTAATTTATTTACTGACCCGCGGCAGACTCCTTCGGCATGAAACTAAACGCCTATCCTTCTTGCTCTGTCCATTCTATTTCGTGCAAATATTTAATTAAGTCCGTCAGCACAACAAAGGCACATTCCCTAATAGAGATTAGATATTGAATAAAACGTGTATAAGATTAGCGATAGATTAAGTACGTGCGAGATGTATGAAAGATTATGTATGTAGCTACTTGTATATAATTATCTTGAGTTCGGCAAAAAAGGGTCTGCAAGAAGTCTGTTGTGATTTTTGACGTGATCCTTATAGCTCTTTTCTGTGCAATGAAAGCAGCCTGTACATTATATTTATTGATATTATTATCAGAGTTTGAAGCTGTAGCGTATTTTTGATTCCACTAACGCGAAATATACTATCTTGGGTCGAGTTATCGTAAGTTGCGTCCTTTAAAATTTGATTATATCTCTTTTGATTTGTTTTGAGTTTTGATTATATTGCCTTTACTCCGCAACTTTATACTCAGAACATTGCCAGACTTCAGAATGCTGTTACGCATTATGAAGTCCGGCAAGGTTCTGAGTATAAAGTTTGAATTACTGAATGGCATTAGGATATTTTTTAGTGGTATCTGAATTATGGTTGAGATTATTGAATGGAGCCGACTTTTTATAAAACTGACATTGGAGTTTGAATCTTGTACCCCGGACGGTAGAGCTGCTTTTTGAATGGACTACTTTGATGCTATTCGGTCAACTCAAACAATATCACGTATACAATCTCCGTGGGTCTGCAATATAAAAGGTTCTTATACTTAACTTGAGTATTTTCTTTGCAGCACAACTAGTTCCGCCCAGGAGGACGAAGGCTGGCCACGAAACGCCCTCCTCGAAGAATACTTAGGTCAAAATGCCACAAACAGTACATTGGGTAAGTAAGTAGGTACCGTTTGCTTAAAATAAATTTCCTATGCTTCCGCTTGGCCCGAAAATCGTTCGTATGTCCGGTGTCTGTCCCTCTGTCCCGCTGTGCAGCTGTTCTACCTACAGGTCACTTCTCAACCGATTCTCGTGAAAGTTTGGAAGCAGGTTCATTAATTATACTTATAAAAAAAAAAGAGTTAGTTTTTCGAAATAAAAAAAGAAAATACATCTCACAGAGCCACTAGTAAATAAAATGCTTAATTGAATTCAATTCAATTCAATTATTTATTCTGCAAATAGGCCACAAGGGCACTTTTACATGTCAAACCGTAATTTACAATAAAATAATAATAATAATCTTACACAATAATAATTTTAAATTATATATACAAGGTTAACAAACTAAATGTCACTAAGTTAATGTAAACAAAACAAAATTCTGTAGATCTGTATCAGCATTAACAAGAAGTTAATCATATTTATTCAGTATTCCAGAGATGTATAAGGTCTCTGAGCTTCCAAATACAATTAATAATTATTCTAATATTCTAAGAGATGTATACGGTCTCTAAGCGTCAAAACAAGAAAGGAACAATGATGTAATATTGTCAGAGATGTACAGGGTCAATAACAATAAAACGTGTCAAGATCAGAATGATGTCTCTCGTCAATACGATAATAATAATAATAATAAAAAGGCGTAGGGATGTGACGGCCCCATCGCCCACCAGATTTCTGGTGCAATCAGTCAACGTAAGGCAGCTTGTGGCGGGCTGTTAGGGCGTAGCGACCCTACGTACCTGAGTACTCCTGGGGGTGCCCTGTGGTCAGGTTGAGCCGACCGGGTGGATGGTTGGACAGGCCCCCTGTCTCTGGCTTGCCTTTACTGGCCGTTCAGAGTGGAGTCGCAAGAGCTGTTGCTCGAGGGTTGATGTGGACACCTAAGTGGCGAGTTGGCTATATGTTTAAAGTCCAGTGCCACCTCTCTTCCCCCCAGCTTTCTGACCGGTGTTGCCCTTAGGCCATTTTTTAATGTCGCTATTAATAGGGGCCCATCTAGCAGTTGGCGAGTCACCGTCTGCCAGAGATAAAAAGTGAGACAGTTTTATTAGGCAGGCGTCCGATGTTTCACCCAATAGCCCAGCCACTAGTCCATCATTTTCACCCAATAACCCGTTTCATTTAGATTCCATCAACCATCAATAGGCCCTATACTCCTCAGCGGGTGCTGTCCCTGTGTGCGTCCCATGACACGGGCAGGGACAGCATCCGCTCGGTGTACTCCTTGCATTTTATTAAATTGTCAAAAGGGCCTCTACGTGTTGGCTCAGTTGGTACTTTGTAGGTACCTAGCTCCACGCATGCCTCCCAAAGGTCCGGGACGTCATTGTCCCGTGAGCGGGAAAGACATACATAATAATAATAACACTAGTATGTAATTAGTTAACTATGTACTATACCCTTGCAAGCATGAACAGTCCGGACTCCACAAACAGCACCCGATCACGAGTATGACGCATATCTCAGCCATCGCCTCCCTCAACCATATTTTAGGGAAGGTGGCGACCCGATCAACGACGCCACCGTAAGCAAAGCCCTTTAAGCGAGCATGACATATTCAAGCCACCGGACATTGATAATAACAAAGATTAAGCGACTTGTTCGGCGAGAAACAGCATTATGTGCTCTCTTCTTACATAAAACGGGACAGTTATTTCAGGTAGGTACTTATAATGATTACGTGTATTTAGGTATATTCCTAATAGAATTAGACTACTACTGGCTTTAAGGCATTTTTGTCGTTTAAGAAATCGTTGACAGTATAATACGCCTTGCTCAGCAAATTACTTTTAACATGATCAACATAATCATCATATCAGCCGAAAGACGTCCACTGATGGGCATAGGCCTCCCCCAAAGAGTGCCAGTGACCGGTTCTGCGCCATCCGCATCCAGCGGACTCCCGCGACCTTTACCAGGTCATCAGTCCACCTTGTGGGGGGCACACCAAAATACTTAATATTCAACTTAATTGCCAGTCTCAACTCTCAAGGTCTTTTGAGTTAAGAGCTAAGGGATGCTGATGACGCTAGTTGTAATTTTGTTAATTGTTAATCATAGAGTGATGTAGGGTCGTTGACGTTACACATAACTGAACATCCAAAATTATAACTATTTCAGTTCCTGTTTGTTTTCGACATTATCATCCAATTTGGAAATAATAATATGATCATTGATGTGAACAAAAATTGACTTCCTCAGAATTAATTAAAATATATATATATAGTGACTAAGTTTTATAAAACAGTTGATCTTTTGCAATGGGATTACTTCTTATACGTTATGTTAGCAAAATGCTGTAAAATTTAAATTCGCATAGCGGTACGCGATAAATAAATTATGTTGTACTACGTACAACGGAACGTATATATGAAACGTCAATGTGTGCGATACGCTGTGCGGCCCCTGCGCGCTAGACCTACTCCAGACCCCGTATCATGGTCGGCCTTATCACGCGATAAGTGACAAGATAAGTGTTTTTGTATAAGGTAGTAAACAGCAGAGGTATAAACTGCCCGGAATTATTAAAAAATATTCAAATAATAATTCCAAACAGGCTACCTCGCAAGGGTACAAACAACAAGCTGTTTAGGGATAAATTCAAAAGAACAAAATTGGGCAGTAACTCGCCAATCTCAAGAATGGTTCGGCTATACAAACATATTCCGGACTCCAGAGGTATTGATATCTTCCACGATACTAAAAGTAAATTCAAAAAATCTGTTCTCATATCTTATATCACTGGAGTCTGGTGGGTGATTGCCATTTGTTTCTTGGTTAGCTTCGGGTACCTACCTCTAATTTCCTGTTACTTACTACTTGATTTAATCTACATGTTTTATTGATTACTTTAATCAATATAATATATTTAACTTCTCCAATTTACAAAGATTCTACATTTTTTATAGGCGAAAATTCAAATGTACCTACTACTACTACTTAAAACTTTTGTCAATGTTTACTAATCTGAAAATCTGAATCTTCATTCATGTAATTTTATATGTTTTTTTTTTGTTTTGTTACTCTTGATTTCACACGTGTGCGAGCTGTGGTCACCTATAAGTGGCTAAGCAATGCATTGTCAGATGTGTTATCCGTTGGTGGTCCTTAAATAAATAAATAAATAAGATAGAGCGTCCGTCTCGTTCTATTGAACGGTGTCAGCCAGTGACGGACGCTCTATCTTGTCGCTTATCGTGTGAAATGACTGTCCATGCTACGGGGTCAGGAGGTTACCATACATAATCTTAATTTCCCGCTAAGGTGACGGTGGGATAAGTCTGGTTTTACTCGAAGATTTATTATTAGCCATTCGACTTCCACCGTTTTCTTCTTCAACTTGGTTTTACTACAATTATTATTCCTATTGTTGTCTTATCTACTTATAATATTATACAAATTGCATGTTTGAAATCGATATGAATTATCAGTGGTTAAAAATGGACTTAAGTATATGCTATGCATACTAATATTTGCAAATGAATTAAATAAAAGGCTTGTAACTGAATGTAGCTTACGATGAAGTTCTGTTTATCTAACCTTTAGCATAAGTCGTAAATTATGGCAACAGTCTTCGAGATTGTATTCCGCAGGTTCAAATGTCGCTTCTCTTTTTCCTTGGAAGCGACTGAGTAAATTTATGACGTCACACGAGCTCTGGATATTTAATAATGCATCATAGACATAGCAGCTTCTGCCCGAGACTTCGTCCGCGTGAACTCCCGTATCAATTTGTATCCCCTATTTCATCCCTTAGGCGGATGATTTTCGGGGTGAAAAGAATCTTATCTGAAATTAAATGAAATACTTATTGATAAAAACATGTTACATAATAGATACAAGTCGTTGGGTCCTGAACTAGGATTTTCCTGTTACAGGACCCAGTAAAATAATAAGTTTGAAAATCGAAACATGCATTCGTACAGAGTAAAAAAGTCTGCATTTTTTAATAATCTTAAGTTATGTTAATATAAGTATGTAGTCATATGTATTTGATAAACTTTAAATTGAGATAAGAATATAATGAATAATGAACCCTCAACAAATGTTCATACATTACTTACATTATGTGCAATATGTACCAGAGTAACGCAATAAATCTATTAACTTATACATAAATGTGTAACATCTAAGCTTTCAAATTTAGAATATTAATACAATTCAGACGGTAAAATGTTGCCTACTGGGTGGCCTATTAGTATCGCTGAGCGTGGCAACTACTGAGGTACAAACTTTGCTTTTGTTCCCGCACAAGTAAATTAATGAATTGTGTTTCTCGCATAAAATGAGGGATTTTAGTTGTGAATCTCTAGTACTTCCCGTGCGGTATGCTTCCGCATAACGGCATAACGGAAAGCATTCCATTTCCTGTGTGTAGGATTTAATTTACTTTTATGAGGTTCATTTTCATTTCACAGTGTGAGAAAACTACTTGTGATAGTCTTGTTTTTTAGCTACATATTGCGAGCGTAAATTGTGATATTTCATTTCTGCAAACTGTTCCTTGCGGAGATGGTTGAATGAAATCTGACTCCAAATTTATAAAAGTGTATTCTAAGGTTCTTTAATGAAAGCCGCGGCCGGAATAATTGCATAAAATAGGGCGGTCCGGCGGTCCGGAGATAGTGAAATTGAATTTACATCAAATCTACTATTTTACAATAACAGTCATGAGAACGTCTATACAAACCAACCATTACAAGAATCTCTAACAAAATGACAATCTAGACTATTCCCGCGTAAAATTACAGCTAATGTCATCCGGTTCGCTTAAGGCGTCTTTAAAACCGTCGAAGATCCGACAGTACCTATCCAAATTCATTATTATTTAGGTTTCTGGTCTCAGACAGAGCTGGCTCTGGTCTCAAATTGTAGTAAGTCTAGACTTCTTAAAGAAACGCACATTTTTATTTAAAAAACCTTGGGAAAAAAAGTTTGGGATTCATATTGATAATACCAAAAAAAGTGCGAAAATTTCGTGGTCTTTCGAAGTTGCAAACTTGGATATACGGTAGTGATAGTAGTCCTAACAATATATTAAAGAATCGCCAGCAGCCGTTAGCTTGCGAATTTAATGTTTTTTATAACTGTCCTAATATTACAGCAGACAATAATTAAATGTACCTAATTAAGTCTTGTCAGTCGAATTTTTCTTACTTCCTTAGTCGTATCGATTTGAAACTTTCCATAATATACCAATAATTCGACGGTATTAAATGCCACTCCGGGTGACATGTTTCGAACTCTTCGGGAGTATTTCTGTAGGATGAGTGTTTTTGTGACAGTGTCGCTTGAAACATGTCGCCTGTAGTGACATTTAACACGTGATTTTAACCCTGGAATATGTCTCACGAAATGATCTGAAATATGTTTATACTCGTACGTACCTATTCAAAAACCGGCCAAGTGCGAGTCGGACTCGCGCACGAAGGGTTCCGTACCATTATCTATAAAACAGTAAAAAAAAGTTTGTTGTATCGGAGCCCCCCTTAAATATTTATTTTATTTTGTTTTTGTTATTTGTTGTTATAGCGGCAAAAGAAACACATAATTTGTGAAAATTTCAACTGTCTAGCTATCGCGGTTCTTGAGATACAGCCTGGTATACAGATACAGACAGACGGACGGACAGCGAAGTCTTAGTAATAGGGTCCCGTTTTTACCCTTTGTGTACGGAACCCTAAAAAATGATTTTTATTCACGGCTCCGGTATAATTGTTGCAGAAACCCTGTACGACGTGCCAACGGGCATGATAGTGTTGCTGTCGTTCCTATACGGCACGATATCGGTGCTGGCAGTGGTCGGCAATTTCCTGGTGATGTGGGTGGTCGCCACATCGCGGCGAATGCAGAGCGTGACCAATTGCTATATAGCGAATTTGGCGCTTGCTGACATCGTTATAGGACTCTTCGCTGTGCCGTTTCAGGTAAAACTTACTTTTAATTGATTGAGCTAAGCCATATTCCATAGGTATAAGCTGCATCGTGGCCTAAGGTACTAGCAGAATATCAGTGCTTTCTCTCGCGAGCAAAGCAAAACTGAGCTGATACCGTTTTGGCATTTTTGCAACGCACAGTATTGTTTCAACTTGTTCTTTTATTTTAATTTTCTCTCTTTGTAGTTTTTTTGTGTATGGTCAGGTGGGGCAAGAGAAAACACAAACAAACAGTAGTTGGTAATACCACTGGTAATATACTACTGTTTCGCTTTCCCGGTAGTTCCTCTTACCCTACCTGACCTTACTTTTTTATTAACAATTTTTTTGACGTTGCAAAATGCCGAATAAATGATGTATTTATCTATCTATTAGATTAAGATAATAATATAATGCTATTTCATGAAAAACCTTTTTGAGACAAATAAATAATAATATTGTTATGTTTGTAAAGCATTTTATTATCAAAATAAGTAAAACTAGTACAATGTTTCCCTTTGTCATTGTAGAGAAACGAAAAAAACGTAGACGAATTTGTCCGTTAAAGATATAATGTTATATGGAATGGGGTGTAGAAAATTATCATTTTGCTATTCCGCTAAACAATGTGCAGGTCTATTAGCGATGATGAGATGCACAACGTTGCGTATTTTTACATGCACTCAATGCGCCCATCCCATAGCACGTGCAAATATGATAACAAATACAACAAACCACCACCGATAACAAAAACCTCGACACGTGTTTCGCCTCTACGAGGCGATACGTCAATTTTATAGAAATGTGAAACCAGCAGATTGCTTATGGTGCTCCCGCACTGGCTTTTATAAATGTTATATAACATATTTAGTGTAACAAGGATAGGGCTATTTAACTACGATGTTGAAGAATAGTTATTAGATTGTTGCTGTGATATATAAAATTTATAACAGCTAAATGTGGGAGCAATAAATAGTCGCCCAATGATGTAATATAGAAAAGAGGTAGATAGGTTATAAAGTGCTCCAAAAGTGGCACATTAACAACTTAGTCAATTGCATGAACTTGCCTAAGTTTCGCGTCGTCAATTGAAACGTATAAACGTGTCTCAGCTGACAGATTTGCTGGCCATTTTAAAACACGGAATTTCGTTTAGACAACGTATTTACCTCGTTTTTACCCGACTGCCGAAGAAGGGTTAATGTTTTTCGATGTATGTACGTATGTATTTGTGTATGTATGTACATCTAAGTATGTGTGTATGTCTTATTATTTGGCATGCCCTGCAGCCTAAACCGTTTGACGGATTTCGACATATGAGGTATCGTTGGATTCCTCTTAATCGTTCGAGTGACACAGGCTATCATCATCATCATCATATCAGCCGAAAGACGTCCACCGCTGGACAAAGGCCTCCCACAAAGAGTGCCACAATGACCGGTCCTGCGCCACCCGCATACAGCGGCTATAATGTTTTTAAAAACGTAGTTGGGTTTTTGCAGGCGCCAATTACTACAAAATACAGTCTGTCTATGGTGGCCCTGATCCTTCACGTCTTACTAGTTCCAACAAACTTTTAAAAGTATACCCCAGTAGTTGGGTACCTTCGTTTTATTAATAATAGTTTTTAATAATTTGTGAACCCAAACATAATATGTAGGTTCCTTTCGTTTGAGCTGTCATTGTACATTAAGGAATTTATTACGCAGACATTTATTCTGTCAGGGGTTCCGTTCCCTTCAAAATGACTGTTTCCCCCACCGGATCCTCATGCTAGAAATCTCAGGGCCAAGACTGCACGTGTCGGTCTGTAGGTGTTGGTCATTTTAGTTAAAAGTTAAGGGATGATGCCGTCCTTTGCATAGCAATTTTGAGAAGTTACCAGTGTGAAAGAGACAACTAGAAAGGGACAGCATATTCGGGAATGTTCCAGTCGTCGAGTCGAACGAGCATCGAACAATCTAGACGCTCTGGAACATTCATGAACCGAGGGGTCGCCGTTCCTAGAATCGGACCTTGGACCGATTATTCAAGATTTCTCCGGAATGTTCTAGTACGGCAACGAGCTGTGACGCCCACGTGTACGGCCCGAGTGCCCGCGCCGCTGTGGGCGTGCAGCGTGCTTTTAAAACAAATGCAATGGAGTTGTGGACTATTAATTGTATTATTACTCCAAAAGATGGCAAAAAATATTCCTAATGACAAAAATCATATTCATATAAGTAATTATTTTTTGAACAAGCTATCTAACGATAAGCCACACCATGGGTTTAGAGAGAAAAAAAATTAGGTACCTACCTAAAAAAAATATTTTTCAAGATTTTACTCGTATTCTACGATTTTGTCGGCGTGATTGTTTGCACCCATGCCGAATTACAGCTTTAACGGCTATCACGAGACGGCGTGCGAGCTCTCTCGGTTTTTCTCGCACTCTACCTCTCTTTCTAACTTTTTTAATAAGAGAGAGACGGATAGTGCGAGAAAAATCAAGAGAGCTGGCGTGCCGTCTTGCGATAGCCGTGCAGCGTTACTATATATATTTTATAGGCTATCTAACTTCGCAATAAAGGGTCTAAATAATCTATCACAGAATTACTGCATATCACCGATTAGCCAAGTTTTGCCCTACGTCACAAATTCTGATAGGATTCCGTTTAGGTAAGTAGCAATTAATGAAGTGTCAAAAGTAATTCTGAGACCCTTGAGGAAACGCCGGAACTCCTCAAATATTATCGGCCTACATAATATAGCGACTTGGGTTATTTCTGTAATAATCAACGCGAAAGCAGTTCATGCAGTAAAGTGGAAAGGAAATCATGTTTGTTCCTTGGCGAAGTACTAAATTGGAGTCGGTTTAAACCTTGTGTGTAATTTATACACTTGTGCAAAAAATGCATTTGTGTTATAATTACGAAAAACCACTGCTTTAACTTTCATGACGTAGGCAAAAAAGTGGCCAAACTATCTCTCTTTTCATGTTAATTATAATTACCGAATGGAACAAATATATTGTAAAGGTTCCGTAAAACGTATGCCCCTGAAGAAAGGTTGCGCTTTTTTTTCAGTGGCATTACTTTGGAAGCAAAGACTCTTCTTGGTATGTGGTTTTGAAAAGTTGATGGAATTAACGATTTTTATAGCATTTTTTTTTTCAATCGAATCTGCCTACTTATAGCAATTCTTAAATGAGAATAATGTACCTAGTAGTAATTTATACACTTGTGCAAAAAAAATGCATTTGTGTTATAATTACGAAAAAACCACTGCTTTAATTTTCATGACGTAGGCAAAAAGTGGCTAAACTATCTCTCTTTTCATGTTAATTACCAGATGGAACAAAAATATTGTAAGGGTTCCGTAAAACGTATGCCCCTGAAGAAAGGTTTCGCTTTTTTTTCAGTGGCATTACTTTGGAAGCAAATACTTCTTGGTATGTGGTTTTGAAAAAGTTGATGGAATTAACGATTTTTATAGCATTCTTTTTTTTCATTCGAATCTACCTACTTATAGCAATTCTTAAATGAGAATAATGTACCTACCTACCTATTATTACGAGTACATACCTATATCACTGTCATCGCAAATACGGGAACCATTCCGAATAAAATCCACCCCAATTACACCTATTCTATTTGACAAGATAGGAGGAAAATGCGCTAGGTGAGTACGGCACGGCACGGTATGGGGCAGGTGCGACTTTATCCAAGCTTTATTAGCTTTAGGTTTATATTAATTTGACTTGTTAGTTCGTTCGTAAGTACAACAATATTTTATTTTATTTTATTTTATTTATTAGGAGAACAACAGAGTTAAATGTACAGGATATTTAAGATTAATAAACCACATAACAAACATGCGTTTAGCTCCTCAACAGTCCTCACTGAGACGTGTTCAGATATTTGTGAGCACTTTGACCGCTCCGATGTATCTAACTAGCTTCCGCCCGCGACTTCGTCTGCGTGGACTCGGAATAAAAACTATCCTATATTTTAATCCAGGCTATAAACTATCTTCGTGCAAAATTTCATTCAAATCGGTTCAGCCGTTTAAGCGTGATCGAGTAACAAACATCCAAACATCTAAACTTTCGCATTTATAATATTAGTAGGATGGTACTGGCGTCTGCACCTAATGTGTTTGTGGGTCAAATCTTGATCATCGTCATCATCACCATAATTTGTGACAAAACAAATTTTGACCAACTTCCAAGTCCAATCAACTTGAAATTTTGTACACTAGTATATTAACATGGTTGAGATTAGGTACTTAATGTGGCCTACTTTTCATAAGACTGTCCTTAGGATGGGAATCTTCTATCTTTGCTGGTAGAGTTGTTTTTTGAATGGACAACTTTGGACGCAATTCAGCCAACACAAATATAATGTCAAGTTTATGTTGCAATATCATGCTAAACATAAAGCAGGAATAATAGTGAAGAGGGATCGTGGCCTTAGAAAGTCCTCAATTACACGAGAGAAACCTTTCATGTTTGGACACATTGGATTGCTCTCAACGAGTAGGTAAAGATAGTTTATTACGGTCTGAACATAGTTTTAACAAAGGTAAGGTTGGAGCCTCCTTTTAAGGCTCCACATTCGACATTTTCGTGAAAATGAGTTGTTTTGTAACCGTTTTATACATTATAACGTAACATTTTTGCTGTAGGAAAAAATATATCATAATCTGCAAGATATGCGACGGGTCAGTTTTCGTAGAAATCCATTTTAACAATAAAAATTAGAGAAAAAGAAATCTAAAGTCACCCCTAGTTTTTCTTAAAAAATTATCTCGTTTTCTGAAATATTCCGCCAAAGTTCCTACGCCTCCCCGTTTTCGTCCATACGGTCAGTGCGGGACGAGACACGTTGCATGACGGACCTGTGTCAATTTGCGCTGCGCCGAAATTTTTAAATATTTGTGGAAATCGTGAACTATATTTGTTGCATAGAGTGGACAATCCGTTTTGTGATTCGTATAGTAGGTAACTAATAAACATTTGCGTATAGTTTAGTTTTAAGTGACAGATAATTTTGTTGCATAGAGTGGACAATCTATTTCGTGGTTTGTAAAGTAGTAGGTACTATAGACAAGACAGCTGACTGACCATCCGTGCACTTTATGTGCATTGTAATAAGGTTCTGGTATAAATACAGAATGGTCAGTTAACTGTGGTGGCGTTTGTACCTAATTAACATTTACGTAGGTATAGTTTAGATTTTCTTTTTAGTTCAAGATGGGAAATAATAATAATAATAAATTCTTTATTTCAGGCCAGTTTGCCCATAGATTGTTAGTAACATACAAACTTACGATACTAGAATCAGTACGTCTTAGCTTAGGTCTCACAAATTTTTCAATAATTATTTTGGGTCTTTGGGGTTAAATAAGCGCAGGAGGAAAATACGTAATATCAAGAAATTTTTCAAGAGAAGAGGAAAAAGAATACACAAGTAAATACCTATTCTATCAAAGTATCAAGGTCTTCTTTCACAGGTCATAATGATTGGTAGTCATCTGATTAGTCAGTCATATCATTCAATGTCTTGGTGTCACACTTCATAATGTTAACACACTCCCAGAAAAATAATAAAATACATACAATTAGCACTTCTTGTACCGGAAGAGCGGTTTCTCCTGACACAAGCATAATGTAATGCTTAAGGCTTGTATACCCGCTAAAGTCCTTGAGCGTATGGGCGGAGCCTCGACCCTCTCCCCGCGCAAGTCGCACAACCCGCCGTCGTTTATTAAGCGTTACATAGATTAAGTTATAGACGCGTCATCGCGCATCGTTACCAATGCAAGGGTGGACGTGGGTGGGTGACATTCGTCATAAATATAAATAAATAAATATAAAGGGACAATCTTACACAAATCGACCTAGTCCCATAGTAAGCTCAGTAAGGCTTGTGTTATGGGTACTAGACGACGATATATATAATAGATATGAATACTTAAATACATAGAAAAACATCCATGACTCAGAAACAAATATTCATGCTCATCACACAAATATTTGCCCTTACCGGGATTCGAACCCAGGACCTTCAGCTTCGTAGGCAGCGTCACTACCCACTAGGCTAACCGGTCGTCTAAAACGTCATGCTTAATTGAAACGTGATATTTGTCATACATAAATTACATAATTTAGTTCAAAAATTATGTCCCTACTATTATAATTCTATTTACTTACGATTAGTGTAGTTCCGTCAGCACGGCTAGCACGAGACGGCCGCGACATACACTCGATTTATCTCGCACTATCGGTCTCTCTCTCTTCGAGAGAGACCGATAGTGCGAGATAAAGCATGAATATTTGTTTCTGAGTCATGGATGTTTTTCTATGTATTTAAGTATTCATATCTATTATATATATCGTCGTCTAGTACCCATAACACAAGCCTTACTGAGCTTACTATGGGACTAGGTCGATTTGTGTAAGATTGTCCCTTTATATTTATTTATTTATATTTATGACGAATGTCACCCACCCACGTCCACCCTTGCATTGGTAACGATGCGCGATGACGCGTCTGTAACTTAATCTATGTAACGCTTAATAAACGACGGCGGGTTGTGCGACTTGCGCGGGCAGAGGGTCGAGGCTCCGCCCATACGCTCAAGGACTTTAGCGGGTATACAAGCCTTAAGCATTACATTATGCTTGTGTCAGGAGAAACCGCTCTTCCGGTACAAGAAGTGCTAATTGTATGTATTTTATTATTTTTCTGGGAGTGTGTTAACATTATGAAGTGTGACACCAAGACATTGAATGATATGACTGACTAATCAGATGACTACCAATCATTATGACCTGCGAAAGAAGACCTTACAACAATTATTATAAACTAGATTATAGCCTTTAACATTATGTAATTGCATACCACCGGGACATTGAATGTTATGGTTAACCAATTTTATGACTAACAATAACGATAACCTGCAAAAATCGGAACTCCAATTTATATTGGTAAATCATTCATTTGGTAGGTATTTTTGAAGTTATCACCATCGTCATCATCATATCAGCTGAAAGACATCCCCTGTTGGACATAAGGCCTCCCCAAGAGAGCCAAATGGACCGGTCTTGCGCCACCCGCATCCAGTGGACTCCGACGACCTTTACCAGGTCATCAGTCCACCTTGTCGGGGGTCTACCCACGCTGCGTAACTCGAGAACCTTACCGCCCCAGCGTTTTTGGCGTATTCAATTGATATGTGATTCGTTTTGGAGCTAACACTCGCTCGTACTTATTAAAACGCATTACCAAGTGTATTTAAGAGTCCGCAGTAAGCTCGGCCGAATTTCACCTTCCCATACAAACGTAGTTACGCTCTCATTTTAAAACTACGTGTTGGATTGTGATGAATGATACTTTGCATATACAATGTCATAAGGTATATCAATGTCTGTAATTAGTTTATATGGTTCCAGTTTATAAAACAAACGAAATACAGCAAAAACAAGTTTTGTATGAAAAACTTCAATTTGCTGTATTTTCTATACTATAGTATCTAGATACTTAATTTAATTACAATTACAGACATAGATATACCTCACATCATTGTATATGCAAAGTTTCGTTACAATCCAACACGTAGTTTTAAAATGAGAGCGTAACTAAGGTTGAATTGAATAGAATACTTTATTTTTTTATTGTTTTGTATGAAGAATCGAGCTTCCTGCGGACTCTTAAGCGAGACTCACTGATATTGAGATGGGATTGGAAAGAAATCGTTGCAAAATGGAGTCTTGCCTTTATTTAGCTTTGTCTCTGAAATGAAAGGCAAAATACCATCATCCTCCTAGCGTTATTCCCGGTTGTGCCTTAAAGGAGTCCGGGGTCCGCTTTGGCACCTAATCCTAAGATTTGTTATAGGCCCTAGTTTTACGAAAGCAACTGCCAGCTGGTCTTCCAACCCAGAGGGAAAACCAAACCTTATTGGGATTAGACGGGATTCCCCGGGATGTTTTCCTTTACAAACCAGCCACTGTTAAATATCAAATTATGACAGCAACAAATAGGCTGCCGGTAAACTTAACTTTAATAAGTTTCAAAAGTTTCATTTTTGGTACAAGCTTTTATTGTTGACTTTACTTTTCTGTATACCATCATCAACTACTCATTGAGATGAGTCAAGGGTGCGTCGGTTAAATACTGAAATCCCATGGCCACCTTCTGTCGCCATCATCAGATCAGCTCGATGGTCATGGTGCCATAATATTGAATTGTCATCCAAACTATACTATTACCCAAAATTTCAGCTCAATCAGATAACGACAAGTGACTGAAAAAGGGATTGCAAATTTTGACGAACATCTTACATACGAACAGGTCAAGTTAATATAAAGCTGGTAAAAAATATGACAAGTTTCCGTTATTTTGTCCCGCTAACAATTTTAATTTGCAAGACAGAGGATGTCTTCTTTCGTGAACCCCCAAAGCCCCCAAGAAAGTTATGTGATTAAGAGAATATTTATGGACTTCATCGCGCTGCAATTCACAGAATTCCCCCCTTTTTCTTTCTTTCTATGACAATACAAGCATTTGTTTACAACGCCCCCATGCAGTTACGCTTTTGTGTGTGACCGCGTACCGTGCCACAATACAACGCTAAGCTTCGATGAACGCCTTGGTCGTTGTATCACTCAAATAACGGGGTATATCACCGACAAACGCTTCACCGAATGCATGGTTTCGCCGAATTTTCGTTGCATCAAATTTCTGTTACTCAAAATCTGTTTATTTTTGGTTAGGTTCCATTACGTTGGGTTTGTTTTGTAACATTCCTAAAATTTTACTGATTCTGAAAAAAATGGTTTTCTATTGAATTTAAATTCTGCGAAACATACATTCGATGGAACAATTGTCGGTAAAAGAAGGCTCAAACCTCAAATAACATATAATCCTCCACCTATCTTTCCTCGAGTGAGGAAAAGTACTAGCAGCATCCTGAAAATGATGGCTGGTAGCTTTGACTGTCCAATTCTGTTTGGGCACCTACCTACCTTACAATATATTAATGCTGGCCATACACCATGCTTGATGCTTGATAACTCATGCCAATCCACTCCCACACACGGTCAGTTCCAACTGATCCAATGCCGATTGGACGATAGGAAGCATGGTGTATGGCCAGCATAAGTAAGTGTAGGTCCCTGTATGTCAGTTTCTGTTGTGTGTTAAATTGTATGTAAGCTTTGTATTGTGGAATCTAACCTTAATAAATACTTACAATTAAAATTTAAATGTAACTAAACACCTCTTAGGAGTATATGGGACGGAGAAGACCTGAAATAAAATATTTCATTAATTCATTCATTCAATCATAATCCTTCACAGCATTTTGTGTGCTTGTTTATTTGGGAGCTTTCGTCAAACTGGCGATGGCAGCTCAAGCAGGTTGTTTTTAAAGCGATTAAAGATAATGAACACACCTCATTAATTACACTCGGGTCCATTCCAATTAATTAAGCTTACCATTCAACCTGGGCTGTTATTCGGATCGCACTAATGCGTCTCACCTCACCCGTCAAGCCTAAGGAAACTAGACCTCTGATTATACTTAGTTACTATGAATCGCGGCGTCAAAATATATTTGTGGGTGAACGGCGAGGTGAGGTTAAAACAAGTGACAGAATACCGGGGCCGTTATACTCCAGGCAAAATACGCTTTTGTAAAACATTAATTTATAATAGTTTTATTGTTGATTTCATTTGAAAATGTTATTCTAAGATGATTTATTCAAGAATCCGACAAACTGTCCACACGGAAGTAATTACGTATATTTCAATGAAGCATGAATTGTCTTTTTTGTACGACTTATCTTGAATATTATAGAGCAAAATGTAAATGAACCAAAATAAAGACAAAAATATTCATTATTATTTTTCTGACTTCAAAAGCTAGTTAACTTATAATTTTTTTGATGTCTGAATTTTTGTCGGATTTTGTCGCTGGGTAACTATTTAATTGATAATATATCCGTTACACATAAAAAATAGGCTATTATAAATTATTTCCATTTTGTCATTTTTTCCATACAAGTTGTCAGTTCATTGACTGGACTATTAGGACGAAAACAGAGGGCCTACCGCGAAACGAAAACGAACTTCCTTCGTGTATCTCCCTCTCTCGCTGTAGCCCCTCAGGCAGAGCAATTAACGACGCCGCGGTGATCTTAGTACAACAAGTCGCCCACGTTGTACAATGACATAGACATGTATACATTTTGCGTCTTATTACAAAGGGATACGGTGCTAAAGTGTCCACATATCTTTGACGACGACTGTATAGTGCGATTTTTTTTCTAGACTGGAGGAGTAATCACGTAACGTTTAGCTTAAGGACAATTTAAGAGCCCGCAGTAAGCTCGATTCTCTAAACAAACGTAGTTACGTTCTCATTTTAAAACTACGTGTTGGATTGTAACGAAACTTTGCATATACAATGACGTGAGGTATATCTATGTCTGTAATTAAATTATGTATCTACAGGTACCATAGTAAAAAAATACAGCGAATTTACTAATTAACTAACTAGCTTCCGCCCGCAACTTCGTCCGCGTGGACCCGGGATAAAAACTATCCTATATTTTAATCCAGGCTATGAACTATCTTGGTGCAATTTCATTCAAATCGGTTCAGCCGTTTAAGCGTGATTGAGTAACAAACATCCAAACATCTAAACTTTCGCATTTATAATATTAGTAGGATTACAGACATAAATATACCTCATGTCATTGTATATGCAAAGTATCGTCACAATCCAACACGTAGTTTTAAAATGAGAGCGTAACTACGTTTGTATGGGAAGGTGAAATTCGGCCGAACTTACTGCGGACTCTTAACTGTCATTCTTCCAAATAAACATTCCATTTAGAGTGGTCCACCAGCGGATCTTATAAAGATCCATCGGTCCAACAAAGCGACATTAGCACAAACAATGCTTTACTGGAGTAGCGACTCTAATATAAAGTAGTCTATTGTTTTAAATACAAAATTGACAACATTGCTTAATAAGTCGTTTATAATGTGGCCTCCTTTCCTTAGACATAGACTCTTTTCAGTTGAAAAAATATTGATGTTTACCACGTTTATTTTAAGTACAGTATCAATTAACGGTTACACTTAATAATAAGATACTATCGCTGTGTTTACCACTCAAAAATGAAAGACAATCGCATTGTTTACTGGCCACTAAGAGAAGTGAATTCGGTCTAGAATTCGCACAATACTAAAATCGTCGTCGCGTGGAATTAACCAACAAGTGCGGCCCTGTAGTTTACTTCAGTTACAACTTCAGTTGTTACTTCACATAATAAATACAATGAATTCTGAAGTAGTTAAGGTAAAAGTCCCAATGTTTTAAGCTGTAATTGACAGCCTGTTCACTTCTATTGCTATATATGTCGATAAAATGATAAAAAGAGATATATTAAATCTCTAGCCCGCCACGTAGTCCGCGTGGAACTCGTTTATATCGTAGCTACTTACAAACTTTCACCCCACTTTTCACCCCTTTGGGGGATGATTTCCGGGATAAAAACTAGCCTATGTGATTCCTCTGGACTCAAACTATCCTATACTAAATTTCATCTAAATCGGTTCAGTGGTTTAAGCGTGAAGAGGTAAGGTAACACACTGACAGACAGACAAAAACACTTTCGCATTTATAATATTATAGTATGGATGTTTCGCTACGTGAAAATGCCACATAGGATTACGTTCCTATATTAACTGTCATAACTAATACACTTCTAAGAAACGGGTGTAACCGCGAAATAAAATAGAGCAATGTCGAATTAAAGTGCCTATTCTACAAACAAACTGGTGAATAATAGTGTATTGAATCAGATGAGAAGTTTTGGATATTATGCGATACATACTAACGAATTCGTAAGTTTGTATAAAACACAAACTCTTGGTTGTGGCAATTCAAATTCGGGGAAGTCCGAAAGAGTCGATGAATAATTAACCACGTCAGGAACGTGTATTCTTGGAAACCATTGTCTTAACACATTCACTAGCAAGAATCGCTACGCGCTACGCTCGTAGCCGATCACGTGGTTTTCCTCGTACGTAGCGGAAAGCGACCACGGCGTAAGCGCCCGCTAGGCGGGTTCCTGGTAATGAAAGTGTTAATTAATAGTGACAAACTTTAAAGAAAAAATAATGTATGACATACAATTAAATAAATAACTAGTTGTCTTTATCAAACTAACGCATTATGATGATTTTTTTTCTTCGTATTCATATTCAGTTCGACTTATTTTAAGTAGCTAAAGAACTATCATTGTAATAAACTTTTTTTGGTAAATATGACTCTTAAGTTTGTTTCGAAGTTTCTTCTTAACATTGGTCTTCTTTTTCAGAAATGCTGGTAGAATTTTGACTTGTAAAAGTGCTTTTACGGCCTACTTCCAGAATAAAATTCATTTATTTCATTTTATTTAAATATCGTCTCACAAATACAATCGTCATTTTCACTGATTGGATGGATTTCGGTATCCAATCATTTCATAAACAACGTTTGGCAAACTAACGATGAACAAATTAGTCGTTTCATAAAATATTGTTTTACAAAGAGTTCATTAGACAAACCATTTAATTGAAAAAACATTATAAATCGTTTAATTCAAAAAACATTATAAATAATTATTTGACAAATTACTCATTTATTATTCGTGACAATTGGCAAATTAGCGTTTAAGAAAATGCATTGCTTACGCGTTAGCGGCCGGCGAAGCGCCAAAACCGATTTATGTTTAAGTACTATACTTTTTTATGAATTTACTACAGGAATGTTTCTTGGTCAGTCCGCTAGATACCGCGATATGCAAGATAGTTACTTCTATGAAACAATCATTAATCAATCGACGATTTGTAAAATGACCTGTTTTATAAACGATTTATTTGGTAAATGATCATTTTTAATATTACAATTTAACATTCAATGTTTTTTAAAGTGCAACATTTGCTAAATGAATATTTGTCAAATAATTA
This sequence comes from Epinotia bilunana, assembly GCA_947049275.1. Taxonomy (NCBI): domain Eukaryota; kingdom Metazoa; phylum Arthropoda; class Insecta; order Lepidoptera; family Tortricidae; genus Epinotia; species Epinotia bilunana. The sequence goes on along the minus strand of OX346259.1, from coordinate 22,778,861 downwards.
TTTATAGTATAAGCAATTTGAGGAACGATAGGTTTGTGAAATGAATGTTTTGTGAATCGTTGTTTATATAACGTTATGAAACGTTTTTTATGAAATTATGGTAAACCGTGGATTTCACATACATATAGGTAAAAGTACTATTTTCTCTTCCACGCGATGCTCTGACGATTTTTAATATTGTTTCTATTGCCCCCAGTTTCAAGCTGCACTGCTACAGCGGTGGGTGCTGCCTCACTTCATGTGCCCGTTTTGCCCGTTTGTGCAGGCGCTCAACGTGAACGTCAGCGTGTTCACGCTCACAGCCATCGCCATCGACCGGCACCGCGCCATCATAACGCCTTTGAGGTAAGGCCGCTCACCTGCCATATTTGTAGTTTTATGTCCCTTCATGCAGACGCCCAACGTAAACCTCTCAACCATCGCCATCGAACGTCATTTTATTAATTTATTTTATTTTATTTATTGACATTTACGTGACATTACAGTAATAACCAATGCGTCACGAAACTAAAAACAACAAATAATACTATTTAACGGCGTGGCCCCGTTGCATCGTCATCTCCGGTGTAGGATTCGGCAGATTGCCCCGGAACCGTCGAAACACGACACCCTTCGGCCAGAAGTCAGCACATGCGATGGTCTCCTGCAGCGGTCGCGGCACGCGCACCACAAACGAGGTGAAGTGCACATAGTGGCGCGAACGCAGCTGGAACACCCTCAGCGAGAAGCCGGTCTTCTGACGAACGTACTTCACCACATCATCAGCCGTGGCGGTGTAATGCAGGCGCGATACATATAGCGCCTTGCTTGGTGTGGCAACCCGCAGACCGGAACCAAACGGTTCTGCAGTACCACACTGACTCTTGCGCGGCTTGCGCTTCCTCGACACCGTTGTAAAATCCTCCTTATCCACATCGGTGCGCGGGGGCTTCTCCTTTGGAGGAACCCGAACTGGCCGCGTCATGGCGTGTCCACGCTCACAGCCAGCGCCAGAATTTAGAATCACCCCATCGTAACACCTCTGAGTTATAAGAGGAATATAATAAGAATAAATTATTTAAAAAAATATTACTGCTAATGTTACATTGTGCTAGGTTAGGTGAATTGATTAAATCAGGCAAAAATATATAATATTATTTGGAGAACAATTGAACAAATTAAAATCATACACATCAAAGATATAAATAACTAATTTACATACCTAATATTATGCGTGCATATTAAATATAAGAATATCTATTCTTATATATTTGATTTACGTACAGTATTGCAGTGCCATCGTCTACAATAACTGTAAACTAGGTCAATCGAGTATAGCTGTGTATCCACTAGAGATGTTCTACCTATCAAGCAAACATATCGCGCCTAGCGATCAAGCAGCCTAACCCAGCGATTATATTATTTCCCGCTAATAAGCTACACTCACGTCCCGGAAGGCGCAGCGTGGGTAGACCCCCCAAGGTGAGGTGAATCGCGAGGCGAGGGTCCGCTGGATGCGGCTGGCGCAGGACCGGTCACTTTGGCACTCTTTGGGGGAGGCCTATGTCTAGCATTGGATGTCTTTCGGATGATATGATGAAAGACCTACCCTATTCTAGTCAACGCAACGTAGACAAGATAATTCTAAGGTATCATGTCCTGTTTCACAAATCAATGATAAGGCTATGCAAGCATTCGATAGGTTTACGGTTCAATTAGCTTAACGGATGGAATGAATATCGGGCTAGGTGAGCCGTAATCGATAAAGCGCTCTTGCCGGCTATGTTGGCAATATACTTCTTGGTTGCGTTTATGTATTCACAGTTGTCTGCGGATTCATTACGGTAATAATCGTAATTTTTGAAGAAATTTGGTTCCTTTGAACTCCCGACCTTTTCCGACAGCGATCATTAACCAAGCCGGTACAAAGGTAATGGTGCCGGTATCTTTGGGACTGACAGACGACTGTCGCCGCATGACTTTTTGAAAACAAAGATTTAGGAAATGTGAATTATGGATGTTAAGGTCAAATGCAAAAATATGTATCGATTTAATCTACAAGAAGACTTCCTGAGAGATCATCAACGCACAGCCGAAACGACTGGGATTAGAAACTTGAAATTTACACCAGAACTTTCTTATATGACGTAGGTAAGGAATAAGACGGAATTTTTGGTAATTCTCTCCCTAAATGGTAAAATAGGGGTGCAAAGTTTTGTATGGGGGAAACTTTTTTTTCAGCTAGAGACTTGAAACTTTGTAGGAAGATTTCTTATTAAAATACAAAAAGAGCTTTCGGCGTTTTAGAAAATTCTACCCCTAAGGGGTTTAAACAGGGGTGCAATGTTTAAATTGGGATAACTTTTTTTTAAACTAGAGACTTGAAACTTTGTAGAAAGATTACTTATTAAAATACAAATAGGTAATTTCCGAGTTTGAGAACATTCTACCCCTAAGGGGGTTAAATAGGGGTGCCATGTTTATATAGGGGAAACTTTATTTTTTTAACTAGACTCGAAACTTTGGTAGAAAGATTACTTATTAGAATACATATAACGGCATTACCAGCGTTATAGAAAATTCCACCTCGAAGGAGGTTAAATAGGGGTGCAAAGTTTGTATGGGGGAAACTTTATTTTTTGACGTAGAAGCTAATCTTTCTACAGTTGTAAGAAAGATTTATTAGAATCCAAAAAAAGTACATTTAGCGTTTTAGAAAATTCTACCCCTAAGGGGTTTAAACAGGGGTGCAATATTTATATTGGGATAACTTTATTTTTTGAACTAAAGACTTGAAAATTTGTAGAAAGATTACTTATTAGAATACTAAAAAGAACTTTCAGCGTTTTAGTCCATTCCACCCCTAAGGGGGTTAACAATGGGTGCAAGGTTTGTATGGGAAACAATTTTTTTGATTTGAAACTTCGTGGAAAAATTACTTTTTAGAATACGAAAAAGTACTTTCAGTGATTTAGAAAATTCCATCCTCAAGGGGGTCAAAAAGGGGTGCAAGGATTAGATGAGAAACACTTTTTTTGAGCTAGATACTTAACGGAATCTTCTAAAACGTTTCAATTGAAACGTTGTAGAAGATTCCGTATTAGATCTATGAAAATGTTTAGCTCCGGAGAGGAGAGATGACGGAAGCTTCAGTCCGGAAGAACGTCGAATTTAGGCATCTTGTGGCTACACCCAACATTATTGGAACAAAAGCTCACCGTCTCCGCTGGCTTGGTCACGTTGAATGGATGGAGAAAGACGGGGTTGCAAAACGTGCATATTTGGGACATCCAGTAGGGCGGCGACCCGTTATTATTATATGGATCGGGAATTAGGGGCATAGCATTCGATTGTTTTAGATTTTACTTAGAAAAGCGCATGCAGCTCGTTCAAATTGATTATATGAACCCGAAGTCTAATAGGTTGGATATTATACGGTCTAATATCACTGAATTAAGGGGCTTTATTCCACAAGGAAGTGTGCTGGGATGCCTACTTTTCTTACATTCCCAGAGAAATAGATGCCAGTTGAACTCTATTTGCAGATATAGTGGCAGCAGTACATATAATGAATTTAAAAGGAAAACTATCACGGCTAAGTAGGTATAACTAGTCACCGAGTAATAGTCGACCAACTTAACATGTACTTAGAAAGACCAAGGTTATAGGCTATATTTAATCCTGCGGGCTTGCAATTGCATGCGTTCTTTGCAATACGCGGACAACGCTGCGCGGGCTGCTATGGATGTTAGTATTATATAAAATGCAACAGCTAGTTACAAAGATATACATATATCTAAAGTCAGGGATTGGAGACAAATGCCCCGCGGCACATGTCGCCAGCGACGTCGGGTGATGTGGCGTAACTTTTCTCGATACATCGCTTGACACATTGGAACTACAATTTTTTTTATTTTATTTAAATGAGCATCGCAGTTTCATTGGGGTTCATATTACATGCAAAATAGTAACATGACCGACACATAGGTTATTAAAAATCGACTGACATGATATGACAATTCAGTATGGGATGGGTGGACTCGTGCGAGTTACAGCGATATTGTGAATAGGTACGTAGGGTCATTTCGCCGGTTAGCGACCACCTAATTTTATGTGCCGGTTGGCGACCACTTAGCTGAGTTGGTGAACTGAAAGGATATTTCCTCGGTTTTTTAGTAGATTTCTATTCTAAAACAACAACAAAAATGCATGTACAACTAATTGTCTCAATAGGGTCTGTAGAATTGATGTTATCTTCAATAGAAAAAACCTTCTCCTTCAGGTGGTCGCTAACCGAAAGTGGTCGCGTAACCAGCGTAATGACCCTACTTGTCATATGTACCTAATCAAGTAATCAACCTCAAACTCAAAATAATCTTTATTAAAGCAGGCCTAGTAACAAGCACTTTCGAATCTAAATAACACCGCAGTAGCAATATCCATGCACGTTGACACTATGGGTTAAATTGTTCATATTCATCATTCTCATATCTAAAGCACACATATAACATTCATCATGATAAACCATTTTCAGCAATATAGCTTAGGTACTACAAATACTTCCAAAACATTGGACGCGCAATATCAATCCTCGATGGTAATCCGTTATGGCGGCGCTACACATAACTAGACAAATATTTGAACAAAGACTTTGAAAGGCTTTGCTCACACATTTGAAAAAATGTTTATGAACCTGCCACATTTGCTTCAAATGCATGTTCAGTCCACAGTGTTCGCAAAGTCAACAAACAAGATGGACGACGGGTTTGTTGACGCGGTCTACCGATATTATTTAGCCGATGTAATTATTATTATTACTTACTCCATGCGCGACAAAAACTAAAATGGCCTAGGAGAAGGCGCGAGTGGATGTGTGAAATGTATCGTAACAAAAGTTCGTTGCTCCAGTCCATCTTATTTGTTGTCTACACAAAATGCACGAAAGCGACCTCTTCGTTCACTGATTTGCGAGCAACTAAACTTTATGCCGGCGCCACACATAGCACAATTGTTTGATCACAAATTTGAATACATATTTGATCACATGGGAAGCACCGGTATTTGCTTATTTGTTCAAAGCTAATACCGGTGATTCACATGTGATCAAATATGTGTTCAAAATATGTGTACAAACATTTGTTCTATGTGCGGCGCCGGTATAAGTGCAAATGTGGCAGCCTACTCAACATTTGACCTTTGAACGCTTTGATGTGCGCTCGAAAAACCAACAACGCATGGCAAAGTGCAAATGTGTGATCAAATATTGAACAAATAAGCAAATACCGGTGTTCAAATGTGATCAAATATGTGTTCAAACATTTTTGCTATGTGTGGCGCCGATATAATAAGTGTGGTCAGGTAATATCGAATTGACGAGGGATTTCCTTATAGGTATACGTATGCGTCATACACAGTCAGATAAACAAAATTTGTCTTTCATGTGTCAAATAGTTCGGGTTTACGTGCATATTTAATGTATTGTGTGTGTGAATGATGGGTATTAAAATAAATAACATACTTTCATTCAGTATAATATAATAACACGACCGACGAAAGGATTGCGGAACTGGAGGAAGGGTTGAGCAAGTTGCGTTGGGATGTCATAGGGTTATCTGAAGTTCGAAGAGAGGGGGAGGACACGATTACCCTCAAATCCGGCAACTTGCTCTATTTCCGGGAGGGCGACCAACAGTCCCAGGGAGGTGTCGGGTTCCTTGTCCACAAGTCCCTCGTGAATAACGTTGAATAAGATCGAGAGTGTGTCGACTAGGGTGGCGTACCTAATACTCAGAGTATCCAATAGGTACTCATTGAAGGTCATACAGGTTTACGCGCCGACCTCGGCACACTCCGACGAAGAGGTGGAGGCTATGTTTGAAGATATATAGAGGGCCATGCATAGTTCCAAAACCTACTTCACCGTTGTCATGGGGGACTTCAACGCAAAACTGGGCAAGAGAGATGGTGAAGAGCTGAAAGTGGGGCAATTTGGAGTTGGAAGTCGGAACCACCGGGGCCAACTACTGGCTGGTTTCTTGGAGAAGGAGGGACTCTACATGATGAATTCCTTCTTCAAGAAACACGAGCACAGAAAGTGGACCTGGATGAGTCCCGACGGTGCAACTAAAAACGAGATTGACTTCATCATGTCGACGAGGAAGCATATATTCAATGATGTCTCTGTGATCAATACGGTCAAAACCGGGAGCGATCACCGTCTGGTAAGAGGCACATTGAATATATGCGTCAAGGAAGAACGCTCTCGATTGATGAAGTCTACGCTACGTCCAGCACAATCCAAATTCGAAACCCCGAGAGCTTCCAGCTGGAACTCCAAAACCGTTTTGATTGCCTAGGCGGCGATGTGGACGAACTGAACGACGGGTTTGTGGAAGCTGTCCGTTCCACTGGGTCTAAGTTCTTCAAGGCCCAAGGGACCAACAAAACTAAAAGGCTCTCTAGCTCCACTCAGAAGCTCATGAAGGAAAGGAGTGAAATAACAGTCTTCAGCCGATGCGACCTTATACCGGCAGCTCAATAAACAGATCTCCAAGTCCCTTACCCGCGATCTGCGCCAATTCAATACAAATTGTATTGAAGAGGCCATCAAGCGTAATAAGGGCTCTAAAGTGTTCTCAAGAGATCTGTGTAGCTCCAGAGCTAGAGCCAGCTCGCGAAGTTAAAAACTGAAGATGGTAGAATCGTTTCTTCTAAAACCGAGATTCTGGGTGAGATAGAGCGCTTTTACGGACAGCTATACACGTCAACACGCAAACCCGAAGCTGGTCGGGCGGAAGACCCTAGAGCTAGACTAACCCGGCACTATACCGACGACATCCCGGACATCAGTCTGTACGAGATTTTAATGGCTCTTAAACAGCTCAAGAACAACAAGGCACCCGGTGAAGACGGAATAACAGCCGAACTCCTGAAGGCGGGTGGAAAACCAGTCCTTACGGCCCTTTAGAAGTTGTTCGATTCCGTCTTACTGGAAGGGAGAACTCCAAAGGCATGGAACGGAGGGGTGGTGGTGCTGTTCTTCAAAAAGGGTGACAACACCCTCCTGAAGAACTACAGACCCATCTCACTTCTGAGCCATGTCTATAAGCTGTTTTCGAGGGTCATTACAAATCGTCTCGGTACGCAGGTTAGATGACTTCCAGCCTCCCGAACAAGCCGGTTTCCGAAGAGGCTTTAGTACCGTAGACCACATCCACACGCTCCGTCAGGTTATACAGAAGACCGAGGAGTATAACCTGCCCCTCTGCCTAGCGTTCGTGGACTACGAGAAAGCCTTCGATTTGATTGAAACCTGGGCTGTACTACAGTCTCTCCAGCGGTGCCAAGTTGACTATCGCTATATCGAAGTGCTGAAGTGTTTGTACGAGAACGCCACTATGTCAGTTTGACTCCAGGACCAGAACTCGAAAGCTATTCCGCTGCAGCGAGGAGTCAGGCAAGGAGATGTTATTTCTCCAAAACTGTTCACCGCTGCACTGGAGGACGTTTTCAAAACTCTGGACTGGAGAAGGCTAGGCATCAACATCAACGGCGAGTACATCACTCACCTTCGGTTTGCTTACGATATAGTAGTCTTGGTTGAGACCATTGAAGACTTAAGTACGATGCTCGATGACCTCAATAAAGCTTCCGAACGAGTTGGTCTAAGAATGAACATGGATAAGACGAAGATCATGTCAAATACCCATGTAGTACCAACTCCCATTACAATCGGACACTTTACACTCGAAGTTGTAGACGATTATGTATACCTAGGACAAACTATCCAGTTAGGTAGGTCCAACTTCGAGAAAGAGGTCAATCGTCGAATCCGACTCGGCTGGGCAGCGTTCGGGAAGCTACGGCACATCTTTTCGTCCAATATTCCGCAGTGTCTCAAGACGAGAGTTTTTGACCAGTGTGTGTTGCCAGTGATGACATATTATGGCACTGAAACGTGGTCGCTTACTATGGGCCTCATAAGAAGGCTCAAAGTCACCCAAAGGGAGAGGGCTATGTTGGGAGTTTCTCTGCGTGATCGCATCAGAAATGAGGCTATCCGCAGCAGAACCAAGGTAACCGATATAGCCCTCCGAATCGCTAAACTTAAGTGGCAGTGGGCGGGGCACATAGCGCGTAGAACCGATGGCCGTTGGGGCGGAAAGGTTCTCGAGTGGCGACCACGAACCGGAAGGCGCGGCGTGGGTAGGCCCCCCGCAAGGTGGACTGATGACCTGGTAAAGGTTGCTGGAGTCCGTTGGATGCGGGTGGCGCAGGACCGGTCACTTTGGCACTCTTTGGGGGAGGCCTATGTCCAGCAGTGGATGTCTTTCGGCTGATATGATGATGATGATAATAACATTTGAGATAATTTTAAAGTACCTAAATAATCACTTATTGTATAATGGCATAATTTCAAGATATATAATATGTTTATTTTGTCTAAGTATATCGTCTGGTATAATGCTAATAATTGCACGTTTTAACTCAAGTATTTTAATGTCACTACGGGCGACATGTTTCGAAATCTTCGTTAGTTCTACTTCAGGATGAGTGTTGCATGTGAGACAGGTGCTAGAGAGGAATGGGTATGGTTGGAGACAGAGTCAGCGAGTAGCGAGTCGCTGCACTTTACAGCGCGCACACACGGTGGAGAGGGCTCCTGCGTACTTGCCATACATTAGGGGGGTGACGGATATAATTGGACGCCTATTACGCCGGAGGTTGAGCATTAAGACAATTTTCCGCCCTCATACCAAGATGAGGCAGGTGTGCGCTCTCCTAAGAACCGAGACCCGCTGGGTAGCCCGGGGGTGTACGAGATTCCCTGTAATTGTGGTAAGGCGTACGTAAGGGCAACTGGGCGGAACGTCTCCACGAGATTCCTGGAACATATACGCAGCGTGAAGAAGATGGATGTTAGGAACTCGGCGGTAGCAGAACATGCGTGCGATATAGGCGCGTCCTATTTAATTCGTTTCGACAAGGCGAGATTGCTGGTACGGGAGAAATGTTATGAGCCACGCAAGATTCGTGAGGCGATTGAAATTGGGCGCCGCCCAAATTTTAATCGTGATGGTGGCTGGATAGATGGCATGGAAAACTATTATTCCTAAATTGAAGTGGACAGTGTGTTTGAAGTCACTGTGTTCAGTGTGCTTATCGTCTCTCGGAGGACACGACCTCCTGCCGCAATCTCACACAACTACTCCAGCGCATGACTGCCCCCCTCCGGGCCTTGTCGGCGCGTGCGTCACGCGCCGCACGGCTTTCGGAACGGGCGCGGGCAGTGATTAAAGCGACACAGCCGCGAAAACACTCATCCTGAATAAGAACTCCCGAAGAGTTCGAAACATGTCCCTTATAGGGATACGTTCGCCTTTGTACTTTGATCTATTGTGTGACATGTATATTCTTTAACCTGTTATTGTGTACAATAAAGTGCTTACATACATACATACATACATGTCGCCCGTAGTGACATTTAATAGGTGAGTTGAACCGTGCAATTATTAGCATTATTTCAACATGTCTCACGAAAGTTTAAATTCAATCATCGAGTATAACATATTGTTTTTATTATTAGAACAGATTGGTAACGCCAATCCACCTCCTCAGTCGTACACTCTTGACAGTGGTCGTGCTTGTTCCTTTGGCGAACGAAGTTAAGGGTAGATACGCGTATGTGGTTAACACCTTATTTGAGTTAAAACCTTCTTACTTTAGTACTGGCGTGACAGATATAATTCAATGTCCAATGTCCGGTGGCTTGAATATGTCATGCTCGCTTAAAGGGCTTTGCTTACGGTGGCGTCGTTGATCGGGTCGCCACCTTCCCTAAAATATGGTTGAGGGAGGCGATGGCTGAGATATGCGTCATACTCGTGATCGGGTGCTGTTTGTGGAGTCCGGACTGTTCATGCTTGCAAGGGCATAGTACATAGTTAACTAATTACATATTAGTGTTATTATTATTATTATCGTATTGACGAGAGACATCATTCTGATCTTGACACGTTTTATTGTTATTGACCGTGTACATCGCTGACAATATTACATCATTGTTCCTTTTTTGTTTTGACGCTTAGAGACCGTATACATCTCTTAGAATATTAGAATAATTATTAATTGTATTTGGAAGCTCAGAGACCTTATTCATCTCTGGAATACTGAATTAATATGATTAACTTCTAGTTAATGCTGATACAGATCTTATATCGAATGTAATGGTCATATTTTGCAATTTTGTTTTGTTTACATTAACTTAGTGACATTTAGTTTGTTAACCTTTTATATATAATTTTAAATTATTATTGTTTAAGATTATTATTATTATTTTATTGTAAATTACAAAAATTGTAAATTAAAAGTGCCCTTGTGGCCTATTTGCAGAATAAATAATTGATTTGATTTCAAGGAAAAGCCATTATGCCTCTCACATACTGGCGCGGCCTGGCGGCTACGGTCAATAGTAAACTTGTCATTAGAAGTGTGATAAAAATATTTGCGCTGAGGCCGAAAAAATATCACAGTAAACTCGGACACTACCTACGCCTCACGTATTATCTTTAGCATTTTCTAGAGCTCGTTTCATTTATACAGGGTGTTTGCTCCATCGTTTGCCAAATTAAAACAGTGGGTAGGTTGGGTCGTTAGCTATCTTTTCCGGCCTCCAAAAAAATGTTGTGTCCACTGGTATTTTTTTTGTATTCATTTAAAATAATTTAGAAATATTTCTATATGCTAACGCGTTTCAACTTCAATAAAAAAAAATAGGAAATGGTAGAGCCAAATTTTTTATTTTATTGTAATGTGTAATGTTGTACGGCTCTATCAAATTCAAAATTATTTGCAAGTAACGTCTACATATTTTTTTATTTACCATCAAAAAAAAAGTAAGATGCAAGCATTTCGTCTTGGGTAACTTTAATCTGCAATAAAAGAAAATAAAAAAATTGATAATGTTCTTAAAATTCTTTAAGAGTTCCCTAGTCTTTCTTCTTTCTAATGATGTAAAATAATACCAAAAAACCTTAATTGAACTTTATTAATTTGCCAATTTTGTGTAAGGGACGCACTAGGCTCGTAACCAGCAAGCGATAAAAAACATACTTTCGCTAAATACGAGTAGTAGGTAAGCAAGACTTGCAGATTGACGACTATCATACGAACGCACGCGTAGCATCTGAAAGGCTACCGCGAAACGAAAACGAACTTCGTTCGTGTATCTCCCTCTCTGTCGCACTTGCTAGTTCGAGCGACAAAGACGGAGATACACGAATGAAGTTCGTTTTCTCTCAGATGCTACGCGTGCATTCGTAATGAAGGCCGTCAATTCGAGAAAGACTTGTAAAGACAAATTTATTGATTGAAATGATTCAAATTTGACTATTACCTACACTACTTACAGTATGTTATTTACATAAAATTCTGCTTGTAGAATTTAATTGCCTGGTTGGCATCGTTTATTTGACGAGAGAGAGAGACAGCTGATGCATTTCTAAGCACGTGTCACGTGTGGGTCACAAAAAATATTGTAGGCCGATTAAGAGCCTAGTCCGTCCCTTACACAAAATTGGCAAATTAATAAAGTTCCTTAAAGGGTTTTTGGCATTATTGCACATAATTAGACTAGAGAACTTTTTTAAAGAGTTTTAAGAACATTATCATTTTGTTTTTTTTTTAATTGCAAATCAAAGTTACCCAAGACGAAATTCTTGTATCTTAATTTTTTTGAGGGTTAATAATAAAATAAGTAGACGTTAATTGCAAATAATTTTGACTTTGATAGAGCCGTACAACATGACACATTACAATAAAATAAAAAAATTGGCTCTACCTCTTCTTTTTTTTTAATCCAAATTGAAACGCGTAAGCATATAGAAAATTTCTAAATTATTTTAAGAGAATACAAAAAAAATACCAGTGGACAACATTTTTTTGGAGGCCGGAAAAGGTAGCTAATGACCCAACCTACCTGCCGTTTTAATTTGGCAAACGATGGAGCAAACACCCTGTATTTTCGGTTTTGATGTTACATTAATAATGGTAACTATAACAGGATTCTCAGAAGCGCTAATTAACTCAACGTTACTTTGTTTCCCAACTATCGAATACGGGTATAACTACAACAAACACAATAATATAATACAAGGTCCCAAAATCAGGAAAATAGTTATCTATCATATAGGTTATCTAACTTATTCATCTAAAACAATTTTATATCATGCTTCGTCTATATTGTATCTAGGTATGAAAATACAACTGTGTAGGCTATAATATTACAAATAGGTAAAGTTGGTGAGTGTAGTGTTGTGAGGTCTTAGCTTTGTAAGTTGCTATTTAGTAATCACCGAAGGAACTCATCTGCTTTTAATTTATTTAATAGTATGACGATCTGTAGAATAGGCGAATATCCATGCGATATTATTATAGGAGCGCCTATTTCGCCGAAAGTGTTGTCTCTCATTTAGCACCACCCAGGGGACACGTGCAGGGTTGTGGTAGGTAAATCCTGCGGATGCGATCACAGGTTGTCCCCCATGCTTCTAATAAACCCCCCCCCCCCCTGCTTTTAATAAAACATTTGCACCAGTAGCTTTATTATGTAATGGTTTTTCGGGATGCCAAATAAGTTAAGCACACGCTCACGCACACACAATTCAATAGGTGATCTTGACAGCATTGCGACACGTGCTGAAGATTTTGGTGCATTTTTTATTGTATATCTGTTTATAAGCGTGTGCTAAACTTTTTTTTTAATCTTTATTTATTAAACGAGGGTTTTACGAATGTCAACCTCATAGTGGCTCTCTTATTCTAATTACTTCTGAATTTTAATATAATCTTAACTTAGTTGTGGACTGATTCCGCCTCTTGAGAAGTCGGAGAAGCTAATATACTATTTATCCTACCGCGATCATTGTTATTTATCTTTATTGGCTAGTTGAAACCCGGGTTCACTAGTTTGTTCGTAATGCTCTTATCTTTTTCTTGGGATGAGTATACGATACTATTTATTTGTTGCAGCGCCCATACTTCGAAGCGGGTCGCGAAGGTGATAATAGTGTTAATATGGATGCTGGCGTTATTACTGGCTGCTCCAATGGCCATGTCGTGGGAGGTCATCATGGTACAAGAACAGGACCCAGGTATTGCCATTAAAAAAAAGAATTAATTTACTTGTATTTCTGCCCGACCATGGCAGAGCAAAAAAAGAAGGGATATGATTTGAAAAGAAGGGAGGGATTTTAACAGTCTATAATACTAATAATTACACGGTTCAACTCGCGTATTAAATGTGATGAGTGTTTACGCGGTGGTGTCGCTTGAATCACCGCCGCGCCGTATGTCGCCCGTAGTGGGATTTAATGATTTAATACGTGAGTTTGAACTGCGTAATTATTAGTACCATTTCAATATGTCTCACGAAAGTTTAAATTCTAAGTCTATGTTTATTTCCGTGTGTTCCACCGTAGCGTCTAATAAGATACTGAACCGATTTTGATCTAAATGTGGTATAAATCGATTCGATATTATGCTCCGTGTGACATTAGCTACCTTTCGTATGAACTAATATTTTCCATAATATAAATTATGCTACAACAGTAACGTTTGCCAACATTATATATAATTACTTATATAATTTACCCTAGCCATGCTTAAGGCGATTCTCCCACTGCACCGCGTCCCGCCGCGGTGCGCGGAGCGATAGATTTTACCATCGTATGCAAGAATCTCAATTTATATGACCGCTTTAGCCTAGCTGACCCTGCCTACGAAGCAAAAAGTCCCGGGTTCGAATCCCGGTAAGGGCATTTATTTGTGTCATAAGCACGAATATTTGTTCCTGAGTCATGGATGTTTTCTATGTATTTAAGTATTTATTTATCTATATAAGTATGTTTATTGTCGTCTAGTACCCATATTACAAGCTTTGCTTAGTTAGGGACTAGGTCGATTTGTGTAAGATTGTCCCGTAATATTTATTACTTATTTATTTATATACAAAACACGCCTAGTAGGTACAACACACTGCCGAAGCGGCAATGCGCGTGAATGCGCGTGTAAAAAATCTGCCGCACCGCGCACCGCGGCGGGACGCGGTGCAGTGGGGGAATCGCCTAAGTGATATCGCATTTTTTTTAATTGTCTTCAAATGTAATGAATAAAATAAACAAAAGAAATTACATCTAAATGGAACCTCCGGCGAACATCAACCGTCAATCGTAAATACCGTAACGGAATCAAGAAATTTTTCACACTCGTAAATACGAAGTCCATTTCATAAAGAGGAAAAAGGAACAATTCCTAAAAGGGTTCTGTCTGCTCAACGGGCTTCTGTAAATAAATAACAAAGGAAGTTATTTTTCGTGGCCCAAATAGAAAAGGTATATAATAATGGGACTAGCTTTAAACCAATATATAGCATAGAACGCCTCCCAATGCCAGAAAGCAACGGGAATGTTTGTAAGGGTGGGAAATGACTTGAGTACCTATCTACATTTCCTTCCCTTACAAATATTTTCCGAGCTGGCAAATAAATGTTAGAGCGTGGCAATATGTTTGTTCCTCCCCAACCTCCCCTATTTTACGCACATTATTACTTGCCGTAGGTCCGGTATATTTACGTACCCACCTATAGGTTCCACAACTCTTAATAGAGGCGATGTTTTGTTACAGGTACGAAGATGTTTTACACAAAACCCTTCTGTAATCCCAGTGATTTTGGGTTACATTCCTTGGCCATTTATCGACTGGTGTTATATATTTGCCAGGTGAGTTGAAGTGATTTTTCTGTAGTTGGGCATTATCAATAAAACGTGTGCCCAATTAGCGTGAGTTGTTAAATAAAAATTAACTCAGTGTCAGTTTTGTGACGATAATTAAGCATTCAGTTTGTAAAAATATTCACTTTTCTGTTTAATTTATAAATTATATGCATATACACGTTAATTAAATGTGATAAAAGTTCATTTTCACATCGTTCGTATGCTTAATTGTCGTCACAAAACTGACACTGAGTTAATTTTTATTTAACAACTCACGATAATTGGGTACACGTTTAATTGAAAATGCCCAGTTATAGATAAGATTTAATTTTCATGTCATTAAGACAGTAACGCGAACGTGTCAAAAAATTTTTTTTTGAAAGTGTACACAAATGGGCTCGATTTTTCCTTTTATGTATGGCACTTGTGTTAGGAGGCATTCGCTCATACAAAGATGTTAGAAAGTTAAAAATAAATTAACTAGCTACAGTCAAGGGCACCAATATGTATACACCACAAAGTCAGAAATATGTACCTACGCAGACCTTTTTTCTGCAAAAATAAGGTTGTAGTATACATATTTATGAAACTGAGTGAATACATATTGGTGCCCTTGACTGTACTACGTTTATACTACAATCACAAATTACAAAATATTCCCTCAGAGAGAAGTTTTTTAAGTCCTAATAATTATATAATAATAGCTTCCGCCCGCGACTTCGTCCGCGTGGACCCGGGATAAAAAGTATCCTATATTTTAATCCAGGCTATAAACTATCTTCGTGCAAAATTTCATTCAAATCGTTTCAGCCGTTTAAGCGTGATTAAGTAACAAACATCCAAATATCCAAACATCCAAACTTCTAAACTTTCGCATTTACAATATTAGTAGGATACATAAGTAAAATAATTATAATTGTGCCCAATACCTGACTAGGTCAATAAAATACCTATTTACCTATTTCTGAAGAAATTTTCTACTGGTCGGTTGCATAAAGTTTCGTACGTGTTACGTTGATCTGAGCATTTTTAAATGGTAAAATCACAGTTTGTTGAGTCGCTGGTTCGAAAAGTGAGGTAATTACTCGGCTGCCCCATGCAGAAAACAAGTAACTCATATTTTTTCGATTTCCATTTTTTGGATATTAGGATAAAGGGCCTGAAAAGGCATATATCAACCTTCATAAAAAAAATCTAAGCCTATTTTCTAAGTTATACTGCTGTCTGGCGGTATTTTTGTGAGTTCACAGGGCGAAATAGAATTTTCGGACACGACAGGTTTTTATTTATTTGCATTAGGCTCATGTTTACAAATAGTACAAATACCATACAGACTAACATAACATATTAAATCAATATGCAAAACTTCTATTAACACTATAACACGTTAAGACGGCTACGCGCTTCGCATTTTCTGCGAGTCAAATAACCGGCTTCGTAATCACCGGAATAGTACACCATTCGGCCGGATCTCATCCTTTACGAAAAGTTAGTGTCACTGATGCCGACATCACTACAAATATTGCCTTATTGCATTAAGGGGATGCTTTGATTTGAGTCGAACACGCCCCCTAGACAAAGACGCGCTTATGCCTTCCGCGCACGACAAAAAAAGATGTAACACTCTTCGGGAATGGCTTTTTGGTAAAATTTCGATAAATACGTTACTTCGTGAAGTTTTATTTAAATTGCATGAAGTGAGATTTTAAATGAGATAAAATACTATAGTATAAACTTAATTGTGTCGTAAAAAAATGTATCGTTTGAGTAGGCTGAGTAAAGAAAGGAAAATACAGACCCAAATTTGTTTTTTTTTCTATAGAGGAAATTTTAAGCAATCATGTATCAATTAAATCAGATAAACAATTATATAGTCAAGAATCATATATCTGAAAATCAGACCTTATTTGTTTCTTAATCTAGACGGAACGGCGTTTCAAAGCACGCGATAATTGCCAATGCACCGCCTTAAGTTCGCCTTTTGCATATGAAACTTGTTACATACGTTACCGTGCAATAGTTTAAACAAACAAAGATTTCGGAACATACTTCGTTTAAATAGGAAAACAAAATCCTTAGTCTATTGGTTTACCAGCAAATAGATATGGCTAATGGAATATTAAGATTAAAGTAATTTGTTTAAACGGTGATGGTTTATGTATGCTGTCACTCTTTAAACAGATTACTTATATTTGTAGTATATACTGAAGTCTTCGTATCTATTAGATATCTTTTATATAATTATAACCTGCCCGCGCGGTTTAACTCGCGTATTGCAAAGAATGCAGGAAAACCCGCGAGATAAAATAGAGCTTATAATTATGCAGAAAGTTCAGTCTAAATGCAGGTGAAGGAATTTTTGAAATCGGATAAGTTTATCCGGAGATTACCCAAAATATACAAAAGCTACTGCGTCGATAAAAAAGCAATAATCCTAATAAATCAAAAAAAAAATGGGGATTTCTTTAAAAATTCGACCATCGTCCTACGCAGAAAATATGTTTCCCCAATTCTGATTAAACTGAACATAACAGTATAAAAAAATATAGCAAAGATCTAGTTTTACACGTCCAAATGGCCTTGCGTCGTTTTTAATGCTATTTATTATTAGGTGATGAAATATTAAAATAACGCTTTTTCGCTCTCCTGTAAAATTTGACAAGCGAGTTACCTGTTTTTTTTTTATATTGGGCAGCCGTACTTCTCTCATCTATACTTATATAATCTTAATAAGCTTAGCATTTATGTCCGTAAATCGCGATAGCTAAATGCCACTCAATTAATTAGAGACATTCTTTAGAAAGTGTAACGATATGCCCTTAACGACGTGATCCCTTGGTATAAAATATTGGCTCTGTAAGGTCTAGAACTGACGGTTTTTTTAAGAATACGTAATGTTAATAAAAGAAAATATTTTTAATTTCTAAATACGAGAATTGACATATAATTACATATTATCGAACCTGCTCACAACTTTGCAACTCAATTTCACGAGTCACGTTGAGAAACGCAACCTGCGCTGTTATTCGCTACGCGCTCATACGGCTCACCCCGCCGGTTACCCGTCACGAAACTAGACCTCTACTTTAAAACTACGTGTTAGATTGTAACGAAACTTTACAATAACATGAGGTATATCCAGGTCTGTAATTAGTTTATGTAGCTTCACCTACCATAGTAAAAAATACAGCGAATTTAAGTTTTTCATTCAAAACTTGTTTTTGCTGTATTTCGTTTGTTTTATAAACTGGAACCATATAAACTAATTACAGCCATAGATATACCTCATGTCAGTATGTATGCAAAGTTTCGTAACAAATCCAACACGTAGTTTTAAAATGAGAACGAAACTCCATTTGTATGGGACGGTGAAATTCGGCCGAGCTTACTGCGGACTCTTAAGAGGTAGATGTAGACAATGAGTGTGAAAGAAAATTAACATATTTCGCAGAATTAAAGTTTATTTGTGGGTGAGCGTTGAGGTGAGCTTAAAACAAGTTACAGAATATGGAGCTGTACAGGAGAACAGTCGGGCATACAAAAGAATTGCCGAAGCTGAAACGGAGAACTTTTGCTCGCTCATTCAAAAATATTTAGCTGGTTATAGTTTGGATCCTTTAAATATTCTTTAACTTAAAAATATTCAAGTTACCTTTATAGAGGCTGTGATTCCCGTCAAGAAGTTTTATGTCCACCACGCGACCTATTCCTTGGCTACAGGGTGTCGTCACATACGACGCATAAATTTATTTGCGACAATTACAGATTCATAGAACTACATGCAAGCAATTCCAATTGGTATTTATTGGTGTTAATTTTGTGTGTGACAAAAACATCTACCGTTATAATATAATGCTAATAATTACACGGTACAACTCATGTACGTCACTACGGGCGACATGTTTCGAACGAGATTTCTTCTTTAGGATGAGTGTTTTCGCGGCGGTAGTCGCTTGACACACTGCCCGCGCCCTAATAAACAAACACACTCATCCTGAAGAATAACTCCCGAAGATTTGAGAACATGTCGCCCGTAGTGATATGTAATACATGAGTTGAACCGTGCTAGCGTCTCACGACCGTTTAAATTCGATCTACCGTTTCTATTAAAATATTCTTGCAAAATAAACAATTTCATTCTGTTGACCAAAACATTTGTATAGGAACATGTGTTTATTTATTAGGTTCTCAATGTAAACAGCATTCAGTAACGAAGACTCATACATCATTTTTTACAGCCGATTTTCAATAAAACGAACTAATCTATTTGGTTAGTCGTTTCCGCATCTGTTAGAAAGCCCCTCGACTAACCGTCATGTTCCAATATGTGCAAGACGTTAGAAATTGTGTGTGAGAGAGAAAATATTTAGTGTAACACTTTAGGAAGAGTATGTAATTCTAAAGTGTTGCAATAAATATCTGAAGCTGCGTTTATTTTAAGATGAGTTTACTCTATGGATTTCAATATGATTTGTGTACTCTTTCTGCACGGCTAACAAAACACGCGTGCGACGCCAGAAAAGATACGACACACTACTTCCTTGGGTGCTCTGTGTTGATAAGAACCTTCATTTATCCCCAACTTTCAACACAATGAATCCTCAATTAAAAAATGGCTAGTAACGCGCTGATGACCCATCTGAAGTCAGGACGGTCCATAAGGTACGGTGACGGTGCGGTTATGATTGGACAGGCTGTATGCTGGTTTGCCAACGTCATAGTAGGTATAAAAAACGAAAACATTGCTTTTACGCGCCTTTTCTCACGTCTAGCCATGCTCCATCTTCCATCTTAGCGCAAAGCACGGATAATCAAGCGCACAAAAAAATTAAATGTGATTAGGATCAGAACCGAAAAATATAAATAGACCAGCCCAGCTAGCACGATAAGTTTTATCGATATGTCACGACAGTTTCGCGTGAAAATAAAACCAATCGTGCACGGGCGTCTGCTAGCATATAAGAGACTAATGTAACATTTCTCCCACAGTACATCATCCCGCTGTGTGTAATAACATTTGCGTACGCGCACATGTCCTTGAAGCTATGGGGTGCGCGAGCGCCGGGGAGCGCTCTGGAAGTTCGTGACGCAAATCATATGAAGAACAAGAAAAAGGTACGTACATTGGCGCCCAGTTTTTGCACGATATTTTCGGACGGGTACACATGAGGGGTATTTTGAATGCATTATGGCATTTCGAGATACACTAAATAAATTACTAGCGGCTGTGTGAGCTGTTGGTACCTACATCTCGCGAGTCTGTGTTTGTTTTATTATTATATTTTTCAAAGTTCGAATAAAATTAAAAATTGTATAAGATTAGATTTACGCGTCACATAGAATCAATCAGGTGTGTTAGTGTAGTACACTAAATAAAGTAATCAATAATGTCATATTTTCTCGAAAAAGGATTAAAAATGTAGTGAAATGGAGAAAAAATCAATGCAAATGGTTAAATAATCACGAAGTTATAAGTATCCAAAGTTTTAAGAAGGGGTATGTTCTGTCCCTTTTCGCAAAACGCAACTTCATATGAAACGATGACGCTGGAAGATTGTGACTTCACACTAATAGACGGCAATGTGCCGCGCCCCATCGTGTTCGACGCGGCCTCCCCGGCAGCATCCTGTAATTTGACGTCACACACTGTTTGCGTTTTCTCTCTAACAAGTAATATTAAAACGGTTGCAGCTTCGTCATTCTTTGAGATATCTGAATAGGAGTTTCGTCATTAGGCATATTCTTTGCCTTTTTTCATTTGGAGTAATAATAATTTTAGAGTATAGGGGTATAGACCCCTATTGAGAAGTGCAGGAGAAGAAAAACTGGACAGACGCCAGAATAGGAACGCAACTATCCCGCTTAGTTCTGAATCTAGTTTTTCCCCAATTCGAGTGTTCATTACAGAGTTTAATAATTCTACTTATGGATCCAAAACTAATTCAGTAAATGGACATTTTCATTGCTAAATTGAGCTTCACTTTTCTTAATAACCGCATTTCATGCTGCTTTATAATGAACCAGAATCGGCTTTACGGATATACATATCTGGAGTCGGTACAAAATATGATTCAGAAACTAGAGAATGAGTACTAAAATTTGACGGTTTGGGCGAAGGTTACCAAATTCGGATTAGGTTTAATTCTGACTCATCCAGATTCTTATTTAGTCAGGTTCCGAAAGTGTCCAACTCTTATGAGGTCGTGATAGTAATAAGTTGAATACTGGTTATGTCAAATTCGCTAACGAATAAATTCTGAGAAAGTCAGATTTTAAGTAAGTTCAATTAGAACGAAAACAAATTATGTCTGCGTCGAATTCATTAATAAAGCCTTTTCTGATGAGGTCACTGGATACGTTTAATTCATTCATAGGCTATTTCTATTTTAGTTAGATTTTGATTACGTTAAACTCTCGTAAGTGACATTTCTAGTGTAAGTCAATTTCATGGTACGTCATGCGGATACACAGTCAACCACAGTTATTAGTAGCATATTTTAACGAAAAATTAAATAATAGTATTTTCGTCACAATTGCTGAAAACGAGTTTCTCATGGCATCGATTTAGCAAATACTCCTAGTTTTACCGTATCACAACCTACAATACCGTAATAAAATAACCTGATAGTGTTTTTTTTATTTTATCAAAAAGGACATAGTGCATATACAGACGAGGCGTTTTAATTTAGTTGGGTAGAGATTTTTTTATTCATTAAGAATGGCTGTTTGTCTTCAACGTGACTATAAAAGAGGAAAGAGGGTGTCGTACTTTATATGTAAGTCAGAAGTACTTACTTATCCCCACAAATTCTAAACAACTAGCTGTTTTTTTTCCTAGCCAGTGTTTTGAAAAACGTCGTAAGAGACACTTGTGTGTGATCGTTATATACTTGGTTGATTTTGGAGTTGTGATCCAGGGTGTGTTTTTCAAACTCCATAAACAAGTAGCATTTTTTTCTTCTAAAACCGGAATTTTTTTCCCTATTATATCGAGGATCATATTATCAGCATCGTCAAATTTCCATTTTATTCCTCCCGCAGATCCCGTTTGGCGTCGGTTATCCCTTTTTTCCTAAAACAAACTTATAAAATAAATTAATAATAAGTAACTTAGACATACTTATAATTATTTTCATACAATAGAGATCCTGAGAATTAACAGAAATCAATAAAAACACGGTGTATAACCACATGTAATTTTTTTCTTTCACCCGCACCAATATTTTGTATCTAATTAGCCCTATGGTTGACTGGTAGAGAATGCCTAATGGCATTAAGTAGGCCATTTGTACATTATTTTGTATTGTGCAAGTAAGTTTAACTAAATAAATTACGATTATTCCAAAAATTAAAGGAATTATTAGTAGATGATAGATGAGCTAATTATTTAGTAGACGACATGTCGTTGTATGAGTGACCTCAACGTTGTTGTCGATACCAACAGAGTATTGTCGCAAACATCAATTAAGACGTCAAATATAAAAGCGTTCGAAACATACATCGATCGTAGTGAAATGTGACTAGGTGAAATACTATAAGGAAAACACACATACAACAAAAGCACGGAAAGGCAACAAGTTAAAAAGTACTAACTACAAATACAATTACTAGAGGCTATTAAAAATAGGAACTCAGTAGGTACTTACTATTGTCCTCTTTCTCCAATTTTGCCACGTG
The DNA here is from genome assembly GCA_947049275.1 of Epinotia bilunana. Lineage (NCBI taxonomy): Eukaryota > Metazoa > Arthropoda > Insecta > Lepidoptera > Tortricidae > Epinotia > Epinotia bilunana. Next base: position 22,756,434 of record OX346259.1, on the reverse strand, counting down.
GTATCTCTTAAGTACTTCCCCAATCTTTGTCATAAATGCCTAGCTCTTGTAATTTTTGTGAAATTTCCTTCCACTTTTTGATCTTCGTATCAAATGTTAACTTGTTGTCAAATTTACCGAAAAGTATGGCTTTATTTTCTGAAATTAAATTTAATATCGTAATTTTTTTGGTCATATCCATTGTTATAATTCAAAATCGAAACGCTCTCTTGTCGAAATCGAATTGAAAATGATTTAGTAGTGTGAAAAACGCGGTTAATTATTGAGTTTTTTTAATAAGTTAACGACTAAGGGAAATCCCATTCAGCCAGTGATACATTACAGCCAAAATTAAAAAAAAGTTATGTATAGTCTGTCAACTAAATATATCTGGTCTTATCTTATTTTCTAGCTAACTATACTTGACCTTCGCACAAGGCTTATAACTTAGAAAATGACTAATTAAGACCTATCCTTATTAAGAATTCCCTATAATTAGATTCAGCCGTAGTAAAGAAATATACTTAATCAGATTTTGTTTTAAAAATAAACATTTCTTGTTTGAATCTATCTTTGTTCCAATCTGACCTAATACGAAAAAACTCCCCGACCTACTGAGAATCTGACCTACCTAGAAAAAGATTAAATAAGAATTTGCTGGATATAGTATTAGAAATGTTCAGAAACAGACTCACTCCGAATAAAACCTAATAAAAACATTATCTACCCAGAAGCTGACTAAATAAGAAGCTGGAAGACTCAGAATTAAACTTATTCCGAATTTGGTAACCTCCGCCCAAACCAATTTGACCTACTTATGACCCAATAGATGCGATTGTAAAGGTTGCATCGGCAATTGTGCCATCGAATGATATTTTATGAGACAGGCATGCTCCGTTTTCCCGATAGTTTATGCAGAAACTGAATAGGCGTCCTATTTCACTATTAGTGCTCGGCATAAAGGAAAAGGTTTTGATAAAGGGAAAGCATAGTGGTACAATTAATTGTCTAATGGCCATGGCTACGTAATTGATAAAAATGATACCGAGCGTTCTGTGTTTTTATTAATGCTATGCCGTGTGTGTCGTGTCATTCACATATAGATAAATTTTAACTAACAATAGTTTTGAGTCTTAGTCTGTTTTTAATCAAAAAGTATTTCTAACAATTGGTAATAGATCGTAATTATTTTTTCTTCATTTAATATTTGACACTTTTAATGACAGTTATATGAGTTGTTTACTGATATAACTATACTACTCAAAAGAAAATAGGGTCCACAAGTATGGTGATGATGCGTCACGTGAAAATTATATTAAACAGTAATATATATATTTTCCAGCTGTTAGACTTAAGCACCAGCATGAAAGAGGTTGGATTCTGAAGGATGCTGGACGGGGCATCATTAATTAGGCACTTATCAATTTGTTTATGTCTAATAATTAATTAACAATAGAGTAGAGAAATGTAAGTGACCCTTATTTTATTTTGAGCAGTATAGCTACGAATATATTGTGTGCTAAATTGGTATGAAAAACGTGTCTTAATTTTTTTACTTAAAATATTAGTTGTTCACTAGGTGCGTATGGAAAAGCTGAGTGGAGGTCATTTCAATTACGATTTAAAATTCAGATTACTAGTACTTCTCTTATGTATTAGCCTAAGTTTTAAAACGTCTAAATGAAATAAAATGTATAAACTTATTTTCTTCCTTTCTTTCAAATCATGTACTGTATAACTTCGCTGCTGCGTACTGCTTAACGTGAAATCGCGCTTTTAATATTGTAGTACATACCTATATGGTATTTTGGGAATGCATCGTAAGTTTTTTTTGTGCAATAAAGATTAAATCCATTTCTATACATACAAGATGATAACTAAATTTAATTAAAACTAAAACATATATAAAAGGTAAATAGTAAATCTATAAAGGCCCTTGAGGATGCTACCGAGGATGCTGGCGGCATTTCCTCGCTGAATTGCAATGCTGATGCGTTGCGCGAGAAACCCGCCAGCTCTTCGGTCACCAGCACGTCTAGCACACGACGGCCGCGACATACTCTCGATTTTTATCGCACTATACCTCTTCTTCTAAGTGTTCTTATAAGAGAGAGACGGGATGGTGCGAGAAAAATCGAGAGAGCTCGCGCGCCGTCGTGTGCTAGCCGTGCAGTTACGTCAACCAGACGTTTCGCGATTTCCGCAAATAAATTTTGCGCACTGGGACCCCACGGATCGACCATCGACGCCAAATGGTACAAAGTTGTACTCTCTGTACCTCTATATTTAATCATCATCATAACTATCAGCTAAAAGACGTCCACTGCTGGACATAGGCCTCCCCCAAAGAGTGCCAAAGTGACCGGTCCTGCGCCACCCGCATCCAGCGGACTCCAGCAACCTTTACCAGGTCATCAGTCCACCTTGTGGGGGGCCTACCACGCCGCGCCTTCCGGTACGTGGTCGCCACTCGAGAACCTTTCCACCCCAACGGCCATCGGTTCTACGTGATATGTGTCCCGCCCACTGCCACTTAAGTTTAGCGATTCGGAGAGCTATATCGGTTACCTTGGTTCTGCTGCTATATTTAATACGTTTTAGATTTTCGGCATGTTCCACCGCTGCACCCGCTTAAGAAGTAGTCCGTTGGAGGTAGGACAAAGCCAGTGTGTATACACGGGTAGCATCCTACACAAAGAATTGGGTAATATATCACATTTTAACGCTTGAAAATCATGTTTTATATTTCTTGTGCAGGTTATAAAAATGCTGGTGCTGGTGGTGGTGCTGTTCGCGATGTGCTGGCTGCCCCTCCAGAGCTATTTGTTGCTCGGGTCTTTTTTCTCTTCAATAAACGAGTAAGTTTCGAGAATGATTTACGTGCCATGTTTATGATTTTAAATAAAGTGTGTGACGTGACGAAAGGTAAAAATACTAATCTGTTAGCAAAGAATATTATTTGGCCGCAGAAAACTTTTACTGGATCACCCAATGTATTCAACTGAGGATTCGAATTTATGGAAATGACTTTTACTTCATTTTATTTAATTTTACTTTATTTCTGAAACAGACATTTCCTCCGTCTTTGTTTGTTTGATGTATTTGTGTAAGGATTGATTAACATTTTCGTATATTATTATTTAAGTATATTTTAAAATAAAATGGCCCGCGTTTCACTATATCGGAATTATCTGAAAGTATTTGCTGTTTTATATACTAATGCCACAAACTTAGTGTTTAGAAGCCCAAACTTGTAATTGGGGCATATACCTAATGACGTTACTTATCAACGTACCTAAAATGAGTTACGTGATCGACCAAGCTGAGTTAAACTACATTAACATATTCTTATATTAACACATTCTTATTACGGATCGAATAATTCAAACACTGAATTTGGTTTTTCCTTGGGTTCAGGCCGCGGCTGCGCCGAGTACTTAGAGCTAATGAAATCGTTCTCAAAATAAAATAATGCAAAATGGAGATTAAAATGTGGTCAGGATCCTAAACAAATAAAGATAAGTTTAATTACATGTCGGGTCAAGTAATTAAACTTCTATTGTAAAAGAAGATAGAGTTCATTATTCAAAAAACATTTTATGTGGCGCTAATTTTTTTGCAAATTTGGTACGCGCGCGTCTTGAATAGCCTTTGTTCGGACCACAAACAAAGGCATTCATGAAAGTACAATGGCCATTCATGAGCTTAGTTTAGAAAATTTCAACTATACCGAGCGAGAGATTGGAGCGCCGCTTAAAGACGTCGCCAAGTCGAACTCCGCTCCTGTTCAAAACTTCGTATGCGAACCAATTTGTCATAACTGGTCTATAGTGCGACCGCATCACTCAGTCCTCGCTCGCGCGGCGGCGGATATCACGATAAAGAAATTCGATACTGTAACGCAGACATATCGGCATCGGAACATCGCCTCCGATGCCGATACGTGTGCGTTACGATATGGAATTTCATATAAAGAATGGACGGCTCGAGTTGAGGCGGCGCCGGTCTGGTGGCGGCGTACGGGGGCCGAACGACGCTCGCTCCCCTATTTTAGGCACTTGTCCCACCGCCGGCGAATAAGCGAGTGTTACTAAGTACGTGCTACTCGCTCAAGCGAGTAAAAGCGAGTAAGAATTACTATGAGAGTACTCGCTACTCGCTGGCGGTGGGACAAGTGCCATACCCCCGCGCGCCGCTTCGGCAAGGACGGAGTGAAGCGGTCGGACTATTAACTCGATTATTTCTTTTCAGATACAAATACATAAACGTAATATTCTTCTGTTTCGACTGGCTGGCCATGAGCAACTCATGCTACAATCCTTTTATCTACGCCATTTACAATGTAAGTATATTTCTAAGTTTACAACCTCGTTACAGCACGATTACTGTTAGTTAGCCAATGACAGATGGATTGCCTTCATTTAATTTTCAACTTTAATATTATACAAATAAAATAGTTATTACTAAATCGGTAGATGTGGGTAACAGTATTCTGAAAAATGCTTTATCTGTATGAAATTAAAGTTGAAAATTAAATTAAGGCAATCCATCTGTCAGTGGTTAACTAACACTAATCGTACTGTACAGTACGATTAAAATCAGTTAACGATTCGGCTTTTCTCGGATATCATCGCCTAAATCCGGAGACGGAAATGACACGAAATACATTACCGCGATTTCTTTTAGGTAGCATTAAATTTGAAGTATCATAAACGCAATGTATAGCACCTGCCAAGATGACATTACTAACCGGTAGACCTAAGAAATTTATTATGCAGAAGCGACATGATTCTGAACATTCATTATTTATTGAAGCTATACTTGTATACAATATATTAAAAAAATAACATATATAAGTCAATATTTTACTGCTTGATGTAAGTAACAGTACCTACGATATTACGTCAGATTAATAATTGATAATGATCACCATATAAAAAATAAAAAAAACCTACTTCAGCCGATTTTTGTTGATATTTCATAAACTGCTTGAACGATTTTGATAAAATTTGATATAATCGATTATTTTCACGAATGAAATTAGCGTTCATAAACATAAATGTATGTATCATATACGTCTGTTTTTATTGACACTAAGAAGGCAGACTGTCAAAATAGTCAATTATTTTTTTCATTTCAATATAAAGGTTGTGTTAGTTTTGAGCTACAAAGGAGGTTTTGTTGCTCATATCGTTCTTGTATTCTATTCAATAAGACGAGTAATATAATTAAAGGTCATATCTGTAAATTGATAACTCTATGTGAGAGATGAGGGATTCACGACAATTACCGAGGTTGGCCGAATCGTTAACTGATTTTAATCGTGTTGTAAGATTAGATGACGTTATCCGTAATTTTAATTGCTTCCTTCATATTAAAGGAGCAAAATTAATCTCCTGCAGCGCAGGTTCCGTTTTCTTATTAACCGTAACAAGGTTGGGCTTCATTTGCAAATTAATTTGATCAGGTATCGCTCGGCTCTTTGTTGCCTGTAAAGCTTTTAATGCTTAGTTATGGCACGAAAACCATGGGTGTATTATGACTCAGTGCAGGCATCGTATATGCGTTCACGCTCATATTAGTCTGCCCGTAGGGTGAACAGTACGTCTATCATGGGACGGCCGCGACATACTCTCGATTTTTCTCGCACTATACCTCTTCTTCTAGGTGTTCTAATAAGAGAGAGACGGATAGTGCGAGAAAAATCGAGAGAGCTCGCGCGCCGTCGCGTGATAGCCGTCTGGTAGAGGACTCGTTGAAGTAAAGGGGCAGTATTTAAGACGCTGTCAACACCAAAATGCCTTTGAGCATTTGGGATAGCGCGCACACTGTCATTTGTATCGGAGTAAATGAGAGCGAGTGTTACTGGGCGGCCTGGTTTTTGAAGATAATAGTAAATAAATATTGAAATAAATAAAAGTGTGGATTATTTGTGAAATATAATTAATAACTTATTTGTTTTGCTACATACACACTATTACACACACATTACAATAAGAGAAAAAAAAACAGAAAACACAATACTTAAAAGAACATTAAAATAAAATAAAATAATCAGTTTTTATGCACGGAAATAAACTGTGTGCGTTGCAGCAAGACAAAAAGGCTGCAACTCAGTGCATAGTTTTGCTCGCAATTGAACAAAAACACTGGTATTCTGTTGGAACTGAAAATAGAAGTGGAGTAGAAAATATATATGGAGGGACAAACATACATAAACAAATAAAGTAGTAACATTACTTATATAACTCGCCGTTAGCGGTTGAGGTATGAATATATTGACTTCATGTTTTTAATTGCAGACTCATACGTCAAAAAAATAAAGACATAAGTAGAACCGTTTATTGATGATTTTAAGATAAGTTAAGATAAGATTTCTTTATTGTCAAAGCTGTGTTGGTACATAGGTCTTATAAATATCACAAAAGTTCATCAGCTATTAAAGTATACTAATACATGCAGATTGCAGATATAGAACAATAACAATAACATCATCAAAACAATTAATTATATATGGACATAAAATATTCATTTAGATTATGGAAACATATTGTTAACAGCCATTTATTGAGCTTGTTTTTAAATCTGATTCCATCTAGGGCCTTAATATGTACAGGCAAGTGGTTGAATATTTTTATTCCTGAGGCATATGTGCTCTTACTTAGTATAAAACTAGACGGTCTAACCGTACATACATCATATTTATATTGCAAGACGTTTAAGACCAATCTTTGCAATTATTTTCTATCGAGCCGATTTTATGTATCAAGCCCGACCACGGTCTTTGAAATATGGTGAATATTAACATATATTTTTTTAATGTGCTAGAACAAATAGTTATTCTTAAAAAACTGCTTAAATAACATCAATTTCAACAAAATTAGGTCTTGTCAGCGTCTTAAGACTGTAGGTACTGAAATGTTATTACACTGAACACTCTTAACGTGCTAACTTTGATATGTAATCAGCTGATTAAACGTATACTTTAATTAATAGATGTCCTAAACTAATAGTAAAGTATTAAAATTGTTGTTCAAATAAACTTGACGACTAGACTCCTCAAGATCCGTTAAACTTTTGATTAGTAATCAAAGTTATCAGCAGAACTCGGAATAATCATAATAAAATCAAAAATATTTATCGGAAATGGAATGGTGTAATAGAGCCGTAAATATCTTGAAATGGCAAACATAAGTGAAAGATTGATACTTTCTGAGTATTTTCGTAATGTTTATCCGTTGCTATTTTTTTTTTTAATCGGCCAAGTGCGAGTTGGTGTCGCGCACGAAGGGCTCCGTACCATTATCTATAAAAACGGCAAAAAAATCATGTCTGTATGGGAGCCCCACTCCGACTCGCACTTGGCCGGTTGTTTAGTATTTGTTGTTATATAGTATAGCGGCAACAGAAATACATCATCTGTGAAAATTTCAATTGTCTATCTATCACGGTTCATGAGATACAGCCTGGTGACAGACGGATAGACAGATAAACAGCAGAGCCTTAGTAATAGGGTCCCGTTTTTACCCTTTGGGTATAATAAGGGTTCCGTCCTTATTTTCACTGTTGTCAAATACCCTATTGTATGATCTACTCTCTTGTCATACATTCTATTCTTGTTTGGTCCACTCATTTAAATAAATAAACAGGCGATTGCTAATGTCGTGTACTTTTTTACAGGAAAAGTTTAAGAAGGAATTCAAACAGCGCTTCACTTTCGGGAAAAAACCAATAAGATTTGACAGTTACGAGGTAAGAATAGGAACTAATAATAATGAATATCTATTAATATTATGTTCATTAGACGATATGATACAGAGAGAAATAATATAATGGAAAAATAAACCATCTTCGTCTGTAGCCCCCGACAGGATGCGAACCTGCGACCTTTCTATTAACGCTAGACTGCTCTGACCAACTGAGCTACGAGGACAGTGACGGAAGTTGTATACTTTTCAATTACATTCCTGCTAAGACTAGCGCCCTCTCTGTATTCTCTTGAAAGACTCATTCACAGCCTTGGCACCACACTAATGGGCGAGCTATGAGCCCGCTCCATTCCAATCGAAACACATCAGGTAGTTTCGGATTAACGAGCGCTGGTGTACATTATTCCTTTATAACGAAACAAATTAAATATTTTCTTTTGTGTTATTTTTAACGAGGAAGTTACCCCGATCATTTAATGAAATAATTTGTTTCGTTATAAAGGTATTATTTGAATTGTTGTTTTCGAAGGCGGAATTTCGGCTGCCAATGAGATCTTTATTTTAAAAAAAGATTTCAAGCCTTCAAAACGGGAGACTCGCGTTTCCTGTATTCTATTTTTATTTTATTTCATGTTCCATTAAAGGGCATTGCGATGCATTTTAGAGTAAATTATTGTTCAACAAAATATACTGCTCACAACAAAATAAGGGCCACTTACATTTTTATAATGTATTGTTGATTATTGGACAGAAACTAAATGATAAGTGGCTAATTAATGATGCATCCTTCAGAATTCAACCTCTTTCATGCTCGTATTTAAGTATATTAGTAAAAAAAATATAGGTACTTACCATAATTACATATTACATAATTACATAATTTTCCTTATTTTACATAATTTTCCCGGAACGATTTCTATACTTGTGGTCCCTATTTTCTTTTGAGTAATAATGTTTGTTTAGAATAGAACTATCACAATAAAGCACTTTCACGAATGGCCCCTCACCTAAAAAACATTAGGTACAACACTTCTGCCCAATGCCCTTTGTTTTTATAGAACGGATATTTTCGTAGTCTACTTCGAATATACTACAAACTGAAAGTCAAATTATAACTGACATGTCTCTTACAATTCCGATCCAAATAAATATATAAAAGGTGGCTAGTGAGCGCCGTGAGGAATCAATAAGTGCGTGTGGCAGATGACAAGCTGTCATCATTAATCAGCGCCTAAGGTGGGTGTCACACTGTACCGCACCTCCGTCCGGCGAAATTTGTATGCAGCTCCGCACCTCCGTCCGGAGATGCGGCGCAGTGTGACATCCGCCTAAAAAGGGTATTTCAATACGCGTCCTTCATGAAATATTTGTATTATAGAATCCCTGATAAAATTTACAGTTTGTCCCGAAAGCATTGATTTCATGTCATTTCGACTTTTAATTACTTTACTTGGGTGATTGATACGCAAAAATAATAATTAAACATACCGAAGATAGATTTAAAGATTTTTAACGTATCGGCAGTTTAGGTTACAGGTACTTCCATTGTGTAAGCCGTTCAGCTGCTCTCGCTGTACGTACCTATTGCAGAATATTTACATCAAAGTTAATTTGTATTGTATGCATGAATGTATTACATAACTAAATAACTAATACGTCACTTGACTGGCGCTTTTTTCGAGAAACCTGTAATTAGAACAAGAAAAATCAAAAGATTACTCGAAAAACCTTTTTAGGGTTCCGTAGTCAACAAGGAACCGTTATAGTTTCGCCACGTCCGTCCGTCCGTCTGCGGCTTAACTCAGTAACCCTTACTACTAGAAAGCTGTAATTCGGCATGGGGTATATAAATCAATCACGCCGGCAAAATGGTAGAATAAAATCTTGTTTTTTTTTATATGTCCAACACAGACTGGGGTTGTGGTTTTTTTTCGTTAAATGCATATTGTGGAGTATCGTTGGATAGCTCGTTAAAAAATATTTTTCAATTTAGCGGTCCATATTTAGCGGTGATATTGGGCTTTAAAGCCCAAATTTTTGTTAGAGTCAAAGTGTCCCCACCCCCTGCCGGCTAAATGGCTGCTACTGGGAATATGAAAAAATTCGTGACAATAATGAATTTACAGGGATTTTTTTATCACGGCTAAGTAGACATTACTAGTTACCGAGTAATAGTCGACCAACTAAAAATGTACTTGAAAAGTGTTTTCATACAAATCCGGCTGACGCAACCGCACCATTTAATTGGCGCGTGCGTGTCGATGTAATAAATACAGACGGGCAACTACGGAACCCGGGCAAGTACAGAACTGTTCGTGGCCCGACACGCACTTGGACGGTTTTTTACAAATATTATAGCATGAGTCACTCCTACGATTAAGAGGAATCCAACGACACATCATATTATGTCGAAATCCGTCAAACGGTTTAGGCGTATGGGCATGGTGTGCCAAAGAATAAGACATACACACATACATACATACGCTCGAAAAACATAACCCTTCGGCAGTCGGGTAAAAAAGATTGACAGTCGCAGGTGCTTATAACCGTTAATTTTCTTGCGTTTTCACGAGTTTGGTTTTGACACTAATGTAAATACACGCATGGCAGTAATAACACGACAGCCCCAAAAATTCACCTGCCTTTTTTAATAACTAAAATCAGCCATGCTTGTCCTCAGGATGGTCAGTCGTATCGCACCCGGATTTTATCGTTCCGGTCGACGAATGAGCGAAGCGTTTATTCAGCGAGAAAATCCGTCAATCTAGCGCCCATCGACGCGGCGCGTACTACTCGGTCATCCTGCCATTGTCTCCAAAACCAGGACTCGCAAAGGGAAAATGGTATCCGAACAATGAAGGATCTCGACGCTCACATTTTGAATCAAACGTTCAATGACGGCACCAAAAGGCGACTGGACGCGCAGATATCAAGAAATAACGACCTCACCAGTGACGAGCGAGTCAGCGAGCTGTACATTTTCCCTAATAGCAACATAGTCGAGTTCACAGACATATCCTACGACGACAAAGTGTAAGTTTAAGTTTCCATGTAAATAAATGTGATCTATGTCATAAAATAGCACAGTTTAGATCGTCTATTCTAAAAATGAATGGACCTAGAAGATTGCTCAGCTATTCACCGTCATGCTCGTCCGTAACAGCTGAATGACCATTTGTTGCAAAAAGTGTCCATAGCGCTTTGAAGCGTGTGTCTCGTGAGTGGCGCTAAATAAGTTAAAGGCACATTATTACCTGTTTGCATTTATGTGTATGGGAGGACCGTTCATTTTTAGATAAGATGAACTTTAAGTTATTACGAAAATGTGATTGTACTAATTGTAAGAAACGGCACAAAGTGTCATAAAGTAGAAATTGTAGACCTCTAAATAATCGAATAAATAAATGTTAATTGTGTTCAGCGGAAATGTTGAATGTAAAATGAAACCTTAACTTGTTTTAACAGCTAGAATTTTGAGTAGTTAATCGGTTATTCAAGAGATACTTTTTAGAAGACTGTATAATTGCAGATAATTGTAAAACGCGTAGAAAATAAGCAACTACTAGGAGAAAATTCATGTTTCCTGATAAAACCCGAGCTAGTCGTAATAACAAGAATAGAATGATGTGAATTTATCCGCCATGAATCAAGCGTAACTATGTGGATAACCATTAATTTCATTCTCGCTGCAGTACAGTATTCCGTATGAACTGAAGGCAACCTGCAATATTGCTTGGATTATGTTGCCCTTTATTTATCAACGTACCTACTCAAATAAGGTTGTGGCTCGGTCGTTCTCCTCCTTGCCTTAAAGATCGCCACCCGTCTGAAGCAATATAGGTATACAGAGTTGAAAATGTTAATTAAAGTTTAGGTAATCAGACTAAGCAGTATTGTCTTTGTATCACAATTTCCATAGATAAGAACCTTGTATCAAAAGCGACGTAAAATCTCAGCAACTAGAATCTGGCAAGTTGCCACACACTTCTAGTAAGTAGCCTGTTATTCCATCTTAGATATAATATCGGTATCAAAATTAGAACTACATTACGGTGGATAGATCTGCTTTCTTAGATAATTTCGATGGTATTACAAAAGTTTAGTGAATGGATAAGACTTGGTGATGTAAAAATAGCAGTAACAATAAACACCTCGATTCCCGGAAATGTTCCAGATCCCACTGGTTACTGCGGTGGCTGTAAATATGTTGATAGTTTTTGGAAACGAATACTGAGAAAGACGCTGAAAATATGTTGTTTATATGTATAAATGTTGCTTAATTCTGAATGCATCATTTCATATGCCATAAAACCTCAGACTGACATACTTTCATGCGTGTATGGATAAGCTGGACATTCGGCGGCGCGGCACACGCGTCGAAACACGCGCCAACATTAAACGCATTGCATTAAAGGGTTTACGTTAGCGTTGTGATTTAGCGCTCGAGTCCTAAATACGCTAAGACTAGAAGACTCGTGTTAGCCCCGACGTCTTGACTCTTTGAGGCTCGACCGAGCTGTAACTCGCAACACTAGTTTCCGTTTAGGCGTAACCTTTTTAACCGACTTCAAAAAAAAGGAGGAGGTTCTCAATTCAGTTGTATTTTTTTTTTTTTTTTTAATGTTTGTTACCTCAGTACTCCGTAATTGATGAGCCGAATCGTAAAAATTTTTTTCGTTTCTACGTATATGCTTTCAGGTGGGTCCCATTTTTTTCTAAAATTCAAATAGATGATGGGATCCACGAGGAATTGAGGGAACTCCTCAATTATACTAGGCACGCGTGTAGTGATTTTATTATTTTCTATTATAACTTGTGTATTTACACCCGGAAATCATAAATTTGGTGGATTGGAATTGATGATGAAGACCCCAGATGACTTCTGGAATTCCTCAATTATGTACTTAAAAGTACAAAAGTATATCACAGATTCTGATAAGATTCCGTTGAAATAGCAACTAATGAAGTGCCAAAGGTGATCCTTGTGGAATCGACGGAAGTCCTCAAATATTATCGGGTCACATACAGCGATTAGGTTTTTTTCTCTAATAATCAACGCATTTGCTCTCGGAAATCAGTTCATGTGGTAAATTGGAAAATAAATATGGAAATGTTCTCGTGGCTTGGCGGAGTACTAAATTGAAGTCGGTTAAAACTTTGTTTTTAAAGTAAATTATTTAAACCCGCCGTCTACGTCACTTATCGCCGCCCAACAAGGCAGTTAATTACAATCAGGTAAACTTAAACTTTCACAAAAATCTGGCTTCGTAATCGTCTTTAAAGCACAATGACTGCATTAAGTGTAATTATGGTATGTGAAATTATGAATCCACTCAAAACACAATTTAGTAGTTCTATTATAGCCATAGCGGAAAATGAGACTTCACGTGAAAATAAACTTTACCAACTGCTCGTTTTTTTATTGATTTCTCCTGGAATTCAGTTGTTGTATTAACAGTTGGAGGAAAAAACACCGCATGATATCCGCATACCCCTTCATTTTATAGACTGTAATAAAACTTTAGCCGCGAAGAAATTAAACAGTTGTTAAATAAAGCTAGTTATTTTGCAATGAAATGCGTTTTTACGAGGGTGATTCTTTGGCAGAAGATCTTCTGTCTAACAAAATCGTAGATAGAGGATTTAAGGATTCCTAGCGAATGCCCAAAAGGGATGGAGGTAAATTAACCTGACTAAATTGAGAAGAATCGTAAGATTAATATATCCTCGACATCTGTCTATCTATCTATATACTTTAGTCGTATTATATCAGTGACGTCGGTTTCATTGCAATATTTTGACAAATGGTGACAAACAAGCTGGTGTCAAACAAAAAAAGCCTATACGCACTGAGGGACAGGAGATTTGACATTGTATCTCGTTCCCACTCGGGGTATTGTACTTGTGGTGTATGTGGTATTATCTTTGTCACGCATGTGTGTATGTGTGAGTGAGTCCCTCCATTCGTTCCTTTATCTACGAATAAAACCGATGTGCGACAGCTAGAAAACTTAACCCTTTATAAGGCAGAGGCGATTTAGCGACCACATACAATTACTTAGAAACTTAGTCTTAGTGTAATTATAATAAGGTTCAAAATCAGTTGTGTTTATTGAAAATATAACTTGCCCTAAATGTATTCCCCAGTGCATTGCGAACATGAGTGTATTTAACTTTCACGTAGCATATCTGTATGACCGGGGCTTTATAAAGGGTTAAAAGTCATGCCATCCCGCTCAACTGCATAGCGCGTGCTGGTGTCCAAAAATGATTTTTTCCATACAAGTTGTCAGTTCACCCATTTTTCCAGCACTACTAGACTGATGATGCCTCATAGAGAGGCGAAACACGTGTCCAGGTTGTGTCTTGGTGGTGGCTTGCTGTAATTGCATGCAAAAACACGCAAATGGGTGAAGACCAAATTCTTGGCCAGTAGTAACCATCGTTAATCGGGAGGTCTCTTCTTTCTCGCTTCACTCTTGACAGAGTGGTCGGAGCTTTACAACACGCCGCAATTCCTCTGTGACAGTCGCCTTCCTTAATGCTTGCGTGTAGTGATGCAACGGTAAGTAGTTAAAAAAATCCGTTGTGACACAAAAAATAACCATAGAGCGGTATGGCTAATGTTTGTGTCACAACGGAACTTTTTAACTACTACCGATTAACCAGGCTAACTACTGGCCAAGAATTTGGTCCTCACCCAAATAGGTGCATCTCATCATCGCTAATAGAGCAGCCCTTTTTTTAGCGGAATAGCAAATGAAAATTGTACTCGTGATGTTATATGTTGAAAAATAAACTATCACGGCACGAGATCAAACAGTTTATCTATTTGTAGGTATCCCAAATAATTCAACATACGTGTTTCCACGTAGTATCTGGACGCGAATCAGCTGCAAATTGTTTGCCTGTTCAAAATAGCGTCGCACAAAACCTGAATCTAAGGTAAATAATTAAGAAAATATGTGTTGCATGCTTTTGATGTAATATCGTAACATCATGGGCTTAATAAGACTGACAAAGAAATTATACTGAATGATTGAGATTCAGAATATGCAATCGCGTATCAGAAGAATGCACTTGGTTTAAATTAAACTATGTTATAAAAAGAGGCTGCTGCCGTCCTGGACCAGGGCCGCTGCATCCAGATCGTTTGGAAGTCCATGGAAGAGTTGTATGTCCAGCAGTAGACACAATTATGCTGAAGAAGAAGAAGGGAGGGATTATGCTTAAAAGATAATAATCGGGTCGCTATACATATATGTCGCAGTGTAATAGTATAATCCGCCGTTTCACAAAACAGCGCTTGTGTTTCTTATTTCAATAAGGTGTTTACCAAGACTACTAAGAATAGATACTACTATCAATTAGTAAACTGATCATGCCGAAAGACGTCAACTGCTAGACATAGGTCTCCCCCAAAGAGTGCCACAATGACCGGACCTGCGCCACCCGCATCCAGCGGTCTCCCGTGACTTTACCTCGTCTTAGTGTTTTGTAGTACGGCGGGTTGACGATCAGGCCGATATGTAAAACGGCGGATCATACAATATTATTATTATGTATCTCCGATTGAAATTCACGGGGCGAACCCCGGTCATTTGGAAGGCGTGCGTGGGGATATAGATCCAACACGTAGAGGCCCTTTGGAGACGAAGTTAATGTGATGTAAATACACATGCTAGAACCCATTCACGGGTACATCGGTAGATACTCGTGAACCGGTTTCAATAGGCGTTGGGGCTATTGTGGGTAATATGGATAGAGAACTGGGTCTATGGTGATGGGATATGGGTGGATTATGAAACTGGGCTATTGCAAAGAGGTCCGGGCACCTGCCATAATATTGTTGCGCACAAAGTTATCTAGGCAGGCAGTGACTAGCCGCTCATTAGATGGGCCCCTGAAATTGCCGTCGTAAAGACGGCCAGGAGCAATACCGGGGTGAGCGGCTCAGGGGTGTCGAGAGGTGGTGTTGCGCTTTCTCCGAAGTTACTCGCGGCGTTATGCCCTTTAACACTTCCAACCCTGGAGCATATAGCTCTGACAACTCCTCTCTGGACGGCCAATAAAGGCAAGCCAGAGCTGAGTTCTGCGGGCCCCATTCGGGTTCCACTCCGACTGACGAAGACACGCCGGAGACGGAGGCCCTGACCGACTCTCTGGAGCACTCGGGTCCGTGGTATTATCATTTATTTAGCAGACAACAAATTGGTCCAAAATTATAAACTTAACCTAACCTAACCTAACCTAGGTGCCATAACATTGGCAAATTGGCGCATGATGGCGGTCTTAGTGTTATACCTAACCGCCACTGTGTTTAGAATGGGGTTGGAGCCGACCCATACCCTGCTGAGTAGCGCTGCGAGCTTTTTCGCACAATGGCATAAAAGTCATCAGTGCGTGACTGCGCAAACATTCCTGAGGGACTGTAGAATCGGGGCAGCCCCAACAGCATCCTGAAGCCATTGTTATATTGGACGCGCAATATGCCTGCGACATATAGATACTATACATCACTAGCTGCCCACCCAGCTCCGCCCGTGCTTTATATAGAACGCAAGTAATGCCGTGGGATATAAGATAGCCTACGTCTATCTCAAAGTTCCAAATTATATGAATTTGAATTAATTGAATTGAAACGTTTAATTCGAGTAGGTAACACAAGACTCATACATGATACTCGTATAGTTGGTACAATTACTTATTTCTAATGTTAGTATATGCTACCTACTTACTGCTATACATTATATGAAAAACTGACTGTGCGAAATATGCATCTCGCAACAGTGCCTCATAAACGGCCAGTCAATCCTGCCCGCTAACGCAGGATGGGGTTGGGGCTGGCGCGCACCCGGCGCCGGCGCACCAGGGATGTGCATCGCTTACGCATACAATTAAGCATAGGCATAACTTATGTGAAAATTAACTAGTTACACATTTAAGTAGCGTGTATTGATTTTCATACAGACTGAATAGACTTAATAGGGGTGTAGACTCAAAATTTATTATTACTCCAAAAGAAAGAAGGCAAAAAATGTGCCTAATGACGAAAAACCCATTCAAATATCTCGAAAAATTACGAAACTACACCGTTTTCATGTTGTTTGTTAGAGAGAGAAAACGCCAGCAGATAGTGACGTCACGATTCTCGAGCGTCATAGTAACTGACAATCGTTTTATATGAAGGTGCGTTATGCGGAAAACGGACAGGTACATACTCTTAAAACTTTGGACACTGTGGTTATTTAACTTCTTGCGATGCTTTTTTCTTCATTTGACTACATTCTTACTTGTTTTTTTTCTTTAAAAAATACATCATTGATAATTTTATTTAATATGTACACCCTAGTTGTCATAAAACAAACAATGAATTAATTTTTGTTTGACGACTCACGCTAACTTCGTACACAATTATTTGATGAAAATGCCCTTGTACGCCAGTTGATAGGAATATAAAACATATTAATTAACGTTTTGGTCAGTTTGACCATTTCATATACTTAAATGATGTTAGCATCAATGTCATAAAATTCTTGGTGGATAGTGGAGTAGGCACAGGCTAATAACTATAAACCGAAATCCATAAATTTTATAGTCATCGATAATAACAAACCATTACAAGGGCAAATGTTGCCAAATGAGATCCGAAATCATATTGCTTTAGTCCCAACCAGGATATCAAAGTAGAGCATTACCTATACTATTAAACGAGCTGAAATAGAATATATACATATCAGCAAACGAAAAAAAACCATCGAAGTCTAAGTAGCGCCTCAAAATGGCCCCACAGAATGGGTGCCATAAGCCATTGCCATTATGCGGGGTGTCAACACAATGCCAGGCAGCGGTTTAGTTCCAACATGCGCGTAGGTACCGGGCACGTGTTTGGGGGGAGAAAATTGTATGGAACTCATACTATGTTTTTGTCGTTTGCTGATAGGTACATATTTACTAGCGCTTATTATGCCTATGCCCACTCTTGGTTGACGTATGGCATCGTCTTGTGGGGCAATAGTTTAGATTTTATACATTTATTTAGGATGCAAAAGCGATGCCTTAGAATCATAAACAATATAGGTATTCGGGAAAGCTGCAAGGCGCACTTTGCGGAGCAAACAATTCTGACCTTGCCATCTGTTTACATTCTAGAAGCATGCATTATTGTTTAAAAGAACATGCACCTATTTCCACAACATTCCCGACCTACCAATTTACGTCCACGAACTGAATTAGAACGGCCAACTTCAAAATTGCAAATGGTTCACTCCGGCCCTTTCGCAATTTGTGTAAAACTACATAATAACTTACCGACCGCATTTAAAAACGAAAATAATATAAATAAGTTTAAGACACAGCTAAAGACGTACTTAATTAAAAAATGTTACTATTCAACTGAAGACTACCTAATAGATAAGGAATGTAAGTTTTTTTTTATTTCAATTTTAAGAGATATATTGTATTGTATTATATGTATAGCCGTAAGAATGCAACGCCCTAGCAGGGTTCATGTTTGAAACTTTAATGCAATTATGTATTAGAATTTAAGATCTTGTGAACAACATGATGCAATAAACAACTTAAACTTGAACTTATTAAACGCGTACGTAGTAACGTACTATATAATTATAAGTATTCACTTTTCAAAAACAGCTGTGTGCGATTATGACGAATTTTGGAAATTATTTATTTATTTATTTATATTGAGAAATTTATATTAAAATAAATTAAAATAGGATCGTTAAACCGTTTGGATATTTAATAATATTTTTGGGGGTTATTTTATCCTTTATTCTTTTGGGAGTTTATGTATTAAGTCGGGTAATATGTAGGTATTCCGATTTTCTCCATCCGTAAAAAATATTGAATTGCGGTTTATATACCTCGCAATGTGTTACTTGTCTAGTAGCTTATGTATGTGAGATTTGCCTTTGGATCTTGGCTCTAAAGAATTGTTCCTTAAGTATTTAATATTTTTTGTGTGAACTGCACGGCTATCACAAGACGGCGCGTGAGCTCGATCTCGATTTTACTGGCACTAATATACCTACCTCTCTTTCTAAGTTTTATAATAAGAGAGAGGTGGATAGTGCGATAAAAAGCCGTGCAGCAGCACTAGGGTGTTGAGGAGACAAAATATCGATTTAGCTAGGTCTCATATCTGGAAAAATCTTTTTCTCCGAATTTTCTCTATTCTTACCCGATCAGATCGCGGTCGCCTAGGCACTGTATATAATATACACTAGCTTCTGCCCGCGAATCCATCCACGTACCACTCGTTTATATCGTAGCTCCCATACAAACTTTCACCCCCTTAGAGGCCTTATTTCCAGGATAAAAACTATCCTATGTCCTTCCCCAGGACTCAAACTATCTCTAACCAAATGTCATCTAAATCGGTTCAGCGGTTGAAGAGTGAAGAGGTAACAGACGGACAGACAGACTTACTTTCGCATTTACAATATTAGTATGGATATATATATATAATTGTAATCACGTTCTCGAAAACGACGGGTTAAAAATAGATCTAAGCTAGGTCACGTATCAGGAAAAAATCGTTTACTATTTTCACCCGAGCAGAGGTCGGTCGCCCAGATACTAATATTATAAATGCTTTATATTCACTAAATACTTAATTCTTTATTGCATTCCTTATTGTACTTATCTGCCTATTACTTTTTCACTCATACTCATTTATTTATAACGCACAAAAATACATTAAACGGCAAAAAGTTAATATTAGATATTATATATGTATTCGATGTTATTTCTCTCCTAATATACTCCACCGATAGGATAATGGTGTCCATGTGGAACCGACTTAAATTAAGACCTACCATCTGTCTCCATATTTACTTGTATACTTATATGTGCCATATATGACAACAATAAATAATGAATATGAATATAATTCGCAGAAAGTAGATGTCTCTTTGAGCAATGCCTTTGAAGAACCTATTTTCGTCAAAACAACTAATGCAAATAATCTAACCAATTGTGATGAGATTAGGCTGGTAGAAAGCTTAAGCTCTAGGGATAGACACTTCAATTTGGCTTCTTTATTTTTGTCGTTCATCCCCTGAGGCGAGGAAGGGAAATTGACGCAGATCGAATCAAATTCCACATGGGCCAAGCCGCGGGCACCGCTTTGTATGTCAATAAATATCAAAAGAGTTTGTGCCTTTGTTATCGGTCTTATCCAGACACACTTTGAATTCTTAACTGGTATCAATGACTTTCGCGCGAAACACGTTCAAATTGCGGTGGAATACGAAATTTGAGTGTTGATTGGACTTTTTCGCTTAGTCTCTTAAAGATTAGTTAAATATTAAAATAAAAATTGTCTAAATATATTTTGAGTATAATTTACTCAGTAAAGTGACACGTAAGTACAAAAACAAAAACGTAGTACAGCTTACACAATCTATGATACCCGGCTTAGATGAGCGGCGGGAGATATATGGCACGGATAAAACCTTGACATAACATTGTTGTCAAATCGACTCGTTAATTAACCATTTAATGAGTCCAATCGAGATGACGGCAACTTCATTTTTTTTTTTTTTTTTATGATATAGGAGGCAAACGAGCAGTCGAATCACCTGATGGTAAGCGATAATCGACGCCCATGGACACTTACAACACCAGAAGAGTTGTAGGTGCGTTGCCGGCCTTTAAGATGGGAGTACGCTCTTTTCTTGAAGGCTTGAAGGTTATAACGGTCCGGAAATACCGCAGGCGACAGTTCATTCCAGAGTTTGGCTGTGCGAGGCAGAAAGTTTCGGGAGAAACGCACAGTTGAGGACTGCCAACCATCTACGTGGTGAGAATGGAAAAGCTGTCGCGTAGGGCGATGGCGGAAGGAAGCGGCGGGGATTAATCCGAACAATTCATCGGAACACTCCCCATTGTACATGCGGTAGAAAATGCAAAGCGAGGCTACATCTCTACGCAGTGCTAAGGGATCAAGGCGATCGGAAACACGCTGGCAGCCGACAATTCGAATCGCTCTCCGTTGAATGCGGTCTAGAGGGAGGAGCTGGTACTGAGGAGCCCCTGCCCACAGATGACAACAGTATTCCATATGTGGACGGACCTGCGCCTTATAGAGCTGTAGGCGGTGAGCCGGCGTGAAATACTGTCTCGATCTGTTGAGCACACCGAGCTTCATCGAGGCTAATTTGGCCTTACCCTCCAAGTGGCCGCGGAACTGGACTTCTTTCGAAATGTCGACGCCAAGGATTCCGATGCTGGCTGTGGCTGCTAGGGGAGTGCTTCATGAAGGGAATATCACTGTTCTATCCCATGCTGGATAGTATCCATCCTTAAATGAACATTGAACAACAATTCACAAATAAAACGTTTAGGCACAGGCAAAAACACAATTAGGATTGGGCCAAACAATGCTTAAAATGTTATTGGCAACGATTGACATTTCCAAATATTTAATTAAATACCAAATTGATTGCAATGTTTGTGTTCCGCGCGCTTCTCAGTAGGTATTTATGTCTCCAATGTCACTGATTTAGTGGGTCTACTGCCTAAGATGCACGTCCTAAGCATGATGTTGTTGACGTGGTACGGGTCGGTCTTGCCCGCGGGGTATCCGTGATCTAGTGGGTGTACTCGTCAAAGATGCACGTCCTAAGCATGATGTTGTTGACGTGGTACGGGTCGGCCTTGCCCGCGGGGTATCCGTGATCTAGTGGGTGTACTCGTCAAAGATGCACGTCCTAAGCATGATGTTGTTGACGTGGTACGGGTCGGCCTTGCCCGCGGGGTAACCGTGATCTAGTGGGTGTACTCGTCAAAGATGCACGTCCTAAGCATGATGTTGTTGACGTGGTACGGGTCGGCCTTGCCCGCGGGGTATCCGTGATCTAGTGGGTGTACTCGTCAAAGATGCACGTCCTAAGCATGATGTTGTTGACGTGGTACGGGTCGGTCTTGCCCGCGGGGTATCCGTGATCTAGTGGGTGTACTCGTCAAAGATGCACGTCCTAAGCATGATGTTGTTGACGTGGTACGGGTCGGCCTTGCCCGCGGGGTATCCGTGATCTAGTGGGTGTACTCGTCAAAGATGCACGTCCTAAGCATGATGTTGTTGACGTGGTACGGGTCGGCCTTGCCCGCGGGGTATCCGTGATCTAGTGGGTGTACTCGTCAAAGATGCACGTCCTAAGCATGATGTTGTTGACGTGGTACGGGTCGGCCTTGCCCGCGGGGTAACCGTGATCTAGTGGGTGTACTCGTCAAAGATGCACGTCCTAAGCATGATGTTGTTGACGTGGTACGGGTCGGCCTTGCCCGCGGGGTATCCGTGATCTAGTGGGTGTACTCGTCAAAGATGCACGTCCTAAGCATGATGTTGTTGACGTGGTACGGGTCGGTCTTGCCCGCGGGGTAACCGTGATCTAGTGGGTGTACTCGTCAAAGATGCACGTCCTAAGCATGATGTTGTTGACGTGGTACGGGTCGGCCTTGCCCGCGGGGTATCCGTGATCTAGTGGGTGTACTCGTCAAAGATGCACGTCCTAAGCATGATGTTGTTGACGTGGTACGGGTCGGTCTTGCCCGCGGGGTATCCGTGATCTAGTGGGTCTACTCGTCAAAGATGCACGTCCTCAGCATTATGCTAATGACGCGGTAAGGGTCGACGTTTGCCGCAGGTCTCCGGTCCTCCAGGTACCCTCGCTTGTCCTCCGCCACCTGCCGGGGGATCCTGACGCTGCAGCTTCGGTTGGCGACGCCTGCAACAAAACGAAACTATTGATATACATACATTAATATCTAGTATGTAATGATAAAGTGCACAAAAATATCTGATACGTCGTAACAACTTGCAACTGTAGAAATAGAATTGTGTCAGATATTTTGGTACAAAAGGTTTCGTCGTACCCTGGGTGTACACTAATTGGTAGAACGTGTTCCATAATGTCCCAAGAAAAAAGAAAATATTAATTTAACAGATAAAAAGTGCCAACTCTAATAAACTGTCAATTCAATTAGACAGAGTGTTCATACGTAGAATATTTTAACAGAAAACTAACTGCTTATCACTTGTACCCAGTTTCAAAATAATTAAACTTTCTAAAAAGGTTTGCAATCTCAATAAAAGGAGATCAAACCGCTTTTAGTAATTAAAAATAAACAGAAGAAAAAATATGGTGTCAATTCACTCACAATTTAAAGACTATTTCGTGTTCTTGTTACTGCTTCGTGATAAACTGAGAAACATCAGTTTGTAGATGTTCTGACTCGGTCATGACATGATTGTCATTTACCTCTCAGAGGTAAAAATGCGAAGAACTTTCTGGGTAGTCTAATGTTTAGTTTTACGTTTTCAAGGTTGCGTTTCAACGATTATTTTATGTATTATCCAAAAATTATAATTGTGGGTGACTTTTTTGTGGACTACGGTTTTCAAATATTGCAAATAGACGTTCTACAAGGGACATTAACCCCTTTTCGGCTATTGGGGTATTTTTGTAAACAGGGTGTTATAAAAATCCCCATATATTAGAGTACTAGGAAAGAGAAGACTCTAAAAACAGAGTTAATTTATTTTGAGAGCATTTATAAGTATCAAAAACGTGACTTGTAAAGTAAAGTATATTTGTTAGGGCTACAAGCTGTTAGCTGATGTAATTAATTATCCCTTGGCCGGAAAACTAAAAATAAGTGCTGCACTCTGTATGTACCATATTTATAAGTAAGCTGATGTACTGACTCTACAATAAATGTATTTTCATTTTCATTTTTAATAGAATAGGTGAAATCACCAATATACCAAACAAAGACATGAGAAGCTGGCCCCGAGGGGCGGCGGTTCCACGTCCCCGTAGAATTAAATAAACGACCTAAAAATATATCCCTTTTATCATAAAAACGAAGCCTTTATTTTGTAGTCACGGTAACATGTCGCAGTACACGCCCGAAACACAACCAATATTAACATCCTTAACTCAACACACATGTGCCACACCTTCTGTCAGCTTACACAGATCTTTTAGAAATAAGTTAGCTGACACAATCCTGCGGGAACGAAAGGATGTAAACCCTAATAGGTAATAAACGTATTCTCATTCACCCCCTTAGAGGATGATTTCCGGGATAAAAACCATCCCATGTCCTCGGGATTCAAACTATCTCCCTACTAAATTTCAGCGGTTTAAGCGTGAAGAGGTAACAAACAGACAGACAGTACGAAAAAGTAACACGAAAAATGTTTATTTTTCATGCAAAAGGTAGACCCGTACTGCACCCGGAGCATAGTCTCGAATCGATTGACACCTCATTTTATCAAGATCGGTTCAGTATCTTAAACGCAACGGTGAAACACACGAACTGCCATAGTACATTACTACAGAGGCCGGGAAGTAAGGGGTTGCCGGCCGAGTACATATAGACGGCCGAGCGTAGCGAGGTCGGATAGTTATGAGGCTGACAGCCCCTTTTTACGCCGAGGTATGTATAGTGCTTTTCTCATACTTGCAATGTAATAAATAAAAAACACTCCAAGAAATCAAACTAATTTTCATGGCTGAACGCCGTGATGCTGTGCCACAAATTGTGGAATGGAAATTAAAAAAGACTATCTTGCCGGCTTAGGCCTCCAATTTTGTATGAAATGCCATTATGTCTCGCTGCTCCCGAAACGTGACACTTCGAAGCCCATTATGAAGAACACGACGTCAATATTTTAATGCATGTTTGAGAAAAAAATCATATCCCTTCCTTTTGTAAAAAGGAAACATGAATAAATATTGTATGCGTATTTCTAATTCTCCATTGTGCCAAAATTTCTGCGTTTCCATCTCTTGTAAGGAGGATAGAACAGTGCGAGTCGTTTAGTAGATAACGTCTGGTGCCTAAAAAATATATAACAGAAACAAATAGTAAATTGCACAAAAAAACATGTTCATGCAAAATAAAAAACTAAAAAATCGACTCAAAAAAGACGCCCAGGATCGTGCAAAGTGGAGGAAAGCGAGTAGGAAAACGGACCCTGGCAAAGGCCGGGATACTTAATAATAGGTAGAAGAAGAAGAACAACTATGTAGATCGAAAACTGATAACTAGTGCATTTTCGAAGTATTTTATGAATGAAATCAACACACAAAAATGTACAAATTTAATTTTTGAATGTTTTTTTCGAAGGTTGTGAGTGATTAAACCTACCAGTTAGATAAGGGAAACAAAATCAATAAATTACATTATGAGAAGGCTCCTAAAAGTTTAATATTATGTCTAGAATCAACATTTAAAAAAGCGTAGAAATAATGAGATCTCTTTATACTTTACAACGAAAATGTACTCCAAACCAATATACGATAGCGATAATTTCTTAGATATTAGTAAAAAAAACCCTGTATATTTTAGACAAATAAATACATTCTGTGTTTTTTATTTAGCTAAACCTTTAATGCAAGTTTATATAGTATTTTTTTCTCGATATAAATAAATTTTATCTAATGGTTTCAGATGACAAAAATATACATTAGTTATTACCAAAAACGGAACAAAACATACACACACAAAAATCTATTAATTTTGGGATTTAGTGGAATTAATGAAGCGAATACTCCCCGTTTCTCCAGCGCCTGATCAATCTTTTAGACACTTCCCGTCCGCTACCGCTTTAAATTTACTTACTCGTATGTGGTAATTAATTATTTTTTATTGGCCGTTGCCATGGTGACGTCTCCTGGGCCAGTCTTTAAAACTATGATTTTCCAGTGTTTACATCCACTAACACATGTTTTTGTCATGATAAACCCATTCCATGGTGGGGCATCTGCAAAGCATGCTAGAAACCCAATATATAGTACCAGTGGCCCGCCCCGGCTTCACACGGGTATTTATATTATACATATACCTTCCTCTTGAATCACTCTACCTATTAAAAAACCGCATCAAAATCCGTTTCGTAGTTTTAAAGATCTAAGCATACATAGGGACAGACAGCGGGAAGCGACTTTGTTTTATATTGTTTTCATAGAAATTATGTTACTATTGTCTCCTGGGCAGAAAAACACCAATAAAATGTCGACTGACTCAGGTACAGAAGCATTACATTTATTTCTGCACTTAACAACATAAAATTAGTTGGCCTTTCCAAGTAGGTACATTTTTTTAAGTTGGTCTACTATTCTATTTACTAGTGATGCCTACGTATATGAGTTATTATTGTTTACTACTGATAGACATTAGAAGCATAATAGTTATATTAATATTTAAGTATTAGCCTTTATTTCAGACCGACTTTCCATGTTTAGGATTGTCCAATAAATCATCCTTTTTTTAGCATCATCTAATTCATGATACATATTTAAACTGTTAATATTAGGGAAATAACAGTATTACCACATGAAAGAAGATTATTTAAATAGTACCTAAAACTTCATTTAAAGTTTATCTGTATGTCCAGCGATGAAAGGACAGAGAGGATAATTCAAAATAATTTGGAGCTCCAATGGTTTTTTGCGTCTTCTGTAAAGTGGTGTTTTTCGACTAGTGTTACCCCTTTCCACTAGACTTAGAGCCACAGATTAACTCTTGGACGGTAATTTCTCATTTTTATGTTTTTAATATTTCTTTGTAATTCACAAATAATTTGTGACTAGCTTTCCACCCGCGACTTCGTCTGCTTGAACCGGGGATAAAAACTATCCTATATTTTAATCCAGGCTATAAACTTTCTTCGTGCAAATTTTATAATCATCAAATATGTATAATCGGTTGAGCCTTTCAAGCGTTATTAGATCGATATATCGATGGTTTACTATACATAAGTTACATCACATTTATACATTTATTTTAACATGAGGCAAGTACCTAATTGTCTACTTAGTCTGATCGACTTGTAAAATACTACATTGCATTTGAATTAAGAACTAAACGATAAGCCTCCATTCATCACGGGTGATGTCTCACGATGGCGGGTAATTTTCTATACTACCTATCTAACCGAATGCAGCCACACTTTCCATTATTATGTAGGTGCGTATTCGTTCATAGTTCACTGCATTTTATTTCAGATACACTAACAAACGAAACAAACTGATAATTTCCATTTGAACTCGAAAACAAAAAACTACAAAGATTTTGACAAAAAAGATTTAATATGGTACAAACATTAAGTCAAGAAATCTGCCATTTCCATATTTTTTTAGTCCAGGCTGTAAACTATCCTCGTGCAAATTTTCGTCCAAATCGGTTGAGCCGTCGTTGAGTAACAAACATGCAAACCTCTAAACATCCAAACAACCATCTATCCAAACATCCAACTATCCAAACTTTCGCATTTATAATATTAGCTGGATTTACATTTTCTTCAACTTCAGCACAATTCTACCACTGTGAATTAACCTTATTCATTAAACTTAAAATTCCTGCTAGAGTCTGTCAAGCGAGTCGTGTCCCTGGAATATTTGCAAATCCTACTAATATTATGAATGCTAAAGTTTGGACCTCCATCACGCAAAAACGGCTTTCGAATGTTCGAATGTTAATCCAGGTTATAACTACACTTTATGTGTGCCAAAATTCATATTAATCCGTTTCGCATAGACTAAAAAGTATTATATACTCGTGTATATAATACTTTTTAGTTTATGCGGGCAAATAAATAGGGACCGAAAGTTTGTAAGGAGCTACGATATTAAACGAGTTCCACGCGGACGAAGTCGCAGGCAGAAGCTAGTCCTATTTGGCTGTATGAGTTTTTATATGTGGTAAAATACTGGCATTTTAACTTGCTCAAGTGTTTGAGTTGATTCGGGTAAAAAGGAAATATAAGACCCAACATGGAAGCATTTTTTTATTGAGTCTGCCAAAAAACGAAATATTTAATGATATAATTATTGATTAAGTAACAAAGGTGTAAAACAAAGAAAAACATAATATATATTAAAGTAATATACTAAACACTACATTAGAAACCAGGATTAAATCCTAATTATATTATAAATGCGAAAGTTTAGATGTTTGGATGTTTGTTACTCAATCACGCTTAAACGGCTGAACCGATTTGAATGAAATTTTGCACAAAGATAGTTTATAGCCTGGATTAAAGTATAGGATAGTTTTTATCCCCAGCCCACGCAGACGAAGTCGCGGGCGGAAGCTAGTTATTTATAAATAAAAAAAAGTGGCCCAAATCACCTGAGGGCAGCTAAATACGGTTTCTTGTTTTCGCGTTCAAAGAGATTTGAGATCCTTTGACGGCCGATCTTGGTTGACCGCTTCTACAACATCGCAACACAGTTTAGTTGTTGTGGACTTTGAACGTTATCTTGCAGATAATAAAGTTCTGTTACGAGAAACGAATTAGTAATGGCGAATATAAAGAAAATTCCCCATTTTGATTGGTTTATTAGGGTGGTTATCCACCGTTGGTGCGAGGTAGGGGAGCGGAGCGAGGATTCGTGGCGAAGCTGTGAAACGATGTAACTGCGTTCATCAGAGCTGTGGTAGGAAAATGAGTGGAGAAAGAATGCGCAGGGAAGTTGTGAAATGTGTGCAGATGACTGGTGCGAGGATGTATAGCGAGGCTGTGAAATGTATAAACCAGCGTTGCCATGCACATCCCTCGCTCGCGTTCCTCGTTTACATGCTTCGTAATTACTTCTCGTAGGAGGCCTCGACAGCATTCCTCGCTGGACAGATTGCTCGCAAGCAATCTCGCTGGAAACATCCCTCGCAAGCATATTTTCGTATGGATAAAACCTTGCTCCGCTCAAGCCATGTCCACCAGTGTGGAGCGAGGATAGTAAAATGATACATTTCTTGGTTGATATTTTCCTCGCTCACCGCCTGGCAACATCACACAGCTCTGGATACTCGCCCTTTTAAGCAATCACAGCCTAGACATGAAAATGAAGTTTTTGATATAAATACTTAAGTTGCTAATTAAAGTCTGGTTTAGATAGATTAACTCTGTTATTACTTATGTAAGTCAGACAATTTGAAAACAATTTTAATCGTTTATATCAATGTCAGAAAAGTAGTTATGATGAGTAATTTTCCTACTATTGTATTCAAAATCTACGAAACATTTTTTGCTTAAGCGACATAGTACCTAACCGTATATTTAGTTAGAACGTAAAATAAGTATAAGGACAAAAAATATAGTAGCAACCATAAGGGTGAAGTTGGTGAGCAATGCGAGACAAAATGACGTTTTGACAGCTCTAAAGTTATTCTTATTTGGCTTGCGCAACCAACATATTTTGAAGATGGAGGTCGCGTGTAAAAGGATCAACGTTAGTTTATATAGAGGTATTAAACGGTGATCGAAAATAAATGCTCCCCAAATCACGTATAAAAAACACTTCCAAAGCGGGTATCTTGCTCAATAATTAGTCGCAGGGAAATGGCCAAAACAGGGATTTGAACAAATCTCTAAGGGATATGACCAAGTCACGCAGGATGTTAAAATGGCGAATCCATTTTATCATTTGCCTAGAATAAATCAGTCATTTGATCAAATTCTTGGATCTGTTTAGTGAAATGGCGAAATCAGCCAAAAAAGGCAACTCGTTTTTTCATTTCACCAGATTTGTTTAGTGATTTAATAAAATCCCTGAAACACGTCAGTACTCAAACAACGTATTATTAACAGTTGCAGTATACACACAACGTAAACAAGCAGCGGTTATACTTAACAATGAAATACTTTGGCTTCTATTTGCGCCTAGTACAGAGAGAAGTGAATTCTAGAAAAGCGATTCGAACCTTTTGCGGACTAGTCAGAGCGTATAGTACAGTCGACTACAAAGAGATCGATACGGCCAGTTACATAAAATATGCATACACGACTATTACCTGAACATTAAGGTCGTGTACACATATTTTTGTAAATTTGGCCGTATCTATCCCCTTGCAGTCGGCCGTACGTGAAACTTGCCTGCAGTGAAGTCCTTGATGTGCGAGTTGTTGAACCGCCCCGTGAGCCGCTTCGCGTTGTCGGCACCGTTGTGCGCGTCGTACTCGTTGATGTGCACGCCGTGACGACGCGCCAGCTTGTCGATCGCCCGCTCTATCACCCTGCGACACAGTGTGGAAAAACGAGAAGGGTAAGGTACTGACTGAAAGGCACAGCGTGGGTAAACCCCCCCGCAAGGTGTTCTGATGACCTGGTCGCGGGAGTCCCCTTGCGGTTGGCGTAGCACGTCTAGCACAACTTGCAGCTCTGTCACTTCCCGCGCGACTGAGCATCTCTTATCTCACTCGCACCATGCAAATTAAAAAGAGGAGGGTAGATCTTTCTCAACTCGCGTCGCGGCGCGGCGTCAGTTGTGCTAGCCCCGCAGGACCGGCGGTCATTGTGGCGCTTTTTGGGGGACGCCTATGTCCAACAATGGACTTCTTTCGGCTAATATGATGATCAGTGATCGGAATTAGGTGAGCCAAAATACCTATTCTTCGCAAGAGGACATAATGTAAAGTGGTTGCAACCGGGTAGGAAAACAGAATTTTCTCTTAAATACCGGGTATTCGTTATTTTTCCGGGTACCAGTCGTAATGTTCAACATATATGTTTTTACTTATAGAACGGGATGTTTAATGTTAATCTAAAAGTTATAACCATTTCATACTTTTACCTTCCCTTTTTACTGCAAACTAACATAAACAATCCCGTACTATTAGTAAAAATATGTATATTTAACATTACGACTACTTATAGTACCCGGACAAATATCGATTACCCGGTATTAAAGAAAAAAAATATTTTTCTACCCGGTTGTATCCACTCTACATTATGTCCTGTTGCGAATAATAGGTATTTTGGCTCACCTAATTCCGATCACTGATGATGATGATAAAGGTCGGGTTCTCACAGTCTAGTTCACGCACTGAATTCAGGATCTGGAAGAGCAAAAAATAGGTACACCCGGTGTACCTATTTTTAAGGCGAAACAAGTCCAATGAAGCTACAAACGCGACACTAAAATAACACTAGGCGGCGCAACATTATCGTAATTTTCCCCATTGACTACTACATTTCACGCACACCATATCACTTTACAGCGGCAGGTCACTAACGTTGGTTTTTTTTTTCTTTGGTGACATTATGAATTGAAATCGGTCGCCGACCTCCATAGAGCAAGCAAAATCGTCAAAACATCTTATTGAAAAATGACAGAAACTTGTTGACAGTTTCGTATTCTGAGTAGTTTCTTACGGCCGTATTCATAAACGTACTTCAAGCCTATTTTAACTAAAATGCCGTTAAAGTTCATTTGCCCTTATCCGTCACTTTGACATTTGTGTTCGTAAGAAAGGGACAGAGCACCTTTTATTTAGCAGAGGCATTTTAAGTTTTATGAATAAGGGCATTAGGGTACATTTTGGTATATGAAATATGTGCTATTGATAAGTCAATGTCAAGTCAATTTATAACTAGGTATATCGCATTCAAAATTTGTATAATCAGCGTAAGCGGGCACCAAAACGCTGGTAAACAATTCGCGACGAAAGCTCACGTTAAACTAGACATGCAAAATTTGCGAGTATGGCGCGGAACCCTCGTGCACGAGTCCGGCTCGCACTTGACCAAGGGGCAAGCAGAGTATAAAAGCAGCAGAATATGTCTGATCTAGTGAATTCCTTAGCTTGAGAGTAGGTATGTTAAGAAAATGAAACAATTACTTCATTTGTATGTTTTATACCACAAGAATATAATTTTATGTGTAATTACGTCATACAATTGCATCATTAAATATGAAAATAAACAATGTCTATTATTTTATTTTTATAGGCTTGTAAATGCACATTTATATGCCATGGAATACGTTGCTATTTTAGCTGCATTTATATATTACAAATATTTGCTACCTACTTCTTCTTCTTCATTTGACTCTCAAACTCTTACTCAGGTCTGCCAGGTACCCGCCTAGCGGGCGCCTACACCGTAGGCGCTTTCCGCTACATACGGGGGAAAACCACGGGATCCGCTGAAACAATGACTCGTGTCGTATTGAGCGTAGCGCGTACCAATTCTTGCTAGTGAATCATTTAAAAACATGGATTTGAAGTGTAATAGGTATCTTGTAGAACTGTATTCAATCGGGTGACTTTATTTCGTCTTGAATTGTGATCACAATAAAAAAAATTGCCTCATGCTTGCAGATTCCGAGTTTATATTATAAATATTCTGACAATGTATTTCCACAATATTCAATTCGTTGGCACTGCTGATTTCAATTTCATTGGACGCCTTCATCATTACGGCGGGATCGCAATATATTATCATAATCGCCTTAGTTTGTACATCGATACGATGTTCCTTGTAGTTATAAGAGTATTATTTTATTTATTCAAATGCACTTGCAAAATCAATAGTGTCTAAGACAACATAAATGACAAATGTCAAACTACCTATATGTCAGATGTTATGACAAATACACACACGTACTATCGACAACACAGCTAACTGATCATCGGTGCACCTTAAGTGCATTGTAATAAGGTTCTATATAAACACAGGATGGTCAGTTAACAGCGTTGTCGTTTGTACACCCACGTACACCGTTTAAGACAATGTGCCCTGTGTGATAAAAAAATATTCCACATACTAATTAAACGTATTCGAACTTTTTGATTAAGAACGGGCTCTAAGAGGAAAAATATGAAAAATCGGGTTGTAATGGTAGGGTTTCAATGTAATATTGGGTTTTATAGTAGCACAAATGGCAGAAAATCTATTTTGAACGTTTAACTATCCACATAACACCCTATAAATTTTCCCTAAAAACGTATTATTTTTAGATTGCTGGTATTACATTGGCGAATTATAGAATTGTCAAAACGAAAAAATCGCGACAAAGGCCCTTCCAGTACGAGGCCTTATGGCCATCTGGCTATAAGGCCTCGTAGGCAGGTGTAGGCAGATGCCTACTAAAATTGAAAGGAAGTAACTTATGCGTATCCGATTTGTGCGTGATTTTGTATTTATGTGCTTAATTCTACTGATTTATGTATATTAAAAATAAAAGGAGCCCACTTGTTTGTCACAAATATAATAAGGAATAAAAGGGTACAAAAATAAATACTGAAATTGACTAGGAAAAAGATGGTTTAGGTTTTTAGTCAACTCAACCTACCAAAAAACGCAGTCAGGCCTAACTTTGCGATCCTAATCTATCGAGGCAAATTAATCAAATCGTGTTTTGGGCCTCATATAATTGTAGCAAATATCTTCAAATGTCATTTAAAGAAGAAACTGACACAGTCTATGTAGTTTTCGCGTAATAAAGTAGGAAATTCGAAGCCCCATTTTACACCTTTGTGGTAATTTCCTCAAGATGCCATACCTTAAGTAGAGACTTGGTACTACTCCGGCAAAAAGTGTACTGTTTTATGATTTAATTGTGTCAGGGTCAGTCAGGGTGAATCACAATATGATTCAGTCACTGAATTCCATTTAGTGTGCGGCCGGCCTAACAGCGTACGTAGAAAGTAGAAACCTTGCTTGCTATGAACCGGCAACGTTAAGGGGATGCCTTGATTCGAGTCGACCGCAACCCCTTGACAGAGACACGCTCATGCCTACCGCGCACGAGAAAAAGAGATGCCACAACAATCTTCAGGAATGGCTTTGTTAGACAAATTTCGATAAATACCCAACTTCGTTTATATTTTATTAAGTGAGGTTTTAGATGAGAAAAAATACTATGGTATAAACTTGATTGTGTCGTTATTACGACACAATCAATCATTATATTTAATGTATTGTTTGAGTAGGCTGAATAAAAAAAGGAAAATAAAGGCCCAACTTTAGCTTTTTTTCAATCGAGGAAATTTTAGGCAATCATGTATCGATTATATCAGATAAACAATCATATACTCGTAGTTCTTAATCTAGTCAGAACAGAGTTTCAAAGCACGCAATCATTTCCAATGCACCCCCTTAAACGCAGTGAGCGACAAACACCAGTACCAATTATGTTTGTTTTTCGATGCGTACCTAATCCACGCTACCCAACGCCCCAATAATCAATTAGTAACAATATGTTACATAATGTAAACATTATATTATATTATATACAGTTACTTATTGACAGAAATGATTAATCAGCCCATTTCGGATAATTGTTGGTAAGCCGATTTAGGTGCTTATGAGCGATCGACAAAGCCTAACTTTACTTTTTCTTTCTAAGCTACCTGTGCATTAAGCATTTAATTGACCAAGCAGATTCTACCTGCTAAAGAAATTATAATTTTCGAATTAAAAAAACACTACGACGTTGATTTAAACCTCCGACCTTACTTAAGTAACATTGGCTGTTATAAATGTTATATTAACACTAGCTTCCGTCCGCGACTTCTTCTGCGTGGACCCGGAGGATTATAAGTATCCTATATTTTAATCCAGGCTATAAACTATCTTCGAGCAAAATTTCATTCAAATCGGTTGAGCCGTTTAAGCGTGATTAAGTGACAAACACCCAAACATCTAAACATCCAAATATCCAAACATCCAAACTTTCGCATTTTACAGGGTTGAGTAGTATCTCACTGACAGAAATGAATGGTCCAAACCAGAGCCCAAAATAGCTTAATCATTTATATAGCTTATTCCGACATGTGTTCTTGTAGCAGAATGCATTATAATGAATTTATTTCTTTGTATTCATATTGTTACGTCCACGGGGTGGGTAACGTGATAGAAAATACACTAATTGATCACTAATTAAAAGGAATGCAAACTTTATTACAAAATTACTAATTAACAAGGCTTACTTAATAAATCAATTTCACTATTTCACTCGCTTCGCTTTGAGATTCGCACTGTTCGCAGTTTAATTCCAAACTCTCCTCCGCTGCGTTGGCGCGCGGCTTATATATCCGGAGCCCTTCGCACTAGAACATTCCGGAGAAAATCGGTCCAAGGTCCAATTATAGGAACGGCGACCCCTCGGTTCATGAATGTTCCAGAGCGTCTAGATTGTTCGATGCTCGTTCGACCCGATGACTGGAATATTCCCGAATATGCTGTCCCTTTCTAGTTGTTTCTTTCACACACTTCTCGAACCTTCTCAATCTAGATGTCTCTCTCTAACAGTGCTGTCTCCTTCATTCCTTCGAGAAATTTCGCCATATACTGAAGTGTACTTCAAAGGCCCATAAGGGATCCTGAAAACGCCTGAAAACGGGCTTTCAGGTTATTGCGCCATCTGATAGAGGCTGCCCTGAAACGGACTGAAAACATGTTACAGGCGCCTGAAAACAACGGCAACTAGGGTGAATTTTCAATCTTCTAGTATGTGGAAGAGCCACCTCTGAAACGGCCTGAAATCACTTTTCAGCCCGCTGAAAACGGCTCTAAAGCATGGAAAATCAAGTTTGAAGTTTATACCACCAGCGCAACAATATTCAGTTTGACTTATTTTAAGTAGATTAAGAACTATCGTTGTAATAAGCTTTTATTGGCAAAAATTACTGACTGTTGAGTTTGTTCCGACTTTTCTTCTTAACAGTGGTCTTCATTTTCGGAAACGCTGGTAGAATTTTGACTTGTAAAGGTGCCATTATGGCCTACTTGCAGTTTTTTTTTTTCATTTATTTCATTTATATTTCTAGTTCCATTTAAGTTAGTTACATTTAATTATAGTTTTTGACATTACCACGATCAATATTGTTTTACATTGGTATTTCTGTCTGCCTTTCTTAATTATTATTGTTAGAATGGTTTAATTTATATACAAAGAAAATTTGTAAAATATAATGTAAATTATCAATAAGCAATAAATGAATCTGAATCTGAATCTAAGAGCCAGTGTGGGAGCGCGATCGCCATTAAAATACTTAATTGCCCCGTTAAATTATAATTAAGTTTACCCTGGCTGTTACAATGACGCTGGCGTGACAGCGTCTCGTTTAGATGATACGATTTGCGGCCAAACGGTTATATACTAGTTATTTTGACACTATTATATTGAAATACTCACAATATGCCATCCTCCTCCCTCATGTCCTTGGTGGAGAAGTAGCAGAACGTGCCATTGCCGGGCCAGTCGGGAATCGGCTGCGGGTCGAAGCATGCGACCGTGCCATACTCCTCGGCCAACCGAGATAGAATGTAGCGAGCCATCCACAGGTCGTCGGCTGCACGGATGCCAGGACTAGGGCCGACCTGTTGTCATCAACATCATCGTTTTATTATTTTTTATTCGTGCAAATTTAAGAGTCCGCAGTAAACTCGGCCAAATTTCACCTTCCCATACAAACGTAGTTACGCTCTCATTTTAAAACTACGTTTAGGACTGTGGCGAAACTTTGCATATACATTGACATGAGGTATATATCTATGTCTGTAATTCGTTTATATGGTTCCAGTTTATAAATACGGCAAAAACAAGTTTTGTATGAAATACTTAAATTCACTGTATTTTTTACTATCGTATCTGAAGCTACATAAACTAATTACAGACATAGATATACCTCATTTCATTGTACATGCAAAGTTTCGTTATAATCCAACACATAGTTTTAAAATAAAAGCGTAACTACGTTTGTATGGAGAATCGCGCTTACTGCAGATTCTTAACCCGGCGGTACTGGGTATAAAATACCACATGGTGGTTGAATTTTGTTATATTTTTTTACCTGAGCCTTTTATGAATTCGGTCTTCTAGGTACCTTCAAATAGATAGTTAACGCACACGCAGCCAGAGTGCCCGTTAGTTCGCGCGCGGCGCCCGGCGAGGGCGGATGTGTTAAGTGCGTATGGGTGAAAAATACTCATATAAAAATAATTTGTAAGACTATAGGAAAACAACTTTATCATTTGTTACTCTTTTAGATTAGGCTCGGTTTAAAAATAAATGGACATTATAACAAAAACTTTGTGCTTCATTTATTAATACCAATTTAAATTTAATAATAATATATATCGTTAAAGTACTATATTTAAACGATATTATTTCAAATAACGCCTTTCTAATAAATTAATAAACTATTTAAATTAATATTTACAAAACCTTAAAGCTAAACATAGAAACATCTAAATAAGACCCCCGCGGCATTTGCCAAAGATGCTGGTAGCGTTACCTCGCTGAATCGTAATACAATGCGTTGAGCGAGGAAGCCGCCAGCTCTATGGCCACCAGTTATGTCGACGAGCTTTTTTGATAGTTCCTTAAAAAGCGTCCTGGCGGCTGGACCCCACGGCCCCAGTGTCTCAACACCGAACGCCACAAAGTGGTAATGATAGTTTCAGCCGCCATTAGCTTGTCCCCGTGCCGCCCAATGTACACTCGATTTCAATGGAGTTTATCATCACCATCATATAAGCCGAAAGACGTCCACTGCTGGACATTTTCCACAGCAAAACAAAACACTATCGTAATCTAGCCAGTGGTAGAAACGTTATTTTATCGATATCGATAATTGTGTAGTAGAAGAAAAAAAGTCACCAAATAAAATAAATATTTAATACAAAAAATACGTGATGTTTGTATGCAATTTCTTCTTCGTGATCCACGTCAGAACACACAGCAGCACATGGCATTTTATTTGTGTAATAGTGATTGGCTGTATAAATGGGTCAATGAGGAGCCGACACCAGAAACACTTTTTAGTTGACTAAAATACCTTATAGTGTTTTCGGAAGAAAATTACACTTCGTTTTTTATAAAAAAAATATAAAAAGGTTGTTTTGCACACTGTACATTGTCAATAATGTAAAAATATATTGGCATGTTATTTTTGTACCTATTTACATAATAATACTCGATATCGATAAAATAATGTTTCTAGCACTGGCTAGATTACAATAGTGTTTTGTTTTGCCGTGA
This sequence comes from Epinotia bilunana, assembly GCA_947049275.1. Classification (NCBI taxonomy): domain Eukaryota; kingdom Metazoa; phylum Arthropoda; class Insecta; order Lepidoptera; family Tortricidae; genus Epinotia; species Epinotia bilunana. Next base: position 22,718,942 of record OX346259.1, on the reverse strand, counting down.
AAAATCCGGGCTCTGATGATGATGGAGCCTAATGTGCCGCCCAATGTGATTTCAATAGAATTTATAGCATTCTTTACACACTTCTTTTTCTCTTTTCTATTGTTCCAGTAAGTTTTAGATAAAATAAAATGTATTTTCACTGCCCAAATTATTGTATGGTATTGTATTGTATGGTAGGCGGCGTGAGGTTATCGTAGTTAGTTAGAAATCAACTTTATTCCATTAAATTACGTTTGTATGGAGATTCAACTTGACCCGACCGTGCTGGGGACTTTTATAAATTTAATAGTTTTAAAGAATCTCAAAACATTAAATTAGAAATGTCAAATAACCTTACCCCCTCACCTTCACCTTATACTAAAAATGTATTCTATTATAGGTGAATATAGTTAATTTGTAGCATAATGTGGCCAGTTATTGGCGATTTAATCAAAATAACACGCTCAAAATGACCTACACAGAACCTTATTACCTTGACATTAGAGTACGTGTGTAGATCATTTTGAGCACTAGAACTGCTTAGTGACTTCTGCTGCTGACTGTACTATAAAAACAATGCTTAATTCAAGACGACCGGTTAGCCTAGTGGGTAGTGACGCTGCCTACGAAGCTGAAGGTCCTGGGTTCGAATCCCGGTAAGGACAAATATTTGTATGATGAGCATGATTATTTGTTTCTGAGTCTTGGATGTTTTCTATGTATTTAAGTATTTATATCTATTAAATATATCGTCGTCTAGTACCCGTAACACAAGCCTTACTGAGCTTACTATGGGGCTAGTGCGATTTGTGTAAGATTGTCCCCTTGTATTTATATTTATTATTATTATTAAGACATTAACAACTTAAATTACCTATTACCTATATTAATTATTAAATTACCTGGCAGGAAAACTTCTTCAGTCGCACAACACTCATTTTGTCAAAACGTTTTAGGAGCGATTTCCACAATTTGTCCAAAGTTACACTCCGCTGGCAATCCCACAAATGAGCCGAGCATATTACTTACGGTGTTAAGTGTATTTACGGTGCGCCAACAAGCGCTTAATGGGTTGGCTCTACACGCCTTATGTACGATTCACACCGAACGGGCCGGGCCGGAGCGCATTCTACTACATGCAAAGTAATTTGAACCGTCTATAAAGCAGATACAATTCATATTTGACTAGCTGATGCCCGCGGCTTCGCCCGCGTGGTTATAGGAAAATGTAACATATTGAGTTTTTCCCGTGGGAATTAGATGTTTTCCCGCTGGAAAAAGTCGCCTATGTCACTCTCCAGCCTCTAAACTATCTCTGTACAAAAAATCACATTAATACGACGCTCCGTTGCGACGTGAAAGAAGGACAAACAAATACACACACTTTCGCATTTATAATATTAGTAAGGATTACAATCTCCACCGACCGCGTCGGTAGCTGCCGCGTCGCAGTGGATGCACGATTAATTCAAATATGACGGTTCAAATTCCTTTGCATGTAATAGAATGCGCTCCGGCCCGGCCCGTTCGGGGCGCCGAACGGGCTGGGCCGGGTCGCGTGGCGCCGCGTTGCAACGAATGGGCGAGCACCCGGCGGTAGCCGACCGCGTTTTAAAAGAGTGCAGTAGGCAAAAATCGGACGGAGCCGGTCACATGCGACGACAGCCGACCGCAGCCGTCCACGTCCGCGAGGAGCCAATCGGCATCAAGTACATTCAAATATGAAATATAACGTCTATATTAAAGCTTTAAATTCCTTCCGCAACTTGTAAAAAGCGCGCGGTCGCGCTTCGGCCCGGCCCGGTCGGTGAGAATCGTACATTAAGAAGCTCTTGTGCCACCACAGGTATAAATCTAAATAGGCATCGCAAGTATTTTTTGAATGCTACTTCGTTGGCATACAATCATACGGCCTGCCTGATCGGCAGGCAGAGAGAACCCGTTGCCGACCCATTATTGATTTGAAGATTCGTTGTGTCGACAGCTGGATGCGTTGTTTTGAGAGCGAGGGAATTCCTTCCATCCTTAAACATATCAAGGGACGGCGACGCCCATGTTACTCCTTTGGAGTTGGATGCGTCTATAGGCTGCGGTGTCCGCTTATCATCAGGCGAGCCGTACGCATGATTGCCACCGTCGTATAAAAAAAAACTGGTGAACTCACCACCAGGGACACAACATCAAATACCCAGAAAACAAGTGTATTTCCCCAGTTGGGGTGCTCCAAAAATGAGCGAGCTGACATTCCGCTGAGCCTCATTCACCTCTCTAACAGCAATTTGTAAGAAAACCAAGCGTGCCGTCTTTAAATGTTGTGAGTCTAAAGTATTTCTGGTGGGCAAAATATGAACATAGCTATTAAAACATTTTTATTTCCAACTTTCTTTTTTTAAAGCACGCCGGTGACCATCCGGTCGGCCCCTCTGATGTTAAGTGGATAACGTAGCATATGAACACCGGCAACTTAGGGGACCCGCTTGCTCGTTGCCGACTCTAATAGACTTAATTTCTGGTCTTGATAGATAATTGAAGCACACGCTTAAAAACGCGAAGCGAGTGCGTTTGGGTGATCTATTTAGATATAGGAGTATGTCTGCGTTTCCATGTCGCACAGATTAATATCAAGAGACACAAATCTCGTCTGTCACACCTGGAAATTCCACTGCGACGGAGTTGTGCCAGGATTAATGCCGTTCACGCTGACACCAGCGTAGAGACAACATCTGTCGACAATAGTTAGTAATCTAATTAGTACAATGACCGTGCATTTCGGGCCTAGGCTGGAAAGTTATAAATTCCCGGGCACCGCAACCATGGGCCTCAATTCGGCTCATGTATGTCACATCCCAATCGTATTTCAATATGTCGCATGCTTTTTCTGACAGTTTAACTCGGGGTGCGTTTAAGCGAGCGCACAACACTATCAAACGCGATTGGAATCGGAAACGACGGATAAAAATAGATCTCCTCTCAGGCGCAAGCCGTAAGTCGGATCGTATGTGGCACGAGTTGTGATTTATTTAACAGCTGGTAATTAGTTGTTTTTTAAGTTAATTCGAAGTTTACCCGCGATGTAAGTAATGGATTACATTTCGAAATACTTGAAACAGCTTAATTTACGGTCATGGTAAACTCAACTTGTATATAATTACTTGGGAGAAGGCATCGATATATTCTATTCGTCGATCCTACTACACAACATGTTTTTTTAACCGTCTTAGCTTTTTAATTCTTAGTAACACAACTTGTTTTTTTAACCGTCTCTAGCCCACTTAAAGTATCCAATACGTACTATTATTAGTAAAAAAGTATATCGTTAGTATATCATTAGTAAAAAAAAATTTTAGCGAAGTTCATTCACCCGGTTAGAGTTCGTACCTATCTACATAAGATGGCGGCTAGCTGTCACTGCGGTTACTCGGCTGGATGATTAAAATTAATATAAATGCAAAAAAAGATACATTAAAAAAAAAAACAAAAGAAACCATTTTTAAGTTCTTTGTAATGTATACATTAACTGGGCTTCGGCTCTAAGACGGTTTAATAAAAACCGTGTATATAATATTATAAATGCGAAAGTTTGGATGTTTAGATCTTTGGATGTTTGTTACTGAATCACGCTTTGAACAGATTTGGATGAAATTTAGCACGCAGATAGTTTATAGCCTGGATTAAAATATAGGATAGTTATCCCGGGTCCATACAGACGAAGCGCAGGTGACACCTTATAGGTTATAAGTAGAGTTGGGATGTTTGGTGGCATTGGGGTGAACAAAGAGCAATAGAGTCGTTGTTAATTTTTTATTTTATTTTGATTGAATTAATGAATGAATAAATGATTGATAAATCAATAATGTATAATTAAATTTATTGGTTTCATAGAAGTAAATTGAACGCCAGCGAATATGGAACAAATTGCCATAGTATATGCTTTTCATAATCCTGATAACCGTTTAACATCAGAAGAAGATAATATGCAAGATTTTGAAGTTGTTCAAGCTCTTGAATAAATAAACATTTTAGCAAATAAGTAAAACTTATTTAAATGTTATATTATAAAATCATCATTGCAGTTGTCGTCAAAAATGTATGTAAAATATGCGATGTATCCACAAACCTAAATTGTTTACTCTATACACTTTCAATAAAACGCAAAAGGTGATAAGGCTGGCCGGTACTGTTATATAGATTTATCGTTCAGTTATTCATTTATTCAAATAAAAAAATATACAATGGCGACTCCACTGCATTACTTGTGCTAAACTGCCACCAGAATCCTAACCCTTTTTTTGACGTGGTAGATATGTTCACTAATAATGTACCTTTAGTTTTTATTATGTTATGATATGATTGTTATTCATGACGGACGTTATCGATGTTATCATTTTATCTTTAGCATAACAGCGGCACGGCCGTTCCATCGTTTTCTCTAAGCAGTTCCGGTCATTTTCGACCCCCCTATAACTTCGTTGTGGATAAAACTAAAGCCTGAATTTTTAGTAACCAAGCAGGCATTGTATAAACCGAGTATATTTCAAACTTCATTCAATTTGAACCAGTAGTTTCAGAATTCTACTAGTCAGTTTCTTAATTTTGTCACTCACTGACTGACCGATCATCAAAACTCTAAGGCACTTCTAGCAGACATAAGAACTTCAAATTTAGAATACAATTAGTGTTTAGTGTGTAAATCAAGGAAAAACTAAAATATTTTGCAATTTCGGTCCAGTTTTCTAGATACGTCAACTGCATAAATTACTTTGTAATCCCATATAAATATATATGATTACAAAGTTATATTTGCAGTGAATGGGACAAACAATTAAAAAAGCAAGAATGGGGCAGCATTCATAATTTGTATGCATTGATAACACAATAACCTACAAAAAGAAGTGAGATCTCATGAAAAACATTCCATTTAAAAAAGTGGCCAAGTCTCGAAACTCTTTCACCGTAAAATGTTGTGAGATATTTCGTAGAGCCAAGTCTCAGGCATTCTTGATTTCTCCATCTTTATTTGCTTGCAAATAAAAATTTTGTGACGGTGAAAGAGTTTCGAAAATGGCCTCCTTTTTTAGATGTAATGTTTTAATGGGATTATTATTACTCTCAAATCGTTAATCGCTTTGTTTAAAAGTGTTTTTCCCCGCCTCACCTTGCAGGTTTAGAGGCACCTAAAGAGGTCAAATATCACGACTCACCACTAAGGGTCATTTCTATTCGAGGGCAAGTAGGGCAAGGCTTTGAATAATGTTGCTCCTCAGCCTATTGGGCTTTCATAATATTATACAAAAAAGCTGTCCTTTCATGATCGCTTCCACAAGCTCTTTGACTTGTAACGGACCCTTTGTGGCCTATTTGAGCGTTTCTCAAAAAAAATGCCACTACATTTTTTCGGAGATTTTCTGCAACTTTTATGTTATTTCTACTCAAAATCACGATGTCTTTCCATCCCAATAGGAGAAAAAAAGTGTCCCAAAATGTTCATACATTTTTGAACTTTCCTATTGTGTTACCACCATACAAAATGTATGGTAAATGGTAACACAATAGGAAAAATATCTTTGGGACAGTTTTTTGTCCTACCAGGGTCGAAAGAGCTCCTGATTCTGAGTGGAAATAGTTAAAATAAAATTCCTAGAAGTACTATTAATAATAGTGGCATTTTTTTTGAGAAACGCTCATTTAATGAATTAATGTTATAATTTATATGTAGATATCATTATGGTTTTTGAAGAATTATTAAGTTAAACGCGTTCACAATTGGAAATGTGCCGACAAATACGTCCATTCACGCAACCCTTGACACGTTTTAAACCATTTTATTTCCTTCAAAAGTTTGCATCGAACTTTGTAGATTTTGCAGCAACTTCCAGAGTAAAATGGCTACGCGAATGTGTAGCATGTAGCAATTTGACTCAAATGGCACATTTAATGGACTTAGCGAGAAATGGCCGTCGCAAACTTCCATTATTTTCACGGCAAATCAGTTTGTTGTTGCACGAGTTGTTTGTTGCATTACGGACACACGTTGATAAATGTTTTCATGTAAGGGCCAATGCAGACTGCGTATTTGCACGCACCGTCCACGCACGTTCCCCTACTACCATCTGCTATTAGGTAGAAGCGCGTGGACGGCTCGTGAAAAAAACGCAGTCTGCATAGGCCTTTACACGTTGATGAAACATTGCATGGCAAATACAATTTTGTACTCCACGAACTAGACGGCGATTTCACCACGTTTTCACAGCGGGCGTTTAGTGCCCGCTTCCGAACCACAAGCTGCAGGAGTGGATCGCGCTCGCTACTATGCAGTGGTTGCGTCTACAGGGTGTGAACCGATCAAGGGCTTAACAGGTATCGTGTTCTGATAAGAAATAACAAAAAAAATTTTGAGGCGGCTCTTTTTTACATTTGTATGGAGCTCGTCAGCAATGCTCATACAAAGGCAAAAAAAAACTCGCGTCGAAAAATTTTTTTTTCAATTTTTTCTTATCAGAACATTATACCTGTTAAGCCCTTGATCGGTTCACACCCCATTTTTGGTACACCCTGTATAATATACATATAGACGCAAACACTGCATAGTAGCGAGCGCGAATTATAGTGGTTGAAATGAGCGGGCGGTCGAAAGTGTACTAGATACTTGTTTCGTGTACTAAGTGTACTGAAAACAAATAATACTTATTAAATTTTATTTCAGTAAATTTTTGAATTAAGAAAATTCTTCAAAATTATCCCTATTTACTTGTATCAAATTTTTTTACTGTTTGCCTAGGTATAGTCCTTGTTAATATTGATTGCTACGATTAAGACAACTCTAAAATAAAGTCAAATGTAGCGTCACTTTACGTGTAATCGTTTAGAACTTTTTTTATTATGAAACAAAAGCATTGTATTATTTATTCAGTGGCTTCAGTGTAGGTAAACTTTTAAACTTCACGAATATAACTGATTTATTTCATCTGTAAGCTATTGAGTTAACTTTTGCGGATAATAAGTGTAACTCGGTGGGCAAAACTTACTCGTAAGGAATAACTTTTAGTACAGATTGACTTGCCCTCCTTATTTATTTATTTAATCTTTATTGCACAAAAGAATATCTTATGGTACAAAAGGCGGACTTAATGCTATAAAGCATTCTCTACCAGTCAACCTTCGATAAAGCAGATAAAATGTGGGCAGTGCAAGTTAATTTAAAACCAAAACTAAATAAAACTAAAACATGTCTAAAGATAAAATGGAAAATATAGTAAAATAGATACAATATAATGAAATATAAATTATTTCCTATTAACACATACATACACATACAAATGAATATAGATGACACTTACAAATCAGATAGATTTTTTTTTAGTTCTGCCAGCATATGAATTTTGTAAGGACTTGTTTTTTTTGTAATCTTAAAATAAAAAAAAAAGAATATTACCTGCATGACAACTTTGACGACCAAATTATTGCGTTTAGATCTATTTATAAATATGTTAACAAATATAGTATATGAGCAAAACCGCATTGCTTTACAAATGACGCTGTGTGACAGATACAATTTAAGAAAAAACCATTACGCCCATGGGTGTAATAAAGGCGATTCTAGCTCTGTACTCATGCGCGTTACATAGCTCTTTACGAGCAAGTGTGATGAAATAGTACATTACGTACCTAGGGCGGTGAATTCATGAATGCCCCAGATCGCATGTGTGTGTGGCCCGAACCGAAGGTGAAGGGCATAAATATGCGATCTGGGGCTTTACGAATTACGGTCCTCCGTGGTGCCTACACAATTTTACGTCTTCTCCTGGGTGTGAAGTGAGATTTGCCGCTGCGCCCCCGGGCGGTTAATCTCACTTACCGCCCAGAGTGACGTAAAAAATAAATAAAGCTTCCATGAGGTCTCTGGCAACCATAATAAGGCCCAGGCGGAGAGGGGAAATCGCCGGGCGGCCAGCTCAGCGGCCGGTGGTCCGGTGTTATAAGAAATCAAACTTTACCTGTAGAAGGCTTCCATGAGGTCTCGTGCCACGATTCTATTGGCACCTATGGCGCAATAATAAGGCCCAGGTGGAGAGGGGAAACCGCCGGGTGGCCAGCCCAGCGGCCGGTTGTCCGGCGTCGTGAGAAAGAACTCCTGGTTGAAGCCGAACCAGGGGTCTTCCACCTCGCTCTTCTCGCAGGCCAACAGGCAGCCTTTACGACGATTTGATGCTGCAAACGAAAATAAGTTCGGCTTTTATTCGTTACAGCGAAAGCGTAGCGAAATGTACCTATATCTGGTTATCTGCTATCAGGTCTGTCTCGTTTGCACATCTGATCATTTGTGTTGTGATACAATGTCAGGACATATGGGTACCTACCTGATCAAGTGATCATTTAAAAAATGCATCATCTGCGAAAATTAATTATCTGAAAACGACAATGAAATTCAGATTTTCTGCAGAATGTCCACAAAAATTGCATTCAAATTTGGCCTTCACAATTTGTTTTCGTAAACTTCTTATTTAGTTGCTGCACTAGAGCGGGGGAGACCACAGGTTAATCCTTTCAGCGTGATTTTCAACCATGGGTTTTAATCAAGAAATAGTTACCTGCCACACTACTGCTATGCTACGCTACGGCTATGGGAAAATTAAAGACTGTCCAGATTGAGTCGACTTTGAAAATGTAGTTACCGTAAAATGTGTGACGGCGTTCAGCGTTACCTAATAATTTAGCAAGTCTATTATTTATGGACACGGCGTAATACATATTGTAACGTTGACGATAAAAGAGCAAGTAATTTTTTTTAATTAATGTTTACTCGTAGATAATGCTTAAGCGCTTATTTAGTTATAAACGGTCGTTCCTCAAATTATCTCCCGACGCTATATCATACAGCATCAAGAGATAATGGTTCACTACAATTTTCTAAATCGAAAACAGAGTTCGTCGTAGAATATACAATAGATTTATCTAGATTTATTGGCAAGTGCCGGTTTGTCTAATAAAGCTGCTAGATAATTTGATTTCACATACAATTTTGTTATATGTTATGAGTTATGAGCGTAGCGCATACAAATACTTATTTATTCTTGTTTTTTGTTTGCCACAATCGTAATATGTATTAGAAGAAATAAGTAGTAATTTAGAGATTTTATCCTATCAGTATCACCAATAGTCGACGTATATCTTAAAGATGATGACATTGATGACATGGTACTTAATGCTATTGCATGCTATTTAATTTAGTTAATTTATTTATTAATTTAATTTATTCATTTAATGCAACCCATGCATGTATCTATATATATACCTATGTTCTGTACCTATACACAAAAAATATAATAATAATAATACCTGATCGCTACGAGTATATATATTTTCACACCACACTACTAATTAGTAATTACACAACACACACACGAAGCTACCTAATAAGTCCTATGTTTAACCGTTATATAATATGTTTTAACTACTTTTCAATGGCATTGATATACATGAGTACAACCAGTTGCCCTGCGCATTCTATAATCCAACTGAAGAGCGCCATAAAAGGGCCCAAAATGAGAATCAGCGCTGGACACTCGTTCAGCGCATGCTGAGGTTGGCACCCATTGCCTACGCCAAATGTAAAATGTACTTAATTTCTTAAACAATAAGTTAGGAAAACCTGTAATATACTTTGTTTAGTTAAGTCCCTGTCCCGGCGGCACGAACTCGTGCTCTATCGCACTCACCACTGCACCATGCCTTGACTCTTCTCAATGATATACTGGACAGCGACAGCAAACTGGATATGTTTCACAGCACGGAATCTCAATTTCTCTCGACTAGCAGCCGATATTTGGAGTCTATTACGGCTTCAAGTTCCATACTTTATTGATATGTACTGTATTGTATAGACCTAAGCACTTTATTGTATAATATCCTCCTGCATAATTAACATGCATAGCCTGTCTGTTAGTGTTAATTAAGGGATTAATAAATAAATAAATAAATAAATAAGTTTATTTAATTGTACTTTCCTTGTATTGCATAGTAATATACATTTTTAATTTATGGCATGTTATGGCAATAAAGTTAATTTTGTTTTGTTTTTGTTGTTTTTACTATTATTGGGGCTTGTGGCTCGCCGCTATGAAGTCAATCCTGACACATATGTCTCTAGTGATCTAGTGACACGTTCGTATATTGTGTCGATAAAAGTTGTATCAAGGGTGAGTGCTCAGACCTAACTAAATTGAAATGTTTGTTTTTGTTTTTTATTTGTGTATTGTTTTAATTACAACCAACCTACCTAAATAAAATGACATTGAGAGTAGTGTTGTTATAAGACTAGTCTTAAAGACTTTCGAACCTTAAAGACTCACAAACCTTGAAGGTTCAAGCTTTGAAGACTTGAGCGTTGAAGGTTTGAGCTCAAAAACGGTTCAGAACCTTAACAATTCAATTCAATTCAATTCTTTATTAATTTGCAATGTATATTGTATTTGAAATAGGTTCTTATAAATTCCAACATTGCAATAAATTAAAAAAAATTACAAATTAATTAAAGGTTCAGTTAATACATTTTGACATGTCAGTGCGAATAATAACAATAAATTAATTTACAATCATATAAATATCTCTTGAACACTATAACAGCATCTGGCTAACAAGAAGCTTTTCAATTCTCGTTTAAAGATAGACCAATCCGTAATGACCTAAGCTTTTTAAGAGCTCTTAAGAGTAAGTCTTTGAGACTCAGCCTTCATACAGAGCTCAAGCTTTAAAAACTCATTTATTGAACGCTGAAGCCTCCCGCACCTCAAAGGCCTCAGTCCAGCGTTAAGAGCTCAAACACTGAGCGCTCTAAGCAGTAAAAATTAACCGACATGAATGAAAAAGTGACATTATGGACAATGACAGTACCTTTTTATATCAAGTAGGTGTGATGTTTGATAGATAGTAACAAGAGGTTTTACTAAGATTGTAAATGCAACTACTTGACCAGTTCTTTCCCGTCCCGGTTGACTGAAATTTGGTTCAACTAGTAACAATTTCGTGAATGTTAAGTAATTATAATCATATTATGAGTAAGTTTTTTTTTTTTTTATGATATAGGAGGCAAACGAGCAGTCGAATCACCTGATGGTAAGCGATAATCGACGCCCATGGACACTTACAACACCAGAGTACGTAAGTTGTATGCAATTATATTTTTACACTTGACTGTACTTAAAATTACACGTTATACATAAAAAAAAATCATACTGAATATATATGACACGATTTGATTTATTATTTATTAATGTTATTAATAAGAAAAGTAATGCCTCTATATCATGAACGTAGAATACTATGGACAGGTCATGGTAATAATAATACCACGAGCGAGCGAAACGGTGCTATACAAATCACAATAAGTGTGACAGAAAGAGATATATCATTCGTTATCCTTGTCATAGTTCCACTTTTTTTCTATTTGGCACAACAGTTGTGGCATACAATCTGCTGTCAATGCTCGCGCGTGGCTGCATATGAGTCCGATAATTGTCAGAAATCTTTAATTTCTGTTGTGAAATAAATAGTGTCCTGTGTGTGTGTTTCGTGTGTGTTCCGACTGTGCCAAGAAAATGGTCAATTGTTGCGTGCTTGGCTGTAAAAGCCGGTCGGAACAATGTGATGAAAATATAACCTTTCACACGTAAGTAGAACATCTTTCACTTTTCTGTATACGCAATACGAAAAAAAAACTTGGTAAAATTACATTACGCTCAAAATCTTGTAAAATTAGAAGATTACAATAGAAATAACATCATTGTTTACATTTTCCAAGAAAATATTTGTTGACAAATTATCCGCCCAAATTACGTAGGTTTTTTATGGTAAGCAGCGAGAGGTGTTAGAATGTCTTCTCGATTTAGCTTCTTTGCAATCATTTTAGGGATACCAGCCAATACAAGTTAAAAATACCCGATTTCTCGGGTAATTTATACTTTAACATTATTCTCGTACTTGTTATTACATTAAATTCGTATATAATGGGTGGGATCTATTCTTATATACTTATATTTACCCTGTACTCACCCAGGAGACGCGTGGACAGCTAGTAATAAGTAAAGATGATCGAAGGTTTAGAATTAATTATAATTTTCTACAAGCCTTTTGCTTGAAATTGAATGTCAAACAACATGTCTTATTTTCTAGGTTTCCACTAGATGAGGATGCGCGTATGCGCAGTATTTGGGTTACGGACACAGGGCGGTTAAATTGGCAGCCAAGCCAGTCGGTGGTACAGTATTCAGCGAGGACGCGACATCCTATAAGTACTATCAATCTGTAATAATTCGAATATGTTAATAGTAAATGTTTTTTTACATGGTTGTGTCTCGTTTCGGTCCTTAGTGTCATTTTTTTTCCGCCTTAAGCCTGCACCGCATTGGTGCGGCTTCCGGTGGCGGTCAATAGTAAATTTGACACTAACTGTCAAGTTTAATATGGACCGCCACCGCAGGCCGCGCCAGTGTGATTCAGGCTATATAATAATTGAGTAGATCAGCACAGCTATCACAGGACGACCCGCGAGCTGTGTCGCGGCGAGGTAGACTCTTTCTAGTTAGAACGCTTAGAAAGAGACGGATAGTCTTCCTCGCCGCAACACAGCTCGCGGGCCGTCCTGTGATAACTGTGCTGATAAGAAACACGGGTAAGCCGCTTTCACAAGAACTATTAATTTCCTACGTTCTGTTACTAGAATCATATATCATGTTATTAAGCTGAATATTTCTAGTACTTGCGAACAAAGCGCCTGCAGTGAATGTGTAAAGCTTCAGCAAAAAGTACTTACAATAAAAACGAATTATTTAAAATAAACATATGGAAGCGATGGGGTAATTTTTAGTTACATGGCCACCCCACGGGAATCATCTACTTTGTTGCCGTCCCTCATTGTGGCGACACTTACGTCGCCTCTTTTAACTATATATACTCTAAGCTCTATATATCTCAAATATGTCACAAATTGGTCCTGTTTGTTACAAGCTTTTAAAACTTTTACACGCTGTAAATCTTATAAACTTAAACCTTTAAAGCTCAGGAGGCTTTAAAACTTGAGGCCTAAAGACTCAAGGTGCCTGTGCTCGTAAGCAGTAACACGAACCTTTTAATTTCAGGCTTAAACGCTCGAGCCTTTAAGGTTCGAGGCTTCTAGACTCAGCAGTCGCGACTCGAGTCTTGTAGTTTATGCCTTGAAGCTTAAATTCTCAACACTAATTTGAGAGTCATACTATTGAAAATTGCTAAATAATATCTCATTAATGTGTACCTAATATAACAAGAAAAAGAATAATTATAAACAAACACATAAATGAATGAAGATCAATACATGATTACTTACACAATTAACACGTTTAATTATTATTATTAACGTAGGCACATTATATAGACAATAATTTAGTTGTACGAACGAACGTGAATCGATATCATATATTGTCTGTGGTATTATTGCCACTCACTATTCTGTCACACGCAACTAGTAAATATGTAATTTTTTTCCTATATGTTTCACATTGCAATGTGCCAGGATTGACCTCACAGCGGCGGGCCACTGTAACTGACCTGTGGGCTGGTAATCGTATTGGTACGTGTCTGACAGGACCAAGATGTGGCTGCTTCGGCGGAAGGGGTCGTGGTAGATCTTCTGCGGGAAAATAAACGTATCCGCGTTGTCCGGGGTCGCTTGTCCAGTGTTGCTGCCATCGTAATACCAGATCGGCAGGTCTGTAATACACTTCAACATTTTCATAGCCATTCGTTACCTTTTACATGAGCAGCGCCATGATCTAAAGGATAATTTCCACCAAACGGCACGCATCGCATCGGACCGGAAAGGATTTTACAATCGTTAAACCATATCAAAACATGTACACAGTATTTAAAGTCTATAGATATTACCAAGCCGATTGTAAAGTCCGTTCCGGACCGATGCGATGCGCGCCGTTTGTTGGTAATTAACGAGTAATATGCTGGTAGAATCGAATTTAAACAGATGTGAATTATTCGTTATTGAACGAGCGAGCGAAGCGACCGAAGTTCTCTCCTTTAGCTTGGACCAACATTCTTTCGTATGTTCGGCTGTCCAGCTTTTCTCAACCGATTCTCGTGAATTTTGAGAGCAGGTTCGATGTTTTTTTTGTCAATTCAATATTTGTTTTTTTTTATACATATATTGTATTACTTCATAAAAAACACTTTCACGATTTTTGCAGCACACAGTACTAGTACTTAGGGGAGATAGGCCATGAAACGGACGTTTAACTTTGAAGTATTAAATACATACCTACTGTAGTGTGTAACTGTCCTTAAGGAATTCAGAGGCATTATTAGTCATACACCATATTTTATGAAATTAAATTTATTGTAAGAAATATTATGTTTTTTTATCTCATGTCCGTTTTATAAGTTTCATAACACAGGTAGCATTGAATAGGAAATGGGTGTCTTGAAACGGACTAGGAACCAATGCCATTCTTTGAGCCATATGAACGCGACATAAACTGAGACCATAAAATAAACAATTACAAAAAAAACATACATACAATACATACATACATTCACGCCTTTATTCCCAAAAGGGGTAGGCAGAGCACATGAAACGTATGTTCCAGCACCACTTTTAGCATACATGAGGGTATAAAAGATCGACAAAATGTGATATTGCACTGATAGGTTGCTAGCCCATCGCCCACAACACACTTCAACCCTGGTCCCTTAGTCGACTTTAAGCCGTAGTTGACAAAAAAAAAACATAAAATTATTACTCTTAACTTCTTACTCTTAGTTCCAATTCAGCAACAGTACACGATGATTTTATTCCCTGATTAGGAGTCGAAAAATATTGATAAACAGCCAAAACGGATTTTAATGGATGAGGTCTCATGCAATGAACTCACTGTTAAGCAGTGAAGGACCTTCTTAGGGCCTATGCAGACTGCGTTTGTTTAGCGCACCGTTGACGAGCGTTTGTGTCAATTTACTTCTGATTTGACGCAAACGCGCGTCGACGGCGCATTTAAGCAACGCAGTCTGCATAGCCTTTATGTCTTTGCTATGACATCGAGCGGTGTGGAGCACCACTGCCGCTGCGACCGCCGCTCGAAATCTTGGACCCTAAGGCCGCGGACTGAACGCCAGCGGGAAGCGGGGCGACGAGCAGCAGTTCATACATTAGAGCGACTTAAATGTGTGGGCAGCCACTCGCCGCCCCGCTGCCCGCTGGCATCCAGTCGGCGGCCTTAGTTAATGTCCTTTTAATTTGGTCTTCATCGAACAATACGAGTTGAAAATTTGTAATTTTAGTAACCAAAGGTTTCGCATACAGGCATAGTAGTTAGGTAGGTGGATAATTTTCTAGTATTAATAAAACAAGAGCAGAAGAGAAAGAGTTTTAGGTTTTTTTTTGCATTTTGCCTGCAGCGCGGCCAGATACAAATATGTCAAGGATAATAGGGGAAAGAAGAGAGGGGGAAAGCAGCACCTCTCTTGAAATGTGGCGGAAATCTTTCAAAATAAAACATAATACTCGTATACGGCAATTGGGTACTTTCCTCTACCCTCCTTATGGAATGAATGAACATTAGATTTGTAAGGAACCAATTCATCTACATTTCTTCGCTTATCTAGGATAGCAAGGGGAAAATATTATACTAGTTTTAATTATTTCGATCAATAAGTGCTTTTCAAACGTAACAATATTTTCACGTCACCATGATCATAAAATGCACGCTTTTTGGCCATAGAAAAAAGCAACGTCACTTGTTTTTATTACATACCTATGCCTATTTTGCGCAAAGGATCTGCATTTTCATCCAGCGCGGCAATGCCGGCAAGCTATGGTTATTATGTTATGGGCACCTTGCCGCACGGCACGGCACAGATGTAGAGCCATCATTATCACCAGCAAGTTATCAATGTATACCCTCGCTTTGGAATAATTTCCAGTATGCAAACGGTTCATTATGTTGGACGGGTGCTGATGGCAGTGCTTGAGCTTGCAGACTCAATTATTATAATTAACTCGTTGCAAAATTCGGGTACGTCAGTCGCTACAGGCGGCTGCAGAGAAACATGACCTAAAGTGGCCGTCAATAGAATTTACTATGTAAACAAACCACCATATTAAAGTTGTCTTTCACTATGGCGGAGAAAATTCCATTGACGGCGAATTTACTACATAGACGGTAGTAAATATTCAAAGGGGCTTTCTTTCTTTCTTTCTTTTTTTCTTTCTAAAATTAAGGCTAGGTAAGTATAAGGAAAAATATATTTTACGTTCAATCTACTGAGCCCAATATCAGAGGTACATATTGGAGGTTATTGACCAATAAGATTGATAGAATCGATAAGGTTGAACCGGCACAACTGTATTCAGGCCCAAGTAATTTATTAAGGGGATGCCTTGATTTGAGTCGACCACGCCCCCTTGACAGAGACATGCTTATGCCTTCCGTGCAAGAGAAAAAGTGATGCAACACTCGACGGAAATGGCTTTTTTGGACAAATTTCGATAAATACCTAACTTACTGAAGTTTTATTTATATATAATTAAGTGACATTTTAGATGACAAAAAATACTATAGTATTAAATTGTGTGTGTCGTAAAATAATGTATGTAATGTTTGAGTAGGGCTGAGTTTCTATCGAGAAAATGGTGGCCAATAATCAAATCAGACAAACATCAATCATATAGTCAAGAATCATATATTGGAAAATTAGACCATATTGTTTCTTAATCTAGTCAGAACGGCGTTTCAAAGCACGCGATAATTTCCTATGCACCCCCTGAAGGTATTAAGGTAAATTTGGGGTTCTCGCAATGCACATTAGATCACCGGTTAAGTATGTATAAGTTTTATGTTAGATACAGCATCCCCCAATCGTCCTCCTCGACGCATTTCGGACGGGTCTGGAATCTCCTATGGAACGCACCAGTGTCATGCCTCGGAGGGCTCTATTTTTTTGCGGTTGCAGTCCCCAACTGTTACCGTGTATAGTTGAGATGATATAAGCTGTCCGTTTAGCACTTGAAAGCTTATCTTGTGAACAATGGGACTGTTTCCTATTGTATAAGCCCACCGCAAATCCTCCGACCAGATAAAATTAAGCAAGTAACAATAAAACTCATACAAATAGCTACCATCTCCTCTAAGTCACAAGGTTGAAATTGCTATAGCATAACACTTTCGATAATGACACTTGGACATTGAAAGCCGTAGTCAGGTAAGTCACCGACGCAGTAGTGCGTCCACAAAGATTGTTATTGCCGGAAAGTGTCCGGCTTTATGTTTGATGATCAGATTAAGTAGTTTTATTGCGTTACAATATATGCAAGTAAAGTAATAAGATATGTATTTATAACGTATTCATATTAATTTCGAGTAAACGCTTATACATACATCTACTTACCCTACCTTATACTACCTACCTGCCTACTACCTATACGACAGGCAGCCGATACCGGACCCGTATTCTAATGCCCGGGCTACAGGGCGCACTATTTATCTAACCTACCTTTTGGCTTTACAGGGACGAAGTCAAAGGTCCTGTCCTTGGAGCGGAGGTCGATTCCGCTGCTGTCCACCCACACGTAGGCCCCCAAGATGTTTTCGCAGGGGACCTCCAGGTCATCGTATTTGCGCATCGCCATTTTGTTCAGGGGTATTGGAACCGAATTCATCTTGATACCTGGAATTGTTTTTATTTATTTATTGTCGGTAGGTAATGGTTATATTATTTGGCTTCACCCTATACTTGGCAGTGTATCTTTAAATAATAGGGTAACCTAATTTATAGGGCTTTTTTATAATTTTGCATAGTGCTTAATTAACTCTATCAATTTGGTTAAGATTTTCTTTCGGGTAATTATATTGGCTAGATGGCTTTTTTCACGATTCTATTCGAAAGAGTTTTCTGAGTGGATCAAATGTTTGTATAGGAGTAACTACAATTAAAGCACGTAAAAAGACAAAAATGGGAGTCAAAGGACCCTCACTAGCGATAGCCGAAACGGCTCATATTAATTCACTTAGGCACTTCACTTAGGCTCATTCTTATTCGCAACGCAAATCGATCACATACATTTTGTATGAACGTGGTTACATTAGCACAGTCCCACGTGTCGCCACGTTAAATACAAAGTACGCGTTGCGACACGCGGCGTGGCTCTAATATAATTTTGCCCTAAGGCAATGCACGTATTTAATTTTAACTTTGTTTATGTTTGGCTTATACCTACCACGAGCAAATATACCAAACCTCACAACAGTGTACTAATTTGAATAACTGTACACAACCTAACTAAATACAATCTTACAGATTAGGTAATCTAAAAAATAGAGAGGTAATCCAATACCTCGAGAGGTACTGTACCGAGGATACTGGCGGCTTTTCCTCGCTGAATTGCAATGCTAATTGATACATTGCGCGAGAAAGCCCGGCTTTCCGGTTACTATAAGGTTCTAGGGTGGAGCTTTGGTCTAAGATCATCATCATCATCATCATCATCATCATCATATCAGCCGAAAGACGTCCACTGCTGGACATAGGCCTCCCCCAAAGAGTGCCACAATGACCGGTCCTGCGCCACCCGCATCCAGCGGACTCCCGCGACCTTTACCAGGTCATCAGTCCACCTTGTGGGGGGGCCTACCCACGCTGCGCACTCCGGTATGTGGTCGCCACTCGAGAACCTTTCCGCCCCAACGGCCATCAGTTCTACGTGCAATGTGCCCCGCCCACTGCCACTTAAGTTTAGCGATACGGAGGGCTATATCGGTTACCTTGGTTCTGCTGCGGATAGCATCATTTGTGACGCGATGCGATCGCGCAGAGACATTCCCAGCATTGCCCTTTGAGTGACTTTGATATCGGTTACCTTGGTTCTGCTGCGGATAGCCTCATTTCTGATGCGATCGCGCAGAGAAACTCCCAACATAGCCCTCTCCATTGCCCTTTGGGTGACTTTGAGCCTTATGAGGCCCATAGTAAGCGACCACGTTTCCGTGCCATACGTCATCACTGGCAACACACACTGGTCAAAGACTCTCGTCTTGAGACACTACGGAATATTGGACGAAAAGGTGTGCCGTAGCCTCCAGAATGCTGCCCAGCCGAGTGGGATTCGACGATTGATCTCTTTCTCAAAGTTGGACCTACCTAACTGAACAGTCTGTCCTAGGTATATATAATCGTCTACAACTTCGAGCGTAAAGTGTCCGATTGAAATGGGGGTTGGTACTACATGGAGGTTTGACATGATCTTTGTCTTATCCATGTTCATCCTTAGACCAACTCGCTCGAAGGCTTTACTGAGGTCATCGAGCATCGTGCTCAAGTCCTCCATGGTCTCAGCCAAGACTACTATATCGTCAGCAAACCGAAGGTGAGTGATGTATGTTGATGCCTAGCCTTCTCCAGTCTAGAGTCTTGAACACGTCCCCCAGTGCAGCGGTGAACAGTTTTGGGGAAATAACATCCCCTTGTCTGACACCCCGCTGCAGCGGAATAGGCTTCGAACTCTGATCCTGGAGTCGGACTGACATAGCTCATGAAGGAAAGGAGTGAAATGATTCTGCAGTCTTCTGCCGATGCGACTTTATACCGGCGGCTCAATAAACGGATCTCCAAGTCCCTTACCCGCGATCTGCGCCAATTCAATACGAACCGTATCGAAGAGGCCATCGAGCGAAATAAGGGCTCAAAAGTATTCGAACGAGATCTGTCTATTGGGCAGAGCCAGCTCGCAAGGTTGAAAACTGTGGACGGCAAAGTAGTTTCTTCCAAACCTGAGCTTTTGAGTAAGACAGAGCGTTTTTACGGACAGCTATACACGTCAACTCGCAAACCCGAAGTTGGTCCGGCAGAAGACCCGCTTAAGAATAGCAAGGCACCCGGTGAAGACGGAATTACAGCCGAACTCCTGAAGGCGGGTGGAAAACCGATCCTTACGGCCCTTCAGAAGTTATTCAACACCGTCCTACTGGAAGGGAGAACGCCAAAGGCGTGGAACAGAGGTGAGGTGGTGCTGTTCTTCAAAAAGGGTGACAACACTCTGCTGAAGAACTACCGACCCATCTCACTTCTGAGCCATGTCTATAAGCTGTTTTCAAGGGTCATTACGAATCGTCTCGCACGCAGGCTTGATGACTTCCAGCCTCCCGAACAAGCCGGTTTCCGAAGAGGTTTTAGTACAGTAGACCACATTAATTACGCTCCGCCAGGTTATACAGAAGACTGAGGAGTATAACCTGCCTCTCTGCTTAGCGTTCGTGGACTACGAGAAAGCCTTCGATTCGATCGAAGCCTGGGCTGTATTACAGTCTCTCCAACGGTGCCAAGTAGACTGCCGCTACATCGAAGTGCTGAAGTGTTTGTACGAGAACGCCACTATGTCAGTCCGGTCTAAGATACGGTACATAATTATATGCTAAATATAATTCTAGTGAACATAGTGCATAAGAAAAGTGTCATTGCCCACTCTCACTCAAGGCCCATGAATCAAAATCATCTCTCAGGGCGTACCTAATAAAATTGAGGAGTAGGCACCCTCAATTCCTCATGGATTCCATCATCCGATTGGCTTTTTGTAAATAGGACCAATCTGGAAGCATATACTTTCAAATAAAAAAAGAATTGTATGAATCGGTTCATATATGACGGAGTAGTACCAACTGAGATAGCAAACATAAAAAAATATACAACCGAAATGAGAACCTCCTCATGTTTTTGAAGTCTGTAAAAAAAGGGGTATTGAAACAGGTATTTGATGTAATATTCTTTTCGGGATCCTGCCGTTTCGCCAAAGTTCTTTTGGTAAAATTTCACTCCCCAAACTAATTTTGGTAACCGTTGTGTTGGGTAATGCAATCTTTGGAATAATTTTAGTACACACATTTTCATTTTTGGACAAATTTACAAATTATCGTAACAATGGTATTATTTATAGGTTAGGTTAGGGTTAGCTTGTGTCCCTTAGAGCGGAAATATAATAGGCACCGCGCGGAGCGAGGTGACGTGGACACACTGGCGGTTAGGTTAGGTTTAGGTTAGGGTTTAAATAACTGTCGTGTGTTTTTTTTAAATATTTAATTTCAAACAATAAATGTATATTACAAACATCGACTAAGCAGTCGAAATGAAAAATTGAAACCTGACGCCCTTCTGATTTCCCTTATTATATTTTGCGTAAAATATGTTTTGCCAACTATGCGTAAAATTGTTTGTGAAGTGATACTTTGTCAATCTTTTTTGCAAAACACAGGTAACCCATTCTTTTCACTAACCCTTTCAAATCGGCAAGCATATCACTGACTTACCCGAACACAAGTCTGTACCAAATTGAGAATGATAAATCGGGTAAATTTGCATAAGAGCTCGTTTAGAAATCGATTATATTTTGTACTGTAGCAAAAGTAGGCAAAATATTTATAATCACATGATTTCTGGACGAGCTCTTATGAATGATTATTTTGACTTTTGCAAAAAATTAAACGGGATGTCTTCATTATTTTCTATTATGGCCAGAACGGCGTTTCAAACACTCGAGGCTTTGTGTACTTAGGTAAAAATTTGTCTTAGTCCGATTAGCTACTTTAGCGTGATTGAGTTACAAACAACCAAAAACCGAAAAATCAAAACTTTCGAATTGGTAATAGTACCTAGTAACGAAGATTTTCCGTTCCCTGGTCCCACATAAAGTGGCCAGCTAAAAACATTATTAACACTAAAAGCATTCTAATTGCGCTCCTTTTGAGGTTTTCAAGATAATGGCTCTTCTCAAGCAAAAAGTGAAAATTTAAACGGCTTATGCTTCATAAAATAGTACACTCCGCGGTACAAAACACAATGTTGAAACACTCGTTTCAGGCCTATTGATTTTTAATATTCATTGCGACCTCTACCCTTCTGTAAAAATCTTATCTCACCTTATTATTTGAAGACTTGCGGATAATTTATCAGAAGAAAACCTGGAACAGAGACTTTAATAAAATAATGATTTGCTTTCATGAATGACTTGAGCATCCAATTGTAGCAGCAGCCCATCTATTCAGAGCGATGACGCGTAGTTACAGTGTCCAAAAGGCAACCGGATGGCTCGCGGTATTTGAGCTCCCGAAAGTGTTGTGGAACCGCCCTGGGCAACCCGAACTGAGCCAACTTGGACTGGCGCGAGTAATCGCGGTTTTTAAATTTGTCGAACTGAACAACGAACAGAGCCAAACATGGAGCCAAACAACGCTACGGACATTTTTGTGAAAATGCCCTTACATCCACTATTTGACAGCTGTCATCCCAGATGAATTTATGTCACCATATGTCATAATTGACGTTTATTGTATATACCGGGATGACGGCTGTCAAATATCGGCTGTTAAAAAATCTAACTACAGTACATTGACTGCAGTACCGACAGGGACAGGCGTGCGGGGAGGGGAGGGGGGGGGGGGGGATGCGGCTGCACAATAACAAAATTACTTGGCTCAGCAAAAAGCTTGAAGCAAATTGGCTGTTGTTTCGTTAGATTGCTCGCTAGAACGCTAGGTAGAATGCTCGCTAGAATGCTCGGTGGAATGCCCGCTAAAACGCTCCGATTAAGTTATTGAGCAGCCATTAAGCATTCGCTAGAATGCTCAATACACGTGAATGGTTGACCGGTCGGTCAGCACCTTTATGGTTTTGTATAAGTGTCTAAATTATTCCGTGGTAGATTTAATCTATCACATAGATACTCGTCGTATTTGAACTCTAGCTCGCTGAAACTTCACCCACATAAATATATTGACGCCGCGTTTCGTTGTAACTAAACGGAGGTAGAGGTCTAGTTCCATTAGGCGTGACGGGTGAGGTGAGGCGCACTAGCATGTTTCGAATAACAACCCTGCACAGGTGCAATCGGGCTAAAGCCAGAGAAATGGTTAGTTTTAAAGTGCCATAATGGACCCGATTGAATGTCTCTTCGTTGGTACAAATCTTTGCAAACTACTGCGATTGAACGAATTACATTCTATCGAAGACGCGAACATTTTTTCTTAGTATGTAAGAAAACTTTACAATAGGTATGAATGAAGTCTTACCTTTAAAGCTAATTACTGTCTTGTTTTGTTCTGTATGTATGATTCAATATTGATTAATTCTTATATAATTTTGTATTAAGCAGTAACGCTCCTAACGAAATTATAAAAAATAAAGGATTTTTCTTTTTAAATAATGCGCCGAGCCGGATGGCGCTAGTATTTTATCACGAAAAACTATATCACGAACGACTTCATCACGAAAACTTTATCACGAGAATTTTTACCACGAATAGACTTTATGACGAAAGACTTTTTCACGAAAATTTTACCACAAGACTTTATCACGAATAGACTAAATCACGAAAAGACTGTATCACGAAAAATCTTAATGATTCGCTCCCGCTTTCGTCTTCTAACCTATCCGCGATTCGAGTCGGTTTTGTCACTAAGTCCCTGTTCCCACTTCTCTGTATTTCTAGTCGCTCACTTAGTAATGTAGTCGCACGGATACAATTTTAATATCTGGAATTAAAGTTTATTCGTGATATATGTAGTCTTTTCGTGGTAAAGTGATTTAGTACTGACACGGAGCCGGATAGTGGCCGAAAGAGATTGTTCCGATAGCTCAATTGGTTAGTAGCGACGGGCCATGAATGCCTGTGGTCGCCGGATGGAATCCGGTTCTGAGCATTAAAAATTAAACATTTTCCTTTAATTATATTTATAATTTCGTTAGCAGCGTTATTGTTTAATGCAAAATTAATTTAATACGGGGTGGCGCATCGTTACTGATGCTTTCTCAATATGATTTGAGACGTTGGTGCCGTAAAGAAGCCTAAGTCTTCTAGCAGATGTCGCTACACGCCTCCCTAAGGCGTTGTAAGAAGGAACTGTAGGTAGACAACGTTCGTAGGTATGATTAATTGACAGAACTCCGCAAGTTATATTGACAGGCATTCAGATATACTCTACGAGTAATGATTCCAATGATAATACATACAAAACTCCTCAAGGACCCCGTGGTTTTCTTGGGCCTTTCATTACAACCATACCTTAAAACCGTGTATTTTTAAGATTTTTAGTTACTATGTCATCGGAATCTTTGAAATAACTACACAATTGAGGTGTTCTAAAGGTCGTTTTAGGCTATCATCATCAGTTCCACGTCTCCAAATATGGTCGTCCATCAATATGGTTGCCTATTATAATTATTTGAGAAGTTCCCTCATTGCCTCATGGATCCAATAATCAGATCTTCACAAATACAGGGAGTAATTGTATCGAATCACCCTGCAGAATCATCGAATAAAATAAAATTGGTTTACAATTGTGATTATAAGCTACCTAAAGAATAAGGAATAAATGTTAGAGAACCGTTATTTGTTACTGACACTAAATATTAAGTACATCAAATGCTACACTGATAGCATGTTTTTGTAGCCTTAACAGCAGTGCTTTCATAATTACACAACGTATCTATAGAGCTGTTAGGACCCACGAATCCTTTAAACCATTGCTGAAATATTCTACAATTGAGCTGCACAACTAAACTCCTATTAGTGCAACCAACACAAACAGCTATTGCACCCTTCTTCGATGCTGAACAATGGAATTCAAGGCAAATGGAAACAAATCCTGCTATTTTCAGCGAAGATACGGGGCGCCGAACTCCCAGCCAAGATTGTTTATTCGGGGGTCTATTGGACTAAATGCAATGGACAGAAATTGAACTGGTATTTGCAGCAAACATTTGCTGTGATATGCTACTCACTGGCAAAAACCAGGGATTTGTTGGGTGCAAATGTCCTGCGAAACTTGTCACCAACGAAGTCGGGTCAAGTTGTGCGACGTTGCCGCACTTCGCTCGACATGACGCGCGAAACGGGGAACAGTGAGATTTTATAAAACATGCTATGAGAAATGGTATAATTTCGTCCAACACCAGTCACGACACGGGCTATTTTTGTAGTCGCTCTGTCCAATGATTATCTCAATAATATTTTCACTGAATCTAAGATTGGTGCGCGAGGAAGGGAGCGCGCGAAGCAAAATAAAATTTCATTTCAAATTTATTTTATATAGACCTTCTGGGCTTTGACAGCACATTTTATCGGCACATACACGATACGTAAGTTATACGTTTAAAATACATTTACTAAATTTATTACAGACAGTTGTTGAGTATAACAGAACGCGAGTAATAGTGCTCAGATTTTTTTAAACAAGCATTGTAACGGAATCGTAGTGGATTAATGTTCTTTGCAGCGTATACACAGTAAATTTATACGAACTAAAATCATTTAAATGGACTTACCAATAATTTTGTTCAATTTCACATTTAATTTGACATGTGCCGGTAGGAAAATTACATACTCTTTGACTGAATGTTTACTTTTAACATCAATTTAAAATCCATTTGGCCTCGGTGTCACAAATAATAAAAAGAGTTTTGATGTCGGTTATACACGTTGTCATATTTTACCCAACTGCTGAAGGTAAGGAGGGTTATGTTTTTCGAGCGTATGTATGTAGGGTACGTAGGTATGTATGTGTGTATCTTATCCGTTGGCACGCCCTGCAGCCGAAACTGTATGACGGATTTTGACATATGAGATGTCGTTGGATTCCTCCTGATCGTGAGAGTGACATAGGCTAAATGCTGCTTTAAAAAAATATTCTTTAGAATATTTTAAAATAGCAGTGGTTTTTTTGTAAATATTTGAGTTCTTCTCTTTCTTTAAATATGACTAACAAAAGCAACGCAGAATTGCTTTGAATAAGCATCTTGATTCAAATAAATACGACTTAGTGTGGGCATAAGGTAAGAAATTTTTTCTACATATTTAGGTACATTTAATCGTATCCTACCCTATACTATGAAACGAGCAATATTTGTATTTGTATACATATATATTAAACATATACAGCGTGGAACGGAACGATGGACTTTCCCGCAAGAGGGGGATTATTGAGCGCTAGTACGTCACATTTTCCAGATAAACTATTTTTTTTGACGCGATTTTTTTTTACATTTGTATGGAGCTCGTCGCTCCAGTCGGCCAACGCTCCATACAAAGGTAACAAAAAAAATCGCGTCAAAAAAAATAGTTTATCTGGAAAATGTGACGTACTAGCGCTCAATAATCCCCCTCTTGCGGGAAAGTCCATCGTTCCGTTCCACGCAGTATATATTAGCAATCACGTTCTCGAAAACGGCTGAAACGATTTCCATGCAATTTGGAATATGGAACTTTACGGGAGCGAAAAATCGATCTAGCTGAGTTTCATGTCTGGGAAAATACGTTTTCTCCGTAATTTCTCTATATTCACCCGAGCAGAGCTCGGTCACCCGGGGACTAGTGAATTAACAGGCAACATTTGATTCAGCAAATTTAATACTTCTGATTTTTGTTTATGGTACGTGATGCACGAAGCTAATGCGCGGGCCCTAGGGCAGCTAGGCTATTTGGTAACTTGTTTTCACCTCACCTCACCCGTCACCCCTAATATGTCTTGAGTCAAGATCCTTGACGCCGCAATTCGTAGTGACCTGAAAGAAAACGTCAGACCCCGTATCATGATCGGCCTTATCACACGATAAGTGACAAGATAGAGCGTCCGTCAGTGGCTATCACCGTTCGATAGAACGAGACGGACGCTCTGTCTTGTCACTTATTGCGTGGCACGGCCGACCATGATACGGGGCCAGGCCGAAAACAGGTGATAGGCTAGGCTAAGTCCATAGTCATAAATCATAATCATAACAGTTATAAAAAAATTGAAAAAAAAAACACGTAAGTACTAAACAAAAACCGGTCTGTTTCAGGCTCTAGTATAAGTTTTACCGAAACAAAACGTTACGACCGCGTTTGCGTTTAGCTGTCAAATCCCATACAAATTGAGGGTAAAACGCAAACGCGATCGTAACTTTTTTTTTCGGTAAAACTAATACTAGAGCCTCAGCAGTACCTACTATAAAACAAAAGTTAACTTATTTTATTTTTCTACTCCAGCATTTCTATCTGTCAATTAAATGACTGACAGTGACAGCGATATCTAAATCAACTTCATTTGAGTAATGGCAATGAAACCTATTTGTCAATGGGCTCATAAGATGACTGCTAGCAGATTCAAGATTCAAAATTCAAGATCCGTGCAACAGGTTTGTTTTCGTTTTAAATAATAATAACAAACTTTTCAAATTGAA
Source organism: Epinotia bilunana (assembly GCA_947049275.1). NCBI lineage: Eukaryota > Metazoa > Arthropoda > Insecta > Lepidoptera > Tortricidae > Epinotia > Epinotia bilunana. The sequence goes on along the minus strand of OX346259.1, from coordinate 22,691,726 downwards.
ATAATATTAAGGTACATATTTTGAATCTAGATTGAAAAAAAATTAAACGTGTCATTTATAATTGTATTAATGTTTACAAAATAAAAATAAACACCAATATTCTATCAACTTAATTTTATTTTTTGACATTTATATTTACTTGAACGCAACCACATATTTTGTAATTGAGAACTGTCTTATTGTTTCTTGTCTATGCTATCAAGTTGATGTTCCGTCTTCGTAGAAACTTTTGCAAAACAGTTAAATGCGGGTTTTAATTTGTGAATATATTTGCTGCTGTCATAGAAAAAGTTATGTACGCAACAGCTCATAATTGGTTCCTAAAATTCAAGGTTCGAAGTTACAAAACGAGACGTAGTAATAGTAACACTTATTATAGCACTGTTGCATAAACTACTATTATACGAACGTTTTTCCCTTTTCCATACAAGGAAACCTTCAGTAATAAACCTTCTTCTTTTTAAATTAAAACTATAAATTATACACAGCCGTCAACCGAACTATCAGTGCCACTTATGATCAATACGATGTGTAGAAAAGTATTATTGTAATATTTATTTGGTGATTAGCCTAATTCTAATAATGTTTGTTTTAAATCGAATATCTATTTTGTCCCCAATTTAAAATGGGCCTGCATTATCACTTAAATTATCTAGTTATTATATTTCTAGTTCACGTGATTGTTCATTGTGTTGCATTTGATTTGATCAATAATAACTTCTTCAGGAGACCGCAACATGGTCAAATTAGACGAGATAAATATAAATACTCATTAAGTAATGCTAACGAAAAACCAGATCTCTATAACAAAACAAAAGCATCGAGACATTATCTTCAGTGGAAATGGAAAAGGGCCGGATCCGATGTTTATAATAACGAGGACGGAAATAATTTTCTGAAAAATCAGAAAGCAGATATAAACATGCATACAACTACTGCCCCTCTATTAAAAGCAAGTTATACACCTTTGATCTCCCGTTACATGTCTAAATCAACCACTCCGAGTTATATAGAATTCGATTATTTAGATGAAAATCAAGATCAGTATGCCAGTTCGAAAACATTAGACCAATTAGGTACAGATAACGGAATAACAAAATTGGTTAATTATAAGACAAGCAGGCCAGTGATTGTGCATCCATCAATCGTTTCATATCATGTATTTAATGATCCATATAACAGACAAGACATGATAACTCCGCCAAAGCCAATTTTTACAAAAACTCGCCACGAGTCTTTACTTTATCCCTATTTCCAACCTGACAATAACTTCCCAATGAATACTAGGGATAAATCTACAAATAAGATCAGTTTGAGTGATTTGATTAGAAACATACCCATTTTTGGTCAGAATGCTGTTACTGTAAAATTATATTCGAAACAGGCTCGGGTGACAACACCAAAGAATGTAACAACGCTAAAATTGCTGCTTAAGTCTACAACGCTTGCATTACAACTCGTATCAACGACCCCTGATGATAAAGTAAAATTCTTTGAAATATATGACAATAACACATTGAAACCGTCAATCGATAGAACAAAATTAAATGAAAACAGTGAAATTGAGAGTCGTTTCACTGACATGACTGAAAATATGAGTCTAATTGCTGACCATAACAATAACTGTAAATTAAGGAGTTCCGAGAATACAAATAAAACAAATATCGATGAAAAAAGTGAAATTGAAAGTAATTTGACTGGCATTAGGTCTGAAAAAATGATTCAAATGTCTGATCACAATAATGGTAAATTAAAGCGTTTTGATAATACAAATAAAACGAAAATTGAGAAGAAGCACAATTACAAAAAAAGGTCATTTATAGAACAAAGGAATTCAGCAATTTCAAACCAAATTAAAGGGAAAAGTGTACCGAAATTACTGACCCATTCTATAGCAAACACTACGTTCATGTTTCAATCCGAGAATATATTCTCAAAATCAATAATTATGACAAAAACGGCAGTGGTTCCCTGGTCCAGTTATCCGTTTGCATCTGTATACGTCTATAAACCGACGCAGGTAATAATTGAGCATATTTTAATTAATCAAAAAACATTTTAATACAGCATTTTCTATCAATAAGCATGGTCGACCAGGGCTATTAAGTTAGTAGGCTATTGCCAAGGACTTACTTCTGCGTACATTCTAAGGACGGTAAATGGGAACTAAAAACATTGATCGATTAAGTGACCTATTTGAAATAATTGTGATTTTCTTAAATTAGGACCTTAAAACGTTGTCATTAATGTTGGTTACACTACATAGTGCCGAAGAGTCATTTGGGCGAAAGCATATTCATCCGAAGTTCACATTTCTAAAACCCAAGTTCCTCTGAAGCAATTTTTGATTATTCAGGATATATTACTCGTACTAACCTAACCTAACCTTTATTCCATTGAATCATCTGCCTCCAAATTCTTGTTTGGCGGAAAGTGAAGTTCGAAATTATGAACTATTCGGAATTTTTCTGTGTCCCCGTTAACACATTCAACTGCCAAGAATCGCTACGCGCTACGCTCATAGTCGATCCTGTGGTTTTCCTCGTATGCAGCGGAAAGCGACTACAGCGTAGGCGCCCGCCAGGCGGGTTCCTGGCAATAAATGTGTTAACCTGTGTTACCTCTCCAGACTCACTGCGATGCTGCCGGTATAAGTCCGCACTGGCTACTAGCCGCCGGTTCCTGCTTGTCGCGTCAAACCTTGGTACATTCGCTCCACGCCAGGTCTGCTTTTGTGACGTACTGCGGGGAACACTGGCGCCGACCGGAACGCGTCGCTTACGTGAAAAGGAGCGTCGTGCACCCAAAGTTTAATCCAAGGGATAAAATTAGAAGACTTCTTTACAATATAGGTGAGGTGGTTTTTTTGTTCCTTTCATCGACAGCTTCATTAACTTTACTGTTCTGCTGGGTACATAGGCGTCCTGCCATAAATTAAGCGACGAGCAATATTCGAGATTGGGAAACTTAAGAATCTATTCGAAATATACGTTGCAGGTTTTCTCGCAATTAACACATCCACACATGCACACGAAAAATATGTGTATGTATTATTACTGGAACACTATTGAAGTTTTATTTTTTTCCATTTGTGTCGTTTCTTACTGACTTTAGAACTTATTTTTCACTAATATGACGTAATTATGAATATTGTTTGTTACCATTGACCTACTTTATTAAAAAATATCACTGAAAAGCAAGTAATTAAATAATCCGCCTTGCGCTTGCCGTCCTCATTAAAAACTCAATTTCTGTGTAAACTAGAAAAACTGCAAAGCGAAGTAATTAACTAAAATGAATCTGAATTACTTTTTTAATTTTCATTCTTGGGCTAGGGTTAATTCAAGTTTCGGATTCCATGGCCGCATCCTGTCCGCGATGGTCGCCTGTAGTAATGATGTCTCACCAGTTTTCCACGCAGCCGGGGGGTTCACTGGCTTCTGCTGTAGGCTGGGGCTTAGACAGGTGATTCATTATTAACAATAATTATTTTTATTTTATTACTGACGAACAGTTAGCTGCAGCAAAACTTGACCCTCCTGCATACAAACTTTGGTGCTGAGTGGGTTGTTTCACTGCAGTTGACTTGAAAGTAAATTGAATAGTAGTAATTTAAAGTAATTTTCAAAGAAATTTAAAGTAATTGCATACAAACTTCAGTGCTGAGTGGATCGTTTCACTGCAGTTGACTTTAAACTTATATTCGTCTGCAATATTATCCTCTGGTGCTTCATTATTTACATGTATGAAAGCGCAACCAACATTTTTCCGTGTGAGTGTGAATACGAGGGCCACACACTGGAATGATCGGGAATAGAAAAAACCGATCGAAGATGTCACCTAACCTAACCTAACCTAACCTAAATAGACTTATAAAAAATTATACCATTTTTATAAAAAAAAAATATACCACGTCGGTGGTAAACAAGCTAACGGCCCACCTGATGGTAAGTGGTTACCGTTGCCTATGGACGCTTGCAACTCCAGGTATGTCACATGCGCGTGCGCGTGCGTGCGCATTTTAGTGCCTTTTTTTCCACCAAAAGAGTTTAGGTTAACTAATTCCTAAGTAATCCATTCCCGATCATTTCGGTGTGGCTCTCGTATATTCGTTGTAAGCATAACGGTAATTTTGACCGCATATGCCATGATAATTAAAGGCGTTTTTGGCTTCACTTGTATCTAAATGAGGAGATTTCCTGTTTTCAAAATTAATACAGTATACCTACTTATATATTTGCATCAGGTGACAAGGACATACAGAATACATATCCCACGAATTAATTAAAATTCACTTTATGTCAACCTGTCCGGCTTTCGTCGAGTAGTGTAGATGGGACACATTTATACAGTTGCGTTGGGACTTCAATGTTACGACATATATAGAGCATCAACAGTTCTCGTGGTGAACGATTGAAATTGGTCAAAGGACTACCTCGGTCGGTTAGGTCTTTCAGTTTGGTGCAGTTTGTCTTAATCGCACTGCGCTCCATATTGCTTTTTTGAACGACTTCTATAGGTTTCTAGTTCAGCTATGATCAAACCCCGGGGTTTTCGGTGCGGGAATAACTTGAGAAAGAGTAGAGATAAACAGATAGGTTATTCTGACAAAATATCATATTGTGCCTAATGAATAAATACCTTCCTGCGAATTGTAAACAAACCATACAATTTTACTTTAACTTAAGTAGTAGGTACTTTAGCATTTCTACCAAGCCTTACGAGAGAATAATAATAATAAAATAATAATAATCATTTATCTAAGGCTATCGCTTCACCAATGAGGTTATCTACTTATTTTTCATCAAGAAGTTTTCATTGAGATTGAGCAAAGATTTAAAAGGCGAAAATTCAATCGTATTTTTGCATTATATATAAACATCGATATCGAGACGGTCGATAAAAAAAAACATTCACGCTCTACGGAAAAGCATTGTCAGTGCGAGAAGATAAAGAATATGAACGTATGTTTTTTTTTATTACTTAAGTATATTTTTATTCAATTAATTATTTAGTAGGTAAGTACATTCTGTTTCTTAAGTCAATACCTATTCTTTAGCTAATGTCATTCATTCCCGCACCGAAAACCCCGGGGTTTGGCTATGATCAACCACACAAGCTTTTATGGCACAGTTTATTTTCATTAATCGCGCTGAAAAGGTGTTGGTATCTGCCATTTATTATATTTAAATGGGGCGACGTGTTTTAAGCTACAGGATTTTGGTCAAAAAACTAAAGTACTACACTAAAAAAAATTGTAAAATAAATCTCATAGTAAAATCATCTAACTACTGTAATTTATATTCTAATATTGCTTTAAGGCGTACTGTTGAATGTACGGCTTCCAAAGCCTGTTCAATTCTGTTCTACTATCGTCAAAAAAATTAAACTCGTTCGCGGTTCCCGCCACGTTCAACGGTTTTATATACAAAGCGGTTCCGTATATGTAACTTAGATACGTAACCGCTGATTTCAAATGCCAAATGACACAATAACTAAGTGAGCTGCAACACCATTAACTCCCAACCTCAAGTCCACAGATATCGGATTAATTTGTCTATTGATACAGATACGGAACGAAGTACGTGACTGAGAAGCTATCCCACTGGCCTCTCACAGTATACGACGCACTAGTCTATTGTGACACGTGCCCAGGAAGCACGGAATATAGGTAACTATGACCCAAAATGTTGATTATTTATCTGACTACAGTTCATGCAGTTCAAGGCGGCAGGTCGACGATGTCCTAAATTGTTTCAGTTATGTAAACGCCTTGAACTTTGTGACTCGCATAACAGCTGATTCTGCGTCATCGATTGACTGCGAAATAACAAACAACTCTTGCAATTATCTGGGTTATATGCGGATTGCCTAGAACGCAAAATGACTAGTGTGTTGTTTTGCCCACATTGCAGTTTGACCACCAAGCATTATGCCTAAAATGCAAAATGCCTACATAATTTTCGTCGTTTTATCCTTACGTTAGCGATGTCGACGGAGCCCCGCGGAGCGGGGCTCCTATTTCTGGTCTGTTTGCCCTTCGGGCATCTGAAGAAACCTAACGAACCTAACCTACCTATGAGTGGTCATTTTGCGTTTTAGGCACAATGCTCGGTGGTCAAACTGCAATGTAGGCAAAACAACACACTAGTCATTTCACGTTCTAGGCAATCCGAGATCATCTTAAACTTCTTTCTGCCTCCATTAAGCCCCTAACGGGATGATTTCCGGGTCGAGAACTATCCTATGTCCTTGCCCGGGACTCACACTATCCCTATACCAAATATCATCTAAATCGGTTCGGCGGTTAAAGCGTGAAGAGGCAACAGACAGACCGACAGATATACAGACAGACGTATTTTCGCATTTATAATAATACTAGCTTCCGCCCGCGACTTAGTCCGCGTGGACCCGGGATAAAAACTATCCTATATTTTAATCCAGGCTATAAACTATCTTGCAAAATTTCATTCAAATCGGTTCAGCCGTTTAAACGTGATTGAGTAACACACATCTAAAGTTTCGCATTTAAAATATTAGTAGGATTAGTATGGATTAATCGCACAAATGAAAAACTTAACTTATATGTCAAAAGGCTGTGGATACGACACCCGTAAGACGTCTATACTTATTCGAACGAAACGTAGATATGTCTTATACACGTCGATAAATAGAATAGAATAGAATAGAATAGAATAATAATTTATTGCCAAAAACAAGTGCAGACATATACAAACAGTGACAAATACAGAATAAGAATATGCTAAAAAATAAAAAGTACAGCTCAATTATTTTGGGGCAATAGGTCCCAGACTCAGCATATGCTGAACAACAAGAGTTCAGCGCTGGTTTTCAGCCTGGGCCTTGAATGATACAGAGTTCGAATTTACGACGCTCGACTGAGCTCAGATTCGAATACTGATGATGAACATGATTCATTTTCCGACTATAAGTCTAATGGTCAAAATATAATCTTGAGTTGTTAAACTGCAACTGTGTGCCCCCGGCGAGATACCATCTTAAACCATTAATAACAAATGTGGGCTGTGACTACGATTTACCTCAGTATCTCGCAAGTAGCCAATAATTGTAAATTGTAGTGTATTTCAATACATTTTATCTTTAGCCTAGTTGGTAGTGACCCTGCTTAGGAAGCAAGAGGTCCTAGGTTCGAATCCCGGTAAGGCATACCGGCATTTATTTGTGTGATGAGCACGAACATTTAAGTATGTTTATCGTCGTCTAGTACCCATAGTACAAGCTTTGCTTAGTTTGGGACTAGGTCGTTTTGTGTAAGATTGTCCCCTAATATTTATTTTTATTTATTTATTTTATTATTGTTATTTATTTGTTTAAACTTTATTGCACAGTAACAAGATACAAGTACAAAAGGCGAACTTAATGCCATAAGGCGTTCGTTCTCTACCAGTCAGCCTTTAGGCCAGACAGAAAAATCAATGATGCAATATAAAAAAGAGGTAGAAAAGTTGTCTATACGAAATTCCGTGTTTAAAAATGGCCACCGAATCTGACAGCTTACGTTTCCATTGACTAAGCGAAACTGAAGCAATTTGGTGAAATTACCAATCTACCTCTTTTTTTATATTAGGTACATAATTGCATATTATAGTCAAACATGTATTAATCCCACAGATAACCTCCAATAGATAGAGCCTATAAGCGATTTAGTTCGATGCAAAGGTCACCACAGTTGGCGGTGTAGGTGCGGGTTGCGGGGAGGTCGGTAACGGCGCTGCGATTGGATGTTTCGAAAATAGCGCGCTTTATCACATCATGGCGCCAGAAGCGTAGTGATGGGACGCGTTGGTCGTTAACGGTTTTTCGCGGTGCCGCAATCAATTGTTAGTAGAATATTTTACATGGCGTAGGCACCTGTTAACATAGTTTACATTTTTGAACGGCTGTCACTGATATAGTATAGACAGCGCTGTCAAACTGGTCGCGTTCAGCTTAAGCCGTGCGTACTGCAGACACCGTGACACACTTCAGGTTCCGCCGGAAGATCAGCGCCGGCTCTTGAGTCGGCATTATGCTGAGGCGGGACCTTTTCGTGACACGATACTTGTCATGAATAAATGTTTTTCTTTCTTTCTTTCTTTCTATATATTATTGTGATGTTTCGTTCATCGACTATTTTGATCGCCACATAACATAAAAAAGTATGTTAATCACATCGAGTAGTCACTACGTACCTAGGGCGGTGAATTCGTGAATGGCCCAGATCGCAGGTGTTTGTGGCCCGAACCGAAAAGGTGAGGGCCATAAATATACGATCTGGGGCTTTACAAATTACCGCCCATGGTAAGTACACAATTTGACGCCTTCATCTGGCCACAATGCGAGTTTTACCGTACGCGCAGCGTGTAGTAACACTCGCATTATGGCCAGGTGTAACGTAAAATAATTATTTCTAGGCATTTTACAACATTTACTGCATTATCGTGTTTATATATGTGCCTTCGTCCCGTTCTTATTTTACATACTTACTAGGAAAGGACGAATGCGATGTTTATTCGACATAAACGCGAATGTTCTAGCTATGCTTATGTATAATACTTTAAGATTGGTATAGCTAGGTAAGGAAGACAAATAACAACGATGTCATAAAAAAGTACATATATTTATTCAATGTGATAAAATTATGTGGTTGGTGATAATCCTCGTCATCATTCAAGAGGGCGTTAACGTGCTCACTAGCGCCACTGGTAAATAATTGTGATTATTTAAATTTAACGATAGATATATAAAAAAGGAGGCCACTACACACTGTATTTTGTAATTAAGCTGTAGCTTGTTGTGTACAACTAACCACTTCCAAGATCCTTCGCACGTCGTCGAAGTCCAGCATGAGGTCCATCTCGTGACACTAGTCCTAATTGCTCTCGAAGACGATTCGAAAAAACCTAAACGTCATGGCTCTATCGCTTAACCACCTCCGAGATCCCTCACACGTCATCGAAGTCCAGCATGAGATCCATCTCGTGACACTAGTCCTAATTGCTCTCGAAGACGATTCGGAAAAACCCAAATGCCATGGCTCCATCACTAACCACCCCCGAGAACTGTACTACCTATGTATTCATTATTAAATTCTATTTCATTCTACTTTATCTGAATGAATACTACATAGCAATAGCTAACTTCGACACTACATATTATTCTACAATACTCAAAATTACCCAGTAATAAAATAAAACTACATAATATCTACTCTTAAATCAACAAAAAACTTCCAGCACGACTATCATGCGACGGCGCGCGAGCTCTCTCGATTTTTCTCGCACTATCCGTCTCTTTCTTATTAGAACACTTAGAACAATAAATAGGTATAGTCTCATGATAGACGTGTTGTAGGTACTACAATAATATATTCCGTTCATTAGCTCTGGAAGCTATAAAATAGAGCGAGATAGTAATTTAGTACGTCTTCCTCTACCTCATAGCTTGTAAGACGGTTGCAGTTCGCCACGCTGCCTTCTTGGTGCAGTTTAAACCTTATAGTACATCGTATACATTATCTATGATTTCTTACAAAATAATTTTGACAAGGCAATGACAAGGATATAATTATTAATAATCTTTGGTGAATTTTCGTATTAAAATAGTACACGAAAGCACGAATGAGTTAACGTATTGTTTCCTTAAATGAATCTGAATCGGTAAAATTCGAAAGCATCACTAGCCCATCACTAGTATCACGTGCTTTCGTGAGAAAGGAACAGTATATTGCCATTTCCATTTGATGAAAAGGGACACGCATACTTCACTACTTCTACTGGACCAGTGTAAAATGAACTCCGCGTGACAGACTGAAATTTACGTTTATATGATAAATTTAACTTACCTGTGAAATGTTATTCAGTGGGTTATGTAATTAGACGTTCGGGAGTTTTTCCAACACCACTTCACACAGCAAGAACTTATTTTTGTCGCAAAATCAATTTTAATTTATTGGTTGTTTGACGCACGTATAGATCGCGTACCTGGTCGATACTGACAATATGGCGCGGGGAAGCGGGGGGTTATCAGTGCTAGAGCATATATGCGTGGTGACCGCACGTCGCCCTATAGGCTCTATCTATTGGAGGTTATCTGTGATTAATCCATACTAATCCATATCCATATAAATGCGAAAGTGTGTCTGTCTGTCTGCGTGTCTGTCTGTTACCTCTTCACGCTTAAACCTATTTAGATGAAATTTGGTACCTAAGTGATAGTGGTAGTTTAAGTCCCGGAAAAGGACGTAGAATAGCTTTTCTCCCCTCAGCCCCGCCCCCTTAGTGACAAAATAATGGAGCAACGATATAAACTAGTTACGGACTCACGGGCAGAAGCCAGTAGGTACGTTATTAAATTATGGCAATAGCAGATAATAGGGTAGAATTTTGATCTGCCGGGCATTATAACTGGACTATTATATAGCAGGGAGAAAAATCAAGATGGCGACGATGCTAGCAACGTCTACTGCCTCCTGTTGCCGCCGTATACGAAAGAGGAGAGTGACCCGGTGCACGGTGCGCTGCTACTGGTCGAAGGGAAGCTAGTAGCTCTCTATATACAGGTTAGTATAGTTGAAATTATATAAGCTATCCGTTTAGCACTTGAAAGCTTATCTTGTGAATAATAGGACTGAAATAAATTCTATTTCATTCTACTTTATATGAATGAATACTACATAGCAATAGCTAACTTCGACACTACATATTATTCTACAATACTCAAAATTACCCAGTAATAAAATAAAACTACATAATATCTACTCTTAACTCAACAAAAAACTTCCAGCACGACTATCATGCGACGGCGCGCGAGCTCTCTCGATTTTTCTCGCACTATCCGTCTCTTTCTTATTAGAACACTTAGAACAATAAATAGGTATAGTCTCATGATAGACGTGCTGGAAGTTTTTTGTTGAGTTAAGAGTAGATATTACTACAATAATATATTCCGTTCATTAGCTCTGGAAGCTATAAAATAGAGCGAGATAGTAATTTACTAAGTCTCCCTCTACCTCATAGCTTGTAAGAAGGTTGCAGTCCGCCACGCTGCCTTCTTGGTGCAGTTTAAACCTTATAGTACATCGTATACATTATCTATGATTTCTTACAAAATAATTTTGACAAGGCAATGACAAGGATATAATCATTAATAATCTTTTGTGAATTTTCGTATTAAAATAGTACACGAAAGCACGAATGAGTTAACGTATTGTTTCCTTAAATGAATCTGAATCGGTAAAATTCGAAAGCATCACTAGCCCATCACTAGTGTCACGTGCTTTCGTGAGAAAGGAACAGTATATTGCCATTGCCCAATATCCAAGTGTCATTATTGAAAGTGTTATGCTATGGCAATTTCAACCTTGTGACTTAGGATAATTTTTATCCAATGATTCATCCAAGGCATTCGATTTTATTAGTCAGCAATTATTATTATACAAATTAAAACGATACGGTATCGAAGGTTCTGCCCATTAGCCGTTTGTTGTTTAATCTCTCAAAGTCGATGGTAATCATTTTCTCGGATCGGATGACTTCACTACCCTCCTATCTATTACAAATGGTCCAATGCCATTATGCAACGAGTGCAAATGTCTCGACTTTACACTAGACTCGAACCTTAACTGGAAGTGCCATGTTGACCAACCGTATAACAGACTGAATGGTGCTGTATATGCCCTAAAAAGGCTGCAACCATGATAGCACGAAATTCTTTAAAATCTAATTATTTTACTCATTTTCACTCGTTGGTGTCATATGGTGCAGTCATTTTGGGGTAATTCAACCGATACTAACCGAGTGTTCTTAGTCCAAAAACGTGCGCTTCGATTGCTGGCTGAAGTAAAACCCAGGCATCCATGTAAGGAATTATTTAAAACCTACCACATCATGACGCACTACTCCCTTCACATGTTTGGGATACTAATGTTTGTGAGAACCAATTTACAAACTTTTCAATTGAACGGGTTGAAGTACCAGGAAAATAGCTGCGATCGACTGGAAGGCTAAGGACAGTACCGCGTCGCATGGCACTTTCAGTAAAAAATCCTAGGGTAATCGGCCCAACGTATTACGACCAAAATGCGAACTGAACCATCTGACGAAACATTAAAACGTCAGCTGTGTGTGAGTATTTGGACATCATATATTTGACATGGTTAATTTAATTTAAATTGTTTATACTTTGCTAATATTTATATTTTGAGGATCATTACGAGATATGAATATCAATATTAAATTCCTTATTTTGACTTTATCATTAAACATTTTGTAATATATGTCAATAACCTGTGACATTTCATTCAATTATTATTATAATCATTATTTGACGATAATTAAGTAAATTCGTGTAAATTAGCTTAAAGCTAACTTATAATGTAAATGTATTTGAATTATATAAAGAAATCTAATCTAAATTTAAAATAAAAGGCCTATGCCCAGCAGTGGACGTCTTTTGGCTGATAATATGATGATGATGACGATAATACAGAATCGGGAGCTCTTCCAAACTATGATATTTTAAATAAATCTGTCAAAAAAAATACTATAAGGATAGAAAAGAATTGTCCTTTACTAGATTTTACTAGAATACACAGAAAACTGGACGTTGATTATAAAGATTCGTTGATCCTGAACTGTCAGTATTTTTTCCTTAATCTCGTAATACTTGTAATTTAGAAAATACCTCACGTTGATTAGGTATATTTCAAGGAATATGATATTAGTGCACGTGTTCTGCACGCAAGATTTTCCTGGTTGTTGAACAAGGAAAATCTTGCTAAATTATTGCGAAACACGTGCATGACTATTAAATTCCTTGAAATCCGACCTTTTACCATATTATGGCAAAATGAGATATCCACAAGGAATCGATGCCCAATATACAGTTTTACGATAATACGATTCAAGATTTTCGTACGGACCTATAATTAATGTGTGACGGAACACTCGCATGGAAACCTAATTATCTACTCTAACCGATAAAGCAGAGAAAACTATATTCGCACCATGAATGCACCTTATTCCTATGTGATTGAGTTACTGAGAACTTATAACACCCCTCTCTTTGCGTCGGGGGTTAAAAATAAATCATTCTCAAACATTCACCCTCATAGGACGATAGTTTTCCTTTCTCTCCTCACCCAGCTTAACCAGTCGGCAGCTTCCCAGTAACTCGGTCAGCAATTATCTTTTTAATTAAATCCGTTCTCTGCTCCGCCAGCACTTAAATTGGCTGACGCCTAGATTTTTTACTTGGCAAAGTTTTTATAGGACAAACGCATTAAAATGCCTGTTTAGAACGTAGATTGGTATTTGTTTACCATACGATATTGTAGGTGTTGTTCCATCTCGTAAACGTAAATTTTAAATTTTGCGTGTGGAGTACGCTACGGGTACTACGTTAGCCTCAACCTAGCTCGGAGTGTACTCGACCTAAGATATTGAAATAAAATTAAATTTACATTTGTTACACGCGCCTGTTTTCATTCGTGTCCAGTCTAACGTATTATAAATTATAATATATCCTTTGAAATTTGAATCCAATACGTCATCACAATTGATGGTCTCCTAACGAGAGGTTTTATAATTATCGCCCTAATTAATGGCACTGACCAGACAAACTGTTGCAGCGTTAAACTGTTATACGACAAAGGACTAAAATAATCGGCTAATGCGTTTATCACGCGGAACACTGCAACCTTTCTATTACTTCTCTTCTTTACCTCTCTTTTATAGGTAGTTTCGCTTTGTCTGTCCGTCCGTCCGCGGATAATCTCAGTAACCGTTAGCACTAGAAAGCTGAAATTTGGTAGTAATATGTATATCAATTACGCCGACAAAGTGGTAAAATAAAAAGTGAACAAAATATATATATTAGGGTACCTCCCCTATACGTAACGTGGGGAGTGTTTTTTTTTTCATTTCAACCCTAACTCGTGATATATTGTTCGATAGGTATTTAAAAATGAATAGGGGTTTACTAAAATAATTTTTTGATATTGTTAATATTTTCAGAGATAATCGCTCCAGAAGTAAAAAAAAATGTGTCCCCCCCCCCCCCTAACTTTTGGACCATAAGTTTTAAAATATGAAAAAAAACTCAAAAGTAGAACTTTATAAAAACTTTCTAGGAAAATTATTTTGAACTAGATTGAATAGGTTGAATAGTAAAAAAAAAATTACCAAATAATTTCTGAACGAAGTTTGTAATTTAACCTTATAAGCAGGTGTTAATTTCTACAAAATCACAATGAAATGACGTGCTTTCAAATAAAGTAAAAAAACGGTGGAAATCGGTTCACGCAATAAAGAATTATCCCATAAAAATCATCTTCCATACTTTAAGCTCGCGCGCAATAGTTAACTTAATTTGCCGATAGATGTCGCTATATGTCGGGTTTTAGGGTTTTGTACTTAATAATAATAATGTCAACTCAATGTAACAAATAGCCATTTTTCCCCCTCCCAAGGGGGAGGGGGGGAGACACATGTGAGCGTAAAGAACAGCCCCGGTCATTACGGGTCGCATGGATACCTACGGCTTCAACATGGAACATTTTTGAAAGCTATTTGAAATTGACTAGCGATATCTTGTTGTGTTGTCTTGCAACCGAAGCTTAAATGCAAAGCAAATTCCGCCGTGGAAAGGCAAAATGGACGCAGGTTCAGATCCTGTCACTTCGATTTTTTTCAATAGTGTGACTGTGAGCTGCAGAATTCGCGAGACTATCTTTTTACAAGCTTTTAAGTTTTAATCTTGCAAGTTAAATTTGATCCACTTCCCGGTCTCAATGAGTAGTTGATGACGGTATACAGAAACGTACAGTCGGCAATAAGCTTGTACCAAAAATGAAATTTTTGACAGAAGCTTATTTTTTATTGACACAATTTTTACCGGCGATCGGCAGATCAGAATATCTGACTATGGCTAAGGAATGCCATGTTTAGATATTCTGATATGTTTTTTAATTATTTTTTAATTTTGAAAACCTGAATCGACAAAAAAAATGAAAAATGCATTCAGCACGTCTATCGTGGGACGGCCGCGACATACTCTCGATTTTTCTCGCACTATACCTCCTGTTCTAAGTGTTCTAATATGAGAGAGACGGATAGTGCGAGAAAAATCGAGAGAGGTCGCGCGCCGTCGCGTGATAACCAGGCAGCGGAACTTTGGTGCCGATGACAGACGCATGACGTAGCGGCTGTACACAGAGTGTTTTTATCTAGATGATAGATAATCATTAATCACTAACAACTTATTGACCTCTTTAGTTCACGGATGTTTTATTGACACTTGAGACGGCCAGTACTTATAAAAACATAATCACTTAACTGTCTTTGTCATTGTGATCAGAAAATTATCGAAAACAATATATATTGATGATATTAATGTTTGAAAATTAAACGTTCTGTTCCGTAAATGATATTTAGTTTGTTTTTTTTTTTCTTGTGAATATATTTTTCTCTTCAAATACTGTAAAATGTTGTATTTGAAAAATAATATTAAATAAGATAAAAACCATTCCTTGTCACAATTTTTTTCGCCAAAGACATATAGATAATATAAAGGCACCGCAGATTCAACGCTAGCGACTGATATATGCCTGGAATCACGCAAGTCGAAACTTTCCTTAGATTATTTGAGTTAGGTTGAATATCAAGTTTGACATTGATATTAACTCGGCGAGCTAGTGACAACTGTTGCATCTGTCAAAGCGTGATAAAAGTTAATAGTTATGTTGTGTATAATTTATAAGAACATCCTATATCCCTATTATTTTGCGTCATAATGATGTCATCGGCACCTAAGTTCCGCTGCCTGGTGATAGCCGTGCTGTAAAGAAGAACATCCGGACAGACGGCGACACACGTAAGAGCTTTGGCCCAAGTTTTAGTGGAGAAGTTCGTTCGCGTCGCTCGCTCGTTAAATTAAGTCTAGCAAAGGCTGACTGCTTACATACATATTTCCAGGAAGAACGCCGGTCACAGGGTCCCCAGTCAGCCCAGTACACAGGTGTTTGGCGACTGCTACCGTGGGTCATGGATATAGCGCGCGAACCCGACGATGTAGAAGCAACTTTTGACATCTAGCATTTCACCTGCATTTACCTCATTCGGATAATAAATAAGGTTTGCTAAATATAAATGCAAATAAATCCTTTAAAGAAATATTTCTAAAAAGAGGTGTTGGTAATGTTGAACTGTGTTTATTCTGTTGGTTTACGTATGGAATTTACTATAATTAACGGCTTGTCAAATTTAGTCAATGCAACCCGCCCTATCAGTTGATTGCATTTTGTACATAATAATTGCTGGCTGAAAATTATAATTATGAAAAAGTTATTACGTTTAATTTATTTATACACTTGTAAACCTTAATTAACTTACATGTTTTTTGTTATTTGTTTTAGTTTTGAGTTTACTATTGTTGAATGTAAATATTTTTACCTCCAAGTTTTATTTTTATTTCAGCCCTATTAATCCTGAATCCAAATCTGAGTTAAATAACTTTTTAAATACTTTTTGTATTCACACATCGGCGCGCGTTCCCGTAAGTCTATCTGCTAGGTGTTAGGGGATTTTGTATCATATCAATCTTTTATATTATAATATAAGGATAGGTAGTAAGAAAAACAAGATAATAAAAACTTAGAGAGACTTTATTTATTAGAAACTAGAAGTTGCCTCTATGTAAAGGAAACGAGCGCTTCAATTAGGCTTATGATTTAGAAGTAGTATGAATACCTACATGAAAGATAGATAACAAAATGAAGTGCTCCTTTTCTTTGCAAAGATTACAATGGAACAAAGTAATTCATAAAAAAAGCTTTCCAATATGTTTCACGTTATCAAGTTGTATGAACTGAATTAAGATATATTCTAATAAAGCATGATGTGCAATTTGCAAACATAATATTATCCTCGTAAGTGCCTGCATACTTCTACAGGTGAGTTCTCCAATATCTATACAGACAACCTTTCAAAATCTTACAAATTACAAATTCAAATCGAGTTTCCAACATTAGAAGGACCGAGTTTCCAAGTTCAAAACAGCAGAAATCTATTTGGCTCTTACAATATTATTTGATCAGTCGGTAGCATCTTTTGTATGAAGATTTCAGAATTGTGTCCATATTAAGTACCTACTTAAAAACGAAACTAAAACTAATAATTATAACGCCATTCCCACTTATTGAATTATACGATCGTAAAACATACTGAGTAGCATCGTGATAAATCTGCATGAAACCTTTACGGAGAACATTGTGTTCAAAACAATATTTTGCAGTGCGTACTAAAATAAAACAAACACTAATCTCAATACAATCATGAACGTGAAATGTGGACAAGTGCTTTAAAAATCTTTCAATTCCGATCCAAAATAAAACGCATTTTAAAACTCATAACTATCGAGCTCTAATAAAAATATAATAATATCGTGTAGGTATGTATGTATGCAAAGTCAAAACTGCTACTCAAATCAGCTACTTTTTATGCAACAACAACACTGTAAGCTAGTGAGACTTGCAAATGCTTTCCTGATTGTCTATTGTAACAGTAAAACTAAAATAGTTTAATAATATATAAAACATCACGCTTTTTACAGAATTTCTTATTTCCCTACAAATATGAAACTAACAGAGCGCTTTCGACGTTTCATAAAAAGTTGCTTGTCCTATCAGTCTAATACCGTATTCTAAAGGAACGATCTAAGGTTTTTCGCATAAAGATACAAATAACATCACCGTTCACGTTTTATATTTTCCATGCACGCCTTTTCATTACGTTAGGAAATATATTTTCTTTGAGTAATTTGGTCCGCTTACAACGTTCGTGGAACCGTTCCGCCCGCAGGCCTTTGGCGGCTTTACAACGCAACCTTTAAATAAGGGCAATTTTGGGAATAACGCTGGGTATTCTAACTTATTTGTGCGTATAGATAAACGTGCTGTGTGTTAATAAGTTTCTGTCAAAAATTTCATTTTTGGTACAAGCTTTTATTGCCGATTACTTTTCTGTATACCATCATCAACTGCTCATTGAGACGATTCTAACGAGCCCAAACTCGATGGGGTTAAGTGGTTTTGTTACGGATTTCCTATGGCCACCTTCTGTCTCCATCATCAGATCAGCTCGATGGTACCATAATATTGAATTGTCATCCAAACTATACTTATACCCAAAATTTCAGCTCAATCGGTCACCGGGAAGTGGGTCAAATTTAACTTGCAAGATTTGACGGACAACTTACTTACATACTTTTATACTTACATACGAACAAGTCAAGTTAATATAAAGCTTGTAAAAAGAGTATTTACCAGTATAACGACAGCGTAGGTCGTAAAAGCCGAATATATGTATTATTCAGCTTTAGCTTGGTATTTTTCTAGTTTAAAGAGAGGGCAAGAAAAGTAATTCTACCGTCAGCCTACCTAGGGTACCTCCACCGTACAGAAACCCTAGCCATATACGGCTGAATCTTTAGCACCTAGAGAAGTGCAAAGCTGTTTTTAAATATTTGACAACTAGCGAAAGTAGTGGATATTCACCCTAACCCAACTCTTGCTGAATAAGGTAACTATAGGGCAGAGCTCTCGAGGAGATAAACGGACCTGCAACTGCTGCATTTGTCTCTTACTATCAACACAGTTAACCGATATAGCCCTCCGAATCGCTAAACTTAAGTGGTAGTGGGCGAGACACATTTGTAGAACCGATGGCCGTTGGGACGGAAAGGTTCTCGAGTGGCGACCACGTACTGAAAGATGTAGTCATATATGTCATTAATCAAATTCCAAGCATCATAAAAGATTTAGAAATTGGACCATTTAAGAAAAAGTTAACATTATTATAATAATGTTATTACAGTACTCAACAATTTTTAAACGACATTGTTTTATAATATTGACTATAATGTTGAAATTGTATTACTTCTAATTTGACATAAATATTATAAATATATTTCAATTTATTGTTGACATTATTCCATTCTATAATTATTTTGCGCTGTTTTTTTACGAATTCTTTTTAAACAATTTTTAATTTCTATTTTTGATTTTGTTATTACTATTTTATTTTTGTTTTGATATCAATAGTAATAATACAATTGCATGAACAATCAAAAAAATATAAAATATTTGTACCAACCGGCAAACCATAGTGTTTAGCTACCTATATGCTTTAGTTTTAAGATCTTTACATGCACCTATAAACAAATAAATACATTCATTCATTCTTTCATATGGTAATGACCCCATTGGTGGAGAATTTATTGGGCCCCTTTATATGAGCTATAAAACTATGGTGTTAGCAAGGGATGCCCAGGCTGATTTTGGGTATTTGCGCCTCCATTTTATATCGAGCAAATTTTGTCTAATAATTTAATTTCCAGTTCCAGGATAGCGTAACTATTAAGTGGATACACGAAACAAGTCCGAAAAGTGAAGTCTACAAATCGGCCTAGACAAACTTCACCTTAAGCTGATTTGGCCCATTAGTGACGAAGTATTTTCTGGCCTGGAAGAAAACTCTTTCGAAACGCCGTCCGAGTACGGATTCTGCGCCCGCATGATCTACTAGGCCAACTGTTGTTTTTATACATTTCAAGGGCGAGGAATTCATTTACGAAAACATTTTGTAAAAATGAACTCCGTTCATAAAACTTGACGCAATCGCACGAAAAACAAAGGAATGGTATTTTGTTTCGCAGACAGCAGTTAGGTACCGTAGGGATTTGCCGAGGTTGAATACTAGCGAGTAGTTTTAAGTGGCTTCTTTCAAGACAAGTGCTAGGTCATGCCCAATAAATTCTTGAGATGACGAGAACAGAGTGGATATATGTTCCGTTACAGCGGTTTCAGATTGGCATTGTTTTGGCGCGTATAAGCTTGGGAACGCGTACGAGTACCTAAAGGCGCGTACGGGCATGCCTTTTGTGCGAGCGTTGACGCGCTATTACGGACGCCCCCTTGCGGTTTGAGAGCTTATACCTACTAACATTATAAATGCGTAAGTGTGTCTGTTTATCTGTCTGTTACGTCTTCACGCTTAAACCGCAGAACCGATTTTATCCCGGATATTTCCTAATGAAAGTTTTTATGGAGCTACAGAAGCTAAATCCAAATAAATGTCACGTTGTTAAGAATTTTCATAATTAGTGAAATTCAGCGAACGAAAAAACCATATAATGCAAGCTCCTTACAAATGTCTCCTGTCCATGCGCATGTTCGAACTAAACTACTGCCTGGCATCGTTTTGACACCCCGCCTCCATCCCCGCATAAAGGCAATGGTACCCATTCTGTGGGGCCATTTTGCGGCGCTACTTAGAGTTCTATAGTTTTTTCGTTCGCTGGTGAAATTTAATTCGTTCCATTACATCACGAATTTTACCCACATATTGAGTTTCACTAGTTAGTTATCCTGTGCATTTTCCGCAAGGCGACATCCAATGCGCCTAGGTACTTTACCTGAGAAGGGGAGCGCGACTAACCATCCCAGCTCCTCCAAACAGTTTGCCAGTGCCAGGTATTGTTGACTGCCTGCTTTTTATTAAATTTATTTTCGTATTTTTTTGGAAAAAACTTATGAACTCGCCAGAACAAGCGCGCGTGTAGGTTTTTAAACCCGGAAGTATACGATGCTTAGATCTGTCTGGTCGGTTGATATGGCATGACGTTATTGTCGATGTCAATGTTATTATTGCCATTTACTTAAGGTCGTTCACCCGTCTTTTTTATCCTATACTATTAAACGATCAATATTTGTTTATTTATTTATATATATATATATATATACAGGGTGTAACAAAAATGGGGTATGAACCGATCAAGGGCTTGACAGGTATCGTGTTCTGATAAGAATAAAGAGAAAAAAAAAATTTGACGCGATTTTTTTTTACATTTCTATGGAGCTCGTCGCTCCAGTCGGCCAACGCTCCATACTAAGGTAAAAAAAAAATCGCGTCAAAAAAATAGTATATCTGGAAAATGTGACGTACTAGCGCTCAATAATCCAACCTCTTGCGGGAAAATCCATCGTTCCGTTCCACGCAGTATATATATATGAAATCGTTAGAGCCGTGCTCGAAAGCGGCTCTAATGATTTCAATGAAATTTGGAATATGGGGATTTACGGCAGCGAAAAATCGATCTAGCTGGGTCTCGATGTCTGAGAAAATTCATTTTTACCGTATTTTCTATATTTTCACCCGAGCAGAGCTCGATCGTCCAGGGACTTTACATTAAATCGGGATTTATACTCCGAATCCAAAGCACTTTCGGACCTAATAGGCGAAAAAGTGTCCAAAGGTTACATATATACAAATCATACCATTTTCGGTTTTCCATTCCGTTACCACCTTAGCTTAGTATGGAAACGGAAACGGTAACGGAATGGAATTAAAAATCGTGGGACACTTCTTTTCTCCTATAACATTCGAAAATACTTCCGTTGCTTTGTAGATAAAATCAGATTTTATCAAAATAAAATAAAAAATGTCAAGTGTACAACTTTCCGTTTATCGACCTAGAGATGTACGGTGAATTGTCAAGTTGGTGTACCTAATATGATCGTCATCGTGTCCCACAGGTGTCTGCAAATATGCCCTCTGGCATGTAGACAGATATTATGCAAAGCCAACGTCGCGCGTCGGCACGTCTCACGTACCCTCGCACGCATAACTCTGAAATAGTGTAGGAGAAGGTCGGGACTTTTCTTACACTTTTTTACTTTGAACTATAAAAATTAACTACTAGCAATCAGGGTGAACTTCTTTTATTTGGCTTTAATAAAAGTGCGGATAGTCATTGATGTTAAACTAAGAGGCCAAGCCAAGAATACTAAAAAAAGTAAAATTATTACAATGCTACCGCAAGTGGGTTACTTCAGTGCAATCATGCCTACGCTACGTACACTACCCTTAATACCGCAGGGTATTAATATTTGATGCGAGGTCAATATATAAATGTACCCAGGGTCACAGAATAAATAGTATAGTAACAAATAGTTTTTGATGTCAGAATTTTTGTTCGATTTTGTGTCTAGGCAACTATTTAATTGTTAATATTACTTGGAAAAAATCTGCTATTATAAATTATTTCCAAAATTGTCATTTTCACATTATATAGACATTCCATACAAGTTGTCAGTTCATTGACTGGACTATAAATGAACGAACCCGACACGAACATGTCAATTTACTTGTAGCGGATCTTAATCGCATATGAACAGTCGCCATCAGATATATCGGAGCGGCCAAAGTGCTCACAAACATCTGAACATGTCTCTAATACCTCGACAATAAAGACGTGTTCAGATATTTGTGAGCACTTTGGCCGCTCCGATATATCTCATGGCGACTGTGCAGCAACCGCTTCGTGCTGTTCATCATAGCGATACCGACAATTCTAAGAGCCATACCATTTTGAAACGTATCCCTAAGATGTATGGTCTAGGACGTATATTTAAAGACACGACTGTTGTCAGGGGTCGTCTATCATTAAAATATTTATTGTCCATAACGTTGCGTATCCACGCCACGTAGCCGGCGGTGCGTGTGTAGGTGCCGTACTTGCCATGACTGTTGTCTGTCAGTGGTCGTCAATCATCGAAATATTTATTGTCCATAACGTTGCGTATCCACGCCACGTAGCCGGCGGTGCGTGTGTAGATGCCGTACTTGCCCCGTTTGCCGCAGCCGTCGCCGAAACTCGTGATCCCCTGGAACAGAATAATCCATAAACAAAGGGGCAAGTCGGGATATCGATATTTGTGAATTTTGATACCAAGTGAAGTAGTGTTTGAGTAAGACTATTATTTGTCACTAGAACTCTGAGAACGGTTTTCTTGTACTTATTTTTGAGCCATGTCGCAGTTTTTCTTATTAGTAATAACCCTTAAGGGATCGTTCTAATACAACGCGACCACGCGATTATCGCAAGTTCGCGAGAACTTTACTCGCGCGAATGATCAAACATATTAGACTCGAATAGGTGTCCTAATTGACATTGCAAGTTCGCGCGATTGTCAATTAGAAAATGACCGAAACTCGGTTTCGGTTTCGGCTGAAAATCATGTTTCGGCCGGACGCTACTTGGTGGCCGATTATTAAGAGGTCTGTCTTGTATACGTATTACTATTTAAATTTTTCTACAGCACAACTTCAAGAATAGCTTTGCGTTATATTTACTATTATACCTTTTAACTAAGTCAGCGTGTGTTTCCAACGTTAAGTTTGTATTTGTGTTACGCAAAGGGAGCTCGAAGTTAAGGGCGTGATTATCGCGTTCTTAGAAACGACGTTCTAACTACATTAAGAAATGTGTTGCTAGCGGAATGCTTGGCATCAAGTGGACAGCCCGCCGTACAAACAAATCAATCCTGAACCAGCTGAAGATTCAGACGACTCTCCACCATATGTACTCAACGAGTACTTCGATTTATTGGTTAGACGACATGTCGACATTGTCGACTCTCTAAAGAAATTGATACTGGTCGGTCGCGTGGATGGTAAGAAAGATAGAGGAAGAGCGCCATTCTGGTGGATAGACTGTAAAAGCTTCGTATCTGAAGCCCTACCGCGAAACGAAGACGAGAGTTCGTTCGTGTACGTCCCTCTCTGTCGCACTTGCTAATTCAAGCTACAGGGAGGGAGATACACGAACGCACTTCGTTTCTGTTTCGCGGTAGCATCCCTGGAGCTGCGGATGGCGCAAAATAAAACTGCTTGGAGGAAGGTGGTGCTAAACGTTTGTGGTAGCCACGACCCTCAGCAATGAGGAAACGACTAAGACCAGAGGTCTGATAAAATCGATTTAAAAAAAACCAAAGTTGTCTTTATTTTCCTTTTTGAAGTCAGCCTACTCAAACAATACATTATTTTACGACACAATCAAGTTTATAGTATGGTATTTTACCTCATCTAAAATCTCACCTAATAAAATATGTATAAACCTTCACTAAGTTAGGTATTTATCGAAATATGCCTAAAAAAGCTATAGATCTCGAATAGTTGCCTCTCTTTTACTCGTGCGCAGAAGGCATAAGCGTGTGTGGCAAATTAGAAACTTCAAGGTATACAAAAAAATTCATAAAAAATTACATATCTAGTATAGTACAAGATTTCTTAGTTTGGGACTAGGTCGATTTTTGTAAGATTTTCCCCAAATATTTATATTTATATTGTTAACACATTCACTGCCAAGAATTACGCTACACTCGTACGATCCCGTGGTTTTCCTCGTATGTAGCGGAAAACGACTATGGCGTAGGCGCCCGCTAGGCGAGTTCCTGGCAGTGAAAGTGTTAAATAAGATACTGACGTGACAATCAGGCGCAAGTATAAATCCTTAAAGTTACCGCAAAATATATAATGACTAGCTTCCGGCCGCGTCTGCGTGGACCCGGGATAAATTTATTCTATAATTTATTCCAGGCCATAAACATTTTCGTGCTAAATATCATCCAAATCGGTTGGAAGCGTGATTGAGTAATAAACATCCAAACTTTCGCATTTATAATATTAGTAGGATTGGCCACGTATGCCAAAAGTGTTGTTTACTCTTGTAACTTTTAAATTGAGTTATGAATGAAGTTCATTTAAGTAAGTAACTTATCTAAGTAATAAGCCGTCGTTAATTTTCTTTCTATTAACTCATTTACTAAAGATTCGTTGGAAGAGTAAAGGGATAAGTTATTATTATTTATCATAATTATGTTTCTTTTTTGGTACTGTATTCCACCATTTCCGCATGTTTTATGTACAATAAAGCTTAATACATACATACATTAGGGTGGGCCAAAAAAAAAACTTATTTTTGGGTAGCCCACCCGCGGAAGTTATTATGTCGGTAAAGGTGCTCAAGGCTGACGAAAATTTTAAATTTGATAGAATATAGTTACCATAGACTTCTGTAATACAAGTGAATCATGTGACTTTAAGTTTATGCCAACATTGCAAATTAAGTGTTTTGAATGATGTTGTTTGTGGTCAGAGTAAATTAATAAAAAAAATTAGGTGCAGGACAAGCAAAAAAATCTTGAAAATGGGTACCTACATCAACACGTCAAAAGGAGTATCTTCTCGGTTGTCGGGACTTGGAGCCATTATCGCGAATTCATTAACTTCAAACTCAGAGGCAAGTGCTTCTTCATTTTATTTATCATCTAAGCGTGAAAAAAAGATTAAGAGAATCCGTACATTTGGTTATGGAGGAAGTTTTAGAAGTCTGGAATAAGGCAGCTATTCAATCGAGGCTACCGCGGTAGCCTTCAAGCCTTTTTTTCAAGCTTATCAATACAATGTTGCGCGCAACATTGAATTGATTAGCTTGAAAAATAACACGGTGACTGGCTCTTGATTAAAAAAAACAATGAATACTCTAACGCAAAAAGATCGCGAGGGATTGTTTGTAAAAGATATGTTGTTTGATATTGCACAAGCGAACGCTTTAGACCTGATCAGGATTACGGAAGACACAGCCTTTCTCATTGATCAGAGAGGCGAACGCAAAATGTTTAGATGAGATCCCTCATGCTTTTAAAACTATGTGTTTGATTGTGACGAAACTTTGCATATTTAAATACATGAGGTATATATATGTCTATAATTAGTTTATATGGTTCCAGTTTATAAAACAAATGAAATACACCAAAAACAAATTATGTATCAAAAACTTAAATTCGCTGTATTTTTTTTACTATGGTATCGGAAGCTACATAAACTAATTACAAACATGGATATACCTCATGTCATTATACATGCAAAGTTTCGTTACAATCCAACACGTAGTTTTAAAATGAGAGCTAAACTACGTTTCTATGGAGAATCGAGCTTACTGCGGACTCATAATACAGAGCCCGGTCCTCGCTCCGTAAGAGGAACTCCTGCGTTGTTATCTCCGGCTTTTGTTTCCAAGAGAACAAGGAATACACTTTCGCTTCTTAACTTAGATTACCGCAAGGCAAAGAATCAAATTCAACACTTGAGGTCTGTTTATGTGACACAGCGGAAAGAGGACTAAAACTACTTGAAGATTATATATAACCAACTGCTCAACAAAGACGAAAATGAGAAGCAGTTTATTTCAAGACAAGTTGAAGAAAATAACAGACGAAATGTGCCATCTGAAACGACTAACAAAACCTTAGTTAGTGTTGTATTAAATGAAGATAATATATAATTATAATTATATCCAGATTATTAGGTTTTGCAACGAATAATGATTAAACATTATGTGTTAACAGTGACATTATTACTGCATGAAAAACCTGTATTTCATTATTTACTCATTCCTTGTTTCTGTTGGAAAAAAAACTTTTTATGCCAAACTTTGGGGTAGTTGAGCACCGCTTTGATGTTGAGATAAACTTATGAAACTTTCAGTATTTTATCATTATAATACGTGTAACAAAATAAGCGGATGGGGGGTCTAACTACAGTTTGATTTATATACAAACTTGGACCACCCTAACAGATGTACATACATAAGTCTGCTCCACGATGGCTCTAACAAAGTTTGGACATTAAAATATACTTTGTTTCAGTGAATTTAAGGAACTGTGAACTTCTTATTAAGTTGTTAACAACTTACCTTTTAGAGTCGTTGCCTTACTTACGGTATACGAATGAAAAATGCTATGCTAACATAAAAGTATACGTCTAAGATAATTAATGGAGCTATAAAAGAATTCGTCGTATTAAAGGCCTTTCATATAAACGCAAATATAGGTAGGATGATGAGAATTCAATGTTCCACGAAAATAATAATTAGAAAAGAAATTTCAGAAACTTGGGCAGTTTTGACGTAAACCAGTCTTGTCACGAGCATTCAAATTAAAAAGTTTCGAAAACCTTAACTACTTAATACTCTATTAAAAGTTGCCTTAAAAATAATGGGAAATCATTTGAGTGACATGGGAAAGTTTATAGCTTAAGTCAGCTCAGCAGATTTATTCTTAAGTACTTACAAATTTTCTCTGTTTAATGTCCACAAACAATTGCAACGTAAAGAAAAAAAACACATGCGTAATAAACCTAATTGCCATGGAGCCTCTTCTCAATAAATACTCGGTACTTATAGAATATATTTAATATTTTGGACGGTACGTATGTTAAACATCCGTAACCCTAATATTTAATTAGATGGATACATAGAACTTTTGTATTCCAGAAAATATGTCACCATCTTGTATCAAAACTTACCTATACACTGTACGTAATGAAGATGCGATGAGTAGGTACTACGTAGATAACAAGAACCTCGACTCGCTTTCGCTTTGCAGAAAACTTATACGTGATAATGATAAATCAACTTTAACAAACTTGCCTAGGTGAAAACATATGACTTCCTTTAGGTGGGTAGCGATCACAAATTCCACTTTGGCACGATCCTTTTTGACTGCATTCGCTTTCACGACATTCTTAATTTGACATTAAATCAAAATATTCTTTACTTCGCGTTTCTTTAGAATTTCTCCGGTCATAGACCATTTGCCGACTGTATCAAATGTGTGAAATGTAAAAAGTAATCTTCAAGCACAACTTCACACACTAGGTAAAAAGTGTAAACCAAAAATATATGCATTGGCATACTTGAAGCGATTTGGGTACAGATTCAAAGTAGGTTAAAAGTTTGTATTTGAAGTAAATTATTTGACAGAAAAACATTATTCAAAACACGCAAGCAGATTACCAGCGCAAGTAATCATATTTATATGATTCATACATAAATTTTACAATGCGTGCCAAAGTAAATTAGGCTCTAAATTAAAGCCTAAACGGAGTTAAAGAAAATTACGATGATGTTAGCACCCCAGATGTCGAGTCTCACGCAATTTCCATTTAACGCAGCACGGATTATACTATTTACCGAGGACTAATTGTTTATTACGACGAACGATTAGCAAGCTTCAAGTCGGCCAGAATACAGATTAGAAACGAATTGCTAGGGGTTACTTTTGTTTTACAGACAACCGTTTCGTCGAATGAATGTTTTGCCCATTTTGGATTTCATCGCAAACATGTTTTTTAATCATTCAATTTTGTAAAATAAAATTCTGCAAAAACCACTTTGTAAGATACTTTTTAAATTTTACTTTAGTTAATACTTAATTTTTTTCTTATTGTTTGTATTATAAATAAACTTTTTAAACATATAATATAATAATATATGTTATATAATAAATAGCAGTGAACGAAATAAACCATAGAATGCGAGCTTCTTACACTAACCAAACACGTGCCTAAAACCGGGCCAAAATGTTCGAACTAAACGGCTGCCTGGCATCGTTTTGACACCCCGCCCCCATCCCCCAGCATAATGGCAATGGCACCCATTCTGTGGAGGTCGATTTAAGACTTGTGACTGCAATTTAAAGTATTGGTGGCTACGACGCCTGATGATAAATAATGGCAATGGAAACTGTAGCGACTTGCATCCCGATTTCAGTTCATTGACCAAAGCCCGTATATTAGTATAACTAATTTGGACATAGAATTACAATATTTCTTCAAAAGGAAAGCTATATAGTCAACACATTACGACGTCGGGATGAAACTGGCGACAGTGATCGCCATTGCCTTGACTCCTGGCTCGTAGCATAGAACTGCAATAAGAAATTGCTTGTCATTGTAACGCAGCGACCTCACCAATCAGGCAGATAAACAGAGCTCTTACGAAATGTTAGTCACGAGCTTGCCAAACGGGGTATTCAATTTAATTTCCTTTGCCCATTTTGTAACAAATATGTCATTTCATCTCCTATAACTTTTAAAAGAAAACATTATCGATAGTTTATTGTTGGGGTCTCGCTGCAGGCTACAAACGTGGTCACAGGTGCAGGTGGATACTTATCGGCCATCAGGTATAGTGATTACCTGTGAATATATTGAATAAACAGTACCTGATCAAGTAGCGGCAGGGTTATCAGGGCGTAGTAGATTTAACGGTGGAACGGGCTTCCCATTAAAAGCTACATTAGCCTTATGACGGCTTACTGGCATAGCGAGTATAACTGTCATCAAATAAACACTCCGCTGCTACAGCAGCTACATTTATTAGTATTGGCAGAAGGCCGACGTAGCTAGGTTTGGTAGGACTTTTGACCAAACGAGTAGGTAATTGATGGCCACACTGGCTATTTACTACGACGGGGAAAAACCAAGTGGGGAAACCATGAGATTACTAGTCCCTGTGATGGAGTGCTGAGTATCTCACAAGAAATGACTGTGTTTAATTTCCTTAAATGTTGTTAAAACTTAGGAGGCCTACAGTTTTGATCTTATGAAAAGGATTTTTCCTTGCTGTTGAAAAACATCGTATGAACACGGTGATGACTGTAACTCGCGTGAACAATCCGCTTCAGATGTAATGATCAACATAGCTCATTTGTATCAAAATGTACTTACTAAATGCCTACCAAGAAGTGAACAAGTATCCGCGCTAGGTTGTTTAATATTTCATTCAAATTATGTATTCAATTTGGGAGCTAGCCACTAAAAACCGGCGGTATTTCTTCAAAACGTGATAATCACATCTCCGTGCCATTTCACTATAATATTACCCTAAATTTCCATTTTCTTTTTAACCGCTTGAAGAGCAATCTTCCTGATTTTATAAAACGGCTTTTATATAAATATTCAAGTATTAAGTGTTGTGGACTCTTTTCTCCGCTAAAATAAATTTAGACAGCCAAAATGATTAGTCTATGTTTTAGCTATTCTGTTGTAGGTACTAAATGTAGTCGCGATGAAATTAATTACTTAGTCCCTTGGTTTTCTAATGTTAGCCAATTTGCGATCTGCGACATTGCAGGCCCGACATAATGAAGATATGGGTACGAATTACTCGGAAGTCTTAAAACCTAAGTCGGAACCCATTTCTCAGGTAATTGCCACCTCCTTCAAAGTCTTAACACTGACTCGGTGGTCAAAGTTCAAACAAAAGAGAACGCGGATCTTTTCTATTCTGCACCACTTCACACCACCAACTCAGTGCCCTAAAAGCGAAATCTAGAAAAGGTTCTAATGGCCTCGCAATTCTTCCCTCTCGAAGATCTGGACACCAAACGCCAGTTCCGTAAAACTCGTCCCAAACCCTCCTACAACCTACACTTATTATGACTATAGTCACCTTCACTGTGTTTCTTGCGGTCGTGCGTTCGAAACCGAATTTGGTTTTGCAAGTCACACTCGAGCCCATGCACGTAAAGTTACTCAACCTTACTATATAATTCTGTCAGGATGTCGCCGCCAACGGATACGTCTGGGAGGACAACAACATCAATAGATTTTTAAATACCTAGCTATACTTACTTAATACAGAGCTGAGGTGGATCCCTAAATCCCTTCTACTTGTAAGAACACTATGTACACCAGGAAAAATACGATTTTGAAAAACATTCATATATAATAGTGTACTTTTTGCTTATTTCTTTTTAAAACGTTATTCTGAGATGATTTATTCAAAAATCCAATAAACTTTTCAGTCGGTAGTAATCATATTATTATGCAATGTTTAAATGAAGGATTCGTTGTCTTTTGCGTATGATTTATCCTGAATATTATAAAGCAATTGTAAATTAACCAAAATGAAGATCAAAACATTGTTTCCGACTTTTCAGAAACTAAATTCACCAAATAAAAAACACCAATAATTAATAAAAAAAACCGGCCCAGTGCGAGTCGGACTCGCGTACGGATTCCGTACCATTATCTATAAAAACGGCAAAAAAAACACGTTTGTTGTATGGGAGCCCCTTTTGTATTTATTTTATTCTGCTTTTTAGTATTTCAATGAAATGAAATGATTTATCACACACAGACACGTACCGGAAGGCGCAGCGTGGGTAGGCCCCCCACAAGGTGGACTGATGACCTGGTAAAGGTCGCGGGAGTCCGCTGGATGCGGGTGGCGCAGGACCGGTCATTGTGGCACTCTTTGGGGGAGGCCTATGTCCAGCAGTGGACGTCTTTAGGCTGATATGATGATGATGATGATGAAATTATTTATTAAAATGCATGTGGAGATACCATGTACAGAACAGAAATACATCATCTGTGAAAATGTCCACTGTCTAAACTATCACGGTTCATGAGATACAGCCTGGTGACAGACGGACAGACGGACGGACGTACGGACAGCGGAGCCTTAGTAATAGGGTCCCGTTTTTACCCTTTGGGTACGGAACCCTAAAAAATGATGGCTAATTTAGTCTTGGATTTTGACTCTATGCAAAATATAAACGATTGATGAAAAAACAGGTAAGTACTTACTAGTGGTCAGTAAAATTACTGGACTCATGGTACAAAATTACCTGTAAATAATATCGCAAATCCTTTCCCCGGCATAGCAGGGGGCCGCCCGAGTCACCGGCGCAGGAGTCCCGGCGCCCGCGTCCCGCGCACACCATGTTCTCCGTGATCGCATACTGCCAGTACGAACGCCGGCATACACCCTGCTGGATCGTAGATACCTGTCACAGTGAGAAAACCTTGTTAACCCTTAATTTGGCAGTTTCCATCCGGCTATACAAACTCTTTGGCCGTCTTTTTGTATTTTTTGCCTGACCGGAATCGTTGGGGCTGTCCTGCGTCACCGACGCTTGAACTGTGGACTTTCGCAAGGGCCTACAGGCGAGCGTATTTTGCAAAATGCTTGCTTTTTCATTCAAGATTACGACGTAACTATTAGTGTTTATTCAAAAACTGATAACGTACTTAAGAGTCCGCAGTAAGCTCGATTCTCCATACAAACGTAGTTACGCTCTCATTTTAAACTACGTGTCAGAGTGTAACGAAACTTTGCATGTACAATGACATGAGGTATATCTATGTCTGTAATTATTTTATGTAGCTTCAGATACCATAGTAAAAAAAATACAGCGAATTTAAGTTTTTCATATAAAACTTGTTTTTGCTGTATTTCGTTTGTTTTATAAACTGGAACCATATAAACTAATTAAAGACATAGATATACCTCATGTCATTGTATATGCAAAGTTTCGTCACATCAAACACGTAGTTTTAAAATGAGAGCGTAACTACGTTTATATAGGAAGGTGAAATTCGGCCGAGGTTACTGCGGACTCTTAAATAATAATTTCTTAAACTAGGGGCTAACACAGTTCAAATTTTCATTTTCTCTTTCTAAGCCTAAAATAAACGAGTTTGCTTGAGAGGGGCTGACATGATTGAAAATCAAAGATTCATTTTAAAAAAAGATAAAATACCGAGTTTTCTTAGTTTTTTTGGTGAAAACAGGATTACTTACATTATATATTATTAATTTTTTTTTTGTAAGATGTTTCTCTCCTGTTGTGGTGCAATAAAGAGTATTTATTATTATATTATTATTATATCTTTTTACCGAAAATTGTCCTTATATTTTGCCCTAAAAATAATATTATAAGAAATTATAACTTTATGTTGACCAATAAAAAAATAATCATAACTATGGACTAGGACTTACGTTGCAGTAATTTTTTTTAAAGACGTGTAAATCACGCTGCACCGACGCCACGCGCCGAAATTTTGATTTAAGAAATGATTAAGAGGATAAGAAATGATTATTTAATTACGTTATCAGTTTTTGAATAAATACTAATTACGTCGTAATCTTGAATGAAAAAGGAAGCATTTTGCAAAATATGCTTCCGCTTCTGCTTCATAAGGGACTTCATTTTGAGACAAGCCTTTGTTGTAGATTTTTGCCCGAATACGGCAAAGCTGAACGGAAGGGATATAAGCAGTCTATGTGTGCTTTCGTGTGCTCCACCGTAGCGCTTATTATACTGAACCGATTTTGATAGTTAGGTGTCAATCGATTCAAAATTAGGCATACGTTTTTTTTTTCAGTTAGTTTCCCTCAGAGGAGTTACAGTTCTTGAACCTTATATGATTGTTAAACTGTGATGATTGTAAAGGTTCCGTTCCAACGCAGTCGGTTAATAATGTGCAAGCAACCTATGTAGGTACTTACCTTATTTGTCTTTCCTCAACCAGTTTGTTTGCATATTAATAAATTAATGGCATGATATCAGCGAAATTTTGGAGGTAAAACAAATAATGTCTCAATTCGCAGGTATATGCGAATGCATTGAATATGTGTAATGCAATCTCGTGGTTTAATTAATGAGTGGTGGTTAATGATTGCGTTCATAATCGATACTTGAGTTTCTCGACGCTATTTTATTGCCTTATTTGGGATTACAATAATCATAATAGCCACAATTTACAAGCTTTTATTTGCATTGTATTATATTGTTTACAACCTACCGAAATCCAATTTGAGTTAGGATTTTGTACATTTGTGTAAGTTAGATGACAATAGAATATTAGGGTAAGTACCTACCTACTTTATTAACTGGCCTAATGATGTAGACAGAAGGTGGTCATCATCACCATCACCGTCATCATCACACCAGCCGAAAGACGTCCACTGCTGGACATAGCCTCCCCCAAAGAGTGCCATGACCGTTGGCCATAGCAACACCTAAATAACACAAATAAATATGTGTTTGGGCTCATTAGAATAATCTCAATGAGTAGTTTGACGATTGTGCAAGAAAGTGTAAGTACTAAAGTTTGTACTAAAGTTATTTTTTTATTGAATATTCAATATCATGACGAAGTTTTTGAGATTTTGTTATTTAAACAAGGACAGACGTGACGAAAATTATAATTTCTCTCAAAAGACCTTGTTGCAAAATCTTCGCTTCCTCTCAGTATTTCAACAAAGATTTCACCTCAACCAGCATGCGACAGCTACTCAAACTTTGTTAGACTCATTACTCGTATAATTTATGAGGTCGAAAATCCTTCGGATGCGTTGTTATAAATTCATAACCATACCAACTTTGTACTTAAATTTTCAACACACATCTAATGATGAGGAGAGTTCACCTACGCATTAATTTGTTTATAAGGTTCACATTGGCTTTAACATATATATGTAGATTATGTACAGTCAAGTATTCCGGTTTGGCGTGCTTCCATCGTCATATCCAATCCAAAGTTTCTTTTGTTTTGGCAGACTACACTCATTGGCCTTGCCTAATATTCTTACTTACCAGACAATTTATTTTTATTATACGTATTATGCCTAGCCACTATTCTAACTAGTGTTGCGAACGACTCCAGTTCCGGGAGTATTGCAATGCGACTCGGGAGTCAAATAACGAGACTCGACTTCCATTTATTGCAATTCACCTGTAGTTTAGCCTTTGTTCTTATATTCGCTGTGTTCTGCACGACTGATGTTTTCGAGTGGCGACCACATACTGGAAAACGCAGCGTGGGTAGACCCCACAAGGTATACTGATGATCCGGTAAAGGTCGCGGGAGTCCGCTGGCTGTGGGCGGCGCAGGACTGATCACTTGGGCACTCTTTGGGGGAGGCCTATGTCCAGCAGTGGACGTCTTTCGGCTGATATTACGATGATAATTGAGGTGTGCAATAAAGAGTATTTGTATTGCATTGTTAGTTTATATTACCGACGACTTGATGAGGATAGCTTCTGGTAGTGACTGGATGGAGAAAACGGGATAACTGCAAGGTACATAAGCAAGCCTCGCGATTATAGCGAACTATTTACGACTCAAGTTAATTTCTGCGTTTCTAACCCACTTGTTTCCGAGCACAGGCACTGGCTCCAGTATCACTAACGCAGCAACATGAAAAACTTGGGGGGTGGACATGTATGAATATCATTAGCAAAGCCATTTAAATCCTAACAAGATTTGGGATCATGTGCATAGCGGCTCCTGGTCACGTTTTGTATGGACACGATATTTAGGTTAATCCCCTTTTTTGTAGCAACTGCAATAAGAGTACCAACAATAAGATCGTTGGCGTATGTTGAAGTCACAGATAACCTCCAATAGATAGAGCCTATAGGGCGACGTGCGGTCACCACGCATATATGCTCTAGCACTGTGTAGTGTGACACTCACACTGCAACACACTAACCCTATATAAGTAACCATTCTATGTAACTTAAGACACAATATATCAATCCCAACGTGAACAGTTGTTTAATTACGTCCATCCTCACAACTGATAACCCCCCGCTTCCCCGCGCCATATTGTCAGTATCGACCAGGTACGCGATCTATAAATTAAAATTGATTTTGCCCTATAAGAAATTGTTCTTGCTGTGTGAAGTGGTGTGGGAAAACCTCCCGAACTTCTAATTACACAACCCACTGAATAACATTTCACAGGTAAGTTAAATTTATCATATAAATGTAAATTTAAGTCTGTCACGCGGAGTTCATTTTACACTGGTCCATAAGAAATAGTGAAGTATGCATGTCCCTTTTCATCAAATGGGAATGACAATATACTGTTCCTTTCTCACGAAAGCACGTCAAACTCTAGTGTTGGGCTAGTGATGCATTCGAATTTTACCGATTCAGATTAATTTAAGGAAACAATACGTTAATTCATCCGTGCTTTCGTGTACTATTTTATAATACGAAAATTCACCAAAGTTATATTTATATCCTTGACATTGCATTGTCGAAATTCTTTTGTTAGAAATCATAGATAATGTATACGATGTAGGTTTAAACTGCACCAAGAAGGTATCGTGGCGGACTGCAACCGTCTTACAAGCAATGAGGTAGAGGTCGACTTAGTAAATTACTGTCTCGCTCTATTTTATAGCTTCCAGAGCTAATGAACGGAATATATTATTGTAGTACGGTCGCGTTCTTTAATTTATGACCCTTTTTGCTAAAATATTATTTGTATTCCTATACAATTTGTCAGGATTGTGAACCTTAAGTGAAATAAGACAGAGAGTTTAAGACTCCTGAATGTACGCAGCTTGCAACCAGGACGGGGTGTAACAATTTTTTATTTTACGGCTGTATCTTTTGATTGCGTTGGCTTAGAAGTTTGATTTCACAGCTTCAAGGGACAGTAGACCTGAGTATTTGGTATAAATTTTAGCTTGATACCTCCACGCGTTCCTGAGAAAAGGGTCCTTGACAGACGGACGGACGGACGGACAACAAAGAGATCCTATAAGGGTTCCGTTTTTTCCTTTTGAGGTACGGAACCCTAAAAACTTGTTGGATGTATTCACAAGGTACTTAAATACAGAATACAGTGTGTAGTGGCCTCTCTTTTTAAATACCTATCGTAAAATTTCAATAATCACAATTATTAACCAATAGCGCTAGTGAGCACGCCCTCTTAAATAATGATGAGGATTATCTATCATCATCATCAACGATATAATTTTATCACATTGAATAAATATATGTACTTTTTTATGACATCGTTTTATTTGTCTTCCTTAGCTATACCAATATTAAAATAACATAACATACTTATGTATGTTATGTTATTTTAATATTTTTTCGCGAATGTACTAGCTAGGCTTATGCCTAGCTAGTACATTCGCGTTAATGTCGAATAAAAATCGCATTCGTCCTTTCCTAGTAAGTATGTAAATACTAACGGGACGAAGGCTTCTTGTCCGACATAAACACGATAATGCATTTACTATGTTGTAAAATGCCTAGAAATAACTACTCGATGTGATTAACATACTTTTTTATGTTACGTGGTAATCAAAATAGTCGATGAACGAAACATGATAATAATATAACAGTGACAGCCGTTCAAAAATGTAAACCATGTAAACGGGTACCGTACCTACGCCATGTCAAATATTCTATTAACAATTAATTGCGGCACCGCTAAAAACCGTTCGCGAACAACGCGTCCCATCACTACGCTTCTGGCGCCATGATGTGACAAAGCGCGCTAGTTTCGAAACAGCCAATCGCAGCGCCGTCACCGATCTCCCCGCAACCCGCACCTACCGCTAACTGTGGTGACCTTTGCATCGAACTAAATCGCTTATAGGCTCTATCTATTGGAGGTTATCTGTGGTTGAAGTTTACTCTGTTGCTATTATAAATATGTATAAATGATCGCACATAATCAACAAGTTTCTGTCACTGCTATTCTAGTAAGGAAATCTTTAGAGGTAAAACCATTTAAGTTCGAGCCTAGATTAGCAATTGATAATTATTTTGAATGCTGTCGAACTGAGATCGTAGGATTAGATCTCATAGCTGTGGTTATTTATAGAATACCAGAACAAACAAAGTCTCACATTGGTATTTTTATGCATAAGTTGAATATATTGCTTCTGAATTTAACTTCAAAATATAAGAAAAAGAAAATTGTAGTTTGTGGCGACTGGAACATTGACGTGTTAAAAGATAACCTGTTCACTAAAGAGCTTAGTGGACTATTTAAGAATTATGATTTTATAATGCATATCGACTCCCCAACCAGAGGCAATGCATGTCTAGATCAAGTTGCTAGTAATATAAAACATGCTAAAGCAGACACACATAATCTTTGTTGGTCAGACCATGAAAAAGCTCAGACAATTGTCATGAATGTGCGAAAAAATAAAAAAGGTTTCACTGGTTTGAATCTAAGAGAGTAAGGAGAACATTACCAAATTCTCTAATTGCATTTCTGCACTATCTTTTGCTGATGTTTTGAATGCTCATGATTTCAGTAGTGCCTTCACCTCCTTCTACGAGGTTTTATGCCTTTTCTATGAACTGTGTTTTCCTTTGGTACGGGTCAAGGTTAGTAGCCGGCAAAATAAAATCAAGTGGTTAACAAGGGGAATAAGAAAATCTTGTCACACTAAACGTAAGTTGTATATGAAAGTAAGACTAATAAATTTAAACAAAAACGATAACAGATGTCAACTTAGAACCTATAATGGTATTCTGAGGAAGTGTATTAACATGTCACAAAAGATTGTTCATAATAAGTATATTCTCACCAATAAAAATAAATGTAAGGCTACTTGGAATATTATTTCATCACTGACATGTAACAATAATAACTATAATGACTTTGATCATATAAAATGTAATGAGTTAATTTATAATAATCCACAAGAAATTTGTAATTTATTTAATGATTATTTTATTGACATTATAAATCACGATGCAAATAACACTAGGGGAATATCTAATTTATCTTGCAGCTTTAACAACCCATCTTCTATGTTTTTAAGGCCTGTAGATGAAAGGGAAGTCTACAAGATAATTATGTCGCTGAATAATAGTAAATCATGTGGCTATGACAATATCACAACGAATCTACTTAAATTGAACGCTCCTTACTTGAGTCATCCTTTGTCCCACATTATAAATCTGTCATTTCAGGAAGGCATTTTCCCAGAGCAACTGAAATTATCAAAAATTAAGCCTCTGTACAAAAAAGGAGATCGTAGCAATCTCAATAATTATAGGCCTATTACTTTAGTTCCAGTTTTATCTAAGATCCTAGAAAAGGCCATGTGCATCAGACTAACAAATTTTTTTGACAAGCAGAATTTGTTTCAACCTGACCAGTTTGGTTTTAGAAAGGGTCGTTCGACTGAATTAGCTTGCTTTCATTTTATTAAGTTTGTGACAGAAGCTATAAATAATAAAATTCCCGTTACGTCAATATTTCTAGATTTAAGTAAGGCATTTGATAGTGTTGATCACATTATACTATTAAGGAAATTGGAAAACTATGGCGTCAGGGGTTCAGCACTTGAATGGTTCAGAACTTATAT
Organism: Epinotia bilunana; assembly: GCA_947049275.1. NCBI lineage: Eukaryota > Metazoa > Arthropoda > Insecta > Lepidoptera > Tortricidae > Epinotia > Epinotia bilunana. The sequence continues at coordinate 22,653,091 of OX346259.1, read as the reverse complement.
GGGAGGTAGAAAGCAACGCACGGAGATCTCTAAAATAGTGAAGGTTGGGAAAAATCTTGTTAGACAGAATTTTCTTTCTAACTGTCGTGAAAACCAGTGGGGAGTGCCCCAAGGGAGTAACCTTGGCCCGTTGCTGTTTATAATTTACGTCAATGATCTTCCTCAAACAACCAGGGAAAAATGCGTATTATTTGCAGATGATACGACTGTGATGGTAAAAGGCAATGATGTATCTTCTTACGAGGAAAGCATAAATAAAGCATTAGCTGATATAAACCTATGGACCAGTAGCAATAACCTTAATATTAACCTAAGTAAAACTCTATTTATTCAGTTTCAATCATACAATGCTCAGACTAGACCAATATGTGTTAATTTTAATAATACGGACTTGACTAAGTGTAATGATACAACATTTTTAGGTTTACGTATCGACCAACATCTGAATTGGAAACTACATGTTGACTTTGTTTGCTCCAAGTTAGACAGCTTTATATTTGCAATAAGAAAACTTAGAATGACTGTTTCCGTCGAAGCTGCCAGCACAGCGTACCATGGCTATGCATCATCATTGTTAAACTATGGGCTCTTGCTCTGGGGGAATTCAGTTGATGTAATTAGGGCGTTTATAAGACAAAAAAAGTGCATTCGTGCAATAGCTAACATTTCAGCCACAGACAGCTGCAGGCCATTCTTTAAGAAACTGAATATTCTACCGCTACCCTGTATGTACATTAAAAAAGCATGTTTGTTTGTCAAAAACCATCCTGAACTTTTTAGAAGCAGGGCCGATGTCTTCGTAGCTAAGCAGAGATCTCAATACAGGGATCTATTGTACCAGCCTCCTTGCCGCACGGCGATCTATCGTAAGAATGCTTATAATATGTGCATTGTAGTATACAATAACCTTCCAGCAGATATGAGACAAATGGAATGTAATAAATTTGTAAAAGAAATCAGTAGTTGGCTAAAGGAAAATTGTTTTTATAGTATTAAGGAATTTTTAGAATTTAATAGTTGACCAATTAAATAAGTTATGATAGTTGTTATTTTTTGTGCTTTTGAAATATATTGACATTACTAGTTCATTATTTTTTAAATTAACAAATGATATTGGTTAAGACATTGTACGCTAAGTGATAATTATTTTAGTTCTGTATAATTTTTGCATGCCGTTCACCGGCTGAATACTGTACTGCTGTACCTGAACACCCTGTACTATGTTTATAAGTATTCTGGCAAATAAAATCATTCTAATTCTAATTCTAATTCAAAAATTTCATGTTTGATACAAGCTTTTAATGCCGACTGTACTTTTCTGTATATCATCATCAACTAATTCATTGAGACGATTCTAACGAGCCCAAACTCAACGAGGCTACGTCGGTTTAGTACTGAATTCCCATGGCTACCTTCTGTCTCCATCATCAGATCAGCTCGATGGTACCATAATATTGAATTGTCATCCAAACTACCGACACCCAAAATTTCAGCTCAAGCGGTCATCGGGAAGTGGGTCAAATTTAACTTGCAAGATTTGATTACAGACAGACAGACAGACAACGGGACAGGTGAAACTAAATAAAAGCTTGTAAAAGTTTCTGTCAAAAATTTCATTTTTGGTACAAGCTTTTATTGCCGACTGTACTTTTCTGTATCGGTATACATCAACTACTCATTGAGACGATTCTAACGAGCCCTAACTCGATGGGGTTATGTGGTTTTATTAAGGAGTTCCTATGGCCACCTTCCAGCTCCATCATCAGATCAGCTCCACGTCATCATAATATTGCATTGTCACGCGATTTGCATATTCGTGCAAAATTTCAACTCAATCGGAAACCGGAAAGTGGGTCAAATTTAAGTTGCAAGATTTGATTACAGACAGACAGACAGACAGACAACGGGACAGGTGAAACTAAATAAAAGCTTGTAAAAGTTTCTGTCAAAAAAATATTTTTGGTACATGCTTTTATTGCCGACAGTACTTTTCAACTACCTACTCATTGAGACGATTCTAACGAGCCCAAGCCCAAACTCGATGGGGTTATGCGGTTTTATTACGGAGTTCCTATGGCCACCTTCCAGCTCCATCATCAGATCAGCTCGACGTCATCATAATATTGCATTGTCACGCGATTTGCATATTCGTGCAAAATTGGGTCAAATTTAACTTGCAAAATTCCATTACATACATTCGGGACAGGTGAAACTAAATAAAAAGCTTGTAAAAATGTTACAAAACGTGTCCTAATATCGAATAATTTTAAAAGCTGCAGTGCTTTAAAAGAAGAACATGAGAAGTTGCGAGACTTAATCCTCATTTCATATAAATTTTGCATCGCCAGCCCCGTTCCCAACTCGTGCTATTCTCGAACATACACGCACGAATAACTGCACTGTAGGCAGTGTGGCGATCGATGCCACGTTGACCGCCTTAGCTAAAAAAAATTTACCTACTGAATGGAGAAAATATGTCGAAAGTGAAAATTCAAATGTATTTTATTGTAATTTTTTTAAGCCTTCAGACTGGTGACGTGTTGCATCTGAATGTTAATAAATTTATACTGCGTGGAACGGAACGATGGACTTTCCCGCAAGAGGGGGATTATTGAGCGCTAGTACGTTACATTTTCCAGATAAACTATTTTTTTTGACGCGATTTTTTTTACCTTTGTATGGAGCGTTGGCCGACTGGAGCGACAAGCTCCATGCAAATGTAAAAAAAAATAGTTTATCTGGAAAATGTGACGTACTAGCGCTCAATAATCCCCCTCTTGCGGGAAAGTCCATCGTTCCGTTCCACGCAGTATGTAATTTTACTTCTAATTTGAATTTTACTCGGCTTAAGAGTATAAATCTTAACTAATAGCTGAATTCATGGAAGATACATGTTTATAATGTTTTTGCCGTCAATTTTTTATAAATATCAATAGGTACCTATCGATATTAGTTAGTTAAAAATTAACTATATGTACATAGTATAAGTTACCTTACCTGATTGTTGCTACACCCTTCCAGGGTCCATGTATCTTATTTTAAGTAATTGTTTGCAAATAAATCTTATCTTATCTTACCTTATCTTATCTTAAATAACCCAGGCTGAAAATATACGGGGAGCGTGGGAGATTTAGCCCGTGCGCCGGCATCGGGTTTCGGTTCGATAAAATGTTTGCTTTTTTCCATTGTACGGAATTCAATTACTTATCTACGTATTTAGTTGAGTAATAGAATCAGAACATACGTACAGCCTGGCTTAAATGGCTCTTAGTCAGCCTTAAACTCAAGTTACAATCGTGAGGGCAATGCAATTACTATTAATTAATCTAAGCATATTAGATTGAAGTGATATTAAATTAAATGATTAGGTACTGTATTATTAACCCCGACGCAAAGAGAGGGGTGTTATAAGTTTAACGTGTCTGCGTATCTGTGTATCTTGCGTATCTGTGTATCTTTGTATTTGTCTGTCGTAGCTCCCAAACGGATGAACCGATTTGAATGCGGTTTTTTTTATTCGAAAGCTGATGTGATCCCGAGTGTTCTTAGCCATGTTTCATGAAAATCTGGTTAGCCGTTTTTGAGATATTGGACTTTGAAATGAAAATGTCGGGGGCTTTTCATCTTTTCTAATTTGTTTTGTGTAGGTATCTAGTTTTTGGAACACAAACTCGCGAGCTCTACAGCTCACACAGAACCACCAGTATACTAGTTTCACAAAGAGATCGCGTCTCTTCTCTGATATTATATCATGCAATCAAAACATTTTTATATGCACGAATGCCCTACTGAAACTATCAATGACCGCAGGAAAGACGACTTTTGTTTTACATTCTGTGTTATACATGACAATGTTAAGTAGGCTTACTCGTAAGTCAAGTCAGCGTATTACTTTAAAAAAAGACCGGGTTGCACTCCGGGAATGCCGGCAGAAGTGAAAACTCAATGACATTGCAACAGTTTTTCGATTAGGTCACGTGTCCGTCTTACGGTCACGTGACCTGTCTCGAATCTCACGTCTTACGAATCTTACGGTCGCGTGACCTATGGCGAGTTTAACAATTTTTCCCCATCGCAAAAAGTGCACAGCGCCGCTAATGAAGTTTTCACTTCAATAAAATAGGCGACCGACGGTATAAAAGAGGAAAAAAGCGAGAAAAATGTTATTATACCCTGGGTGACGAAATGTGAGATGGCATGAATATACGAATACGAAACAGGGAACCGTTCGAACACAGACGCAGGTTACGCAGGAAAACTTCAAAATTTTGTGGCCAAAGTCAAATTTATTAATCCGATTGCTTATAAGGTGCTATGGTCCCCCTTAGAGGCATTCGTTTTAGAGACACACTGTATATTCCAATAAATGTATGCTTACTCGTTCTAAAAGTGTGAAAATAAGTGCGCCATGCATGGGAGACGGTGATTTATTTATTATTTTTACTTATTTACAAGCGCCACTTTTAGCATAAACGTGGGTATAAAAGACGGACAAAATGTGATATTGCAGTGATAGGTTGCTAGCCCATCGCACACAACACACTTCAACCCTGGTCCCTTAGTCGACTTTTACGACACCGGGTGTCGGGTGAAATTCTAACCCGACACCACACGGGTATTTATACATCCAGCGTCTAAACATCCAGCGTCTCGAATTATCTCAGACAAATGTGACATACATTCGCCCATCGACTAGCAAATACACCGCATTCAGGTGCTTCTGACCAGGGCTTGGAACCGGTACCGAAAATACCGGTAAAATACCGGTATATAAATACCGGTAAGTAACCTATAAAGGTTCTTTTCGTTTCGGTTCCAGAGAACCAGTATAGGAAAAATACCGGTATTAGTACCGAAAAATACCGGTTCTTTATAAAGGTTCCTACTCGTGTATCCGACGTTGCCGTTTCGTGCGAGTGCGTGGGGCGGCGTACGGGTGTACAGCCGAGCCGGCGGCGCGCGAGAAGTGATTTAGTTCCATGATTATTACTAAACTCATGTTCGACTCGCGCGGCTGCGATGCGAATTAAGATGGGCGAGAAAATGTAGGTAAATCGGGTTAACGAGTATTCTGAGTTATAGTGTGGGTGTTTAGCGATATAAAATGGCCAAACCTTACTTTTTTGATACAAGTATGAACTTGGCACAGTTGTTCCTTTGGCACCGGGGAGAGGGAGCTAAAATACCGCTCCGCCCAGCTACATTCTAAAAATTCTAACTGTCCATGGTTAGCTAATAGGTCAAATTTAGTATTAATTTCGGATAAATCAATAACGTCGAATTTATTTGTGTTATAAAAAAATAAATTATTAAGTATTCAAGCAATTTATAAAAAAATACATAAAAATCTAATTTTACTATTTACATTTTTCATTTTGAGGCCTCGTAAATATTGAACGGCCAGCTATTTCTGTATACAAAAAAAACAAAAATTTAATTTAAAAAAAAAGATTTGAAAAATAAAACAACTACCTATGCTATCAAATTTTTTTTAACGTAGAGTGCGTTAGAATATACCGCTCCGCCCGACTTTGTTCAAAAAATTCTAACCGCCCTCCATGTTTAGGTAATAGGTCAATGGTATCAATTACGGATAAATCAATAACGTAGAATTCATTTCTGGAATGTAATTTGTCAAGCAATTAACAAAATAATCCAATTATACAATTTTTATTTTTATTTGTCGTAAATATTGAACAACCAGGTATTTCTGTATAACAAAAAATTGAAATAATTCCAATTTAATAACATTTTGAAAAAATATAAGATCTACTTTTGCAATAATAAGTAGTGTAAAATATTTTTTAATCAACAACCAATAAGTTTGTGCTATATTCATTCTTGTGATCATAAAAATGAAAAGTTTAAAAATATTTTTAATATAATTTTAATTTGCACAGTTAAGTAGTGGCGTTCCCTTAGAGATCGGACTTTATAATTAATGGTCTTTACGTCGCGGAGCCTCGCCTTTGTCTCTAGAATGTGCACTTCTTCGGTTGTTGGTGGTAAAAATTGAGTTTACACTATTTATTATTAGCAAGTAGTTAAAAGTTATATTTGTCATACCTATCTACAATAAATTGGCTTTTTTAAGTATTTTTGCATATGAAACTAAGTAGTCATTTAATACGAAGGCATATAGTAAAAATATGTTGTAGAAAAAAAAAGTTTTTTCTTATTCCTTTATAGATTACATATTTTTATACCAGAAATCAATTTAACGTTATTTATTTAAGTATCCGAAATTGATAACAAACACCACCTATTAGCCAACCATGGACGATAAGAATTTTTAGAATGAAGTCGGGCGGAACGGTATTTTCTACCGCGCGCTACATGTTTTTTTTTTCACACTACATATTTATTGTTTGCAAAAATAGTTGTTATATTTTTTCAAATCTTTATTGAATTGGCATTATTTTAATATTGTTTGTATAGAGAAATATCTGGCCGTTCAATATTTATGGCTCAAATAAAAAATGTAGTTGTATACCTAATTCGTTTTTTTGTATTTTTTCAATCTTGATAAAAAAAACATACATTAATACTAGATAGATAGATAGATAAAAACTTTATTCATACCCACAATATACATGGCATAAAAAGAACTGGAGAACATGCAACTTAAGAACTAACATACTAGAAACAGCAAATAAAAACTACAAGTACAATAAGTGAGCCATGTGTCGTGGCAAAGAATGGGCGCTGACTCAGCATAATGATGTGGCCATCGCTGATATTCTGCCAGGACCCCCTAAAGGATTCCCTAAAATTCACAACCAGTGCAATGCTATGTGCGTGACTGTGTGTGTGACAGTGTGTACTGCGCGCGCGCTTGCGTGTCGAGTGTCTATATAATATATCGTCGGGGATAGTGCAATACCGCGTAACTAGCACTAGTAAATACTGCGTATCTACACAACACCCATAGTGCGAAACCGCGTATCTAGCACTGGTAAATACCATGTATCTAACAAAAATGGCCATACTAAAATTTTCCCGTCAACGAACGTAAAATCCTGATTAGAATTATACCAAGCTTCTCCTGTAAAGTTGGGTATTGTGTAGATACGCACTATTTACCAGTGCCAGTTACGCGGTTTTGCACTATCCCCGACGATATGTCATGAGTGTGTGCGTATGGATGATGTAAGTATACGACTTATTAGTGTTCTAGAAAGGCCTATTTATTTTTCATTACATATATATTTATTTTTACTTTATTTTATTTTATAGGGTGAATGGGAGAAAGCAGAGATTAAGGATTCTATTTTTGTTTTTTTAAAAGATGCATTCGATATTTTAGTTTGAAGTTATTCTTATTCTTTATTTCTCGAATTGGTGGCGGTATATTATTCCAACATTTGGTGGCCCGATACCGAAAACTCCCTTTAAAAGCCGCCGACCGATGTCGGGGTAACTGCAGTATGACCGCTCGTGAACCTCTGACAGGACGGTTACTGTTTGAGCACCAAACTACTACATAATTATTTATCCGAAATTGATACCAAATTTAACCTATTACCTAACCATGGACGGTTAGCATTTTTAGAATGAAGTCGGGCGGAGCGGTATTTTCTACCGCACGCTACTTAATTTTTTTTCACACTATTTAGTGATAACAAAGGTATTTTTAAGTTTATTTTTTTCAAATCTATATTAAATTGTAAATATTTTAATGTTTTTGTGTACAGTAATAGCTGGCCGTTCAATATTTACGACGGCTCAAAATAAAAAAATGGAGTTGTAAAATAGATTATTGTATTTTTTTTATAAATTTCTTGATAAATCTCATTTTATTTATACCCGAAATGAATTCGACGATTTGATGTTATTGATTTATCCGAAATTGATACCTTTGATTTATTGGCTAACTATGGGCAGTTAGAAATTTTAGAATGTAGCCGGGCGAAGCAGTATTTTAACCCCCCTACCCGGTGCCAGAGGGCCCCCGAGGACTACCGATCTTAATCAGCTTATTTTGACACAAGGAACAACTGTGCCAAGTTTTATACTTGTATCAAAAAAGTAAGGTTTTTCACTAAACGCCCGCACTATTAAGTTTAAGTGAAACATCATCAGTGTGGTTTGTGATAGTTATAAAGGTAAGTTCTTGTTATGTATTTATTTATAAGGTTCTCTAAGCTGATGCAGTTATATCTGTAAAATTAATACACAACAAGTCAAGCCAGTCAATAGCGGAAAGCTAGCACACACTGGCTTCACTGCTAATTCTTACACCCTACACCACAATTACGTACGACTTACCTACCACAAATCAGATCGTCCCAATTACCGATCCCCGACATGAATACGGCTGCATCCAGAAGCGTGCCAGTTTTTAACAATGTTGGCCAATAGCAACCTGGATATACTGTCATTCAGCATAAATGCAAAATCGACAACTCAAAATCATACGTCGAATCTGAAATTATCCACATGGCAAATTGTCCAGCAGCAATAATGCTCAGCATTTTATGACGTTATGCGGAGTGAAATTGGCAAACGTGACATTCGAGCATTTTTTTTTAATAAATGAAATATAAAAGTATAAAAGCATCATTTGAATTTCCCTATTTTGTTAGGTTTTTAGGATTCCGTACCCAAAGGGTAAAAACGGGATCCAATTACTAAGACTTCGCTGCCTTTCCGTCCGTCTGTCTGTCACCAGGCTGTATCTCAAGAACCGCGATAGCTAGAAGTTGAAATTTTCACAGATGATGTATTTCTGTAGTCCAAGTCATGTACTTTAAAATTACAAGCATACCTCTCTGGGAAAAACACATGACGTAATTTTTGGAGACCATCTCCCGTTACACAAAAGATCTCGGCACAGCTCCGCGGGCATTACTGAGGATGAGGGGGAATAAAAATAGCGTCCACTAACTCTTGAGTAGATTCGTACGACTGTCACCGTTTGCTTTGAAAAGGATTTGTTTCGTGCTGATCCGGAAGGCGCAGCGTGGGTAGACTCCCCACGAGGTGGACTGAAGACCTGGTAAAGGTCGCGGGAGTTCGCTGAAAGAGGGTAGCACAAGACCGGTCGTACTCTTTGGAAGCGTATTATCCAGCAGTGTACGTCTTTCGGCTGATATCCCATGTTACATTATTACCTGGTCTCTCGTAGACGTCGTATGGTATTGTAGGGATAACGTGCTTGTGTAGACTTCCTCACCTGTGCCTCGTGCAGTATCCTCGTGCCGTGTACGTCGGTGGACCGCCTCTTGCCCCAGCCCAGGATGACGCAGCTGGTGTGCGGTGAGAGGGTCTCCGTCTCGGCGGGGAGACAAGCGATCCCGTGCCCAAGGTCCGGGCGGGCGGCGCCTGGTAACCTGGTATAAGGAAAAGATTCAGTGCTTCTACTTTCCTAAGACGGGCTGATTCATTTTAAACACGGCGTCGATTGCTGTAAATCCATTGAGAACTGTCAAACTTGCCATACAATCAGATTTTTACCGAAACATCTTACGGTTAAACCCACCGATACTTAATGTCTTTGTTTTTACAAAATTATGTTTTTAAGACTACCTTTTACTAGTATTGCAGACCGTACGTATGTACATGGCACGGTCAACCACTACTATGTATATTAATATGTAGTAGGTGAGAAAGTTTTTTTTTTACTACCAACTGCTTATAGCGCGACAAGTAAACCGCATAATATATGTGCAATAATGTACATACGTCATGTATAGTCGGGACAGTGTGTATTGGCATTGTGTTGCTTGTTGAATGTAAAAATTCTAAGCTTTATAATAAATACCTATTCATCCATATCAAATGTAGGGGAATGACAGATGCCGACGAAACACTTTTCGTTAACATCTGTCATTCCCATACATTTTATTAATTTTCTATTGGCGTTAGCGCTTATCGATTGTAACCTTGTCTAGGCCCCCAGATGTCGGATCGATTCGAAATTTGGTACCGTGTTACTTCAATGATATTGAACGTATATGGTAAGGTAACCATGACCTGAAGATCATCACTTCAAAAAGGACAAAATAAAAGTAAAATTTAAACTCTCCTACACAAAAAATTAACTCTAAAAACTAACAAATAATATTTTAAACCTATTATAATTCTTATCGTCACGTATATTATGTAAGTTCAAATATTTTTATAAAATTTTCAGAGCGTTGTCGCGTTGGGGGACCGCTTCAGTCGCCCGACGGTCCCACGACGCGACGACGCTTGGAAAATAAAAATATTTGAACTTACATAATATAAAAGACGATAATAATTATAATAGGTTTAAAATATTATTTGTTCGTTTTTAGAGTTTATTTTCTGTATCGGGGGTTTAAAATGTTTAATTGATGTAAATATTCAATTATATTCAAAATAAGCTTTCTTTTTGACATCACAATGGAGTGCTTTCGACATATTTATTGTAATTTATTTTACAATTGCGAAGTATTTCGCCTTCCTGGCTGTTTGTTTACATCGGTGACATTCGATGACTTCTAACGTCTGTTGTCAAAGAGTACTCCTTGCCAGTAAAATAAATTAGTCAATCAAAAATCCACAGTATGACTAGGATCAAAAAGAAACTTGTGAGGCTATACATAATAATAAATAACAATATACATACTTTACTTATTTTTCTTCGAACTTAAAGTTCAATAAAAGCTAACAACAGGATCACCATTCGAGATCATACACTCAAGATGATTACTGAGAATTAATCAAATTAAAAAAAAAACAATACAAGTTTTATTTATTGAATAATATATTTTAAATATAATTATTTGTAATTAAACTTCATGCTAAGTGGCCCAAAAAAAATTCCCAGCGGAGATATATTTAAACGAATACTCCTTACCTCAGAATGGAAAAATTATTGACGGCCGTGTCAGGATCGTATAGCGGATGGATGACGGCTTCCGTGACCTTGACCTCCATCTCCCCCGGCTTCACAGCAACAGGTCATTTCGCCGAGACGGACGTACAGCCGGTTTCGAACAGTGCGGTAATTTACCAAGGGAGATATATTTAAACGAATACTTCTTACCTCAGCATGGCAACATCATTGACGACCGTGTCAGAATCGTATAGTGGATGGATGACGGCTTCCGTGACCTTCATCTCAATCTTCCCCCGGCTTCGCAGCAACAGGTCATGTTCGCTGAGACGGACGTACAGCCGCTTTCGAATAGAGCGCGGTATATTACTAGGGCATGAATACCGGAATTCCAGAATCTCGAAATACCGGAATCTCGCCTTGATTTTTCCGATATTTCAATACCGATATTGCAAGGTCTAATACCGAAATACCGGAATTCCGGTATTCATTTTTGAGTTACAATTCTTGATTATTTTTGTAATATAGGTTGTTTAAGCTAGTAAACTCATAAACATAACTTGTAAGTATTTTATTATTGCCATTATAATGTCGTGTATATAATGATATATAGTAATGTAGGGTGATTATGACAACTAAACACGTTCGTTGACAGTACCTTCAATTAAGCGTTGTTAAGCCTACATATGGCCCGCCTGTCGACTGTCAGCGAACGCGTTAATATATGTTTAGAACGGCAAGCACCGCCGTATCGGTCAGCGCTTGGTTATCGGGTCGATCAAGGTCAATACCAGATATAAGGTCTATGGAAGGGGTTTGTCGTTATCTCACTTACTTTGGTATTCAGGGTGGGAAGTAAAAACATCATATGACAAATATCAATTTAGTCGCAAAATAACCACAGATGTCAAAAGTTATCTAAGCTGTCTCTTATTGTGCGGTTCTTTTGGGTACTTTCCGTTACGAGTATTTTGACTATTGTGTTGTGATAAGTGATTGCGATTTTTCGTGAATGTGGGGTGATTTTTCGTGAATGTGGGACGAAATGAAGAAAAATGTAAGTAGTATATTTGTTATTTATATGATTAAGCTTATTTATTAAATCTCTATTTTTATTTATTATCATTTATTCTTTAAATTCAAACCTAGACCCACCTTGTGTCTAAATTTGTAAGTCACACAAATATCATATTACATAAGAAAAATGTAATATACGCTCGAAATAGCACACTTAGTTGAGATCGGAGAATCATACTATTAAGTCCACGGGACAGGCTTTGCCTAGTGTGGAGGTCAGTAAATACTTGTACCATATGAAAACTTGAAGTGGAAATAAACGATTTATTTATTTATTTATTTAAGTACAATCACTGTCGATAGGTTTGGATAGCCTACATTAAATATGTATTGAGTTTATAAAGAATAAATTATACAGGTGTAATCGTTAAGTATACATACCTAGATGGTTTTTCTGTAAAAAGCCGTGAGACAGGTATCCAAACTTTTCAATTAATCGGACATCAGATAAACTTTACCTAGCGAGTTAATAAAACACCCGTAAATGGGTTCCAAGAAATAAAAAGTGTACGCAAAGCGAATGTACTGCCTAGAAAAAAAATGACGGGTATGCCGTTCAATTGCTTTAGTAATATCTTATTTCTTCAGTCCACAGTAGACTGAATATTCTGTTTGCAATTGCTACTAATCTTTAAATTTAAAGTTGTTGATTTTAGTCTATATTGTTAAATAAATCATTTATTACATAGTTGGTGACGATCACAAGTTTAATATATAAAAGGTGGTGGTTATTACTTATTTTGGTCTGATTGTTCTTTAATATATGCATAGATGCCATATTGTTATTTTATGTTAATTTAATTGAAGAACTGATATTTTTTTATGTATAATTAAAAAGATTTTACCAAGTTTGTTTTATTTTTAATTAATTGATAAAATACCCCAATACCGGTATTAATACCGGAATTCTGGTATTGAGGCCCAATACCGAATTACAATACCGGTATTGAGAATCGTCCGGTATTGCATGCCCTATATATTACCAACGGAGATATATTTAAACGAATACTTCTCACCTCAGCATGGCAACATCATTGACGACCGTGTCAGAATCGTATAGCGGATGGATGACGGCTTCCGTGACCTTCATCTCCACCTCCCGCCGGCTTCGCAGCAACAGGTCATGTTCGCCGAGACGGACGTACAGCCGCTTTCGAATAGAGTGCGGTATATTACCAACGGAGATATATTTAAACGAATACTCCCTACCTCAGCATGGCAACATCATTGACGACCGTGTCAGAATCGTATAGCGGATGGATGACGGCTTCCGTGACATTCATCTCCACCTCCCCCCGGCTTCGCAGCAACAGGTCATGTTCGCCGAGACGGACGTACAGCCGCTTTCGAATAGAGTGCGGTATATTACTAACGGAGATATATTTAAACGAATACTCCCTACCTCAGCATGGCAACATCATTGACGACCGTGTCAGAATCGTATAGCGGATGGATGACGGCTTCCGTGACCTTCATCTCCACCTCCCCCCGGCTTCGCAGCAACAGGTCATGTTCGCCGAGACGGACGTACAGCCGCTTTCGAATAGAGTGCGGTATATTACCAACGGAGATATATTTAAACGAATACTCCCTACCTCAGCATGGCAACATCATTGACGACCGTGTCAGAATCGTATAGCGGATGGATGACGGCTTCCGTGACCTTCATCTCCACCTCCCCCCGGCTTCGCAGCAACAGGTCATGTTCGCCGAGTCGGACGTATAGCCGCTTTCGAACACAGTGCGCAGCAGTCACTACCCAGCGGAGGGATATTAGGGTACCTCCGCAGAATGCTTCCTGTGAATTGTGAAGATATATTAGGATTAGCTTCTGCTTGCGATTTACTAGGCGTACACATAATGTCCGATGTGTTTGACGAAGCGACATTTTAGTTACCTGTGCTTCTTAAAGCTCATTACGGCAGGTATTCCGCTGTCCTTTGTTTTTCTTAAAGGGAGCACCAATGTTATTGACCCATTAGCCAAATAAGTCAAATCGATGCTTAAATTTTGAAATATTTGTATGACTATTACTTGAGTATGTTTAACACGATCTTGGTAAAAGTATTTACCTGTATATGCTACTAATAGTTGAGATAAATATAATTTTGAATACGAGCAGAATCGCTTTGATGATGTTAAACTAAGCTGACAAGTTTCATAAATATCCGTTCATTACGTTTGTGCGCAATAATTTACTTTAAAAACAAAGTTTTAACCGACTTGTATTTAGTACCTACTCCGCGAAGCCACGAGAATATTTCCACATTTCTTTTCCGAATTACCACATGAACTGATTTCCAAGAGCAAATGCGTTGATCATTATAGAAAAAAACCCGATCGCTGTATTTGGCCCGATAATATTTGAGGACTTCCGTCGATTCCACAAGGATCACCTTTGGCACTTCATTAGTTGCTATTTCAACGGAATCTTATCTGAATCTGTGACGTACTTTCGTACTTTTAAGTACCTAATTGAGGAATTCCATAAGTCATCTGTGGTCTTCATCATCAATTCCACTCCACCAAATTATGATTTCCGGGTGTATATACTTGAGTTATAATAGAAAATACCAAAATCACTACATGCGTGCCTAATATAATTGAGGCTTTCCCTCAATTCCTCATGGATCCCATCATCCAACTGAATTTTTGGAAAAAATTGGACCCACCTAGAAGCATATACTTACAAACAAAAAAAAATACGAATCGGCTCATCAATGACGGAGTTCTGAGGTAACAAACATCGAAAAAAATAAAAATACAACCAAATTGAGAACCTCCTCCTTTTTTTAAAGTCGGTTAAAAAGGAGGTCTGACGCAAAATTAAAAATTTCATAATGGATTTAGTAGGATAGCAGTTATAAAGGTGTTGATGTTAGCGCAACAAACTTGAGTAAACACCACTTCGTAACCTGACTCAAGTTTTCTCTGTGCTTTCATCTTTTCATCCGTTTTTCAATGGAGATTACTTCCTGTCCATTGAACACGATAAAGGCTCCATACGTGTAAGTGACGAGCACTTTTTTACAACAACGTTGCATACGTCATCATTCTTTTTTTTAGGGTTGCGTTCAAAGGGTGAAAACGGGACCCTATTACTAAGGCTCCGCTGTCCGTCCGTCCGTCCGTCTGTCACCAGGTTTCTCATGAACCGTGATAGACAATTGAAATTTTCACATGTGATGTATTTCTGTTGCCGCTATAACAACAAATACTAAAAAACAGAACAAAATATATATTTAAGGGGACTCCCATACAATAAACGTGGTTTTTTGCCGTTTTTATGGATAATGGTACGGAACCCTTCGTGCGCGAATAAAACGATCCCAGGGCCAGTCTGGGGGCGAGCTACGGTAAATCAGGCTGAATGGAAGAAAATTAGAGAGGTGTATGCGCAACAGTGAGCGCATACAAGGTAAAGAAGAAGAATGGTACGGTAACAAAATATTAGCTGTGTATTTTGTGAGATAGCTGCATCGAAAGTATTCAAAAGCTGTAAAGTTGACATTTTTAATTAAATTTGTTACCAAACAAGATCAGTTTGAGACATAGGTACGTCACGCATTCCAAATTGATTTCAATGTGTTTTTTCGCGAGACATTTATTGCTCGCATTCGGGTAACCGTTTTTACTGGTCCAGAGGGAGCGGCGGGGGGGATTTCCAGGTGGTTTTAATTGAAAAAAAAAATAAGTTTTTTTTTCTTTAAAGTAAGTTAACGTGAATTTTTTACACTTCTGGGGTGACACAAGTAGATTTTTTTATTTTAAAAATACTACAAAAGTTAAAAAAAATACAAATCTATATTTTAAAAACAGAAATGCAAAAACTATTACATGTTACCTCAAAATCTGCATTGACTGCTGTGCTTATGATCTCGTTGTGCCAAGATACATTACTTGGAGGTCAGATGCCCAAAGGAAGCTTCCTTTTAAATATGTGCTCCTGTTACAGGCCACACACTGTATATCGATGGCAAAAAGCGAAACTGCTGTAACCGCCAAAATGCAAACTTTACACCAGAGCCAAAAAACTTTTCGTTTTTTTAAAAAAATATCATAATTCATAACTTCATCGTTTTTAAACAGAAATACTTGAAAATGAGATCAACTACATACTTCATAGATTGCTTTCAATTGACATTCTCAAAATTTAAAGAAAGTGCTTCGTTTCTATTTTAGTGGCGCTTACAGCAATAGTACTCATGTTTTCATAACGCTTAAATGCTGTAAAGGAAAAAGGTAAATGTACTAAAATCGCTGGCCCAGTACAAATTCTATAAAGCATAAATGCTGTAACCTGATGCATATTTATTTGAAGTAATCTTATATTTTGATGTATGTGCCATTAAATTTGTAATAGGATAAGCAGAAATGTGTTAAGTGTCCATCGCCAAAAAATGACCGAAAAATGAAAACGACTTAAGTATCAATCGGCTTTTATTTAGTCACTTTTTAA
The DNA here is from genome assembly GCA_947049275.1 of Epinotia bilunana. NCBI lineage: Eukaryota > Metazoa > Arthropoda > Insecta > Lepidoptera > Tortricidae > Epinotia > Epinotia bilunana. The sequence goes on along the minus strand of OX346259.1, from coordinate 22,636,751 downwards.
AAAATTTAGCCTAGTTTATATCTAGGTTTTCAATCAATAAAAACTCAAAAAGTGCAATCAGAGCCCTAAAATCTCCACCACTTATTAGTCTTTATGTCTCTCCATAGAAATATAACATACAGTCACTCTAAAATTGCTTAGTAAAATCTCAAAAGCCGTTAAAGGTTGGTCTTAAAAACCTAACAATATTATAACAGGTTAAGACTTATAAAAACGTTGTTATGGCTAATCTCACTATAACTTTGGGGCATACTAAAATTAACATTAATAATTATAGTCTCATATTCTCAAAAACATACAACCACAACTCAAATAATGAGTTGTGGTTGTATGCTTTTTCAACCGTGTAACTTACTAAAACTAAACAATGATATAAGATCTATGCTTCAGTAGAAAATAATGATTTTAGAACTCAAATTAATTATTGCTCACAGCCTTGTAACTTTTTCAAGCATAACATTATCTTAGGTTTATAATACTTCCGTAAAATAATGTTTTAAAAACTGAAATAAAATCTCTTTCCCAGCCGAAAAATTATCTAAGGTTAATAATCCTCCAGAAAAAAAGTTAAAACAAAAACAAATTAAGTCTCTCAGCCTTGTAACATACACAATAAAACTATACATAATTGTCTTAGTGTTATACACTCGTAACATTAAGTTTAACCCTGAATTTGGCAGTTTTTTTTTTCATTTTTTAATAAATACTTTTTATTATTTTAGTCATAAAGATGCCCCAAAAATATAATAAAAAATATCCACTGAAAGATTTCCTGAAAATCGTATGTGCAGTATATTTGACAAAACCCAATGCTCTACCAACTAAACTCAAATGAAAGTGTCCAGTATACTTCACAAATTGCTTTTAAGGATAAAAGATGAAATTAAAAAAATACATATTTTTACGTATTTATTTAAAATAACGCAAGGAACTCGTGACAAGAAATATCAAATGAATAAACATATAAAAAGGGTTTAGTTTTTATGAAAACTGTAAAACGACGAAGCAATGGACGGAACACTCGACAAGGATGGTGGATCGTCTCTTTCGGCAACAATAATTTCTGGACTTTCGTCATTAGAGTCCGATGACCCGCTTACTTCAGACTGCATTTTGATGCGGCACTAAAGCTAATATTCGTTTAGACCGCAAGCCCTAAAAACAAAAACAAAATTGCAGCTTAAGGCAGCCCCATGCAAAAGTATAAAAGAGTATTTTCAAGATTATAGAAAAAGAAGAGAAAAGTGGAATGTTAGTACGTGCTAGTGGTAAAAAAATGACATTCTCATTCATCAATCAAGGCAAATTAATATGGCAACTCAACAAATACACGTAAAACATTGTTTCCACACCATAGCAATTTGTCAAGAATCCTTGACTAAACAAACATGATCTAAATCTCACACCATGCAATTTTGTCCAAAATACTGTACACGCATGTTTACGTACTTATTACGCTGCAAATGTTTAACTTGACGCGTAGTTATTAATTGGAGAATATTAGTTAGGACATCGTATAAAATTATGCAACAGGCTATTTAATTTTCACATAAAAACCTGAAATAACACAATAAATACCTGAACACAACGCAGCGTCGACCGATTGCTCGCCATTTTGGTTCACAACTGACAGGTGTCAGTGTTGCCAGCACAGTAAATATTTTTTTCCAGATTCGTAATTATAAAATGAATAAAATAAGACTAGAAATATACGAGTCACTAGAAAAATATTGTCCTACATTTTTTCAAAGTAAGTGTACAGTATTTTTTACACTGTATAGGACACATCCGCGCCAAAAACATAACGTTGTTTTCAAATCCTTTGTGCACGCATATCTTAGGCGCGCTAACAGATAGTCATCTCTTTTCTTCCCGGTCGCGTCTCGCTCGCTCGACGCGCTCGCGTGGCAGCAGTCCGCTCCTCCGCTCGTGACTAGCCGCCAACGTTTATTTCGTAATGTTAAATTTTTAAGCTAAATACTATGTGAAAAGTTCATTTTTGTGTTTTACATTGTTCATTTAAATACCATAACTTAAAGTACGAGTGACTTTCATTCAAATACCACATCGTCGTCACCTAAAACTATACTGGCGTCCAACTAGCGGCACTCAGTACCTAGAATTCCGTGAATCGCGCCCGCGCGCGGATAGGTACTGTGCACTCAATTAACAGTGAAATATGAACTGTAGTGATTAGGTATTACGTGTGTGTGTGGTTTTAAATAGTGTCTACTCCAAAATGCCTCCACGTCGTCGCAAAAGCACAAATACTGAACCCGACGACTCCACGATGTCCGAGGGGCAGCTCTCTTCGTTCCTGTCGGCGTTCGCAAAGGCTCAAGCTGAATCCAACCGTCAACTGGTTGAGAGCCTTCTTGCAGCGACGATCGCGAACTCGCAAGACAAGCTACCCGCCCCATCTCCGGCTCCATCATGTGCGAGTGCCGTGTCTGCACAGAATGCTAACTTCGCCAACTGTACCGCTCGGTTTACTGGCTCAAGTCGCGACCCTGACGTGCTAGAAGCATTCATAGACAACATAGAAGTATACAAGGAAGCTACAAATATCAGTGACCAGCACGCGCTCCGAGGTCTTCCTATGCTACTTGAAGAGGAAGCCGCGCTGTGGTTCAGAGGGGTCAAGGCCACGGTAACTTCATGGGACGACGCGCTCAAAAAGCTACGTGCCAGGTTCGGTGTGGCCAAACCGCCTCACAAAATCTTACGGGAAATCTACGCATCAGAGCAAGGCGAAAAAAGAGCTGAAGTGTTCATCGAACGTCTCCGTGCTCTGATAAGCAAAGTCCCTTACGTTATCGAGACGAGGATGCAGATCGACATTGTGTATGGTTTGCTCGATAAACGAATTAGGAAACGGTTGACAAGAGAGTCAATAACGGACCTAGACTATTTATTAGAAAAGGCCATACACATTGAAGAATCACTCGCTGAAGCCCCGTCGTGTTTGCCGCGTTCGCAATATTCCATAGATAATGATATTGCATACGCTCAATCTCAACACGGTAGCAACGAATCGCGAACTCGGACTCCAAACGTCGCTTACAACCCTGCTAGTACTTCGGAGTCCCGCCCGGCTACGTTTCGCGTTAACCCTGCGGCTACGCGTGCGCCGAACACGCGCGCGCCGCCCGGATCCGGCACGCCGCACGCCGCGCCGTCGCCGACGCAGCCCGCCAAGGACCGTAACACGGTGGTAAGCGCGACAACGACGGCAAATCAAGGTAAAAAACTTTATTGTGTTTATTGTCGGAAAAGTGGACACGAACGAAGTGAGTGTGTAAAAGCCAAGAGCAAATCCGAGTCGTCAAATTCAGATCTTCGTTGTTATGGCTGTAACGCTAAGGGGGTTATTCGTGCGAATTGTGACAACTGCAACAACAAGGACTCATTCTGTGCGTTCGATAGTGACTTCACAAGTGCCGCGTTACCGCGTAATGATTCGACTCTTGTTTCACAGTCACAATGCTCTCGTAGTTCTAACACTATGCCTAACAATCCTAACATAAGTAATGTAAACAATGAACGTGATACTCTGATTCCGTGTGACTTGTCAAAGAATAATTCTTTTCAGACTGAGCATGTAGGGTGTAATTGTAATGTATCAATGATTGATAAGGATAATGTAAAGACGGAGTTATGTGATAAGCCGTCAAAGATTAATATAAATCAGAGTGACTTTGTATATGAATTGTCACAGATTAATGCGAGTAATTTTCAAATTGAACACTGTATTACATCATCAAAGAGTAGGGATGTTCAGACGGGATACTGTGTCAAACCGGCAAAGAATATTAATTTTCAGAGAGGACATTGTGTTACCCTATCAAAGAGTAACGATGTTCAGACTGGACACTGTGTTACAGCGTCACAAATTAATAATGTGCAGACTGAACATTCTGTTGCATCACCTAGTTCTAGTACAAGTTGTATTGAGTTAGAATGTGTTTTATCACAGACTGTTCAGCATGGTGACGAGTCACAAGCGGATCGCGAGCGTAGTGTAACCACGCTGCCAAGTAATGGTACCGGTGGACGACCAATTTTACGGTTCGGAGTTTGCGGTTATCGCGGTACTGGTTTGATTGACACGGCAGCTAAACGCAGTATCGCGGGTTTTAGTCTTTACGCGTTGTTACGTAAATTACAGCACCCTTTTCGCGATAGTTGCATGACGGTCAAGCTCGCCGATGGCGTAGTGCGCGATATTAATGTAAAGCTTGCTGACGTAGATGTAAAGCTCGAGGGTTCTGTAATACCTATTACATTCGTTATATTCCCAGATGCAGTAAATAATGACACGTTATTGGGAATAGATTTCTTGCGAAAAGCTCGTCTTGTCATTAACATTCCTGATGATTTGTGGTTTACAGCTGATCGGCCTCAGGTCATTCACCCTCTTCAGTGTGAAACATCAAGGTCTTATGTAGGGTATGCGACCGCGGATGTTCTACGTTGTGATGAAGGCACAATGCTGACACCGGACCAAAAGGCTATCTTGGCTGAAACCTTACAGGAATATGACGACATCTTCAGAGAAGGGGGAGGTCCAACTCCGTTTGCAGAACACTGTATCGATACGGGTAACCACAAACCGATCGCCACGCCGCCGTACAGACTCACTCCGGCTAAGAAGGCCGTCATGGAAGCTGAAATAGAGAAGATGTTAAAGGACGGAGTCATTGAAGAATGCGAGTCACCGTGGGCATCTCCGGCTCTCCTAGTGCCAAAGAAGGACGGGACTTTCCGCTTCTGCGTGGACTACCGTAGACTTAATGCGGTAACAAAAGCTGATTCTTATCCACTACCTGTCATTGACGACTTGCTGCAGTACACCGGAAGAAGCTGCTACATGAGTACCATCGACCTTCGCTCAGGGTACTGGCAAGTCTCTGTCAAAGAAGAGGATCGAGATAAGACGTCTTTCGTTTCTCCGCTGGGCGTTTACCGCTTTAACCGAATGCCGTTCGGCTTGCGGAACGCACCCGCCACATTCCAACGTCTAATTGACAGATTTCGTTCTGGTTCATCGCTTCAGGGTATGACCATACTGGGGTACATAGACGACCTGATCCTGATATCCGACAGCTTCTCTCAACATGTGAAGGACTTACGTGCTGTTCTCGACCGCTTACGTGTCTTCAATTTGAGAGCCAACCGCGCCAAGTGCGTGTTTGCGCGGGAAAACGTCAAATATCTAGGACATATCATCACGCCTCAAGGACTATCACCAGACCCAGATAAGATCGCTGCGATATCAGACATGAAAGAACCTACCTCTGTAAAGCATCTGAAAAGTTTCTTGCAGACCTGTTCGTGGTTCAGGAAGTTCGTTCCAGAGTTCTCTCAAGTCGCCCAGCCGCTGACTATGCTTACCAAAAAAGATCAGTCGTGGTTGTGGGAAGAAGCTCAGGTAAACGCGTTCAACGAACTGAAAAGACTACTTACCTCTTCGCCAATCCTTGTCCAGCCAGATTATGCTCGTCCATTCGTCCTCAGAACCGATGCCAGCAACTATGCTCTGGGTGCGGCTTTACTACAGGGGGAGACTCAACGTGACGAGCGTCCAATCGCATATGCCAGCCGACTGCTCACGCCTGCCGAGCGCAACTACTCAACGACGGAAAAAGAGGCCCTTGCAGTGGTATGGGCGGTCGAGAAGTACCGTGGCTTTATCGATGGACACCCGGTACGGGTAGCTAGTGATCATCAACCTCTGAAGTGGCTACTTACCCTTAAGTCACCTACGGGAAGACTGATTCGCTGGGCGATGAAATTGCAAGCCTTTGATCTTCAAGTGGATTATACACCTGGAAAAGCAAACGTAATAGCTGATTCACTTAGTCGTCCTACGTGTGAAGACCAAGATCGTGAGTCCTGCGGGGTCTGTACTGTGATCATCGAAACGCCGCGATGGGAAGCCGCCGCTCTGCGTGATGACCAGCTAGCCGATCCAGAAGTAGCGAAGATCCTCAATGGCCTGGAAGGAAAAGAAGAATTAGAGATTAATAGGTGGACTGAAAGAGGTTACCACATGTCCAAAGGAGTCCTTTACCGCTATACTGATGTAGACACCGAAGAGCCGCAACTTGTTATACCTGAAAAAAGAAGAAAGCAAGTTATGATGGAGTGCCACGATGCTGCTACTTCAGGTCACGGAGGTTTGGACAGAACCTTGCACCGCATTTCACAACGGTTTTACTTTCCCGGCATGCGTCACTACGTAGCTGAATACCTGAAAACGTGTATCGATTGCCAGAGGTTCAAACCTTCAAACGAGAAACCTACAGGATTACTCCAAACTCCTGTACCAGCTCAACGATTTGAAGTGTTGGCTGTAGACCTATTTGGACCACTTCCGAAGGGTAGAAATGGAGAGAGATGGGTGCTTATTGTCGAAGACACCGCAAGCAAATGGGTGGAACTCTTCTCTCTAGTTGAAGCCACAGCCGAAGTATGTGCCAAAACACTGATTGAGGAAGTCTTCTTACGCTTCGGGTTCCCTCGGCGCGTCATTTCCGACAACGGAGTACAATTTATTGCAGAAGTCATGCAGAAAGCGATGTTTACCCTAAACGTGAAGCAAAACCTCATTCCATTATACCATCCCGAGGCTAACCCGGTCGAGAGGAAGAACCGAGATTTAAAAACTCAGCTGGCGATTCTAGTGCAGGATCATCATAACGAATGGCCAGAAGCTCTTCCTTTCATACGATTTGCCATGAACTCGTCCCGAACCAAGTCTACGCAACAAACTCCTGCATATCTGACTTATGCTCGTGAGTTAAGGTCACCACTGGATGTACAAAGTGATCTCCGTGCTATCATCATGGCAGAAAACTATGTTCCGCAGATCACTCCGTACCTGCTCAAGCTTGCTGATACGCTCAGCTCAAGCAAAGAGTCTATAGAGAAGCAACAGGACATTCAAAAGGCTGTTAAGGATCTTCGTCGTCAACCCGATGAGTTGGAAGTTGGTGACTTGGTGCTTATGAAGTCGCACGTCCTTAGTAGTACTTCCAAAGGCATCACGTCCAAGTTCGCACCGAAACGTGATGGCCCTTACGTGGTCAGTAAGAAAGCTAGTCCCACCGCTTACTTCATCGCGTTTCCCGAGAAGCCTCATGAAATCGTAGGAAAATATCACATCTCAGACCTGAGGCGTTATCACGGTAGAGAGGGTGAATGTCTTGAGGCTCCGGTCGCTCCTGCTCGTCGTAGAGGACACCCTCGTAAACGTTAGTTTGACTAGTTGTGAGGACACTGTCCTAGTCAAAAGGGGGAGTGTATAGGACACATCCGCGCCAAAAACATAACGTTGTTTTCAAATCCTTTGTGCACGCATATCTTAGGCGCGCTAACAGATAGTCATCTCTTTTCTTCCCGGTCGCGTCTCGCTCGCTCGACGCGCTCGCGTGGCAGCAGTCCGCTCCTCCGCTCGTGACTAGCCGCCAACGTTTATTTCGTAATGTTAAATTTTTAAGCTAAATACTATGTGAAAAGTTCATTTTTGTGTTTTACATTGTTCATTTAAATACCATAACTTAAAGTACGAGTGACTTTCATTCAAATACCACATCGTCGTCACCTAAAACTATAACTGCCAAATTAAGGGATAAAAACTCAAATAATCCTTTTTCTCAACAACTCGACACACAAAACCCGCACTACGCACAACCTGACGCTCCCGCGACCGCCGACCGACTGTTTCGTGTGTATTAACCCACCGGTAACATCGCCGCCTGCGCATATTTCAATGGTGGTAACGTGAAGTTGTGCATACTTCACGACGTTTTAAAAATGGCGTAACTGTGGTATGTTTGTTAAATCAATTTCTAATGAAATGTAGTAAACGCTGAACATAGATAATAATATTTGAGCGTACTCGTATATGCAGTAAGTGTATTTTTTTTGCAATATGCATAAATGCTGTAACCGCCACGGAACTGGATTTCTCAAATGCTGTAATCACCGAATTCTTTGAATTATTTCAAACTGAAATGGGCGTAAGTATACTTGTTTCAAAAAAATCTACATCTTTGGTGTTTACAACAATTACAAGTAGGCATCGTCAAGAAAATACATTCGTTTTGCGACGTAGTCCAGTTTTTTCTAAGCGTCGTAGAGCCATGGGACCCGGACCATTCGACGCAGAAAAATTCGCTGATTCCGAATATGCAAAAAAATTTTTGACCAAGTGGCGGTTACAGCAGTTTCTCTTTTTGCCATCGATATGTTATATTATAACCCGTACAAGGTCGACCGATGACCTGGTAAAGGTCGCGCGAGTCCGCTGGATTCGAGAGGCGCCGGACCGGTCGCTGTGGCAATCTGGAGAGGCCTATGTCCAGCAGTGGACTTCTTTCGGCAGATATAATGATGATGATATATGTTTAGAGATGAGTACTACCTGGTAAAAGCAAGCGGTATGACCACTGTGTTATCGAATTTTGTACTAGCGACCCGCCCCGGCTTCGCACGGGTACTATATTATTATACATATAACCTTCCTCTTGAATCACTCTATCTATTAAAAAAAACCTCATCAAAATCTGTAGCGTAGTTTTAAAGATCTAATCATACATAGGGACAGACAGCGGGAAGCGACTTTGTTTTATACTATGTAGTGATTATTAGTTCTTATCTCGTCTGCGGGGAGCACCAGCAAGCGATCGATTTATCGTGCGTAACAGAATAGGTAGGTAGGTAGGTGTAGAATAGGTAGGTTAGGTAGGGTTGTGATCTGGAAAAATACACCGGACAAATGAGCAATTTTTTAGGGTTCCGTACCCAAAGGGTAAAAAGCCCTATTACTAAGGCTCCGCTGTCCGTCCGTCCGTCTGTCCGTCTGTCATTAGGCTGTATCTCATGAACTGTGATAGACAGTTGAAATTTTTACAGATGTTGTACTTCTGTTGATGCTATAGCAGCAAATACTAAAAAATAAAATCAAATAAATTCAGGGGGCTCCCATACAACAAACGTGTTTCTTTGCCGTTTTTATAGATAATGGTACGGAACCCTTCGTGCGCGGGTCCGACTCGCACTTGGCTGGTTTTATTTAAGTTTGCATAAACTAACACTTCGCGAACAATAAATGACAGTGCATGTCATAGACCGAACAAAACAAAGACTCGAATGCTATAGCATCCGTGTCCGGGAACGTGTTAAGGATGTCAAAGCATACTTTTGCTTTTCAAATTTGGTAACCAAACTTTTATATAATATGTACTCATTGTTTTCAATTTCTATAGCATTATTAAATTTTAACAGAACATTAACTATCAAAAATGGTTATAAAGTTCGTATTAACTAATAACTACATACTCGTACGCAGAGAATGAAAAGTCCTTAACAAGCATCTTAAGAAATTCTCAAATAACTAGACCTCTTCAGTAGGGTCATATAGGTATAGGCAATTTGATTCAGCATCCAGCAACCTCTTCAGGTTCAAAGAATTCAATCGGTAGCCATATTCCCACTGAGTGATTCTATTCAATTCTATTTCTCAGTGCGGTAACGAATGCCTTTCTGTTAAACAAGGCTATATACGCGAAAGTAGCGTGCAAAGTGAACTGGAACTCAACTTAGGTATGGCTTTCTTCATAAGCCATGCTATCAACCAGTCCACAAGTGCAAGTACAATCGACAATAGGCACTATACGCAGAATATTCTTTGGGAAATGATTAGCAAAAACTTGAATAAGGTTTATTTATTTCCATCAGGCATCAAGGTCCATATTAACATACCAGACAGACTAGCACACAATATCAATACACAAAACATAAATAACACAATAATACTTTGCATTCGCGGTATATACGCCGGCGGGCAGCGGTATAAGTAGGCTATACACAAAAAATGGTAATCTCTTTCTTTTCTACAAGCTTTATATTAACTTGACCTGTTCGTATTTAATATAAGTATGTAAGTTGTCCGTCAAAATTTGCAATCCATTTTTCAGTCACTTACCGTTATCCGATTGAGCTGAAGTTTTGGGTATTAGTATAGTTTGGATGACAATTATATATTATGATATACCATCGAGCTGATCTGATGATGGAGACAGAAGGTGGCCTTGGGAATTTAACCGACGTAGCCTCGTTGAGTTTAGGCTCGTTTGAATCGTCTTAATGAGTAGTTGATGATGGTATACAGAAAAGTACAATCGGCAATAAAAGCTTGTACCAAAAATGAAATTTTTGACAGAAACTTATTTTAAGTCAACTAATAAATTGCTATAACTGATCCTACTAATATTATAAATGTGAAAGTTTAGATGTTTGGATGTTTGGATGTTTGAATGTTTGTTACTCAATCACGCCCAAACCGCCGAACCGATTTGAATGAAATTTTGCACGAAGATAGTTTATAGCCTGGATTAAAATATAGGATAGTTTTTATTACGAGTCCACGCAGACGAAGTCGCGGGCGGAAGCTAGTAAAACATAATGCTGATTAATTATATTATCATCATAAAAATAATAACTGGGTTCGCTTAGCCGTAACTCATGTTCTCTTTAATTACGATTTGTAATTTCACGCCCGAAAGGCAGCAGTAATAAATTATTAACAAAGTTTTCAAGTAACCCACAACTTTATTATGAAGGTCCCACCGTGAATTCGGATTTTGTTGAAATATCTTCGTATAAGTAGGCAAACATGCCCTGCATAGCGTGAATACATTTGTTATCATTGAATTATAAAGATTTATAGTTTTATACAGTTTTCACTATGATTCACTTTTGGTACCTGGGAGCTATATATAAGAGTTGTAAAGTTCAGTGATCAGAACAATATACAGGACGATGCGTGAATGTTGCACCAAAAAGAAATCAAAATATTTCTGTTTTGTTCAACATTTTAGTGACTGTTTTAATAAAATCTGATAAACAAGGCTTAAATATTATATAATTTTATATACTTATCGGTTGGTATCTTGTATTATCATTTCAACTAAAATCATAGACTTCATTCCCGCTTCTTCTCTCCACTAAATAGTTTATTTTTATTTCAACACAACACATAATTTTACCAATTAAATAATAACCTGCAATAAACATTAACTTCGTATATAGAAAGCTGACAAAATAGACTTCAAGACAAAAGCTGATAAATGTCTTGGGGTATTTTCGATATATTTTTGGGTAAGTGGAGTGGAGAGTATGGTTGATCACTTAAAAGTCACAATTTATGAATATATATTTATTAACGTTCGGAGCAAATAATTTTTAAAAATATCTCTCGCTTTATAATAACATATATATGTTTGTATATTTTTTTAAGGATAATTTAAAAGGTAAACACGTGGGGTAATTTCGAAGTACTGCAAAAATGGTTATTTTGCAATACCAGTTCAAGGTAAAAAAAAAATTTTTGTTCTTATTTTCCCCCCTCTTTGATTCATGATGAAGAACATGTTTCTTTTTTATATTTTACATTAAACAAATCTAAATTACCCCATGTCATATTACTCAGGAACCTGTGTGTTCTAAAGATAAACTGTTTATGGCTATTCGGTCATCTTAAACCCATCTCACTTACGCCGAATAGTGTGGGCGCTAACGCCAAACGTTAATAATAATCCCTCGCCATTAGATAAGTTTTGTCTTAAAGATCTGCGCGTTGGGTTTCTTACCCATGCATACCTTCTGAAGGTCGGGGACCCCATAGACTCTTTAACCGCCTTAAGGGATGTTTGCGTTTATAGATTCCAGTAGGCATAGTATTAACTATCGCACTCCCAGAGAAACATTCAATCCCCATCTTACACCCCTACGCGTTAAAACTAAAAGTACGTTCATTCTCGGATTTCGAACTGTCCGCATACATACCTGCCAAATTGTGTCACAATCGGACTAGCTTAATGAAAAGATAACAGACAGGAAGTTTTTTTTTTACGATTGTGGCAAACTAGCATGCGGCATCATTATCATCATATCAGCTGAAAGACGCACTGCTGGAAATAGGCCTCCCCAAAGGGTGGTGGTAGCCGGAACTTTGCCGAAGATTCTTCGCACCCCTGCATGCGGCATGCCTGATAATATTTAACCACCATAGCCTATGGCGTGTTGCGACTTCAGAGCTTTCTGCTCCAAATATGAGCGAGATGACATTCCGTGTGCCCTCCCTCTCTCCATAGACACTCTACTGACCTTGTAGCGGTTGAGAACAGCGACCTGCCACGGCCACTTGCCGGGCGGCGCGGGCCTGCCACCGATGATGCGCAGCATGCCGCGCAGCCGCGCACGCGCCGCCCGATGCCCTAGATGCCCACATTCTGGCTGCGTCCCCGTCACCCGCGAGTCCTCCGGGTGAATCGCCATCGCTGGTGGTGGCATGGTTTCTTCTACGTGCGAGTGGGTGTTGGTTTTTTCTGGAAGAGTGGTGTATTTTTTATATTAGAACTGTAAGAAACCAATCGTTCTTGTTTTTTTCAGCCTCGCAGTCTATTATAGAATGTAATGACAGTGTTAAGGAGAGAGATAATGTCTCTTGTGGCTATACAAGGCGATACGGGAGCGGCACGCACGACCGCAGGTCTTGCTCGCAAGGAACAAGTGCTATGCTGGTGCCTCTTGGGTCGCTTATTTGAGAGAATATTAAACCAGGCTTCGTCTAGAGTTCGACGTCGTTCCAACGTCTATTTGCGCCATATGTCTCTGTCATCGGCAAGCTGCTCCCAGTTATGGACCAGCAAAATAACATTGCGAATTCGGCGCACCCGGGCGGGGCAAGTAACCTTTACCTTGCAAAAAACTGCAGCCAAACAACCTGCCCACTAATAACGACATACTCTGTATGTCGTTTTTGCCCTTTATAACAATAGATAACAAAAATAACTTATTCATCATAAGCCCGTATAAAATCTGTAAAACATAAAAGCATGTTAGATAAAGTGTTAGTACCGTGCAAGTTCACCTGGGTCCTTTCGGCGCATGCGTCGGCGAATCCAGCGGTGGCAGAAACTGCCTTCCAAGTAGCAAAGAGCGGTCTGCCGGACCACTTTCTTGCCACACAGCGCTGGTCGGCGGCAGTACCTGCCAACGTCAAAAATTTTTTTGGTACAAGCTTTTATTGTCGACTGTACTTTTTTTCCTTTCATCAACCGCTCGTTGAGAGTATCTTGTGTAAGTGTACTAAATTTCAACTCCAGAAAACTACGGGTATCGCAAAAAAAAACGCGCAATTGATCGCTTTTGAGAACGCGCGATAGATGATAGATAGGTAAGCCAAAATAATTATAACCCCAACTATTTTTATAGAAAAATCATTTGATATAAAATTTAAATAAAAAATATAATTTCATCTACCATAATTTATTATTCATGCTTATACAACGTGTTCCATTATGCCCCATGAAAAACAAAATATTTATTTAACCGTAAAAAGTGCCTACCTAATTACCAGTCACGCCAATCAAACTGAATGTTCATACCTATACTTACTATTTATCATTTGTACCTAGTTAAAATAACTTAACCATTTTACTATAAAAATGTTGGCAATCTCAATAAAAGGAAATCAAACCACTTTCAGTACTTGAGAAAACAGTAGAATAACGTTGTCATTTACAAACAAATTCAATAAATCTTCATTAACGTAACATATACTAGAATAAATAAATAAATATTACATTTCTCAACTAAAATACTATTTCGTGTTCTTATTTCCAACTCGTCATAAATTGAGAAACATGAGCATGTACTCGGTTATAGTTGTCATTTATCTCTCAGAGGAAATTAAGTAAAAATGTACATAACTTTTTGGGTGGTCTACTCATTAGTTTGACGTTTTCAGGGTTGCGTTTCAATGGCGATTATTTTATGTTGTATCCATTTTTTTTTGTGGATCCCTTTTTTTGTGGACTACTCAAGTATTACCAATAGACTCTTTACATGGGACCTTCCGCCTTTCGGCTTTAGGGGTATTTCTGTAACATAGAGGTGTTTTATGGTGAGTTTAAGTTTGGCTATTGATTTCTTTGTTGAAACTAAGCTCATGAATGGCCATTGTACTGAGCTCATGAATAGCCTTTGTTTGCCTTTTTTCCTTTGTAAAAAAATGTTACCGCCACGTAAAATGTTCATTGAATAATGAACTCTATCTTCTTATACAATAGATTCCAAATTGGCTACGAGATAAAATACCACACACAGCACCTTGTACCTGGCTCGCCGAGAGCGGGTTGTTTTATCTTTTAGTCAATTTTGAATCTATTGAATAAGACAATAGAGTTCATTATACAATGAACATTTATGTGGCGCTAACATTTTTCTTGCAAAAAATGGCACGTGTCCGACCACAGTCGTTTTGTTAGACTCGTATCGTTAGAGTCTAAAGATAAGAAGATCAGTCCAGTTCAGAAAATCTCAACTATATTAGTTTATTTCTGTATGTGAGAACCTGTTATTTGTGTTATTGGCTCAATATGCTCCTGTATTAACCTCCTGGAGGTATCGATTCTGGCAAAACTGATATTTTTTTAGGGTTCCGTAGTCAACAAGCAACCCTTATAGTTTCGCCATGTCCGTCTGTCTGTCTGTCTGTCGGTCTTCGGCTTAGCTCAGTAACCATTACTACTAGAAAACTGTGATTCGGCATGGATATATGAATCAATCACGCCAACAAAACAGTACAATACAATTTGGCAAAAGATTTTTTTTAGGGTACCTCCCCTACACCTACAGCGGGGATGTAATTATTTTTTCTCGTCAAACCCATGGGGTGGGGTATCGTTGGATAGCTCGTTCAAAAATATTATCAGTCAGTAACAAATTAAAGTCTTCTAAAATAAACTATGTACGAGTACAAATGTAACAATGGTACGTAAGTTGCACATTAAGTAAATTACATTACTGTAATGTCTGTAATCCACTAACTAGAAATCACAGTTACAATATTCCTTACTAAGTAAGTAACATCTAGAGTCTGACATTTCTTAGGACATTTTAATCTTACCATATAGTTTAGTTTTTAATTCAGTAACTTAAATCTTCAGTCTTACATTTATTATGACATTTGTCTTACCTTAAAGTTTAGTTTTTAGTTCAGTCGTTACCAAAATCAGTCAGTCTCAGTAAATATTTTAAAAGTGAAACAAAAAACCCTGTTCTTCAAAATAAGCATCTTAATTAAAAATATAAAATATAACTCATAAAAAGTTACTGTTGTGTGGTATGAAAATCGGTATAACAGTTTCTCTGAATAGTTAGACACAGGTACTCTTCTTAAGACATCCAGTTTGACGGCATCTTGATTGCTTTTCAGTCATCATAGGCATATGTAGCCTTATGCTGACGTCTAAATGAAGAAGGCACAGGTGCAATCTCAACCTTCCTCTTTTTATGTCTCGGAGCCAGTTCACCCTCAGAAACATAGTCAGTTTCTTCGTCAGAGCTTTCGGTGTTTTGCTCAATGAAGTTTTTTCCGAGAAGCAACTTATATGCTCGCAATTGGAGAATTTCAAATGATGAATATTTTTAGCCATAGCCTGTACACGATATAGTAGTAGAATAAATCGTGTGGTCCACTTCTGTGTTCTTGCTCTGGCCGGGCAAATACTGAGCATTCGATCAACAATATCCACCCCACCCATATTCGCCTTCGGAAAGACCGTCGGAAAGACCTCTATTTCACAGTCCTTTAAGCCTGAAAATCGGAAATAAAACATAGTTAACTTTAATGTGAAACCAAAACAACTTACATCATTGAGACCGGTTGTACTGGTACGAGAACATAAATTACTGGTTTAAGTCCACTTTTACTTGCATGAGTACATAAACTTCAGAGCTATATAATAAAGTATCTTAACTATACGGAGGAAATCTACTTACTAACATATGAGATACATCATATATTTACTAATCAAAACCAAACAAAAATATATAATTACTTTCAGAGAGATATATTCGGATTTACTTACTTACCGCGGGGCATGTTGTGGCCGGTAGTGTCAGATGTCTAAGCCGCACTGATTATATATAGAAAAGTCCTCTGTGCACTGATCGCTGGTTGGCCAACTGTGACTCGGTGTTTATTTAATTAGATTGACAGTTTCGTTCGGAAACGTTCTATCCGTGCAAACTTGTTAAGTTGCTTTGACATTTGACAGGAGATTTTTAAAATCTTATGTCGTCAATTGAGGACCGGGGGATCCAGGAGGTAAGAGTTTAATACCTATCACTCTAAATAACTCTCTAAATATCTCTTTAAAATCTAAGTTGGGTGTATGCTCCTTGAATATTATAACGTAAATTTCGGGAAATACAGTGAGTTTACACCCTAATAAGGAGATTTCAGGATGATTTATTATCGCCGCCATAAAAGACAAGAATTAAAGTATATTTCACGTAAATAAGGAAAGCGGCGGCGTGCTAGCTTATCGTGTGAGATAACGTTGCTTTCACTGAACCGCAATTAAATTAGAAAGCTTTAAAATGTCTTTCATAATCAGAAGTTACCTTCCGAAGCCAATTTAAATATATGGAATTCACATTTTAATTAATTTATCCTATACTGCTTAGGCACGGGAGGCCAATTCTCGGGCCGATTGAGATGATGTCTAATAGACATACCTATCACGAAAAAAATGGCGGATGTCAATTGAAAACCCTTTTTCGTATCCTCAAAATACATTGTATCGTCAAATTATTTACATTTTGGAGGTGAAGTGGTCGGTCGACGACGGTATATAAAACTCATGCGATCATACTTAGCTGGGTTTATTACTGTACTCGTAGTAAATAACTACGTACAATCGGTATTGTACGACAAACAATAACTTATGTATCTGGGACATACAGACGTATATTTTCTTATGTCACCCTCTTCTGTTCTCATCTGACAGCAGAGGAAACATGCCATACAAAACAAGGTGGCTTACCTAGCTTACAAGGAGGTCGCCACAACATTAGATCTGTTAGTGGCGTAATGGCGGAAAGCATTGACAGCTTAGTAAATACTGAGAGTAGTCTTTGGTTCAAAACTGCCAAGTCTGACCCGTTTATAAGCCCTCCTTTTCACTTAAGTACTTAATCGAAAAAGATTTTGGTGAGATTTTTCCATAGAGATTGCGTCAATAGAGAGATAATCTCGATCGGCCCGAGAATTGGGTTCCAGGTCCGTGCTAAACATTAGACGGAGCCTATAGATTTTAATCTCAAGGTCATATTTTGATTAGCTAATTTTAAAAATTAAATTACTTACATGATCATTTATTTAGGAATTTAAGTTTCCATATTGTATTATTATTTTAAAATCCGCTTCCGAAGGTTTATGGAAGGTTGATAAGGGGTTCCGTTAATACTGACGACACCCACAATTATTGGTCTAGACTAGACTCTAGAGCACTTTGAGTGAGACCCACGCAAAATCATAATACCTGTGCTACTGCATGGGTGTACAAAAATAAACTGTGCCTACATAGAATGTTGAGATTCGCATTAGAAAAAAAAATCCTCTTACTCAATCACGGCAGGGCTCAATCGATTTAGATGAAATTTTGCACGAAGATAGTTGATAGCCTGGATTAAAATATAGGATAGTTTTTTCTCCCGAGTCCACGCAGACGGAGTGGCGGGCGCAAGCTAGTAATGTAATATAATATGTAAAATTGACTACCTTTTTCTGACGGTAGTACATCTCCGAGAGCAGTTAGTCCACGAAGTCCACGCTGAGAACCCTCGGAATCTCTTCTGGACGTCTTCGTGCATCTCTAACTGGCGACTTTGGACCTGTTATTGAAGGAAAACTCATACTATACTGGTGATATACTATATTTATACCTATTATTCTATAATAATATAAATGCGAAAGTGTGTCTGTCTGTCTGTCTGTCTGTCTGTTTAGACCAAAATCTTACTAATATAATAAATGCGGAAGTTTGGATGTTTACTTTGTTACTCAATTACGCTTTAAACAGCTGACCGATAAAATACAGCCTTTAACCATCCAGAAAGTCCATTCTACACGCAGGTGGCAGATATTTTTGAATCGGGTAAGCGGTTCCGGGGATTACTCACTACGACTAGCAAACTTACAAAGCCGGAATATTACGGACTTTTCCTCTTTACAAAATTAGTCGAACGAGTGAGCTAAGCAAACAAAGTTCTATCTATGCTTCAGTTTGGGCCGAAAATCGTTTGTATGTCTGGATATCCCGTTTTCCCGCTGTTCTCCTCTACAGGTCGCATTTCTTAACCGATTTTCGTGAAATTTTGTTAGCCGGTTCGTTAATTTTATACAATTTTTACGTCGGGTCCCATTTTCACGAAAAAAAAATTGTAGTCTCGCGAGTTCTACTATATGCTCACAGAGCCACTATAAATATAGTATAGAAGATACAAGATAAAAATACATATATACTAATATTATACATGCGGAACGCTTAAACCGTTGATCGATTTAGATTAAATTTGGTATAGAGATAGTTTGAGTCCCGTGGATGGCCATGGGATAGTTTTCATCTCAGAAATCATCCCCTAAGGGGTGATATGGGGAGTGAAAGTTTGTATGGAACTACGATATAAACGAGTTCCACACGGACAGAGTCGCGGATAGAAGCTAGTCTATTTCTAAATTGCGTTAGTATAAATTCGAGTAAGTACGTCAGCTTCAAACCGAAAACTGGCCAGAAGTGACAATGGCAGAGGATCGGGATAAGTCTCCCAGGGCTTTGGTTTTAAGTGAAACTTTGTTGTTAAATTAATTTAAAAAAATAAGTAGCATACCCTTGTTTCAATGGTTTCAAGGTTTCACGTTTTGGATCACTGAGACAAAATAATTAGTTAGTTGATTAAGTATGTTTGTTGTAACTTAATAATTACGTCTCTTTTATTTTAAATACCACGCTTAGTCTGTTTCTTAACAATTCGAATTTCTCAATGTTATTTTTCGATATTTTTTTCATTTCAATCTGATCTCCTATATTTTGTTCTCCGTACCCGACATTCTGGATAAATTATAACAAAATATATTTTTTCTGAAAATCTATTAACTCAAATCAAATCAAATCAATTATTTATTCTGCAAATAGGCCACAAGGGCACTTTTACATGTCAAATCGTAATTTACAATAAAATTATAATAATAATCTTACACAATAATAATTTAAATTATATATAAAAGGTTAACAAACTAAATGTCACTAAGTTAATGTAAACAAAACAAAATTGCAAAATATGACCATTACATTCGATATAAGATCTGTATCAGCATTAACAAGAAGTTAATCATATTAGTTCAGTATTCCAGAGATGTAAAAGGTCTGAACTACATAGAACGTTTTTGCCCCTTCACTATTTTACTTCTACCAAATACGCAAAATAGTTTTTCAAGTAATTTCACCAAGCTTTTTCTTCCATACTCGGTACTCGGTGATTATTCTCACTACCCGTGGCACTGGACAAATGAAAGGAAATATTTCCGTGTTTTAATTGAAAACAGGACCCAATATAGATTGCCCAATAAGATCTTAAAACCGGTTTATCCGAGCCAACTTATCAAACTAAACCACAGAGTTAATAATAGTACCTACTACGTACAGAAGGTTCTCGTTAACAAATCCCCTGTTCAGGTGTGCCGAACGCGCTTAAAAGTGGCCATTCCTTTCTTTCCAACGCGCTGCGATAGAACGCGTGCGTGCCGTAGCAGCGCTAACATACCTCCTGGGTCCGGTAGGCCCAGCATGTACCTGACTAACCTGGCGGGCTCGTACACGAGCTGAGTACACTCAACTAATAACTATCAACTTAAAAGGTTGAAAAATCGCCGACATTTTCATTCCAAAAAAACCGCATTAAAATCGGTCCATTCGTTTAGGAGCTACGATGCCACAGACAGACACACATGCACGTCGAACTTGTAACACCCCTCTTTTAGCGATTTATGTAGGTGTATCGATTTTAATAAGTATTATCGAAAAAGCTGCTGTAAAATATTGTACCTTTACTGTTTTTAATATTCTGGCCAAGAAAAATAAAAAAAACATGTATTTAATTAAGTTCAACATTAAAATTTATATGGTAAGAGCCACCGTGGCCAAGTGGTAAAAGACACGCGACTTTCAGTCTTGAGGTCGTGGGTTCCAACCCCGGTCGAGAACTTTAATTGTTGACTCACGCAGTTAGAGCTCACTTTATACCGGACAATTCAAAGCTTAACTATTAAAAAAAAAAAATTGTTGACACTAAATGGCTCAACAATTAAGGTCCTTGATCGTATCACTGGGTTCTCCCAAAAAAATCAACAGTAAATATATTATAAAGTATTTAATATAGTGATGTATTCAAAGTCAAAGTCAAGTATTTTGCAGTATTCTGAATGTGCAAGGTTGTAAGAAAAAAAGGTAGACGAAGAAATAGGTGGATAGACTGCGTGAGAAACGATATGATTGAAGGAAGTAAGTGACGACGTAGTGATAGAAAGGTATGAAAGAAATAAATTTCTGTAACATAAATATTTTTTGGTACGTATTTTTGTTCTTTTTCTAACTACCTCAAACTCAATGGGGTTACGTCGGTTAAATACTGAATTCCCATGGCCACCTTCTGTGTCCATCATCAGATCAGCTGATCTGATGATGGAGACTGAAGGCAATTAAATATTATGGTGCCATCGAGCTCGATGGCACCATAATATTGAATTGCCATCCAAACTATACTTATACCCAAAATACCAGCTCAATATGTTGAGGTTAACTAGTTCAAAATTCTGTTCCAAGATTCGTACATACACATTAACGAACTAACAAACGAACAATTAAATGAAAGCTTGTAAAAAACATGCTGCGTTGATCCGAAGTAAATGTGATAAGGGCAAACGAATGACGAGTGCTGTATTTTGATATAATTAACCAATTGTTATTAGCACACCCCGATATTAAATAAATAAATGAATAAATAATCATTACAGTACACAATCCTACTAATATTATAAATGCAAAAGTTTAGATGTTTGGATGTTTGTTACTCAATCACGCTTAAACGGCTGAACCGATTTGAATGAAATTTTGCACGAAGATAGTTATAGCCTGGATTAAAATATAGGATAGTTTTTATCCCGGGTCCACGCGGACGAAGTCGCGGGCGGAAGCTAGTCTTACATATACCGAACAAGCCCCTAGTAACCTGAATAAGGCTTGAGTTATGGGTACAGTCAGCATCATATAGTTAGTATCCAGCAGCCAAAGTAGCCGAATATTGCGGTACACGTCTTTATTACTGCACTGTAAGAATAAGGTTTTTGCTAGCGGTAGGTACACCCCATAATTCAGTAATATGCGGAAAATTGTGTTAAAGTTTTTAAAATCGGTACGATTGATCTTTAGGCCAAACGAATCAATTCGACCCGTAGCTCGACAAAAAAAAACGAAAAAGGAGAGGAATTATGTCGACATTTTTATTTTTGTATGGAAAAAAATATATTTTGTTCTGTAACCTATCGAGTGTGGTATCCAATGAAAGGGCTTACTAAGCCGATTCTAAAAATATATCACATCATTATATTTCAGCCGTTTTTGTTAAATTAAAACAAAAACAATTTTCGAAACATACCTACCAAGTTTGGGCTCCTCCAGACACGATATGGATTATTTTTTTTTAATAATTATACCACAAATGATACGTGATATCCTCATATATAACCTCAAAAAAGCAATTTTGAAAATAATTTCATTTAGTATTTTCAAAACTTTAACACTATTTGCCACATATTTTGGCGTACCACTAGCACTAGGTTGTGTCACGATATATTTGGCTACTCTGGCTGCTACTAACTATATGACGCTGACTGTACCAGACGACGATTATTAAATAGACATAAATTATGATAAATATTTAAACACATAGAAAACATCGAAGACTCAGACAATTTTTCATGCTTATCACACAAATATTTGTCCGTACCGGGATTTGAACCTAAGACAGTGAGCTTCTTAGACAGGGTCACTGTCACTACCCACTAGGCTAAGCCGGTCGTCAAAAGACATTGTATTTAGTTTCCGTTACACGTGGTTTTTATCTCTGTGAAGGAAAACATCGTGAGGAAACCGGTCTAATACCAATAAGGTCTAGTTTTCCCTTCCTCAGTTGGCAGTCGCCTTCGTAAAACTAGAGTCTATGCCAAAACTTGGGGTCCTTTAGGCACTGGTCCCAACGCCGGCTAGTAAGCTAGAAAAGTTGGGCGAGTAGCATTACATTGCGGATCTGTAAAGGTCGATTGATCACACTGTGCCTGGTCAGCACGCAATGAACCGTTACTCGCCCAACTTTTCTAGCTTACTAGCCGGCGGTGGGACCAGTGCCTTAGGGGCACAAACGGGAATAACGCTTGGATAACGATATGTGGTTTTTATCAAATATTTCAACAAAATTCTGTTTCAATGGGTTTAACAGTTCTCGCCATTATTCAGACACAGGTGTTCGTGTGGTATTGATATTATTATCAACAAACAGTCTGTATTCTTCGAGTTTATTTCAAAACAAACATTGGCTCGAGTTTAATTCATCTATTCACAGTTTGTCCGTTTTATTCTGGCGTCTGTTATTTGTTACCTATTTTAAATAAATACATCTGTTGCTGAGGCATATGTTTTATACAGTTTATAAATACTAAAGACACTTGAGGATTGTACGTCAAGCTGTATGAAAAAACTAAAGCAAGTATACCTCGTTTGCAGAGAAAATTTAACTACGCTGGCGAGCGCAGCATATATTGTGTATCATGTGTGCGCGTTGATACACAATAAATATGCTGCGCTCGCCAGCGTAGCGCGTTTGTATATAATGGTTAATCAACCCATTTATTGCCACGAAAAGTGATCAGGATTTATAACCACTAATCAATAAGGTAAGAGTCCCAATTATTGTCGACTCAGGGTGGGTTGCACTAAACCGTGTGTAAATCGTAAAGCGGTGTCCGTTAAAATCTGAATGTATGGAAAGTTTGACAAGAGTTTTGTTCCCCGTCGTCTAGTACCCATGACACAAGTGTCGTGGGTACTAGACGACGATAAATGTAATAAGTATAAATGCTAAAAGTATATAAAAACATACCTATATCATAGCACAAATAAACATACCTATTTCTTTCGAGATAAATAAATGTAGTTAAAAATGCTCGTCTTTCGAGAGACTCGTCTAAATTCAAGATATTGGCGGTCTTTCTAGTTAATTTATTTCTTGATTCATTTCTTAATATTTATTTTCTGTATAACTACCTATTTGATACTAGCCAGCAATAGTCACGAAAACCAGTAATTTCGGGTATCACTGAGAATTGCTTACTGTTTGTACATTCAGTAGCCCAGGTGGTGCGTGGATTCCCGGCAACTCGCATCTGTAAACATAGGATAGCAACAGTCAATACGCCGTATTTGTAAACAGACTGTGTTCCTCATTCTAAACTAGATACGAATACGACACGAATTTAGGAGCAAATACATGGCTATGCCGTGCCAAGGAGTCATGGTAATAGCTGTTGGCTTTCATCCCGACGTTATAATTCGAAACGACAGCCGTTTTGGCGACTTTTTGAACTGTGATGTCGTAATTCGCTAAATAATCGAATTATTAAGTTACCAGTGGGCGTAGCACGGTTGCCATTTTATCACTTATCGTTGTGGATAAGGCATCCGTCACTCTCGCACTCGCATACTTGTCAGAGCGTGATGGGCGTCTTTACCACAACGATAAGTGATAAAATGGCAACCATGCTACGCCCACAGCTTTCGTCAACGAAGTCAATAACAAAATTAAGTTACGAACCATTTCAAAATTGGCAAAAATTGTTATCTACGCCCTTAGTAAGTCTTATTTCTTAATGAATAACAACAATGTTTAAAGTACTTAATTATAGGCGCGCGGTGCTGTGCGTGGCGGGGGCTGTAATCTGAACCCAGTCATTCACCTCACCTCACATTATCCCTAACGAAACGGAGATTAAAACGAGTTACAGAATAGAATAGCTGCCCCGCTATTCCGTAACTTGTTTTAATCTCACATCACCCGTCACCCACTAATATATCTTGACGCCGCGATTCGTAGGGACTAAGCGTAGGTAGAGGTCTAGTTCCGTTACGCGTGACGGGTGAGGTGTGAACTACGCGGGGAGTCAAGGTAACAAATCGAGCAGCAGCCGCCCGATTAGATTGCTAATTCAATTTAGAAGTAGAAGATGTAGTGTTCCATCCGAATGTCATAGGAGACACGAAATCCTCAAGACTTCGATGGCTCGGGCACGTAATCAGCATGGGTGACGATAATGCAGTCCAGAGAGCGTTCTCACTGGCCGACTAAATGGGACTAAATGGGACCCTCGGGACAGCACACGGTCGCAGTTGGGGCCTGCGATCGTCTAAATACAACGTGTTTTTTTACACTTAAAGTATCCAAAACGTACGTACTAATCATTAGTGAAAAATAAAGTTTGAAAAATCCTGTATGGCGCGCGGTGCAAATAAAGTTGATGTTAATACAAAAAAAAACTTTTTTAGGTTCTTTGTAATATATACATTAACTGGTCTTCGGCTCTAAGAGGGTTAAAAAAACACCGTGTATAGGGTAGGAGCCACAGAGGCGTGACGCTAGGGCGGCACCTAGCCGTCCGAAATGGGTCTATATAAAAACTTTTTAGTCGATGCGAGTCCGACATAACCTCCGCGCTATCCCCGTGGCGCGGAGTTATCTTTACTTAACGGATTTTCCTTCCAATAAAAAAATAAAACCGGCCAAGTGCGAGTCGGACTCGCGCACCGAGGGTTCCGTACAAACCTGTAGGTATATAAGTAATAACTAAAATTATTAAAAATATTTTTATTAAATGATGTAACTGTGTTGTAAATGTGTTTTCGTGTGATGTGAATTTAGTGATGTAAATGTGTTTTCGCAATTTTTCCTTTATCTGTGCTATAAGATGTTGCTCCATACTAAATTTCAAGATTCTGAGTTCACGGGAAGTACCCTGTAGGTTTTGATTCCCTTGCGAGTTTCAAAAATTTGCGGAAATTTGCGGTATAAACGGCTGGATCTGTTGTTTGCGTTGGCTTTGAAGTTTGATTTTTTCACAGCTCCAAGGGACAGTAAACCTGATTTTTTGAAATAAATTTTAACTTGATAACTCCACGCGTTCCTGAAAAAAAGAGTTTTGACAGACGGACGGACGGACGGACAACAAAGTGATCCTATAAGGGTTCCGTTTTTTCCTTTTGAGGTACGGAACCCTAAAAATGGTACAAGCGAGGTGACGAAGTCCAAAAAGACCTGAACGAACTCCGGGCCGTTGATTGGACAGAAACGGCATTGGACGCCACAACAGTAAGTAAGTAGGTAAGTAATTATAATTATAACAAGAACAGGGCCCTATTTCACCACCTTGACAATTGTCTCCTGACAATGACAATTCCACTTACATTGCTGGGTCAATAAGCTGTCCAGCAACTAACTTAACCTGTCGACGCAGCCATGTAAAGCGAATTGTCATTGTCAGGCGACAATTGTCGATTTGGTGAAATAACAGTTGAGCTTGTGACGTTCAATATTTAGTAAAGTAAAGTAAAGTATCGTTTATTTGCAAGAATATGTAAATTAGATGTTAACATTATATGATGAGTCTCAGTATTCAGCCTTCAACGGCATGCAAATATTAGCCTAGTAGCCAATTATAAATAATTTCAAATAACACAATTAATAATAATAGAAGAAAAAAAAATACAATAATGTCAATAAATTCACAATTTACATTCAAAATAGATTAATAATTACAATTTAAGGTTCTAATAAATTATTTTCGTGCAATGTCCAAATATTCCTTTACAGAATAAAAACAACGTTCATGGAGCCATCTCGTCAATTTTGTCCTAAATTCTAAATTGCGCAAAAGTTTAAGTTTAAGTTTTAATTTTGCACCATACTGTATTCGTTTTCAGTTTTCTTCCTGTATCACAAATGTATTTTTAACTTGTTTTCCGTTTCTGTATTTACGTATATTCGCTATCCGAAATAAAAGTTGCGTTCGGTCTGTCAAGTTGGCAGTGACAGTGACACTGACACACAGTTTGGCGACGCGTTCACTCTCTGAAATCTGCCGTATTGCATGTATTCATTAAAATATGTTTAGCGTAGGTATTTGTTTTGTGTTGCCTTCCAGGAGGTAACTCATGTCAAAGGTTCCGACGGAAGACCAGCGCTGGCCTCCTAGGTTAGCACCATGCTGATTCAGGGCCTTTTCGTGGACCCTGCTACGTTTACGTACTGTGTTTTGTTTTTATACCCATTGTTTTGTCCACGAATAAATGTTTTCTTTCTTTTCTTTCATACTCATATGTAAAAATGCGAGCTTATCCCTATGAGAGATTTCTTCCAGCTAACCCTCTTTTTAGGTTTCCGTACCCAAAGGGTAAAAACGGAACCCTATTACTAAGACTTCGCTGCCTGTCCGTCCGTCCGTCTGTCTGTCACCGGGCTGTATCTCTAGAACCGCGATAGCTAGACAGTTGAAATTTTCACATATGATGTATTTCTGTTGCCGCCATAACAACAAACAGTAAAAACAAAATAAAATAAATATTTGAGGGGGGCTCTCATACAACAAACGTGTTTTTTTACGTTTTTATAGATAATGGTACGGAACCCTCCGTGCGCTAGTCCGACTCGCACTTGGCCGGTTTTTTCTTTCTTTCATAATAGGCGCAGTGTATGGTTCCGTAGTTGCCCGTCGGTCACATAATCAGTTCGTCATATTTTATAATAAGGTTCGTTGTTTCTCTTTTTTTTTAATCTCGTTCGAAAACGTAATTTTTGCGGTGAATTATCTGTTTCCCTTTGTCGCAATGATTTGATCATGAATTCTAAATCAAATTACGGATGATAAAATAACAACTGAATTTGGAGAATTTTCCTTAAGTATAAAATTTGTAATTTGAGAAAATTGGTTCCCGATTTTATGAAAATACTAAATAGGTATTTAATGACGAGTTTTCCTGCTTTGTACTTTTTTATTCCAGAACCAATTTAAGAATTTATGAGACAAAGTCAAATAATATTGTCTTCGGCTGCCTCGATTATACTCATTAAATATAACGATTAAAACGAATTTTATCGCGTACTAACTATGTGCCGGCCATGTAGCAAGATACACAGATAAAAGGTGGACAAAAGAAGTTACTGTATGGAAGGGCCCCGAAGTAAAAAGAAAACCAGGACGACCACGAAAGCGATGGAGCGACGACATAGTGGCCACCGCCGGTCAAGGATGGCTAAATAAGGCAAAAGACAGAGACGAATGGAACAAATTGGAGGAGGCCTTTACCCAATAAAAGTGGGGTTTCTATCAACTTTTAATTTTAAATACATAAACAATTCAAAAAAGTAATAAATAAAAAATAAAAATAAACCAAAAACGAAACATGTATTGTATAGGTACCTATTAGTTAAGATAAATTAACAACAATGTTAGTTAAGTAATTGTAGGTATAGGAAAGATAAGTCTGTAAGTTAGTTGATAAGGAAATAAAAAGGATTTTTATTTATTTTATTTATTAATTATGAGATAATCATAACAATCAATTTCAAATAAGGTAAACATCCCAACTACTGACACCTTAACGTATTATCTTATTGTTGACAGTTATTGCTCACCTCAATTCTTATGAATTAGGATTAAATGTGAAGTAGGTATTGGGCCAGTATCGATCGGGCACTCGGGCATTTACTTTAATTATGAATTCGATACTTCGGTCGTGCACTATTAGCTCGTTCAATTGTCGAGTGGCAATGACTCTCGCAATCTTGCAGCACCAATCAATTATCATTATCATCATATCAGCCGAGAGACGTCCACTGCTGGACATAAACCTTACCCGAAGAGTGCTAAAGTCTTCTCTTGCACCACCCGCATCCAGCGGACTCCCGCGACCAGGACATCAGTACCTTGTGGGTGGTCTACCCACGCGCCTTCCGGTACGTTGTCGCCACTCGAGAACCTTTCCGCTCCAACGGCCATTTTTTGATTTCTGATTAAGAAAATCCCACTCCCACTATCACCTTAATCACACCACATGCTCTGTTCGCTATAAATTATAACACTAGGCTTAATTTTCAATTCTAAACTAAAAGTTATCAAAAGCGCTTGAAATTTTTGTTGGTTCACCTCAAAATTAGTCTCAGCTATCTTGAAAATGCGTTCCATTTTCAAAGCAGTAGTAATACTTTTGGGAAATATGCATTCGCTGAACTCAAAACAAGACTCAGCTCCCTTGAAAATAAGTTCTAGTTTCAAACACAGAAGTAAAGTAAACGCTATGCCTACCTCGCTACTTGGACTTGCAGTGCATCCCCACAGTGCTCGCGCCGTATGCAGTGCCGTCGCCGGGTCCGCCGCCCTCCCTGGCACCCACTCCACGCGCTCCAGGCGATCCCTTGCACTCCATATTTAACACCTGGAACAAGTGCTGACTTACTCAACTTACAAAATCAGTGTGCACTCGACTTACAAAGTTGAAATTATTTTTTCGCTGACGTTACGATCTGTGGTGTTTAGGCTAGTTCCGCACTTGTGTTAGCGGGGCGGAAACTTTATGCGGTATTCTGCACTTTGCCGAGAGCTTGGCGCCTAGAATTCTATCGGGATTCGGGACACTTTAACACGTTTGCTGGCGGTACCTACGTTCGCGGGCAGTATCTACTCCCACAGCCATACCGCCTAAACATAAGGTGTAAAATATCAAAGGACTAGTTTACGGCTATAGCCGTTACCGCCTTATGCTTAATATTTGCGAAAGAGTATTATATTGAGCAAAATCAGGGCGGTTGTAGCGTTATAATGCATTCGTAATTTCGTACTACCCCGCTTCCACGCATCCCCCGCTCACTCAATCGTTATACTGGTTTTACACTGACATTTTACTAATCCCGCTCCTACCCCCACCGCCAAACGCGAAAGTGGCCTTATACTATAAAAAGTGCAACAGATTTCATCTTAAAAATATAGTCTTCTGCGTAGAGTAGACAGCTTAACCCAATAAGTTTATTTATTGTCTATTGTTTCGTTTAGTTGTCCTAATTTGGTAACAATGCTGTAATAATAATAAACGGTAGCTATAATTTTAATATATGATCCTTACCGGCATGATTCCCGTAGTGAATTCCTTGTTTATTTCTCAAATTGACATTTCCTCGTCTCTCGTCAACCGCAGTATTGTGTACACTCATGTCTGCCGTGTCTGCAGCCGCCTGAAAAGGAATTGTCAGAATTCTAGCCATTAAACCGCGTTAACAATAAGCTATTGTGACTTACGATAGCAATTTGATGCCATTTTGGACAACTAGGTTACTCTTTTCAACCTCTATTTTCCATACAATAGGTTCGGCAATGGATCATGCCCATATTTCAATTTGGCTGAGAGCCAGACGTTTTTTATGGAGGTGCATTGTCAGTTGCAGTGGCAGCACTGATCATGCGTGATCAGCCGCTGTAACGCTACATGGTGATGCATTGAGTGCATTGAGATACTCACATAATACGTCCCAGAGATTTCCGTGAATATTAAAAGAGATAGTACCAGCGTGCATGACTGCTTCATATTCTACTGCACACAATGTCAATCGCCAACGAAACTCGGCATCTATAAAGAAAATGAAAACCTTATACTGGTATATCCTCATTAAACACGATTTTGCGGCATTGAGAGGAGATCCTCTCAATTCATATTGGGAAAGTTCTCTCTTATTAAGAACTTTCCCAATATCATCTCTAACATATTTATAACGATATGAAACAAGGCATATATATTTTACCCTCGCCTGTGATTAATTAGCTGAACTAGCGCAGACAGATCCGGTAAATAAGGAAAAGTAAAGGCAAGGAAAAAGAAAATAATATGATGAGGGAGTAAGAAAACTACGATAGTATCTACTAATTAAGAAAATCAACAATATACCTAAATCCTCAGGCGCTGCATATCTGGGAGCCAATTCAAACTGGTTTTTGAAGTAATGAAATGATATGTGAATCGTCTTGGTAGGTATACATGCTGTCCCACTTTTGTTACCTTATAACCAAGTGTGAGTGTGCGAGACGCATTTATATTAAGATAGAATTGAAATGCAATTCTTCTCTGCATGCATTCTAAATCTCGCTGTATAAGCATTGTAAGGAAGAAGGTAAATCCACGTGAGGAGATAAAAATTAAACTTATATTGGAAAACAAATCACTGTTTAAGTACAACAAGTTTTAGTTTCGGATAAACGAATAAACCAGTACTGTATACTTATAATAATATTAATTATACACTAACGATACGAACAAATTGTTTGAAATCAAAACATGATTCCAATTTCAACGAATTATCGCGCCCACGCACGTATGTATGAACCCAATTGTCGAGATCTCGCCTTCCACGGGCACATCTTGATGAAGGACTTGTATTAATATGACAGCTATAATCTCAGTACAATCTGAACTACACCAAACGTTGAATTTGATAATAGTGTAGAGCCAGAAACTAGTTTTCTGTATTTTCTTTTCCTAGTGGTGCTACTAAGAAACTAGTACTTTAGCTCAACATTTATTAGAAAACTACTGGATGGTCAAAGGACCCTTCAACTCCAAGAAAGTTAGCAGCCAGTAACTATTTAGTTGAAAAATTAAATGTTCTACTCTAAGAGACAGTTTATTGAATGTTTTTAGACGAATTTCAAAGTATTAAGTAAATCGCTTATTTTGTACAAGGTTGAACAACGCTGTTATTTTTATTATAAATCACTTTTTTCACCCATATGTCGCAGAGGTACCGACCTAGTTTTTTAAACTTTGTGAAATCAGCTTAAATGTCATTGTATTATGATTGATGTCCTAATTATTTCGAGTTCCGTATTTGACTTGTGCTTGCTTGGTCGTAGAACGGAGTAGACTGATCTCGTTAAATTGATCAAAGGTACAAGGTTCGATATCGGGCCTTTTGTATCGGTGCTATTTGTCTCGTTCTCACCGCAGTCCTCATTAATTAGTACCCGTTAGGAATTACCCACCGCTACCCTACCCCGTGACCCCTGGGCGGTGCTAAAAGTGAAACAGCCTGGCAACCGTACCTATCTTTCCGAAGACCTCACGACTCTAAATACACTGATTTGCCATAAGATAAATAATAGTCACTTGCTCGATCCTTTCCTTGTATCCTAATAAGCAACAAGACCGCAAACCAATTTTGATCGTGCAAAAGGTCCTTGTGGCACTCTTTGGGGGAGGCCTATGTCCAGCATTGGACGTGTTTCGGCTGATATGATGATGGAAAGGTCCTTGACCTTTCAGTCCGCGGCGTGTATTCGTTCTCATTCGTACCGCCTACCTACTGCCTACCACTAGGTCCCTATTTACTACACACGAACATCTGTGAAATAACCAATGAACGAAAAACCATAGAAGTCTAATTAGCGCCGCAAAATGGCCCCACAAAATGGCTGCCATTGCCATATGCTGCGGGTATGGGGGCGGGGTGTCAAAACGATGCCAGGCAGCCGTTTAGTTCGAACATGCGCATACCGGGTTTAAGGCACGTGTTTGGATAGAAATTTGTAAGGAGCTCGCGTTTAATGGTTTTTTCGTTCGGTGGACGTAACGAAAACTTAAATTAATTGTCAATTAATTTACTCGACGTATTTCGTCGCAAAATTGATTTCTATTGTATATCGCTTTGGGCTTAACGGTTGCCAACGTTATGTTACCAGCTGTCATTTAAACATGTCGAATCAAAAGTCAAGTAATGTGTGGCTTCATTAGAGGAAGCCCTCGTTAGAAGATATTTTTTAGGAAACTTGTTTGTAAGATACAAAATATTGGCGCAATATTGAATTTCTACCTTTACCTTTTTTTTCAACGTAACATGACAATTTGTAATTTTCCATTAAGTAAAAAAAAAACCCGTTAGAGTTTCGATTCTTTCACAATAAAATAAAAACACACAATAGTGTTTGTGTTTCAATTTCTTTACTATACTGTAAACAAGTTAAGAAAACTGCTAATAATATCGAGGACCATATTTTGGTCTGTAATGTATGCCCATAATCCCAGTCCCCAGCTGCTCCAAAAATACCTAACGAAATTACCTAAAGCAGAATTAACGATGCAATCACCAAATTTTATGGCAATGCCTCATTCTCCACTCTCATCGCCGTTGCCCTAAATGTACGAATAAATTGTTACAAAAGACAACGCGCCCACGACATAATTAGTGTGTAACTGTGTACACGATAGGTCCATTTTGAAAAGGTTGCTGCATGCATAGTGTTGACATTATAATACAGGGTGAATTATTATTCACCGTTCAAATTTTGGGAGGTGATTAGGTGGGTCATCTCGATCAAAATTGATCAAATAAGTTGTATCCAAATCGC
The DNA here is from genome assembly GCA_947049275.1 of Epinotia bilunana. NCBI lineage: Eukaryota > Metazoa > Arthropoda > Insecta > Lepidoptera > Tortricidae > Epinotia > Epinotia bilunana. The sequence goes on along the minus strand of OX346259.1, from coordinate 22,604,344 downwards.
GAAAATAAAACCAGCGAACGGTGTGAACTCAGCCGCCAAATGTATGAAACAGCTGGTTTTTTTTTCGCGATTTGGAGTAGGTGGTTTAATACACGCGAATCGAATATGGCAAGAGCAGCGTGAGATTGAATTTACCTTCCTTTTACTAATACTATTTGGTATTCAGCTGGGCTCCGGTAAAAGGTTGCCTGCCGGCCTGTTGAATTTGTTAAATTTATTGCGTTTCAAGCAATATTTCACATTTGTTGCGAAATTTGCCGAGTGGTTAGTCTTTTGTTTACGTAGTGTAAACTAGCAAACTTCTTTTGTTATTTTTGGCAAAGAATATCGACGTCAATAAACTCTCTGTTGTTTATCTTAGTAAAGTACCTAAATGTATGTTATATTCATTTTACCCCAAACTTTTTTCTTCAAATATGTAATATAATAAACAGTCCTAATCGCTAAATGTGAGAAATGCATATCCATACTAATATTATAAATGCGAAAGTGTGTAAAATTAAAAAAAAACCTCATCCCATCAATTTTAATAATCCTTAACTAAATAAAAGGAAAGCATTAACCGACCCGCTGAACCTTAATCTCGCCCCTGAGCCGGAAGTTACGCGGACCCCAGTAAGAATCCCCTTTTCTTGCAAACGCTATCCTTGCGTAGCGACGAAATTTGAGCGTTTGGCCTTAACGGCTCGCTGAGTTCACCAACCTATTTGTTTAATATCTACGTAGGTACTAAAGGCGCGTGTAAACCGTTCTTTCATTACGTACCTATCTCAAGTTAAATGCCCGGAATTTAATCTTCTTGAGTTATCGTTAGTCTTCCAAAATAGCCATGATATGGAGGCATGCAAATTGTCTGGAGAAAAAACAATTACGTATCGGTGAATTAAAAACCGGCCAAGTGCAAGTCGGACTCGCGCACAAAGGGTTCCGTGCCATTATCTGTTTAATGAAAGGTAAATTGCAGTTTACGATTTATGACGTATTAAAAAAACTACTTACTAGATCTCGTTCAAACCAGATCGGTGGAAGTTTGCGGGGTAATGTACATTTTTTTTTAGTTTTATTAATTTCTTATCTTAGAAGTTACGGGGGGGGGCACACATTTACCACTTTGGAAGTGTGTCTCGCGCAAACTGTTCAGTTTAGAAAAAAAATATATTAGAAACCTCAATATCATTTTTGAAGACCTATCCATAGATATCCCACACGTATGGGTTTGATGAAACATTTTTTTGTGTTTCAGTTCTAAGTATAACCAAAATCTTAATGCGGTTCACAGAATACATCTACTTACCAAGTTTCAACAGTATAGTTCTTATAGTTTCGGAAAAAAGTGGCTGTGACATACGGACGGACAGACAGACATGACGAATCCATAAGGGTTCCGTTTTTTGCCATTTGGCTGTGGAACCCTAATAAATAAAAGGGAGAATCTTACACATATCGAACTAGTCCCATAGTGAGCTCAATAATTGAATATAAGAACATAACAAATATCAGTTAGTATTGTGCCCGTGTAGTATTTTGTATTTGAAATACACGCACAAGTCACACATCATCATCATCATCATCACCATCATCATCATCATCATATCAGTCGAAAGACGTCCACTGCTGGACATAGGCCTCCCCCAAAGAGTGCCACAATGACCGGTCCTGCGCCACCCGCATCCAGCGGACTCCCGCGACCTTTACCAGGCCATCAGTCCACCTAGTGGGGGGCCTACCCACGCTGCGCCTTCCGGTACGTGGTTGCCACTCGAGAACCTTTCCGCCCCAACGGCCATCGGTTCTACGTGCAATGTCAACATATGTGTACCTACTATATACATACATAATCTCTCAACTCAATCTATCTTCCGTTTACCATGCTGATGCAAAAAATAAAATGATACTATTTGTCAGTTTATTTAAATTGTATTATTATTACTAAACAATGGGATAGAAAACTTAATCAATTACATTTCCCTGCAAAATGTTTTAACAGTTTTTCTGCAGGTAGGAGTCTCTATAAAAACGAATAATAGTTTGTATAGATACTTGAATCGTATCTGCAGACAAATATTGTGATAGATAAAAATCACAATAAATAATTAACACTTTACACTAAGGTTTTAACTATGTATTTATATTGCGTAATAGAATTGCATAATGTACGCACATACGTTATGCTGAACCATTTGAGTGCCATTTGCTTGTAAGCCAGCTTTTTTTTTTAATTTAAGCTTATTTGGCTCACGTCGAATGTCTTCGGGGAAGGTATTTAGTAGGTTTTGGAAGTCGTTTGTCGGCCCAATGAACGTATTGACAGCAATATAAAAAGTACATAAAGCTACCGCTACTTATCCAGGGTAGCCGAAGGATTGTTCTACCTCAAGGTAGTTAGAATGCGTGGTGGGAGGCGCCTTTCATTTGCCGTAGGAAAGAAAAAAATGCAACACAAATATTTGAAAAAATACCGCCAAGTGAAGTGCCGGCATAAGATAGCACTGCACATACAAAGGGTACCCGTTTTATTTGCTCTTGAGTGTAGTAAATAACTTGTTAGAATACATAAAAAATACTCAGGAGGATATGCGTATTTATATCTCCGTAATTTAATTTGCGGCAGCGGAAGTCGTGATTTCCCATATACATAAGAAGTGTTTTTCTCTGAAACCGTAACATTTTATTTCAATTTTCTTTTTCTAATGCCCCTTATGTTAGGTTGGGTTTGTTTTATATTTAGTGAGGCGGTGTCACGACTTTTTTTAGGTACTAGTTTCGCTAGAGTTATGGCAAAATACAATATGGATATTAGAGGTATCCGTATGTATATCCTCCTGCAGTCCTCGTAACAGGTTATTTGCAGAAAAAATATGCCTTGGTTCAGCGTGTACACATTTACGACAATTTGTCACAGCAATCTGCGCCTCTTTATCAATCCTGAAAAGGTTGACGGTTTCTGAGAAAAACTACTTGGGGCAAATGATGATTAGCTACCGCAAATGTTACATTTTGTGGGGAAGGAACTTATACATTTCATTAGTAACTCATACAAATAGCTAATTATTAGCAAGTACCTAAAGTACTTTGTTCCGTTTCAGTCTGTTAATATGGAATCACGATATTCACGAAACACAAACCTAACAAGTTCAAATTGCACATCGGCAGTCGTTTCAATCAAACACTTGTTTACTTTAATTAAAATGATTCCCTAGAAACGTACCTTAAGTATTTGACAAGAGTAAAAATAAATATTTCTTTCCTTAGCAACAGATAAATATATTGATTTAAACTTTCACGATTCTCACACATTATTTGTACTAAACGGGACTTAATCGCGTATTATTCCCGTTAATTACGCGATTTAGTCCCGTTTAGTACAAATAACAGATAAATATTATGAAAATACTCGGAATGCATCAATCTTTCACTTACGTTTGCTATTTTAAGATTTTTAAATTCATAAATACTAACAAACGAGGACGTTGTTTGACTGTGACATCACAAGCCAGTAATCCCTACAAAATCCATCCTAACGGAGCATTTTTGACGTTTCATAGACAGGGCTGATTTGATAGTAGTGGGGATCAGTCGGGTATTATTTCTGGCTTGAACAAAACTCTCAACTGAGAACGAAGTCTACGTATGTACAGTCCGCATCATATAGTTTGTAGCATCCAAAGCACCAAATACTTCGTCACACATCGATATTCCCATAGACATAAAGATGTGTTACGAACTATTTGGCGTTTTCGATGTTACAGACTATATGAAGCTGACTGTGCTAGTTGACATTTGCGGATTATTTTATTACAGTTTTGATGGATTAATACTAATTATCACGCTAATATCATAAATGAAAAAGTTTATTAGGATAAATAAATAAATATTACGAGACAATGTAACGCAAATCAAAATCATAGTAAGCTCAACAAGGCTTGTTTTATGTACACTTTATGCAATGTTAGGAATTATAAGCTAATGTACAAAAGAAATTAAACCAAACCGACTTACACTATCTACATTAAAATGCAACTAACCCTACTAATATTATATAAATAGTTTGTGTAGATATTTGTTTCTTAATCACGCTTAAACAGCTCAACGGATTTGAATGAAACTGCGCGAAGACAGTCTGGTTTAATATATAGGTATAGATAATAGGTCTTCATACCCGATCCCCGCAGGCGAAATCGCGGGCGGAAGCTAGTACTAAATAACGAACGAAATAAATCAGTAATCGAAGGTCACTTCATAACCTTGAAGATCCCATAGTCCTGAGGCCGTGCGCACGATAAACTTTCCAATAATGAAGGGCGCGGTAATTCCGTTTCCGATATCAGTATATCACACGCACTTGTCCGGAAACTAACCAATATTCGTCCCTCACAACATACCCAGTTTACGGACACTGACATACCTCAATAGTCGCGAGTCAACGCACACGGTCGTAAACACACGCATCACTAGCTTCGCATGGTCACCAGTTTTTCCTGGAGCTCTATATACTCGTAACTTAACGTATTGGTTTGATATCCAATTCACATTTATCGTACGCTCGTAACATGTGAAACCTCATTCTTTATTAACACAACCGTGATAATAAAGTGTCAGGAGACTATGGTATGCCATGCCTCTACATAAACGCTCCTAAGCAACGCCATATGTTTGTGCTCGGGCGTCTTTCGATAGCTGAGGTGTCGCCTGACCATAAACACGGCTTTAGTAGTCGGCCACGACTCCGAGCGACGGTGGCAACGTAGCTAGCAACAACAAATATGTTGTGTTTTCGTTCATTACCAGGTTTGTTTAATATTAGCTTTTTGGGCAAAGTTTTGCCTGGTTGCCACCAGGCAAAACTTCCGTGAAACATGCCTACTTTGCCAAGTAGGCATGTTTCACGGAATCTTTTCCTGGGTTCCTCAGCAATAATTGTAACTTACAGTCAGCACTATTACCTATGTTAGGGAAAAAAACGATTTTTACCGCGTTCAATTCCTTTAACCGATGCACCAATGCTGGAAGAAAAATTGGAGGTGTCTATCTTAAAAGTAATATATATTTTTTTTTTAATGACAACATCTATTTTTTTTTATATATGGAATGTCATGCGGCTTATAGTGACATAATATGTGTCTTAGCTAATTGTATTATATGTATGAAGCACAAAATTATTCGTTCCATTAAAGCGGAGATATTCATGAAAATTAATTTTTCTTATTTATTTATTTTCTTCAAAAGTAAGAAGAGGTGAATGCTGAAATTTAGTATAGCACTTACTAATGTCGTGACCTATCATAGAAATAAAATCAAGCGTAAAAGCTATTAAGGCACCAGATGTTCCTTTACCCTGCCATGGCCTTTACTTACCTATCTATCATAGTTTCATATTTTTCATCACTGCCCCTTTTGAATAATACCCCTGTTTAGGAGCTAGAGGCTACACTCCACCCTCCCGCTCCCGCTGCTAATACGTGGGACCCACCGCTGCCACAGGCTCCTAGCGGAGCCGTTGGTCTTGACGCACGTGGAAGCGAACGCGCACGGCAATTATAAATTTGATATGATTCCACTACGTCAGGTCAGATAGATTAGATCAAGCAGATTTATAACAATGCGTCATAATCATAAAGTCCAATGACGCTCAGATGACGTCGTGAGGGCTAGGTCAACCTTACACCATACCGTCAGCGTTTAGCTTTTAACCAAGATATTTTTAGTAGCGTAGTTATATGTCCGATTTCTAATTTAAATAAGTGATATTTTCTCATTAAGAAGCATAGCTATAATTAAAGCACAAGAAAACTGTAAACAATTGCTAAGAAAATGATTTTTTATGTCGAGTCTTGAAAGAATGATTCTGCCAGTATTAATAACCACAATCAAAGCAATACGCATTGTAATTTGAAAGAGCCGCTTCATTGCATAAATTACATAAATTAATAGGCAACAAACGCGGGTACCCGAGCGAAAATTAATTTATGTCCCATAAAATTACGGCCTATTGTCCGCTTAGATCATTTCCAGATTGATCGTAAAAAAATTACGTTGGGAGATGTTTTCGGATATCTGTAACAGTAATTATCGCAATCTAGCTCCGATATCTTATAATCTCAAACCTTATTAGAAAAGTATATTATTATACTCGTCGACCTTAATGTTTGAATTAAGACTTCGTACACTAGACAATAATCACATACTTTTTTCTATGGAGCTCCCAACTCAACTTTTTACAACTGTTTAGACAACTAAACTGAATTCGACCAATCACGTGGCCCCTTTACTGAACTATAATGAATTTGACCAATAGAACGTCGTTTTGGCTACAGAGTAAAAGACATCAACGAATACTAAGCCGTTGGCTGCGCTTCGTTTCAGCAGGGCTTAGATTTTCAAGTGTGTTTAATTAGTTCAGTTGACTCGCAGAAAAAGTATTGTATACAAATAGTTAAATAATTAGATTTTTAAATCTCGTACCTTAATTAGGCCACTCAGCAAGCTTCGTGGCCTAAAAGTGGTACTCGGCTGAAAAAGCATACATTGTATAACGGTTGCATAAAATAGACGAGAAAAATAGGTGCAACACTCTTCGGGAATGGCTTTTTTGGACAAAATTCGATAATTACTGAAGTTTTATTTATATTCCATTAAGTGACATTTTAGATGATATAAAATACCATAGTATTAACTTGATTGTGTCCTAAAATAATGTATTGTTTGAGTAGGCTGGGTAAAAAAAAGCGGCCAAGTGCGTGTCAGACCACGCACAACGAAGGGTTCCGTGCCTATTAAAAAGGTCGTATCGTTACTGAAACTTTACTTACTTTTTCTTTAAGGATGCAGTTTTTTAGAAATATCTCGAAAACATTTGAACCGATCTAGTGCAAAATAATTTTCGCTGAAAGAATTTAACAAGCCCTATGTCCATGATTTTTTTCATATTTTTAAAATACACGGTTGAAAAAGTAGAGGGGGGGGACATAATTTTAGTGACTTTCGGGGCGATTATCTCCGACTCTATTCACTTAATCAAACAAATTGCTGAGAAACCTTATATTTATTTTGAAAGGCCTATCGATTTATGTACTACACGTGGGCTTGCAATGAATTTTTTTTTTTTACTTTCAGTTTTATGTATGGAGTGCACCCCTACAAATTTTTTGTAAGTTAATTACAAAACTATGTAGCGGCTAACAAAATACACCTATCCTCAAAATTTTATTCAAATACACCTTATAGTTTTCGAATAAAATGCTGTGACATACGGACGGACAGACAGACAGACCGACAGACAGACAGACAGACATGACGAATCCATAAGGGTTCCGTTTTTTGCCATTTGGCTAAGGAACCCTAAAAAAGAAAATAAAGTAAAGATTTTTTTTTCTATGGAGGAAATTTTAGGCAATCATGTAATTGTTTATCTGATTTAATTGATAGCAATTAAATCAGATAAACAATCATACAGTCAAGAATCATATATCTGAAAATCAGACCTTATTGTTTCTTAATCTACTCAGAGCCCGTATCATGGTCGGCCTTATCACACGATAAGTGACAGGATAGGGCGTCCGTCACTGGCTGACACCGTTTGATAGAACGAGACGACGCTCTTATCTTGTCACTTATCGCGTGATAAGGCGTCGGCCTTATGACCATGATACGGGGTCTGAACAGCATTTCAAGGCACGCGATAGATTCCAATGCACCCCCTTAAATGTATTATTTCTAATAAAATCGCATCTGGCATTTACGATTCTTTCTTAGATCGCTTGATCGACATCAGACACGGATGATTTATTTTGTCTTATAATTTTGTTTATTACCTACTTAATATAAACTTTATTGCACAAGAAAAAGTACAAAAGGCGCAGCAAGATTGAGAAAAACAGAGAACAGTATGTAATGTATTAGGTAACTTTAATACGAAAGCGTAAATTGGATAAAAATATAAAAGCAGCGTCAATATTTTTTATGCACTTTACTGTTAACCATTATTTTCCAGCACCACAGTCGCAGTATTTTAATTTCCTACTGGTTAATATCTATTGAACCTTCCCTTCCTCTGCTTTAAATAAACTTGCCCAGCATTCAATCAGGGCGGGGGATATGTATTTAACAAAACACGCAAACAACGAGTATTTTAGTTTGTACAATTAAAAAGCCAATTACATGGTCTCACTGAAAGCGCTAGAATATGAGAATACTTAACAAATTGTGAACTTCCTCATACACAATTACACGAGCAAACCGAACAAGAACAATATACGTAAAGACTTGATGTGATGGATGATAAACTGCTATCAACAACTTAAAATAATGAGCCAATTGTGCGTATATGCAAAATTAAATTCGTATGATGATACGAGATAGCATGAGCAGCACAGAGCACTTAATGAAAATACCTCACCTCACAGAATGGATCTTAAAATTAAATATGTCAATATCTAATTCCTTTGTTATCTAATTTGAACCATACAAATGCGATAGTTTGGATATTTGGATCACACTTAAACGGCTCAACTGATTTGGATAAAATTTTGCACGAAGATAGTTTATAGCTTTGATAAAATTATTGGATAATTTTTATCCCGGGTTCACGCAGACGAAGTCGTGGGCGGAAGCTAGTACAAAATAAAATGTGCATCACTTTGTCGTTACCGAATGTAAAGTTTACTCATACTTTAGGAGCAATTATGAAAGTGTTTAAATCTATAAAGTACCCAAGTCCTCATAATTGATGGAACACAATAAACATTTTGTAATTGTAACGTTTTGATAATAGCAACCTTTTGCCGTAGTTTTATCTTGTAAATATGTATATACATCAGCTTATTCAAAACAAACGACCTCGTTTCAGTATCAAAACACTTTTTCATTTTACTGGCATTTGAATCCGTTAACGGTAGTCCGTTTAGCTACGCAATTAAGCTGCACGTTTGTAAACGACTGCGATTCTATTCCGTGCTTAAAAAAACAGTTCTATTAATCGTACACCATCAATTGCAGAGCATGTGGGTCTGAATGCTGCGGAAAAGAGCCTGCAACTGAACAGTGGCTTTGGAACTGAATTGGGGCGCAATATTCCCGAGTCCGGGATTATATAGGAATTTTTGCCACGAAGAGATTTTCGCCGGCTCTTAATGTGAATAGTAATTTATTCACATTAAGAGCCACAGAATAAAACAGAAAAAAACACAGACTAAAAAGAATAAAAGCCTATAGCAAATTCTAATTTTTAAAAGTTTAAGCTGGCAACTCTGAGGCGCTCGACTGTTTGACTGGCCTTTAGACTTGTAGCACAGCACGGCTAGCACGCGACGGCGCGCGAGCTCTCTCGATTTTTCTCGCACTATCCGGCTCTCTCTTATTAGAACACTTAGAAGAAGAGGTATAGTGCGATAAAAATCGAGAGTATGTCGCGGCCGTCGTGTGCTAGACGTGCTGGAACTTGTAGGATCGTGACGCCGCCGCAAAGGGCATTTGACGTCAGCAGTCGAATTTTAGCATTTTTGATGTTTCATAAAATGTTTCTGATTTGACTTTCTGATATGAATGAAATAGCTGTACCTATACCTACCCACAGCAGGTATGCATTCAAGCTGCCAATTCCAGTAACAGGTTTTTTAGTGAATTTACCCCTACTCTTCTTTGAAATCGGGATGAAAAAGTTGAACGTTTTCCGTGCGCTGACAGCTGACAGCGCGATTGTTTCCGTTGATGATTCGTTCAACTGTGTTGATACTTTTCGCAGTTTAGCTTCGACAATATTCTCAATATAGCGATCATCATCATCATCATTTCCAGCCTTTAATCGCCCACTGCTGAGCATAAGCCTAATTTAGCGATATGACTACCAAAATGAATTGTTATAGAAAACGTTAAATTACGATATATATCTGCGAAAATAAGGAAGAGGTAAGCATTTAATTACTCAGAAGTTCTTTATCCTTGAAGCTACAATTTCTAGAAGCGGCGTTGAAAATTTATTTATTTACAAGAATAACTATGAAAAAAAAAACAGAAAATTCAACTTCCCGTGAAGTTTTGCCTGCGTTTTAGGAATACAGTTTTAAATTTATGTAGCCACATAAATATATTTTTTTAATACCACGTCGGTGGCAAACAAGCTTACGGCCCACCTGATGGTAAGTGGTTACCGTAGCCTATATATGGACGCCTGCAACTGTAGCCACAGATGCCACAGCAAACGAAAAAAAAAGTGTCCTGTATGAACCTATATTGAATAAAATATTTTGATACAAAATAATATTCACAACATTTTTTCGATTTAAGTCATTCAGCACAAATGGAAAATTGACAACTCGAAATTGAACAACAATAAAATCTGAATAATGTAAATTTGAAAATCCTCGTCATGCAATAGTGTCCAGCCTAAATAATGCTAAAATGTAATTACGTGCTATAAGTAAAATTGACATCCTCGATGTAGGTCGTAAGAAATACGTCCAAATACGAAAACTCCAAAAATACGACCAAGAAATACGTCATATCATATATGTATTTTTGTACAAAATAGTCGATGTTCATATTAATTTAAATAAGACAACATTCACTTTGCAGGTGTATAAATATGGACCTATTAATACTGGTTGACAAAATTCCATTTAGGGTCGGATTCGTTTTGAAACAGAAAAAAAAAATCATAAAAAAAAGTATAGACAAAACATTTTTACCAAATTCACTTTTGATAGTATTAGTTTTCGACCAATTTCAAAATGGTAATTTCGTGTTGACGATTTTCCGTTCGTGCCTAATTACAGTAAATCATTGTTTCGTTTAAATTCATCACCTAAATCTTACCTCACCGAATCTTCATCGCGTCATTCACACGAACCACGAGCACGGGTCACTGGCACGATCACTAGAGGGTTACCCTTCCTCGACTAGGACTAGATCGGTACTGCGGCGGCGCGCGCGCAGCGGCCCAGACGCGCGCTACGTTCGATCGAAAATCGGTGTGAACGGGCCGTTTTCATGATTGAAAGTCGGGAAATTGAAATCAAATTGCCAATTTTATATTATGTAGGATAGCACTCAATCTACTCTTTATCTCACTAGAAGGTAAGATTCACCCTAGAATTAGAAAAAAACTTTTTAACAAAAAAATTAAACCGCCGAATAAAAACTGAAAATAAAAAATAATAAACCTTTTTTATTTATTTTAATAACTAAGTTCTTAAACTATTGTAAATATACCTAAGTATATATTTTGGTAATTATTTTGAGTTTTTCTTAAATTAATCTGTGTACCTAAGTAATTTTGAGTCGGCGCCAAACAAGCATCACGTCGTTGCGAGTGGTCGTGCGGGGAGCGCATTTTTTGGAATGTTAATGTTTATCTCTGGAAATTTCACGTTGCATTGTTAATTTGATTTGGTGTAACTTGTACTTGTTTAAAGTAATCTGTGTTCATTGATTGTTTGGCGCCGACTCAAAATTCCTTGGGTACACTTAGATTATTTTAAGAACTTAGTTATTAAGGTTAAAAACTCAAAATAATTACAAAAATATATACTTAGGTATACTTACAATAGTCTAAGAACTAATAAACTAAATAATTAAATAAACTATTAAACTAAATAAAAAAGGTTTATTATTTTTGACTTTGTTTTTTTCTGCGGTATAATTTTTTTGTTAAAAAGATTTTATTTTTCAATTTTCTGTGGCTTACTTTAGTTTATTATTAGTTACATACAAATAAGGTATTACACAAACCTCACGATCAACAAGCTTTAGCAGAAATGCAGAGACTGAGAGGTCTACATACTCTAGACTGACAGGTCTAAAGCTCATTCATCATGAGGTTTTTCACACGACAACACAACACACACATACACACACACACACACACATACACACACATACACACACACACACACACACACACACACACACACACACACACACACACACACACACACACACACACACACACACACACACACACACACACACACACACACACACACACACACACACACACACACACACATGCGTGGTCGTACGTTTCAATCAGTAAGTGAACAATCAATCATCCCCTGTTTTCCTACCCTTAGGGTTGAGGTATACCCTTTCTAATAAAAAAGAATTATCAAAATCGGACCACTCTGTAAAAAGTTATGCGTGGTCATACATAAAAAAAAAAACACGCGTTGATTTGAGAACCTCCTCCGTTTTTTTCGTCGGTTAATAAGTAGACAGGATGCAAATAAATCGTTGTTATTTGGTACTTACACTACTTACTTATAGCAAAATTTGACAGATCGCCGTGACGTCACTGTCAACTCACAAAATCGGCGAAATGGTCGCCATCGCCATAACGGCAGCAGGGCGATCACGTAACGCGTTGTACGCGGCGTGTCAAATTTTAAGTATATGGAAAAATGGCAGTTGGATCTACCTAACGTGCGTTCAAAACGTTACATGATTAATTACTCTCTGGACATTAGAAATGTGTATCAGAATACTGCTCAAGATTAACCCCCTTATTCATAAAACTTAAAATGCCTCTGCTAAATAAAATGTGCTTTGTCCCTTTCTTACGAACACAAATGTCAAAGTGACAGATAAGGACAAACGAATTTTAACGGCATTTTAGTTAAAACAGGCTTGTAGAACGTTTATGAATACGGCCGTTATTGTTTTGTATTGTAGTTGAAAATTCACAATATAATATAACGCATATTATTTGGTTTAGGAATGGTCAAAAGTTATGAAAATGATAATCATTAACATAATTGTTTGGATAACTAAGTATGAATTACTGTTTTGATTTCTACCTAGTTCCTGGGTTGCCAAAGCTAAGCTCGGGTGAAAATAAAAATTATAAGAACAAAACAAATCCCAGATGAGCCCCCGTAAAGCGCCAAGTATATTCCAAATATCATGTTCTCAAGAACGTGAATACGAATATAATATATAGGATGACATTTTATTATTATTGATAAGTATTCATAGACATTTTTATATAGGTAAATGACGAGAATGCAGTTAACGTGGGATTTTACAACTTCTATTGTTGTTAAATATGAAAGGAAAAGATAATAAAGATACTTATTATAAAACTGGCCGAAATGAGTGACTTTCTAATATGGCAAAAAATTTACATCTTCGTCATAGACTGTTCCCAATCGTGTTTCATTCTAATGATTCAATCCTTGCTGGCCCCGCCGGTGGGACAGCACATTAACCATAGTCCAATAATAACACCGAGGGCGATTCATCTCTAGGGACTACGACACGTGATTAAAATACATATTTACCTCACAGAAACTCTGTCCCTTTGAAACAGGATTTGAACCACTACCTACTACTAGGGACCTGTGATTGGGGAATCGCTATTAAAACTGTCCAGCAATAACAACCACTACTACAATGGAACACTATCTATTGTCACATTTCCGAACAGTGGCGTGAAACAGTTATTTACGATACAAATGCCAAAAATAGGAAATTCGCAACGAGTGGTGATAAATTAAAACACGACCGAAAGGAGTGTTTTAAATCGACGCGAGTTGCGAATTACCTATTCGCACGTGTGTCGTACTTAACGTTTTACTGTACATATGGCTCAAGTTTCGACATATGCACGAAAAGTGCTCTTTTCCGCACTAGTGCGGGAAAGTAGCACCATTACGGTAAACATTATTTCATCCCCACCCCCCCGTTTTCACGCAAAATAGGCACACCTGGATGTCAGCTTACGGAAAATGCCCAGCTGAGCTATAACCACGAATTTCGAAATTCGAATTTCGCGTATTTCCATCTCTATCGCACTCACTTTTAGTGATAGTGCCGCAGTATAGCTAACTAACTAAGGCGAGTCCCAAGATGGAGGGTCTGACTCTCAACGTAGACATTGGTTAATTGGGTCTTTGACTTGAACTTTTTTGCAAGCCTATGTTACTTGGCTAAATTGGCTTTCAATAACCACATCTCATAATTTAAGGCATTCAAATAAATGTAACCGTTAGCCGATTAACTGAAGCAGGCAGCTCCGTGCGTACCCGCTTCCGCGAATGATAAGCGGCGCAATGACCGCAATTAAATATTTATACAAGTTTATACAACCACGCCATTCACAACCATCTGCGACTTACCTCAGCACTCGTCGCTTATATATCTTGATACCGCGCTCGTCACAACTTCGTGTAACCGTTGTCCAAGCTTATATTGGTTCGGCTGAAGCGAGCTAATAAAGCGTTATGAATATCAACCCAAGATCGAGATGACGATAGTGGAGAAGCCTAGCAATAAAACAAAGTAAGCGCCTTAGTCAAACCATTATATTTACTCTCTTATTCATTACTTAGTCAAACGTAGGTATAACTTACCGAAATTCTCATTGATAAAAGCACCTTATAGTTAGCAACATACAATTGAAATTAGAAAGTTGAAAAGAGGAAAGGTTTAGGATGTAGCAAACCATATTTTCGTCTGTTATCAGTTTATAAGAAGGTTACGGGGTAAAACTGAATAAAACAACGGGATATGTATCGCGTTTAGATTACGAGTAGTGTCGAATCGTTTAGTACCTACAACTTAGCAAGTAGTCCAAAGCGCGCTCGCTTAAATTTTAATTACCTATTTCCAGTTAAAATAAAGTTCTAGAATGTCAAAGAGCCAGGAGTTCGAAACATTTTCTTTGAAAATTTTAACTAAATCTATACTTCCATACTAATATTATAAAGAGATAGATATACCACATGTCATTGTATATGCAGTTTCGTCACAATCCAACACGTTGTTTTAAAATGAGAGCGTAACTACGTTTGTATGGGAAGGTGAAATTCGGCCGAGCTTACTGCGGACTCTTAAATTAATGGGATTTGGTTGGAAACGTGTAATATACATTACTGAAATTATAAGAGCATCCTGAAACGTGAACTAAAAAGAGGTCATTGTTCCTTCTAATCTAATCCTGTCGAGAATGGAGTAAAGTGACGTAACCTTTGATAGTCTTAACCCCCGTACAAGCATTCATTATCAATGAGCGTTGCCGCGCAACCGTGAAATACTAATTATAGTAATGGGTATCGTGTAGATTATTTTATAAGAAGGGTCATGCTGAGGGGTAATCATAATCACGTAGCGTTTCGTACGCGCGTTAGGACAGTTTAACTGTCATTTTATCATAATAAAATTTGTCATTTAGACCTAACGTCCTACAGAGCTAAAAAAACAAAAGCCGGCTTTTCCGTGGTCCATATTCTTTATTTTTATTTCAATTACTTTATTTTAAAAAATTACCAGCATTACAGCATATGCTAAAGCGCTGATAAATTAAATCAATACTATGCAATGACCAAATAAAAACAAAATAACAGATAATAAAATATGAACAGTTAAGTAAGACTCCGCAGTAAGCTCGGCCGAATTTCACCTTCCCATACAAAAGGAGATTCGTTCATATTTTAAAACTACGTGTTGGATTGTGACGAAACTTTGCATATACCATTGTATTGTACTGGAACCATATAAAGTAGTTTGTATGGTTCCAGTTTATAAAACAAACGAAATACAGCAAAAACAAGTTTTGTATGAAAAACTTAAATTCGCTGTATTTTTTACTATGGTATCTGAAGCTACATAAACTAATTACAGACATAGAAATATATCTCATGTCATTGTACTTATATATGCAGTTTCGTTACAATCCAACACGTAGTTTTAAAATGAGAGCATAACTACATTTGTATGGAGAATCGAGCTTACTGCGGACTCTTAAAAATGAGCGTCGCAAACCCCTAACAGAGCTGGATACAATATACCTATTCTATTTGTCCGTAAACAAATCGCAATCTGGTGCAAATGCAAGGAGCTCATTAAGAAGTATACGTGCGTACACAATTGGCGAGTGCTTATGCGCTACCGTACGAGTCGTCTCTACCGCAAGCAGACGATGGCTGCGACCTCTGAGGGGTAATCACGTAACGTTTCGAACGCGCGTTAAGACAGTTTAACTGTAAATTTTCCATTTAAAATTTGACATTTAGATCTACCTTACGTACTGTATGCGTTACGTGATCGACCTGCGCCAACACAGTTAAATGACCATCCGTGCACGATCGATCGAATGATCAGTTAACTGTGTTGGCGTTTCTACGTACGTGTACGTAAGGCAGGTCTAAATTTCAATTTTTATATGGAAAAATGACAGTTGGATCTACCTAACGCGCGTTCAAAACGTTACGTGTAGAATGTCATTAGCCATTATTTTACATTCCATAACGTTTCATTTTACATAATATTTAATTGACATAATAGTTATTTTAATTTTCATAATTTTTCAGAATGTTCGGTGCCAGAATTATACAAATGTAAAGTTTTCGTACATGTAAGTAACAAATTATGCGACCCGCAACCCTCCACTTCGTACACGTGTAAAGCGCAATGTACACATGCGTAAAATTGCATGCAAGTTTAACTACAGTGCGGGGGGATTGATACATCAAATTGAACTCGGTATATATCTCTGTAACCCGCAATGTAATTAAAGTTACATGCAATTTCTTGCATGTGTAAATTGCGATGAATTCGTACTTACTTTTATTACTTATTCTAGTATGATAATCTCTACTAGCTACGGTAGCCTAGCTGTTCAGGCATGCGGCTGTCAAACGGCGTTCGTGGGTTCGAATCCCGGCTCATACCAATGAGTTTTTCCGACCTTATGTACCTACGGAGTATCATTTGATAGTTACAGTTAGCTTTTCGATGAAGCAAAACCATCGTGAGGAAACCTGCATACATCCACGAATAAATTCAAAGGTGCATGTGAAGTCCCCAACCCGCACTGGGCCAGCGTGGGGACTACTGCCCGTTCCCTCTCATCCATGAGAGGAGGCCTGTGCCCAGTGGTGGGACGTATACACATATATACATACATACATACACTCACGCCTTTATTCCCAACTGGGACGTATATAGGCTGATTTATTATTATATCGCTACTTTTTTTTTTATTAGCATATATTATTGTGTCCCACTGCTGGGCAAAAGCCTCCCATTTTTTCGCCACTCGTCTTGGTCCAGTGCTATAGTGTTCGCCAATCTGTAAAAAACGTATCAAGGTCGTCCCGCCATCTCCTTTTCGGTCTGCCTCTACCTCGGAAGCCGTCTTTTGGAAGCCATTCGGTGGCTAATTTGGCCCATCGCTCCGCGTGCATCTACTTATATTATAAAGACAAAAAGTAGTTTGTACATTTTAAGTTTATATATTATTGGTAATTTCCGGAATACGATTTCAAACTCTTTCTGCTGCGAGTAGAATCTAGATGGTTAAAGTTTAGATTTTATCCCGCGGGTTTACCTGTGTTCTATAGAATATGCGGGCGAACCCGTGCGATCAGTTAACTATAAAGTCCCCAGGCCAGGCAAAAATTTCGTCAGTTCTTTTTTGCGGGTGATAAGTTGTAAGTCGTTACAGAAAGTTGTATCATAATATATAGGTAGTCCCGTGGTCGTCATTTCCCAAACACGTAGAAAAAAAAAGTTGTATCCTCCCGATTGCTTATATTAACAAATAATACATACATACATTCACGCCTTTATTCCCAAAAGGGGTAGGCAGAGCACATGAAACTTATGTTCCAGCGCCACTTTTAGCATAAATGTGGGTATAAAAGATCGACAAAATGTGATATTGCAGTGATAGGTTGCTAGCCCATCGCCCACAACACACTTCAACCGTGCACAAAACCTAATCCATACTAATATTGTAAATGCGAAAGTGTGTCTGTCTGTCTGTCTATCTATCTGTCTGTTACCTCTTCACATTTAAACCGCTGAACCGATTTAGATGAAATTTGGCATAGAGATAGTTTGAGTCCCGCCGACGGACATATTGTAGTTTTTATCTCGGAAATCATCCCCTAAGGGAGTAAAATGGGGCGTGATAATTTGTATGGAGCTATGATACAAACGAGTTCTATGCGGACGGAGTCGCGGGCAGAAGATAGTAATTAATATTTAACCCAATAATAAAATCCATACTAATATTATAAATGTGAAAGTGTGTCTGTCTGTCTGTCTGTTACCTCTTCACGCTTAAACCGCTGAACCGATTCAGATGAAAATTTGGTATGAAGATAGTTTGGATCCCGGGGAAGGACATAGCATAGTTTTTATCCCGGAAACCATCCCCGGAGGGGGTGAAATTGGGGATGAAAGTTTGTATGGTGCTACGATAAAAACGAGTTCCACCCGGACGGAGTCGCGGGCAGAATCTAGTAATAAATAAATCAGCCTATATACTTCCCACTGCTGGGCCTCACAGGCCTTTCCTCGTGGATGAGAGGGAAAGGTTACTACTTAACTAGTCCCCACGCTAGCCCAGTGCGGGTTGGGAATTTCACATGTACCTGTATTGAATTACTTCGCAGATATATGCAGTCACGATATTTTTCCTTCACCGAAAACCAACCCAATATCTTGAAGACGAAACCGTCAGCTAGGTAATTTATAATGTGGTGGCTACTTCGTCAGCTGCACGGCTATCATGCGACGGCGCGCGAGCTCTCTCGATTTGTCTCGCACTTTCCGTCCCTTTCCCATTAGAACACTTAGAACAAGATATATAGTGCGAGAAAAATCGAGAGTAGGTATGTCGCGGCCTTCGCATGGACGTGCTGGTCACCAAGTGTGGTTATTAATGGGGCGCCTGTTGGATATTGAATGACGTTTAATAGCATATGTGCTAATATCTGTTGTTCAGGGGTTATACATATAAGCTCTTAAGGCGATTAACGAGCATACGACAAGACCCAGATGAAGATATTGAAGTGTTTATAAGTACCTACTCCTACTATTTTTTATTATTATCATCATCCATACTAATATTATAAATGCGAAAGTGTGTCTGTCTGTCTGTCTGTTACCTTGTAGCGGCCTGCGCGGCCGCCACGGTGCTAATATCGCGCGCCTGCGCGCTGCAGCGACCCGTTGCCGTGCATCGTGGTCAACAGTTCTGCCATCACTCTACTACGGCCGTTTGCGATTTAAAATCTCAATCCTTTATGTTTTACTAGTTGTTGCCCGCGACTTCGTCCGCGTAGAATTTGTTACCGTCTTAGAAAAATGATTGCTATTAAATGATTATAGGCAGAACCTTAATTATCGCTGCCCTTAAGAAAGTTCTACCATCTTAAGGGATGATTTCCGAGATAAAAACTATACTATATCCTCAAATTAGGATTTCAAATTATCTGTACGGATAATTTCATCTAAATCCGTTCAGGGATTCATTAGTTTTAATTGAAAACTCTGCTTTTACACATATAAATATCTTTAAAATCATCAATAGACGTTTCAGTTTAAATTGTATACTTTTCATAATGTATTAAAGAAAGCTACATTACTGAAAATAGTTTTGAAAGCAAACGTAATCGAATGCTAAAAGACGTAGAACTTTCCATCTCCATCCGCCGCCCCCATTTAACGGTGTTAGATTATTCTGATTAACCAAAATAAAATAAAATAAATTAACAAAATAATCCGCACCTACTTCCTACTACACTTACCTACCTTTCGGTTCTGGGAGCATCCCAGTTCTAACCTAACCTAACCTACATTTTCTGGTAGTTGTTCGGTTCTGTAAGGGTCGTGGTTCTAACTTAACCTAACCTACTTTTCTGGAAGCAGTCGGATTATGTATAACCTATACATACTTCCAACCCTTTTTAACCTTCTTAGAGGATTAATTTTAAGAAACGCTGTAATTAGTTTCCTAGTTTTTAACCGAAGTTACAGATCCCTTACTTTAAAATTGTCTTGTTCCCCGTACAAACATCAAACTCCTTTTAGCCCATTTAGGGGATGAATGTGGGGGACACATCATTATGGAATCAATTAAATTAGTTAAAACAGTCTAAAACAGAAGTTACAAATCCCTTTCTTTAAAAATGTTTTGCTCTCCATACAAACTTTGAACTCCCTTTAACCCCTATAGGGAATGAATATCATAAAACTCTGATATCAGTTTTGTAGTCTTTTAACATACAGGCTAAGTCCGAAGTTAAAAATTTCTTACTATAACATTTTCTTGGTTTCCATATAATAGACCTAGAATCCTTTTTTGTATTCAAATACGGAATCTGGCTACAAAGTTTCAAGTTCCTAGCTCTAACGAAAAAGTTTCCCTCATAGAACTTTTGCACACCTATTTTAACCCCCTTAGGGGTGGAATTTTATAAAACGCAGAAAATACTTTTTAGTATTCTTATAAGTCATCTTTCTACAAAGTTTCAAGTCTCTAGTTATAAAAAAATTGTTTCCCCATACAAACATTGCACCCCTATTGGATTTTTGGTGGAATTTTCTAAAACGCTAATATATATTTTTTGTATTCAATTATAAGTAATCTTTCTACAGTTTCAAGTTTCTAGTTCAAAAAATTATGTTGCTCCATACAAACATTGCACCCCTATTTAACCCCCTTAGGGGTGGAATTTTATAAAACGCTGAAAGTACTTTATTTGTATTCTAATAAGTAATCTGCAGAAAGTTTCAAGTCTTTAGCTAAAATATCCAGTGTTCCCTGTACAAAACCTTCAATCTTTTTTAACCCCCGTATGGATGAAATTACTTTTTTGTATTTTAATAAGTAATCTTTCTACAAAGTTTCAAGTCTCTAGCTCAAAAAATAAAGTTCCCTCCATACAAACCTTGCACCCCTTTTTAACCCCCTTAGGGGTGAAAATTGCTGAAACGCAGAAATTACTTTTTTGTATTCTAATAAGTAATATTTCTAGAAAGTTTCAAGTTTCTAGCTCAAAAAATAAAGTTCCCTCCATACAAACCTTGCACCCCTTTTTAACCCCCTTAGGGGTGGATTTTCCAAAAATCCCGTCTTATCCCTTGCTTACGTCATAAAAGGAAGTTCTGGTGTAAATTTCAAGTTTCTAGTCCCAGTAACTTCGGCTGTGCGGTGATGAATCAGTCAGGAAGTCTTCTTTTATATAAATATTATAATAGAAGATGTAATACATATATTAATTTGTAAATAGTTAGTTATGTAAATAAACCCTGTACATAAAGTCTCAGCCTTATCCATCATAGATAGGTGTGACGCTACGCACTTACCTATAACCTCTTCACGCTTAAACCGCTGAACCGATTGAGATGAAATTTAGTATGGAGATAGTTTGAATCCTGGAGAAGGACATAGGATAGTTTTTATCCCAGAAATCATCCCCCGAGTGGGTGAAATGGGGGATTAAAGTTTGTATCAAGCTATGATATATAAACGAGTTCCACGCGAACGGAGTCGCGGGCAGAAGCTAGTAAACTCATAAACTTAAGAACCGGGGTCTTATCGGTGGAGTAATTCTCGCGGTAATCGCCTTTCTGTTCATCTTTCTGCCACTTTTTTGAGCTCTTGACTCGACATTACACTAACTTAATCCGATAAACGCACGTGGTCTTCCCCTGCTTCTACTTTCTTCTATCTTTCCTTTAATTATAGTTTTTATGTAATTTTCATGTCGTATCAGATGCCCTAACATATTACGTACTAGCTTCTGCCCGCGACTCCGTCCGCGTGGAACTCGATTACATCGTAGCTCGATACAAACTTACATCCTCCATTTCACCCCCTCAGGGGATGATTTCCGGGATAAATACTATCTTATGTCCTTCTCCGGGATTCAAACTATCTCCATACCAAATTTTATCTCAATTGGTTCAGCGGTTTAAGCGTGAAGAGGTAACAAACAGACAGATAGACAAACAGACATACACACTTTCGCATTTATAATATTAGTATGGATCGTATGATGAGTATTGCCATGCCAGCTATGTATGTGCGTATTCATATGTGCGTAAGTAAAGTATATTAACATTTTTTTATAATGTTTCTAAGTAAGAATTTCGTTGAAATACAGTAGCAATGTTTTGAATATGTTTCGTCTTGGAAGAAACA
This sequence comes from Epinotia bilunana, assembly GCA_947049275.1. Classification (NCBI taxonomy): domain Eukaryota; kingdom Metazoa; phylum Arthropoda; class Insecta; order Lepidoptera; family Tortricidae; genus Epinotia; species Epinotia bilunana. The sequence continues at coordinate 22,582,416 of OX346259.1, read as the reverse complement.
AAAGCAATGCCATTTTCTGTGTCTGTTAACTATTCAGAGGGCGTATTATTTGCGTATTTTGCAAGACACATATTTACAAAAACCTTACAGACTAACATAAGTAGGTAACAATATAAATGAAAATGAAAAAATGAAATGAAAATTATTTATTCGTAACAAACAAATATAAATATCACATACACACGTATAATACTATTTAATTACTGTACTTAAAACTATTACAAAACAATACAAAACTTATAACATAACATAACACAAAAACACTTTAAAACGGCGACTCGCGGCGCAAGGTCTGGGTGTCAAATAGCCATATAACTAAACTAATGCTAGCAGGGCGGGTATGACCCCGTATCATGGTCGGCCTTATCACGCGATAAGTGACAAGATAGAGCGTCTGTCTCGTTCTATTGAACAGTGTCAGCCAGTGACGGACGCTCTATCTTGTCACTTATTGCGTGATAAGGCCGACCATGCTACGGGGGCAGCTCTCATGAGTATGTCACGCTCCCTAAGGGCGTTTGCTTGCTGGCGTCGTTGATCGGGTCGCCGCGTTCCCTGACATAATTGGTTTAGGGATGCGAGATGCGAGGGCTGAGATACCTATTACGCGTCAAACTCGTGATCGGGTGATGTCTGTGGGTCCGAGTATTTCGGTCCGCAAAAATTAAGTAAGTAACTAGGTAGGTATCTTATTGTGTTTTTGACGCATAGAGACTGTGTACATACATCTATAATGATCTTGATTAAAATAATTATTATTATCGATCGTATTTGAAGAATTCTAGGCTGTATACGTCTCTGGGATGTTATAGTAGATTGTATGACAAGGAACAAAAATAAGTCCTCACTTCGTTCGGGAAAATAACCAGTATATCTCGTGGTAATATGGCTTTTAGATCAAAGTTATACACTCGACTTTTCACTTCTACTGCGAGAAAATAGTAAAAACGGTGATTTATCCATCCACAATCAATAATAAATTGTCCTTATGTTACGTTTCTCTTGTACCATCATCATCCCCCTAACGTTATTCCCGGTTGTGCTCTAAAAGAGCCCGGGGTCCGCTTTGACATCTAATCCCAAGATTTGGCATGGGTACTAGTTTTACGAAAACGACTGCCATCTGACCTTCTAACCCAGAGGGAAAACAAGAACTTATTGGGATTAGACCGGTTTCCTCACGATGTTTTCCTTCACCGTAACGTTTCTCTTGTATGTATAGCTTAAATAATTTTCCATTGATTTTTGTACGCCTACCGGCGAAACATAGTGTACGTAGAGTATATATAATTTTTCCACCACTGTGCACTGTAATGTAACCAGCTATCATCATATCAGCCGAGAGTCGTCCACGCAGGCGCAGCAGCACAAAGTGGACTGATGACCTGGTAAAGGTCGTGGGAGTCCGCTGGTTGCGGGTGGCGCAGGGCCAGCCATTATGCCACTCTTTGGGAGAGGCCTATGTCCAACCATCTATGTTTACAAAAAAATCACTATGATTTTGTATTCTCCATACAAAAGTAGTTACGCTCTCATTTTAATACTACTTCTTGGATTTTAACTAAACTTTGCATATACAATGACATGAGGTATATCTAATGTCTGTAATTAGTTTATGTAGCTTCATATACTATAGTAAAAAAAATACAGCGATTTTAAGTTTTCCATACAAAACTTGTTTCTGCTGTATTTCGTTTGTTTTATAAACTGGAACCATATAAACTAATTACAGATATAGATATACCTCAGACCTCATGTCATTGTATATGCAAAGTTTCGCCACAATCCAAAACGTAGTTTTAAAATGAGAGCGTAACTACGTTTGTACGGGAAGGTGAAATTCGGCCGAGCTTATACTCTCGCGAGCGGACTCTTAAAGTTACCCCCTACAAAGATAAGTTCGCCTTTATACCCACCTGTAAAGGAACTTTAGGCGTATTTTTGACCAAGAGCCGAACCACACTCGATTGAATTATTCATTGTAGGTATTCATTCGAACTATAAATCCCGCCCGAACAATCTAACCACTGCTAGCATTAGTGCATAGTGTAGATAATCAGCTCCAAAGTATTTAATTAACTATTTCGCCAGTTAACACCGTTTTACAAAACAGCTAGCTGTTTCACAAAACAGCGCTTAGCGCCGAAAACATTTCAGCGAATTTTCATTCTGCGGCATTCAATCCGCCTGATAGTCAACCAGCCATATTACAAAACAGCGCTTCGCTCTTTTGTAAAACAGCTAGCTGTAATGTAAAACGGCTGATTATATATTTTCATTCGGCGGTATTCAATCTGCGGTATCGTCGACCCGCCAAAGGGCTGTTTTAAAAAACAGCATAGCTGTTATGTAAAACGTCGGATTATACAATATGCCTGCGACATATTCATCAAAAAAAAAATCCTAGCTCACAAAGCTGCGGTAACAGTAGAAAAGATCAGTATAACTATTTTAAACAAACTTGCAAACCATAAAAAATCTACATTTAAATACAGTACAAAACAACTATACAAAGTATTTAGAATGTTTTAGCTATACCAACCCATGAAGAAATGCAGTAGGTTAGTATCGATCGGCATATCGCAAAATATACTTGCTTGATTAAACGTTGAATAAATTGTTATTGAGCGTGTAGAAGTAGAGGCCCATTCATTCACCTACCTACTTATAGGTATATAGATTACGTGATTTATCTACTGGAAAATTATAAGATTTGCCAGTAGATAAATCACTTTAGTTACCGTTTGCGGTTGAAAACAAAATGAATAAATTGTTAATCAATCACACAGTCAATTATTACACTTAATTAGGATTAACTAGTTATAAGGCAGGCTCCTTAACTCAAAAATCTTTTATGAATAAGATTAGCAGTTTGTGATGCAACCTATAATAACTTCTTTTTAATTGGAATAAACAGTTCAAAATTATTTTTTTTGTACTTTACAGCTACAGTCCAAATTGGCTCAGTTCGGGTTGCACAGGGCGGTTCCACAACGCTTCGGGAGCTCAAATACCGCGAGCATACTTTAACTATTAATCCTCATCTTCATAAAAAAACCTTTGTCATTATCATCCATCGCAAAAAAAACATAAAATGAAATGAGAATTCGTTATCAAGGACCTATCATAATCGAGGCAATAAGTAATTCTTAGCGGGTCTTGGCTGCGAAAACGAGATATAATATAACTGAAGCAAATATAAAGACTTCACATGTAAAGTAAGTCCCGGTTCCACCAAACTGGTCAGTAAAATAAAAAACTGGACAAATGCGAGTCGGACCCTTTCAAGGGTTCCGTAATAATCAGTGTCCAATATAACTGCAGATGGAAAAAACCAAGGAGTTTACCATAGCGTAAGTAAGTGAGGATAGGTACGCAGGCTTGATGACTTCCAGCCTCCCGAACAAGCCGGTTTCCGAAGAGGTTTTAGTACCGTAGACCACATTCATACGCTCCGCCAGGTTAGAACGGTCACTGGACCTGTCTCGAATCTCACGTCTTACTAATCTTACGGTCACGTGACCTGTGGCGTGTTTAACAATTTTTCCCCATCACAACAAGTGTACAGCGCCGCTAAAGAAGTTTTCACTTCAAAAAAAACTGTTCTCTCTTTTTTTCCCGACTGCAGCTGAGCCTAAACATTTTTCCAATATCATTAAGTATCTTCAAATGACACCGAAATTTTACGTTAAATAACGATTTTTGATAGCTTGCGATTTATTTGATAATCTGATCCAATCGGTTGATAGCAGTGAACCAAAAGGCAATCAACTTGCGGTGAGGACGGTCATATAACAATTAAATCACGCAGAGATGTAAGGGGTACTTGACCCAATGGTAGCGTAACTTTCATTATGCTATTTATAGGATTTCAAAATAGTGGCAAAATAACTTGAAATAATTATAGTAGTGGCTCTGTGAGCTGTTTGAACTGGCCTGTCTTAAAAAAAAATATTTAACTAACCTTCTCACAAAATTTCACGAGATCGAATCGATTGAAAAATGCGACCTGTAAAGGAGAACAGCCGGACAGCGGGACAGCGGAACATCCGGAAATTTTGGCCCACACTGAAGCATAGAACTTCGTTCAACACGAACAAGAAAATTCCATCTTAGCCCAATACGATAGTAGCGCGTTTCAGAACGGAGGTTATGATATTTATGCATGGACTTGACGTAGGCCTGAAAACAATACATTCCCGTTGCTTTTTAAATGAAGCCGGTAAACAACCAAGCCTGGGGTATATTTTACTAACTATTGTACTGAAATCAAGTTTGTTTTTTTCTTACTCGCGCCTTTCTGAGAAGATGTTGCTCACGTGGAAAAGAGAGAGCGTGCAACCAATATTAACTTGATTTCAAACCGATATGCTTAGTAAGACAGACTTACGGTTTACAAGAGGCAGAGGTTTCCGAGTGAAACTCTGGAAGCCCTTCATCCATAACAATGCCCCACAGGCCGCTCTGAATTTTGTAGTGACGTAGGTTTTTCTTTTTTCAGGGTTCCTCAAAAGGAAAAAACGAAGGATCACTTTGTTGTCCGTCGGTCTGTGTCAATATATCCTTTATCTCGGGAACGCGTGGAGGTATCGAGTTGAAATTAAAACCAAATACTCAGGTCTACAGTTCCTTGAAGCTTGGAAAAATCAAACTTTGAGTTAACGTAAAGAAAAGGTACGGCCGTCTATGCCGAAAAAAAACTTATATCTCTCTACTCTCATGGGAATCAAAATTTATAGGGTAGGTACTTTCCGTTGACCTAGATAGAACTATGATATTTGGCAAGTAATATCGTCTTAAACTACAAGTACTTACAGGAAAACAACTGAAAACGATATATTTGTAATTAAGTACGGAACCCTAGGTGGGCGAGTCCGATTCGCACTTGTCCGGTTTTTTTTTAAATGAAATCAGTTTTTAACCCCCGACGCAAAGAGAGGGCTGTTATGTATAATTCAAACGCTTAGAGTGGAAAACAAGTCTCTTTTTAAGCTGTATCAGATCATTTATGAACACAATTGAACGTAGAACATAAATAAGTGTTTATCTATATATAAAAAAGAAGACTTCCTGACTGATTCATCACCGCACAGGCGAAGCTACTGGGACTAGAAACTTGAAATTTACACCAGAACTTCCTTTTATGACGTAGGCAAGGGATAAGACGGGATTTTTGAAAAATCCAACCCTAAGGGGGTTAAATGGGTATGCAAAGTTTGTATGGGGGAAACATTATTTTTTGAACCAGAGACTTGAAACTTTGTAGAAAGATTACTTCTTAAGATACAAAACAGTACTTTCAGCGTTTTAAAAAATTCCACCCCTAAGGGGGTTAAATAGGGGTGCAATGTTTGTATGGGGAAAACATTATTTTTAGAACTAGAGACTTGAAACTTTCTAGAAAGGTTACTTATTAGAATACGAAAAAAGTTATTTCTGCGTTTTAGAAAATTCCACCCCTAAGGGGGTTAAAATAGGGGTGCAAAAGTTCTATGAGGGAAACTTTTTCGTTTGAGCTAGGAACTTGAAACTTTGTAGCCAGATTCCGTATTTGAATACAAAAAAGTATTCTAGGTCTATTATATGGAAACCAAGAAAATGTTATAGTAAGAAATTTTTAACTTCGGTCTTGGCCTGTATGTTAAAAGACTACAAAACTGATATCAGAGTTTTTTGGAATTCATTCCCTATAGGGGTTAAAGGGAGTTCAAAGTTTGTATGGAGAGCAAAACTTTTTTAACCCTTAATGTGACGTTGTTTACTGTGATCAAAGATTCTGTGATGAACATTCTAAAAAAATTAATCGTTAGAAAAGGATTTGTAACTTCTGTTTTAGACTGTTTTAATTAATTTAATTGATTCCATAAGGGGGACACATTCATCCCCTAAATGGGCTAAAAGGTGTTGGATGTTTGTACGGGGAACAAGACCATTTTAAAGTAAGGGATCTGTAACTTCGGTTAAAAAATAGGAAACTAATTACAGCGTTTCTTAAAATTCATCCTCTACGAAAGTTAAAAAGGGTTGGAAGTATGTATAGGTTATACATAATCCGACTGCTAGCAGAAAAGTAGGTTAGGTTAAGTTAGAACCACGACCCTTACAGAACCGAACAGCTACCAGAAAATGTAGGTTAGGTTAGGTTAGAACTGGGATGCTCCCAGAACCGAAAGGTAGGTAAGTAGTAGTAGGAAGTAGGTGCGGTTTTTTTTTTCTGTTAATCAGAATAATATTATTCTCTAACACCGTTAAATGGGGGCGGCGGATGGAGATGGAAAGTTCTACGTCTTTTAGCATTAGATTACGTTTGCTTTCAAAACTATTTTCAGTAATGTAGCTTTCTTTAATACATTATGAAAAGTATACGATTTAAGCTGAAACGACTATTGATGATTTTTAAGATATTTATATGTGTAAAAGCAGAGTTTTCAATTAAAACTACTGAATCCCTGAACGGATTTAGATGAAATTTTCCGTACAGATAATTTGAGATCCTCATTTGAGGATATAGGATCGTGTTTATCTCGGAAATCATCCCTTAAGATGATCGAACTTTCTTAAGGGCAGCGATAATTAAGGTTCCGCCTATAATCATTTAATAGCAATTATTTTTCTAAGACGGTAACAAATTCTACGCGGACGAAGTCGCGGGCAACAGCTAGTAATTTTATATATTATCTTCGGTCAAATTTTGATTTTAAACTTTATGCTACATTCTACCTACGTCCTTAGGTTTTTTTTTCTACGGAACATAAATAAATACAGAACTTGACCAGGGGGGCTAGTACGCTAAGTTTTATGTCGGACATAAAGCATTCGTCCCATTCTGGCAAATATGCGAGTGCAAGAGGGGCGAATGCTTTACGTCGGACATAACGTATATAAACCTATAATATAAGCCTAGTGTGCTAGAGGGGCAGGTCGGCCGTCATAAAAATGTAAAAAAAAGATTTGTACTCAGTTTTTTATTTATAGCAACATGAAATGTTATTTTAGTCTGTGGAATAAAAACCAGTACGGAGCGTAGAGAATAAGTAGGTGATATTCATTTATTTTACAACAGCGATCACCGTGCTTGATTACAGTCCTACAAATTAAATGTTATTAGGTATATGTATTGAATGAAATTATATCAATTATTTCTATACCCATCATTACACACCCAACTTAAGAGTCCGCAGTAAGCTCGACCGAATTTCACCTTCCCATACAAACGTAGTTACGCTCTCATTTTAAAACTACGTGTTGGATTGTGACGAAACTTTGCATATACAATGACATGTGGTATTTATTATCTATGTCTGTAATTAGTTTATATTATGGTTCCAGTTTATAAAACAAACGAAAGCAAAAACAAGTTTTGTATGAAAACTTAACTTCGCTGTATTTTTTTACTATGATATCTGAAGCAACATAAATCATTCCCTCCATACAAGTTACAATCCAACACGTGGTTTTAAAATGAGAGTGTAACTACCTACTTTTGTATGGAGAATCGAGCTTACATGCATTGGGAATGTTTCCCAGTAGATTTCGGAATTCAAGAAAAACCCGATGTACCTATATCCGACCGAGTTATCAATCGCCACGAAGGCTGTCTCGAATTACTGCACGCGTCAACAGCGATATATTTGCCTTCCCGACACCGTGACACTTGAGCTTTCGCTTTAATTTGCCAAACGGCACAGGAAGTATATAAACGTACAAAATATGTACATTCACGACTAGCATTCTGTATAGCACTTTATTGCATAGGTATAAGAAAAACATTTAGAAAATAAACAAAAAACATTTTTTTTTACGAAGGCTATTTAAGAGAACGAGTAGGGTAGACTGGGTACAGTTGTGACAATTTTGGTTTGATCGCCAATTATTTTGTTGTTCATTTGTCTACGTAAATGTACTTAAGGCGGTGCATTGGAAATTATCGCGTGCTTTGAAACGCCGTTCTGACTAGATTAAGAAACATTAAGGTCTGATTTTCAGATATATGATTCTAGACTATATGATTGTTTATCTGATTTGATCGATACACGATTGCTTAAAATGCAAAGTTGGGTCTGTATTTTCTTTTTTTACTCAGCCTACTCAAACGATACATTATTTTACGACACAGTCAAGTTAATACTATAGTATTTTATCTCATCTAAAATCTCACTTGAAGAAATTTAAATAAAACTTTACTAAGTTAGGTATTTATCGAAATTTGTCCAAAAAAGCCATTCCCGAAGAGTGTTAAATCTCTTTTTCTCGTGCGCGGAAGGTATCAGCGTGTCGCTGTCTAGGGGGCGTGTTCGGCTCAAATCAAGGCATGTGATTTTACTCATTTGGTAACGTACTTTCGATCAGTACATTTTTTATAATATCTGTTATATTTATCGAAACGTAACGATAACCCAGCACTGAAACCCGTACCTAATAGTTTAAAATTGCCCCACATGACGGTAAACTATGTGTTATTGGTAATAGACTGACGTACATACATATATAGATAACTTTCAACACCCCTTTAATGGTCCTTGGAACCTGATTTTGTTAGTGCTGTGGACAGGGAATAGGCACTTTTCTGATGTTAACAAGATAAGTGCCGCGACACTCCTTTTGACTCGTACTTTAACGGGTTTTAGTGTTCCCTTTTCGTTGCTTTAAGCTTATATTTGGAATAATGAATAAAATAAACAAATCAATGGACATTTTTTGACGACCGATTCGCCTAGTGAGTATGTTACTCTGCCTACAAAGCTGAAGGTCTTGGGTTCGAATCCTGGTTAGGGCAAATATTTGTGTATTGAAGCATGAATATTTGTTTCCGAGTCTTGGATATTTTCTATGTATTTAAGTATTCTATCTCTTAAATATTTATCGCCTAGTACCCATAACACAAGCCTTATTGAGCTTACTATGGGACTAGTTCGATTTGTGTCAGATTGCCTCCTAATATTTATTTATTTAGGAGTAGTTCAAAACCGATTCCAATTCACAACATTAAGTCAAATAGACATCGCGTATTCGACCTTTCAATGCCCCATTTATGTTCATATTTATTTCACACTACTACCTTGTTACTTAGTTAGCGCGCCGCGAAATGTACTAAGAACTGTAAGTACGTCGAGTTCTCCAATATCTACACAGACAACCTTTCAAAATATCTATACAGAGACCGTATTGTTATTGACACAAGAGACATGTGTAGATATTTTTGAAAGGCTGTCTGTATAGATATTGGAGAACTCGACTGTACAACGTAAAAATGTACTATTCACAATGCCTCGAATCACCTCACCACTTGTTCTTATATCAATTATTCTAGTATGCTGACCTCAAGAATCGTAATAAGTATTAGCAATTGGGTTCTGAACTTATACTGGTTTGTCTGAGTGGCGTAGTTGGTACGTGTTGTTATTACCAACCTCAATACGAGTTACGTTTCGCATTGCCATTTGATTTCAATGTGTATTCCGCGCTTGTTTTCTTATAAAAATCATTGAGATTGGAAAATATTTATAGAAGTGGGAAAACGTTTTCTATTTTTGTATGGAAGAGTACGTACCTAGTATATTCCAAAGGTATACTTCCCTCTTAAACTCGCTTTAAACATTTAATTATAAATAAACAATACATTTTTTTATCCTAATAGAAATAGTTTACTTATATAAGTACCCACCAATTTAGGTATATAAGTACGGGCATTTACCGTGTGCATTGGGTAAATATCACCCGAATCCCCCCCGAACCCGATCTGGAAGAGATCGCTTTTTAGTGATAAGACCGCCTGCTGTCTGCATTGTTTATGTTTGATTTACCTCTGTTTATCTATTACAGCGACCCGCCCCGGCTTCGCACGTATACTATATTATACATATAAACCTTTTTCTTGAATCACTCTATCTATTAAAAAAACCGCATCAAAATCCGTTGCGTAGTTTTAATGATGTAAGCATACATAGGGACAGACAGCGGGAACCGACTTTGTTTTATACAATGTAGTGATGTTCCTACCTACTATTTCTGGTGAGTATTTGTATTGCATTTTGTTCCTTCTTCTTCCGTTCATAGAAGACGCTGAGTAACGCGACTTCGCAAAAGACACTGAGCGACGCGACTTCGCAGAAGACGCTGAGCGACGCGACTTCCCAGAAGACGCTGAGCGACGCGACTTTCCAGAAGACGCTGACTTCGCAGCTAGTTGTGCTATTTAGCAGAGAAAAATATCTAATAAATAAGTACGTACTTGTGCAGCCTAGTGTACCGTTGCCGTAGGTCGCACGAGTAGGCCACTACGGCGGCCGGTAGCGTAGGCGGAAAACATCGTAGTCGCTTGTCAGCTCCCGCGGCGTTACGCCTGTGCGTAAACGTTGCCTTATGGCCAGGCCACGAAATTGCGGCGCGGCAAGCGTTTTACCCGTTCATTGTGCGGTCGAGACGCGCATTGCATTGTGATTGGTTGGGATCACACGCAATTAAGCTGATTTTCCACCGGAGGGGCGAGACGAGACGAGGCGAGGCGAGAATTGAAATTCGTATGGCAAATTTTATATTCTCTCCTCGCGCGCGCTCGGTGTAAATATTAAGTGCCATACAAATGTCAACTCTCGCCTCGCCTCGTCTTGTCTCGCCCCTGCCCTCCAGTGAAAAATCAGCTTTAATTAGATAAACCGCTACCGCCGCCGCCGCAGGCCCGTTAGAGTGGAGAGATGGTTCTGAGTTTTAGCCTATTTTACGACTGCGACAGTTTGATCAGACAATTCCAGGATCACCAATACAATTTTGAAGTTTAGCCTAAAATTTGGTTTAAGCGAATCGAGGCTTTAAAGAAGTCTAAAATTATAAAACCATATTTGTTATTTTCAATATTTATTTTGTCATGAAATAAAATTAATAATACATTTATTTTGGGGTTAAAACGTAAAAATGTTGTGTACACATGCATTCACTGGTAATCATTATAACAGAATACCCATGTTTGATTAAGGTAAACGTCCCAATGTTTGACACCTAAATGCCTACCAGTTGACACCGTTGTTGTTACGAATTAAGGTTGAACTGACCCCGTATCATGGTCAGCCTCATCACATTATAAGTGACAGGATAGAGCGTCCGTCACTGGCTGACACCGTTCGATAGAACGAGACGACGCTCCTATCTTGTCACTTATCGCGTGATAAGGCCGACCATGATACGGGGTCTGAACGTGACAAGTGTTGGGTCAGTGTAAAGATTTAGGACGTTACCAAATTTTAGTCACAAATTAGGAATAACTAGATTAAGTAGATACCTACATATATTATATACTACATAGACAAAAAAAAACTATATTAGAGTCTGGCCAGGGAAAGATGAGCCCAGAAAAGAGCAGCAAATTAAAAAAAAAACAGCATGTTGTAACACCCTGTAAGTAAACGCGATAGAATAATAATGATACTTTTCTTTAATTCACACAATGCAAAACTTTCAATTGATGAAAGTAAAGTTATCCATATTAATATTATAAATGTTAAAGTGTGTCCGTCTGTCTGTCTGTTAGCTGTTCACGCTTAAACCGCTGAACCGATTGAGATGAAATTTGGTATGGAGATAGTTTGAATCCCGGGGAAGGAAATAGAATAGTTTTTATCCCGGAAATCATCCCCTGCGGGAGTGACATGGGGGATGAAAGTTTGTATCGAGCTACGATATAAACGAGTTCCACGCGGACGGAGTCGCGGGCAGAAGCTATTATTAAATAAAACTCTTTAACTTCAACTCTCCAAATTATCAATTTTGACGAGACAATATAATAATTGACATTTTAAGATATTCTTCCATGTAAATAATAATATTAGCAGTACTACTTTCTTAGACATCATATTAATTTAAAAATACGTTTGATGGGGTATACAGATTATGTGATTTCACCCCAATTTGTCAGTACAACATGTCGAAGTCATAATTGGGTGTAGCGTACAGATGTAACAATCCGACCACATGTGCACGCAATTTCTCAGTACAACTCGTTTGACAGTTGCCAAACTAATATGTGTCATGGGATGTATGCATGTCATGATTTGTCAGCCCCAATTTATCATAAGCTTGAGATTTATTTAAAACTATTTGTGTGGCAACACTAGCAACAGTAATATCATTGTCAAACTAATGTGTCATGGGGTGTACACATAAGAATAAAGAATAAGAATAAGAATAAGATTTTTTTTACTTGCCATAAAGATAAAGAGAGAGAATAATAAAGAGAAAGAAAAACAAAACACATGCAATACAAGGAATAGAAATAAAATTCGCTCACTACATGTCAATTTGACAGTTGGATCAGCAGCGCAACATGCCTCCAGACGATAGCAATTAGTCAGCTTGTGATAAATTGGGGCTGACAAATCATGACATGTATACACCCCATGACACATTAGTTTGACAATGATATTACTGTTGCTAGTGTTGCCATAGAAATAGTTTTAAATAAATCTCAAGTTCATTTTTCCCTGGTCAGACTCACGTTTTTTTACACTTAGTGTGCTAGAGGGGCTGGTTTTTGTTTACCCGACCCAAATTACGTACGTCGTCGGTTAATAATAGGGGTGTAAACGTCAAATAAAATAACCAATAAAGTTGAAGTTCCCCAAAAAGGGTTAAAAATATTGTCAAATTGAGAAAAAAGTAAAGCAGGGGGTTAAATAATCACAACGTTATAAGTGTCCAAAGTTTTAAGACGGGGCGGGGCATATTGTGTCCCTTTTCCGCAAAATGCACTTTCATATGAAACGATTGTCATTTACTATGACGCTCGCAGATAGTGACGTCGCGATCTGCGAGCGCTTTCTCTCTCTCTAACAAGCAATATTAAAACGGTTGTAGCTTCGTAATTCTTTGAGATACCTGAATGGGATTTTCGTCACTATAGGCATATTTGTTTGCCTTCTTTCTTTTAGAGTAGGTAATAAATAATATTATATTTCAGTCTGCACCCGTATTATTCATCCATATTTTGTTATTGCGGAGAATCCTGACAGCTGACGAAATTTGACGTTTCAGAAATAGCAATTTTTTTTAACGATGTAAATTAGCAAACATTGCTTTAATATTACAGTTAAAATTGCATGCATGAAATTTTATGTTATCGAGAAATCTCATAATATCCATGATCGACTATATTTAAACACAAGTGAATTAGTTAACAATTTTCTTTAACAAGGAATAGTACAATGGTTAAAAGATTTGTTCGAATGGAAAACGATACTTACTATTTTCGAGGCATCACAGTGTGAGCTCGTATGAGGTATATTTATATAACTTTAAAATGCGAGCTCCTTCAAAAATTCTACTCTAACACGTGCCTAAAATCCGGTATGCGCATGTTCGAACTAAACGGCTGCCTGGCATCATTTTGACACCCCGCCCCCAACCCCGCATAATGGCAATGGCACCCATTCTGTGGGGCCATTTTGCGGCGCTACTTAGACTTCTATGGTTTTTTCGTTCACTACTGCTAAATGTTGTTGCTGCTGTTGCAAGGCAGCCTAATATTTAGGTGCGTTAAAAATGCTATTTTCGCACAAATTTTCCCGATTGCAATTACCTACACAATTCCTACATTTAAACAAATCTCAACTTTTTGATGATTAATTAAAAAAACAAAAAATCCGTTTTAAATTGTTCAATATTATATGGCTGGTACTATCGACAACACAGCTAACTGACCATCGGTGCACCTTAAGTGCATTGTAATAAGGTTCTATATAAACACAGGATGGTCAGTTAACAGTGTTGTCGTTTGTACGACCATATTTTAGCCGTTACTGTTATAGTGAGACATCTACAGTCGACGACAAAATATGTGTATGCATTGTTCACCTTAAGACGTTGGTTGCCGTTGCCGAACTTATATACATACTTTATTCTTTACATCAGAATTCGGACATATCACATTTTTTCCTACTCAGCATCATAAAAGTATTACTACTACTCTTGGGATCGACCATGTACAGGTCTACACAGCTACAAAGAGATCTACGCGGCCAAAGTTACAAAAATATGTATACACGACTTTATTGCCTTAACATTAAGGTCGTGTTTACCTACATATTATTGTAACTTCGACATGTCCAATCTCTTTGTAGCTGACTGTAATAAAAAAATTATAAAATTCACGATTCTGAAAAAAAAATTAACTATTAAATTTTCACTGAAGACCTCAATTACGTTCATTTATTATATTTAACCCTTTCGCCGCCATTTCGTCACCTTTGTAACTGTCACACACCATAACACGCTAATATCATTGCTACTAGAGAGCCAATAAACACCTGACTTGAAAACATTGATCACTGTAACCTTCACTAAGCGCCTGTCACAACACCTCTATCTACAACTGTTCCTGGGGTTGTGAGTACAACTCACGACTACTTTAGGCGTCCTTTACGTTGAAAGGGTTATAAGAAAATGTATACCAGTTAATATTTTAATTTTAGCATACGGATTGACTTGACATATGCTGACGAACATGTTTTCTTATTATTGTTCCACAAAATTCAAGCTAGAGAAAGATATGTGAATATTTTATTTTGTGCTTTAATACAAATATTCCTGTGGCTTCACGTTTCTTATATGTTCGCCTTTTCTTAGAATATTGTTAGGTATTTTAATAAGATCCACGGAACTGGAACACGAATGAAAACAGTTTTGATTACATGCTCCAAGACACATAAACTTGTTACAATATTAATCACTATCCCCCTTATTCATAAAACTTAAAATGCCTCTGCTAAATAAAATGTGCTTTGTCCCTTTCTTACGAACACAAATATCAAAGTGACAGATATATAAGGACAAACGAATTATAACGCCATTTTAGTTAAAACAGGCTTGTAGGACGTTTATGAATACGGCCGTATATGTTTTACTATTCTTATACATTTCTTAGGTACATTATAGGTTATTATGTATAAATATTGTTTGGTTACGTTATGCTCATATTAATATTTACATACTTATATTACTATTAATGAATATTACACAGGTATTCATTTTTTGAATTAGTGCTGGCAGTTCAATGAAGGCTAAGGTCCCAGTGGCTGTGAGCGACGTTTTTAAAAAGGCAATTGACATTTCGACAGTCATCCGCAAAGCGCGGGGAGACCGCATTGACGTTAATTACAATTAAAACGTGATGTGTAAATATTTAATAAGTATTGTACAAATTATACTGCAAAATGGATGGAAATAATAGATATTGTATAATAAAACACTACCGTGATATTTGTTTGTGAAGGTGATATGATATAATCATCTCTCGCATCTTCAAAAAGTGCCTAAAAATATAATTTCGTGTCTTCTAACAATTACTGTGATAAAAACTAAGGTCACCATATATAATTTTAATTTGTCAAATAAAAGATAAATTATTACTGAATTAGTTTCAATTGCAAAATTAAGCTAAATCGTATTTTCAAAATCGACAGTCAAAAATCCGAAACAAACGATGACGTTATACGCCCTAGTCATAAGTCGTCAAAGCGCTTTACATACCTGAGGCTCTAGTATAAATTTTACCGAAACAAAACGTTACGACCGCTTTCGCGTTTAGCTGTCAAATCCCATACAAATTGAGGGTAAAACGCAAACGCGATCGTAAAGTTTTGTTTCGGTATAACTTATACTAGAGCCTCTGTACGGATCTAGCGCCAAAATTTCGTTCTTACAATTTTTGTTGTGTCGACAGGAAAGAACAAAAAAACATATACAAAAAATAGTTAATGAGCCTAATATCAAGAGTTTCACGACAACGCCAAAAGCACGAAGTCATGGACAGAAGCTTAATATCTTACTATTATCTGATTCAATTTATACTATGTCACATTCTCGCATCTCAGTCAATTTACAACCATGGAGGTAAAGGTTAAAAGGACGGATATTTCGTTTCTAACAGTTATTACATTTCACGAAGGCGAGTGGTCACGTTCCTTTAAGTATGACGTTAGTCTAATTCCGTCAAATCCACTCGCCTTCTGGAAATGCAAGAATACGCAGGACAGATTATTCGAGTTGGCCGAATTGCATCAAAGTAGTCCATTTAAAAAGCAACTCTAGCGTCCTAGGTAGAAGATTCCAATTCCAATGTCAATTTTATAAATAGCCGGCCGCATTAAATAATATCAATCATACACGTGGCATACAAATTCTGTGCGGTCGACGTCTAAGATATGTTTACACAGTTACACCAAATTTCACGGTAGCAAAGCAGAAAATGTATACTACTCAAAAGAAACTAGGGACCCCAAGTATGGTGATCGTTACGTGAAAATTATATTAAACAGTTTTTTTTTTCAGTATTCGACTTAAACTCTAGCATGAAAGAGGTTGGATTCTGAAGGATCCAGGACATCCCTAATAATAATAATAATTTTCACTTATGTTATGATACAAATGTACTTACAAATGACAATTTCATTTCATTTCTTTCATCATAAATTAGCCACGTATCAAAGAGTTTATGTCCAATAATTAACAATAAAATAAAAAATTAAGTGGCACTTATTTTGTTTTGAGCTGTATACATATCTTTGACGACATCGCACAAGCTGCGCCCATCTCGAAAATAGTGGCTGTATCATTCAAAATTAACCCAAAATGTTTTAGGAATCCCAGGTTGCCGCAAACACTCGCTCCACGCCTCAGCATTAACTGACTTCTCGTCGATACTCGCCTTCCCAAGTATTTCCTTCTTCGCCATTTTGCTCTTACATCCCAGACTCATATAAATGCTGACCTTACTCAAACTTGCCCTGAACACGGACAGTTTTACTGACGCCGACTTCGGGTCCCACCTGGCAGATATAGTGGGAACGAATCTGTCACTTTTCCAATAGCATTCTGCTTTATTTGCTTCTAATATTGTGGCTTTCAAATACAGCGGCGCTGAAATTAAAGAAAATACATTTTAGTTGCATGAAACTTATTTTCTTACGGTTTTATTATAGTAATATTTCTCTTTTTAACCGACTTCAAAAAAAAGGAGGAGGTTCTCTATTTGGTTGTATTTTTTTTTTTCAATGTTTGATACCTCAGAACTCCGTCATTGATGAGCCGGATTATGGAATTCCTCAATTATGTAACTTAAAAAGTACAAAAGTACCTCACAGATTCTGATAAGCTTCCGTGGAAATAGCAACTAATGAAGTGCCAAAGGTGATCCTTGTGGAATCGACGGAAGTCCTCAAATATTATCGGGTCACATACAGCGATTGAATTTTTTTCTCTTATAATCAACACGGTAAATTTGCTCTATTTTGTAAATTGGAAAATAAATGTGGAAATGTTCTCGTGGCTTGGCGGAGTACTAAATTGAAGTCGGTTAAAACTTTGTTTTTATAGTTGATTGTTATCTATATTTGACAAGAACAAATTGATATCGCCCAGCTGCAGCTACTACATTAGTTCAATTTAAATGGCTTTTTTTTTTTAATATGAAAATGACAGTTGATAGTTGTTCTAACGCTCGGACGAAAGTTATACGCAATGAACTTTCTCATTCAGAAGGTAGATACAATATTTGCGCATTAGTAATATAGCACGGAAGCGGGGCGGTACGCTGCAGTTACTGCAAACATACTGCCCCGCTTCATACCGCGCCCAGATTCGCACTAATTGAAATGTTGGCGTGCAGTAAACAGTAGAGCTGGGGCGTTTCGACTTTTCCGTGAAACGAAACGTAACCGATTTTTTTAACACATAACTGTTATGAAAAACAGTTAAAAAAATAACTCGTTTCTCCGTGCGTCGCCGCCGTCGCCGGTCGCCAAACGAAGTGAAACGAAAAAACGAAGGAAACAGTTTACAGTGTTCGAGTTGCGTTTTCGCGTTTTGCATTGCAACCGTTGCGTGCGACTGTCGCCTTCTACTCGTTATACTCGTAGCTCCTTGTCATCGTTTTTCCGTTATTGTATGAGAAACCGTTTTTGAAAACGCTTACGGGAAAAAACGCCCAGCTCTAGTAAACAGTCCTTACTATTCAGAGCAATGACGCGTAGTTGCAGTGTCCAGCCAAGTGCAAAAATATTTATCTATTTAATCCTCTCATAAATATGTACCAAAACCTTAATCCGCTGACATAAGAGCGATGGGACATATTTATGAGTAAGTCGTATGCACCCATATTTTTACACTTGACTTGTCCAAGACGCAGTATTTGATATTTGATCTCCTAAAGTGTTGTGGAACCGCCCTGTGCAACCCGAACTGAGCCAACTTGGCCTAGGGCGGCTTTTTACTATAGGTACTATCTCGGTGACACTGACACCGTGACACCGCAACTCTGAACCGCCAATTGGAAAAGTGGCCTTAGGCTTCAATGCACGCAAAAAGAACGCTTGCGGCCATACACTTTATATGGCATCCAGCCTTCTTCCTACGTGCTACACGTCTATCTATCATGCGACGGCCGCGACATACTCTCGATTTTTCTTGCATTTCTCTTGTTCTAAGTGTTCTAATAAGAAAGAGACGGATAGTGCGAGAATAATTGAGAGAGCTCTCGCGCCGTCGCATGATAGCCGTGCAGGTAGGTATAGCTCATACAAGAAAATAAGCATTCAATGTCATTCGTAATGTTGTGCTCTAGAAATGTCTCGTGAATAAAGCTGTCACGCGATTGAAATTAAACGTCTGTCATTTACTTATACACGCTAATGTCCCAAGAGTGACTAAAACTTTATATTTTCCATTAAAATTACATTAAGCCAGTGTCAGTTTGAAACAAACATTTTCCATTCCAATTTTGTTTTTTTATGTGTTTTGTAGGTTCGCTTCCAAGGTTTAGAACGAGCGCAACAAACACATTTAAATCAAATTGGAATGTGAAATAAGTCACAGAATGACTTCAGGGATTCTTTACGCACTCATGCGCCCCACCCCACCCGTAACGCCTAACAAAAATAGAGTTCTGCCTACGCTTAGTTACTACAAATCGCGATTTTCCAATCTCAATGATTTATTAGTACCTACGTTTTTGACACAATGAAACACTAGGTTTATATAATTTCCGTTTTTCAAAATTTGCAATAAATTAAAGTTTATATGAACCTAAAATGTTTTTAATTTATTATGCTGAAGCGATCGACATCAAAATCAAAGTGATTTGTTAAGATTTAGTTAATGGAAAACTTTTTCTCCCGAAATGGAAATTTCATATAAAAAGTACCTATTGTCAGTCGCGAGCTGCTAGCTATACCTACTTCCCTCTTAAAACAAGTTACAGAATACCGGGCGGATATTTAAATAACAAACGTGGAAGGTGGCCTGCAAATGATGGATTTGCATTCCCTCCTTTGTTTATCCCGTCACGGTTACTTTTTATTTTTACCTTCGAGAAGATAAAGGAGCGTAAAAAGCTACGCACATTCATGCGTAAAAATAACGTCTTGCAGCTTGCAAGAAGCTAATATGTAAGTACCTAATGGATCGTAAAATTGTATTGGAATTTTCACTTTTCGGTAAGTATTTCTGTTTACATCAATCAGAACATTCATCGTGTTTGAATAATGCTAACATTGTAATGGTGTTCTATTTATAACCAAGCTCAATCTATACTAACTACAATACGCACAATAAAGTTAAAAAGAGACAAATCTGTCGGGCAACGCGCAGTGTAGTTCCGTAGTTGCCTATATGTCTTCATTACAACGCGCGCGCCAACTTAATGGTGGACAGTTGACAGTTTTTTCAAGAATTTATTCCAATGTTTTATCGGCGTGATTGATTTATATACCTATGCCGAATTACAGCTTTCTAGTAGTAAAGTTCACTGAGCTAAGCCGCAGACGGACAGACGGACATGGCGAAACTATAAGGAACCCTTATAGTTTCGCCCATTGTTGACTACGGGACCCTAAAAAGGGTTGTAACGAGAAAATACCCACCACACCGATTGAATAAGACCCGCTATTCTGTAACTGTTTTACCTCACCTCACCGTTCAAACACAAATATATCTTGACGCCGCGATTAGTATTAACTAAGCGTAACCAGAGATCTACTTTCGCTAGGCGCGACGGTTGAGGTGACGAGTAAGTTTACAGGAAACAAGAGTGTCGTGAAGAACCCTTTATTTGATTACTAGCTTCCGCCCGCCACTTCGTCTGCGTGGACCCGTAATAAAAACTATCCTATATTTGAATCCAGGTTATAAACTATCTTCGTCCAAAATTTCATCTAAATCCGTTGAGCCGTTTAGGCGTGATTGAGTAACAAACATCTAAACATCCAAACTTTCGCATTTATAATATTAGTAGGATGAATATCCCAATATACACATTTTCTTCAGGCTCTTTTTGCATTTTTTTCGCAGACAATTTTTTTTGCTCTGCAAGTCGCAAACAAGGCTTGAACTCAAGATTTTTTTTGCTTGCCAAATAAAGGTTTGATTCGGGCGAGTCGTCTTACGAGTTATTCCAGAAATCGGTGCAAATAATATTTCGTCAGCTATACTTTAGGTACTATAATTTGTGATAGTACCTACTCGTTGCTGCATACAAATTTCGCCAGACGAACGTGCGGTGCGCAGTGTGTCGTACCATACGGGATTTATATAGGTACATACTGAGGTACTTGCATACAACGAGAAAATCGACACTCCGCACCCTCATCAACATCACTATCATCATTCATTTATTTCTTGAATGTGGTACATTCGTAAGATGTAATAAATAATTTACTTTAAAAACAAAGTTTTAACCGACTTCAATTTAGTACTCCGCCAAGCCACGAGAACATTTCCACATTTCTTTTCCAATTAACTACATGAACTGATTTCCGAGAGCAAATGCGTTGATTATTAGAGAAAAAAACCCAATCGCTGTATGTGACCCGATAATATTTGAGGACTTCCGTGGATTCCACAAGGATCACATTTGGCACTTCATTAGTTGCTGTTTCAACGGAATCTTTTCAGAATCTGTGATATACTTTTGTATTTTTAAGTACATAATTGACGAAATTCCATAAGTCATCTGTGGTCTTCATCATCATTCTAATCCACCAAATTTATGATTTCCGGATGTAAATACACGAGTTATAATAGAAAATACCAAAATCACTACACTCGTGCCTAATATAATTGAGGTGTTCCCTCAATTCCTCATGGATACCATCATCCAATAGAATTTTTGAAAAAATGGGACCCACCTGGAAACATATACTTACAAACAAAAAAAAAAATTACGTATCGGTTCTGAGGTAACAAACATTGAAAAATATGATTTAAAAAAAATACAACCGAATTGAGAACCTCCTCCTTTTTTTTGAAGTTGGTTAATATAATTTACTTTAAAAACAAAGTTTTAACCGACTTCAATTTAGTCCCCGCCAAGTCACGAGAACATTGCCACATTTCTTTTCCAATTTACCACATGAACTAATTTCCAAGAGCAAATGCGTTATTATTAGAGAAAAAAACCCAATCGCTGTATGTGGCCGATAATATTTGAGGACTTCCGTCGATTCCACAAGGATCACCTTTGGCACTTCATTAGTTGCTATTTCAACAAAAAAAAATGATAAAAAAAATACAGCCGAATTGAGAACCTCCTCCTTTTTTTTGAAGTCGGTTAAAAACTACATTGAATTCTGTTTTATTTATGGTAGGTACGTCGACAGAACTTTAGGAGGAGGAAGAAATGAAACACTCCATTTTTGTTATTGCTCGCTTAATTGATAGTAAATTAAATATCTTATATTGATAGTTATTGAAAGTGAATATAACCCCACAATTTGTCTGCTTTGCCCAAAGGTTGACTGGTAGAGAATGCTTACGGCATTAAGTCCGCCTTTTGTACGATAAGTTGTCTTTTGTGCAATACTTAAAGATTAAATAAATAAATATATCCCTACCTAAAAATTAAGACAAAGAAGAGAACCATTAAGAAATTTGAAACAAGATTAAAATACTTGTAACATCTTGAACTTATATGGTTGAGACACAGACCAGTAAACCTAGGATATATGGTCTGTGGGTTGAGATCGGTAAGGCAACGCAATTACGTCAATGATAATAATTTCCATTTAAAAAAGAAACGTAGAAAAACAAATGAGTTTAATAACTCTTATTAAGCTAAATAAAAATGTTCTCATTTAGGTTATAAACTTGGCCATTTCATATTGTCCAATGTATATTTTAAATTAATAATGCCATTGATCAGGATATACCCAAAAAAAACCGCTATTTGTCCCCGTACATTTGTCCCCAGGTGTCTACGTAATCCACAAACCATTTTGATTTATTCGGCGGTCGTTTTTAAAATTTGCGTCCCATCTTTTACATGCTGGAACACATTTGAGGGCGCTGCTTTAGAATGAAAAATATCTAAGAGTTTGTCTACATTTTCCTTACTAAAAATCATCGCGTACAAGTTGCCAGTCTTTTCGTATAACTTACTAGCTGTTGCCCGCGACTTCGTCCGCGTAGAACTTGGTATCGTCTTAGAAAAATGATTGCTATTGAATTATTTTAGGCGCAAGCTTAATTATCAATGTCCCTTCTTAAGGTATGATTTCCGAGGTAAAAACACCAATAAACTTCCTGCGAAGGTCTCAAATTGTCTCTACGCCAAATTTCATATCTTTCTGTTTGGTAAACAGTGCGATGAGTTAGTCAGTTTAAATTGCTAAATCTCCGCAAGTCGACATCCAGCGTGCCTATTTTGCGTGAAAAAGGCAGGTGACCCGGGTAGCGCTGCTCTAACCATCCCAGCTCCACCAAAAATAATTATTTTGAGATTGGCAGCGCAGCGGTGTCGTTTGTCATAAACCGGGCTGATATTGACTACGTTTACCGATAATTCACATCAAGGCAAAACCAGTGAAAGTCTGACCTCCGAACACGCATAGTTGTTATTACTCTCGGAGTTATAAATATTGGTTGAATGGTGAGGTGGGTTGGAAAAGGCTGTGAATATAATGTCTGTGAAGATTAAAAATCGTTCAGAAAATCATTCAATCAATCATTGTTTGCAATGGAGGCGCCGGAAGTTGTCATTTTAATAAATTACCTACTTTTTACTTGATCTCACATTTCCCTGTTCATATGTTCCCTAATAAAGACAGAGGTAGAAAAGTTTCATTATGTATTAAACGAAAATAGAGTTTAATGATATCTACTAAACTACATTACTGGAAATTTTTGCCTAAATCTGTTTAGTACTTTTACTCACGTTAGTCCGGGCTACCTGTATAGTTTTGAAAGCAAAATAATCTTATGCCATACGAATTTTAGAAAACGCTGTAATATGCTCTCTAGTCTTTGACCGAAGAAACAGTTCCCTTACTTTGAAATTATCTTGTTCCCCGTACTAACTTCCAAAGAGGATGAATGTCTTTCAACCACCCCTTATGGTATCAATTTCAAAAACACTTAATTCAGTTTTCTAGTCTTCAAGCAGTCTGAAACAGAAGTTACAATCTCTTACTTCAAAAATGTATACAATCTTTGAAACCCTTCTTTAGGGGATGAATGAAAAAAGACGCCTAAATTAGTTTTGAAGTCTTTAAATAAGCTACGGTAACTTACATGGTTCAGGCATGCGGCGGTCATTGGTTGGAATCCCGGCTCGTACCAATAAGTTTTTCGGAACTTATGTACGGAATATTTACCGTTAGCTTGTCGGTGAAGGGAAACATCGTGAGGAAACCGGTCTAATCCCGATAAAGTCTAGTTTTCCTTCAGATGGCAGTCGCTTTCGTAAAACTAGTGCCTATGGCAAATCTTGGGATTAGATGTCAAATCGGTCCCCGGGCTTCTTTAGGGCACAACCGGGAATAACTTTAGAAGGATGATGAGTTTTTAAATAAACAGGCTAAGACCGAAGTTACCATTCTGGTGTATATTTCAAGTTTCTAGTCCCAGTAGTTTCCGGCTGTGCGTTGATGATCATTCAGCACTTCCTCTTTAACATATATATATACATATAATCGGTTTTTTTTGTATATCTGTAAGACTGTACCTACAAAAAAACGTATAAAATTATTGAACCGGCTCGTAAAATTTCACGAGAATTTGTTGAGAAATGCGACCTGTAGAAGAGATCAGCCTGACATCCGGGAATTGGAATTTTAGCTAAAGCATAAATAAAATTCCGATTTTTTTTTCTTTTTCCAAATCTAAATATTTTTTATTCAATATATAATAATAATAAATAATATAAGTTATGTGCTTATGTGGTAAAAATGTATGAGAAGTTTCCAATAGTCCTAGTAGGGTCCATGTCGGGTTGCATAATATTTAAAGTCAAGTTTTGATCGGCATAACCACTTGTGTGTGTCTTAATCATTATCATTACGCATAACCGTCAAAAGTCATAAATTAGTTCGCATATATTTTTTAACCCTTATATTTAAGAGCATAAATAACAATTATCATAAATTAAAAGCTTTAAGCATAAATATCAATCGCCATAATAGGTTTGCGCATAACGTTTTCAAGTCATAAATACGTATAAGAGAAAAAGTAAAGGCAAAAGTAATTATCTCTTTGTAACCTAAACCTAACATTACTATTTTTTTAAACAAACGCTCGGCAATTATTTTCACCTAACCTTAACCTAAACTAACCGCCAGCGTGTCGACGTCACCCCGTTCCGTGTGGTGCCTATTTCCGCTCTAAGGGACACAAGGTAACCATAACCTAACCTACCAAAAATACAATTGTTACGATTGTTCATTTTTTTACTGCTACTTTATGCGTAAAGGTATGACAATCGAAATTATGACAATAGGCATTATGCGACTAGATGGACACCCGTCCTAGTAATATTAGCAAATTGTTTATTGTAAAAATGCTCCTAGAACTTCAGTGATTTATCATCTTTTATCATTCTAAATTGGGACGGCTATATTCGGTATCAGAACATGCTGAATTGAAAATAATCTCAACAACATCCTTTCAATAATCGCATCTGCCACTATGAAACAATGTTCTTTCCATTTCGTAATAGACTCCCACATAGTATGTGCACCCACATGAATTTAAAGCATATCCTAATGTCCTTAGCCATAGCGGTTATTTTCCAATGACGTGTCATGATTGAAGCCGCACGATAACTCTCTCCTTTTTAATAAGCAAAGAGCATCGCGCGAGTCGAGGGGCCTTTTCACTGCAACGCATTATGCAATGGTCAATCTGTGAGAGAATCTTCGTGTGAAGTCGTACGTCTAATTGAATTCTCGTAAAGGGATATGTGAATATATCATCATATCCAACAGACCTGCTAGCCTCCTTTTTTAATCTGGGGACACAGTAGATAGTGCCCCTGCCAAGTCGAACAGACACGGCCTTAAGGGGATGCCGTGATTCGAGTCGACCACGCCTCCTTGACAGAGACACGCTCATGCCTTCCGCGCACGAGAAAATGAGATGCAACATTCTTCGGGAATGGCGTTATTTTTAACATATTTCGATAAATACCTAACTTAGCGAAGTTTTATTTATATTTCATTAAGTGAGATTTTAGATGAGATAAAATACTATAGTATTAACTTGATTATGTCGTAAAATAATGTATTGTTTAAGTAGGCTGAGTAAAAAAAGGAAAATAAAGACCTTAGATTTTTTTTCTATCGAGGAAATTTTACGCAATCATGTAAGTATCATGATTAAATCAGATAAACAATCATATAGTCCTGCCCCGAACACGACTAACCAAAGCCAAAAAATGCCTAAGTGCGATTGGTCCTAAAGTTTATAATATAATCCCTCCAGCTATAAAGCAGGCTCCCAGCTAAGTCTCATTTTGTAGACCGTCTGAAAGCGAAGCTGTGCGAGGATGCCTTTTACTCTATTGACGAATTCTTTCAGAGCCGAAAGGCGACATAACTAATAACTTTAAGTATGTCATGATAATTACAATCCTCATAACTGGACATAATATTAATGTAAAAAAAAATGGTTAAGTTTGGAACATGTACAATTGATATTTTATGAATAAAAGATTGAATTGAATTGAATTGAAAAGTCAATAATCATATATCTGAAAATCAGACCTTATTGTTTCTTAATCTAGTCAGAATGGCGTTTCAAAGCACGCGATAATTTCCAATTCACCCCCTTAACTTCCTTAACGTCCACGATATTTTAGTTCCTATTTTTGACACATCTTACTATCTTCAATGCGCATGACCCATCGAAATAATAAATAAAATCGAACAATAAGATTGGGGGTTCTCAAGTAGACACCTATTTATAACTATTAACGCTGTTTTGAGGTGCTACCATGTGTGTATTATGGTTTTTTTTCATATTTAATTACATGATAATGTTCACTTTTACCATAAAAACAGTTAATGGTAGGTACCATGTTTTTTTTTTAATTCTAGTGTAGTCTTCAAATCATTAGTTTTGAAACTTTCGAATCGGTGGGGCTAGTACGCTAAGTTTTATGTCGGACATAAAGCATTCATCCCATTCTGGCAAATATGCGAGTGCAAGAAGGACAAATGCTTTATGTCGGACATAAAACCTAGCGTACTAGGGGGGCAGATAGTACTTCCGTAAGTTGAAAGAAATCGATAAAATTTATGAATTTATAACCGAAATCATATAAAACTACTACTACTACGCTGCGTAATTAAAATTGGCAATAAAATCAGTTCGATTTATCATTCACCATTCGGGTAAAAACGCGAATTTTGACCAATTTGGACGTTTCAAATTTAACATGCTCATAAAAAAAATTGGTAACACCGAGAGGTTTCAAAACAATTTTATTATATTACGCGATAAAAACTGTCAAGGTAGCAAGTGCTAAAATTGATTTAAATCCTTTCAAATAAATAATAAAAATATATTTCCGTCCAAAACGTAACGAAAGTTGTAATCTTTTTCGTTCACATTTTGTAACTTCTCAGAATAATGCTTTTGTTTAAACAAAATTTTATGATATAAAGATAGTTCTACCGATCGCGAAAAAAATATTATAAAATAATTTAGTTGTTTTATCTTGCATTATTTTATCGGGCCACAATGCCGCGTTTTCGTTGCGAATACTTTCGTGACGTTTTTAAATCTAGATTTAAAGCCAATTGTGATAGAAATTCGTTTTGTGCACTGGCAACTCAAATTCTAGTAGGGCAACATCAGAGAGAAAAACCAACATCGTCAGTTTGGTTTGATGACAAATGGCGGACAAAGTTTTAAATAACTTCTAAAGTGCTTGTGTGATGTTAAGGGTAAGTAGTGATTATTTTTAAGCGGTTGTTTTTTCATACGATAGGTTAATGTAATTCACGCACGTGACAAGTATCATTATATTCAAAATATCGTTATTTCACCATGATAATCAATATTTTTTTCATAAATACGTTACATTTTCGTTGCAAATACGTTGCATTTTTACAAAATGCAACGTATTCTTTGTATAACGTGACGAAAACATGTGGTAAAGGGAAGTGCACACAGAAAAATATATCCATATCCATACTAAGATTATAAATGCGAAAGTGTATCAGTCTGTCTGTCTGTCTGTTACGTCTTCACGCTTAAACCGCTGAACCGATTTAGATGAAATTTGAAATAGAGGGTGAAAATTTATATGGAGCTACGATATAAAGGAGTTCCACGCGGACGGAGTCGCGGGTAGAAGCTAGTATGAATCGAACGAGCTAGCGAAGCGTTGTTGATTACGTGAAAATACTTTATTTGTATTTAGTTTAGTTAAGTGTAACTAAATTTTTTTAATCATGTATTTTTTGCGAATATTTACCAGTATAATCTAAGCTTAATAACAACTTATGTTACGTTTTATGGTAACGTCACGTATTTTTTCTATGTCACATTGTCAAAATTCGCGGCCTTACCCAATTCGTTAATAATCACTATAGACGTCAATTTGACAGCTTCAAAAATAGGATCTAAAATATCTTGGATAATACGGCAACTGTGGTTAGTGTTAATGCCACAATGTCCTCGTTCGAAATAAAAGTA
Source organism: Epinotia bilunana (assembly GCA_947049275.1). NCBI lineage: Eukaryota > Metazoa > Arthropoda > Insecta > Lepidoptera > Tortricidae > Epinotia > Epinotia bilunana. Next base: position 22,554,462 of record OX346259.1, on the reverse strand, counting down.
CAAACCTCAAAATCAGAGAGTACTAGCATATCTGATACATTATCAATTATCATATACAGCATGGAACGGAACGATGGTCTTTCCCGCAAGAGAGGGATTATTGAGCGCTAGTACGTTACATAATCCCCCTCTTGCGGGAAAGTCCATCGTTCCGTTCCACGCAGTATATCCCTCAATTAAGTATTCAATAAAAATAATAAAATTGTATTGTGTTGTATAATCGATTATCTGTGGGCGGATTTCAAAATCATCCGGATATTCTGCAATATATTAACAATCCTGTGATACACGTCAATATGCATGTGATCCACTGAGATCCGGATTGTGATATGGGTGGATCAACAGTATTAATCACCGTGTATTGGCCGCCATTGATAGCGTCATAACGCGGGAGACCGTCTTTTTAAACATTTTCTCCCGACAGGTTTGGGATCCAGGAGTCATGTCGAACCACATTAAAAGATGGCGCTGGTATCAGAAAATGAAGTATTCGTTCGACATAACCCGTAAGCAATTCAAACGAGTTTCTAAGCAGAAGACATCGCAGACAGATGCTAGAAAATAATAAACAGATCTAGATTAGATGTCATTATCGTAGTTTATACTTCTAATCCATTAATTTATTTAACGGCGTATTACAAAGACCCCGTGGCTCGCCACGGGACCATATACAGAGACATATACCATATAGCCTATTTCCACCCCGCAGATGAATGACATATATCTACGGTGAAATAATTGTGTGAGAAGTTTGCTACCCCAAGTGTATCTGAAACAGATCGCTCATTAGAGATAAGGCAGTTTGTTGTTTAATTCTACATTTAAAATATGTTCTATATTAGTTACTATTTAGTTACAATTTGAGGTTCCGGAGATTATCCACTACATACAAACTTACGTTTCACAGACATTGCCTATTTGTTATTAGAACAAGAATAAGATAGGACATTAACCATAACATTTAAACAGAAATGAGAGTTTCAAACTTATAAGTATTCAATAGGATATACCAGAATCAAAAGTTGGAAGTATTTGGAATTACTTTGCCTTGACATTTAAAGGCAAAGTTATTCCAAACATTTACAACTTTTGATTCAGGTAAATCAAAATCCTTTTTGTATCATTATACAAAAGGGATTGTTTTATTTAAATTAGGAAAGTTATAAGCATCCGTAGTCACCCAAGAGTTAGAATTAATTTTTATTTCATTAAATTCCGATGTTCTACTATCTCGATTTTCATATACTTACATGGACATAAATCGTAATGGTATAGTTTGTTTTAGTTTAGATGACGAAAAGTTAGGCTTGTTAACGTTACCAAATTCCCATTATAAGTAACGGTAGGTAACGGTAATATCATAAAAATACCTTAGTTTACCGGTGGTAAAAACTAACGTTTTTTGCTAATATATCATTATTATAACGTTACCCAACTAACGTTACTTTTATCGGTAATTTTACTTTTCATTGCAGGGCTTGTTAACCTTACCCAATTCACATTATAAGTATCGTTACCAAGTAACACTATTTTAATTGGTAAAAGTGTTGCCAGGTCTCCTGTTTTAATAGATCTACTGCTTTTTGGGTATGCCTCCTGTTCTACTGTTTTTTCAACAGAGTCTAGTTTTTGGAAGATTAAAATTTTTATTAAACTATTTTCCTCTTTTTATCAAATGTTGCCGTATTGACACACACAATCGAATCAATGGATGTCAGGCGGCTTTAAACGCAATCGGAAAGTGTAAGCCTTCTTTAAATAACATCTATAATCTAGGTATGCTATATCTGTGTGATTGTTGATTGACTATGGACCAGTGTTGCCAGATCAAGGAGATCTGGCAACACTGGTCCAGAATTCGCCTTGAATAATAATGAAACAAATATACCCATAAGGTACACATAACTAGTCAAGGTTCTTTTTAGTTAGGGAGCTGGCGAGCATTTCGGTATATGATTTGCACACGTTTCACGTCGAGGTGGATTGCAGTTTACATCATTACGAATCGATTTGGTCCAATCAATTAAGGTCCTATGTCGCTGCGTTTTCGCGTTACAGCGGATTGAAGTTGCTTAAAAAAATCGGGGTATTAAATCATTTGCACATGTATGCCTCTGGAGTTCATGGTCACAATCATCTTGGAAGCGAAGAAAATCGAAGAGGCAGACATTCAGGACTCTGCATTATCATGGGACGGTGTTATAAAAATGTTTTAAAAAAAGCTCTACTAAGTCATTTGCACGCGGTTCTCATTGCGCCCATTCGATTCACTATGACTCCGTGGATTCGAAAAAAAATGTGGCAGACACTTTGCTCACTGATTTCAAGTGCTCGAACTTATCACTGACATACTCCGGTAGTGCGTTTCGGAACGTTTAAAAAAAACAAGGACGAAGGCGGGATGTGGTCTTGTCTGTAGCATTTTGATCAATTCAATTTATACCTGCTTGGTTTGGCGCGAGCGTCGGGTTAAAAAAATTTAATGATCTGCCTTTGGAATATCAGAGGCCTGAACGTTTGCCTCATCGATTTTCTTGGTTTTCATAATTTAAATCAGTTTAAAAAAAAAATTTATACTACAAAAGTTAGAGCCCTGGATGTCTGCCTTTTCGATTCTTTGTGTTTCCAGGATGACTGTGATCATCAGCCCCAGAAGCAGACGTGTGCGCATAATATAGCACACCTTTTTTTTACATTTTTGAAACGCTGTAAATTTACAACGCAGCGCCACCATGGTGGCAGACAAGGTCCTTGATGTTTCTTAGGGCATAAATATCACTATTAATAACGTCTGCCTTGTGTGCTGATCATATCGAAATTTTGCTCGCCAGCTCCCTAACTATTTAGCAAGTGTGTAAATTAAGTCATTCCTAAGTAGAGATTTTGTTTGTAAGAACTAACAGGACTTAAGAAATCATTAAGACATTAATCATAATGAATCAGACTTGCGCGGCCTGCGGTGGCGGTCAATAGTAAAATTGACAGTAGCTATCCAATTTACCGCCACCGCAGGCCGCGCCGCTGAGAGGCTTAAAAAAAGTGTGGCAGTTAACTTATTTTTTATGTTATCACTTTAAATAAATAATCTCTTAAATCAAAGTTTTGAGTATTTTTTCAAGAGTAGAAAAAATTTAGTCGATCAATACAACCTGAAAAATAAACATAGAGATAGAAAAACTTTATTTGAGGATGATGAAAATAATATACATACTTTGTAGTACTTAAATGAAAATGAACAAAAAAAAAGAAAATGAATAAAACGAGGATTAACACAAATGCATTTAGATAAAATATATGCCATAAATGTTGTCTACTGTTTTTATTTCAAATCTCCTGTTTTTTAGGACATGTATCTACTGGTTTTTTCAAATTGGTAACACTGACAGTTTGTGTCTTGTGCCTTGTGATTAATAACATCTGCTGTTAAAAATTTATAGCTATAGAGGGGACAGCAGGACAACCTCATTTTTGCCCTGTAGTTATCGAACTCGCTTACAAAATGTCACTAGAATCTGTTGAGAGATGCAGCCTATAGAGGGGACAGCCGGACAGCCGGACATACATACGAAATCATTTTTGCCCTATAATTAAATATCATCGCACTCGCTCACAAAATTTCACTACAATCTCTTGAGAGATGCGACCTACAAACGGGACAGCCATACGAAAGCATTTTTGCCCTATAGTTAAATATCAAACTCGCTCACAAAATTTCACAAGAATCTGTTGAGAGAGCTGCTACTAACGTTAAAAACATTTAACGATACCTTTGACTTAACGTTAGCTCAATGCACAGCAGGTAACGATACCATTTCTTTACCGATAAAAAGTAGTACTTATAGGTAACAATAGATTGTTTAACGTTAATTACAACTTAAAGTTAAATCTGTCTCACAGTGGTAACGATACCAACTTTTTAACGTTATTCGTAATTTCAACTAAAACAAACTACAGAACTTAAAATTTAATCAGTATTCAAGTGAAATAGTTCACTACTCTACAATTTCCTAAAGGGCGCTGCGGAAGGTAAAATTCCGTTTAAAGAAAACATCAATGCAATGACAAAACTTTGTGAACTTTGTAATTTGACCTATAATAACAGCATAATTGGAAAAGCAATCTGTCCGCTAAGATTTTATGTGGGTTCAAGTTAGTTTTTTTTTAAATAATATTTAATCATTGAATGAAGAAAGTTATTTTTCATCGTTTTAGTTATTTTCTTGTACATACTTACTTCAGATATACTACTGCAAAATTAAACAATAAAATAATGTGCTGTTTTGTGGAGATGGAGGAAAACGAGCGGAAAAACGTTACGAAATCGTATGACTTCTAGCGTTAGTAAAAAACTATTTTTATACTCGTCGACCTTAATGTTAGAATTAAAACTTCGTACACCAAACTTAAATCACATACTTTTTACTATGGAGCTCCCAACTGAAATGGACCAATCACGTGGCGCCTTTACTGAACTATAATGTATTTGACCAATCGGACGCCGTCATGAGAAAGTCAAAAGGTAAATAGACATCAATGCACAAAAAAAGAAAAAGCTGTTGGTTGCACTTCGTTTTCAATAGATAAGATACCAAGTTTGTTTAATTAGTTCAGTTGACTCGTAGAAAAAGTATTGTATACAGTAGGCATATAATTAGCTTTTTAAGTCTCGTGCCTTAATTAGGCCACTCAGCAAGCTTCGTGGCCTAAACGTGGTACTCGACTGAGAAAGCATACATTATATAACGATTGCATAAAATACTATTTTAGTTTACCTTAAATATTATAAGTATTCGTATCATAGCCTACAATAATCCCTATGTTGCGTGATTACTGAGCTGCGAGTTTCTGAACGGTAAAAATATTGACAGACGTGTTGCTTTCAATACGAGCTCACTACTTTTTACGGCTTTTTAGTTTGTACTTAGCACGATTCTCACAAGATTTCTTTTTGATGGGTCTCCTGTGGTCTTCCATAATCGCTCCGAAAGTCACAAAAATTGTGTCCCCGCCCTCGAACTTTCCTCTGACCCCTCCGACGACTTCATCCTCGAGAGACTCAGCCGGGTAGAGTAGAGACCGAGCACTGGCCGCCCATTCTCAGTCTGATCCGCCAGTTTTAAGAGTTGTTTGACAGCTCCGACTTTACCAGTTTATGAGCCAAGATCGCTAAACATGTGGAAACTGTAAATGCTTATTGATTTCCGTGTAGTTTCATTACTTTGGTTGTTGTTTACTAAATATTACTTTTGAAATTGGGTATTATATCGAGTATTGATGATATTACGTCACAGGTAAGATTAATTTCATTGGATGTTTATGTTATCTGTGGAAGCTTCTGTTATGTAATCTTAAGATCGGTGTTTTTAAACGTTATAAACCGTTCGTAATCGTTAGTTACGCCCGTTAAGATATGTTTATATGAGTAACCACCCGGGACTCAATGGACGCAGGTAAATTTAGTATGGAGTGGCGGATTGATACTGCATATTTCACAAGTGAGACTTCTAAAAAAAATATGGAAAAAGTGCTTTATAAATACTTTCAACGAAAATTATTTTGAACAAGATCGGTTCAAAGGTCATTGAGTTATTGTTGAAAAACTGCCTTCCTTAACAAAAAGGAGGTAAGTGCCGAAAGTTTCACATGAAGATAAGACTTTTTTGAACTTACGGTGTAGGATAGTGATTCCTAATGTGGGTTAGCTAGTAGAAGGTACGGAACCCTTCATTGTGCGTGGTCCGACACGCACTTGGCCGGTATTTTCCTAGGCCTCTAGATATTGTTGGCGCCCTCACTAGGAAGAAATCAAAATTCACATCAAAAGCCCTATGATAGGGTAACCCTAACTATGGTAACCATATTGATGGGGTTAAGCGATAGGCTTAAGCCTAAAAAGGGTTTTTCCGGTCCTTGAGCTCTGACGACCTTACTCACCATCAGCAACACAACACCACACACCTACAGATCAAGCAGTGGCGTTATATCATGGCTGTTACCGCAGTTGCGCTCTTTAGGGACGCGGTACTTACCCCGATACAACCATTTCTGGTCGCAAAAATTCAATAGTGGTCACAATTTCCTAGAAGTAGTCGCAGAGTAGAAACGGTTCCACCACATACAACCAGTATGAATCTGGTTGCAATATGTGGTAATATTGTGAACACATTTCGAACTACCAAGATTTTGATTATTTTATTACGACGCAGTCTCTACACGTGGCGACTTAATATCATAATGGTAATTTTTGGGAACATAGTGTCGAGTTTGTGACTGTGTGCACTTGACATGTAAATGTTCCGGAACAAAATGTACACAATGTTACTGGTAACCACTATTTGGTCCCAATGTTACGTAACTGTTCCGTAAATACGGTGACACAGTGGGATGTGGGATCAAACGAAACATCATATGTAATTTCATCATTGTGTCACTGGATCTCAAAGTATGGTGGGGTATGTTACAGATACATCAGACTTACGGCCATTCTGCAATAATCAATCCACGGATAGTTTTCCTTACCAGCAGTTACATTTTGACAGATTACCCGTGGAAAATGAACATTTTATCTGCTTTGCCTTAAGGTTGAATGGTAGAGAATGCTTTATAGCATTAAGTCCGCCTTTTGTACTATAAGATATTCTTTTGTGCAATAAAGATTAAATAAATAAATAAAATGTGTCAAAATGTAACTGCTGGTAAGGAAAACTATCCGTGGATTGATTAGTGGGAATGGCCGTTAGTGTTAATTATTATTAGTAAAAAAATATCTAAAACAAAACCCTTTAGCTATTCTTCAATATTTTGTCGAAAACACAGTAATATCTCGAAAACCACTAAAAACAACTCAAGAGACATTATAAATGATTTACCCGCATACAAATGATTACATAGGTACTATTCCATTTAAATAATTTTTAATTGTAATGAATAGTGCCCATGTGTGTCCATGGTACAGCAGTGACCACCACGACATTAACTCGGAAATGTCCATTTCCAATGATAATGCTGAATCACGAGTATGCGAAGCAGAAACCTATAAGTACCTTGGTATGTCACAGTCATTATTTACTGTGGGTGAGGACGTAAAGCGGGCGGCGAAGGAGCGCTTCTTTTATGTACTTAATAGTCTTTTGTCGGGAGGCAACACTACCGCCTTAAGAAAGAAAATCATAAGTGAAAATTGTTGACAAATAAAGATTTTTTTATTTCAGAAACAAGAATGATTAGGTACATAAAATCATAATTTAATTTGTGAAATTGAGTTTTTAACAGTCTCGGACTCGGAGAAAAAAAATCTCACACGCGTTTGGATATCTCTAATAAACCAGGATTTAGACAAGCATAAGTTCATGTCGTTTTATTAAGTTTACTTCCTGTTCGAAGTAGAAAAGTCATAACTTCATTCATGTTCATAGGCAAATACTTTTTTGTACTCCTGAACCGTTATCTGTCATTTATATAGGCTTTAGCTCAAATACAATGACACCGATAAAAAATCGTCGAAAAACTCTATGCTCTATGGCCTATAAACGCACTGTTTAGCGTACTTTTACGGTTCAGACATTTTTCATAAAAGCACTGTTTTACCCCGATGTCAAATCATCTAACTTTTTTAATCAGCCGCTATATTGCTGTGGTACCAACTTCATAAGTAACTTTTTCGAAATAAAAAGTTTTTATTTAAGATTTAACATTTGTATATTATAAATTATTTACTAAAGTAATAATAAATCGTCATCTATTGTGTCTTAATTTACATGTTTTATAAATTCTTGGTATTATTTATAATATTAAACAGTTCGGATTCGGTTAGGGTCCGGATTCGGTTTGATTCGGATGGCAAGTACAAACAAATTAAAAACAAAACAAACCATAAACAAGAGTTATCATATTTATGATTTCCCACCAAAATACAGTTCAAAATGAAAAGACGAAAGATGATAAACTACAACTCCTAAACTATTAAGATTTTATTCGTGTTTGTGAAGACAAAAGTGTGCTTATCATGGTCGGCCGTATCACGCAACAAATGACAAGATAGAGCGTCCGTCTCGTTCTATCGAACGGTGACAGCCAGTGACGGACGCTCTATCATGTCAGTTATCGTGTGATAAAGGCCGACCATGATACGGGGTCTGAAGAAATTGCGTGAGTAAATACGTTAAACTTGCTGCCTTAAAAGTCTAAATAATGCAATTTATTTAAAATCTGTCGTAGAAAAAGTATTGTATGCAACGGTGTACAACTGGTCTAAAACGCTCGTGGCGTCTTTAATTGCGTAAAAACCTAAGACGAAATATAAATAAAGCGAATAATAATATTATTTATTGTACCAAAACAAACAAACGCAGAACAATATTATAATGATAATTGTAATCACTGAAAACAGCTCGTGTTATTAAACTATTGTATCACGAAGCACATGATTCAACCCCAAACACACGTGGAAATTATAATTAGCGGCAATAATAGGCAATTGGGTGCACCAAGCGCAAATTAACACTTTCAGCTCTAATTACTGTTTGGTTTTGCTCGAAATACATATTTTTCCCAAAACGGTCGGTAATAAAGAGTAAATACAGGTACAGAAGTAGGTAGCTACGCAAAATAAGAATAACACGCTCAAAATTATCTAGACTGCCCTTATCATCATGTCATTAAGTAGTCGTGTGTAGGTCATTTGAGCACTTGACCCGCGTAGCTATTATTGTTTCTGGTGACTGTACATAAATAATTTTAAGGGACGATCCTACATAAGTCAATCTTGCTTCCCTGTGGGGCAAGATCGACTGTGTAGGATCGTCCCTACGTATATATATAGGCGTCTTCCTGTACGTAATCCAGTTTACAGTTCAAGTACATGTAAATTATTATGTTTCCACCATACAAGTCTTAAATAGCAAGTCTTTAAACATGTCACTAACTTAGTGTCACTAAGGCATGCAAAAATAAATGTTTTTTCAGACAGACACAATTTTTCTCAGTAGTCTACAATTACACACTTTGTTTCCGCGGTCGCGGTACGCCAAAGTAAATTCTTCCACGACTTCTACTTGAATTCACACTAATTGGTTTTTCTTTTTGTTGAATTTTGGAGAGACCGCAAGCAAGCAAGAATGCTAGAGGAATTTAGATTAGATTATTTCAATCCGTAATACGAAGTTAGCTAATATTCCTAACCTAATTAATTCCTTGTGATTTGACAGGTACTTAATCCAATAAATAATTGTGCCCCTGCTCTAACCTTCGAACCGAGAATCAAAAGGTAAGAATAAAAATTACTGCAGAGGCCGGGAAAATAGGGATTGCCGGCCAAGTAAGAAAGAGGTACGAGGCTGACATCCCTTTTCCCGCCGAGGTATGTAATGTAATGTAGTGCTTTTCTCAAACATGCAATGACATAAAATAAAAAACTCCAACCTTTTTTTAATGGCGAAAGGTCATGTGGTCGTGTCACGAATTGATATTGAAACTTTTGTTTATCATTGAAACCTCAAATTCTGTAGGAAATTCCATTAAGCTTCTCGCTGCGCCCGAAAGGTGATACTTCGAAGCCTATTATATAAAGAACACAAAGTCAATATTTCATTGCAGGTTTGAGAAAATACATTCAACTACTTAAGTACAATTATTTTGATCACGGTGGTTTCACAGGTGTTTGAGGTATTGCTTGAAATACTGCCTTTCCTAAACAAATAACGTCAGTGCCGAGTTTCTTATGAGATACGGTTTTTGCAAGGTTTTTATTTGTTCTGTAAATACAAACTTCATTCCATACAATTTCACCGTCGACATTTTCACCCTCGCACTTTTTTTGTTGAGTTCAGAAATGGCCTATATTTCTCATCGGGCGTTGAGGACGGCAAACGGTACAGTGTACAGTGTATATAAATAAGAAAGGGCGACGTGCTTTTTGCGTGTTTCGAACCTATAAAAGAAGATTAGAAGCTTTTAGGGCCGTCGCCGCGAGTGTAGGCACGTACTGGACTGGACTGGAAAAGTAATCATGGGTGACGCATGCTCGTTTATTACGTTTTTCATTACGTTTTTTCACAACATTTGTTTTAACAACAGCCACTTCATCTGACTGTCATGGTTTTGAAAAAGTTTTTCTGCGAATACACAAAGAAAACCTAGTTTTAACCGACATCAAAAAAGGACGAGGTTCTATGTTCCACCGTATGTTGATTTCACCGATTTCTCTGTTAATTGTGGACCGATTTTCAAAATTCTTTTTTTATTCGAAAGAGTCACTCCCGAGGTGGTCCCATTGTCATCGAGTCAGGATCTGATGATGGGATATCAGGGAAATTGTGGGCAACGCTCAAAGTTTATAGGCACGAGTGTAGTGATTTCGGTATTTTCAATTACCTATAACTCGTATATATACAGGGCGTCCCAAACTTATGGGACATGAAGGGGAAGTACCTTAAATATCGTAGATAGTGAATTTTGCTCAAAGAAGACTTTATGTTATTTTTAAAAGTTAGTAATTCTACATTCATAGATTTTTTTTTTTTTTTCAAATTTAAGAACAACATTTAAAAATATCACTTCTTTTTAAAATATCTTAAAAAGTATGCATTCAAACAAACGCTGTCATAAACTGTTCCATTTTCAAATTTAACAATTATTTATTTTTGTTTTAAATTTGCCTTCTGTCTAGCTTACAGAGGACGTATTGAAATACTAAGTTTTATCAAATTATCATTTTATCCACACGTGCACTTATAATAAGGAAAACTTATGCCAGTACCTATTTTATGAAGTGGGTACTTATTTACGAATAATCAATGCTATCTTTGGAATGATAATATTGCTACTTTTCGAACGTCGTCTTCGGCAATAAATAACTTTCTTGAAATTTGACTCAATCATTTTATGGTGTTCCTTTATTTTAAAATACTATGTTACTTAAGCTGAGTTATTATTTTTTAGCTGTTCTTTCGATTGGCATCATAAAAAAGGGTGATTTTTAGTCGGTTCGATTCCCAGACGAAGCAAGTAATTTTTAGAAAATCTATGAATGCAGAATTACTAACTTTTAAAAATAACATAAAGTCTTCTTTGAGCAAAATTCACTATCTACGATATTTAAGGTACTTCCCCTTCATGTCCCATAAGTTTGGGACGCCCTGTATACAGTGTTTTTTTTAAATGGGACAGTATGGGGAAATCCCAATCTAAAGGAGATAGAGGAAAAGTGTCCAAGGAGACATTAGGTGTTTTTTATGTAAACAAATTTGGCTCATTAAAATTTTTGGTCAAGCGTGAGTTGTTCTTAAAAAATTATAAAGTTGGTCAATTTTTTTTTTGACGCGGGTCGGCTCTGTTTCATGTAAGGATTATTTCATTGTATGGAAAGAAAAAAATCTGAACAGCAGAAGTTGGTCAAATTTAATGAAAACTAATCTTCATACAATTGCAGTATTCGCCTTTTAATATTGTTACAAGTGCCTAGGCGTGTAAAAAAATATTTAAAATTATTCCATTTTTAAATTTCGATAATCGATAAGAGCTCCAGATGATTCAAGAGAAGAACATTTTTTTTAATCTTCGTAAACATCATGGCACGCGATAGTCGACATTATAAAAAAAAGAATTCAAATTTGGAACGTAAGTTATTTCTGCAGCAAAGAATTCAAATTTGGAACGTAAGTTATTTCTGCAGTTGTTTTTTTTTTTTTTGATAATCTACCAACAAGATGGTGCACCAGCCCACAACAGTAGGGCAAGTAAACCGTGTTTGGACGAGCAGTTTCCAAACCGTAGGATGGGTACATATGGGCCGATAAACTGGCCCCCACTATCGCCCGACTTAACGCCATTAGATTTTTTCTTATGGGGTTACCTTAAGGGTCGAATTTATGAATCCCGATACAACTCCGTACAAGAATTAAAAGATGCTGTTTACAACACTTTAAACACAATTCACCATAAGTGTCTGTTAAATGCAACTAGAAGTGTCTTGAAGCGTGCTCGTACCTGCATAAGACAAGACGGCGCCCACGTCGAGTATTTACTCAAGTAATAAACCAACTGTATGTAGATTAGTACTCGGGCGGAGGCAGGTCCAGGGGCAAGGAAAATTTGCGACCGGTCGCTACTTGCGCTGGGTCTGTCTCTATGGTAGCGGCCTGTCCGGCGGTTAACATGGTAGATGGCCTCGGGGGGAGCTCACAGTTGCTAAGATCCTCGAGGCAAAACTGATTGGGTTCCTTCACGAGGTTACCGCCTGTTAGCTGCCTGGTTCTACCGTTAGAAACAGGCAGAACGGAAACAATCAGTTGAGCCTATACTTGTATATCCCAACCCATCCTATCCCGTTAATCCCGTCTAATCAGCCGTAAGCGATGACGTGGCATGTCGCAGCGGGCTTTCCATCCACAAAGAAGGATGGTTAGCGGTAAAATGCCACCCGCGTGTTTGTGCCGTGCGCGGGGACCCGTACGGGTGGAGAGGGAGATCCTGGAAGCTGAGTCGACCAGCGGTCGGGATAGTTACTGCTGGGAGACAAAACTCTTCTTTGGCTCAGGATTCACCTCACACGGGCGGTCATGGCCTAGCCAGCCATGATCAATCGGCTGTCGTGTCCAGTCTGATGGCCACGGGCGAGTGTCCTGGGGTATGGGGTCTGTAGTCGGCGGAGCACGGGTTACGAGTCGTCTGAGGAGATGACGAGTCACCGTGCGGACTCACAGACAACATACTCTCGGGGCGCTATGTCAGTTTGGTAGCCCTGATGCGCTAACGCATCCCCAGGGTGTGGGCTCCGTGGTGGGTGGGGAGCCAAACTGATGAAGCAAGGTCAAAGGTCACATAGATACCATAAAACCCGAGACGAAGGAAGGAGGGAAAGCCGTACCCGCAAGGGATGAGGCCAAGGCGCATAGCGCAAATGCTGTACCGGCGGCACGCACTTCTGTCCCAGACAGGGGAGCGAGAGCGGGTAACAGCCGAGCAAGGGGGTCCGCAAGGACGCAGAAGGCGCGAGGCGCATTTTCAGGCAGAGGCCATGGTGGAGCGGTCCAAACCGGAGGCACCGTTCGAACTTTTCCCCACGGGTCGAAAAGCGGACACACCCAGCAGGTCCCCGCAAGGAGACCGGCTGGCGCAGGTGCCGGAGGGGAGGTCAGCGGAACTGTGGTCATCTGCAACAGGCCGGCCGGTCCTCTTCCGAATCCTGCTGACGATCCGGGCGCTGTTGATAGCGTGTCCGCACCCCAGAGCGCGGATGCGTGGTCCGGTGGAGGAGCCGTCAGTAGCAGGAGGCAGAAGAGGCGAGACAACGCCAAGGCGAGGGCTCAGACACTGAGCGAGGGCACCTCCCAGGATGCACCCACTTCGGGGCCAGGGACGGCGCAAAAGAAGAGGCATCTGGGAGCCAGTGGCGACTCTTCTCTGCTTGTCAGCGACTCCAAGCGAGTGAAAGTCGCAGCTTCGTTCGCTGAAGTGGCTGCAAGCGAGAGGATGGCCATCGTCCCGGAGGCCTTTCCGGCCGAGAAGATCGGGTTGGGGCATCTGGGCGCCATCCAGGGGCTCATTCTGGAGCTTTTGGTTGACGCTCCGGATCCCCTACCCCGAGTCACTCTCGGCAACGTAGTGGCGGGCGCTCTCCACGTCAATTGCCAAGGGAGAGAGTCCGTCACATGGCTCAGGTCAGCAATCGGAAGCGAGGAGATTGCTGGCCTGCGCCTGAGGGTCATGGACGCCAAGGATCTTCCCAAACCTGTCAAAATGGCATGGAAAACGAAGATAGTTGGCGGCCATGACGTTAAGTTGCTTCTCCGTGTGTTGCAGAGGTACAATCCTGCGCTAGACACGGAGGAGTGGAAGGTGGTAGACACCTTGACATCGGACGCGAACACCAGGCGCATCATATTGATGGACCGGGTGTCGGCCGACGTTATCAAGGCCGCGGGCTACCACCTACACACGGGTGTCGACCTGAGCTCCTTCAAGCTCCTAGAGGACGCGGAGGAGAGGGCGCTTGAGGGGGCTGGGGAAGGCACTCGTGCGGGGACGGGCGCGGGGGTCCGACGCCGGGGGAGGGCGCGGGGGTTCCGCTATCTGGGGAGGCCGAGGAGGGCACACCTCCGGAAGGCAATGTGCCTGGCACCAACGGGGAGGCTGAGGGGGCTGAGGTAGCCAAGGGGGAGGGGCAGTCAGAGGTGGAGGACGGGAACAGGGCGGGCTCCGGGTACGGACTTGCTGAATCCCGCAGGGCCCGAGAGTCATCACAGTTATCGGTGATCGGCTCAGAGGACCTGCGGGGATTGGCGGAGCTGTACCTGGGGGCCTCCATGTCTCCCATGTCCTGTGACGAGGCTGTCCAGGAGGAGGCTGCCGACCTCAGCAAGCCCAAATTATAAAAGCGCCAATGGCGGGTCTAAGGTGTGTACAAATTAATTTACAACACAACAAGGCGGCCACTGCCCTTCTGGCGAGGCAGCTAAAATGCGACAAATTCGATATTGCTCTTATTCAAGAACCATATATATATAAAAGTGAAATAAGAGGTTTAGGCGGAACGGGAGGAACAATTGTTCACCTGTGTCCAGATAATAACAATAATATGAGGACATGTATATATGTCAAAAATGGCATCAACGCTATGCCTTTACATGATTTCTGTTGCAGGGATCTCACCACGGTGATGATCCTAAACAAGGGGGAGGGTAAGGAGCTCATACTATCATCAGCCTACCTCCCCTACGAGGCAACGGATCCCATCACACAACAACTGCGGGATCTCGTTGCATACGGCAGCCGGGCGAACACCAACCTGATCATCGGCTGCGACGCGAACGCTCACCATGTCATCTGGGGTAGCTCAGATGTCAACAGGAGAGGAGAGAAGGTACTGGATTTCCTGGTAAGCTCTTCTCTACAAATACTGAATAAAGGCAATGAACCTACCTTCGTCAACTCTAGGCGGGGGGAGGTTATTGATTTAACGTTGGCTACTAACAACACTTGCAACAAAATCAACTCATGGCACGTATCTGATGACATATCCCTTTCGGACCACAGATACATTTGCTTTAGGTACCAAACTAAAATAAAAACAAATACGGTACGTAAACGGAATCCTAGGAACACGGACTGGTCGGCCTTTAGAAATGATCTCAAAGTGGACCTAGGAGACCCAAAAGGTAAGCTAAACTCTATTATTGACATAGAATTCGAAGCGGACAAAATAGTACAAGCCGTATACACGGCCTTCACTAATAACTGCCCGGAAAAGAAAACCCTGGCTAAAAAGTTACCATGGTGGACCCCAGAGATAGTCAAGCTCAGGAGGGAAACCAGGGCAATATTTAATGACGCAAAGTCATCCAATGACTTCGGGTACTATGCACAAAAACTCACAGAACTCAGCAAGGCTGTGAGGAAAGCCAAAAGGAGAGCATGGAGGAATCACTGCGATCAGATTGAGTCAATACCGGAAGGAATGAGACTAACAAAGGCATTAGCAACCACAAAGTCGGTACCGCTCACATCCATCAGGGACAATGACGGTAGAATGACGAAAACGGGGCTGGAGACCCTTAAGATAATGTGTAACACACACTTCCCAGGCTCAGTAATACACGACAGCGTAACAGACGACGGTGCAATCAGTGCGTTGGAACAAACCACAAGTACAACGAGACACAATTGGGACACGTCTAAAAAGGTAGTAGATCATAAAAAGATAAAGTGGGCACTTTCAACATTTCAACCTTTCAAAGCCCCGGGGCCAGATGGAATCTACCCCATTCTACTACAAGAAGGCGCTAATGTACTAATCCCGCACCTTAGCAGATTGTACAGGGCGTGCTTGGCCTTCGCACACGTACCGCGTGTGTGGAGGATGGTAAAAGTAACCTATCTACCCAAACCAGGTAAGGCGGATTACAGTGAAGCCAAATCGTATAGGCCGATAAGTTTATCGTCGTTTTTCCTCAAAACACTGGAGAAATTGGTAGATAGACACATAAGGGATGGCCCATTAAGGAGACATCCGCTGCACGAACTGCAATGTGCATACCAGCCAGGGAAGTCAACGGAAACCGCACTTCACCTGGTAACAACCAAGGCTGAGCAGGCTATAGAGAATAAAGAACTATGTCTGGCAGCTTTCTTAGACGTGGAGGGAGCGTTTGATCGCACCACGTATAAAGCTATCAGCGAAGCAGCTGCAAAACATGGTGTAGAGCCGACCATTTGTAAATGGATAGGCAACATGCTAAATGGCAGACTAATAAAGTCATCTCTCTTGGGGGATGAGATAACGGCCACGGCCACAAAGGGATGTCCGCAAGGTGGGGTACTCTCACCAACTCTCTGGAGTTTGGTGGTGAACTCACTCCTGGTGGAACTCAATAAAGGTCCCACCCACACGGTAGGATATGCTGATGATTTAGTAATACTGGTGAGTGGGAAGTTCCCAGGCACGGTATCAGAAATCATGAACAAGGCACTGAAGACAGTGGAGAGATGGTGCGACCGGCACCAATTATCCATTAATCCAGGCAAAACTGTAGTAATACCCTTTACTAGGAAAAGGACCCTTCGCGGCGTACAGCAGTTAAAACTGTACGGGAGGGTACTAGAACTGTCCAACGATGTGAAATATCTAGGTGTCACTCTGGATAAGGAACTGAATTGGAAGAAGCATACAGATCTCACCATTACAAAGGCACTCAGGGTATTTGGAATGTGTAGATCAGCGTATGGCAAAACATGGGGACTGAACCCAAAGGTACTGAAGTGGATCTATACCATGATGGTGAGGCCCATATTATTGTACGGTAGCCTGGTGTGGTGGCCAAGGACTTTAATGAGCACATGCAGAGATGCCCTGACGAAAGTACAGAGATCGGCATGCATGGCTATAACAGGGGCGTTTCGAACCACGCCTACAGCGGCGCTAGAAGTCCTACTGGAACTACCGCCACTTCACATGGTGATTAAGTCAGAGGCGCGCAAATCGCTCTATAGACTAAGAACTCTTGGACTGTGGAACGACAGCAAGCCAAAGACTAAGCACACAAACATGGAGACTGACAGTCTCTTAGACAGAATAACAAACATGGGATGTGACAAAATGCTACCCAAGTATGTATTCCATAGGAACTACACAACAAAAGTTCCATCCAGGGCCGAATGGGCCGAAGGTCTAGAACCACCGAGGTCTGGTGTCGAAGACAGTATATGGTACACGGACGGATCTAAAATGGGATCCGGTACGGGAGCAGGCATTTATGCGATTGACTACAGTAGTAGTGTAAGCATGGGTAGTTTGGCAACCGTCTTCCAGGCGGAGACATACGCCATAATTGCCTGTGCACAGGAGAATATAGACAGGCAAACCAGAGGGCAGACCATCTATATCCTCAGCGACAGTCAAGCGGCCCTTAAAGCGCTTACGGCGCCGAAAGTGGATTCTAGACTAGTCTATAATGGCGTCCAGGCACTGAACAAGCTTGGGAAGCACAATAAGGTGCAACTAGTTTGGATACCGGGGCACGAGGGCTACATCGGCAACGAAAGAGCGGATGAGCTTGCAAGAGGGGGGTCTACAAATCACTTTGTAGGTCCAGAACCATTTGTGGGACTCTCGCAGATAACCATAACTTCGGCCTTTAAAGCCTACGCCAAAACCAAACACCAACACGAGTGGAGGAATGAGGCGGGCTTAAGGCACTCTAAGCTCTTCATAGAAGGAGTGGACTCGGGCTGGACTAACAAGCTCTGGAAATCCAGCAGGAAGCAACTCAGAATCATATCTGGGGTGTTCACAGGTCACTTCGGAGTCAAGGATCTCTTGGCCAAGATGGGACTGTCGGACAGTTTAGTCTGTAGAATGTGTGGCGAGGAGGATGAGACCATGGAACACTTACTGTGTGAATGTCATGCCCTTGCCAGACAAAGAATGAATTACTTTGGTAGCGACTATCCGCAACCAAGGGAGTTCAAGGTGCTCCCGCTGAGCTGCATCATCCGCTTTGTGGAAACGATGGAGCGAGCTTGGGAGTAGGCATAAAGGAGAGGGCAAATGCACAAAAGATCCCGCTGGGTCGAAGTGCATCCGAAAGGGCCCTCATCTAGATAAGATAAGATAAGATAAGATGAAGATTAGTTTTCACTAAATTTGACCAACTTCTGCTGTTCAGATTTTTTTCTTTCCATAGAATGAAATAATCCTTACATGAAACAGAGCCGACCCGCGTCAAAAAAAAAATTACCAACTTTATATTTTTTTAAGAACAACTCACGCTTGACCAAAAATTTTAACGAGCCAAATTTGTTTACATCAAAAAATACCTAATGTCTGCTTGGACACTTTTCCTCTATCTCCTTTAGATTCGGATTTCCCCATACTGTCCCATTTAAAAAAAACACTCTGTATACCCTCGGATTTTTTTATTTTCTTATTTTATTTTATTTAGAAACAAACGGTCATTTACAAAATACATTTTAACAATGAAATGTATTACATTAAAGTAGACCTATAGTTTCTGTACTCAACATAGCAGTAGGTACATAGTAAATTTACGTATAAAAGTGAGAACATGTATGATTATCTGCTTAGATATGAAAGTAGCCCCCTTTTATCCACTGACATGATCTGGGTAGCTGTAGTTACCAGCTGTCACTCTAGATTATTTTACATACAAATAGAATTCAATCAAAAATATCAAACATGTGAGTGGCTCTAAAGGTGAGTAGACGAGATGAAAATACAGGCAAAGATAAAGTTACTTGATGTATAAAATACTTATTAACTGGAACTTGTAATCGCAAGTTTGGTGAAATGGAACTGAGGCTCTAGTATAAGTTTTACCGAAACAAAACGTTACGACCGCGTTCGCGTTTAGCTGTCAAATCCCATACAAATTGGGGGTAAAACGCAAACGCGATCGTAAAGTTTTGTTTCGGTAAAACTTATACTAGAGCCTCTGATGACGAAAACCACAGGATGATTTATGGAACTCCTCAATGATGTTAAGTACCTACGTCAAAGATTCTGATATGATTCCGTTGAAGTAGCAATTAATGAAGTGCCAAAGGTGACTCTGATATCCTTGAGGAATCGACGGAACTCCTCAAATATTATCGGCCCACGGTTCATGTGGTAAAGTCGAACGCAAATGTGGACATGTCGATGTATGTGATTTGGCGGAGTACTGAATTGACGTCGGTTTAAACTTTATTACTAAAGTATTTTTTTAACTGCGTACATTATCTTTCCCATTGTCATTTATTATTTCACGTCTCATACAATGACAGGTGAATATTCGTGACACTTGCCACAAAGTGAATCTATAAAAAACCTGATGCTTTTGTCCGGTATTCAGACATAGATTCCCCAACAAGATTGCCGGTCTGCTACTGAATCTGCTTTTCATTTTTTCCTTTGTGCTTTGATCTTAGTGTAGAAAATATACATACATTTTACATAGTATACATTTCGTGGCAAAAAAATGTGCCTTTTATTTAATTTCTTTTATTATCTGTGTTGCGTTTGTGTCGAATAAATGTTTTGATTGATTGATTCAATTTTCTTTATCTTCGTGTCGAGGTTCCTCGAATAAAAGATGGCCAATGGGCAGCGGTGTGGACAGCTCTGGCAGTCCCGTCTCTCAGGTCGTGTTCCGAGCAAGAGTATAGTATAAAAATAACAACAACTTAGAAAAGTTGAAAAACCCCCGAAATTTTCATTTCAAAGTCCAATAACTCAAAAACGGCTGAACAGATTTTCATGAAACATGGCTAAGAACACTCGGGATCACATCATCATTAAATATAGGATTTACCTTTGTATTGTTCCTGCTCCTGCATAGTAAGCACACTACACCGTAGCCTGTTGACGGTGAGGGTGACCACATCGTTAAGGCCGTCCTCGCTCGCCGTGTACAGTAGGGTTACCTCTAGTTGACCCTTTTTGTTCTCCCTCTGTGGACATTATTACACTATTTAGCCAGCTCAGATAAGGCAACGATTAAAGAGTACACGTACCGAGTGTACCAAAAATGGGGTGTGTTCCGATCGAGGACATAACAGGTGTTGTGTTCTGATAAGAAAAAACTAAGAGCAAAAAATATTTTACGCGTTTTTTTACATTTGTATGGAGCAGGTCGCCGCAGTCGGCAAATAAAAATCGCGTCAAAAAATCTTTTAGTTTTTTCTTATCAGTTCACACCCCATTTTAGGTACACTCTGTGTAACAGATGAAGAATCGAATATTCTAAGTACACCACACAAATAAACATACATACACACACACATAAAATACGAAATTGAAGTCGGTTCAAACTTTGTTGTTAAAGTAAACTATCTAGCGCCGATAGGACGTTACATTACACGCGGTCGAATGCTGAACGCAATCCCGCGGCGTTCAGAGGAACGCCGCGGGATTATCTCAAATAATCTAAGATCCCTTGTACATAGAGATGTACAAGGGATCTTAGATTATTTGAGTTGGCCAAATTGCATCGAAGTAGTTCATTCAAAAAACAACTCTAACGTCCAAGACAAAATATACCAATTCCAATGACAGTTTTATAACAAGTTACATTAAATAATCCCAAGCATACAATATCGATCAAACTATGATATAGCCAAGGTTAGATAAGACAGGCATAAAGCATTACTTTCCTATTATGTCATGTAATTTACTGATAGGAACGTATCGGCTCCATCCAACACACAAATGACATCGGCCAAGCTAATAGCATGACTGCGTTAATTATTAAAAGATTATCGTAGTTCCCCCGGAGGGGAGCGGAGAGTGAATACAATTTAAAGCCCGTCCCATACTTAGCTATAATATAATATATCGTAAGATAACGAAATGGGAATGGGCTGGCCACGTCTGCCGCATGCATCTACAGGGCTCGCTACGCGCTAATGCGGGTCACCCCGCCGGTCACCCGTCACGAAACTAGACGTCTACCTACGCCTAGTTACTACGCATCGCGGTCTCAAGACATATTTGGGGGTGAGCGTTGAGGTGAGTATAAAACAAGTTACAGAATAGGGGGGCAGAGGTGGGCCAAAATAGCCACAGCTAACTTAACTAATAATAGTATTTTATTTCAAGTTATAAAGTGCGGGTAGGTACCAAATTAGTTTATTTAGTTATTCATCTTTGTCATCGAGGAATTCATTTAAAGAGTACCTAATACAGTCAAAGTCACCAATATGTATACACCACAAACTTACAGAAATGTGTATACAAACCTTGTTACTACGGAAATAAGGTTGTTGTATACATATTTGCAACTTTGGGTATGTACATATTAGTGACCTTGACTGTACGTAAGCTCTTCTTTATCAAGAATGTCTTTAGACGGTTGTTGAAGATGTTTCTAGAACTTGGGCATTTTTATCTCGTCGCTATTTTATTAAATATAACTTCTACCCGCGACTCCGTCCGCGTGGAACTCGTTTATAAATAGTAGCTCCATACAAACTTACATCCCCCATTTCACCCTCTCACAGGATGATTTCCGGGATAAAAACTTATTTATTCAAAAAAAAACTTCGTTCTGTCTTCCCCGGGATTCAAACTATCTCCATACTAAATTTCATCTCAATCGGTTTAGCGGTTTAAGCGTGAAGTGGTACCTACAAACAGATAGACAGACAGAAAGGCACACTTTCTTTCACTTTTATAATATTAGTATGGATATAAGCTATGATTTATACGCCTATGAAGTAAACATTAAATATAAATAATCCATATTAAACCACTCAGTCCATTATTTATGTAGCAAAATATACACTTGAGTATAATAATACGTTCTACATCTACCTAATACATGTTTTGAAAGATAAAAAACAAGTACAAAGCCTTGGCACACGGACAAATGATAATAGTTTTATGATTAGTCCCAGTATAATGATTTAAATAAAATCTTAGTTCGCGTATGGCGTCTTATATATAGGTACATAATTGTTGGTATGCAGTCGAGGTCAAAGCTATTCTATTGTGAGGCTGTCTGAACCGACATCATGAATCTATACGATCACCGTGATGCGATGACGATGACTCATGCCACACCTAACAGTTCAGGAATATAATTGATTCTGATTGACTTTAATTTCGATATTACGTTCCTGACCATAATTTAAGACGTACAAAAATTATATCAATGACTACGGTGACTACTGGCGTTAATAATTGACAACATAGAAAAGTTTTATTTCCGACATTTTAATTTTTAAGTTCAATATCTCAAAGTAGGCTGAACCGACTTTGTTGAAACATACTTATGAACCATCTCGATTGCGTCAGCCCCCCTATTCTGTAACTTGTTTTAAGCTCACCTCAACGCTCACACAGAAATATATCTTGACATCGCGATGCGTAGTAACCAAGCGTAGGTAGAGGTCTAGTTTCGTGACGGTTGACCGGCGGGGTGAGCCACATTAACGCTTAGCGAATAACAGCCCAGCTTTTAGACAAATAAAACGCATTCAAATCGGTGCGTTCGTTTAGGAGCCACTACGGTGCCACAGACTCGTCACTCCCCTCTTTTTTGCTTCGGGGATTAGAAAGAAAAGAAAGATACTGTCAGCCTCAGTTATTTTGTTGGTGAAAAAATGTATCCATTGAGAACATAAACTTGAAAATTATTAAAGCATTAAAATAATAAAATAAATAAGGTAAAGGTGGTTAAATAGGGTGATCTCCCTTCTGCCATAGAAATAACTAATGATGACTTGGTACGCATTCTGAAATGGAGTCAACGATATGGTCTGAGTGTGAACCCAACGAAGACCCAAGTCATTGTTATTGGCAGCAACAATCTGATTTCCAGAGTTGATTTTGTAAATCTCCCTCCAATACTTTTTGATGGGATTCAGATTGATTACTCGATGCAAGTGAAAAATCTTGGGATCATTATGGATCGCTCTTTGTCTTGGGTGCCTCAAGTGAGTGAAGTGAGCAGGAAGGTATTTGCTGCAGTGGGGTCTCTCAGGCGGCTTCGTAATTTTCTGCCTAATTCAACTAAAATTGCGCTCGCACAAACTTTACTTCTTCCTATTCTTGATTATGCTGATGTATCCTATCTCGACCTTTCTGAGGAGCAGCTTAATAAGCTTGAGCGTCTCCAAAATGTCTGCATTCGGTTCATATTTGGGTTACGCAAATATGACCACGTTTCTAGTTTCCGTTCCAAACTCAAGTGGCTCCCTATCCGTTATCGCCGTAACTCTCACATTATTTCGCTTCTGTTTAGTGTCCTTTTTAACCCTGCTACTCCCCGCTATCTCAAAGAGCGTTTTAGTTATTTGAATTCTGTTAGATCTTCTAACAATTTTATATTAACTGTGCCTTTGTCATCTTCCAAATTTTACAGTAGTTCGTTCACCTTTAAGGCTATTCGACTGTGGAACTCTCTCCCTCTTCATATAAGACAAGCTAAATCTATCGGCAACTTCAAATCTCTTCTTAAAGAACATTATTTGTCTTTCCCCTAACCCTGATTGTCTTACTATTATTATTATTGGCTGACTGTTTATGTATTATATCTTTTTATTTGTGTTATTTGTATATATGTATGATTGTGTTTGTATGTTTATATATAGAGCTATTTATGTACGTGCATTAATATAATTATTTTGATTTTTTCTTATTATAATCTCTGCACCGCCTACTACATAATCTAATTTTATCTCTTTCTCCGATACCCAAAGGTTGTCCGGAAGAGATCGCTCTTCAGCGATAAGACCGCCTGTTGTCCACCTCTACCTACATGTTATTGTATTGTTTTTCTTTTTAACTGCTTTGTTTGTGTGAGGTGTGCAATAAAGAGTATTTGTATTGTATTGTAAAATAAGTCCCCGCCTGCAGTCATATTTAAAACAAATTCTACATTAATTCGATCTGAATTCTGTAACAGAACGTTCGTTACTTCTTTAAGTTTTTTTTCCTTTCAAGCTGAATCTTTTGCGTTATAATATTCTTTATACTTTTTACGGCAAAGTGCACTCAACTCTTTCTAACTGTTATTACGCGTTTCAGGGATTTGTACTCTAAAATAGTCTAAAAAAGTGAATCGGCGTTTCAAATCGCATTCCCTAGCAGCAAGTGCTTGATGAAGCATTCATATCGTTGCGTTGCTCTCACAAATATTTTCATAAATACCGAATACGGTGTGCATGTGCATACCTGCTGGCGTTTCTGCGGCGTCGGTTTCCATTGAGAATATAGCGCCCGCGATCGCAATAGAAACGCAGCGTTCAATGTTTAGAACCACGGTACAGAAACACCATTGAGCATTTCAAATGAAGTAAATGAACAGTAATAATTGACATAGTTACTCACTCTCGTGTCGGAAGCCGCCAGCCCGCTCGCTATCGCGTTAATTGGCCTCCAAATGTCTGGGGTTCCAATTAAACCATTCTTCAGATCGTTCTGAAACAGCTTCGAATCGAAATTCCACGTCGCAGCGCCGACAGTTCTTCGCTTCTCAAGAACCGATTTCTGCGCGATCGCCTCGGCTTTAGTCGATTTGAAACTGCCAAAAGTCTTTTCCAGAAAACCAGTTTTCGGTTTATGTTCCTCCTCACCCACTTTGGGGTTCTTTTTACTGTCTAACGTTTTAACACTTTTTCTCCTGTCCGATTCTGTTTTGGGTGGCTCGAGTAACGCGTAAATTGTGAGGGACAGGAAATGTCCGGCGACTAGACTCTGAAGATCGGGTTTCTCCGACTTTTTGGCTTCTTGTTGTTTCAGTTGAAACTTGAAGTCTTCATTCCATACCGGCCAAGAACTCTCTTGTAGTGTTGTTTCAAATTTGCTCTCGCCCGGAAACACTTTGGCCTGGAAATAAACAAGCTTAATCAATGTGGATGATAAACCACTCACGGAACGGTTAAAGGCTAAAGGACGACTTTTGGATGGTATTATTCCTTTTTGATGATAGGACCGCGATAAACGCAGGATTTAATGTAATCCTTTCTTAATGGAAATATAAAAGGTATTGGCCATTGTTGGTTAGACACCACTTAACGCCTACATAAACAGCATTGTTTTGTAAGGGTTCCCTCTATTTGACATAACTTTGATTGTCCGAAACGTTTTTCGCATTTATAACAGACTTGGCATATTCGGTTTTCGCCGAATATTAATGTCGCAGAATCCTTACTTACTCGTAATTATAAAATTCCGAAAATGTTTTAGTCCGAATTTAAATTTGCATAATATTGTTACGGCCGATAATATTTACGCATATTTTTTTTAGCATAATTGTATTCGGCATATTATCGATTGTCCAATACTTACTATACGTAAGCATACTTAAAACGGGATGCGATATGGTGCGGGGTGGAATATAATAGATCAGGTTAGGGCAGCTAGAAAAAGGGGGTCGGGGGGCGAAGCCCCCCGCAGTAAAAAAAACAACAAATAACCGTAACAATGGTATTATTAGTGGGCTAACCCTAAGGTTAGCTTGTGTCTTGGGCGAAGCCCCCCGACCCCCTTTTTCTAGCTGCCCTAACCTGATCTATTATATTCCACCCCGCACCATATCGCATCCCGTTTTAAGTATGCTTACGTATAGTAAGTATTGGACAATCGATAATATGCCGAATACAATTATGCTAAAAAAAATATGCGTAAATAAGTATTATCGGCCGTAACAATATTATGCAAATTTAAATTCGCTTGCGGAAATAGGCACCCCGCGAAGGGTGACGTTGACACGCTGGCGGTTAGGTTAGGTTAAAATAATTGACGTTTGTTTCCAAAATAAAATTCATGCTATCAGGCCAGATTCTACTAGTTAGTTTGCCCTTAGCAAATATTGAGGATTGCCGCATTATTTAATGTAGATAATGATACGGACGACTACTAACATGTGAAAGCGAAATAATAAACAGTACCTATTTGTATAAGTAAATAACAAGTTAATAATATTGTCATAACTGTAGATAAATAAACACTGTAAAGGAAGAAACACATTATTGCCATTTGATGTGTTATAATTTACTTTAAAAACAAAGTTTTAACCGACTAAAATTTAGTACTCCGCCAAGCCACGAGAACATTTCCACATTTATTTTCCAATTTACCACATAAACTGATTTCCGAGAGTAAATGCGTTGATTATTAGAGAAAAAAACCCAATCGCTGTATGTGACCCGATAATATTTGAGGACTTCCGTCGATTCCACAAGGATCACCTTTGGCACTTCTAATAGTTGCTATTTCAACGGAATCCTATCAGAATCTGTGATATACTTTTGTACTTTTAAGTATATAATTGAGAAATTCCATAAGTCTTCTGTGGTCTTCATCATCAATTCCACTCTACCAAATTTATGATTTCCGGGTGTAAATACACGAGTTATAATAGAAAATACCAAAATCACTACACGCGTGCCTAATATAATTGAGGAGTTCCCTCAATTCCTCATGGATCCCATCATCCAATTGAATTTTTTTTTAAAAAGGGACCCACCTGGAAGCATATACAAACAAAAAAAAATTCACGAATCGGCTCATCAATGACGGAGTTCTGAGGTTACAAACATTGAAAAAAAAATGATAAAATAAAAAACAACCGAATTGAGAACCTCCTTTTTTTGAAGTCGGTTAAAAATAGCACAGTTTCTTCCCGTAAGTGTAGCAAGAGTCGACTTTTGACTATATGGGAATTGGCTTATTTGTATATTGTATTGGAAGTGTGTAGTGGCCGATGGGCTAGCAAATCACTGCGATATCACCTAAACACCTCACAATTAAACCTAGAATCGCTAGAGGTTGTCAAGTCGATGCTATAAGTTGGAACCCGAGCGCAGCAGACGACGTGTCCGTGTCGCAGCGACACTACCGGGCTGTTATTCGCTACGCGCTAATTGCGGCCCACCTCGCCGGTCACCCGTCACGAAGCTAGACCTCTAACTACGCTTAGTTACTACGCATTGCGGTGTCAAGATATATTTGTGGGTGAGCATTGAGGTGAGCTTAAAACAAGTTACAGAATAGGGGGGCAGTAGTGTCGCTGCGACATTTGTTTGTATATACCAGTGGCGAAGCGCAACTCTTCTTGTTCGCCTTTGTACCGATTTAGGTAACTTTTTTTGTCTGTATTTTTACCTGTGTCTTGTGTACCTACAATAAAGTATTTACATACATACATACGCTTCATAAGGTTTTTGTTCCGGGTTTCTCATCGAAAATGTTCACATGCCGCCACTGGTATATACACACAAACTCATGTACGATAGGTATCTTAGTAGGAATTTCCACGCCAACTTTTACTCGTAATTCTGTTTCTTGAATATGATTCTATGTGTATTGGTTTTTGCTTACATTGCTTTAGGTTTACATTGTTGGTAAATTCTAATGCTTTCTCGCTTACACTTGAAGGAGCAGAGCAAGAGATAATGGCAATTATCGCCTCATACAATTGAGAGCATACATCACCGTCGATAGCACAACGGTTCTCCAATTGCCAATAAGATAAGGGGTGATAACATTTTACGGACCGCGATAGGTTTGTATGATAAGTTGATAACCAATTCAACCGATGTGTTTAGTAAACATTGGAAGTGTCCGTACCTATAGATCTTTCAATCCCCGATTAATTCCTATTGCTATTCCTGTCTCTCCTGCGTACAGTTGATGTCAAAGATACCTGTACGCTTACCATGAGTTTGACAATGACGGCTTACGCTAACGAGTATCGAGTTTTCTATCTGTGCATCCCGCTCGTACTGTCAAAGTGCAATAGAGATGCACAGATAGAAAACTCGATCCTCGTTAACGAAAAATGACAATGTCAAACTCATGGTAGCCGTACTGTACGCGGGCAGAAGATACACTAGCTTCAGCCCGCGACTTCGTCCGCGTGGAACTCGTTAATATCGTAGCTCCATACAAACTTACACCCACTTCACCCGCTTAGGGGATGATTTCCGGGAAAAACAACTATCCTATGTCCTTCCCCGGGACCCAAAGTATCTCTATACCAAATTTCATCTCAATCGGTTCAGCCGTTTAAGCGTGAAGAGGTAAGAGACAGACACGGGTCGGGACCGGGGTGACTTCAGGTGTACCTACTCGAAGCGAGGTTTATGCAGGGCACAGATGCAGGGTTGTTATTCGGAACGCCCTATAATGCGCCTCATCTCACGAAACTAGACCTCTACCACGCCTATTACTAAGAATCGCTGCGTCAAGATATATTTGTGGGTGAACGGTGAGGTGGGGTAAAAACCAATTACAGAATAGCGGGGCAGCAGTGGGCGATTACAGGCTGATATTAATGATGATATTCGTCATACTCATATATTCACTCGCCAAAATCGCGTGGAAAACCGATAAAACGCAGAATAAATTGACTGCGACGAACATTCTGTATTTAATTGGGTTATAGTATGTTCCGAGGTACGTAGGAATGTAGAGGGATGTAAGAGAAGAGGTAGACCAAGGAAAAGGTGGATGGACTGCGTGAGAGACTATATGAACAGGAAAGATGTGTGTGATGAGTTGACGGGTGATAGAGAGGTATGAAAGAAAATAACACGCTGCGCCGACCCCAAGTAAATGGGATAAGGATAAGCGAATAGCGAATGATGAGTATGTTCCGAGGTTCGGCCTGACCAAGGTTTAACTACTAGTTATCCTTAACGCGTTTTCTACTAGAGCTAAGGTAAGCTAATATTGACGGGTAAATCTCTCTTGTTTTTTTCTAAACCAATATTTATTGTTCATGCTAAGAGTTAGGTGGTAAAGCCGCGTCCGCTGCGCCGTGTTTTCGATGTTTTTAAACATTAACATGTTTTTCGACCAGAAAAAGGCGTGGCCAATATGTTTTTAACCGACTTCAAGAAAAAGGAGGAGGTTCTCAATTCGGTTGTTTTTTTTTTTCAATGTTTGTTACCTCAGAACTCCGTCATTGATGAGCCGATTCGTAAAAAAAATTTTATTTGTAAGTATATGCTTCCAGGTGGGTCCCATTTTTTTCAAAAATTCAATTGGATGATGGGATCCATGAGGAATTGAGGGAACTCCTCAATTATATTAGGCACGCGTGTAGTGATTTTGGTATTTTCTAGTATAACTCGTGTATTTACACCCGGAAATCATAAATTTGGTGGAGTGGAATTGATGATGAAGACCACAGATGACTTATGGAATTCCTCAATTATGTACATAAAAGTACAAAAGTATATCACAGATTCTGATAAGATTCCGTTGAAATAGCAACGAATGAAGTGCCAAAGGTGATCCTTGTGGAATCGACGGAAGTCCTCAAATATTAACGGCCCACATACAGCGATTGGGTTTTTTTCTCTAATAATCAACGGATTTGCACTCGGAAATCAGTTCATGTGGTAAATTGGAAAATAAATGTGGAAATGTTCTCGTGGCTTGGCGGTGTACTAAATTGAAGTCGGTTAAAACTTTGTTTTTAAAGTAAATTATCTGTTTAAAAACACATAAACATGTTTTCCGTCACGCGGATGGAAAACATTTATTTAATTATTTGCAATGGAGTGGAATAAAGAAAAGACGCTGTATTTAAGTCCGTATCGGTCCGGAAAAAGTTCGATTCTTGGTATTATTTACCCGACTCCGAAATTTACTTCTACACATAAATATATTTTGATATTTTCGAATAGCGCTTGAACTGGAGTTTCTTATTATGGTTTCATATTTTTGAAATAATGTGCTAAATGGCCAAAAATACTGGCGATTCTTCGTGTGTTATTAAAGTTGTTGGATGGAAATACGGTTTTACTCAACAATTTAATAGGTATGTAACTTATAAAATGTTTTCCACTTATTATTATTATATATTATACACCTAAGAAGACTATCAATCGAATATATATGTATGTTTTTTCATGTCGGTTTGAAATCAAATAGTTCTTCAAACCTAAGTCGTTCTACACGTCTCCGAGCGAAAAATGAGAAAACAGCTGTTGGACTGAGCCAAAATATGGTAAATTGAGAGCTAAATGTAACAACTTTCCACTTATTCAACTTTAATTGAAAAATCTTTCATATGACACAATAAAATCTGTAGGAAAACGAATATTTAATGAGATATGACCTCAAAAAGTTTAGCGAATTCAGCAAACGGCTGTATACGGACTCTTAATTCAATGATCAAAGATGACAAATTGTACTACTGTCATCCCAAGCTGTCAAAAGATAAGTGAAATGTTATGACAAACAATACATTGTTCACTCCAAAGGATGATCTTGGATAACTATGTACTCACTTTCGATATCAGTCTAAAGGTTTTTGATACGTGTTATATTAACGGAATATAAAGGTACCTGTAGAGTAAATTGCGTGACTTTTCGAATCGAACGAGCGTTAAGCCATATACATATCAGCTGTTCTTTCACCTTCAACAAGTTACAGTTGATATTATCCTAACGCGCCTTTGAAAAGATACGCAACTGCCCTGCTGGTTACACGATACATCCGTATATGTAGGTACAAAGTGTTCGGTAAGCTTGTCGACAAGACAGCGCGCTGCATGCGATAGAAAGGGATGGCCACGTTTAGGCTCGTTCGGAATACCTAAACAGGGGATTAGATGACAGAGAACCTTCTGTACGTAGTACTATTATTTATTCTGTGGTACAGCAAAAGCTCACCGTCTCCGCTGGCTTGGTCACGTTGAAAGGATGAAGGAAGATCGGGGTGCCAAACGGGCATATTTGGGACGTCCGGTAGGGCGGCGACCCGTCGGACGTCCCAGGTATCGCTGGAACGACGTCGTCGAATTAGACCTGCGCGACCTTAAGGCCATGAACTAGAAGGAGATGGCGCAGGATCGGGTCAAGTGGCGACAACTCGTGTCGGGGGCCAAGACCCACTTTGGGTCGGTGAGCCGGTTTTTTTTCTTTACCTGTCCTCTCTATATTCAAAGAACATTTTAGATAAAGATAAAATAATTTATTTGTCTAACATATTGGTTTACAGAATTATGCTCAGTTTCACTATGTGGCGCCGTAGTGGCGACTTACGGCCACATATTGAAACGTAGTTTTGGTTTTGTCTTGTATAACTTGATCGCAATTCTCTCATAACTATAACGTAATGGGAGGCCAGATTGTACTAGTTCGTTTGCCCTTAGCAAATATTGAGGATTGCCGCATTATTTAATGTAGATAATGATACGGACGACTACTAACATGTGAAAGCGAAATAATAAACAGTACCTATTTGTATAAGTAAATAACAAGTTAAAAATATTGTCATAACTGTAGATAAATAAACACTGTAAAGGAAGAAACACATTATTGCCATTTGATGTGTTATAATTTACTTTAAAAACAAAGTTTTAACCGACTAAAATTTAGTACTCCGCCAAGCCACGAGAACATTTCCACATTTATTTTCCAATTTACCACATAAACTGATTTCCGAGAGTAAATGCGTTGATTATTAGAGAAAAAAACCCAATCGCTGTATGTGACCCGATAATATTTGAGGACTTCCGTCGATTCCACAAGGATCACCTTTGGCACTTCTAATAGTTGCTATTTCAACGGAATCCTATCAGAATCTGTGATATACTTATGTACTTTTAAGTATATAATTGAGAAATTCCATAAGTCTTCTGTGGTCTTCATCATCAATTCCACTCTACCAAATTTATGATTTCCGGGTGTAAATACACGAGTTATAATAGAAAATACCAAAATCACTACACGCGTGCCTAATATAATTGAGGAGTTCCCTCAATTCCTCATGGATCCCATCATCCAATTGAATTTTTGAAAAAAATGGGACCCACCTGGAAGCATATACAAACAAAAAAAAAATCACGAATCGGCTCATCAATGACGGAGTTCTGAGGTTACAAACATTGAAAACAAAATTATAAAATAAAAAACAACCGAATTGAGAACCTCCTTTTTTTGAAGTCGGTTAAAAATAGCAGTTTCTTCCCGTAAGTGTAGCAAGAGTCGACTTTTGACTATATGGGAATTGGCTTATTTGTATATTGTATTGGAAGTGTGTAGTGGCCGATGGGCTAGCAAATCACTGCGATATCACCTAAACACCTCACAATTAAACCTAGAATCGCTAGAGGTTGTCAAGTCGATGCTATAAGTTGGAACCCGAGCGCAGCAGACGACGTGTCCGTGTCGCAGCGACACTACCGGGCTGTTATTCGCTACGCGCTAATTGCGGCCCACCTCGCCGGTCACCCGTCACGAAGCTAGACCTCTAACTACGCTTAGTTACTACGCATTGCGGTGTCAAGATATATTTGTGGGTGAGCATTGAGGTGAGCTTAAAACAAGTTACAGAATAGGGGGGCAGTAGTGTCGCTGCGACATTTGTTTGTATATACCAGTGGCGAAGCGCAACTCTTCTTGTTCGCCTTTGTACCGATTTAGGTAACTTTTTTGTCTGTATTTTTACCTGTGTCTTGTGTACCTACAATAAAGTATTTACATACATACATACGCTTCATAAGGTTTTTGTTCCGGGTTTCTCATCGAAAATGTTCACATGCCGCCACTGGTATATACACACAAACTCATGTACGATAGGTATCTTAGTAGGAATTTCCACGCCAACTTTTACTCGTAATTCTGTTTCTTGAATATGATTCTATGTGTATTGGTTTTTGCTTACATTGCTTTAGGTTTACATTGTTGGTAACTTCTAATGCTTTCTCGCTTACACTTGAAGGAGCAGAGCAAGAGATAATGGCAATTATCGCCTCATACAATCGAGAGCATACATCACCGTCGATAGCACAACGGTTCTCCAATTGCCAATAAGATAAGGGGTGATAACATTTTACGGACCGCGATAGGTTTGTATGATAAGTTGATAACCAATTCAACCGATGTGTTTAGTAAACATTGGAAGTGTCCGTACCTATAGATCTTTCAATCCCCGATTAATTCCTATTGCTATTCCTGTCTCTCCTGCGTACAGTTGATGTCAAAGATACCTGTACGCTTACCATGAGTTTGACAATGACGGCTTACGCTAACGAGTATCGAGTTTTCTATCTGTGCATCCCGCTCGTACTGTCAAAGTGCAATAGAGATGCACAGATAGAAAACTCGATTCTCGTTAACGAAAAATGACAATGTCAAACTCATGGTAGCCGTACTGTACGCGGGCAGAAGATACACTAGCTTCAGCCCGCGACTTCGTCCGCGTGGAACTCGTTAATATCGTAGCTCCATACAAACTTACACCCACTTCACCCGCTTAGGGGATGATTTCCGGGAAAAACAACTATCCTATGTCCTTCCCCGGGACCCAAAGTATCTCTATACCAAATTTCATCTCAATCGGTTCAGCCGTTTAAGCGTGAAGAGGTAAGAGACAGACACGGGTCGGGACCGGGGTGACTTCAGGTGTACCTACTCGAAGCGAGGTTTATGCAGGGCACAGATGCAGGGTTGTTATTCGGAACGCCCTATAATGCGCCTCATCTCACGAAACTAGACCTCTAACCACGCTTATTACTAAGAATCGCTGCGTCAAGATATATTTGTGGGTGAACGGTGAGGTGGGGTAAAAACCAATTACAGAATAGCGGGGCAGCAGTGGGCGATTACAGGCTGATATTAATGATGATATTCGTCATACTCATATATTCACTCGCCAAAATCGCGTGGAAAACCGATAAAACGCAGAATAAATTGACTGCGACGAACATTCTGTATTTAATTGGGTTATAGTATGTTCCGAGGTACGTAGGAATGTAGAGGGATGTAAGAGAAGAGGTAGACCAAGGAAAAGGTGGATGGACTGCGTGAGAGACTACCTATATATGAACAGGAAAGATGTGTGTGATGAGTTGACGGGTGATAGAGGTATGAAAGAAAATAACACGCTGCGCCGACCCCAAGTAAATGGGATAAGTATAAGCGAATAGCGAATGATGAGTATGTTCCGAGGTTCGGCCTGACCAAGGTTTAACTACTAGTTATCCTTAACGCGTTTTCTACTAGAGCTAAGGTAAGCTAATATTGACGGGTAAATCTCTCTTGTTTTTTTCTAAACCAATATTTATTGTTCATGCTAAGAGTTAGGTGGTAAAGCCGCGTCCGCTGCGCCGTGTTTTCGATGTTTTTAAACATTAACATGTTTTTCGAACAGAAAAAGGCGTGGCCAATATGTTTTTAACCGACTTCAAAAAAAAGGAGGAGGTTCTCAATTCGGTTGTTTTTTTTATTTTTTTTCAATGTTTGTTACCACAGACCTCCGTCATTGATGAGCCGATTCGTAAAATTTTTTTTTATTTGTAAGTATATGCTTCCAGGTGGGTCCCATTTTTTTCAAAAATTCAATTGGATGATGGGATCCATGAGGAATTGAGGGAACTCCTCAATTATATTAGGCACGCGTGTAGTGATTTTGGTATTTTCTA
This sequence comes from Epinotia bilunana, assembly GCA_947049275.1. Lineage (NCBI taxonomy): Eukaryota > Metazoa > Arthropoda > Insecta > Lepidoptera > Tortricidae > Epinotia > Epinotia bilunana. The sequence goes on along the minus strand of OX346259.1, from coordinate 22,520,082 downwards.
GTATAACTCGTGTATTTACACCCGGAAATCATAAATTTGGTGGAGTGGAATTGATGATGAAGACCACAGATGACTTATGGAATTCCTCAATTATGTACATAAAAGTACAAAAGTATATCACAGATTCTGATAAGATTCCGTTGAAATAGCAACTAATGAAGTGCCAAAGGTGATCCTTGTGGAATCGACGGAAGTCCTCAAATATTATCGGCCCACATACAGCGATTGGGTTTTTTTCTCTAATAATCAACGCATTTGCACTCGGAAATCAGTTCATGTGGTAAATTGGAAAATAAATGTGGAAATGTTCTCGTGGCTTGGCGGTGTACTAAATTGAAGTCGGTTAAAACTTTGTTTTTAAAGTAAATTATCTGTTTAAAAACACATAAACATGTTTTCCGTCACGCGGATGGAAAACATTTATTTAATTATTTGCAATGGAGTGGAATAAAGAAAAGACGCTGTATTTAAGTCCGTATCGGTCCGGAAAAAGTTCGATTCTAGGTATTATTTACCCGACTCCGAAATTTACTTCTACACATAAATATATTTTGATATTTTCGAATAGCGCTTGAACTGGAGTTTTTTATTATGGTTTCATATTTTTGAAATAATGTGCTAAATGGCCAAAAATACTGGCGATTCTTCGTGTGTTATTATAGTTGTTGGATGGAAATACGGTTTTACTCAACAATTTAATAGGTATGTAACTTATAAAATGTTTTCCACTTATTATTATTATATATTATACACCTAAGAAGACTATCAATCGAATATATATGTATGTTTTTTCATGTCGGTTTGAAATCAAATAGTTCTTCAAACCTAAGTCGTTCTACACGTCTCCGAGCGAAAAATGAGAAAACAGCTGTTGGACTGAGCCAAAATATGGTAAATTGAGAGCTAAATGTAACAACCTTTCCACTTATTCAACTTTAATTGAAAAATCTTTCATATGACACAATAAAATCTGTAGGAAAACGAATATTTAATGAGATATGACCTCAAAAAGTTTAGCGAATTCAGCAAACGGCTGTATACGGACTCTTAATTCAATGATCAAAGATGACAAATTGTACTACTGTCATCCCAAGCTGTCAAAAGATAAGTGAAATGTTATGACAAACAATACATTGTTCACTCCAAAGGATGATCTTGGATAACTATGTACTCACTTTCGATATCAGTCTAAAGGTTTTTGATACGTGTTATATTAACGGAATATAAAGGTACCTGTAGAGTAAATTGCGTGACTTTTCGAATCGAACGAGCGTTAAGCCATATACATATCAGCTGTTCTTTCACCTTCAACAAGTTACAGTTGATGTTATCCTAACGCGCCTTTGAAAAGATACGCAACTGCCCTGCTGGTTACACGATACATCCGTATATGTAGGTACAAAGTGTTCGGTAAGCTTGTCGACAAGACAGCGCGCTGCATGCGATAGAAAGGGATGGCCACGTTTAGGCTCGTTCGGAATACCTAAACAGGGGATTAGATGACAGAGAACCTTCTGTACGTAGTACTATTATTTATTCTGTGGTACAGTCGGCTCCAAAATGCCTTCATCTAAGAGCTTAAATACCAGATGGCATTAAGACAAACGACAAACGTTTTATCAAAGTGAAAATCTCATAATTTTGATGACTGATGATTGACTTGGGATTGGGACTAGTTACCAAAATGGATTTTCATCAAAAGCCTTAGTCTTCTGGACTATTTGAAAGATAAATGGCAGTAAATTAGGCAGGCTTGGATAATTCCAAGTCTCCTTGGATAATACGTAATCGTAACTATATTTTCAAATACATACTTAAATGATTTTGGTATTTGAGCTTGTGCTATAGATAGTTTAACCAGCGGCGTCAGAAAATAGCTATAAAGATAAGCTAATGACTTAATCTAATGTAAAAGACCGTAAGTGATTTCCGATAGGTATAATATAGGTAAGTTTATACGACACGTACAGTCAGGGGTAATATTAATATACGTACATAAAGAAGGTAATAAATATCTGTAGTTGTACTGTAACTTGTTTTAACTTCCTAAGACCCCGCGTGCAAAATTTTGTACAAATTTCAAAATTGACTTCATACTTTTACTGAATGTCAAAAAGTTCCTAATTCAAAAGCACGATGCGTAGTAACTAAGCGTAGGTAGAGGTAGTTTCGTCACGGGTGACCGGCGGGGTGAGCCGCATTAGCGCGTAGCGAATAGCAGCCCAGTGCTGTTATTCTTTACGCGCTCATGTATCTCACCTCACCTGTCACGCCTAACGAGACTAGATAGGGAGAGCCCTAGGCTTAGTTACTTTGAATTGCAGCTTCAAGATATATTTTTGGGTTAAGCCCGTCACAGACGTAGCTATATTAATATACCAAAATATATATTATTGCTAGGCATCTTACGATATATTTTACGTACTAGTTGACAGAGCACACACGCAGACATAATATATATTTTGGTATAGTTAGTTAGTTATACTGGGCTCTTTTCCGCAAGTCGACATCCTGTGTGCCTATTTTGCGTAAACTGGTGGGGTAGCGCTACTCTAACCACCCCAGCTCCTCTAGAAAGTTGGTGAGTGCCTTCGTATTCCTGACTGCGTTCCGTAGTGTGTCTGGAGACCCTAGGTGCTTTTTCCTGTATACTTCTACCTGCTTGCAGTCCAGTAGAATATGTTTGGTCGTTTCTTCCGCCTCCATGCAGGCTCTGCACATGGGGCTGTCTGTGATACCTATGTTGTAGAGGTGTCTGTCTGTTCAGGGTGTTGTGTCCTGTTATTATTCCTACTATCTTGCGTAGTTGGTTTCTGTGTCCTCAGTAGTGCGGTTGTGAGTTTGTTGTCACGTTTTGACAGAATCTCTTTGGTCTGCCTGCATGTGTCTATCTCCTCCCAGTATCTTTGGTGTAGGTCTTTGGTGTATAGGTCAAGTTGATTGTATATGTAGCTTGTGGCAGGGGTAACATTGGTTCCGGACCGTATGCCGCTGTTTCTGAGCCTTTCCTGGCCAGTTCGTCCGCTGCATCATTTCCTCTTGAGCCACTGTGCCCCTTGATCCATTGTAACGTAACATTGTAACATTATGGTAACGTTGTTTTTATTTGGGCACACCTCTGTTAAGATTTGGTGGCATTCGTGTATCAAGCTAGATGTGATGTTCACTGCTCAGTGCTTGTAGTACACCTACAGAATTACTGTCTGAGAGTATCCGTATGTTGGTGTTCTCAACTTGTCGTCTCTTTATGGAATGGCAGGCTTCAATTATCCCTACTCATTCAGCCTGGAATACCGTGTTTTGTTCACCCAGTGGTTTGGATATGTGTATGTTAAGTCCTCTGAGAACACTCCACATCCCGTTCCCATATTTGGTTTCGAACCATCTGTGAAGATTCTGAAGAGGTCTGTTAGGTTTAGCCCCTCTCTCGGGTCTTCTGTTAGTAATATGCCGCAGTCTTTCCTGAAGACTGCAGTTCTTGGTATTTTGTCGATTGAAGCCTCCAGGATAAGGCTTGTGATCAGTCTGTTATGGATCTTCGTGTGTGGTGTGTTTAGTTTCGTCCATAGGTTGAATCTTTTTAGGCGTATTGCCGTCGCAGCCGCTTCTTCTTGTACGAGTATATGCATGTGTAAAGGTAGGAGTCCTAGCATTATTTCTAGTGCTGCTGTTGGGGTTGATCCTGTAGCCGCTACACATGCTAGTCTTTGCGTTTTCTGGATTTTGGTAATTGCACTCGTGGTTTGGGTACGGGGCCTGGGATGCCATAGTATGGTTACTATGGCATGACATTGCTATATTAATATATCTTATAACAAGGCATCTTAAGATACCTTGCTAAGGTTGCTGCTTAGCTATATAGCTTGATATATTACGATATATTTTGGTACATTTCGGGCATTATAATGCATGTTCCTTTTCTGACTTGACTTTAGGTAACCGATATATCTCCATTTCTTTCACAATGTAGGTGCTAGACAGAGAGCGTACGCCCGCTCGGCTTGCTTGCTTGTTGTGGTCCTCGCGCTCGCGCACAAAACTAGTAAGAAAGTCAGAACTCGTTCAGTAACGGCGGTGCGTGCACGCCATTTCATGTTGTTTAACAATTATGGAGATGTTAATATTGTTAATAGAGAGTGCGAAAGTATCCCTGTTACAGAATAGCGGGGCAGGACATGTCAGTAATTAAGTATTTTACTAACTCATATGTTGTACTGCCGTGTGCGCATAGCACTCTCTATTCTACATATGTACAGTCGGCTCAAAGATATGTATACATTTTTCGCCGTATTATAATGGATAAAGGTGCAAAAGCGTAATCATATTTGACGTCGTGCTTACACAATTACTGAGTGCATTCACTTTAAGACTAACCTTCTAGCATCCGACTAATAAGCGTAGAATAGCAATTAGATGGTAATTATTGAAGAGGCAACGCGAGGGGGCGTGTTTGATTAATTTAATGATCATAAGTACTATAGTAACATACTATTAATGCAGCGAGCATTCCAGTGCGCTACAAATAGCTGTATGCTGTTGCGTTTACAATGAAAGAAAGAAAGAAAAGAAAATAAGTTTACTTGTCAAATATACAGAATACACAATAACATACATTTTGACATTTCGTGAAATACGAAAAAGGAGTCCACTCAGCACAATGTCGAGCCACAGAAGATGACTCGACGCTGATATTATCTGGATCCTTGAGTTGCACGTCACAGGACTGCACTTCCATCGTAACACGGTAATGGTAACCAAAACCAAACCTTGCGTTTTGGACGAACCAGCATTAAGGGCGGTGAGGTGAATTGGAACAAATTGTGAATCAATGTACCTAAACTACTAGTATTATTAAGAGGAATAATCCGTGAGATTGTAGGTACATCATCATCATATCAGCCGAAAGACGTCCACTGCTGGACATAGGCCTCCCCCAAAGAGTGCCACAATGGCCGGTCCTGCGCCACCCGCATCCAGCTGACTCCCGCGACCTTTATCAGGTCATCAGCCCACCTTGTGGAGGGCCCACCCACGCTGCGCCTTCCGGTGTAGGTACACAAACTAAATAATCTCGGGTAATCTCCGGAACACTGAACCGATTTCATAAATCATTTCACTTGTGCACCTACTTATTACCGGGCTGCAACTGAACGGAAGGCATAAGGTGATAGGGTACGCCGACGATCTAGCCCTGCTCGGGGAAACCAAGGAAGAGGTTGCAGTATCCGCAGCAGTCCTGGAGATCGAGGCTAAGAGAGTGGGCCTAAATATTAGCCATGAAAAATCCGAATATCTCCACACGAAACGCTACAAAAACACACGCGTTAAAAGGAAAGACCTTCATGTAGGGGATGTCACTTACAAAGGCGTATCCAAATGTAAGTACTTAGGCTGCACAGTCACCGACACTAATACACGGGAGGAGGATATAAACATCCGCATCTAAAGCACCTTGCGGTTCCTTCATAAAGTGTTATCGTCCAAGCTCATCAGTAGAAACACCAAACTCCGCATATATAATACGGTCATAAGGCCTATACTCTTGTATGGATATGAGACTTGGACGCTAACACTTAAAGAAGAAAATAAGCTCCTGGTGGCGGAGAGAAAAAATCCGAAAAATTTTAGGTCCGGTGAGGAGAGATGACGGAAGCTTCAGAGTCCGGAAGAACGTCGAAATTGAGCATCTTGTGGCTGCACCCAACATTATTGGAGAATCAAAAGCTCACCGTCTCCGCTGGCTTGGTCACGTTGAAAGGATGAAGGAAGATCGGGGTGCCAAACGGGCATATTTGGGACGTCCGGTAGGGCAGCGACCCGTCGGACGTCCCAGGTATCGCTGGAACGACGTCGTCGAATTAGACCTGCGCGACCTTAAGGCCATGAACTGGAAGGAGATGGCGCAGGATCGGGTCAAGTGGCGACAACTCGTGTCGGGGGCCAAGACCCACTTTGGGTCGGTGAGCCATTGAAGATGAGAGATGCTAGACTTACTTATTATATTGGACGTTCTAGATCCAGGTGGACGTAGTCTTTAATTAATTCTGCGGGTTTGCCTGCGATCTTTGCAATACGTGGACGAAACCGCGCGAGCAGGTGGTCCATTGGATATGGACTACTAATATTATAAAGTGGAATTCTGAAATTGTGCATGGCTTTGTAAAATGTTACTTTGTATGATTTCGCGCGCTTATCCGATTGCAAAAATTCTTTCACCTGAGTGTAGAATGGACTTTCTTGATGGTTATACGCTATATCTTATGCCGCGGGTTTGCTTGCGTTGTTTGCAACGGATCGGAACCGGTTTTTTGCAAAAACCTCGAAATAACCACATATTTATCTCGAACTATTTTATACTTCACATGTAGCACTCGGTTGTGTTTTGAGGTAACGACTGCGTATTATTAAATTGCCCAATTAGAAATGAAATAATTAACAAAGAACGAAAAAATAACGTTTTCATTCCCATGCAAAAAATAACGGTTTCCGATCCCTGGTTTGCAATACGCGGACAGAGCCGCGCGGGCAGTTAGTAAGAAATATTGCTGAATGTCAGGCTGTTTACTACAATGTTTATCAACCAACAAGTCACCTGGCTCCGATTACGCATATTTGTTAGGAATCTCGCGGTCAAGTTAGACTGGTCAGGTGCGGAGTCGAAACGGGTTGTGACTTGTGACTCACATTTGTTATTTATAGCATCTATGAATTAGTAATTAATTACCGACTGTAATGCGATTCAAATAGGTTTTTTTCTATGAATAACATGGGGTTACTAACTAGGGGAATAAAAACAGCGTAACAAACACGTCTGTGACGAGGTTCGCTGTTACTAATATTAAGTTTTGCTGATAGATATAACTATAGGTAGATTTCGGGTACCTATATATAACTAAGTGAGTTAGATGAAGTGATTAATTAATGGCAACCCACCGACTTTCAGGAGCCCAACATGGCCGGCCATTCTTCTAATGGGGTTTCTAAATGGGACACTTTTTCCTGCAATTTCTGGCCGGCAACTATTGCTGTCTTACGCTGACATTGTAAGCTAGAGCAAGATGCACATAGGTACTTGCCGGCCACACATTGCCGTAAAAATTTTGCCCGTTTAGAAGCCCCATAAGTAGGTAATTGGTTGTTAATTGTTTACAAAATACATCCCTGCTCCGTAGGTATTGTAGGTAAAACACCAAGATGAAGTTCTACATTATAATTATATAGGATTTTATTATTTAAAAAGATTCCGACTAATTGAGAATCTTCCTCCTTTTCTGAAGTCGGTTAAAATATAATGGTATCCGAGTCCGTTGTTAATTAGGTAGTGCTTGCTAATTTCGGCATCAAATGACGACAAAAAACATTGTGGTTTGCAGGAAAACGAATAAAATAAATAAACGGATGTTGGTATTGTACCTACCTAGGTACCTATTAACACTATTGTTTTACGACTGTATTACATCATCCTAGGTTTTTTGTTAATTTGTCGGCGAATAGGTACTCTACAAGCGAACGAAAAAAATAGAATGCGAGCTCCTTACAAATCTACCCAAACTCGTGCCTAAAACCCGATACCCCGCCCCCAACCTCGCATAATACCTAGCAATGGCACACATGGGCCATTTTGCGACGCTACTTAGACTTCTAAGGTTTTTTCGTTCGCTGGTAACCTACCTACTCATTACTACTCGTGTTCTACAGCAAATGTTCTTATTGGCAGTCAAGTTTGACGACAATGGAACAGCTTATTTATTATATTACTAGTGAAACAAATGCTAGCCTATTTCTGTATCTTTTAACGGCGAAGTACCTAGGTACATTGACTGTATTTTAATGTCGCAATTCTATTACCTACCTACGTCTGAAAACACGAGTTGAAGAAACACTGCACAAGTTTCGCTACAATTACCTAGACGCGACGGTAGATTTACTTAGTTCTAACCGACGCTAGATTTACTTATTTCTAACTTGGGCACCGACTGCAAGGATTTACTACCAAGAAACAATAGAAATTCCAACTTGGTAAGTTCCGGTGCAAACCAAAACAAAGCCTGGAAGTTACCTTAACGAGGTATCCATGTGCGCGGCTTAATCCAAACAAGGAGGGGAGGTGTCGGGCCCCGATGACGGTCACATACAGATTCTTGGACACCGGATGTAGGGACAACTTAAACCCAATCTCAGGTTCCAGACTCCCGCTCCCAGCCAGCTGACTGTCCCGGTTCGTGTTCCAAATGTTCTTCAATTTATTCAGAGAAAACGCCATGATAAACAAATAAATTCCACTTCGCACTGCTAACACGCACTGGCCGAAAACCGGTTTACGAATAATTTATCACGTAATGCATATTTCCATCACTGCGCTCGCGACCAATAATTTGCCACTCAAAGTATTTCACACAGTTAGAATTTAATTATCACTATTTACACGTCGTCGCGTAGGGCACCGTTAAAACAACCGTGTAACGAGTCTAACTTGTTACTTGTTCATTCAATTGAAACTCGTGTAGATAAATGAGCGCAGTTGTCACTTCCCACTATCAAAACATACAAACCAGACCCATGTCACAAAGCACGTACGTGATACAAAACACTTGGATCTCTCTTTCACTCTCATTGAATTTTGCGCTGCACTAACGCCATAATGTTATACACAAGGACGTATTTTATTGGTAGTATTATACGCCATATGTACTTTGACGTCAACCCGGCGCCATCTATGGACAAATATTTGTAATTCTTAAATTAATAAATAGTCGATAAAGTCTTGTAATAGATCGTTAAATCCAGTTATATAGTGTTGTAAACTGAGGGAGGCACATTTTATGTTTGGACGCCATTATGCACACCCGATAGATACGTACATCTGTATACGAAATAACTACCTAGGTAACCTAGGACCTACCCTATATAGGACAGTATAAAGAACTAGGTGGTCAGGTACCAATTGGGAGGTACGGTCATTACGATGAGATTCAAAAGCCTGCAGTCTATTGAGGGAATGTTGACTCGAGCCTTTTTGGTAACTAGTGCCATGTGTGGCCTAAAGAATATAAAAGAAGCTATACGGTAGCAGTAGGTAACCTAGTGGTTCAGGTACGCTTAATTGTACCTTGTACCTATGCAGTTTTGACTTGTGCGGCAGTGACACGGCAGTTTTCGTAAGCGCAAGCAGTAATAATCACATGTAAAGCCGCGTTCACAGATGAGTTGAACAATATAGTTGAATCTAAAATCCCAAAGGATGATTTGATCTCAAATAGACAAACGAGTTGTTTCACTAAACTTTCAAAAGTAGTAAATTAAGCAAAGCAGACTTTATTTTAAAATACATATTTTATTAGGTTACATAAACATATATTACTAAGGCTGATTTTATTGCACTATTCGTTGTATAAGTCGACACACGTAAAAAGAGCTCTGCACGCCATATTAAATGTATGGCCGCCAGAGCTCTTTTTACATGTCGACCTATACCTAGCAATTGTTGTTAATTTTGAATGATTGGTTTGGTTTATTAGTATTTTTAAAGCAAACCAATATTATTTAGACAAGGGGACCGATTTTTGACTTTCGAGCGCTCGAATTCAAAAGCGAGCGGTAGAAAATATTCTCACACGAAAATTTGTCACTATTATTTTCGCATGAACCCAATAATAGCTATTTTTTAAATTATCACTCGAAAGCTAGTGATAGGCTATTTGCGTTTTGTTGTATTTTCAACATACCTAATATAGAGAATAGTACTTCATTGGAAGTTGCGAATATATAGAAAATTTATTAATTTTAAATATATTATGCGTTTCATAACAGAAAATAAAACAAAAGTAAGTAATAGTAAACGAAACGCTTAGGTATTTTCCCGCCGTTTTAGGTACAGTGGCTCTAGTATGTTTTACCGAAACAAAACGTTACCACCGCGTTCGCGTTTAGCTGTCAAATCCCATACAAATTGAGGGTAAAACGCAAACGCGATCGTAACGTTTTGTTTCGGTAAAACTTATACTAGAGCCTCTGACATAAAAACATGAAGAAAAAGTTACTACTATTATTTGTACTCAATAATATAAGATATTCCTCTAGACTCGCCATTACTGAAGGTTTTAAATATAGATATCTTATTGAATTGTTTTTCTTTATGAAACTATTTTCCCGCCAATAGACTAACGATCTTTGTTTTCGACCACAACATACGGCAAGAAAATAAAATATAATCTTACACCAGCCAATCACTTAGCAAAGAATCTATATATTTTATTTGAATATCTATCTTTTAAATTAATTGTCAGTCCAAACTTAAATATGTAGGTACAAACGAAGTGTCAAAATTGTAGGCACTTACCTACTTTCTACCGATACAATTGAATACGAGTGGTCAATACCACTTTGTTTTGAAATTTTCTATCGCTCGTATTTCAAAATTAGCATTTCATCATTTTTGACCGTTTTCGAGTGAAATAGTCGAGCGCTCGAAAGTCAAAAATCGGTCCCTTGGACACCAAAAACAGACAGGGCGTGTAGGCTGTCATCTAAACTTCGCAGCAATTTTGCAAGATTTCCTATTGCGATGACGTGGCGTGAAAGAGACAACTGGACAATACCAAATATTTAGATTCGCCTTTCTCTTCTGGACATTGCTGAAATTAAGTATCATACCTACGGTCGGACTCTTAACCAGGATAAACTGCACGTCTCTCTTATACAAAAGGCTGGCGTGTCAGTGCCACTTACTTTAGTACGAGACGAATGAAATTCAAAAGGTTAAATAGGGCGTCGACATCTGTCGTCCTATAGAGAACTGTCAAACTTTCCATACAATCATTTTTTAACGGACTTTGGCCTTTACTTTTAATTATTTCTGGAAATAAAAGAACTCGTCAACAAACATATTTTTAATAATGAATATTACACAATTCAATGCAGCAACCTCTGTACATAAATTAACCATACAAAATAAAACCACAACTACGCCTCTCGTCACTCAATAAAAATATTTAATTCTAAAGTTATTGTATTTATTTATTTTATTCCATTAGTTTTATACACGAGTCATTCAGTTTTAAAAAGTTATAACATTTAAGTAAATACACAAATAATGCTAGCCCACGCCGAAATATGCTCGAATATATGTCTATCAATAGAAGTCCCCATACGTATGTCACGCCAATAAAGAATAGATTCTAAATTGGCAACAATATCTCGCGCCAGTTGACTAATACACCATAGCGCGAGAAATGTTGCCTTTATTTAATAAGTATCTTATGCTCATACTGGAATCGAGCAAAAATGTCGGGCATGTAATGAAAGTGTGGACTAGACATGCTCGTCGAGCATATCTATATGTGGAAACATGGCATAATAATCATGCAACGTGAACTGTACAAAACGTATGCATATCAATAATTCAACACCGGTACCATAATTGTGTGTAAGGCATGGACCTTCAAAATCATTCGTCCCTCTCGCACTCCGAAGGTCGCAAGAAAGAGACATATTAAGTCTGGCATTTGTGCTAACGGGCCAAGGGTACAATCTCTCGTCAAAACAATAGATAGAACGTAAGAATCGATGTGTGCGTGTTTAATGGTCAAACGCACACATTTTATGCCATTCGCCACTGACTTGAACTCAAGTTCGTCACTTTTACAACCCACATGCCACCAACGTCATGCGAAGTCCAAAAATAATAGACTAAAGATGGTTCGATTTCCATACAAAACGTCTTTTCACATTCGCAGGCTAACGGCGTGATATTTAAAGAAAATTATGTAACAAACTTTCATACATTGGTTTTAAATTTGCGCAAAATTCTAACTTGTATAAAATATAATAGTTTGAGAAATTCGTTTGGGACGAGATACTTTGGGTCTATTAAAGTTTGGTACATATGTTTCTTAAAATATCACGCCGTTAGCTTGCAAATTTCAAAAGACGTTTTGTATGGGTATCGAACCATCTTAAAACTTGCGTACCGTGAGAGTGCCACCTCGTATTTTTTTCTTAGGCTCTAGTATAAGTTTTACCGAAACAAAACGTTACGATCGCGTTTGCGTTTTACCCTCAATTTGTATGGGATTTGACAGCTAAACGCAAACGCGGTCGTAACGTTTTGCTCGGTAAAACTTATACTAGAGCCCCTGAGGCGGCGGGTTGACTGTCGGCGATGGTCCATAACTGAGTATACATACTTCCTTCAATTCCTCAGTTAGACTTGGACAGCAGCTTGCTAAGGAACAGCACTATCGAATCATAATAGTGCACGAATATGGACACGATCAGAACAAACATGGCGAAGCATATGCCCGTGATGTACATGAACCGGCTGGCCTCTTGCGGCGTCGCTAGGAGCTCCTCGCTGCTCGCGTCCCGGTCGAGGGCGTCGAACTCTGACGTGTCTGGGGAAGGAGATTAAAGTTAAAGTCGCCACAAGTATCTTATTATCCATGGACCAGGCCCCATATAAAAGAAATCGATTAAAAACTGCGCTCAGTGGGGACGAACTTCGTTCGTGTATCTCCCTCTTTGTCGCACTTGCTAGTTCGAGCGACAAAGACAGAGGCACAAGGTTTCGCGGTAGCCCCTATGCGGGGCTAGCACAACTGACGCCGCGCCACGACGCGAGTCGAGAAAGATCTACCCTCCTTTTTCTGATATGCACGGTGCGAGTGTGACAAGAGACGCTCAGTCGGTCGCTCAGGGGGGCTTTTTCATTTTTGCAAAATTAAAATTATTCTTTTTCACTTCTGCCGGCACTCCCGGAGTGCAACCCGATCTTTTTAACCCCCGCCGCAAAGAGAGGGGTGTTATAAGTTTAACGTGTCTGTGTGTCTGTGTATCTGTCTGTGGTATCGTAGCTCCCAAACGGATGGACCGATTTAAATGCGGTTTTTTTATTCGAAAGCTGATGTGATCCCGAATGTTCTTAGTTATGTTTTATGAAAATCTGTTTAGCCGTTTTTGAGATATTGGACTTTGAAATGAAAATGTCGGGGGTTTTTCAATTTTTTTGGTCCAAAGCCGACGTGATCGAGATGGTTCTTAGCTTCTTTTCAACAAAATCGGTTAGCCGGTTTCGAGATATTGAACTTTGAAATGGAAATGTTGCGGATAATTCAACTTTTCTAAATTGTTAATTTTCAAATATTATAATGGAAATCCACTATTCACAATGTTATAGTCCTGTGATATTTCATTTGGCTAACAATCGACAATAAAATAATGTACCGACTATAATGTTAGTTTCTACATTTAGATTCCAAACCGAGGCAGGTTTTTCAAATAATATGTCTTACTCAAAGACCTCACAGTAGAATAATACATTTATTCTATGTACTTTTATCTTGATCACTAGTTCCACCGCCCTATCATTGGATAGGTGGGGATCCAACACGTAGAGGCCCTTTGGGGACGAATTTATATTTTCACAGAAGACAGGATTTCACAGTATCCTCAGTATTTATATTCTATAGTGTACCACTATCAATAGTATCAGTACCACTGTACCTGAGCGGTACCTAAGGTACGAAATATATTTTTTTATTTAACAGTGGTTTTTCAGTGAAGGGAAACATGTTGTTTTGTCAACCGGTCTAATCACAATAAGGTCCAGGGGTCGCCAAACTACGGCTCGCGGGCCAAGTCCGGCCCGCGAACCCTTCTAATCCGGCCCGCAGAAAGTAAGCGTAGAGTCCGGCCCGCGATAGCAATGGGATATGGATATGGCTGGTCGTGACCACCACAAACTCTTGGCCTTCACGAATTTATATTAAGTGCAGTGTGGCCCTTGAGTCAAAAAGTTTGAAGACCCCTGCTCTAGATTGGTAGGTCAGCTTTCGTAAAATTAGTGCCTGTGCCAAATCTTGGGATTAGGTGCCAACGCGGACCCCGCGCTCCTTTAGGACACAAACGGGAATAACGCTAGGAGGATGTTGATGAGTGTACGACTAACAATTCCGCAATGAAAACCTTTAATATTGCCTCGTTTATGGCAGTCCTTCAGTTTAACGACATCCGTATTTCGTGTCATAAAACATCCACAATAAAGCGGTCCTACCTTTTTTAGCGCCATCAAGTCATAACAGCAGGATCGGGGAAAATATGCAAGGGTTACGATTCTTTTATGTCCATTACAACATTTCATTCACTGTCTTAATAATAAACATAAATTCGGTACCTAATGTATTTTTATTCTTTTGCTTTTTATACTGCGACGGTGGCAAACAAGTCCATGGCCCGCCTGATGATAGACAGACACCAAAGCCTATGGACGCTTGCGACACCAGAAGAATCCCAAGCGTTGCCGACCCTTATTGATTTAACTGTGGATGCATTTTCGTATCTTGCGACGACCAATTTAAAATATAGGTTATTATTTATTGATTTCTCTCTCAGAATCTCGAACAGACGGGACATTAAATTCCCACTAGCCCGCACTCGCACTGGCGAGTGCGCAGACTACTGGGGAAACAATCCTAGTTCGCAATGCCTACTGCTATAAGGCCTCGCCCGGGAACAGGTCGCAGAGGAACAGCGGGCCGACAGTACTCACCCGCGGGCGTCTCCACGTCGCACACCACGTCGCCCTCAGTGATCTGCAGGTCGAGCAGCTCGCGCACGGACAGCAGTGCCTCGGCCGGGAACAGGTAGTCGCAGAGGAACAGCGAGCCGACAGTACTCACCCGCGGGCGTCTCCACGTCGCACACCACGTCGCCCTCAGTGATCTGCAGGTCGAGCAGCTCGCGCACGGACAGCAGTGCCTCGGCCGGGAACAGGTAGTCGCAGAGGAACAGCGAGCCGACAGTACTCACCCGCGGGCGTCTCCACGTCGCACACCACGTCGCCCTCAGTGATCTGCAGGTCGAGCAGCTCGCGCACGGACAGCAGTGCCTCGGCCGGGAACAGGTAGTCGCAGAGGAACAGCGAGCCGACAGTACTCACCCGCGGGCGTCTCCACGTCGCACACCACGTCGCCCTCAGTGATCTGCAGGTCGAGCAGCTCGCGCACGGACAGCAGTGCCTCGGCCGGGAACAGGTAGTCGCAGAGGAACAGCGAGCCGACAGTACTCACCCGCGGGCGTCTCCACGTCGCACACCACGTCGCCCTCAGTGATCTGCAGGTCGAGCAGCTCGCGCACGGACAGCAGTGCCTCGGCCGGGAACAGGTAGTCGCAGAGGAACAGCGAGCCGACAGTACTCACCCGCGGGCGTCTCCACGTCGCACACCACGTCGCCCTCAGTGATCTGCAGGTCGAGCAGCTCGCGCACGGAGAGCAGTGCCTCGGCCGGGAACAGGTAGTCGCAGAGGAACAGCGAGCCGACAGTACTCACCCGCGGGCGTCTCCACGTCGCACACTACGTCGCCCTCAGTGATCTGCCGGTCGAGCAGCTCGCGCACGGACAGCAGTGCCTCGGCCGGGAACAGGTAGTCGCAGAGGAACAGCGAGCCGACAGTACTCACCCGCGGGCGTCTCCACGTCGCACACCACGTCGCCCTCAGTGATCTGCAGGTCGAGCAGCTCGCGCACGGACAGCAGTGCCTCGGCCGGGAACAGGTAGTCGCAGAGGAACAGCGAGCCGACAGTACTCACCCGCGGGCGTCTCCACGTCGCACACCACGTCGCCCTCAGTGATCTGCAGGTCGAGCAGCTCGCGCACGGACAGCAGTGCCTCGGCCGGGAACAGGTAGTCGCAGAGGAACAGAGAGCCGACAGTACTCACCCGCGGGCGTCTCCACGTCGCACACCACGTCGCCCTCAGTGATCTGCAGGTCGAGCAGCTCGCGCACGGACAGCAGTGCCTCGGCCGGGAACAGGTAGTCGCAGAGGAACAGCGAGCCGACAGTACTCACCCGCGGGCGTCTCCACGTCGCACACCACGTCGCCCTCAGTGATCTGCAGGTCGAGCAGCTCGCGCACGGACAGCAGTGCCTCGGCCGGGAACAGGTAGTCGCAGAGGAACAGCGAGTCGACAGTACTCACCCGCGGGCGTCTCCACGTCGCACACAACGTCGCCCTCAGTGATCTGCAGGTCGAGCAGCTCGCGCACGGACAGCAGTGCCACGGCCGGGAACAGGTAGTCGCAGAGGAACAGCGAGCCGACAGTACTCACCCGCGGGCGTCTCCACGTCGCACACCACGTCGCCCTCAGTGATCTGCAGGTCGAGCAGCTCGCGCACGGACAGCAGTGCCTCGGCCGGGAACAGGTAGTCGCAGAGGAACAGCGAGCCGACAGTACTCACCCGCGGGCGTCTCCACGTCGCACACCACGTCGCCCTCAGTGATCTGCAGGTCGAGCAGCTCGCGCACGGACAGCAGTGCCTCGGCCGGGAACAGGTAGTCGCAGAGGAACAGCGAGCCGACAGTACTCACCCGCGGGCGTCTCCACGTCGCCCTCAGTGATCTGCAGGTCGAGCAGCTCGCGCACGGACAGCAGTGCCTCGGCCGGGAACAGGTAGTCGCAGAGGAACAGCGAGCCGACAGTACTCACCCGCGGGCGTCTCCACGTCGCACACCACGTCGCCCTCAGTGATCTGCAGGTCGAGCAGCTCGCGCACGGACAGCAGTGCCTCGGCCGGGAACAGGTAGTCGCAGAGGAACAGCGAGCCGACAGTACTCACCCGCGGGCGTCTCCACGTCGCACACCACGTCGCCCTCAGTGATCTGCAGGTCGAGCAGCTCGCGCACGGACAGCAGTGCCTCGGCCGGGAACAGGTAGTCGCAGAGGAACAGCGAGCCGACAGTACTCACCCGCGGGCGTCTCCACGTCGCACACCACGTCGCCCTCAGTGATCTGCAGGTCGAGCAGCTCGCGCACGGACAGCAGTGCCTCGGCCGGGAACAGGTAGTCGCAGAGGAACAGCGAGTCGACAGTACTCACCCGCGGGCGTCTCCACGTCGCACACCACGTCGCCCTCAGTGATCTGCAGGTCGAGCAGCTCGCGCACGGACAGCAGTGCCACGGCCGGGAACAGGTAGTCGCAGAGGAACAGCGAGCCGACAGTACTCACCCGCGGGCGTCTCCACGTCGCACACCACGTCGCCCTCAGTGATCTGCAGGTCGAGCAGCTCGCGCACGGACAGCAGTGCCACGGCCGGGAACAGGTAGTCGCAGAGGAACAGCGAGCCGACAGTACTCACCCGCGGGCGTCTCCACGTCGCACACCACGTCGCCCTCAGTGATCTGCAGGTCGAGCAGCTCGCGCACGGACAGCAGTGCCACGGCCGGGAACAGGTAGTCGCAGAGGAACAGCGAGCCGACAGTACTCACCCGCGGGCGTCTCCACGTCGCACACCACGTCGCCCTCAGTGATCTGCAGGTCGAGCAGCTCGCGCACGGACAGCAGTGCCTCGGCCGGGGCCTCGCCCGGGAACAGGTAGTCGCAGAGGAACAGCGAACCGACTGGGACCAGGACGCGGCGGGGCGGCTCGTTGAAGCAAACTTTTTCTGGAAATTGAAGATTGGCATATTTTGGGCTTCACGGGCATAGAAACGGTTGGTGCTAATCTTATTGAATCTTGATGTAAATTATTTTTATTATTAAGAAGTAATGTTTGTAACTGTGCTATATTGTACGTTTGTATGGAACTGGCAATCTCTGGACCTACACACCCGATTTCAAACAATACTTCACCAGTATATGTAGGGTTGATCAGGATCAACAAAGGCTATAATCCCACAGCTCTAGCCGCAGTGTTCTTTATCCTACTAATATTATACGTAGTCGGTCCCAAAGTTCTGTCACTGGCATATTATTTTTAAATTTAGATGATGATTTTAAGAAAATTTTATTGCATTCCATTTTTGAATGTTTGACAATTATTTTAAAACAAAAAACAGTCATTCGTTGCCATTTCTCACGATGGAGTGGACATAGAAAGAAAACCGAATAGCTGTTTTAGCATTGCACCGCTGTGGGCACTCGCCAAGTACGATTTTCAAGTTGCTCAAAAATTTAAAAATAACGCTTAGGTTTGTGTACCGTACTATTGATAGGTACAATGAAGTCTCCAGTGTTGAGGACAAGAAAATAATTGGCCGGCCTCGCTCCGTACGAACACCAGCAGTGATCAAAGCGATCAAGGCGCGCATAGCAAGAAATCCTGTCCGAAAACAGAAATTGATGGCTTTGCAGATGGGTGTCAGTAGAAAAACCGTCAAAAAGGTTTTAAACGAAGATCTTAGTCTACGAGCATACAAAAAAAAGCGTGGGCACTTACTTAATGCCCGTCTAAAAACAATAAGGCTTAAAAGATCCCGGAAGTTGTTAAAGCGGTACGCGAAAAATCGACACCGTGATATCCTCTTTACAGACGAAAAGATTTTCGATATTGAAGAGAAGTACAATAAACAGAATGATAGAGTGTACGCTAGGAGCTCTGAAGAAGCAGGAAAAAGAGTTCCGCGGGTGCAACATGGGCATCATCCATCATCAGTGATGGTCTGGTTGGGTGTATCTTATTACGGGCCAACTGAGGTTCATTTTTGCGAAAAAGGTGTCAAAATCAGTGCGAAAGTATACCAAGAGACAGTTTTGGATAAGGTTGTCAAAGATCTGCCCAACACGCTATTTTCGGGACATAATTTTGTGTTCCAGCAGGATTCTGCGCCAGCACACAAAGCCAAGACCACTCAAGCCTGGTTTGACCGTCAAAAAATCGACTTTATAAGACACGAAGATTGGCCTTCCTCTAGTCCGGACCTTAATCCTTTGGACTATAAAATTTGGCAGGTCTTAGAGGGGAAGGTCTGTGCTAAACCACATAAAAATTTGGAGAGCCTAAAGTCATCTTTAAGAAAAGCAGTCACTGAGATAGATATGAAAATGGTGCGTGCTGCGATAGACGACTGGCCGCACCGATTAAGGGCCTGTATTAAAAACAAAGGAGGTAATTTTGAATAATTTTGAGTAATTTTAATTCTTTATTAAATGTACTTTAAATCGGTATATAATTTATTAAAAATTTATTGCTACTTTTGTTTTTATCATTATTTTCATTTGTGACAGAACTTTGGGACCGACTAGGTAAATGCGAAAGTTTAGATGTTTGGATGTTTGTTACTCAATCACGCTTAAACGGCTGAACCGATTTGAATGAAATTTTGCACGAAGATAGTTTATAGCCTGGATTAAAATATAGGATAGTTTTTATCCCGGGTCCACGCGAACGAAATCGCGGGCGGAAACTAGTAAAAAATAAAGGAAGTTGCTTTAGTAAAATGGTAAAAAGATAGATTGCCATATAATTCACCAATCTTCGAGCGTTAGCAGCAGTGATTCAAATGACACGAAATACATGTTAAATGCTACGGAATCAACGTATTGGAAAAACTGTTAGCTCACATTTTTTCATCTTTTTTTCCATGCATGGTAAAAGAAACATGGCTAGTCAGGTTTGATTAAGTTATAAAATCTATTAATCATGATTTGAAGAAAAAAAAACCACGATTAATAATACATAACCACCTGTCTAGACACGCCCACTTGTTACATATCTTGTGGTAAGTTTTTTTTACTAAGATTTAGATTTCAAAGATAAAAATTGTCACAGTTTTTTGTTATACATTCCGACAACAATTGTCATCATCATCAATCAAGTTGTCGGAGATGACGAAGCGAGAGATCAATAACCTAATGGTTGGGTGTTTTAGTCAGGTGTGCAGTGTGTTGCAAAACTATCTACGCTAATCATTTACCTATAATTTAATATCTGCTTGATCTACATACTCTAGTAAGACCCTCTAATGTCTTCTAATTATCATATCAATGTAAAACAACCTGTGAGTAGTTTTACGGTACTTGATAGGTGTCTAAAATTTGCTAAACTTGGCACCTTTTTATAATACATTTTATGCAATAATTAAAAAAATAATTGTACATGACTGATTAAGTTTTAATTTAGTGACGGCATAATGGCTGGCAAGCCATTAGCTTAGGGCCTGCCCCCTACCTTAGACCCCTGGGTGGCAACCTTTTAAGCGCTAACGAAATTGACTTGGGCCGAGCTTAACAGGCCATTTCAAAGTTCTGAATAACCTTTACATACAAAACAGCTAGGTAGGCTCGCGGGCCGCAAGTAAGGGGATGGCGGGCCACCGGTTGCCAAGCCCTGCCTTACGGTACAGGAACACTCCATGATACAACACCGCTGAAGTGTTTTACCAAACCGGAGATTTTCTCTACTCTCTCTAAACAACGATTTATATTTATTTATTTTATACCTTCAGACAAAAGGGAGAGAACCCTCACTCTAAAGTCTATCCATGGCTATCCAACATGGAAATGTCACCATTATTTTGATAACTTTTGCACCACTTTTGTGTAGTATGTTTTCAATTGGCAACAATTTTAAATGTTTCAAGTTTTACCTTCAGGTAGCAAATTGTCGTCAATCAATGCATCACAATGCATGGTGAATCGCGAGGCCAGTGACCGCACAATGTCCTGTTTGACTGCAGCTATGGCCTCGCTGACTGTCGCCTTAGGATACAGGAACACACTGGACGACACAACACCGCTGAAATGTATGCTGCCATCGCACTCCAGGTACTCAACTGATTCTGGGAGACAGGTCTCCTGAAATAAAAAGAATAATTAAATTTATCAATATGCTGTGTGATTCTTTGAACATGTCAAGTGCCATTTTTATCAGTGCAACATTATGCAATTTCAAACAAGGCTTATGCAGTTGAACATATACGAAACATGCTAATGTGTATAGGACATTCAAAAGGTTATGTACATATCAGTGGCGGCGCGTGAACATTTTGGATGGGGAACTCGGAACAAAAAAGTTATGAGTACATTATAATTGTAGGCCTGCCTAAAAAGAAGTTTTTGGCACCGGTGGGAATTGGCTTGCATGGGCGGCGCCACTGGTACATTTTTTTTTTTTGCACTGACTAACATAAATGCACTGACTTTTCAAAGGTCACATACTTTTCAACCCAACACACAAGAGCTTGCCTAGGTAAAAACTATCATTGCCTCAGATGGGGCAATTGCACAAAATAGCCCACTTGGTTAAAGTGCATCCAATAGGCCTCCTAAATCCAATGAACTTGGGATCAGGAGTCGACAGGTGTGTTAACATAAATGTACAAATTACTTACAAATGGCACAAACAATGACACTTGCATGGACTTCAGGGGTTCTTGCAGTGTGACTTTTGCATTGCTTTTAGGTTTCTTCTTCTTGTTTAGGTTCTCTAAAGCTTCTGAACCACTCTTTAGCTCTCCGTCTATGAACATAACACTTGAGTCAATTGTCTTGTGCGCTGATTCCAATATTTGCTGAAAAGGTATAAAATAACGGTGAACATTGACACTAATTCAGTATTTAATAAACTCAAATGCTAAAACTCAGCTAGAATTTTTAGACTGTCTCACAAATCAGAAATACTAATATCAGTAAATATTAAATAAATGTACTGTGGATGGACTCATATTTATAATCTTCTTTTAAGAAATATATCTTGGCCTTCTTTATTTTGACCATTTCATATTTCAAGTAATTTACAGTTTTACGAACCTAATTACATAAAGAACTTCTAATCATTTTCAATATAAACACTAAAATAAAACACACTAAAAATCTCAAACACATTTATGTAAACACTGATGTATATTATGTTTTATCAATAAATTATTTATTTTATTTTATTATTATTAATATAAATGGTGAGACACTGTATTTTCTCAAACATACTTGTATTAAAACTCTTTAAAGGACTTACTTGAAACTGCTGCTTAACCGAAATACCATTCTTTTTCACAATAACCGGATAAACATCATCAAATTCAAAATAGCAGTCCAGCCTTTGCCATTGCTGAGGTTTCGGCAAGAATTTCCAATCAACTGGCTTGGCAAATACATTCTTTCCAGAACCAGCTTCGACACTCTTGCAAGTTAGTACTTTAGTACTTGTTGACATGTGTAGAACCAGCCTCTCCGGCAAACCTGGGCAGTTACCGTACATATGCAGGTTGGTGTTGAGAGATTTGAACGTGTAACTCAGTATTGTTTTCACTCTGCTGAAGCAGTTTGGGTCCTCAAATATATCTTCATCGCTTGTGATGAATATACCTGTAAATTTTAGTAATACATTTAAATTTACAAATCATTATTTTGATAAACTAAGAATATACGCTTTTGCTGTGAATGTCAGCCAAAGTGCTTACTTATTTAATACACAATATCTAGGTTTCTGATTTTATTACACCTATACGTACAGCTGGCTTTCCTTCACTCTATGTGACACCCGGGAGTGTCACCAACAATGCAGAACTCCAACAATGGCTTTATTCCCCCATCAAAGCCACTTGGTGACACCCAAACACCAGCTATGCCACTACTTTGCTTTAAAAGATGTTAGGACCTGGTTGCTCTGAGATCCTTTTTTTAATGGTGAAAGTGGGTTGAAATGAAATGACCAAATTTATAGGACAAACCTTGAACAAACATCCCTCCAGGCAGCATCCTCGTGACGTGCTTAGCATGGTCCGCAACCCACGCTTCGGACACTCCCAGCATGCACTTGGCAACCTCCGGCTTCTCCGAAGCGTAACTCTCGGCTTCCAAAGCATTATCGGGACTTTTCTCCTCCGGCGTACGGGCTAAATGTATCACATTCTCACGTGATTCTGTTGTCTGTAAATTCAGATTTGTTATTAACAACCATGACGGTCAGAAGTCAAGTTTTATAGATAGTTTACATTAACTTCTGATACTTGCCTGACCTAGAATAAGTCCTATAACGAAGGCTTCTTGCGACGCATACTGTTCCAGGTACTGGAGGCAATATTCCGGGGAATACACTGTTCTAACCATTGTGGCGAATTTCTAATAATTGCATTTATAGATGGATTTACCTTTTCTATCAACAATATGGTTATGACGGTTAGATTTATTATCACTTCACTGTAATGTCTGCCACCGCTGCATAATAATATTCATCTGTCACTGTCACTGTCAGACTGATGGGGATTTTACCCCAATTTGTCAGTACAACATGTCGAAGTCATAATTGGGTGGATGTAAAGGTGGCGACTGACTTGTACCCTTTCGGTGTAATATATCGTTTACGGCGATCGTGTTACATTAAAGTAACGTTACAGCTACGCGGCCAACGCTCATCTCAAGCGCTTTGTTCATTTGTGCTCCATTCTTGCCGCCGCAAGTGACTGTACTGACTTGTAATGTAACACTCAAAAGGAATTGGCGTAAAAACCGTCAGCCGAGTGGAGCACGCGGCGCTCGCGTCTAGCGGCTCGGTTCGCTGTACTGACTGCTGTAATGCGCGTGTCATGTTACATTACACCGAATAGTTACAAATCAGTCGCCACCTTAACAATCCGACCACATGTGCATGCAATTTCTCAGTACAACTCGTTTGACAGTTGGATCAGCAGTGCAACATGCTAGTGATGTGCTGTTCCCAGGAATATTCACGCAAAGGGAATTTTGAAATTGTGAATATCGGCGATTCTATCAAAACATAAGCCCTTAAACTTTTTACCGAGACATTAAAGAGTGTAACTCACCTGTGATAGGTATAGTAAAGTCCCAATGTTCCCAATGTTTCTGGAAATGTTCCCAGTAACGTTGGGAATATTCCCATAGTTGAAATAAAACAAATTTTAGAATACTTCCTTAATGAACAAAAAACCGGCCAAGTGCGAGTCGGACTTGCGCACGAAGAATTCCATACCATTGTCTATAAAAACGGGGAAAAAAAACACGTTTGTTGTATGAGAGCCCCCTTAAATATTTATTTTATGTTTTTAGTATTTGTTGTTATAACGGCAACCGAAATACATCATCTGTGAAAATTTCAACTGTCTAACTATCACGGTTCATGAGATACAGCCTGCTGACAGACACACGGACGGACAGCGTGCAGCGGAGCCTTGGTAATAGGGTCCCCTTTTTTATTCTTTGGATACGGAACCCTAACAACGATACAAATCCTCAGTTTCATTAAAAATCACAGTAATTTGTTTTTTTAACGGTGCGCATTCATATAAAAAAATATTCAGAGTCGCCCTATCATATTCATATATGATAGGGCGAATCTGAATTTTTTTTATGCAATAATACTAATAATTACACGGTTCAACTCACAACAGCAACAACATTTCATTCGTTTTGACAAGGTGAGATTGCTGGTACGAGAGAAAGGTTATGTGCCACGCAAGATTCGTGAGGCGATTGAGATTGCGCGCCGCCTAAATTTTAATCGTGATGGTGGCTTGATGTTACCGCCAGCATGGAAAAATCATTCCTAAATTAAAGTGGACAGTGTGTTGTGACAATCCCGTGGACACAGTGAGTTCAGTATGCGTATCATCTCTCGGAGGAGACGACCTCCGGCCGCAATCTACTCCAGCGCTAGACTGCCCCCCTCCCCCGCCCTGTCGGCGCGTGCGTCACGCGCCGCTCGGCGTTCGGAACGGGCACGGGCAGTAGAGCTGGGTCGTTTCGACTTTTCCGTGAAACGAAACGTAACCGTTTTTTTCTATCACAAAACTGTTTAAAAACAGTTTCAAAAATAACTAGTTTCTCCGTGCGTTGCCACCGTCGCCGGTCGCCAAACGAAGTGGAACGAAACTGCTCGAGTTGCGTTTTCACGTTTTGCATTGCAACCGTTGCGTTGCGTGCGACTGTCGCCTTCTACTCGTAGCTCCTTGTCATTGTTTTTATAAAAACAGTTTGTGGTTCTAGCCGCACTGTTTTTCCGTTACTGTACGAGAAACTGTTTTTTAAAACGCTTACGGGAAAAAACGCCCAGCTCTAACGGGCAGTGATTCAAGCGACACCGCCCGCCGCGAAAACACTCATCCTGAAGAAGAACTCCCGAAGAGTTCGAGACATGTCGCCCGTAGTGACATTGAATACGTGAGTTAATTGCACCGTGTAATTATTAGTATTATTTCAACATGTCTCACTAAAGTTTAAATTCGATTATTTTTTTATGCATTCGTACTGCACTATTAAAAAAAAACATTTAATTACATGTTGAATATTCATAAAGATTAAAAGTCACAATGAGTACAAATAATTTATTAGACAAAGAAATGACAAACGCCTTATAAGAAAAAAATCCGTTGTTCCCGGGAATCTCCGTAAAATAGGAAATAAGGTACAGAGGCAAGAGCAGACGTAAATTTCTTAGGAACATTACACGTACAATCAGCATCATAAACATGTATACACTTTTGATGGTTCTAGGACCTTTTATCGCTTAGAGATAAGGCCCAAGAACTACCAAAAGTGTAAACATGTTTATGATGCTGACTGTACAATAACTGAGCCTACGAATAAACTAAGTATTTGTTTCCATCAAATTCTACAGGTTAAAATAATAATGTAGGTATTAATTATTTGCAGTGCCCTTTTCAATGAATTTTCACCGCTGATAACAACGACAACCAATGATATTTCCCTCTCTGTCACACTTATCGAGATTTGTATGCAACCATCTCGCGTCCACGTGGCATTATTATTACAATAGCTTGTCCTGAATATTATAGATCCATGGCAAATTTATTCAATTTTTACTAGAAGTAAATTCGGGAAATAAAGTAATACAAGATTGATCAATATATTATATTAGCCTACACCCTACACCGGTTAAACCATTAATCGCTAGATTCTGGCCAGTAAAATTAAGTCCTAATGTCCTTATCTTGATACTTGATATGCCAACTAAGAATGTAACATTCCATAATAAATTGGACAGTTTTAGTTTTGAATGCGTATAAATAAAAGAGTGGCTTACAGCTATTGTACATTGTTGTAGAGGCTAGAAAGTAGGCAATAGATGGACGAGGAGACGGGCCCGCGAAGGGGGGGCACGGGGGAACGAGGGCTGTGATTGATAGAATCGCTGTTCAAACTGTCCAACAATAACAGTTTTATTCCATATACCTTCTGCTTGATCAGGGCTGCTGCATTGTGTGAATTGAAGAAAAAAAAAAAAATTCACGTATCATTATTATTTTATCGCGACACGTTGTTGCGACAAGCTGTTTTCTAAATTTGCCGCTCTTTTCTAGGCGCCTTTCCCTTTCTATTGGTGGACTTCTTCCTCGGACACCGCTCCGCTTCCTCTACTGAGAGATGGTTCCATAGATGGCGGTGTCGGTGGTGTCGGTTTTTTGGTGCGCACCGACATTTATGGATGTCGTAACATTCCTGAAGTGCAAATGTTTGGGTACCGACAACGGTAGCTAAAGGGAATCTGACCCCGTAGCATGCACGGCCTTTTCACACGATAAGTGACAAGATAGAGCGTCCGCCACTGGCTGACACCGTTCAATAGAACGAGACGGACGCTCTATCTTTTCACTTATCGCGTGATAAGGCCGAACATCATGATACGGGGTCTGATGTGCATCTAGTCTTAATTCTTTCTGGTGGTCTCTGAGGCGGTACCTACTTAGCTCAAGTATTGCAAGTGCGGTTTAAAGTATTCATTTGTTTCGAGTAGTTTACAATAGACTTACAAATTGTTTCAATAATGACGTTTCACTATGCCTTAACAGAAGGTATCATTAAATAAAAGAAGATCGGGTTGCACTCCAGGAGTGCCGGCAGAAGAGAAAACTTGAATGTTAACGTTGTGCATTTTTTATTTGATGATGATGAACTGACATCATCAACTATCGATAATAGTATGTAAAGTGGACGTGAATCGAATCATTGAATCTATTCAAATAATAACGGTAACAACCCAACCGCCCCCGCCCCCCAATCTCACCATACGCACCTTACGGTCACGTGACCTCTCTCGAATCTCACCTTACGAAATCTGTGGCAATTTTTCCCCATCCCAAAAAGTGCACAGCGCCGCTAAAGAAGTTTTCACTTCAATAATATAATAAATAAAACAAAGTCGTGTTGTAATGTAACTCGAAGTATTTATTTCAAGAAACCAGTATTCATCGGAATTCCATTGGTTGGGTTAATTTCTACAGATTTTAGTTCCTTAATAATACATTGCAAATAAAATAACACACAGTATAAGTACGTAATTTGCATTAGAACCAAATGAGTCCACTCATGAATCACCACACAACAAGCTTAGCACATTTTTGACTGGAATTGGCACTTCACTCAACTTCAACTTTTTTTTCATAAGACAGTAAATTATGAATGCTGCCAATGTGCTGCAATACAATGCTGCGTTCCATTTAAATGAACGAACCTGAAGTAGTTTCTCCAAAGAGAGGTCCCTGTAGCATTTATTTGTATGGCACTTACACCTCTGCCAAACACATTGGCGCCATCTATTTAAAAGCTTTTTCAACGTGCGGTGTACCACTGGCGCATAAGTAGGTCAGAGGCCCTATATACGACGATAGGTTTTATCGTCACGTTTTACGGGGGAAATGTACTGAGACGATACATAGAACATAGCAATAAAACGTATCGTGGTACCTGGGCAGGTCGTGATTAATGAAATGTATACCATTCTAAATTGGAAAAGAGTTGCATTTGTTTTGCATCGTTTGATTTTGAACCCGGAACAAGTCTACTCTCATTCGTATTTTGAGTTGGTTCAAATTTCATTGCCAAATTCTGGTACGGGGGATACCACAGGATTCATAGATGGCTTTGTAGTCTTATTTCGTCTTTATAATTTACTAGTCTCTGTTTCCATGTAATTTATAAAATGTACCTAAATAAAGATATTCATGGTAATTCAGCTATCGATACACATGCTTCTGCGTCTATTCTAAAAACAGTATGATGTTTCAAACTATACTACTCAAAAGAAAATAGGGGCCACAAGTATGGTGATCGTTACGTGAAAATTATATTAAACAGTAATATATATTTTTTCTAGCTTTTAGACTTAAACTCCAGCATGAAAGAGGTTAGATTCTGCCTTCAGAATACATTCGTATCCTTATACGGGAGTTCACTAATTAGCCACTTATCAATTAGTTTATGTCCAATAATTACAATGGCCCTTATTTTGTTTTGAGCAGTATATAATAAATATCAGCGTTCCAAGATATTAGAAAAGATGATGTGCTATTCTTAGAATTACCTTATTTCACCCTACATACTTATGTCATATAATTATACAATTGTAAATGTAAATTGTAGAACACAGAATAAATATGTATGTAAATTTTGTCCGTAACAACTCGTGTAAGTACAACAATGTAATATCTCCCAGACGAAATAAGCCTCAAAGACCTTACTTCGGGATTTATTTTAGTCCAGTAAATGAACTGACAACTCGTATGAAAAAAAAGTCAATTTTGGAAATAATTTATAATAGCTTATTTTTTATGTGTAACGGATATATTATCAATTAAATAGTTACCCAGCGACAAAATCCGACAAAATTTCAGACATCAAAAAAATGATAAGTTAACTAACTTCTGAAAAGTCAGAAAAAATATTAATAAATATTTTTTCTTTAGTTTGTTTCATTTACATTTGCTCTATAATATTCAAGATAAATCGTATAAAAAAAGACAATGCATGCTTCATTGAAATCTACATAATTACTTCCGGGTGGAAAGTTTGTCGGATTCTTGAATAAATTATCTTAGAATATCTTAAATAAAAAAAACGCTATTATAAATTAATGTTTTTCAAAACCGTATTTTGCCTGGAGTATTTGCCAATTTTAGAGCCGAAAGAAGTGTTTTCACAATCTAGCACAGAATCGAACTGAAAAATGTCTCTTCTTGTAAATACTTGCATTAAAATGTTAAGGAACTACAAATATCTGACAGCATAATTTCCGCATGACATTAAAGACGTGTCCATGTCCAAGAGCCATACTGACGAACATAAATATAACATTAACTTATGAAACACTATAACGACTTGTGTGTTAGTTAAATTTGCACTTGGAAAAGTCCATTTCAGGATGTTGTACCATGAATCTGAAAAAGGACAAAAACAGTTGTTAATACATATTATAACATTATTGGATATACATACGAAAGCACAAGGTCTATCCAACGTATTTTACATAGAACGCAATCGAAGTCGGTGGATAAAATCTCCATTCATCTTATAAGGTAAAAGATTTTTTGAAATCGGCTGATTAAGCCCGGACATTATACCCCTTACAATCTTACAAAACTTCACAGACATTTAGTTCGCCTTTTGCTAACACAAAAAAATGACCAATTTATTTCTAGTCACAATGCGATACCAATTCGCGGCATTAACTGATCCCCCTAATTTTTGTTACAGGGTATATTTGTGCATGATTTTACCCAAGTATATAAGACGTTGTTGGCAAAAGGCTCAAGAAGCAACATGATTTTTACATCCATACTAATAAATGCGAAAGTGTGTCTGTCTGTCTGTTACCTCTTCACGCTTAAATCGCTGAACCGATTTGGATGAAATTTGGTATAGAGATAGTTTGACTCCTGGGGAAGGACATAGGATAGTTTTTATCCCGGAAATCTAAGGGGAAGAAGTGGTGGGTGAAAGTTAGTATGGAGCTACGATATAAACGAGTTCCACGCGGACGGAGTCGCGGGCAGAAGCTAGTATGTATATAAGAGCATCCGCATCCAGCGGACTCCCGCGCCCTTTAGCAGGTACTCGGTCTAGGCTTACCCACACTGCGCCTCCCGGTACGTAGTCGCCACTCGAGAACCTTTCCGCCTCAACGGCCATCGGCTCTACGTGGACCGGTCATTGTGGCATTCTTTAAGGTAGGCCTATGTCCAGCAGTGGACGTATTTCGACTGATATGATGATAATGATTAGCCTTATAAGACGTTGTTAGCAAAAGGTTCAGAAGTAACATGAACAACTGTCACTTACTTTTTGAGTACATCTTGTTTCTTTTGTTCGTCGCTGGTCGGGAGACCCATTTCCTTCTGCCTCTGGTCGTACATCATCTTCTCTACTAGCCCGCGCGTCTCACCGTCCAGGTCAGATAATTTAGACGGCTCTGAAATTGTCACGTAAATAAATTAAACACACGTCTGCTGTGGCCATTAACCCTTTCACCGCCACAGTCGGCCATAGCCGACAACGCAAAATCGTGACTACGACGCCACAGTCGGCGCTGGCCGACAAACATTTTTTCATGAATACCTATTGAAAAACAGCCCATTTTTATGGTGGCGTTATTTCTTTACCCATTTTAATTTTACCCCCGTGGCGTCAGTGGCACAGCGTATTGCTTCGCCGTCGGGCGGTGAAAAGGTTAAATAATGGCCAGCTGATGGAGACAGCTGACTGAAGCAGACGCGACGCAATGCCGACATTTTATTGATTGGAGTTGTTGTGCTGGCAGCTAGGAATAAATGTAGCTCCCTTAAAGAGGCCTTACGCCTACATAAGCAGAAGCGGAAGCGTATTTTGCAAAATGCTTCCATTTTCATTCAAGATTACGACGTAACTATTAGTATTTATTCAAAAACTGATAACGTACTTAAATAATCATTTCTTAAATAAAAATGTCGGCACGCGGCGTCGGTGCAGCGTTATGATTACTTTTTTATGGGTTAACATAAAGTTATAATTTGCTATAATATTATTTTTAGGGCAAAATATAGGTGCAATTTGCGGTAAAAAAATATAACGTAATCCTGTGTTCACCAAAAAAATTAAGAAAACTCGGAAGGTTTTATCATTTTTTTTAATTAATCTTTGATTTTCAATCAAGTTAGCCCCTCGCAAATGATTCTTGTTTACTGCAAAATTGAGAACAGAAACGACACTTCTCACTGCAAAATTTGAAAAAGACTCCCAAGAAAACTCATTTACTTTTAGAAAGAGAAAATGAAAATTTGAACTGTGTTAGCCCCTAGTTTAAAAAATGATTATTTAAGTACGTTTTAAGTTTTTAAATAAATACTAATAGTTACGTGGTAATCTTGAATGTAAAAGCAAGCATTTTGCAAAATACGCTCGTCTGTAGACCCTTAATCTCAACACTGTGCATTCTCGGAAGCCGTCGGGACCTTACTCACCACCAGAAATACAACACCACATTACCTTCAGAGCAAATAGTGGTGTAATTATAGCTGATCTTCCGAAAGGTACCGGTACTAAAGAAATGGCTTTTATATCTATTTCTGCCTTATGTTATGGTATACGCTCGTGTATTGTGAATTTTTCGTCTCATACGTGATTTGCTAAGTTTCGCTGCAGTTGTCAATGATGTATGTATTATTTATATGTATATCAAAAGAGACTAAGAAATCAAAGAAGAATCAAACGGAGACGGAAAACTATCGAGAAGAAGACCAAATGTAGCCAAAGACAATTGTAGAAGCTGCGAGTGCAGAATCAGTAGCTTAGTTGGTAGTGACTCTGCCTACGAAGCCGGAGGTCCCGGGTTCGAATCCCGGTAAGGGCATTTATTTGTGTGAGATGAGCATGAATATTTGTTCCTGAGTCATGGATGTTTTCTATGTATTTAAGTATTTAGTTATCTATATATAAGTATGTATATCGTCGTCTATTACCCATAATACAAGCTTTGCTTAGTTTGGGACTAGGCCGATTTGTGTAAGAATGTCCCAAAAAAAAAGCAGACATTGCGGATTTGAGTCTCCACGGAGGTCATTTTTTTGGAATTTGCACTACGGCTACTTTAACAATCTGCAATTGCACTGCGAACAACCTTTTCGCGTAAAGTTTGATTACACGGATGAAGCTCGCAATTATATGTATTAAGTAATTTTTTGTACAGCATATTCACCTGGGTTGATTTTCTTGGTAGATATCTCTGGATCCGTCGTGACCAACCTGCCCCACCAATTCATTTTGTTCACCTAGAACAAAATAACGGCACACTGAGTAGGTAACTGAGTTGGTAATTAAATTTGATTGGAGACTAACACTGTTTCGCGTAAATTACGAGGAACGTTGAAAATAAATTAGTCTCACAGAAAAGTGTTACAAGGTGTTCCGTTAATTAAAATTATGCTAGTATTTTTGTAAAACATGGAAAAGGAACGCTTTGCGGTAACAAAAACGAAAGGTCAGTTAGACTAACGAGGATGGCTTTTAGCCAGATACGAAAGGTTAAAAAGGTAGCGGGCGCGTAAAACAATGGTGACTTAGAATTAGTGTTGTGAATTTAAGCGTCGAGGCGTAAACTAAAAGCCTCGAGTCGCGACTACTGAGTCCAGAAGCCTCGAACCTTAAAGCCTCGAGTCATTAAAGTTTAAAGCGTTTTAAGTCTTAAAAGCTTAAGACAGTGATAAGCTGATAAGCAACTCATCCGATAGATACATAAATAGGTAATTATTTACTTAATAACTATAGAATACTACTAGCCCATGACACTCACTATTTGAGCTCTTAGCGCTTGACTCAGGCCTTCGAGGTTTGGGAGCTAGAGCTTTTATTAAGCCCGAGTTTTTAAAGCTTGAGTTCTTATAAGCCCGAGCGTTAAAGGTTTTCTCTTAAGAGCTCATAAAAAACTAGAGTCGTTAAGGTTCGAAACTTTTTTTGAGCTCGAACCTTAAACGCTTAAATCTTCAAAGCTTAAACCTTCAAGGTTGGCGAGTCTTTAAGGTTCAAAAGTCTTCAAGAATAGTCTTTTAACAACACCAATAGAATGCGTTGACTTTCCCTGTCATGTGACTGTCACCTAAATATTTCAAGCTTTTATCCGACTTCAGCAACTTCACAAGTTTACGGCAATTCGGCTAGCTGGAATACATTAAGAGTCCGCAGAAAGCTCGGCCGAATGTCACCTTCCCGTACAAACGGAGTTTCGGTCTCATTTTAAAACTACGTGTTGGATTGTAACGAAACTTTGTATGTACAATGACATGAGGCATATCAAGCTACATAAACTAATTACAGACCTGGTCTGTAATTAGTTTATGTAGCTTCAGATAACATAGTAACAAAAATACAGCGAATTTAAGTTTTTCATACAAAACTTGTTTTTGCATTATTTCGTTTGTTTTATAAACTGGAACCATATTTATAAACTAATTACAGACATAGACCTCATGTCATTGTATATGCACAGTTTCCTCACAATCCAACACGTAGTTTTAAAATGAGAACGAAACTCCGTTTGTATGGGAAGGTGAAATTCGGCCGAGCTTACTGCGGACTCTTAATAAAAAACAAAAAACATTCGTGCTTGTAACATATTACAATCTAAAATAACATTACTTACTTACTTATTACGCTGCCTCGATGACCCAGATGAGCCAGATGGGTCTCCACTTTGCCTCCAAGGCTCCAAGTTGACGAGCAGATTGCGCCCGTCCTGCAATACCCACGTGGACTCCTCCATTTCGACGTCTGCGTCGAGCTCGCCGTCAATGATCAGCGGCTGACCCTTGATGCCAACTTTCAAGTGCTTCTTCTAAATCCCCAGTCAGGTCTTCACTTCAACGATCTCCCTTCAAAACCTACCTTCTCCAAGTTGACGAGCAGATTGCGCCCGTCCTGTAGCACCCACGTGGACTCCTCCATTTTGACGTCCGCGTCCAGCTCGCCGTCAATGATCAGCGGCTGGCCCTTGATGCCCACTTTCAAGTGCTTCTTCGTGATCACCACGGTCAGGTCACGGGGTCTGAGCACCTGACGGAGCGGGACTCGGAGCTATGGACAGACAGATTTGATAAGTCAATTATAGTGATTATATATTCTATTGGTGGATTTCTTTGAACAAGAGAGAACAGACGTCACTGGAAAGACCAAGAATTTGTATCTTCCGCACAAAGTTTTAGGGTGTTCGGTGCGGACAAGAACTCAAGAGTTCGAGAACTTGATAGGGAAATTTTAACAATAATGAAGAATAGAACAATGTACCGGGTAAGTTTAGGATATAAGAACATAACACTTAAGTATATTGGCCAGTATCTATCACAAAGTTATATTTGGTCGAATAAGATCAAGATCATATTAGAGTGACCAATAAGGCATATCACCATGGCAACCAGCTAAATGAGCGTACCTACAAGAAAAGTTGATTGATAACTCTTGCTCCTTACATACCATTGAAGCTGGTGCGTATGACAGCTGCGATTTCAGTACAATTAATCAACGAAATGTATAAAAAATTGACAAGACAAGTCATACGCGTAAAAGCTTCAATAAAAAAGTATAACAATGTAGCGAAAAAACGGAAAGATATAGAGTTATAATACACTCAGGACAATGTGACAGGTGTGGTTACCTTATCTATAGGTTTTGTAACATTTTATAAATATCATGCAAGGGCATGCATACATCGATGCAACAGTGTCCTCCTAGAAAATATGTATAAGGCATTATGAATTCCGCGACTCCTTTATACCTTCAGTTTGACTTGGTTATGTTAGAAGATCAAAAAAAAAATAAGTGAGAACTTGTACAGAGGCTCTAGTAAGTATAAGTTTTACCGAAACAAAACGTTACGATCGCGTTTGCGTTTTACCCTCAATTTGTATGGGATTTGACAGCTAAACGCAAACGCGGTCGTAACGTTTTGCTTCGGTAAAACTTATACTGGAGCGTCTGATGAGATGAGTAAGTTATAGATGATATTATGTTATGTTTATATCAAAATCCCAGGCGGTTTTTAACAATGTTTTAAACATCATACAGCATGAGTATGTCTGCGTGATGGTCACCATATATCAAGGGGTCCCAATTTCGATAATCAATTTTAACGTTTTGACAGCCACAGTCGGCTATGCCCGTCGACGGAAAGTCGTGCCACTGTAGCCACGTCGGCTACAGCCGAGCATACATTTTGAATTAATATTGTGTAATAAAAAGCTTTACAAGTAACTTCAGGCATTTATTTTAAAAGTTCCTAGTAGGTACATCAATTTCAACATGCCAATATTTATAAATATATATCAGAAGTTTCATTTGATTTTTATTTTGTCTGGCTATGACTGACTGAAGTAAATTGCGCGGCTCTCTGCGCCACGAGCGGCCATCAACGACGCATATGGATGTGCCCGCCAAACAAAACAAAATTAACTCAGTGTTTTCTATCTATAATAGTTTAAATAAATGGTCCTGATCTACCACAATTGTTAAAATATTTTATAACCATGCTACCCCATACACATAGCAAAAAGAAATGGATAGTTAAAGTTCATTTTGTAGTTAGTAATGAACGGCGCGGTGCCCCGTAGTTACATCACGGGAAGAGGGTTGCGACGTCTGGTGCCTGGCTTCGATAGCCTCGGACTAAGGGGGCTGACCTAGTGAGGTCGCCGGTCCGAACCGCGGAAGTGGGTCGACGCGCCCACAAATTGGCATGTGTGGCCGTCGACTGTTTACTGCAGCAGCGGAGGCACGGTGCGAGCGTGACGGGAGCTCTGTTGTCGTCGCGCTCACACACAAGTGGGATCCACAGGCGGAAATAAAACTCCGATACTCTTGAGAAAGCTTGATGGCACGGCTGGTTGGTTGGAGCGAGATGGGTATATGTTGCTCTAGTGATAGTTGAGCTTGTTATGAGAGAACATTTTGCTTGTACTCCACCTTATATATAAACCTTCCAGCATTACCATAAAGTGAAACATCTTTATTTCAATTAAAACAATCATTTCTTTACACAAATTCATCTTAGGTTTTAGCGTTTGCATTCCAGTACCGTCTTAATCTAGGTAAATCTAGGTCTTAAGTTATGTTAATCTTGTACAGAATTACTCAGTGCATAATTGTTAATAGGCTAAATGAATACATTTCAAATAGTTTAGGTGAAATACCTATCTAAACACTAAACTTTTGTAGTTTTATATAAATTAATACTTTTGATTCCTTTGTTATATCTAACAGAGGTCGTAAGCACTATTCTCAGTTATTTCATCAGATTAATATCTTACTGTAGATTAATGATGTAGTAAAGTTTACTATATTAAGCTTAAGGCTTGTCTAATATTTATGAATAATGAGCATAGTGCAAGCGAAAACTACCATAATATGAGCTATGCAAAGGAAATGACTATAATACATGCTTCTAATTAGCTTAAAGAGCTTTACCTACTGTGGCATAGTGCCGCTTGTGCAAATCCTTAACTACGTTCGGCGCATTGCCGTTTTAAGCAGAATTAATGAGGAATGAGGAGGCAAAGGTTGTTTTGTGATTCTACTGTCGAATGTAAATTAAGTTAATTAAATAAATTTAGAAAAATATGGAAACAACCTTGTATGAAAACTAAATGAACCCAGCTTTGGTTATGTGACTGGAAGCTTTGCAAAGCGCACTCTGAAAGCTTCGCAGCCACCGGCTTTTCAGGCGGCCAGGCCAAAGTCACAATCAATGAGGAATATTCGGATCATAAGGCACACCTACCAAAGGTGTGACCTCTATAAATGGTGCAACTTCGTTTACCTATTTATGTTTGGAGCTTAAAGCTCTTAACGGAGGCTTTGACCTACACGTTATTGTCAAGTCCGGGTATATTTGGATGGTTAGTAAACTAAACCAATCCGCTCATATAAGATGTTAACTGTAGGGGAAAGTACCTTGACATAAGTCCGAAACCTATGAACCAAAGAGAGCTGTTGAGATGGTAAAATAAAGAGTCAAAGCTATGTATTTGTCTTACAGACGGCTGCCTTGAACAGTCTCCCCTTAATACGTAAGCACAAGAAATATGCTAACCAAGGTAGCTTAATCGAACAAATATGAGTATGAATTTGTCAATCCAAATTTCGTTCTCACCTTTACAATACATGCGTGTACATCAATTTTCAGGA
Source organism: Epinotia bilunana (assembly GCA_947049275.1). Taxonomy (NCBI): domain Eukaryota; kingdom Metazoa; phylum Arthropoda; class Insecta; order Lepidoptera; family Tortricidae; genus Epinotia; species Epinotia bilunana. The sequence continues at coordinate 22,483,414 of OX346259.1, read as the reverse complement.
ACTACTGAAGCGCGCGCTGCAGTCATATTTACGTATCGATTAATACGAGATGAAAATATCGCGCGCCGCGCTTACTACCTATTTTTTCGTATTGTAGGTGGATCGAAATACTCCCATTCACATCTACCCACCACACATGTTTTATGATTAGAACGAGACGCAAGATATCAAGCGCCTGCTCGCTCAGTACTCTTTTCAAATGTAGGTGGAATGAAATAATCCTATTCACATCTACCCACCACATATGTTTTGTGATTAAAACGAGATGCATAATATCGAGCGCCTGCTTGCTCAATACGCTTTTTTCTCATGTGGGCGGATCGAAATGTTTCCATTCACATTCACCCACTACATATGTTTTATAATAGTAGATGGGAATAAGACTACGAGATTTACTAAATAATGACTGTCTTGAACAATCTCCCCCCAGTACGCAAGTACAAAAGAACTAATCAAGACTAGTCGAATCTATCAGTACGAGTCTCGAGGTCGGGCGACGGATGAGTCCAGCTGATGTTCTTACCTCTGTGACACGTACCTTGCCATCAGGTCCAGGATAAACTTTCTCTATACGCCCGCGGGGCCAAATACCTCTAGGCAAAGTGTTGTCCGTTATTAAAACAATATCGCCGGGTTTCAAATTTGGCGAGTCGGAGGCCCGCTTGCGTGGTAACAAAGTTGGTTTATATTCTATGAGCCACTTCTTCCAGAATCTCTCAGCGAGCTGCTGAACTTCTTGCCAGCTATTTTTAGGAGATTTTTTATCGCTGAAACTACCGAAGGGCATCATACCGTTAGACCTATGTATGAGGAAATGATTTGGCGTGAGTTGCTCCTCTGAAAGGTTGGCATTTATGGGTGTTAATGGTCTGGAGTTTACTATGTGTTCCGCTTCCAATAAAAGTGTATGGAGCGTATCCTCAGATGGAACCTTGTCCTTAAGGGTTGCATATAAGGCACTCTTTACTCCCTTGACCATGACCTCCCAAGCGCCGCCCATGGATGGTGCGCCTGGCGGTATCTTTTTCCAGACAATGCGCTTATTTACGATAAAGTCGCTAAACTCAACGCTATCCATTGCCTCTTTTATTTCGCGTTCAGCTCCAATGTAATTGGTACCATTGTCACTATAAATGATGGTGGGCGTACCTCTTCTAGCCATCATGCGTCTAAGGGTTTGAATCATAGAGCTGGCTGAGAGAGAATTGGCTAACTCTATGTGCACTGCCCGCGTAGTTAGGCAAGTGTACAAAGCGCCCCATCGCTTCTCTACGCGACGCCCAATTGTGACCTTTAATGGCCCAAAAAAATCGGTAGCTATGGCGGTAAACGCGGGTTGGTGGTGCATAAAGCGTTCTTGTGGTAAATCTCCCTGCTGATGCATAGCGGGTTTACCTTTTCTTATTTTGCACCACTGACACCTTGCGTATATATTACGTAGATAGCTTCGCAAACCGATAATGTGATATTTCTGTTGTAACTCATTAATCACGGTATGATGATTTCCATGATTAAATTGCTCATGATAGTGATGCACAAGCAATCGAGTTATGTGATTTTTAATATCTAATATTATCGGTTGCCTCTGATTGTTAGCAGCGTTGATCTTATATCTGCCATCGAGCGCTAACAGCCCGTCTGTGGACAGCTTTACTGCCAGCCGATACAACTTTGATGACTTTGGTACAGCTTCATTACCACGCAAGCGAGTGAGTTCCTCGGTAAAGTCTTCTTCTTGACATCTACTTAATAACAGATGTTCTGCTATCAGCAGGTGTTTAGGCGTCACGTCATTACCTAACGTATTCTTTACTTGCCTAGAGATAAAAATTTCAACAGCCACCAACAAACGACTGAGAGCGCGCTGCAATCTGACGAAACGTGAAAAACGCTGCGGATCTGGCAGGTGAGCGAACCTATCCTTGGTAACATTGCCAGCGGTGGCAGTATTAACCGGTTTACATTCCTCACCGGTTTTAGACGTAGCCTGTACTATCGTTTTAATTTTAGGCCACTTATCTGGAGACTCTAAAATAAACTGAGGGCCTCTAAACCACCGGTGGTTTATATCGAAATCTGACTTTATACCGCGTGTCGCAATGTCCGCAACATTTTCACTGGTCGGTACCCAGTGCCAATCGGATGGTCTCGTAAAAGTCTCTAATTCGGCTAAGCGATGTGCCACGAACGGTTTAAATGTCCTAGGATCCGAGTTTATCCAAGCGAGTACGGTTCGAGAATCAGTCCAGTAGTAGGACTGGCAGATTTCGTAGTCCGTTTCACGTCGGACTGCGTCTGCCAGTCTGCAAGCTAAGATGGTTGATTGTAATTCAAGTCTGGGCATCGAAATACACTTTAAAGGTGTTACCCTAGCTTTACTACTGACCAGATGTGATGTTTTATTGCCGTCAGAGTCGGTGACTACAATATATATGGCAGTTGCAAAAGCTTTCTCGCTCGAATCGCAAAAGGCGTGCAGATAAGCTGGTCCTTTCGATCTAGGTATATGCCTAGGTATAGCAAGGTCTTGTAATAAGTCCAGACTATCCAACCACTCGCGCCATGCTTTGCTTAGATGATCGGGTATCGCTTCGTCCCACTGGCAAGACGCTCTCCATAAATCTTGAATTAGCATTTTGCCTAAAATCGTTACTGGTGTCGCCATGCCAGTTGGATCGAAAACGCTAAACACTGCGCTTGTGACCTGTCGCTTCGTAGGTACCCTAAGTCCCTTGACTATGTCTATAGGTGTATTGCGTAGATTCAAGTTGAAACCTAAGCTGTCATTGTGGTGATTCCACAAAAGTCCTAAGGTACGCTCGTGGTCCGATTTTCCTAATATCGTGGTAGAGTCCTTAGACACATCCTTAACGTTGCATATAGCTCTAGGTTCATTAGATGCCCAGCCACATAGCGTGAACGAGGCCCTTTTGAACACCTTGTCCATGTCGCTAATGGTTTTCTGCGCCTGCTCTACCGTGTCAAATGCGCCCAAAAAATCGTCTACATAGAAGTTACGTTCCGTGAGTCTAGCTACTTCAGGATACGTATCGCGATATTCGTTTGCGTTTTTATTCTTAACATAAATAGCCGTAGCAGGACTCGACGCACTACCAAAAATCAAAGACGTCATTCTATAAGTCTGTGGAGGCGAGTCTCTGCTCTCCCCGCGCCATAAAAATCGTAAACTATCGCGATCCGCTTCTATGACTTTAACCTGAAGGAACATTTGCTTTATGTCCGAAATTACCGCTATACGGCCCTCACGAAATCTTATTAAAACTCCGAAAAGCGATTGAATTAAATCGGGTCCAGGTAGAATCGCGTCATTTAGTGCTTTACCGCTTGTTTTACAAGCAGCATCAAAAACGACTCTACTTTTTCCCTTTTGGGGGTGAATAACATTAAAATGCGGGAGGTAAAAGGCGCGCGGTGCGTCCGTGATAGAGTCGACTCTTTCAGCGAAACCCTGTTCTATGAGATCATCCATCTGCCTATTATATTCAGCCTTAAGTTCCGGGTCTCTATCTAATTTCTTCTCTAACGTGTATAAGCGTCGCAATGCGTGAGCTTTATTATCCGGTAGAGTCTCATCATCAGTTTTCCACAATAAACCTGCTTCAAACCTATCCTCGTTAGGTATACGCTTACACGTAGATTCTAACAACTTAATAGCTCTATCTTCTGGATCGTTAATTTGTTTACGCGGCTCTATGCCCAATGACTCTATACTAAAGTGCTCGCGTATCAAAGCTAGAGCTGGATCTTGACTATCGCAAGTAGGTTTAATGTGATTAACTGCCCCTAGCAATTTACGAGGAAGATCGTTAACCCCATGAAGCACCCAACCGAGGTGCGTCAGGGATGCGCAGGGTAAAGCTCTACCTGCTTCACATACTTGCCTACTCACTATCAAATGCCATGAGTCTTGACCTATAAGTATAGTAGGTTGTGCTGACTCGTAACACAACTCATCTTCTAAATGCCGTAAATGAGCACATTTACGAACGACCGACCTATCTACAGCTTGCGACGCAAGGTTCATCTTATCTATCGTATGCGCGGTAAAATCATGAAACTCTCTACTAGAGATACCTCTAATTCTAAGTTTTACTCGCGAAGAATCGTTGTCTATCACCTCGTGACCACCTACTCCTTCGAAGGAGAGGGTTTCCCGTTTACCGGGATGCGAGACTTGCAAAGCTATATCCTTCTGGATTAACGATAGCGTCGCGCCTTCGTCCATCAAAGCGTATGTGGAGATGGTACCTTTTGAACCCTTTAGCTCTACCGGAATTATTTTTAAATACGCTTGTGACTGGTTCGCGTGGTTAACCGAACTAACCTGCTCTTTAGTCGCTACGGTCTTTTCTTTACGCTGTAAGCTCTTCTTCTTGCCATGCAATAAAGCATGGTGCGATGCCTCGCATTCTCCCTTCCCACATGGGTTATATTTGCATTTATTGTATGAGGATGTATGCAAGTCACCTAAACACCGGAAACAGAGCTTATAGCGTTTTAAAGCGTCCCATCTATTGTTAACGCTCAGCTTAATAAAGTCAGCACAACTTGCTACAGGATGATTGCCTGTGCAAATTACACACTTACTTTTCTGACTGTTATTAGCAGAGACGTTATTCCTATTTTCTTGTGGTTTAAACTTCCTATCATTATTACGCCTAGACTTGAAACCGCCTCGCGTTGTGCGCTTGTTTGCCGCCGCAACATAATGTTGCTCGGACTCGGCTTCGCTATCAGAATCTTGTGATATAGGTAGAGTTTTCCTATCCTGCCTATGTGCCGCAGACGCGCGAGAGTCGTGACTTGATACGGAATTGTCATCGTAGAAATCACTACCTCCCTCATCATCGAACGACACCGAGCTCTCCCTATACCTATGCCGCGAATTAATGTTATTCACTCTACGTGAGCGCACACCCGACTTGACCTTGGATTGTTCATATGCGAACATACAGTTAAAGTTCTCACTCAAGTCCTGCAAAAATCTTGATAATGATAAGAGTTCCGGCACATCATCAGCGTTGCCCTTGTACCTATACCACTCAAATCTAATTATATTATTCATCTTCTCTACTATACGGCTAACTAACTCAGGAGCGTATAGGTACTGTGGTTTATTCAGGGCTTTAATAGAGGCTACTACATTACACACACGATTGCTGAATTCAGAAATGTTCCGACTATCATCGCTCATTCGCGGCATCCGTTTGACATTCTGAATTTCAGACATAATAATTACGTCTGGCTTTCCGAAAGCTCTATCTAAAGCGGCAATTACTTCATAAGGATTACTGCATGTGTGTAACATAGACCTTACTGACTCACGTGCCTGCCCTTTGACTGCCTTCCGAAGGCGTCCCATATTAGCTATGTTGGAGAACGAACTCTCCGTATCTAAATAAACACGTTTAAATGCAATCCAATCCGAGGGATTGCCGTCAAAAAAGGGCAAGTCACCTATATATTTGCCCGAGGTGATTTGCTGTGGCATGGGTGAAACGTGGTTGTCAGTCCTATTCATACTGATGGCTTGCACTATAGCGTCGCGTAGAGCGCTAATTTCCCCAGCCGCATTGTTTGGGCTGTGGTTCCTATCTAAACCCTCGGTTTCTTGGGGTCTATGCTGTGGTGGCCTACTGCTACCTGGCTGTCCCAGAATGGGAGAGGCGTTAGCTACGTTTCTACCATGCGTGGCTTCGTTGGGCAAACTAAATACGTTGGGCGGCGGCGCTCTTATAACCGAATGTTGGCTTTCAGCTAACAACAATTCGTACCTAGAAGCGGCGTAAGCGGCGGCGGCCCTAGCTTGCTCCAGCTGCGACGCGCGGAGTTCCGACTCCGCACGTAGTCTAACTAACCTATTGTCTTCAGCTCTTACGGCGTCATAATCAGTGGCGTCAGTGACCCTAGGCGGCGTTTGTGCCCGCTCACCTACTACTGAACCGGTTCTCGAACCACTACGCGGATTTACAACATGATCGACAGCGCCCGCGTGTACTACGTTGCCTATATTCGCGCCTAGTTGCCTAATGTTGGCGTCTAAATTTATTGCGCCCAAAGGGTTGGCGTCTTTAACGTTCGCGCCTATACTGTTGGCGTCTAAAATGTCACCGTTATTGGCTAAAACGGGGTTCTCCTGCTCGCCTAAAATCGGTTCACTCATCCTGACCGGGATATCGCCTAACCTGCTAGATCCTGCCTGCGGCGATACCGTAATAGTTGTCAGATCCGCAGTGTCGGTTCCATGGCTCCACGTATGGGTAGACGTCGTGGTGTCATAAGAAGACGCACCACTATTACCTTTGGAACTCTCACCGCTGACTGACTCCATCTGATCCAGTCTACTCCTCGACCTCGTTACTCGACCCTCCCCCTTACCTGTCATCCTAACCTTACCCCCCTAGCACTAACAGTCCCTACCTGCCTAGCACTAACAGGCCCTATCTGCTCGCTCGGCGTACTACCGTATTGATGCCGATTGAGAATGGGAACGTAGGGAGGAAGGAGGTGATAGGTACCGTCTGGCAGAGGACTACTGTGCGATATAGGTGCTCGGGACGTGGTGGAACGCCACGCCCTTCAGCTTGCCAACCTGTGGCCAAACACCGCAAAGTATCAATACCAGCAAACGGCCGAGTTATAAAGACGCTCTGAAAAGAGCGCTGCGGTAACCACTCGGTATACCGCACTAAGACGTGTTTATGAGCTCTGGTTGACACCGTTAGGCCAGAGCCACGCCACCTACCAAAAACAACGGGGATTGACTTATACCCGGTTCTGATAGGATTTGCTGATGCTCGATGACCACGACGACTTGACGCTTCGTTTTCGAAGTCTTCCACGCTGGTGTGTCTTCCTCGCTGGTACGCCTTTTCTTGCTTCTTTATCCCTTTTGAGGGCTTTTCGTTCTTGAGGCTTCGTTATCCCTATTGAGGGCTTTTCGGTCTTGAGGCTTCGTTATCCCTATTGAGGGCTTTTCGGTCTTGAGGCTTCGTTATCCCTATTGAGGGCTTTTCGGTCTTGAGGCTTCGTTATCCCTATTGAGGGCTCTTCGTGCTTGAGCTTTCTTGTTTCATTAACCCTTTTGAGGGCTTTTCTTGCTTGAGAGTTCTTTGTTCTTATCTCCTGGCAGCTTCTTCGTACGGCGCAGATTGTTCGAAAGGAGTCTTCTTTAAGGGCAATCTGTTCGCGCTGAACTGCTTGCTTCAAATGGCAGCTTCTCGTACGATGCTTGAAGATTGTTAGAGGATGTCTTCTTTAAAAGGGCCAATCTAATGCTTGATTGTTAGAAGAATCTTCTTTAAAGCCAAATCTTCTGCTTGAACTGCTTGCTTCGTCAGGTATCCGGCTCGAAGGACCATTGAACGGCGCGGTGCCCCGTAGTTACATCACGGGAAGAGGGTTGCGACGTCTGGTGCCTGGCTTCGATAGCCTCGGACTAAGGGGGCTGACCTAGTGAGGTCGCCGGTCCGAACCGCGGAAGTGGGTCGACGCGCCCACAAATTGGCATGTGTGGCCGTCGACTGTTTACTGCAGCAGCGGAGGCACGGTGCGAGCGTGACGGGAGCTCTGTTGTCGTCGCGCTCACACACAAGTGGGATCCACAGGCGGAAATAAAACTCCGATACTCTTGAGAAAGCTTGATGGCACGGCTGGTTGGTTGGAGCGAGATGGGTATATGTTGCTCTAGTGATAGTTGAGCTTGTTATGAGAGAACATTTTGCTTGTACTCCACCTTATATATAAACCTTCCAGCATTACCATAAAGTGAAACATCTTTATTTCAATTAAAACAATCATTTCTTTACACAAATTCATCTTAGGTTTTAGCGTTTGCATTCCAGTACCGTCTTAATCTAGGTAAATCTAGGTCTTAAGTTATGTTAATCTTGTACAGAATTACTCAGTGCATAATTGTTAATAGGCTAAATGAATACATTTCAAATAGTTTAGGTGAAATACCTATCTAAACACTAAACTTTTGTAGTTTTATATAAATTAATACTTTTGATTCCTTTGTTATATCTAACAGAGGTCGTAAGCACTATTCTCAGTTATTTCATCAGATTAATATCTTACTGTAGATTAATGATGTAGTAAAGTTTACTATATTAAGCTTAAGGCTTGTCTAATATTTATGAATAATGAGCATAGTGCAAGCGAAAACTACCATAATATGAGCTATGCAAAGGAAATGACTATAATACATGCTTCTAATTAGCTTAAAGAGCTTTACCTACTGTGGCATAGTGCCGCTTGTGCAAATCCTTAACTACGTTCGGCGCATTGCCGTTTTAAGCAGAATTAATGAGGAATGAGGAGGCAAAGGTTGTTTTGTGATTCTACTGTCGAATGTAAATTAAGTTAATTAAATAAATTTAGAAAAATATGGAAACAACCTTGTATGAAAACTAAATGAACCCAGCTTTGGTTATGTGACTGGAAGCTTTGCAAAGCGCACTCTGAAAGCTTCGCAGCCACCGGCTTTTCAGGCGGCCAGGCCAAAGTCACAATCAATGAGGAATATTCGGATCATAAGGCACACCTACCAAAGGTGTGACCTCTATAAATGGTGCAACTTCGTTTACCTATTTATGTTTGGAGCTTAAAGCTCTTAACGGAGGCTTTGACCTACACGTTATTGTCAAGTCCGGGTATATTTGGATGGTTAGTAAACTAAACCAATCCGCTCATATAAGATGTTAACTGTAGGGGAAAGTACCTTGACATAAGTCCGAAACCTATGAACCAAAGAGAGCTGTTGAGATGGTAAAATAAAGAGTCAAAGCTATGTATTTGTCTTACAGACGGCTGCCTTGAACAGTCTCCCCTTAATACGTAAGCACAAGAAATATGCTAACCAAGGTAGCTTAATCGAACAAATATGAGTATGAATTTGTCAATCCAAATTTCGTTCTCACCTTTACAATACATGCGTGTACATCAATTTTCAGGAACTACTGAAGCGCGCGCTGCAGTCATATTTACGTATCGATTAATACGAGATGAAAATATCGCGCGCCGCGCTTACTACCTATTTTTTCGTATTGTAGGTGGATCGAAATACTCCCATTCACATCTACCCACCACACATGTTTTATGATTAGAACGAGACGCAAGATATCAAGCGCCTGCTCGCTCAGTACTCTTTTCAAATGTAGGTGGAATGAAATAATCCTATTCACATCTACCCACCACATATGTTTTGTGATTAAAACGAGATGCATAATATCGAGCGCCTGCTTGCTCAATACGCTTTTTTCTCATGTGGGCGGATCGAAATGTTTCCATTCACATTCACCCACTACATATGTTTTATAATAGTAGATGGGAATAAGACTACGAGATTTACTAAATAATGACTGTCTTGAACAAGTAATAATAATCAACACGACGAGTTCGGCACATCTCCAACAAACAAGCGCTTTCTAGATAGATATTAAAACGAATCAAAATATACCACGCTTATTTGCAATCACACAAAACAGCGGGGTCACTTCTTATCAATCGGCAAATTCCTTTTTATCTTTACCTGCACGTGCAACAGCGACCAGTTATTTATTACCTGCCATTCAAGGGTTTTCTATTATTATTATTTCATCATTACCTTTCTAAAAAGAAAACATTTGGGTTTGTAATAGCTTGTTTGGTCTAGAATCATAATCGATATGACATCTTTATCTTTTTATCTTTACCTGCACGTGCAACAGCGACCAGTTATTTATTACCTGCCATTCAAGGGTTTTCTATTATTATTATTTCATCATTACCTTTCTAAAAAGAAAACATTTGGGTTTGTAATAGCTTGTTTGGTCTAGAATCATAATCGATATGACAAGTAAACGCATACCACAGCTTCCCAACTCTAGTATGAAAACAATTTCCTATACCTTTGTGGCCCTTGACGGCCGGAGCCGTCAACGCGTGACGTCATCACCTCAGTAGTGTTGTGAATCGATCACTGATCTAAAATGTATTCTGTGCAGATATTTTGGTATTTACTTACTTTAATGTTGTTTTTTAATGTTCATATTAAATGAAAATGCAATAACATCATATTCAAGTATATTTCTAACACTTTTTCAACATTAGTGTTATTATTAGCTAGGTATTATTTAACTGTCGATATCCCATTTTGAACTCACTATGTTTTGCACAGATCGAACCCTTGTTTTTGCTCTGGCTACAGTAGGGCAGCATTTTGTTTTGCACCGTGGCTGCCAAAAGGTTAATGTTCATTTTGGTTATATATCTTTTCGTAGGTACTTAATATTTCGTATCAGTTTAAGATTTATTTATATTAATAAAGATAATTTTCATACTCAATTTAATTTTGTCTCATATCAATTCTCACTGAGACAGGGAAGCTATTCATTCGATCGTAGCCAAGTTAATTAAGCATATATTATGTATGTATTAAGCTTTATTGTAGATAAAACAGGCGGAATACAGCAGGTACAAAAAAAAATGTACAAAGGCGAACTTATCCCTTTAATGGATCTACTCTTTCAGCTAACCTTTGAATAAATGAGTTAAGAGAAAGAAAATTAACGACGATAGATTTAATTATATTTCTTCCTCTTCATTAAATATGTATGTCGACAAAAAGACTCAACGAGCACGAATCCGCAGGGCTGTTATTCGCTAAGCGTTAAAGCGGCTCACCCCGCCGGTCGCCCGTCACGAAACTAGACCTCTAGCTACGCTTGGTTACTACGCATCGCGGTGTCAAGATATATTTGTGGGTGAGCGTTGAGGTGAGCTTAAAACAAGTTACAGAATGGGGGGGCTAAAGAGAAAGAGAGAGAGACGCGTGAAATACCTACATTGTAAACTGCAGCCTAAACTTAACAAGTTTCCGTCATAAATTTCATTTTTGGTACAAGCTTTTATTGCCGACTGTACTTTTCTGTATACCATCATCAAGTCTCATTGAGACGATTCTCAACGGGGTTACGTCGGTTAAGTACTGAATTCCCATGGCCACCTTCCGTCTCCATCATCAGATCAGCTCGGTGGTACCATTATATTGAATTGTCATCCAAACTTATACTTATACCCAAAATTTCAGCTCAATCGGTCACCGGGAAGTGTGTCAAATTTAACTTGCAACATTTGACTACAGACAGACAGACAACGGGACAGGTGAAACTAAATAAAAGCTTATAAAAATGTCATTTTTGGTACAAGCTTTTATTGCCGACTGTACTTTTCTGTATGCCGTCATCAACTAGGTACTCACGATTCTAATGAGCCCAAACTCGATGGGGTTATGTGGTTTTATTACGGAGTTCCTATGGCCACCTTCCAGCTCCATCATCAGATCAGCTCCACGTCGTCATAATATTGCATTGTCACGCGATTTGCATAATCGTGCAAAATTTCAACTCGATCGGAAACCGGGAAGTGGAGCAAATTTAACTTGCAAGATTTGATTACAGACAGACAGACAGACAACGGGACAGGTGAAACTAAATAAAAGCTTGTAAAATAGCCTCTCACTGTGCAGAATTTCGGAGTGCACAACTCTACAATAAGCTTCCCGGCGACTGGAGAAATATCACTAGCCTTAATCTCTAGAAATAAATTTAAAACATTGCTGTTGAAAGTGCTTATTCTATAGAAGAGTTTACGACCTACTTTAGTAATCTGTCAACGTAATTATTTAAAATAAACATGCCTGATATTGTTCTGCTTTAATGTGTTACACTCTATAATTGTTAGATTAAGGGACTTTAGTAAGTAGTTACATTCAGATACAATTGTAAGATTGTTCATGAATCAATATAAAAAAGTACTAAATTAATTAGGTACCAAAACAGCGTCAATCTCTGTCTAGTAGGAAGGTATGACATTAATTGGGGAAAAGAAACCCCAATAAATAATGATTTTCATTATGTAATAATGTTTTAAAACCTCATTCTGAAGCAGCTTAGCCCAAGCGGATTAAGGATGTAAGGCGATGCCATCACTGAACAGAATTTGAATGCAAAACCCACCAGGATACGCGGTTGGAAAGTACCCAAGTAGGTACAGTCAGCACCAAAAGTAGCTACGCAAACGAAGACGTCATAAGTCTTTATTGAAAGGGAATAAGAGCTTCTGACGTCTTCGATTGGGTAGTCACTTTTGATGCTGACTATACCTACACGCGATGACATGTAGGAGTATCAGATTTTTTTTTTTTTAGAATATGGTAATTGACAACAAGTAAAATATACGTACACCTACTAATAAACAAAACACACGAAACACTTGAAAAGTAACCAGCATCAACTTATTTTTGCTTTATACCTAAAAGTCAAATAACTTATATCACTTCCTTTTGGCTTTGCCGCAGTCGTGTAAAAAGGACCAGGTTTGATCATACACAATTGTGACGTCACTTGCACAATTGTTCCTATTTCCTATCCCTAAATACTTCGTACTAAACTAACATTTGACATCAGTCAACATTCCCAGTATCATCACCACTCTCTTCCCCCAAAGAGTGCCACAATTACCGGTCTCAACATTCCTATACCTTTAACTTCACCATGGCAAGAATATACCCTATAACGTAATGGTTGTATACAAATAACGGTTGTAACATATTATATAACATATTCGCGCGTACTCCAGTTTGATCGCGGATACGAATCGAACAAAACAATTCACTGAGGTATTTAAAGGTTAAGGGTATAGCATTTCGAAGCGGACCCAGTCGTTTTCGTCGCTGCTGCGTCACGATCTAGTTTGGCATAAGTCATAACTGACGTCAAATCGGCGGTGATCGCGTAGGTGACTTGACATTATGGTAACATGTATGTTGTAGGTTTTACAAGCTTTTTATATGAGATAAATATGTTTGATACCTTTTCAAAGATAACTTAAGCAAATAACAAGAACAAGTCCCTGATTCATCTTAGAGCTGGACGCAGCTTTAATACGTTAAACCGAGATGCTTACATTTTCCTCCCCTCTTAAGGGTTTATTAATGGATAGATAGACCGATGAATTACATTTTCTCATCAATTTATAATTAAGTAGGTACATTCGTAGACTATTGCGAAACAACTAACTAAACAGCATTATTCAACAAAGGCAACAGCATCATGCAGATAGTGCAGATGGTCACCGATAGGCTAGATCTGGCATCCTGGCGCGCTCCATGGATCTGCACATCAATTAAGGCCTCCACCCACCGAACGCGTGTCGTGCGCGGCGCGTGTGCTGCGCGGGCCCGAGCAAGTTGTAAAGCATTGAAACTACACTTCAAACACACATCGAACCGCTAACCGCCCGCGGCGCTAAAGTCACAACTCGGCAGCGCGGCCGCGTGTCGTGTCAAGCGCGGACCCGCGCAGCTGCTGCGCAGCTGCCGCGCTGCTGAGTGTGATAGAGATAGTGAGATACATATTAAATGTGTTGGTAGTGAGAGAGATATCCCGCGCTGCACACGCGTTGTTGACGCGTCACTGACGCGGCGGGCCCGCGCAGCTGCCGCGCTGCTGGGTGTGATAGAGATAGTGAGATACATATCAAATGTGTTGGTAGTGAGAGATAAGACGCGCGGGCCCGCGCTGCACACGCAGCACACGCGTTGCTAACTAAATGTCAGTAAGAGTCACGAACATATTCAGTAAGTGCCACTTACCGAATACCGATTATTACCAGTTTAATTAATAACCTGTAATTACCAATGCAATTTGCAAGTTGTTAGCGGGGCGCCAATTGTATCTAACCTAACATCTAACTAAAAACGACATAAGTATAGTTAGAATGGGACGGACCCGCAACTTTTCACATTAGTCGAACGTTAGGCGGCCGCGAGGTGGACATCACATTCACATCACAACGTGTGAGTGGTGTGACCCATGAACCGTCGTCACAATCGCATGTGTAGAATACGGAATGAACGCTAAAACAACAATTATGTTTCACAAGAGGACCGCCACAAAAGACCGCGACCGACGAAGGCGTGATGACCTCGCATTCCTGGCAAGGACGAGCTCGCGCCGACCCCCGCCGCGACCGGACCTGACACTACGATTTGTGATTGTGACTCATTAACATTAAATTACTGTTTAAATGTCCCATCTCCACGTAATAATCGCAAGGCGCCTAAATGACGGCCAAGGTGAAAGCAAGTTTTTGTAAAAGCTCACATCTTTAACCATTCATAGCGATCCATGAAGAATACTTAGGCACAGTAATGCGCACGGTTTTAGATCAATATAGGCCATTGTGGTTTTTAATCTCATTAGATTGTTGCGGATCTATATTTTATTGGTAATTGATCAGAAGAACGTTAGGAAGACGCGGTCGCTTAAGCACTGTGCGACATTTCTAGCAGGTCTATAAGTTACCCAATTTTATTGATAGCCGATCATTAAGTCTAAGGACTCTATCGGAAATCGATACTATCAACACATTCAAACGAGCAAACTAATATATCTATTGACATCGAAACTAAACAAAAACAACGGAGATTTCTAACTGGCCATGATCATTATTCAGTTATGCAAAGGTAATGTATAAAAAATATAGTTAACTTGGTTGCGACACAGTTCAATGTCATAGTTTAAAATAAATGAGACAACACTTTTGTTTCGCAAAATAGGAATTACTTACTTTCTGGGGAATTCTTCGTTATTTCATTTATTGATATTTATAGTACTACTATTAGTACGATAAATAAATAAACTAATAATAACATCATCATGTGTTTGGTAAACTAGTTATTCGTATTGTATTCAATATGTAATGCTATAACGATTCATAATTTACAAATGACCAGACGAACGCCTACGTGTCGCCGTTAAAAGGCCGCCTCGGTATATTTATAGTCTCCTTCTAAAGACATCCAAAAAAACAAAAATCTATACGGACATACTGACAAAAATACGACAAATTCTGTCTTCAACATATGTATGTATAATGTTTTAACTAACTATAATTAAATGTGTATTGCACGGACGTCATTTTCACCACGAGGAAGGAAAATGTTTTGAATAACGGTACCTATACTTTTGCTATGCAGGCTAAGCCACGAAAAATCTTGTGTACAACGTAGGTAGTAATGATCATGGAATGCAAGAGATTATGTATTTGACTTTTGAAGCTACATCGACTGTAGCTTTGAAAGTCGAATATTTTAAAGCAATTAAAAAATATCTCTGTCAAAATTAGCGATGGGAGTATGAATGTGAATCCGTGTATAAAAGTCTGCAACTGATTGTTTAATGATATAGTCAAGTGAATGATACAATTACAATCCAGCTCGACCAGTGCGTGCGACTGAGAAATTAAGCGAACCTTCATGTTTTGTTGCCAAAATGAAGTACTCTCACGGACCTTGCGCGGAGCTGCGCTTAGATTGACTTGGTGCTACTAATCTATTCACAAAAGATAAATGTATTGTAATCGTGCGTGAACTCGGACCTAGTACTGTAACCCGTGAGAACTACGAGTAATCGGAGGTCAAGGCTTATATGGTTCGGATATAGAGATGCGTCAGGTATGTGGTGTGAAGAACAGAATAGGTGCCTTCACATGCTCGCCTGATAGCGACCCCGATTTAATGGGAATCTGGATTCAATGCAGTTACAACGGTCTTGCATGAAAATTGATAGATCTTATTTGACTTGACAAAAGAGGTAAACATAAAAGGACAAAAAGTTTCAGTTCAGAATCATAACAGAAAAGCTTGACCAATCATCAAATTGATAATAAACGAGACCTAATATGAAGGGATTTTTATGCGCAAATGTACTTGGAAGTTGATTTATGCCTTATGGTATATACTACTACTATACTTTCCGTCTCCGCCATCAGACCTTCTCAATGCTATTTAAAATAGCATTGTTGATTGACTTAGATAAGTGTGCAAACCTTCAACTTAATTGGACTTTGGCAAGCGAGCTGGTGAAATTTGAGTAGATATTTGAAATACTATATACATTCAGGTTTTCAAGTGGATAAAACTAAAACCAGTGATAGAGGATCTTAATAGCTACTGATTTGACTCTTCATTAAATATATGGTATTTTTTTTAAAAAAAAAACAACATTAAAGAGCGGTCAAATAAAAACTTGTAAAAATGACACTGCCCAAAGTATCAATAAAAATCCGTTGATTGAACATGTCTTATAACATAGCCAATTAAAAAGTATTATTAATTGACAATCAACATTTAGGTGAAACAGATTTGAAGCGGATTAATTTATAATTTAAATACTAGCGCACACTTTCCAAATTAGGTTATTAACTTATCTGAAGGCGGTAAAGTAATGAAATAATCTGCGCAATGACTCATCCTAAATGTCAGTTCTCTGTATTTTCAATAAGATCAATATTGGCTTCGTGGAAATTCGATGTTCGACACTGTGAATTCGCAGATCATTTAATGATCAAGGTAAACTTTAAGCGAAACTAAGCGATTCCCGCGAAATAAATAAACAATAAGTTTAAAATACGCACTAATACGCAGACTTGCTACAAATCAGGCTCAAATTATGCCAGATATAAGCGGGGCTACGCTAACACAACGGTAACCACACATATAAAAAAAAATCATATGGTCTCTTAGTCAACTAAGGCAAGTTAAACACAGAATAATCCTACTTACTACTAAATATCATAAATGCGAAAGTTTAAATGTTTGTTACTCAATCACGCTTGAAAGGCTCAACCAATTTGGATGACATTTTGCAAGAAGATAGTTTATAGCCTTGGTTAAAATATAGGATAGTTTTTACCCCGGTCCACGCAGACGAAGTCGCGGGTAGAAGCTAGTTAAAATATATTTTTTAAGTCTCTCGTTGACGCTTATACCTACGTACAGCCCGTTACAAAAATATCATCGCTACTGAAGCAATCAAAAGTAGGTACCTTGATACAGCTAGATACTGTATCAAGGTACCTACTTTTGATTGCTTCAGTACTAGTAAAGTAACATAAGAAAAACAGTAGCAGTGTCACAACAGTTGTGTCTTAGTAAAACAGTGCAGTAATTTCATCAAGCAATGACACATAACATAATACTTTACACTTGTAAGCAAAAACGGGACGGCCACACTATAGCCACATAAAAAGTTACTCAGGAATTATTTTAACTCGCTCAGTAAGGTTACGATTGTTACGAACTCTGCAACTAAAATTATACTCAAAAGTGAATGACTTGACTACAACACCACTAACAATAATTGCCGGCCGCTGGAACCGTTACTTGTTAAAGACATTGATTCAAGTCTCGCACAAGGTCTGCGATTAGTTTAAAATCTCAATGCCATGGATTTTTGCTAACCAAGAGAAATAAAATATGTTAGCTAAACACACGCAAATGTCAATCAACTCAACAGTGATCATGTATCGTTACATGAATGAGCTAGAGTAATTGTAACAAATTATTGGGTAGGTATATAGGTATTCACACGTTTGTGCGGTATAGGCACACCTTGGCCTAGCTGCATATAATAATAATACTAAGCATTACAGGAAACTTAAGGAGGATCAATGTGTATAAATGAACTGTTAATGTTAAACTAATGAGATTTCTTTGCTTGACAAGAGGTCAGCAGGAAGGTTTGCGATCTCCCTAGTAAGGGATTTATTGACATAACGAATGTAACGATGACCATGTTTTTAGTTGTCGTATCAGCACGTCTAGCACACGACGGCCGCGACATACTCTCGATTTTTATCGCACTATACCTCTTCTTCTAAGTGTTCTAATAAGAGCAAAGATTATCTATGATCTTTGAATAAGAGAGAGACGGATAGTGCGAGAAAAATCGAGAGAGCTCGCGCGCCGTCGCGTGCTAGCCGTGCTGACTAACCAAAACCACGTAAAGTTGAATTTTGAATAAAGGGGCATTTGAGCGTTTCTCAAAAAAAATGCCACTATTATTAATTGTACTTTTAGGAATTTTAGGTTAACTATTTCCACTCAGAATCAGGAGCTCTTTCGACCTTGGTAGGACAAAAAACTGTCCTAAAGATATTTTTCCTATTGTGTTACCATTTACCATACACTTTGTATGGTGGTAACACAATAGGAAAGTTCAAAAATGTATGAACATTTTGGGACATTTTTTCTCCCCTATTGGGATGGAAAGACACCGTGATTTTGAGTAGAAATAACATAAAAGTTGCAGAAAATCTCCGAAAAGATGTAGTGGCATTTTTTTTGAGAAACGCTCTATTATGAAAGTCAATTACGCCAAAATAATGTAGACAATACGGTGTCGTAGTTTTACTATACAACTCTAAACATGGTTAGGTAAACGTAAAATATTAAGGGAAGTAGTGATACCTATACATTTGTAGACTTCGTAAAGTCAACATTTTTTAGAAGATTATCAGATTATTAGATCACTAGTTACCAACAATATTATGTGATTATGTAGTTAGCTATAAGATTGAAATTTTGTTACAATTGCGCTTGCTACATGAATATTTATCAACTTACAAAGGGTAGAAAGGAGCCAATGGAGTAAATGGCAACTAACGAGTCATCGGGGTCGCAAGTGTTATTCGTGACGCAAGCCACGGCACTCAGTAGAGTCGGTAGTTACCCTAAGGAAGTTGGCGAAGATCACATCACCCCAAGACGAGCCAGATAGAGCAAGGCACGGGCGGTGGCACATGAGGAGGTTTCAACGCGTTATATAAGAGACCCTGGAATTCTCGAGATGCGAGCGCAGGTAATCGAGGCCACGGGTTCTAGTCACTAGAATCTATAGTGGACAGAAATACAGCATAACCCTGCAGTCAGATTCTCAGGTTTTCTCCACATAAAACAATGTTTTCCTAATATTTACAATATTTTTTATTTATTTTTCTATTACGGAATCCCTCGTTTGAAGATTGTCACGAGAAAACCGCTAAACAGATTACAACAGTATTGCTCAAGCGTTGGGTTTATACCTGAGCATGGCTTTATTATAATTACGTAGGTACGTCGGCTGCAACATGTAGAAGTTACGTGGCCAGAAATTGCAGAACACTAAAGCGTTTTCATATTAAACCTAGCTCACTTAGGTACCTACTTATGATATTCTAAAATAATTTTACCTGACACAGGGCCTGTTAACACATAAATACGGTAAAATAACAACACCGATGATAAAACGTCTACTAGCATATGACAAATTAACATACAAAATTCTTTCTCGACTGGTCACTTCGTTAAACGAAGTGACCAGTCGAGAAAGAATTGTTCCATTTCTACTTTTTTGCCAAGCTGTAATAAACACGTAGAATACCTACACTCCTATTTTATAAAGTCGCACTAAACCCTAATCAAAGTTTATACTGGCCATTACATATACATACTGGTATTATTATACTTTTTACTATAGTTTTTTTCTAAAAGGAAAGCATATCAATACTTATCTATACTTAATATTATAAATGCGAAAGTATGTCTGTCTTTCTGTCTGTCTGTCTGTCTGTTACCTCTTCACGCTTAAAACGTTGAGCCCATTTAGATGAAATTTGGTATAGAGATATTTTGAGTCCCGCGGGAAGGACATAAACATAACACAAAATTCATCCCCTAAGGGAGCGAAATGGGGGTGAAACAATGTATGGAGCTACGATATAAAGGAGTTCCACGCGGACAGAGTCGCGGGCAGAAACTAAGCAAAGATAATTTTCAGTGCCACAAGAGATGGAGAAAACGTGATGTTGAAGTGACAATATGCACACAAAAGGAGACATACTAAACACCTAAGAAAACAACATGGATGACCAATTAGACGCATGGCTTTAAATCTTATATTATGATACAACTGAATGAACTTACAATGGCGCAGTTAACATTATTCGACGTTAGTGATGCTAATTATGCCAGTTAAAACGTCAGAAACTCGTTCGGGCATCGCTTATACGAGGGGCACACTGAATTGATCGCGCGGGAATAGAAAAAACCAATCGAAGATGTAACTTGATTACGTTCTTCTAGGTTTATAAGTATAAATTATGTTGATATGAGCGCTTTTGCCTAACATAAAACATTTTATTATGTCAATGATTCAAGGCTGAAGTTGACATTAAAATGATGGCTAATCGTGCTTTTCTGCCGTACCTATTACAAATTTCAAACATCGATCAGTCCCGGATAACGTGATATTTCAGGCTTATATTAATAATTCCTAATTTGCAACTAAAAAATAAATTATTAATGGCTTTTGACGTTTAGTCACCGGAACTTTTGTTGAGAAGGTGAGCAAAAATCAACATTCATCAGCATTCATCAGTGCTAACGCGGGCCATAGACGGACTGCTTAGAGCAGTCGAGACCATGGCACGAGAGCAGTCGTCATATTAAATGAGGCCTCGACTGCACCAAGCAGTCCGTCTATGGCGGGTCTCGCCTGCTCTATGCAGTCCGTCTATCGGGTCTCGCCTGCTCTATGTAGTCCGTCTATGGCGGGTCTCGCCTGCTCTATGCAGTCCGTCTGTGGCGGGTCTCGCCTGCTCTATGCAGTCCGTCTATGGCGGGTCTCGACTGCTCTATGCAGTCCGTCTATTGCGGGCCTCAACTGCTCTATGCAGTCCGTCTATCGGGTCTCGCCTGGTCTACGCAATCGGTCTATGGCGGGCCTCGCCTGCTCTATGCAGTCCGTCTATCGGGTCTCGACTGCTCTATTCAGTCCGTCAATGGCGGGTCTCGACTGCTCTATGCAGTCCGTCTATGGCCCGCGTAAGACATACGAAGGGTTAAACAGGGGATTTGTTAACAGAGAACCTCCTGTACGTAGAATTATTATTTATTCTGTGGGACGGCCCGCAAGCTTTGTCGCGGCGACCTAGGCTATACGTCTATTTCTAAGAGTTCTAATTAATAAGAGACGGATAGTCCGTGCTATTATATAATTCTGCGGGCGGTCAACAAATAAAATCAAACTTCAAGCCCCTGAATTGCATATACCAACTAGGGCTAGAATTTGTTTGTTTTTTAACAATTTATTTAGTTTTATTTGTAACTGTACAATGTCAAATTAATATAAATAGTGTCAAATAGGGGTGTAGACACTAAATAAAATAATCAATAATGTCATATTACTAGACATATTTTTTTACCTTCTTTCTTTTGGAGTAATAATATTTTTCGAGTCTACACCCCTATTAGAATAAAGAAGTATGGTTCAAAAATATGTCATCAATATTATTAATAACAGCCTTTGAGTAAAAACGTGTTGAGGGACTTCTTGAAAGCATGGTACTCTCGTATTTCCATTAATTCGTTTGGTAGCCTGTTGTACAAATTCACTGCTTGGTAGCGTTTTTGAATTGAAAGTGGCTAAACATAGCCACTTGCGCTTGCCTATCCTCCTCTGTTTCATTTAGATTTTTAACAAATGAAAAAGTCGTGTAAAGTTAAACTAGGTAGTGTAAGAATTTGTAGCTTAACAAAGAAACCAAGAAATTTGTTATATATTTATCAGTGCATCAGGACTTAAGAGTCAGACAGAGCGCAAGCGCTTCAATACAATTCCAATTCGATTTCAACACCTATTCCTAACAAAATACAAAAGCAACAGTAAAGTTTGCGTTCAGGGCTTTAATTCGGAACTCGCTAATGCGCCTCACTTCACCCGACACGCCTAAGGCTGGGTTCACACGGCATTGTCCTGCACGTTTTCTGCACGTTCATTCGGTTTGCTTGCCAAGTTCGGTGAGTATTCGTTTAAAGGTATAAACAACATTTTCTATGTGCCACTATGTATACGCTAAGATGTGTACTGCAAAAACGTGCAGTACAATGCCGTGTGAACGAAGCCTAACGAAACTGGACCGACCTAGGCTTAGTTACTACGAATAGCGGCGTCAAGTCACATTTGTGTGTGAACGGTGAGGTGAGTTTTAAACAAGTTACAAAATAGCGGGACAGCATCGTTATGAATATAAGCAATAGGTTAGTACCTATTGTACCTAGTGTGCCCGCGCAGCTTCGCTCGCGTAATGCTTAGAACGCAGGCAAACTCGCGGGAGTAAATATAGCCTATAACAATCCAGATGGACTTCCATTCTACAAGCAGGTGAAACAGTTTCTGAAATCGGATGAGCGGTTCCGAAGATTACCCCTTATATACAAACTTACAAAGCTACAATCGCACAGACTTTTCCTCTTTATGATATTCATATACCAGCTGCCTGCGTATTGCCAATTGCAAAGAATGCTGGCAAACCCATGGGATAAAATATAGCCTATACATATATAACCGTCCGGAGTCTTATTCTACACCTACAGGCAAGTGAAATAATTTAAGAAAGAAGCTACAATTTCACATACTTTTCCGCTTTATAATGTCATACTATCTATGGATGACGTAGCGTTCAGAAGGATATTCATACACATTTCCGAGTCATATAAAATCGGTAATGACGAGTTATTCTACCGATATTAGGTAGGATTCGGAGAAAACCCCAAGGTCCCGCCAGCTCGGAGTCCTGTAATATAATTCTGCGGGCGGTCAGTCTGTCCTCGAGTGTTGCACAACCCGAGCGGTAGTTTGAGATCCGACTTAAAACTGCATTCCGTGATTCAACAACAGAAGTTAGCGTGGTACTTACTCAATTTGTTAATATCAATATTTAGTAAAATAGTAGTTATTGGGGTTCTATTATCTTTTTCTTTAAGTTCCAAATAATTTGATTTACTTATCTCAGTTTCATGATCTTACCGCTAATGCCATTTATAATGGCTATCAAACATCGTGTTAAGGAAATTTGAGTTAGAATTTACTTTTGGGGTTTATTGGGCCGAAAATTAAAAAGCTCGTGTTCTCTTCTAAAAGGGGCGCTTTAATTTGTGAAAAATTTTGCTAGTACCGAATATTGAACAAGCAACAGTTCACATTCGATTTGAAAAAAAAAAATACCATTCGTATGGACAAACGTTTCACAATATTGTTCATGTACATGACACGACATCCTAAGATATTGCCTCTATCCTAAGATATGGATTGTTGCAGTGGGGTAACTCAACTGACATCGGAAGAATACTTCGGGCTCAAAGAAAGTGTGTTAGGGCTATAGTCGGAGCAAAGTATCTGGACTAAGGCAAACCTATTTTTAAAAGCCATAAAGTCCCCCCTTAGCCTTGCATGTATATCCGAGAAGTATTTATTTTTGTGAGAGAAAGTCTGCGCCTATTTGACAGGGTTAAGTGCATTAAAATTTATAATAAGCTACCTAATCTGTACAAAGACTTACATATCAACCAATTTAAGAAAATACTCAACACTATGCTTATGGAAAAATATTTTTATTCATTAGATGAATATTTCAATCACGAATTTGACCTAGCTTGATATGTAAGTATGTATAAATATTTACCACATAGTTTAATTTATGTTAGTCAGTGTTCCACTCTCTTTGCATGCTGTATAAACAGTCCTACTGTTTATGTTGTACTTAAATAACTATACCTAAGATCAAATTTATATGTAGATGTCGCAGGGAAATGGCCAAAACAGAGATTTAAACAAAACTCTAAGGGATATGATAAAATCACGCAGGATGTTAAAATGGCGAATCCATTTTATCATTTGCCTAGAAAAAATCAGTCATTTGATCAAATCTCTGAATCTGTTTAGTGAAATGACGAAATCGGCCAAAAAAGGCAATTCGTTTTTTCATCTCACTATATTTGTTTAGTGATTTGATAAAGCCCCTGAAACGCGTTAGTGAGTTGACGAAACTAACTCGCAGAGTCAACTCGTTTTATCATTTCACTAGACACGTTTAGTGAAATGATGAAAATCTCAACTCTAGTACAGATTAAGTCGCTCGTGCGGTCGTGTTACCTCCCTCCTGCACCTTACCGCTACCCGGTTTCGCCTTTGCGTGTTAGGCACCGGCCGGCTTAGACGCAATTTATGAAAGTTTGTTACAAATTTCTTAGAATATCACGCCGTTACCCCGAGAATGTCAAAGAACGTTTTGTATGCAAAAAAATGATTATATTCCGGTTTACAACTACCTATTCTTGTACTCGATTAAAAAATCTGATTTAACAAACATTTTTATTAACTACTTTTGACATTTTATTTTACCATTTCACTAAATCATGTCAGAGATCAAAATTACGCTCGCATTTTAAAACTACGTGTTAGATTGTGGCGAAACTTCGCATATACAATGACATGAGGTATGTCTATGTCTGTAATTAGTTTATGTAGCTTCAGTTTTTTTGCTGTATTTCGGATAAACGAAATACAGCAAAAACAAGTTAGTATGAAAAACTTAAATTCCCTGTATTTTTTTTACTATGGTATCTGAAGCTACATAAACTACTTACAGACATAGATATACCTAATGTCAATGTATATGCAAAGTTTCGCCACAATCCAACACGTAGTTTTAAAATGCGAGCGTAACTACGTTTGTATGGGAAGGTGAAATTCGGCCGAGCTTACTGCGGACTCTTAATCTGTACTATAGTTGAGAATTTTATCATTTCACTAAACGTGTCTAGTGAAATGATAAAACGAGTTGACTCTGCGAGTTAGTTTCGTCAACTCACTAACGCGTTTCAGGGGTTTTATCAAGTCACTAAACAAATCTAGTGAAATGAAAAAACGAGTTGCCTTTTTTGGCCGATTTCGTCATTTCACTAAAGAGATTCAGAGATTTGATCAAATGACTGTTTTTTTCTAGGCAAATGATAAAATGGATTCGCCATTTTAACATCCTGCGTGATTTGATCATATCCCTTAGAGTTTTGTTCAAATCTCTGTTTTGGCCATTTCCCTGCGACATATACACATGTTCAGCAATATAATAAATTTTCATTTTCGTTTTCAAAGCAACCAAAAGGAACACAGTGGCACCTCTTTATTCGTTATGTGGTCTACGCTATAAAATATACATAACAAATATGCCATTATATATGACTTTTTTTCTTTGACATACCTTGCGATGCGAGTGCCGAGACGTCAGATCTCGGACTGCAACGGGTCACGTCATGCAGTGCGACATGCGACGTGACATCGCTTCTGTATTGTGCATTACCGTTTTCCTGCAGGACTTAGTATTGTTATCGGTTTTGAAGCACGCACTCGCACCGCAAGGTGCATCTTACAAGTGACATTTGAAAAATCTGAAGTACCTACTAATATTGTACAGAGATAAAGCTGGGGTATCCCCTAAATTTATGAATTAAATTATAAAAAAAAAATTGCGATGTTACCAAGAATATATCAAAATTTGATAAAAATATAATAAGTGCCTCGAGTTATAGAAAACTAAAGTGACAAGTGATATCACAGCGATCGACGTCACAAGGTCAGTGATAATACGAGCTGTCAAAAATCATGGCACCCCTGTTTACAGTTTGGTAAAAAATTCTTAGTAAAACTCGGTCGTAATAGTCCCCTTCAACAAGCTGACAATATATCAAGTCCTCACGTATAATTTTCCGCTTAACTTGTCTGCCGTAGGTACAGTCAGCGTCATATAGTTAGTAGCAGCCAGAGTAGTCAAATATTTTAACATACCCTCCCTTATTCTTACAGTAATAAAAACGTGTACCGAAATATTTGGCTAATACCTTAGTTTCTACTAACTATATGACGCTGACTGTACACAGACACTTTTCAGTGTACTGTCCGCATAAATAGTAGCTGCACACTGCTTTGTGGCCGTAACTTCTAGTTCGACTCGGGGACTTAGTAGGTACAGTCGAGTTTTACAATTTCAGTAGGGCATAAAAACTTTGAATGCGACCCATTTCATATGGCTGGTGTTGTATAATGTCTAGTCCGTCTAGGGACGTCTTATTGCCAATTCAGCTAAGCAAGAGCATTATTTATTTAAAGATTCGTTTAATCTTAGATTGCCTGTATTCCTGGTTTGTACGAATCTAGCCGTAAGTGCGCTGTGTTATCCTTAGATTAAGTACCTTATTAAAATTAAACGCAAACTAGTGGAATATCCGAGTGGTGAATTCTATATCATTATTGATTTACAATTAACTGTCAATCTTGATCCGACAGCAGTTAGCACTCACGTAACACAAACAAATTATTCGCCATGTTTGATATGAACATAGACTATCCGATTTCATTATAAAACTTAAAAAAAAATATCGGAAGCACTTGTGTGCAAATAATCAATTATATATTTTTTTAAACTACAAATATCACAGTTTGAAAACATTTCGTAACTTCATATCTATTTAAGCGTCAAGCAATTCCTTGACATTTTCTATAATGGATCATTTAGAAATATTATTATTGTATTTACCTATAGGCGAAGCATCATAATTATGTTTATGACAAACCATTCAAATGCATCGAAGATAATTTAGATAAGCATTCAAATATAAACATGTTTCAAACAGAAATCTTTCAGGAATCTTGAAAAAGTAACCCAATAAATAAATAATAAAATAGGTACCCGCGAGAGCTCTTCATCAGCAATGAAGATTTATTAATAACCAATTAAATATAATTTCAGATTAATCATAAAAAAAATCTACAAAAAATATCGAGAGAAGCACGCTCTGCAACCTCATATATAAACCTTGGCGATGGTTGCAACACTCTCAGTCCGACTCTAGTCGCTTTGCCGCTTGGAGCAGGCGTATGAACGCCGGCGCACGGAGAGGGCGAGAGAGCTGCGAGACACCCAGACATGTGGAGTGAGTGTGTAGTGACGTAACAGTGTACACAAACAATAGTAGCGTGGAAGTGCTAAACAATGGATACCAAAAGCTCGGTAAGTTGGAGTTAATTAATGAACCCTTGCAGTTAGATGGACTAGGTGCGATGACACCAGCCCATCAGCTAGCACGATAGGTTTTATCATCAGGTTTTATGGCGAAAATGTACTGAAACGTCACGTTAAACGTGAAGAAAACCTATCGTGCTAGGGCCTCGACTTGGGGATCGATTCGGGATTTAAAATAAAACGTCGCCATATAGGGATATCTCTCTTCTCTTTCGTAATCAGAAAGACAGACATAAATAAAAGCGATATCTCTTCTGTCACTAAGACAATTGAAATGGCGCCCCAGTTCAATAGCAGCCAGAGAGAAAATCGAAGATGATATAATTATAATATTGTAACAATGTCAGTGTATATATTTTTATTTATGTGGTATTTAAATTATGTTTGCCGTCCAGGCTCCATATTACAAGGTTTGCTTAGTTCGTGATTACTTGGTTAGTTCTATTTGTGTAAGATTGTCCAAAATCTTTACATTTTACAGAATTCACACATCTTAAAACTCGAGTGCAGTACCAGAACACACAACGTTACAGTAATTACTAAGTCACTGTTGTTATTCATAAATTACATCAACACTATCAATAGATACTCGTATTATAGAAATCACGGTAACAGGGTTAACTAGCAATGGGTTGACGTTTATCCAGCGCCTCGCATCATTTTGATTATAATATAATTGGATCATGCATAGTAACTTTAACCGTAATTAAAATTAACACTATCAATAGATACAGATGTTGTAGTGCGAAATTATTTTCCTTCGTAATTTTTCGGAAAAGTTCGTATTTATCCTGCTCTCTCAAATTGCTTCTTATATAGAGTGAATAATCCGCAATTTAAAAATTCGCTGTAATTTTAATCATATTTTCAAATTACTTATAATAAGGTTGTATAGCCATGCCGAAATCTCGAAAACGGTTAAAACGGTATTATATTTAATATTTACCTGTACTTCATATCGGAAAATAGCAAATTCAAAAATAGAAACGACAGAGTATTTTAGGAAAGTTCAACAGCGAATTTCGGACGCAACAGGAATATCTAGACCAACAATTAGAAAATATTTGAACCAGGAAGAACAATACAGAAGTAATGAAAATCCCAACACAAACAAAATTAAGCTGGGTGGACCACGCAAGAAATTCTATTTAGATCTTGATGATTTTGACTACCCAGTGATACGACGAATGGTTTATAACTTTCATCTCATTTATAATTCATTTCATTTATAATTTATAAAGGTCCCTACTATAAAAGTACTAAAGTCCAAATTAATAGAAACGATGAATTTTAAGGGCTGCGATTTTACACTAAGAAAAATACTTCGCGAAATGGGTTTTTTATTCAAGAAAATTACTAATAATAGGAAAATGCTGATGGAAAAAGATGACGTTAGACTTAAAAGAATAAAGTTCATAGACCTTATAAGGAAGTACAGATCTGAAGGCAGAGATATTGTGTATACTGACGAAACCTATGTTCACACATCCCATTTAACAGGAAAGTGCTGGATCGATTCTACGGATAAAGGAGTGAAACAGTTAATTTCAAAAGGTCAACGTCTAATTATAGTGCATGCAGGTAGTGCCAAAGGATTTGTACCGGGTGTTCTACTTATGTATAAGTCTACTGATAAAACTGGTGATTATCACGATGCCATGAATAATGTTAATTATGAAAAATGGTTACGGAATCAACTTATTCCCAACTTGTCTCCAAATTCTGTACTAGTAGTAGACAATGCTGCTTATCACAATAAATATGTGGAATGTCCGCCCAACTCTAATACCGCAAAGCCACTTATGATAAACTGGTTAAAAAAATGCAATATTCCACATAATTCATCGTCAACCAAAATACAATTATACGAAATTATTTGCCGGCATAAAGAAGACTTTGTAGAATATTCCATTGACAAAATTTTACATCAACATGGACACGAAGTGTTAAGGTTACCTCCATACCACCCCGACTTCAACCCTATTGAAAATATATGGTCACAGATAAAAGGTTATGTATCAAAAAGAAACATAGATATGAATTTGGGTACAGTAAAAAAATTAATTGAAGAAAAAATAAATATTATTGGCCCGGAAGAATGGAAGAAAGTTTGTGATCATGCTATCAAATGTGAAAATGAATACCTCTCACAGGAACACTCTATGGATGATCGCATTGATAGGATTGTTATTAACGTCAATGACAGCACTGACGAATCTGACGATGATATGACTGGCTCAGATTGTGAAATGGACAATATTGAAAACATCGATCCAAATACGATGAAATTGTAATGTTAGGTAGGTATAGGTAGTTTTACCAAAGTTTAAATGAATGAAACCACACCCAGTAACATTACGTACTGATTGCAAGAAAAACGAATGAACGAAGTGATTAATTCAATGTGAGAATCTTAACAAAAAACATTTTGTCATCCCATCAGTTCGCTGCTGAACTTGCAATCGGTACGCAAAAAAAACAACAATTTTAAAAATCCTCTATCATTCATTACAACGGTTGTGTGCGTGGCGATAACTTTCGTGAAATTGCCTATGAAACCTTTTGAATCGATTGCATTCCTCTCACACGCAGGTTATTTTTAGGTACGAGAGGGACGCCAAAGATAAAATATAGACAGGTTTTGAATTTTATCATTGTAAATATTTCCCGATAAGCTTTATTTTGTTGTCCTTTTAATTATGTTTTAAAGCGGAGATAATGTTTTGTTTAGTAGTGACAATAAAACTGATTATTTTTGAAGTTACAGAAAGTGGTTTTAAAAATCCCATTTTCAGTACCTAATAATTGTTACGGTTGTAACATCTCTATATTATACAACGACATTAATCATTTTGACATTTAACACTTAACAATAAAGTTCCATATTAATGGGTATGAGAATGTCACTGATTTAATACGATAATTCATTGACAGTTCGGGTGTCATCGTATTCCGATAAAGATCCGAGTTTTCCCGAAGGAAAATAATTTTGCAATACATCTGTACTCGTATTATAGAAATCACGGTAACAGGGTTAACTAGCAATGGGTTGACGTTTATCCAGCGGCTCGCATCATTTTGATTATAATATAATTGGATCATGCATAG
Source organism: Epinotia bilunana (assembly GCA_947049275.1). Lineage (NCBI taxonomy): Eukaryota > Metazoa > Arthropoda > Insecta > Lepidoptera > Tortricidae > Epinotia > Epinotia bilunana. The sequence goes on along the minus strand of OX346259.1, from coordinate 22,453,561 downwards.
TAACTTTAACCGTAATTAAAATTAATTAAATATACGCGCCAGTTTATGAAACTGCTTTAAGATCTTGTTTTTGATTAGGATTTCAGTTGTAAAAACCCGAAATGTATAAATTTGAAGCTACATCCGCTAGAACTGTTAATGGTATGCCGAATCTTACCGAAAAACAACTAATGTAATTTAATTTGGCGCCGCTAAACTTGATTAGATCCGCGGTATTTCCAGTATACCGAAAACCAGACGACCCGTAAATGGGTTGTATTATTCACTTGTTTGCCGATGCCACTGTTTTGTTAAGGCAAATCGGTGTGAAAATGAGTCTATTTGATGATAAATATTGGATTATGATAATCGGAAGCAGCTATTATATTATTGTTTTTGAATGTAAAAATAAAAACCGGCCAAGGGTTCCGTAAACACTTTCATACAATGTTTCCCGTCCTCCCCGCCTATTAAAATAATGAATAAATAAAAATGATTTATTTCAGGCCTTGGTCCATATATTGTTAGTAATACATTTAAAAAACTTATACAAAATTTTGTAAAGCATAAAGGCTGCGTGTTTAAGGTTGTGGTGTCTATAAGGGCGTTGTACATCTGCCAGGCAATTATTTAAATGTAGCAATGGACAGGAAGGCGTATGCCTTTCAAAGGAATGGCAACAAATTAAATTCTAACTCTTATGAAATTTTGGGCACATGACCCCAATCAGCGAATACATAAAAACGTTTTGAGGTCAATGATATGTTTAAGCGGTATAAATCTGTGACGGCGCGCCAATTTAAAGAAAATGGTTAATTAGATGAAGATGAGTTATGAATGGCCTACGTCGGGCTGGTAGTACTATCGACAACACAGCTAACTGACCATCGGTGCACCTTAAGTGCATTGTAATAAGGTTCTATATAAACACAGGATGGTCAGTTAACAGTGTTGTCGTTTGTACAGTGTAATTTCTATGTATACTTTTGTCATAAAAACGAGCGAGCGCATCGCCAACAAACTGCGCCGCAGTTTGGCGAATGATGTATTTACGGTACACATATTTTATATTTACATGTAAAAAAATATATAAAGATACTCGATTGAGTAATAAAACTTTTCTAAGTTAACTAATAAATTCCTTAATCAGGATGAACCCGAATTCTGCTGTTCTAGCAATTTAATTAACGAGTCGTTCAAAATAGCAATGATGCATACGTAAGTAAATTAGAATCTAATGAATAGCTAACAACAGAGTATGTCCTTGTGAAATATAAAGCGGAAGAAAAGCCACAATTTAAACAATGAGATTTGTAAAAAGAGTATTTTCGAAAGTAGGCGAGGCTAAGGCCCGGGCAGCCATTAGGCCAGAGTTAAATGGCACAGGGACTGAGTAAAGCTGCCCTCGGCGGGCGCACGGCCTTCACATTTCACAAAACCCGGACTTGCCGCATCCAGCCAGACCGGGCGGTCGGTGCAATCGACTAAAAAAACTCTATGACAGAATAATAATGCCGGCCGCCAGGAAATGCGAAAAAAGTAACAGTCTGTAACTAAAGTAACTGTCATCGCAGTAAGTACCTCTTTAGCCTCACGCGTAAAATTTTATTGAGATGGTCGCTGAAATACGCGACATTCGGTGAATATCATCTGAGAAATTTAAGGGCACACGAATAGATTTTTTTCTCTCGTTAGAATTTAGTTATTTTATTTAGTCGGCAACTGGCAAGAAGTTGCGCACGATCGGGACAGATGGCGTGATTTCGTTTCGGAGGCCAAGACCCTCTTCGGGTCCCTGAGCCAAATTAGTTAGTTTTTTTATAGTTTTTTTTGTTAATATATATATAATAAAAAGTTAGAATATATATCAAAAACATGAAATTTTCGATTTATATTAATTTTCACCGGTCGATGGTATTTTCGCCTTATCATGGTCAATGTTTCATGCAATAAACAGCATAATGACGGTCATTTTACAACTGATTGGAATGTTTGGCGTATTTATTCTAATAGTGTCAAATATTCATTATGCATTTATCTTAAGACGCATTTTTCATGGATGAACTCTAACACTGGTCACTTTATTACCCATTCAGTTACACGCGAATTAATGATTGTACGTTTATTTTGACAGTTGAATCGAATATTCATGTGGTCGGCGCCCGCGCTGCGTCATAGCCAACAGCTGATCTAGTAGCATTCCAAAGTTCGTTGATATCATTTATATTCACATAACAACAGTTTTTTGTCAAACAAAATATCTAGTAGTTTCGATTCCCAATTTAGACTCCAAACTACACTGACGAAAAACATTTGTTTGTCCACGTAACACACGTAAAGAATATCACTCTGACCGCAAAACGTGGACAAGACATAAGAAAAATCGAATTGCCTTTAGCGTAGAGAAACCATCAAACATTAATTATTATCGCACACGTTTTTACCGGGTAATTGCTAAGCTATAATTACAAAGTAAACATCGATTTCGCAAAAGCCCTTAACACATTCGTGCAATTGATCACGTACAGAATAGAAACTACCGAGAAGTACAAAGGAGTATTAAGTCCAGCCATTTCATTAATTAAGCTACCGTGTTGTAGTAAACCAGATAGATGATCAATTTAAATTAAAGGATTGCTCCGAGCCGGATTAAATTGTACTTTTTTTCCTTTAATTTAAATTTATAATTTCGTTAGCAAGCGTTACTGCTTAAGAGTCCACAGTAAGCTCGATTCTCCATACAAACGTAGTTACGCTCCCATTTTAAATTATGTCTTGCATTGTAACGAAACTTTGCATGTACAATGACATGAGGTATATCTATGTCTGTAATTAGTTTATGTAGCTTCAGATACCATAGTAAAAAAATACAGCGAATTTAAGTTTTTCATAGAAAACTTGTTTTTGCTGTATTTCGTTTGTTTTATAAACTGGAACCATATAAACTTATTACAGACATAGATATCCCTCATGTCATTGTATATGCAAAGTTTCGTCACAATCCAACACGTAGTTTTAAAATGAGAGCGTAACTACGTTTGTATGGGAAGGTGAAATTCGGCCGTGCTTACTGCGGACTCTTAATACAAAATTAATTCCGATAGATGATCGTCTGCGAACTTACCCTTATGTTCCTCTTCAAATCTACGAATGTGTCGTTTTCTACGTTTTGTGGTTCGAAATGTTTTGGTAACTTATAAATAAAAGCATCGTATAAAAGGTTACTTCATTAAAATAACTTTGTCGAAGTAACCTGAAAGAAAAGTTAACAGTTTCGGAAGTATGTTATGTATGATAGGCAATCACGACTTAGATCGCAATTTGCACTTACTTGCACTACACTCAGATGTATCAACAACCTTGCAAGCCCTCACGCATCGTCACGGGCGTGATTACGTCACAAACGTCACACAACAATGACTCAATACGTCATTGGGCCATAACATAATGCCATAAGCAATTATTGAGTAGGTCAGTCGGCACTTGTACTGCAAGAAAGTGCGACGCTTGTTCGCTGCTGGCCTTATTAGGAATCGTATTGCATATGACACCTATGGGAACGCGGTCTATCAAAAAAACGACTCATCTAGGTGGGTAATTATTCGAACGTTTTTTCCGATTCACTTGCGTGGTCACATTTTTGTAGAAATGGCTGCAGATTTTGATTTCGTATCTAGATACTAAATACATTTAAATATTAAATGTATTTAGATACTAAATGCAAAATAGGTATTTTCAAAATAAAATACTTTCAAAAAGTAGTCGAAACAAAATCGAAGTCAATCTCGTTAAAAAGCGAAGCGTAACGTCATGTTTCACATATAATAACGTTCATTTTGTTTTAACTGTATATTTGCACATAAACTCAAAATTGCAGCGCCTCTAGTGGCCATTTGCCAAATCGCTGACCCGTTCACTTGAAAATGTTAGTGGTAAAGGTTCGAAACTTAGCAGTAAAAAAGTATTTTATATTTGACAAATATAAAATACATTTCGAAAAGTATTTCAAATAAAATACAAAATACTCTAAAAAAATAGTATTTTATGCAATCGTTATATAATGTATGCTTTTTCAGTCAAGTACCACGTTTAGGCCACGAAGTTTGCTCAGTGGCCTAGTTAAGGTACGAGACTTAAAAAGCTAATTATATAACTATTGTATACAATACTTTTTCTACGAGTCAACTAAACTAATTAAACAAACTTGGTATCTATTGAAAACGAAGTGCAACCAACGGCATTTTCTTTTTTGTGCGTTGATGTCTATTTCCTTTTGACTTTCTCATGACGGCGTCCTATTGGTCAAATACATTATAGTTCAGTAAAGTTATGAAATGTTGAGTTGGGAGCTCCATAGTAAAAAGTATGTGATTTAAGTTAGGTGTACGAAGTCTTAATTCGAACATTAAGGTCGACGAGTATAAAAAGTATTTAAGAGTCCGCAGTAAGCTCGATTCTCCATACAAACGTAGTTACGCTCTAATTTTAAAACTACATAACAATGACATGAGGTATATCTATGTCTGTAATTAGTTTATGTAGCTTCAGATACCACAGTAAAAAAATACAGCAAATTTAAGTTTTTCATACAAAACTTGTTTTTGCTGTATTTAGTTTTTTATAAACTGGAACTAATTACAGACATAGATATACCTCATGTCACTGTATGTGCAAAGTTTCGTTACAATCCAACCCGTAGTTTTAAAATGAGAGCGTAACTACGTTTGTATGGGAAGGTGAAATTCGGCCGAGCTTACTGCACGAAGAAAAAAAACTAGTTTCCTTTAACAGAATATTGTAAATTCGACTTGATTTTATTGTATTATATGTGACAACTATACCTTTTTTACACATTACTAGAAAAATCTACTTCTTTACCAAATCATTTCTAGTTCCTATTACCCACTTACCTAGTAGCGTAGAAAACAAATTTTGTGTAGTATACAAAACCTATCTGTAGCCATCATTATAGGACAGGGTAGAGTTTATCAGATATTGTATTAGTGTTCAATATCATTACTGCGGACTTGAAACGCCCAATAGTCTCTGTTTACTATGTGTACTATAAAGAACACCAGATTTTTTATTAGTGTTCACTATCATTTTAGCGGAGTGCAATAATCAACAATTTCTGTGTACTATATGCAGTACCACCAGATTACCAGATTTTTGTTTGTGTTAAATATAATTACTGTGGCATGAAATATACAATATGTTCTGTTTACTATACATATTGTAGAGTTTAACAGGTTTTATATTAGTGTTCAATCATTATTGCGGACTAAAACTATAATACATTGTCGAGTTAAGTAAAATTAGGTTAAACATCGTAGGTGTCTTCGTCGCAACGAAAGCATGTTAGAACTGCGTGTTGCATTTTTTCGTTTTAACATGCTTTTGTTGTCGCGAAGACTTACTTAAGATGTTTAACTCGGCAGTATATTGGTTTAGTCCTCAATAATGTGCCTGGTGGCCTGAAACATAGACAGAAAAATCTGAATCCTGAATAAATTACAATGGATAAAAACAAACTTTTTAAAAAATTAGTTTTATTTTTAAATTGGTACCCTTAATGTTACATAACATAAATTATCGGCGGTACTATAGTAAGCGTATTGCACTTATAATTACAGAGATCATTTTGGTAGCAAAACATTTATTATTTGTGTACATGCAACTTCGTAACAGTATTTTTTTTTTCATTAAAACATAGTTTCAAAAACAGAACACTCCAATATAACCTTATCACTACCAACAACATATAAATTTTCAATTAAACCGAACTTTGGTAAACAATCAAGTTCTACATCTAAAAATAACAATCACGTTTTTAGTGTAGTGCGTACCTTTTACACTAGTAATACAGTTATAATTGTAACACTCATCATTTTTTGTCTTATCTGGTTTGAGACTGATTTTTTATGATTTTTATGCACCCTGATTCATTTATGGACGACACTGGCAATGAAGTCGGTTCGGTGAAAATTATAGACTGTGCGTGCGTTGGGCGCTGCGGGCGGCGGCGGAAGGGCGCGGGGGGCCTCAGTCGTCGTATCTTGTGGACAGAACAGTTTTTCGTTCCACGTAAATTATGTTTTGCTTAGTGTGCGATAATATTGTAATGCCAACATTTTTTTATTGTTGCTGGTACTACTTTTTATTGTTATCATTAAAAAGAGTATGTTAGACAAAAGAGAACGTATCTAGTTATGAGTAAAAATATTCCTAGTAATCAAGAAATTTCGAGTAGGTAATGGGTATTAAAAATCCACTAAAAGGTACTAGGATATCTATTACCTATAAATTGATTACATAAGTTGGAGCTTACACAAAGATTATGTAAACACAATTTTATTATTGGTGTGTTAAACTAGATGATGTTGAACAGAATAAATAAATATTGTAAACGTCGCAATTATCGAAAAGTGTTGTAAACTAAATGCATATTTTACTCTGTAACTATTAAATGGTTACCAAAACGATATCAAAGTTTTCGTGTACTAGAATATTCTAACTAGAATATTCTAGTATTAGCAAAAATATGACTTGTTGTTATACAAAAAATAACTGTTAACCATAGCTGAAATCTTGTTTCCTACACCAAAATCATAACTACTATACAATCTGGAATATTGTAAAATATTTTTTTCTCCGTGTGCGGACTCTAAAATACAAAATATAAAATACCTATTATTTGTATTTGCATTTTGCCTAGTATTTTGTATATGCATTTTAAATACAAGTATTTCAAATAAGTCACAACTCTATATCTAGGTTTACCGGGCATCAACAAATATCCTATAATGGCACCAAAATCTACGCCCAATTCTTAAATAATATGTCCACGTAATGAGGCGGTTGAAACGCTCGAATAATGACCCAGATACAGTCGGCATCATATAGTTAGCAGCCAAAGTAGCCAAATATATCGTAACACATCCTTACTCTTATACAGGGTGTAACAAAAATGTGGTATGAATCGATCAAGGGCTTAACAGGTATCGTGTTCTGATAAGAAAAAACAGAAAAAAAATTTTTTTGACGCGATTTTTTATTTCACCTTAGTATGAAGCGTTGGCCGACTGGGGCGACAAGCTCCATAGAAATGTAAAAAAAAAACACGTCAAAAATTTTATTTTTTCTGTTTTTTCTTATCAGAACACGACACCTGTTAAGCCCTTGATCGGTTCATACCACATTTTTGTTACACCTTGTATAGTAATAAATACGTGTTCCTTCCCGATATATTTGGCTACTTTAGCTGCCACTAACTATATGACGCTGACTGTAGGAGTACACTAGTGGAAAATAATAAAGAGATATGTCTTTGTACGTGCATTACACGTAATTAAACACCGTCGCATATTTTAGGCTATTAATATCTTCGGAGGCCTACGTGACAATCTACCGCGCGACAAAGACCACCTGGCACTTTGTATATTTTGGTTCAAAACATAAAATAGGTACAACCGTTGGACTTATGTTTTCAGGGGCACTCCGCTGGCATACGGATGAGGATCAAATTCTTGGCCAGTTAGCTTAGTTTTAATGCTCGTCGAGGAAAGACGAGGGATGAAAGCCTCTGGGGCTGATGTGAAGGCCCTTAATGAAAAGTCTGCTGGGATTCAAAAAGCTTGTAGGCGAGACCAGAATTCACAACTTCAGACTGTCTGTGCAGAAGTAGAAGCTCATGCCAATAAACACGAATCGAGGGACCTTCACCAAAAAATCCGCGCAATCACAAAAATACTAAGTTCAAAAACTTCTATTGCTGAAACATGGAGAAAATACTGCCAGTCACTGCCTCACGATGCGCTGTCGCAATGTTGCGCTTCCACAGAACCCAGAGGTGATGAGATGAGATCGAACCAGACAATCTTACCGATGAAATAGCCGCTATAAAACATCTGAAAAACGGCAAGGCACCTGGAGGAGACACTATTCCAATAGAGAAGATTAAATCGTCAGGCGAACATGGTGTCGGCATCTTTCACACATTATGCTAGAAGATATGGCAAACAGGACACTGGCGGAAAGAATGGGCTCACACTATCTTAGTCCCCTTACATAAAAAGGGCTCCACCAAGACGTGCAGTAATTATCGGCTGATCGCTCTCATTTCTCACGCAAGCAAGATCTTCCTGCACATACTGAACGAACGCCTGAAAGCTTAATTGAGCAAGGAAATTGCTCCTGAACAAGCTGGCTTTGTTAAAGGGAGAGGAACCCGAGAGCAAATCTTAACAGTGCGCCAGATTATAGAAGCCTAGGAATTTAACAAGCCTGCATACATATGCTTTGTGGACTTTTCTAAGGCGTTCGATTCGGTCAAATGGCCTAAACTCTGGAACACACTGACGGCAATGGGTGCTCCGAAACACTTAGTGCATCTTATCCGACGACTGTATGAGGATAGTACGGCCTCAGTTCGTGCAAACGACATTCTCTCAACCACCTACACCCCAGCGCCGGGGTCCGTCAGGGATGTATTATTTCCCCGCTTCTGTTCAATGTGTATACAGAACTCATAATGAGAATCACACTTGAAGATTGGACTGACGGCATCTCGATTGGTGGTTTGAAGATTTCTAATCTGAGATATGCGGATGATACCACTTTGTTCGCTACCAGCCCCGCCACATGGAAGAACTTCTCGGAAAGATGGAAAGCGTTAGCCTCGATTTCGGACTTAAGATTAACCGGAATAAGACGAAAATTATGGTTGTAGATCGCATGAATAACAATTCACCAGAAATAGTACGACTAGCGAATTGTGATGTGGTCCAATCCTACATTTATCTGGGAGCCTTAATCACAAATAGTGGCGGGTGCGTCGACGAAGTGAAGAGACGTATGGCGATTGCTAGATCCGCGATGGATAGGTTAAAGAAAATTTGGAAGAACCGCAACATTTATAGAGCAACGAAAATCCGGCTCGTTCGAGCGCTTGTGTTCCTCATTTTTCTCTACGCTGCAGGTCTCTGCAGCATGGACGCTACGTGAAGTAGAGCGAAGGAAGATAGACGCTCTAGAAATGTGGTGCTGGAGGAAAATGCTTGGGGTATCTTGGACTGAATTTCGTACGAATGAGTCCATACTGAAGGAACTCGGCATCAAGCAGCGTCTATCATCCGTAGTGCAGTCTCGCATCCTAACGTTTTTCGGGCACGTATGTCGTCGAGGAGACGTAGCCATCGAGCGACTCGTGATCCAGGGAAAGGTCGAGGGCACTAGACCGCGAGGCAGGTCACCAATGAAATGGACAGACCAGATAAAAGCTGCAGTAGATGCATCACGCAAGCATAAGGAAGGCGACTGTCAGAGAGGAATGGTGGCGTGTTGTGAAGCTTGCTGCCAACACCTGAAATGATGACCACGACCACTCTGTCAAGAGTGAAACGACGAAGAAGAAGAAGAAGTTAGCCTAGTTAGTCAGTAGTTAGCCATACAAACTGAAGAAGTGAACAAAGTTCCGTTGTGACACAAAAATTTACGCCACAACGGAAAACTTTCGTAGAAAGTTTAATTGAGTTAGGCTGGCCAAGAATTTGGTCCTTACCCATACACAATTATTCGTCTCTTGTTAAAACTTTACGACAATTACAAAAAAAAATGTTATCAATGGATTCCTTCACACTCCAGTGTTGCGGGGAACGAGGTGGTGGATCGGCTGGTGGGACAAGCGATAAGCCTTGGTTTACTGATGACCTGTACAAGGTCAAAGTTATGTGTCATGAAATGTATAGCGAACACTTCTATGAAAGATCCCGCACTAAAGGCATTTGGTATAAAACCATCCAGCCAACACTTATTCGGACCCCGTGGTTCAGTTTAAGCAAATTAAGCAGACAAGATGTGATTGTTGATGCGCGTATATTTCCCTCCGGCCACATTCCATTAAATAGTTATGCATACATAATGCGGAAAGTTGATTCTCCGTATTGCACCATAAAGATGTGTACCACGTCACAATGGAGTGTGGCCGTAACGGCGCACAGCGACGTCTACTTAATATAAATAGTTTTGATCTCGGTAGGATAAATAGTATTTTAGCCGATCCGACCTCTGAAGAGGCGGAATTAGATTACAATTTTGTTAAGACTATTAAAATTAACTAATTATTAGAATAAGAGAGCCACTATGAGGGTGGCATTTGTAAGACCATCTTGAAATAAATAAAGATTTTAAAAAAAAACATGACATTTTATAATCTGGGGCTTTGTACACATAGTTTAAATGGTTACTTTTCGTAACATGATCACCGCAACATATAAAAGGAGGAGCTATTGCATATACCACTATTATGACACTGTTCAATACAAATAACGCTGTAAACATGAATATGAGCAGGCACATAAGAATGACATAACGAGACGAGATTCCCGGCAGTTTGACGATGGCACAAAAAGTTTCAATGTCAAGGAGCCGATATTTCCGTGAAACCGATGTCCAAAACAACGCTGACTATGACTAAATATGTGATCTTGTCATTATGTATGATACACAGATTTAGTCAAAACATTAAAATTACAATAACATATTTCGTCTGAAATATGAAACTATGTTCGCAACTAAAGAAAAAACCTATTCTATGACTGGTATTGATTCCCAAGTGGTTCCAATATCTCGAGCCATGCGTGAGAGAACCTTTGGCCCTCACTGAGCGAAATGGCTGGACATTCTGGACAATCGTTTGCAGTTTCGTGAGTAGGCTGGGCCCGGGACACACCCGTCCGGTCCCCTCCAACCGGGCGGACGGTGCATCAACACGTTACCCCAACGGAAAAATAGTTCTACCCAATAATAAATCTAAGAAAACACGTTAAGTGTAAGTATACCATTACTCCAGGCAAAATACGGTTTTGAAAAACATTAATTTATAATAGCGTTTTTTTTGTTGATTTCATTTTAAAATTGTATTCTAAGATGATTTATTCAAGAATCCGGCAAACTTTCCACCCGGAAGTAATTATGTAGCTTTAAATGAAGCATGCATTGTGTTTTTTTGTACGATTTATATTGAATATTATAGAGCAAATGTAAATGAACCAAAATAAAGACAAACATGTTTATTAATATTTTTTCTGACTTTCTAGAAGCTAGTTAATTTATCATTTTTTTGATGTCTGAAATTTTGTCGGATTTTGTCGCTGGGTAACTATTTAATTGATAATATATCCGTTACACATCAAAAAGAAGCTATTATAAATTATTTCCTAAATTGACATTTTTTCCATACAAGTTGTCAGTTCATTGACTGGACTACATGTGCTGCTGCAATTGTATAATTGAAGTAGGAGTAAGATATTTTTATCTTGAAACGATTCTTTTTATAAACGTGTCAAGGCCGTACATTTTAATCTGGCCACGAGTTCGTTGATAAATGAACGAACCGATCGGCCTGTCAGGCCGGCGGTAGCAAGGTAAACGAACTTTTTCCTCAATAGTCGAGCCCCGCCAATTTATTTACATAATATAGCACTTGACACGTACAGAGTGGTTAAATTCTTATAGAAAACCTAGAGAATGTAGACGATCAGTTGTGTCCTAAACGAACCTTATCTCAAGATTCGGTGTTGGAACTATTTTCAAGCAAGCGATTGCCATCTGACCTTTCAACCCGGAGGGAAAACTAGACCTTATTGGGATTAGCCCGGTTTCCTCACGACGTTTTTCTTCAAGGAAAAGCCACTGTTAAATATCAAGTATCTATAGTATTATTATGAAGAGGAAAAGTCTGAGATTGTAAGTTTGTGTGTAGGGGGTAATCTCCAGAACTGCTCATTCCATAAAAAAAATCAACAGTATCGTGAACCAAAGTTAAGGAAAAAAATCCCAATCTTGCCCAATTTCCATATCTTGCTTGCTGCTGAATCCAAATTTATGTATGATATAGGGAACAGACGAAGTTAGAGTTAGTTTATCCGTATCACTGACCATGTCTTTTTATGTGCTCAAGTGCTAAGGGGCAGGCACCGTTTTGAGAACAGAGGCGTGACTTTATGTGCTTTTTAGGTAAATATCCGCAGACTACACCTTAGCTAGTAATTCCAAAAGATATGTTGATTTACAAATTTGGACCTGTCATGAGGTCGTTTAGTGAAACCGGACGGAGAGGTTTGGTTTAAGAAGTCAGTGTACAAGCATAGATAATCGTACTCCGTCGCTGGCTGATGGTTGGTTGATCCATGAGACAGGTATTCAGCATAGTTTGATTTATAAGCCGACAATTGTCGATGCGGATCCGAGTTCGTATAGGAATTCCCGGCCAGAAACGGATCTGCGACACAAAAGTAATGCATGATGTAATTGCTATAATTTACACGCGACAAAGAAACGTAAAAACCATGGATTAACTGGTAACGAACTTTGAATGACCGAGACCCTGAACGTAGGATGTCGCCAAATTGCGATAATATTCTTTTATAGCGTCTATATTACCTACTCGGGACAGCTAAATAGTAGAAACTTTTAATGTAGGCATAGCTACAGACAACAGGTTTCTGGTTACGAAATATTTAGTCAGCAACAATTTTTCGCGCCACTGAACGATCAATGTTCGCAGGCGCCGTTAACGAAGGTCGTTGCTTTACCTCTTTCGAAAAAAGCACCAAGTATGCACTATTTATTAACACATATTTCACCAAACAGATTGGGCTTGATTTGGTAATAACCAGAATCTAAGAATTGTTGTTTGTCAAACATAATCTTCAATAATTTTCAAGTCGGTACTCTATTTCGTAATGTGTCCTACACCTCTATGATGCTCAAAATGAATGGTGTTGGAGTCATGCGAAAGTCATAAGAGAACCGGTCTTACAATCCCAACAAGGACAAAATATTTTCTTACATTGATTATCAATGCAAATAGTTGAAACAGCGCTAGGCGGTGTTTTTGATTTGAATCGACACATGTTACGGTTTGCCAAACGAAACCATGTTTCTGGAAAATACTGATATGTTCATTCACCGTAGACTCCGCGATCGAACTAGATTTGGACACGATATGGTTCCGAAGTGACCTTAATCTCATTTAACACTAGAGACGAATCTATTTGTCGTTCAGTTAACATGATAGTCAGGAAGCGTAGACACTTGTAAACTATTTCACAAAGACTCAAACCAGTCAAGGTAATGTCTTTGTAAGAAACCAGATGGACAAAACGATGACTATTCATTCCTTGTAAAGATCAACCAGCGAGTCCATGTGCAACTAGCCCGATGAATGTAAATATTAAAAGGAATCAGTCGATGAGCACATAGCGGCAAAAACTAAAACAATTATTATCATTAAAAAATCTAATAAAACTACACATTAGGTCCGGCATGTCGATTAAACGTAATATAACAGCAAATTGTACACGTCAGCAAATGATGATGATATCATGATGGCGTGAGCAAACGAAGAATCCGGCTATGTAGCCCATTCCATGGCCACTTTTTCAACAATATCATCCCACTAGAGTATGAGATGAGCGTTTACAGAGGCTATAATCACTCTGAATAATGCAGCACGATCCTATATCGAGATGAACCACAAACTATTAATTAAATTCTCTACAAATAGGTTCCGGAATGTATTTATTACTATCAACTAGTTCGGCAAATGGTATTGTGTATTGTATAATTGATGTTCACATGTTATTGAACAAATAGGTGGTACGTGTGATTAGCAGCAATAAGCGGCAGCGACTCGATTAATCGCCGCATCAATCGACCGATTAAATTATCAACATCGGTTTATTATTAATAATGTATTAGCGAGTCATTGTCAGTCAGTAGCCGAGCAACTTCCACGGTTTTGCATTGACACGGTTCCCGTTAGCTTCATAAATACAACCAATTGAGTTCAAGGACGCCCGTGAGCATCGAGTCAGTGTGACCAGCGTGAACAATGAGGCATGCGGCATCTGCAATCGCGTATTAAATATGATAATTGGACGCTCAAACGCACGTCTCCTCTCGTCATCTCCTAACGGACAAACAACTTTTAATATTAATTTCGACGACCGGTTAGCCTAGGCCCTAGTGGGTAGCCCCACTGCCTATGAAGCTGAAGGTCCTGGGTTCGAATCCCGGTAAAAGCAAATATTTAATATATAATATTTTTTGTTAATACTACGATGGTGGCAAACAAGCGTACGGCCCGCCTGATGGTAAGCGGACGCCGCAGCCTATAGACGCATGCAACTCCAAAGGCGTAACATGGGCGTTGCCAACCCTTGATATGTTTGAGGATTCGCCGTGTCGACTGCTGAAGGAACAAATTCCCTCGCTCTCAACACAACGCATCCTCGGGAGCTCTGGCGACCTTGCTCACCACCAGGAACACAACACTACTACAGAGCAAGTAGTAGTGTTATTGTGGCTGTGGTCTTCTGCAAGGCGGAGGTACTTCCCCAGTTGGCCTGCTCCAAATTCGAGCGGGATGACATTTCGCTGTGCCCTGCCTCACCAAATATAAGTAACGAGCATGAATATTTGTTTCTGAGTAGTATGTTTTCTATGTATTTAAGTATTAATATCTATTTAATATATATCGTCGCCTAGTACACATAACACAAGCCTTAATGAGCTTATTATGAGGCTAGTTCGATTTGTGTAAAATTGTCCCCTAATTGGTTGACGACCGCTTTGGCTTAGTTGGTAGTGACCCTGCCTACGAAGCAAGAGGTTCTGGGTTCGAATCTCGGTAAGGGCATTTATTTGTGTGATGAGCACGAATATTTGTTCTTGAGTCATGTATGTTTTCAATGTATTAAGTATTTATTTATCTATATAAGTATATATATCGTCGTCTAGTACCGATAGTACAAGCTTTGCTTAGTTCGGGACTAGGTCGTTTTGTGTAAGATTGTCCCCTAATATTTAATTTATTTTATCAATACTTATTTAATACTTACAAATGAGCGTTTCTCAAAAAAAATGCCACTACATTTTTTCGGAGATTTTCTGCAACTTTTACGTTATTTCTACTCAAAATCACGATGTCTTTCCATCCCAATAGGAGAAAAAAAGTGTCCCAAAATGTTCATACATTTTTGAACTTTCCTATTGTGTTACCACCATACAAAGTGTATGGTAAATGGTAACACAATAGGAAAAATATCTTTGGGACAGTTTTTTGGTCCTACCAGGATCGAAAGAGCTCCTGATTCTGAGTGGAAATAGTTAACATAAAATTCCTAGAAGTACAATTAATAATAGTGGCATTTTTTTTGAGAAACGCTCAAATGCAGTTGTTTGATGGAGTACCTGCATAGATGAAAGACCTGCATGATCTGTAATCTACGAACGGGCGGATTCTTTCGAAAACGCTATCGACTAATGGCAGTATTCGTTATCGACACTGGAAATCATTCATGAGCGTAAATCGAAACCGCGGACCGTCCGTTATCCATTGTGACATTTGCATCTCCGAAAGTGTTCCAAGAACTGAGATGCAAGGAGGAATGTGCGCTTTCACTTCTTAAGGAGAACGGTTTTGGTTAGGCGTTAACTGATTATCATAGTAAATGTAGCAGCCATTGTTTGAGATTATGAAAGTTGTGTTGCGACGAGTTATCTTTTCTGAGCCGGATAAATGAGCCTTTAAACTAGCTCTAGGCATAAAGCAATTTAGTTAATCACTTGTAAGTATATGAATATCTTATGTAATCATTTCAAGAAGTGCTTGGTTGCATCAGGCAAATTGCTCTTAATATGCTCTTGACAATGAATACACGAACAACACGAACGGTTTGTTTTGCACTGTTTTATAATTATACGCGGAAGGATTGCGTTGACATGGCGTTTTATCATATAGAGGCGCAGATCTTAAATTACATAATCATACAAATTGTACTCTTGCATAAAACCTCTTGAAGGTTTCCAATCGAAGACATGTTCTGCCAACAGCGAGTCAAAAAAATCCTCCACAAGTGATTGCCACTGTTTTGTCTGTAAACATGTCTCAAATGAATCCCTATGAATATGCTACGGTATATGTTAACAATCCAACGACACTTCACACGATGGTAACTCCGACAAAAACGCATAGGTACCTAAGATTCGTTTTCATTCAGCGCCATTGTTGAGATTAGCAATCTGCTCGTGAGATTTGGGAGTACAACAACACTGTTAATAAGTTACGTGATTACAGTGAACCGTTATGGACACGCGGCGCATGCATCGTCGCCTGTTGGCTCGTGAAGATTACCGCGATCGCATAACTGCAGAGTATACAGCATCAGAACATTCAGTACCTTCACTTTAACGAGACCCCCACGTCTTGCCGATTCGTGAGAATGACCCGTTGATACAAACACTATCGCATTTTTAGGGTTCCGTAGTCAACAAGGAACCCTTATAGTTTCGCCATGTCTGTCTGTCCGTCCGTCCGTCTTCGGCTTAGCTCAGTAACCATGACTACTAGATAACTGTAATCCGGCATGGGTATATAAATCAATCACGCCGACAAAACAGAAGAATAAAATCTTGAAAAAAAATGTTTTTTTGGGGTACCTCCCCTGCACCAAAAGTGGGGATGTAATTTTTTTCTCATTAAACCCATAGTGTGGGGTATCGTTGGATAGCTTGTTCAAAAATATTATGGGTTTCTTAAAACAATTTTTTGGATATTCGTTTGCGAGATATTGGACTTTAAAGCCCAAATTTTTGTTCGAGTCATGTGTCGTCCCCAGACAGAGCCCCTAACAGAACATGACAGTTTCATAGAAAAACTGTTACAACACGGACTTCTGACATGCTAAGATTGCCAGGGCTTACAAATGTCAATAAAAACGTACGTGCTGGATAAATCCAGTTGTGTGGATTTACATAACAACATCCAATCAGGAGGTCCCGGCTTCGAATCCCGGTAAGGAAATTTATTTGTGTGATGAGCACGAATATTATTTCCCGAGTCTTAGATGTTTTCTATTTATTTATCTATATACTTATATCGTCGTCTAAAACCCATGTACAAGCTTTGCTTAGTTTAGGACTAGGTCGATTTGTGTAAGATTATCGCCAAATATATATTAAATTATATTCGTTTCACCGCTACAGCTGGGGTTCAGGCATTGCTTTGTCCTTTTTCATATCTAGATACTGGCAACGTAACCTGCGCTGTGAGACTGTCTTGCTGCCCTGCATGTTTCGCAACAGCTGTGCACCTGTTATTGTGTTAACTAAACCGTTACAGTACGTAGGCAGTCTGCTCTAAAAAATACTCATATTATCGCCCATTGACGGCACACGATTATCGTCATTCAATTGTCTACTGTTGCAACGTTCACCTTCAACCGATCGCGCGTCACTTCCTATATTAACGTGGTATTTAGTGTTAGCTAGAGTTGAAGAGGTGTGACGTAGTGTAGGCATAGTATATCCGTAATGGTAATACGATGCAATGGAAAATGCCGGGTTCGGAGCCACTAGGTTCCGCCCGCGACTTCGTTTGCGTGGAGTCGGGATAAATACTATCCTATTTTTTAATCCAGTTTATAAACTATCTTCGTGCAAAATTTCATCCAAATCGGCTGAGCCGTTTAAGCGTGACTGAGTAACAAACATCCACACTTTCGCATGTATAAAATTTGTGGGATAGATAATTGTTCCAGATTTTTATGCTAATGTGATGGATCGTGTTATGTATAGAGAAGAGGTTTTCTCAGTGGAAGAATGTAAGGATAACGTTGTAATCATTGATACAAGCACGGGTATTGGTAAAAGCACGAATCAGATCTTGGCAAACAATAATACAGCCTGCCTGATGGTAAGCAGAAACCATAGTCTGTGACTTTAGAGGAGTCACAAGCACGTTGCCGACCTTTTTTGGTTTGAGGATTCATTGTGTTCAGGCCAATAGCTTCTCTTCCTATTGGTATATTTTCACGCACACCGCTCCGGTACCACACACAGCTCTGGGTATATACTCACCCTAAACGAACAGAAATAGCCTTATCTCAAATAAAGCTTGCCCATCACATGGCGACGCAACCGACTGTACGCAGGTCCAATGCAGTCCACGAGCACGTGGTCAGTACACGTTTGTGCGCACCTGCGTGCTATTCACAACACTACCAATCAAAAAAAAAAAAACTTACTAAATAAATACATTTTACATCACCTCAGGTAAGTAGGACGACCGATTCGGTGTTATCGATTACGCGTTGTTATTACGAATCCCGGAGTCAAGATATGTTAGGGCCAGTGATCGGAATCAGGTGAGCCAAAATACCTATTCTTCGCAAGAAGACATAATATAGAGTGGTAGCAACCGGGTAGAAAAATACACTTTTTCTTGAATACTGGGTATTCGATATATATCCGGGTACTGGTCGTAATAGTAAACATACATGTTTTACTTACAGTGTGAGATGTTTTATGTTACTTTGTAGTAAACAGGGCTCGACTTAAGGCGTAGGTATAAGGAAGGAAGGAAAAGTTGTGAAATAGTTATCACTTTTAGATTAACATTAATCAACCCGTTCTGTAAGTAAAACATGTACATAGGTACCTATGTTGAACATTACGACTAGTATCCGGAAAAATATCTACCCTGTCGCAACCACTTTATATTATGCCCTCTTGCGAAGAATAGGTATTTTGGCTCACCTAATTCCGATCACTGGTTAGGGCACAATTAGATGAATTTCTCAAAGTAGTTAATTCCGCGCTGCCGCCGCTGCTTCATTCATAAATTGGTCCAGTATCAGATTTCGCTTTCGCTATTTCTTCCTATCGCATATTTTCTCACTTAATATTATTCCTTTTATCACCTATTCTATTATGCTATTCCATAAAGCCTCCGCTTAATAAATACAACGTTATACCTAAAGTAAACAGACTAAAATAGGCACAGAGGTTTAGGTTATGTCATATGTCAGGTTTGGAGCGAAAGGCCAAAGGACGCAGAATAGGCTATCGCTATACTGTTAAGATGTATGCTGAGGTTGGAGAAATGGGTGACAGGGAAAAGTACAATTCGGGGAATAACTCAAAAGTGAGTCGAAGCGAATGATCATAAAGATGAGGCAAAAACGAGTGAGGGAAAACGCGAATAGAAAATTCGCTACGAGGAATTAAGCTGCCAATGGGATCCGCTCTAGTTACTCACATATGGTGTGATATATATATTATGTACCCCATATATATTTGTTTATGCGACTGTTTGTGTTCTAATTAAATAAAAATAAAAAATTGAGTGAACGGTGAGGCGAGGTGAAACCAGTTGTGAATAGCAAAGTAGGGGTACACAAACGTGTACTTACCACGTGCTAATTGTAATTATAAACTGAATCATGAGCACACATCCGCAACTTACACGTGCTGACAGTCCGTGCGATATCCGTGCTTAATTAAATGGTTACATTATATTCAAATTATGTGACCAGCGGTGATTTATGACTGTTTATTGTGAAGTTAAGTCAGTTGTCATGGGATATCCCAAATGAAAAAACAAAATCTCTTCGTTCCGATCCGATGACATTGATATACAGGGTGTACCAAAAATGGAGTGTGAACCGATCAAGGGCTCAACAGGTATCTTGTTCTGATAAGCAAAAACAGAAAAAAAATTGACGCGATTTTTATTACTTTAGTGTGGAGCGTTGGCCGACTGGGGTGACAAGCTCCATAGAAATATTAAAAAAAAATCGCGTCAAAAAAAAAAAAAACTGTTTTTTTCTTATCAGAACACGATAGCTGTTAAGCCCTTGATCGGTTCATATCCCATTTTTGTTACACCTTGTATATGCTCTCCAAAATATTAGACACTATAGGTAGAAATAAACCAAATTATTGTCTAAAAGGACCACTTCAGACAAAAAAAGGGTTAAATAAAAATTAAGAATCGAATTTTTGATCATTTTCGAAATCCTTTCTAAAGTATCAATGAAGGAGATCTCACGCAACCTAACATGTAATTTTTTGCAGTATTTTCTTCAGAATAAATTAACAACGACATAAATAATCTTGTATAAGAAATGCCAATTAAGGTGATGCAATGCAAAACATTGCGACTACAAGGAAAACCCATCATGTTGCATTATAAACGTACGTAAACATTTATCGCAATAAGGAATATGCATGTGATTCAGAAATGGCCAAAAAAAATCATGAGTAATTTTTATTGCTTAATAAATATACTCACATGATTATTTTTACAAATGATCATGTTTCTATTAACAAACTTAATTATTTAAAAGTAGTATTTTTCAAATTCCCTCGCAAATTTTGAAAACGCAACGCTATTGGCCGAGCGAATCGTGACGTCACCGTGCACTCGGTGTCTGTACTGTTAACAGGTCGTTTGTATGATTATTGAAAGTTATTCGCATTGTTTTGCCGCTGTTTATAATAAACAATCAGTGTTTTTTGGGGATTATTAACTGAAAGCAGTGACTCCTTGTGAAAAAAGACTCGCCACAATGACTGGAAGCGGTTTTGTCAAGGCAAAGTCGGATAATCTGCCTGAAATTGATGTGTTCATGATGACTAAGTACATACCTCGTAGGTGTCTTTCTTAAATAAGTGAAATAAAAAACTAGTACATATGTTCATTATATACCTAATCAAAGATATGTTGGTATTAGGAATGTTACATGGTGAGAACATCTTTATAAATAAAACAAATTTGTGTAGGACACTCAGTAGAAAGGATTAAATTCTTTCAACTTCGATCAACAGTGCAAACATAGAAACTTAGCTAAAACGTTTCGTGATCAAAATCAACACTCGTAGTCAGCTGTTGATCAACAAAAATCATAATATTTTGTAACATTAATAACTAAAAAAATGGGAATCAGAATAGTTTTATGAATAAGTATATCAATTTTTAGGTTAGGTTATTGTTTATATTGTTCGCGGGAGTCCTAATAAAAAAGATTTTAGGTACAAACATATTTAATAATCACTTCGAAATGATGTTCATAACAATATAAACTACTCAAACACGATACATTATATCTCCTCATCGCCTTACACCCCTTTTTCCTTATATTTTGCATCTTTGGGCATATGAAAATATATCATGGCAGGTGCAGTTTTAGTATTATTTTCACAAATAGGGGCAATACAATATTTATAATAAGCTTTTGTGTGCTCTTCCGTTACAATAAGTTGATCTTACAAGCTTTAATAACTCACTTTTACTAAAACTGTGAATCAAACACTTCGTTGTTTATTTATTCTAAGTGCACGGTGACGTCACAAAATTAGCGCGCCAAAATGGCGGCGTTTTAACCGTCCGAAAATGATAGTAGTTTTAATAATTATTATTTAGCTCATTCAATAATATTGTGAAAGTGTTCTATTTTTTCCGGTTATATAATTACTTATAGAATAGTTAAAAAAAAATAAAAAAATGCATGAATATACCCTATTAAGCGTTAAATCTTAAACTCGTAACTCATTTAAACTTCAAACACTAATACAAATCTGTTGTGATTCAAAATCTTGAACAGCGAGACAACATTGGCTAATGCTTTACCAATAACGAAGGTACACAGTTTCCACATCGCAGACAAAGGCTTAGGACGGCCGAGTTCCCATCTGTTTTATCGCAGCTCTATAGTCTAGTTTGGACAAAATGCGTGTATATCTAGTTATCGTTGGATCCATTGTCGCAATGAGGGTTTTCAGTAATCAGAAATAACGCTCTCCGTACTAGCTGCGAGGAGCACCGTACTGTACTTCCCAACCCATTCGTTGCCGAGGAGCAAAAACTCCATATAGTTGGGACGCGACATCGCGTCTACGGCCACCAATGTTCAGAAACTTAAATGGAAATGGGCTGGTCATGTCGCCAGATTCCAGGACAAGAGAAGGACGCTCACAACAATGTGGAGGGGCCAAGGCGATGAAAGGAAGAGAGGTCGGCCATTGACACGCTGGGCAGACGCTATTGTTGGGTCCGGGGTCCAACTGGGTTTGGAGGGTTCGAAAGAGAAACGCGTGGCAGTCTCTGGAAGAGGCCTTTATTTACAAGCTTTATATTAACTTGACCTGTTCGTAGGTATGTAAGTATGTAAGTTGTCCGTCAAAAATTGCAATCCATTTTTCAGTCACTTGCCGTTATCCGATTGAGCTGAAATTCGGGGTATTAGTATAGTTTGGATGATAATTCAATATTATGGTACCATCGAGCTGATCTGATGATGGAGACAGAAGGTGGCCATGGGAATTCAGTATTTAACCAAAGTAACCCCCGAGGGCTCGTTTGAATCGTCTCACTGAGTAGTTGATGACGGTATACAGAAAAGTACAGTCGGCAAAAAAACCTTGTACCAAAAATGTTTTTACAGAAACTTATTTTCATTAGCTGGCAAATTTACACCATCCATAGTCATCACGAGAGTGAGGTGACAAAAGAGGGTTTTCCTAAACTTTTATGGAATAGCAATCGATGAAGATTATTTTCGTGCTATGTTAACTCTGCTAAAATAGAGTATGTCCTCATTCGTAACATGAACCATCATTCATGTTACGAACGGAACAATTAGGTATCAGATCAATCTTCTCGTTGATCGGACTAAAACCTCATACAGAGAGCGAAAGCGTTGGAGCGTGCCATAATGTTTTCAATAGCGCCCGTTGTGTCGCATACCATAACGCCTCGCCTGTAAGACCGGTTGTGTGCATTTGGCGAAACATTTTGCAACACGCCCCCCACTTGGAGGTGTACTCCACTCCGTCCCGCTGATATTTACTAAGGAAACATTACCAAATAAATTTCTTACCTTTAGACATGTCTCATGGACGGCCAAGGAAAAAACGTGGACCATTTGTAACATGTCGTTATGACAGAATTTAAAATGGTCCGTTCTTTGCTTTAGGTGCACCAACGATCACGTCCCACCATAACATACCTAATATCTGATTCATCATAAAGATATAAAGGAATATTCACATAGAGTGTACTTAATTTGAATTTAGGATTAGTTACGTGACGATTTAGGTACCTGGGCCAAAATTATTTTAGTACCTATAAAAACGTCCCTCATACCTACATGTTACCGCATAATTTTTACTTATTTGAATAATGTTCAAAAATATTATTATTTTCTAATTCAAATTGGCATACGCATACCCGATTGATGACTTATCGAAATAATTAGGCTTTAGAAAAAAAAACCATTGTTTGGTAACGCAGTGGACATTATTTTGGAGGGGTCATGGATAATGGTAACGCAGTGGTAATTTGTCTACCAAATGAGACGTTTCTGTAATACAAAACTTAGTATGGTGGGTAAATTCATAATAAACATTGAGACCCGGTTGAAAACTAACGTAACACTACTAGGAAAATATTTCGAGACATCTACAATTTTGTAAGTTTTTATAAATTTTCATCTTTGTTTTAGGCACTGAAAAGAATTTTGGCCCACCTACCTACATATCCCAAGTACAAGTCATAGATTTATAAATGCTAAGAACGAATTGAGTTATGCATTAACAAATTTCGTTGAAACTGGAAGTGACTACGAGGACGAACCTGCCATTATTGCAACACCATCCATACAAAGAGTCCGACTAGGCTTTGAATGCCTCCCAAGCGCGCCGTACATTTTATCACGTCCTAATCAAACTTAACTTAACCCGCCTTTTAGAGTTAAAGTTCATGTTTACAATTTAGTAATCCTCATTACCCGCGTAAATATACGAGAACAAACGAATATAAACAACCTTGACCTTGTCGAGGCTATAAAAGAAATTCATTAAGATACAGGCATACCTAAAATGCCTATCCATCATATAATCAAAGCAACATAGAGGACCATGAAGCCGAAAGCAAAGCAAAGATTTATTGCGTCAGAGGCCGACGAAACAAGACCGCCAATAAAGAGAACGCGAACCTTGAATACCGTATCTGACAAAATCAATCGGTCTCTGAACAAAACTTGACCCAAAAATGTAATTGATGAAACTCAACAGACAAAAGTACTCAGTGTTAAACAGTTGTGTATGTTAATAGTGGTCGAGATTCCACAGGCATAAACAAAACCGTATGTTTCTATTCACGTGAATAGAACTGGTAATTGGCACTATTGGCCGTCAAACAAAGATGCAAATCGCTAACTAACCATCTAAACCTTAGTGAAATCAAAATCAATTCTACACGAACGCAATTCAACCAAAAGTTAAAACAGAATCGACAGTATCAAACAAATTCTTAAAATTTTCTGAATGTCCGTGAGTCACGCCGCTTGCCTAAAACCGAAAATCTACACAAATGTAACGCAAAAGAACTAGGACAAGTTGTTAACAAGACGACACTAATCTACAAAAGGCGACAAGGAAGAATCGATAACTAGGCACAAGCATTTGTAACTAACACCTACGCCTATTTGAGTTACACAACAACATAGGTAATAGGTAGTTTTTATGACAACACTTTTGTTCATAAACCACAAACAAAGGTTCTTTTATTCGTGCATAAATCAAGCGTGGAGTAACTTGCATGACTATGACAGACCACAACGTCCATTCCACGTTTGGCCTCAATTTCGTTTTTAATAATTTTCATGCACTTATTTCTACACGTCTCTCATAAACTGAAATACTACGTAAAACTAAAAACCCACAAATCGAGCAAATAGTTGCTTCTTTTTTGTTTAGAATTAATAAATTTCAAAACGTTATATCATACATATCCGCATCGATATTAAATGACGCATCGAAATAGGTACACCCCGATATCAAGTTCCAAATTAAGATGCTATCAACGGCACGCCTAATTAGTAGGATTAAATGGACCATCAGAAGAGATCCTTAAGATTAATGGTACTTATAACACGAGTTTACTAATTACCCTTTTTTTACTGGTCAACTAAAAAACTCAAGACATCGACTTTAATGAATGGAAGTGTCTGTGTAATTCAAAGGTAAAATTGATCGATAGATTTCAAGATCGGCAAATTGTTTGTTCGAATAGCATTAAGGATCAAATTCTTGGCCAACTTAAGTCACTGAATTACAATTTTCTATGAAAGTGTTCCGCTGTGACACGAAAATTAACCATAAGTACAATTATATGGTTAATTTTTGTGTCACAAAGGAACTTTCTTCACTTTTTCAGTTTGTATGGCTAACTAGAGACTAACCAGGCTAAATACTGGCCAAGAATTTGGTCCTTACCATTTCCAACTATGCTTTAATAATTGTCAGTGACGTAAGAAGTACTCTGACTGATGTATTGCCCCCTGTTTATGCATGCAGAACTAGGCTTTGACCTAGATAGAAACAGTCATCTCGACTAAATATTTGCATACTCTACAGAAGTTGAAATTACATGCAAAATAATTATGTAAAAACAGTGTCGAGTGGCCTAAGATAAAGGTCGAACAAATGTACTAGCCAACAGATTGAGGACATGTTATGGGTGAGGACCAAATTCTTGGCCAATAGTTAGCCTGGTTAGTCGGTAGTTAGCCATACCAACTGAAGAAGGGAAAAAAGTTCCGCTGTGACACGAAAATGAACCATATTATTATATGGTTAATTTTTCGGAACGGATAATTTTCATAGAAAATTTAATTGAGTGAGTTAAGCTGGTCAAGTATACCAGAGGCTCTAGTATAAGTTTTACCAAAACAAAACGTTACGACCGCGTTCGCGTTTAGCTGTCAAATCCCATACAAATTGGGGGTAAAACGCAAACGCGATCGTAAAGTTTTGTTTCGGTAAAACTTATACTAGAGCCTCAGGTCCTTACGTTTTTAACTCATTTTGCATAGGTAATGGAAACGCTATTTTAAAAGTAAATGTGTTTAAATAGACAAATGCAAATAAGCATCATCACCGCATTCATCATAATTTCGGCACGGTAATTTCTGGAGACTGAATCAAAGCTACATTCGCACGATATAATCGCAAGCTTACGCAAGCTGAGTCTCAAATCAATTACAAGTAATTGTGTTGTGTTGTTGCAGCTTAGTGCACACGAGTGGCACATCCCGCGTCCGTCCTTGTCTGGCAGCAGCGACTCGCGGTCGCGAGGCGGCTCCGCGTCCAGCCAAGGCTCTTCCAGCAACCACAGCACCCACGTAAGTATCTACGTCACCGTCATCATAACCTAACCCATTACGAAAAAAACAACGATCTTTTTACACCTGCGTTCAACTAAAGGTGACCAGTAAAGAGCGTTTTTTGCAAGAATTAGGTAATAATGGAAGGGGTCAATAAACGAATTACAAATTGCTAAGCCGTGTCCGGTATGCTAGTTTCGGTTCTTGTAAGACATTCCTGACGCGTGATAGGATCCCATATTTTAGGAGCTGACAGCTATTGATCGACTCGCGAACGTACAACGATGTTATTTATTACTACAATTAGTGTCCCACTTCGCATTATTGTTAATACTACGTTAAAATGACCTTATTCAGTACTCAAACTAAATAACCTTTTAGTTACCAGACGGCGATTTGATATTATGTTGTAACGCGCAAGTGAACGGGTTGGCTTCATCGTTAAGCCGTTTGATGAGCGAGAACATAAAACCTTTTACTGCAAATCAAGTTCACTTCCTGGTGTAATTGGAATCGAATTAATGCCAACCCACTCTTACCAGTTCTGTTTCTATATTACGTCTATTATAATATGTTAATATGCGATCCGCATTTTTGCAGAGTGTGTCATCGGGCTCCCTGCTGCTAAGCGCTGCGCACCTCGCTCGCATGCACGGGAGAAGTGTACTAACGGAGAATCAGCCTCAACCCACCAGATTAGGCAGCTATGGCCGCAAATCAAACTTCTCTGAGGCTGCCGTTGTGACCATACCCGAGGAAACGAAAGACTTATCGGAGAATCACTGGGCGGACGTGAAACGCGCGCCTGAGGCGGACACGGCGTCCATAGCCAGCTCAACCCATTTCACGGTCGTCAATGGGTTCACGAAGCACCGACCTGCGAAGGAACCAAAGTCTTGCTGCTGCAGCCACTCGCACCAGATCACTGTCCTCGTCATATCGATGACGATATTGTTCTCTGCGTGCATTCTCGCGGCTATATGTTTCGTTGAAAGTAAGTGTTGCATACCTAAAAAAACTGGCCAAGTGAGAGTCGGGGTCGCGCACTAAGGTTTCCGTACCATTATCTATAAAAGAGGCAAAAAAATCGTTTGTTGTATGGGAGCCCCCTTAAGTATTTATTTAATTCTGTTCTTTAGTATATGCTGTTGAAATAGAAATACATCATCTGTGAAAATTTCAACTAACTATCACGGTTCACGAGATACAGCCTGGTGACAGACGGACAGACAGACAGACGGAAGGAAAGGGGAGTCTTAGTAATAGGGTCCCGTCTTACCCTTTCGGTACGGAACCCTAAAAAAGTACGGATACCAAAATGCAACAATATCTATTTGGAAATTCGTTTATATCGAGGTATGGATCTAAGATTGAATATCTGGAAAAGGCCAAAGGGAGTTCCACACATATTATATGCGAACGTAAAGACCTATGTAAGGATGTATGCTTGCCTCGGCAGCCTAAATACTTCCATCCGATATGGCCAAACGAGATGTATATAAATTGGAATTGAGCTAAGGAATCGTGGATTGGACGATTATATAATGTTACCGCATAGCCAGCATGGAGTTTACCAATCTACAACATTACTCGGCTGTTCCACATAATGTTGTGTGTCGCTGGACGGATAATGTTGCTTAACTTATCTTTCACAAATATAACTTGACTTTAGTCATCATCCTATGAGGATTTTGATCCTATTTTTTGCTAAGGTTGCTATCAACCTTAGCAAAAAAATCTGTATAATGCGTAATACACAGTGTATAAAACAAAATCCGTCTCTCCTGTGGTGAATAAGTAATTAAGAGCTCACGTGCATATCAATAATGTTTTTATCGCATAGTAATATAGAAGTGAAGACGCCGTTTATGCGGATTAAGTCCAACCAAAAATTAGGCTTCGTAGCCCTTAACTTTGATCATGTCAACAGGAAAGACGCGAACCTAAATCTGTGTATGACCCATTTATCGAACTTGCTCACTAAATTTCACGATAATTGCGACCTGTAGAAGAGAACAGCAGAACATACGAAATCCTTTTTGCGAGTTTGACGGGGAACTTCGTTCGTTTGGCTCGCTTGCTCAGTTATCTCCTTGCGACTGTATCCAAATACCAAATTGTGTTCATTCTAGAACGAACAAATGTAAAATAATATTTCGTCAGCCAAAATATAAAATTGCAAATTAGTTGTAACATTGCAACATCCATACTAATATTATAAATGCGAAGGTGTGTCTGTCTGTCTGTTACCTCTTCACGAATTTGGTATAGGGATAGTTTGAGACCCGGGGAAGGTGATAGATAGTTTAGATAGATTTCATCCTGGAAATCATTCCCTATAGGGGTGAAATGGGGGGTGATTGTTTTTAAGGAAATACTATATAAACGAGTTCCACGCGGACGGAGTCGCAGGCAGAAGCTAGTTATACATGAAGTAACTTAATAAATATGCAATATTTACTTGCTTTTCGTTTTGTTTCAGTGAGAATGCGGAAGGAGACTGGTATCTACAAATATTCTTAGACGAAATTGTAGCCATAAGATACTGAAACCGCACGATTTATGCTTCATTTATGTAACTCTTGCGTATTGCAATTTGAACATTATTTCGAACAGAACAAGGTTGCTTTACACTTTCACTACCAGGAACCCGCGTAGCGGGGCGCCTACCCCGTAATCGCTTTCCGCTACATACGAGGAAAACCACGGGATCGGCTACGAGCGTAGCGCGTAGCGATTCTTGGTAGTGAATGTGTTTAGCAGTTACGCAAGTGAGTCAATATTGACAGTAAGCAGTGGATCTGCAGCGCGTCATAGTATTATAAATTTAATGTGTATTTAATAAGAGCGAAGTCACCAGTTGTATGTATAGTTGTAGTTTCTGAAATATACCATCGTTCACTTCGACATGTAAATAGTTGGGAACAGAGCTACAGAACGTCTGGCACAACTTGCCGATAAGTCGCTTCGCGCGCGACTGAGCCTCCCCTGTCTCACTTGCACCGTGCAAATTCGACTCGCGTCGCGGCGCGGCGTCAGATGTGCTAGCCCCCCTGTTTTACAATATGAACTAAGGTAAGGTAAGGCAGGGGAGAACTCCCAATGTCTTTACAAATGCCGTGTTAGTGGTTATTTAGCTCGGTTTCCAAATAAATTCGTATTCGTAGTATCAAAGCTTTTAACCAGTGAACAAAGATAAAGAAAGGGAAATACTATACATACTCTTATTTACGTCAAATGCATAGTAAAATAGAAGTTACTCTGCAAAGATGTGCATATCTACAAGCATGGTGCATCATCATATCAGCCGATAGACGTCCACTGCTGGACTTAGGCCTCCCCCAAAGAGTGCCACAATGACCGGTATGGCGCATACTCAATCTTATTGGCTACATGAGTGCACTTTATAAAGATATTATGTAATGATAATTATCGAATCATGGATGTAGAATATACTTCGCCATTTTCCGATTGAGACAAAAGTTACATAACACTTCTTAAACTATGATAGAGTTGAAAAGTTATATGTTGCTGTACTTTATTGATGTCTGGCTAAAAAGATCTATAGAAAAGGAGAAAATGTTGTTTACATTTTGCGTAAATTCGCAATAAATACTCGCACCGTGTTAAATGTACACTGTTACAGAAATTTGTGCAATATAAATTCATTATAATCATTATCCAGTAACTTATTTAGTTAAATTAGCGAATTATATTTAAAAATATGATTGGTGTTATATTATTTATGTACTGAAATTTGATTTGTTGGTTTCTAGGGTGAATGAATGATGTCCCTAGTTTAATGAAAAGGTATCAATAGAATAGAATAGAATAATTGATTGAAAACGTATTTTAAAGACATGCTATTATTACTGGATAATTACAAGAGCCTGAACCAAAACTTTTCTGTAAATAGGCAAAATTTTTTAAGTATTTTGATGTTGCTAAGATGGAACCTTTTAGTGACACTAATTATTATTATCCGTGATCTCTGCCTACCCCTGCGGGAAATACGCGTGATTATATGTATACATGTATTTTTTTAATTATGATGATTTCTGTTCTGTACATGTTCTGTTTTCATCGCGAATAAATTATTCTATTCTGTTTAAATACATACAATGAAAATTGAAAAATAAAGTCTTAATTGGTGAATCTTTATTGCATTGGAACCTTTTTAAAACACGTATTGTTAATATTTCAGTGATAATAGTCCGTAAGCACGCTCCCAATACACCTAAAGATGGCAACTTGGACGCCGTCTGCCAAGTACTTCCGGCCATTTCAGGACTGACAGACTTAGGTTTACTCTCTCTACGATGAAAGGGCTAAATGATGCCAAATGTCTCGTACTATTGTCACATAAATAAATAAATAATAAATAAATAAATATATAAATAAATAAGTGAAGGATTTTCAAACAATCAGCCAATTTTTTTTTTCCTCGTACTCAACACAACTTTCTCGATGTGCTGATATGCATTTCATCATGTCATAAGACGTAGGTGTATTAACAGCGGGCTTACGGACTATAATTCAATAATATGTACAATTTAAGGTCAACACAGTACATTAGTACTTAGTTACGTTTCACAATGTCACTTGGGTATATTGTTCTTTTGTTCTCAATATAATCAAGGACACTACCTGAACTATACCTAATCTCTAGTAAAGGTCTCAGGGTAAAATCTGGTTTCATTTAATTGTGTCTGATGGTTTTGCCCTTTAAAGTGGACCTCTCAAGGTAAGCGGAAAGTTGTACATTTTCGTTGGCTACATGAAAATTTGCATCTTTTAAAAATAACAATACGTAGGGTAAATCGCCAATAACTGTGGCCACCCTTCAATAACTGGCCCAAGAGGGACAGAGTTCATTTTTAGTATAAGAATACTAAAAATGAACTCTGTCCCTCTAAAACAGAATTCAACTTACTATAACGTGGCGTGGTAGTTATTAACAGCTTAATACTAAAAAATAATTCTATTATAGGTGAATAGAGTAAATTTTTAGTAAGAGGCGGCCAGTTATTGGCGATTTACCCTACTTTCATTAAATTTAAGTTGTCAAATATTAAGGAAGAACTGTGATAAAATTAAACAGAATATACCCCTACAACATTTTCTAATTATTGTAATAGCCTACACCTCCCCAAATTCCTCTGCATTCGCATATTTAACAGTGACAGAGAGCGACATCTAGCGTAATCAGCCAATACTGCTATAGAGAAAAATTTACGACGCACAGGAGCTGACAGCATGTTTAGTCCAGTCAATGAACAGACAACTTGTATGGAAAAATTACAATTTTGGAAATAAATTAAATAAATATTATAATAGCTTATTTTTTATGTGTAACGGATATATTATCAACTAGCTTCCGCCCGCGACTTCGTCTGCGTGGGCTCGGGATAAAAACTATCCTATATTTAAATCCAGGCTATAAAACTATCTTAGTGCAAAATTTCATACAAATCGGTTCAGCCGTTTAAGCGTGATTGAGTATCAAACATCCAAACATCTAAACTTTCGCATTTATAATATTAGTGGGATTAAATAGTTACCCAGCGACAAAATCCAACAATATTTCAGAATTTTGGTTCATTTACATTTGGGTGGAAAGTTTGTCGGATTCTTGAATAAACATCTTAGAATAACACTTTCAAATGAAATCGACAATAAAACCGCTATTATAAATTAATGTTTTTCAAAACCGTATGTTGCCTGGAGTAGTTGGCCATATCGCCCGTAACCTATTAATATATAAGCTAGCCGGTACCCAAGTGGTTCAGGCATACGGCTGTCAAGCGGCGGTCGTGGGTTCGAAACCCGGCTCGTACCAATGAGTTTTTCGGAACGTATGTACGGAATATTTATCGTTAGTTTTTCGGTGAAGGAAAACATCGCGAGGAAACCGATCGATTCAAAATAAGGTCTAATTTTCCCTCTGGGTTGGAAGGTTAGATGGCAGTCGCTAAATTAGTGCCCATGCCAAATCTTGGAATTCGTTGTCAAAGCGGACCCCTGGCTCAACCGGGACTAACGCTAGGATGTTTAACAAATATCCGCAAAAGGTTGACAGACCCTGCACTATGCATTAGTGGTCAGCAGGGATGTGGCAGATGCGACTTTTTTTTAGTCTGGCAAACGAAAGTTGAACCCACTAGATTCAATTACGCGACAACACTAAACGTCATACGCATACATGTTGACCGAAAGTGTTGCCGCGTGATTGAATCTAGTGGGTTTAACTTTCGTTTGGCAGACTCTAAATCCGTGGAAGCGGATTTTGAGGTTTAGTACACAAAAAGAGAGAACGTCACACGGTCACGCAGTACTCAAACACGTTGCGATTAATTTACTATCGTTGCAAACCTAACGCGTCACCCGAGCGCATGCGGCGAATCGTCAGATTACAGAAACAATATTGATTAACATTATGAATATTGACTAATGAAGAAAATACCTGACATGCGGTTGCCCCTTTCTTGTCGATATCCGCATCCGCAAAAACTCCGCATCAATATTAGCCGATGCGGATGCAGATTTTAAAAATGATACGGGAGTACCGCAGTTATAATCTTTATGGTAAGGACATAAACAACACTGACGTTAAGGCGGTCATCCACACTGTAGCATGGTTGCCATATTGTCAGTTGTCGCTGTGGATAAAACAACCGTCACGTTCTGACAAGTATACGAGTGCGAGAGTGATGGGTGGCTTATCTACGACGATAAGTGATAAAATGGCAATCATGCTACGCCCGCTGCGTACCATTACGAGGGCTGTTTGATAAGTCATATTAAAAAGTAAAAAAATATATATTTTTTAAACAATTTACATTTATTTCTCAACATAGTCTCCGTTGAGGGCCAAACACTTGTTCCAGCGAGTTTCCAATTTTTGATCCCCTCCAAAAATACGTTTTGTCGAGGTCTTCAAAATAGCCGTTTACACCTGCGATGCAGTCCTCATTTGTCAAAATTTTTTGCCCTCCAAGCCATCTTTCAGATTTGGGAATAGATAATAATCGCACGGAGCTAGGTCCGGCGAATACGGAGCATGCGGAACCAGCTCGAAGCCCAACTCGTGGATTTTGGCCATTGCAATAGCTGACGTGTGAACTGGGGCATTGTCTTGATGAAAGAGGACTTTCTTGGGGGACAATTTTGGTCGTGTTTTGATGATTCCTTCGCCATCCCAGAAGACTGTCGCCATCACCTTCCCAGCCGACAAAACAGTCTTGGCCTTCTTTGGGGCACGAGTTAAGGGTAGTGAACCCACCCTTTTTAGATTTATCAGCAAGCCTAAGCAGGGCACTGCTGAGTCTGCTGAATAAGCATGTATTTAGTATATAAGATAGTTATTAATTAATTTTTATTCATTATTGTCTTGATATTAAGCCGTAACGCTGTTTGTCTTAAATAAAGTATTTATTTTTAACCACAAGTCTCGGACCAGTTACTTATTTGGCGCAGCCGGAGAGGGGTTCCGTCGGTGATCTACTGTACCAGACCATCTTACGTTTCAACGTTTCAACGGGACATCGAACCAAACAAATTTAATAAGTACCAACGAGCAACGGCGCAGTGCAGGGCAGTAATCAACCTACAGGAGCCAATGGGAATAACTACGGAGTTGTGAGTAAATCTTTTCACTTTCCTTTACATGGTTTTCCTCTATTGTCCGCTCTTGTAATATATTTACGTGTTTGTGTATTATTCTCTACGTAGGCACGATTGTGTAGGCCGATCAAATTTCGTTACTACATAAAGTAGGTTAGTAAGTCTTAATAGGAATATTTTACTTCGTGTGTTGTCTTGTGTTTATAATTAGAAATGGATAGTATTAGGCACGTGTCCGCGGAGATGATAAAGTTCATCCCGGAGTTTACGGGAAGTCCTAGGAAGCTAGGAACTTTCATTAAGAAATGCGAATATATATTAAATAATTATGGAGAAGATAACAATTTACCGCAAATGACGTATTTGTTCCATTTAATAACTAGTAGACTAGGAGGTGAGGCCGCAGATCTAGCTGGGTCCCGGGAACATATAGAATCATGGGAAGAATTAAGGGAATTACTGACTCTACATTTCGGCGACCGTAGAACGGAGGATTGTCTCGCGAAGGAATTAGAAAGTCTACGGTTAAATCGGGGAGAAGAGACAAAATCGGAAACCGGGCTGAGCTTGTCCAGTAATGAGGATGCCCAGGAAGAAATAATGGAAATTTCCGACTCCGAGGATGGAGCCACTGCGCATTCAATATCTAACAGGGAACACGAGGGTATCCCTATACTCCAAGAAGCAATAGATACGAAACCAAGACAAATTTTAGTATTTTCATGGCTTAAGGATGAAGTTAGTGTACTAGACATTGGGAATAAAAAGCAAAATATTACCCAAGTACACATGCCCACAGGAAACGAAAATCTAGTAAAAAAATTCCTCAAGGAATATATAAATCCTAAAAATAAGTACTTCATATATTTTGAGGACCAGATTTTCCGGAAAACATTCGCTAGAGTCGTAACCGGTTTATTCAAAAAGAACACATTAAACATGGTAGAATGTACAGAAAGGGTAGTAAATTTATCCGAGGACGAAAGTGATCAAAGGCGAGTGATAGCACAATACCACGAAGGTAAGACTTGCCACAGAGGCATAAAAGAAACGCTAGCTAAAATAAAAAGAGACTTTTTCTGGATCAATATGAAAGAGACAATATCTGCTTACATTAATAGTTGCGAACAATGTAAGAAAATGAAATATGAAAGAAAACCCATTAAGCCCCCAATCCAACTAACACAGACGCAATACGCCCCATTCCAAGAAGTCTTTATGGATTTGTTATTCATAGAAGGCTACTATTATCTTTCAGTAGTAGATGCTTTCAGCAAATTAGCTCAAGCGATTGACATTCCGAACAGAAGTACTCCCGAGGTAGTAAGGGCATTAATTAAATATTTCAGTATGTATGGAATACCCAGCAAGATTAATAGTGACTCAGGAGCTGAATTCAACAACGAGCTAATCAAAGAATTCATGGTACTATATAAAATAGAAATGCATATTGGTACGCCAAACAACCCGAATTCGATGGGAATTGTGGAACGATTCCATTCCACTATCATAGAAATTTACCGTTTAGCAAAGTACGACAAAAGCGACTTAGACGCAGCATCTGTAATGACATATGCCATTATGGCATATAACAATACGATTCACTCAGCAACCAACTGTACACCATTCGAGATAGTTTTCGGACAAACAGACACAGGGAACGCCTTTGATGTAAATAAAGAACACCACATACTACAGAAATTGTTACAAGATCACAGAAAAAGATTAACAGTCCTGTACGGGTATATAGCAGACAGGTTGGTAGAAAATAAAGTTAAAGTAAGGAACAAGAAGGGCGGAGAGGAACCTCCCGTGATTAAACAGGGCGACGAAATTTTTATGAAAAATACTAGGACTAGGAAAGCAAAGGAGCTACCGCGATATGAAAAAGCGCAAGTTATAGGGGAACCGGAAAGAAACATTGTACCCGTATTACTGAAGAAAAGGAAGACCAAGGTAGCACTAAAAAACGTCAAACGGCCTCCACAGGTGGTGCCTAACGATGCTGCTGGCCCTAACCGCCCCAGGATTCAGCCTAAGGCTCCAGAATCTCGAGCGGAATCCAGGGATAACTCCGATGAAGATAGGAGCAGCAGTGGTGAAGATTGACAAATGGACCATATTCAAAACAGTAGATTTAGGTTCTATTAGGATACAAGTAGAAAACAACTTAAGAGAATACAGTAGACTAAAAGATATAATATATAAGCATTCGGAATTAAGACGAGAACTTTTAGGAATAAACTTACATATAGAAACATTTATTGAATTAACTAAGGATAGGCTACATCAGATTCTACCAGAAAATAGAATCAAAAGGGGAATTTTAAACCCGTTAGGGTCTTTAATTAAAATAATCTCAGGAAACTTAGATAATAATGACGCCATACAATATAACGAGGAAATAGGTAAATTAAAACATAAAGAACATTTAATTGAACGGAAAACATCTTTAATGCAGAAAGCATTTGACAAATTAGTCAACATATCGGACACCATAAATTTCAACGTAAACCATTTACATTATAAAACATCGCAAATAGAGACATTAATACAAAACGAAAATAAGTTATCTAACTCCGTCCCTGTGTTAAATAGCATGTATCAAATCCTTAATAACTTTCGCACCATTTATAGCGTCATACAAGATTTAGAGTCAGCAATTGCATTTAGCAAACTCCACACATTACATCATTCTATTATGAACTCTACCGAGTTATTTAATCTTTTAAAAACAATAACTTACCATGAACAACTGTTATACCCGGTTACTATAGACAATTTAGTTAAGTTAGAACGTAATATTATAGTTAAATCTTTTATTAATAATTCTATGTTAATATTCATTCTAGAAATACCAATTATTGACCAAAACACGTATATGTATTACAAGATAATCCCGATCCCTATTTTTAACCCTGTACAAAACACAACCCTCATCATCATTCCTCAATACCCTTACCTATTGGTGAATCGATTGAAATACAAATCACTCCGAAGCCCCTGTGAACAGATTGAAGGCGACAGATTCCTTTGCTATGAAGATGCCGTGGAACAGTACCCAGGGGAGACGTGTATTGAGCAACTGATGCAACTGAAGAACAACTACACCACTTGCCAACAAACAACAGTCCAGATTGAAGAAACCAGGATACTTCGGATCTTCGAAGAGACTTGGCTCCTTTACACTCAAAAGGACACACTGATTACCGAAAGCTGCCACAATGAGATCCACAAACAAATACTACGGGGAGCATTCATAATCACTCCTAGCCCTGGTTGTGAAGTGCAGATGGGTACCGTAACTATAAAACCACCAACCAACAGGACCCTTACCAGACTATCAACACCACCAGTACCACTACCAGAACTAAAGAAGACAGATCGAGCAGAGAAGCAGCAGCAGAAGGACCTCAGAGGAGTGGACTTCAGCGAAGTAAAAGACATTCTCACTGCAAGTGTCAGCGACTACCAAACGGACCGCATTAACTACATAATTAGCGATAGAATCAGTTTAGGAACTTTATTACTTTACTTATGTTTAATTTTAGCAATTGTAATTTTTATCAGTGCCAAGATATATAGCAAATTGCTAAAACGGAATTCTCTGAAGGCTTCATCTGCACCCTCAGATAATTCCTCTCTTGGGGAGGGAGGAGTTAAGGGTAGTGAATCAAAATAGCCGTTTACACCTGCGATGCAGTCCTCATTTGTCAAATTTTTTTGCCCTCCAAGCCATCTTTCAGATTTGGGAATAGATAATAATCGCACGGAGCTAGGTCCGGCGAATACGGAGCATGCGGAACCAGCTCGAAGCCCAACTCGTGGATTTTGGCCATTGCAATAGCTGACGTGTGAACTGGGGCATTGTCTTGATGAAAGAGGACTTTCTTGGGGGACAATTTTGGTCGTGTTTTGATGATTCCTTCGCCATCCCAGAAGACTGTCGCCATCACCTTCCCAGCCGACAAAACAGTCTTGGCCTTCTTTGGGGCACGAGTTAAGGGTAGTGAACCCACCCTTTTTAGATTTATCAGCAAGCCTAAGCAGGGCACTGCTGAGTCTGCTGAATAAGCATGTATTTAGTATATAAGATAGTTATTAATTAATTTTTATTCATTATTGTCTTGATATTAAGCCGTAACGCTGTTTGTCTTAAATAAAGTATTTATTTTTAACCACAAGTCTCGGACCAGTTACTTATTTCACGCTCACCAGTCGCCATCCATTGTTTTGATTGTTGTTTTGATTCAGGTGTATAATGATGGACCCAAGTTTCGTCCACAGTAACAAATCGACTCAAAAAATTCCGAGGATTACGCTTCATCTTATCCAAGCATAGTTTTGAAATTCGCTTTCGTTCGCGTTTTTGTTCGAAAATTTGCAAGTGATCACAGTCAAACAATTTTTAAACTGACAAAAACTTGTTCTTTTTTGAGTCTTCATTTAAAAGATTGTGAATGCCAGTGTTAATGCCTAAAAGGTTTTATAAATAGTTTTTAAAAGGACTTATCAAACAGCCCTCGTACGTCGGACGGAGGTGCGGTGCGGCGCAGTGTGAGGTACCGTGTAGTATTTATATTCAAACTGAGGTACTGGCATACAACGTTGCGAACCGTCGCTCCGCACGCCGCAGCGCGTTGCGGCGGCAGTGTGATGACCGCATATGCCAACCTGAAGTTGCTCCAAAAAATAACATGTTCAAGAAAATCTACACAGTTCTTATTCTCATGCTTACAACGCGTACAAAATGGTATTCTGCGCACTATAGCGAACGCTCCGTGGTTCTCCAGGAACGACGATAT
This sequence comes from Epinotia bilunana, assembly GCA_947049275.1. NCBI lineage: Eukaryota > Metazoa > Arthropoda > Insecta > Lepidoptera > Tortricidae > Epinotia > Epinotia bilunana. Next base: position 22,415,142 of record OX346259.1, on the reverse strand, counting down.
GTTTATGTATACATAAACACCTCGAAGTACCGACAGTCGAAGAAGAAATAGAAGGGCATAGAAAAAAATATGCAGAGCGCCGGACTATGCACCCTAATCCCCTGGCAACACAACTCCTACAGCCTGTTCTTACTCAGATGCGACTAAAGAGGAAGAATGTTTTGTGAAAGGACGGTAGAGGCACTGGCCACTACGCCTAGAAGTCAAAAAATCACTTGTTGTCAACAAATCAGCTTATAGTCTCGCGACTGATCGCCGATTAACCAGGAAAAAAAATGTTCTTATTCTCTTGACACTAGTCATATTTATATCATCTCGACACAGTCTGTATAGCTAATTCGGCTGCTGACTAAACAATATTGCCTGAAAAAAAATAATGAACCCTTTTTTATTATGATATAGGAGGCAAACGAGCAGTCGAATCACCTGATGATGGTAAGCGATAATCGACGCCCATGGACACTTACAACACCAGAAGAGTTGTAGGTGCGTTGCCGGCCTTTAAGATGGGAGTACGCTCTTTTCTTGAAGCCCCTGCCCGAGTCTCATTGACGCGTAATGCATTTTGGCTCACCACGGTATCAATTCACACATTCTCTTTGTTATCTACATATTCTGGAGCACAATTCGGCGACCAACGGGCAACCAATGATGACCGTCATATTCGCGTGGACTGCTCCAAGAAAAGATCTAAAGAACCCAAAATCCATATGAAACTACTATATATCCTCGAAAGTCCTAGATCGATTCTTGCGATTTTGAAAATGGAATCTCCGTTATTTCCATTAAGAGTTCTAAACTCAATTTGAACTTGTACAAGTACGAGGGGACTTAAAAGGATGGTAAAATTTTCCTACTTACCTCAACCTCTTCCAAAGTTTGCGTCCACCGGTAGTGTTCCAGATCGCAACCATTCCCCGAGTTGGGCTTCAGCTTGCCTTTCTCTTTGGGGTCATCTTCTTCCTCTTCTGCAGGTTTTTCAGCCTCAGTGCTAGTTTCACCTCCATCGCCACTGCCTACTTCTGCAGATTCTGGAAATAGGAAGACATTTTGAGAATAAAATATTTTACTATTCTAATACTAGCTGCCCAGCGCAAGCAGTGGCGGGATAAAATATAGCCTTTGTCCCATTTAGGAAGTCTATTCTATACACAGTTTTTTTTTATTTTATTGGATTGTGCTGGGGATTACCTCCCTCCTATATACAATCTTACAAAGGTACAACCTCAGATAGAAGACCGGGCGCGAACTGTCTCACGCGCAAGATAATTCATACCTTTTTTATTAGAAAACTTCGAATGACACGTGTTTTTATCTCGCACACCCTTTAGTGCCGATCGTGCTGGCATGCAATTGCAAGAGTGCCAGATCTCTTATCCACAGCGATTAAATGTTTATATGGCATCCATCATCAGCCCATTATACAACAAGGGAAATCAAAAGATTATTCGAAAAATCCTGCTTTTTTCAAATAATATAATCTGTCATGATTATGAGGAATCCAACAACACCTCATATGCTAAAATCCATCTAGCCATTTGGGCTGTAGCCCGTGAAATAGAATTTTCTTGTCCAAATACATTCATACAGAAATATGCACTTCGAAAATCTCGAAAAACATAACCCTCCTTCTGGGGCAGACACTCACAAGAAAGTTATGTAACTAACTTTCACAAATTGGCTTTCCATTTACGCAAAATTCCCCTTTTTCTTGAATAAACTTGTAGAAACTAGAATAATTTGAGATATTAGTTTGTGATGTCACACTTTGTGAAAACAATTTTTCACAAATTATTCTAGTTTATACAAGTTTATTCAAGGAAAGGGGGAATTCCGCGCAAATGGAAAGCCAACTTGTGAAAGTTACTAACGCAGGTTTCTAAAAAAATCACGCCGTTAGCCTGTAAATGTCAAATAACGTTTTGTATGGAAATCAAACCACCTTAAGCAGAAGTCTAAGCGCCATACGAAATGGACGGGACAGAGTCCTCACTACAATGACACCATCAGGCTATTTATTGCCGGAGAAGGTGACTTTGTTAATAAAGTCCCCTCGAATTACTGGTCCCTGTTAGTAGTGTAAAATTTTAGCTCCCAACTCACTTTTCTTTTCCATTTCTATATCAGCTTGCAATTTTTCCGCTTCTTGGTCACTGAGCTCCACAACCTTTGCCTGCTCAAAGTCCTGAGTGAGCCGCTCCTTCTCTTTCTTCTGCTGTATCTCCTTCAGTCTCTTGGCCTCTTCCTCTTTTTCTTTTTTTATTTTATCTGCTGCCTCTTTTGCTTTTGTTGCGTGGGCGTAGAATGTATCCTTGACCACCTGAAATTACAAATTCTTCCATTTAACATTTGGTACTTCCACATCGATTAATCACATCGATATTAACTAAATTAAACAAACAATGGCAAAGAAAAATATAAATACGGACTGTAAAAGTGTAATAGGTGTAGACACTAAATAAAATAATCAATAATGTATTATTTTCTTGAAAAAGGATTAAAAATGTAGTGAAATGGAGAAAAAAAGCAACACAAGATGTTAAATAATCACAAAGTTAGAAGTGTTCAGAGTTTAAAAAGGGGTTATGTTCTGCCTCTTTTCATATGAAACACTAATTTTTCATAAGGAACTTCTGAACTGAATATTTACCATTAGCTATTTGTGGAAGGAAATCATTGTGTGAGGAAATGAGTCTAATCCCAATAAGGTCTAGTTTTCTCTCTGGGTTGAATGTCAGATGGCAGTTGCTTTCGTAAAACTAGTGCCTATGCCAAATCATGGGATTAGGTTAGGTTAGGCTATTTGGTAAAGGAAAACATTGTGAGTAAATGAGTCTAATCCCAATAAGGTCTAGTTTTCTCTCGGGGTTGGAAGGTCAGATGGAAGATATTTTTGTAAAACCAAATATGCCAAATCATGGGATTAGGTGCGGATGTGGACCCTGGGCTCTTCTAGGGCACAACGGGAAATAACACTAGGAGGATAATTATGACTTCTTTGTATTATGCGGGAGGAAGCCAGTTTGATATAGTTTTACAAACAGGAACCATTGCATAACAAGTTATCATTAATTTTTTTACCTTTCAAGACACCAATACTGTGTCCATGTTAATTTCAGATTAGGTGGATATTATAATAATTAGGTGGGAAATAAATATAACTACATTAATTCTTCATTCAGTTATAGATTTCTATTAATATTACAAAAACATTTTTTTATTCAATCATCAAAAAGCCATTGCAACAATGAAAGAAGGTAGTTCTTTAGACTCCAACACAGAACACCTCCACTAGAAGCCTAATGTTTCTCAGTTTGTTCGCGACTCGAGTCACCAAGCGTTGGTGTTGTTGCGCTTATATAATCCGCGGTCGCCCGCCTTGCCGTTCAGTTGCGTCCATGTTAACGACCTGTGCGGAGTGTGCATGACTCTCACAAAAAAAAACAAAATAATAGGATTTTCGCGGCTAATTGTGGGCTTTTGTAGTGTGAGGTGGTGCGGAAAGTCGTCAAAGACTTCTAATTACAAAAAAGATGGAATTTCATTCCACAGTTGAGTCAAATTCAATATTTCATTGAAAATATTTATAGCCAGCGGAGGCCATTTTATACTGGCCGGTGCGAATACTGAGGTACAGACACACTATGTCTATCACTTTTCATCACTTTGAAAATGCAATATGCTATTCCTTTCTTACGAAAACACGTCACGACTAGTGATGTCCCGATGATGCTATGATGGTCAATCGACAAACCACGTGCTTTCGTTCCAACCGGTTTGAAGAAATGTAACATAAATACAGATTTCTCGTTTATTTTGGTTTGAGTAGTTATTCTGTAGATTAGAACTTAAATTTAGTTTTATTTATTGTTCGTTATTTAAAGTAAATAGTGTAATATATAATAAGTATTAGTAGTACTAGTAGTAGTAGTTACTTTACTGTTTTAGTAACTTCTTAGAATCCTCTCGGTGAGCAGTTGGGTCCAGTGCCACAAGATGAGCCTGATGATGAACTTGGAGAAAGTGCAAGGGAACTCGGAGTTGGTGTGAGATAGATATACGTTGTGCGGGCTTCTTAGAATCCTCTCAGTGAGCAGTTGGGTCCAATGTCACAAGATGGGCCTGATGATGAACTTCGAGAAAGTGCGAGGGAACTCGGAGTTGGTGTGAGATAGATATACGTTGTGCGGGCTTCTTAGAATCCTCTCAGTGAGCAGTTGTGTCCAGTGTCACAAGATGGGCCTGATGATGGACTTCGAGAAAGTGCGAGGGAACTCGGAGTTGGTGTGAGTTAGATATACGTTGTGCGGGCTTCTAAGAATCCTCTCAGTGAGCAGTTGGGCCCAGTGTCACAAGACGGGCCTGATGATGAACTACGAGAAAGTGCGAGGGAACTCGGAGTTGGTGTGAGATAGATATACGTTGTGCGGGCTTCTAAGAATCCTCTCAGTGAGCAGTTGGGCCCAGTGTCACAAGATGGGCCTGATGATGAACTTCGAGAAAGTGCGAGGGAACTCGGAGTTGGTGTGAGATAGATTTACGTTGTGCGGGCTTCTAAGAATCCTCTCAGTGAGCAGTTGGGCCCAGTGTCACAAGATGGGCCTGATGATGAACTTCGAGAAAGTGCGAGGGAACTCGGAGTTGGTGCGAGATAGATATACGTTGTGCGGGCTTCTTAGAATCCTCTCAGTGAGCAGTTGTGTCCAGTGTCACAAGATGGGCCTGATGATGAACTTCGAGAAAGTACGAGGGAACTCGGAGTTGGTGTGAGTTAGATATACGTTGTGCGGGCTTCTAAGAATCCTCTCAGTGAGCAGTTGGGCCCAGTGTCACAAAATGGGCCTGATGATGAATTTCGAGAAAGTGTGAGGGAACTCGGAGTTGGTGTGAGTTAGATATACGTTGTGCGGGCTTCTAAGAATCCTCTCAGTGAGCAGTTGGGCCCAGTGTCACAAGACGGGCCTGATGACCTACCATGATTTATCAGCAAAAAATTACGGTACCAGTTAGGATTCCTAACTTACTGTGTATTAAAATGGTAACAAAATTATCTATACTTTACCTTAACTTAAAGATAAAAGTATAGTAAGTAGTTACTTACTTTACTTTAAAATGTACCTAAAAAATTAGGATGCTTGTACGTGAACATGTCCCATCACTACGCATTCCGCGCGCGAGCGCATCGCCCAATCGCAACGCTGTTAGCACCCGCCCTTCCCCTCACCTCTTCCTCATGCTTTGGTGACTCGCGTCGGGAACAAAATTACAAACATTAGGCTTCTAGTGGAGGTGTTCTGTGGACTCCAAACAGTAATAATCTTGAAATACTTACTTTTTCCCAATCTCCATCTTTTCCTCCAGTGAAGAAGTCAGTTTTTCTTGAAAGAAAACTGACTATGGTATGAAGCAGCTACAAAAAAATGATGTATGGTGAAATAATTAGTGTAAAATATGCAATTTAACCTTAAAATGTTATACTCTGAACTCTCATTGTCAGAATTATTGATTACACAAAGTTTGTATCAATCATACAAGACAAATATAATTCCTACTTAAACACAAAATATACAATAGAAAAAGGTCCTTTATGTAATATCATCCAATACATGCGAAGTAAGTACTAAAAAACGTCGAGCGAGACTAGGTACGTGTTGGATCAATGCGTAATAGTAATGTCGCATAGCAAGAATATTTCATGAAAAATCCAATTGATTAAAAGCTAGTTTCTATTGTGTAGAGCTTTAGTGAGGTTTAGTAGGAATAGAGAAGTTACGAGTCACCCTTCTTAACCTCAACAGCTTAGTGCCTTTGTTATACTATTACACCAAATAATTTTAGTCACATCTACCTGATGTGTTGAATAGTAGATTAAGCTAATCACTTACATCTTTGACACCGCCCTCATGCTGCTGTGCCATCGCCAGCAACATTGTATCAAACCTTTCGGGATCGTTAGCCATTGTAATAAAATTAACGCAGTCCTTTTTAAATCGAACTACCACTGAACGTTATTTTAACAAACAAAGAACTCGACTCCTGTTTTCTATACAAAGATATCACTTTGCAACAAAGATTAATTGAGTTTTTTGTTTTGCTTGCAGAACGTAACGTAGTTACCGGTAACCGCGTTGCTCTGTTTTTCGATGCGTCAAGTTACAGCTGTCATATAGACATGTCATAAATATTTTCTCGAATTTCTAGAATTTCTAGAATACACCTACGATTCTGAGGGGCTTCGTTCGTGTATCTCCGTCTCTATCGCACTTGATTATTCGAGCGACAGAGAGAGAGATACACAAACGATGTTCGTTTTCGTTTCGTGGTAGCCCCTCTGTTCATTCTGTCATTTGTCTATCCAGTACATGGACCTATGATACTCAGGACAAGCTATGGTAATAATAATACCACGTGCGAGCGAGCTGGTAGCAAATAAATCTCTATAAGTGTGACAGAAAGGGAAATATCATTCGTTATCCTTCTCATTGTTCCACTTTTTTCCACATTAACTTTTGTATTGTTTATTTCAGTAGATGACTGAAACTATATATATTATTATTATAGTTGTTAAATACTACTAAATTACATTTTAATATTTATTTAAAGTCCGAATCAAGTAGCTGTCTACACCTCACGTAGGTAGTTTGTCTCATGGCCGCTCCACACAATGGGCCATCCTGACCCATCATACAGGACGCGGCTATGCGGTAGAACGAGTCATAAATAAAACGCATAGTTGCGTCCTGTATGATGGGTCAGGATGGCCCATTGTGTGGAGCGGCCAGGCCATCAGAAACAGGACTTAAGTAGGTAGTTAAGTTAAGGTACCTATGGTTTTTGTTTTAATTGTGGTAAATGCCGTAAATGACATTTTGTATACTCAATACAAATGTATGGAGATACAATTTATTTACAACTGGTGCAGATGACGAATATATGAAAAGTAAATATCGATTTCTATTATTGAGCGAGCGAGAGAGGGAATTACATCGTGCGAGCGAGAAAGCGGAGGCAATGACGTATGAAGACCTGTCTATATGTTCTATCCCTTTCTTACTCTGATGGCCTGGCCGCTCCACACAATGGTGTGGAGCGGCCAGGCCATCAGAAACAGGACTTAAGTAGGTAGTTAAGTTAAGGTACCTATGGTTTTTGTTTTAATTGTGGTAAATGCCGTAAATGACATTTTGTATACTCAATACAAATGTATGGAGATACAATTTATTTACAACTGGTGCAGATGACGAATATATGAAAAGTAAATATCGATTTCTATTATCGAGCGAGCGAGAGAGGGAATTACATCGTGCGAGCGAGAAAGCGGAGGCAATGACGTATGAAGACCTGTCTATATGTTCTATCCCTTTCTTACTCGTCCTTCAGTACTTTTCTTACTCGTCGTACATCCGATCTCTCCTCACGTAAGTGAGAAGAGATCGGATGTATAGAAAACTTTCAATTTATTATGGCCTATCTGTCTTTCTCTGTAATCTGTGTGCCACAACGAGGGACGGAAAAGCTCCTATGCAGCTAAATTAAGAAATGGTCTTAAAATGGCTGATGATTTCCCACAAACAACCTACTCAATTTGGACGGGTAATGGTATGTGCCACAACTTCATACTAAATCAGTTGTGGCAAATAAAAAAAAGTGGAACTATGAGAAGGACAACGAATGATATTTCCCTTACTGTCACCCTTGGTATTATTATTACGCGCTCGCACGTGTTATTATTATTACCATAGCCTGTCCTGAGTATCATAGGTCCATGATCCATCACGTATCCACAGAGAAGAAATAAAAATGGCTTGACACAGTTGGCCAATATAAGTGCAAAATGGGAAACAAAACGCAGCGAACACTACCTTTAAAGCAGCGTTTTTTACTGAAGCTGGAACAGTTTTTAAATAGAGGGCAACCAACACACACGCACGACACTCGCGCGCCCTCGAGTGAAAGAAGAATCAAATCGATGGAGGTCATTCATTGCATTTTTGTGCATTTCATACGACCGATAACAAATTGTTGAATCGAAAACTTACAGTTTTGAGTGAAAGTTAAATTACGATTGTTGTAATGTGTGTTTCTGATGAGACCAAATGTAGTAAAGTGTCCTTTCTAAAAAAACAAACCTATTGCCGTGTGTCAAAATAAAGGTGGCCAGCAAGCAAGGAGTATTTTCTAAAAACGTAACCATGGCAGATCAGTTTTGTTTACGTTGGAACAATTTCCAGACCAATATAGTGAGTGCGTTGGACTCATTGAAGTGTTCTGAGGATTTGGTCGACGTGACACTTACCTGCGAAGGAAGAAATATTAAGGCTCATAAAGTAATACTGTCAGCATGCAGTCCGTACTTCAGGAATGTGTTCAAGGTGAATGACTCGCTACATTAATAACCTTGGAGTTTAGTTTGTACGGCTCCTCTGATGTAAAAGTATGTTTTCCAAGGACTTTGGAGCTACTGTCATGATGCAACATAAATGCACTTAAGTACCTATTTGTTTACTAATTAAAACTTCATCATGACAAATATATAATTTACTACTTTATTTTTGTGGATTTATATATGAATTAAAATAATCTTTAAATCATTACTGGCACTGGATATATTACTAGTTGTATAATGAACATGTGGGATATCTAACTTTATATATTTTTGCATTTATGACTCAAAGAGTGCACCTGCATGTCTGTCAGTGAAGAGGCAGGCCTCCCATGAGACAGCTTGACCTATTGGATTTCCAACATTATTTTTATTTCAACAAAGAGGACTCCGGTTCCTTAATGGCACAATCGGGAAAAACGCTGAGCATGATGTATTTCAACAAAAGTATTTTATTGTTTTAGGAAAACCCATGTCAGCATCCAGTAATTATCCTCAAAGATGTATCTGCTGATGACATTGTCAGTCTGCTATCATACATGTATCAAGGAGAAGTTTTCATAGAAGAGAGCAAGCTGTCTTCATTCCTCCATACAGCAGCTCTGCTGCAAGTCAAGGGTTTAACCGGAGTAACACAACAGGTAATAATCAGCAAAATAATGAGGTAGCTGTGTAGTCGGGACTGTATGAAAGTTGTGGGTATGAATCCTGCCTGCGACTCTGTCCATATATAACTAATTTATATTGTAGGTCTATACAAACTTTCATCCCCCATTTGACACCTTTAGGGGATGATTTCTGGGATAAAAACTATCCTATGTCTTTCACCGGAATTTGAACTACATATTGAATGGTGAAGGCCCTAGGGGGCTAATACATTGTTGGACTACATTCAGCAAAACCATCCGAAGCAGAATCCAGGGCAGTCCCAACACCATACTGAGCTTGTTGGCCGACAGACATGACAGTCCTTTACAAAGGCACTGGGTGTCGGCATTAGTAAACCCTCACTCTGAGCGGGTTTATTGTGTCAACTAGGCGTTTGCTTAGTTGATAAAACAAACTTGCTCCTGCCAGTGTATTTTAATTTAAGTTAATGTAAAAGATAACTAACCTAGGATAAGTGCATATTAACATCACTGTGGACCCCAGTTGTCTTAAATAAAGGATTTATTATCAATTCAAAAATTCAAAAAATTCAAAAATTCAAAATTATTTATTTTCAACAAGGTTTTACATTTAGTGTTCGTTTCCCCCTTTTAAGTTAAACACTTGTATTAGGAGTAAACGCTCTTTCATACAGGTGGTAACTGCATGTTAAAAATAAGACTAAACATAGTTTGTTTTCAGCTTACTACTAAATAACAGTTTCTATCTTATTACTATACTTAGATTGGCTTCCGTTGTTATTAAGGTTACACATTAATTAAGTGAACTTAAATTAATTTAATCTAAATGAATGAAATGATTGAATGGACGTGCAAATATAATTATAATTACGAGTTAGCGACTAACTGGGACGATATCGAATCACTTATGACTAACTGTTAGTCATAAGTAATTCGATATCGTCGTAATTTTGGCTTTTAAGCCAGTTAGAAATAAGTTTTTTACATTCTCTGTAGGTTGTGCTGTAAATTTTAGTTTTCCTATTTATTTTATTATAAAGATTTACAGATGCTACTTTAAATTGTCGTTTAGCAAAATTAGTCCTAGCTCTTGATAATTGCTTTATTACTTCATAGGGATTACGTTTTTGTATTATATAGTGATCTCGTTTTAGATTTTTATGAATTTTCAGAATACAATTTAGGATATATGACTTTCTTATTGTAAGAACATTAGAATCTCTGTAAACATCAATAGTGCTGTATCTTTTGTTTTTACCTAAAAGTACTTTAAGAATGGACCTTTGAGCACGCTCAAGAACCAAGAGTTTAGTTTTGTGAGTTCCCCCCCATACAGACAGACAGATTATGATTGTGGTACTTTTAACCATAAATGAGTGTGATCATATATATATATACATTGACTTCTAAATTCTATTTACTTTTTCAGAAAGAAAACATCACATCCCCGAATACATCAAACAAACTTTATACACAACTGACAATATCGTCAAAAACACAATGTGGTGCTACAAGCAAAGAAGTCAAGCTTCCTGCTTTAAAGAAAAGAAGAAGCAGTACGTCAGACAAACCAAATGATATTGGAGACAGTCACAAAAAGAGTAAATTATTAGAATCATGTGATATTTACAGTAGGAGTAATTTGACACATTTAACGGTGGGAAATCCAGTATTCGCAGCGGAGAAAAAAGTTGAGAAAAAAAATGAAAACTGTCCTGAACCTATCATAGCTAATGGCAAATCTTCTAAATTGAATCAGGTAATCTTTGACACTATATTCCCCTTGACTTGCCTAAAATTTGAAAGTTGATACAGGTATGAATTTAATTTACTTACAAATAATTGAACCATAAATAAAATTCTGTAAAATATGTGATTTCAGGTCAATGCTCAAGGTGACAACATTCCTTTATCAATAAAAACAGAACAGATTGATGACAATTCACCCATTTCGGCCACAAACAATTCTGAAAACGATGACAGTCTTCCAGATTATGAAAACAGTATGCTTGCCAGATCCTTGTTATCAGGTATTTATATGAACAATATTTATATGAAGCCAACAGACTCATTAATTCACATGAGGTTAAGGGTAAGGGTAATGCTGGGACTCTTCCCGTATGGGAATTTCCCGGAAATATTCCCTTTTTCCTGGGAATATTAATATGAGATTATAAAAATACAAATTCGGCGTTGCGAAGTAAAAATTTATTATTAGATAGTAAAAATGTCACAAATAAAATACCTTTTACCAAAAACTGCATTTCTGTATTCATTTCATAATGTCTTAGTATAAAAGTCAAGGGATCTGTTTTCATGGAATCCCTCGGTAGCCAAATATATAAACATACACCATTAAAAAAATCGCCTGTATTTCCTTGTATAGAAATTTCAATAGAATTGGGACATTTGTTTGTTCCCTTAACCCTTTGGGTTCTGTTTTCCATCATCGTGATGTCTAGCACTTCCTGTCTGCGTGGCAAAGGCTTAACTGTCTATCAACTGCTAAACCAGGTCATTCCTCCTGAAGTGTTGATATCACCCCACTACCTCCGTCTGGGTCTGCCCAAACGAAACTACTGAAATGAAGGCCTTATAAAATCAAATCCACTTTTTTTTTCTATTTATGCTATATTGTAACCAAGTCTCTTAAAGACATTTAGGTATGGGTACTTTAAATTTGAAGTGCTCTTTGCAACTTTTTTCATATAATGACTGCTTAAACACAGGTTTGCACATTCAAGTGAATGAGATAAACTACATCTAGCAAGATTTGATCCTCAAGATACTGTAAAAGTAAATAAACAGAAATTTAAATAACCATTGATGAACCCGTTGATTATAAATTTTCTATCAGCAGTACTTCACATTTAGTGTACTATTAGCGATACGTATCATTAAACATATTATATTCGTATTTTTTTATTAATGTTGTAGTAATAAATATGTCAAATAAAAACTGCCCTTTATTTCAGGAATTAATCCATCAAAAAGTGATATCAGTGCCAATAACAATACAACAACTAAGAAAGTGTCAAACATAGCGGATATGTGCACATCGCGAAGTAAAGATGCAAGTAACGAATCCCCACCTACCAACATCGCTGCAAAGAGTCCTCTAAAAGTAGTGCCCGGAGAGGAACTTTTAGTTAAACCCGAAAAACATTCACCAAAGTCAGATATTGACTATGAACCTGAAGTGTTGCTGTCTGAGCAGCAAGAAAGTACGGATGAAAACACATTCTCACAGGAGCAGTCCCAAGCATTATTACTTCTCGCAGGCATGTCAGGTGTGACAGGATTGTCTGTAGGCGCATCAACATCGCAGGGAACCTCACACCAGTCAAACCATGCCGCTATCTGTGGTGACTGTCCACATTGTGGCATGAAGTATTCCAACCAGTCTGCACTTAAGTACCACGTCAGACTGATGCACTCTGACTTGACAAACAGGCTATGTTGTTACCTCTGCCCGCGGTCATTCACAATGCGGGAGACCTTTAAAGAGCATATGTGGTCAAGCCACGGACAAAGAAATTAAAGTATACTATTACGAATTATAGTAAAAGCGTGCCAGCTTTTATTATAGTACACAAACGAATTTTGTGAAATGAATCTAGGTACATGGAGAATTTTGTATTTAAGAAAGAGATTGGAATGGAATTTAATAGACGATATTTGTGGTGGTTAATAATGAATAATGATTCAAGTGTGCCTTAATTGTGTGTAAATGTCTACTGAATGTATCTAAATGTGCCTTTTGTAAAGAAATTTGCCGTCCTACCACTATTATCGGAAACCACTTTGTTAGCTTAAGCTATTTGACCCAAAACTTTGGCGAGAAATAGGGATAAACCCATACCTATAATTAATTTATCATTTATTAGCCTTATATTATAATTATAAAGAAGTATTTAGTATTAAGAGAAATACATTGTTATATTGTTGATAATTTATGGAATCAGTCATTTTATGATTACCCTTAATTATACTTTTTCACATCAGCTAAGTTATCGAATATAAATGTTGCCTTTAAAAACAGGATTCTATATTGTGTCTAATAAAACCGATAGATTGTTCTACTTTGGTGCTAAAATTGCTAAATGTAATGTGTTTGGTGGCAATGTGCATTGAAACGGGTACAGATAAAGTGAGAAAAGTTTTCCCTGTCAAAGTAGTCTTCGTTTAAATGGATATGAGATTAAATTTCACCTGGCTTGTGGAAAGTTTTTTTCATTATAACAGTACCAGTATAGTTTTATTTTACTTTAGATGACGAAAAGCATTTAATACCAACCAATACCGACGTCTATTGTTTAAAGGTACTGTTACACATGCTCTTTAGTAGCACGAAAGCATGCTAGTTTCGAGCAAATAGCATGTGTAAATGTAAAGTTGGTAGTAAGTAGCATGCTATTCGCATACATATAATAAAAATTGAGCATGCTCAAATAAGCATGCTACTAAACAGCATGTGTTTACCTTAATTGTTATCTTCAAGTAGGGTTGTACTACGCAGTGTCGGGAGGCCCAAAGCATACTATGAATAAACAATAGCACAAAAACTAGCTGCTCCGTACACGTGCCACACTTCGGTCAGTTTTATTACGTCTCTTTGTTATCTCTGCCTTACATATTTACCAACAAAAGAAGTTGTAAAATACCAGTTGAGTGCATTTTCGTCATTGTAACTAAAACAAACTGTACCCATGCGACATACTTTTATGACTATTAGACCTGCAAAGTCTAGGTCGAATAACAAAAATGAATTTTAAATAGTTTCCCGAAGTCAAGTACTTTTGGGACTCACAACACGTTTGTGATATTATTAGGAATAAGGAATAAGGAAGTATCGTTTTATTTAAGTGCTTACAATTAGGACGAACAGTATTGAGATACAGTCAGGATATGACCTACATGAAAACAGTGAGAAGATAATATTATTACCCCAGATAGGATGTAAGCTTTCTCTTAGTTTCGCTATTTGGATGCCTTATTTATTATTTAACTATCTAACCTTGGCTCAAAGGAAAATTGTGTCCTTAGACATTTTAACTGGTGCAACTTCTGGGCACCATATAGTTGAAATGATATAAGCTGTCCGTTTAGCACTTGAAAGCTTATCTTGTGAACAATGGGACTGTTTCCTATTGTATAAGCCTACCGCAAATCCTCCGACCAGATAAAATTAAGGAAGTAACAATCATTCTCATAGAAATAGCTACCATCTCCACTAAGTCACAAGGTTGAAATTGCTATAGCATAACACTTTCGATAATGACACTTGGATATTGAAAGCCGCAGCCAGGTAAGTCACCGACGTTTTAGTGCGTCCACAAAGATTGTTATTAACAAAATGACTTTCTTAATGAGTCAAGCTATAGCGATTTCAACCTTGTGAATTAGAGGAGATGGTAGCTATTTGTATAAGTTTTATTGTTACTTGCTTAATTTTATCTGGTCGGAGGATTTGCGGTGGGCTTATACAATAGGAAACAGTCCCATTGTTCACAAGATAAGCTTTCAAGTGCTAAACGGACAGTTTATATCATTTCAACTATAACTAAAAGTATTTATGGAACGATGGACATGCGGCAAAACTTATTGTAGTAAATTTGTGCACAGACAATTAAATTGAGATCATGTTAAAAAGTAAAAAAGTATAATTCGAGTGACCAGCACGTCTATCATGCGACGGCCGCGACATACTCTCGATTTTTCTCGCACTATATCTCTTGTTCTAAGTGTTCTAATAAAAAAGAGACGGATAGTGCGAGAAAAATCGAGAGAGTTTCATGATAGCCGTGCAGGCTATAGGTAAAAAACTTAAGTAAAGTCAGCCAGCCTCTCTTGTAGTTATGACGTGTTCGAATAGACATTACATATTTAAAATGTGCAACACAAACAAACAAAAAATGAGTTTTTTTACCTTTACTTACTTTTTATAAATTAATATTTGGACTTTTGGTTCGCGATTAATATTCGAAATGGGTAAGTACAAATAGAAATTGTGTTGGCCTACTAAGAATGGTTCTAGAAATTAGTGCCAAACTGATTTTGTAACCTAAATAATTAAGTGGAATGTCTATTGCGTAACGTATTGCTAAATATATTATTTTTACAGTTGTTTAGAATATTATGTGGTAATTTGTTATGATATGTCGAATTATTTTGCTTAATGTTGAATGTTCTTGTTTTCGTTTCATATCAGATGTTAGATTTTAAACTTATTTCTTTGTGTTAAATGCCTTTAGTGAATCATAATAGACATTATAAGAATCTTGTAGAACGAATATTTATAGGTGTATTGAATAATTTTATCCTAAAGCTATATTAAATACCTATATTTACGTTAATTTAATATTGTTAAATATTTTATTCAGAACTTTACAAAATTTACATTTTGAACTATGTTATAAAAAACGAATAAAAACGAGCGCTTCTTATTACTTTGTTTATTTTCGCTTTATGCGTCTTTCCGTCTCATAGTCCCTTTTAGAAATAATTTTCTCTAAGTTATTTTTAAATGCTTGACGGACCGGTTCTAAGGCACTGGTCCCACCGCCGGCTAGTAAGCTAGAAAAGTTGGGCGAGTAACGGTTCATTGCGTGCTGACCAGGCACAGTGTGATCAATCGACCTTTACAGATCCGCAATGTAATGCTACTCGCCCAACTTTTCTAGCTTAATAGCCGGCGGTGAGACCAGTGCCTTAAGCTACCGCCGTTTTCTTGGTAAGTACTTACATTTGCCTGAGTGCACAAACTTATCCGGTGCGTCATTACGCCAGTAGCCTTTTTTTATACCTAAACGTGTGAGAGCTTCTTATCACTCAATTAACGCTATGCTGTGGTACAAAAAACCAACAAAATTCGAGGAACAAGCCACCAAAAACCTGTGAAGTCCCACATAACCCCTTACTGCAGAGGCCGCGAAGTAAGGGATTGCTGGACGAGTTTGGGGTCTTGGCGTAAGGCCAAGAAGAAATGTAGGGAGGCTTAAACAAGAAACTTCATTTCGTGATATGCCCGCAAACCAATCCGGATTTAGGAAGAGGCGAAGTACATCCACTGCTCTTATTGACGTTGTTGACAACATTCTTATGGCTCAAGACCACGGTGAGGGCACTATTCTCGTTTTACTTGACTTCTCGCGTGCCTTCGATACCATAGATCACACGCTGTTACTCTCCAAACTTTCATATTACGGCTTTAAGCCTGACAGTGTCAAATGGTTTGCCAGCTACTTGAGTAATCGCGTTCAGTATGTCGAGCTGCTTAACCCTGACGGGACATCTGCAGTTTCTGATACCCGACCCGTCACCAGGGGTGTGCCTCAGGGATCGATCTTAGGACCAATCCTTTTTATCTTATACAGCGCCGATATCATGAATAGTATCAGAAATTGCAATTGTCATTTGTACGCCGACGACTTACAAATCTACATATCATTTAATAAAGATAACACTGATACAGCCGTTGTCAAACTGAATCAGGACCTGAGCCGAGTAGCACAGTGGTCCAAACTTAATGGTCTAGTTTTAAATACTCTCAAGTCGAAGTTTCTGGTTTTAGGTACCAAACAACGTGTAACCAAGGTCTTAGCTTTAAATCCCAAGGTGTCTATAGATAATGACGATTTGATATGCGTGCCAAAAGCTAGGAATTTAGGTGTCCTTATGGATAGTGTGCTCCATTTTGAGGGTCATGTACTTGAAACTGTTCGCAACTGTTTTTATCGATTAAAAGTTCTTTATAGAGTCAGAAAATACTTAACGGTCGATATGCGGGTTAAATTATGTGACTCTAATTCTTTCAAAACTCAATTACGCTGATACAGTTTTTGGTGAGTGTTTGCTATCTCGTTCAAAAAAGCTAGTTCAGCGCCTACAGAACGCGTGTGCGCGGTTTTGTTATCCAATTCCTCGTCGAGCCCATATAACTCCCTTTCTAAACCAGGGGAAATTATTAAAGATGGAGGCTCGTCGAACTATGCACCTTGCCACACTGCTCTTCGGCATCATTAAAACTAAGGAACCTTCATATCTTTTCCAGAAGCTTCGATTTGCGAACCCTCGTCCTAGACGGATCCCTCGACTTATCTGTCCTCGACACGGAAGTGCGTCTTTTCGTGGCAGCTTTACCTATTCTGCCACGAAATGCTGGAACAACATCCCACCCCCCGTCAAAAATGCTTCCACAATAAATTCATTCAAAAAAACTTAAAAATGTATTTACTAAATCAACAAATAAATCCAGCATAGCCTTCCAGTGTCTTTGTGTATGATTATGTACATTTTCGTACCTAGGTAGCAATTTATTTTCAAATTCAAATTTAAGTTCTATATGCATCCTTTGTAATTTTAGATGAAACACATTTAACAAGAATATTATTAGTGTATAAATAAAATCCTTTAAGTAGTAGTACTATGTAACCTGCAGTTCTGTAGCGCACCACACGTGGATCCACATAATACCAGCGTCGTTACGCCTTCTGTGGAGCGACATTATGCTGAGTGGACTCCGTTTTCGCATCTAATCTTAGTTTTAACATAGCATCTAAGTGTAAATCTAAAATGTACTTACTGTTATTTGCGAAATAAAGTTTTTCTATTCTATTCTATTGATATTAACGCATACATTTCCGAGCATGTTTGAGAATAAATAAGGTTAGGTTAGATTAACACCAAATTGTTACCAGTGGCAAACCAGAGGTGGCTGGGTTTTTTTTCCCACCAGTGGGATCTACTTAATGGGAATAATTGATGGTAACTAGTGGATTTTTTCCTCAGTACCTAGTTACCACCGAGTAGGTACTTGAGTGGTAAAAGATGGGGAAAATATTCCTAGTAGGTAGTTAGCAGCAGGTAACAAATTGGTCTTTTACGCCCGTTTGCAACTTACGCACAGGCGCCAAACCGCGCGTAGTTACTGTCAGTTTCTTACTTCTTCCTACCTACAAGGGGCACGGGCTTATTATCAGTGAAATATATGGGTCGAACAAACGCGTGCGAGGACCTACTTAGTTCGGTAGAGATGCATCTTATCTTATCCAGATGAGGGCCCTTTCGGATACACTTCGACCCATTGGGATCTTTTGTGCATTCGCCCTCTCCTTTATGCCTACTCTCAAGCTCGCGCCATCATTTCTACGAAACGGATGATGCAGCTCAGCGGAAGCACCTCAAATTCCTTTGGTTGCGGATAGCCGTTACCAAAGTAATTCATTCTTTGTCTGGTAAGGGCATGACATTCACACAATAAGTGTGCATTAGTAGGTAGAGATGCATGAACATAGATCCAAGAGAACGCCCGCCGGGCGCTATCGACCAGGGAAAAACGACTCCCCGTGTATGGGCCCTATCTATAGCATGCGTTATGGAAATCCCCTGCAGCCTAGAATGCGAGCGCTAAGTATGGCCCAGTGAAAACGGATGCCCGCATGCGGGCCCTATGACCTGAGCTATAACCGCGAAAATCGAATCTCGAAGTTCGTATATCTCCGTCTCTATCGCACTTATGGTTTATGGTGTGTCGTCGATGTATGTCGGTTTTGCATGACATCTTATTTGGACGCATTGACAGTTCCGAGCTACTTGCGGATATGAAAGTCTCCGTTCCAGCAATTCGAACACGGCACACTGAACGCAGTTGGTTCGTTATACCAGTTGTGCACACAAATTATGCCCAGAATTCACCTCTAATTCGTATGTTAGGAAATTATAATAAAAAGTTTAGTACTATCGACTTATTCAATTGCACCAAACCTACTCTTAAGACGCGTGTTAACTTGTTATTAAAGGATAAAGGATAAGGATTACTGCAGAAAAAATAAGCTTATATAATTATAACTAAAGTTTATATTCCGACTCTCACTTTTTACAAACATATACATTTTCCCTAGCGTCTACGCGCACACACACACACACACACTCACACACACACACACGCACACATAACACACACACAACACACACGCACGCACGCACACACGCACGCACGCAAGCACGCACGCACAGGGGCGTCGGTCAAGCTACGCCACATCTCTGTTACAAGAAATGACAGGATTTTTAGTGATTTCAGGATTTTTATTAGGACATTTAATTTTTCCATATGGCAACCCTAGGCGCGAGAAAATTTTAGATGGGCAACTAGGAACAAAATGAGATGAAAGAATAGGTACATATATATATAAATATTTTTAAGGCATGCCGGTGGAAATCGGCTTGTAGGTATGGGCGGTCCGCCACTAGGTACCTACCTACTACGTACAGAAGGTTCTCGCATAACAAATCCCCTGTTTAGGTATGCCGAACGAGCCTAAACGTGGCCATCCCTTTCTATCGCATGCAACGCGCTGCTATAGAACGCGTGCGTGTCGAAGCAGCGCTAACATACCGGCCGGGGCCGGTAGGCCGGCAACCGCGGCATTGCATGTTCTTGTAGCGACGCGACGTAATCACGCAGTGAGCCTCACCAGGCCGATTGCGGACCCTATTATTGACCAGTGAAAATGCACCTAAAGGGCCATAGATGCTGTTTGGCACCTGCATCGATCGCCCGTGCCGGCCGTGCCCAATAGTCACCGTTAAAGTCTCAGGTGTTATATTCTATAGGTAGGCAACATTTAACAAAATATGTAATAAGTTTCCTCACTTAGGGCGGGTTGCAACAACTTCTACAGACCGATCAACGTTAAACATGGTACTGTCAATCCGTATAGGTAATATGTAATAAATATTAGGGGAAAATCTTACACAAATCACACTAGTCCCAAACTAAGCAAAGCTTGTACTATGGGTACTAGACGACGATAAACATACACGTATATAGATGAATAAATTCTTAAATAAACAAATATTCGTGCTCATCACACAAGTAAATGCCCTTACTGGGATTCGAACCCAGGACCTCTTGCTTCGTATCGTAGGCAGGGTCACTACCAACTAGGCTAAAAGCGGTCGCCAAAAAATATAAACTTAGTTTATGCGTGATTGAGTAACAAAGATCTAAACATCCAAACTTTCGCACTTATAATATTAGTAGGATATATTCAGTTAGCAAAAATGCGTTGGACGCCAAATTAACGCATTGAGATTATTAATGACACCGACAATTTACATGCACAATGCAGCATGTTGTGTTGTGTTATATTGTCAATTACCTAAACACCGATTTAATCTTATCTAAACAAATGCGAAGCTAGATGGCGCCCTGGGTAGGTACTTTGCAGTGGCGGCGTATGAAAATTTTCGATGGACAACCCGGTACAAAAAAGTTATGAATGAGTAGAGTATTATACTATAACTACAAATACATTTTAGTGAAGCCGGTGGGAATTGCCACTGGTACAGTCGCCATCAGATAGATCGGTGCGGCCAAAGTGCTCACAAATATCTGAACACGTCTCTATTGTAGGGGCATTAGAGATGTGTTCAGATATTTGTGAGCACTTTGGCCGCATCGTATTTGTGACCCGAGCCGCAGGCGAGTGTTGTAAATCTAATAGTGACTAACATGATTGTAGGTAAGTACAATTAAGTTCAAAAACATGTCCACGGACAGTGATCAAAAATATGTGAAAACGACTTTGTATGGCACAAGGTTGGTCAGATATTTTTGAACCTTCGGAAACGTACATATAATTATAAACTCAAGTGTACAGTCGGGGTCTCCAATATCGATAGGTACAGACAACCTTTCAAAAATATCTATGCACAGTCCTTATGACATAAGACGCATGTACCTACTAATTGACTGTTGTCTGTATTTTCAATGTTTCAATCGATTCTAAGCAGGGCTCGGTCGCCCGAATATAGTTATTTAAAACTTAGTGGCTCTCGGTGGGCTTTAAATCTCGCGAGCCTGTCCATTTATTTTTTTAATTTCGATAATCTGGATCGATAATATAATGGGCCCGGGGAACCTTGTTCCCTATGACAGCTGTCATCTCAGTACAATTTTACGTTTTAAAGTTATAAATTGTACGGACATGACAGCTGTCATAGGGATCATGGTTCTCCGGGCCCATACTATAGAAATTACATAATTATTGAGCCTGATCACAAAATTTCACGAAAATCGGTTGAGACATGCGACATGTAGAGGTACACTGGACAGACGGACATACGAAATACTTTTTACCCAACCTGAAGCGTAGAACCTCCTTCGCTTTGCTCGCTCGTTTAATAAGGTATGGCTGTAGGTATAGATACCGATTAGAGAACTCGACTTTAACCCTGTAATGGGCAAAGTAAAAATTTATTCACAATTCAAGTCTCTTGCTATTGTATAGACCTAAAAATTCTGCACCATAAAAAATACAAAAGATGACCTTAACAGGTGGTAATTTTTGCCATGAAATTTAGATTGTGCACATAATTATTCAACAAATGAAACAGTACCTAACTTTAAAAGGAATCACCATCAAACTTCTATTTTCCGTCCAACAAACAAAGGTTTCCCGCCCTAGTACTCAACTAAATCTCCCAATGCACCTGAATCGTGCCTTAGACAAGACCCTCGTGCATTGTATGTGAAGTATGATACGTATAGCTGGTAGGAAGCCCCTTAATGCGGAGACAGCTCCGCTGGGCTATCGATCGTCATCCACCGTCAGCGGCGAGGCGTCTATTGATTCGCCGCAATCTGCATGATAACCCGGGCTGGCTTCTCTTCTACTAATATTGTATAGTGTGGGATATATTATCATTTCATGGTGATCCTAAATACATTATAGCATGATAGTTCAACGTAAGAAAACACCCAGTGAACATGATATTATAGTTACGGGAAAAAAATATCAAGCTAGCTCTCATTCTTGGGACTTCGTTTTCTCTACTACTAAGGAGGGGAGTATAATATTAATTTCAAGGCGAATCTTCTAATATGCACCAGGAATACGTGTTCATCGATTCTAAGCAGGGCTCGGTCGCCCAAATATAACAATAATAATAATAATCTTTATTGTCCCAAACAACAGATTTTTACACAAGATAGTGCCAAATTAATAATAGTAACAACCGACGGTCTTATCGCTTTGAAGGGATCTCTTCCAGACAACCTTTGGGTAGCAGGATTTTTTAATAAGAATTGTAAACGGTCAATGCATGAATACAGCAAAAAGAGTGTAATTATACATCTTAATTTAACAAAACCAATTAATACACACGAATAGTATAATCATTTAAAATAAGGCATAGCGTGTTCAGGATTGTTCGAAAAATGTCCGTCTGGCTTGATTTCTCATTCCGAACGGTTACAGTCAAATTATTAAAGCTACATCGAGAAAACTTTGTGCAAGCTTTTCTTGTTTACACACTAGACTATTCAAATTTTACGCGCGAAACGCTCGCTGTAAGGTAGGGACTAAGTACTAACAACTCAGTTACTAAACTGAATTCGTTTCGCAATTTTTTATTGTAAGTTTGTTTGAGATTGTGTTTCATTTGTTTCACTGTTATTTAATACTATGTCGCTCTTTCCCTTCCAAAATAATCAAAAGGAAGATGATATTTTAAGATGAATCTTACAATATTCTTGTTCTATAATGCTGACTAGACTTTATTGTGGATTGCCGATGTCGATTGTCTGTCTGGTGCGATCTTTTTACAACAAAACATCTACTAAGTAGGTCAAGCTGCGCGTACGGTAAAACTCGCATTGTGGCCAGATGAAGACGTAAAATTGTGTACTTACCGAGGGCGGTAATTCGTACACAAACACCTGCGATCTGGGCCATTCACGAATTCACCGCCCTAGGTACGTAATGTACTATTATTAAACATAGAAATAACTGTAGTTACGTATATACCTGTAAATTATATATTACAGCGCGCTCCCAGGTGATGTGTTCGAATAAGCGGGCAAAACATTGAAAACAAATTGGAATGCGTTTCTAGATCGACCTTCTGCCTAGCACACACCTTGTTAGGACGTAAAGCTTTCGTCTCTCTCGCACTTAAATACTTTCTTACGTGGGACGAAGGAGTATGTTAATATTGTTGATACGTAATTCTATACCTAATCTACACTTAAAATAAATCTCTGAATTAAGAAAAGAATCAGCCAGTATCAAACTAAGCATTGTTCTGTGAGGAATGATCTCAGCTTCCCATGAACGGAAAAACATGAAACTTTTTTTATTAGTACCTTATTATTCTAGCTTCCGCTTAGGATAGTTTTTATCCGACTGCGACGATTATTAATTTTCCGAAACATTTGACCTCATTAATTTTTTCATTTCTTCTTGAAATCTTAGCTGCCATATCTGTCAACTTTTAGTGACGGAAAAATGGCGGGCTTGCCTTAACTATCCAATATTAATAAGTTCGATCCGTTGTTATTGGTGCACACGTGGCACACAGAGGGTCCCGTGGGTTCCGTACCTTTTGGCAGGGGTAGCGTTGGTGAAGAAATCAAAGACAGGATCCCAATATATGCACCGATATATTATAATAAATATATGGAGCAAATACAGTCGTCGGATTGTTAAAACTTACTGATAGTATCTTGGATTAATTTAGATTACTTGGGACGACACAAAGACGGACACAAGTTACACGGGCAGCATTCAGAGCGAAAGAGGGACGGTGACAGTTCGTGCATAGATAATAACTAATCATACATGGCACACTATACAGCCCGATTAAGTTTAAGGTGCATACACACTTCACAACTCTAATACTTCCCCTTATGCACATTAAACTTATGTGAAACACTACTACAATAGAGCTTTACATTAACATTCACATACTCAGTAGGTACATAACGCAAATACATGTATAGGCTATGGCTAACAGGCACATTCATATAGATTAGACATTTTAAATAAGCATCCAGGATCATTCTACATTAACACAGTAACAATTCATTAATACTAACAAGGCTTCACACACAAATCGTGCCTAAACACACTATGTTGTCTAGAATTTAAACACTTTGTTAGTACATCTGCAAACATTTTCTCTGTACATAAATATTTAACAGTCATAAATCCCTTTTGTACTAAATCTTTAATAAAATGGAAGCGCACATCAATGTGTTTTGTTCTCTTGTGACTAACATCTTTATTTTCAATAATTTTATGAGCACTTTGGTTGTCATTATACACAATGATATGCACCTTTACATTGGGTACTATTTCTGTTAAAAGTTGCTTAACAAAACAAAGATCCTTGGATACATCAGCAATAGCCATATATTCCGATTCTGTGGAGCTTAGTGCGACAGACTGCTGTTTTCTAGATTCCCAATTGATTAAATTCGATCCTAATTTAATTGCAAAGCCTGTATATGATTTCCTGTCAAAACAATCATTGGCCCAGTCGGCATCAGTATAAGCACTTAAAATCAATTCCTTACTTTTTACAAAATGTAAACCGTAATTAATTGTACCCGCCAGATACCTTAGCAAACGTTTAGCAGCTAACCAATGAGTTTTTCCAAAGCAGTTATTAAACTGACTTAATTGGCTACAGGCAAATGATATGTCGGGACGACTGCAAACAGAAAGATACATTATTGAGCCAATCAACTCTCTATACTTGTACTGCTCGTCTTCCAGACATTCATTTTCCTTTGACAACTTATTATTGGGAGCCATTGGAGTGGATACGGGCTTACAGTCCAGCATGTTAAATCTTTTCAGGATATTTTGTATATACACAGACTGATCTAAAGTTAATGTTCTGTTTTTCCTATCCCTACTGACACGAATGCCTAAATAGCTTTGTATTGGACCCAGATTTTTAATGTCAAATTCTGATTCCAATACTTGTAATAATTTATGTTTACACTGGCTATCCTTGTTATAAAACAAATAACAATCATCCACATACAGTGCAATAATAACAAAATCATTTTGAGACTTAATGTAATATACACAAGGTTCATTTTTACTTTGAATAAAACCATTGTCACATAAGACCTTATGTATACGGGCATTCCACATGCGACTAGACTGTTTTAGTCCGTATATGCTCTTTTGTAACAAACAAACTTTATCACTATTTACACTAAAACCTTCAGGCTGCTCCATGTAAATGGTTTCATTCAAATTACCATTTAGAAAAGCCGTAGTTACATCTACATGGTCAATATTTAAATCAAATTCATTTGCCAGACTAAACAATATTCTAATGGTTGAGTGACGTACAACAGGACTGTAAGTATCATGAAAATCTACGCCTTCTTTTTGAGTGAAACCTCTCGCAACTAAACGAGCTTTATGGCGTACAAAGTTGCCTGCTGCATCACTTTTCACTTTATATACCCATTTACACTTGATAATATTAGTATTTTTTGGCCTATCAACCAACTTCCATACTTTATTTACCATTAGTGACTCATACTCGTCTTTCATAGCCTTCTGCCACTCGGTGGCCTCAGGACTAGACATAGCCTCTTTGTATGAAGTTGGTTCAGAGCCGTCATTGACCATCAGCGACCAATCAGAATCACAATACCTCTTTGGTGGAACAGACCGAGTACTGCGCACAGGACGTCCCGAAGACGTAAGCATCGGGGCAGGCATCTGCGTCACAGCTTCCCCTGGAGCGAAGCCCGCGCCCGGTGACCAGTCCGCGTCATCGGCAGGACAGTCAGCGAGAGAATCGCTCTCGCTCACCGTGCAGTAGTCGTTGTCGTCTCCCGATCCTGAAAATGTCAAAGAATAATCGTGTTCATTTCTGATGTAACTATAATCGTTGCTCTCGTTCGCAACGTTATTTGTATCATCGTTTGTGGTACTATCATTCCCAACCGAATTATCTGAGCCCTTCATGCTACTCTCATTCGCATGGGTTAAGTCATTGACAGTACTATCATTCCTATCAATGACACTGGCATCAATTGTAGTACTCTCATTCCTACAAGTTTGAATAGTGCTACTCTCATTCACACATGTTAAATCACCAACAGTACTCTCATTCCTGTCAGTACCAAACGCATCCATTGCAGTACTCTCCTTCCTGCAAACTGGAATAGTGCTACTCTCATTCACACATGTTAAATCACCAACAGTACTCTCATTCCTGTCAGTACCAAACGCATCCATTGCAGTACTCTCCTTCCTGCAAACTGGAATAGTGCTACTCTCATTCACACAACAATCATTATCATTATCAACGACATTAAATTGATTAAAAAATCCAAAATTAAAATTCACATTATTAATGTCATTTTGATTAAAACTGTAAAACTTTCGCTCTAAGAATTCGACATCTCTAGATATAACAACTTTCCTAGGGTCATTACAGTCAGCCAATCTATAACCTTTTGAGGTTTCGGAATACCCGACAAACACATGTGGCTTACTTTTTACATCCAGCTTCCTACGCTTTTCTTTCGGTACCTTAGCATAAGCCATGCAGCCAAAAACACGAAGATGACTGAGGTCCACCTTTGACCCAGTCCACATCTCCTCCGGAATCCGACCACCCAAGGCTGCTGTGGGAGACCTATTTTTAAGATATATAGCAGTCGTCACCGCCTCTCCCCAGAAGCGCCGGTCCAGACCCGAATGCTGCAGCATACACCTGACTTTATTCATCAAAGTACGGTGAGATCGTTCGGCTACAGAATTCTGCTGAGGACAGTAAGGTACAGTAGTTTGATGCAAAATACCCTTTCTTCTAAAAAACTGAGAAAGTTGTTTATTCACGAATTCTTTTCCGTTATCTGAACGCACTGTTACAACTGGCAAACCCATCTGTCTTTCGACCATACTAACAAAATCAATAAAACGTTCACTAACCTCACTTTTCCTTTTTAATAAGTATCCGAAGGATTTCCTTGAGTAGTGATCCGTTATGGTGAGAATATACTTTGCGCCCCCCAGGCTGACTGGAAGCGGGCCACACACATCAGTATGTATTAGGGCTAGGGGCTTGTCAACAACCTTGCTTGGTCCCTTCGGGAACGGTTTGGAAGGCAGTTTGCCCTCCAAGCATGGGACACATTTGGTAATTTCCTGCTCATCCTGTAACAGAGAAAGATTAGGCACCCTATCCCTAATGCTCTGTAGAGCCTTATTATTGATATGTCCTAGACGTGTGTGCCACAAATCCACATCAGAGACTGCGGAATTCGTGGCTTCTTGCCTCTGCAAGAACCTTGAATTCTCCCTATTGCACAAATACTCACCCTTACAATTTGTCGTATTAAGTCTGTACATACCATTTAGTAACACAGCAGAACCTATTTGTTTGCCTTTATAACAGATAACGCCGCCAGCCCTGTTAAAAGTCACCACATAACCATTCTCTATTAATTTGCTAACAGATATTAAATTTGTGGACAATTTGGGAACATATAAAACATTACTAAGTCTGTGCTTTTCATCTAAATTTATAAACATTTCACCAGTACCAACACAGTCTAACTCCTCATTATTTGCAACTCTAACTTTACTGACATAGGGTCTTAAATTCAGAAAATTGTGCTTACTATTGACCATGTGACTTGTTGACCCCGAATCGAGGTAGAAATTGTCTTTTGCATGAACTAACATCGCTGAGGCAGACAAAGCTTGATCCACGTTCTGCTTCCTGTCACGTTTCCGCTTGAAGCAGTTCCGTTGAAGATGACCAGTCTTCTTACAGTAATGACATCGGGCCCTGATGTCTTTCTTCGAAGAAACAAAGGCTGTGTTGTCATCAGTAGATCTTCTCGTCTCCTCTTGTAGCAGTCTAGCCCGCACCACTTCACTAGTAAGCGTGCTAGTCATGTTGGCCGTTTCCAAGTTTGACACCAATGAGTCATATTCTGAAGGTAGGCCGCTCAGAAGTATTTCAGCAACCTCCTTGTCTTCTATGCTCTTCCCAATGTCTCCTAATTGTTGCACTGTTGTCATGACTGACTCTATATACTCAGCCATACTGGTGAAATTAGCATATTCCACACGGTGTAATTGGCGGAGCAGCAGGACTCGCCGTACCAGACCGGAGTCCTCGAATACGTCTGAGAGATTCTTCCACGCCTCTTGAGCTGTTTGTGCGGTTCTTACGTATTGGTACATCGTGGGTTTCACCGCCAGACATATACGGGCAAGGGCGCGCTGGTCACGCACATCGCCCGCCGGTGCTCCGTCTTCCACCAATTTCCATAGTCCATCGTGCATCAGCGACATGCGCACGGCAAATTTCCAGGCATAATAATTTCGAGCGCCTTCCAATCGTTCATATTGAGCGCTGAAGGAGCCATTTCCTGACGAAGTTGGCGCCTCGTTAGCCATATTTTAGGTTATGTGAGTGAATCTTACTTGTTTCATTGATCCTGGCTTTCTCGTTGCTTCTTTGTGTTCTTCACAATGTTTACTGGGCCCATAACCTATTGGTGCACACGTGGCACACAGAGGGTCCCGTGGGTTCCGTACCTTTTGGCAGGGGTAGCGTTGGTGAAGAAATCAAAGACAGGATCCCAATATATGCACCGATATATTATAATAAATATATGGAGCAAATACAGTCGTCGGATTGTTAAAACTTACTGATAGTATCTTGGATTAATTTAGATTACTTGGGACGACACAAAGACGGACACAAGTTACACGGGCAGCATTCAGAGCGAAAGAGGGACGGTGACAGTTCGTGCATAGATAATAACTAATCATACATGGCACACTATACAGCCCGATTAAGTTTAAGGTGCATACACACTTCACAACTCTAATAGTTGTGTGTGATTCACAAAACGTATAGGTACTAAACGATAAAGCATAAAAAAATCATCGCCTAATGTGGGAACTTATATGCGCTAAATTCGTATTAAGGTGTAATTTCAATAAATGTATCAACAAATTTCAACAAAATAACGTCAAACGTCAAAAGTCGGACGGACATCTACTTTGTTTTTTTTTAATGGCATGGAATCGCGCTGTTCACGCGTTCAGCCAAAAAGTATATTTGACTTTCTGCAAGATTACACGCTGAGTATTTGTCACGATACAGGTTTATCAGTATTTATATTTATGTATGAGCAATAAACAGTATTTATTAAATCGGTATAGAACGGGCCATTTATATACATTCATTATTAATCGCGTCAGTATTAAGGCGGTGTTATAACTTCGTACTTTAAGTTGAAATTCAGCCAGACACAAAAATTGACCAACATACAGGAAAATACACACTTTACTCTCCAATAAATGAAAAAAAAAAGAGTCATGTCAAAGGGGCTCGGGGTCCCGTCGCGTTATGGTTGTAGAATTTAAGTGGTTAGGTATTGTTTGGAAAATACAAATTGGCCGTCTGATATCTAATTAAAGGGAGACATCTTTTGTTCCGCGTAAAGACTTACCAGTCAATGGGTATACTCGAAAGTATTATCTATTATTAATTCCTAAACACATCTTTACCTGAGAGTCGGATTGACTCAAGTCCATTTCAGTCAGTCATCAGTGTCATCACATGTTTTGTTTATTTAATATTGTTACGTCCACGGGGTGGGTAACGTGATAGAATATACACTAATTGATCACTAATTAAAAGGAATGCAAACTTTATTACAAAATTACTAATTAACAAGGCTTACTTAATAAATCAATTCACTATGACGCACTTTTCACTCGCTTCGCTTTGAGATTCGCACTTTACAGTTTAATTCCAAACTCCAAACCGCAAAGCGGTGACCAATGTCACCAATGAGCTAACCTCTTGTGCTGCATTGGGACCACGTAGAATAGATTTAGAGTAGCTCTATCCTTATCTACTACCTCCCTGTGTAGAAACGGACTTCCCATTCCTTCGAGAAATTTCGCCATATACTGAAGTGTACTTCAAAGGCCCATAGGGGTCCTGAAAACGCCTGAAAACGAGTTTTTAGGTTATTGCGCCATCTGATAGAGGCTGTCCTGAAACGGACTGAAAACATGTTTCAGGCGCCTGAAAACAACGGCAACTAGGGTGAATTTTCAATCTTCTAGTATGTTGAAGAGCCACCTCTGAAACGGCCTGAAATCACTTTTCAGCCCGCTGAAAACGCTTCTAAAGCATAGAAAATCAAGTTTGTAGTTTATACCACCGGCGCAACAATATAAAACAGTGTTAATAATAGTACCTAGAGAAGAAGCTCAATAGAAACGTTAATATGCCTATGTCCTACCTGTTGGATCTATTGCCACAAACATCTATTCAACTTTAATCCTCTTATTCTTAGACATACAATTCCTTTGATGAACAAAATGTGTTTGTCCCTTTCTTACGGTTTAAATATCAGAGTGACAGATAAAGACGAGTTCTAACGGCGGTTGTTTCCTATGTCCAAGAGAAGAAATGCGTTGATTCTTACCACATTATCATGCAAACGAAGTCGCAGCTACAGCTAGTAACCTAATATATTTGGTTTGGTCTCTAGTAGATACCTATGGTTTTAAATTAAACTAACTTGCGTAACTACATAATCAACTCACCAAAACTAGCAGTGAAGTGTACACGAAATTAAATTTCACAACGAGCGAAGAGACAGCAATTAACGGAACTTTCTTAATTAAAGTTTTCTGTAAACAAGACAGTGTTAACAGTCCTCTTCAAAATAACTGAACGTTTATGCTACGTGCCAAGCCATGGCATAGCGATCGCTGTGGTGACTTTCACCCTGACATCGAGAAGGTTCTGACGTCTCACGTCTGGGGTTCAATCAATATGAATGGCATTTTATGCATCTTTTATTTTCGTTGTTTCATTTTCTTGAACCCTTTCCGATATTAAAATTTGGAGTCTTAGTAATAGGGTCCCGTTTTACCCTTTGGGTACGGAACCCTAAAAAAGCAGGATCCAGGTCTCTCACTCTCAATACAGCTTTGGGATCTCTGGCGAACTTAAAAGGAACATAAGTTCAGTGAAGCAGATTATTCCTCTTACTGATTTTCTGCGAGAGCTTGGTCAGGTGTTCTCTGAATGTCAGGGATCTATCCAACGTCACTCCTAGGTACTTCGGGTTAGGATTGTACCTTAGTGCTTCGCCATTCAGGATTTTTTGTTATTCAGATGGAAGCATGATATTTTATCCTTGCTCTAACTTGGTATAGGTCTCCCTCCACGCGCTGAGATATGCTGACAGAGCTCTTAAGAGTCCGCAGTAAGCTCGGCCGAATTTCACCTTGTCATACAAACGTAGTTACGCTCTCATTTTAAAACTACGTCTTGTATTGTGACGAAACTTTGCACATACAATGACATGAGGTATATCTATGTCTGTAATTAGTTTATATGGTTCCAATTTATAAAACAAACGAAATACAGCAAAACACGTTTTGTATGAAAATATTAAAATCGCTGTATTTTTTTACTATGGTATCTGGAGCTACGAGTACATAAACTAATTACAGACATAGATATACCTCATGTTAATGTATATGCAAAGTTTCGTTACAATCTAACATGTAGTTTTAAAGTGAGAGAATATCTACTTTTGTATGGAGAATCGAGCTTACTGCGGACTCTTAAATCTGCTCTCTCTCTCTCTTTATCTTCATTCTACTTTATTTAAAGAAGAATAATCAAAAACTTTCCATATTTAAATTTTGTCACAACATTGGAACTTTTGATATTCTTCAATGTGAATAATTTTGGTAGCAAAACAGTCCAATTTATTATGGAACAGTTACTTTCTTAGGTACCATATAAAGTATCAAGATTACATCATACATATTTAAGACGTTTGACACATTTGACAATGATATTACTGTTGCCATATAAATCTCAGGCTCATCTTTCCCTTGCCTCTATGAACTTGTCAGAAATGCAAGGATCCATAGCGATGCTATACCACTTTACTGGGAACGGTCAGAAGACATTTGGCAGGAAGACTGGTGGACCTCGTTTTATAGTAATACTAGCTTCCGCCCGCGACGTCGTCTGCGTGGACTCGGGATAAAAACTATTCTATATTTCTCTATTTTTTATTATAAACTATCTTCGTGCAAAATTTCATTCAAATCGGTTCAGCCGTTTAAGCGTGATTGAGTAACAAACATCTAAACTTTCGCATTTATAATATTAGTAGGATTTATAGGGTGTCTATCATTTTATTGAAATATCTTAGGTCGTTTTTATGTCGCCCAAAACTATTCCACGAATTGCATTTTTCTCCTAATCACATACATAAGTAATCATCATTACATTGTTTTTTATTTAATCAAACTTTTCCTCGTTAATCGCTTCGAATTTGTCTCAAATCCTAGCGTAACGATTCATCGAATTTACCTGTCATGGAATAATTAGTTGGTTATAGTATTAATTTATTGAAACACGGTTCACAGTTGGTATGGTTGGTTGGTTTGGCATTTTAACCTAACCTAAACCTAACCTAACCGCCATCGCCAGCATGTCAACGTCACCCCGCTTCGCGGGGTGCCTATTTGCGCTCTAAGGGGCACAAGCTAACCCTAACCTAACCTACCAATAATACCGTTGTTACAATTATGTGTTGTTTTTTTAATGCGGCCGCCCGAGCCCCCCTTTTTCTAGCTGCTATCTACTATATTATAATCCTTATACGAAAATATAAGAATGTTGGGAACTGAAACGTATGTTAAACTGAAATTATAGTAAAGGCGATTCGATGAACAATTATTTCGATGGACAAATTAAATAATAAAGTAAAATTCGATGAGTTGATTCTCGTGTAAAAGGTAATTCGAGGAAATGTATAAGCGATCTAACGAAGTTCGATGAGTGATTCCTAAGTGATGATAAAATTCTGCGAATAGTGTTATAGAAAACGATAATCGATGAAACTATTTTGGGTAAAATGATGGATTCCCATATTTATACCCTAGTGGCTCTGACTTCAGCTTCAATAGTCTGTTTTTTTCTAAAACTGTCTCGACAATAAAAAAAAAACATATATTAATTGAACCTACTGACAAGACCATTCACAAACTCACTCATTGTAACAAAACCTGATCCTTTTAAATAATGTATGTTTAGTTTTTAACAAGTTATACAATAAAACAGTTTACACCTAGTTTTAGCATAATAGTATGTTCTTACAGTAGGTAAAGCAAAGAATGAGTGTACTTAACCCATTCGCCAAAAAGTTTTTGTAGTAGTTAAGTTTTTTTTGTTTAAATAAATAAAAAATAAAAAAATCACGTGAATTGTTTCAGAAATGTTGTAGAGCTCAAATTAAGAAAGATTTTTGTCTCAAGATGACACGGACAACTTTGCTCTCAGGTATGTAGCTTCAGATACCATAGTAAAAAAATACAGCGAATTTAAGTTTTTCATACAAAACTTGTTTTTGCTGTATTTCGTTTGTTTTATAAACTGGAACCATGTAAACTAATTACAGACATAGATATACCTCATGTAATCCGACACGTAGTTTTAAAATGAGAACGAAACTCCGTTTGTATGGGAAGGTGAAATTCGGCCGAGCTTACTGCGGACTCTTATAATTACATTAGGACTTTTTACGGCACAAAAGTGCATACATATCTTTCACGTCAGCTGTACATATGGTTGAGATTATTAAATGTGCTTTTTTTTTTTGATGGTAGGCGGACACCGCAGCCTATAGACGCATGCATCTCCAAATGAGTGACATGGGCGTTGCCGACCCTGATATGTTTGAGGATTCGCCGTGTTGCTGTCAAGAGCAGCTGTCTGAAGGAACAAATTCCCTCGCTCTCAACACAACGCATCCTCGGGAGCTCTGGCGACCTTGCTCACCTCCAGGAACACAACACTACTGCAGAGCAAGTAGTAGTGTTATTATGGCTGTGGTCTTCTGCAAGGTAAGTACTTCCCCAATTGGGCTACTCCAAATTTGAGCGGGATGACATTTCGCTGAGCCCTACCTCACCAAACCTGACTTTTTAAATTTTACAGCTGTCATTGGAATTTAAATCTACGTTAAACGGTAGTTTCTTTTAAATGGATGTGACCCAAGATTTATTTACGATGCCTTCTGAACCAGTTTTTGCAGAGGAACAAATGTTTGTATGGGAGAAACTACAATGAAAGAACATAAATACTCAAATATTTGAGCCAAAGACGGACCTCGCTTGCGGCAGCCGAAATTCTTCATACTAAATGACGTAAAAGTATGACGTCACACTGCATTTTGTATGGAAAGTCAAGTAAATTGCTACTTCGGTCGCGAAATACTGCGTTTAGGTCCATAGTTGTATACAAATTTGTTTCTATTAAAGCGTAAGGATTCTATAAGTAGCCTTAAATTTACTCTTGGACAATAAAATAAAATAACCAAAAAATGATTAGCAATTATCGTTTGACAAAAAACGCTTCATCAAATAATTACTTGGCAAACGTGTGATTGCGCAAAAGTAGTTTCATTTCACAAACGTTTACTTGACAAACACTCAATTATCAATAAGTACATAACGTCAAATGTATTCAATAATAAAGTGTCAATTGTACATTTTTCATTACACCAAAAAGTATGTTTGGCAATTGTATACACTAACCAAAATATCACACACAGTAACAGAAGGTATAATATTTAAAAAAAATCGGTTCTGACGCTTCGCCGGCCGCTACCGCGGCACGCTCGCTTCGCTCGCTCGGCTCGCGCGCTGTATGGTCGCAGTTCTACCTAACACCCCTCCTCGCTTCGCTCGTCGTCGTACCTACAGCGACCTGCCATAAAGTAGAATTTGTGAAAGTTGAGAATTTATAAGTAGTACTTAACTTTCACAAATTCTACTTATTGCATTTGACACCGTTAGTAGCCAAATAATTACCTAACCTAACCTAGTTTCCTAGCAGTAAGTACTTCATTTCTGTTGAAGTAAAATTACTTGCCTACTGACTAGTAATAGTTGTATTACATATTCTAATTTAGATACAGTCAGTCAATATTTGACACATTTTAGCAACTGTTCCTTTAAACAAAAGAAACACATGTCAAATAACACATTAGTGCAAACATTTTTAGTCCAATAGTAGTTTTTACACGTAACTTAGTTGCTAAAATTTAATTTGTCCTAACGATCATTTATAAAATGTAAATTCGCCTGTTGATTATTTGGTCAAATCAGTCATTCTTAGAAAATTGAGTTGTAAAAAATTTATTGTCAAAACTCAATTTTACTAATGCGAAATGTTTTTTGGTCAAACGACAGGACACCCTTTCAAGGGCCATAATCTCTTTTTTTTCGTAATATAAACTTTATTAAAATAAATCGATGGTTTACTATACATTTATTACATTATCAATTTAAACATGACGCAACTACCCTATTCGGCCAAATCAAATAATTTTAAGTATACACCGGTCAAAGTCAATGTCATGCGCATTAAAAGTTATTATAATTACGTTACCTAACAGTAACTTTCAGTGCGCATGAGACAAATGCTGAGCTCACGCGCGTAGCCGATCTTTCCTCCATATACGAGATTGACATGCTACGCGCTACGGCGTAGCAGGCAACCCTATGCTTCCGCATATAGGGCGCACTGTCGCTACCAAGAACCCGCATAGTGGGGTTTCAGTTTGTGGCCAGATTTCGCTAAATAAGGGAAAACGCGCTTTGCAAAAGTTGGCAGCTGTGTTACTCAACTAACATGTGTTGTTGTCATGTGTATCAATACCTACTGCAACAATGGCAATGACGTCGCTCATCGAACCGTATTAAGTGTGAACCCTGATTACATATCATTATTACGAATCTCGGGGTCAAATTACACTAGCGAATAACGAGTAAGTAGGTACACGAAAATGACGATACACGCATGACAAAGACGTTGATTTTTTTATTATTTAACTAGCTTCCGCCCGCGACTTCGTCCGCGTGGACCCGGGATAAAACTATCCTATATTTTAATCCAGGCTAAAAACTATCTTCGTGAAAAATTTCATTCAAATCGGTTCAGCCGTTTAAGCATGATTGAGTAACAAACACCCAAACACCCAAACAATGAAAGAACATAAATACTCAAATATTTGAGTCAAAGACAGACCTCGCTGGCGGCAGCCGAAATTCTTCATACTAAATGACGTAAAAGTATGACGTCACACTGCATTTTGTATGGAAAGTCAAGTAGATTGCTGCTTCGGTCGCGAAATACTGCGTTTAGGTCCATAGTTGTATACAAATTTGCGCGGAAAAGCGTAAGGATTCTATAAGTAGCCTTAAATTTACTCTTGGACAATAAAATAAAATAACCAAAAAATGATTAGCAATTATCGTTTGACAAAAAAAACTTCATCAAATAATTACTTGGCAAACGTGTGATTGCGCAAAAGTAGTTTCATTTCACAAACGTTTACTTGACGAACACTCAATTATCAATTAGTACATAACGTCAAATGTATTCAATAATAAAGTGTCAATTGTACATTTTTCATTACACCAAATAATATGTTTGGCAATTTTATACACTAACCAAAATATCACATACAGTAATAGAAGGTATAATATTAAAAAAACGGTTCTGGCGCTTCGCATTTATAATATTAGTAGGACTACTGTCACACCATTAATCGTGCGGACTTTATCCGCGAGATGATTAGATTCATATTAAGAACCAAACAGCGCTCCATTATACAATGAATGTCTGTGCAACGGACACCCATGCCTGTCGATGCGAGTACTCCATTTTCAAACGAGTATTCGCATAACCGATAGCTGTATAAGTTTATGACGTGATAAGGGGTGATCACACCGTGCCATATTGATCACTGGCCGCCCTTAACGCGCCGTGGCTGTCAAACCATGTAGCTCTCGCCGCTTTCAACTCGTGTGGTTAAATGGCTAATTTGCCTCACTTACAGCCTTTTCCTATATGCAGTCTATCCACACTTATCATACTGGCGATAGAAAAGCCTATCTTTCAAGTAATTATTAATAATTCAGGCGTTACATTCGGAAGTCCATGATAAGTTACAAGAACAAGTTGCTATTCCGCTTAAAATATATTACAATTTATGATATAATAATGTAATATTTCGTCATAAAAGATTTGAATACAGACAGCGTATAGGTAGTTATCAATTGTCCGCGGTAGCATATTTTATAACGGTAATAACTTAGATTGAATATAGAGAGCCGCTGTTAAAGGGTAATAATACCACAAGGTATATTGCCATACATATAATTTTGACTAAGTCGCGTCTTGATTAGAGGCATGACTCCAAACTTGTCTACGCTTCAACCTGTATTAATAAATTACTAAGTATGCAATCAAACTTTCGTTGCCCCGAAAATTGTTAAGGTTTAACGGGAAGCATATGGGCAGTTGTTTTAAAGTGTGCATAATAAATGATGTAGGGTGGGAGAGAGAAAGTTTTCACTTTTTTCTGGTAGGAATATTTAAAACTGTTATATATTTTACGACCTCTTTGTTTGGGTAGAACCAAAACTAAGTTCTTTATAGTTATGTTATTATCTGAAAGTATGCCTTTTTTATTGCATACAAAATAATAAAGACGACTTAAAGTGCAGGTCTTATAAGAGGTTCTTTGTGTATGTATTAAAACATTGAGTATGTATTACTTTCTCGTCAAAGATGCCAGTTGATGTGACAGCAATGTTTAAAAGTTAGTTACTTTTTCATGCTAAGGACGTTCGCTCACGGACGTCACGAGCGGTCGCGATTTGGGTCACTGCCGTGCAGGATTCAATAAAACTTCACACTGCCCCCTGCAGGACTCAGAATGTATCCAAGCAACAGGCAAAACATAAGCTTACATAACTGTCAAATCTCTCGTAATTGCTGAAACTGCCGTGTTTATTTAAAACAAAAAAAAATATTCGGAGAGGTTTCCTAATGCTCAGCTTCTCCTGAAACAACGAGTTTACGCTTTGGGTATGTTTAGCGTGATAAGAGGAAGTGTATTCTAATTGATAGTGCAAAGTATCGATCAATTGTTTCAACGTGATTCTAAATATAAAATTCCGTTGGGAAGACAAAGTTCGCGCGCAATACGGGCGCAGGTAGAGGCACGAGGCGCGGCGGGCGGGTGGCGGCGGCATATCGATTCCGCAGCGTTCAGTCGGCGTCCGTCGAGCGCCGCGCTGCGCCGAGCCGCCGGCGAGCGGGCGTCGCCCCTCCCCCGGCCCTGCCCCCTCCGCCCTCGTCCGAATCTCTCGTCGCGTCGCCGGCAAACTCGAACGACCTCTTTCCGCTTACTAACGTACCGCGCCCGTCAGCCGTCGCGGAACTACGCTCGATCACTAAACACCGACTTTTCTGAATAAACTTGGTTGGCGAAAAACATTGGTTGCTGTATCCTAGCAACGTTGGGAGGATGTTTGAGTGCGTTATGGTAGCGTAGCGTAGGTCGGTGGTGCGAGTGATGTGGTGCGCGCGGCGGCGAGCATGGTCGCGGTGTGCGCGCGCGCCGCGCGCATAGGATGGACTGCTGCAATTACGAGTACCGTGCGGGCGGGTACGCCCCGCCCGGCTGGGAGGGCTACGCGCCGTACGCGCCGCTGTACGCGCCGTATGGGTACTACGCGCACGCTCACCACGACCCGTACGCGCGGTACTACCGCCACGACTACCCGCAACACGCACACCATAATGACCATGTCTCGCCTATGGGTTAGTATTAATTTCGTATTCACTTTTTTTAGATCTATAGATCCTCTGAGAAGCGCCCTACTCTACGGCCAAACGCTGACTAATAAAGATACGAAACTAAAACTGGTACGCAACGAGAAGACGTGGGGTGCTTCTTCGTGTATTGGACAATCTATATAGGGTCATTTCGCCGGTTAGCGACCACCTAATTTCATGTGCCGGTTGGTGAACTCAGCACAAAGGTGGTCGCGTAACCAGCGTAATGACCCTAATAGTTGAAATTATTTGCGACTAGCTTCTGCCCGCGACTCCGTCCGCGTGGAACTCGTTTATATCGTAGCTCCATACAAACTTTCACCCCACATTTCACCCCCTTAGGGGATGATTTCCGGGATGATCCAGAGTCCTTTCCCGGGACTCAAACTCTCTATCTCTATACCAAATTTTATCCAAATTGGTTCAGCGATTTAAGCGTGAAGAGGTGAAAGACAGACAGACGCATTTTCGCATTTATAATATTAGTATGGATGACGTTTGTAAGAAATATACGATCTGATATTGTCGCTACAATTTTATCGCATGTTTTTTTAAATTTTTACCATAACATATAATAAAAGTTATTGACTTAAATTAGACCACCAGAGCTATTATACCAGCAGAGCTAAAGTATTGTATTTCCTTCTGCGGCTGTAGATTAGATAAATACCTGAACAAATACCTTATACTTAAAAAACCATTAAACGTTTCGAGGCGCACTCATAGCGTTAGTAAGTAGGTAGGTATATCTCGTATGCAGAAGACAAAACATTTATGCGCGCGAGCGCAGTATTGCGTCATGTAACTTTCAAATTTGTCCCATTGCCATGTTCTTTGCGAAAAAAACGTATTCCATCATTGTAATAGCATGAAACAACTACGAACTCTCCTATAACTGTAAGCCGACACTGCTATCCTTGAGTTGGTATCCTTGCTACAAGTCGAGGCCAATCCAGATAGTGCCCGCGTTGCTAGGTTAACCTTGAAGCGAGGAACTGGAGGGTCAATTTGAGACATAAACTTCGCAATCTAATCGATGTCAAGTGACGCGTGGAAACGCGTCAATACACAGGCGAAACACATTCAAATTTGAATGAGAAATACGTCTCAGATTAACTCATCATTTTAAATCACTCTCGGTTGTCGTCACTTAGGTGTAAGTATATCGTCACTCGTCCGTGTTTAATTATAGCTAAAAATTGGGTCAAGATCTTGTTTTTTTTCTACTTTTTTACATACTGCGTCGCTAGCAGGCTGGTGAAGCAGACACCGTAGCATATTGATTGCCTTTATTGATTTGAGGATTCGTTGCATTGACAGAGAGAGACAAATGCATGGCCCTCACTCTCAACACAGCGGTTCCTCTGGAGCTCTGGCGATCTTACTCATCATCACGCAACACCGCATACCTATAGAGCAAAGCTGATTTGTTTATATTAGATTGTTGCATGTGCCTGCGCCAATTTTTGCGGAACCTAAGATTTAATTCGTTACCCCAAACCTAACTTTCATTTTCATTTTCTTACAACATAAAACGTTAGCTTTTAATTTTTTTAGAACAAATGAAGTTGCTAAATTCATTCATACATTTAAATACTGGCAAAAATGTTGACACCACAGGTATATCTATTTTCATCTACTTAAATGTATTAACATTTTTATAATTAACACTGTCATACCTATTTATTTGGGTGGATTGCAAAACAAAAAATTTACGGAACGCAAAGGAATATTCACAAAAATGTTACACAAAGTAAACAATTGGATGGTAATTTGTATGAAAACATTTTTTGTGTAACACAAAGACACAAAAACGTCACCAAACGAAGCAAAATTGACGTTGGGAAGCAAAAAAAAACCGCAAGGTAGTTTAATATTCGAATATGCCCAGCCGATTACCTATTTATTTCACAACAAAGAAATTACCTATTTAAGACTAACACAATATTGGTTTTAAAATATGTTTTTTTTTAAATTTTCGTGCCACAACATAAAAACGAATATGGCTATCGACATATGCGCTTCTGTTGGTTGTAGATTGATGAAATGCAATGAAGCGCAAAATGTAGCGTTACACAGCTGACGCAACACAAAGGAATGAAATCTGTCCCCGAAATAAGATATTGGTATAAAATATTTGTTCTAGAGACCTTAAAAACCATGTTGAGCCAAACCATTGAGCAACACAGATCGATACACTGATCTCTGCCTGTAAAGGCAGAAAGTTGATACCCATGTAGAGAGTATTCGATATGTGAGAGTAGGTACTGATTCATTCTCTCACAGCATTCATAATTGAAAGGAAACCCTATAATGAAGTATGTAGTTGTCCTTTCGTTTTTCTTGACCTTGAACGTAAATGTGTGAATTATTTTAACGCCGGCCCAATGTAGACCAAAACATTTAAAGGTAAAACTGGGCTCCAAATAGAACACGTTTATTATTCATACAATCGTATAAAACTCCACTTGTTGCTACCAACAAATTACAATGCCGATGTCATTCGGTATGCTCGTACCACGTTCATCCCAGTGAAACTGTTAGTGCGTCCAATTTGTTTACTAATACGAGACATAGGCATCCGAGCGCGTGCTAACGGTGCCGGCATTCTGAACGAAGAATGAAGTTTGAATTTAATGTTTACGTTTGGGCGGATTTCTCGGCGACGTCACGTGTCGATGTCGGAGGGTGCGGCGGGGGGCGCGCTACAGGTGGTCGATGCCCCCCTCTTCACCCCCCTCTGTTCCCCTCTCGACGCGATTGATCGCCTGCACAGCCACTCTACATATTGACCGGGCGGCTGCCAGCCGTGTCGCGTTCGCTGCGAACTTCGTATACATGCTTCGTGAAATATATCGCCTTACTGTTTGCGGTGCTGGAAAACAATGCCCCACTTAATTATCGACCTAGCTATGGCCAATTTACTGCTCCCACTACTTACTCGGCTAGTTCTAATAACGTTGAATGAAGTATATCGGTCATAGTTTGTACTTTGCACATATGTATGACTTATATAACATAGATTTGCACACATTTACATGTTGTACATTATCGGAGCATGCTAAGAGACATGAGTAAAATAAATGACAACAAAATAATTTGAATTGTTTTACTTCGATCGATTTCATCTAATCGATGTTGGTAATATACCCCATTGCCGTACCTATAAAATAGAAAACTAGGTTCCAGACGGACTATTTATTATCCTGTGGCGTTTTGCCGCATTGGGCAAATGCTTTCTGGCAGTTTTGCAAAAACAATAGATCGATATTTGACACTCTACGTGTTTGTTTCAAGCTGGATTCTAAGTCTGTTGACTTGCAATAAGTAAAATAATAGATCCGAAATTAAATCTAACAGCAATTCCTATTCGTGACTTAAAAAATATGATGATGATCAGTTTACATTTTATTTAATACTAGCGACCCGCCCCGGCTTCGCACGGGTACTATATTATACATATAAAACTTCCTCTTCAATCACTATATCTATTAAAAAAAAACCGCATCAAAATCCGTTGCGTAGTTTTAAAGATCTTAGCATACATAGGGACAGACAGCGGGAAGCGACTTTGTTTTATACTATGTAGTGATGTATTGCACAAACTCGAAATTTATATAAGTTAATGTCCGTCAAGGCGTGCCAATACGTTAACCATCGCTCAAGCAGATAAATTTCGGTTGGTGCAATATCAAATCACACGTGAATATATTATCAGCCTAGATAATATAATAATTATTCATTTAATTCAGACATCTAACGCCCATATAACAAATACGAGTACATAATACAAAAACATAGGTGGACTGGACCTCATTTTATTCGAAACAATGAAAAAAGTATAATCTTACGATAAAAAAAAAAGATTCTGTAGTGAAAATAACTTCCTAGAACACCAGCAGCGTCAAAATATTTACATGTCACTTTTAAATGAAGAAACGCATAAAAAAAACAGGAAAATATTCCCCTTGCAAGAAATTACAGTGTTCAGGATAAACAGTAGGTACCTTAGGCGCCAGCCGCATCAGCAGACTCGTTCCCTCAATCCCCTCGGAAAAAAACTCGGGTCAACGATTAATAAATATGTAGATGAAGGTTTTCACGTAATTTAACGTGACAGATAACAATTTGTATTATAATTTCGCGCCAAGGCAAGGAAGACATCAAAAAGGTGTAAGTATTACGGATTCTTTGTCCCCTGTTTTTTGGAATTAATGGTGTCCTCAGTATATATGTCGCAAAGGAATAGTACAAGCCGCCGTTTTACATAACATCTAGCTATTTCACAAAACAGCGCTGTTTTGTAATACGGCGGACTGTCGATCAGGCGGATTTTCACTTCGGAGTGAAAATCCGCTGGAATGTGGTCGGCGCTTATCGTTCTTCAATACGACTAGCGGTAATATACAGCGGGTCAATAAAAATAAAAAAAACTTTATTGAGTAAATTAATGTTACAACGCTGCTTACATGTTATAATTATATCAAAGTGACTTAAGGAGTCACATTTTTACATTGTTTTTTAAATAAAAGTAACAAATTATCGAGTAAGCGTCTTCTGCTCCCCGTACTAGTATTAAACTGTATCACGGTGGAAACAGGATTCACCCCCCTAATTATTACATCATTACTGATCTTAGAAGATACATAATAAGAATGTGGTTAAAATTAAAGTGTCACTAATCGAGTGGGTCGGTTGAGAAAAGATAACATTCCGTTGTTAGCTGCAGTTTAAGCGTAAACATGTAGTATATGCAAAGTTGACAGATGGATATTATAACTTATCTAGATCTAGTAGTTAGTTTATATATTTATCACACATTGAACTGAAATGTATTGTTTAGTTTTACAATAG
Organism: Epinotia bilunana; assembly: GCA_947049275.1. Classification (NCBI taxonomy): domain Eukaryota; kingdom Metazoa; phylum Arthropoda; class Insecta; order Lepidoptera; family Tortricidae; genus Epinotia; species Epinotia bilunana. Next base: position 22,371,750 of record OX346259.1, on the reverse strand, counting down.
CCACCGCTTTGGAAAGTTTTAATTCACATTTTTAATACTCGCAGCGCTATCAAACAGAACAACAACAATGGCGTCGAATACAGAAAGTTCGTCACTAACACGTACAATTAACAATTATTCAAACCCAAAAAAAGAGATAAATATGTGTGTAAACAGTGACTTTGAACAGTTATTTTTACGTGCAATCAAACAATTTCTATGCAATATGGATCAGTAAAGAATGGACATGCACCAAAGAACAAGTTTCAGAGCTTATAATGCAAATGAAAATGTAAAAAATACCTATTAATTCTGGTTTTCGGCGGAATCCAACACAATATTAGCGGGATTATCATTACGATACGTTCTACAACATAGCGGCTATCCGCCGTATCACATAATCACATTACAGCTAGCTGTTTTACAAAACAGGGCCGTTTTGTATTGCGGCGGGTGGACGATTAGCGGGATTGTCAAAACATGTTCCGTTCTGGCGCTTCGCCGGCTGCTGCCGCCGCACGCTCGCTTCGTTCGCTCGGCTCGCGCTGTAGTTTCGCAGTTTTGCCTCAAGCTGATTTTCCACCGGAGGGGCGAGACGAGACGAGGCGGGGTGAGAATTGAAATTTGTATGGCACTTACTATTTCCACCGAAGATGCGCGAGGAGAGAATTGAAAATTTGCCATACAAATTTCAATTCTCGCCTCGCCTCGTCTCGTCTCGCCCCTCCGGTGGAAAATCAGCTTTACACTCCTTCTTGCTTCGCTCGTCGTCCTACCTAACGGAGGCCTTAAACAATCCAGCGAATTTTCATTCAGCGGTATGCAATCCGCCTAATCGTCAACCCGACATATTACAAAACAGCGCCGTTTTGTGAAACAGCTAGCTGTAATGTAAAACGACGGTTTATACATTTTAATTCAGCAGTAGGTATTCAATCCGCCTGATCGTCAACCCGCCCCGCCGTATTACAAAACAGCGCTGTTTTGTGAAACAGCTAGCTGTTATGAATAACGGCGGATTATACGATATGCCTACGACATATATACAGAAGTGATTCAGCTCGACATTCCTTTAGTTGTTTTAAGGCCTCCAGCGCACGACACGCGTTCGGTGGGTGGAGGCCTTTATTGGTAACTAGCGACCCGCCCCGGCTTCGCACGGGTACTATATTACACATATAAACCTTCCTCTTGAATCACTCTATCTATCTAAACCGCATCCAAATCCGTTGCGTAGTTTTAAAGATCTAAGCATACATAGGGACAGACAGCGAGAAGCGACTTTGTTTTTAACCGACTTCAAAAAAACGGAGGAGGTTCTCAATTCGGTTGTATTTTTTTTTAATCATTTTTTTTTCAATTTTGTTACCTCAGAACTCCGTCATTGATGAGCCGATTCGTAATTTTTTTTTGTTTGTAAGTATATGCTCCCAGGTGGGTCCCATTTTTTTGAAAATTCAATTGGATCGTGGGATCCATGAGGAATTGAGGGAACTCCTCAATTATATTAGGCACGCGTGTAGTGATTTTGGTATTTTCTATTATAACTCGTGTATTTACATCTGGAAATCATAAATTGGTGGAGTGGAATTGATGATGAAGACCACAGATGACTTATGGAATTCCTCAATTATGTACTTAAAAGTACAAAAGTATATCATAGATTCTGATAAGATTCCGTTGAAATACCAACTAATGAAGTGCCAAGGGTGATCCTTGTGGAATCGACAGAAGTCCTCAAATATTTATTTATTTATTTATTTATTTAATCTTTATTGCACAAAAGAATATCTTATAGTACAAAAGGCGGAATATTATCGGGTCACATACAGCGATTGGGGTTTTTCTCTAATAATCAACGCATTTGCTCTCGGAATCAGTTCATGTCGTAAATTGGAAGAAAAATGTGGAAATGTTCTCGTGGCTTAGCGGAGTACTAAATTGAAGTCGGTTAAAACTTTGTTTTTAAAGTAAATTATATTTTAAGTAGTGATTGAAATGATATCGAAGGAAGTATATCGGTGGAACATGATAAAAACTAGACAAGTGTGAGTTGGGCTCGCCCAGCGAGGGTTCCGTACTTAATTACAAATGTATAGTATTCAGATTTTTCCCTTTACTTGTAGTTTAAGACGATACTACTTGCCAAATCTCATAGTTCTAGGTCAAAGTAGAAAAGTTCCTTATAAATTTTTATATCTGAGAGTGTCGAAATATACGTCTTTGCAGCATAAACGGCCGTATCTTTTTTTTACGTTAACTTAGAAGTTTTATTTTTTCACTGCTTCAATTAACTGTAGATAAGTATATGGTTTTAAATTCAACTCGATACCTCCACGCGTTCCCGAGAGCTACGGTAGCCTTCAGCTTCGGCTGTCAAGCGGTGGTCGTGGGTTCGAATCTCGTCTCGTACCAATGAGTTTTTCGGAACTTATGTACGGAATATTGACCGTTAGCTTTTCGGTAAAGGAAAACATCGTGAGGAAGCCTGTCTAATCCCAATAAGGTCTAGTTTTCCCTCTGGGGTGGAAGGTCAGATGGCAGTCGCTTTCGTAAAACTAGTGCCTATGCCAAATCTTGGCATTAGGTGTCAAAGCAGACCCCGGGCTCCTTTAGGGGCATTACCGGGAATAACGCTAGGAGGATGATGACTTCCACGCGTTCCCGAGATAAAGGGTCTTGACAGACAGACAGACAGACGGAAAACAAAGTGATTCTATGAGGGTTTCATTTTTTTTTTGGGGTACGGAACCCTAAAACCGGGGATTTTGATGATAACTTTACTTTTTAGCAGATGATGATACTCGACGAGATGATAATGTTACAATGACAATACTGTGTGTTAGTTTTAACTTTTTTATGTTCCTAAACTACTGTGTGAAAGATAATGGAAATGTATTAGAAAATTAAAATTCATACCTTCATTTTCCTAAATAAGTTCTTTGATTTGATCAAAAAACAGTTTAAGTTTGCTATTTACCAAAAGGACTGTTGAGATATGACAATACTTTAAGAGTCCGCAGTAAGCTCGATTCTCCATACAAACGTAGTAACGCTCTCATTTTAAAACTACGTGTTGGATTGTAACGAGACTTTGGATATACAATGACATATAACTATGTCTGTAATTAATTTATGTAGCTTCAGATACCATAGTAAAAAAATACAGCGAATTTAAGTTTTCCATACAAAATTTGTTTTTGCTGTATTTCGTTTGTTTTATAAACTGGAACCATATAAACTAATTACAGACATAGATATACCTCATATCATTGTATATGCAAAGCTTCGTCACAATCCAACACGTAGTTTTAAAATGAGAGCGTAACTACGTTTGTATGGGAAGGTGAAATTCGGCCGAGCTTACTGCGGACTCTTAATATGTATAACTAGACTTTAATAATGTTAATATCAGAACTCGAGTGATCCTCGAGTGGCGACCACGTACCGAAAGGCGCAGCGTGGGTAGGCCCCCCACAAGGTGGACTGATGACTTGGTAAAGGTCGCGGGAGTCCGCTGGATGCGGGTGGCGCAGGACCGGTCATTGATGCACTCTTCATGATGAATGTTAATATTGTCATAAAATAAAAATAAATATTTGCGGACAATCTTACACATATCAACCTAGTCCCAAACTAAGCAAAGCTTGTACTATGGCTACTAGACGACGATAAACATGATGATGATGTTGATGATGTTCTGAAGGGACGCCCGGCCGGTAACAGGCGGGCGGTCGATCGCTTGCCTAAGTTTGGAGCCTCAGGTTACTGTCCCGGCGACGTTCCCATATCAAACTCTTCCATTCTTCTCGTTTTCCTGCAGAACAAAAGGACATCTTTAAGGCTGACATCCCTCAGTTCTCTCTCCTCTAACACATCTTTACCGAATGTATTAAACCGCAGTGCTGCGTACATAATACATTCCGCTAGTACATGCTTACTTGTTTCTTCCTCCCCACAGTGTGGGCAGGAGCCATCGTTAGACGTTAAACATACTTATATTGATAAATAAATACTTAACTACATAGAAAACATCCACGACTCAGGAACAAATATTCGTGCTCATCGCACAAATAATTGCCCTTACCGGGACGCAGAGGACGCAGATTGACGTGCAGTTTGATTAAATCATCAATCACGTCTCTTATCAAGTATGTTCTATCCATAATCAAACGTAGCGTATTCAAGTCTGACTAAAATTCAACCAACAAAAAAAAATACTTGATATTCGTCTTGCGAATTCTTGAGTTCTGATATTTCATTCAACGCCTAACTTTCGTTAGTGTCATAAAATGTTTACTCGTGGGGCATGGACAGATTTAAGCAACGCTAAAAAGGCGCATGCATTTTACTTATAGTATATGTATAAAAACTGTGAACCTTTTAAACACCGAACGTTAAATAACTCCATTTTTGCCTCTGACTTTATTAATCAAGAAGATGTAATTTACACTGTTTTTGTTTGATATATCAACGAGACGACATTACAGTGCATAATGGATACAACATAAAAAAAAATATCTTCCTTTCTGATAGTCAGTTATATAATATTTATGGCTTCGTGTACGTGTAATATTTTTATTATGGAAACATTAATTTAAAAAAATACTTTGTTTTATAATCATCCGTGTTTCTAAGAGTCAAAATGAGTATGACATTGTGTGAAACATGAAGGATTAATGTAAGTTCTGTTGCACAGACTACGGCGCCTACGCGACGAAGGAGGCCCGCGTGCGGCGCGCGCTTGCGCGGAGGGATGCGCGCGCACTGCCTGCGTCGCACCTGCCTCTCCCGCCCACGGTAACTAAATATATGTTTACATTCAATACTATTTATAAGAGTGAATATCCACCAGACAGGTGCGAAGCTGCGTTTTCATATCACTTCTTCTTTCGTGCGTCTGACTGGGGAATCAGGGCGGGTATGACGGACTCCCGGGAACCACCCGGACTACTTCTGAAACCCCACCGTGTTCTACGCGCTGCCCTTTGGCCGAGCCATTGGAACGCTTGCGCACACTTCCGCGACTCCGCCAGCTATCTATTTGACACCTAATTAATCAAGCGTGCGAGATATCAAATACAGTATGTTACCGACGAGCTAACGACTAAACAATTTAACAGAAATAACATAAGTTATATATTTTACGAAATTGAGTTACTGGTATTAGAATGCATCTGTGCAGCCGCTACAATTGTGCAGTAAGCTTTTAATTTTGGAACTCGTTTGCCCAAAATTATCATTTTATATCTGTAAAAAGGAAAAATGGAATTACTTAGCACTACGGAACATACTCGTAGTATAATAATAATTACATTCTCTTATACATTATTGTATAGTTTAGTTGGAATAAATATGGTAATAAAACAGGTTTTATAAAATCTACCTATAATATTTTTTTCTATAGGAATGTAAATTGTTTTTTCACAAAAACCTATTTTTACAAGAACAGCATAAGGGACGAAGTAATTTTTCATATTTTTGAAGAGGTAACCTATTATTGTTGGAATCCAAGATGCAAGCGTAACTCTATGGTCATTCGCCTCCATAGTATAATGTAAGGTATTGTATAATGAAATAATATTTTAGGAAAAATTTTGTTTTTTCGTTTCTTCTAAAATCAACACCAATGTGGTTATGTTGTTTTTGCAAATATCCCTTACATTCGAACTAAACAGACATCTAGATCTTGACAACATCGTAATAAACAAAGTACGATTCAAGCGACACCGCCGGGATACGTCCTGAAGAAAATTCCAGAAGAGTTCGAAACATGTCGCCCGTAGTGACATTTAATACGTGAACCGTGTAATTATTAGCATTAAAGAACGAAGAGCTGTCATTTACACATCTTGTTAATTTGCTTTGCTGTACATTGCTGGAATATAGGTACTACAAAGGATTTGGCAGGATAACCTTCAAAAATTGGCGCCAAAGCTTTGAGTTGAAAACTATTACCAGTTGATGCCCCGTCAAGAGAAAATACTTTATACCAATGTTTAACCCTCTACGGCAGTAGAGGCAGGTATAAAGTGAAAATGAATGCCGTGAAGTTCCAGGTGGCAACCTGGAACCTCACGGTATTCATTTAACCCTAAAACGTTTTTACTTTTTTCTCAAATATCAAATTTTGCATTAATGTTGCTGTGACCAATGTAAACTATCAAAAAAATATTAGAGAGCTGATTACAAATATTATCCACTTGTAAAGCATAATATCGCTGTGATAGACTCGGAATACCAAATTGTATCAGCATAATTAACTGAATGAATAAGGGTTTTAATGATTAAATATTCTGCTGCTATTATAAATGCTCTACGTTTTATTTAACTATGTTAATTTACGCTTCATATTAATGGTAAAGGTAGCATTGCGTTATTTTTTACAAAATAAATATGAAGTTCGTGTCGTAACGTACGCAATTATTTGAATTTTGGAAATTGGAAAGTCATTGTGATAAAATAGGTCGCAAACGTCGATATATAAATGTAAAAAAACGACGTACAATCAAGTAAAAATGTACTGTTTGCTTTTATTGCAATGGTAAATGTACAAACATGTATGCATATCTTATAAAATAGAATGCATCTGTGTCATCATATAGTGATAAATATAAGCGGTTGTTTTGAAATAAAGTATGGTCTAAAAACTATCTAACACGAAGAGGTTGCTAATGCGAAGAAGGTTTAGAACAACATATTCGCATTCCGGTGAGACAAGAGGCCCAAAATTTCGACAGCCATTCAAAAAGTCTTGGAGCTTTTTTTTAATTTGCATGTTACGAGTATAGAAAAGCACTATACATAACTTGGCGTGAAAAGGTATTCATTCCCTCGCTACGCTCAGCCGCCTATATCTACTCGGCCGGCAATCCCTATTTTCCCGGCGTCTGTAGTAATGTAATATTAACGGAATGGTGGAAACGTAAACTGTTTAATTAAGCCGTCGATGTGACAGCCAAGCTATGATAACGTCAAAATAATGTGTGATATAAACTAACTAAACGGGACTAAATCGCGTATAATTAAGTTATTTATCGTGCGGTTCTATTTTTCGTGCGGGTACTTCGAAAAACCCGCGCAGCTAGAGTTTGGTACCCGCTTAAGCCCGTTCAACCCGCGACCAAGTTACTCAATCACGCTTAAACGGCACAACCGATTTAGATGAAAGTTTCTACTAAGGTAGTTTATAGCCTGGATTACACATATACAAAATATATTTAATTAACTTTGGAATAAACCCGCACTTTGCGCACAGGTAATATCTGGGTCAGTGTCAGCGGCCGGCCTCTTTATTAGCTCTCCATTTATTACCAATCATGCGCGCCTTTAACACTCGGCCCTAATTTTATATTCAGGCTTTGCCACGGTACCTGCACTTGGCGACTAATTATTAAATTTTACACATCTGCCCACCGAAAGTCAGCGTAATAATTTTATACCGATAAGAGCAGTGTAATAATCTATAACTGACTGAACGGAGTTACTGAATGAATAAGAACAGATCGACTTCATTCCGCAAAACACAGGACAAGACAAATATAAGACTCATAATACCTACTTATTATAAAACAAAATACAATATTAAACAACATGATACAGATCCCGCAGCTCCGCAGTTTGGCGAAATGATGTATTTACGGTACACATATTTTATATTTTCATGTAAAAAAAAAAGAACAAATATAATGGAAAAATAAACCATCATCGTCTGAAGCTCAAGACAGGGCTTATTATTTTCCATTATGTTTATTCTCTGTATCAAACCGATTAAAACTTGATCGTGGTAACTTCTACGTTACACGAAACAAAAATATTTAATATAACTTCAACTTAGAAAAGTTGAAAACCCCCCGACATTTTCATTTCAAAGTCCTATATCTCAAAAAGGGCTAAACAGATTTTCATGAAACATGGCTAAGAACACTCAGGATAAAATTATTTATGACCCAAAAGAAACTAAACGAAAATCGGTCCATCCGTTTGTGAGCTACGATACCACAGACACATTAAACTTATCTCTTTTTTGCCGAGGGTTAAAAAATATTCTGTTTCGTCATAGGTGTAAAATACAATATTAAATATTATAAAAAGTATTCAAAGGTAAAAATGCTTCTAAATTCGAAAACCGTTGTGCCCGCCATACGGTTATAGGGTCTATTGAGAGTTTTTCAGTCTTATATCACCACTTCATCAGTCCATTCCATACTGTTACAAGCTACAATTTTGCACACGTCCAAACTGGCAAACCTAAGGGTGCTGATGATGAGTGACGTTTTTAGCCGGCTGCGGCGGCAGGAGGGTTATGTTTTTCGAGTGTGTGAACCTGTCGGAACGATTACGTCATAAGCATGCACCAAACTGATTCCAAACCAACATGTTTATTAAGGCGCCGTAGGTAGGTTCAGCGAAGTTAAGCGAACAGAGTTTTTGAAACAATATAATGCCTCTGTTTATAATAATATGGTTCCAAAAAAATACCCATAGTAATCTTGAGGCTTTTCTGCAGCGAGATCAGTGATTCGAAATATGATTAAGCCATTTCCACTCGATAGATAAAAAAACACGAATATAGGTCTAAAATACACTTAAGATATTCGTAACGAATTATGCAGAAAAGCTAAAAATATTAATATTGCTTTTAAAATCGGCAATATCATGTTTGCGAGAACTCAGTGATTACTTTTTTTTTTATTTAAATGGCCAAAAAATAAAAATTATAAACATAATATCCGCGCTTCCGAGCACGCACTTCCATCTCGCTCACGCTTATGCTCAGTGAGAGGTAGAGAAGACCATGAACCTACGGCGCTAAGTTAAGACTTCGGACCCCCGGTTCATCTCGCTTTTGTTATTAAACAAGCGAGCGAAGCGAACGTAGTTCTTCGTTTCACATTGGACTAACATTTATTCTTATGTCCGGCTTATGTCTGGCTGCCCTCCTCTGCAGGTCCGATAGGGAGCAGATTCAATAATTATATAGAATTATTTAGTCAATTCAGTTATTCGAAATAATTATTACATTTTTGGTACAAGTTTTTATTGTCAACTGTAGGTACTTTTTTTTTATACCACCATCAACTACTCATTACACAACAGGATTACGTTGGTTAAGTACTGAATTCCCATGGCCACCTTCCGTCTCCATCATCAGATCAGCTCGGTGGTACCATAACTTCAGTTCCAACAAACGAAATGTCATCCCGTTCGAATGTGGAGCAGCCCAACTGGGGAAGTACCTCCGCCTTGCAGAAGACCACAGCCATAATAACGCTACTTCTTGCTCTGTAGTAGTGTTGTGTTCCTGGAGATGAGCAAGGTCGCCAGAGCTCCCGAGGATGCGTTGTGTTGAGAGCGAGGGAATTTGTTCCTTCAGCTGTCAACACGGCGAATCCTCAAACATATCAAGGGTCGGCAACGCCCATGTTACTCCTTTGGAGTTGCATGCGTCTATAGGCTGCGGTGTCCGCTTACCATCAGGCGGGCCGTACGCTTTGCCACCGTCGTTGTATAAAAAAAGGACAGGTCAAATAAAATAAAAGCTTGTAAAAAAACAGGCTCGCGAGCTTTACAGCTTACCGAGACTTGTTATATTACCGCATAAGACTAACCAATAAACCAGCCTGACTCCATTCAGGAAGACGTTGTAGAATTATTAAGATAAGGTACATTGGAATAGTATCGGATCATGTGCTCTCACTCGCGCTGGCGTATAGCTAACTATGTGAGACCGAGACGCAAGTTACCGGTGCAATTCGTATTCAGTACTTCATTCGATTTTAACTGCACAAAAGCTTCATCATAACAGCCGAAAGACTGCTGGATATGGTCCCTCAAAGAGTGCTGAAGTGACCGCTCAAAAGCTTCGGTTGACATAAAATATATCACGCAGTTGACTAACGTGCCCTGTCCCAAAAAGTGGTACAAACCAATCGGGCACCGCGAATATCGTAAAAGGCATAAAAGGCGACGATTTAATTCGTCCGCAGCGGTATCGAATTGGGAAGTGAATGGGCGCGGTAATAGGGCGCTTCGTTCATTGACTCCTGGCTGTTCATGAATGATCTCTGGACTACGACATTTCATACATACATACATACATGGTTCACTAATGCAACTGCATGGTTCACTTTTGTCAAATGTTTCATTTGACAAAAGTTTCATTTGACCTAATGCATTTTTTTCTTAAATAGAAAGCTTTATAGGATAATTATAAAACAAACCTAACCTAACCTAATGACTTCTGTTTGATGATATTCAAAGAATCCAAAATTTCTATTAATTTTTGATATATTTTTTTTCGGTCTATCGTAGGATTTTTTCTTGATTTCTTATTTTATACTAACAATAATAACTGCATTAAGAGCTAAGAGAGAGTAAGAGCTGTACATATGCGTAAATAAAGTGACATAACAGAATTTTTGAAATTGAAGTATTAGGATATCCTTACTAATATTATAAATGCGAAAGTGTGTGTGTGTGTTTGTTTGTCCTTCTTTCACGTCACATAGGCTACTTTTCCAGCGGGAAAACATCTAATTCCCACGGGGGAATTCAATATGTTACATTTTCCTATAACCACGCGGGCGAAGCCGCGGGCATCAGCTAGTACATAATAAAGGATTGTGTGAATGATATTAACTGAACAAACTTAAGTATGCGCTTCTTTATTTATTATAATAAATATACGAACATTTAAAAAACGATATGCAAGAATAGGGCTTTCTCTAGATTCTCGACACGTACCTACCTATGATTCATAGCATTAAAAACAAGTTTGTCTATTTCGGAAACGAGATCAAGCATGACAAAGTAAATAGTGTGTTTATTTATGTCCTCGTTACCGATTGACCGAATGAAATGAACCCGTCCAAAACCAACATAAATAACAATAAGACTCATCCAGTCACCAAATAATTGAGTGAAAAGTGGTATCATTACGGCATCATGTTTCTAGACAAGTGAGCGGCACAAAGGCGCTAATGAGGGGACGGGGTGGGGGCCGAGGGGGGGCACCCCGCGCCCCCGAGGGGGCAAAGCTGTCAGCGGTTGATTTTTCCGCGTGTCGTGGGCGCTGATCGATACGTCACGTGGCCCGGCCCGCCCGCCCCTCGCTCGATAGTTAGCCGAGAAATCTCCCGCCACTAACTAGTTTGTAAGGCTTTTCCGGGAATGCTTAGGTGTCGATGTGTATATTGTCTTACTTAGTTTGTCTAGTCTATGCCTGAAACGGGAAAGTACTGTGAAGACATTGGTTTTTTGCCGATGGTGTCAGATTTGGTATGAAATTTAAATAGTGTTTTTTTATGCGGGTTGGTTGTTAAAAAAACACACTTAACTCATGAGTTTAAAAATGTAGTTATATCACATGAGTGAGAGAGAAAGTTTTAACCAATATAATGTATGTACCTAATAATAAAGTATATACTTAAAAAAAACTCAACTCGGTCGATGTAATTACATAGATTGTTATTTAAGTTAGATGCCACCGGGTGTGGAGTAAAAATAGAATAGAATTGAAATTGAAGATTTAAAAAATTACGGACAGTCGCTTCACAGTCCTCGCCTAGTGTAAAAGTAAAGTTACATTAATAGTTTAAACATATGTTACGGGATTTAACCGCTTTTGAGACTGCTCGTGACCTAAGATACTGTAACCTCCACGAGGTAAATAATTAAATTAAATTATACGCGATATAGTCACGTTTAGTAGGAAATACTTGTTCCAATAAGGTCTAGTTTTCCCTCTGGGTTGGAAGGTCAGATGACCGTCGCTTTCGTAAAAACTAGTGCCTATGCCAAATCTTGGGGCAACCGGGTTAATGCTAGGAGGATGATGAGTAAGAAATAATAATTATTCCCCCTTTTTAAGTATTTATTTATGCAGTTAAATAAATACTTCAAAAGGGTATGTATGTATATCGTGCTAGTACCTAGTACAAGCTTTTCTTAGTTAGATCGATCTGTGTGAAATTGTCCGCAAATCCATACTATTATAAATGCGAAAGTGTGTCTGTCTGTCTGTTACCTCTTCTCGTTTAAACCGCTAAATCGATTTAGATGAAATTTGGTATAGAGATAGTTTGAGTCCACCACGGACATAGGATAGTTTTTATCTCGCAGAAGCTAGTATTTTATAAGTTACTAGCTGCCAGATAGCGGAGCGCCCATACAAGCCGATTGCCATCGGTTTGCCTGAAATTTCTAGCTATATATTACCAAACGCGTAAATCATCAACCAACAGTCCTTTTCGTTTTGCACCGGGTTGTGCTGTGAAAATTCTCACTCACCGCTAGTTGCCTATGCAGGTGTATTACAGTGAAATCAGGTGCAGCCGCGAGATAAGACAGTATAGCCCATGTCCTTTCTAAAAAAAAAATTGGATGATTAATTTTTACATTTATAATATAATGCGAAAGTATGTCTGTCTGTCTGTCTGTTACCTCTTCACGCTTAAACCGCTGAACCGATTGAGATGAAATTTGGTATGGAGATAGTTTGAATCTCGGGGAAGGACATAGGATAGTTTTTATCCCGGAAATAATCCCTTGAAGGGGTGAAATGGGGGATGAAAGTTTGTATCGAGCTACGATATAAACGAGTTCCACGCAGACGGAGTCGCGGGCAGAAGCTAGTTCTGAATATAACATACAGACTTACAACATCACGATTTTTTCCTCTTTATAGTGTTCTAGCTCTTTCTCTCTCAAGTCCATGAGAGGAGGCCTGGGCTGTATTTCTCTATGCGCTAATGCGGCTCACCCCGCCGGTCACCCATCACGAAACTAGACCTCTACCTACGCTTGGTTACTACGCATCGCGGTGTCAACATATATTTGTGTGTGAGCGTTGTGGTGAGCTTAAGGCGATGCCTTGATTTGAGTCGAACACGCCCCCTAGACAGAGATACGCTGATGCCTTCCGCGCATGAGGAAAAGAGATGTAACACTCTTCGGGACTGGCTTTTTTGGTCAAATTTCGATAAATACCTAACTTAGAGACGTTTTATTTAAATGTCATAAAGTGAGATTTTAGATGAGATAAAATACTATAGTATTAACTTCATTGTGTCGTAAAATAATGTATCGTTTGAGTAAGCTGAGTAAAAAAAGGAAAATACAGACCCAACCTTGGAATTTTTTTCTATCGAGGAAATTTTAAGCAATCATGTATCGATAAAATCAGATAAACAATCATATAGTCAAGAATCATATATCTCGAAATCAGACCTTATTGTTTCTTAATCTAGTCAGAACGGCGTTTCAAAGCACGCGATAATTTCCAATGCACAGCCTTAAATCATGTTACAGAATAGGGGCGCTGTGCCCAGCGGTGGGACGGTATACAGGCTGATTTATTTTTATTTTTATAGTATTAGTGTAGATGTGTGAAAGTATCCGAGTACATGTTTAATGGCTGTTTGTGACCTGATGTTGTAAGTAAGTAAGCTTACTTTACGAGGCCAGGAAGGCCAGGGTTTATTCGCATTGTCGTACGTGTCTAGTAGCTCGTAAACGGACACCTGAGGATCTATTTGACTATATGTACGTGTTTGGGTAACAAACATCCAAACATTGGCATTTATAATAGGACTAGCTTCTGCCCGCGACTCCGTCCGCGTGGAACTCGTTTATATCGTAGCTCGATACAAAGTTTCATCCCCATTTCACCCCATCAGGAGATGATTTCCGGGATAAAAACTATCCTATGTCTTTCCCCGGGATTCAAACTATCTCCATACTAAATTTCATCACAATCGGTTCAGCGGTTTAAGCGTGAAGAGGTAACAGACAGACACACTTTCGCATTTATAATATTAGTATGGATTTGTAGGATTTTGAAAGTCAAAGCTTAAACCATGTTTTTTTTAGTATTCTAAAAAAAAAAACAGATACTACGAGTAGATATTATTATCACAACTATTCTGGTAGTGGAATAAAAACATTAAAGTTAAGCATTTTAATCATTATATACGGTATGATAAGTAGGTCTAATTTATTTTAAAAGGGCTTTAATTCCCGTATCAATCGACTCGAAAGTCTCGTCTAGTCACCGACACATATAACACACGACACGAGAACAAGATGCTTCTAGCAAATCCGTTTCATATTGAATTAACATTTAATTTTAATGTTGCGAGAATAGACGCCTAGCAAAAACTTATATGAAAGCCTGAGTGACTGTAAACACAAAGCTACGTGTCAAATTACAACGGTCCACTCGTGCATATAAACAAGCATTTAATCTCTTGAAATACATCAATGCAATAACGACTCTATTAGTGTACGTATACGGTGGCAAATCGCTCAGGCAATGCTTGTGCATGTAACCGATCCAATTGATTTTGTCTACGCCGCATAGGCCGCGTAGCGCCGTAGCACCCGCCGTAGCGCTACGACAAATTGGACTAACGAAGTTGCGCTATGTTCACGATCGCTGGGGGTATCAGTTTTTCTACTAACAATCTGATTTCAATTTGATATTCCCATTGGGATGTCGTTGCGTCTCGCTTCCTCGCGTGGCAAATGCGCTTACACAAGACGGAGCACATGAATCAAGACGGTTCGCATGTAATTTCAATTTGTCGAAACGCTTTCGGGATTTGGTCCAGAAACGCCGATACAGGACGGTGGTGATACGAGTCGCTGGAATCGCATTTCCATTAAATTAGCAAGGGGTTTAACATATTGAATGTATACCTAATTTTTGTTATTTATGTTTCTAAATGGGATTAAAATGAACAGCTATTTCATTCACCGTAACGCTTCGCTCGTATCGCTACGCCGTAGTCTGTAGCAGTTTAACACATTTACTGCCAAGAATTACTAAGCGCTACGCTCTTATCCGATCCCGTGGTTTTCCCCGTATGTAGCGGAGAGCGCCGGTAGCCCTCTGACGCAAGTGTGTCGTGATAATCAGCTAAAAAAAATGCAAGCAAATCCCCCTATTCTATACTCAATATAAAACCCAGAAACTAACTCTATCTCTCCCTCAGTTCATTCGACACAATTATATAAACTACACCGTAGTGCATACTCTGCTAAATTTCGTAACAAATGGAAATTTAACGTAAAGCCTCAAGGCCTAGCCACACCAAATGCGTGCGCAGCACGTATGCGTCGACGTAAGCGTAGACGTGCACACCACCCCTGTCACACCGGGTTAGGCGCACCTCTGTGCGCGCGTCTATGGCGTACGTGCTGCAGAGAGTTGCACACTCAATGCGTGCACACACTGCAGCTCCGTAGCGTAACCAGTCACCATTTGCGTACTAGTCTTTACAAGATTAGTCTGAAGAAGGAGGAGCGCTGCTCTTACTGTTAATTTAAGATACTCCTTTGAAATCCAAAAGTGTTTGAGTTCTTGAAATCAATGATCGAAGAGAATAACATAGTGAATATCACAATTGGTCCCTAGCCGACCGAGCTGTGCTCGGGTGAAAATATATGAAATAATGAAAAAACGAATTTTCCCAGGCATAAGACCCCGCTAGATCGAATTTTCGCCCCCGTAAGTTCCTTTATTCTAAACCTCATTGAAATTGTTAGCGCCGTTTTTGAGAATGTGATTTGAAATATATACATATATTTATCCTCCAACTTATCTATCCACCTCCGTCCGGAGATGCGGCGCAGTGTGACATCCGCCTTATAGGGAACGCCGGCAAATACAACGGCATCACTGCTCGCGTCGAAGCCACGTTGCCGCTCCGTGTACGCATACACGCAGTACGCAGCCTGTTTGTCTCACTGGTGCTGCGATACGTGTACGTGCACGTCTACGCAGACGCATCCTGTTTGATATGTCTTATGATGATCCATATTTAACAACGCTGTGGTGTACACGCAGGCGGTCTGACTTGGCCTTTAACGTGTAACTACCATATAGCAGTTTATATCATTTAACTAATATTAATATATTAGCTTCCGCCCGCGACTTCGTCCGCGTGGACCCGAAATAAAAACTATCCTATATTTTAATCCAGGCTATAAACTATCTTCGTGCAAAATTTCATTCAAATCGGTTCAGCCGTTTAAGCGTGATTGAGTAACAAACATCCGACCATCCAAACATCCAAACCTCTAAACATCTAAACTTTTGCATTTATAATATTAGTAGGATATAATGGAGATAGAGCTAAGAAATATACAGTAAGCTGTATGCAGATGTCTGTTTTTTTAAAAGAAGAAGGTTTATTCTGAAGTATTTGTGTTTTCGATATTTTTCATTTTGATTTAACTTTTTTTATCAAAGCCTTTCATTCGTCCCTCGTTGTACTTTGAATTGAATCTGTTTGATTTCAAAACCAGAAGGTTAAGATTAAATCATATCGTATCCGAACGAAGTCAGCGCTATAAAAATATATATTTAGATCCGAGACTATGCTTATAAACACACTTTATAAGTCATTTTATAGATGAAGTCCTAGCGAATGCCCAAATGGAATAGAGGTAAATTAACCTTACTAAATTGAGAAGGATCAGAAGACTAATAATACCTCAACGTCTCATGTGTATATACTTTTGTTGTATTATATTCGTGACGTCAGTTTCAGTACAATATTTTGACAGGTGGCGACAAAAAAGCTGGTGACAGACAAAAAAAGCCTATACGCGCTGAGGGACAGGAGATTTGTCATTGTATCTCGTTCCCACTCGTGGTATTGTTTATGCTTTTAGCTTTGCCACACATGTGTGTATGTGTGAGTGAGTCGCTCTATTCAGTCCTTTCTCTATGATTCAGCGAAACTCGACGCGTGTAAAACATAACCACATGTTATTTAATTTTAATACAATTGATAATTTTAAACTACAAAAGTTACTTCCATCGATGAAAAAATAGTTGTACCTAATATTGTGTTTTTTTTATAACATATTCATTTCCATGCTATACACGTAGCACTAGTGTATTCCGTAGCAGCCCGCAATAGTACATTACTGCAGAGGCCGTGAAGTAAGGGATTGCTGGACGAGTTTCGGGTAGACGGCCGCGTCGTAGACGAGGCCGGATACAGCGAGTCCAGCAATCCCTTTTCGGGCCGAGGATTGTATAGTGCTTTTCTAAAACGATGCGAGGAAATATTAAAATTAAAACAAATAAAAGGTAATCAATTAAATAATAGGTAATATGCCGCCTTTTTATTTTTTAAACATGCCATTTGAACAAGCGGTTCGAGCACCAAGCTTAACCGCACATAAGTATAGTACCATAGATTTTTTTTTATGTCGCAATTATGCTTACAGAGTCTAGTGGTGGTTGGCAGTATGTAATTTTTCCTTCGTCAGTTTAATATTAGTAAGCAAATTTAAAAAGTTAGAGTAGTGGACAATAATGGTTTTACTTAGGGTTTTCATACATTACTTCTTGGCGTAAGGCCAAGAAGAAATGTATGGAGCCTTAAACAAGAGACTTCATGTCTTCATTTCGTGATATTAACGCATACATTTCCGAGCATGTTTGAGAAAACAATTATTTTCTACTGTTGTCAACGACCGTATTCATCTATTGGCAGCTTACTATTATGCTGTTTATACGCTCCACGGTATTAGCTTGGGGTTAATATGTGCATGTCGGGATGAAGGGAGGTAAGGTCGCGCCCCGCCGGATCGATGTCCGGCGGGCCGGGTGCACTGCGGGTGCAGTTGTGCGATTCACAATGTGTCTCGACTTGTCTCACTATTAGGTATATCTGAACAGGAATCCATGTCATTTTCAAGAAATGTATTGAGATGATACCTGTCTCTGTAATTAAAAATCGGGAAGAATGCATTTTTAGTACAGTCGATGTCAAATGTTTCACCCTATTACCATGGTTGAGCGGGACATATTGCACGTAGAACTGATTTCCGTTGGGGTGGAAAGGTTCTCGAGTGGTGACCACGTACCGGCAGACGAAGCGTGGGCAGACCCACAAGGCGGAATGAAGACCTAGTAAAGGTAGCGGGGGTCCGCTGGATGCGAGTGGCTAAGGGCCGGTCACTGTGGCACTCTGTGGGAACCCTATGTCCAGCAGTGGACGTCTTTCGGCTGATGTGATAGGTGCTGAAATATTTGATGTCAACTCAATCAGCGACGTTTGTTTGTTGGTTTCGCGGGAATGGAAGCAAGCACGAAACTTTAATGCGAAAATTCTCTGACCGACCCCAAGGTAGAAAATCAAATGTCAGTGAACTTCAAGATTTTAAATTTTCATTTAGGTACCTAATTGTGTGTTCTTAATTTAAGTTTTTGAGAATAAATTTATTCTTATTCTTATGTATGTGAACTCATGTGACTTGCCGGAAAGCGTTGCGAATACATGCACAAGGCTCGTCCGTCTACCCTGCCGATTCGCTCCAAATGCAGCGATATCCGACGTGTTTTAATGACGGTAGGAAGTATATGGCCACTTTAGTGCAAAGTGACGATGTCGTTAGGGCCCTATTGGCCTATTTAGATAATCACGATGACAATTAGCCATACATTTTTGGGTCGACTAGCAAAAATTGTCTCTGAAGCTGGACACTGGCCAGTACCGTTATTTTATCGACCCAGCCTGTCCTAAAGGTGTAGAACAGATGAACATACTAAAGCATGGACAGAGGTCCATGCTTTAGTATGTTTATCTGTTCTACACCTGACATAGAGATGTCACCACCATAACAATTGTCACCTGACGATGACAATTCGCTGATACGAAGATAGTTTAAAGCCTGGATTAATTAGTGTTTATGGGTGCATTATGGGAGTTTTCTATATAAAATCGCTGTACATTTCTGATTAGTGGTATACAAATAAAGATTGCCGCTCTATACTATCTTACTATCGTTCGTCGCTTGCTGGCCCAGAAGTGTATGGTGAACTGTCACTGTCTTATACTCTTATACATAGAAAAACACCCAAGACTGAGAAACGAATATTCACGCTCAACATCATATAAACATTATTGTTGTCAAAAAACGGCCTTGTTGTGATGGTTTGTTTTGATTTCCTTGCAAGAATTTCAATTTGATATCATTGATAGATAACAATATCGATCTGTATAGCGTACTTTTTCTGACACGTTTGGAAGGGAACACACGCACAGTATTAAATCACATTGCGATGCAAAGTATTGACTAGATGTATGTTTAGTTCGTCTTTTCGCATCTCGTCTAATCGTCCGCCAGTATTTTGAAAAGTTTTGCCTTATACATTTTTCGATCGAAATTGTCACATCTGGTTTTTTTTATATATATATAGGTATTTAACATAAATGAACCTCGTTTATACCATGGTTCATATTACAATACCCTTTAGACTGATTGATTTAGAAGCTTCATTCCCGACATGCATGTGTTAATGTCCATTATGCAGCGAAACAAGCCCGTAGCGGTCTGACGCATGTTACAATACTTTCGCCACATATTCACTACCAACAATTTCGTAACGCTACGCTCGTAGCCAATAACATGGGAAAACCGTTTGTAGAGGAACGCGCCTATGAGCAGAACACCCACACAGCGGGTTCTTCGCACTGAAAGTGTAAACACATTCACCGCCAAGAATAAATTATAACATGACGCAACTACCTAATTGTGTCATTTTAAAATTGATAAAGCGTTAAATATATAGTAAACCATCCAATTATTGAAATTAAGTATATAAATTACAAAATATAATTAAAATTATAAAAAGATCTTAAAAGTTTAGAAACATATGCATATTTTTATTTTAAGATAAATTTAAAGCTACTAATAGAATTCTTACGCTTTTATAGGAACAAATTTGTATGACAACTATGGACCTAAACGCAGTATTGTGCGACCGAAACAGTAATTTACTTGATTTTCTATACAACGGTTAGTACAAATTGCAAAGTGTGACGTCATACTTTTACGTCAATTAATAGGAAGTTTTTCGGCTGCCGCCAGCGAGGTCCGTCTTTAACTATTTTTTTGGGTATTTATGTTCTTTAATTGTAGTTGCATACAAGCATTTGTTCCTCTCCAAAAATTGGTTCGAATGGCATCGTAAACAAATCTTAGGTCACAAGCCTATTGCTATGCGCTACGCTCGTACCGATCCCGTTGTTTTCCTGCTGAGTAGACCGTAGGCGCCCACTAGGCGGGTTCCTGGCAGTGAAAGTGTTAAGCTGCAACGGACTGCGGTGTGGCGCTACGGGCGTATGGTGTAAATGTTTTAATTGGAAGAATAAAGTGTGTATATACAGTCTATAAACGCTTAGTTTAAATATACACCCATGTGTAAGGCAGACGTCCTAGTGCCTGTCACTGGCCCAGTACTTTCAATCTTATCTCAAAACAATGGAGGTGAATAATAGGTGTCAACTATAAGGCATTAAGGTGCAGCATTGGGACGTTTACCTTACATATTTACAGTTTATGAAAATGAATGAAGCCGCCTCAGTTGCTGAGGGCGCGTACTCGACACTTTGAATCAATACGGGGCACACCGCCAACGCGCCTTTGCCGTATGGGGTAGACACGTCCTGGGGGTCGATTTGAAGCTCACATTGCGCGTTCCAATTAGATTTTGAATTGATTTCAATGTGCTTCGCGCGCTAGCTGCCACCCACGAAAACAAATAATTTCGTATGCGGAAGCATGTCTTGAATCCACCACTGTTTTTTTTTATAAATGAATCGGAATCGAATTTACGTTGGTCGCGGCAACTTCACGTGCAACAAATTTACATTTGATTTTAATTTAATTCAAACATCATATCAATTTCGTTCCTTGTCTGCTAGAGATACTTTATTAGTAACACTTCTCTAATGACATGCCTAAGGCTTGCTAGCTTACACGGTGGTTCTAGAATGAAAAATATAATTTTCAAACACAAAGTCAAACAAAGGCTAAAAGTAATGATGTATATGTCAAAAATATACTAACCTGAAGGTCGGGGTTCGAATGCCGGTAAGGACACATATTTGTGGGATGAGCATAAATATTTTTTTCTAAGTCTTGGGTGTTTATGTATTTAAGTATTTATATCTATAAAATATAAAATATATTGTCGTCTAGTTCCCATAACACAAGCCTTATTCAGCTTACTATGAGGCGAGTTCGATTTGTGTAAGATTTTTCTCTAATATATACGAGTGTATTTATTTTTAATATTATGATTGATGCTGTAACATCGTTACAATACCTATTCTCATAAAATTATAATTAAATTTATCATAGATAGGTAAGGACCAAATTCTTGGCCAGTAGTTAGCCTGGTTAGTCGGTAATTAGCCATACAAACTGAAGAAGTGAAAAAAGTTTCGCTGTGACACAAAAAATAACCATAGAATTGTATGGTTAATTTTCGTGTCACAACGGAAAACTTTCATAGAAATATAATTGAGTGAGTTAAGCTGACCATGAATGTGGTCTTTACCCAAATCTGTCAATGAATAGTGATCACTGATCGTAAGTTAAGTTTTATGATTTGTATAAAAATGCGTCGTATTTTTTGCATGTTGTTATATTATTAGGTAAAAACTTTTTTGTCAAAATTATCACTATTTAGAGACACATTTTTGAATTTAAAATTAAGATATTCACAACTTGCGCAATTAAGTAGGTACTGGTTAAAGCCATAAACATAAGATGAATAAAAAACTAGTTAACTTTGAGTGAGAACTAGTTCGAAATTTTAACTGCCTTTCATTAAACCCATAAAATAATTACCTATATAACAAGCATCTATATAACAAAAAATATCCATGGTACGTAAATACCCTTTAAAGAGTTTTACCTAACTCTGTTTTCAACTTTTCACAATTATTTCATGAGCTTCTATACTCTTTTGAAAAACTTTCCAAGCGTTTGTTCGGTTTTATTTTGTTAACCTAAAAACTTTTTTTCGTTGAAACCAAAAAAGGCAATTCGAAGATTTAAACCGACTTTCAAAAAAAATGAAGCGTAATATACGTTGTATGTTATGCAATTCCTCTTGTTTTTTAAATGATTTACAAGATTCTTTGTTTTTTCTTGTTAAAAATAGCACAGATTTACTGAAGTTATGTTATGACGCATTCGTATATTTATTCACGTTTGATTATTTCTTGTTTTCAGCCTCCTTTAGAATGTGGGCTGAACAATCGCGGGTCTTCGTATGGTGAGCCGCAAATGTGGTCGCATTATCAGGTAATATGCGAGTAATGTTTTTTTATTATTATTAATGTTATAAATAGCACGGTTAGCCCAAGACGGCGCGGTTTCTTTCTAAGTTTTCTAAAAAGAGAAAGACGGATAGTGCGAAAGAGCTCGCGTGCCGTCTTGTGCTAACCGTGCAGAGGTTAAAATATGAATTTGACAACCTCTTTCTACTCGTAATAGAGCATCTAACGCTTTCGCACAATCGAGTCTTATATTTTGCCATTAAAATCCAGAACTCTGATTAGAGATTTTTTGTTCACCTATTTAAGTGTCTTACCGCTGGGGAAAGCTCCTCTTTCTCTGAAATTTGCCCCGAGTAGAGCCACTATACTCATGCCAATTTCACGCAAAATAGGCACACTGGATGTCGACTTGCTGAAAACGCCCAGTTTTAATAACTAACTATACCCAGACCAAAGTGGATATGTCGATACGGGTTGGATTCATTTTGCGGAAATCAGAACGAATATTATAAAGTTACAGATATAAATAGTTAAAGTAAATAACATTATACCTACTTATTTAATATAATTTCTATTTTATACAATTCGAACTGTTCACTTTTACTCTTTATTATCTCTACTATTCTGAGAGACGGTTAGCATTAGACCGCGCACGACATAAACCACCCGTCTCTTTCTAAGTGTTCTAATTGGAAATATATGGATATTGGATAGCCTATCTTGCGCGCCAGTCAGTTCACGCGCGCTACTGTGCTAGTCATGATGGTATGTCTACAGCGCATTTTCTCACTTCACGCACTTTTTGGACTACATTACTTAGTTTATTATTCTTTTGCGTAGTCAAATCATATCACCTTATTTCCGCAAAATCCAGTATTAAATTTATTTGTGTGTTCGTAGATGGGAGCGATGGGTGGTGGTTGGAGCGGCGCAGGCGCAGGCGGCGCGTGGGCGGCTCGTGGAGCGTGCGCGCGGGATCTACCACGCTATCCTCCCGACTGCAGGCCCACCAAGGTACGGTAGTAATAACTTGAACAGCACATGCCCATTTGTAAATAGTTTTCTTGTCAGAACATAGGTTAGACTGTTCTGCCATGAGATGGTATGTGTATTTTAAAACGACGCCCTGTCTACTTGTGCTTTAAGACTATCTGTATTGCTTAATGGTTATCGATGACATGTACGGTCATTTATCGACTACCTTCTCCCATTCCAGGGTTCCCAGCTGCATCTCCAAAATCAGATGTGCGCTTCCGAAGGCAGATCGACGCCCTATCCTGTGTACGAGGACTCTCTTTACAGCGGGCAGAACGGCAAGCCGAGCCCCGCGTTGCGGGGGCCCGTCGCGGACGCCCGCTCGGCGCGGGTGCCCGAGCCCAGGCGGTCGCCTCCGCCGGAGCCACGGCCGCCGGTTGTGCCTCTGCCTGCTTTCCAACAAGCGTTCGGTTCCACTGAAATCGGGAAGTTCGCGGAGGCGTTCAGCCGCACGGAGGTCGCGCTCGAGGACTCGGAAAGCTTCGGCTACGAGTCGTTTCCCGAGTGGGATGCGCCAGAACCCCAGTGGTCCTCCCAGCCCGCAACCCGCGAGGTCAAATGCGAAGACAACTTCTGAGCTGTCTCCGCTCTAGTGCTAATTCTAGGCGTATGCCGACTAGTTAATTAGACAATGTTTAGTTCCACCACCTTGTTGCCAAATGATTAGAGGATGGAGTTCGATATCTTAGAACTTTAGGATGTGATACCAAATTTACAAACGTGTACGAATAATGAATCGGTCGGTAAAATAGTGGTGTGTCGTTTAATTTATATAAAGTAGTTTAATATTATTGTTCCCTTTGACTAGTTTTAGACTCACCTTAATGAGATGAACAAAGTAACTTACTGATAAAGGGATTTAGGAATACGTACTGCAATGCATAGTAGAACAAATTAATCATGACTAAATGTGCCTTTATTCGGAGAGCCCGGCCCTAGCGCGGCGTCTCGCCCCCCGCCCCACCGCACTGGCGTGGATGACGTCACACAATAGCAATTATTGGGACCAACGTTTAGACAAATATACACGACCCAGTCGCGTGCAAGACCGATGCACACACACACACCTTCAGCAACGTTGTTCTTTACACAGCAAGAACATAACAACACCAATTAGGATAGACAATGATCACCTGTATTTCTATAAGGCTCTAGGACTAAAATAAACAAGAAACAAATCACGACGGAAACAAGAAGACATTCAAGATGCTAACTTATTTTGAGTTGATGTTGGCAATGATCTTGAAACTGTGTCGTCTGAACACGTTTGAAATATTCGTTCTGGACAGACCGAATGGAGGGGGCTTGGGCGACGCCGCGTGGAACCATATAACATTCGAAATTATTCAGGAAAAATATAAAGTCATGATTCATGACATGACCCATGAATGTACGTAGGTATATTTAGGTAGTTAAATTTGATAAAATTTTTGAAGAGATTACACACTTATGAATAAAATGGCTTTTTAATTAAACGATTAGGGGTCCAACAACGTTCATGTAAAGTTTCTGTACTCATTGTGCTGATTTCGTTTAAAATCATCTGCGGCCGAGTCTCGCATAGATTCAGTATAAGTATTTGTGTTACTCAAATGTTTTTTTTCAGTCAATGATTCCAATAAATAATGAGTTTATAAGTATGTTTAAGTCTGTGATATATTGTTTTTGTTGTGTTATTTCTAAATTGTACATGTTTACTGTTCAATTATACTTGTCGTATCCTTATTATTTGGGACGAATTTGTTAATTGATTCGCACATTCGATTGAAATGTTTGTAAAACTTTGAACAAAGTTAGTTTGTGACACTATTTATTATGATTAAGTCGTTACTGCGTTACGACTTTTGAAGTTGTTGATTTCCACGTAATGTATGTGCCACCAATTTGACAAATAATTTGGATTACTTGTTAACATTCGAATCGTTACAGAGTCGTGGTTTTTTCGCCATTTCAACATTCGTATTAGTTATTTTCTTATGAAATGTTCACAACGAATGGAATTTCGGCGATTTTAATGAACCACAACTATCAGTTGGTATTGCGAGTAAAATAGGTTTAAATTGCGATGATGGAATTCCAAACAAGAGACAGTAGCACATAAGTGCGTCGCGCGCGCCGACGTAACCACCTACTTCCAGTCGTCTTCTCATATAGCTAAACAAATCTTTGTGTACCAGTATTTTCGATCTCTTTCGACAAAAGAACAGCAAAATTAATGGAGTGCCTTACCTATTTAAATATGATATGAAATTAGGATGGATGAATTTTATTCTAGCATAATTTGATGAAACACCATAATATAATAGCATAATAAAACTTCCTTAAAACCGAGTAGGTATTTCATTAAATAGTAGATATTATATTGTAATGAATTTAATAAAAGTTATTTAATAATTATACATATAATTAATAACATAAATATCTACTAAAATAATTATTGTGTGCACTATTATTTGAAAGAAAATATATTTACGAAAACAATTTGTTATTTTGTAGGAACGTAAGAAGGTATCTCGAGTTTTGTTTGCGTGTCTTATTACTACGGTACGAGTACCCCTCTTCCTTCTTGTTTCTTGTATCTTAGAAGCCACTTATTCAATGTTTAGCAATCGATTGTATCCAAATTGCATGAGAGCGGATCTATTAATTATCAGACTTCATCATAGTCCATTAGGAAAGCTTTGAGGCTTAAATTTCAATCTTGTTTTTGTATTTCCCTGTGTTTGACCACCTGCCAGCTAACGATATACCACAGTATTTTGCCAAATATAAATGTTTAACAACTAAAGGTCATCGCGTACATATGCATAATGTGATGACCTCGGCAAAAAAGTAAAGTTAATCCTGACACATTTTAGTACAGTCTATTTAATCTTGTTTACTTTATAAAATCTACAGAATGGACAGGTGTCTCGTCTGACTTCTTATCTATCGTGGTTAATCATAAGTCTAATGCATATTAACAATTGGTTGGATGAGAGACATTAAGCATTCGTCCGTCACGTACTTGCAAACTTCCCAAATGCTTTAAAATGTAAGGCACTAGTTTCTCTGGAAGAAATACGTTTCTGTTACTTTGAGCCCTTTATAAATAAAGTTTATTAAATCTTAACCTAGCCTGTGCCACAAGATGTGTATATACGATATACATTTCCCTAGATAGTCCCTATTGTTATTTATTTAATATTAGGAAGATCGTTTTTACTATAGCGAATGTAAAGATCATATTGAAATTAGGTGTTCCACAATAGAGCTTCCTGATCGATTATTCCATGATTTGTCTACCATCGGCGTTAGTGGTGTGTCGTCTTCAGGTAGCACTCTATAATTATGAATGTGTGTTTAAAAAAATAATGCATTAACCGATAATGGGGTCATATCATTCGTAAACGGGAAGATGAAGACTAACATTATATTTTATAGGAATAAAGTATGTTTTTCTACCATGCATACAGTAACTAAATCTATTTAATGTCTCCCACTATATATAAAATGAAGTGAAAAAACATAACCCTTCCTTTAAAATTAATTAATTTTGCTCAATCTTGATCTTACACGACCCATAAGGCGAGGTAGGCTCAGGCTGATTTGTGAAATTGCGATTCCATCTGTAGTGTTCCGTTTCAAAATTGGAACACTTATTTATCGAGTGAATTTTATGTAATAGTGTAAACATTATTAAGTAGTTGACGTTCCAGACTGTAGCGTACATACTACTTCCTTAATATTATATTACATATATTACATAACATAGGGTTCCCTCGAAGAAATCTAGAATGGAAAATACCACAAATGGGCCTGCATTCTATTGTGAATCACTTTTTTCCTACATCACTATGGGCATAACGTAATTATCACATTTTCTTCCCCAGTCTATGAATTTCTACATGCTGTGACTGTAATGCAGAGAGCACGTATTAAAAGTGCATTTACGCAAATGTTCAATATATTGCATTGAATTCAGAGTACTTTTCGAACCATTCGCTGAATTCAGTCATGATAAGAAAAACAAATGAAAACACCAAACGATAATTTATTATTGATCGATTGTTTGGGACGTGAGTTTCAAATCGTTTTTATGAAAGTTCAAAGAATATGTTTATTACATAATAACATGATATAGGTTGAGTAGGTACGATAGTGAATAATTATAACATGCTAAGATAGAGTCAATCAAATGAGCTCTGTTCGATTTCACTACTGTAGTGAGCAATTTTGCGGCATAGTAAAAACAATCAATAGTATCGTTTTCTTTGTTTAATTATTATATTAGTTAACTATTAGGCCAACAAAAATCGTAATATGTTGTTGCAGTGAAGTACTGAAAGATTTCTGTAATCTAGTTATAACGATTACCTTGTAAATACTTATTATATTTTAAATGTTTCACTCATATCATTCTAGAGAAACAGATTTATTAGAAAATTGTAAGGTTTTAAATTCATGACACTGATATGTTTGATTTATGAAAGTGGATTTACTATTTAATAAACATATTGTACCTACATAATAATTCACTAGTTTTTTATTTCCTTTGCACATTAGGTACCCTAGGGCACTGGTCCCACCGCCGGCTAGTAAGCTAGAAAAGTTGGGCGAGTAACGGTTCATTGCGTGTTGACCAGGCACAGTGTGATCAATCGACCTTTACAGATCCGCAATGTAATGCTACTCGCCCAACTTTTCTAGCTTACTAGCCGGCGGTGAGACCAGTGCCTAGAACCTGGTTTTTTCCAATGGCTTTAATGTTCATCAGGTGAAGTAGGTTCAAGCCGATTTGTGGAACTTTCAGGTCCCTTTCTTTTGAGAAAACTTATTAATCGTGTAATCATTTCGTAGTTACTAGTTTGGAACTATACCAAATTGCGTCCAAATCGGTTCAGCGGTTTACGCGTCAAGAGGTAATTTCCCCCATACAAACTTTGCACCACTATTTAACCCGCTTAGGGGTGGGTTTTTCCAAAACCGTAAAATTACTTTTCGTTTATTGTAATAAGGAGTCTATACACAGTGTCAAATCTCTCACTTAAAATTTTACTCCATCCCCATACAAACTTTCAAGGATTTTTCGAGGCTTGAATTCAAATAAAGTAATGAAAGAAATTACTCTTTTATTGCCAATATTTATAAAATAGTGTCTTCTCACTGGTGTACTTTTTCAAATAATTACATTTATGGGCATTTTTAATAATTCGTGTACCCAATTAGCGTGAGTTCTTAAATAAAAATTAACTCGGTGTCAGTTTTGTGACGACAATTAAGCATTCAGTTTGTATAAAAACTAACTTTTTCTGTTTAATTTATGAAGGATACACGTTAATTAAATGTGAGTCATTTTCACATGATTTTTATGGTTATTTTTCGTCACAAAACTGACATCAAGTTAATTTTTGTTTAACAACTCACGATAATTGGGTACACGAATTATTGAAAATGCCCTTATGCAGACGTCATTCAATTAGTGTGTTATTCTGTTAGTTAACGCTGTTGGTTATTTTGGAATAGACACAGCAGCCGTGTTGACGTTCAAAGGTATTTAGGATCTAGGTAATTACATAAAGAAAAAGTACTCAATAGTTGTATTTCATATTTATTCATAAGCAATAAAAAGTAATTTTCATATTTGTCACAAAATTTAACTTAATGAATAATTAAACGAGTCAAATACATACATCAATTACAAAGACAAAAACAGTTGGCGCGTTGACAAACTGCGGCCACGAGTGTAGTGTTCACATTTCAGGAAGGGTGCGTGCACTTTGCTTTCCCAAAACATGTGAAGGCACTTTTAGTTTCAGGCTTTCAAGTAAAATGAACGATATTGAGCAAAGTATCATTAGGCACCGAAGAATGTCGGCGTCCCAAGGCAAAGGATCCAAGTGTTAGCAACCAAATGATCGTAACAGAAAACTAATAGGAAGATCAGTGATTCTTTCAAGTCTCAGTTTTTAACTTCAGACTGTTAATGTGCACAATCAGTGGCGTAGTTTGTCAATTCACAAAATGATTATCATTACTCACCGGGGTCGAAAATTATTCGCGTCAAATACAAAATATAAGTACACATGCGAAAACGATTCACTATAGTACACGATGCACAAAAAAACCGTGGCGTAAACTATACAACGCAAACTTATAAAAGTTCATTACTTATTAACATTAGTTACCTTCGTACTTTACTTCAATAAGTCTTTCTAAATATTCACTCGTTTTCCCTACGTTACTTTCAAATGTCATTGAAGTATGAAATACAATCGCAATTAATGAGCTCATTCTTCTTTTCACTCATATTTGTTTATTCATTTTATTAATTATATTTTCTTAGTATAATAATATCTATAAATTGATTGTATAAGTTCGTAATTATTAAATTCGAATATTTTAACATATGTATATTAATAAACAGGTTTTATTTCAATAAATCACAAAACAATCATTTAAACGGCACGTAAAGTCAAAATATATTATTACTCATTATGTTTTGTGGTCATAATAATAAATAATTGCACAATCTACATAGTAATATTAATAAATATACATTTAATGTGAGGTAACTGTAAAATATCTTCAACATAGGTATTAGGAAAAAGAGCAAGTAATAATACTACGAGATTTGTCCCGGGCGGGTCGCTCCGTCGGTGATATGTCCCATGTGACGTAGTCTCTGTTAGTGGCACTAGCTAGTCTATAGTAGTAACTATCTTTTAAACCTCTCGTTCCATACTCACAAAATTCTAGTCTATCATTGTTATAACTAAAGCATATCTCCATTTATATCCATGAACGATGCAATTATTACCTACCTACATTGGAATGTTCAGAATAAACATAGAACACTTTCGCTACCAGGAACCCGCCTAGCGGGCGCCTACGCCGTAGTCGCTTTCCGCTACATACGAGAAAAACGACAGGATCGGCTACGAGCGTAGCGCGTAGCGATTCTTGGTAGTGAAGGTGTTAATGCAAGAAATGGATCAGGATAAAGCTTTAGTAAAAATAATAGTTACGTTAATGAAAATGATTCAAATGTACAGAATTCACCGTTGATGTTGACTCATTTAGTTTTAGTTAGAAAATGCCAATTTCAAACCTTGCTGTCCACCGCTGTTTAAGCTAGCCACTAACAGGATATTAAAACGTAGCTCGTGTCCCTCACGGGCATCCCAGCAATCTGACGGGACGGAGTGACTTCACCGGTACAGTTCAACCAATCCATGATGTTAGACACAACTACTACTATAAGAATACTATACAAACAATGCTTCCGGTTATATTTTGGTTTATTGCAAAATAAGATAACCAAAAAGTGTATAGGAAAGATGTTACATTTGCCTAGCCTATGATACAACTTTCGAACTTGATCACGAAGAGAAATTATTATCAAAACTACCTAGTGTACTTTTCCATTAGGGTGTGTGCATTTTGAACTATAGGGTAGTGAGTTTTGCATTGCAAATGCGACCAAACGAAACGCAAGTACATTACAGCTAACTACTCTTACCATACAAGTATTTATTTATGTTATCTTGTCTGTGAGTATTATAAAGCATAGGTAGAGCGAGTACCTTATTTTGCACAGAAGTCCGCTCAGGAAGAAGAACACTCTCTTTAAATCCTACTATACACAACAGAAGTAACAAAACGAGTCACTTTTAAAATACTAATAGGTAAATATAATGTCGCTAGTGTCTTTATTGGATATCTCATCAGTTTAATTGGTTTAAAATATACATAATACAATACAAGATTTATATTATACTATCAGTGGAACAAAAACTGGAATGTATCTTCAGTTTTTGTCTGAAATTCTATTGATATTGTCATTTATTTTATATAAGACCTATTTAATAGCGCGTCTGTTTCACGGGTGACTTTACGGGTTACGTTAGCGAGTAAAGAATAGTACATTACGTACCTAGGGCGGTGAATTCGTGAACGGCCCAGATCGCAGGTGTTTGTGGCCCGAACCGAAGGTGAGGGCCATAAATATGCGATCTGGGGCTTTACGAATTACCGCCCGTGGTAAGTACACAATTTTACGTCTTCATCTGGCCACAATGCGAGTTTTACCGTACGCGCAGCGTGCAGTAAAACTCGCATTATGGCCAGGTGTGACGTAAAGTAACTTTAACGTTGTAGCACGCCATCACCCCAGACGGTTAGCAAAACAGCAGCGCAATCATAATAGCATTCAGCTAAAATAGGTCCAAATGAAACTTAGCTTCTATCAGTTAAATGGTACCTACATATTTTTATTTAGATGTGACAGTTGTAGGTAAGTTCTAAGTACGATAAGAAGTGCATTTACTAGGAAATATTAAGGTACGATTTTGTGTTGTGGCACAGCTGAGTTTTACTTTTAAGTTAAAAGTAACTTACAGAATAGGTATTCGGTACAAATTATATTCTTAGGTGCGTACTCGCGGTTCCGCACCCAGTCTTTTGATACTGGAAGTGCGTGTAGGAACACAACATGTTTTGAGCTTTCTTTTCAGGAAAACAAACATGCATTTGGTAACAAGGCTGAGTAAAAAAAATACAAATGATTAAAATTAAATTAATTGGAACAGCAACTCGATGCTCTACAGATTATTAACTGACACGAGTCATGTGATGGTTTACGGGCGAACAAAGTGCGTAAATTCATTGTAATTAATCACTAAATCTCTATGTTCAACTCGAAATTAGTGCGTTTAAAACTAGTCAATATAAAATATTCTATAACGAGACATAAGTTAAGAGGAAATAAAGAAGTTTGTGCCGAATTAGGTTAAGATAAATCAAGAAAATCGCAGAACCAAACAAACATCGTATTGGAATTGTAATGACACACGGAAAAATACTGTTACGTTATTGTTGTCCTCAATGGTAAAACAGTGATCCGATTTAATATGGTGCTAAAATCAGCTTAGTTGAGTATAATTCACACACTTTAGTCCGCTAACGGGATCGGCGGAGTGGAGAAATTTTGATTACTACGAGCGAATGACCCGTAAGAACTCCGAGTCCATCGAACGTTCTGTCAGAATCGGCTGACGTCGTACAATTAGGAGGGGGACAGGGCAGCGTGGTCGCGGTAGCCTAGTGTCGGTGGTCCGGTGCGAGCGACTTGCGGCTCGCGGAGAGATGGTGCGCGCGCGGCGCGGGGCGCTGCGAGCGGGGCAGCGTGGTGGGCGCGGGGGCCGCCCCCGTCGCCCCCGCCGCCCCCGCCGCCCCCGCCGCCGCCCCGCCGGCCCCCGGGCTCGCCTCGCTCAACATGTCGCGCGGTTTCCACACGGGCGATCCTACAACAACCAAACACCAAACTCTTTAAACAATTTCTCTTTTCAGTCGACAAATTTTAATAAATTTAGAATGTCAATTTTGCTCCGATCACCAGGACAACGGCGGCAAAAGAGTTGAATGTTTGATGAATGTTGTCGTAGGTGCCACGCCCTGTTATGGCAGATTTAGACCGAGCGAACGAACACGCATCCTGGTATGAACAATCAACCGTGAGTGTGAGAATTGTCGTTCGTTCGCTTGGTCTAAACGCGCCACTAGAAAGCGTACGAACATCGAGCTACACGGACACATGACTCCGTAGGGTCGAAATGCAAACTAAAAGTTCGGGGAGCGAGCTCGCTGGTAGCCGACGGGTTCTACGCCGGTCAACATTATCATCGAACATTCAAATGATATCAACTACACAGTATTTTTTTACGGCTATAACAGTACGACTACTTGTCCACACAGTAGACTATATAAACCTACTGTGATAAATATCGACTAAAATCTAGAGTGCAGCCTTCCAAGGCGTCGCCTACTAGATCTAACACCAGACCCCGTATCATGGTCAGCCTTATTTCCATCGAACGGTGTCAGCCAGTGACGGACGCTCTATCTTGATTCTTGTCACTTATCGCGATAAGGCCGACCATGATACGGGGCCAGATGTCCACGTTAAGACTCTTACTGAGTATACTTAGATAAGTGCATACGGCGTATCGATTGAGTGTTGGTGAGCTAAGTAAAGCGCTAGGTGACTAACGACTGTGGGTTTGCCTAAGTATTTATTTACGTACATATGTCTATTGTCTATGGTGACACCATTTATTATTTTTACTATAGTTACGATTAAATTTATTATTATCCTGGCTACAATTTTATTGGCTATATGTCAAGTTATTAAATATAATGATGCGTATAATATATCATAGGTAGACATAAAGGGGTTAGGGGTGTATTCACCAGCAGGTGTTAGTACTGCGGTTTATTGAAAGGATAGATATTCGCAATGATGAATTTCGATAAATCCATATCTCGTTTAAAATAAATAGAATTGTTGCCTTGTTTTTCTTCTGCATTAAAGTTTAACAGTAGTGAGTTTTCATTATAACGCGGAAAACCCCTGCTATAGGTATAGTCGCTCGGTTTGAGTTGTGTCCAATCCATTGTCTCATTGTGCGGGTTTGCTACCTCATTATGGTCTGTCATAAAAGATAAGCACACTTCATAGATGAAAACTGCATGCATTAACATTTTACTGGATTTAAAACTCTAGGGCCTTTGCCAAAATTTTAAATTGCTTTAATACATCCCTGGCGTTTACCTGAGCACTGAGAATCGAAAAAGTACAAAGGCACCTGGACCGCCATTTTCCTATTAGTGCACTCGTAACCTATTACTTAGGGACATAGTGTCGATATTCAATTGAACTTTCTAGGTGGCTGTAACGACTTTTTACAATATGGTAATTTTGGTGTTTTGCGTTTTCAGTCAACCAAGGCATTGTTCCTTTAAGTAGATTGGACACAACTCAAACCGAACGACTATATGCGCGTAACGCTAAGAAAAGATTGACATTGAATGTATCAACGTTTCCACCGCGCATGCTGGGCAACTAGGTGTCAAATATGTGAAAACACAACTTCGCACGTCTCTGGTGGATATTCAGCCTAAGAGGATCATCATATTCGTTACAAACCGGGAGATACCGGTTTTAGCTGCGCGCTCGACGAGAAAGAAAATTAGGTACGATAATAATGATAATGATGTTCAAATTACAAGCTAATGTTAAATATGAAATAATGTTCCCATGATAGATATTATTATAACACGGGCCTTTGGCAACAAAAGCCCAATACAAATACATATACACAAACGATGGAATGGGATTTACCGTAGATAATTATCTCAATTCAAATAAGTAGAAGCCGTTGCAATACCAAGCAGTACTAACTCAAGTTCACATATATCGAGGACACGATTACTCACATACATACAGACATACATGTATAACTGGTAAAGCTATAAAACCGATAATATCTTATTTTTATTAGGAAATTGAGCTGGCGCAGAAGGAAACCTCAGAAATAAATTATATTTCATTAAAAATAGGTACTTCAAAATGGAAGACTTAATGGTTTAAACTATACTTAGGCCCTTTACATAATAATATTTTTTTAACCTAAGTATAACATTCAAATTATATCGAGGAGAGATAGAAAGGAGACTAAGACGAGTGAGACTAAAGGGTAACATCAGTACGATTCCACAGCCATTATTATATAACACTTAGCACTTGGATTATCTAGAATTAAGTTTATAATTGAATATTACGATTAGTATTGGGTGTAAATTACCTCGTCTAACTACTTTTTAAACTACTACGTTCACATAAAACATGAAGCCACTTGACTTAGTGGTAAGGCGCAGTGCACGCGACTTACCCTTGTTGCTCCTGGTTACAATTATGTTATTCAGTCATACTTAGCCAACAAGCTTGTTCGGCATAGCTTAGCACGAGAGCTCAACAAAGGGAACTGGCGTACAATGCGTACATCCGCTTTAAGCTCCGTCGGTGGAGGTAGGTAGTACATTTACTTATTCGAGTCATATTGTTCTATTAAGATCTTCATTCATTCACGATCTACGCTAAGATAATATATTATTTTATTATCTTTCTAGAACTTTGAGCTAGTCTTACTGTTTTTGACTTTTTTTGGTGTTCATTTCAAAATCTTAAATTATAATAAATATCTAAATTAACTGTAAGCTAACGGTCGTGAATTACAGGTATAAAAAATATATTAAAAAGGTAAATTGACCTTTTATCCTGCACTACTCAATTCCATTAATTATGATAGGACTGCAGGTACCTATAAACCGTTGACTGCTAACGTATACAACCAGGTACAAAGTTAGGATCTAAGTAGGTTTCGGATAAAGCTCCAGGATCGGTTTCAGATTGTAAAATATGTAACATTAACCACTTATTGACAGGCATCAAAAAACCAGCCATTAGCACTGGGTGTATTAGAGGATTATCGACACTATTGCCTGAGGCTCTAGTATAAGTTTTACCGAAACAAAACGTTACGACCGCGTTCGCGTTTAGCTGTCAAATCCCATACAAAATTGAGGGTAAAACGCAAACGCGATCGTAAAGTTTTGTTTCGGTAAAACTTATACTAGAGCCTCTGATCATAGATTAAACGTGCTAATTGCTGAACTACAATACTTTTTATGTAGCCATCAATAAGTAGGTTTACCTTACGATTTAAAAATAACATATTTATTCACACGTTAAGGCAGTGGTGTAAATTAAAACTGCAATATCGGTCTATGTGAGGAAAAGAGTATGTTGCTGGAAGGTTTACAGTCAGGAAAAAACACCAATAAGATTGGAAGGGCAAAAAACCAATTTCATTAGTGGTAATTTTCCTTGCTAGCTGACTACTCATACTTTCTGCAAAAGCAAATCTTTTAGACGGGTTATTTTCAGACCGATAGCAGGATTTTAAACACAATCAACTAGTAAACAGTATAAATAATCAAAACTCATTCAGAAATATCGTTTGGGATCTGCTTAAACATGTATTTGATCGAACTCATTATTTTCGTAATGACGGTTGTTGGCGCAATGGTCGCGAATTGGCACGTCCTCGAGAGTTTCGATGCTGCTTCTGTCCGAAGAGGTCAACATCGCGTGATGGGCAGTCAAAGACTTTCGTCTTGACTTAGGGGACTTGCCCCTAGACTTGTGCTAGGAGGTTTTGCTTTGCTTTTTACCCGAGAGGTAGCACTGGACACAGGTCGGGTGTTCAATAGCTTTAGTAATTGATTCAGTCGATTTTGATACAACGATACCCATTTTGATTGCTTTGTCTTCTGCTTTGGCAAGTTGGGAGTAGTGCGTCATTCGGTCCAATGAGTTCGTTCCAAGCCTAGCCAGTTTCTCCCCGCCCGACTTCGAGGGCCGGCGGCTCACGTTCGGTGACTTGCAAGGTGATCTATCAAAACTGGCCTGAGGGGTTCTCATTATTCCCTTCTTTGGAGCCGGTTTAGGGGACCGTGACCTGTCCATGCTGCTCTCTCGAGATTTCATAATGCTGCCGCGTGGGGATCTAGAGCCATCGAAACTTTGTTGCGGGGAGCGAGACTTGTCAATTGATCCTCGGGGAGATTTAGACTGGTCGATGCTGCCTCTAGGTGACCGGTGAAGAGTTTTGCTGTGCTTCAAACTCGATTTGTTAGGTGATTTACAGACGATTACTTTCGTAACGCGATCACGGTCTGGCGACGCGCGATCTATGGATCTGCTCGGTGACTTGTCTCTATTGATACTGCTACCGCTGCACGAACGAATAACTTTTATCTTTCTCTCAGATGTTGTTGAGCTTTTTCTTTCTGGGGAGGACTTAAGTGACTGTGACTCCTGCTTACCCAGTTCTTTGACCATAGTGGGCTGGTACTGCGTGGGCTGGTGTGAGGACTGGATCAGCTTGGCCTGACTGCCCGTGCTGCCGGCGCTCAGCGTCGACGTCGTGCTGCGAACCGCATACAAAGTAACATGAGCAAATTTCTCATACACAACGTAAAGCAGTCAGTAGTGACATATGTATGAGTAAAATCAAGCAAACCTACATGAATTTAGAGCGCGTGGAAGAAATTAAAATAATATTAAAGTGTAAAGAGTAGCCAATTCGAATTTGTGTAGGTAATGACATGTGTTGAAAGTGGTTAACCCATACATATGCTGGTACCTTAATGTCAGATGGTTGGGAGTTCTGCCTAACCCTCGCTTGGGAGGAGGTTGCGGGTGCTCGTCCTCTCCCTCGGACTTGGACCCGGGGTCCGACTTGTCGGTGTCGGGTGGCGGTGGCGGTGGCGCGCGCTTTACACTGGCTTGGGTATCTAGTGGGGAAGGAGAAGGAATGGACCAGTGTTAGTACCATTAGTGATCCCATGCGCTGGCGAATATTAGTTCATTGTAAGGCACACATTCACAACAATACGAAAAGGAAATATCAATATTTTATGCGTGTTATTAACCTTCGTTTCATTTCCCTTTAACTTCCCAAGCTTCTCCCATTTTCCCAAGGCAATCATGCTAATTATGAGTTAAAGCCTACACGTTTCCCCGCACATTCCTCCATGCGTCCATTGGTCCAACATTCACGGGCGTGAGTCACGAACACACTAACATTCACAACCACATACATAACATAAGTAAGGATGTTTTCGTACATTTCATGGACTCACCGGCGGCGTCGCCGAGAGTCCTGCTGCGGTGCCGGAATGCAGGTTCATCTGCGAGCGCCTCTTGAGGTGGCTCGTCGGCATCCTGGGAATTTTCGCGCGAAAGGTCACCGACCTGAAATAAAAGCCGTAAGGTATTTGTTTACTAATTCTGTGGCTCCAGTCAAGAGTGGTACAAGTCCTACACAAATATCTGTGCCTACTGTTTTTCAAAGACAAAGACAAAGACAAAATATTTATTTGTAAACATAGGTTCAAAGGTGTTACAATTATTTATATTAGTGTATCTCTATGTTTTGCCATAAGGCATACAAATATTTTAAGTCAAGATGGAGCATGCGTCAATTGTTACAATTCTTCATCTGTCAAGTATTCCCGTAGTGAATAGTAGGCTTTTTTAACAAGAAATGCAAACAAGCTTTTTTTGAACGCTACCAATTCTTCTAACTTAGTTATATTTCTTGGCAATCTATTGTATATTGTAGGTGCCATCCCGAAAATACTTTTACCAAGAAGAGCTGTTTTTGGACTTCAAATATAGTTTAATATTAGGTATTCTTGCAGTTCTTTGCTTGAAACTCATAATTTTTGTTTTATTCAAGTTGATACGTAAATTATTATTTTTCAGCCATTCTATTACAGTCTCCAATGCGTTATTTATTTTGATCTGCAATGTGTGTGGATCGCTTCCAGTAAATACAATAGTACTATCATCAGCGAAAAGAATCATGGGATGTTCTACAGTCAGTGGCAAGTCGTTGATGTTTATAAGAAACAATAACGGGCCTAATACACTGCCTTGAGGCACCCCGCATTTTATTTCTTTAAAATCTTTCGATACATACATTTCTGTTTTTGTTTTAATACAAAGTTTATTAATTTTAACCACTTGATTTCGTCCAGTTAAGTTAAGTATGACTTATGTAGATCGTGGACGTTACCGCGTATGCCATAATTATATAGTTTATCTAA
Organism: Epinotia bilunana; assembly: GCA_947049275.1. Classification (NCBI taxonomy): domain Eukaryota; kingdom Metazoa; phylum Arthropoda; class Insecta; order Lepidoptera; family Tortricidae; genus Epinotia; species Epinotia bilunana. The sequence continues at coordinate 22,333,147 of OX346259.1, read as the reverse complement.
CAGTATGTTATGGTCGACAGGATCGAATGCCTTGGACATGTCCATGTATAATACACAGACTGGTCTCTTTTCATCGACTTCTTTGATAATTGTTTGTAAGAGATCGAAAATTGCCATATTGATAGATTTATTTTTTCTGAAGCTTTTTTGTTCTGCAGCAAATAGGATGTGAGTTTCAAAGTATTGGTACAAACGGTTGTAAATTACTCTTTCTATTATCTTTGAAAAAACGGATAAAAGGGCTATTGATCTATAACTGTCCATGTTTTCCTTGTCACCCTTTTTAAAAAGAGGTTGTACTACGGCCCATTTCAGCATTTCCGGGAACTGACCTTTCTCGATACATATATTCGTAATATAGCTGATGTGTGGTGATAATTATTATGTGAGCTACTTTTTTTACAATCTTACATGATATGTCATCGTAGCCAGTACTGTTGGTATTTTTTAATGAATTAATAATATTATGGATGTCGTAAGGGTTTGTACTGCCATGAACATTGAATTAGGCGATTTAAATGTCATAGTCATATTATTTGTAGGAATTGAATTATGATTACTAAAACTACAAACATCAGATGAATTATTTGAAGAAGTAACGTAATCTACAAAGTATTCATTAAATGCATGTGCAATATGTTTTATGTTTCACTGGAGCGAAAGCCATAGAATTATAATTTTGTTTTGTGTATAGGTGCGCTTTTCCCTCTAAAGTAGAAAACCTAGGTTGTTAAAATCATTACCCTTTCCAGACAAAATATACAATAGATATTTTCTGGCATGTGCTACTTTACGTATTACGAATGTTATAAAAAATACCTCGGGCGGGATCTTTACTGGTTGAGATAGGATGTCAAACGAATAGACTGTGCACTTGCTTCTACTAGCGCGTGGCTTAGAGTACAAAGGAAAGGGCGACGTACTGTCATCCAGAACCAATTTCAGTTAAATACGATTTAGATAGGTATTTTAAATTACATTTTATGATCCAATGTGGAAAAAGAATTGGTGATCCAAATAATGATTTATTTACCTCAATGTTGCCTGCTGATAACCGCTGCCCCGAGGTCTTAGGCTTTTTCGTCTTTCCAAGTGTTTGTGATCCCTGCATCACCTGAACCTATAAAGTTTATAAGAAATACACATTTTCTTAGAGATTTGCATCTTTCAGAAGAATCCAAGAACCTACAGTTTTACAAAATAAATTTTGGAATGGGAATTTGTCAGCGAACGAAAAAACCATAGAAGTCTAATTAGCGCTGCAAAATGGCCCCACAGATTGGGTGCCATTGCCATTATGCGGGGTTGGGGGAGGGGTGTCAAAAAGATACCAGGCAGCCGTTATTTCGAACATGTGGCAACCGGTTTTAGGCACGTTTGTGTTTCTATGGTTTTTTAGTTCGCTGGAATTAGTATATTCGTCGCGTCGACATCTCGAAACAAAAGCAGGTCCCTCACTGTCAACACAGCACACCCTTGAAACTTGAAGCAGTGGTGTTAACATGACTGCGATCTTCTGCATGGTGTAGGCTGTTCTAAATATGAGCGAAATAACATTCCCCTCCCAACCTCTGTATTTTATCTTATCTTATTATTTATTATAGACATAAGAAATAGATAGTACCTGGTGCTTAGGGCGGTCTCGCTCGAGCGTGTGCGGCGCGCGCGGCGGCATCGGCGCCGGCCGGTTCGCCGGGAGCGCCATATTGCGCACCGACTCGCGAATGATCTGCCGGATGGTCTTCAAGAACGCGTTTCGGAAGTCCGCCGTGCTATTCACAATAATTAAACAACTTGATAGCATACTGCTTTTTTATTGATGTTATCTAATCACCAGAGCCCGGAATTTTCACGGCAAAACAGAAGACTGTCGCAATCTTTGCTGGTGTTAGTAACATTTTTTTATCGATATCGATAGTTGTGTAATAGAAGAATAAAAACGGTCCACAAAATTACGTGAGGTTTGTATAAAATTACATAGACACAGATGCAATTTCTTCTTCGAAATCCACGTCAGTACACACAGCAGCACATGACATTTTATTTCTGATAGAAATAAGAGTATATAATCATTAATTTCTCAACATTCTCTGGGAGTAGACAGAAATTTTCGTTTATCACTATAAAGCCATTTATATATACTAAATTATAGTTCAACTTCACTCGACGTCAAGGAATTTAGAAAATTCATAGTAATTGGTATATTGTTCAGGTTGAGTAAGTTTTTTTAGATATTTCTCGTACTAGTTTATATTATTCTAAATTAACCGTCGCGAAGTATTTTAAAATATTCGATAATAATACTCGATATCGATACAAAAATGTTTCTAACACTAGTAAGATTGCGACAGTCTTTTGTTTTGCCGTGAAAATTCCGGGCTCTGATAATCACACGAAGGTTTGCTCTACTTCATGTCAACGTTTACTAATTTGATACATTACGAGTGTTAAGTATGGATGACTAGTCCTTGTCAACGAACAGTTTCATACAACAAATCAGTTCTGAAGTTCGTCATACTCATAGTATTTTTCTAGGCCGTACCCGAAGCCCGGCGCCCGCTTTGGCACCTATTCCCAAGATTTGTCATCGGCATATATTTTACGAAAGCTAAAACTAGACCTTGTTCAATCAATCAATTGATATAATTTATTTACCAGAATACAGTAGGTAGTCAAGTAATCCAATATCTATATAGACAACCTTTCAAAAATATCTACAGTTGTGTCTTATGTCAGTAACAATAAAGTCTCTGTATAGATATTTTTAAAAGGTTGTCTGTGTAGGTATTGGAGAACTCGACTGCACACAATGTAGATATCAATAAGATTTTACTGCACAGTGTATTCAGCCCATATACAGTGTTGGGACACTCAACCACATATCGGTTATGTTATAAATTCAAACAAACTAAAAAGCGCAACAAGTTAAAACTTTACCGTTTCTGTCTGTAAATGAATAATGTATTGACTGTGTATCAATATTATGTTAAAACGCAGAGTAGCTAGACTCCTCAATAATAATACCAAGACCGACCGAGATGTTCGTATACAAATCACAGAGAGAGATACTTAATTTGTTGTCTTAGTCATACTTCCACTTTCATTTTGTTTGCCGCAATCGAGTTAGTATGAGGTTGCGGTAAATAAACCATAAAAAATGGGAATATATACTCTAAGCGACGTACGATTACAGACCGATCAATGCAATATGGCGCCGTCAGCTGTCGTGCCATTGAATGTCTTCAAGCTTTTCATACATTCTGATTTTAACGAACACCGCTTAGGATAACAGACGGTTTGGTGCAATCCACCATAAGTGTTAGAGTGTAAATCAATTAGTAGGTACCACCCACCTATTCGAAAGCACGTAGACTTTCTCCGAGCGTCGCTGCAGCTGGCTGCGTAGATGTATCAGCTCCCAGAGGAAGTGGCTGTCCATGTCCTTAGCCGACGAAGCCCGGACCTGCACCTCCGTTACAGGAATCAACACTTGGTATCGAATTATTTCCACCTCGTTCGAATTATTCTTCGAAGATACTCCCTGTGAAACGGAATGCAAATTATATTTATACTGGATTGTTCAAAATACTATGTTAATGTAGGGTTTCCTGTCGACCGACATACCATTAACTTTTTCTTTTGTCTCAGTCTTTCTTTACAGAGGAAGACAACGGCTGATTTAAATACAAAGCACATAGCGTGCAGTTCCAATCCCTTCTTTATTTTACCTAAAAAGTCTGAAATATTTAACCATTCTACACCCCCGTAGTATAACAAATCACCTGAAAAATAAAAAGTTACGTTAGTTCCTGTTCTTGTGTAGAAATATAACTGGGTCAATTTATACTTGTGTATTGCACGCACCAGGACTTAGATCTATTGGTTGCTTGCAAGACTTTTGGTGTTGTCTAAACAAGTGATCAAATATAGCACCATATTCTTCATGTATTCGTTGCATCTCATTGATGTGTTCAGCAACTTTCTCCATGCCTTTTAATGCCTCTGAAATATTCAAATGAGCTTTGTAAATAAGTGTGTTGTCAGAGATGTAAATAAGGAGAGAACTCGAGTAGCGCCCTTACCCACTAAATGTAGATGTTCTTCGGAATTTGCATCCGTCAAATTTCTCAATTGCTGTAGCAGTAATGGATACTTAAGTATTCGCTGAATTGGTTTAATTAAGTACGACTCCAACGTTGACGAATGTTGTTGTTTCGGATTTCTGGCAGCCAAGAATTCTTGCAATGCTTGATTGCCTTCATCTGTTAAAGTTTTGATGGAATTAATTTAACCAACCACAAATAAGTACATGTGAAATGGACTGAAACATAAAAACAAAGTCCGTATAAAGAAACGTCGTGAAACTTACTTGGATGTAAAACTTTTTGTGCTTTACTGTGACTAGCGCAGAACGAGCTATACAATTTGAAATGATTTACGTAGTAGAGGAAGGCATTACCCACGGCAAACAGAATATTCTGTAAGAAACATATTGGTTATTGCTTATCACTCGTATACGTATATAGTTAGTTTACACCGAGAGCAGGTAATAAACAGAGCGCAGCGCTTACCTTAAATTGGTTTGAAAATTCAAAGTGATGGAAGTTGGGCTCTGTTTCAAGCGCTTCCTCTAAGTTTTGCAGAAATTGCCGCTGGAACGTAACAATCTCCTGGATGTTCCCGAAGAGGGCGTTGACTTCGGCGTTCGATAAAAAAGTCTCCCTTTTCAGAGGCTCCAAGTAATTCTCTAATAAATTATTGAGATTCTGCAAAAGAGAAATGTCCATTACAAACGATCGCGCTTAACAGAAAATCGGGTGGCTAATTAATTATGGGTCCAGACTAAGGTTTAGTAGAAGATTGGTAGTTAAATGATGCGCAGGTGCGACCGGATTTACCAAGTTTTAATACATTTTGTAAATCCATTAAAACTTTTCGGTTTAATGAATATTTATGTCAGCAAACACAATTTCGCCACAATTTAAATTCATCTGTATGATGATGCGTGTACGTATGCAATATGTTGGTTCGTCACTAGTACGGTATGCATACTTACAAAAGTTGGAGTTGAAGCAAAGCAGGCGAATACCAATGCGCGATATTGCGAGCATCGGACCGCGCGGAGATAGCAAGTGGCGCAAGTATTTCAAGTTAACAAATTCCAGCTGAATGACGCGGAAATGGCCCCGAAGTTGCCGATTGGGGTGTCTTTATAAACACGTTCATAGTGTTGTTTCGTGTTTAATATTAGCCTCATCTTACACAATAAGTACCCTTGCCGACGAGACAGGAAAATTAAGAGCTTTCTAAATCTAAATACATAGTTTCCCAAATATGTATAGAATGTATGTTTGATGCAAAATAGCACTTAAGTAATACAGCACAAAATAAAGGCTTCGACTGACGGTGTAGTTTATTATTCTGCCGTGTAGACCCTAAACTGCAGTAACTCGAAAAAGTCAGTTTCGAGATAAACGCAAAAAACACTTTAAAAGTAGTTTATTTACTTTCGTACGAGTGGTATATACCTATAATTTATTGTCATGGAAAGCCCTCAGCCCAAAACACATAGAATACGATAGCGTTAAATGCAATGATTTCAGCGTAAACTGACATTACTTATGAGGCTTTTTCAAAATGTCAAGCTCGTACTGCACTCTTTGAGACATGCAAAAACAAAGGAGATACCGCTTTAAACACAGTGAAAAGTAGGGTTACTGTCCATATTTTGCATTCACTTACATAGACAAGTGATGATTTACAGCCGAAACCACAGTACGCGGAACTTTACTACTGCGTTTTAAACGGTATTTTGCTTAATTTTTAGTGCTACGAGCTTCCGTTACTGCATTTAAAACAGGTTTTTGTAAAAAAGAAGCATAACTGAAGCCTTTCTGCCATTAAAATGATTCAATATTTAATTGACATCAAATCTACATATGCCCAGTTAATATCTAGTCAATCAGACTACTTTTAACGGGAGAAAATCGACTAGCAAGATTTGAATATACTTATTTGTTATTTATAATTGAAGATAGTAAAGAAAACACAATATTTCTTAAAATTGATTAAAAAGAATGTTTTTTAAACATAATTACGTTTCACTGGTAATAAAACAACACTACTACTTCACCATTAAACTACTATTCAGTCTTATGTACTGTTTAAATGGCACTTTAATCATATTGTTATGGCCCAGTTCAGTGACTGACACATTTAAAATTAAAGCTAATGAGTTCGTTATTAGGGAATTCGTTATTAAAAAAGGACGGCACACATGATATTGGCATTAAATAGGCTATTTGTAACAATAAAAACTTACACAACATACAATTACTATGACTAGAGCTTTTCCTAGTTAGTAGAATATGACTGCCAGATAATATATTACTGATAAGAATACTTTCGTAAGCTCAGGGAATAACAATATACTTTATAAAATAAATTAAAATTTTAGTGGGATTAACTCTGTTAATTAATAACATAAGCGAGGTAATAGCGTTTTATAAAACGTACTTCTTAACCGTTTTCTTAAAAAAAAAAACTAATATGTTTACATGTAAACACAAATAAAAATTGGATAAGGCCTGTAAAACTTAACGGTGCCAGTTCAGGCAAACAAGATAAATAAAACAAAAAATATTAAATTAAAAAATGTTTGGCAGTCTAAACCATTCAAAAACAATAAAGGTCAGCTATCCATAGGTTAGTTATAATCTTACTAATCTCAATATGATTTAATTATTGTTCGCAGGGTTATGCTCAATGTTAGTACGACTCTCTCTCTCTCTCTCTCTTCCCAGCTATGTATCCCACATGGTGGTGGGGTCAGCTTTTTTCATCTTACTTCTCCACTTCGCTCTGTCCTCGACATCTGTTTCGGATAACTTGCATTCTCTCATGTCTCTTAGCACTACATCCTTCCATCTTGTTCTGGGTCTGCCCCTGGATCTTTGACCAGAGACGGAAAGTTGTCGTGCCATACCATCGCAGCCGGCTTTCTTGAATCTTGTCGGCGATGTCACGGATGCCCAGGCTCTCTCGTACGTACTCGTTGCGGATTTATCGAGCCTGGTAACGCCGCACATTCACCGTAACATCTTCATTTCGGCAACTTGGATAGTATGGACATGCTTTTGAGTTACCGCCCACGTCTCGCTGCCATACATGAGAACCGGCCTTATGATTTTTTTGTATACCAGACCTTTTAGTTTAACCAGAATTATTTTGTCACGTGTAACACTAGTCACTTCTCGCCATTTTAGCCATGCAGCGGCTATTAAGAATCAAATCAGAATCAAATATTTATTCATGACACAACACAACAAAACACACAGTATTATAAGACAAAAGAAGAAGTAAATCTGTGCAGTGTCACGAAATGGGCCCAACTCAGCATGATGCTGGCTTTGCAGCCAGCGCTGGTCTTCCGTTGCAGATGCGGTGCAGATTCGAGCTACGGTAGCCTAGTGGTTCAGGCATGCTGCTGTCAAGCGGCGGTCGTGGGTTCGAATCCCGGCTCGTACCAATAAGTTTCTCGGAATTTATGTACGGAATGTTTACCGTTAGCTTTCGGTGAAGGAAAACATCGTAAGGAAACCGTCTAATCCCAAAAAGGTCTAGTTTTCCTCTGGGTTAGAAGTTCAGATGGCAGTCATACTACCCAGATATTTGTATCGATCGCACATGGTGACTAATTGCCCATGGATGGGAATCGGACTATCGTTGCCGGGATCTGGCTTGCTCAGGGACATAAATTGGGTCTTTGCAACACTCAACACTAGGCCACCGGCCTGTAACTGGTGCTTCCATGACAAAAGCGCTTTCTGTAACTCAATACGGCTCTCAGTAAAAATAGCAACATCGTCAGCGTATATAAATGACCACGCTGCTGAATTTTGCGCCGCCTCGGTGAGTGAGTCCAAGACCAAGCAAAACAGGAAAGGGCTCAGTGCTGAGCCTTGGTGAACACCTTCTGTGACCGCTATCGGTTTTGTTTCACCTACCACCGTACGTTACGGTACGACGCGCAACTGACTCCCAAATTACTGGATAAAACGCAGTAGCAGCCACCACGAGTACAGTGGCTAAAACCAAATTCATTGCAAATACCCTCTAAAGCGCCTTGCTACTGTACTTTAGATGGTATTTTGTTGGTTTATAGCTTATAATATCACCACTTAATGTGGAGTCAATAAATAGGTTACTGTGTTTTAGATGGCAATATGAGTAATATTTTAATAGGGGTGTACCAACTTAAGTAAGGTAACTTCCTGTTTCACTGCGTTTTAGTTAGTAATTACGTCTAAAATTAAATGATATCCGAAACACAGTACGAAGAATTTAGACCATAAATATGATACTGTATTTTAGTTAGCATTTTTACAAACAAGTTGTGCAGTCCATACAGGCTAAAACACATTCTAAATAACGTTTCTACTGCGTTTTAATTAGTATTGGTCCAATACTCGTAGCCGTAGACCTTTTTACTGCTGTTTAAGTAGTATTTTGTGTTCTATGCTAGTCCATTACTGTACTTTAGGAGATTTGATTTTACATGTTCCAGTAACCCAAATCATATACTGATTAGATACACATATGCGTCTTGAAATACTGATCACAGATCACCAAAAAAGTAAAAAACTCAAAATAGCCCGTTACTGCACGGCAGTATTGTAGTGTGATTTCGTTGTTTTCTTTTAGTTTTTAATTATTATTTTCTTCTTGTTGTTTTTTATTTTAATTTGTTACAGATGTTTTATTTTATTTTATATAAGTCATTAATAGCGCTGCATCCATCTACAGCGCTATTTACAAAATTGTATTCTTGTCGATATTAATCTCATAGCATGATATTATTTGTATTTACGTTATCACGCTATCGTTATTATGAATAATGTTTTTTTTTTCAGTATATGCATTAGTATTTCATGTTTGATTTATTAACATTTTATTTTATCTTTATCTTATAGGGCGGACGCGGCAACTTTCTTGCAGCAATACAAACGCGCAGCTGTAAATAAATAAATAAAAAAAAAGACTTAAATTCTTACTACTTAGATATTCATCTGCATCGAAACTGTATAATCAATAACAACTAATCGGTCTATCTTTTTTACTCTCTATACGCGTCCATCGTTATAGATATCTATGAAAAACTGAACTAACATTGAATCCGAATGGGTAATAATGGCTCGCAATATCGGATTTCTGTTTTACGAGTGAAAACGTCGATCTTTTATTCCGAGCGGAGAGAGGCGGCTACATCCATAATTATTCTTTCAGACAACCGGCGGCCAATCAAACCTTTGTGTGGGATGCTCTATGCCCCTTATTTAAACTACCGATCCGACCGCATCCAATGTTCGCTGCATGTCTACAGAGTGTACCAAAAATGGGGTGTGAACCGATCAAGGGCATAACAGGCATCGTATTCTTATAAGAAAAAACAAAGAGAAAAAAAAATTTACGCGATTTTTTTTACATTTGTATGGAGCTTTGGCCGAATGGGACGACCTGCTTGCCATACAAATTTAAAAAAAACCGCGTCAAAAAAAAATATCTTTTAGTTTTTTCTTATCAGAACACAATACCTGTTATGCCCTTGATCGGTTCACTCCCCATTTTTGTTACACCCTGTATACGATCACAGATCGTATATCTAGGTAAGTAGATCACGCAAACGCTAATTTGCATGACGATGACCAATGATCATGTACAAATGTACTTAATCCACTCGTTTTATCCAAATTCAATCTTTCCTAACTTTGGGTGAATAGACTATAGTGAAAATGCCCTTACATCCAATATTTGATCCAGCTGTCATCCCAGTCCAATTTATGTCATCATATGTCATCATTGACGTTTATTGTAACGGGATGACGGCTGTCAAATATCGGCTGTTAAAATAATCTAATCACAGCTACTTGTGAACGTTGGGTTTGTCTATAGATATTCATGTCTATCTGAATAGAACAAAACCGATAAAATTAAAGTTAAAGATAAATACAGATTTTACCACTTCCATGTCCATGCAACGTGTACATAAATATAGATCTGTGGTTCCCTGCAAGTTTGCGATCACTGCTCATGTGTCTCTGTTAGCATATTCATGTAATCTAAGTCTTGTTAAAACAAAGCCTTGCTCCAGATGCAAAATGATGGAGATGAATACGATTATGCTAACTATGAAGCCTCGGGAGGGATACTTTTCAGAGCCTCACTCTTTTCACGGCGATACTGGCAAATAGAACTAGAATACCTATACAATATAATGTATTTAATGGACCCATACTGGTCCTTGAGCATTTATGATAGAATTGTGGTTTGAATTTCTCTCTCGCCTGCTCTTACAAATCTTTATTCAAAAATAAATGATTTCACCCGAACCCAAATGCTTTTCTAAGTGTTTCTAGCCTATAACATAACAAATTAATTATAAACCCGACCGTTAACCATAAAAGTACATGTTCACTTTAATTACGAACCTACAAATTGAAATCTACCTACAGTCGTTTTATTTAGTATAGGTAAATAAAAAAATGTTAACCTGTAATACCATTCGAAATGCATTAAACAGTTCTAGAAAAAATAAGTGTACTTATACCTATGTCTTTCCCGCCGTTACACTTTGTTTATTTCTTAAAATAAACAATCTCAGCAAAAATCAGCTAAAAGCAACCATGACTCCGGAACAATATTATATTCGCCAGGTCCTCCAGCTTCGCAGGCGGGAATACCAACTAGGCTAAAGTAATTAAATTGAAAGAAATATTATGTTTAGGTCTTATCTTATCTTATCTTATCTAGATGAGGGCCCTTTCAGATGCACTTCGACCCAGCGGGATCTTTTGTACATTTGCCCTCTCCTTTATGCCTACTCCCAAGCTCGCTCCATCGTTTCCACAAAGCGGATGATGCAGCTCAGCGGGAGCACCTTGAACTCCCTTGGTTGCGGATAGTCGCTACCAAAGTAATTCATTCTTTGTCTGGCAAGGGCATGACATTCACACAGTAAGTGTTTAGGTAATCGAAGCATTGTTTCTTTCAATACCAACTTGACTAAAGTGGTCGTCAAATCGCCTGTCGACAACCAAAAGTCACTATCAAAACTGTCACTGCTCTTAAAAACCTCGTATCTCGGTACGTAGTCGATATCGAGATACGACCTTTGATTTAAGTAGGTATTTGTTACTTAGTGAGTTTTGGTTGTCACCTGACAAAATATAGATAGAAACATTTGATTACCTTGACATAAGCGCGTTCAGTGTCGACGAGTTCCGAGAGCACTTTCCTCAGCTTGTCCGCATCGGAGAGGTGTCTCGAGGGCGTGCCGGCTGCGGCGCTGGCCACACTGCCCGTGGGGCTCCCTCGCCGCGTCTCCGCCGGCGACCGACACCAGCCAGTCACTTGCTCCGCGCTCTGACGACCACGGGGACACTTCTATTTAATGCCCACCGAGTTAGACTGTGTGACTGATCGCGAATGAGAACCACGGTACGACATCGACGCGACATTCATGCGGCACTCGCAGTTGAAGTCTTTTAACAAACGCATGACCGTCGTAATAAATATAAAATGGATAAATGAACCAAATGCGCTGAAAACGAATGCGTACTGAAATAAACGTAACCGATATTAGAAGTATTAATCTAATGACAAGCAGATGAAATTCATATGCTAAAAGACTTCAGCCCACGATCGTACAATGTGACTGCGTGCGATCATTGGTTTCATAAAATGTGCTGTGTAGTACGCATAACAGGGTAGGCCAAATTGTATCCCATTCCATTTTCCGGATTATTATTTCCGGGGAAGACATTAGGACATTACCATGCAGGTGCCGTAACGTAATAAAACGGGGAAACTCGGGGAGATAAAGATAATTGAATTGGGAATCAAGTCACACGAGGGCGGCAAACTTATATTTATTGTTTTATAGGTACCTTGAGAAGGTTCTCGATCTCGAAGGAGTTGGTGCGCGAGCTGACCTTGGGCGGGCCGGAAACGTCCCCGTGACCGTCCGCGTCCGGGCTGTATAGCTCCTTGCCTGTTCAGAAGTAATAACCAAATAGAAAAAAATGCTTATCTGTGTATGAACATTTGCTAAAAAAATGTAGTTTATACTACGACGACGGTGGCAAACTTGCATAAATACTGATTGATGGTAACTAGACACCGTGACGCTTGAAATTCAGCGCGGAGTGCAATAGACAAGCGCACTGCCCACCCTTCATTGATTTTAGTATTGGTTGTGTGTCAACAGAATTACTTAGAAACAAATGCAGGTCAACGTCTCAACGCAGCGCAACCTCGGGGAGGGAAAGCGGATTACATAATCATACGAGACCTCATATTTTAAAATGTATCTAACATTTTTACGAAACATTCTCCCGTTACAATAGCCCGTGTGCTCTTACACTAAGCTATTCCACACGGCCGTTATCAAAGATTTCAATATCATCGTCGGAAATTGCCCGCTGCGATGAAACTTTTATGCAGAGGGACGCTTTATGACAAGTCACACAATGAGTTTTGGCCGCAGCAAGTCAACACGGGCGCAAGCAAATAACCCCGGGCAGGGTCGCGGCCTTTATTTGTATGTCGACATGGCAGCTGCTTTAAAATACCTACTGGAGGCGCGGGCGTTTCAGGTACCTACTTAAATATGAACACAGGGTTTAATATACGCCAAGTTGACTATGCTCTGGATATAGTTAGATAGGAACCAGAATATGTCCGAGGAAAAGATTCATGTTATTTTTAACTCTATGAATGGAGTTTAATGCAAAAACGAAGTTTTTTGTATTATTATTTTATACCCGCTAGCCGTCTAAAAAGGCCGATTAAATGGTATCCTCCACTTTATTGCAATAAATACTTTTCGAAATTGGAACAGCACTTGCATTTGTTTTGATTCCTTCGATTTGAAACAAGACAAACTCTACTCTATTCTATCTAGATGATTCAAATTCCATTGAAAATTATATGTCAGGCGGGCTTATACGGTCGGCGGCAAGAGGAAAGTGTAAATTTATTACAATAAGCGTGTAAGCTAACGGTTCATTGTTATATTTTTATAGAACTTATCTGCATAAAAGTAATAAATCATTCAGTCGTTTTAAAATTAGTCAATGGCTACCAGTAATCAACTAAGTTAACTAAGTGTGTGAAACTACTACCTTAAAATGAACGTATTATAAACCAGTTTCTTATTTACATGTCTCCTTAAAGAATAAAACAGAAATTAGTCATGGACATGGATATAATGGGATACTTATCAATTCCAGGAAATAAACTAAGCAATCATACAAAAATTACTGAACTCTGACCCTTTACAATAACCCGTTTTTATTTATCACCTCTGAATTTCGTTGTGTCAATGGAAAAGTGACTTTGACTGAAGTGAAGTCTTTTTGACTTTTAATACTAGGTAAGTATAAGTCAATAATTGTTTTTTTTACAGATTTGATTTGATTGATTTAATTCATTTATTTATCAACCAACTGGGATCATAAGGTTAGTAAAAAACTAGCAGGTGCTTGCTATGCAATGAAATCACTGATGAACATAGCCGCCAAATCAGTATTACTTACCACGTATTTTTCATATTTTGAAAGCATAATAAGATATTGTGTCGAGGTTTGGGGAAATGGAACTAACATTAACGAAGTGCTCCTCAAACAAAAAAAAAAGCTCTGAGATTAATAGAAAAATGTGCTAATGTTCCTGACTGTCACCGTTGTATATTTGTTGACAATAAATTTTTGACTGTAATTTCTCTCTATTTGTACCGTTTATGTAATTATGTTTTTAACAATAGAAACCCGTATGTCCAGCAGGGCAAGACTACGAATCATAATCTTAGACAACGAAATAGACTGCATTTAAATGATGTGCATTATGTTCATTTTGACAAAAGTTTGAATAATACTGCTATTAGAGCGTACTTCCTGACGATCTAAAAATATTCTAGAGTTAAGATCCTTTGACAAAAAAGTAAAGGAATATTTTTTGACCCGTCCATTTTATTCAATAAAAAGCATATTATGCAAGAATTTTCGACAAAATTTCGTGACATTTATTGTTCCAGTTATTTTTTGTTTTACTTTTTTCTTTATCCGTACCTTACCTCTTAATTGCATTATTATTAATATTTAAATTATAAAATGATTTTGCTGTTTTTGTGACATTTAATGTAAGTTAATAATATTTGTTTTAATTCTTAATTTGCTCTAATTTATAGTTTAGTTTTGTGATGGCTATTTATTTAATCGAAAATATATTTGAAGATGAAATACTTATCTATTTGCATTGCAAATGTTAGCATACCTGAAATCCGAAATAATGAATCCCTACGTTTATGTCTAAGGATACCTAAATTTGGTTTTCCTGTTACTGATATTATACCAAATGGCTTCTCCGCCCTGTAACCCTAATTACGTTAATTTACCTTAATGAAAATAAGTTTCTTTTACACGCGCATTTTTTGGTATTAGGTATTTCTTTGGCTAATGAATCTAGCCAACTTTAATGTTTTATTACGACAGCAAACACCCTTAAAATTTCACCATCATCTATGAAAGTGAAAAAGAAACAATGAAGAAAAAAGCAAAGGCCGTACCTTTATATTAGAACATAATTTCACGCGGGAATACAACGCGACGGAAGAAAAATGAAACAATCAGAAGTTGAGAAAAAAAAGCGTCCTGAAAATAATAAATGAAAGGCTTTTTGCTACACGTAGGTATTGAATACGCATCATTAGTAGGGAGCAAAACAGAAGAGTGAGGGCCTAAATTGTCTCGTTACGCTGAAATGTCATAATAAATAACGTCGTGCGGCCGAGAACGGGCCATTGTTCGCTCTCCTCCTCTCACTGGCGCGGCGCTCGGCAGGCAAGCCGCACTCGTACCTACTCACCCCAATATACCGGGAGATAGACATCATAAAACAAACAACAACTACACTCGTCAATACGTCGACATAATGAACACGCACACTCGTACGAATAGCGAACGTTTCAAGAGCGCAGCGATTTCGGATCGGTAGTTTTAAATAATGACCCCGCGTTACACTCGCTGCCCAAAGACAATAACGCTTCAGGAATTAGCCAGGATTTATGTAGAAGCGTCCTCGTTTATTTGAATACAATTTACAAGCCGACTACTCAAAGTGCCTTATAAATATTGAAGAATTAAAAGAAAGCTGGCTCTGAACACAAAATATAGGCCAAGGTTGATCATAATTCGCGCAGCGAGAGCTCCGCTTTTCTCTTTCTCAATTTTTCCGTGAATGATTTCGAGAGGGTTGATGCTCTATATGAATTAGAGTAAAAACATTTTTTATATTACCGAAACGGGTAAGTACGACGCGGTCTTTTATGACTTTTGGTTGAATGCGAGGTAATTTTCAATAATATTAAAGGTTGAAAGCACAGTGAGCGAGTATTAGAAATATTTCAATAGCAGAGTAAATACAAAACTGTCGCGTGTCAATCATGGGATTTAATGCCAATAAGCTGTATGCGATGATCGTAAAGCCGCATATTATAACGAAGCACCCATCTTCATCATCTTGGATACAAATATATCTATAAAGCGATAAAATCAATAATCGCCACAGTATAGCGAATCCCGTAATTTTGTAATCTACGATGCACAAAATATTACTGGCTGTCAGCCACAATACGAAGTCAATGAAGGTTGGGGATCGGGAATGATGCCAAGTATTAAGCAGACATGAAGATTGAAGAGTTGCTTGTTAAGCGGCTACCGCAATAACAAATGAACGATGACTCCCATTTCAGCGGGAAGGAAATGAAGTCCGTATTTTCACCCAGCAAGAATATTGGCGGGACGCAGAACATGTTATAAAATTCTTACCTATATTCTACGCTCCTTGTATTTTATTTTACTAACATTAAATGTTAAGAGATTGTACATACTAACATTTCATGGGCACAGCCAGAAATAAATAACTTATTATTATTATTATAAAAAGTTTTAGATTTTCTTTTGATTAAACTAATTTTTTTGGTTTATGTGTGGGTTTTATATTCGAAACAAGATAGATGCAACTATAATGTGTACTCTTGATTTGAACGAACTTGGTAGTAATCTATTTTTATTCCGTCAAAAAAATAATCTCGCTAATTCACATGTGTCCCGAATGCAACCTTAGTCGATAAGTTAAAGTTTAATTAATTTTCCATCCACAATGTCAGGTGGTGTTTGCTGTAGGTGACCCTAACACAGTATGCAAGGATAAAGTTTATGATTGATCGCCCGTATAACTTCCGATATCGTAACAATAATAATACAGCGCGAATAAAACAAAATGTTACATGGACACCAGGCTGAAGTACGCCCTAAAACAAAGCACAGAGACGAGGCGGCAATAATTTGCAAGTTGTATTGATTCGGACCCATTGTCCTAGAATGGTTGATTTGTTCGAGGGTTTTGTATTCGTACATGCTGCGACACGACAATTGATACGCCCGCCCGGGCGAGGAGGTTGTGGTTGCAAAAGGAATTTCACTCTACGAGGTACGAGGATTTGTCTAAGTATCTTCACAGCCAAACGTGCAATAAAGATAGATGTATAATTTTATATTTTTGTTATACTTAACCGTGTACAGACGCTACGTTTTATTTATTTTGTGAATATCCGCCACACTGCGTTCGCTTTCTAAATTCGTATCGCCTCTGAATCACGGAAGTGCTAACGTTTTATTTTTTCAAAGGCAATGAAGGTAATAGAAAACAAGCTACTAAAGTGAAAATTATTTTTATACGAGTACCCAGTCGCTTGTGGGCACCGCGTGTGAGAGGCGGCGCGGTCAGCGATCCCTTACCCTTACTGAATTAGGCATCATTGGAAAGGTGTTTGTGGTCTACGGAAATGTGCTCAAAATTGGCACAACGAATAATGGAATCTTACTGGGGAAGTTGTGTACAATCAAGGATGATTCAAATACGTATATACATAAATACTCAAGCATTATTAATGCTAAAATTTAAAGGTAAGTGGCACTACATAGTATTGTAATCTCATCATCATAAATTGAAGAGCCGAGCTCTTGTCGGTAAAAAAAATGTCATAAATTATTTTATCTGCCACTTCTTGAGCTCCTGATACGACATTTTCTTTAGCTTGATCCATTTCAGCCTTTCTTTCTATATAGTTTCTTATTGTTCGTGAATGTCACACAGATGTTTTCTCAAACATGTAATGAAGTATTGACGTTGTGTTCTTCATAATGGGCTTCAAAGTGTCACGTTTCGGGCGCAGCGAGACGAGAGACCCGTAATGGCATTTCATACAAAATTGGAGGCCTAGGCCGGCAAGATGGTCTTTTTTAATTTCCATTCCACTATTTGTGGCACAGGATCACGGCGTTCAGCCATGAAAATTAAAGTTTGATTTCTTGGAGTTTTTTTAATTTATTTCATTGCACGTTTGAGAAAAGCACTATACATACCTCGGCGTGAAAAGGGGTTGCCGGCCGAGTACATATAGACGGCCGAGCGTAGCGAGGTCGGATAGTTATGAGTAGTGATCGTAATCAACGTGCAATTTTCGTGGCAAAGTGTATGGTTGACAGAAAAAGCGAATATTCAATTATTTATTTTCTAGTTTTACACAATCACTATAAAACAAATACTTGCCAACATAGGATTACATCTCTAGATAATAAATCTACACTGTACAAAACCTTTTCCGCCCTAAATATTTTTAAAACAATATACGTCAAAATGACATTAATTTGTCATACATAAACATATAACTGCAGCTGAACATTCGATAACATTACGCGAAGAGTTTATTTTAATCTAAATAAAGGCACGTCGTATCTCGAGTTGATGATAATCAAGTATTTCAAGTGGAGTCTTAGTAAAGTGCACATTATGGTAACAGTATTTATATTCACAGTATGGAGTTAACACAATACCCGGATATTATAACGACGGATGTAGGCACGCGATGTACAATTTGCAATGTCAATATTAAAAATAAAAAATACAATATAAATAAGCATATAAAGTCGAAATCTCATCAAAATAAAATGAGTGATTCGTACTCACATTCGAAGCTACAACACAGCTTAAAAGACAACCCTGATTTTGAAGTCAAAGAAAGAACGTTATTTTGTAAATTGTGTAATTCGTCATTACATCTCTCTTTATTCAGTTTGGACCGGCATGTAAAAACTGATTTACACCAAAAACATAACAACAAGAAAAATGAACAAAAACAGTTTAACAGAGACTTGGCTGAATTTATGATTCAATGTAATATACCGTGGTCAAAACTTGACAACCCAAAATTTCGGAATTTCATGGAAAACATGTTAAGCAATAAATATGGAAATAGCGTCAATTTGCCCAGTGAATCTAATATACGGCTGAACTATCTCCCAATCATTTACGAGGAAAAAAAAGAACAAATTAGGCAGGAACTGCAAGATAAGACGATATGCCTTAGCGTCGATGAAACAACCGACTCGTGTGGAAAAAAAGTGGCCAATGTTTTGATTCAGTCCCTGGATGGAACAAGCACCAAAATGCATTTTTTTACTTCAAAAGATCTGGAGAAAACTAATTATTTAACTACAACCAAACTCGTTAAAGAAACTCTTGAAGATCTTTGGGGCCATAAATATAATGAGAACTTAGACAAATTACTGTTTTTCATTACTGATGCTGGATCATACATGCTTAAGGCGGGTAAATGTCTCACACAGGAATATCCCAATTTAACACATTTAACATGCTTAGCACACGGACTGAATCGCGTCGCAGAAAAAGTGAGAATTCTTTATCCTACAATTAACAAATTAATAGACTGCGTAAAAAAAGTTTTCCTCAAAGCCCCTTCTAGAACGCAAAAACTCCGATTGATGTATCCGAACATTCCTCTTCCTCCGCGACCAGTAATAACCAGATGGGGAACATGGTTAAATGCTGCGTCATATTACAACAAATATTTTAATGAAATCAAGGCTGTGATCAATGCTTTAGATTCACGTGAAGCAAGAGCAATTGTCGACGCCAAGAAAATTTTTCGCAATTGCAATTTAAAATCAGAGTTATTGTTCGTTGACACACAATTCAACATTATCGCCAAATCAATTCAATTGCTGGAGGATCCAAAACTAGAACTAAAATGTTCATTAAAAATTGTGTCTGACTTGATAAAAAGAATAGCAAAGTTGAGATTGCATCCCACAGGCAAAGAAATTTATTTTAAATTAAAAAATGTTCTGAATAGAAACCCCGGTTACAGTACTGTAAAAGTCGTGCAGCAACTGATGGAAGGAAAAGAGGTAAATATGCCGGAGGGCGTCAATAAAAGTTGCGTGCAATATTTTAATAGCTTAAATTACCTTCCCGTGACTTCTGTCAACGTCGAAAGGTCATTTAGTTATTTAAAATGGATTTTTTCCAATCGTCGTGAACGACTGACGGCAAAATCTGTTGAACAAATTTTAGTAGTTTATTCAGCATAATTGCAGAAGTGATAGTAAATATGTATATAAATGTTATAATTTGTGAAATATAATAATATTTAAAATACTTGAGTATTTGTTTTTTTGTCAACCATACTTTGCCACCAATTCAGCACGTTGATTACGATCACTATATATTATACATATAAACCTTCCTCTTGAATTACTTTATCTATTAAAAAACGCATCAAATCCGTTGCGTAGTTTTAAAGATCTAAGCATACATAGGGACAGACAGCGGGAAGCGACTTTGTTTTATACTACGTAGTGATGTCTGCTTTGCGCTCTAGCGTTCTAAAAGCGAGTAAGAACACAAGGATAACAATGAAATCATAAATGCCTATTTAAGTTTGTCTAACCCTCTGGATGCGTCGCAGACAAAAAGGTCAGTAATAAAATGATCGAATCAGAAGTCGTAATTCAAATCGGGTCCACTTTAAAGGTTTGGTTTAACTCTTATGGGTTTAGCGTGAAAATCAATTATGGTATGTAGAATATAGTTTCGTATTTGTATGTTTTTTACCTTTTTTGTAAGCTGGGTTTACCTGATTTGAGTAATTTGGACGGCAGGAGATTACAGTATTTTAATAAAAATAAAAAAAGTTCCTCTGAGTAATAAGTTCTCAAATTTACAGATATATCTCGTTGAAATCAAGATAAATATTGTAATGAAAAGCCAGTAGCTTACAACTATGCACATAATAGTTGAGCTTTAATGAAACTATTATTTCTGTAATAAATTCTTATGAACATACACCAGGTCCCCTATAACTCCTTCCAATATAACCAAATATCATCGTCCGTTGCCGCAGCGCAACAATAAAAAGCCAGGTTCAGTCAATATCAGTGCAATTGAATACTTTTCCAATACCAGGCATCAAATTTAGCAACGTGAAATAGAAATGATGCACACAACATATAATATTTTAAGCAGAAACAATGTAATATTCCAAAACGGAATGTTTTAAAATTGCTTAGTTGTTGCTAAGAAATCGGTCCGTAGGCAGGCCTTCCGCTTCGGCTAAAGTCGGCTCTCGCGCACGTACGAGGTTTTGGTACACCCAATCGCGTTAGAAACGAAAGGGCTCGTGCCATAGTAGAAAGAGTGGAAAGTAGGTTATCTTCATACAAAGCACAGCTTGTATGTGTGCGACATAGTATCTAGATGCGTCGCCGCACGCAAACTCAAACAAAATCTCGACTGGCGCACTGAGAAACGAGAAAAAAAGAAAAAAATAATAGCCGCACCGTATAATAAAACACTTTAATTTGTTATTTTCTTCAAAACTAGCTATATAATCTATGGATTGTTACAAATATTTATGTCAATTATTAATTATATATGCGAATGAATATTGTGCTTGGTTATTATTGAAATGTAAATTTCGTATTATCTATATTTCAACTATGTTACTTAAGGAACTATGTAAGTAGTTTACATTTTGTTACCTTGCCTTAGTAAATAAATAAATAAATATAGTAAACTTTTTTATCCGGGGTATGATCCCCTAGGGGGGCGGAATGGCGGCCGAAAGTGTGTATGAAGCTGACGATATAAACGAGTTCCACGAGAATGAAGTCGCGGGCAGAAACTAGTGTGATATAATTTTCTAGCTGTCAACCATTGGTTTTGTTACACGGAGGACCGTCTATTAGAACGCGAGTACTATTATTTTTCTGAGTTGTATTAGTGTTTTCCAGATTTTAGCTCAAAACTATTTCATCATCATATCAGCCGAAAGACGTCCACTGCTGGACATAGGCCTTCCCCAATTTAGTATCACGCTTATCACCAGTCACAATGTTGACTCTTGGACCAGCGGTATTAACTCTTTTTAGGGTTCCGTAGACAACAAGGAACCCTTTTAGTTTCGCCATGTCCGTCTGTCCGTCCGCGGCTTAGCTCAGTAACCATTACTACTAGAAACCTGTTATTCGGCATGGGCATATAAATAAATCACGCCGACAAAACAGTACAGTACAATAACCCTACACCTAAAGCGGGTATGTAATTTTTTTTCTCGTTAAACCCATGGTGTGGGGTATCGTTGGATAGCTCGTTCAAAAAATATTATGAGTTTCCTAACACCATTTTTCAAATCAGTGATTAGTTTGCCAGATATTGGGCTTTAAAGCTCAAATTTTTGTTAGAGTTGGCCGACACGCACTTGGCCTTAAAAATCGGACATTTTGCCCAACCGCAACGTGACGTACGTCTTATCAAACTCACTGACAGAAACTGGCCGTCTGCGACCGTAGTGCGTAGCGATTCTCGGCAGTGAACGTGTTAACCAAAGTAGGTACCGCACCGTTATCTCCGTAGATCCAATCAACATTCACGTATTTGTGTGCCAGTTTGATTTCGATGGAACATTCCAGGCGCCTGCGTGCGGTCACGCGGTTGATTGGTTTACTTCCCGTAGTGCTGCTACGGCGCATACATTCTAACTACATGGATCTACGCTGCTACGAGATTAGAGCTTCGTAGCCGGTGCTACGATTTTGTTTTGTGCTGAGAGTGCGACAGTAAAACGAAAATTAAAATACCAGCACGTCTATTATGCGACGGCCGCGACATACTCTCGATTTTTCTCGCACTATATCTCTTGTTCTAAGTGTTCTAATAAGAAAGAGACGGATGGTGCGAGAAAAATCGAGAGAGCTCGCGCGCCGTTGCATGATGCTGTGCAGTTGCGTATTACAGACAATCCAGGTGGAGCCGTGAGATAAAATATAGCCAATATCCATCTGGTGTTTTTTTTATCTGATCAGTAGTTCCGGAGATTACCCCCTACATACAAACTTGCAAAGCTACGGTCTCACAAAGTTTCTTTATAATATTACTATAGATAAATACCGCAGGAATCTACGCTTAGTAGGATATGGGCGCTTTGTAGCAGGTGCTGCGATGATTATGTTTTGTTTAATCAACGAGTAAGCTGAGAGTAAGACAACACCGAAACTTAGTAGAATTAATATTGTACGTGCTTCAAAACGCTAATTCTAGCCCGTTGGGAATTAATTATGACTAAATATAGTTTCTAATATCACCTGAGGGGCTACCGCGAAACGAAAACGAACATCGTTCGTGTATCTCCCTCTCTGTCACTCGAACTAGCAAGTGCGACAGAGACGGAGATACACGAACGAAGTTCGTTTTCGTTTTGCGGTAGGCCCTCTTGTACCAGGTGCGCCATCGGTTTTTATTCCTGTTGGAACCGTAAATTTAAAGTTTATCTTCAAAATCTATATAATATAAAAGTCCTGTCTGACTGACTCACTCACTTAAATCAACGCCCAACCCAAACCGTTGAACCTAAAGCTGTTTTTTTCACAATAGGTAGTTTATATAATGTAAGTACCCACTAAGAAGGGATTTTTTAAAATTCCACCCTCAAGGGAGTAAAAAGGGGGTTATTTTTTTTAGACAATAAAAAAAATCCTTTTATACATTATGAAAAACAAACAATTTAAGTAGGTGGACGTGTGATAATACTTAAAATATGTATACTCACATAAAATATGTATTATTAAAAGCGGACATTTCAATTTGGGTGTAGCAATTTAAACCTTTTACGCCTAAACCCAGAACGGAATTACATGAACATTGGCATAGAGATAATTTGAGACCCCTGGAAGGTTTTAGGATAGTTTTTATCTCGAAAATCATCCATTAAGATGGTAGAAGTTTGTTTGGGACAGCGATAATTAAGGTTACGCCTAAAATAATTTAATAGCAATATTTTTTCTGTACTGTCGGACGAAGTCGCGGGCAAAAGTAAGTAATAAATAAGTGGTCAATAAACAACGACACCGATTTAGAAATCAATTGTTTTCGCTGAATAGCAGCATTTTGCTAAACAATTAATAACAATGTATCGGTTTCATTTGTGGAACATCGGCGTATTACAGGGAATTGCTACGTTCTACTTCAATTTTGATACCAAGCCGGCCAACTGCAATATGTCAAACGTATTATAGGGATAATGGGTCTATTATTGATTGCATTATAATGCAGACAAGTTGGCATCTAGGTAATGGGTTGGCAAGACTACCGGAACTATTGAACCAGAAAATGTCGACTTGGGCATAATAAACATCAAGAAAAGCATTAAATGATAACCCTTTTTATGCCCTGTGCCTTGCTGTATGTTAAGGCTGGAATGCCTTGATTTGAGCCGAACACGCCCCCTACACAGAGACACGCTGATGCCTTCCGCGCACGAGGAAAAGAGATGAAACACTCTTCGGGAATGGCTTTTTTGGACAAATTTCGATAAATACCTAACTTAGAGACGTACAATACAGACCGTCGGAAAATACAGACCCAACTTCGGAATTTTTTTCTATCGAGGAAATTTTAAGCAATCATGTATCGATGAAATCAGATAAACAATCATATTATAGTCAAGAATCATATATATAGGAAAATCAGACTTCTTGTTCTTTCTTCTTTTCTTCTTTGTTTCTTACTCTAGTCAGAACGGCGTTTCAAAGCACGCGATAATTTCCAATGCACAGCCTTAATTCGAAAATGTGAGAAAAAGAAAGTTGCCTTTGCGTGGAAGACATATTACGCAAATATTATTACGATTCAAATGTAGCGGGTTCCTGGCACCGAAAGCGTAGATCTTTAATTTCTGGGATAAAGGCAGTGCAGTACTTACTCCAAGCGGGCGCCGGCACTATCAGGCCGGATATCATATCGTCGGAGATGACGGGCGGATCGGTCGGCGGCGGCGGGCACACGAGCGAATCGATTATGTCGTCCGTGGCCGCTCGCATCATGCCGGCGAGCTCGGGCGGCTCCGTGCGCGAAGACCTGCGCATGCACATGGTGTCACATTAATTGTAATTACCCTTTGGACGCAAGAAACAACACTCGAGGCGTTGAGTTTTGTCGAGAACAACTGTAGGTGTTATGGCGTGCGCTGTCAAAATTAGGTTTATGCCCTGAGCTAAGTTTTATAATCACGTTAGCTTCCGCCCGCGATTTCGTCTGCGTGGACTCGGGATAAAAACTATCCTATATTTTAATCCAGGCTATAAACTATCTTCGTGCAAAATTTCATTCAAATCGGTTCAGCCGTTTAAGCGTCATCGTCGTAACAAACATCCAAACATCTAAACTTTCGCATTTATAATATTATAATCACATTATTACAGAAAAAAGTTGCCGTGTAGGTGTAACTTTGGTACGGTACGTGAGGTACGGCGTCCAAAAGTGTAAGTTGAGGAACAATCACATAAAATAACTAGTAGGGAATTAATGTGGTCGAATATTATTTAGCGGCAAATTTCATAAAGTTTTTAACCTATTTCACCTCAAAAATACCATTTGCATGTCAATGATACCACGTCCTTTTTCATGAATATTGTACTCCAAATCAATGCTTTATTATCAGGGCCTGTACTTTTTGTACAGATGACGTTAAACGTGTAGTTTAACCCTTTGACTATTTGACAACTCGGTCAATAAATTTAAATTTGAACCGTTAATCAGTCAGAATACAATCGTTTTTATTTCATCCATGTCGGCAAATATGTTGCCGTTACCCATTTAGGGGTTAACGTAATCGGCACGAAAAGTAAGGGTGCTGGTTATCACCAACACTATTAATATATATCACTATATATACTAGAAACTGCTCCTGCTCATGTCCGAAAAAGTCTACATTTATGTAGGTACATCTAACCACAACGCTCGTCGACGTCACACCACCTTGAACTTCCAGAACCTAAACTGGAAATGTACAAAATGGACCCTATTACAGAGCAATAAAAATATACAATAAAATCCCCATCCATTATAAAAACTATACCGAATGATACTTCCTTCATACATACTTTAAAATCATAACTAATAGAAAAGTGGTACTATTCCATAGCAGAGTGCCTATATGGAAGATAATAGTTTATAGAATATTTACTGTTAAATTATTTGCTATAAATGTCTGTCCTGATACTTACATACTATCTTTTACTTGAACGAACTGTGTAGTACTGCCTTTAGTAGCACCTTTCTAACTGTTGATACCTTCTGGGTCCTTGTATGTTAGTTTTAAGTTACATGGTTGCAAATAATTAAATATTATTATTATAATAAAAGTATGTATGTATGTATGTAAGCACTTTATTGTACACAATAACAGGTTAAAGAATATACATGTCACACAATAGATCAAAGTACAAAGGCGAACTTATCCCTATAAGGGATCTCTTCCAGCCAACCTTTGAGCAATTGAGAGGAAGGTAGGTAGACCGAGATAGGCAAACTTATACCGTGTACAAAAACACAGAGAAAATGAAAACAAAACCTAATAGGTATTAATTCTAGACAAATAAAAACATGCCAATACATATATAAATATACAGTATAAAATATAATACACACTATATATATCGCAAATATACAATAAATAAATAAATACTATATTCAACCAATTCACAAGTCATTGGAAAGCCACAACTTCTTCAAATTCATCTTAAGTGACGCAACAGACCGCGACTGTCTCAGCGACAAAGGCAACTCATTCCACAACTTAACAGCGTGCGCGGTAAAAGATCTGGAGTAAAAGTTAAAGTACAGCGGCCATGCTTGAATAGAGTCTGAATGCCTGTTTATCCTGATACCCACATACAATAAAACAATAAATATTGGACCTGAATGTGGCCTTCAAAAACACTAGCGTCGTTGTCGAGTTACAGTCAAGGAATTAGCCCAAATTGATTGTCGTGCTGTCCTCTACGATTACTTCAGTGCCTTTTTAACAAAATAACTATCTTCTCTTGTCATGTCAGCATTAATCGTGTAGAGGATATGTCAGTAATTAAACAATGTATAATTTAACACACTAATGCTACGCTTTATCTACTACCTTTATAAAATCTAGACAGTGTATAAGTATACAGCGGAAAAACTCATCATGAATTTCCGAGAACCAATTATATTATACAACACACACACACATTTGTAATGCAAATTAGCACACGTTGAATATTTAATTTTAAGACCAGCTTTCCGCTGGCTGCTTTAAATCATCATTGTAAAATGTGTATAAAAGTTTTAAACTATTAGAACTAAACATAGAACAAACAAAGTAAGTACATAATGTTTCACAAAGCTAATCCAAACAAAATCTTTTGTTGGAATCAATTTTGACTAGACTGCAACAAAGCTTGTATATAGAGTTGATAGTCTTTTACTTGCCCAAAAATATTTCAATTTTGTTGAAGAGCAACAATAAAAAAACCGGTCAAGTGCGAGTCTGACTCGCGCACCGAGGGTTCCGTACAAACTATCAATTAACTCAGGGTTAAGAAAATGTCCCTATATTTGACACCTTCATTCTGTAGCTAGCATGATGAGCAAGAATTGCATGACATTTATCCACGCAGTCATCTTCGATGTAATTATTTTCAATTACGTATGAAAAACTATCAACATCCATATAAAATTTTCTCTTTAAGCTTTTATAAACCCGTAAAATAAAAATTACCCTCGTATGAAACTGAAGAGAAAACAACGAATTCTAATACCTCAATGTATCAATGAGTATATTTAGGTTTTTTCCTAGCCGATCCGCCTCAGTTTTTCCCATTACGAAGCCAAAGCCCAACGAATACGACGACAAATAGACCGAAGTAAATTTTGCCTGTTAAATTACTTATTTTAACCCAACACAACAGAATTCAATTTCAAACAACGGATAACTTTTACACCAAGACAATAGGGAATATGCATGTGATTCAGAAATGGCCAAAAAAAATCATGAGTAATCTTTATTGCTTAATAAATATACTCACATGATTATTTTTACAAATGATCATGTTTCTATTAACAAACTTAATTATTTAAAAGTAGTATTTTTCAAATTCCCTCGCAAATTTTCAAAACGCAACGCTATTGGCCGAGCGAATCGTGACGTCACCGTGCACTCGGTGTCTACTGTTAACAGGTCGTTTGTATGATTATTGAAAGTTATTCGCATTGTTTTGCCGCTGTTTATGATAATCAGTGTTTTTTGGGGATTATTAACTGACTCCTTGTGAAAAAAGACTCGCCACAATGACTGGAAGCGGTTTTGTCAAGGCAAAGTCGGATAATCTGCCTGAAATTGATGTGTTCATGATGACTAAGTACGTACCTCGTAGGTGTCTTTCTTAAATAAGTGGAATAAAAAACTAGTAAATATGTTCATTATATACCTAATCAAAGATATGTTGGTATTAGGAATGTTACATGGTGAGAACATCTTTATAAATAAAACAAATTTATGTAGGACACTCAGTAGAAAGGATTAAATTCTTTCAACTTCGATCAACAGTGCAAACATAGAAACTTAGCTAATACGTTTCGTGATCAAAATCAACACTCGTAGTCAGCTGTTGATCAACAAAAATCATAATATTTTGTAACATTAATAACTAAAAAAATGGGAATCAGAGTAGTTTTATGAATAAGTATATAAATTTTTAGGTTAGGTTATTGTTTATATTGTTCGGGAGTCCTAATAAAAAAGATTTTAGGTACAAACATATTTAATAATCACTTCGAAACGATGTTCATAACAATATAAACTACTCAAACACGATACATTATATCTCCTAATCGCCTTACACCCCTTTTTCCTTATATTTTGCATCTTTGGGCATATGAAAATATATCAAGTCAGGTGCAGTTTTAGTGTTATTTTCACAAATAGGGGCAATACAATATTCATAATAATCTTTTGTGTGCTCTTCCGTTACAATAAGTTGATCTTACAAGCTTTATTAACTCACTTTTACTAAAACTGTGAATCAAACACTTCGTTGTTTATTTATTCTAAGTGCACGGTGACGTCACAAAATGAGTGCGCGAAAATGGCGGCGTTTTAATCGTCCGAAAATGATAGTAGTTTTAAATATTATTTTTTAGCTCATTCAATAATACTGTGAAAGTGTTATATTTTTTTCCGGTTATATAATTACTTATAGAATGGTTAAAAAAAATAAAAAAAATGCATGAATATACCCTATTGTATCACGAATTCTTTTTGACCTGCTATTGAAAGATACCCGTCCCAACCCCATTCATTCTAGAAAAATCTTAACAGCGCGATGTAGGAATGGGGTCACCGCCATCTATCGGCCCCATTTGGTACTAACGTGCAAGGGCAATCAGCTTAGTATGTATGTTGGTGTTTTAGCGATTATTGTTTATCACGTGAACCAATCTCGATTATTATTATTTTATTTGAATTAGAGTACTTCTATTATAGTCTTTTAGGAATTTCAAAAGAAAAAAATACTTGTAAAGTTGATTAAATTGCAAACTTAACTAGGAATGATTTTTGAAAATAAAACAAAAAATACGCTAGATATAGAAAAAGATACTTTTCCAGTAATATTTATGTTTATCTTAATCACAAGTAATTATTTCAAATTTTTCGCTTGTAAACTTTGGAGATAAGGGGGGGAATGGTATTTTTTTTACATTTTCCTTCATAAATCAAAATTTTACCAATGTAGAAAAAAAAAACAAAACTGTTTCAAAAAGTACAACTCAAGCCCTTTCATATGATACCAAACTTGACCTAATAGTTGAATATTTTTTTTGCCCCCCCCCCCCCTCATATTCGTAATTTTTCATAGAAAATTAAAATGTTTATTTAAATTTCTCATTTTCCATGCACGTGGATAACTCTCATTTAAAATCATTCCAAATTTCAAATTGATAGCTTAAGTAGTTCGTGATATATTTCACTTTGTGACAGACAGACAGACAGACAGACGGACGGAGTCGCACCATAAGGGTTCCTGTTTTACCATTTTTGGTACGGAACTCTAAAAAGAAGTACAGGTAAAATGAGAAGAGTTTTAAATCTTTATGATATTGACATCGTATTGAACCCCTAAATGTAATATGAGATTTAAGTTTGTATAAATTTTATTTTATATTTGTAATGATAATAATATATTGCTGATCTAATGTGGGCATGGTTAAACAAAAGTGTTAAATACTTCAATATTATAATTATTTGTTGAAAATGTTATTGAATGTAATTAAGGGCCACCATAATTACAAAAACACTATGGTATAAATGTACATATTTGCATGCTGTTTGTAACAGCTGGAAAAGGTGAAACAATAATGTATATACTCTACGACATGTAAACTTACCCTTTTTTGCAAATAAATTTTGTTTGTTTGTTTGTTTTTTTTTTTAAATTTACCTGGCCTGCGGAAAAGGATTTTTCACTGTACTAGGGGTACATAGATATAGCTGTTTACTGTATTCATACATGTTTTCATTCAAAAGTAAGCCAATTCAGAAATAAATCCGATAAGGCAAGCTTGAAGTAAACTTTTCTTCATTGCTTCGTATCTGATTTACATTTTAATATGATATGTGAATCAATAATATAAATATTGGACGTGCAATATATTGAAATGTGAAACCAATGTGAAAGCGACGAATTATCTATCTATGTGCCGATTTCATTAAAGCGTCAACATTGAGCTTTCACTGCATTGCACGTTTCAGTGCGTCATGTTTGCTATCAAGGGGTTAATCAAAGACTTACGTTTCGCATTGTAAGTTGATATCAACGTATGTCGCGCATTCGTTATATCACGCTAAGTATGTATGAAACGCGAGGAAGAGAGAAAGGAAAATAATTGAAATCAATTTGGAATTCTATGTTTATGCCTCAGATTGACCCCTTGCATATGCTGGAGCATTGTAACGTCTCGCAGACACATTCGGATATGAGCTCACCAGCATCGTTAACACAAACGTAACATAATTCAATTGTTCTAACAATTAACAACCTAAACTACGGCGCGGCGCATAAATGCCACGTCTCGCATTTACCCCGTTATTATTCAACCCACTCGACAGTAAACTATTTATCACACTTTGCCCATTGCTTTGTTGGGAATCGGCACTATAATTTATTCCGGTACCATATCTTATTCAGTGCGATACATTAAAATGTAGGGCGATTAGACCATCCTAGATTTGTCACTTTGATCTCGCTGAGATAAAATATGATGAAGCCATTATGAATTATGAAGGAAAAACAAAATAATAAAAACGTTCACATTTTACCTTCAAATCCCGAGTTAAAAAAGCAACGAAATAATATCTAGACAGTGAGTTAACTTGATGATTAACGGCACAGCCTACATTCAAGAACAAAAGGACCGTCTGAAAACCGGAACGGCTTTATGATATAGCGATAAGATAGAACTCACAACAATAACAGCAAGTCGCGAGCGCTTATTCCGAGACGACATTTGTTGGGAAACATTAGTTACGTAGGTAATTCAGGCTGGAAGACTCTATTGCAGGGCGCACAATACCCGCGCCAAGGTGTCGCAAGTAAATGCTACGCAGAAAGGACGACGTAATCTCTTCAAACACTGCAACCTATTGCTATCTTTGTCGTTCTAGTGCGTCAAAGCGGCAGTGCGCTGAAACATTGTTAAGTGCAACTTTGCTTGCAAATGAAGGGTCCTGTGCCGGCAGCTTCCTTTTTATAAATGACTGTTGCCTGCGTCTGATTGTAAGCGAATAAATAATAAAGTTTTATTTCGATAGCGACGAGTTATGACGTCCGTTGACGATTTCCTTAACGACCAGTTAAGGGTGCTCTAAAAAAAGTATAATCGATAACTCATAAACTTTTAATGCCAAAAGTCTGTAAGGAACGTTAGGAACTTATACGGGTTTATTGCAGCTCCGTAATTTTTAAGCGCATCTGGCCATAATGCGAGTTACACCGTACGCGCTGCGTGCGGTAAAACTCACATTATGGCCGCAGCGATCGTCAGCGAGTGATTGTTCTATAACTGTAGGGCAGCGCAGGGCGAGGTAGGGCTGCAGGCTATGTAGGTCGCAGCGAGTGCTTCAGTTAACTTGTCGCGGCCGCGAAAGGTCAGGTGTATGAGGGCGGGAAATGCCGATGAACAGCCTTTCCACCGTGCCCCGACTCGCCCTGCCGCGCTGCGCCACACTTTAACTTCCGCTTTATTATCCTCGTAACCAGCTTCCTTTTCCACCAGCGCAGTTTAAATATAAAACCTTTTCTCGCGCAATTCATATTTGAGGGGTTTCTTCCGAGTTGGGGGAGGCAATTTTTGTCTATTTGTCCGGTTGCGAACTAAATGCAATTTGCATTTACCGCCGAGAAGCATATAAAGGGAAAATATCTGACACAAAGTTCGCTGTTATGGGAGATGAGTTTTTCATATAAAATTTTATTTCAAATGAAGCAGCTAAGTAAATATGTTCAGTGAAATTAAGAAACTTTGTATTCCAAATGCCAGCGTAGCATTTCGTTTGAGAGAGCCAGTTGTTTTCAATGTGAGACGTTTTAAATTACGGCGGAACGTGATCTGTGTTTCTGATTAATGGACTGTAACTCGACAACGAACAGCCAGCCACGCGAGAATCAAAAAGTGAATGGTCTCGTATTCGGAGACATAGTAAACATACCTCATCATCATGACGAGAGAGAGCTCCTCTTGCAATACGCTCTCCAGGTACATCATATCTAGGTCAGATACGATCGCTCCGTTGATCACCATTATCTCGTCGCCTTTGATTATACCTGACACAACAAAAGTTTTATAAACTGCACGGTTTATCTCTACTTTACTAAAGAGTTTCTTTGAATAGGAATAAGCGTGGAGCATTAGATTTTAAATTAGATTATAACATTGTTAGACGTAAGTTTTGGCGCAACATTTTTTATTCAAGACGGTAAAAGTACTACTTAGGATTATAACAAATATTACTTATTTTATGTTAAAGATACGTTGTTGAATGCAGAATATAAATGGGTCATATGGAATTTTAAGTTAATTATTAACAGAGGTAAGACGTGTTTCTTTTTTAAATTCTGTATGACCCCAATAATAGTTTTATTCTGCTGTCGCTAAGAATCTATTGAAGAATTGTTTTTCTGTAGCCTTAACTTTCTTCTCGCTCAAGTGACGTAACGAACAAGTGCTAGTAACTCGGTTGTGGCATGATAAGTCTCCAAAGATAATTGTGGGAAAGTTCGATATCTTTTTTTTGGGATAAAGAAAGTTTTGTCAAAGTAATGTTACAAAAACTGCTGGTTGCAAACTCGTTTGTCAAACAAACTTATGCAGTTTTTTCATGACCTAATCAACAATGACAGGGTACAGTCAGCCTCAAATAGCAGTGGCGAAGGTAGCCGTATGTCTTGCGATATACTTATATAGTCATTTCGGTCGATACAATCCATCTGATGCTAGGCTGTACTATAATCTGTTGTTCTTAAGTAGCTGTGACAGTTCGTCTTTGTACTTTAGAGCGTTTACTCACGATGACTTTGCAACGCAACAAATCTCATCTTATCTTATCTTAAATGCGATACAGTATCAATAAACCTATTTTGACGGGTAAAAAGCGCGTTTGTATCGCAGCTAAAAGTTACCGCTCTTAATCTTATATGACCAGTATACGCTTGAAAAAGTTGTAATAACTGACCGTTTTGCATAGCCACGCTCTTGTCCTCGACGCGGCTGACGTAGCAGCACAGCTCATCCTGTCGCTCAGCGTTCTCGATCAGCTCTGCTTCCACACTGAAGCCCCACATCTGCTCCAACGTGTTCCTCTGCAGCTCCACTTGGTACAGGATCTTGGCACACACCTCCACCACCTCGTGAGTGTGCAACTAAATAAACAAATGAAAGAAATTGAACAAAAGCCAACAACATTTTAACCCATATTATTATTGGGACAACTGTTACTCGCGTCCGCAGATGCTACCCCTACCTAACTCTGCACGTGTACCCTGGGTGGTGCCTAAAGAGTGACAAACTTTAAAGGCGACATAATGTATATCATACGCTTATTAAAAAAAATAAATTGGGTCAATCGACTATTTCTTGTAGAATAACTAACAACACCCCCCAGCGGTCCCGTTAGCCAGGGTTACATCATGGACTTCTAACATGCTTAGAACAGGTTCTAATCCACCAAAACCCATGGGAATGAATGGGGATCTAAACCCATGAAATTGCCTTTTTAAAATGTGATCCAGGCCACAAGACTTTGGCAACGAGTGACAAAAATTTGATACAGCAGATTATACTCCTAGGTGAATATTAATCAGACACAAATAAATGAATAATTTGTCGGGATTCTCTATGATTTTATCGAAGGTGATGATTTTGTCGACGTCCGACAAGATTTGGTACTGACGGAAATATTTCATCAGTGACTGATCTGCACGATCTTTGTCGTGGATGTGAGTAGAGAGCTTAAAGTCAAAATAAAATCATCAAGCGGTTTGGGCTGCAGAACTTGAGTAAAAAAAACACATAGTATAAATACAAATACTTCTCGAAAATCATTACCATCCCTTCTGCGGAAAAAAAGCAGTCGTATTTTAACCTCACTCGACTTTTGGACGTTTTCCTTAATTATACTTTTATCATTAAGCTGTGGACGTGTTTAGAATTTTACTCGTTTACCCTACTAATTAATTACTAGCAGGACATTAAATTTACAAGTAATCTACTACTTTATAGGAACCCGTTATCCTATTACATTCTCAAAACCTCAAAATACTGAAGCATAAAGAAAAAAAAAAACAACAGCGGATTACTCTTCCACTGGAGTCTTTTTACCAGTTTGTTATGACTTATGAGAGGATGCCTTAACATCTCTATGAAAACATGTTATGTACTACGTATATACTTATTCTCCTATCACAAACATTGACAACGTGTGTCTGGTAAGCGAGAAAAAAATATTGTGTGACCATGTTATTTATCGGTATGGCATTCGTGGCTCGGCTTATAATTGGATCAATTCATATTTATCGGATAGGCAACAATGTGTAGAAATTTCCCAATTTTGCTCAAAAACTAAATCTATAATAAGACACCAGTCACGTTATGTACTTAATAAATGTGGAGTACCGCAAGGCAGCATAATGGGACCACTACTGTTTCTCCTGTATATAAATGACTTGCCAAATGCATTATCCCAGAAATGTTACCTTTTTGCCGATGACACAACTATCGTAATTAAGGGAGATAGATTAATAACGTATGAATCACAAATTAATGAATCGTTGCATAAAACTATCAGCTGGTTAAAATTAAATAATCTTAAGGCAAATCTTGACAAAACTAAGTTAATGCAATTTCATACCAAAAAAGGGAGCCGCTTAATCTTAACATTACTCATAATGGGCATAAAATTGAAGAAGTTACCAGTATAAAATTTTTAGGTGTTACACTGGACCGGTTTTGTAGTTGGAATGAACATATTAAGGACCTGTGTTCAAGAACAAATCGTTTTGTCTATGCTCTAGGGACCCAGTTTTTTGAAGCATTGTCAGCAAAGCTATTCAATTAAATTAAGGTTTAACGTGCCAATAACAGGAGAAATCCTACAACAGTTAAGTTTACCCTATCTTTATTGTTTGACTTTATTGCATGTTGAAAGCAAAGAGGAACATCCTTACTAATATTATAAATGCGAAAGTGTGTGTGTTTGTTTGTCCTTCTTTCACGTCGCAACGGAGGTCCATACAGAAAACTTCCGTGAGTCTCGGACATGTTATATCAAAGGCTCATGAATCGCGTAATGATACGAAACTTAGATCTTGCTCGGTCGAGGTACTATTATAACCACAGCATGTCCTGAGTAATCATAGATGAACGAAACATGTCGAGCAACATTCGACCTTTCTGATGTGACTGATCCGTTTCTTTATAATCCGAAATACACACAGGCATAATTTAAAATACGCAACAAAATAAATAATAATAATAATATTGTCTTCAATAAAATGCGTCAAAAGAACGTCACATAAAAAGCCAATGTGATTCGTCCCGAACTAGTCCGACTCGAGTATCCGCGAAGTAGGTACTAAATGGGCAGACCATAAAGATGGGAGCCGGTGACAGTCAGCGGCAGTGAAATGTGAATGCGGGATAAAGTCATGATTACACAGGAGATAAACTGACGGCCGTGACGCAGGGTCAGGGAAAAATTGATGCGGGGATTTTAGTCCGCTCAAGACGAATAGGTGAAGCGTATTCACTCCTGTGTATTTATTGGAGCAGCGAGTGGAAAATATATCCAAAGCCTAAGTGTTGTAGTGTATTTAAATAATGTTACCTGTCGTTGGACGTGCAGTCGAATACATTTATCGAATATGAATCTGGAAAATTCTGTATGGATCGTTATCGACAAGTGTTGCAGAGAAACAACGTTATCAATTACTTCATTAAAAGGGAGGCGTTTTAAATAAATAGTTTACCTTTTACACAAAAGGAAAGTTTGCTATTTTTCTTTATCAAAACTATCTGATCAATTCAAGAAACAAAGTGTTACATGGTCAAGAAAAAAAGTGTTTCGATTTTTACATGACATTTATTTGGTGTTCCCTTATTTCAACCACAGACGTTTCATGGAATATTATATTCGCTGAATTGTAATTAAGTGTTTGTTTTTTCAGAAACCTTTGACTTTTTAGGTACCTGGCAACACACCTCAATTGTAATACTGTTCAGTATTAATATAGAGGTGTGAAAAAGAGTATTTGTTTTTTTGTTGTACTGTTGTACCTGCAGCTAAAGGCTCATTGTGAAGATTGTTTTAAATTAAATGGTCCTAAAAAAACTTTTATGCCAAATAAAAAATTTGCAAAAAATACATTCGATGAAACACATTAATTAATTAGATATCTTTAAGACCTAACAATGTACCTATGTTTTACGAATAAATACAATCTGATTCTGATTCTAAAACATCAGGACAAACATCGGCCGTTAAAAATGGCAGCCAAAAATTTTATAGGATCCAAAGCTTACAAATTCTGAGTTAAAAAGTCAAATGTACACTATTTTTGAAAAAAGTATTTACGGTGGAATTTTGCCAACACAATCAATACACTTTTTTAAAAGTGGTTCTATAATTCACTGTACGATGTATCGGGTCGTGTGATGTATTTCCCCGAGGATTGGCCCGTCCCCAAAACCTCAAATGGAAATTTTTAAAACTCCCTTTACAGAATGTATTTTCGAGAAAGCGCTTTAGCAACGTCACATGGGTATTTATCTTCAACCTTTACATTTTACTTGTTTATTTGCGCTAAAATTCGAAGATACACATTAGTGTCCAGATATACCGTATCCTGTCGGACCTTAATCAAAGTAAACCCAGCACAGTTTGTACGAACATTAGCATAAGGGGTCAAGAGAATTCCTTTATCCTTCTGTTTAAAATCATTTCAATATATCAAAGGGCCTATCTGTGATTGATTATTCGTAGCCGTGCTTACAGTCCGGGCGCCTGTTCCGATGTACCTTGATTTATGGTGTGATTAATGTGCCCCTATTTATGCCGACGGCTTTTCCCTGTCCGCGCAAAAAATTAGAGCAACCCTGATCTACGC
Organism: Epinotia bilunana; assembly: GCA_947049275.1. Classification (NCBI taxonomy): domain Eukaryota; kingdom Metazoa; phylum Arthropoda; class Insecta; order Lepidoptera; family Tortricidae; genus Epinotia; species Epinotia bilunana. The sequence goes on along the minus strand of OX346259.1, from coordinate 22,296,200 downwards.
TACATTTAGTCTTTTTTCAAAATGTACGCTGTATTTTGGCGAAATTTGATTATTTCGATACGAGTTTTGGATAACTATCGTGCCGGAAACCCTCATAGAATGTGAATATAATCAGTGCGTAAATAGATATATGTGCTGTCAGACCGTACTCAAGCAAATCTCGGCCACAGAACACTTTTATATAATTTTTATACTTCCAGATAGGGCCGCGACTTCGGGGGCAGAGAGTTCGAGCTAATTAAAATAAACCCGACGCTCTCCGTCACGTCTCGTAATTTAATTTGTTGCGCGTAATCGAGTAACAAGTCCCCATGGCAAGTAGGTAATCTACGGGATTTTTAAGCCAGAGTGTTCATGAATGTTGTATCGGGTCGACGCGGGTTGCAGCTGTATCATTAACATAATTACTCCCCTTGTTTGGAGAACGACGGGAATGCCCTAGGGACACAAGTTCATGTTTTCTTACTGGTACATCGTTACTTTGTTAAAACGTTCTTCTAAGATCTTATATCACCTTCCGAGCCTGAATATATTGGCTCAATTTCTCAAATCTTTTTTTTGTTGTAATTTTTGCGATTGGTTAGTCCGTAATATAATTTCTGTTATCATTTGACTTTCCTGTTTCAGGACGTGAACAATGTGGTTTTATTTTAAGTTTTAATACATTTTATATTACTTCAGTGCAACAATACGAGATGAGCCACTTATTTTTCATATGGATATATAAAGTGAACAGGTAAATAAATTAAGCTTAAATTTACCTCATCATTTATCAAAATATAATATTTTCTGGTCTTGTATTTATCACATTAGAACGACTCAAGATAAGAGAAGTATCTTATTGAATACAAAATATTAAATTTATCTTATATGCGAGTCAAAATATAACCCACCCGACAATACTTTTACCATAACATACAAAGGCCAACTTCAATTCCAGGCCTCGTCAATGTCGGTGTCAATTATTTCGTACCAAACGGGATGAAAAACGACCTAGCCATATCGTAATCCGAATCTGTTCTTTGTGCATAAAAAACTAAAGCCCCGACACATTGGAGTTGCAACAAAACAAAGCTTCAAATCCTTGTTTTAAAACGTAATGCAGCTCTGAAGCTTCCGGCGTTGTAAAACGATCTTATTTTCGTGCCTCTACAAATGTAAAATTTTCTACCTGAAAATTATTCGCGTACTCACGTAAGTCTCAATGAGGTCGCTGCGATGCGGCACGAAGTAATTGTGATCCTCCATGTCTCGCCGTTTCTTCACTCTGACGAAGTGTTCGAGCGCGTTGAGCGAGCGGCGGGCGCAGGCGGCCGCTAGGAACTCCTCCACAGTCATGCCTTCGCGGACCCCGACGGTTGCGGTCGTGCCCTCTGGTAAGGACACCCTGACCGCAGCCTCGCCTTCCTCGCGTGACATCTGCCATGAATAGCCAAGGTTATATGTATATACGTAGGTAAACACGCATAAATGATCTAAACATGACGTGCATTTTTGACGTTTATTGGGCCGACAGCGTTCAGTCGTTATCGATACCTAACGAGCGCGGTTGAAATGGAGCTCATAACGGCGGGTATTTTTCTTCGTTATTTAGTAAATGTTGATTTTACTCGGTAATTAAGTTTTGGAAAATTCGTTAAAATAGTCCACGTAAAGGATAGCTTGCGAATTCGTTATATAGGAGCAAAAAGTCATGAGAAACCAAATACGATGATTCGATAACATTAGACATCATGAAGATATAGAAGCAATTAGTGCAACGTAGTTGGCAAAAGTATTTTTCACAAATGCCGCTACCCCTAACATTGCAAATCACGAAGCAAAGGAAAAATACGGGATATTACTTTCCGCATTCAGTACAGCGCTTTATCCCAAAAATTAAATGCAAAGTTTTTCGTTTTAATCTAGAAATTTTCTAGTAAGGTTCTGACTGCTGGATAAAGCAAGTAATTAACAATTATTATATCCCCGTGGTACCTGTGTATACGGGGATTTTCGTCATGACGGAGTACATACATTTTTCAACTTAACTTTTTGCACTTCTACGGCCACGGCAAAGACCTTTGCACCTTTCCATTTTGAACGAGATTAGGTGCAATTTGTTGTACGAGTAGAAACAAGGGTAAGTTACCTAATGACAGGCAGTCAGGGGCAAGCGGTGGCGAATAATAGTCTGTTTTCGTGACGGCCGGTATTAGCCCCCGCCGACTCAACGCCCAACAGATTTTTCGGTCGGTGGATATTTCCACGATTCTCCGTACTAAAATGCCCGCAACACTTCTATTTGCGTTCTTTTTTCGCGTTGTTTTTTTCCAACCGTTTGTAGTGTGCGGCTAACGTAATTAGGAAGCGGCAGAGAGCAAAATGAACGAAGTTGTTTAATCTTTGGAGACAAATTTTGCTTTGCTCTTTCGTGTTCATCAAGCAAAAACTGAACCGTATTCATTTACTAAATGATTTGCATAGCTAGAATAACGATCAAAATAGTTTCAATTCAACTATCTATACCGAAGAACATAGTTAGTTAAAATATGCATTATATTTGATAATTTTTTTCAATAATGAACCCGTGGAACGAGGACACTGTGAACACGCCGTGATGAGCGTGGTCCTCGTGCCTGATCCTAAAACACACCTGCATCGAGCGACGGCTGGAGCCCGAGTTGGAGCGCGACAGGTTCGGCGCCCTGCGCTTCGTGGCCCCGCGCCCGGCCAGCAGGTTGTTGAGCAGCGACGGCGAGCGCACGCAGATGAACGCGTGGAACGAGGACACGGTGAACACGCCGTGATGAGCGTGGTCCTCGTGCCTGACCCTAAAACACACCTGCATCGAGCGACGGCTGGAGCCCGAGTTGGAGCGCGACAGGTTCGGCGCCCTGCGCTTCGTGGCCCCGCGCCCGGCCAGCAGGTTGTTGAGCAGCGACGGCGAGCGCGCGCAGATGAACGCGTGGAACGAGGACACGGTGAACACGCCGTGATGAGTGTGGTCCTCGTGCCTGACCCTAAAACACACCTGCATCGAGCGACGGCTGGAGCCCGAGTTGGAGCGCGACAGGTTCGGCGCCCTGCGCTTCGTGGCCCCGCGCCCGGCCAGCAGGTTGTTGAGCAGCGACGGCGAGCGCGCGCAGATGAACGCGTGGAACGAGGACACGGTGAACACGCCGTGATGAGCGTGGTCCTCGTGCCTGATCCTAAAACACACCTGCATCGAGCGACGGCTGGAGCTCGAGTTGGAGCGCGACAGGTTCGGCGCCCTGCGCTTCGTGGCCCCGCGCCCGGCCAGCAGGTTGTTGAGCAGCGACGGCGAGCGTGCGCAGATGAACGCGTGGAACGAGGACACGGTGAACACGCCGTGATGAGCGTGGTCCTCGTGCCTGACCCTAAAACACACCTGCATCGAGCGACGGCTGGAGCCCGAGTTGGAGCGCGACAGGTTCGGCGCCCTGCGCTTCGTGGCCCCGCGCCCGGCCAGCAGGTTGTTGAGCAGCGACGGCGAGCGCGCGCAGATGAACGCGTGGAACGAGGACACGGTGAACACGCCTAACTTATTAAGCGTGCTCTTCGTACCGCGGGAGACGTGCGTGAGCAGCGACTGTGGACAAACACAATATTCAACATAACTACACTGTAATTTGTCACACCAACTTGCTATAGCTAGAATACAAGGTATACTGCTGTCTCATTCTAACTATAGCAAGTCTGAGTGAGAAATTGCTTGCTGTGTGTAAAGGCCTACTCAGGTGATAATTGTAAATTTTCACGCATAATATAGGAATTCGCTATTTATTTCTTATAGCCTTTTCTTATCGCTTTTCGGTTTTACGAGCAAAGCTCGCACTCTGCAAGCATGCAACGCACCTACTGCCAGAGCCACTGCATGACTCAATGGACCCGATTCTACGTGCACATGGCTTAACTAGCCTAAAACGAAATTGTCTAATTTTTAGACATAATTTAGGCGGCAGATTAAAAACGACATATTTAGAATAGCATTTAGGCAGCTAAGTAAGTTGTATAGACCGCCTAAAATAAGAAACGTCAGATTCAAATTAGCGCTGTCATTTGATTATAACAGCTGCTCATAGAATAGCAAAGTGTTTTAGCGACACCTAAATAAAATTAGGAAGTTTAGAGGCCACTGTAGAATCGGGTCCAATGAGTTCCTTGCACAAATCCAGGATGCCGATGTGTTTGCGGATAGTTGGTCATCACTAAAACTTAAAATTATTCGTATCGCAAATAGTATCACGTTTTTGTAAAATGTTACAATTATTGAGTACATAGTTTTAAGTTTAGTGTTTAATTAGCAAACCTGTAATAATATCACTATCTTTTGGACGTTTTGGGTAACTCCATAAGAGTATGATTATAAATAAATAAATAAATAGCAGCTTCGTATTTTCATTACTTGTCGACTGAGAAATTTTAATGTACGGAAAATTGGCATTGTAACGTGACCATTTGGCAAGTGGTTGAAATAGGGGCCTATACTTCTTATATGTATAACAATATCCTTAATATAAAACGTTATAAAATGTTACGTCGTACTCACAATGCTCATAGTTAGTTAGTTAGTTTTACTGGGCTCTTTTCCGCAAGTCGACATCCAGTGTGCCTATTTTGCGTGAAATGCCCCACCATTTCACGCAAAATAGGCATAGCACTACTCTAACCACGCCAGCTCCTCTAGAAAGTGGGTGAGTGCCTTTGTGTTTCTGTCTGCGTCTCATAATGTGTCCGGAGACCCTAGGTGTTTTTTCCTGTATACTTCTACCTGCTTACAGTCCAGTAGAATGTGTTTGGTTGTTTCTTCTGCTTCCTTGCACGCTCTGCACATGGGGCTGTCTGTGATACCTAAGTTGTACCTATAGAGGTGTCTGTTCAGAGTGTTGTGTCCTGTTATTATTTCAACTATCTTGCGTAGTTGGCTTCTCTGTGTCCTCAGTAGTGCGGTTGTGAATTTGTTGTCACGTTTCGACAGAATGACGACACAATGCTCATATAATTTAATATGAATTACAAACACGCAATTATTAACAGCTACAAAACTTCAAATCACAAACTGTTCCACGAAATCAGACAAAAGGTAAAGCGCGTTTCCAGGCATGTGTGTTGTAATGTTGTTAATTAGTGACGAGCTAGTTAAGATCACGCGAGACTGAGCAGCACGTAAAACATTGCCTTCAATAGTAAATTTAGAAGTTTATTACCTTTAGAAAACAGCTTGCCAAACGTGTTGGATGTCGCCTTTTTATTGATAACAGAATTCGTTGTGTTGATAACTAGGGATGAATGCGGGTCGCTCAGTCTCAACACACCGCATCACCAGGAGCTCTTGTAACCTAACTCACCACCAGGAATACTACACCACATACCAAAGTGCAAGTAGTGGTGTTAGGGCTGTGGTCTGCTGTAAGGTGATATTTTCCCAGTAGGAGTGATATTATTGAGCGAGATGATATATCCGTGTGCTCTCTCCTCTTTAAACGTCGATTAACGTAGTAGCCGCAGCGAACGAAAAAAACAGAGGTCTAACTAGCGCCGTAACATGGTCCCACAGAAAGGGTGCCATGGTAGGCGGGGCGTCAGAACGATGCCAGGCAGCCGTTTAGTTCAAACATTATTTATTACATCCGGTATTTCCGGACCGTTATAACCTTCAAGCCTTCAAGAAAAGAGCGTACTCCCATCTTAAAGGCCGGCAACGCACCTACAACTCTTCTGGTGTTGTAAGTGTCCATGGGCGTCGATTATCGCTTATCATCAGGTGATATCATAAAAAAAAAAAAAAAAAAAAAACATGGCTGCCGTGACAAACTGTTAAACAAACCAAATGTTCAATTTCAATAAATATGCCTTGTTGTGTTGTAAAATGGTGTGCGAGTCGTTCGGACAAGCACAACAAAAATCACTTTTCACAAGTAAGTACAGCGATAAACATATTATCTTGATTTTATAGTTATGATCTTGTTTTGTACAGGGATGGAGCCATGCCAACAGACATCAATACTTTTGTAATAAGTTAAACACAGAATGAATAATTTGGTATTTTTATTTATCTAGTACCTGGGTGACCGAGCCCCACTCGGGTGAAAATAAGGCAAACTAATTTTGCCGGATATGAGACCAAAGAAAAAAGCTAGGATAAGTTTTTCACTCCCGTAAACTCTTACATCGTTGGTGCCGTTTTCAAGAGACATGGTTACAAAATATAACCTACAAATAAAGATACTAGTTTAACAATATAGGATAGAATCTTCCATCATTGAAACCAAGGCAGTATTTTTTTGTACTTTTAGTAGATAGCTAAAATAAAAAGTATATTTCTTAAACTAAAAATATTACACGAACGTTATGACAACTAAATACCTTCTTGTTGCATGTAACCGTTCAACAATTATTCGTTTTCGTTGTCACTGTCATATAGCTGTCGTCCGACGTGATGCACGACAGCTTATAACAGGCAATGCATTCGTAAATTGACCAATCGCATTAATTTGTGTTGGGTAGTAAGAAATAGGCTGATATTTTGGGTAGCTGTGATTGGATGCGCAGTTGACAATGCGCATACCGGGTTTTAGGCACGTATTTGGGTAGAAATTTGTAAGGAGCGTCTTCTATGATTTTTCGTTCGCTGAGTAGCCGTACCAACACATGCTTCGAGGGTATTTTGATAATGAACTTGAATAGCAGCAGTAGGTACCTGCATATTTGAGAGCTATCTAGAATTTCCTCCAAAATAAACTTTTTCGTTAGGTCTGGTTGAAATAGCATTGTCATATTAACGATGAGAGACATATTGGCAAAATATGTACCCATTCTCAATATCTGATTCTCATATTCAATGCGTAGTTAGCACGTCTCCTAGTAGTAAACTTGTATACAGAGAACGCAATGAATGGCTTAAAACGTGTTTCATTGAGGTAAAATAAATACCACACATATTATGTCTCACTATATTAACCTTATGTACATTCTAGGTATATAAGGATATCTAAGTCGTGGATGTGTGTACCTATAAGCAAATGTAATATCCCAAGTGAACGCGATTAAAAATTCCATATCGATGAGAAAACTTCAATATCGTGCGAGCCAATATGATTTTAAATTCGAAATGCGGCGTTGATTTCTGACTGTGACTATATATTAGCATTGATTACATTGGGTTAATAAAATACCTTTGGGACCGTAAATAACATTTTAAACAAAGGTTGTTTCATATATACGTATTTATTGCAATCTCAAGCTATGCCCGAATATTCCTTTACAAAAAAGCAATTTATCATATACAGAAAAAAGGCAGTTCAAAGAACGCCAATATAATAGGTAGGTACCAAAACGTGTGCCTTGGTAGTAGGTATTTGAGGAAGGAAATTGATATCGGTATGATACGAATATCCGCTGGTCAAACCTAATTTGACACGAAAAGGGAACATTTTCGCACTATATCATATCGGGCATCATTATTGTGAAAGAAAACGTCATATGTGTATTGACAAAGGTCGACTCGTATAACAGTTTCCGACGCCCCGCGCCCAGGAACTGTCGAATTTGACAGCAAACCCATTAAATTTCCCCTCAGCTGTCAACTTGAACAAATCACAGGTTTATTTGGTCCCATGGCATGGTCGGCGCGTTATATAAAATTGCAGGTCATATTGCGGTAGCATTGCTTTTATTTAAGAGAAATATATTCATCATAAACGGGGCAAAATGGGTCTATGTTTTTCGAAAATTGTGCATCATAACATAATACCTACTATCGACCTATAATCGTTTTAATAATTTCGTCAAATTGTACTTACGACCTTTAAAGATAAGATGTTTAGTACTACGTATTACTTATTCATTTTTTTAAAGTTTTAATATTATACGTACTTACTGTTTCGGCTGTAAATTAATATGGATCAATAATTTTGAAACGTTACGCAGAGGAGTCTCTAAGTTTTTATATTGTTAACACGCTTTAGCACACAGTGTATTATTATTATTAAGTATCAGTTAAAAACGTCAATTAGAACTCGTACTTAACATAAAATTCTAAGCATAAAGGACTTAGGAGGACGTTCAACTGAAGTGTAATATCATTTAAACTTTATTTAATCAAGCTTCGGGCCTCTCACCGTGTCACTGTCAGTAAACGTTAAACATGATTTTCGCGTTTTAATATGCTGTGTGAGTACTCTTGTTGGCTTTGAATAGCTGTTACATCAACCCAGCCAATTCCGCACTAGAGATAATGGTCGGACAATTCTGAAATGCCCATGTTTCGAGGAATCAATACGTCGCACCTAATTACAACGCGCAGGGTTAAATTGTATTGAATTCGCGTCCAAACCAGATTCAATTACGTTTATCAGGGATGTGTTCTCACTAACATTTGCGTTTGTAATAGGTATACTAATGAATTTATGACAACGTATGCCCTATTCAAAATGCACATTCCAGTCAAAAGAAACAAAATAAATGGGGTCCCAAAATAATATATACGATAAAATAAAATAAAATTTAATCAGTTGTAGTTTATCAGAAGTAAATTAACTCGTAATGTGTTATAAGTAAGTGATCACATTCATTTCGAATCTTGAAAACTATGTGTTATAGCATTCAAATATTTACACTCATTATTGAGTGTTTCAAATTAAAATGATTATCTATAAATAACGGGTTTTTGGGATTGCTTACCTCGCAATAAAAGTTATATGTTCTGTTAAAGGAGTAAAACCCAGGCATCCATGTAAGGAATTATTTAAAACCTACCGCACCATGACGCACTACTCCCAATACATGTTTGAGGTACTAATGTTTGTGAGAACCAATCTACGAACGTTTAAGGCACTGGTCCCACCGCCGGCTAGTAAGCTAGAAAAGTTGGGCGAGTAGCATTACATTGCGGATCTGTAAAGGTCGATTGAACACACTGTGCCTGGTCAGCACGCAATGAACCGTTACTCGTTCAACTTTTCTAGCTTACTAGCAGGCGGTGGGACCAGTGCCTAAACGGGTGGAAGTACCAGGTAAACAGCTCCGATCCACTGGAAGGCTAACAACAGTACCGCGTCGCATGACACTTTCAGTAAAAAATCCTAGGGTAATTGGCCCAACGTATTACGAGCGTCGACCGACCGAGCGTTGAGCGACCCGCCGAATGGCGAATAGTCCAGTCAATGAACTGACAGCTTGTATGGAAAAAATGTCAATTTTGGAAATAATTTATAATAGCGTATTTTTTACGTGTAACGGATATATTATCAATTAAATAGTTACCCAGCGACAAAATCCGACAAAATTTCAGACATCAATAAAATGATAAATCAACTAGCTTCTGAAAAGTCAGAAAAAATATTAATAAATATTTTTGGCTTTACTTTGGTTCATTTACATCTTCTCTATAATATTCAAGATAAATCGTACAAAAAAAGACAATGCATGATTCATTGAAATCTACATAATTACTTCCGGGTGGAAAGTTTGTCGGATTCTTTAATAAATCATCTTAGAATAACATTTTAAAATGAAATCAACAAAAAAAACGCTATTATAAATTAATGTTTTTCAAAACCGTATTTTGCCTGGAGTAGAACTGAACCATCTGACGAAACATTCAAACGTCAGCTGAGAATCTTTTTATTAGTACATCCATTGTATTCTGTGTGTGAGTATATGGATATATAATATATTCGATATGGTTAATTTAATTTAAAGAAATTATAATTTGATAATGTTCTACCCCCTTATTCATAAAACTTAAAATGCCTCTGCTAAATAAAATGTGCTTTGTCCCTTTCTGACGAACACAAATGTCAGTGACAGATAAAGACAAACGAATTTTAACGCCATTTTAGTTAAAATAGACTTGTAGAACGTTTATGAATACGGCCGTTAGTTTTTATTTTGACAATCATTACGACATATCAATATCAATATTTATATTCCTTATTTTGAATTGATCAATAATCATTTTGTATTATATGTCCCTAATAATGTTGTATTGTACCTGTGACATTTTATTCAATTAATATTCATTATTTGACGATCATTAAATAAAATCGTGTAAATTAGCTTAAAGTTAACTTATAATGTAAATTTATTTTATGAAATAAAGAAATCTAATCTAATCTTAATCTATGAAAAGGTTAGGGCCGTCGAAGTACGGTAATTATACACGGTAGACAGGAGTATACCGACAGATTTTAACCACGCATTCCTGAGGTCATTACTCATTAGGAGTAAAAAAAATTATATGAACCCAAATCAAATTCAACAAAATAATTTATTTTTCTTCTTTTGTCGGTTTTTGGAAATAACACTTGGATCGCTTCTCTATGGAACTTATCCCGTTTAATAAAGTGGTAACTATTATTTTTTCAAAAAGGAAGCTGTCGCTTTGATATATCTGTCAATAGCGACGCGAAACTGGGCAACGTCGGTAGTAACGTCGCAAATGAAAAGAGCTTAATGCACTTTAGTAATGAAAATAATAATTTACATAAAAATGATAATATCTTCAAAACTAAGCCGGATTTGACTGGGGTTCATAAAAAAATGTTTGCTCCTAATGACCTCAGGAATGCGTGGTTAAAATCTGTCGGTATACTCCTGCCACCGTGTATACATATTTGGGGACAATCTTACACAAATCACCTAGTCCCAAGCTAAGCAAAACTGTAGTATGGGTACTAGGCGACGACAAACATATATAAAGTCCGACCAGAAAAATAAAAAACCTGGTCTGGGGGCGCTAAATTAGCAATAATTATGGCAACACTAATTCATTTCCACTCTGTCATGTTGACAACGAGGTCGGTGATGTTGTTTAGAAGAATAGAGTCTAATCCTTCAGACTTTCTCTCCGGCAAATACTTCGTCATATTGTAAATCACTTTTCTTAAGTCGCATTTAATATTTTTCGGCATTTTAACGCAATAAAACAGGTATCAACGACAACTCACTTTGACAGCAATTGACAGATGGCATGGATGACGTCTTCAAAGTTACTGTTGCCAGTTGAGGAAATTAGTTCCAATAGTTTTCCGCAATATGGCGAAGTTTTTTATTTTCCTGGTCGGGCTATAATTATATAAATACCTAAATAAATACTCAGATACATAGAAAACATCCATGACTCTGGAACAAATATTCGTGCTCATCACACAAATGCCCTTACCGGGATTCGAAACCTGGATCGCAGGCAGCGTCACTACCCACTAGGCTTAAGCCAGTCGTCATAAGTACCTTATAGGTCGCAATACCTTAAGGCTGGGCAGTGCAGCACCACAACCGAAACTGCTCGCAACTCCAACCAATTGAACGAGTGAGTCCAAAGAAGCTTGTTGGCAAAGTTGCCAAAGATTTTTAGAGTGATTCGGTAAATTGTTGCTAATAAATACCTTAGGGTTGGGCAGCTCGCCGCTCTGCAGGCTAGCCATGTAGCACCGCAGCCGGAACTGCTCACAATGCAGCCGCTCCAGGTTCTCCTCCCACTGCAGCATCTGCACCGCCAGCTGTGCACGAGTCTCCGGGTCTGACACCACAGACTGCTGCAGGTCCGCCATGTGTTTCAGTTTGTGGTCCTGGTCGAAAACCAATAATTAGATTTAGGTACTATCATCTACCAAATGGCTGGTAACCGGCGGCCATTCTTTTCCCGTTAATCGATAGTATAATAAAAACTGATACACACTCGTAACAAAAAAGGTGTCCAAGTGTTTTAAGGTAGGCTTAGTCAGGCTACATAGGGAATGTAGCAGCATTTGATGGAATATTCGGTCTTTGATAATTACCAATTCTATTTAAAAAAGAACTGAAACCTTGCATTTATTATAATTCATAATTGTAAATTATATTTAGCCCTACGATTTGTAAAGGTGCTCTTTTTTCAGAATACAATTATCTTGATCGCTCCGATCTCTTTCAATCATTAAAAACTTCAAAGTTTCATTATATTTATTCGCATTGCGCTCTACATTGATTTTTGTATTCATAACTCTAAAACTCTCGACCACTTGCTCTGTCGTCGAATCCTACTTAGCCTAAGAACAGAATATTTAAATTAAGCAAAACGAGCTATTTTATTTTTGGTTTCCTTCGGTGCTCAAAATATGACCAATTCTAGAAAGAATTTACCATAATTCCCTCACCGAGCGATCACTCCATTTGAGAGATCGCCGGTAGCATCACCGCTTTTCAGAAAATTGACATTATGGCCGCAATGTCACGAGCGGTAATTAAAACACGTTCAGTGAGATATGCGAGGAAAAATCTACCGATATTGAGCTCGCTCACATCGCTAGCTTTGGCTAACAATACTATTGGTGGTTTTTTCTTCGTAAACAGCTATGCGTCGCACTACTCTGGTGGATACTCACCCTTAAACCGACTAACAAACTTACCAGACAACTAATACAACTAATATAAACAATATTACATTTGAAGTTTTGATTAGTTTAACAAGTGATATTATATAAACAGTGTATCAGAAACGCCTCCAAATAAAAGGTTAAATTTCTCAAAGTTTGACGATATTCCCAAGCGTATAGCCTACACTGCCTGACGATGTAAACGCCCCGCCTGTACAAAGGGCAAATTAAATTCGTTCCACGAATAGTTTTCACATTCAATAAAACTTTTAATCATTTACATTTCCATAATTAAAATCATTTTATCTCCAAGCAACTTTCAGACTCTCTCGGTTCACTACTTTTAACAATCCGCTAGTTAAATGAAACAGTATATTTATTGAAATTGTGCTATACAAAATATCATACTACGGTGTAATCAGGCACGTACGGTCAGCCGCATCGGCCCTATTCAGATTTAATTACAACAGATTTATCTTTCCCTTCGTTGCCACGCAAGATACAAATCTACAATTCCGCTTTCAGATAAATCTTTTAGCCACAGATTTATTTGTTTGCGTGTTGTATTATAATTCTCGGGTAACGTTCTGTACCATCCGTCTGAAATAGGGCGGATGATGCAGATAAGCTTTACAAAAATATGCATATTATTTGTGTACAGGCTGATACAGGGGCTGCGGACTACAAATTATAATAAACCAGGCGTACGTTTGTGATTATAAAAAAATTGTCTTTGGAAATCGGAAATATTCACTAAGATAAAGAAAATCCGAATTCCAGTAGTAATTTAATTTTGATTTCAATGTCCCAGATATGTCAGTTTTCGCAAGAAAGGACCTGCCAACCTAAGGCCTATGCAGACTGCGTTTTTTTCAAGCGCCGCGGATGGTAGTAGGAGAAAGCGCGTCGAAGGGGCTTGAAAAAATCGCAGTGGGCATAGGCTCTTCGCTTTTGTAACCACATACTCGTAGCGTCCCATGACAGTAAAATAATTATTATGCGTGCCATTTTTTTATCAGGAGCTTCTTTGTCTTTCATGGTTTGTCCCCTTAAGTGCGCTCGGGACTCTATTTTGTTACAAAATAGCAATAACTTAACAATAAATACACTACAATAACGTATCACTTTTTGCGAAATCGCTTAAACACCTTTTGTTCAGGTAGCGACGAAATACCCGTTTTTGCAAAATGGGTATCTTCTAGTTAGTAAAATTTTGAAGCTGTAATGTATTTTGAATAGTACGCGGTCCTCGTGAGCTCGCGGCCAGAGTGTCGGTATGAATATTAATAACGCGCCACCTGCCTGGATAACTAACGTGGTGATAAAATAGATCGCCCTCCCGACCGTGTTAGCAACGTGTGCCTTAATTACATTATTTTGAACTTTGCTATGGCGAGTGCAACCGTAGGTAAAATTGGCAAAAGTTACACCGCGAAACCTGATTATGACACTCTTAAACGGTTTTAAAGTCAATTATAACCGTACCTCCCTTTATAACTAACTTTATATTTCGACTCTAATCCCGAACTGTTAGTCGCATAGTCAAAGGTAAAATGAACGGTTAGAAATCGATTTGAATTTGCTTCGTTACTCTCGTGGCGTTCCATCAACAGCAAACATAGCTGCTACAAATTAGAGCATATATTCGCATGGCGGTAAATATGTACTGGTCGGAGGCTGCCGCAAAGCCTTTGACGCGTGTTGCGGTCGGACAGTGGGGGTCGGAAATTGGTGCGATTTCCAGCGGCGGCGGGACCGCATGACGCGCCTCGCGGCTCGGAGGCACAAGTTTCCAGCAGTTTCCTACCCGTATGTCATGGCTAACGTGGAACTTGCAAAATCGATAGCAATCGGTGACGTTAGTCACACGTTTCTTAGCCAGGAATATTCGGAGACGTATATATACCGAACGCAACAAGCATTGGTTATTTTATTAAACAGATACCCAAAATCAATTATATACCGATCCGAAAAGCGTTGCCGTAGAGGCACTGCAAACATATAACAAGTGATCAAAAAACATATTAATCTTAAAGCTTGGAAGACTGAAAAAATTGTGAAACGCGAATATTGAAACATGTTACTAATTTTTTGGCGCAAACACGACGGAATTAAAAAAAACTTACTAGGGTGCATATTTGGGAAGCGCTGAGCGAAACAAATATACTTAACTCCGTAAATAGAGAAGCTTTTGGTCTCGCGTGGCTGTATACTTGATGGTTTACAATGAGCAATGGACAAAGGCTTGTGTTCAAAATTGAACTCTTATGTCATTGTAATAAAGCCGAACGTCGGCATATAAGAGTTAAGTTTATAGGGGTAGTAAGAGATCTGTACTAGTCAAACAATGCCTGTGTTAGTTCAGGCCGAGCGATGAGCAGTCGGGGTGGAATAGTGCATTAGGTATTTCAGTTTAACCCGATTTATTTGTACGGGGCAAAACCGAACGGCTGCGGTAGCTGGAGCCAGAGCCAAGTAACCCGACGTCTTAGGAAACTGGCAACCATATTTAATTTCCCCGCGGACTGTCGAACAGGAAAATCAACACGATCAATTTTTGTGCAACTAGGCTGCGCACATTTACAAGTAGTCTATCAGCGTTACGTATGTCCAACTGTTCAGAGGAAATACCGAAAGAACTCAACAGTTAAAATAATCATATGTACCTAGTTCATATAGCATACCTAACATAGTTTTAACATAGGTACTTAACATTAGTTAAAATGAGCGCAGTCTCGCCAACAAACTGTTATCGCAGTTTGGCGAGTAACATAACATTGTTAATTGTTTTGTACTTTTGATAAATAAATTTAAAAAAAAAAACACTTCAGCTGCCAAAACCGCATAGCGCTGCGTTGGTTGGCAGTGAATGTGGTTCGTTTCCGAATTATGCTCCTTATAAGTTTGGTAATTGACTTACAGATTCGATGGCTTTCTCGAGTCGATATATTTCTTCTTGCAGCAAGTGGAGTGTGCCGGTCTTGCCACGATGCCTAGCGAAGGCCGCAGCACAGGCACTATGTATGCTGTTTACCCAGTTTTCCAATTCCACCTTGGACAAAAAATTAAAACACTATATTGCGTTCTATGTAAGCAGGGTATAGTTTCTTAATATCGATATGTAAATGCACCACAGCCTTGGTTAATGTAATTGGTAACCAAGTACCAACCAAAACAAGTATTGAACACCCCTTTTTGTATAATTTATTTAAAAAAAAATTGAACAATTACAAACTACTTACACGTTAAATATAGAACATCTGGAAAACTTTCTATTATATTTAAAGAAGTTTTTTACATTAAAAAACTGAAGGTGGGTTTACAATAAAACATCGCATTTTTTGCTTTTAATGGTTTTTAGCGTCAATACGAGTACCGTTACTCGCTTTTTTGTAAGACTTCTATTTTAGATGGTAAAATATAGTGAAGAGCAAAGGTTCCGGGTACAGTTTGTAATGAAAATCTATACAAAGTGCACCCGAAACTCTTACTCTTCAGTGTATATACATGCTCGGTTTAAGGTTTGGTTATTACTATGGAACGCAACAATGGGTACAAAAAGGTCAAGGCTTTGTACTATGTACCAAGTTTAGCAAAGTTATTCAGGCCGTGTAATACACGCTATTATAATACGACCGGGAATGTAAAATGAAGGTATACTCACTTGGCAAGGTGCTTGGAATAAGTACGCATCGCCGAATGCGGTGCTCAGGCAGAATATATAATCGCGCTTCGGATGCTCAGGGATCGGTTGCATAATGGCTCCGTCCACAATGATGAGGTGTTTGGGAGCGGCCTCCACGGAGCGGCCCTCCCTCGAGTCGCACGGGTAGAATAAGAGCGTAGTGCCTTTAAGACACACCCAATAGCCCTTCCAGCCTCGTTTGCGAGCTAACTCGATCTGGTGTTTTTTGCGCAGTAGCCACTTCTTCACACTCAGGAAACTGGGGGAAAATAGAGTAAAGGAAACATTAATACGTTTGCCGAATTTCCGAGGTACGCCAATTTATCATGACTTACGTCGATAGCAATTTAATTAACGTTGATATCGATCTATGTATTTCTATGATATGTAAAAGCGCAGATTGTTTTATATTACGAATTTATTTTACTCAATATTACAATGTTTTTTTTAACAACTTCTTTGCAAAACAGCAAATTCCTCAATTAATTTTGCTACTTTTTCAATTTTCCTCTCGTCGCTGGACATCCAGAATCGCGAAAAATATTGTTTGATTCTAAACCAAAGCTTGTATCGGTACATCTTTGCCTTGTCTCGATAAGGCAACTCCATGGTTTCAAATCAGGGCTTGTCGGAGAAAATGTAGCTTCATTGGTTCTTTTCTAAAAGATCTTTTGCTCGCAAAGCTGTTGGTCACATTACGTGTGTTGAAAATATGATAGTGTTCCTCTATTTTAATTTGTAGTTAGTTAATAGAAAAGTCGCTTCATTTATATTGCTTTACGTCAGTTATAGTTGTCATGAAAATAAAGTATTGTCATGAAAACGTCAGTATTTTTCCTTTTTTCTGTCTGACTTTGTAGCAATTTTGCCAATTAGGAGGTTTTTTATATTTTCATAGATATTTTAGGTATATTACTTATAATAAAATTCAAGTTTTTTTAGAAATAATCATTGCTTGAGATCAAATTATACCAAATTATACTTGTCATAGTCATGCAAACAGCAAAGGTGACTGTTCTGCTGTACTGTTCTTTCTGACCATCAACCAACTACTTTTTTAAGTTTAATTAGGTCGACATTCAAAAATTGTTTTTGTAGTCGTCAAGCACTTTTAGTTAATGAAAGGCCTGAATTTTCAAATCATTTACACAAGTCCTTTAAAATAATCCCTTATAGAGAAAAAGTCGCCTTTTAAGTGTATAACCTGTTTTGCCTATATTTTTACCTTTGTGTTGTGTACATACAATATCAGTGTCTCAACTAAGAAAATTACTAAAGGTGTTTGCCCGTCTATTCTCTTTTCCGATGACTTATTAGTCTCCCCGGGCTATAATTAACGACACAGTCAGAACCGTGCAAGGTAATGAACACAATCAGGTAGGCTCTCGCCGCAGCCGTACAAGTATTTTGCCACTTATAACCATTACGGGGGACATTAATCATAGCCAGGAATAAAGGTACGGCTAAATTAAGTGATTTATGAAGTGCTTTACTCGCGCTTCTGGATAATGCTGACTCTCTCTCTCATTTTCTATAGAGATGATTTATCGAACGCCCATAGAGCGTGTTCAATTTCATTTTCGACCCTCTCAGTTTTAGTGAACCTTGATTTAATAATTTAAACGTACCAATAAACGTTTAAAATCAAGAGTATCTTAAACCGGCAAGCTTGACTCGACTACAGTAGACTCGACTACAGGGCGTAGCAGTCAAACTCAGTTTTTTTTCTCCGTGGAATAAAGAAAGAAACTTGAAAAGAATCGTCTGTTACGACCATGAAATTATTCACTCCTGTATTCTGCATAATCACTTAACAACAAACGCTTTTGATACATTTTGTCGTAATTCTAACTTCTCTGTTCGGTACGCCATTTTGCGCCCCGAAATTGTATTTACATATAACTAGCTTCTGCCCGCGACTCCGTTCGCGTGGATGTCGTTTATTTTTTAGCTCCATACAAACTTTCACCCCCCATTTTAGGGATGTGAGGGGCTAGAAAGAGACAAAAGTAGCCTATGTCACTCTCCATGCCTTCAACTATCTCCACCTAAAAAAACACGTCAATTCGTCGTTCCGTTTTGCCGTGAAAGACGGATAAACAAACACACACGTACAATCCCATTTATAATATTAGTATGGATTAACAAAATAATCTTGTTTTTACTATTAATATATGTCTGATACGCCAATTTGATATTTCATAATTCCTAGCTTTTACTCATTTTGAAGGTAGGTACCGAACGATAATGGCACAATCTCTTTCATATAATATATAGTGCTTTTATAAGACTTAAGTTATGTTTACGATGATAGCAGCACATAGGCCGCTTACGCCCTTTCAACAAAGGTATTTAAAGGGCGTAAGGGACAAACAACTATTTAACACAAGCTCAGAGAAAAAAGTACGTATGATTTTTTAAATAATACCTTACATTTTTATAAAGTATATTTAACTTCAGATTCAATTTTCAGTTTTCTCTTCGTTCTTTTATCTACGCCAAAAATGTGGTGTTTTAAAAAGACTGTAAGATGTTCTTGATGCATTAGCTTACACATTATCCTTAATCTCAAAATATTAATGATAAAAATATAACTCGGTTACTAAATAATCAAACTTTGCCTAGATTTGATCAAAATGATAAAATATGCGTTGTGCAAAAGAGAATCATAAATAATTATCAATTTAATTTATACTGTGATTTTTATTTATAAACCAATATTTTATTATTTTATGTTTAATTTTATGCAGAAGTGTGTAATTGAAGCAAAAGTGATTTAATTCTTTAGGTTTTATTGCATTGATCTCGATTTTAAAGAGAATCTATTTGTATACCAATTTACTGAAGTCTAGTAAATGTGCTTTAAAAATAACTAGCTCCTTGTCTGAATCTTTGTTTTGTGGATAGTTATTAAAATAAGATTCAAAATAAACCAAATTTAGACTTGCTAAATATAATTTACATTTGATTTGTATTATCATTATTTCAGGTTACGTAAATAGGTAATAAATGGCATTAAGTTATCCGAGTTTTTCAGTCAGTAGCTAAGTAAATTGATGAATAAAAAGGAAAACCATTCAGTTTTCATGCAATCGTTTTTTGTTGTTGATAAAATAGTACCAAAACTTCTAAAAACTACAAACTTTCTTTGATTTCTTACACTCTTGAGTAGGAATTTATGTCAAATCGTGACCCTCAAAACAATTTGTTTTTGCGATACTAATAGAAACCAGTCTCACAGTGTGGACATTATTAGACTTACGTTAATTGATGTTCAAAAACTTTAAAAGATTATACTATATGGACGTGATTTTCTCATTGAAATCAAATTGAATAAGTTCAGGTGAGTTCAGGTAAAACTGAGGTAAAGGACCAGTTTTTCCAAAAGCTTGAATTTTTTGTGGCGAAGCGGACACGCTTCTTAACTAAGCATTGTGTCATTATTAATCCAGTTATACGATCTAAATGACCTCAGAAAACTGAAAGCTATCAATCACTAATATACAACGTTTTATGTTTAAAAAAATACGATTTTGTTTCTCGGGTTAAAACGGTTTTTTGGCTCTTCTGAAAAATTACCATTTGGCCGTTCGGCTTTTTGAGCCTACGATAGTCGATGTATGAAAAATTGTCATGAAAGTTATGCAAAAAATATTTGTCAAGATCATAGGAAGTGTTATGTGCATGATCTCTGTCTACCCGTTTGGGAGGCAAGCGTGATTGTTTGATTCTAAATGAACTTTTTCGTTTACCGAGATTATTATGCACTTATACCTGTACATCTGATATAACATTACATTTCTAGCGGACAAATTGGTCTGCGTTTTTTCGTTTATCTAGGAGTATCAAACGGAAATATTGTACTAATTTTACTTATTTCTATCATAAGTAAAGTGCTTTCCAAACATCATCATTTTCTTGTCCTTATCCCTACTTTGCTAGGGGTCGGCGAAGCATGTCTTTTTCTTCCATACCTCCCAGTCCCTCGTCTCTTATCATCTCGTCACTTACTTCCTCCCTCTTCATATCGTCTCTCTCAAAGTCCATCCACCTTTTCCTTGGCCTACCTCGTTTCTTCCATACCTCCACGCTCACACCTAAAACTCTTTTGGTCACATGACTGTCATCCCTCCGAATCTCATGCCCGTATTGCCCAATGCCCATACCACGCAAAGCAACGAGATCTTGATTTATCGATACTTTCAGGCCTCTAATATACTCATTTTGTATTCTGTGTTGTTGTAGTGTGACCTGGTAAAGGTTGCTGGTGTCCGCTGGATGCAGGTGGCGCAGGACCGGTCACTTTGGCACTCTTTGGGGGAGGCCTATGTCCAGCAGTGGGCGTCTTTCGGCTGATATGATGATGATGATGTAGTCTGTCCATCCTAGTCACACCACACATCAATTTCAACATTCTCATCTCCGTAACATGCAGTCTCCTCCTTTAAGGGCCAACATTCAGATCCATAATCATATTTATTGGTAATGTCATAAATACATGACGACAGGTCTAATAGATTTTGCATTATGCCATCGCATATTTTTCCGGAGACCTGTCGCCATTTCATCCACGCAGCGCTAAGGGAGCGGCCACACCGCTGCTCAGAATACGCTAACGCACCATAAAACGCAGCAAAATGCATGAAGAATACGTGACGCATACGAAACGTCAACGCGTATACGCAGCGTTAAGCACCGGTGTGGTCGCTCCCTTATTCGGTTTTTCAAATCACGGTCGATATGTACGGACGATTGTCGCCGTCGCCGTCGATGCTTTCCAAACATAACAATACAATTTTTTTGCGATTCATATTGGTTTTCCTTGAAATTGCATAACCTTTTAACTTACAATTTTCTTAATCTTACATGGAATAGTTAGGGTATACAAACTACGAGCCGATTATATGTATAGCGATCATTATGAAATAATCCAAATGGTGTACTGCCTTTTTGCCGAATATTGTGGTAAATAATTGTGTAGCAAATGATTTGCTAAGGCAAATAACATATTGTCAACTAATTATGAAGCAAATGATTTCATTCATTTTTTGATTCTTTTCATAATTCCGATACTACGTAAGATCTAAATCTCATTTCATAAATAATTTTCGGCGAAACATTAGTAAACCACCCCAAATACTCGTAGGTACATTCTGTCAATTTCGAGCGATTTCACAGAACCCGTGACCCTGGATAGACTATCACTGTTTCTAAACGCACTGTTGGAAATTATTTACACTGTTTACGTAGGCACATATCAAACGCGTCTTTGATAAAATATCCCTAGCCTATCTGGTTACGAAGCTCCAACATCAAAGAGTTAAAAGCTTTTGTGATATCTACACTATTTCATTTAATACAAGCTGCCTGCGCAACTCCGCCCGTGCATATAAAGAACGCAAGCAAAGCCAAGGGATAAAATCTTCAAATTAAACTAGTGAAATATTTTTTGTAATCAAATGAGTAGTTCTAGAGGTTTTCCCCTACATACAAAGCTACACATTAACAAACTTTACCTCACTATAATATATGAATATATATATATTAACGCTTTGTTGATTGATTAGCTAGTGTTTGACAGGAAATATTTGGGAAATTAAGTCCGCAGGCAAAAGGTTTTCGTACAAGGATATCCTTAAACCATAAAGGAACATCAGATACAAGATTGTTCTTAAGTCAAGTGACGATATACATGTAGATACTCGTACGAGGAAGTTGTTTGAGAAATTCTGTCGAAGAGGCTCTTCTTACGCCTTCAGTTTTCGCAGCGTTTGAATGGGTCACGGCTAAGATTTCCCTCCGGTCATTTGGGATTCATGGGAGCGGGTTGTAGCCTCAAGGAAGATAAAGAACGCCTAAGGCTCCTACAGAAACTCGTCAGCGACATACGTTGCCTTTCTTCCTTCCCGCCCTTCTCACTTACATACATTTTATTTAAAATCTGCAGAGGCAGGCATTTTTATTACACATTTTGTTTTTCTTCATCCAAGCATAAAAGTGCGACGGCGTGTACATTCAATGAATATTGGATTCTCCACGGGACTCGGTCCTGCGTCTACTCCGAGGATTTAAATAAGTTTTCCTCAGCGCTGCCGCTGTAATCTAACTATTGAACATTGAACTAACCGTATTTTAAAATACAACGTTTTCATTAAGTTATATATTAAACGTTTATTAATTTCCAGTAAAAAGTACATACATTGTTTAATATGCACAAGAAGAATATGCATTAAATATATGATTCAATTTAGTATGAATGTTTCTATTCATCTGTCTATGATATGATATGCTATACCGGAAATTAGGAATCAGTCTTTCAAATATTCATATGTTTGTTTTGCTTTGGGAATGTTAAAATATAGGTACTTACAAGTAAATATTGTATAGTTGGAACCCCGTTGTAGATTATACTAACCTGGACGCGTCGAGGGAAAATAACTTACTTATACTTAATGGTTCTGATTTATTAACGGAAGCGCACCAGAATACCACCTCAATAAATAAAAAATACGCGTGTAAGGGAACTGTGAGGGTCTCATTTTAGAAATGTATCTATTGATTTGATATTGGTTTATATGTTGTGCATGTTTTACTAATACGGTTAAAAGGCATTGGGTAACCTTGTATGAGAAAAAATGTCGTTTTTTTTTGCAGCGGCCAAGGATGTTTTTTTAATAATCGTTCAGAGGACCTCTTACTATTCATAGATATATAAAATTAAACGCGTTAAACAATATTGGAGCTGAGATATATAAGCTAGAAGTTTAGTTTATAACTGACGACCTGTGAAAATATATATTGCTAATATCTCGGCTCCGATGCATTTTAGTGTATTACATTTCATAACAAAATATGTTTGTTTTCAGTAGATCTATCATAATCTACCACTATTAGGAGTGGCCGCTCATGTAAAAAAAAATTATAAAAGTTTTACTCAAACCCCTGTCAGTATCTTTTCAGAACCCGACAGTTCTAAATAAAAGTAATCTTAATTCTTTGATACTTATTCAAAAAACACAAATAATACAGTTTCAGACCAATATTGTTAATGTGTGTGCTTAAAAAAGTAAATACATGTCACAACCTGTGAAGTTATATTATACTTTAGACTTTTCGGGCTTTCTGAAAAGATTTTCCGTAAGTGAGCTCGGCTCTATGGAAATGTGAAAACAAGCAACAACAAGATGAAATAAAAAAGTGATTCTGGTCCCCGCCAGCAAAATACGGAATATGATCTCCGTATTCGTTTAAACTTGTTTTATCTCGTTGGAGTTTGCATGCATACATATCTGTATTTGCCTTCGCATGGAGCTCAAAAGATTAAAACCCTGATTTGCTGGTTTGCCTGGATTACCTACATATACAACACACGTCTATTAATGTTGCGGTATACGAGTTTTAGACACAATTTTTTTTTACGACTCCGTATAACCAATTAAAAAAAGTAGCTACATCACAGGAATCATTGAATGTCGCTACGCTACTGGAAAAGCGTTATTTGCAGCAAGGCGCCTAGATAGTTATGTACCTATCATATAACATACCTGACTTCACCAACTGTTCTAAAATGGTGGCGCGACAGCGAGCGGGAACTTTCCATACTAAACGTTTTTTGGTCTAATGTTAGCTCGATATTTGCGTTTGAGTAAATATTCATACAATATTGTGTTCAGACTATCAAACGTTTAGATATTTAAGATAAATGAATGGGCGTCTTTTTTAGAAATAACCGTGAATAACGCCAAATGTGGTTTGGATGCAAGCAAATGTTCAGTTGTAAACAGCCTGATATAAATTTAAGACACTATTAGATGTTTCACCAAAAATGATGTCCATTAATTGTATCGTCGTTAATACCCACTCTACTTACTATGGGGCCAATATGGGGGAGCTCAACTTGTGTAAGATTGTCCCCTAATATGAATTATTTTATTAACAGCAAGACTTACCCAGCTTTTCTCACAGCACCAGTGCAGTTGAAGGAGGCCGCCGCAGCGCCGGTCTGTTTGCCCTTGTACGGAGAGTTCATCGCGCTCTCGCCGGGGTCTTCCTCGTCCGACACCGCCGTCGTCAGTGACATACGATCATCGTCCGATATCTGGAGGCAAATAAGACAACTTGTAGGTACTATTCTTATCACATATATGTTATAGCCTGGTAAGAAAGCGACCTCGCAAGCCAAGGTGACGGCCATGCTGGTCGATTGCGTAAGGTTTTTTATGTACGTCATTGTTTGTATGGCAGATTAACAGCCTAGTTGTCCTAAAACTAGTCCAAAAAGTTACGCAATGACCTCTCAGTGTTCAAAACCTCGTAATAGAAATAAATGTGTGATGAGCATGAACATTTGTTTATGAGGCTTACTCGTAACACAAACCATACTGCATTTGTGTAATCTATCTGGATACTGTGCTTCTAAATACTTCTTTAATGTTCGTTTTGACAAATAATAGAATGTGTTCGTCAAGAGGGAGTATGATAGCGTTAGACAACCGATACGTAATATAAAGCTACATTAATATGTCTATGATTCGAATTGCAAAAACTATTTTTAGTTTTGTAAAAACTACACAAATAGAACGGCACTGGACCGTCCATTAAAACTAGTACTGACCCACATGGTAGGCGTGTTGCGCTTTTTTTATCGCAAAAACTTTACAAAATGAGGACGTAGCGACCGCTCATTGTAGCACCAATAAGCTGTGTAAGGGCCAACGCTATAAGAGCGAAGCTAAATTGGCTCAACGAAAGTGAAGTGGTGTGGAAAACTAGTCGATAAATATTTCGTTTCTACAATCGTTGGCAATCATTCGGGTGATTCGCACCATCGAGTCGTCCGGTCAGTTAGTCTCGCTTTGGGTCCGGCAAATATTTCTTCAATTGTTTACAATGACCTATAGGGCAGGGCAGTGGAGCCCGTGTCGATGTCGGCCCAATCACTCTTTGAGCGAGTTCCGTTCGCGAGCATATTTGATCGGGCGGAGAATGAAGCGCACGGCCTCACCCATTACAGCATTATGTATAATTACTATGTATATCACTCGTATGGAATATTTGATCAAAACAAACAGTTATACAATTCTTTAACACTGTATTGAAACTGAGTAAATATTCATATTGCGTTCAGACTATCAAACGTTAAATACAGTTATTTGATATAATCAGTAAAAGTTGTCTGAACTAAATCTTCTTACTCTTGCCTTGGAGGTGTCTTATTATATATTCAAAAGCTTTGAACGCGGCAAGCAATGATTTGGCATCGAAACGATTTCACTGAAGATGTTATTATACTTTGAAAGCTTACCAAATCATTCTAGTGTAAGGTGGCCCGTTCGAAAAAGCGCTTGAATCGTAATGGTCGTTAAGAGATGCCGCTGGTAAACGTGTTATTTCAACAGTGTCTGAATTTATTTGTTGTACTTACATCAGTGAAAAGGAAGTCTTTAAATCGTGCTTCATTAAAATATCAATTCAGGGTATTAAACGATTTTGTTTTATTTCTCGACTGAAGAAGATGAGAGAATGGATGTTTTTCGACATTAATATGTCTAAGGGCATATCTATATTTAATTATTTGGCGTGGGCTCTAAACGCTTTTATATATGTTTTATTTATTATTCAAAAGCTTGACGTGTCTATACTTTCACACTTTGTACCTCAAAAGTACCTCATCTAAAAATGCTATATTTATTTAACTTTATTTCTGACGTTTCGACACGGGTTGCACTGGTCGTGGTCCTAGATGGTGAGATGACTGATGACGTCCTAACAAGTTGTCAACGTTGATAAGAGGACATTTAACTACCATAAAAATCACTTCCCGTCCATTAATGGATGGTGATGATGTATAAGTCGGCTGACAATGCCAAATTATGGTATCATAAAACTGGTCTGATAACAGACACGGAACGCGACCACAGAAACTCCTCAATTACACAAGACTCAAATACATTATTAATGGAGGAAATTTAAATAATTCCTACTCGAACTACGACTAGTTGTTTATTCATTCAAGTTTAACAGCGATTTTAACGCTCCCGCTACTTTTATAAGGCATCTCACAGACTAGAGCGGCCTGCGGTGGCGGTCAATAGTAAATTTGACAGCTAATGATAAGTTTACTATTGTCCGCCGCGGCCAGGCGGCACCAGTGTGATGCGGGCTTAACATTGAATCATTGAATGATGTCACTAATGTCTTGTTAACGTTATGGCAACATACTTAGATAAAATGCTGTTTCACACTTTTAGGATGATTTATTCGTAGCAGCACTCATTCAAATGTATTGAATGATAATTTACTTAACGTAGCATCTGTACCAAATTATTGCCGAGTTATCTGACTCGTGTCTATAAATTTCAACACGATTGTCTTCCAGAAGGTGGTCAATACACTTGCAAGATTTGATCTACAGAAACAAAGCTTAAAAAATTAATACATGTGAAACATCGTAACTCGAGTCGTCTTTTTTGACATACTTACCTATATGTACTTTCGGATTTATAAATGTGGAATTTGTTATCCCATAAAACTAGAGGAGTCAATCGGATGACAAACAAAAGAATTTTCATACACTTGTTGTTTCGTGGAATTTGATAATGTTACAAAGGAATATGTATCACACTAGTCCATTACTACACAGGCCGGGAAGTAAGGGGTTGCCAGACGAGTACATATAGACGGCCGAGCGTAGCGAGGTCGGATAGTAATGAGGCTGGCAACCCCTTTTCACGCCGAGGTATGCACAGTGCTTTTCTCAAATATGCAATGAAATAAATTAAGAATCTCCAAGAAATCAAACATTAATTTTCGTGGCTCAACGCCGTGACCCTGGGTCACAAATTGTGAAATGGAAATTAAAAAAAGACCATCTTGCAGGTCTCCAATTTTTTATGAAATGCCATTACGGATCTCTCGTCTCGCTCCGCCCGAAACGTGACACTTCGAAGCCCATTATGAAGAACACAACGTCAATGTATCATTGCATGTTTGAGAAAAGGATTTTATTGTTGACATTTATTTTTTCCGGGTTCGTTTTTATTATTATTTCCTTAATACGATTTTAAAATTAAGAAAAGTTACCAAATCATCTCAGAAGATATACGTAATCAAGAAATTCCACCCACAATTATATTGTGGCAAAATAAGATAATGGATATTCACATAATAATATGTGGTTGGTTGTACAGTCAGCAGCAGAAGTAGCTACGCAAAATAACACGCCCAAAATTATCTAGACAGTCCTTATTCTCTTGACATTA
The DNA here is from genome assembly GCA_947049275.1 of Epinotia bilunana. Lineage (NCBI taxonomy): Eukaryota > Metazoa > Arthropoda > Insecta > Lepidoptera > Tortricidae > Epinotia > Epinotia bilunana. The sequence goes on along the minus strand of OX346259.1, from coordinate 22,268,895 downwards.
GAGTCGTGTGTAGGTGATTTTGAGCACTTGACCCGCGTAGCTACTTTTGCTGCTGACTGTACTCCGCCTCTTTATTCGTTAATATACTTGCACTTCTATCCTGAACAAAATCAATCCAAACGCTTCATGTACGCCGACGTTGAAGACACCAGAACCGACTGGAAACGCCAAATAAGAAGAAATGTGCGGCCGGCGACGGAAGCCCTGACAGCAACGTCATTTTGAATGACCCTTGTGTTTGTTTATATTTTGTATATTTTCATAATTAGTTCTGTCTTGTGCATCGGTCTTAAACTTGGAATGCCCCATTTGCATGGACCGTAAAGTATACAGAGGTAACCGAGGATTAAACATCCATCTCAGTAAGACACATGTTCCTAGGATAGATCCGCCCTCAACAGATTGCAATGCTTTCAATTATAGGCCCGGGCATCTGTTTCCAGCCCTCCTGCCTCTTCGGCAGACCTAGCCGCTCATTTGGCATTTTTAAAGTCAACTCAGGTGCTCGAGTTGCTGTAGCCCGGAGTTTCACAGAATGCATTTCTAAGGTCGCGGTCGTAGCTAATAATAAGTTTGCCATTACTCACATTTGTTTATAATAGTACATTACGTACCAAGGGCGGTGAATTCGTGAAAGGCCCAGATCGTAGGTGCTTGTGACCCGAACCGACGGTCGGGTCGGGTTCTCCACCCGACTTTTCCTGCTGATTTGCCGAAACCGCCAATGATGGACCATTGCAATCTTACTAATTATTATAAATGCGAAAGTTTGGATGTTTCGATGTTTGGATGTTTGTTACTCAATCACGCTTTAACAGCTCAATCGAATTGGTTGAAATTTTTCACGAAGATAGTTTATAGCCTGGATTAAAATATAGGATAGTTTTTATCTCGAATCCGCGCAGACGAAGTCGCTGGCGGAAGCTAGTACTCATTTATAAGATAAGAGAAATAGAAAACAAAATTTCCGATGGCAACATTAGAAGAACGGCAAAACTATTATTTTCTAGCGATTTCTTGGCTTCAGATTCACCCGAAGCGTTTACCGCACGCACACCGGGTCGACGTCAGTGCAGCTTCCCGTCTTTGCGAGTTACCGAAACAGCTACTTTACAAGCGATCAGCTCCTCTCCCAATGGCTCAGCTGGAGGCCTGGACGGTATACCCCTCAACACCTCAAAGATTGAACCACTAATGGGTGATGCCGGGGAATCCCTAGTCAAGGAGCTGACTGGTTTGGTTAATCTGGGGGCACGGCAGTGCCCCCGCCAAGTCGAGCAAAACAGCGATTTATTTGGCTAGCAATAAAGAATAATAAGAATGCCTGAGACTTGGCACTACGAAATATCTCAAAGAAAGAAAGAAATAAAGAAAAGCATTTATTTGTGACAAACACGTAGGTAACAAAAATAGGCCGAACACTGCTTGTCACAAAAGGGCCACAACTCAGCATGAAGCTGGCAAAGCCAGCGCTGTTCTTCCGTTGTGGCCCAGGTGCATGCCCCAGCTCGCCGACGACGCGGCCACACTTGCCGATTACTGACAATATTTCTATTTTTTTTTTGTCACAACATGCATTAGTATGCAAAAACAATCAATGCACGTGCATACTACTCTTAATCTTAATCTCACAACTTTTTACGGTGGATGAGTTTCAAGACTTGGCCTCTTTTTTACATGGAATGTTTTTTATAGGATTTAATGTTGTCTGGACAGATCTGCAGTGAAATCGCCCCTATTTTGTATGGTGCCAATATCATTTCCCTAAAGAAAAAACATGAGGGGCATACGGACCATAGCTGTGGGAAGCTCGCTGCGCCGCATAGACTCAACATTATGTTACCGCGACTTTCACACACACCCGTCTTACCGAAAAAGTTACCACCCAGACAGCTTGGTCAGAGGCGGTTGTGAGGCCGCTGTACACGCTACTCGCACTAATTTCGAAGTTCTATTAAATGTCGACGTAAATATGCATTTAACTCCATGGAGTGGAATCTCCAAGTGCAAAAGAGCAGGTTCAATAAATATATTTTTGTCGTTGATAAGTACAGTTTTGCGACATTTAAAACAAAATTATAAGAAATAAGTTTCTGTCAAAAAAACATTTTTGGTTCAAGCTGTATACCATCATCAACTACTAATTTCTAACGAGCCCAAACTCGATGGGGTTATGTAGTTTTATTACGGAGTTCCTATGGCCAACTTCCAGCTCCATCATCAGATCAGCTCCACGTCATCATAATATTGCATTGTCACGCGATTTGCATATTCGTGCAAAATTTCAACTCAATAGGAAACCGGGAAGTGGGTCACATTAAACTTGCAAGATTTGATTACAGACAGACAACGGGACAGGTGAAAGTAAACAAGTTTCTGACAAAAAATCCATTTTTGGTACAAGCTTTTATTGCCGACTGTACTTTTCTGTATACCATCATCAACTACTCATTGAGACGATTCTAACGAGTCCAAACTCAACGGGGTTACGTCGGTTAAGTACTGAATTCCTATGGCCACCTTCCGTCTCCATCATCAGATCAGCTCGATGGTACCATATTGAATAGATATTGAATTGTCATCCAAACTATACTTATACCCAAAATTTCAGCTCAATCGGTTACCGACAAGTGGGTCAAATTTAACTTGCAAGATTTGATTACAGACAGACAGACAACGGGACAGGTGAAACTAAATAAAAGCTTGTAAAAAACAAAAGCTTGTAAAAAAATACAGGCTCGCGAGATCTATAGCTCACAGAGCAACTAATTTACATTATTTGTACAGGTTTATTTTGACCGAGGGCAAGAAGTAAAATATTGTGTTTATGTTTTCCTTAGGCTAATGTACAATTAGGTGAAGTAATTAACCGCATGTCTATCACGTGTCTCAAACTTCGGAGCCAACGGGAAAAGTTTCAGTGTTACATTAACTATGGGGTCGTTACATTCAAATCTGGGGGTCTCGGGGCCAAGTCGAGCAAAACAGCGGCACGGCCGTACCATCCTTTTCTCGAAGCAGTTCAGGCCATTTTCGACGCCCCTATAACTTCATTGTGGATATAACTTAGAAGCCTGAATATTCAGTAACCAAGCAAGCGTTGAATAAACACAGTATATTTAAAATTTCATTACCATTGAACCAGTAGATTTAGATTTAGATTTATTTATTTCATAAAATAAATTTACATTATAAGTTAACTTTAAGCTAATTTACACGAATTTATTTAATGATCGTCAAATAATGAATATTAATTGAATGAAATCACAGGTACAATACAACATTCATATGGACATATATTACAAAATGATTCATGATAAAGTCAAAATAGGGAATATAAATATTGATATTGATACTCGTATCTCGTAATGATCGTCAAAATAAAACCAGAACATTATGATATTATAAAACAATTTAAATTAAATTAACCATGTCAAATATATTATATGTCCATATACTCACATACAGAATACAATGGATGCTCTAATAAAAAGATTCTCAGCTGACGTTTGAATGTTTCGTCAGATGATTCAGTTCGCAGTTTGGCGGGTAGACGCTCGTAATACGTTGGGCCAATTACCCTAGGATTTTTTACTGAAAGTGCCATGCGACGCGGTACTGTTCTTAGCCTTCCAGTGGATCGGAGCTGTTTACCTGGTACTTCCACCCGTTTAAACGTTCGTATATTGGTTCTCACAAACATTAGTACCTCAAACATGTATAGGGAGTAGTGCGTCATGATGCGGTAGGTTTTAAATAATTCCTTACATGGATGCCTGGGTTTTACTCCAGCCAGCAATCGAAGCGCACGTTTTTGGAGTAAGAACACTCGCTTAGCATCGGTTGAATTACCCCAAATGACTGTACCATATGACATCAACGAGTGAAAATGAGAGAAATAAACAGATTTTAAAGAATTTCGTGATATCAATGGTTGCAGCCTTTTTAGGGCAAATACAGCACCGCTCAGTCTGTTACATAGTTGGTCTACATGGCACTTCCAGTTAAGGTTCGAGTCTAGTGTAAAGCCGAGAAATTTGCACTCGTTGCATAATGGCATTGGACCATTGGCAACAGATGGGGGTAGTGCAGTCACCCGACCCGAGAAAATCATTACCATCGACTTAGAAAGATTAAGGAGTAAGCCGTTTGACGAAAACCATGTTTGCAGTTGACCACACGCCTCATCGATCTTCATCGCGAGTTGTTCGTAAGATTTCGCGCTCACTATGACTGTAGTGTCGTCTGCGAACAGCACAGATAAGCCACTCGTGACTGCCGATGGAAGATCGTTAATAAATAATAAAAATAGCGTATTCCCGATCGCTGATCCCTGCGGAATACCCAGACAGACCTGTCCAGCGTCAGAAACAAGTGTTTTGCCGTTGGTTGACATTTTGACTACTTGTTTACGGTCGCCTAAGAACGATGCAAACAGCTGATGGGCGGACCCTTCGATACCGTAATGTTTTAATTTGGATAATAATAATTGGTGACTAATAACATCGAATGCCTTGGATAGATCGCATAGTATGCCGGCTATCTTGTATCTTTCGTCTAGTCCAGTCATGATACAATCAATAATTTTATTCGCCGCCATGGTTGTAGACTTTGCCTGCCTGTAGGCATACTGATTTTCTGTGAGCAACTCATTCGATTCAAGATGCATCATAAGGTAAGATGATAAAATTGACTCAATTAATTTGGAAATTGTAGGTACAATGGTTATAGGTCTGTAGTTATTTACGTCGGACCTATCGCCTTTTCCTTTATAAACAGGACATACCCTAGTACTTTTTAGCACGTTTGGGTATGTACCAGTTTGGAACATATTGTTTACTAAAACTAACAGAACATTAGATATAATCGGCCAAATACTTAAAATAATATTCAATGTCATGTCATATACATCAGCTGTTCCGCGAGTCTTTAACATTGACTTAACCGTTCTGTCCATGATGTCATTCGTAACAAAGGGAAGGGTAAATAAGGGAATGTCTGAGCCACCGAGGTGCTTGCATACGTACTCTTGGGACAACGTCTCATCACTATTTATGACGTAATTTGCAGCTATGTTTAGAAAATGCGAATTAAACGCATTGGGAACTTCTTTATAACATACGTCAGAATGAGTTAACGGGTCCTTCAAACATATAATTTGCGACTTCGTTTTTAAGCCTATCTCTTCGTTAACGACTTTCCACATCTCTTTCGAAGGATTTTGGCTTTTTCTCAGCCTAGTTTCGATGTGTGTCTGACGAGCTCGCAGGGTCTCTGTTTTAATCAAACTAGAGTAATATTCAATACAGTCAGATATGAGGTGGTTACCGGGATATTGACGTCTAATCTCGTGTAGGTCACTGTGTTTTTGTAGATATCCTAACAGCTCGTCAGTCATCCAAGGAACATTCGACTTCTTTTTTAACCGCATCGGTTTAATCGGAAAGTGTATGTCAATGTAGTGTGTCAATATATTAAATAATTTATTAAATTTGCAATCAATGTCAATAGTACTATCATAGATAAAATTAAAATTATAATTGGCAATGTCAGAATAAAATAAATATATTGCATCACTATTAAATAATCGACGTTGTATCATATCATTAGGTTTATTTCTTTGTACTCTTTTTGTCAAAGTGATCACATACTGCTGTGCGTTATGATCACTAATAGCAGTGTCTACAGGTGATACACTGACATTATCGCAAGGGTTGTTTGTTATTCCGCAGTCAATCGATGACGCACAATCAGCTGTTACGCGAGTGGCAAAATTCACGGTGTTTACACAACCGAAACAATTTAGTACATCGTCGACCCTCCGTCTTGAACTGTTGTCAGATAAATAATCAACATTTTGGTCGCCAACTATGAGAAACTTTTTATTTTCGTCAGTTAACTTAGTCAATAATAATTCTAGATGCTCTAAATATATGTCAAAATCTCCATTACATGTCCTATACAATACAATAATAATCAAATTATAACATGGGATTTCAATAGAAGTAAACTCAATGTGATATGGGACGCATAGGCTGTGTAGGTCATTTCGATGTCTATATTTTATACCTTCGCGTATATACTATAGTGCTACCCCGCCGTGCACGTCGGCGCGGGCGCGGCAGTATCCGTTCGCGAGCGTGTACCCACATAACCTCGCGCGATCCAATTCACTTCTACGACACCAAATTTCGCTTAAACCGAGTATATCTGGATTAGAATTACAACATAATAGATCAAGCAATGAAGTTTTACCACAAATTGATCTAACATTCTGGTGAATCACTACAAACTTCGATGCTACCTCATTTTCGGCGTTTTTTGGTAAATAATGGAGTTTTTTGGCTGTACGACGTTGAAGAACCGTACCGCCACACCATTAGGCCAATTTGCAGCCTCTCTGGCGACCTTCACCTTGCCAGCTGGTACGTCGAGGCGGAACGACGTATATTTGCCGCGGGTGACCGCCAGCTGCTGGCAAACCGGTGCTGAGATGCCCATCTTATCCTGGACATGACGGATGACATCTTCAGTGGTGGTGTCCTCACTTAAGTTAAACACGTGTAAGCTAACCACGCGAGGCGCAGCTGCACGTAGGCCGGAGGGACCGGGGGCCTGAAGTGGATCGGCTGATACCGCTGCACGCAGGCCAGCAGAAGTCGGAGCTCGAGGTGCCTCAGCAGGTGGGGCCGGTAGTGATGATGCAACAGTATCGGTTACACCGGCAGCAGCAGGCGCGTTGACATTAGTGCACTGTTTACTCCGGATCCGAGCAGCCACTCGCTGCGATCGGGTTCGGCGCTTCCCCTGCGTAGGATCTGTGACTTCAGGATCCTTTAGCATGAGATTTGCCGCATTTGTGGCTGGTAGCACGGGGCTCATTGGCTCGGAACCGATAGTCACAGAGTCCTCTGACGTGGGGCTTACCGGCACCATTGGCGCTTGATGTGTTGAGGACGCAGGCACTGGTGGATCCTGGCCAGCATCTTGTGGTGGATCATCATTAAAAAATATCAGGCCGTGAGGGCCAGATTCGTTGAGAGGCTCGCATGGAATGCCTTCCGTTTGTGTTGTGTGTGTGATTGTGCGCAATATTGTCTGGATATATCCGCTCTGGCAGGTGAGTAGCTTTTCTTGATTTTGGATCGTATCGAAACAGCACTTCATTTGTTTTTTCAAATCACTGATCTCATCCCTCAAATTTGAAATGATGTCCACCAACCTTGTAACGGCCGCCGCACTCGTTGCTAATTTTGCCATCGATGGTGCCATTTTTCTTCACTGAAGTTATTTGACTATTTTTAATGTTAATTAATGTCAATGTTTAATAATAAATATCTTGATATAATTCGTTAAATATTAATAAATGTATTTAAATTTGGAGGAGCTCTTTATTTGACAGTTAACTGCGTAGCAGCGCCCTCTGTAATTAGTAGTTTAAGAATTATAACAGGTCAAAGTTTTTTAATTTTCTCACTCACTCACTGACTGACTGACCGTTCATCAAAACTCTAAGGCACTTCTAGCAGACAAAGAAGCTTCAAATTTAGGATACAATTAGTGTTTAGTGTATAAATCAAGAAAAAACTAAAATATTTTGCAATTTCAGTCCAGTTTTTTAGATACACTAACTGCATAAATAACTGATATAAATATATAGGAATACAAAGTTACATTTGCGGTGAATGGGGCAAAAAATGAAAAAGCAAGAATGGGACTGCATTCATAATTTGTATGTATTGATAACACATTAACCTACAAAAACAAGTGAGATCCCATAAATAAAACATTCCATGTAAAAAAGAGGCCGTCTCGAAACTCTTCCACCGTAAAAAGTTGTGAGATATTTCGAAGAGCCAAGTGATTCTTATTAATCTTTATTTGCTTGCTAAATATTTTTTTGTGACTTGGCAATCACACAATTACTACATAGTTATAGGTATGCAAAAATCCATAAATGCAGTTAAGTTGTGTGATTTTGGGTAAAATATACGCCCTTGGTATATAGAATGTTTAGAGATGCATTGCCCTGATGTAATTTTAATATTAGAGCACAAGCTTTGAATTTTTTTCCAGCCTGGTAACTGGTGCGTAAAGTTTCATACGTATATTTGTATTTTTTTCTACTCGTCGACCTTAATGTTTGAATTAAGACTTCGTACACCAAACTTACTCTTACTCACATACTTTTTACTATGGAACTCCCAACGCAACATTTCATAACCGTTGAGACAACTAAAATGAAATTGACCAATCACGTGGCGCCTTTACTGAACTATAATGTATTTGACCAATAGGAAGCCGTTATGAGAAAGTCAAAAGGTAATAGACATCAACGCACAAAAAAGAAAAAGCCGTTGGTTGCACTTCGTTTTCAATAGATACCAAGTTTGTTTAATTAGTTCAGTTGACTCGTAGAAAAAGGTATTGTATACAATAGTTATATAATTCTTTTTTTAAGTCTCATACCTTAATTAGACCACTCAGCAAGCTTCATGGCCTAAACGTGGTACTCGACTGAAAAAACATACATTATATAACGATTGCATAAAATACTATTTTCTATGGGTATAATGACAATTGAGTTGTCTTAACACTCTTTCGAAAAGTTACCTATTCACCCCTTTTATCCCAAACTAGTCAGTTTTGTATTATTAAATTATGATATATTATAACTACCTCCTTATACGCAAAGCAGCGGGTGTATAAGAACTGTCTTATACACCCAAAACTTTCCTCTCCCTTACCAGGAACTGATTTTCCTTTTTTTATGTTCGTGTCCAGGGCTCACAGCATAAGCTCTTTGCGTTGGGGGTTAGAAATAGTTTTGAAAGCAAACGTAATCTAATGCTAAAAGACTTAGAACTTTCCATCTCCATCCGCCGTCCCCATTTAACGGTGTTAAAGAATAATATTATTCTGATAAAAAAAAATGAACAAAATAATCCGCACCTACTTACTACTACTACTTTCCTACCTTTCAGTTCTGGGAGCATCCCAGTTCTAACCTAACCTACATTTCGGGTAGCTGTTCGGTTCTGTAAGGGGTCGTGGTTCTAACTTAACCTAACCTACTTTTCTGCTAGCAGTCGGATTATGTGACCTATACATACTTCCAACCCTTTTTAAACTCCGTAGAGGATAAATTTTAAGAAACGCTGTAATTCGTTTCCTAGTTTTTAACCGAAGTTACAGATCCCTTACTTTAAAATTGTCTTGTTCCCCGTACAAACATCCAACTCCTTTTAGCCCATTTAGGGGATGAATTAGTCCCCCTTATGGAATCAATTTAAAGCAGTCTAAAACAGAAGTTACAAATCCCTTACTTGAAAACTGTTTTGTTCTCCATACAAACTTTGAACCCCCTTTAACTCTTATAGGGAATGAATTTCAAAAAACTCTGAAATCAGTTTTGTAGTCTTTTAACATACAGGCCACGACCGAAATTAAAAATCTCTTACTATAACATTTGCATGGTTTCCATATAATAGACCTTGAATCCCGTTTTAACCCCTTAGGGTTGGAATTTTTCCAAAGCGCTGAATGAACTTTTATTTATTCTGATAAGAAATCTTTATCTCACAGGCAGTTTTAAAAAAGTGGTCAGAAAGCCACGAAAGTGATTGGCCGGTGATGTATCTACTCGTAAATTCCCTAGTCGTATTCCTGATCGTATGTACCTAATGTTAATGTAGCATTTGTTTCCCTATAGGTACTACAGGCACTATAGTGCACAATGTAAGTGGATTAAATCAGTAACGGTTCGAGACTCGTGTCTCTATTTGTTCCTGAGTCATGGATGTTTTCTATGTATTTAAGTATTTATTTATCTATATAAGTATGTTTATCGTCGTCTAGTACCCATAGTCATAGTACTTTGCTTAGTTTGGGACTAGGTCGATTTGCGTAAGATTGTCCCCTAATATATATTTATTATTTATTTATTTATTACTTTTCGTGTTTTTAATAAGTTATCTTTTTACAACGTTTCAAGTCTCTAGTTAAAAAAATAATTCAAATACGTAATCTGGCTGCAAAGTTTCTAGCTCAAGTGGAAAAGTTTCCCTCTTACAACTTTTGCACCCCTATTTTAACCCCCTCAGGGGTGGAATTTTCTAAAACGCTAATATGTATTTTTTGTATTCTAATAAGTAATCTTTCTACAAAATTTCAAGATTCTAGCTCAAAAAATAAAGTTTCCTCCATACAAACCTTGCACCCTTTTTAACCCGCTTAGAGGTGAAATTTTCTAAAACGCAGAAATTGCTTTTTTTGTATTCTAATAAGTAATCTTTCTAGAAACATTCAAGTCTCTAGTTCTAAAAATAATGTTTTCCCCATACAAACATTGCACCCCTATTTTACCCCCTTAAGAGTAGAATTTTCTAAAACGCTGAAAGTCCTTTTTGTGTTTTTTAATAAGTAATCTTTCTACAAAGTTTTAAGTCTCTAGTTCAAAAAATAATGTTTCCCCCATACAAACATTAGGGGTGTAATTTCCAAAAATCCCGTCTTATCCCTTGCCTACGTCATAAAAGGAAGTCCTGGTGTAAATTTCAAGTTTCTAGTCCCAGTAGTTTCGGCTGTGCGATGATGAATCAGTCAGGAAGTCTTCTTTTATATATGTATATAGATATAGATAATAATAAAGCTGCTATACGGTCTTGTGGTCTCCGAAGTGGCTTACTATAAGTACACACCTGCGCCAGTTCTCGAAAATGGTCGTGCCACGCTCTATTGGGATTGATCTGTCATCACGGACAGGACTATTCTTGCCAATAGGCAAGGATATCGTGTTGACAGATCGATCGAAACGCCAGGCAGTGCTCGTCGATATCACCATCCCCCATGATGAGAACCTCGTGAAGGCCGAGAAGGACAAAGCCAGCAAGTACCTAGACCTGGCTCATAAGGTAACCGCCATGTGGGATGTTGATTCGACGATCATCGTCCCGATAGTCGTTTTGGTGAACGGTTTAATAGCGAAGAGTCTCGACCATCACCTCAAAGGACTCTCGCTAGATGGCTGGATCAAGGGTCAGATACAGAAGGCGGTACTCCTGGATACGGCGCGGATAGTAAGGAGGTTCCTGTCTCTGACGCCCTAATCAACGGCAGCTTAGGCCCCGCTTCGCTGCCGGCGGTACCCTAGGTTAGGTTTTTATAATGATTTTATGTTTTGTATGTATAGTTCTATATTTTACTTTTTATATAATTATTGTAAAAACCTAGCCTAAGACGAAAATTGAATAGAGATAATAATAATTTATTCACTTACACAACCTTTGATTTCACAACATTTCCTTCTGCCAAACTGCAGGACAGTTTGTTGGCAGCTGATCGGGCGTAAAGCAAATTTAAGGCGACAGCACATTAACAGCACATTAATAATAGGTAATATTTATAATTAAATTAAATTATGTTGCGCTTTTGATACGACACAATATACGCGGGAACAAGGAAGCAGGGTCTTTGTGGCTCACGCGGCGCCCTCGTCTCGATGGCCCTCGACGGCGCAGCCTCGCCTTTCACGACAAAAAAGAATGGACCAACGCGGGTTTCTTCATAAAATTTTGTCGTGAGGTGGTAAAACTGCAGCAAAAATTAATGAAAATAAGAAGTATAAAAAAATGTGATAAGTACGCCAAGTCAGTTCAGGCGTTTTATCAAGTTTTTCAAAGTATACTTTTGTTGACAATGTGTATTGAAATTATATCGCAGGTAGTTGCTTACTCGTACTTATGTAGTAAACGGGAAACATTACATAAGTTCGAATCCCGGTAAGGGCCAATATTTGTGTGACGAGCATGAATAATTATGTTTCTCTGAGTCCTGGATGTTTTCTATGTAGGTATATAAGTATTTATATCTATTAAATATATCGTCGTCTAGTACCCATAACAAAAGCCTTATTTGAGCTTAGTAGTTCCATGGCTACTTCGATTTGTGTAAGATTGTTTCCTAATGTTTTTTTTATTTAAATCTAATTCCGGCTATAAACTATCTTCATGCAAATTTTCATCCAAATCGGTTGAGCCGTTTAGGCGTGATTGAGTAACAAAAATAATATTAGTAGGTTAGCATTATGAAGGTCACATGTCTGGTCTGCGAAATAATGGTAGATTTACAAGGCTGTTTTTTTAAAAGGACAATTCTGTATCTTGAACGTATTTTACCCTATAAATGCTAGATCGACCCAAAGTCCACCACTAATTTTATGGCAGACGGACGAACATTCTCCAAGTAGGGATTTTATGAAATTCATTGGATTTCTCGTGGAGGGGTGAAACGGTAAATCTCCAGCAAGCCTGCGGGTTTAAACCTAGAAATGAAACGATATAAATGGCGCTTCCCAGATTTTCTTTGAAGCAGGTGCGTCTGCTTTACTTAGACGGTTAAGTAAGGGGTCGCATTTAACAGATATAATCTAAAACCTCTTTCATTAAAACAGAGCTACGCTTAAAATATTAAATTAAATTTTGGTGAGGTAGGGCACAGCGAAATGTCATCCCGCTCGAATTTGGACCTGCCCAACTAGGGAAGTACCTCCGCCTTGCAGAAGACCACAGCCATAATAACACTACTACTTGCTCTGTAGTAGTGTTGTGTTCCTGGTGGTGAGCAAGGTCGCCAGAGCTCCCGAGGATGCGTTGTGTTGAGAGTGAGGGAATTTGTTCCTTCAGCTGTCAACACGGCGAATCCTCAAACATATCAAGGGTCGGCAACGCCCATGTTACTCCTTTGGAGTTGCATGCGTCTATAGGCTGCGGTGTCCGCTTACCATCAGGCGGGCCGTACGCTGGTTTGCCACCGTCGTTGTATATAAAAAAAAATTGTTCGGTTTTAGAACCACTCACAGTTCAATTTTCTCAATTAAATAAGAATAGATGAAAGGTACTTTGTGTTTAACGATCAGTGTATTTATACCTTTAATTAATAAACTGATGACAACTAGGCTAAAGTTGGAACCAGAAGCTTCCGAATGCGTTTAATATAAGTCCCTTTTAAGCATTTCAAAGCCGAATTTGCCTGCTAGATGTATAAAACAGACTATTGCAGTTAACCAGAAAGTCTCAGTTTAAAACAAAGTTTCACTAAAGCGACTATTTTCATGTGCCTGGTTTAAACCGATCCCTAGGTAAATCAGCGTGAGTTGTTTTGTGCGCAAAATTGCAGCTTAAAAGTTCCTCCTTTGGCCTAGTTAGAAAACCGCTGTTTTATATTGATTTTGTAACGACGAAAGTCTTATATTTAGACTAACTCGTAAATCTTTGTAATGAAGTGTCCTTCTCTGTTTCATGTCGCCGTGATTTAATTAGTAATACATTAATATAAAAGAGGCCTGTCAAAGGGAACGGAAGATAAAAATCTGGCTAAATATTTTATACACAAATAGAGGGTTATTTTTCAAGGGAAAGAAAAGGCCTCATTAGCAGGAAAGGAAATTGCGCTGCCCGAAGAGGAAACTAAAATAAGGTCAAAATGTTAGCTATCTGCTACGAGCTTTTTGTCTCAACCAAACGCGGCTCACTAATTTTCCTACAGATACGCTCTGAGGCTCTAGTATAAGTTTTACCGAAACAAAACTTTACGATCGCGTTTGCGTTTTACCCTCAATTTTAATGGGATTTGACAGCTAAACGCGAACGCGGTCGTAACGTTTTGTTTCGGTAAAACTTATACTAGAGCCTCTGAAGACGCTCTTGGCTATAGATCTTTAGGACAACGATATCAGTTTTTAGTAATCAAAATTCAATTGTACTCGTATACAAGCCTTCAGGTCGTGCCTGCTACTTATATTTTATAAATATTATACTGCAAGTACCAATGTGGTTTGGATTGTAACTGTACTGAGTTAATTACTCAAGAGCAATGAAAATGGTTTTATGTGCGTTTGAGTTTATTTTGTTGTTTTTTTTTTTATAGTAAAGCTAACGAGACGAAATAATACGTAACTTTATCCTTGTCTGGTACGTCACTATTAGTATCTCGCTTCTTTTCTCTCATGACATTATGTAGTATATATAGTTTCGTTGGCTGAACTTAATATTTTTTTTATTATTAAGTAGGTATTTGTATCGTGTTTATTTTATCTTAGTCACTACGGCAGCTACGGGCACTACGCCGTAGCTGACGCGGTGAATAAGCCTAATAAATGCGCTAGTTTTCACCGATTTGGTGAAAAGTAGCGCCGTCGTAGTACAATCTGCCTATCCCTCTTGCCCCCTCCGAGGTGCTCTTCACCCGTACGCGATTGACAATGATATGTATCGTACCGCGGCCGGCGTTGTTGTGGTATATGCACTTCGAAAACACGCAAACGTGACGATCCTAACTAGACGAAAGAGCACGTGCTATTCGGTAGAACGGCTTTCATAGACATAGAACCTGCTGATAGTAATGTCTGGATTCACTGAATGGGTAAAACAAATTCGTTCAAACATTTCTTACCTTCCTAAGAAACGCCTCATTGCAGGTCTGGGCAGTACCTTTCCAGTGGTAATGTCTATATCTGACGTTGCCGAGTAGCCTCGTGCCATGCAGAATAGACACCTCGTAGACTATGCGGCGAATGTTGAGCACATCAGTCCGCTTCTTGTACTTGTTTAGTTTCCTCCGCCGCACCATACGTTCGTCGGGCTCTGAATATTCGCCTGTACTCGTGAGACCTTCCTCGGCGGCCCAGGCACTTAGCACGCTCTCAATAAAACTGAACAACTGCTGAACATTGGGTTCTAATTTACTAGGTATGTAGAGATAAGGCGAAACGGTTTTCTTCGGCACAATAGGCTTCTCTTCAGGTTCTTCGGGCGGAGGAGCGACGTCGTGATAAGGGCAATTATGAACCTTATGGTGGTGGTGATGATGGTGATGTTTCGTTTTTCGCTTAGGCTCCTTCTTCACTATGCTGCCGCCGCCCTCGCTTTTATCTGCGGTCTCGCCGCCGCTCGAGTGCGAATCTCCGCTACGTTCCCTGCGCGGCTTCGGCTTGCCGTTAGATGTGAGCGCGGCAAGCGCACCCGCGGCCAAGCAGCAATGATGCGCCACGCAGCAAAAGCGAGCGTCACCTTTGCGGAGGCCCGTATGAGCCTTGTGGCAGAAGGAGACGTCGGGGATCCTCGCTCCGAGAGCCGCCAAGTGCGCCCGGTCGGCGCAGACTTGCATGAGCAGGTTCTCACCGAAGTGCACAGTTTTGTGGCGGCGGCGCCGGAGGTGCATGACGGTGTCGCTGCCGGCCAGCGATGGCGGCGCGGACACGGAGGCGGGCTTGCCGCGGGGCTCCGGCGCGCGCGCGCATCGAGGCGGCGGCGCGCGATGCGTCTCCACCATCATTGGCGAGGAGCGGCGGCGGCGGAGGCCAGGCGTCACCTCATGTCGCGCCGGCTCGCGCCGACATCTGCCTTGCCGCTCCGCTCCTTCTTCCGCTTCCGCTCCCGGCGCGACACTACCTTTGCCCCCGTTATCGTCGTAATATCAACATTCTACAGTTTTGATAAGTAATCAGACATTTTATTGGCACTTTTTTTATTGCAAATTACTTAATTTTTTGGTTATTTCCTTGATATATTGTTCATCTAATTCCTGTATCTTTTAAACATTCATTATAAAAGGGCACCGATTAAATTATCGATCATATTATTAGTAATTTAAAAGACAATCCACTGAAACTTTCTTAGTTCTTGGTTAAGCTCGAATACAGTTATACTAGTAGGTACATGTGAATGAGGCTATAAACTGTCGCAGACATGTTTTAAGAAATTAACTTTACTCGCTGCAAGTTATAATATTTTTACGCCTGCGAGTTGAGAAATTATTCACACGTGAACTTGCCAACGCCGTATGTTTTATGAATGCGCTGCAGTGACCGCCTAATTTATGAGTTAAGGATATAGTATATTGCTTTTTTAAAATCTACAATAAGTAATCAGTGAGTGACCAGTTCATATATCAAGATATTGCGTTGACTGTGACAGACTTGAAGTGAACATAACTTTTTTTTCTTTTAGTTAGACATTTGCACTGACAGACAAACACCAAACGTATGGCCAAAACAGCGTCACAATAAATTCATGGATAAACGTAAGCAGCCGAGAGCATACCTGCCTTTAAAAGCAGCTCAGTGTTTTACACAAAACGTCTCACAGATTAAAGTCCCATTCGAGTGGATTGGTACTCATGGTTAATGCAGCGTGTTCTGCCCCTGTACTCGAGCTTGCTACAAGTTTATAACGTACCTGTTTGTGATCAAAAGGTTTACCTATTCCCAACTCTGTCTAGCAACGCAGATTAATTCAGGTTGTTAAGCTTATTATTGCGGCTCTACTGAATATAAAAAATAAAGCGTTTTGAACTAACTAATCAGGAGTATATGCCATGGCATGGCAGAGTATGTCATTTTCCTTGTCTTTTGTTGATGTTTTATACGAGTATATTAAGTATGTATGTATATGCGTGTCACTAATAAATACCTGAATCTAACTTTTTCATGAAAATCATAAAAAAATACTAATCAATGTGCAGCTTAATCAAATTAAACGTGTATTAACATTTTGCAATATTTCGCGTCCAGTAATCACAAATGAGGTCGCACAGATCAAACAATAATGAACCAATATATCAACAACTACGGAACAATCTAAACGCTCATTCTATTCACGCATTGGGTTTAAAATTTAATACAGATTTTGAAGTATGATATCTGTATCTAGGCGGCGATTTAAACTCGATATGAACGTACTCGAGGCTAAATAAACGGTTGAATAATATTACTGTATCGTCGAGATAAATGTCCGACTCAGCGAATCGGAAAGAGCGTGCACCGATATAGCCAAAGAAAAATGTACCCTTAAAAAAGTAATCGGCCTGCAACTGAAGTGGGTTGTTCTGCAGCAGACGTTAACAAGCTGCTAGAACGTAGCAAAGAATTGTCAATAGAACCCCCCGTATCTATAATTGAATGGAGTTCTCCGCATTTCAAAGATGTAGCAATTAGAACTGCAGTCGCGATCGTAACTAGAATTAAATAATATCACGGGTGCGAAAACAAAGTTATTTGCAGTTCAAAGAGTTGTCTTACTTTGGATCTTAGCCGAGTTAAGATGACAATGAATAGTCTGTAAGTCAGATTTACGGTGAGAATGGCGTATCTTTTGTAGTTTCCTCGCGTTTTAATTACGCTAATAGCAGACGCGAACTCTCGTGAGTTAGAAAGTAGAGCGCGATGCACTGAAACGGCACGGCATCGCATTTGATCCATCACGGCCATGTGTCGCCGAACACTGCGGTGTAGCGGGCTTCGGCGTCAGCGCGTGCAGCGCTCGCCTATTGCCCGGAGATGAATATGTAATCGCTGTAATTACTGTTTCAATACTGCTGCATACCAAATGAATGTTAACGGCTCGCTTGCTGTTCGGAGCTGATATACACGTACCGCTCTAAAATATGACACTATGCTAATCGCAAGCTTGGTGTTACGTTTATTTTAACAAGGAACATAAAACACCGAATTACGTGCCACGCCCCAAATAATCTAGGTGGATTTTGTTGTTAATTACTTCCCTCGGATTATTAACGCAATAAAACACCTACAAATCATAATAGCAAAGTTGCGGGATTAAGGATGTACCTACTTAAGAGTGAAAATTTCACTTCTGGTTTCGGCAGATATTACAAACATGCTTATCTGTAGGTAAACATGACAGCGACGAGAAGTTTGATAAAAGTTTGTGGCTCGAATCTGGTCCAATTATCAAGACTCATTATGATTTTAAATAACTCTAATAATGGTGGCATAAATTTCAAAGCTTTTTAATTATACACATCAGCAAGAGAACAGTGAGGCGGGCCGAGTGGCGGATGTTAATTTCCACCGTCTGATAGACAATAAGTAAATGATCTCTGGATTATCTTTGACGACCGCTTTAGCCTAGTTGGTAGTGACCCTGCCTCCGAAGCAAGAGGTCCTGGGTTCGAATCCCGGTAAGGGCATTTATTTGTGTGATGAGCACGAATATTTGTTAGTAAGTCAGGGATGTTTTCTATGTATTTAAGTATTTATTTATATATATATATATATATATATATATATATATATAAGTATGTTTATCGTCGTCTAGTACCCATAGTACAAGCTTTGCTTAGTTTGGGACTAGGTCGATTTGTGTAGGATTGTCCCCTAATATTTATATTTTATTTATTTATTTAAATTCATCTTAAACTGACATTTGAACGTTGATTTGGGTGAAATGGAAAAGTTTGCATGAAATGAGAGTTTAACACTTTTACTGCCTAGCGGGCGCCTACGCCGTAGGCGCTTTCCGCTACATACGAGGAAAGCCACGGGGTCGGCTACGAGAGTAGCGCGTAGCGATTCTTGGGAGTGAATGTATTAAAACGAAAACTACACAGCGATCCTTTTAGTGTGCAGATAAATTGTACTTGCTCGCGTGCGTGGCCTCTCCAAGTTAATGCACATTTTGTGTGTCGGGGAAATTAATGGCCCTCTTTTATTTTCGTGTTGGGGAAATGTTTCTGCTGCATTATTGACATTTTTCTTGCGTGAAGTAATGCGGCCTGGAGGGCGGCGTTAGTGCCGCCGAGTACCAGAACTTAAAAGGATTTTTTGCGAAAGGTGGACTTGTGAAAATAGTTTGCCCAAAAGGCAATGTATAGAATTTATGGAATAACACTAAGCGAATTCTATCGCTCATCCCATAAAGTATTACGTGGACTTCAGTTTCTATTTTACTTTTTCTTTACAGTGTAGACTTTAATAAAATAACGTTAAAACAAGGTTTCTATAAATTTTACCAAACCATAAAATACTTCCATGGGATTACATTTCAGGTGTCGCTCCGTTTGAAAACAAAAATTATTTATTTTACACCGCAATATCAAAATTAAAATTTAATATTGAACGCTATTTTGAAATTGCTACCTAAATATATATATATATATAGGTTCGGTTATTTTATAGCATTTTATATTATATTTAATTTTTTTAAAGAGAAAGTTAATACTAAAAACCTAGACTAGAAAAATCAAAGGACTATTTAGGACGAGTGGGTCTGCTATTTTGCTGGCGACTTAACACTACGCTGAAATAAAGTAAAACTCTTTTTTGACCCACGATATCTATTATTAATTGCGTTAAAACTTAGTACATTATCTGATTGACAGAAATTTAATTCGTGATCAAGTAAGTATCACAAACTTCGATTTAGTTACACAGATCAAGAAAATAAAGTAGACCTATAAATATAATAAGTATATCGTACAGTTGCCATCGGATAGGCCAAAGTGCTCACTAACATCTGAACACGTCTCTATTGTCGAGGCATTAGAGGCGTGTTCAGATATTTGTGAGCACTTTGGCTGCTCCGATACATTTGATGGCGACTGTACCTACAATGTATTATCTGTTGACAATTACTTAACGAGATTCGTTCGTAGATTTTCCTGCTAATACAAATGATGTGTGAGAGAGTGAAATTAAGCTTTTATTTCGGATAACTCAGATTCGTGAACACAGATAAGATTGTCAATATCAGCCTATCAGATGTCGTAGCATATGGTTTCAACGTATTGTGTTTACGATTAACCATCAGCAAATGTTAGGTAATTACTAAAACACCCGTATTAAAGTTAGTAGCCCTGGTATTTAGTTTTGAACATTTGTAAGTGTACGTGAGTACCAATGACATAAATAAAAGGAGTGGTATACAGTTACGCTGATCAGGGGGCCTAGACAAGGTTACAATCGACAAGCGCTAACGCCATTAGAAAATGTATGGGAATGACAGATCTTAAAGAAAAGTGTTTCGTCGGCATCTGTCATTGCCCTACATTTTATTATTTTCTATTGGCGTTAGCGCTTGTCGATTGTAACCTTGTCTACGGCCCCTGTTTAATCGACGAATAAGTAAAATACTATTTATGCAGCATACTTAAATTCAATGCTCCAATCTGGGGACACATGATACCCAATTTACAAACATTATAAATCTGAATAGCAAAGCACAGACACAAATGGCCAAACTAAATAAGAAACACACTTCAAACGTAGAGATAGATGGGATCTGTGCAGTGAAGCCGAGCCCGGCTCGGTATCCGTGGGCAAATGCAATTTGGGACCCCGTACAAAGTGATTACTTATCGCATTTCGACTGTCGAGATGGCTACGGCATATGGGTACGAAATAGGGTTACCTATTACTTATTCCATTTACCACACATGAGCGTATACTACCTGAAATTGTTTCGCTCGTTCATTTAAGTTAATAACAATTTGAGTAAAAAAATTGTCGTAACTGTCAAAGTCTAACGCTGTGAACATTGAGTGTAAAGTAAATGGTATCAGTTACTGATACTATTGAAGATATATATGTAGTAATTACTTATTAACTAGCAAAAATAATTGACTCATTTCGAGAATGACACAACTTTGATAATAGTTTTTATAT
Source organism: Epinotia bilunana (assembly GCA_947049275.1). Lineage (NCBI taxonomy): Eukaryota > Metazoa > Arthropoda > Insecta > Lepidoptera > Tortricidae > Epinotia > Epinotia bilunana. Next base: position 22,248,434 of record OX346259.1, on the reverse strand, counting down.
ACTTAGTTCATTGAGAAATATTTTTGTACCTACGTATTTTTCATAAAATATAGCGTGAATAATTATAATTAACTGACCCATTCAACGTCAGTGATTCACATATGAGTCATGCCTCTAAGAGCGATTACAGCTTCAAAGTGGAAAATGCTGATATGCGCTACGGCGTAGCACACGCAGCGTTGCTTGGTCTCAAATGGGACAAATTTTATGTGCAGGGTCAATAAGTACAGGCTTTGTATTTTAATTTTTTAAATTGCGTTATAATGCCTGATATCAAATACATTCTAAACTAGGGTCGTATTTAATTGCACTCACGCGTTGAAGGTGTGAGCCCGATAGCAATTAGCGAGAGGTAACAATAGACAACAGCAAATGAAATAAATGCTACATTTATAAGTTCGAAGCTCACAGTAGGTACAACGGATCATGTAAGCAATTACGAATTCGGAATGAGTCACCGCTACGGGATGTATTCATCCAGGCGTCCTGCATTGCGCCAAATTCCAATCGGATTGTTGTTCTATTTGTTCTTTTTAATTGGAACAGCAGCCTTTGACAGATCCGACATTGTTACAATTGACACCTCCATTCCGCTCACCTTTACGAAGGTATACAAAAGTACTTCTAGAGATTAACAACTCCTAAATTAACGCTTAACTCGTAACTTAATCAAGATGATTCAGTGGATTGTCTTCATGACACAAAGTGAAATCTATCGCAGATCTAACAAAGTATTTCGTTTTAAATTATAATTAATGTTACCATTTGACAGCTGATAGTAAGGATTTACGAAGGCACTTCAATTGGATTCTGATAAGGAAACGCTAAACCTGCTCTGACGTGGTATTGCCGCAAAGATAGGCGTACACATCACTGTAGCGCGACAGGCGGCGACGGCCTGAGTCGAATGTGCATCAATCGGCGTCGTCCGGTCATCGCCGCAGGCGGAGGCGAGTCGCGAGTCGGTTTAAGTTTATAAATAAATAAGTTTTTTCAGTTACATAACCAAGCACTGAGTACACAATGGGACGCCCCAACGCCCCGGCGGCCCTCGCTGCGACTGCCAGCACGCGTCGACGTAGGGTGGTCGCGATCGTCAAACTTCGTTACGATTCGGAGCAGAACGATCGTATGTCCTCGGGCGAGCTCGGAGCACGCGCGCCTGCGGGCGGCGCCGCCGCTGGCCCCGCGTCCCGCCTACCACTGAACCAACCAGCTTTTAATTTATTTCCGACTAGCTTTCCGCCTTGTGGTGCCGTCGACAATTCTTCTTGGACGGTGCGTTATCAAATAAATATCGACTACAGTCATTCAAGAGTTATATAGATACATTATAAATTCCAGACACCTAATAATTGTTTAAAAATGTTAAGCATGAAACAAAGTAGCGTCCAAAAATAAACTTCCTTGAACAAAAAGAAGTAAAATGGGGTGTGAGTTGGGTTAGGTTATGTGTTATGTACGTAATTGCGTACATTGTTACATTATGGTGTAACGACCTTACAGATTTAAGTGTCATGGAAAGTCGGCAAGCCATTGGTTCTTTTCATACTAGTAGCCACGTTATACAAGCATCCGTAAAATTATTAAAAAAAAAATGTCTTCATATATTCTTTATCGTTGTCGAATCGACGATTATCTGCGATATTTATTTAAACAAATACTGAAATGAATTTTTATATTTTATATAAAACGTCCACAGAAATCGGATTTTAAATTTATAAATGTCAATCCAAGTTTAATTTATGTTATGTGAGAGATATGCCAAATTGAATGTTGAATTAGAGCTGCTCATATAAAATTAAAGCGATCTACCTTTTAAAGGTCACAAAGTTGTAATTAACAAACAATACGGCATTATAAATTACCAATTTGTGTACCGGGAAATGTTAAAACTTTATCAATATCATAAATCTAGGGTAACTTTGTAAATCCGCGTTAGAGTAGGCCAATAAAGTAGATATAACTGCGCTGGCTGAGTTTTCTCTCTGGTATAATCTAATTACACAGTATGACATAGCGGAGCAATATCTATCGTGCTAGTGCCGTGCGAAGCCAGGGTATTCGACTTACATATTTAATGTAACGTGTGCCATTTCAAAGGGATCATATCTAGTCACAGAAATATGAAAACAAAAATTATATCCTAGAGGTCATATTGTCGGACAATTAAGACGGATATATCGCGACCTAGCGTTTTACAAAACGCTATCTGTAACCATGCACTTCGATTCAGGTCGGATCGGGGCATCTACGGAGGTTATTTACTTTGCGAGATTACTAGGACACGCCATGGGGTATTGATTGATGTCATTTTTCCGCTTTTCGATAATATTTTAGTACCGGCAGTGATAGTCGTCCATCATATTTAATCGTCGGAGATATATTATGAGAATATATGTGCCGTCGTTACTATAGGCGTGATTATCAATCTTGTAAGTGCATTTTTAGAAAACATCGTTATAGTAACGAAAAAGTCGATGCTATTTTTACCCTTGAGGATGTGCAATCGTATTAAAAGTATAGGGAAAAGTTTAGTAATTAAAAACAGTTCACTCATTTTATTAATTGAATGCGTTGATTATCTCAACAAGAAGCCGTGTAACAAAAACTGCCCAGATAATTCCAAATGTGCGTAATGGACGCGTGTGTAATGGATTGATTCAGAGGAAGAGGATTAATTTAGACACTCGGCGGCACTTAATGGATGATTCACAGTGTTCCGTACTTGCTCATACGTTGATTTGAGCCGGGATTGTCATACGTTCGCCCGTCCCGGGCTAACAAACGGACAATCGACAAAACTGCGTAGGTAGCATAATGATGTCAATAATTAATAGGCAAAATGTGTGACTGTGACAAATACTTTGTTTAGTCCGGCGTCGGCCCGGGCACGGCACGGGAACGGAACGGTGCACTGTGCCCCATCCTTAAACCGTCGGCACTCATGACGCGCGTATCACTGATTCAGTAAGAGCTCAATATCAATTAATTCTCGCTCGTGAGCACCAAATGGAGGATAATTGCAGTTTTTAAGGCCTCCACACACCGGTCGGTCGCGGGTCGGGCACGGGCCCGCGCAAGTTGTAAAACATTGAAACTACACTTCAAACACACATCGAACGCGGGCCGAATGCGGCGCTAAGTTGTTACAACTCGGGCGGCTCGGGCGCGGGTCGGGCGCGGCGCGGGTGGGAAGCGAAGCGGTTCAAGCGAAGCTGTGATAGTTCTGTAAGTAAAATGAATGCACCTTCGATAACTCACAAGAGCGCGATTTTTTTGTTGACATTTATGATATAATGAGTACTACTAGTAGTAAAAAAGAGAGTGAATTTTGACGTTGATTTAGGTATTACACTGCGTTTTCTCAGCGACTTTTGTAAAATCCAAGGAAAGATTATATAAGTAATATTTTTCTTCAATTGACTATCTCCTCTTTAGTTTGCTAAAACTTTCATCAAGTCATAACGTCAGTATAATCTAAAACAAATAAAAAAGATATACCTATTTCCTCTAAAAATTAAACTAAGTGATTTTTGATCGGCGGCGTCTGGGTGTCCATTTACGCTGGATATATATATATATTCAGACACTATTTGTATTCTCTTTGCCGTCCCTTTGGGACCAACGCGTGTCCAGCGCGATATAACGCGGGCCCGCTTTACTACACGCCGCCCGCCTGCGGTGTGAATATACCGCTTCAACCGCGCCTGACCCGCGCCGCGCCCGCCCCGCGCCGCGCACGACCCACGTTCGATGTGTGGAGGCCTTTAGGGAACCGTTCAAGTGGAAAACTCATCAAAGTGCCAATTTGTGCCCGCTTTGTCGATTACACTGTGCTCAGTCATTATAATGGTGACGCAAATTTCGTAATTATGTACTTATTGTAATAACTTAATTTAATCTTAAACTTAGGGCTCTTAAAATGAAGACTTTAAGCGTAATTACCTAGCACAAAAGCTCTACTCTGCCGCCTTAAGAAAGGAAACCATAAGTGTACATTTTTGTCAAATTGAGTTTTTAACAGTCGGGGAAAAAATTAGATTTTTCTATCTCACACGGGTTTGGATATCTCTAGTAAACCAGGATTTAGACAAGCATAAGTTCATGACATTTTGTTAAGTTTACTTCCTGTTCGAAGTAGAAAAGTCATAACTTCATGTTCATAGGCAAAAATGTAGGGGTCATAAACCCGGTTTCACCGTAAACGAAAACACCGCTAAAACCGGGTTTACTGCCAATAGTACATACATACCGGATTTAAGATTTATTAAAACCGGCGTTTCAAGTGTTTCGGTTTTAGCCTTTTATATAAATAGTATAATTATTTTGGTGTAAGAATAGCTTCCGATGTATTATATATGTTAGATAATAATCGACAATTGCCAAATTAGGGAAGAGCTTTGAAAGACTGGATTAGTGGATTAATTCTTACAACACACGGTTTACTGAAATTCGGGCGGTTTTGTGACCTCTAAAAAAAGTACTACGTAACCACCTATGTGAAAAACCGTCATTATTTTCATTTTGTTTCAAATGACTATGTAATCGCAAAACTAAGTTTATGATTGTACGCCTCTGTGAGGCAGGACGTGGAGAACATAAATCATTTATATAACAGCTCTGTAAACCCATAACCACGCAATATTTTTTTTTTTTAATACTTAAGGTGACACATAGTGTAGATGCTATAGTGTAAAGTTAACACAAAAAACATAAGTGCGCACTTGTGTTCTTCTTTCTTTAAAAGGGTTTTTTCTAATATTTTTTTTAAGAAGCAGTACCTTTTTTTTTCTTAATATCTAATTCATATAAAAAGATTACTACTAAGCATCCCTTTAGAGAGCGCTCTCAATGCGAGCCCCTACGGACACTCATAATCTTCGGGTGTCTTGCAAGCGAAACCTGAGGCCCGAATTCTCGAAGGTAAAAGGGGAGGCAAGCAAAGCCGACGGCTGAGCTTTTCGTAGGAATTAAAGGCCTATAGCATGCTTTTAGGAACCGCTCCCTAGGCGAGCTCGAAGGCCGAAGACCCGAAGGCAAGCCCCCACGGACACTTACAATCCCGTAGATGAGTGGCGAGGCGAAATCCGAAGTAAGTTCCGTAGGTGAATGGCAAGGCAAGCGAGGCCAAAGGCCGTGCTTTTCATTGGAGACTCGAAGCATTTCTTCAGAAAGCGCTCCAAATACCCATGGACGGACACTCATTATCCTTCCAGTGTCTTTATATATGATTGTTTATTTTCGTACCTAGTAAATTGCTTATTTTCTAATATAAGTTCTATATGCATCCTTTGTAACCTTTTATGAAACTCATTTAAGAAGAATATTAGTGTGTATAAATAAAACCATTTAAGCAGTAGTACTCGTACTATGCAACGTGCAGTTCTGTAGCGCACTACATGTGGACCCACATAACACCAGTTTTTCTATTCTATTCTATTCTATATTATCTCCCGGTCTCTTGCAAGCGAAACCTGAGGGCGAGCCCCCACGTACACTTACTATCACCAGGTGTCTTGCAAGCGAAATCTCAGGTCAAAGTTCCGAAGGTTAGCGGTGAGGCCAGCAAGGCCTTTTCGTTGGAATGAAAGGCTCAAAGCAACCCTTCTGAGAGCGGTCTCAATGTGAGCAATGACCCCTAAACACACTCATTATTTTCCGGTGTCTTGCAAGCGAAACTTGAGGGCCGAAATCCCGAAGGTAAACGGGGAGGCAAGCGAAGAAGAAGCGAAGCGAAGGCTGAGGTTTTCGTAGGAATGAAAGGACCAAAATATCCCTTTAGGGAGCGCTCCTTATGCGCTCCCAATAATATTTCAGAAAGTCACTTTTTAATTTCTAGTCATGTATATGCTTGCAAATTTTCAAGCCTTTCGCTCATAGATTAAAGGAGTTCCCATACAAAGTTCAACCCCATTTTTTAACCCCTTTGCACCCTTGTCTTTATAATTTTTATGGCCTAAAACCTGGCCGGGGATTTTCTCGACAGATTAGTATAGTTTGCATCAAAATCCGTTCAGCCGTTTTCATACACATAAACAGATAAACGGACAAAAATTCTAAAAACTGTTGGAACGTGTTCTGTTATTGATTCTAAGTATCCCAAGCAAACTTTTTTTCGAATATCTTTTATGTACAGACTTTCGACCCTCTTCAGCTTTATTATTCGTATATGTATAGATTACGGGATTGCAAACAAATTCGTTTTAAGGTTATGTTAATAACGTAGCGGTTGTAACTTTTACGCGCATTAAAATTTTGCCGTCTACATAAAACGTAAGCTCGAAAAGATGCTCGGCTATATTGTGGCTGTCCGTAAAGCTGAGTGTTCCCTGCGTTAATTCGCACCGATAAAAGTTAACGCCCATTATGCTCTCTGTTCTTGTTAGATTGCGATTCCTAACTCGTTCATTCAACTTGTTTGCGTTTCATCTTAGTTATTAATGTCGTTGTATACTCTTACCTGTCTTGAAAAGTTTGAAAGCCCAAATCGTATTTAAAGTAATTAATTCCTTCTGGTTGTTAACTGACTCAAAATTGTCAAAATTGTGTTGTGTTCCGCTTTAGTTGATCCTCTAAGTTTAATACAAAGCAATTTACTACAATTGACGAAGCCTGCGTTGCGGATATTTTTATGTACCTAATCATTCTTGTTTCGTAAATAAAGACAGTATTTATTAAATACAAAGCGTATTTCTCAAAGATTTAAGTTGGTGCATGCGTATCTACTCGTACACAATTACGTAGTTACACTTTGCCCTGTACACCTTGCAGTTGCTACAACTATTAAGAAACTTACTCTGCATCATCAGTATTCGGATAATTGAGTAAGTAATAAATTATGCTTCCATGTAGCTCGAAGTTAAACCACGGCTGCGCTCAGAGGCATTAACCTTAACCGGGATGAGGAAGGAAAAACATGATTTCGCTTTGAGCGTGAGAATACGGGGTGAAGGCTCAGACATGTTTTTAAGATTTGAATTAAGTATGGTAACAAGCGGGTGCTCGCCTGACGTCCCGTGCTGATGGAGCGTGTGATGCGGCTGGGGACGCGAGATTGCCTGCTCGAATGCGTCCCCCCAAATCGTAACTTACGTATTTATCCAATACTCAATTCTTTATCAATTCGTTATTGATGTTTGCCGGATACCCGCGACCGTTATTGTTATATACGTGCACGGTTTGATTTTTATTTATTGGACGAAAAAGTTATCCTCAAGTTATTTTAGGAACGAACGGTGAATGTTTTGTTTTGTTTATATTAAATTTGGGCTTAATGAAGCGGTGCTATTTGAATAATTATGTTTATTTTCTTCTTTTTAGGGTTCCGTAGTCATTTCGGATTCAAGTAACTTCAGAATTATCCTGCTTTGGTTAACTTTGATCATTGTTCAGAAGGTATTTTTAAACTGTTTTGCATATCTTTGCTACACTAGATAGTCTTACCTCTCTACATTAGAATACTAGCTTCCGCCCGCGACTTCATCTGCGTGGCCCGGCATAAAAACTATCCTGTATTTCATTCAGGCTATAAACTATCTTCGTGCTAAATTGTATCCAGATCGTTTAAGCCGTTTAAGCGCGATTGAGTAACAAACATCTAAACTTTCGCATTTATAATATAAGTAGGATAAAAGTGAGCGTCGGAGATGGTAATAGTCTCCAATATAGAAAATGTAAATTGAAGCGAGATATTTGCAATGGCGTAGAGCACTAGCGTTGCTTAGGTCGCTTTTTTAATTACTTGGCACCCATTGCTGTGACAAATGCAACGTTAGTACAGTCGCCATCAGATATATCGGAGCGGCCCAAGTGGTCGCAAATATCTGAACACGTCTCTAACGCCTCGACAATAGCGACGTGTTCAGATATTTGTGAGCACTTTGGCCGCTCCGATATATCTGATGGCGACTGTACATGCTTTTATTGGCTCAGGCTTTAGAAGCATGCTTATACCTTAAATCTAAATTTTCGCCAGATATATTAGAAACCCTATTCCAACATTTCAGTACAAAAGAACACGTTACATAGAAGTCGACCGCCGGCCATATTTAAGTGCAGGGCTTAAGCCACCCGCCAGTACGTGCGGGACGACCAGTTAATGTTAGTGTACTGGTCGTGGCCTCCTTTAGATCTCTTAAAGCGAGAGCCTTTTTCTTTAATGCATCCGAGAGATTCCTCAATAACTTTTCTTTAGCGTATATAAATCTATCTACAGAAATGTTTTGAACGCAAGACGCTAACTTGTATAAAACATGGTTCCAAAGATTTCAAAATTCTTTGATTCCATAAATTTATTGTATCTTCGCTTGTACAATACGCATAAAAGTAAAGCTCTACCTATGAGCAAGCGGACTTCGGTCCCCGTAGCAAATATGGTGTGACCGAGATTAGAATTTAAATAATAGACAATATCTATGATAAAGAAGATTCCCTCAGATTTAAAAGATCATGTAACCGAGTTTAAGACAAACTTATTTAAGCAATCCTTTAGCAAGTTAACTGGTAATGGCGTAACGTTTACCGTAATAGGCGGCGTAAAACAAAATATCTAAGTTTGCTGTCCTATTCCAATTATTGAGACAGAAAGTTAGAAACTCGAAATATTTTACTATGAGACTGTGGGCAGTACGTAGGAGTTCATTAACATCTCACGGCACCTAACGAACTATTTATCTTACAAACTTGACAGCGAGGGCAATTCATTGTAACCTAGTGGAACGTCGCATTGTGTGTGTCGCGCTGTGATGAATAGGTAAGTTAACGTGACAGGTTTACTACGATGTATACGTGATACGTTGTAGATTGTGTCTCAAGGTAGCAAAATTATATATTTACGGCGAGAGCGGTATCTTCAATCCTGAGTGAAGCGAAAGACTACAATAGGATCCCAGGCGTAGCTATAATGTCATACCGACGTTCAATAATCTTTCTGTAGTATGAGTATGAGGCCCAATTAACAATAAAAAATAGTTATCTACTATAGGCAAAATGCGGTCGAAAAAAACGCCTCTTCCTGAAAAAGGGTTAATTAAAACTTTACCCTCTGAAACTAGAAAACCCCACATGATCATTGAAACTACACTGCGAAGAAAAAGAACATAATTGTTCATTATTTCGCCAACCACAATAGTTTTCACTTCCATTTCCCAGTATTCAAGTTTATACAAATATTTTTTTAAATAAGAATTTTTACTCCAGACATATTTTGGACAAAATTTTAAAGAAATCAGATGTACTCATAAGTTATTTAATAAGAATTATGAACCTGATAAAACAAGATTTGTGATGATATTCCAAGCCCTGCGTTCCGGGCTGGTATTTAAGCCGAGTTTAATTTGCTAAGTTTTAAGTCGGTTCATCAAAACTTGGTTAGCGTAGACGGTTAGGCACGTGGATGTGATAATCACCGGTGATCTGTCAGTAAACTTAACTGGAGGTCTATTTTTGTTGCTACCAATTACATTTTAGCGGATTTGCCGTGCTCGCTCCCACGCACCAAGTTACGGACAAAACGAGTGCTGAAAACTAATTGATCCGATATGCTTATTTAACCTTTACGATTTTCACACATTAATTATTATAACAACGGGCCTTAATCGCGTTTATATATTTCGTCGTTGAAACACGTCTGACACGTGGAGATAAATAAATATACACGACAAGGTCCCGTTTTGAAAGAATAAAATGGAAATTTGATTTGAATACGAATGTGAAGAATCAAAATTGAGGCCAAAATATAAGAAAAATATGCTGCTAAATTATATGAAAGCTTGTTAACTATAAACATTTCTTGGGATCAAGCTTAAATATTCATAAAATTTAATGAGTTTTGTATCACTACTCTTTTAGCCGATATTATGGTTTTCCGCTTTGTAGCGTCACAGAGAACTCGCCTAGTGGGTTTTTGGCAGCGAAACAACTACGTAAGTATTTTTTCAGCAATATATAGTTCCAACCCGCAAATGGAGCAGCTATTATTTAAAATTGAAGTGCTTTTAAGCACTAAAACGAGGGCTGTGATTTGGTAAGAGCGGCGAGTGTCGCAGAGCCCCCAAGCAGCACAAAATACTTCTATATATTTTTTCTATTCACTAAACCTTAATTAACTTTTGAACTTGAGCGCGACATTAAAAAATAATAAGTTGCGAGCTAAAGTCTTAGAAGTTAGAAATAATTGCGCTTTGTAAGAGATGTTTAGTAATAAGTTATGAACGTGTAGGTATTTACTTTATTGTACTACTCGTGTGAACATATGCAGTGGCGGTGGTACATTGAAAAGGAAAATTTCCGATTTATTTATACACTAGCTTCCGCCCGCGACTTCGTCTGCGTGGACCCGGGATAAAAACTATCCTATATTTTGATCCAGGCTATAAACTATCTTCGTGCAAAATTTCATCCAAATCGGTTGAGCCGTTTAAGCGTAATTGAATAACAAACATCCAAACATCTAAACTTTCGCATTTATAATATTAGTAGGATTGGCCAAGATATAAATATATCTTTTTTAGGTGATGATTGTTGTTATTTGTAACGAGTGCATAAATTGTCGTACATAGAAAAAAAAGCCTATGTAGTGTGATAGATAGTTTAGGGCTACCTATGTATTTAAAACATGTTTTTGTAACGTACCTAAGAGAAAGAACCTGTTATGCGCATCACCAAAAATTTGGCTATAAAGCCGTTAACTTTGGCAATGTGTATATGTACAGGTATGATCCGAATACATATACATTTTTTAGGATTCCGTAGTCAACAAGGAACCCTTATAGTTTCGCCATGTCCGTCTGTCTGTCTGTGCGTCTTCGGCTTAGCTCAGTAACCATTACTACTAGAAAAATGTAATACGGCATGGCATGGCATATATAAACCAATCACGCCGACAAAAAAGTACAATAAAGTCTTGTTTTTTTTTGGGGTACCTCCCCTACACCTAAAGCGGGGATGTAATTTGTTTTCTCGTTAAACCCACCGTTGGATAGTTCGTTCGAAAATAAAAATATGAAGGGTTTCCTAAAACCATTTTTCAAATCAGTGATTAGTTTGCGAGATATTGGGCTTTAAAGCCCTTATTTTTGTTCGAGTCATGTGTCTCCTCCCCCCCCCCCAGCTACTGGCTACTACTATGGAAAACTATTACGGATAAGTAGGCATAAGTTACCGAGTAATAGTCGACCAACTTAATGTGTACTCGGAAAGGCCGATTTTCGCACAAATTCGGCCGACGCAACCGCACCGCACGGCGATGTAACTAAGACAGACAGGCAACTACGGAACCCTACACTGCGCGTGGCCCGACACGCACTTGGCCGGTTTTTAGGGTTCCGTAGCCACATGGCAAAAAACGGAACCATTATGGATTCGTCATGTCTGTCTGTCTGTCTGTCCGTCCGTATGTCACAGCCACTTTTTTCCGAAACTATAAGAACTATACTGTTGAAACTTGGTAAGTAAGATGTATTCTGTGAACCGCATTAAGATTTTCACACAAAAATGAAAACAAAAACAATAAATTTGGGGGTTCCCCATACTTAAAACTGAAACTCAAAAAAATTTTTTTTCATCAAACCCATAACACGTGTTTATGGATAGGTCCTCAAAAATTAAATTAAGGATTTTAATATCATTTTTTTCTAAACTGAATAGGTTGCGCGAGAGACACTTCCAAAGTGGTCAAATGTGTCCCCCCCCCCCCCCCTGTAACTTCTAAAATAAGAGAATCATAAAACTAAAAAATATATATGATGACATTACCATGCAAACTTCCACCGAAAATTGGTTTGAACGAGATCTAATAAGCAGTTTTTTTTTATTACGTCATAAATCGTAAACCGCAATTTACCTTTCATTCAACGGATAATGGTACGGAACCCTTTGTGCGCGAGTCCGACTCGCACTTGGACGGTTTTTTCATTTTCATTCATGTTCATTCATGACTTCATCACATTCTTAATTCTGACGAACAATAAAATATCCAAATCCTTACGAGATAAGAAGAAATCTCTAATTAAGAGATAAAGTTACATCATCTTACGTCTCTGCCTCAATACGTTGAAGATAATTGACCGAGCAAACGAACCGAGCACACGTTACAGGGGAATAATATTAACGGTCAAATGCCCCGGGTCGGGGTTTGTATGGGTGTTGGAGGCCTGGAGGAGACGTGGGCAGTGGGCGGGTTATTGGCGGCGGGCGGAATACGCAGGCGTTGGCCGCTCCCGCCCCGCACCGATCGCCGCCAGCTATGATGAAGCCTGCGGGATTATTCGAGGCACTCGGGATATCATTGAGCTGCGATAAAGTTTTTTAGCGAACGTTACTGAAAGCTATCGGAAAATCTTTTTATGTGATAAATTAAAGTCTGTCGGTCTGTCCTGGAAAATCTCTCAAATGACTAAGTGAATTTAATTCTCCTTTTAAATATATTCCAGATGGAGTGGCGTAATAAAGTAGCAATATAAGCTTAATACTTCCTGTATATACACCAAAAGTACATACATACATACATACATACATTCACGCCTTTAATCCCAAAAGGGGTAGGCAGAGCACATGAAACGTATGTTCCAGCGCCACTTTTATCATAAATGTGGGTATAAAAGATCGACAAAATGTGATATTGCAGTGATAGGTTGCTAGCCCATCGCCCACAACACACTTCAACCCTGGTCCCTTAGTCGACTTTTACGACACCCACGGGAAGAAAGGGGGTGGTGAAATTCTAACCCGACACCACACGGTAACACCAAAAGTAATATAGATATAACATAAATATTTTGCACATTGCAGAAAGCGCAGTAAGGCGTCTCGAAAGGAGTTTGTCTATAGAGGTAGTCGTAATCAAAAATGTAAAATTTTCTTAAAACAATTCTTATTACGTCGTTTTCCATTCTATTCAAGTTAACCACCCAATTAGGTTCAGTATTTTGCATACTGAATACCTATTCTTGGAGTCATTCGAGTATATGAAGACAAGTTACGACAATTTAAGCAATAGCTTAACTTGCGTTAATTGGGCTGCTAGACAGAACGAGTAAGGCACACGACACATGAGATACGTGCTTAAAAAAAAGAAAGCGTGAATAAAGTGTGATTCTCTGTGGGTCTTGAAAAATGCATGGATGCCACAAAGTACTGAAATTAAAACAGTACTCGTTGTATTTATTCGAATTTATACGAGTGGCTCTGTGAGCTACCGGTAGAACTATTCTTATTTAATTACAAAAAAATGACTACAAAACAATCTTTATAATTAACGAACCCGCTCACTAAATTTCACGATAAACGGTTGAAAAATGCGACATGTAGAGGAGATCAGCGGGGAAGCGGGGTATCCAGACACACAAACGATTTTCGGGACAAACTGAAGCATAGAATTTCGTTCTTTACGCTCCCCCCTCCATTACCTAAGTCGTTTTGTTGATTGGTAATTATTATTACTTCTTACATAGCTTCCGTATAAAACTTTATATAGAAGTAAATATAAATTTATTGAAATACAGCAACTCAGTCCTGTTTAACACCAATAAGTTTACTAATGCTCAATTATATCTCTTTGGGGGAGACCTATGTCCAGCAGTAGACGTCTTTCGGGTGATGATGATAAATTACATCATACATGTCTCATAATCTTTTTTTTGTAAACTATCAAAATTGCGTTACCTAATTTTGCCTTCACTGGAGTCGCCACTTGTGTTAAGGCAAAAAGTGAAGAATCGATTTTCGTAATAGATATCTTTCACATGCCTGATCTATAAGTTTGTTGTTAATAAATAGTAAGGTATAAAGTGGCAATGCAATATCAATACATATTTCTCCATGTAATAGTCCCAGATCAAGTTATTCGTGTAGCGCGTCTTTTACAAATTCGCAGACAAAGGTTCTAATTCCAATAAATAACAGTTCCTTACGGTTCTTGTCTGACTTTAGTTATGCCTAGTAAATGGCGTGAGACATCGCGGCCGGCGGTGCAATCAGGAACTGGGCGGAGCCGCCGGGTTCCATAGTACGTGACGGGGCCAAATTTAATATAAAAGGAAAAACGCACAAAATCAAAGTGAGCCCCGTTAACTGTATTTCGCGCACGGAATGTTTTAACAATCAACTTCATTGTTTTCTCGCTATAGATTGTATTTTTTCACACAAAAGGTTAGCCTTTACGCATGAATATCGCCAGTAACGAGAATTGTGTTATTGTTACTTATTAGGGTGAAGTAAAATTGGATTTGCTGTTGAGTCGTTACTTCCTCCGAGGGCGTGGATTTTCATTTGAAGCCGTTTATTCGTTTAACAAAAACGTTTATTAGAGAACAATGGCAGCATTCTGGCGTGTCATAATTACAGGCTCAATTCTAAACTGACTCGAGCAAAATTATACCAACTGCTATCTATTTAAATAATAGATACCATTATCTACAACAATTATTTGTTCATACCGACTCCCATGTAACAACCCTTCGGAATATCTCAACTCTCTGGATAACATACTGCATTCCACTAACAGCAGACATATTATATTCACCGGGGACATAAATATAGATGTAATGCCGGATAATATTACGACCCACTCGGCTGATTATTTGTTGTTAATGGCTACTCACGGGCTGCGACAAGCTGTGACACGACCAACTAGGTTGAAAACTTGTATTGACCACTTTATGGTAAAAACAAGTAGTGACGTGTTATCACTTGTTTTTTACCCTTTAACTGATCATAGTCCTGTACTACTTCATATAAAGAATATTATTAAACCTAGTTGCCAGAGGGTCTGCAAAAACGCTATTACTAATACTAGCAAAAACGTGGACCAGCTGAAAGAACTGTCTTGGGACCACTTTTACGATATCAACGATGTAAATATTGCAGCAGAATCAATCACTATTAAAGTACAAGACGTTATTAGAGCCAACACTACATTTAATAGTCTCCCCAAGAAAAAGAGACCCTTAAAACCTTGGATTACAATAGGTATCGTTAAATCTATTCGAGTTAGAGAAAAACTTCATAAAAAATCTAAAAAGAACCCAGACAATAATGAGATTCGCTTAAAATATATGTCGTACAGAAATTGGTGTAATAAAATACTTAAATCTGTCAAAAAAGAATATTATCGTGATACACTAAGTTCAAAAATAACCCTAAGGAGACATGGAAAACTATTAAAGAGATCTGTAATCTTAACCAATCTAAATCAACTAACTCTGAACTTCTAAAAGTTAAAGATGACCCTATTGAGTCACTTGATGTTATTAATAAATACTTTTCGTCTGTAGGGCGCAGCCTAGCCGATACAACATTAAACAAAATAGGTAAAACGGACGAAGACTTAGCAAATTTAGTAAACTCTAAAAACTCACCTTTAAGTTCAATGGTTTTGCTCCCAACGGATCCTGGGGAGGTTATTAATCTCAAAAGCAGCAAGGCACCTGGATGGGATACCGTTCCTATTAATATAATTAAGTCCGCATGCCAATATCTAATTTAACCACTTACTCATCTGTTTAATCTAAGTCTTTCGTCTGGAATATTTCCCACAATATTTAAAACCTCAGTTATATCTCCCATTTTTAAAACTGGCGACAAATCTTTCCCATCTAATTACAGACCAATCTCTTTGCTTACCACCTTCTCCAAGATACTAGAGAAAGTTGTAAATAAACGCTTAAAACAGTATATGGAATCAGAAAATATTCTACATAGCAATCAATATGGCTTTAGATCTGGTCGCTCCACCGAAGACGCAGTCCTAGCACTAACTTCTCTTATAACCTCACACTTAGATGCTGGCGATAATTGTATAGCTGTCTTTTTAGACCTGCAAAAGGCGTTGGATACGGTGTCCATTCCCATATTGCTGGCTAGGTTGCAAAACATGGGGATCCGTGGAACGCCTCTTGCATGGTTTCAGAGCTACCTCAGTGACCGCGCCCAAAAGGTGCGTGTCTGTAATTACGTTAGCAACGAACAAATTTGCAATTACGGCGTACCGCAGGGAAGCACCCTAGGCCCCTCGTTGTTTCTAGCTTATATAAGTGACCTTTGTAAAGCCAGTCTTATAGGTGCCAATCTTTTAATGTTCGCTGATGACACGGCATTGGTGTTTCATGGCAAAACATGGGCAGAAGCCAAACATCTAGTAGAATCTGGTGTAATTAAGATAACTTCTTGGCTTGAAGACAATCTCTTAAACCTTAACATAAGTAAAAACCAAGTGTCTCTGCTTCAGTAAAACGTCTGTAAAAGATCCTGGCTCCATCCTTGACTACATCAAAATTCATACATACCCTTGCAACAGGCGAGTGCCAGTCGAAAGCGGCGTAAACGACTGTAACTGCGGTGTGTTATCCAGAGTAGACACGATCAAGTATCTTGGTGTTGTCATAGACGACAGATTACGATGCGAGCCTCATATATCTTCTACAACTAACAGAATCCGCAAACTAATATTTGTTTTTAAAAACCTACGACTGGCGGCAGATCGTGAACTCTTAATTCAGACATACGATGCACTCTGCAAAAGTGTACTATCTTATTGTATCTGTTCATGGGGTGGCGCTCCTAAAACGTACTTCATTGAACTAGAACGCGCCCAGCGAGCAGTTCTGAAGGTTATGTTCTACCTCCCATATAGATACCCTACTAAAATTCTTTTTGATCTAGCCGAAGTATTGAGTGTACGTAAACTTTCATATTTCAAAGTCTTCGAAGATACCACAAGTTAATAGCTCCTACCATAGTAATTGGTGAAAAAAGACTAGTACGATATCCAGTAAGACGCTGCTACAGTGCATGCGCAAAGAGACATTTTAATTTCTTAGCTCCTCACCTATACAATAAAATAATTAAAATGTGTAAAATAAATAAATTAAGTAACTTTCAATTTAAACACAAAATTAACTCCTGGTTGAAGTCGATAACGTATATGGAGTCAGAGGAACTGCTTACTATGATATCTTAAAACAAATGCTCATACACAGCGCGCGCACACACACTCTCTCTCTCTCAGACACACACACACACACACACATGCATGTTGCATTCTACCTAAGATTAACATTTATTTTTAAAAAACTTGTCTTGTACAAATGAATGTTGTAACTATTTATAATGGCTGTATCAAGGAAGGAACCGGCTTTTGAGACACAGGGAAACCTACTTTGAAAGCCGGGGCTTCAACTACTATGTACCTGTGTTTATAGTTGCAATAAAGAATTTTATTATTATTCTTTATTATATAATTTGCACGCAATTTCGTAAATAAGTGAGGGGTAAATGTATGATTAGCTCGTTTGACTACAACCTATTTAATATAATAGATAACTGTCTTTAAATAATCTAACTGTCTAATAAAATGCAATCTATATTCCTATCAAAAGAGGTAGATAACATGGTGTTCATTATTGGAATTAAGTTCTCAAAGACGTTGGCCGCAATGGTCTAAATCCCTTCAGCCGCATCGAAAAACTATAAATGGTTTTAATATAATCATGAAAGATATGAAATAGAAACAGACTACACTTGTAGAAATGTTTTTCTTTAAAGTTGCTCACGAGACTTATTTAAAGAACATTCGTTTACGACATGCATATACAACTCCATATTGAACAAGCGTTGTTATTTCTTAGCTCGCCTTAACTTCCAAAACTGCGGGAGAAGTTGCAAACCATATTAAAGTTTGCAGAAAATATAAGTATGGAGGTAGACTCGTCAATGAAGACAAGTTCCCTGGTAGAAAAACCCGAGGGGTCACAATAGAACCCGCTGAATAGATTCTCAACAATTCAGCAATGAAGTTTGGTTTTTTTTTTAACTTGCATAGATTAATAGCCTGTGTAAATAATCCCAAAGAGTTATGTCAGGTTTTTATATTAGTGTTTTTATCAAATAATGAACACGCCTTAGGGACTTATATTAGCACAGTCTATTCTGATATCGGTAGTGGTTTATATACTAGATAAGTTCGAATCCCAGAACGTGCATTTATTTACTTGCGTGATAAGCACCGTTTCTTAATTTGGGACAAGGTCGATTTGATTCATTTGTCCCTTATGTGACTCTATTCTCTAAAGTAATTTTAAGTACTTTCATTCGCTTTTACTTCTTTATAGCAAAATTCTAAGAAGTAATAATGTTTCTTAGTAAAACCATTTCAAATATAAATTTAATTTAATCACCTAAGTGGAAAGTGGCAACACTTACACCGATTGTCAACATTTAAATCTTAAGCGAATTCTATATTAGTTACTATTCTTGGAACTCGGGCTATCAAAGTTAGCCGAGTCAGATTATATTTCTCATTTCATTCGGATTAAATTTCTCATTTTTTGGTCTGTCGACGTAGCTGACCAAGGAAATTAGATGGGACTGGCGACCCTGAGGTCACCGTAAACACTTTTGTGAAATATTGTAATAAGAGAGATCTAAACATAAGGATTGCCCGACCGTAAGCTTGATTATTTCAGGACTTATGAACGTTCTTTTACAATTGGAGATAATATTTTTTTAGTACATTGTAATTTTTTACTTTTAATCCAGCTTTTAGTCCAGTTCATAACTGCATCATGAGATCGACTTGATGGTGCCAATTTATTGTATGCGACGACCGGTTAGCCTAGTGGGTATTGGGTAGTGACCCTTCTATGTCTACGAAGCTCAAGGTCCTGGGTTCGAATCCCGGTACGGGAAAATATGTGCGTGATAACCATGAATATTTGTTTCTGAGCCTTGGATGTTTTCTATGTATTTAAGTAAGTACCTATTTATATATATATTAAATATATCGTCGCCTAATACCCATAACACAAGTGTTATTGAGTATATAATATTGAATTATATATATAATATTGAATTACTATGTATCTAGTTCGATTTGTGTAAGATTGTTTCCTAATATTTATTTATTTATAATATTATTTATGAATAGTATTTTCATGTCGGCGTATAACATACACACTTGAAACATACTTAATTAATAATTACAAATGAAATCATAAAGGCTTGTAATAACGATGATGCCACAATTATATTATTTAATCGCCGCATTACGACACAATATGATATCTATACCATGTTACTTACATTTTCTCCAATCAATATTTACTTACCGTAAATCTCGAAAACCGCTAAGTTCACTTACCTAAAACAAATAAAAACCTTTTTAACCAAATTCAATTTAAGTTAAATAAATTTTCACCGTAACGAGCGAATTTATTACTAAATAGGTACTTAAATAAATCAGGAAGTTTGAGAAGTTCCTAATCGGAGGATCAAGTGTAGTTAGCGAACAGTGTTGAGGAAGAACTAAGTTGGACGCAAACATCTAAATAACGTAATCAGGCTTAAGTACTTGTTATTTTTAAATTTTATTAATTAGTTATGATTTATGATTAATATCTTAAGTGTTTACATGTATAAGAAAAAAATACTCCCCCTTGATAGATATAATGTAATATTTTTAAGTAGAAAACATGATTAAAGGTGGTTTTCCACCGGCGAGGCGAGGCGGGGCGTGGATGAGAAAGAATTTAAATTAGTATGGGACTTACTACCTATTTGCAGGAGAGCCTGGTGTGACTCGTGCCCAGGAGCAGACGTCCCCGACTCAATGCATATTCAGGGAGCTTGGGATACTCCACGTCTCAAGCTAACCCATGCTTTACTTCTCACCAATAGTCCGGACGACGCAGATCGTGCTCGTATTTTGGCTGTTTCGGCGAGCGAGTCAGGCCACTGGCTGCATGCCCTCCCGTCGCGGAACGTAGGCACAGTTCTGAATCCAAGCTGCCTGAGAATATCGGTATGCCTCACTCAGACTTGGAGCCAGAATTTGTGTCGCACATACGTGTAACTGTGGGAGGGCCGTGGACCAGCTGGGTAGACATGGTCTTTCGTGCCATAGAAACGCCGGCCGCCTGTACCGCCATGGCACTTTAAATGATTTGATCCGTCGTTCGCTTGCCACCGCCTCCGTACCAGCAATTCTCGAACCTGTTGGTTTGGCGCGTGACGATGGCAAGCGTCCAGACGGGGCTACATTGGTGCCATGGAAACTAGGCAGAGCCCTGGTGTGGAATGTAACTTGCGTTGATACCTTCGCCCAGTCCGACATCCAGGGCACCCGTTCTCAGGCCGGCGCTGCTGCCGACCAGGACCAAGTGAACAAGCGCCGCAAATACTCCTCCTTGATAAAGGATTACGATTTTGCGGCGCTTGCTGTGGAAACCTTGGGTCCCTGGTCGTCAGATATGAGTATCTTCTTCAAGGCCTTGTCTTCGCGGCTGGTCCAAGCAACTGAAGACCCCAAAGCTGGCGCTTACCTCTCGCAACGAATTTCCATTGCGATTCAGAGAGGTAATGCTGCCAGCGTAATGGGGTCCATGCCGCAGTCTGACCTCCTAGAGGCGGTGTTCTTTTTATAACTTCCCTTTTCATACTTTCATTTTTAGTTATAGCCTACTTTGTTTTTTTTTATTGTATGATTATATTGTATTTATCATTGAGCTATTAACTGTATTTTTTATTTTATGTGCTATTATTAAATCAAGTTACTGATTTATTTACTAACTTCTCATAACAATAACTAGAGATGTGACATTTGACTACTTTATCCTGGTTGCATCCTATAAACTGTTCCCAGAGGTTATTCATCACATTCAAGTTCTAATTAAAATTTTATTGGAGTCTAATCTCCTAGAGTTTTTATGTCATACATTATACATTGTATATAAATCCTAAGATAAGTACAACAACGGTAATCAAATTTCAAGCATGTTATTTATCAATTTTTATGTCTATTCGTCAACATGCTTGACCTGCAATGTTATTTTATGCAACGACGGAGGCAGACAAGCCTACGGCCCGCCTGATGGTAAGCGGACACCGCAGCCTATAGACGCATGCAACTCCAAAGCAGTAACTTGGGCGTTGTCGACCCTTGATATCTTTGAGGATTCGCCGTGTTGACAGCTGAAGGAACATATTCCCTCGCTCTCAACACAACGCATCCTAACAATAATCAGAGGCTCTAGTATAAGTTTTACCGAAACAAAACACTACGACCGCGTTTGCGTTTAGCTGTCAAATCCCATACAAATTGAGGGTAAAACGCAAACGCGATCGTATCGTTTTGTTTCGGTAAAACTTATACTAGAGCCTCAGCGCGGACAAAAATGGCTTGTCATAAGCGAACTCTTTCTTAGGTCGGTTAGGTTAGGGTTCAATTGTGCCCCTCAGACTAAAAATAGACACCCCGCGCAGCGGTACCAACTTAAATTTTGGACACCCTACTTAAGTATAACGGTGAGTATTTAACGATATGGCGGCGTTTCATGATATGCCTAGGAATTTTATGATCAGCCTAAATGTCACTGGCTTGGCCAAATCATGAAATGCCGGCGTTTCATGACATACCTAGGAAGTTCATGATCTGCCTAAACGTCACTAGGCAAATTGTTAAATGGTGAATTTTGAACACTCGGCCAAATCATGAACCGCCACGTTTCACGGTATGCCTAGGAATTTCGTGATCTGGCAGATTTTACGATAGGCCGCCGACATACATAATACCTCTGTAAACCCATAACCATGCAATACATTATTTTGAATTTTTGAATTGAAAGTCCTACTCTCTAATAATTGTATGTGCCGACGAATGCTGACAAGTACCGAATGAAATCGAACGTATGACCATTTCAATAAAGACCTTGTTGACAAAATAGCGGGCGCCGGAGCTGCCAGCGTCGCGCGCAAAATTTAAGCCAATAGACGTTAAAGATTTTACCCGCGCAAACGCGCTGCCTTATGATTAGTTAAATAAAAAATTCTTTCTGCGCAGGTACATCGTTGTAACTTATATTTGCGGTACTACTGAAACCAAGGTCAACTTGTCGACCCCCTGATAAACAATGCCTCAAGCTTGAAAATCTCGCGCTGGGCTCGTGTATTTTTATATTGTTTTATGAGTGGGTATTCGTTTTTGCATGGTGGATCTTGAGAACTATCTTAGAGGGCTCTCTGTCCAAGATGCTAACCGCCTCCACCTCCTCTTGACGGCTTTCCCCCAATAAAGCAAAGTCATCCACGCCGCGTAGCCTAAACCTATCTTTGTGCCTAACGCTCAACTCTATCGTGCTAAAAAACCCACAATATGCTTAAGAGGAAACACAACGGCCGTTTTTCCATTGAAACGTAGGCCCCTGTTTTCTCCCTGGATAATGGCAGGAGAGCAATATTTTTTTTCCAAAAACCTATGGCTACTATTGACATGTTCCTATGTTTTCCTTTTTTTCATAAATTTATTCTTAAAAGAGATATTAAACTCCAAAAACCTAAAAACAATGCCAGATTTTCGGCTGTGTTCAAACATCTAGAAAACCATTTTGACTAGATTATTTAAGAAAAGGAAAACATAGGAACACGGCTAAAGCTTTTCATTGATTTTTAATTAAAAAAGTAGTTAATTAGGTCAAGTTTTTGAGAAGAAATCAGGGGACTACGAAACGTTGATTTTATGTACTTTTAATAGGTATTTTCGGTCCAAGCTGCAGTTGTCTCTATCGCGCTCTGCAGGGGCTTGATCAGGTACTGCGCGACAGCAATACCTTTTACAAATACCTATTTCTAATATATATATCTAATATCGCCCTTAGTGTTTCCTCTTAAGACCAGTTTTATAACCGTGACGCCTGTTCTCTCTTTCACTTCAACGCGCATCCTACTTTCCTTTGTTGCTGTTGAAACTATACAATACAATAAAAATAAGTACCCTTTTCGCAAACATGCAATAAAATATTGACGTCGTGTTCTTCATAATGGGCTTCGAAGTGTCACGTTTCGGGCGCAGCGAGACGAAAGATCCGTAATGGCATTACATACAATATTGGAGGCCAGGCCTGCAAGATGGTGTTTTTTTAATTTCTATTCCACAATTTGTGGCATCACGACGTTCAGCCATGAAATTTAAAGTTTGATTTGTTGAAGTTTTTTAATTGATTTCATTGCATGTTTGAGAAAAAAAGCACAGAGACATATCGCGGTGTAAAAATGTTTGCCAGCCTCATATTGTACTTGACCGGCAACCCCTTCCTTCCCGGCCTCTGTAGTTTATGTACTATTATTGCACACTTCAATAAAAGAACACTACTAACTAGTATTACTACTACTACTATGACTGGACTATGTTCTTCCAGCTCGGTATAATCACTACGTCCGCACGTACGCACGTACTTTGATTCTAGTGATCAGACATGATACATGATGATACAATGTAGGTACTATTAACAATTCCATGAAAAACCTTATCACTTGTCCTTCTTCGCAATAAGTATTAATAAATATTCTATTAGAAAAGTGAATCCATTATATACAATGACTGCATCATTAATGGACCCGACCGTTATTGAAAGGAAGTTATGTATTTATTTAGGAATAAAGTACGGAAGCCGCTTCCGTCGAGAAAAATTGTACAAGCCTGTGACAAAACCGATTTGTCCATGAACTAGGCATGCACGTATGTAATAATAAAATTCCTCACTGTCGTATGCGTAAATATTTCATGCGGAAAAACGTGTACTTTCCACCTGCGTCTACCGACAAAGTTAGATTATATCAGCGGTAAGCGCGAAGCAGAAAGAAGGGTTTTGTACCCAAGACATTACATTTTGGGAGATAAATTAGCTTTTTCATCTTAGTTTTTTTTTACTTTTGCGAAAGTTCCCACCCATTGTTAGCTGGGAGTATTTGGGTTTTGTAGCTACTATCATCAACTTAATGCTAAAAACATATTATATTTTTGTTTGAAGAAAGTATTTGTCTTTAATCAACTAAATAACATTCCATGACAGTCTGAAGTACGTAAAGGAGAAGCACCTGCAATTTTTTTGATTATTCATAAAAAAATGTTGCACATTTTTAATATTTCTGCGAAAACAAAGATAGATGTTGGGTCGGGGAATATCTATTCGAAGACCCGACATCTAATGTTGGCTGTGACCGACATTCTCATTGTCATGGAACATAGCGATTGCACAACAAATATCTGATAGTGATCATAGTGATATGCTACCTACAACCTTTTTTTTTAACGTTGGGGTAATGCCTTTACGCATCCCGCCCGCCACGGGGAGGGGGGCAGGGCGGGTATGACGGACTAACCGCGGCAGAAGCCTTGGACTACCGTCTAAAAACCCAACGAGTGCCAGCTCCGTCTTAAGGTAGGGGCGCCGCGGGATCGCTTTACGCATTCGACCGCGTGCCATGCTACCTACATCCAGGGTTGGGCAAAATACTGGCTTCATTGTATTTAAAATACAAATTACAAAATACATGTAAAAATGTATTTGAAATACAAACTACTTTGGTGACAGGTATTTGAAATACAAAATACAGTATTCAAAATAATGTATTTGTAATACAAAAAACAAAATACATTATTGAACTTCTTTGAAACTTATCTCACAACAATTTTTACACGTTTTTATAAAGTGAAGAAGGAATTTCCTTTCATAAAAACTGCATTCCTAAAAGTATTGCCAGATAAGTTCCGTCTAGTAGGTGAATGAATGTATCCAGCCAATGAAATGGACTGGAAGAGCACAACAAAGATGCTTCAACTTTTACTGGATCTTGGCTTCTACCACCGGGGACACTCGAGCCTGTCGTCACTTTGTAGTATTTGCCAGTTAGAATTAGTGGATAAGTTGTTGAACTTTCACTTTAACCACCGCCATCGTTATTATCAACGTGGATGTAGATGGACGTGAATTTAAATCCATTATCTTCAGATTCAGATCTCTCCGATTCAAATCCTCCGAACTGGATTTCTCTCCTCCCCTCTTGAAGTAAATTGGCAGTTGGCACTTGACGTTTGACGTTGACACTTACAGTAAAGTGTTGCCACAGTGCCCTAAGCCCTAAGCCTAAGTATAGAATTAAATAAACGTATTTTTGCGCAAATTTATTTAAAAAAGTAAAGTATTTGAAATACGAAATACTAAATACATATCAGTGCGGTCTTTGAGATACCAATTACAAAATACTTCGCCAATTAGTATTTGAAATACAAATACAAAATGCGTATTTGTATTTCAAATACATGTAATTGAAATACTGCCCAACCCTGCCTACGTCCTAGTATGCTACACGAAAAACTACTTAATGTTATTGACAGTTTATTTTTCTTCAGTCGTAAATAGGCATTTCCGCACAATAATTATTCAATTAGTATATTTGAAAGTACCACTTCCTGACAAAAATGTCGTAATGTGACGCTGATAATTTTTATTTTACAAAATGGCTGTAAAACGTACTCAACGACCAACAATAAACATCTCATAATGAGCACACATGCCAAGTTTGATCAAGATATTCCATTGTTAACAATTTCTTATATGTATTTATGTATATGTGGGTTGATTGGTAGAGAATGCTTACGGCATTAAGTCCGCCTTTTGTACGATAAATTGTTCTTTTGTGCAATAAAGATTAAATAAATAAATAATATTATCACTACATTATTATTATTATTATTTTTACCGCCGATATCTACAAAGCTCTGCCGTCTAAAGCATAACTATGAAGCAACAAAATTAGTACCTATGAGTTGTGTATAAATGTAAAATTAATTTCCCCTGTCATAATACAATTAAAAAAAACAACTAATTCATGCACTAACTTCTCATATCAATAACAAGAAATGTGCCGATTTTGAAAAAAATATTTAATATTTGATTACCCTTAATCTTAACCAGGAACAGTTGCATCCTATAACCTCTTGCTAGAGCGCGCGAAATACATTGAAATCACATTGCGATACCAAACTACGACTCAAACTTGGTCCACACAAATCATGTCATTAAATAAATGACAAGAAATATACTAGAACATCGAAAAGGTGATCTCTGTTTTGGTAGAGATATATTATTTTTTACTGTCCTCGTAGTTGAACTGTTGGGTGTTTAAGTCGGCTGAAAAGTACACATTTCACTCTGGAACTATTGGCGCTCGAAACAAGCTTGAACGAAAATGGGTCACAACGCTTGGTAACAATATATTCCTTATTTACAATGTTTTTACAAAAGGCAAGTGCTATTGTACCGTATTATTGCGTCACTGTTGATCATTCTACAAAGTTTAGCTTCAAGAGTCTAATTAGACATATATATTTAATTAGAGGTAATTACCTAATGATAAATAAAACAATCTAATTTGAGTGACACAATTGAATATTAAGTCTGCAACGCCAAACATGAAAAGCAATTAACTAACAAATTATATTATGAACAATTTATGAATATTGGGTCTTTGCAAACTTTGTCGAATTGAAACTTTCATGAGACATGTGACACTTGTGTAGTGCATGACGCGACACGGCCGCGAAAACTCTCATCCTGAAGAAGTACTCCTGAAGTATTCGAAACATGTCACCCGTAGTGACATGTGATACGTGAGTTTAACCGTATGGTTATTCATATACTTAACTATAATCAACCTTTGTTTTACTTTGTATTGTTTTAAAGTTAACGCACTGTCTAAAATTGAACACTTCAGAGAAATTGAAACAAAATATATCTTTCTTAAATGGCGCAAACGTAAATTCCTCTCCGGATTATCGGCATTCAAAATAAGCTAGTAATAACAATTCGAATTCCATCTAAAATAAACCCGCATCGTATCTGATTAATTCCGGAATCCTTTATTCAATGTTTGTTTTTATCTCGAGAGGGTCTCAAATAATTGTGTAGCATCCACACATTATACGATAAACCGGAAAACACATGAAGGGAATGTAGCTCCAAAGAAGAGGATCGATACCAGTGACCCTGACATGGTTTGTAGCGGCCGCGGCTCGGTCTGTGGGCCCGCAAGAATAAACATTAGGCCTCTAGATCCCATTACTGGGAAATAGAACCCGGCGAGCAAACAAACCCCTATTTGCATTTACTATGAGAATATAGTGCACAAACATGTTTGGGATGTGTTTTATCGATTGCAATAGACCTACCCATTTTATGCATTGTTATGTTTTTTTTCCTATTCAACCGAACTTCTATTGTATAAGTGGTTTCACAGCACAATAGGGGTGTAGAATTTTCCCGAAAAAGGTTTAAAAATATTGTCAAATGGAGAAAAAAGTTACACAGGGGATCACAAAGTTATAAGTGTACAAAGTTTTAAAAGGGGGTATAGCTATGATGAAATATGATGATGATGATATTCTTTCCCTTTTCCGCAAAACGCACCTTCATATGAAACTATTGTCATTTACTATGACGCAATATTTAAACGGTTGTAGTTTCGTAATTCTTTGAGATATAAACTGAATGGGATTTTCGTCACTAGGCGTATTTTTTGCCTTCTTTCTTTTGGAGTAATAATAAATTTTCAGTCTACACCCGTATTATTATTTTTTACAGAAATTATGTGAAATAGTCTTGGTTCATAAGTTCTCTCTTGTATAAGTGTATGTAACTGAGCGCGCGAGTGCGATGCACTGATATTCCAACCTCGCAATGAAATGGAAATTGAATTGTTAGGTTCAAAAACGGGACCCGAGGCGGCTTCCAAATGCCACATTGTGTTTGTCTTAGTTATAGAGATTACGATTTATATTATATCTTATTGAAATATAAGATTAAGGTTTTCTTCCCAACTTTATAGAATTACGGAGCGTCCTTTACAGTATCCTAATTAAAAAGTTTTTCAATTTTATACTGTGACAATATTTTTGTCAGCAGAAAAAAGGATCACACTTTAGACGAAATCAGTCTTATTGAGCAAGAACGTATTTATGAATAGATTTTCTTATTTTACTTCTGGACTGGAAGCCAAAACTAGTGCTTACATTAAATTCTTGGTATTGGATAACCGAGCAGCCTCAGGGCTCTTACGGGATGAAACCGGGATAACGTTCAGATAAAGATGAGAATAGATATTTTTTATTTATTTTTAAAAAAGGTTGTGTTTTATGTTCGACACACCTTACAGTAAATTATTATAGAGAGCATATGCTCTCTAACTTTATAAGTACCGATAATTTCCTATTTTTAGACAGAAGTGCACGCTTCACTGGTCATGTAAGCCTTTAAGCACAGGTAGCTAACTTTATTATCGATGTTACCTGCAAGGATACTGTTACAAGAGATCTACAGATAAATGCCCGTATTCATAAATGTTTGTAAAGACTACTTAGGTTACAAATCGTCCTTATGTATCACTATGACATGGTCGTTGAGCAACTTTTATATTCAGAATAGTTCAAGACAGAGCAAAGAAGCTGACTTTTGTGGCCTTGGTGGGGCTTCAGTAACAGAAAGGGACTTTAAAGAAAAAGTTTAATGAACATTGGAGTTTTTTAAAGAAAAATACAAAAAATATTTTTACAAGCGCAGGAATTTTATGTTTAAGCATCACACTACAATCGCAGACATGACAAAATGTAATTAAACTTTGTACAGGTATATTTTACATGCCAATCTAATTATATAATCATAACATTACCTTGATAAATAGCGCATTCTTTGATTTCACGGTCCCCATGCAGTTACCATAGAAACATTTTAGAGCGTGGCTTGGCCTTGAAAAGTACAGACTAGTCGAACAACAACAAACTACTCATATTCAACAATATATAAATCTTTGCCCGTTCAAAGATCCTCTTATTCAATATATAATAGAATCAGATTCTAACAATCATGTAAATATTAGCATAGAATATAACATTGAACACTCTAGGAGCATTAACTAGGTTAACTATTTGACAAATATTGGCAGCATTAGTAGTAATAGGTACACGAAGATATTGTTTCAACAAGGACGAATTATCACAGGTGGATGAAGCGATGTACAAGCAGGAACTCTAATATATAACATTTTCTAATTATTTCAACTTCTTATTATTTATGTTTATTGTGTTGGAATAAAGGACTACAACTATCAAGTTTCACTCGCAGGTAGGCCGCTGAATTGACTTCACTTTGCCACAAGATATGTTATAAAAATGGTAACGTCACAACAGTCCACACAGTCTATCAGGATTATTAAAATAAGTCATGAATTTAACTCCATAAACAGTGCGAAACGTAGAACACGATGCCAATCTTCTTTGTCCGTGCACTTGACAGTAAAAGCTTTGTATTGACACAAACAAAACGTCTGAGTTTACGGTTTAAAGTTCTTTTGCGCGACATTCGACACGTTCTATTTTGAGGCGAGTGTGAGGTTGAGAGGGCCTCGAATGGGCTCAGCCATTGTGTTACACTTTATTTGTGAGAAGCTAACCTCAAAATAATATTTGAGATGCTACGTTCAGGACACAATTGGGTTGCCCGAGGCGCAGGGCAGCGAGCGAGCGGGAGCGCGCAGCCGCGCCCGACCGCGCGCGAGCCCGCCCGACTCCAGCCTCGCTGCCGTGTACCTACCGAGCCAACTCATCTGCAGTACTGTGACACTTGAAAACCTTCACCGACCAATTGCTAATTATGTTATCGATTTAGGCTTATAAAACATTTAGCATGAACGAAGCTAAGCGATATGTGCCAACGCCCTTTGCTTGGTTTATTCTGATTTAACAAAACTGTAGTGAAAATAGTCTTATTATTTATCTTCATTTTGGTATTCCTAACAGTATTCGATTCCAAAAATATAGAACATTAAAAGATGTCTCCTCTCCTGTAGCGCATTTTTTAATTTTATGACATTTATTTTAAACAAAGACTACATGTTGCTGGTAAAACTAATTTAGCACCAAGATATATATAGTACACCGGGATAGGCAACATCATAATTCCATTGATTTTTGATAAGCATTTAACAAATCAACTGATAATGCAATTTAAGTACTCATAAGACGGTTTATTCCTTTTGTAGATATAGTAAAGATTCTATATCCTACTCATATTATAAATGCGACAGTTTGTATGTTTGTTACTCAATCACGCTTAATGGGCTCAACCCATTTGGATGAAATTTTGCACGATGATAGTTTACAGCCTGGGTTGAAATAAAGAATATTTTTTATCCCGGGTCCATGCAGATGAAGTCGTGGACAAATAAATGGTACGTACAGCCAGCGATATTAATATTTGCACAAAACAAACACCAAACATATGAATACGACTATCAGTAACATAAAGGCGTGTATCTTTTATTTATTTGTGTGTCAAATAGGGAAGTGTACACGTTTAGTTTATGATGTGCCTCTCAGGATATTTATGATTAGGGCTGTAGAAAATAATAATTGTCTCAGTCTTTTCAATTGATCAAGTCCTATTGACAGCTAAATACCTTAGCCTAGTTGGTAGTATCCCTGCCTGAAATTCGAAAACGTATATGTGTTCAATCCTGTCTTTTGGATGTTATCTCAGTAAGGACCAAATTCTTGGCCAGGTTAACTCATTCAATTAGATTTTCTATGAAAGTTTTCCGTTGTCACACGAAAATTAACCATACATTCTATGGTTAATTTTTGTTTCACAACGGAACTTTGTCCCCTTCTTCAGTTTGTATGGCTAACTACCGACTAAGCAGGCTAACTACTGGCCAAGAATTTAGTCTCACACATCTATGTATTTAAGGCTGTGCATTGGAAATTATCGCGTGCTTTGAAACGCCGTTCTGACTAGATTAAGAAACAATAAGGTCTGATTTTCAGATATATGATTCTTGACTATATGATTGTTTATCTGATTTGATGGATACATGATTGCTTAAAATTTCCTCGATAGAAAAAAAATCCAAAGTTGGGTCTGTATTTTCCTTTTTTTACTCAGCTTACTCAAACGATAGGTATATTATTTTACGACATAATCAAGTCAATACAATAGTATTTTATCTCATCTAAAATCTCACTGGATGATATTTTAATAAAACTTCACTAAATAAGGTATTTATCGATATTTGTCCAAAAAAACCATTCCCGAAGAGTGTTACATCTCTTTTTCTCGTGCGCGGAAGGCATAAGCGTGTCTCTGTCTAGGGGGCGTGTTCGACTCAAATCAAGGCATCCCCTTAATTAAGTAACGCAATTTAATTTACTAAATATACGGAATTATCATGCTGATAATAATCTAGTTATATTACAACCCCTGTATTGGCTTTTGATCAATTCATTATCTAGTAAATTGATGAAACTCGACCGATTCAATCAAGATCAATAGAGTAATTAACACATTGTGCAAATGGAAGCATACTGAAATATCAGAGCAACTAAATCTATTACGGGTTCATTTCAATATTATATGTTTGTTTTGGAAACCCATCTGCTAATGGATTAATATATCATGACGGTGACAAATAGGCATACAACCTGCCTGATGATAAGTACATACAAACAGTAGGATGCCTGCGACTCTAGGGGACTCACAAACCTGCTGGCGACCCTTTTTAAGATTCCGTAGCGAACAAGGAACCTTTAGAGTTTCGCCACTTCCGTCTGTCTATCCGTCTGCGGCTTAGCTCAGTGACCCTTAGTACTAAGACCAAGTAGGAGGTACATACAATGAATTAGTTACTGAGTAATAGTCGACCAACTCAATGTGTACTTAGAAACTTTCACCAACTTTCGTACAAATTCGGCCGACGCAAACGCACCATTTAGCTGGCGCGCGCGTGTCGATGAACCCTACACTGCGCGAGGCCCGACACGCACTTGTCCAACTTGTAGGATTCGTTGTGTTTTAGCAAACTTAACCTTCAGAAATCAACACTGCGTAGGCAAAGTCGACGATTTTTCGCCGTAGCCGGGAAAAGGGTGCTGAATTGCTGATAGCCAATAGGTGAAAACGAAATATAGGGGCCCTCTTGTCCACATATTACCCTAAGTGAGAGGATCTTGCCTCGTTGCGCCCAGAATGGCGCTCTCGCATCAAACATTTTGATGTCGCCATTGATGAGAGACGTCAGGCAAGAAAATTTCGCTCAAAGCCCTACTACGTACAACAGCTCTGCCAGCTTTACTGTGCTTTATGCGACCGAGTGTTTAAGAGTAAGTTCGGCTTCGCAAGCCATATCAATGGGCCTAGACAAGGTTACAACCGACAAGCGCTAACGCCATTAGAAAACTAATAAAATGTATGGGAATGATAGATGTCAACGAAAAGTGTTTCGTCGGCATCTGTCATTCCCCTACATTTTATTATTTTTTTTTGGCGTTAGCGCCTGTCGATTGTAACCTTGTCTACGGCCCCAGGGCTCACGCCCGCAACTAGCTAGAGTCGCCATCGCCAGCTACGGCGTGGATAGCCATATATTACCCTCAAACAGTTCTGCCCGAGAACTTATGAGACTGATAAGTGATAAGAAAGCTTTTATTGGTTCCGTTCGTATCTTTACCTCTAACCTCCCCCCCCCTCCTCCTCCCTCCTGTTTGGGTTTAAACCCAACGTAAAAATGTAAGAAACTCTTGTAACTTGAATAAACGTATGGTTGCTTCACAAAGCTAACTTATTTTATTACAACGGGTCCTCAGTAAATCACAGGCCTTTGCATAAAAGATTACTTGCCGTTCGTATAAATGCGAGGTCTTCAAAAGTACCTGCGTATTATATACTCGTAAATGTCGTGATAGGTTTCTCAAATACTTTTCTCAAGTTCAATTTCCTCAAGTTTAATGATATCCGGCGGTCCTTAGATGTGGGCATATTTTTTCTGCGCGAGTGAGGCATCGAAGTAGGCTTTATTATTTCTTGAAAAAAAGATTTAAGTTAATAATAAAATTATTAAAATACTTAGTACAAACAATTCAATGGATGATAAAATTGTGAAAACTTGTTGTTTTTTAAATGTAGACATTATGTACCTACTTTATACTTTCACTGCCAGGAACCCGCCTAGTGGGTGCCTACGCCGCGCTGTAGCAAAGTATAGAAGAATAATACAGTAGGTAATCAGAGGCCGTTTAGGAGCGTTCGTTACCTACTTTCGCTCGATGCGCAGGGCTGTGTCGCGTTTGTGGCTTGGCATTGGCATACCTATAATACTAATTTTACTTTTAAGTATGCAAAGTATTTCTGTTACAGTTTAATAGGCAATATTGTATACACAAAGTAATAATATTATGGATAGTTAGGTATATGTTTTTAGTTTCCCACTTTATCGAATATTTTAATACCACTATACTATGCCTAAAATATTTCCTAGTAAGTATAATAGTTGCTAAACTGCACTAGGTTGGTAGGTGCTTAGTTACAAGCCTATTCGGCTCTTTTTGATATCGTGGCACTGGCGGCTCGCTGTCTTCATACCTACGAGGCAGCTTCCTTTGACGAAGCGAGTGAGAGCGAGCGAACACGGCAACGGCGCGGCCCCGATTGAAGCATTCTCCATCATTCCCGAAGGCTATGTGTGTGTGCGTACCGAACACGCGCGCATGTGTGCAGCTGTGCGATGTACCTTTGTTCGAAGTTTATCTACTGTTCCTATACTGTGGCCGTAGTCTCTTTCCGCTACATAAGAGAAAAACCACGGGATCTGCTACAAGCGTAGCGCGTAGCGATTCTTGGCAGTATATGTGTTAAAAGACACAAGATAACGTAAGATTTTTTTGTAACACGACTGCTTTCTACTTGTTATATCCCGGACACCAAGTTTTGCACGACGTCTTAAGAATATAAGTATTTTCCCGGAGAAACGATTTTCTCGATTATGAGACCCCATAAACCCCATAATACGAGGATCAGTTTCATCTAGTAGGTAGATAGTAGGTAGTGACTCTGTCTGCGAAGTTCTGGGTTCAAACCGAGTGACATCAAATATATGTTAGTTTTGGACGTTTCCTATAATTTATTTATTATTCAGCTAACGGTAGGTTCCATTTGCGTAGGATTGGCCCTTAATGGTATAAATTTCCTTGCTTGCTTGCTACTCCCTCGCCAAAACAGGATGGCGCATGTGCGACAAGTTGGAGGTTAAAACGTTTCTATAGCAATATGTGACCTAACCCTCACATGAGTTAGTTAAGGGGCTACCCGAGGTTTTCATCGATTTTTGACAAGTTTTGAATCTTATCTCCTACTTTTGCACTACAGTTATAATTATAAATCAAACGGCTACCGATTCTTCAATCTTTTATCTCCATTTTCGATTACTGGATTTTGAAACAAATGAATACTTAATTTTGTATGATTTTTTAAAACATTGTCTCGAAAAACACTTATTTCGTATCTGTATTGACGTGAAAGATCTGATCTAACATATACAAAATCTACATATTTGGGTTTGTCTGTGACGTCTCTAAAAACTGGTGTAAGGTTTTCATTTTAAACCAATTAATACAAAAGCTATGGTCAGAAAACCAGTTTTTTGGCCTAAAATTGTTTAACTTTGATGCCAAATATCTCGAAAACAACTTTGAAGTAAATATGGGATACTATATTGCTTAAAGCCGTTGTTGTTAATATAATAAGCTACAAAAATCATTACAAAACTAAGGGATTCAGATCGAAGGTCAGGCGTATGGGAGCCCGTTAAATGCGTACTACTTAAATGTAAATAAAAAATGAACTCTATTCACCTATAATAGAATTCATTTTTGATAAAAGGGGTTAATTACGTAGGGGATAAATAAAATGTCTTTACCTAATTAAAGGTTTCCCGACGCTACATAGTTTAGTGTATGCGATTAAGCCCCGCTTTAGTATAAACACACCCTTCAATAACTGGCCACATTATACTAAAATTAATTCTGTTTGTAGGGGACAGACAATTAGTTGTTAATTGTTAAGGAATATGCTTTGCAATCGGTCCAACATCTATCGTCGAAGAGCGATACTGATAGTTCAGTCAGTGGAGGCTAGATGGCGACTTTGTAATTGTTGGATGGGTAATTTTTTTTTAAATACTAGCTATGTAAATATTAGGGGACAATCTTACACAAATCGACCTACTCCCAAACTAAGCAAAGCTTGTACTATGGGTACTAGACGACGATAAACATACTTATATAGATAAATAAATACTTAAATACATAGAAAACATCCATGACTCAGGAACAAATATTCGTGCTCATCACACAAATAAATGCCCTTACCGGGATTCGAACGCAGGACCTCTTGCTTCGTAGGCAGGGTCACTACCAACTAGGCTGAAGCGGTCGTCAAAATGTCGATAATATTTCTTTACCATAATGAGAGTCTAAGACTTTAATTAAACGTGTTTATTTTATAAAACAGGACTATATAATAACAAAATTAAAGTCTTAAAATTTTTCATTTTTTTAATAAACACCTTTAATCTTTTATTATTACTAACCAATTATCGTTACCTTCATAGCGCGAACCATTCGAAAATTAATAAACAATTAAATAATTCATAAGTAAATCTCTCTTTTATTTCCACCAAAAGGGATATCGTAATTTTTCAGATTCTCTGTAGTAATATATTCAACAATAAGCCCAATATAACTTAACCCGATGAATTTTTAGAAATATAAGTTTCGTAATATATTACAATTTTTTCTAAGTTAGAGGGCGTTAGACTTATTCTTCTGTAGCTGAATATCCATTTTAAGAAGGAAAATTACTTCGACAGAAGTAATGGGGAAAAAATACATTTATTTATTTTAGATGGGACGGCCTTTAGTATGGGACGCGACATGTGCTGACACCCTAGCGCTCTCCCATCTCCGTGGCACCTCCATGAAGGCTGGCTCTGCAGCCAACTCGGCCGAGCTCTTTAAGCGGCGCAAGTATGCAATCATCAACAGTGGTTGCATATTTGAGCCGTTTGGGGTAGAGACCCTAGGACCCTGGGGGGAAAGTGCCCACAGGGTCTTTAAGGAGTGCTCGAAGCGACTCGCCGAAATTACGCGTGACCGGAGGGCTGGCTCATACCTCGCACAGAGGATAAGTAAAGCCATCCAACGCAACGTGGCAATGCTACCAGCCTTCTGGGCACGTTGTCCAGCGACGGCGAACTGGGGCAAATATTTTATTTGTAAGTTATTTTATTTTATAAGTAGTTTAGTTTTAGATATAGTTATAATAAGTTTTGTGTATTTTTGTTAATTTAACATGTTCCTTTGTTTTTAATTAAATTAAACCTCATTTATTTATTATCAGTATAAGTGGTATTGCAAAGGTTTATCTCAAGAGCGTTCATGCACTGCCCTGCAACTCGAAACATTAGAATAGTAAAATAGCAACCATTGTGTTTTTGTTGTACTAATAATGGTTTATATTTCTGATGACTATGATTAATTGATTATCATGGATCCCAAAAAAAAGATGTTAAATTGTAGTAAAAAAAATGGTGTACATATAAAATTAATTGTACAGAAAAAGCTATAGATGAATTATCGAGAACATTCCATCCATTTGTAGTGGTTGTACCGTTTGCCATAAAAGGAGAATAATGTTCTCTTAATTTAATAAAATTACATACCCTTAAGAAATGGAATAAGTAGTAGTCCTCTGTTTTTTGGCTTTTAGTCGCTATCATGTTCTTCATCTGAGCTGTCACAAGTATTGATAATAAGATTGTTTGAAATTCGATCCATTTCCCCTTCCTGACATCGATATTTATTTTCTTCACTTTCGACATGGCGACAAATATTTTCCCAGTCCCCAGCTAGCAGTAATAGTATTCATTCGTTTAGTTGCTAAACTCATAATGCCTTGCATGTTTAAAGAAACGTTTCTTTTCGCTACATATCCTTTTACCATGGACCAAATATTTTCGATCGGATTGAATGTCGGGTGATACAATTATGTAACTTACACTTAGTCGTACGGGCTGACACAAAATTATTCTGATAATTGTGAGAATACAATAAAATCAGACGTAAAACTATATGCACAACGTAAATAATATTCACAATTTGACACTGACATTATTTTGGTATTTACTTCTTCAATATATAACAAACCTCTTTTTATGCTGATAGTACGAGAAAATAGAAAATTCAAATATAGAATGCCTGTAAACATACAATACTACTACATATGCAATTCCATGCTCTCGTTATTTTTTCTATAAATGAATCGATATCAACATCATAAATATTTGAACCCAGTCCTAAGAACTTGCTATCAATTTGCACCTCCGATAGCGGGGTCTAATTATATCTCATGTCATGATCTAAATATTGACCTAGATACTGAATGTGAGCTTTGTCAGTAAGGTCAAATATGCTGGCCTGCAGGTTTGCTCGATGCTCCACCGAAGTGAAAATCCCGCTGTTTAAGGCTTTCAGTCAGTCCTTCTAAGTAGAAGGACTGACTAAGTAGAATGAATGTGTTGCTGCTCAAGCGAGCGGCAACACATTCCGAGTGCTAATCGGATCACCAAGAAGTTTAACGCCTCACTTGTGTTCGCTGAGAACCGCGCGGACGGTTTCTAAGCGGTTATACCCAAGAAAATGGTAATTGGAGACCAGGATAAAGATAATATTTTATTATTTTATAATAGTACATCATTGTCGAAGCAAGGGAAGTAAGCAATTACTGGCTGAGTATGCCATGGCAGGGTAAGGGAACATCTTGTGCCTCAATAGCTTTTCCGCTTGATTTTTTTTCTGATGATAGGTGACAACGTTAGTAAGTGCTATAATAAATTTCAGCATTCTCCTCTTCTTATTTTTAAAGAAATTAAATAAATAAGAAAAATGAATTTTGATGAATATCTCCGCTTTAATGGAAAGAATAATTTCGTGCTTCATACATATAATACACTTAGCTAAGACACATAGTATGTCACGATAAGCCGCATGACATTCCATATAAAAAAATGAAAATAGATGTTAAGATTAAAAAAAATTTTTTTATTACTTTTAAGATAGACACCTCCAACTTTTTTACTTATGATAATTTTAATTAACTATAACATATATTTAATTCAAGCTTCTAGCATTGGTGCATCGTAACAAAATTATTAAAAAAAGTTGGTATGTCCCCTTGAGGTAATGAAACTAAATGAAATTAAACCTTATGCAATCGTGTATTATTTATCACATGTTAGGTTTTTAAATAAAATACCAAAACCAGCCGAGAAACTGAGCAATCTGTTTAAAAATGGCTTAAGTATTGTAATTAATGAAAATAGTGAAGAGGACGATTGAGTCGAGCCTTTCTTTTGTTACGATGCATCAATGCTATTTATAAGCTTGAACTAAATAAATGGTATAGTTAATTAAAATTGCTATCATAAGTAAAAAAAGTGGAGGTGTCTCTATCTTATAAATAATGATTTAAAAAAATGAAAAAGGTCAACACATCTATTTTAATTTTTTTATTTGTAATGTCATGAGGCTTATACTGACACTGTGACTGTGTGGTAAATAAATAAATAAATAAATAAATAATAAATAAATATTATGTGTCTTAGCTAAGCGTATTATATGTATGAAGCATGAAATTATTCGTTCATGAAAATTCATTTTTCTTATTTATTTATTTTCTTTAAAAATAAGAAGAGGAGAATGCTGAAATTTAGTATAGCACTTACCAACGTTGTGACCTATCATCAGAAAAAAAACCAAGCGGAAAAGCTATTAAGGCACAAGATGTTCCCTTACCCTGCCATGGCCTTTTAAACGGACGACCTTGGGAGTCCGTTTAATTTAATACGAAGCCAGCAATTGCCCTTCCGGCTGAGACAATTATAATGCTTTTCTCAAAAATTGTG
Source organism: Epinotia bilunana (assembly GCA_947049275.1). Classification (NCBI taxonomy): domain Eukaryota; kingdom Metazoa; phylum Arthropoda; class Insecta; order Lepidoptera; family Tortricidae; genus Epinotia; species Epinotia bilunana. The sequence continues at coordinate 22,209,818 of OX346259.1, read as the reverse complement.
CAAGACAACAAAAATATACTTACTGAAAATGATAAGGCATGCTTTTCTTCTCATCACTTCGTGAAATTGTCGTACGCCTTAGGTATTTATCTTTTGGCTTTACAGGGAACAAACTATCAATAAACGAGCTTGCAGCTTATTTTAAATCTGGAATCATTTTCACATCAATTTTCTATATTTTCCGAAAAAACCACCTAGCCACTATATGTAAAAACAGAATATTTTTTGCATTGCCGCCTTTTAGTTTTTTTTTAAATAATGTATTTTTCTTCCGAAAACGCCATAAGTTGAGACAACCAAAAAGTCGCGATAAATCACAGCTAGTGATCTTCCGTTTTGGCTGTTTAGGACCTATGCCTATTATTTATATGACCGTTTAATTTTATTTAATTTGTACCACGACAAATAATGGAATTTATATGCAACATTGTTGTCGAGCAAAATCGAGCCCGCGAAGTTTTTAATTTTTGACTGACCATAAACTATGCACGTCACGACCTGATTTTTTACTAATAAAGTCAACTTTGCCGATCATTTTTGAGAAAATAATATTGTCACTTACCTCACTAGACGTCAGATAGCAAATCCTGGAGTCCGTGCTGTCGATAGAGGCCTGCTGCACGATCCCGTAGCGCGAAGACTCTCGATCGCTGGTGTACTCGGATCGCACGCTGTCCTGTCGGTCGAATACTCCCCTAAAAAAAACACTAAATGTTAATAAATATCACACACTTCAAACTAAACTTCCGGGTTTTGTACATATTTTCAACGCTCGCAACGTCCGAAATAAAAGTAAATAAATGTCGCGTTTTACCCGTGAAAAGCAATCTTTTAAAAATCACAATCACTACGAATGGTAGTTGCATAGTTTGTACCGAAAATCTACTCTAAAATAATTGACAGTGTAACGTGATTTAATTTGTCATTCAAGCTTAATCTTAATCCATGAGCGTCCGTAAAGCGGACAGGATTTTAATTACTGCAAGAGCCTTTTTGTAACGTAACTTTGCGTTATTATCATACCCATGAGCGGAGATATTTTAAGCTGAAATAAGAGTAAGTTTAATTGAGTAAATAAGAAACATAGCGGCAGTCAATAATCGTCAAACGCGGAACACTTACCTAGGTGGATGTCACACTGCGCCGCATCTCCGGACGGAGGTGCGTTTCTGGTTGTATGCAAGTACCTCAGTTTGTATATAAATTCCGTATGGTACGGCACACTGCACCGCTCCTCCATCCGGCGAAATTGGTATGCAGCTCCGCACCTCCGTCCGGAGATGCGGCGCAATGTGACATCAGCCTTGTAACCAGTGGATCGAATCATTGGATTGAGTAACATAAGCTTAAAATGCTCTGCAGGTACTGAACGCCACTATATACCTAAATCAATCAACTCGCAAAGAATTTCAATAGGAAAGATGGTTTCAATTTATCGGCGATTTGGGGACCAGTGATTCAGAAACTAGAATCTCGGAAGGTATCTTCTGATCTGTGAACGGATACTTTGAGTGCTATGTCGTGCGTGTCCTAGACAATTAAGCTTGAAACAAATTATCGGACGCGGCTAACGTCCGCGACTGATAAATGTGCACAGTCGAACGGGATCCAGCGCGCCAGATTTCAGTCGGACGTCCGACCGCTCAAGGTTACGTCCACGGCTTACGTCCGATAGTTTGCACAATTCAGTGTATATTCATTATCTAGATACCGGCTGTGACTGTGAGCCGCGTCCGTCAGTCGCGTCCGATAATTTGTTTCAAGCTTTAATATTATAATGGACGGGTAGCAAACTTTTTTCAGATATACCCTCCACTTTTTTATCGACTTTAGGAGGGTATTGAAATATTATGCACCCATATCTCCGTTGACATCTTGCTGGGACGACAACCATCTGCGACCATGACCGGTGCAACCCGTGTCGAAACGTCAGAAATAAGGGTAAATAAATATCGCATTTGACCCGTGTAAAACAATAATTTAAATATGTCTACAAAACCCGAGAGTTATGAATGAGAGAAAATAGAGACGGTTGTCCTAATCAAGAAAAAAACAAAAGACGCGCGCTGGCAGCGGTGGCCACGCCGGCCGGCCAGCCAGCGCACGTGCACCGCGGAGGTCGGTGAGCACGGCACCTACAATGCCTATGCGCAGCAGTGGACGATTACAGACTGAAAATGATGATGATGATTATTTTTTAGTTCAACTGTAGATTCATTAGCTATACTGAAAATTACCCTGCATATTATAAAATGTTAAGCTGCTGGATTAATCTTAAGCATGTTTATTTCGATACGTACATAATGCTATCTCAAATGTAAACTTTGTCACCCCTCGCCCAGGGGCCTCCTATCTGTACTTTCTCACCATAGTAGTTTTCTCACATCTTCATTCGCTGTTCAAGCAATTCGTCTCTGGAATGCATTCCCTCTGACGAAAGACAAGCCCCAAACAAGTTTATATTCAAACATAAGCTCTTCAAGCACTTGCTAGAACAATTCTAGCTGAAAAATTATTATTGGTAGCCGTAGGTAAGCGCGTGTGCAACAGTATATTTATTAATAAGTCTCTATTTGGCCCGACGGTTGACTGGTAGAGAATGCCTTGAGGCATTAAGTCCGCCTTTTGTACTTTTTTGTTTTGTGCAATAAAGTTTAAAAAATAATTATTAAATCATGCTGACTTAGGTCTGCGGGCCTAACCTGGTTGCCATTTTATCACTTATCGCTGTCGATAAGACATCCGTCGTATTGTGACAATTATGCGAGTGCGAGCATGACGAATGTCTTATCCACAATGATAAACAGGGATACAATGGTGACCATCTTAGCCCCGCTGATGACGATCCAGGCACAACGCGCCGGGTGAGGAGGGCATATGCCAATTTTCAAGACGAGCCTTTTTTTATTCTTTGGGTGGTACGAATAGTAGAACGAACCCCAAATATAAGAGGGGCAGATGCCATACATTTAGTTTAGATTTATTAGCAAGTATATTGAAGTGACGTGGTACTAATTCAAATACTAAGTGAGAAACTTCGTTTTACCTCATCCGATATGTTAAATAATGGGAAAAAAATGTGTCCGCAAAACTGCTGTTTCATCTAACTGATCGAGTGCCGTATTTTGAATTAAGCAATTCTGAACCGCGAAAATCGTTTGCGAAGAATGACTGAACGGAAAAAGTTTATAAACTTCGTATGCTGTGGATTTTTCCACCAGGCAAAAATATCGTTTCCTCTTCCGTAACGACATCACATAAACACGCTGATAAAGTTATCACACCAGTTGTAGCCATGAGAACGTTTTTTATGAAGTCGTACAGAAGGTTGAAACAGCTCCCAACTGTGGTAAAAGTATAAAAAAAGTTAGGAAGGGAATTCTGCCTTTGTCATTTTATCTTTGTATATAATAATGTATATTGTTTTCTGTAACTTATTATAACTATGTTTATACTAATATTATAACGGTGAAAAGTCAGTGAAGTTGTAAGTTTGTATCTACGGAACTAGGTACTCATTTTATATAAAAAACTCCCGTGAGAATAAGACAAGCAACCGTAACCTAACCTACTAATAATACCATTGTTACGGTTATTTGTTGTTTTTTTACTGCGGGGGGCTTCGCCCCCCGAGCCCTCCTTTTTCTGCCTGCTGTAGAAAGACTAAACTAGCCTCCTTTAAATAAAATACTATTTAATAAGTTAACTAAAATACTGGCCATAAATAAAATACTTGTGATCGTCTAGTTCAAGAAGTCGAATAGGACCTACGTTGTGTTTAAATCTCGTCGCAAAACGCATCGTATAAAATAATAATGTAAAATTATGTTTCAAATGAAACCGCAACAAACGCAACAAATAAATGTGAATAAATAACATTCGTAATAAATAAAACGAATGTAAATAAAGTTTGGAAATAAACCAAAACGCGAATGTAGTTTATGCGACGCATTAAATAATGCGTTAAAATAAAATAAACGTCAAAAAATCATACGTAAATATATGATCAAAAGCAGCAAAAACCGAATTAAAACACGTGAAACGTAATTTCAGTGATCGTTAACATTACTGTAAAATTATAAGCCGTCAATAAATTATATCGTCCGCAAATCAAATCAAACGATAAAACAAGCCGTAAAAATCAATTAATAATTAATTATAAAGGAATTCGAATGGGACAATTTCAACCTTTCGTTACGAAGTCAAATCCCCGACTGCCCATATTTTTAATAGAGAAATCTTACATGGATTCTTATGCAATATTCAAAAGGTGTAATTCTTTTACATGCCATATTAACGTACGCCATTTTGGTTTACAATAATTATATAGGTTAGTCAAAAGACATATGTGTTATAGTACTGCCACTAATTAAGGTTCTTTTGGATTCAAGCCCATGAATTGTTTATTGCTAGCGTCTCTACTTACATTGCGTTTTGAGAAGTCCCACCACGAATACGAGATCAGCTCTGTGGTCTATTGTCCCAATGTTTTGTTTGTTTATAAGGTCGATTTCAAGGAACGCCACTCGTGAGAAACGGTGTTATAGAATTTGTCTGAACTAGGTACCTGTTTTCACCCGACTGTCGAAGGAGAGGAGGGTTATGTTTTTTAAAGATAACCTTCGAGTCATGTAACCTTGCAGTTACACTGCCCTGACCTAATCTACTATATTCCACCCCGCACCATATCGCATCCCGTTTTAAGTATGCTTAGTAAGATATCGGACAATCGAAAATATGCCTAATAAAATTATGCTAATCAAAATTATGCGTAAATATAATCGGCCATAACAATATTATGAAAATTTAAATTGGGTCTAACACATTTTCGGAATTTTAGAAATTCTATTAAGTAAAGTTTCTGCCACATTAACATTCGGCGAAAACCGAATCTGCAGAGTCTGTTATGCGAAAAACGTTTCGGACAATCAAAGCTATGCCAAATAGAGGGAACCCAGTTATAATACAGCCTAACGAGGAGTAAAATCCTTTGTGGAGTCATCGAGTAATTTATTTATCATAGTCTCGCACACAAAGATAAGGGCTACTAATGACACGAAAGGGGGTTCATTTGTCGCACTAACGACGGGTCCGCGACCGATAGATAAATTAAACGATTATCCGCCTTTCAACTTTTAACTATCGTTTTGAATAGTTCCAAACTTTTATCAATGTTACAGGATAAACGTGGCTATTACCATGGATCGGTCAGACAATTGAAACCTTGACAGAATTTAGACGTAAAATTAAGAGGAAAGATAATTTTTCCATACAAACGTTCTTTACTGTTTCCTACGATTTTTTTGTCCGTAGATTAATGATTTTTTGAAATGATCTATATTATCAATATGTGTGTGGGTTTTTTTTTACTTATTTTATATTCTTATTTTAATAAACATAAAGTTTTAAGCCTCCTAGTTGCTTCAAACTATGCTTAAAACGGCCGACTTCAATAGGCCGCAAAAATAGGCATATAATTATTATACGAATCCGTGAACAATAAGCACAAAAATCAAAACAATCCGACATTTAATATTTTCTTCTAATTTAGTTTTTTGTTACGATTGGTAATTTTAGGAGGAGGAATCTGTCTATAATGAAACCTCGATTTTAGAGTTTCTCACTTAAGATTTTCAGTTGACGCTACGCTACAGCTGTGTATGTCGTATTAGCGCGAGGCAATACTGATCTAGAATCCTTACATCAGAAAGAGGTCTCAGGTAATGTTTCCTCTTAAAAGAACTTCGGCAGGGATTCGAGAAAGATCTATTTTAAGAGGGATGTCGTGGTCACGCAAAATATCGTCGACATACAGGTTGGCCCAAAAATACATTGATCACATTTCCGTATTCAAAGAAAATATACAAGAAATATATTCTTGAGGCTGCTTTCTTCCTTAGAACCAACCGTGGATATTGCAACAGTACACGAAATAGAAATCAAATAGATGTTTAACTTTTTCTCCTTATTACAATGGAATAAGGTTCAAACTACTACATATCTCCGACTTCAACTGTACAAAGATTGGTGTAAAGACAACTGTCCCGGAATTCATAAGCTCAAATGAGTGGCCACTATACTCGCCTTATTTAAATCCAATGGATTCCATTCTGTCGACAATATTACAGGCAGGGAGTAGTGCACATATCATAAGATGCAAAGATGCTCTGAAAACAGGAAAATTAGGTTTTAGAGTGTGCAAGAACCACCGTAGATAATTGTTTTAACAAACATTTGCATTGTATTTTGAAGCCAAATGAGAATATTTTGAAGTTAATTCGATTTTATTTCCGAAAAAGATCACATTTTGCTTTTTATGTCATTATATCAAAGTCGTGAAAGTGAAGAAAAATATAATATTAAATCTTTTATACCTTTTGTTCTAAGTGTTCTAATAAGAGAGAGATGGATAGTGCGAGAAAAATCGAGAGAGCTCGCGCGCCGTCTCGTGATAATTTGTAATTGATCGCTTGCGTTAAAATCGAAGCATAAGACACGTCGATTCGTAAACGCGAAGCCTGATAAGCTTCGGTAAGAGCGGTCCTTAAATTAATCAGCACAAAATCCATGATTATAATAGTGCCCATTATCATAATTTAATTTCTAGTTACGCCCAGTTATCATTAAGCGGAGATGAACTCTTTGACAGAATTGATCTAATTTAGGGGACAAAGCCCGTAAAATTGGTTCGTATATCATAAAGCGGCGTACAAAGGGCCACCCCCGCCAGGGTATCAAGGCGAGTTCTTATTGAGTGGCTGACCGACCACAATAATCATACAGTTGGAGCTAGAAATAATGGTCCAATTATTTCATATACCCTTTTCCCTCTGGTAATAGTATGATTGAGAACTAGTTGAATAAATGTAGAAAGGCGATATTGTCCGAGGTCTATATCAAGCTATTACCAATTACGGTAGGTAGGTGTAAGTAAGCCTGTGGTTAGGTAAATTATTTCACAATAATTGCATTCAATTATTTCATGTTTGGATAATAGATTTGCTATGAACATTGAAAACGATTCGTTTTAAATCGGCCAATTGTGAGTCAGTCTCGCCCTCGAAGGGTACCTTATCACAAATGTCAATCTTTTATGACCTTTATTGATTCTAAATTTTATCTTATTATTATTTGTTGTTATATGGCCAGAGTGGACTTTACGACCATCGAACACCAGTTTGCGCCATTTGTCCCTGTCGACGGCAAAGTCCTCCCACTTGTGAACCGAGATGTTGAATGCGTGCATATCTCGCTTGGCACAGTCTTTATGCCGCAGCATCGGCCGGCCGACGCTTCTTTTGGCATCAGCTAGGGCTCCAAGCAGAACACGCCGTGGCAAACGAGATGGATGCATTCGATGCACATGGTTGTAAAGTCCACGATGAAGCGTGGTTTAAGACACTTGCAGATAAGTGAGCCAAGCGGCATCAACGTGCCACCTGTTCGCCGCCGGCAAGTTACACCTGCCAGGCTTGCGGCCGTGCATGCCGCTCCCGCATTGGCTTACACAGGCATGGAAAACGTTGTCTCCCTTCTTGACACTGCTTGTATGGTCTTTAATAGACTTAAAGGCCATTGATGAAGGCCATTGATGGCCGGAGTAATACTTTATAAAAAAATAAGTAAGTAGGCACCTTGTCACGGTTCAGGACATACATGTGATATTTATTCCCGTCATAAAGCGTTTGTCCCTTGCTTGCATATCTCTGCAACTTGAAAGTATGTATGAGAGAGAGAGAGATAAGCATGTTCAAGTTATTGGATGTGGTGCCAAGTGATACAAGTGACAAGTGAAGTGTGCCAAGGTGACACGAAATACAACTACATTAATTGATCATTAAAATATTTTTAAATCAGCCTATATCCATCCCACTGCTGGGCACAGGCCTCTTCTCAAGGATGAGAGGGACAGGCAGTAGTCCCCACGCTGGCTCACTATTAACTTTTACCAATTATCTTGGAATAATTTAGTCGTCCGATGACAAAACATTAGATAATCACAGAAGCATTTCCCAAGGGGAAAAAGTTGCACAAGTTTTTCCGTAAATTTTCCGCTTTACTAGCTCCATGTTAACAGCCCGCATTGCACAGTTTTCTCTAACTTTCCTCACAAGGAGTTGAATTTCTGGATAAGTACGTACGGGGCTAGTTTTCCTAACTGCCAGTAACTTTATGTTAAAGTGAATAGGAATCTTAGTGGTATGTATGAATTAAGTTTGCATGATATATTAATAAATGAAACGTGTTCACTTACTGGACTCAGGGTGATTGTTCTGTGTCAAGGGTGACAGCTTGGGCGAAAATACGTTTGTATGTCCAGCTGCCCGACTGCCCGGCTGTTCTTCTCTACAGGGTTGCATCTTTCAAGCGATTCTAGTGAATTTTTGCAAGCAGGTTTGATGGTTTGAAATTCTCCCGAGCTTAAAATTAGGAGAATCTTCCATGGAAGGACATTTAGGGAAAATCTCACATTTGTCAGCATTTTGCTCCATGTAGACATGTTTTTTCGTCAAGATAGTTTACTTAAAAGCTTGTGCAAAATTTATTCAGCTTTAATGTTGCTCTAAACCATGTTCTCATACTCGTAGAGTACGTGTAGTTTTCGAACAAAACCTCAATTTCTTACGAATTAAGTACATTTTCCAAGATAGCGGCCGTTCTACGAGGTCCTGACCCGGGGAGCCGACAACTGGGCTTCCAACGAACATTCGTATCAAATTTCCTCAAACTCCCCGGGATTTTGAGGTTAAGTAATATCGACTGTAATTACCTAACAATTTAGCAGGAAAGGGCCGGACACAGGGCTCTAAAAAAAACTAGAGCTTTAGTCTCCAGTATCACACTTTCCTTATCTCTTGGTTGTTCTCATGTCTCCCGCACCAGCTATGATTGTTTTCTGTTTGGCCTAAAGGTTGACTGGTAGAGAATGCCTTATGGCATTAAATTCGCATTTTGCATTTGTAACTTGTTACTGTGCAGTACAGTTTAAATAAATAGTTCATCAGCCTCCGAGCGTTATTCCCGGTTGTGCACTAAAAGCCCGGGGTCCGCTGTGACACCTAATCCCAAGATTTGGCATATGCACTAGTTTAAATAAACAGATAAATTTTGAAATTATCATCCCATAGATCCAGAAACAGCATTTTTCTGTCGTCAGGAACGATGGTTGCTGGATAATCTCATTGGTACGAGATTTTGTCAGTGTTCATTGACCGACTATATTTTGATGTTTGTTACTCAATCACGCTTAAACGGCTTAACCGATTCGAATGAAATTTTCCACGAATACAGTTTATAGCCTGGATTTAAATGTAGGATATACCCAATCCAGGGTCCACGCAGAAGAAGCCGCGGGCGGAAGCTAGTGTTTGTATAAACAGGAGTCTGATCGGTTACTCAATACGTTCACGGCTATGCTTCTACTCAGTAGGTACTCATAGTTCTTAAACATATTTACCTTTTTGGTAAATAACATTTTCAGACTCACTTCCCGTTACTCGTATCGTCGTAAAGCAAAGGCTTAATCCAGTATTCCAGGAAGCCACCGAGGAGAGGGTCGCCAGTCGTTCAATAAACTAGATTATTCTCGCAACGCCCTCATTTCACATTTTAATTTCAAGAAAATATTACCTAAATACTGATATAAGCGTGAATAAATATGTAAAAAGCTTAGAGATTCTACCAGTAAAAAGGATACTGGAAAATGTTGACTCATAATGTTTCCGTTTAAATTATATTAACTATAAGTTAGTATGTATAATGTTGTTGAGGTCATTAGCGATAATGAGATACACCTACTTGCGTATTTTACACGCATTTAATGACCTGCACGCTCTTTATAAAAATCTAAACAATTAAATAGTTTTAGTAACTTATCATAGAATTACGACTGATTCAATCAATCTCTTCCCCTAAAAGTATTGAATTAGAATCGATTGAAGGAATGTTAATCATCATCATCTTCAGCTTGTCATCACCGATTGCCGAGCATAGCTCTTCGAGTACGTCAGTAGCCCTGGTTCGTCATTGATTCCGGAGAAATCTTACCTCTGCTCGAAGCTGTCAGCCCTGTTACTTCTGTAACCGGAGTCGTTCAGGCTGCCCTCGTGCCGCAAACTAGGTAGGGAGTCCCAGGGGGAGCGGCGGGGTCCAGGCTGGGGTGCGCCCCGCCACCCGTCCGAGTGGCGGTACCATGCCGCCCGGGCAGTCTCCCCGATGCAAGATGCGCAGCGCGATGCGCTTACGAAACTAGAGAAAAGAAGTATTCATAAAACAAAAGGTTTTTGTAGCTAGTTTTGTTGCATTAATTATCTGCGATGCCAAGGTTTTATTAACCGTATCAACGCCAAGAACAGGAGTCGCGATTACCGTTTGTAATCGTAAGCGGTGTTCGTTAAACAGCGGTGTCGTGTGTGGGTCACGTACGGTGCTGTCTGAAAATCAGCGCTGTAGGTGTCTGTCTGACACCTCGGCATAATTCTGAGACAGCGACCGATTCACTGCCGCGAAGACACACACATTTTGGGTCAATTGTATTCTATTTCTACTTCCTTTGTGTCTGTGTGTCTTTTGTGTAGTGAATAAATGTCTTCTTTATTTCTTTCTTTTTAAAATCTGATGAATGTATGGAAAGTAAGTTGTTATACCAAGATACGATTATAGATCGATCAACTATAAACTATATGGCGCCTGTAGCTGTCATTCCATAGAAACTTGACAAACTTTCCATACAAACGAGTTTAACGAACACCGCCGCACCCTAAAGTAACTTAAAGTCGTACTTTCGAATTGTGCTTAGACTTGACACAGACATCGTGTAACGGACGAGTGTACAGTCCGACGAAGTTGTGAAAAAAACCAACTTCTAAGTTAAAGTAAAAAAAGATACGCCTGTTTATTTCGGAAAAAACGTATACATATTTCTACACTCAAAGGAATCAATATTTATAGGGTACTTTCCGTTGATCTAGAACTATGAAATTTGGCAAGTAATATCGTCTTTTACTACAAGTACAGGGTTTTTCTTTTAAACTATATCCCCTCCCCATATATTAACCCTCGGTGGGTAGTCCGACTAACACCCGGTTTTTTCTAATTAAATTAAAAAAGTTTGGGTTAAATTGAAGTAATTAAATAAGTAAATTCTAACAACAACGAAGATTCTGATTCTGAATAGTACATATAACCTTCATAAGGTTCACGAAATCGTGATACTCCTCCCCACTGAGCGTATTGTTATCGAACAAACCTTGTGCCACAGTCTTAGTTAATGTAATCCCACATAAGGAATATCTATAGTACCGCGCTTAAATGGCGACGTTGCCACCTAAACCTCAATTAGTGAGCCGAGCTCGAAATCCATAGCGTACAAGTACCAAGTATCAAGTTCCCCATCGCGAAATTGCTTAAGTTTTACGATATAGCCTGCGTCGTGGCAGAAAACCCAAAACACCATAAATAACTCCGGCTGAGTAGAACAGGATATGGCACTTTTGCAACACTTTTGCAATACATGAGGGTTTTAAATTTGCACGGTTTAGCGTCCAAAGTTGCAAGGTAATCTTAGGAATACCTACTATTTACAATCTAGTAGCATTTTCTCGCGACTCGGTCCGGCGTGCGCTTGCCTTTTTGATGTATTTATGTCATTATTGTTGTATGTATATTAATTCCCCGCGTGTACTCCCTTTTCTATTATTATTATATTATTTCACCTCTTTGAGGGAATGAAATGCGAGATAAAAAGTATCCTGTGGTTTAAACGATTTGACACAAATAACAAATACAAAGGAAAATAAACCATCATAATCTTCAGCACTTGAGATTGGGCTGTCTTGACAGGACTCGAACATGTACACCTGTATTGCCGGTACAGTGCTCTTTCAACTGAGCTACTCGGACATGACGGACATTGACCAATGATCGGGTATCTTTGCATTACATTAGCCGCCGCAACTACTAGCCACCTCTCTGTTTACACGAAACAATAAATATTTAGTAAAATTATTTGTTTCGGTTATGAAATTCCTTAAGTCAAATTTTAACTTAATTAATTCAGCCGTTATTGCGTGATTAAGTAACACACGTCCTAACTTTAACACTTATAATAATATATTATACATACATACATACATACATTCACGCCTTTATCCCTAAAAGGGGTAGGCAGAGCACATGAAACTTGTGTTCCAGTGCCACTTTTTGCATCAATGTGGGTATAAAAGATCGACAAAATGTGATATCGTAGTGACAGGTTGCTAGCCCATCGCCCACAACATACTTCAACCCTGTACCCTTAGTCGACTCTTACGACACCCACAGGAAGAAAGGGGGTGGTGATATTCTTACCCGACACCACACGGGGTAATATATTATAGTAGGATAATATTTCAGAATTATATAAAAACAATAAATTTATTGAATTAGGAAACATTCATCACAGTTTTCTTTTTCATTAATAAAGGCAAAATATTAAAATTAAAAAAATATATATATTAGTTAGTCTTTCTGGACTAGGAAAAGATATTATTACAATAATAATAATAAATTAGCCTATATACGTCCCAATGCTGGGCACAGGCCTCCTCTCACGGAGGAGAGGGAACGGGCAGTACCTAGTGATATGATATCATACTCAGTGGATTTAACAATTACGTATAAGTAACGCAACAGTATTGAAAAAGTGTTGTTTACAACGAACCAAAATACCATAGAATGCGAGCTCCTTACCAAATTTTCTACCTCCACACGTGCCTAAAACCCGGCTTCTTACTAAACGGCTGCTTGGCATCGTTTTGACACCCTGCCCCCATCCCCGCATAATGGCAATGGCACCCATTCTGCGGGGCCATTTTGCGGTGCTACTTAGACTTCTATGTTTTTTCGTTCGCTGTTTGTTTATCATATGCTAGCTGCCAGCGCGGCACCGCCCATGCACGTGTTACAAAGAACTCAGGCAGAGGAATGGAATATAGTATATCCATCCCAAAAATCCCTTCTACGTAAATATAATATTGATGTAACGTTATCTAAAAACGTATTTGTAGTTTCGGAGGTTAGATACTTACGAATTTAAAACAAATTTTAAAAGTTCACTAAATTACCTCTTTTTCATTAGTACGTATAATAGATGTATGGCATAAATGAATATTAATTAATCATTAAAAGTGGAAATAACAATAATATAGTGTATAATGTTGACAAACCTTAGCAAAACAATGACCCCGATCAAAAGTATACAAAAGGTCTCATTAAAACATTCACGGAACGGAATAAAATATTCAAAACATTGTAAAAGCAGCGCGAATGAAAGTTCAGCCAATCACGACGCAGGTAATTCGAAATGGCCGTCCTGAGTCCCAGACGGGAAAACTGGCGCGCATCGGTTCAACTCAACTGGATTTAAATAGCTAACGGCTTTAGCCTCAGCCATGTTGGGATATTTGCATTTTCTCTTTCATTTAGTTAGTTACTGTCTACTCAATAGCAGTTTTTTTTCGCTTTAAGCATTTGCTGAGTGACAAATTGAATAAACCTCAATTAAGGTTTATTCAATTTGTCACACAGCGAATGCGAAAAAAGGAAAAAAAATCCTTTTAGAATAAAGGAATAAAATATGGACATAATTCTATCCATGTTGGGTCTACCTGTATTATTATTGTTCTACTTATATAATGTAATTTAAAATTATTGTTTTTCCAATATTTTAAGAAGGTTGTTAGCTTTATTTTTGTTGCCTTCTTGTGAATTTATTATGAAAACCGGTTGTTGCGAATAATATTCATCTACAAAACCAATTTGGAAGCAGCCTATAGTTAGGTTCAGCCGTATTTTCGAGCAGAACTCTGCTCCTAAATGAGCACGGTTCCCAACCCCTATTACACGAGCAGCTCCCGTTCGACTTGATACTGTCAAATTTGAGCCGACATAGTTGGCCAGAACGCCAAAAAAAGACTAACTCAGTTTGGTTAGTTCAGAGCTGTCGGATTTTCGAACTAAAAAGATAGTAATATGAAGAGCTTAAATATAGCTAATGGCAGGTGCTTGAACCTACATAATGATTTATCATTATTGTTAATTTGCTGAATATTTGAAAGCACAGCCAGTTTCATTCACCTAAAAATCATACCTTGATCAAACCCCGAGGTGATCTTGCGAGATGAAGCAGTCCCAAAAACTCATATTTTATAGATAACCAGTTTATTTGAAACACTCAACAATCACGTTAACTGTTTGAATGGCATGTCACTTCATTTTCAAAGATTCGAAATTAATGTGATCGCTGATCACTTACTTATGACACCTTGCGAGTTAATTTACTTTAGATAATAATAGTCGGTAACATTTGACATAATTTTATTTTGGGACCCTATTTCATTAGTTTCTTTTGTTGTTGACTGTACGTAGAGGAAAGAATAACGAGCTGTCATTAAAATGAGTCCAATACTTCGGCTAAATAGACTCCCGTGAAATGAGCACCTATTGAATCCTTAATTAACGGCAATTTGAAACAAAATTTGAGTGCCAGTAACCCGGCAGTCCACTTCGAGCGGCCTTTAGAACTGGCTAAATACAGTGCACTTACTGCACTCACACTCACTGATTAGAGCGAGATGGTTTATCTCGCCTCCCACAGTTAGTGCAGTCACCAGCAGAAGTAGCTTTGCAAAATAAAACGCGCAGAACTAGACAGTCGGAAAGATACAAATATAGCTTAGTCTGAAATATTTCCAAAAATATAATTTGTTACATCATCGTCTGTTGTTAAAATGAGAAAACTAATAAAACGTAATCGTTAGATCTCGACTATTCGCCTTCAGGCAAGGAATTACACCCAATAATATAATAATATTGGAATTTTTTGTCCAATGTTTTTTGTAAATTTTCTTTCGTCGCTCGGTCACCCAGCCCGTGGAGTACATGGAGGAAAATAATTGAGTCCCAGCGCCCACGATCGATACCTCACTCAAATATTATCAAAACCTTTATAGGGCCGGGGAAATTACAGGAAAATTCCACTTAAAATAGCAATGTTTCATTGTAAAACGAAACGAAGTTTGAAGAAGCAGCTGCAAATATATCAACGCTACTAGTGCTCTCAAAAATATCAACGCTACTAGTGCTCTCAAAAATATCAACGCTACTAGTGCTCTCAAAAATATCAACGCTACTAGTGCTCTCAAAAATATCAACGCTACTAGTGCTCTCAAAAATATTTTGCCATTTATTATTATTGTTATTGAGACTCCCAGGGTAAGCCTACAGAAAAATGACCGGTCGGTCACTCCAGATATCGACGGGCTGGTGAGTTGGATGCAGGTCTGCATGGCTAGCACAACACACAAGGGATATACTATCCGTCACTTTCTAATTAAAACACTTGAAAAGGGACGGGTAGTTCTTGTGCTAGCCGTGCTGTGTGCATCAAGCTGACAAAAAACCACACATGTAGGTAAGATTATTACTTCAATGACATACTGATACTAGAATTCAAGTCTTTTACTGCATTCATATAGTACGACAAGTATAGATAAATTAACGAGAACATGGAATTGCATATGTAGTATTATTGTATGTTTACAGGCATTCTATATTTGAATTTTCTATTTCTCTTACTAAAGATAAGGTAATATCTAGATAAAGAGGTTTGTTATATATTAAAGAAGTAAATACCAAAATAATGTCAGTGTCAAATTGTATGTACAAATACTTTTATTTACCAAAGCGGCATTGCAATCATGAGGTTTACAAATTAGTGTGGCAAATTATGATTGGTCTTAGAGTATCAGTGGTCCTCACACTAGGTGGGCCCTGTGTCGTGACAAGGTCGTTGCAAAAGAAGTTGCGTTAGGACTTAAGTTAATACGTCATCAGATGATGATGTAGAATTGACCTTGGATGAACATTTATAATTTCATCTGACTAGGTTTTGTATCATACGCGAGCGGAACCGCGCCGCAGGCTAGTTAATTATACAAAAATAAGCTTTTGCAGTTAACATTAGCTAACGTAAATGTGATAGACAAAAACAGTTCCACGTGGGTACAAAGTAATGTAGACATAATTACTTAAAGTATTTAAGCATTTGCAGTTTTTTAGTGAATCTTTGCTAATCTACGCATCTGCAGAACGAATAACTGTGAGGTGTTATTTAACTAGTCCTATAAATATTCGCAAGTGACTTCAAATCGTATAACAAACATAAAATAACACTCAGCCGACTCGATTGAGTTCCCCTCTAACTATTGCACAAATGGAACTGTCACCGGCATAGCTGACATCACGTAGCACGCAATATTGCCACTAAAGCTCGGCATTCACCGACGCGCCGCTCCGCGCTATTTGTATCTACGCGAAATGAATGGATATAATATGTAGACCACGTTCACGGGTGCGCCAAGTACATACTTGCTTGGTCTTGATCGGATTGGCCAGGGGGCACATTCACGACGAAAAGGCCAATAGGCTAATATACAATTTGAAAAATTATATGCTTCAAAATGTTCGTATAGATTCGGTAGTCAACTATATTTTTATTTTCTCAAAATAATATCTGTTCATGTAAACAAATAAAGGTAACGATATATAGTCGCGCCAAATAGGCAGTCGCCATTATCGTGACGTGATAAGAGCAGCAAAGCAGAAACATAGAAACATCAAATGTGCATACTGCATACTGACGTCACTCATGAAAAATGGCGAACGGCGTTTTCGGCCACGTGACATACAGATAATGGAACTATGATTTTCATTTTCAAATTATAAATAAAACTTGTTTATAAAAAACAGTGTTATATTCATGGTTCTTATGTTAAAACTATAAAATAATACTTTGATAATTTAATTTTGATGCATGATCATACACTATTGGATCAGCGCCGCGGCGTAGTGTGTTAAACCGTTGAATTTTAAAATTCACGATCGATCTTTTACAATGGCGCGTTGGCGTGACTCTGGTTTTCAGTCTGTATGGATATACGAACAGACCGCTACTCCATTCGGCTGGTTCGAGCGGCCATGTGTGGCCGGCTTAACATAGCGTCACGTAGAAGAACATTGAATTGTCACGGAGAAAATGCAAGCTTGCTAAAGGATAAAAATCATTCTACTTAAGTTAGGAACAAATGCAATCGACTAGCCAATATTTTTATTATCTATGTACTATTTTCTTGGCAAAGAGCACAGCCAAGTGGAAACCTGAGAAATCGAAAAGGAGACGCGGCAGACCTCGTCGGCGATGGCGGGATGCTGGTCTCCTTTGGACTGGCCAGATCACCAAAGTAGTGGAAGAGAGGGGGGGAGGCCTTTGCCCAGCAGTGGGACACATCAGGCTCTATATAATATAATAATAAAAAAGACCGGGTTGCACTCCGGGAGTGCCGGCAGAAGTGAAAACTTGAATATTAACGTTGTGCATTTTTGATATTTTGGAATGGTTAGGGAATAATTTTGCACGATTTGCTTTAATTATCAGTATAATAAACCCCCCATGACGGTGGTTAAAATGCATACGGCTCGCCAGACCATAAGCGGACACCTATGCGTATATAGGTCTAATGTGCGACTAGAGGAGCAAGCATAAGAAGTCATATGCCATTTTATACCCATAAAAGGTACTAGGTTTCAAATTATGCGACTATTATGTTTATGAACAGAAGTAAAATGTAAAATTAAAATTAATAATTATAAATATAAAAAGGAGGTCGCTCCGATTCGTTATAATAAACCAAGGTAATCCGAGATTGTTCACGGAGCCTTCGTAATTCCTTTGGGCTACATTTGCTTTTCCGAATAATTTCCCATAATGGGAACTTCAATATATATTGTAGCCATTTCTTTTTTCAGATCGTTACGTTTCTGGGTAGTATGAGATACTGTAACTGTAATTTAGACATGATTCAATTTTAACCGATTTCTAAAAAAAGGAGGAGGTTCTCAATTCGGTTGTATTTTTAACCGACTTCAAAAAAAAGGAGGAGGTTCTCAATTCGGTTTTTTATTATTATTATTTTTATTTTTATTATGTTTAATGGTTGTTATCTCAGAACTCCGTCATTAGTGAGCCGATTCGTAATTTTTTTTTGTTTGTAATTAGGTAGTTCCAGGTAGGTCCCACTTTTTTCAAAAATTCAATTGGATCATGGGATCCATGAGGAATTGATGGAACTCTTCAATTATATTAGGCACGCCTGTAGTGATTTTGGTATTTTCTATTTTAACTCGTGTATTTACACCCGTTAATCATAAATTTGGTGGAGTGTAATTTACGATGAAGACCACAGATGACTTATGGAAGTCCTCAATTATGTACTTAAAAGTACAAATGTACGTCACACATTTTGATAAGATTTCGTTGAAATAGCAACTAATGAAGTGCTAAAGGTGGTCCTTGTGGAATCGATGGAAGTCCTCAAATATTATCGAGCCACATACAGCGATTGGGTTTTTTTCCTTAATAATCAACGCATTTGCTCTCGGAAATCAGTTCATGTGGTAAATTGGAAAATAAATGTGGAAATGTTCTCGTAGCTTGGCGGAGTACTAAATTGAAGTCGGTTAAAACTTTGTTTTTAAAGTAAATTATATATAGAAAACTCCCGTGATATCAGACATCACTACGTAGTATAAAACAAAGTCGCTTCCCGCTGTCTGTCCCTATGTATGCTTAGATCTTTAAAACTACGCAACGGATTTTGATGCGGTTTTTTTTAATAGATAATGATTCAAGAGGACGGTTTATACGTATAATATAGTACCCGTGCGGAGCCGGGGCGGGTCGCTAGTATTAAAATATAATGAAAAGTGAGTGACCCGTTATTTTATATAGAAAATCGCTCGACATGTTTCGAACCGATTCACGGTTTCTATTAATGAGTACACGCTTTACCGCGTTTAGCACATGTCGATTTTCGATATAAAATACGTGAGTGACCCGTTATCATTATATTTTAATATGTATGATTCAATTTATTGTAAAGGTAGGTCCTTTCATGTTAAGAATAAGTGACTGTTCGAGAGCTCAAACCAACCAAAAAGTAAGTAAATAGTACGGATAGAGTATTACGTACGTACAGTCAGCAGCAGAAGTTCCTAAGCAGTTCTTGTGCTCAAAATTATGAACACACGAACTCTCATAATACGTCAAGGGAATAAATCAAATCAAATCAAATGTTTATTCTGTAAGTAGGCCACATGGGCTCTTTCACAAGTCAACAATAAGCATGAATATAACATAACAATTCTTAATGAGTACAGCCTTACAAACCTGGGCACATACGCACCTAGAGATGTATAGTCTCCAATGTCAAATTAATACAAATTATTACAAATAACTATAACTAATACAGATATGTAAAGAGTCTCTTTTGTCACTTATAAAAGAAAAATAATTAGGTACAGAGATGTATTAGAGTCTCTAATGTCAGAGTAAAATTAAAATTAAAAAGAAAAATAATCAGGTACAGAGATGTATAGAGTCTCTAATGTCAGAATAAAATAAAAAAGAAAAATAATTAGCTACAGAGATGTATAGTCTCTAATGTCAGAATAAAAATAAAAAAGAAAAATAATTAAATTAAAATGTCAAAATATTAATAAAATTAAACCAACAGCATGTAAGCAACGACTATGGAACCTGAATGGCTGGCCATGCTTCATTGTCTTCCAAGTAGTCGTTGATCTTATAATATCCTTTTTTCAGAAGAGCATTCTTAATGTATCGTTTGAATGAACAATTAGACAGTTCCCAAACGTCTAAGGCTACTTTATTATAAAAACTTATACAGTTACCCATGAACGTTTTTTTTACTTTCTGTAGTCGACATTTGCGCATGAGTAGTTTGTGCTTATTTCTTGTATTAAAATTATGGACTTCAGACTGCTACTTAAAATTATTAATATGTTTATGTGTGCACATTATCACGTCTCGTATGTATTGGGATGCTACTGTAAGGATACCTATATCATTGAACCGTTCTCTCAACGAGTCTCGAGAGCCTAGGATCTGTGTAGGTCATTTTGAGCGTGTTATTTTGCTTAGCTACTTCTGATGCATGACTGTAGGTCAAGTCGCAACAAATTGGTTACTATATACGGTAGTAGCATACAGATACTACTACCGTGCCGTACTGTGATCTTTTTTCTTGTAACTTCATTACAGAATGAAATTACAAGAAAAATGATCACAGCTAAGTATAAAATTATTTTTTTAGCGATTAAGCAATCTTTGCTGAACGTGCAACTACGGAACTAGGGGGTGCAGTACCGGTACCGGTACCATTCCAAAAACCGGGACTGTCCGTTTACCAAAATACTCAGTACCGAAAAGAGCCGGGATTTTCACTTGCCAGAACCGGTACTAGTTGTAAAAAATCCCGGGAAATTCCTGTATTTTTGGTACCGGGAATTCCCGGGAGCATGCCCTACACGGAACTCTATACTGCGCGTGGTTCGTCACGCATTTGGCCAACATATTTCTTAATCAGATGCCTTTTTAAACGTCATTGGCACCCTGAATAAATTATTAGGCCCTAATTAGTGTATTATGTAGG
Organism: Epinotia bilunana; assembly: GCA_947049275.1. Taxonomy (NCBI): domain Eukaryota; kingdom Metazoa; phylum Arthropoda; class Insecta; order Lepidoptera; family Tortricidae; genus Epinotia; species Epinotia bilunana. Next base: position 22,189,269 of record OX346259.1, on the reverse strand, counting down.
TCTCTAATTATTATCGTAATTACGAGTATTTTGCCTAAGCGAATACAGCGCGTATATGCAACTTTAGTTGTTAATTAATACCTCTATAGGTATTACGAGTATGTTAGAATATGGGTAAAATAAACGAAGGAGCGTGCTCTTAGTTATATCATTACTTAGCCCGTGTATTGCCAATATAACACAGACAGACCCGCGGGGTATGATATAGCCTATGCCCCCCTAGAAAGTCTCAACCGAATAAAAAAAATCGGTTAAGCGGTTCTGGAGCTCACTATACAAAGCAACAGTTTCACAGAATTTTCTTCTATATAATATTAGTATTTAATTTACAGTAATAACCTTAAGCGTCCGCAGTAAGCTCGATTCTCCATACAAACGTAGTTACGCTCTCATTTTAAAAATATGTGTTGGATTGTAACGAAACTTTGCATGTACAATGACATGAAGTCTATCCAGGTCTGTAATTAGTTTATGTAGCTTCAGATACCATAGTAAAAAACATACAGCGAATTTTAGTTTTTCATACATAACTTGTTTTTGCTGTATTTCGTTTGTTTTATAAACGGGAACCATATAAACTAATTACAGACATAGATATACCTCATGCCATTGTATATGCAAATTTTCGTCACAATCCAACACGTAGTTTTAAAATGAGAACGAAACTCCGTTTGTATGGGAAGGTGAAATTCGGCCAAACTTACTGCGGACTCTTAAATTATACATGTTTATATACACGTTACAATATTCATATTTCTTTATTTCAACGGTATCTACTGTACAGTCAGCGTCATATAGTTATTAGCAGCCAAGGTAGCCAGATGGCCGTTGGGGCGGAAAGGTTCTCGAGTGACGACCACGAACCGGAAGGCGCGGCATGGGTAGGCCCCCCGCAAGGTGGACTGATGACCTGGTAAAGGTTGTTGGAGTCCGCTGGATGCGGATGGCGCAGGACCGGTCACTTTGGCACTCTTTGGGGGAGGCCTATGTCCAGCAGTGGACGTCTTTCGGCTGATATGATGAAGGTAGCCAAATATTTCGGTACACGTCTTTATTACTGTAAGAATAAGGGTGTGTTACGAAATATTTGGCTACTCTGGCTGCTATTAGCTATATGACGCTGACTTTACAATGTAAATCGTTAGGGTATAGTCTTTTGCTAGTTCATCCAGCCAAACAAATTTTACTGAAAATAATTAAATGAATTGTTTTTTTTCGGATAAAACAATAGAAATAGTACAACAACCGACATTAACCTCACACATTGAACACTGCATTATAAATTCATCAAATATTGCATTATTGGTGTGTATGTAAAGAATACATAGAAAACATCCAGGACTCAGAAACAAATATTCATGGACCTTCAGCTTCGTAGGCGTCACTACGCTAACCTAACCGTTCGTCAAATAATATCCGCAAACATCTGTTTTAAATTGTGGTGAAATATTCCATATATTGCACCTTCCTTCTGATGAAACCAATCTTAGCCTGTTTCAATCCTGGTATGGTTATTTTTTTAAGATTGATTATAGACATCACATGAGAATAAAATGCTTGCCAGAAAAATCTCGAAACTTTGTTCCGTTTTTGTTTTATGTGGGTGAAATATCTTTTATTTCCATTTATCGTCTATCAATACGGCTAAAGCCCTGTGTAATAGCTCGTAATTAAACATCGTGTTATGTGAATAGTCTGTGAGTAAACATAGACCGTACCGAGCGTAGTAAGCAGGTAATATAAATGCATTAACTATTGTTCTGAGTCGGCCAGTTTGTGCGCGACGGAATCAAGATGTACTATAACGTCTCACAACTTTGACGACCGCTTTAGCCTAGTTGGTAGTGACCCTGGATTCCAATCCCGGTAAGGGCATTTATTTGTGTGATGAGCAGGAATATTTGTTCCTGAGTCATGGATATTTTCTATGTATTTGAGTATTTATTTATCTATGTATGTTTATCGTCGTCTAGTACCCATAGCACAAGCTTTGCTTAGTTTGGGACTGGGTCGATTTGTGTAAGATTGTCTAGGGGACAATCTTACACAAATCGACACAGTCCCTATATTTAAAAAAAATATTAAAAAAAAAAACTAAGTAAGAAAAATTTATCGTTGAGGTGCTATACTTGGTTGATATGTTTAAATTAAATGAACTATATTAAGCTTAAAAAACCGGCCAAGTGCGAGTCGGACTCGCGTTGCAAGGGTTCCGTACATCACAAGATTTTAAACATTTTTTTTTACTAACGGAGCGTTTTTGACGTTTCATAAAAATAAGCCGATTTGATTTTTGTCAAATACCGTATTAAGTCCGACTCACGCTGGACTGCACATTTCTATTAGGTTTTCCTGGCTTCTGTAGGTAAAGAACTATTTTGTGTATTTTTTTTAAATTTTAGACAGTAGTTTCGGAGATGAAGGGAAGGGGGGGGGGGGGTGGTAATTCTTTGGCTATTTTCTTAAATAATTTCAAAACTAATTATTTTCAAATTACAAAAAATATATATTTTAGATGCACAAAATGAGCTCTTTCATTTGATATGTAACACGATAGTATATGCAAAATTTTATTTTTTAATTTTCTCATTTCCCCCAAAAGTGGCCCCCATGTTTAAAATTCATTTGTTTGCGTTACGAGGGCTGCTACTTATGTATCCGGAATAGAAAAAATAATCAAACATACATTAATAAATATAGTTTTATTGTTTTTCAAAATATTCTCCGTGATGATCGATGCACTTTTGCATACGTGTAAACCAATTTTTAAAGCACTTTTGCCACTCTGATTGAGGTATCTCCAAAACGTGTTGTTTGAACGCGTCGACCGCATCTTCACGGGTCGAAAATCGTTGACCACGTAATTTATTCTTTACATTTGGAAATAAATAAAAATCATTGGGTGCCAAATCAGGGCTGTACGGTGGGTGACCCGTTAATTCTATATTTTGACCTTCCAAAAATCGAGTTGTTTCGCGTGATGTATGACAGCTGGCGTTGTCATGGTGAAGAATGATTCTGCGTCGCTGGTTATCTTTACGTATTTTTTCAAACACTTTTTTTGCAAACAAATGGTCGTGTACCACTCCGAATTAACCGTTTTACGATTTTCTAGTGGCACTGTAGCCACATGGCCATTCATACCAAAAAAGCAGGCGACCATTTGCTTCAAGGTGCTTTTTGCACGAATAACTTTCGTAAGGTTCGGCTCAGTTTGAAAAACCCACACTGTTGATTGCTGTTTTGTTTCGGGATCATACGCATATATCAAAGATTCGTCACCTGTGTAGATATTATAAACAGCTTTTGAGTCACCACGGTTATATTTTTCAACATTTTTTGCACCATTCGACGCGAGCCTCTTTTTGATCCTTAGTTAAATTGTGCGGTATCCAACGCGAACAAATTTTTTTTACAGCTAAATGTTCATGTAATATCTTATTAATGCTCGTCATAGATATCCCCAGAATTGCCTCTATCTCGCGATACGTAACATGACGGTCATGCATTATAAGTTTCCTGCTTCAATATTTTGTGGTACAACGGCCGATTTCGGGCGACCTTCCTTAACTTCGTCCGTAAGCATACTACGTCCACGATTGAACTCTTACCCAGTGATACACAGTAGTTTTTGATGGAGCTTCATCACCAAAAGTCAAAGTTAATTGATCTATGCATTGTTTTTGCGTTAAGCCACGCCGAAAATCGTAATAAATCATAGCACGAATATTTTCACAAGTAAGTTCCATTCTTGCAACGAGATAACATTTTAAACCCGCCAAAAACAAAAGACTAGCGTACTCAAGAAAAAAAAATATAGCGGCCAGTATTAAAAGAAAGTTCAAATTTTACCATTACCAATTGTGTTTAAGAAAGTTGGAATCCTGGATTCCGGATACATAAGTAGCAGCCCTCGTACATGTTCCTCTTAGGGTCACCAACTTACATATGTGTACCAAATTACACGTAAATTGGTTCAACGTAATTGGTTCAGTAGTTTAGGAGAAAATAGGCTGTGAAGGACGGACAGACAGACGCACGAGTGATCCTATAAGGGTTCCGTTTTTCCTTTTGAGGTACGGAACCCTAAAAAGGCAATTTTCAAAATATTTTAAACGCTAATCATGACAAAATTATTGATAATTCTTACCGGCTGCAATAGTCCTGTATGGTCCTGTACATAGGAAACAGCAAATCACACAGAAAATAGCCTAAATGGACAAGTGTTATAAGTACCTACCCCTAAGACCTACATATCATATGTACTTTTATTTTAAGCCTATCTCGCCGGTCTCTTGGCACCATCAATGTGCCTGCTCTTCTTGAGCCGCCTGGCATTGTCAGAGATGATGGAAAAAGACCTGATGGAGTGTCTCTTGTTCCGTGGAGTTTGGGACGGATGCTTGTGTGGGACGCTACCTGTGTAGACACACTGGCACCGTCCCACCTCCAACGGACTACTTCTAAAGCGGGTTCAGCGGCGGAAAATGCCGAAAACCTGAAATACATTAAATATAGAGGCCTCGGCAGATACAACTTTGTACCATTTGGCGTCGAGACCCTAGTTCCGTGGGGTCCCAGTGCGCAAAAGTTATTTGCGGAAATCGCGAAACGTCTGGTTGACGTAACTGGTGACCGAAGAGCTGGCGGCTTTCTCGCGCAACGCATCAGCATTGCAATTCAGCGAGGAAATGCCGCCAGCATCCTCGGTACAATGCCTCGAGGGCCTTTTTTAGATTTAACTTAGTTTTTATTTAATTAAGTTAATGTTAGTTATCATCTTGTATATACAATTTGTTTATTAATAAATATCTTTAATTCAGAATAAGTTACAATATGAGGAAAATAAAAACATTTTAGCCTATACATATATAATATCTCACTTCTGGGCATATACGTCTCTAGACCCAGAGGGAATGGGCTGTGTAGAGACTAACCCAAGTGGGCCTTTTAACTTTCGAGAACTGTAAAACTGACAAAAACAAAGAAAAGCTATTTTGAAATAGCGATAGAAAGTTGAAAAACTAGTGGTATTGACCACCGTGTTGCTATCGGTACGTAGTAATTGCTTTCAATTTTGACACTGCAATATTCAAGTGCCCGGAAGTCAAAAATTGTCCCCCGGTGTAGGTTGGGAACTACACAAATCTATATAATTATATTTTCACAGATGTATGCTGGATTCTTCGCGATGTTTTTCTTTACCAAATCGCAGATAGTACTTAAATATTAAATAATGTAACCGGCTCCGTATTGTGGTACGGCTCACCGTAGTCTAACACATGTGAAGTCTAACTCATTTCGGAACTTATTTCGAAATGAGTTAGACTACACAAACTCCTTTTGCAAGTTGCATGTCTGAACACATGGCTACTGTTGCTATTGTTATTTTTTATGTGTATGAAACACCTAAATATAATGGGAAGTTAGATGATTATGTACTTGCCCTATTTTAAAGTGAAAAACACGTTAATGGTCCGAACTGCCAGAATCCGTCTCAAAGCAACATGGTTCTCTGTGTCAAGATTCTGAGCCACGTATTACCACATAGAAAATACATATGTAAGAAAAATTAAAAATGTTGAAAAGCAATACACTTCAGTGTTCATTATTCTCGGTTCCTTAGTTTCTCTGGTTTAGTTATATGCAGGCTTCTTGTAAAAGTTATGAAGCATTTTCCAAAGTTTCCACAAGTACAAAAACTGTATAAGTCTGTTCTAGTTACTACTTAGTACAAGAACGAGAAGGTACCTATCTATATTCAGTGTATAGTCGGTTAAATGCACGTAGCATTCTGTATTCAAACCAAGATAAAAAACCTTTTTTTTTCTAAGTCTGAAATTCTGTAGTCTGAGATGATATTCGAGATCAAAAATGTAAACAGATGGGCCACCATAAAAAAATAAACGCGAGCAGTGGTTAGCCTAAAATCATTGAAATACTCATAATTATTATCATATTAATATCGTATGAATAGTCAAAAATATTTTACTAAATTAAAAAGCCAAAATATATTTTTTATTACGTATTGCCGTTGTTTAAATAAAATATGTAGAGTTTTAATTTATGCTGTTGGTAATGGTGAGGAGTTGTAAACATTTGGTTAGTAAATAAAACAACTACCGGTTTCCTATTAGTTTAATTGGCAAATATTCATAGTGATTGATAAATCATTAAATATTTCTGAACATACAACATAGGCATGCGTAGACAGTGTCATGTCATAGCGGTCATTTTATTTTAGTTTTTCTGTCTGACATTTGTAGACGAGATTTAATTGATGTCCTCCTTTTCGTTTATGCTCACGTTATGGTTTTATTTTGTTGTATATTTCCTATTTTGTGCGTTTTCTTTTGACATCAAGGACTATGGAACCTCAGCCAGGCCCTTCAAATATAAAGGACAATCTTTGACCGCCGAAGAAAAGGCCACGCAGTTCTATGTCCGTTTATGAGAAACTTATGGTGATGAATACTGACGTATATGGGGGCACTCCCTAACTCCAAACCACGGGAAAAACTGGGATTTAAATAAATAAGGCCGCAGCACGTCTTACGTATTCAAAGATGTATTTCGGAAGACAAGTTGACAACTACCACCAAATATGACATAAAAATAATTATGATATTTTAGACTACCCGCGAGTTCAATGGCCGCGCGATCAGCTGTAGGTACACCAGCACCACTATATGTATATTACATATGTTACACCCTACCACTTAACAAAGACTACTAATAACAAAACTAGACATTAAAAAATAACCTCTTAAGAGGTCACGCGAAATTCAATCTTATGTTAATGACATAAAAGACTTCAACAGTAAAAATCGAAATGATAAGGAATTTAAATCTTACATTTAGCAATAACAGTTATTAAACATATGCCCTTACTGATGCGCCAACATTAGCCGAAATGCAGTTAAACTAGTTTGTTTTTATCTGTCACTTTGACGAATTCGTACTTCTAAGCCAGATACATTTATAACACAATTAATTTAACAGAGGTTTGCTAAGTTGTATGAATAAGGTGGAAACTTAACACTAAGTGCATATTAAATGCTTATAACTATAAAATCTTAATATAATATAGGATTCCCGTATCGCTCGACGGGGACCGGTACACGTTTAGGTATTGGCGCGGGTGGTACAGGGGTTGACACAGGCGGCGCGCGCGAAACTGCGTTCTCGTTACCGCCTACTATCGCCGGGCACGCCGTTATAGCTAAACGTGACTTATTGCGCAATTGATCTATGTGCCTTTTAACAGTTTGACCGCCTTCCCTTAGCACTAAGTAATTACGAGAACCTAACTGCTCTGTTATGGTACCGCTAACCCATTTTTCCCCCTTGCTAAAATTCCTAGCCCAAACTTTATCACCAACAGTGTAGGCTCGAGTCGCGCCGCCCGCGTGCTCTTGCTGCCGGCGCTGTGCTGCGTGCGCGCACTCTTGTGCCGCAGCTCCCGCGTCCGCGCGCAGCAAGTCCAACCGCGCGCGCAGTCCTCTTCGCTGTAGCAATCTCGCTGGCGATTCCCCCGTGCTACTGTGTATGGCGTTTCTATACATTAGCAAATAAGACTGTAGCGCAGCATCCACGTCTTGCTTCTCTCGTAATGCTTTCAAAATAGCTTTTTTTACCAGCTTCACCGCGCATTCAGCAGCTCCGTTCGACGATGGATGGTATGCAGGGCTATGGGTTTGTACTATGCCATTAGATCGCATAAAATGAGTTAGAGCTCCACTCGTGAAAGGAGGGCCATTGTCTGATACCATCATTTTTGGCAACCCAAACCTCGCAAACATTTCCCTTAAGACCTTGGTCACGTCCTCCGCCGTCGTCCTTGCCATTTGTGTCACCTCTATCCATTTGGAAGATGAGTCAATGACCACCAAAAAGGTCATGCCATTTAGAGTTCCTAGAAAATCCATATGTAATCTACTCCAAACTTCTTTGAAATATGGCCACGATTGTGGCGTGGCCCTGGCTGGAGCTGGTGCTTCTAACGAGCACGCCCTGCATTCTCGGCATGTTTGTTCTATCTCAGCATCAATCCCAGGCCACCAGACATAGCTTCGTGCTAGACTCTTCATCTTAACTACTCCTGAGTGTCCTACGTGTAATTCTCGTAGAATATCCTCTGTTAAAGCCCTGGGTATCACCATTCTGTACCCCCACATTACACAACCTGCTTCTAAGTATAGCTCATGTCGTCTTACCCAATATGGCTGTAGCTCCGGGTCTTCGCACTTTAAAGGCCATCCAGACTGTAAATATATGACTACTTTTCTAAGCAGTTCATCGGTTTTCAAACGGTCTCTAACTTGATCACTCGTGATTGGCAAAAAGTCCTGCACAAATTGTACGTACGTGATTTCTGCCTTGTCAGGAGCTTGTCTTCCTACCGGTAACCTTGATAACGCGTCTGCTCCGTTTTTGTCTGTGGGCACGTATTCTATGTCATAACGATAACCTGACAAAATTACCGCCCATCTTTGCAATCGGCTTGCGGCCATTGACGGAATTCCTCCTTTTTCTCCGAATATGGAAACTAAGGGCTTGTGATCCGTCCTTAGCAAAAACCTTCGACCGTACAGGTACTGATGGAATTTCTTGACCCCAAATATTATGGCCAAGGCTTCTCTTTGGATCTGAGAATAATTTGCCTCTGCTGAGATGATTGAGTACTCTCGATGCGTATGCAATTGGCCTCTCCGTTCCATCTGGCATCAGATGAGAGATCACCGCACCCACGCAGCTCGAACTTGCGTCAGTTGTCAAGCATAGCGGAAGGTCAGGGTCATAGTGCGCCAACACTGAACTGGACATCAAACTCCTCTTAACGGCCATAAATGCTTCGGAACACTCCTTGGTCCAAACAAATTTAACACCCTTTCTCAACAACTGGTATAATGGTGTTAACTTCATACTTATATTTTCGACGAATTTACCGTAATACATAATCATCCCTAAGAAAGAACGCAGCTCAGTAACATTAGCAGGTATAGCCATATCCTTTATAACCCTTACTTTTTTCGGCAAGGGAAAACGATCAACTTCTAGGCACTTATTGAGTGTTAAACTTATAATCTCCGCAAATGCGAATACCTCCGTCACGTTTAACCACGGGTACTATGGGCGTGGCCCAATCCGAAGTCTGATAATACCGTCGCGCTCTAGCTGGTCCAGCGCGCGCTCCACCGGCGCGCGCAGCGCGTACGCCATCGGTCGCGCGCGCAGGAACACGGGCGCTGCGCCCTCGCGCACGTGAAGCGCCACCGTGCCACCCGTGTACCGCCCGAGCCCGTCCGCAAACACATCCTTATACCTAGAAATCAATGCATCTATATCAAGCTCAACTTTCGTATCCATTTTATTACAATACAATGATTCGAAACCTATTGACAATTCCTGAAACCATTGCCTTCCTAACAGTGGGTTTCTGCCTTTATCTATAATGAACAAATCTAAATTACTACTTTTATTTTTATATCTAACCCACTATTTTTAAATCTTACCCACTGGGCGAACCGATTCTCCTGTGTAATAATTTAGCACTAAGTTATATTTTTGAATAGGTATATTTTTAAATAATTTCTGATAGCAATCAAAACTTATACACGAAATAGCACTACCTGTATCCGCCTCCATTGGTAACCATACTCCATTAATGTCCAACTCAACCAATAGGGGTTTGTAACAGCTTAAATTGCCTACAGTTAGTGTATTAAATGGTACCTCATTTAATACTGACTCCTCGTCTTCTTCGTTCGTGTCCAATGCATTGACCCTCGCCCCGGTAGACAGCCGTGGGCACATCTTCTTTAAGTGGCCTTGTTGCATGCACACGCGACACGAATACATGCGAAACTTGCACGTTATCGCATCATGGTTGCCTCCGCACGCACGACACTGGCCCTGCTGTCGAGTGCGCGTAGCCCCCGCCGCTCGCGTTGTGGATGATGATGACCATGGTGACGTCCGTCCACCCCACGCTGGCGTGGCCGCCCTGCCAACTCGGACTCCAGCCGCCTGGCTCGATCCACCAGCCGCCCAAGTGCCCGCGGTACCCTTTCCACCCTGCGATCTGGTCCCACTTTTTGACGAATACAAAACTTCCGCTACCTCTTTACCGGCGCCTCGTGCCTTGCCATCCACTGCCGCGACATCTTTTTCAGCCGCTTCCATGGCTGCCGCCAGATTCCAGGCCTTGCCGAAGGTCAAACCTTCGTCTACGAATAGCCGCTGCCGAATGGTATCGTCTGCAATTCCGCAGACGAATTGATCCCTAAGATTATTTTCTAGCTCCGTTTTGAAATCGCAATATTTGGTCATCTTTTTTAAATCTGCTACATAATTTGCCAACGACTCGCCAGTTTTTTGGACCCTCTGACGAAATTTATAACGTTCCGCCATTACGCTACGCTTAGGTTGTAAATGATTACTTATCAATTGCGTTAAAACATCAAAGGACCATGGGCAGCGTTGTTGGAAAGTGGACCAAAAACCAACAGAGCTGAAATTTGTGTCATTAAATAGGTATTTATATTTATTTCATTTGATTCTATGGGCACTATGTTTAATTCCATTGCAAAACTGAGATATTCATAGTTTAGTCAGAGTAAATACGATCTAAGAGAAACAGTGATTCACTTAGAGAGTACCCGCAGAACGCCTTACTTAAATAAAATGTTAAAATGTTGAGGGTATGTCGACGCTTAACACGTTTCATTGGGTTCGTTTGTGAGCGATGGTGAGTTTTTACGTCGACATTAGCAAAATATATTAGGAAAAAATAGAGTTTTCCTACGTACAGTAATTGAAACACTTTTACCCGTCTTTATGTGTTTCCTAGTTAAGTGCTACTTGTGATGTTATCTACTTTTGTGAGTGTTTACGTATTCAATTAATTATCTATGTTAACTACTGATTGATATAACTATGGCAGAAGTTAGTTCATGTAAAACACAATTTCTCGAAGATTGTACTTAGACTGACTCAAATGTGTATATCTCGGTTATGCAATGGAATTCAACTTTGCACCCATAGAATGAAATAAAGTACATAAGCAGACCTTTTTAATGACATTACTCCCAGCTCTGTTGGTTTTTGGTCCATTTTGACGCATAGTCCTTTCTTTGTTGAAGGTTTGTCCGGCGTACACAATGTCACTAGCAATTCGTAACTATCACTCCCCATCACTGTTATTAAAGTCGGCACTTTTAAATCATCAGTCACTTTGTTCACTATAAAATACTGTTCTAACCTATCAATGTACAACGCCCAATCGTCCGCACAGGGGTCAAACGGTTGCAACTTTCCAATCGACATTATAACACTGTTTAGTCCACTTTACACGCTGAAAGTCCGATTTCGTCGCCAAATGACGTATATGGGGGCACTCCCTAACTCCAAACCACGGGAAAAACTGGGATTTAAATAAATAAGGCCGCAGCACGTCTTACGTATTCAAAGATGTATTTCGGAAGACAAGTTGACAACTACCACCAAATATGACATAAAAATAATTATGATATTTTAGACTACCCGCGAGTTCAATGGCCGCGCGATCAGCTGTAGGTACACCAGCACCACTATATGTATATTACATATGTTACAAATACCTATAAATAAATAATATATATATATATATATATATATCTATATATAATGTTCAATACTTTTAGAGAAAAATATGAGACCGTATATTTTACTTAATAACATAAACAAGTTTACAATATTAAAACCCCAAATATATATATATATATACGACCGCTTTAGCCTAGTTGGTAGTGACCCTGCCTACGAAGCAAGAGGTCCTGGGTTCGAATCCCGGTAAGGGCAGTTATTTGTGTGATGAGCACGAATATTTGTTCCTGAGTCATGGATGTTTTCTATGTATTTAAGTATTTATTTATCTATATAAGTATGTTTATCGTCGTCTAGTACCCATAGTACAAGCTTTGCTTAGTTTGGGACTAGGTCGATTTGTGTAAGATTGTCCCCTAATATATATATTTATATATATATATATATTAAGTGATTATAAGATGATCTTTATATCCTCCTTGTATTCCTGTCAAAATACTATAGATATCCGAAAGTCTTTCGGCCTGTAGCTGTATCTGTCAGTTAAAATCATGCATAATTTATATTTGGTGAATACATTGATAAAAAGATTTTATACCCCTGGAAAGCCACTTTGACATTGTCAGTTGTTTGTTTACATTTTTGATCTATCTGAGAATATAAGTATTGTTTTATTTTATACGCACGTAGATTATTTTGTTCTATTATAAAATAAATTAAAGATTTTTGTTCTATCTATAGCACAAATATGACTAAATAATACATACCTACAGGTACTACAAGTAATTTGGTGATTTGAAATGACATTTGTACTTTTTGTTTGTGCAATAAAGTTTAAATAAATAAAATGTCTTAAAGTGTAGATGTAATATGTATATATTTTGGCGGTTTTTATTGACGTGTAAGCGACAATAAGCACTCGATGCAGAGGTACGAGACACGGGGGTCGAAGTTGCACCACGTCCGTAGGAATTACCCGCCGCTGTAGGGTTACACAGTTACACGTGACCCATGGGCGGTGCTAAAAATGCAACAACCTAGAAACCGTACTGTCTTTTCGAAGGTCTCACGGTTCTAAATACGCACTTAGATACCGCTTTCGGGAACTCTTGAGCAAAAAACTGTATCAGGAACAGGAGGGTGTTTAATTCTAGAGTCATGGCAAATGATTGTTACTTTTGGAACGGGCGAAAGAAATTTCAAATATGATTTATGGCAGGTGCAAATGACAGTGAATATGTTCTAACGCTCGTTAGAACAGTTGTCTCTGCTGTTTACTAAGTACAACATTAAGCGGTTGTGGGGCGTTGGTAGTAATTGTTTCGTTGCGTATTTTGATACGTTGGTGCAACCTGCGTTTTCGACGTAGATGACGATTCAAGCCTAAGAGGCGGATAAGAGGAAAGCGATTAAAAAATTGGCTGTATCTAGTAAGGCGTCAATACTCCAAAGCCCCGTTTCGAGACTAGTCTTCTGAGGCTCTAGTATAAGTTTTACCGAAACAAAACTTTACGATCGCGTTTGTGTTTTACCCCCAATTTGTATGGGATTTGACTGCTAAACGCGAACGCGATCGTAACGTTTTGTTTCGATAAAACTTATACTAGAGCCTCTGAAGGTTCGTAGATTCGAGTACTACTGGAATATAGTTACAATACAACTGAAGACGATTCCACTTACTAATTACAATATTTTAAAACCAAATTACACAGATTTTACGGTCTGAGGCTCTAGTATAAGTTTCACCGAAACAAAACGTTACGATCGCGTTTGCGTTTCACCCTCTATGTGTATGGGATTTGACAGCTAAACGCGAACGCGGTCGTAACGTTTTGTTTCGGTAAAACTTATATTAGAGCCTCAGGCATAGTTAAGGTAATAGCAGCATAGAACCAAGTATAGTACGATGCCGGCCATAAATCAATTCCCAGCCTTAGCAAGAATCTGAATAATCCACTGGTTTTTCTTTAAATAAAGGCCGTCGCCCTGTTCCTTGCGGTTCCAGAAAAAACATGTTTACTTACTGCTTAGAATTTGATTAATAGCTATGAGCAGCAGAGAACATAGCTTTTGGGTATTGATAAACATATGTCTTCTCATGGTTTTTCAGTGTAATAATGTAAAAGCGACTATAATCTGCACAGCATTCCGAGCTTTTTAATAGCTATCGGCTATCTATTCGTTCTATTACTCTCGCGACAGTATTATTAAATTTGTCTTTAGAAAACGAGGATTATTGCGGGATACTAAGAAAATAGAAGCGCGCACACAACTCCAAAGCCAAGCGGAGTAAGGTAGGTACAATTTATTGTATGCTATTTCCTTTACTTATGGGAGATAATAACACCCCTTTTCTTGTACAAATGAACTACATTTATTTATTTATGTATGAAAGTATTAGAATATTATGCTAGCACACATAAGATTTAACAACGTACAACAGCGAACTTACCCCTTTAATAATAATTAATTACTACCTAATTTTACCCCGAATCCTTAAACGTGGTATTATAGTAGGTAATTAATAATTACAATTCTCAGATCACCACAAAAAACAACACATTCAATGTCAAATTGACAGATATTTGAGTTTATGCAGTTCGTATCTGAATTTTAACGTCAACTGGGGTCAATTGTCGTTTTTCGTTTACTTTAGACCCGCAACACACTTATGGTCCTCGTATCAGGTTTTATTTCACATCTTCTGGTTAGGCGTAAATATGCGCTATATTATTTTCATATTAGGGAGATAATGACTATTTTGATTATAAACGCTAAAACCCGGTGCCTGACGTGAGCTTTGAGTGTGACTGTATCTAGAATGTTAATCTACGTAAATATTAAAAGATGGCTCCATCTCATAGTTGACGTGATATTTCATTTCTTACGGCCATTCGCAAGTTACGTTTTGACAGATTACCCGTAGAAAATGTGTCAAAATGTAACTGCTGGTACAGTACGATTACTGTTAGTTAAGACCTGACAGATGGATTGCCTTCATTTAATTTTCAACTTTAATCTTATACAAATAAAATAGTTATTACTAAATCGGTAGATGTGGGTAACAGTATTCTGAAAAATGCTTTATTTGTATGAAATTAAAGTTGAAAATTAAATGAAGGCAATCCATCTGTCAGGTCTTAACTAACAGTAATCGTACTGTAAGGAAAACTATCCGTGGATTGATTATTGGGAATTACCGTTAGTAGGTAGATTCATTTGTGAACTGAAAATGCGGTTCACCTGCTTTATGCAAAAGCACAGGGTTGTTGCCCATCTAATAATAACTCTTTGCCGATAATTGCTCCAAATGACAATTTGGTGCGCATTCAAAAGCATAATCGTGTCACCACTCTGACGTCGTCATTTTACCAGACAGCTTTAATATTTAATTAGATTATAAGTTTTGTCTATTTTCGAATTAAGTGCATGAAATTCATGCCATGAATATTTCAATAAGTTTTGTGACGAAATGCCATTAGAAACTGTGTTCAAATTATATAAGTGATAGAGGTATTAGACTCAGTGGAAATAAATAAAAAACGTATTTACGAACAGTAGGTACGCTCTAGAGTACCTATGCTATGCTATCATGATGCCCGTATATAGGAATTATATAAGTCTAAGGCTAAATACGACCTGGATTGGCAGGTGCAGGTACGAACAATATGTATGAATGGGTATTTAACTAGGTATATTTTATTTGTTAGGTTATAATAGTGTTAGATTAGTGTCGATGCTGCGCTGATATATATAGACGCAATGCCTACTATTCTTGCATAACAACATATAATAACCTACCAGACGAAATTAAACTTTTGCGCAATTTAGAATTTAGGACAAAATTGACGAGATGGCTCCATGAACGTTGTTTTTATTCTGTAAAGGAATATTTGGACATTGCACGAAAATAATTTATTAGAACCTTAAATTGTAATTATTAATCTATTTTGAATGTAAATTGTGAATTTATTGACATTACTGTATTTTTTTTTCTTCTATTATTATTAATTGTGTTATTTGAAATTATTTATAATTGGCTACTAGGCTAATATTTGCATGCCGTTGAAGGCTGAATACTGAGACTCATCATATAATGTTAACATCTAATGTACATATTCTTGCAAATAAACGATACTTTACTTTACTTTACTTTACTTTAGGTTTTGAATCTAGGCCTTCTCTTCTACTACGTACGTGTTTTTGACAATTTCCGTTAATTGCAAGGGGGCATACTTTAGATCAAATAAAGTTAATTTCTTCAAGACAGTAGTATCTTAACTCTTCTTGTTATCAAGATATTCAATATTTTAATTTAATCAGTTTCGCATATTTACCCAGTGTAAATGGCTCTTAACTGTGACGTCATAACAGCTTTTTAAACTTTGTAAGGTTCCTATACACTACAAGGAGGTTTACAAAGCGAGTTCGTTTGATATTAGGCACGAACTGACTCGGTGGTACATATTTTTTATTTCATTTATTTCAAGACCCTTGTACAATAGAACAATAACCGTTAATGCTACATAAAATTATTTTGTATAAAAAAGGAAAAAATTTTTTTTTTTCTTTTTCAATAAATAATTATACTAATTTGTTTCTGTGAATGTACTCTGTAATATGCCGAAGTTAACGGAAATTCCCGGGAACACCGTGTATAATAGTACTGGATTTTCAACCAGGGCCCCCGTAGTTTTCACCGCAGCGTAAAACGTTTAACGTTAAAATCCGTTTGTTAGTCATACTCACTAATTTTACTTTTGTAATCATCTAATCATGGTGGTTAAAGTTTCTTTAATTGAATAGTATTATATATCAAATAGCTAACTATTTACATATATGTTAGTAGTCGACTGTGAGTTGGTTGTATAATACCGTACATAGTTTATAATGGGTATCTGGGACACATAGTGTGAGAGTCAACAGTAATTTATAACCCTGTCATGGCATGGTTGTCATATTGAACACATTCGCTGGTAAATTAACCAGTCAATGCGATAGCCTACATTATAACAAGATGATATCACTGGTAAATCTCCCAAATTGATCCAAACCCATGATCCATGATAAATAGTACATTTTGGTGTACTAATACCTATATGTGTTATTTCAGAACCAAGACAGGCGTAACACCACGTACCTACAACATTTATGGTTCGTCAAATGTTAAGCACATACGAATTGGTAAGTAATTTGTGAATATTCTCATCAGGGTCATGGTTCCAAAAAGGTATCGTACCTAGTATACCTACACAATTTACTCCAATATAGATTGTCTTCTATTTCATTGATAGAAACAATGGGTATTTATTGTTAAACAGGATGATCGGGTCCCGCATGAGAGCACGTGCATACATAAACAGATGGCGTTGCCCAATAGTGGTTACTGCACGGTTGACTCAAGACGGCGCGCGAGCTCTCTCGAGATTTCTACACTATCCGTCTCTTTCTAAGTTTTCTAATACGAGAGAGACGGATAGTGCGAGAGAGCGAGAGAGAGTTTGCGCGCCGTCTTGTGCTAACCGTGCTAGTTATCTACAAGCGTGCGTCTTCATTATCGCCTGACAACGTGCCTTTAATTTACACCGGTTTAACGCGATATTTATTTTACTTTATTACTGGCATTTCGACGCGGATTGCACCGGTCGTAGTCGTAATTGACGTCTCAGCAAGCTGTCAACAGATATATGGGTGCACAACATTTAAAAGCCCTACACAGAACTTTATACAAATGTGTAAGCTAAACTCAAAAAAGTCTACTTCACGTCATATTAACTTACTTACTGAAAAAAAAACCGAACGCCAGAAATAAAGGTAACTAAATAACGCGTTAGACCCGTGAACAGTTGTCTAGTAAACAATGCTAGCGTATATCCTCGTATATAGCCATTACACTTGCAATCATAAAATCATAATCTTAAGTCAGTGTCTATGATTATTAGAAAAACAATACCAATTAGTGCTTACCTTGATTGATGGTCACTCAGGTACCCTTGATCTCGGTCCCTAATGCGATCTCTGCAAAAAATATCAACTTTTAATCAACTAATTAAGAGGTTTCAAGTTTCGTTTGAGTTCGGGATCTTGGAGAAGTTGGGTACATAAATTATGGAGCGGCATGTAGAAAATTCGTTGGATGGCTTTCGTGATATCATTAGATTCACCATTAAAAGTATTTACCTTAACGATAACCATTGTAAATATTCGTGATTAAATGCCACTAAGTTAAAATAATGTTTGAAAATCGTGAGTTTGAGTGAGTTTAGTGAATTCACTTAACAAAAATAGCCCGAATAGCCACAGATTCATTGGAATTCATCTAAATACGACAAAGATTTAAATGAGTTATGGATGTTTTCTATGTATTTAAGTATTTATTTATCTATATAAGTATGTTTATCGTCGTCTAGTACCCATAGTACAAGCTTTGCTTAGTTTGGGACTAGGTCGATTTGTGTAAGATTGTCCCCTAATATTTATTTATGTATTTATGAGGTAGTGCTAAATAGAAACTGGCAACGGAAAACAACAATGTACTTTAAGCATTGTAATGTGTGATTTTTATCACTGAAACAAGGTAATAATTTTAATCTATCTTTTTTGGCAACGAAGCCCCAAATATAAATACCTACCTATAACTAACATAAGAGTTCATAAATAATCGCCCGAGCTTGACTACCATGGGACAATCTTTTTTCCAAAAAATTGTAAGTAGTCGATTTAGACTATGGCACACATACACGAAGCGAACATGGCTGCTAGACATGTGTCAGACGATGTAAACCGCTCAAAAATCTGATTCAGAGAACAAATTAGGGACTCATCAGAAATTTACTACCTACTTTTATCATTAATTCTTTTACAGTACTTATGTTACCAATTTACGAATCAAATACATAACTAACGACAACAAAACCTAGTCCCTTCAATAAACTTATTACCTACATGTTATGCATTTCAGATGTTGTGTGCGTGCTCTCCGTGACATTAAGGAGCACGTCATGTTGTTATTGAAAGCTTATCATGTTACGCAAAGTGTTCTATTGTAAATAATATGATGTAAAAAATTCAGCTCGTTTACCGTTTATGACGACGTAAGAGATACTCGAAAGTGACATCAAAGGAAGGAAGTAGAGCTGAAAGCTTTTGTGAAATAACAAACCTTGAACTGTGATCACTTAAGTAGCCTCGTTCCCGCTCTCGCTCGCGCTCTCGGATAAGCTCGTTGCGATCGCTAAAGCAATACAATACATTATTCATTCACGCATTTTCTTTTTGTACTGGTTTCCAATCAGAGTCGTAAAATTAAATAGGTACTAACTGTGGAAGGCTGGATTTTTTTACTTTATTTCAACCACGTAATAAGAAACGTAACTATTTATCTTAGGCAGGCGTGAATATGTGTGGGAAAAAGTATTAATTCGAATATATAAAGGCAGTATTATCTCTGCAATAGATAACAATAAATATTTTATCACATGTTGGGGATTTTCAATTCTAAGAAGGCCACTAGGGTCTGTGATGTAGTATCTCCATATAGACTACTACTCTATACTATCATTATAGTAAGAACAAAGAAAATCTTATTTTTTCTTTGGGATTGTTACCTCCCACGCAAACAGAAAGGTATGCGTTGCTATCTGTGGCATCTTAGCTCCCACTGGGATGATTTCTTTTTTGGAAATGTATTTAATAATTCAGAATTCTTAATTATTTAAAAAAAATGAAACGTAGACATTGATTTTCAGACTGTAATAAATGTTAATTTTTTCATTTAGTTGAGTTATCAAAAACTATTAACACGAAAGATTATTTGTATTGTCAAATTATTATTTTATGAAACCCTTATATATATATATTTCAGAATAACGATGAGGCAAAAAGACAGAGGAGATTTTTTTTAAATTCCATTTTTCATCGTACATCGTACAACCATAATAAATACACAAATATTTTATCTATTTATAAAATGTTGAACGCGAGAGACGAACATGGCCGCCACCATTTCACCATACTCACACTAGTTGTTGATTTTATTATTGAAATACCAAAGATATTGAATAAATAATATACACACATCTTCAAAGATACTAGTTTTGTGTCATAATTGATACCACATGTTCTTGATACCCGAAGTTTTACCATTATAATACAAATATTTCTACCACAAAACAGTTTTAATTAAATATATATATATGGTTTTTATAGAAATATATGTTTATTAACAAACAGTAATTAGGCTCTATCTTTAAAATTGTTAATAAATTAGTTACATACTTACGTGCATTTTTTCGACAAGAGTTAATTTACTATTGATGGAATGTTTCACTTCAATGGCAACACAGTGGTAGATTTGATGGATTTTAATTATGAATAATGATATATAGTTTCCAAATCTTTTTGTTAATTTTAATAGTTACGTATGTTATACATGACATGACTGGCTTGCTTTTGATGCCTAGAATACATAAACTTTCTCACGTACCTACACGTAGTAAAGGAGTAAACCGGGATAAAAGATTTTATGTAAGTAGATAAAGAGGAGGTTACTTTTTATTCAATCGGCTTTCACTGATTTGTTTCATTACCTGATAACTGAGCAGTAAAGTTACATGCATATCTAAGTGTACGAGCTTTTGCCCGAGATTTCGTCCGCGTCTACTCTTTAATCGCCTTAAGGGATGAATAGTACGCCTTAACAAAGTTTAATAGTAAAAGCTTCAATTGTCACATTCCCATAGAAACCTTTACCCCCCTTTTCACCCTTTTAAGGTATAGTTTCGAAAATATCTTTATTCCGAATTTCATCTAAATCGGTTCAGTGTGAAAAGGTAACAGGTAGAATTACTTTGGCATTTAAATTATTTCTAGGGATACACACCTGTAGTAGCCATCCCGGTCGGAACGCGCACTCGGCTGCCGCTCAACGCCCAGGCGGTGCGGCAGCGGTAGTGTCGACGACCGGCTGCCCGCTCCAGAACATTGCGTCGCTGGGCCTGCCACAGACACGAAACATCCCTCACCGTCCACATAGATACACGCCATAAACATGCCCATGAACAAACAGAAAATAGAGTAAATTGCCAATCACGGGCCACTTGACAAAAGTCATTAAGTTAGTAGCCGCCAAATTTGTAATGCCTTTGGTGACGCGCTCAGAAATGTAATTCTTTTTTTTGTAAAGGTTTTTGATTGGTGACTGTAATAGGCAATTAACTCTCATCGTCAACAGGCAATAGGATCAGAAAATTCCTACGTGAATCTCTTTTCTTCACAGCCACTTCGTGCAAATTTTGACTTCAGAAAAAATATTTTCACGGTTTGTTTTTATTGAAGAATAATATAATAGTGTCTGTTCAAATGTCTCATAAAGCAACTTCCAACTGTACTACAAAACATCAAGCAAATTTTGACAAGCCACATCCAATGCAGTTTTTTTTATGAAAATGATACAGCTACCTAATAGAGTCGGGGCACGGGATCCTAATACAAACATCGAGTATAATACGTATGAAAAGCAATTTTTGAAACAGAAATGTATGTAAATGTATATCAAGGTATTTTATAAAAAATAATAATAGTGCCATGGCGTTACATAGACGTATATTATACGTTAAGAAAAAAGTTAAATAAAGAAATAGGATATTTATTTGGGAGTAGTTTTCTTTTTATGTATAGCTGTAGCCCATGTAACAAGTTAAGAAAGTTTCATAAAATACATCAGTCAGTTTTCAGACGAAGAAGACTATAGGTGTGTTTTTAAGGTGGTGCATTGGAAATTATCGCGTGCTTTGAAACGCCGTTCTGACTAGATTAAGAAACAATACGGTCTGATTTTCAGATATATGACTTGACTATATGATTGTTAATCTGATTTAATAGATACATGATTGCCAAAAAAATCCTCGATAAAAAAAATATCCAAAGTTGGGTCTTTATTTTCCTTTTTTACTCATCCTACTCGAGCAATACATTATTTTTGACAAAAACAAGTTAATAGCATAGTATTTTATCTCATCTTAACTCTCACTAAATGAAATATGAATAAAAGTTCAGTAAATTAGGTATTTATCGAAATTTGACCAAAATAGCCATTCCCGAAGAGTGTTGCATCTATTTTTCTCGTGCGCGAAAGGCATAAGCGTGTCTCTGTCAAGGCGGCGTGACCATAGGCATCCCCTTAAGTCATAAGTGGTGTCCCATTGACACAATTTACTACCCAATACACAGTATATTGTTTCAATGGCAAAAAAATCGATTAAGTTGCTTTTTTAAAAATCTGCACATTCGCAATGTTTCTCTTGAGTCAGACAGCCAGCCAGCCTGTGATCCCAGGTATTGCTTGTAATATCATGATTTTGCAGGCAAATAATGAATTACTTTGGTAACGACTATCCGCAACCAACTGATAGCGCAGCTCAGCTTCCGATTTGTGGAAATGATGGAGCGAGCTTGGGAGTAGGCATAAGGGAGAGGGCAAATGCACAAACGATCCCACTGGGTTGAAGTCATCTAGATAAGATATTAACTTTTCAGTTTTACTCGCATTGACCATACATAAACCCGCAACGCAATTGTCATGTAAATAATTTATGGCATCAACGTAAAGACAAAAAATATTTTCTATTGCGGATTTCATTCTAATTTTATAGACGAAATAATCTAAACTGTTTTAATGCTTTGACAAATGAAAAGCATATTATACTTTTCTTTATTTTTTATTTATAATTTCAGCAAACGCTACGTTTGATACGATTTGCGCGCCTGTTTAACAAATTATACTCAGTTAACTTTTCCTAATAATTGACTCTTACTAGATTTTTTTTTAATTGGCCAGAGCGCTCAAGAATGCGAAGTGTGCAAACGGAGGTGAGAGGCCTTTGCCCAGTAGTGGGACACAATAGGCTCTTAATAATAACTCGTACTAGGGCCACAGCTCATCAACTAACAACTAAAATGTTCTCCACAGTAGAAATACTTATGATCGGGGAATATTATTACAAGTGTTAGTTTATAAAGCGATTGCAGTCATCCACGGTTGAATCAAATTTAGAAATGTCCTCCCTTTTGTACTGGAATGTAAATGATCACAGAAATGATTAGAAATAAAACACAATTATTAAAAACCAATACTTGGAACCAAACTCAAACAGTGTCGATTCGTTGGTCGTAGATTTGTCAAAAGAATGGCGCTCGCTTGAAACGTATGTCATACTGGTAACGAAATGACTTAATATTAAAAACTTCTGATAATAGAATTTGTAAAGAAGCTAAAAAGGAGGAGATTCTGAATTCAATTCTTATGTAATTCACGTACTGTATCATCATTGTGATACATATGTGACAGATGCACAATACGATTATGGAAAAGTGAATTGCAACTACAACATTGTATTCCTATAGTGATAGAATATTATACAGAAAGTCTCACAATAATATGGATCGGTCTGCTATTCCAAGAGGGGGCGATAGCTACGGCAGACCTTCGAGATCCGATATTGTTATGGGTGTAACTAGTATGATTATAGGTAATAAATAATTGATGATTTCACCTCCTCTAGCCCTTATGGCAGCCTCCGTAAGGTTTCTCAAATAGTGTAGAACGGATTCTTGGGTCGGTCCTCAAGAAAAAATAAAAATTCAATGTTTATATTTCAGTCTGTGCCTTTGTTTCGTGTGTGAAATGGACTGCGCCAGTGTTAATTTTTTCTGGTAAACTTTTGAAAAATTAAATCATACTATTTTATTTGCACACAAAAGTAACTTATTTTGTAAAAATCAAAATTGTTTAATGTATGTTTTTAATCGTACAGTAATAATATAATACTTACGACGTCGCGGCGGGTAGGGGCTTCGTTGATTTGAAGGCGGCATATTGTCGTTGTATTCTACGAGAGATTGGTTAAAACAATTAGATTTTCATTTAATTTCGACAGCATAAACATGACTTAGCTCGTCTATCCAAATGGGTGACTCAATGTAACATTTTCGAGTTATACACAGACCAATACATAAATTAGTTAATTTATTTTTATTTTAGATCAGATTTGTTTCTTTCCCATGTAAGTGTCACGACAGTGATTATACCTAGAAACTTGAGAATGTTGCATAATAATTTAAGCACTAGTGGAAATCCTTTCTATTTAATAAGGTTTCCACTTGTAACACAAGACGCAAGTAACTACGCAACGAGCCCCTGATAACCAGCGAGCCCACTGACTACTCTAGCATGAGTAAGTAGTTAAGAGAATTGTACCACGCTTTGGCGGAACATGCAAAGTGCTTTCTCTATTTATTAGATTATATTAATCTGTATCTGCGTATAACCCCACTAATGTCTGTCCTCGGTTACTTTTGTAAATAAAAAGTTCACTTACCGTGGAAACACTCACCTAGATCCTCCATGCTCTGGCTCAGCAGCGCCTCGAAGGTGTGCAGACTGTAGCTCTCCGCATCCATGCCCTTGGCCAACGTATTGCGGAGATGCATCTCATATTCGAGAAGGAGGCGCGACGTGGGCGAGCCCGGTGCGGGCGTGGCGCTGGACTGAGACGCTTGGCGGGACAGGCACGGCTTTTGCTGCTGTATGTAAAAAATAGTATAAATTTCAATTAGTAACTGTAAAATTACGTAAATGCAGAGCGAATCTGACTAAAAAACCCCGCCACGAGAATAATCAGCATAACAATTAAAAAAATGAGAATTACAAAATATAATTAAAATCATTTAATAAAATAATTGAAATCATAAAAAATATGTACCTTGAAAGTTTAGAAATGTCAATTTATTTCTTTAGGATTACCAACAGATAACACATCTTACAATATCTAAGTTCTATTTTTATTCTAACTGTATGCTTATTAAAGGTAACCACAACATGCACCAATAGCTTTCAGTACGATGCTAAAGTAGAAACATTTTTTTTAAGTAAAACAGATTTTTGCGATAGAATACTCGCGCATTTTATCACACATCGTTGTCGTCTTATCGATCTGTCACTCTGGCGACTCATACTTCTCAGAACGTGTCGGACGTCTTGTCTACAGCGATAAGTAATAAAATGGCAACCATGCTACGCCCGCAAGGCGCTTTCCTGACCATCCATGATGTAATTCTTTGTTCATTAATTGGCACCTCATATTTCATTTATACCTACACTTATTATTCTTCGCAGGATTATCAGTATCACAATGTTTGGTTTTGCAATAAGGTTAAGTTAAATTTCCTTTCTCCTAACTCCAAAACAGAGATAGCTTAGGAGCTTTATGTGTTGGACTTGATCATTTAATAATTTCAGATTGGGATCGGACAATATTTTATGATGGGGTGGGGTATGGGGCAAAAACATTTCACGCCAAACTGCAAATGAGACCTATCTCATTTGCAGTTTGGCGTGAAATGTTACTGTACTAGTATCAGGCCTAGCCTGATACATAAGTAAAGAGTACACCTTAATGTGAAAATGCTTATTGCCTTACCTACCCGAGTCCGAGTTCCCTTTGGACGATGAGAGCTTAGTCGCGTAGCACTGGCTGTCGAACATCTCGTTGTCCGATGATGGTGACGTTCCTCTGCGTTCCTCCACCTGGTTCCTGGTACATTTCACCACTGGGGTACTCCCTAAGCGCAGCGCTGACTCTCCCGAAGCAAATTATCAATTAACAAAAGCACGCTGGCAGGGCTTCTGGTTCGAGTCCCATTTGGTCACGTAGCACTGGTTGTCGAACATCACGTCGTCCGACGGCGGGGACATGTCTCTCTCGCCGCCCCCTCCCAGCTCGAGGTAGAGATTGCGGCCTGGGTACCCATTAATCGTGACACCTACTCAACCGAAGCGAGTTTAGAATGAAGAATTAACAAAATGACCTACCGGATGATGATGCTGCCTGCCATCCCGGCGCTGACATGCCTCCTGATCTGAGTTCCCGTTGGACGACGAGGGCGTGGTCGCGTAGCACTGGTTGTCGAACATCACGTTGTCCGACGGCGGGGACATGTCTCTCTCGCCGCCCCCTCCCAGCTCGAGGTAGAGGCCGCGGCCTGGGTACCCGCTAGGTGCGGCACCGACTCCCACGCCGCGACTGTGGAAGGGTTTATGGTTTAATTTACGGGTGATTTTGGGTAAGAGGAACGGAAAAGAAGGTCAGTAAAATAGATTATCTATAGACTTGATCATCACATCATAACAGCTGAAAGACGTCCTGTGCTGGACATAGGTCTCCCTCCCCCAAATAGTGTCAAAGTGATCAGTCCTGTGCCATACGAGGATATCTCAGAATAATTTACTGTTTAGTTTTACTGTAATATGTTTTTCCAGTAGTGTGTCTGAACGAGCCAGTGTCGGCATTCTTGAATGTTGATTATAATTGTTATAATATGATTGTAATTGAACATTATTTTAAATGAGGACTTGGTTGTCAGTGAAACTTTAGATTTTGATTGGTTAAGAGTCCGCAGTAAGCTCGATTCCTCATACAAACGGAGTTACGCTCTCATTTTAAAACTTCGTGTTGGATTGTAACGAAACATTGCATGCACAATGACATGAGCTATATCCACTATATCCAGGTCTGTAAAATATCCAAATTAATAGTCAGTCCAAAATTAAATGGGTACAAGTGAAGTGTCCAAATTTTATACCGATAGAATTGAATATGAGTGGTCAGTACCACTCGCTTTTCAATTTTCTATCGCTCGTATTTCAAAAATAGAATATCATTGTTTTTGACCGTTTTCGAGTGAAAGAGTCGAGCGCTCGAAAGTCAAAAATCGGTCCCCTGATGTGGTTCGATTAGGGTGGAGCGAGTGCATGTACCTCGCCCATAAGAGTGGTCCTAGAAGGCTGTGAGCCTTTCACGAGAATACAGAGAGGTCGCTATTCGTAGCTGGAATATAGTTGAAAGATACGCGACTTCCGTCAATGTCCTCGTAGCTTAGTGGTCAAAGAACTCTAGCGTTCATAGAGAGATCGCAGGTTCGAGTCCTATCGGGGGCTACAGACGAAGATGGTTTATTTTTCCATTATATTCTTTCTCTCTGTATCATATTGTTTAAAACCCTAAGCTGTCTGGTATGTTCTGCCATGGTAGTTCTATGACAAGTCTAAGTATGACTTATCCAATAAAACTAGTTTTAGTAGCTAGGTACATATATGTATTATACTTACTAAGTTAGTAAGTACCTCTAGTTTATATTTTAAATGCACTAAGTATATACTAAATTACTCATTAAAGATGAGATGACTGAATATATCATGCTACGCATGAAGTCTAACAACACTACTGAGTATAATTTTACAGTTAAATATTGAGAGCTATCTCTAGAAAATTGTATTCACAGATGAAGTTCAAGGGGTTGCATTGGAAATTATCGTATGCTTTGAAAAGCTGTTCTGACTAGATTAAGAAACAATAAGATCTGATTTTTAGATATATAATCGTATGATTCTTGACATTGTTTATCTGATTTAATCTTTACATGATTGCTTAAAATTTCCTCGATGGAAAAAAAAACAAAGTTGGGTCTTTATTTTCCTCTTTTTACTTAGCCTACTCAAACAATACATTATTTTACTACACAAGCAATATATAAATAAATAAATAAAATAAAAGAAAAAAAATTACATCCCCACTTTAGGTTTAGGCCTTAAAATTTTTTTTCAAGCTTTTATTCTACTGTTTTGTCAGCGTGATTGATTTATGTACCCATAAGGGTTACTGAACTAAGCCGAAGACGGATAGATGGACAGACGGACGGACATTTCGAAACTATAAGGATTCCTTGTTGACTACGGAACAATAAAAACCATTGGGAGATCTGGCGGGCGTTGTTACCTTGGCAATTAAGGAAGGGTTTCTACTTATCAGAAGAATAACGCTAACAGATACAGCAGTTGCAGCTAACCCGAAGCAACGAGTCGAAATTACGAGCTCCTTCACTGCCAGGAACCCGGCTAGCGGGCGCTTACGCCGTAGTCGCTTTCCGCTACCTCGAGAAAAAATACGGGATCGGCTACGAGCGTAGCGCGTAGCGATTCTTGTCAGTGAATGTGCTAAGGAAGTGCGGCATTTTTTACTTTTGGTAAAAACATGGCAAGCATACCACCGGAACTTGATGTGGCTTACTGCCTTGGCCTAAAAAGCAAGCGTGTCTACCTATCAGAGGAATACCGCTGAGAGGGCTGGCGGCTGTTGTTGTTCGCGGCGTGCGCGTGGTGCGCGTGGTGCGCGTGCGGGTGGCGGTGCGGGTGCGCGCCGCACGCGGGCGGGCACGGCGCCGCGCCCACGCCGCCGTAGCGCCGCCGGCCCGTCTCCGGTGACGTCACGGGGCTTTCCGTCGACGGCATCGGCTTGAGCATGCGTTTCAGTGTACTAGAGTCTGGAATTAAACATTTATCATCAGCACCTCGCGGCGATTAAAAAAGTAGCTGATGGGCTCAAATATTTTTTTCACTTCTCATGCTCTAAAAGTTCGTCTATATGCTGTGCGTAGGCGACATAAAGTCACCTTTTATGCTCTAGAACCTAAAATAAAAACTTTTGTCGAAGACCAAGGCAATCGCGGTCCAACAGCCACACGCGCAACTTTAACTTCATAGAATAAGCTCTTTTTTTACACTCGATTTTATATCGTCTCGCGTAAAATGGTGCGTTTTATGCACTTGTTGTACAATCTACTATTTCACTTCTCATGCTCAAAAAGTGAGTCATATTGGGCTTAGCAGGCGGGGCTTAAGTAGTACAGCTAGCCCCTAGGGTTGTTAAACATTTTAATTTGACTAATCAAAACAGTTCACCGTGTTACATCCACCAATCGCAAATGCAAAAAACCGGCCAAGTGCGAGTCGGACTCGCGCACTAAGGGTTCCGTGCCATTACGTACAAAACGGCAAATGATTCACGTTTGTTGTATGGGACCCCCTTAAATAATTATTTTATACGGTGTTTAGTATTCGTTGTTATAGTGGCAACAGAAATACATCATCTGTGAAAATTTCAACTGTCTTACTATCACGGTTCATGAGATACTGCCCGGTGACGGACGGACAGCGAAGTCTCAGTAATAGGGTCGCGTTTTACCCTTTGGCTACGGAATTCTAAAAATAGGTAATGGGCTCAAATATTTTTTTACTGCTACATTATACCAAGCGCGGGACAGTTTGCGCGCGGTCTTATGCTGTGCATTCAGGATGGTAGCATACAAGCATGCGGTCTACTTCGTTGTAAGTAGATACCGGAACCTCAATCTCAACCCAGTACATTCTTGGCAGCTCTGGAGACCCAACTCGCCTCAGGAAACACAAAATACTTATACAGAGCAAGTAGTGATGTTATTAGGTCTGCGGCCTTTTGGAAGGTTGGTTGGGCTCTAAATATAAGTGGCATGATATTCCGCTGTGCCTTATCTCTTTAAGCTAACATCCCACATTATTCAGCTTCCAAACATAGTGCCACAGATATTGATAACCACGTCTTCCATCTTAGATTGTTACATATAGGGTTTTTCAATAGGCACGCTCGAACTTTGCTAGCGTATAGCGGCCGTCTTTGGTAATCAATCGCCGTAAAATTTGGCGGGAATATATAACTAATCGTGACATTTCATAATGGAAACAACGCCTACAAATTGTTAACTGCACGGGACACATTAAATTTATTGGATGAGAAGTTCGAGGGTTTCGTCTTATCGCGTGGTGGTGCGACTTCGACTGGCCCCCGAGATCTATGCAAATAAACTACAGAAAATAGCTGCTCTGAAGGCCGACATAACTGGCGTTGTTCACGAAATTGAGCCCCGTTTATGCGATGTCGGCCAAAATTGGTCCAGCTACAGCGGAGTCGTGGCGGCCATTTGGCTTAGATTATATATCATAAATAATGGCACCACATGTAGGTACTTCCAAATAATATAAAAAACGTATAACAACATATCAGCTACACAGGTTATTTTATTACATTTCAAAGTTCGAGCGCTCTAAATGAAATACCCTTTATAAGTACAATTAAAAGATTCTATGCAAACAAGGCTAGGTACTCAGTATGGCAGAAAAGTGCTTAATTAAACCTGTAATCTCGTTAAAAATCGCTAAATTAGCTCAATCGCAATATTTCTAGTATAATAAGTTTAATTGCTTGTCCATGGCTGTATCTCTTACCCATATTCATATCTTCCGTGCTCTTGGACTTCGTGCGGCGCGAGCCCGAGGTGTTGTTGTTGATGACATTGTGGTGATGCATCGAGTGCCGGTCCGATTCGCGCGACTGGAAAAACGTTAGCTAATGTTATTAATATAATACTGAACACACCACCACGCTAGGTGAACACGAGTTGTGGTATCCATGCGGCTACCACAACTCTTGTTAAGCTAGGAATGCATGTTACGTAACACAAGACATGTTGACATTTTCATCAATAAAGACATTGTGCCTACCATGCGTCGATAAAACGAGTAGTTTATGACTAGCTGCCAGAGGTGCTCCATTCCGTTTATTTCGTATCTCGTATCCACATGCATGATATTGCCACTTATCGACTTATTTCCATCTTCGTCGATGCTCTTCGTGTGCCGAAGGTGTTCCTTGCCGGGCCCAGTAGGTTTGGCTGAAGACTTGAATCTGTTGAGCGTCCCGCTATGCTGCACGCCTTCGGACTTACTTAACTGCCCGACCATTTCCATTTCATCAATCCTTAATTTTTTAATTTCTTCATGTGGTGAAGATGTTCCTTGCCAGGGCTGGCGGAGGTGGCCGAAGACTTAAATCGGTTGAGCCTCCCACCAGCCTGCACGGCACTTGACGAAACTCACCGATTCATTTCCATCCCCGTAGTCGATGCTCTTCGCGTGCTGGAGATGTTCCTTGCCGGACCTGGTGGAGGTGGCCGAAGACTTGGATGTGGTGAGCGTCCCGCCAGCCTGCACACCTTCGGACTTGAGGTCCTGGCCGTGCTGCGCGGAGGCACCGCCCGCCGCTTGAGAGTCTTCGTTAGTCTGTGCATCATAAGAACAGAAACAAATTTCAGCGCCGACATATTAATACGACCTGCAACAACCGCTGGTAGAAAATCTCCCGAGAAATAGTAGTACCTACATAATAGCAAAGCAACCTACACTCTGAAACTAAGAGGTTGCCTTATAAGAAGGTCCGTCAAGGTTTCTTTACATTCACAATGAGTAAAGTATAATCTTAAATAAACCCTATGACTATCAGGCACAGTCATTATATAAAAAACAAAAACTTCTGACACTGCCCTGCCTCTGTATTCTAACAGCCTGCAAATATGTGCGTTCAAATCTGGGGTTATATATGACCCGTGGGCAGTGCCACGGCCGAAACACGCGCGGCCAACACCTCTCGCTTGTGCCGCGCCGCCGACTCGCGAAGGCTCGCAAGTTGTCATTGGTGTTAAGATCTACATAACTCTTCCGAATGTTGCCATTAACACCGAAAATGACGCTATATTCGCTAAAAAACTTGAAAAAATGTTACAATATAAATGAATTTATATTGCGGACTGATGACTAAAAAAGAAAATATATATGTTCCTATGTAATTTTATTAAATTAAAATACTAACTTAGATTAATTTCTAGACCTGACCAATGTATAATAAGTCATAAAAAATGTAACTAACCTAAATAATGTAAAATGACATGTAAAGTTATTTATAATTTTATCAAAAAAAAAAGCTGTCGCTGCGAACCCATAGTTGTTTGGCCAAACCACACAAATTTTACAAATTACTCAAACTTTAATCCATGAGTGACCCCATTACCTACTGATGTCACAACTCTCTCTCGCTCTGTGTAACATCGACCGATTTTTAACCTTAAATACGTGAGTAACCCGTTCTCTTTATATTTTAATATCTGTTTCTTTTTATTAAAATCAATTTACTCATTTGGCAGAACCTTTAAGTACTGGTAATTAATATATAAAGTGCGTTACCGGCAAGTGGTTTTTTTTTAATGGAGGGTAAATTAAAGTAGTTTTTTAACTTAACAATAACCTTAATTCAATTAATTAACTAAAATTCCACACTGGCGGCAGCTGAAACGATTCATACTAATTCACATAAAAGTATGACGTCACCGTCTGCTATTTGTACAAATCGTATAGAAAATCAAGTAAATTTCTGTTTCTGTCGTGAAATTCTGCGTTTAGGTCCATAATTGTGATTCAATTTTGTTGCTATAAAAGCTTAAGCATCCTATTGGTAGCTTTAAATTAATGTGAATTGACTATAACGTGTATAAATCAACACTACAGTAGAGTTCAATGATACGCTAGATGTTTCGTGGTCTGTTTATTTTCAGCAAGTGACAATACATAGGAACGTAAACAAACGGTTTCTAAGTATATTTAAATCGTGACAGGCATGTCGTAATAACGATTACTTATAGCCAGTAGACACATATGCGACCTCCAATATACTTATGGAATATATTTATGGAATATATTTATATAGGAGGAGAACTCTTGGACAAGAAAAAAATACATATTTTTTAAAATTTTCAAGGTTTATGATATTAATTATATTTTAGAATTTATTACAATAATTTCATGGTTTACTATCCATTTAGCAACACTACGTTATCAATTTTAACAAGAGTCTACAGCCCTATTGAATCATAATAACATTTATATAAAGCTAACTATCTACGAGAATATATGTGCTAGTTTTTAAATTCAAATTCATCATCATCAATATTAAGAGGGACTGGCCCTTTGTCGTTGCAGCATTCTCTTGGGCTGTCGTCTTTACTTCACATCACAAATTATTAGAGTTAATTGAATACTCTAGTTAAACACTGTTCAACGAACATTATTCATGTTTATACGTAAATGAAAATATAAACCTACAATTTGAACCAATGGTACAACTCCCACGAGCTTAATACTAATTGAAACAATATTTCACGTCCCGTGTCGAGGGGAAACCATGTGGGTAGATTATGGGCTATTTTTATTAAGAAAGGTGTAACCTTTCCTTTGCCCGTGGGTGTGCGTAACGGGAACGGGTATGGTATTTCGTAAAATGCCGTCCTTTATTATTGTTGCTGGTATGGTTAAGGTAAAGTTGTGGCCCAAAAAAAGTATAGCTAAATATTTTCAGACAGCCCAATCAATCTAATACACCCAATCAATGGGTCAATCCGGTTATTCGTCCCTTAATTTTTTCCTAATAATTAGTTACCACAATATGACTGTATTTAATAAAAACTATAAGTATTATAGCCATATAAACTGTCTATTTGAACATTATATGTTGCATCTCGAAAAAAAAACGTGTTCTAGCAGAAAACATGGATATCCAAACCACTATTTTCATACAATTTGAGGGACATTTTACCTCCGCTGGGTAACCGGTGATATTGAGGGCAAGTAATTATTTTTTTGATACAGTTGTCATGTAGTTTGCCGCTATAATAGGGGTGTAGACTCGAAAATTATTGTTACTCCAAAAGAAAGAAGGCAAAAAAATATGCCTAGTGACAAAATCCCATTCAGATATCTCTAAGAATTACGAAGCTATATGCTTGTTGGAGAGAGCAAACGCAAACAGTGTGTGACGTCACATTACAGGATGCTGCCGAGGGGCAGCGTCGACGGCGGCGCCACAGTATAGAAGAATAATACAGTAGGTAATCTGAGGCCGTTTAGGAGCGTTCATTACCTACTTTCGCTCGATGCGCAGGGCTGTATCAAGTTTGTGGCTTGGCATACCTATAATACTAATTTTGCTTTTAAGTATGCAAAGTATTTCTGTTACAGTTTAATAGACAATATTGTATACACAAAGTAATAATATTATAGATAGTTAGGTATGTGTTTTTAGTTTCCCACTTCATCGAATATTTTAATACCACTATACTATGCCTAAAATAATTCCTAGTTAGTATAATAGTTGCTAAACTGTACTAGGTTGGTAGGTGCTTAGTTACAAGCCTATTCGGCTCCTTGTGATATCGTGGCACTGGCGGCTCGCTGTCTTCATACCTACGAGGCGGTTTCCTTTGACGTAGCGAGTGAGAACGAGCTAACACCGCAACGGCGCAGCCCCGATTGAAGCATTCACCATCATTCCCGAAGGCTATGAGTGTGTGCGTACCGAACACGCGCGCATGTGTGCAGCCGTGCGATGTACCTTTGTTCGAAGTTTGTCTACTGTTCCTATACTGTGACGGCGCCGACCACGATGCGGCGCGGCACGTTGCCGTCTTTAGTGACATCACATACCCCTCTTAAAACTTTGGACACTTATAACTTCGTGATTATTTAACCTTTTGCGTTGATTTTTTTCCATTTGACTACATTTTTAATCCTTTTTCCAGAAAATATGACATTATTGATTATTTTATTCAGTGTCTACATCCCTATTAATTGTGTAAGGTAAGGGTCTATATGCAGACTGCGTTTTTCTCTTCGCGTTCCCCTACTGCCTAGCGGATGGTCCTAGGGGAACGCGCGTCGAAGGCGCGTGAAAAAAACGCAGTCGGTATAGGCCCTAAGAATGCAAAAACAATTAATAACAGCAGACATCGTTGTTTCTTGTCCTTTTAAACAGCAATTACTAGAAACCCTCCCCGTGTCCTAAAAAGTTGGTTCACCCTAATAATGCATTTCTCATACGATCGTTTGGTAATTGTGGCTAGACTAACCCCCGGTTTTATAATGATCCGTTACTTTACCTGAAATTATATTTACAACAGTAACGCATCCTTATAAAACCGGGCCTCAACGATCATTAATATGCTATACCAGAATTTAAATATGTCCCGAACAAGGTTTATATTAACTTGACCTGTTCGTATGTAAGTATGTATATAAGACTTGTCCGTCAAAATTTACAATCCATTTTTCAGTCACTTGCCGTTATCCGATTGAGCTGAAATTTTGGGTATTAGTATTATTTGGATGACAATTCAATATTATGATAACATCGGGCTGATCTGATGATGGAGACAGGTGGCCATGGGAATTCAGTATTTAACCGACGTAACCCCGTTGAGTTTGAGCTCGTTTGAATCGTCTCAATAAGTAGTAGATGATGATATACAGAAAAGTACAGTCGGCAATAAAAGCACCAAAAATGTTATTTTTTTACATAAACTTATTAAATTACTAGTGACTTTAGTCTTGTGTACCAAAGTAGCCGGTTTAGTGCACTTCATACCAAGAAAGGACATGGGTTTGTCTCAGATGTCTGTTGATTTATACTTCGACTCGCAAATGCAAAGCTTGAGTGAAAATCTCTAAGATATGGTTACGAAGGTATCTTTTTGGTACATAACTAACACGAATCATAAAAGCGGACTTACACTAGTGCCATGTGTTCCAACAGAAGCAGTGACAGTTTTAGGTGCGGTCGAAGTGTTGGTGGTCATAGTCGAGGTTTCCTGTGACTTGGGCGGCCGCGTCGGCGGCTGCGAGTCGGTCTGGCGGGCCGCGGCTGAAAACATTGATGCACAGCATTTGATAAACATTTACTGCATGAGTGGTTGCCGTTTTATCCCTTAGCGCTGCTGAGAAGGTATCTGCTGCGTTCTGACAATGCATAGCTGGAGCCATGTGGAGGAGAGAAGCTCCGGTTAAACTCAAACGGAGAACTCTAGGGAAGTTAAATACACCAAGAGACCAGATAATGTCGGAGGAAAATGGCTATATCAGTGAACATTGATTTAGAGTAACGTAGGATGCCACAATATCATCCAAACAAACGATGGGAATAGCGAAAGTTGTTCGTTTTGTCGACGACTGGTGGGCCCAATGCGCAGGCCAGTAACGTTGTCACAGCGAGATGGGAAACGTTGCTAGAGATACTACACACGTGTTAGATGGAACAAGTGCTCACGTTTTGGCGGCGGCTGATGGGCCGGCTGAGAGCCAGTGACATTGTCGTAGAGCGAGGTGGAAGAGGTTGCCGCAGCTACTTTGTCGGTGCGCGCGGCGGCTGCGCTCGCCTCCGCTTCCATGGCGCGAGCAGACGTGCGAGGCAATGTCGAGGAACCTGTAGAAATAATATGAAATGACTTATTATATATTCTTTGCACTAATTAACTACTACAAGACCGCATATTAGTCGTCAATAGCTGACACAGCTAGCTATTTGTTATGTTGGATCAATGAGACCAACACAACTGAGTAAATACTGTCCTGGGTCCCATCCTTACATGGCGACCTTGCCAGTGCATCACGGTGCGTGGACGCATAGTTGCAATCGACATAACTTAGTGAGCATACTAATGCGTATGCAGTCAACTCATACTTACGATATCTTGGGTCCTGGGCTCGGAGCCGTGCATACTGCTCCTGCGACATGCATGTGCACTGCGGCTCGCGGTAGTTCAAACTGCAATGGAAACACGTCATATGTATACGCCTGCTGCAGGCCTATGCTTTTCAAGAATAATAAACTATGCGAGCTGTAGAACTTGGTCTTTTTTTCTTTAACGAACCTGATCACAAAATTTCACGAGAATTGGTTGAAATATGCGACCCGCTGTCCTGCTGTTCTCCTCTACAGGCGAAAAGCGGAACAGCGGGACACGAATATATTTTGGTCCAAGCTAAAGCATAGAATTTCGTTCTCGTCGCTCGCTCGTTCGTTGTGAGCCTCCAATCTCACATACAAAGTTTTGATTAGCATTACCTCTGTATAATATAAGCAAAGATGTACAAATTCTGATAATATTTATATGTTCACGTTTCCGAACTTACCTGGACCGATTAGGACTGGCCGGTGTGGAGAGCGGTTTCCTCTTGGCCTTCATCTTCTGCTTGCTGCCCGGCGGTTCTAGCTTTAGACTGTAGCTCGAAGATGCCTTACGCGAGAATTTAAAGGATGGTGACTAAAATAACAAACAATTATACGTAAATGTAACTTTCCACCTTGAGAATTAATGTACATTTGAGGGAAAAGCAGGATGTGCTTGCAGATTTAGGAGTGAATTTTAAAATAGAAGTTTGTGTCAATGGTGCTCAAAAGGGCAATAATTTTTAGAATTATCGAAGACTATTTAGTAAGTCAAAGGAAGGTGGAAGCAGCCGGTAGTTTGATAGTTTAGTTACTTACGCAACACTCCTTGAATTGCTTGGCGTCGATGGGCGAGGTGAAGTTTAGACCCCAGGTGTCATTGGTCATGGGATCCTTCCAGTACACGAAGCATTCTGATGCTTGGCCAATGCGGGTGCCTGGAAAACCAAACGGTTACATATAACAGCTCTTTGTTGCTTAAATGTGTATATTTTGGTTTCACCACCTATAATGTGTTTTCTAAAGTTTCAATTTTCGGGAAATATCAGTAAGTACCCGTGTGGTGTGGGGTTAGAATTTCACCACCCCCTTTCTTCCCTTGGGTGTCGTAAAAGTCGACTTAGGGTGCTCCCTAAGTTAAAGTGGGTTAAAGTGTGTTATGGGCCATCGCCCACTAAGCAACCTATCACTACGATATCACATTTTGTCGATCTTTTAACTGCTGCGCTGGAACATACGTTTCATGTGCTCTGCCTACCCCTTTTGGGAATAAAGGCGTGAATATATGTATGTTTCAGTATCATAAAGTACTTACTAAAACTATGTGAATGAAAGAGTTCTTTAAAATTCATAATCGTCATTGTTTGTCTAGATTCACACACCACTCCCAAATGTAACACGTAATAACGAATAAACTCATATAAATAAATACCACTACGCAATACCGTGCACTTTAGTATAAATAAATTCCCCCTAATAATTAAACGGTTACTTGCTTTGACAACAAAGTTGGATTTTGCAATAGCTTTATTACCTACTTTATGCATTTTAATTCTGAAACCACAGCAAATACACTTAATATCAACGGATTGAACTCGTTGCATAATTTAGCAGACTCGGCGATCCGACAGATCGCCCGAAAATACCTGCACATTAGTGCTCTAATTCTCTCAACCAATCCATGCAGTAAACTTTTGAAACCTCTGCACTGCAGTAGTACCTAGATACTAACCTATTAATGAAGTAATTTGTCAAATTTACTCCAGTCCCGCCCGACTTCGCTAGTCAGGAAGCGGAATAAACTCAAAACGTTTTAAATTCAGATGACTGAATTTCCAGTCTTGTTATCCCTGTTTATATTTCGTAATTTTCCTCCTATTTTCTGTTTTTATTTGCATAAAATGTTAAACGCATTCTTTTTCTCTGCTGTAATGTAATCAATACTCTCCGGAGTTTACGTTCGACTAGGGCCATAGTGGGTTTCAGTCAATAGCTTGTGTACTATCTGGTGTAAATTTAAAACTAGGTTACAGCGGCCTCGATAGTATCTCCCGAATTGCCCTCCTTTGTTGGTAGTACCGACTCCGCTAGCGTTGAGATGAAAACTAGTAGCAGGTAAACGCTTTACAGAGTACTTATATTTCGGATATATATGACACGTAATGCTTCGCTTCATTTAGCTTATTTTCTGTAAAAAGAAGTGACTCAAATAGGCATAAAAAGGAGCCAGCAAAACTTATTTCATTCCTCAGTTATTAGACTTCACCAGTAAAACTTGATAACTACTATAATTATCTAGTGAGTAAGATATAGATATAAAAAAGTATCAAAATATATTCACGACTGAGTATTTCAATCGTATCACTATCTGAAAAAATATTAACAGTACAGTCGAATTCAGCGATGTCATTCAACGGTATACTCTTGCTTGCCAGAATTTCATTTGCCCGAATTTTATCTGCCATAATGTTGTTTACCATATTAATTATATGCCAGAATCTTTGTTTTCCATAATATCAATATCAATAATCTCATTTTCAATAATCATTGTAATTCATAACTATCACATGACATAATGTCATTTGCCATCCATTTCAACATTCATAATATTCATATGTAATAAAGTGGGTACGTGTGTCTAAAATTAAAAAAAATACCTCGAACCTATCCGCGATCCGAGTCGGTTTTGCCACTAAGTTCCTGTTCAAGGTATGGGCATCAAATAAACTTTTCTCTGAGATTAACCAATGCCAAGATAGTGGTGTATCGTAGGCAGTAGGGAACATGAGCTTGGTGGCAAAACCGACTCGGATCGCGGATAGGTTAGAAGACGTCTTCGAGGTTTTTTTTTTTATAAAAGAGCGGAAAAATCATGTTTAGTATGGCGTTTAAATATTCTATTAAATAATATTATTGCAAACAATAATATGGAAAACAATACGTATGGCATCCGTATCATTATGATATCCAATATTCGGGTAAACAAGAATATGTCAATTAACTATTATGGTAAACGAAACATTCGGGCAAATGAAATTCGGGCAAGCGAAGTTCGGGCAAATTATTATTATAGTATACTAGCTTCCGCCCGCGACGCGTGGACCCGGGATAAAAACTATCCTATATTTTAATCCAGGCTATAAACTATCTTCGTGCAAAATTTCATTCAAATCGGTTCGGCCGTTTAAGCGTGATTGAGTAACAAACATCCAAACATCTAAACTTTCGCATTTATAATATTAGTAGGATGAATGTCGGGCAAACAATAGACAACCGTCATTCTACATCTGCGTCTCTAGCCTCATCTTTACCGACTACTCGTAGCATCATCTTTTCCAAGGTATTTGACTAACACCGCGCTAAGTGCCCAAACAAACCGACAAAAGATTGGTTCATCTATGTAAAATGTTGGTACATAGTGGTAATTACCAGGTTGCAGTAGCCGGACATCCAGGATCTTGTCGACCTGCGAGTTGTAGGCGGTGATGTGGAACACGCACTCGGGCGAGTCTTGCACGCACGTGATGTTCACAGGCACCAGGTCCTCGGAGACCTGCTGCCACTTGACCGTGCCCGCGCCCGATGCCGACACGTGGAACACCTCCGCCCATAACCTGCGAACACTTTACCCTTTACTTTACGGAATCTGATGAAACGAATTATTAATGATGAATATTTATTAATGATGGAGCGAGCTTTGGAATACGCATAAAGAAGAGGGCAATTGCAATTGCGAATTGCGTAAAGATAAGATACGATTATGCAACCCATATGTATTTCTTTCAGGTTGAATCTTAGGTGAGAGATAGACCTACTCCGAATTATGGTCATTTGGAAAATGGCCCTTATTAGAATAAGAATTGAATTAAAACACTCGTTATATCCCACATTACTAACCCATAACGAATCGTGGTAGGCTTTAATGCTTGCTGAAATTTTACTTGTCTTATTTTTCGCAATTCAAAAATAAATTTGTTATCTACCTGTTTATTCATTGGTACATCACAGTTACAGCTGAACAATTCAATATTTAGACAAAACTAAAAATAGATTCATTATAGAGAACGACAGTTATTCAGACAGACACTTAGATTACGCATTTCAGTATGCTATGAATGTGTAAGACGCACGCGCGTTACCGTTCGCCGAGCTAAAGCCACAATTTCCCTAGTCGTTATAGCCCGGATCCCGCATGCGGGGATTTCGTGCTATCCTTGTTTTTGTTACAGGGAAGAGAAGATAATACGAGGTCGATCGTGCGGCACGCGGGCTCTAACAACCTATGTAAAAGACCTTGCTGAAAATTGGAATGTGGAATATACGTGTTTCAGATTGATCTCTTGATATCTGTGACTGTTGTGTTACAAAACCAAACTTAACATTATTCTAAGATCTGTCTACGTATGGAATATTGACGTTGTTCACAGATTCAGTTCTTTCCTATCTAGTTCGATCAAATTAGAGCCTCAAGCTTCTATGGCTTTTAACTCTGTTAGTCATAAAAAACCGGCCAAGTGCGAGTCGGACTCGCGCACGTAGGGTACCGTAGCATTGTCTTTAAAAATGGCAAAAAAAACACGTTCGTTGTATGGGAGCCCCCTGAAATATTTATTTGATTCTGTTTTTTTAGTATTTGTTGTTATAGCGGCAAAAAATACATCATCTGTGAAAATGTTAACTGTCTAAATATCACGGTTCATGAGATACAGCCTGGTGGCAGACGGACGGACAGCGGAGTCTTAATAATATGGTCTCGTTTTTACCCTTTGGGTACGGAACCCTATAAAAACGTTCGTTAGGAGTTATATAGTAATGGCCGCAACGGTTTGTGTGAGTACAACAAAGAATTATGTTTTAGTCCTACATTAGCGCTATGTGAGCTGTTTTTTTCCAAGCATGAAATTAACAGAGTGCTTTCTGCAACCCTCTCTAGAACTAGCTGTTTGTTAGTTACTTATCCAAAAAGGGAAAATAACTTATGCAAAACAAATTCTAAAGTCAGTCGCCAACTAAATTACTACCATTGTCGACATTAACGACACTCTTATTAATTATTCCGTAAACCGCTATTTTCATGTTTGCGCGCCATAAATCGTAAATGACTTTGACCCGCTATCTGACACGATGCGACGCATTTCGCGTGTTAGGCCAGCAATGCTATTCAACACGTATCTCGACACACTTCAAAACACGGCCCTAGTATAATCCGACCTGAATAACTAGGCGTCGGTGTTCATGTTTTAACTGGTTTGTCTGTGGCGATGCGCTAGGCTAGCTTTATAAATACCACCCCAGGACATCCCCAGTAAAGCGCACGGAAAGGTCCACTCGGTACATATGTAATGATAGGGAGTTGCACGGCAAATTTTGTTTATGCTTAAGTATGTCGATTGTGTAGCACAATTATTTTCGTACCTGATAGTGGCGGCACGTGAGAATTTTCACTAGACAACCGGGAGCAAAGAAAAATGGCTTGTGTTTGATGATTTACGAGTTTAGTAATATATAGCAAGAAAGTTTAGGCTAGGAATCAGCTTGTATGGGTACTGCGCCACTGGTACCTAATTAGTTCATTTCTAACCATCGTTCAAACTGGTCTTACGGATATTGTTCAAAATCTGACGTAAGTCCTATTTCAGACGTAGTTGTCTCCAAATTTCGAAATTAATTTATCGTATCATGCATAGATGCATGCATTATATGCTATAGTTTAAGATTAAGAATCTTTAGATAAGAAGAAGTTTAAGATCAGCAAAGAACTATTAAACATCTAAAAATAGGTTGGTCGACTGCTTTAGCCTAGTTAGTAGGTAATGACCGTGCCTACGAAGCAAGAGATTAGAATCCCGGTAAGGGTATTTGTATGATGGACACGAATATTTGTTCCTGAACCATGGATGTTTTCTATGTATTTAAGTATGTTTTTATCAGATTTATCTACATATATAAGTATGATTATCGTCACCTAGTCTAGTATCCATAGTACAAGCTTTGCTTGGTTTGGGACTAGGTCAATTTGTGTAAGGTTGTCCTCTAATATTTATTTATTTATAATCTATAGGTTGATTCGATTTTATTAATTTACTCAGCAACTTGTTTTTTTTTTCATTTTCATTCAACCCCTATTTTCCATCGTGAACGCAACGTTTGATCACATACCGACTTTATCAACGTGGTTTATTATTACATTTTGCATCACATCCTACGTTCAAACACCTTCCCAACAGCTTTGATAGTAATCGATTCGTGTGTCACATGCAGAACCACATCCCACCTCTCGTTTTCATCACTCCAGTGCATTTACATTTCAAACTTCTCATTACATTTGGGACACCTAGGTTGGTCTCGACGTTTTCACATTGAACTACGTAAAGTACTTACGAATACACTCAATCTTGGACCGGTTCTAGTCAAGTGAATTGGAAAAATAATATATGCAGGCATATACTGCGCTTCCTTTGCAAAAATTTTGACCGTGAACATAAATAATATCTATCGTATCTAAGTAGGTATAATATGAAACCTTTTGCAGCTGCACCGAGAAAATGGTATCTATTCCACTAAACTTATTGAAAAGGAATCGAATTGCATTTATTTATTGTCTTTCTTACGACGCGCGCCAAATCGGATATCTCAGGACATTTAAGGAGGCGTGCGCAGCCAATACAAAACTTATTCTAATTTGAAATATTTCGTTTAATAGACCACCAGACCAGTACCCACCACATATGCTGAAGTGTATTTTCATACAGGGGACGCATATCGTTGTAGAAACGCTTGGCTGATTTATTTCAGAACTAGCTGTTGCCCGCGACTTCGTCCGCGTAGAACTGGTTACCGTCTTAGAAAAATGATTGCTGTTAAATGATTGTAGGCGGAACCTTAATTATCGCTGCCCTTAACAAAGTTCTACCATCTTAAGGGATGATTTCCGAGATAAAAACTATCCTATAACCTCAAATTAGGGTCTCAAATTATCTGTACGGAAAATTTCGTCTAAATCCATCCAGGGATTAAGCGTAAAAGGTAACAGTGCGATGAGTTCATTAGTTTAAATTGAAAACTCTGTTTTTACACATATAAATATCTTAAAATTCATCAACAGACGTTTCAGCTTAAATTGTATATTTTTCATAATGTATTAAAGAAAGCTACATTACTGAAAATAGTTTTGAAAGCAAACGTAATCTAATGCTAAAAGACGTAGAACTTTCCATCTCCATCCGCCGTCCCCATTTAACGGTGTTAGAGAATAATATTATTTTCATTAACCAAAAAAAATTATTAAATTAACAAAATAATCCGCACCTACTTACTACTACTACTTACCTACT
The DNA here is from genome assembly GCA_947049275.1 of Epinotia bilunana. NCBI lineage: Eukaryota > Metazoa > Arthropoda > Insecta > Lepidoptera > Tortricidae > Epinotia > Epinotia bilunana. The sequence continues at coordinate 22,146,095 of OX346259.1, read as the reverse complement.
TTTCGGTTCTGGGAGCATCCCAGTTCTAACCTAACCTAACCTACATTTCCGGTAGCTGTTCGGTTCTGTAAGGGTCGCGGTTCAAACTTAACCTAACCTACTTTTCTGCTAGCAGTCGGATTATGTATGATGACCTATACATACTTCCAACCCTTTTTAACCTCCATAGAGGATGAATTTTAAGAAACGCTGTAATTAGTTTCTTAGTTTTTAACCGAAGTTACAGATCCCTTACTTTAAAATTGTCTTGTTCCCCGTACAAACATCCAACTCCTTTTAGCCCATTTAGGGGATGTATGTGTCCCCCTTATTGAATCAATTTAAAACAGTCTAAAACAAAGTTACAAATCCCTTACTTTAACCCCTTAAAGGGGGTTGAAAGTTTGTATGGAGAGCAAAACATTTTTAAAGTAAGGGATTTGTAACTTTGTTTTAGACTGTGTATAGTGATTGGATTTCAAAAACTCTGAAATCAGTTTTGTAGTCTTTTAACATAAAGGCTAAGACCGAAGTTAATAATCTCTTACTATAACATTTTCTTGTTTTCCATATAATAGACCTTGAATCCCGTGTTAACCCCTTAGGGGTGGAATTTTTCCAAAACGCTGAAAGAAAGTTTTATTTATTCTGATAAGAAATCTTTATACAACGCTTTAAGTCTCCAGCTCAAAAATGAGTGTTTCTCATCCAAAGCTTGCACCCCTTCTGCAAATCAATAATCAGTAATCTTTCTACAAAGTTTCAAATCTCTAGCTCAAAAAAAGTGTTTTCCATACAAACCTTGCAACCCTTTTTAACCCCCTTGGGGGTGGATGTTTCCAAAACGATTAAAGTTATTTTTTGTATTCAAATACGTAATCTGGCTACAAAGTTTCAAGTAACTCAAACGGAAAAGTTTTCCTCATACAACTTTTGCACCCCTATGTTAACCCCTTAGGGGTGGAATTTTCTAAAACACTAATATGTATTTTTTTGTATTCATATAAGTAATCTTTCTACAAAGTTTCAAGTTTTTAGCTAAAAAAAATAAAGTTCCCTCCATAGAAACTTTGCACCCCTATTTAACCCCCTTAGGGGTGGAATTTTCTAAAACGCAATAAGTACTTTTTTGTATTCTAATATGTAATCTTTCTACAAAGTTTCAAGTCTATAGTTCAAAAAATGATGTTTCCCCTATACAAATATTGCACCCCTGTTTAACCCTCTTAGGGTTGGAATTTTCTAAAACGCTAAAAGTACTTTTTGTGTTTTTTAATAAGTAATCTTTCTACAAAGTTTCAAGTCTCTAGTTCAAAAAAAGGTTTCCCTCATACAAACTTCGCACCCCTATTCTAACCCTCTTAGGTAGGGATTTTTTTAAAACGCTTACAGCTATTTTTTGTATTCATATAAGTAATCTTTCTACAAAGTTTCAAGTCTCTAGCTAAAAAAAAAGGTTTCCCTCATACAAACTTTGCACCCCTATTTTAACCCCCTTAGGGGTGGAATTTTTAAAAACACTTACAGGTATTTTTTTGTATTTATGTAAGTAATCTTTCTACAAAGTTTCAAGTTTCTAGCTAAAAAAACAAAGTTCCCTCCACACAAACTTTGCACCCCTATTTATCCCCCTTAGGGATAGAATTTTCTTAAACCCTGAAATCCCTTTTTTGTATTCTAATAAGTAATAATTCTACAAAATTTCAAGTCTCTAGTTCTAAAAAATGTTTTCCCCATACAAACATTGCACCCCTATTTAACCCCCTTAGCGGTCGAATTTTCTAAAACGCTGAAAGAACTTTTTGTGTTTTTTAATAAGTAATCTTTCTACAAAGTTTCAAGTCTCTAGCTAAAAAAAAAAAGTTTCCCCCATACAAACTTTGCACCCTTATTTAACCCCCTTAGGGATGGAATTTCCAAAAATCCCGTCTTATCCCTTGCCTACGTTATAAAAGGAAGTTCTGGTGTAAATTTCAAGTTTCTAGTCCCAGTAGTTTCGGCTGTGCGGTGATGAATCAGTCAGGAAGTCTTCTTTTATATATATAGATATATTTACATTTGCTGGATGCAGCTATATTTTGAATAACCAAAATAAAGGTTTTTTATTTGAAGACACTGGTCTTCAGCAGACAGCGTAGGCAGTTCATAGGCAGCGTCACCACCCACTAGGCTAACCGTAGCCTAGTGGGTGGTGACGCTGCCTACGAATTTGAAGATCCTGGGCCCTGAATCCGGGAAAGGGTAAATATTTGTGTGATAAGCATAAATATTTGTTTCTGAGTCTTGGAAGTTTTCTAAGTATTTAAGTATATGTTTCTATTAAATACATCGTCGTTAAAAAGTACAACAGGCCTTGATGAGCTTACTACGGGACTAGTAATTTGATTTAAAGATTTTTTATTTACTCATTTAATTAAGTGGCATTTTTAGGGTTCCGTAGTCGACTAGGAAGCCTTATAGTTTCGCTTTGTCTGTCTGTCCGTCCGCGGATAATCTCAGTAACCGTTAGCACTAGAAAGCTGAAATTTGGTACTAATATGTATGTAAAGAAAAATATAATTTTCTTTGGTTTAAATATTCCCGAGGCTCAAGTTCAAGTGTCATCGTGACAGATCGCGACATACGCGGATGGATATTTATTTGATAACCTATGGTGAATGATAACCTAAAAGAGCTGTCATGAGAAAGCAATTTATTATAACTAATTTTGTTAACAGAACGCTAAGAAACAATAGAATTGTGATTTAGGAATCGACATTGTTATTAATAACATTAAATGTCGTTTCTTTTCTTACAGGTAAAGTGTTTCAGTGTTTGTTACTGCTTAACTCATACTGTTAATTGTGAATCTTACATGTAATTTAATACAATAAAACCTTTTCTTACAGAGAAACTCAGTTGTGTTTTGATTAACTGTGTCGTCCAAATCACTACGAATAGAAAACCATCTTATAAAACGACATTTATTGTCAGAAAATGGAAAAGTTGAAATTTACGTTTCAAGTAAAATCTACAATAGACGGAAAGTCAAACTATATTGCCATAACCTCAATTGCCACACAAGATGACAAAGTTTTCCTGATTCCGCAAGAATATCAAGCAGTATCACAGTACCACAAAGATGTCCACACCTCTAAAGCTTTTACTACAGTGAGAAATACATTGAAGAAACGACATCAGGATGAAAATCTGATTTTCCAGGACCAATTCCTTGAGGAAATTACCCAAGAACAGTCGGCTACTGGTAGTAAAAAGAGTTTGGAAGATCCTTTGGTGAAAATCTTGGAAAATTAATTGAAAGTCAACAAAACAAAGAAAAACAAAGTGTAAAGAAGTTAGCAGACAGATTTGTGATTGAAAAATTTCATGGGAAAAATACAAGTGCATATAACTGGATGGAAACATTTGAAAAAGAGTGTGTAAGGTTTGACATAGTTAAAGAAGAAGACATTTATAAAAAAGAGTGATGATACTAAGCAAATGAAAGAAAAGTGTAGTATTTGTGAAAGTCTACAAAAAGGTGTGCGCTATCATCCAGAAGATTCCTGTTGGTTCAAAACGAAAATAAACAGTGGAAAAGAAAGAAGTAATCTACAGATAAAGCACATTAACAATTCGGAATTGGAATGTCAACTGCGGTGTAAAGACCCAATAAACTAATAGTGCCGCCATTAATTAAAGTAAAATTAGTATTGAATAAAAATGTAGAAGTATTTGGAATCTATGACTCCGGCTCCAATGTGTCATTGATAAATTCAAGGTTACTGAAGATAGACAATAAAGAATCAAGTTACTCTAGCAATACTAATTTAAAAACAAATAATGGCGTTAAAAAGGCAAATGGAATAATAAAACTCGACATAACCATTTTTGATGTTGAGAAAAAGATGAATGTTTTTGGCATAGACCAAGAAAACTTCGATTATGATTTTTTGATCGGATTAGATTGTATAAAGGAGTTTTTCTTGGTTCAAAATGAAAACTTACAAATCTTTCAGAAAGTTCCCATGCAAAGAAGTGAGGTAGTTTCTAAAGAAACAAATAAGTCAGATATTGAAACTTCTAAGGAAATAAAATCTGATAATTTAATAAACTTCAATGAGAATTTCAGTGAAGAAAATTTCAAAATTTGGATAAATCATCTAGACTATCAACAACAAACAGTGATTGATGATTTAATATTGAAGAATAAATCTGTATTTGCAAAGGACAAATATGACATCGGAACGGTAACAGATTATGAAGCACACATTGATCTGTCAATAGAGAAATATTGCAGTAAAAGGCCATATCGTTGCACAATTGAAGACAAAAAGGAGATCGAACTACAAATAGGAAACTTATTGGAAAAAAAAATCATAGAAGAATCATATAGTCCGTTTGCAGCTCCAGTTACTTTATCTTATAAACGAGATGAGAATAAAAAGTCAAGACTGTGCATAGATTTTCGAGACCTCAATAAAATCGTTGTGCCTCAATCACAACCATTCCCACTTATTAAGGACCTAATGGTGAAAACTAGAGATTGCAAGTTTTTCTCGACGCTGGATCTGAATTCAGTATTTTGGTCAAACCTACCTCACCGGCCATATTTCAGAGAATAATGTGTAACATAATACGGAAACACAAGCTTGGAGATTTCACAGTATGTTACATCGATGACATCTTATTGTTCTCAAAATCATTCTCAGATCATGTCAGACATCTGGAACAGCTATTTCAAGCAATTAAAAGTGAAGGGTTCAGACTCAAATTCTCTAAATGTATGTTCGCAGCCGACTCAGTTAAGTACTTGGGTCACATAATACAGAATCATTCGGTAAGACCTCTGAAAGACAACTTAATATCAATAAAAAACTTTCCTACTAAAACGAGAAAAAATGTGAGTCAATTTTTAGGAAAAATAAATGTCTATCATAAGTATGTGCCAAAAATAGCAATAAAATTAGAACCATTACATAACCTTTTAAGAAAAGAACAAACCTTTAACTGGACTAAGGCATGCCAAGAGTCATTTGACGAAATGAAACAAATATTATGTTCTCATCCAATACTAACCATTTTTGATCCGAACTTGCCTATCCACATATACACAGATGCCAGTATTCAAGGAGTAGGAGCAGTCCTTAAACAGCCACAAGAAAACAATGAAGAGAAACCAGTGGCATACTTCTCAAAGAAATTGAAAGAAGTTCAAAAAAGGAAGAAAGCTGTATATCTAGAATGCCTGGCAATTAAAGAATGTGTTAAGTATTGGCAGCACCTGTTGATAGGTCGGAAATTTACTGTCTTTACAGATCACAAGCCACTGGAGAATATGAATATAAAGTCAAGAACGGATGAAGAACTGGGAGATCTAACATACTACCTATCTCAGTATGATTTCAAAGTTAAATATTCTCCAGGACTATACAACATTGAAGTGGATTGCCTAAGTAGGAACCCAGTCTTAGAAGCAAATGAAAACCTTGATGAACAATTAAAAATAGTAAACATAATAACACTAGAAGATATCTTAACAGACCAAATGAAAAATGATAAAATACAGTGCAGAAAAGACAAGTTAATAACAAAAAACAACGTTTATTACAAGAAAACTAAGAAAAAACAAAAAATAATTTAATCAGAGAAATTTAGTATACAATTCATCAAAAATGTACATGAAGAGCTGGGTCATATAGGAATTAAACAAATGCAGAGAATGATCAGCTCGTGGTACACCGCTAAAAACATGTCAAAAAACATAAAAATAATCTGAGACAGTTGTATAGTATGTATAAAGAACAAATCAAGAGGACAAAGCAAATATGGCTGGATGTCTCACTTAGGCTCCGCCACGAAACCTTTTGAGATATGTTCCATTGATACGATTGGAGGATTTGGGGGATCAAGGTCAACGAAGAGATACTTGCACCTGCTATCAGATCATTTCACAAGGCACGCATACATTTCGACGTCAAGTACACAAAATGCAAATGATTTTATAAAACTAGTGAGAAACTGTGCGGAAATTAGCGACATTGGCATGATTCTCTCAGACCAATACCCAGGGATCAATTCTCGAGACTTCAAAAGATTTTTGGATGATAAGAATATTCAAATAATTTTTACTGATGTGGACTCGCCCTTCTCAAATGGATTAAACGAAAGACTAAATCAAACGTTAGTCAATAAAATCAGATGTAAGATAAACGAAAATGACACTAAACTAGCATGGACAACCATAGCACACATCTGTGTATAAAACTATAACAAAACGGAGCACACTGTCACTGGATATGCTCCAAAGTATCTTCTTAACGGCACAGATGTTACAATTTTGCCAAATGAGCTGAAACTTAAAAAGACCGAATACGATTTGATCCAAGACAGGAAAATAGCTTTGGAAAATACAATCAAATCACATAATTATAACAAGACGATTTATGATAAAAATCGAAGACATGTGGACTTCAAAGTTGGTGATAACGTTTTTGTGGATAATGGAAACAAACTGAATAGGAAAACAACTCGAAGAATTGAGGATCGGACCCTACAAAATCATAGAAAAAATATCAAACTCAATTTTCAAGATAAACACTAGTCATAGGAAGACAGTCAAACTTTTTTCACATTTCGAAAGTAACTCCTGCCCCTGCGCTTGAAGCCCATGCAGAGGATGAGTGAGTAGTATTGTTGTATCTTCTCTGGGAGGGGGAGATGTAAAGAAAAATATAATTTTCTTTGGTTTAAATATTCCCGCGGCTCAAGTTCAAGTGTCATCGTGACAGATCGCGACATACGCGGATGGATATTTATTTGATAACCTATGGTGAATGATAACCTAAAAGAGCTGTCATGAGAAAGCAATTTATTATAACTAATTTTGTTAACAGAACGCTAAGAAACAATAGAATTGTGATTTAGGAATCGACATTGTTATTAATAACATTAAATGTCGTTTCTTTTCTTACAGGTAAAGTGTTTCAGTGTTTGTTACTGCTTAACTCATACTGTTAATTGTGAATCTTACATGTAATTTAATACAATAAAACCTTTTCTTACAGAGAAACTCAGTTGTGTTTTTATTAACTGTCTCGGTCGTCCAAATCACTACGAATAGAAAACCATCTTATATGTATATCAATCACGCCGACAAAGTGGTAAAATAGTGTTTTTTTATTATGGTACCTCCCCTATACGTAACGTGGGGTGTTTTTTTTTTTTCATTTCAACCCTAACGTGTGATATATTGTTGGATAGGTATTTAAAAATGAATAGCTGTTTGTTTTTTGACAATGTTAATATTTTCGGAGATAATCGCTCCAGAAGTAAAAAAAATTGTGTCCCCCCCTCTAACTTTTAAAAATATGAAAAAATCTCAAAAGTAGAACTTTATAAAAAAATTCTAGGAAAATTATTTTGAACTTGATAGGTTGAATAGTTTTTTAAAAAAAATAACAAAATGATTTCTGAACTAAGTTTGTAATTTAACCGTATAAGCAGGTGTTTATTGTACCTGTTATTTCTACAAAATCACATTAAAATGACGTGCTTTCAAATAAAGTAAAAAACGGTGAAAATCGGTTCACGCAATAAAGAATTATCCCATAAAAATCATCTTCCATACTTTAAGCTCGCGCGCAATAGTTTATATATATTAGTTTCGTCCGTCACACTTACTGTGACGGACGAAAAACTACGGAACCCTACACTGAGCGTGACTCGAGACGCTCTTGGCCGGTTTAAAAAAAAAAATTGCGCTACAAAATGTTTTCAGTCAGGATTCAGATTTTACAGTCATCAAGAAATAGGAACATATTTGCATGGAAAAACATTATTATTATTATTAAACGATTGAAACCCACAGCCATTAGGTACGGGAGAACATCGTTAAAAGTTCTGCTGACTTGTCTATTGAAGTTTACTTATGAACATCGTTAGGAAGATAGTATTGGCGAGTAAATACAAGAGCAATGCAATCAAATTACATTTTCGATGTAAATCTGGGACTGCACTAGTGTAAAATAAGGTATTTGCTACTTGGTTTGAATCCTGAAATAAACAAGGTAGCAGTTAGTTAAGAAGTTACGCTGGCGAGGAATTGCCAGAGTCAAGCTTCGTGGCAACTTCTGCACTGCGGTAGTTATACATACGTGGCTAACTTTTGAACTGTATGTTCAGTAGTCAATCTAGTCAGTACATTAAGGTGGCGACTTATAAATAAATAAAGATTTGCGGACAATCTTATACAAATCGACCTAGTCCCAGGCTAAGTAAAGCTTGTGCTATGGGTTCTAGACGACGATAATCATACTTATATATAGATAAATAAATACTTAAATACATAGGAAATATACGTGACTCGGGAACAAATAAATATTCGTGCTCATTACAAAATTTTACACAAATCAACCAAGTCCCAAATTAAGCAAAGCTTGTACTATAGGTACTAGGTGACGATAACCATACTTATATATGTAGATAAATACATATTTAAATGTATAAAAAACATCCATGACTCAGAAACCAATATTCGTGCCGATCACACAAATAAATGCCCTTACCGGGATTCTAACTTCTTGCATCGTAGGCAGGGTCACTACCAACTAGGCTAAAGCAGTCGACCAACCTATTTTTAGATGTTTAATAGTCATACTGCTTATCCTTAAAATATTCCAGTGATGATCCGACACTGCTACTCTCTATCGCATATATTTTATTCGTACACACCCATATCACTTGGCTGTGCCACGTGTAGCTACGTGATCAAATTAATGGATAGAGCCTAGATCTGCATCTCACTAGAAAGCATAAAATACACACTTTATTTGATGTAATTGATGAATCAAGAAATTAATTATGAAGATGTTTAATTATTTCATTTGTTATTAAAGATACTTACCGTTCTTTTTTAAGAACTCTCAAAACGAACACGATTTATCTATACTAAAAAATCAATGTTGGATGAATATAATTCCTATAACAAGTGTCTGCGAATTGTAACACTAGAGCCTGTCTTTTTATAAAAAAAAGTTTTTAATTTATTTCCAAAAACTGAATTAATAGAAGGCCATATATTTAAAGAACCTGCTCACAAAATTTCACGAGATTCGGTTGAGAAATGAGATCCGTAGAGTAGACCAATTGGACTTCCGGCTAACAGCCATGCGAAAGAATTTCGCTCGCTCGTTTAGTTATTACTTATTCGTTCGTATTCGTTTATTTTAGTTCAACAGGAACTTGGTTAATATACAAGCGACACAGATGCAAAAGTGAGCGAAGGCTTTGCTCCCATTCTCGGTGCTACATTGTGATCCCAGCTGATTGCGAGACTAGAGACACACGAGACACTCCGTACAATCTCGCAATATTATAAGTAGTGTTTAATCTCAATGGCATTCGCCTGCTGTGTTAAGATTCTGAACTCGAAAAATAACAAAAAGTTAATTGCCCAAATACAATCAGTCTTTTTAAATATCCAAATTTTTAAAGCCTTTTTTCGCTTAAAGATAATATAGATAATGTCAGCCTAGGTGATTTAAAAATATATAATAAGGCTCGTATGGGTTAAGATTTCCTGAAAAAAACAAACATGCTTTCACCGGAATACGATTCTCAAAATAATTAAGATAATTAATGGTTTGCGACAAACGACTCATCGGGATTATGTACGAGTAGGTACTTTCCGTGAATTCTTAGATCAGTATTTGGGTTGGGTTGAGACCGTTTATTTTGCATATGAAAGTAGCAAGCGAGAGAGAAATATAGACCCGAATCCTATTCTAAATACCCACGAACTGTATTTATATAGTAAAGTTTGCATACCGTAGTAAGTGTCCGTCACGGCGGCGAGAGTTCTGCCACGGGCTGTCTTCATAGCGGTACGCCTTGCGCAAGATGGGTGCGCAGGAGCACGCAGATAGCTTGTTGCCCATCGTACGTGTTCCGCACTCGGCGCACTGCACTATGTTGCCTGTAAAAATATCACCAGTTTAACTTTCATAAAGGCTAAGTAAAATAGCATGTGTGGAATGTATTTAGAATACTCGAAAATCTAGATATCATACTAGTGCTTCGAAGGTACGTCAGCTTTTGACCAAACGGAAAAAAAACAAACCAAGGTTGCGAAAAATCGTTATTTTTATATATAACCGGCCAGTGCGCTAGCGGCCGCGCCGCGAAGGTTTTGCCCTTTTACATACATAAATATAATTGTCAATGACCTTAATTTAAAAAATCAAACCCTCCTTACGTGAGAGGCCATACTCCTGTTTACCACCATCGTGATATAAAAACGATCAATAGACCATAATTGATAATGAACCTGCCCTGTTTGCCGGTCGATAAAAATAAACAAACAATTTCAAGTAGGTAACATACGGTATGCATTAACATATTCAATTGATTGGTTTTTATTATTATCGCTTATTTCATTTGGACATTTAAATGAAATAAAAATCGATCTTTTTTTTTCTTTTTTTTATGTTATTGGACGCAAACGAGCAGACGGATCACCTGATGGTAAGCGATTACCGCCGCCCATGGACACCTGCAACACCAGAGGTGTTGTGAGTGCGTTGCCGGCCTTTAAGATGGGAGTACGCTCTTTTCTTGAAGGTTTAAAGGTCGTATCGGTCCGAAAATACCGCAGCAGACGACAATCCATTCCACAGTTTAGCTGTCGAGGCAGAAAGTTTCTGGAGAAGCGCATCAATTGGTATAAGTATTTATATTATTGGTATAGGTATAATTGGATCCCACAGTCAAACTGTGCAAACAGTTTTGTGGGACGTTGTATTTAGTTTTAAGCCATTGTAAAGTGCTTTACTGAAATAATAAATAATAAAAAAAAATTGAGATACTATAAAGATCGACTTGCTATGCAATTTGCAAATGGTGTTTAATCTTAAATATTCATTATATTAATCACTGTCGATAAAGTTTTCTAGTGTTGCATTTGAATTTAACTTATGTTTCTTTACTTGAAAACACAGTAACCAGTTGAAATAAAACGTGGGTTTTTAGTACCATTCTTACTTTTCAAAGTTCAAAGTGCGTCATATAGTTCAGTCATTTTAGATTTTGACCCGTGAATAGTTCGTTCTTGGATTTTTTTTTCGTAGGTCCCTCGGGTGGGGGGGGGGTCACTGGGAGTGTCAATTCTAAAAAAACCGTAAAACCTTAAAACCGTGGGAACAAAAATTGTAGGAAATTTGATTCTCTACAAGTTTGGTCTTCACAATTTTTCTTCTAGGATCAATATTTTGGAAATTAAACCTGAAAAAAAAGGTGGGAATCAAAATTGTTCAGAATTTGATTCTCTACAACTTTGTTTCTCTTCATTCATGCCGTAAAACGTGGAACATAGGAGATAATGATAATATTTTGAATTTGTCGCGGTTTTCAGGTTTCATTTAGATGCAAAATATAGATTCTAAAAGAAAAATTGTGAGGTCCAAACTTGTAGAGAATCAAATTTCCTAAAATTTTTGTCCTCACGGTTTTACTGTAAAATCAAAAATGGCCGAGTTATTCAAGAAAAACCGTTTTTCGAATATACACAGGAGCCTGATTGTCTACTTTTTTAATTTACACTCCCAATTACCCCCCCGAGGGATCTACGAAAAAAAATCCAAGAACTAATTATTCACGGGTAGGGTCGGTTTTTTGGATATAATGACTGGACTAATGATGATATCCCCATACCGCATTGTTGTTGCATCATTGTTGCCTTTCGACTTCTTTGTTTTCTTTCTTTCCCTACTAAGCTATCACTTTCCTTGTATATATAGGAAACTTATGTCAATTATCATCATGAGATTAAATTAATCGTTCGCTAGATGCTAAGTACTTATACATTTTGAAGGTTTATCGTCTATTGCATTTTCATTTAGGACCAGATTTCGAAGACCGTTTGTATGCAATTAATGTAAGAGTAGTATTTAGTAATTTATTTAGTCACTAACACTTAATTTAATTAAATGTTTTGTAACTAACTAACACACATGGATCCAAAAACCTGAAATAAATATTGTATTGAAATTTAATATATCACTAGGACGGTGATATCGGTCATATCAGAGATGTAGGTAAGATGTTAAAAGTATGTATGTATTAAAGTAGGTAAAAACGCGAACTTATCCCTATAAGGGTTCTTTTTCGGCTAAACTTTGATAAATTGAAAAAATATTGTGTTTTTGCGATTCGGATGGGAAAAAAATTTTGTACAGTTTGTTCAAGTTAAAATGACGAAAATGCACCTAGCGTGGGATTTTACAACTTCGTTAGTTGCTATAAATATGAAAGTAAAAGATAACAAAATGATATTATAAAACTGACCGAAGGTACGTGCACTGGATTTGCAACTGTTCCGCCTGTCGTTTACGCTTTATTGTTCTACAACCCTACTTGAAGATAACAATTAAGGCGGTGTATTGGAAATTATCGCGTGCTTTGAAACGCCGTCCTGACTAGATTAAGAAACAATAAGGTCTGATTTTCAGATATATGATTCTTGACTATATGATTGTTTTTCTGATTTTACCGATACATGATTGCTTAAAATTTCCTCGATAGAAAAAAATCTAAAGTTGGGTCTGTATTTTCCTTTTTTAACTCATCCTACTCAAACGATACATTATTTTACGACACAATCAAGTTAATATTATGGTATTTTATCTCATCTAAAATCTCACTTTATGAAATTTTAATAAAACTTCCCTAAGTTAAGTAGGTATTTATCGAAATTTGTCCAAAAAAGCCATTCCCGAAGAGTATTCCATCTCTTTTTCTCGTGCGCGGAAGGCATAAGCGTGTCTTTGTCTAGGGGGCGTGTTCGACTCGAATCAAGGCATCCCCTTAAACAGTTGATGGCGGTAGTTATTGCTTTTTAGTATATTTCGATATTTTAATATTAATAAACTTTACCTGTTTATTTATTCATCTACACAACGTATGTCGATACTAGGCGATTATTTACATACAATTATCGCCTAGTATCGACATAAGCTTTGCTTCATGTGGGACTAGATCTATTAATGTAAGGTTGTCCCCAAATATTTATATACAGTGTGCCCATGACCTCGGGTATTCGGGGGGAAATTCAAGATGCGGTTCTGCTCGTCAAACTGAACCACTTTTGTTATGCAACTTTTTAAAAAAGCTATTATTTCTATCATTTATTAGTGTTCGAACTTTAACTGTACCATCAATGTATTGCAAACACGATTATGACAAATATGATAATTAAAATAATGGATTTTAAATTCAAAACAGTGAAAATTAAATTATAATAAAAACTATTTTTGGTACAATATTTTATTGCCGACTGTACTTTTCTGTATACCATCATCAACTACTCATTGAGACGATTCTAACGAGCCCAAACTCGATGAGGTTATGTGGTTTTATTACGGAGTTCCTATGGCCACCTTCCAGCTCCATCATCAGATCAGCTCCACGTCATCATAATATTGCATTGTCACGCGATTTGCATATGCGTACAAAATTTCAACTCAATCGGAAACCGGCAAGTGAATCAAATTTAACTTGCAAGATTTGATTAGACAGAACGAGACAGGTAAAAGTAAATAAATAAAAGCTTGTAATGTAACAAGTGAAATTAAAAGATTAAAAAAAAACCCAACTGCTTTTATCAAATTTAATAGCCTATGTCACTCCCACGATTAAGAGGAATCTAATGACACCTCATATGTCGTAATCAGTCAAACGGTTTAGGCTGCAGGGCGGGAGTGCCAAAGAATAAGGTCACATACATACATAAATACGCTCGAAATTCATAACCCACCTCTCCTTCGGCAGTCGGGTAAAAAGCACATATTTTGGAAAAGTTGTAGAACAAAGGCAGTTTTTAGAAGCATAATCGATATTTGCATTTAAAGTCCCTAGCTCAGAGGCACCCAGTATTATTATAAAGGCTGAGGTTGTAATACTTTTAATAGGTCTTCCCCGCGGTTCCGTGATGTCACCAGCGGGGCTAGCACAACTGACGACGACGAGAGTCGAGAAAGATCTACCCTCCTCTTTCTAATTTGGACGGTGCGAGTGAGAAAGGAGACCCTCAGCCGCGCGCAAAGCGACTTGTCGGCAAGTTGTGCTAGACGTACAGGTGCCATCGGAGCGCGAGAGCGAGTGGCCGCGGTTGAGGCTCTGCGACCGCTGCGTGCCGTGCCGGTGTTGTTGCCTCACGCTCGCGCCATGCTGTAACCCACGACCATTTAATAGGTCTTACCCGCGGTTCCGTGATGTCACCAGGTGCCATCGGAGCGCGAGAGCGAGTGGCCGCGGTTGAGGCTCTGCGACCGCTGCGTGCCGTGCCGGTGTTGTTGCCTCACGCTCGCGCCATGCTGTAACCCACGACCATTTAATAGGTCTTACCCGCGGTTCCGTGATGTCACCAGGTGCCATCGGAGCGCGAGAGCGAGTGGCCGCGGTTGAGACTCTGCGACCGCTGCGTGCCGTGCCGGTGTTGGTGCCTCACGCTCGCGCCATGCTGTAACCCACGACCATTTAATAGGTCTTACCCGCGGTTCCGTGATGTCACCAGGTGCCATCGGAGCGCGAGAGCGAGTGGCCGCGGTTGAGGCTCTGCGACCGCTGCGTGCCGTGCCGGTGTTGTTGCCTCACGCTCGCGCCATGCTGTAACCCACGACCATTTAATAGGTCTTACCCGCGGTTCCGTGATGTCACCAGGTGCCATCGGAGCGCGAGAGCGAGTGGCCGCGGTTGAGACTCTGCGACCGCTGCGTGCCGTGCCGGTGTTGGTGCCTCACGCTCGCGCCATGCTGTAACCCACGACCATTTAATGCCTTCTCAGTAGCTATACATATTGAGTTTTTCGAGTTGTATGTAATCCATTTGAGAAGCGACCTCACGACAAGGTATAAGATTCAAAAACCAATGACAGTTTTATAAAATGACGATAATCTGAAATAGTTTCAAACTTTTGACTCATATATCAGACGGGGCATGGTAAATGATAGACACGAAATCGGGTGATAATCTCCTGTTTCTTAGTGGTAAGAATATACAGGAAGCATGAAATACCGTCAATTTTAAAACATGATAGGTACAGTAACTAGTCGAGATCGCTATAGCGTATAGGGTAAACTCGCATTATTTGGTGATACTTCGGTGATAATTCGGTGATAGGTACATGTTTTGAAAAACGCTACCGAATAAAGCTACCGAATAAAGCTAGTGAATTAACGAATTGTGAATAGCGAATTGCGACCTTACTATCCGTAGTAAGGTCGCAATTAAAATGCCCTAATTCACTAGCTTTATTCGGTAGCCTGTTTAAAAACATGTACCTATCACCGAATTAGGCGTATCACCAAATAATGGGAGTTTACCCTATAATTAAAGTTAAGACCTCAAATTTCTGTCATTTTTCATTTCACGTATTTTTTGGGAAAACATGTAGCGTCAGATTAAGTGCCCCGACTATTATTTCCAAGTGACACTATGTTCTGATGAAGAATGAATGGAGCCAAGAAACGCTATGAAAAGAAAAGCTACTAGCACCCGGTCACTCAGAGTGGAAAATACTCAATGAGTGTATCAATGTCCTATCATTTAGGTATTAATAGGTATGAGAATATCCAAAATTTCGTGCCTAACTTAAACATTTCACTATGTTTATTCCTTACTATGGGAAATAATAATAAGAGCTCAATTCTTCTAACCCGAGACGATGCTTTCCGGTCATAGGGTTTGGCAAAATGATATCTACTCTTAGTTTAGTTAAGTTTAGCCGGCCAGCCGAACTACTTTAAACTTATAAAATATATCAATAAAAAAATGTGCAATAACCAATGTTGCTATTGTATTAATGTGGCAATAAACTACTATTCTATTCTATTCTATATCAATCTTTATATGTCTATAAGTGACACATCATGTGTAAAAATTTAACAAACACCGTTTACTTAATATAATTACCGTGCAAACAAGCAAATACTAATTATGTTACGTGTCAATCGTATTAACGTTTAATAATATGTTTATGAAACAATAATCAAAACTTCATGACAACTAAAATACTATGAAAGGAAATGTATTTTATCGTTTATATTATAGCAATGATGCAATATATGAATGAACATGCAATACATTAATAATTCTGGGAATATTAGCATTTGTCCGATTTTATAACAGTTAAGTTGGTAGAGTCAGGAGTAGTAATAAACGTACATAAATAAGGACATAAATATCTGTATAGAACGTACGTTAAGGGGGGATTCCACCGGTGTGCGGCACTGTGCGGCACAAGCATGTTCAGTACAAAAATGCTTGTCTTGTGGTGGAATCCCGCCTTTAGGACAACTCAACTACGCGCGTACAATGCATTAAGCCTGCATCACACTGACGCAGCCTGCGGTGGCGGTCCATAGTAAATTTGACAGCTAATGACAAGTTTAGGTACTTAAGAGTAAGCCAGGCCGCGCCAGTCTGTGAGAGGCATTACGTGATCGACCGGCAGGACTCTATTGACAATGTCATAAAGGCGTCTACAGATACGAACAGAACCGCCTCTGATATTGTGAAATTAAGATTCTCAAGTACAAGGATTGGTTTTGCTGATTCAATAAACTGACTTCCAGGTCCACAATCATATCAATGAGTAGGTAGGTAGGTACCTATTTTCCGCAACGCAGACAAATGATAATATCCACTACTTATAGGCTATAAGTTATAGCATACTACGTTTACTAACATTTAACAAACACCTGCATAGATTTAAAATTCGTAATCCTTATTAATTATTAATTAGATGACGTAAAATCAGACAAACCTTACCCAATGTAATTGATAAGACTGTCTTAAATTTTCCTTCATACAGGTAGTTTAAGCGTAATTGTTATCGCTTTAGGTGTTGTATCCACATGAAGTAAAATGTCATTATTTAAATTATATTCGAAAAATAAAGACTATTGTCGACCAATGTGATAGAACATATGTTTTTATTTTACTTTGAAATATATTTTGTAACCTCCTACGCTCCTTCTTGGAGATCTGCCACTGATGCACATCTCCGAGTTAGGTAATTGTGAACTCATAAACAACAACTAACGCAATCAAAAACCCAAGGATCGCAGTCGGGGGACAAAATTTTGTTATTATCAATAAACCTATTTTTGTCGTTCACCTGGCAGCACAAGTGATGGGGCTCGGTGTGTTTGCCCTGACGATCCACGGACGTGCTTTCAAACCGTTTCAACGGAAAACTAACATTTACAACTTCAGAACATTGAATCTATATAATGTAAGTATTCTGGTTGTGATATGGATGAGTTGAAAATGGTGACTACTAGTCGTTTATAATTGGTTTGTCCCGTCAAAAATCATCGTGCTATTAATAATTATTTTGATGTTCTTAATTTCAACGCACTGTAAATTGATTGGATTATATACTGCTCAAAAGAAAATAAGGGCCATTGTAATTATTGGACATAAGCTAATTGATAAGTGGCTAATTAATGAACTCCCGTATAAGGATACGAATGTATTCTGAAGGCAGAATCTAACCTCTTTCATGCTGGAGTTTAAGTCTAAAAGCTAGAAAAAATATATATTACTGTTTAATATAATTTTCACGTAACGGTCACCATACTTGTGGCCCCTATTTTCTTTTGAGTAGTATATATAAAAATGCATCACGTACTATATACCCAAATAATATTCCAATATTAGTTTATTTGGTGACTGTAATCAGTAAAAGGCTCCAATTGCGAAAAAATCTATACTATTGAGATGTTTACGAGAGCAGGATATCGATATATTTTTTGGGATTTGTCACTTTGTCTGTTTCAACAGAGGTACTAAACCATTGAGTGTATTTTATTCAGGAAATTGATGTTTGTGTTAATATGGTTTATCGTTCAATATTCCCAGTTTAGAAACCCTACAGGCTCGCCTGCAGTGCTTGGAGGCGCTAATCCGCCGGTCAATTTCCCGGACAATGACCGCCTTAACTAAAATGCCGATAACTGCATCCACAGCTCGCTCCATTTCCCAATATCTTGATCATACCGAGTCTAATATATATTCAAATTAGTTCATACTCTCCTATATACTAGTAAGATTAGAAGAGAGGACACACTACACCCATGGTTTGCAATTTATCCTTTTCCTATTAAATTAACCTTTAGTCACTTTCAAACTTAACATATTGCCTAAAATCTGCGCGTAATTTTCTACCATTACGAGGGCTAATATTTAGATGTGTACAGCGATTACAAAGTGATCCAGTCATCTATCTACACATAGTTTGATTAAGATTGATTTGAAGTACTAAAGCCGAACCAATAAAAAAACAGCTCGAAAAGTAAATAACCGGGTCTTCAATAGCGACATAATCGGCTATGTGGGTCAAATGAGTTTGATCGTTTGGCTTCACCTAAAACTGCTTAAGCCAGCCCACACCGTGACAACACCTGACACCTGCCAAGTAAATATTAAACTGACAGCGATGGTTGGCCGGCAATTTTGACTTTAGACAAATGAATATCCTTTATTCAAGGAATCGGACGACACTTTTAAGCTGACACATAAAAATAAATTAAAGAAGAAATTATATTTGTAGGGCCATCAAATCTAGATCTTGAACCTACAATGATTTGAATTATTTATTAGAAATACTTAAATATTTTCTCCAATAGAAGCAACAAACAATTCTTCGAATTAAAAATAAAAGCATTGAATGATTGCATTCCGCGTATTTTAAAAGAGTTCTTACCAGTTATCGACGCAGAGCTCGTTATGCTTGGAGCACTTATTGCCAAGTTATTTATTTAAAAGTCCCTCTCTTCGCAACAAATCAAGACTAATGATGTTCAAGAAACAGATACTTATCTCAATTCGGATAGATATTAGACTTATTAACATTATTGAAGTCTGTGAGCGGTCTCAAGGAGAACGTGTAGTATTCTGCTTGATCAGTCATCCTATTAGCGTATCTCGTAGACGTGGCGTTTCGAGTCTATCGGCTCCTAGTGCAAAACAGATATTTGCATAGCAGAAACTTAGTACTAGCCTTGTAGAAATATCTAATAATTCATCGATGTTGTCATCGTTAGAAAAGGCCACATTGAATTCGCTAAAATACCAGTCGGTCAGTGAAATTGGCTTCCAAATGTAAATAATAACTTTAATTTTATTTGAACATTTTAGACATAATAAGAACGATACAAACAGAACACACTGTCACAAAACAATACCATGTTATATGTACATATCAATAGGTAGATATTAATTAACAAGTGGTGTTGTTATTTAGCGTACTTGTTTAAACAAACGTGTAACATGCAATATTGTTGGTCGATCAACGGTGCAGTAGGTTTATTTAACACAATATTATCTCTCTCTCTTTATTTAAAGGCACAATTTACCCATGATAAGAATAGACATTCACCAGGAGGGAGGGGGATAGACACTCCATGTGCAAATTAATTTGAAACGAGTACGAACCTCAAAATTGTTCCAATTTTGCGCAGAAAATTTAGCAGCCTCCACGCTTTCTTTAGCACCCATATTTATGAAGTAGTGATATCACTCGAATGATAATTTGGATTCGATGCGTGTGCTCTGAGCGGTTCGTGACACTAATATTGCACTACGACTTCTCTCGGGCGATAGTCGAGTTTATAAAGCATTCAAATACCTCTATCTAATGTCGGTGGTGGTTCGCAAACTTAAAAATTCACAGCGTCGAATAGTAAATGAGATGTGTTGCAGCAAGCGAGCACACGGGGCCCGCGAGTGCAGGCGCGGCTTGTAAACAGAGCCAGCTGGTGGCTCGGGCGGGCCCGGTGGCGGCGAGCGAGCTGCGCTGCCTACTACTGCCCGTGCTGGCCGCGCGCCCGCTCCGACAATCCCCGGCCCTACGCCTCGCTGCGACTACTAACTGACCGCTGGCACCCCACACACAATTCCTCTGATATTGCTAAAGTGTGCAGTGCAAGCTGCGGTAGTGATCGGCCACGGTCCGACGGGGAACACCGGCGGCTCGATTAAACGTCAGAGCGGACTGGGTCGCGGGCGCCCGAGCGCGAGGCAAGCGTGCGTGGCTACTGGAGTTGAGCCGAGTGCGCACGGCGCGGCGCGCAACGCTCGCGGCGCGACGCCGAGACGCAGCGACGCCCAAGCCTAGCGACCGCGACACAGCCTCCGTATCTCAGGACAAACTTCTCTATACATGCCACACGTTCATACCCTAATCATACGAGCCTAATGATTATCTCAATCGTGTTCAAATAAAAGAATGCCCCGTAAAAATACTGCTTTAAAATAATGTTAATAAATACATATTAGTAAGATCATCAATGAATATTCGGAGCGGTGCGGCGGGGGCGGCGGCGTGCGCGCGCACTCTTAGTGAGACAACATTCGATTTTGGTCCATGACTGTTGGATGCTTGCCGTGGCCCGCCGAGTGTTTTAATAGTTCATTCTAGCCTGACACGGAGATTGGGCGGTTATTATTTAATTCGTCGATGCTTTAACCAACCTTCCACACCTTAGTTAGGATTCCTTCCCAAGATCAAATCCCAGTAGCAGTCATTTTGTACGCTACTAAATACTTCAAGTTATGATTTCTTATAATCCAAAATAGGGTGAAATCGTCGGAACCTTATTTAAGAATACCATCTTTCTTTTCACATCTTTATCACCTGAGACCAAATATACTTTTTTTATTTAAAAAATAATATTATTATGTATGTATATAGACACATATCTCTTATTATTATTCCTTCATGTCAGTCGCAATAGATAATTAAATTAAATTAGGTCGAAACGTTTTTTAATAGTTGCCTATACGGGAAGACATTGCATATATACTCGGACGCAAAGTTAAGTTCTGCACAGTTATAGGTATTTAAAAAAATATGTATTAAATTTCCATCTTACGCTTTAAATTAAACTGGGTACGTATTTGAAGATCGCAAATTGAAATATCGACAGTGGAAACATCGAAGTACAAAATATCGAAAATTGAAATATCGAACGGTTGCATAGTCTAAATTCAAATTATCGAAAGTTTTATTTGCGGACCAATTAAAATATCGAATACAACCATTTCGAAAATGAGAATATCGAACTTGAACCTCGAAAGTTTATAATGCCATAGTTTAAAACGTTGAAAGTATTAGCTAAGATCGACTGCCTAATTGTCGAAAATATAATTATCTGCATAAGAAATATCGAAAATCAACAAGAATTATGTAAAATTACATGTCCCAGTATAGTAATGTTCTAAACGTAATTTACTTATGCTTTAGCTCCGGCGCTGCGGGCTATGTAGCTTACCTATATTCTACCCTAAGGCAGGTCTCCGTTAAGTACGACGACGAGCAAAGCGAGGAGAAGTGTTAGAAAGAACTGCCACCTTAAAGCGGGCAAGCCGAGCGAGCGAAGCGAGCGTGCTGCGGGAGCGGCAGGTGAAGCGCCAGAACCGAACACTTTTTTACAAATAGTTACATAGGTAAATACAAAAGTCCAGAGGATTACCTAATATGAAGAAGTGAAATAAAACATTTTCGGTTCTGGTGCTTCGCCGGCCGCTACCGCGACACGCTCGCTTCGCTCGCTCGGCTCACGCGCTGTAGAGTCACGGTTCTTCCTAGCACTCCTCCTCGCTTCGCTCGTCGTCGTACCTACACCGACCTGCCTTAGTCTCTCTGAAACTACTTTGAACCTATCAAAAATAATAAGTCTCAATTTTTGTTCCCGCTACAAGTAGGTACTAAATAGGCAAGGTGAAAACACGCTCCTGTAAAAAAATCCGCCAAAAATGTAAATTAATAATTTTACCAATAATATGTAAGTAGAACATATAAATGTTATTAGTTATTTTAATTGATCGACATAATACTTTTCGATTATTTGGGTGTCGCTATTTCAATTGTCGATATATTATTGACATTCAAAATTTTAATATATCGCCTGCTTAATTTTTGATATCTCGTACTTTCGATATTTTAATCGTTCGGAATTTGTATTGTAGACCAATTAGTCCTCGATATAATAACATTAGATATTTCGATAGTTCGATATTTTGATTTTCGATGTTTTGTGCTTCGATGTTTTCACTGTCAATATAACAAGTTTCGATCTTCAAATACTTACCCTTTAAACTATAGATTAAATAAATTAATTAATATTTTGGGGACAATATTACACAAATCGACCTACTCCCAAACTAAGCAAAGCTTGTATGTACTATGGGAACTACATGACGATATACATACTTATATGGATAAATAGATACTTAAATACACAGGAAACATCCATGACTCAAGAACAAGTATTCGTGCTCATCACACAAATAAATGCCCATACCGGGATTCGAACCCGGGACCTCCAGCTACGTAGGCAGGGCCACTACACTACCAACTAGGCTATGTGGATTATCAACGAGTGATAGAGCCATAGCTCGATCTTCGTTCATTTTTAAGGCTGTGCATTGGAAATTATCGCTTGCTTTGAAACGCCGTTCTGACTAGATTAAGAAACAATAAGGTCTGATTTTCAGATACATGATTCTTGACTATATGATTGTTTATCTGATTTTATCGATACATGTTGGCTTAAGATTTCCTCGATAGAAAACAAATCCAAAGTTGGGTCTGTATTTTCCTTTTTTACTCAGCCTACTCAAACGATACATTATTTTACGACACAATCAAGTTAATACTATAGTATTTTATCTCATCTAAAATCTCACTTTATGAAATTTTAATAAAACGTCTCTAAGTTAGGTATTTATCGAAATTTGTCCAAAAAAGCCATTCCCGGAGAGTATTACATCTCTTTTCCTCGTGCGCGGAAGGCATCAGCGTGTCTCTGTCTAGGGGGCGTGTTCGACTCAAATCAAGGCATCGCTTTAACCCCCGATGCGATGAGTATACAAGTGTAATAAGTTCAGATCCACATCTATGGTCTGTCTATCTTCTTGTAGACCTTAAATAGATGAACCGTAATAAGTGCTTTTTCTGCGATGGTTTTGTGGGATGTTTCAAATGTTTCAGAATTGGATTTAATAGTCTTGGTTCATGCGCTAGGATCGCAGATACACGCTGCCGAAGCGCAATTCACAGATAGGATCATGTAATCTATATAATTTATATTGAACTTCTCTAATTTGCAAACATTCTAAATTGATTATATGATAGGCGAAAATTTCAATATAAGTACCTACTTAAAACTACTTCTACTACTTTCTACTAATCTACTATGAAGCGGAAATATTAGAGCTGGGCGTTTCTTCCCGTAAGCGTTTTCAAAAACAGTTTTTCGTACAGTAACGGATAAACAGTTTGTGGCTAGAACCACAAACCGTTTTTTATAAAAACGATGACAAGGAGCTACGAGTAGAAGGCGACAGTCGCACGCAACGGTTGCAATGTAAAACGTGAAAACGCAACTCGAACCGTTTCGTTTCACTTCGTTCGGCGACCGGCGACGCGCGGAAAAACTAGTTATTTTTGAAACTGTTTTTCAAAACAGTTTTGTGATTAAGAAAAACGGTTACGTTTCGTTTCACGGAAAAGTCGTAACGACCCAGCTCTAGTAAATATGAATATGCATTTTCTTGCTACTGCTTATTTCACACATGTGCGAGCTGTGGTCACCTATAAGTGGCTAAGTATCTTACTTAGATTTTTTTATTTAAGCCAAATGTATTGTTCAGATGTGTTATCCGTTGGGGGTCTTTAAATAAATATATAAAATAAAAATCATTAAAATACGCTCTCAACCGACCGATGCCGTAGTACGAGACTGGCTGCGCCATTCGATTTAGCGAGAAAAAGGGCGCAAACGCCAAGCAATCCGCGGCGCTTACCCGTTCGGCCGACACACAATAAGTTCTCACGCGCTAATTTGCAAGTGAAATACTTCTGTCGCTACAGTATTCGTCGATTCGAAATGTCAATATTCAAGTTTTCACTTCTGCCGGCACTCCTGGAGTGCAACCCGGTCTTTTTTTGTTTATATTTTAATTTTGAAAAACTGAATCAACAATAGGTATCTATATAATTATTGAACTTGACTACAACATTTCACGAGAATCGATTGAGAAATACTACCCGTAAATCTGGAAAGGAGAACAGCCGGAAATCTGGACATCCAGACATACGAAAGAATTTTGGCTCAAACAGAAACGGAGAACCTCGTTCGCTTCGCTCGCTAGTTCAATTAGGATGATTTGATTGATTATGTTAAGGTTTATAAAATGTCCCAAAAAATATTGAGCTAACATACTCTATAACCCGGAGGATTTATTTAATTTAGTAATATATCCGTATCACTAAATTAAGCTGGATAAAATATTATATTATTCTCAATTTTTAAAAACACCACACTCATTATTTTTATATTCATGAAATTCGAGCAATAAATGATTCAGGTAGGTAAGTAATGGTGTTAACAGTATGCGATAATGATACTAAAGATTTATACATTTTTGTTAAGTTTGCAAAAACATTTCCTATTTCATGGTACACTTCAACAGTCGCGTAGTTTTGAAGTGTACCATGAAAAACGAAATGTTTCTGCCCGCGACTTCGTCCCCGTGGAACTCGTTTATATCGTAGCTCCATACAAACTATCGGCCCTTAGGGGATTATTTCAGGTATAAAAGTATTCTATATGTTTATCCAGGCTATAACACTATAATGTATATGCAAAAATCATCCTAATCCATCTAAATCTCGGACCACCAATTTATAACCGATTGCCTGATACCGTCAGAAATGCAGCTTCCATCGCAGGTTTCAAATCAAGACTGAAAAAGGGGCTTCTGAACAGCATGTTTTATAACTATGACGAATTTTACAGCATGCCACTGACAATTTGAAAATAAAGAATAACTAGGTATATCTGTCTGGTAATTGCAACTAAATTTAATAATGCCCTGTATAATCACTATCCCAGAGGGCATTATTAAATTTAGTTGCAATTACCAGACAGATATACCTAGTTGCAATTACAAGACTCAAGAAGAAAAAGAAAAGTTGAAGAAAAGTTGAAGAAAGAGAAGTTGAGTGAAGACTGTTATAAATAATTGATTATGATAATGATAATAAGAAATAGATGTAGGAAATTGTATGATGTATTAACCTAATGTACACGTATGATACAAATGACCTGTAACAATTGTTACTAATAAAAAAAATCATTTAATTTCATTAAACGTTTTTGCGTGATTACGTAACAAACATCCAAAAATATAAACTGTCGCTTTTATAATATTACTAGCTTCTGCCCGCGACTCCGTCCGCGTGGAACTCGTTTATATCGCAGCTCCATACTAACTTCCACCCCCCATTTTAGGGAAGTGGGGGGTTAGAAAGAGACAAAAAGAAGCCTATGTCACTCTCCATCCCTTCAACTATCTCCACTTAAAAAAATCACGTCAATTCGTCGCTCCGTTTTGCCGTGAAAGACAGACAAACAAACACACACATACACTTTTCCATTTATAATATTAGTATGGATAGTAGGATAATCTGCCAGACAAGTGTCATAGACATTTGAGAAAAATAAATAAAATACCCACCATTATATCTTAAATTTGGGAAAAAGAAAATGGATCATGGGTATTATCATTATCAACTAGAAAAAAATAAAAGATGGGGTTTCTCAAAAAACAGGATTCCCATAACAAAATACTTTTCCTTTTCAAAAATTGCGAATCGCCTTTTTAAAATATTTCCATACCAAGATTCATTGAATCAGCCGTAACCCTTTACATTATCCCGATAAAGACAAGACACGAGCGAAGCCACGGGGACATTTTGTAATTCATACATTTTATATGTATGAATTACCAAATTTTATATGCATAATAATCACAATTCCTCACAAACACAAATTCGTTAAACACAAATTCAAATTCGTTAGAGCTCATTAAATTGTCACTGATACACATTTTCGCAATTAACATTAACATATTGCATATTCGTTTAAAATACTCATGGAATGATTGAATATTTGCACGTTGTTTTATTACTATGCCATTAAATTTTACTCGGCTTTGGCGGATGTATTGAAAATTTAATAAATCATCGAAATGCGGAGCTTTTGCAATCATGCAAACGAGGCCTAAATTCGATTCCTTTAAATGACAACTTGTGACATGGCGAAAGATATGGCCACTTTTACAAAAGGGAATTTCGTTTTGTCTGCGAACGCAGAAAAAATCCGAAGTGTCATTTGTGCGAATCCATCATAGGTATTACGAAATTACAAAATTCCGAACGCCATTTTCCGCTACGAAAATTTGGATGCAGATAAATAGGTTAGGTTAGGTATACTCTTTTTACCGCTAATAACAAGATAACAACATAATAAATAAATAGTTTGTTTTATATTCTAAAAAAACAAAAATACTATCAGCGGAACATGGTGTTTGGAATTTTGAAATTTCGGAATATCGATGCGATGGTTTAAGTCAATTGACACTTTGAAATTATGTAGTGTGCCCGCTTGTCTGTCAAATATTGAGGAAGTACACCTTTAGTTAGTAGTTCTACCAAGTGAATAGCAAGCGTGCTCAAGGTAGGACACGTAAAAGATGGTCTGAACCGTTTGGAAGTTGGTTGGGGTAGCAAGCATGGTGTGCAGTCCGGAGGAAGGCAGCAGAAGAAAGGATGCAGAAAGCAGTCAGAAGGAGGGAACGAGAAAGAAGATGACTACCGCTAGGCAAGTTGTATGTTAGTTGGAAGCATTCGCTACTAAGCAGATGGAGCACGTTATCGGCTACGCGCCTACAGCTACGAAAAGATTGGCAGGTTCATAGAAATATGAAGTGAACATTCATAAAACATGAAATGCCTCTGACAAATAAAATGTGTTGTGTCCCCTTCTTACGAACACAAATTTCGAAGTGACAGATAAAGGCAGACGAATTGTAGCTAAAATATATTTGTTGAACGTTTATGAATACGGCCATTATGTGTAACTAAAAACTTCGGAAATCAAAAGATTTTTCGTTAGTTATGAGCATTAATGAATAATACAGGTATATACCTGTCACATAATATTATGTGTAGATATACAATTATCCCAAATTGGGCATTATCAATAGGTGTAAGGAATGCACTAATCCATTACCAATATAACCATACCATACTGCAGTCATAATAATACCACTACCACGTTCTGTAGGTGGTGTTGTGGTGTGGTGTTGTATTTCAGTTGATAAGGTTGCCAGAGCTCATCACAATCGTGAGTGATACAGAAATTTATTCATAAAATGCGATAATTTAACTATGACGTCTTCATGTCCTAATATGTCCTAAACTCATGGGAGTTTTTAACTTTCCACTGTAACTCGCCTAGTCCTAAAAATGCCTGCATCATGCGTCTTACATCGACCGTAGGTACTGCAAGTCCCGCTGTCCGTATCGATTTCCACAAGGTATTGCCCAAATACCCTATCAGCTTCCTTACCTCACTACTTTTCACCTCGCGTATATTACATGTTAGGGGCGTTTTATGAGTTTCTGGAATACGTTGGTTTAAAAGTAATATTAGAACGAGTAGATATAGGGAGAGGTAGTTTTTGTAAAAATGAAAATCACTTCGTTTCTTCTTGTATAGCCTTCTAATACGTAGATATTATAAAAGGGAATTCGGATGTTTAGTTGTTCGTTACTCAATCACGCAATGGCTGAATAGGTTAAGATGAACTTTGGTTTAAAAATAATGCCTACTGGTTAGCGACTACCTAATTTTGGTGCAGGTTTGTGACAAAATGTATATATTATGAGGGTTACGCTCACAACATGAATTCAATGATTTAAGTTTAAACGTTTAACGTAGGCAGCGCCTGGAGATCAAGTTATGAATTAGAAGGTCCATTTTATATGGTACTTAGTGACTGAAATTTTAAAATCAGATGAGTAGTTACAGAAATATCTGGCATACAAACTCTCAAAGAGATAAAATCACAAACATTACCTCTGTATAATTTAAGTATAGAGGTATAGATGAGCTAAAATGCTTTTTAACCCTTTACCAGGCAAAGGGTGATATGTCTCCCACATAGTATTTCGTTTACCATAGTCCGGTTCCAACTGCAAATCTTCTACAAAGCATTATATCTATCCCTGAAAATAGGATTTCATAATCTTCATTCACAACACACAGCTAAATCCAATAATGTATATTTGGCTGCCGTTTGAATTCACGTGACCAGTAATTTCAATGATTTGTGACCAAATCCGGACACTACTTAATTTCAGTGAAATAAAAGTATATTCTACTTTTAAGTAGGCCATTTTTTTGATATTTTGTAGATTATGATTAGATATACTCATACTGACCAGTATGTCGAACCGTTATGTCGAAAAACAATCTCCGGTACTTAATAATTCTGCAGTTTATCATCTTTGTATGAAAAATTCGACTTAGTCATTTTAATTAAACATTTAACTAAGTAATATTCGATTCAAATGAATAGTCGATGAAATTAAATGATAAGTATGTAAGAATATTATGAGAATTGAGTATAACTGTAAACAATTTTCTGTGAAATTGAGATTCGGAAAAAAATATAGAGTAAGCGGATCTCATAAAAGTAAACTAATGGTAAATTAAACCCGGTATGTTACTCGTAATTTACAGAATACTTTTACCTTAATACTAATTTATAAGAAAAAAAAATTGTCAAAGCGCGTGTCGGGCCACGCGCAGTGTAGGGTTCCGTAGTTGCCTGTCTTTCTTAGTTACATCGACACGCGCGCGCCAACTACCTAAATGGTTGCGTCGGCCGAATTTGTACGAAAGTTGGCCTTTCTAAGTACACATGACTCGAACAAAAATTTGGGCTTTAAAGCCTAATATCTCGCAAACTAATCACTAATTTGAAAAACCATAATATTTTTGAACAATCTATCCAACGATACCCCACACTATGGGTTTAACGAGAAATAAAATGACATCCTCACTTTAGGTGTAGGGGTACCCCATACAAAAATTTTTTTTTAACCTTTTATACTGCTGTTTTGTCGGCGTGATTTACAGTGTTCTAGTAGTAATGGTTACTGAGCTAAGCCGAAGACGGACGCACAGACGGATGGGCGGGCGGGGGGATATGGCGAAACTATAAGGGTTCCTTGTTGACTACGGAACCCTAAAAAAGATTTCGTAATTTAGGAGTTAATTGGTAATGTTTCTTAAGTCACATATGTAATTTTTATTTTTTTGTTTTATGTTCAGTTGAAAAACGATAAGGCTAATTATAAAATCAGCATATATACGAATCAAACTTTTGATACACTATTTAGTTTAGGTTGATTAAATGTATAAACTTGTATGGGTATCGTCATCGCCAGGTGAAGTTATAATGGCATACTGGCACTTGGTTAACGCTTCGCTCCGTAGATAGAGCATTTAATAAAAGGAGTCCTAGAGAATGTCCAAAAGGGATGCAGGTACATAAAATTAATCTGACTAAATTGAGAAGGATCAGAAGACTAGACATATTATCCTAGTCGTATTATATCCGTGATCCGTGACGTCAATTATAATTACAAATGAGCGAAGCATACAGAAAGGATATATAGAGGGCCTCTATGTATGCTTTCTGTATGCTTCGCTCATTTGTATATAAATAAAGTGTACATTCTTAAACCCACACACACACACACACACTCACACACACACACGAATTTTCTTGAAAAAAAAGCAATTTTGCGTATTAAAGTGTATATTCACAAATAGTGAAGTGGCAAAAACTTTCTATGCATAGTTTTTGATTGATCCAGAATTGACCTCCATAGTAAAATGTATGGGGAAAATTTTAAGAGGTCAGGTTCGAATGACAAAACAATGTATTTTATAATTTTATGTTATTTCCAATAACTGTTTCTCACTTAAGTACGCAAAAGCAACATGAAGTTCCAGATTTAATAAAAGACCTGCCTTTTATACAATTTAAGAAGGCTTTAAAAAAATGGTTGATAGAAAAATGTTTCTACACTATTCAAGAGTTTGTAGAATATAAGTAGGTAGCTAGATTTAAGATATTTCATAATTAGCGTGCCTTTAAGGTAGATTTTAGTGATACCTCTATTGTACCTGTTTGTGATCTGTCTTTACCTAAAATCGTGCATAAAGATTTTACTTTACTTACTTACTAAAATAGATATATTTCAGGAAAAATCATCGAGCTTTTTTCCCATAGTAGGTATACGGTGTAATTATGAATGTTATTTCCCATATACTAAAATTAACAGACGCGGTTTGTAGATAGATTCCATGGAGATATGGCTTTGCTCACGTTCGGTTGGCCTCACACCCTTTCACACCCTCAAAGTGTCCTGTACGCTTCAAGTAACTTCTAAACACATACAGTTAAAAAGCTGGTTAGATAATGTGGCCTGTTGTTAATACTTAATTTGCGACCAATTAAGCCTAATGGGCCTGCGATGCTGAGGGTCCTGGTTTCAATATTTGTGGGATGGACATGAATATTTTTTTCAAAATACCTTTTAATTATGTCGTATGTATTCAAAATATATAATCTGTAGATATACTAGTGTAAGTTGTCTATGAATTTTCGGTATAGGGAATCGTTATTTAAGAGTATACTGGATGATAGTACATATATCTCTTTTCTATTTACAATAATTTGAATATATCGTCAACTTAAATATTTATCTTGTAAAGTATATACAAGATGATAAGTTGATAACTAACATTACCTAACTAAATTAAATTAAAACCAAGTTAAATCTAAAGAAAAAAGGCCCTCGAGGCATTGTACCGAGTATGGTGGTTGATGCGTTGCGCGAGAAAGCCGCCAGTTCTTCATCAGTTACGTCAACCTACTATATATATCGTCGTCTAGTACCCATAACACAAGCCTTACTGAGCTTACTATGGGACTAGGTCGATTTGTGTAAGATTGTCCCTTTATATTTACTTTATATTTATTTATTTATTATTTATAAAGCCTTATTTTTAGTTCGACTTGTAGTCCGCATGAACGGTGTCTCCTCTTCAGTCATGCGATGAAAACAAATGAGTGGTGGGTCGTTGACGGTTTTCGCTTCAACGAAACGAAACGTTAACTTAGAAAACGTCAACTAGTTGAAAAACGCGACTAGTTTTTGCTTTTTACTGAAGAGAAAAAGGCATTGAGTTGATACGTTTATTTTGAGTAAGGGCCAAAATGTTAAGGGCGTTGTGACGTTGATTGTCGGTTGAGTTGAATCAATGAAAGGAATGTTGATCTCAACTATATTGCCATGCCATTAGCTTAGCGTTCCATTTCGATTACGTTTGTACGTTAAAGTCGTCAACTAGTTGAGTCTGTTTAACAAAACGTTTCGTTCGCTGACGGACGAAGAACGTTTTATCAACTAGTTCGTTGAATCAACGACCACGACTAAAACAAATGCACGAAGTTCTTAAAGACCACAGGGCAGGCGACTTTTGTTTTTTAACTCTGTATGACCCATAAAGCTAAATGGCGCATCATGGAGTGAAAACCGACACTCGCGCAGTGCCCAATGGCGTTTTAATAACCGTTCATGCGCGCGGAAACGCGTCATTACGGGAGGAATCTGATCGCGCAACCACCTGTTCGAAACTGTGCCACTACCACTTGAAATATAACCAACTCGCTGCCCATGGGGCTGCGAGTTGGCTACATATAACGCAGGCAAAGTCGCGAGATAAATTATAGTACTGAGGAAGTAAATTGAATGTTGAAATCGCATGAGTAGTTCCGGAGATTAGATACATGAGTACAAACTTACAAAGGTGTCATCTAACAGACTTCCTCTTTATAATATTAGTATTCTGTTCCCTGCTTTCGATAACTTTCCATAGTTAGGGTTTAAATTATAATGGTGATATAATGAGCTAGTGACAAGCGTCAACACTTATGCTCTACAAGGCTTCTATTCGCCACGCGCTCAACATTCCTTTAATTGATTCAGTGTACGTATTTAGAATTAAACTCAAAATATTCCATTACCCAGTAGATATTTTACGACGGCACATTATGACTACTACTTAATATTATACTTTCTCTCGTCAAGAATGAAACTAGAATTTACTTACCAGCAAAGAGACTTGGAGCGGATTTCGATTCAATATAACATCTCGGGACACATATATGGCCAAGTCACGGGCTAACGGTGAAATTTTACTTTATGAATACACTTAGTCACAAACACGGAAATTATGACATGACAAATATCGGAATATGGTAGCCATGCATGCCATAAAATGTTAAGTGATAGAACTGAGAGAATATACGATTAAACTTTTTCTCGATATGTCAATTTTCGTACATTAATCTTCATATGTATGTGGGCTGTTGTATCATAGTAATGGGCCTTAAAGGTGATGGATGAAAAGAGACTGCATCTTACGGACATGAGAATGTTGAGATGGATGTATGGTGTGACGAGGATGGACAGAATATAAAATGAGTATATTAGAGGAAGCCTGAAAGTAACACCTATCATCGACAAATTGAAATCTTTTCGCCTTGCGAGGTATAAGCATGTAATGCTGAGGGATGACAGTCATGTGACCAAAAGAGTATTATACGTATGAAGGAATGGAAGGGACGAGGTAGCTCAAGGAAAAGGTGGACGGACTGTGAGAGACGATATTATGAAGGGAAGGAAGTAAAGTGACGAGATGAAGAGTAGTCCAGTCAATGAACTGACAACTTGTATAGAAAAAAATACAATTTTGGAAATAATTTATAATAACTTATTTTTTATGTGTTAAGGATATATTATCAATTAAATAGTTACCCAGTGACAGAATCCGACAAAATTTCAGACATCAAAAAAATGATAAATAAACTAGCTTCTGAAACGTCAGAAAAAATATGAATAAATGTTTTTGTCTTTATATTGGTTCGTTTACATTTGCTGTATAATATTCAAGATAGATCATACAAAAAAAGACGATGCATGCCTAATTTAAATCATAATTACTTCCGCGTGGAATGTTTGTCGGATTCTTGAATAAAGCATCTTAGAATAACATTTTAAAATCAAATTAACAAAAAAACCACTATTATAAATGAATGTTTTTCAAAACCGTATTTTTCCTGGAGCAGAGTGACCGGGGAGGTATGGAAGAAAAGGGCATGCTGCGCCGACCGCAAGTAAATGGGATAAGGCCAAGGAAATTATTACTAACTTTAGTAGTATTGTTATCTCTTTAATCCCAAACTTGCTAACGTGATAAAAAAGAGCTAATATGGCAACCGAGATCCAGCCCTTTTCAGAAGGGGCATCTAACATCTGATTTTGAAAAAAAGAAGTATAGTCACTTTTTTATGTCACTGTGTGGCTATTTATTATTCATTTGATTTAGCTGAATAAAAACGTAAACGTCAACACATCGGAATCAGCAGTACCATGGATCTAAAGAAAAAAATAGAAGGTAGACTTTTTAAATGCCACCATCAGGCAGACCCTATGCTTGTTTGCCACAGTCGCTAGTCGAAAAAAAGTAAATACCTTTTTTGATACGAGTAGGTATACGTGTATAATGCCTACTTTGTTACTACTAGTTTAGTAGGTATACGTTTTGAAATAGTCACTTGATTAATAATTTAAATAAAAAGAAAACGGTTTAATATATAACGCAATATCTATTTGTGATATCATATAATAATCTATTGCGACTGATACACATTTAAATATTCAAATTATGACATTTAAATATTGAAATTGTGAAAAGAAAGATAGTTATTCCAGTCTCGGCGAGTATTTGATGAAGAGTATGCATTTTGGGCGTTTGACGTCAGCAAGCCAGAGAGCAAGCTCAGCTAGCACGGTATTTTTTCCAATTATGAATGCTTATTTGGCGGCTACTTTATTTTCTGCAATTCACCAATCGTTGTTTGTTTTATCGACTGTGCTTTAAACAAAATCGATACCTGGCTAAGGTATTCAACCTCAGGTCCGGCCTGTCACTTAAGTTTCTAGAAGAGTACCTAAAAGAAACGACAGTCATCTAAGAATCAATCCAGTAGTTTCATACATACAGTCCATATTTCAATGCCAATCTAATGTTGCAATAAATAAAACTACATGAGGATGAATGATAGGCGTTTGAGTCTGTCGCCAGGTGACCAGGCCTGGGAGCTCGTAGGTAGGTATAGTAATGCAGTTATGATGCCTCTAGTAACTAAAAAGCACTGATGTCAATACTACTAGTGGACAGGCTCGTTAACGATGAACTTACCGTAAACCACAACAATGTCAATTATCCGATTATATTCTCAACAACCTGCCTGTTCACAATGTTGACACAACCAAATGAATTTTGTTTATATATCAATCTGGCTTCGATTAACGTAAACAATACCTACGGAAACCTAATCGAGTAACAAGTTAGCCGAACCTCCCCTAGCGCCACATGTTCCTAGCTTACAGGTACTTACATACGAATAGGCTCTGCTTTACTCTACGCCCTGACATTCTATCTTTACAGCTGTATTTAGACCTTTACTGAAACGTGCAATCGTTTAATTATGAATAAACTTTAACCATTTGATAATAGGTAGCAATCGATAACCGAGATGAAATTACTCTGTACACAAATTACTACGCTTTCACGATATTTTACCGTCAAATATCCTTAATACTTAAACAGTGTCAAAACCTAATTCATTTGGTTTAGAAATAGCGGAATCAATAAACCGTGATGCTGAAAATGAGATTTTGCGTCGCTATTAAGGGCAAGTTGACAGGATTGCACCGATGCATCCGTCATAGGCATCTGCGGTTGCGAATAGTGGTATCAGGTGTCCAACAGTCCATACACCTCATTCACTGGGGCTGGTTACCGTGGGGAAAGAAGGGTAAACGTCAAACGATTGGCACTGGAGAGTTGCGCGACCGCGGTGGCACGGGAGCGCGGCGCAGCACACACTAGGGCTGGGCGAGTCGCGGCAGCGTTACGTCAGAGAGGGGCGCGGGGGGCCCCTCACTGCTGCATCCTCCGAGCGCCCATCTTCGCCCGGCTCCGCTGAAAAACGTGACAACTCCGCGTGGGGTTGCCCGGTTTACAGGAGTGTCGGGGATTTTACGGAAATTTAATTATAAATGGTGTGTAAGATGCCCTTGCCCGACTTGAAAAATAAGATTGCGAGTGAGACGTGTGGTTTGCGTATAATACGGGATTATACTAGACTATTAACTCGGTTCCATTTATAAAGCTGAAAATTTCTTGCTTGTATGTAAAAATAATGGTAATTTTCCACCCAATGCTAAAATTCAAGATAACGCGAATGCGTAGGATTTATTTCCTGCATACCATATTTACTTCTTACGCGCTACAACGGAGCAGACGACGTTGCGCTTTCATCTGTTTCATTTTAAATATAGGTCAGTCAGAAGTAATTGAAGAGAGTGGATTTTATATTTCACTATTAGCTTCCGCCCCTGACTTCGTCTGCGTGGATCCGGGATAAAAACTATCCTATATTTTAATCCATGCTATAAATTGAAGTTCTTCACTAATTATACAGACTGATTAGGACTTTACCACTTTATATAGACCCATCATCATTAAAACATGTGCTACACGGTTTACAACCGCGGATTCTACCACGTGACCTTGGTAGAAGCGAGGTAGAAGCTCTGCTGTCTACACGGTTTACAACGGCCCCAAACTTCAGTGTGTTTGAAACGCTTGTGCGGGGCAAACGTGCGCAGAACACCTACTGAGACGCCATGGCCCCTTCCTTGTCGAAATTTCAGAAGGTCGGAGTTTGTTTTGCACTTTTATGTGCAACTGATGAACAAAAACAAAATTTTTTTTTGGCTAGTTTGCTTATATTCCTCACTAGTTAAGGTCCACAGACACGGAAGGTCTCTATACAGTTCAATTAGTTCGGTAACCACTTCTCGTTCATTCGCCGACGCCATTTTGAACCTAAACCTGCGCGACACGTCTACTCTCGGTGCGTGCGGCGGGCGACTGTCGTTCACGTGTTTAAAACCAGCGGCTACATGGTTGTAAATGACCGTTTCTGCCAAATGGTTTGCCGAGCGCGCCTGCCAACCAAGGTCATTCGAAATTTGGTTTGCAACCACTGGCTACATGGTTTACAACGGCTGTTTTTCTACCAAGGTCACGTGGTAGAAACCGCGGTTGTAAACCGTGTAGCACGTGCTTAAGACTACCTCAAATTATATAGACTCTTGGATCCCACAGTCAAACTGTGCAAACAGTTTTGTGGGACGTTGTATTTAGTTTTAAGTCATTGTAGTGCTTTACTGAAATAATAAATAATAATCATAATAAAACTATCTTCGTGCAAAACTTCATACAAATCAGTTAAGCCGTTTAAGCGTGATTGAGTAACAAATATCCAAACATCTGAACATCCGAAAATCCGAACTTTCGCATTTATTTGGCGACGCGCTTAATAGAAGCCTCGGGCGACCAGAGGGCTGGCCAGTATTTCGCACAGCGTGTTAGTATCGCTATACAGCGAGGAAATACGGCCAGCCTTCTGGGCACCATGCCCGTTGACGGCGATTTATGCCAAATTTTTTACCTATAGTTTAAGTTTTATGTTTGTTTTTTTTAATTGTCGTTATTTTGAATTAAAAATATTCGGAAACTTGAAATGGGCTTATTTAGTTCATGTGAAATTTAACATTAAGCATTCTCATTTTATAATCTCAGTACGTTAGTTGTGCATTGGAAATATCGCGTGCTTTGAAACGCCGTTCTGACTAAATTAAGTGACAATAAGGTCTGATTTTCAGATATATGATTCTGGACTATATGATTGTTTTTCTGATTTTACCGATACATGATTGCTTAAAATTTCCTCGATAGAAAAAAAATCCAAAGTTGGGTCTGTATTTTCCTTTCTTTTACTCAGCCTACTCAAATGATACATTATTTTACGACACAAACAAGTTAATACTATAGTATTTTATCTCATCTAAAATCTCACTTTATGAAATTTTAATAAAATTTCTCTAAGTTAGGTATTTATCGAAATTTGTCCAAAAAAGCCATTCCCGAAGAGTGTTCCATCTCTTTTTCTCGTGCGCAAAGACACGCTTATGCCTTCCGCGCACGAGAAAAAGAGATGCCTTAAGCTTGATTCATACTTATCTGACGTCATCTTCTCAGATGCGCTCGGACGCTTGCCACAACAGAAGCCGTCACGCCAACGTAAAAAACATATAACCGCAATAAATGTACGTCATGACACGTCAGATCAGACAAATATAGATCCGGTGGTTCTTTGATAATTTCGGTCGCACACTAGCAACCCCACGGCGCGACTCGCGGCGCTCCCGCCCCCTTCTCCTAGTACCGTCACATACGATCACTTACTGCAGCAACTCATTACATTGATGCGATTTCTGATAAACAGTCCTTATGAGGCTCCCATACATGGGCAAAGCCATGTTCGACTAATCTGTAAAATAATGAGCGCCTCCCCAATCGCCACTTTTTTGCACACATGCAAGTGATGCAAGGATGTGTATTGCAATTTTACAGTTAAGGGCGTTTGCACCCGAACTGTTGACGAAAGGGTTGAAGTTAAAATAAATATGTAAGTATGGGTCCGGCCGCTGTTTCAGAGAGCTGACAAAGGGCATTGGGTAACCTTGTATGAGAAAAAATGACGTTTTTTTTGCAGCGGCCAAGGATGTTTTTTAATAATCGTTTAGAGGACCTCTTAATATGCATAGATATATAAAATTAAACGCGTTAAACAATATCGGAGCCGAGATATATATGTTTGAAGTTTAGTTTATAACTAAAATAATATTGCTAATATCTCGGCTCCGATGCATTTAAGTGTACATTTTATAACAAAATATGTTTGTTTTGAGTAGATCTATCATAATATACCACGATTTCTTTGAAAAAATAAATGGCTACAAATCGAAATAAAATTTGTTTTCTTCCCGTCTATGGAATTGAGTCTAGATTCACCCTATTTCATACGTTTTATGTAGACTTACACGTCACGGTCTGCCATTAAAATAAATCGTTGTTGAGTATATTTCATGATGTTTTTATACCGTCAACGATATCATATTAAAAAAAAAATATGCAAAAACTGTATGTATTGTATTGTTGTTGTGTGTTGTTGATGTATTGTATCATCGATGCCGTGATGCGGTTAGACAAGTGGCAAAGATAATAAATTCGAATTTAATTTCTTAAGTAAGTAGTTACTGAGTGATAGACGAGTAAATGGAAGAAAGAGACTAAACAATATATAGAACGAATGAAGGAATGAGAGAGAACGGTGAATGGGTGCTGGGAGGATGGGTTAAGAAGACAAACTGTGTCTGGAGGATCGCTTCCAATAATTAAATTATAAAAGCTCGGAATTTGATTTTATTGAAGATGATATTAGATAAAGTTAGATAAACTAATAAAGATTGATCTGTGAAATTATTAACAGTTAAAAAGACTATTGGTTCAATACACAAGCTGTCACGCGCCATACAAGGTGTCTCAAAAGTAGTACAGATTAGGGTGACCATGATTTATTGAGACATTTTTACACAATACGCTTAAAACCAAATACCTACTTAGTCTTGTTTCAATATGTACTGAAATAGTGGTTTATCGAATATCGAATACGCGTTTCAATAACTTATTTCCTTATTTTCACATAGT
Source organism: Epinotia bilunana (assembly GCA_947049275.1). Lineage (NCBI taxonomy): Eukaryota > Metazoa > Arthropoda > Insecta > Lepidoptera > Tortricidae > Epinotia > Epinotia bilunana. The sequence goes on along the minus strand of OX346259.1, from coordinate 22,107,456 downwards.
ACCATATATACTTTACTACACTACTACTACTTACTACTACGTACTATATACTTTGCTTCTGAAAAGGACAATGTGCATTTAAATCGACATCAAATTTGACACACCGCTTAGAGTTTGACAAAGTATACAATTGACATTAATAATATTTCATATTGTGAATAAAGCGCGCCTCAAGGCTGCGTCTACCCTCGAGGCGGTACTCCAGGCAAAATACGGTTTTGAAAACATTTTTTCGTTGATTTCATTTTAAAATGTTATTCTAAGATGATTTATTTAAGAATCCGACAAAGTTTCCACCCGGAAGTAATTATGTAGATTTAAATGAAGCATGCATTATCTTTTTTGTAAGATTGATCTTGAATATTATAGAGCAAATGTAAATGTACCAAAATAAAGACAAAAATATTTATTAATATTTTTTCTGACTTTTCAGAAACTAGTTAATTTATAATTTTTTGATGTCTTAAATTTTGTCGGAATTTGTCGCTGGGGAACTATTTAATTGTCAATTTATCCGTTGTTACACATAAAAAATAAGCTATTATAAATTATTTCCAAAATTATAATTTTTTCCATGCATGTTGTCAGTTCATTGACTGGACTACGGGAGCATGGCTGCACGCACTACCCTCCCCCTACATTTGCGAATGTAGGGGGAGGCCAAGGGAGCCTGTTGGTAGATGGTTCCCCTAGAATCGCGGTTGCGTTGCGGTTGGCGTGTAAGGTCTGAGATGCACCGTTGCATTTGTGGGGTGGTGATTGAGGGAAACGGGAATTTGAGTTGTCAGAGGTGTGCGGGGCGTTTTTCGAGGCATAAATGATTTGGTTCGTCATGTTTTAGTTTCGGACAACTTGCCTTGTGTCCTGGAGCCTCCGGGGTGGTGCCGCACGTATCGAAAAAGGCCTTACGGTCTAACATTGGTTCCATGGCAGAAAAGGCGGTGCCTCTTATGGGACGCTACATGTGTAGGTAGTCACGTTTGCCCCGTCCCATTTATGTCACACTATCAGATCCGCGAAGGCTCGGATGAAATATGCCAAGTAACTACTCTGCCTTGGAGCCATGGAGCCAATGTACGATTTGGTTCCAGTGGCGGTAGAGACTGCGGGACCTTGTGGTACGGAGACCAAAGACTTTATAGGGAATTTGGGGCTGCGGTCTTCGTTCCAGATCGTTCTTGGCACAACAGATTTTATTGGGCATTCAGCGTGGCAACGCCGCCAGCAAATATCATGGGAACTTGCGGGACAACAACGATCCGGCGTGGTCCTTTTTGTTAGATTTAGGTCAGTATGTATTGTTGACGAAGCCTGTTGCGGATTCTATTGTTATGTAAGTGCCTAGGGAGATGTGTTTCTGTGCGCAATTGGCGAAGCCTGTGTTCCGGATATTTTTCGATACTAATTCATATTTCCTAAATAAATCAATAGATTCGATTTCTACTTGTTGTTGCTACGATTTAGGTATCATTGTTAATAATTACCACCGTATGCATCCAAGGATTAAACTTTGATTGACAACGCACAATCTAAACTAGTTGGCAGTAGCAGCATTATACATTGGTAATTCTGGACAAAATAAATGCTGATTTTGTACTTTTTAGGTAGGAGAAATTAACAACAAGTAACGTTGAACTTGAACTCAGTTTAACCATCACTATTTCAGCGAATGAATGGCGTTTATATCTGACTGATTAGTTTATAAGTAACAGGGCAACAAACTGCACATTAAGTCACTTTTCTCATAAATGTCTGTGTGTCTATATCTACATGGCCGGCAATCCCTTTTTTCCCCGGTCTCTGCAGTAATGTCGTATTGTTTTTACAATATTTTCAGTCTCGTAACTGACCCACATGGTAGTGGCATCAAAATGTGAATAGATAAAATATTAAACATGGCAGCGAACTTTCTCGATCGCGTAAACACAGGTATTTTACGAGGGCACAGGGGACGCGGCCATGCTACAACAAAATACAGTGCTTCCTTGACACGGGCTGCTCGTTCAACTATCTAACTAACCTAAAAGGAAAAATCTTTACACATATTTTCAAGCAAAACAAGACAACATTTTTACAAAATTCACTTCGTTAGCTCAGTGCTTGGCAGTGGCACACACGTGATTTTCAGTGTTCCGTTCCAAAAAGATAAAGGAACCCTTATGTCTCGACTCTGTCCGTCTCTCTGTCTGTTACAACGTTAAATATTATTAAACTATCGCTAGGTACGTCAGATATGTTATGCGTTGGGTAGCATGCCAAACTGTTCTCAGCTCACAATTTAACGATTTGACATTAATCCGTACTAATCATATTAATGCGAAAGTGTGTCTATCTGTTACCTCTTCAATCACCTTCACTTACCTTTTGTTTTTAAGTGTAACATATTTTTTATTTTCTATGTACTTAATGTATCGAATATTGAGGGGGGCAACAATTCAGTTTACTTATTAGGTCATTAGGTATCAAATGACAGAGTTTAATTGCACATTCTGAAACAGTTTTTATTTTTATTGAACTTGAATAATCGCTCCGAATCGCTAAACTTAAGAGGCAGTGGGCGGGGCACATAGCACGTAGAACCGATGGCCGTTGGGGCAAAAATGTTCTCGAGTGGTGACCACGTACCGAAAGGCGCATCGTGGGTAGGCCCTCAATGATGACCTGGTAAAGGTCGCGGGAGTGCGCTGGATGCGGGTGGCGCAGGACCGGTCACTTTGGTACTCTTCGGGGGAGGCCTATATATCCAGCAGTGGACGTCTTTAGGGTAATATGATGATAATTTTTGATGATGATGAACTTAAATAAATGTCAATTTATGAAGGAAAACATCGAAAAAATACCATTCCTAAAAGGTATATTTTTCCGATTTCTTGCCGGCTCATTTAAAAGCCTTAGCGTTTGAAAAACAAACATTTTGCACAGTCAATATCTGTTGATTTAAAACAAGAGATGGCCATATCAAAACCTACAGACGTAAAGGAAGTATTACGTGGAGCCGCTTTACGCATGTGCCAGGGGGCGTGACTGACGTAAGGAACGGAAACGCTCCCACGCAGTTAAATCGAGATTTTGTTTTAAAATGGCTGACTTACAATAAACAACCCAGCGATTTCGTTTGTGTGAGTAATTGCTTGTTTGCAACAAACTCATAGGTACCGAAACTATGCCAAAGCCATGAAAATGATATTTCTCCGTCACTTTCATTGAAACTTTTGTAAAATAGGACCATCTTGTTTGGTAGTGTTGGTTAGTATTGTTATCAAATTTTCAAGTCTGGTTTATTTCAGCCTGAATAAAGTTGAAGCAAAGACATTTGGATGACTTTTAACCTTTAATTATTAATTTGACGACCGGTTGAGCTGGTGAGTAGTGACGGTGCCTACGAATCTGAAGGTGCTGGGTTTGAATCCCGGTAATCACAAATCTTTGTATGATGAACATGAATATTCGTTTCTGAATCTTGGATGTTTTCTATGTTTAAGTATTTATATCTATTAAGGCGATGCCTTGATCTGAGTAGAACTCGCCCCCTAGACAGAGACACGCTGATGCCTTCCGCGCACGAGGAAAAGAGATGTAACACTTCGGGAATGGCTTTTTTGGACAAATTTCGATAAATACCTAACTAGAGACGTTTTAATTAAATTTCATAAAGCGAGATTTTAGATGAGATAAAATACTATAGTATTCACTTGATTGTGTCGTAAAATAATGTATCGTTTGAGTAGGCTGAGTAAAAAATAGAAAAAACAGACCCAACTTTGAAATCCTTTCTATCGAGGAAATTTTAAGCAATCATGTATCGATGAAATCAGATAAACAATCATATAGTCAAGAATCATATATCTGAAAATCAGACCTTATTGTTTCTTAATCTAATCGGCGTTTCAAAGCACGTGATAATTTCCAATGCACAGCCTTAAATATATCTCACTACACAAGCCTTCTGTAAGATTGTCCTCTAATATTTATTTATTACTAGCTTTCGCCCGCGACTTCGTCTATGTGGCCCCGAGATAAAACTATGCTATAATTTAATTCAGACCACACAGAATATCTTTGTGCAAAATTTTATCTGAATCGTTTGAACCGTTTAAGCGTGATTAAGTGTACCGAACAAACATCCAAACTTTCGCATTTATAATAGGATTATTTTATTACCATAAAACAAATCTTTACTTATAAGGGCTGAACAACATAGCGCTGCCACGCCTCATATATTTTGTGGTAACTCGTTTGCCTTTTTTTTTGTTTTTTTGCCTTTTGAATCAAGGCACAAAATATTGGTCGACTCCAAACATTTTTGTCTAAGATCTAAAGTTGCTGGACAAACTGGTAACTAGGAACTGAATTTGTCTGGAGAAAAAAAACTGTTTTCATTGTAGGCTTTATTTTTCTTTGAAAAATAAAAACAAAAATTAAACTCTAAACATAAGAAATACAAACCTTAAGAAATTCGGCATTATGCAAAGATAAAAATGGAAATAATAAATGCTAGACTTTATAAATGTTAATATTGACTTATCAGTATAAACTATGTAACGTTATTAAAATTATGAGGTAGTTGTTTACAAATAGTCTTTCAATAAAATCTTAAAACTAAGTTACCTGTGATGATAATGCAGTGAAGTCGCTGCTCAGGACTTTAGTATGCACTCATCATGGGATATTAAGTAGGTAGTCAACATTTTTTTCCGTTTAATATTATTATGTTTTGGGAATGGGATAGCTGTTAATTCATACACACTTTGACGTAATTATATGACAAAACTGACACTTTCATTCTCCAACTTATCGCGGTCGAGTAGTATAGAGAGTCACACTGTAACCCCCTTTTTACTCATAAAAAAATTAACGAAACCTCTGTAAAAATACATGTTCTTTGTCTATTTTTCACAAAAATAAAACTCAGTCACTATTAGAGACTAACAAATTATTTAAAGGGCATTTTAGTTAAACTAGGTTTGATGAACGTTTACGAATAAGGGGATAACTCTATAACTATATATTATGTGTAATCAGGTCAGGACCAACGCTTAGAGCTGCACTACCAATATTAAAGTGATTACTAATATTATTATTTACGAAAAGCATGGTTACTCTATATTCAATCGACACTGAATATTGCCATGGAGCTTATAGCATGTTTGCGTTTATATTCGACATCTCTTACTTAAATACACACAGTAAATACATATGTATTATATTCGTTAGTGAAGCACGAATGATTTTTTTTTAATATGCGTATATTTCAAAACTTCATATATCATGTTAGCTAGTCCCATTTTAACTTTTTGTATGATTAATTCGAACTCTTTCATTTGATTGAATTGAACATTTTTAAATATCGGCTGCCATATTATTTTCGTAATAGTTTCACTTTCAGATTCTCCTGATAATGATGACGTTTCCCGTCTTTATTGTTTATATTTGTTTCGTGTATAGTAATCCGTTATTGTTTTTTTTTAATGTTTCTAAATAATAACTCGTATAAATGTAAATAAGTATGCAAGCTAGAGACACATTACGTAAACGTTTAAAAATAAACAAGAAATACCTTTCATTAAAATAATAGCAGATATGTATGTACCAAACAAACCCTCTTACTGTAATCCTTAATTTATATTTAAGACCCGTATGTTGTAATACTTAATGATGCTTCATTTACGAATAATTAAATAAAAAAATTGGAATTACCTTTTAAAATAAACCTAGAACATTTACGACTGCTAGTTTAAATGCCATAGTCATTCTAGTGAGACGCTCGCAGCACTACTGAAATTTTCTACACAAAAATAACCAATGATGTTAATTATGAATAATTGATATATTATGTTATTGTTACGTTATAACCTTACGTCTAGTATTTAGACATTGATGGTTACTATAGATTTTTGAACAAGAGACAATACGAGAGCTTGAAATGTGGTTGACAAGTATTAAGCCTATTTAAATTTGAGAATATACAACGGTGCTTTGTTATGATTTTGTTGGGAATGACAATATGGGTATGCATTGTGAAAGATGTTTAATAAATTTCCCGAAACTGATTATTTGACGTTAATACCTACGTTTACATTTTTATTACTCTCCAGGTTGTATGCTGCGCTAAAAATATTAACTGAGTATCCAATCTAAGTTATAGTAAATTAATGCAAATGTAAAAAATGATTGCAAACTACTTAAAGTATATAAGTAACTAGATAAACAGACTTCTTGTGGATTTTCCAGTGTAATTAAGTACCTATACTTATCAAAATGTCACTTATTATTAGGCTTTTGAGCAAACTTAAAGTGTAATGTTACTCATGGCGTATTTACAAGAAAACTTTGTACTTTGATTTTAATAGGTGGTTGTAAATTCTTACTTAAAATACGTTTTATTTAAATCTTAATGTTAAAACAAGTTAACTCATCAGACCCTTCACTGAACTTTACAATGTAACTAAATTAATTATTGCAACGATGTTAGATGAACTTTGGCACGTCGATTTACAGTCTATTTTCCTTTAAAGTATCTATTAGTTATTGCAAAAATTCACAAAAGTTTATACACTGCGACATAATTAGAGACGTAATCAGAAGTCTTTATTTTCTAGTTTTTAAAGATCATTATTCAGTATGAGTTATATAGAATAAAATATTTTTCTATTATTCAATCAAAATATATTTTAACTTTAGGTATATTAAAACTATGGTCACCCTAACACTTTTACCGCAGTGTGCGTATGAGAAAATGACATAACGTCGTATGGTTATTATTATAATCCAAACACGAATCTTTGACCAAAACTTTTTTTTTAGTCTCCTTTTGAATTCTTCCTCTTATCTTGTCATTTCTGATTAAGTCTCCTACCTATATGTCACGCTGTATTGTTAAAATAATCATCAATCCTTTTTTCTTAGCCAATGCTTAAAATATAATTTACCATGTTTAATTATTTCGTAATGTTGCCTTGTGATCTGCTCCGTTAATTACAAGTACGTAACAAATTCCAAATGCACTTTGTTGGTAGAACTTAGGTAATTAAAAACAATAATTTTGTAATGTAACTATTTCTAGATATAAGACAAAGAATTTTAAACCTAAACATTTTATCCTGTATTTGCTAAAGAGACCAAATAAGTTATTGAATCTCATACTTAGCCGCTCTGGTATACTTTATATTCTAGTGGTATCTACCTTCAACCGAACGAAAAAATTAAGGGCATTAACATGGCACAAATATTAAGTCTTTAAACTGACGCACTGCAGTGGTATAAGCTAAAATTTAAATTGAGTTTAAAAAACAATACTTTCAAGAGCAAAAGTTTCGGTTGCACTTAGTATATGATTTAGATTTAGAAACTTTTACTCTTGACTATATTATATTTAGAGTTTGACAATTGAAAACCATCATCAAATTACTTATTTGGTCTAATAGCTAATTGTATAATATACTAATATTACTTAAAGTTTGTCATTGATAGAATTTAGCAATAAAATTAATAATATTGATAATAATGATTTAAACACACACTTAACTTTGGGTAAATATGATATAGGAAAATTATTATATTGACACTCGAACACATATACTTTGTACTTACGTTACTTATAAGTTTTCATTTAAACTCTAAGCAGTTGGTAGTTAAATTGTGTAGGTGATTTGATGTCAGAACAAGTAAATACGGTTTTGCATAATAACAATAAAGTATTCAAATAAATCAGCAAGATTGATAACCTATTTTCCTGTATTTAAAATTAAAAGTGCGCCTTATTTGGTATAAAATTTAAGTTATCCAGAATTTCGCCGAGTTTGATTTGTCATTTTCAAGAGATTTTTATGAAGCCTAGTACCTACAGATAAAAAAAAGATTCGGCGAAACAATGCTATTGTATAATGAATATGTACGCGAAACGAAGAGGCTTAAAAAAAGACAAGACATTCCTGCAAATCAATAAAACATTACAATTATGACGAAAAAATCAGGTCTCAAATAGCGCACTAAAGTAAAACTTAATAATGTTCCTATTTGCAATAACAAAATAAAATTAGTATAATAATATTTTGTACTTATCAGTCTTACTTTGTACTTTCTGTGTTTGTACTTTTGAGTTAGATAGGTTTGTGTATATTTGTATTCTTTGAAGTTTTTTTAGTATGCGTTTTGCTAACGGCCTATTATTTGTTAAGTTAAAGAATCAATGCCGCTAGAATGCCTGCACGTGAGGCTATGTCCATCATGTGTGCTGCGGGCTCCCTTCCTGGCTGCCTTGGGAACTGTCTGAACTCTTCGTTTGTTGGTCGCTCTTCTTTTCAACCTTAAAAATAAAATATTTTTTCATTACCTTCCATTTCCCCTTCGTGTCTTCGAACTGGGTTTTATTGTACTCAACTTTTTAACTACTAAGTGCTGTAAATAGTACCGTCAGCATCACATAGTTAGTAGCAGCCAAAGTAGCCAAATATATCGTAACACTTCCTTACTCATATAGTAATAAAGAAGTGTTCCGATATATTTGGCTACTTTGGCTGCTACTAACTATATGATGCTGACTGTACGGCACGTTAATTTGTTTTTGCAAATAAATAGTATGGCATAGTTCTTTATTGTTAAACAAACGGAGTATAGCAAAGCGCTATGTTAAGTTACCTTCATATTTTCTACAGGATTTCATTAGAACTAAAATTAATCGGAAAAATGTACTATTTTAAAAACTCACCACCACTATAGTGAATAATAGTCCGATAAAGTTCAACGGTACATATTCCAGTCTAACCATCATCCATTCAACCACCACCATGCATGCATAAAACTACTTGCTCCATTAGAAATCATTGTAAATTTTACACACAAATTGTGGTTTCAGCCATTACTCCAGGCAAAATACGGTTTTGAAAAACATTAATTTATAATAGCGTTTTTTTTGTTGATTTCATTTGAAAATGTTATTCTAAGATTATATATTCAAGAATCCGACAAACTTTCCACCCGGAAGTAATTATGTAGATTTCAATGAAGCATGCATTGTCTTTTTTATACGATTTATCTTGAATATTATAGAGCAAATGTAAATGAACCAAAATAAAGACAAAAATATTTATTCATATTTTTTCTGACTTTTCAGAAGTTAGTTAACTTATCATTTTTTTTGATGTCTGAAATTTTGTCGGATTTTGTCGCTGGGTAACTATTTAATTGATAATATATCCTTTACACATAAAAAATAAGCTATTATAAATTATTTCCAAAATTGACATTTTTTCCATACGAGTTGTCTGTTCATTTACTGGACTACATCCCGTACCCTTTGCCTAGGCTTGGTCATACCATAGGTTATTCCTATATCTTTTGCTCACCTATGAACATTTATTTAAGGACGATGTTTTTGGCTCTATACAACGTGACCGAGACACCCATGTTTTTTTTAATTCTGCCAAGTTAAGGGTTATCAATAACTGTACCTTTATAGGACAGTCCGCGATGAGGTGGTCTTCGCCCTTGCAGTTGTGGCACCTCTTCGGCTGCGGCCCGATGCTGCACTTGGCCGCTATATGATTGGCGAATTCACCACAGTTGTAGCAGCTGTAAAATTAATAAGTTCGTTTTATTATTTTTGTATAATAATTTCTTGAACTATTCAAAAATCTTTACTGTTTTTTTTTTTAATATTATTGGTCAATCTCAAACAAACCCAAAGATACGATCCTACAAAAAAGGGGGACATTATATGTCTTGTCACATAATTAAAAGCAGCAAATTCCTAAATTTATCTAAATTTGCTCATGAGTGAGCTGGATATCGTAACGGAAGGAAACTGAAGGGCGAGGTTATCTGATGCTACCACGCTTTTGCCCTGGTATAGGACATGTGGTGTGTTTTCCATGCCAAAGCCTCGAGTTTGCCTCCAGCTTGCTATTTCGTGTTTTGTTTTATAACCTCTTAGCAAATAAAATTCATTGACCCAACCGCACTGTAGTTTGGCAGATTTGTATCTTAGCTATAAAGAAAAAATTACTTTTTTTTTTTTTTCTCTGTCAATCCTGGAAAAGACACTTCCTTGTCGGCACTTAATATAGCTTAATATAGCTATCCACGCGGTGACCGGTGACCCTGGCTCACGGGCGTGTGACCTGTTAGGACTCGCGAATCCAAATTATTCTTAAAGACTCAGTCGAATTTTTCTTAAAGCTGACCAGAACTGTTGTATGAGGGCTGTGATGAGGGCATTGGGCGATATTTTTGCTTGAAGAGGCTTTATTGGCATAGCGATGCAATTGAAAATCGCTATAATGGTAAAATATTTTGTATATGTTGTCTGCCCATTAATTTTTGTTAGTATTTTTTTCAGGCTTGCTATGTTTTAAACCTACCTTGGTCAATTACAGTGAGTCATGGGATACCCTGCAAGATTGAACCGTGAGATAACCTTATCATGGCGCGGCTGTCATATTGACTGGTTAATTAAAAAACAGAATGTGTTAATTTGTCTATATAGCCATGTCATAATAAGGATACAGCACTGTTAGAACTGTCAAAGTAAGCCCTAAGACCCATTTTAAACCGACAAAAGAATATCCTACTGAGTTTTGTGGTAAACCATATTTAGTGAAAATACCTAAATAAAGATTTTGTGCCTCATTGGCACTTTTACCACCTTTCCTTTAACTGCACGTAGAACCGATGGCCGTTGGGGCGGCAAAGTGGCGTAGGCGTAGCGTGGGCCCCCCACAAGGTGTACTGATGGTAAGGGTGCGGGCGGAACCGGACCAGTCATTGTGGTACTTTTTGGGGGAGGCCAATGCCCAGCAGTGGACATCTTTCCTTTGATATGATGACGATGATCACCTTTCCTTATCTACCAAAGTTTACCGTATCTTTCTGAACCGTTTCTTGGAGAGCGGCCGACGGTGTGAGCCCTGGCAGTCCACGGCCGAAGGCCCGGAGACCCGTGTAGCCTCCAGTCCTTTGTCTGACTCCTTGCACTCAAACTCCACAGCCTCCTCATCCCCCAAAGACCGGAACCCTGGCATCTGTATGACGCTCTGGAATCAAATTAAAGTTGGTGTTGGCTTGTTAAGCGTAAGGAAGGTCAGTCGGGGCAAGTGCGCCACCGGGGTAAGTGCGATTTCATCAAACATATTGAAATCAACTGATAATTTAGTGCTATAGACATCTTAGATGATCATCATTGTCATCATATCAGCCAGAAGACGTCCAGTGCCAGACATAGGCCTCCCCGAAATAATTCCACAATGACCGGTTCTGTATGATAGGCGCATTTACCCCGTTGACGCACTTGCCCCGACTGACCTTACCTACCTACTATGTGAACTGTACAACTCCCGGGCCAGTCGTTTTTACATTTTTTTTTTTCATAAAACCGAGTCTAGTTGACTCGGTTTTATGACTTGAAAAACCATATAGTGATTGAGTTCCTCGCGGACGAAGTCGCGGGCAAAAGATAGTGGGCTAATAGTTGCGTTTATCTTCGTTTTTTTTCTCTGAGAGACGGATGCTTTAACCACAACGATAATAAATAATAACAACTGTAATACTCTCACAGGATTGTAGGTACTATGTTTTGAAAAATGTGGAAAAGTAATGTAATAATTGTGGCATAACTGAATTCATAACATTTGCTTAAAGGTATTGACATGTGCCTTTTTACGCATTGACTTCATCACATTACTATGCCAGCTAACCAGTGCAGTAAACGATTTTCGAGTGTAATTTAAGGTAAGGTGGGGTGGGGTGCGTGAATCCATAGCCACGGGTCGCTAAACTGACGTGCGTACTTAATGATCGAGCGGTTAGATCGGTTCTCCGAACTCGTTAATTCTGCGTAGCAAAATTAAAATTCTCGTTTTTCCCCAACTTTTGTTTTTCTTAGTCAATATAATTCTTGTATACGCACGTGTTGACAAACGGATTATTTTTAGTCGCTTTTTTCCCAATTGATTATTTTTCTAGACGATGTAGGTAGTTCTACATATTGCCACGCGTTGTTAGACTGATTGTTTTCCAGACGCGTTTTATTCTATTCCTTTTTTATAATAAACCTATAATTATTACTGGGTAACACACTCCTCTTCTTATGGTATCCTTTTATGTGTCGTTTTAGCATTATGTTACGTAAGCACACCGCGGGTGTAGAAGCCAGCGCAAGAAACACATTGAACTGCGTTTAGAGTGTGAAATAGATGAACAGAATGATCACTTAGATGTTTGATTATTTTAAAGCCCTAAAATATTGTTTTCATGAAATAGCTTTTAGTAAACGTCTCCCAATGTTTGACGTCCTGTTGTTCATCTTTACTGCTATGAATTTAGATTTACTAGTCGAGTGTTGGGTCAGAGTCGGGCTCTGGGACATTTACCTTGCTCATTCAAACTAATTTCAAATTTGAAGTTTATTCAATCGTATTTCCAGTATAATTCTAATTCCTCAAATAAATCGATACGAATCCAATGACACGGTTTCACATAGGGAAGTACATACATATTTCGTAACACTGACCACGTTGCGTACACTTCTGTTATCATTTTATGAGAAAAATCAACGCTATCGGTCCCCAATAACCAAGTCGTAACCTTATATAAATTTTACCGCTTCGGCATTCGTTCGAAGTACAAGTTTAGTAGTGTGAATGTATAGAAAAAACATCCGGCCTTGATAAGCCGAACAAACAAACAAGCACACTATCAGGTCAACCGCTAGATATGCCACTATTTGTGAATGGATTTATTTTTCTACTATTCGGAGGTTCATAAGAGTCTGTTGAAGTAATTCGATGTTGGAAGGAATTTCAGTTAATTGACGTACTCTAATGATTATGAATGAGAGTCACGTCTCATGTTTCAGAGCTACAATTGAATTGGTTTAAATCCACTAAGGTTGAGATTTCTTATGTCATTTTCAACCCTTTCTATATTCCGCGTTGTAAAATTACCTTAAGTTCGTACGTTGTTTTTTTTTCTAGGGAACAGAATAATAACAAGAAACAGTTGATTAAAATGAGTATCTTTTTTATTTAGTATGATTTAATGTTCAGTCTTTTCAGTGGCCACATCCAAAGTTTAAACTTTCGACGCCTAATATTGGCGCTGCCTAGGAGCAGGCATGTAAAGGGCCTTAGCGAGTTATGACTTGTAAAACCGAAAAATGATTTAACTACATGTACCTAAACCGTATTGTATTTTCTGCAGGAAAGACTTCCTGATTGACCCAAATACACACCTGATGGACAAAGACGTCTTGCCCGCCATCATCGGGCGTGATGAAACCCCAGCCCTTGGCCACGTTGAACCACTTGCAGCGCCCGTGCCGCGACACACCCGTCACCCCCGCCCCTGCGCCCGCGCCGCTCGCGCCCGAACCCGCTCCGGTCCCGACACCTGAAAAAGAAACGAATGAACAATATAATATTGGCTAGCAAAATACACCTATAGTTCAAATTTCACTCAAATACACCTTGTAGTTTTTGAGTGAAATGCCTGTGACGTACGGACATGAGCATGACGAAACTAAAAGGGTTCCGTTTTTGTCATATTGGCTATGGTACCCTAAAAGCAATAGACGGTAATAAATGCAATTGCTATTCTAGAGCTCTCTCTATTCACTGAAAGAAAGTAAGTATATTTGATGTATTTGGACTCTAACAATATCAGGACGCATTTTATATTAAATATAAAATGGGAATTCGATGCAAGCTCCGTCTTGACGTAAAATAGGAACGTCTGGTCTGGCATTATATTAAAATGTTGACCATCCGTACACACATGTTTACAAAAGTGAATTATTGTTGACTTTTAATTGCACACGTCACACAAACTAAGCTGTTATATCAAAATAAATAAAACAATATCATAAAATAAGTAGACATCAGGAGCTTTTATTGCTAAAGAGCTATCTTAGTGAAAAATATTCCATAAACTAAACGATGACTTGTGATATAATAAATAATATCAAAACGCAAAGAATAATAATTAAGCGTTTTATATAATATTAAAGTGAAGAGATTGGGAGTCAGATATAAAAGAACGAATTTTGTTTCTTGTTTCGAAGCATTTTTGTTTCTTGTCACAATAGTAGATTGTAAGACAAGGGGCTAAAACTAAAACAAGCCATATTACCACGAGATGGTTATAGCTGTATTCTGATTAGTTGATAGCAAATACAAATGGTTTTTTAAACAGTTGTGATTGGTGGATTTAATACGTTGAAGTGCTTTGATTAGTCAAATTCAAATGTTTTAAAATCATACATATGTTTACATATTTTCCCTAGGGGCTAAATGTACTACTTTAGCTCCGCTATCTAAGCCTAATATGACACACTTTTCGAGCATGGGAAGTGAAAAATTGAATGAGCTATTCTCGTAACGCATTTAAATTTTAGTTCATACATTACGAAGTGTAATCCTCAATACAATCCTACTAATCCTACTAATATTATAAATGCGAAAGTTTAGATGTTTGGATGTTTGGATGTTTGTTACTCAATCACGCTTAAACGGCTGAACCGATTTGAATGAAATTTTGCACGAAGATATTTTATAGCCTGGATTAAAATATAGGATAGTTTTTATCCCGAGTCCACGCAGACGAAGTCGCGGGCGGAAGCTAGTATAAAATATATTCATAATTAATTACCATTTATTTTCTATAATAGCTCATTCCATATAATTGGTCGCTTAACATACTTATGAGATTGCGATTTCATGTTTAAGACCATTCCAGCGAATTACCGTAAGCAGTTTAAAATATCCCTAAATAGGTAATCCTGCATAATATGCACAAAACTGTGAAGGTTACCAATTTATATAATACTAGCTTCCGCCCGCGACTTCGTCTGCGTGGACCAGGGATAAAAACTATCCTATATTTTAATCCAGGCTATAAACTATCTTCGTGCAAAATTTCATTGAAATCGGTTCAGCCGTTTAAGCGTGATTGATTAACAAACATCCAAACATCTAAACATCCAAACATCTAAACTTTCGCATTTATAATACATATTAGTAGGACTAAACCCAAATTCAGTGAAGCTGTTAACGCGAAGTGGACGGTTCCGTCTTTATAAATGCATACCGGGACAACTTCACCATTCGGAAATCTATTAGCTATAAATCAGGGCTGGCGGTTGTTTACCACACTAAGAAAGGGTATACGATTCCCTTTATCGGGCTTCTATACAAAAAATAACGTGAGAACCGAAATAAAGAATAGCCTTTTTAAATGTTTGTATGGTTATTGAACTCGAAGACTTTATAAGACGGATAGTTCACATTAGATTGTTAATGTACGAGTAGGTAGATAGGCGTGTTTCAATACTTTTAATAATCGTAAACATGACTAATCGGAGCTTTGCGCAACTTCCGCATTGTATCGAAAAAGATGTGACTAACAGCGAAGTATTCGGAAATAAGTAACGTAAAAACATGAGTAAGCGCTACCAGAAATAGTAATGGAAGCCAAGCTCTTAATATACGCAATCAGGACATTTCAGAGCTACTCGATTCAACAACGTGGCAAACGGCTGAACGTGTAGCCTTATTTATCGAAAGTGCATCGGTAGCTTTGCTAATTCGTTACACATTTTCAAGTGACGGCACCTGTGTAATATAAGCATATTTTCGGCTGCGGTAGAACAGCGCAGCACACGTGGCGCCGCGGGGACTCAAGGAATGCCTGGTATTTAGGTTGCGTTTCTGGTACTTCTTCATTCATTGCCGTAACACGGCACCTAGCAGGCATTCGTGCGCCGCCCGCGCCCCGCGCCTCCAATTCTGCCCAAACGAAAAAAGTAACAACGACTTGTGGGGCTCCTACATGGTTAAGTCTTCTTATATTTCAAAGGCTGCGATACCTTGCCGCGCCGTAGACGTCTTTGTAGTCACGTAACGCTACCAGATACCATACTTATAAGCGATTTCAATGATGTTTGATTGAGTAACTGGGTCCCCTCACAAGTGTTCAATATTTTATCTTGATTTATATGCAAATTCATGAGTAATTTTTTCTTTTTTAATATTTTTTGATGGAGGTATATGTACATCTGTTGTGGAAACGAATTAAAAAAAGACCTGACTTTTGCCTTATTATTAAAGTGAATACAATTTTATTTCCTTATTTATCAGTTGAATTAAAATTTAAAAAAACATTTCATAAGTAAGTGTTCTAACTAAACAAGGTACGCAGTTCAATGGTATGAAGGTACAGTACCGGTGGCGTAAAAAGATGCATTTCTAGTTTGGGCGGATTCCAACCAATCCACAAGCCGTTTCTCTGAAACGCATTAGAAATGTCAATAGGATGGTGTTTTACAATTAGACGGGTAAAGAAATGTAATTAAGGTGGTTCGATCACCATACAAAACGTCTTTTGACATTCGCAGGCTACCGGCGTGATATTTTAAGAAACTTAAATGTAACAATCTTTCATAAATTGGCTTTCTATTTGCGCGAAATTCCCCATTTCTTAGAATAAACTCGTATAAACCAGAATAATTTGAGAATAATCGTTTTCGCAAAGTATCACGTGACAAACTAATTTCTCAAATTATTCTAGTTTATACAAGTTTATTCTAGGAAAGGGGGAATTTCGCGCAAATGGGAAGTCAATTTATGAAAGATTGTTACATAAGTTTCTTAAAATACCACGCCGTTAGCCTGCGAATGCCAAGACGTTTTCTATGGTGATCGAACCACCTTAATGATTTTCGTCTAGAGCCACCCACAATTCTTGTAAGGATTTTCTAATCCGTTTTAAACCGTTCAAACTTTATTTTATAGCAGCAGCATAATGTTGGTTTACTAAACATGAAACTAACTAAGTACTTATTAAGGCTGTATGGATTATTGTTTGTGACATTTGTACTTCCATCCATCAAATAAATTATTCTGTCGTTGGCTTTCAACCATTAAACATTGTTTAAGAGTCCGCAGTAAGCTCGGCCGAATTTCACCTTCCCATACAAACGGAGTTTCGTTCTCATTTCAAAACTGCGTGTTGGATAGTGACGAAACTTAGCATATACAATGATATGAGGTATATCTACGTCTGTAATTGGTTTATATGGTTCCAGTTTATAAAAAAAACGAAATACAGCAAAAACAAGTTTTGTATGATACTACTAAAACTACTAAACTTTTTTACTATGGTATCTGAAGCTACATAAACTAATTACAGACCTGGGGACCTATTTTTGACTTTCGAGCGCTCGACTCTTTGACACGAAAACTGTCAAAAATTATGAAATGCTATTTTGCCATGACGATAGAAAATTTAAAAACGTGCGGTATTGACCACTCGTATTCAATTCTATCGGTAGAAAGTAAGTGCCTGTGATTATGACACTACAATAGCATTAACTTTAAATTAATTTTCGAACGCTCGAAAGTCAAAAATCGGCCCCCTGGATATACCTCCTGTCATTGTGCATGCGAGTTTCGTTACAATCCAACACGTAGTTTTAAAATGTGAGCGTAACTACGTTTGTATGGAGAATCGAGCTTACTGCGGACTCTTAAGTAATGAAATTAATTAATTATTTTTAGGGGTTCGTACCCAAAGGGTAAAAACGGGACCCTATTACTAAGATTTCGCTGTCTGTCCGTCCGTCTGTCTATCACCAGGCTGTATCTCAAGAACCAGGATAGCTAGACGGTTGAATTTTTCACAGATGATGTATTTTTATTACCGCTATAACTTCAAATACTAAAAAACCGGCCAAGTGCGAGTCGGAGTGGGGCTCCTATACAACAGACATGATATTTTCGCCGTTTTTATAGATAATGGTATGGCACCCTTCGTGCGCGAGTCCGACTCGCACTTGGCCGGGATTGGACGATGATTTCTGGTATAAAAAACTAATAATAAGTACAGGATACTCTTTATACCGACTTTCTAATTTCGGCTAACTATCTGTGTCAAGTTAAATTTAAATCTGTTCGGCTGTTATTGACAAACACAAGAAGCGGTGTTTCAGATATTTGACTCAGCTGTCAAGTATGAGAATTGTCAAATAATATGAAAACACATCTTCGCACATCTCTGAGGGGTAATTCAGTATCGTATCGAACGAGCGTTAGGACAAATCAACTGTCATTTTTCCATATAAAAATTTACATGTAGATTTACTCGTACCTAACGTACAATGCGTTACGTGATCGACCTGCTGTTATTCATTCACCCCAAATATCATAATCACTTGTGTCACTGTTTAGACTTAACTCATGACAATTTAAAATGCATTTAAATGTTCGCATATTGAGACATATGAGTTTATCCCATTTCCAGCAATAAAAGAGCACGCCCATAACAGTCATTACATTAATTACTTCATTAATGACTTGTTTAAGTTTTGTTGTGAAGGCAAACAGGAACTTCCAAGCAATATGCTGAAGGCGTATTGAGGTGCTTAGGGTTTGCTCGGCTTGTCGTATTGGTACAGCAGATTCACAATTAGGGCCCGCATTTCGTTAAATGGCAACCAAAAATCACTGATGACACGTACCAAATAGCTATAGAAAAACTATTTAAAACTCTTTAGATCTTCATTACAGTTGATATTTTTCTAGTATTTTTTGAGTTTTGGTTGGCACCCGATGATTTGTTCTCTGACGCCTAGGGTTTGAAATACGGTAGACGTCCTAAAACCAAGCAACGTAAAAGTCTAATCTAGATTTTATAACCGGCGAGGAGACTGGGGGTACTTAATACAGAAAAAAAACATACTGTTGTCAATGAAATACCAATTGTTTTGACGCGACGAATAACATTTCTCCCATCGCCACTCCACACCCGTAGAAAAAAAGTTGAGATGAAATCTCTTAATAGGAATAGTTGTAACCACGTATAATTTTAAGCCCTTACGATGAATATATCACAAATATCAAATTCTTCGGGTAAATCTTTGGTTATAATCCTTGAGAATGGACTCCCAGTGTCGCTTAGCAAGCGTGCGCAACGATGCTCATATACAAACAGAAAAGTACGCTTCCCCTTTTATTTCAGTGAGTTTGGCAGTGAGTTGTGCGAACCACATTTAAATCAAATTAAAATGCAAAATCGATCTTCACGTAGCGCCATGGTTTCAACAACATAATTCCACAGGCGTAGCGATTACATCGCACATATGTGGAATTGCTAACGTAATTTTCTTTCAAATGCTTATCCGTAGAAAGACAAAAAAAAATAACCCACTCATACTTACTCCATATTCTTAAACCAATATTTCGCTACATTCAATTAATGCGAGAGATATGTGGTGAATGAATTTGGAATTGAAAAAGCCATCGGAAGATTTTAAAATAGGCAGGCATACATATAAACAAACAAACAAATATACGGCCAAGCTAAATAAAGCCGTTTCAAACTGCCTAAGGTCAGTGCACATAAAATAAGGGCTTACACTTTCGTTATTAATACTTTTTCAGTTACCATTTTCAATTGGAAATATTTCACCATGAACTACTTCATTCTAATAAAGTTTTGATAAGGTATCTATATTGGACGTCGCCACGGTGACGTTATAGAAATTACATGGAGTCATCACCGCCCAACAGAATGCTTTAAAACTTAAAATTCCGGACGACTTCATGAAGATAATTTTCAAATTAACGCTGTATTTCATTGCGTAACTTATCGCTAGCAACGCGCGCTCATTCCAAGCCCGAAGTCAACACACTCAGGAATTTCAATGCAACCAAATGTTTTTAATGCATATGTATGTAACATCTGATTGCATTCTTTCCAACCAGTGCTTATAAATGCGTCAAAGCTACGATAATTCTTTCAACTAGTTGTTTCTTTTAAATAGTTATGGAGTAAAAAAGTCTCTTCCCATTTAATTTCAGAGGATGATCATACTTAGACATTTTTTTCCCTGAAACTGGGTGTTTTTTTAAAGTTAGGTACCTAGATAAGTCAAAAGTAAGTAAATTAATAATACTTTAAATATTATGTCATCGTTATTAAATTAAATGTAATTTATATACTAGGTATGTGAACATTCTCATTGAGGGATCTCGTAAACAACTTTAATGTCACAAAAGTGTGGGTGAGCCACGACTTTAATTTGCTTAATAAATATTAAATTGGTAAATTTCGTTTGCTACGATGCTAAATAATGAACGATTTTAAAAGAACGAAACGTTAATAAGGGTAAGTGTGTAAAAGATTTATTGCTTTTTACCTCTTCTATGGAACTCTGTTTAAGATATCTTAGAAATGGAATACGATCTTGTAAATTTCCGGGGCTTTCTCGCATCGCATCACGAAGTTTCAGGACTAAGTTTTACCGTCATCTCATTTCTGTGTGTCCTCTGTAGACGCTATTTATGGAATATGGAGTTAATCTTGTGTTATTCGAGAAGGGAGCAGAGATTTTTCTGGCGCAAACTGGTGCTTAAAAAAGTAATAATGATTAATGTCATACGGAAATAGTAATTTGTTGATATTAAAATAGAGGATAATACTCTTGTATAACATACTTGAAAATTAGACAGTCAGTTGTCTAGGAACGTGACCCGCCCTGCATACCAACTTCTATGGAAGCTGGTCAAGTTTATCTGCGCCTGAATGTACAGTCTCAGAACAGCCTTGAGTGTCGCGGAATTGTTTTGACATGTGTAAGAGTAAACGAGAGAAAAAATAGAGACCCGAAGATGGTTTTAAGTGATCGCAGACGAATATTCAATGAATGAACCACAAGACTGAGATTTGATTTAACTTAATTAAAACTTAAACCTAATTGCACAATATATGGCTTTACACGCCACATGGAGTTCCTAACTTGATTTCACAATAGAGATTTCGTAGACTGTCAACAAAAACACAAATGACTGAGACAGAACAGACAACTTAAGACACCAAATGACGTCCTCGTATTTAAGAAAATTTTTGTATTTCAGTATTTTCAAGAATCATGTTGTTTGGTACAAATGATCTGGGATTATTACGAATATTATATAGAAAACTGCCGTGAATCTCGGACTAAAAATATTATGAGACGGGTCACTCACATGTTTCAGGTCGAATATCCCTCGACATATTTCGAATACGTGCTCCTTAATCGTGAGCACTCGCGATGCCGGCGCGATTAGTATTGGTTCCAAACACGTCGAGGGATATTCGACCTCAAAGACGTGAGTGACCCGTTTCATTACATACATAATATATATAATCACCCTATTTCCCGGAGGGGTAGGCAGACATCACGGATTTCCACTTGCTATGCTATTGGCAAACCTTTCTTGCTGCATTCACTTTCATTACATTCTGCATATATGCTCGTCGGATTAGGGTACTCTTGACCTGACCTTTCTTCAGGATCTCTCCGATTTGGTCGGAAAAAGTTCGACGAGGGGTTCCCCTTCCAACTGTACCATCAACTTTTCCCTCATACACTCTCTTTGTTAATCTTCATTCATCCATCCTCTCTACATGCCCATACCATCTTAGCGTGTCCTTCTCAATTTTCGTCACTACATCTTCAGCGACATCTTGTGCAATCAACTCGCTGACGCTCGTTTCATAAAACCACACTCGTATTTTAAGGCCTCTTATTATGGATCAGTCGCATAAAGTACTATTAATATTAAGAATATTAACGGATATGATACAGAGAGAAAGAATATAATGGAAAAATAAACCATCTTCGTCTGTAGCCCCAGACAGGAACTTCCTCGTTAAAATAACATGAAAAAAGATTTTTTTTAAGAATATTGACAATTTTCATTATTTATTATATATTTTTTTTTTTTTCATTTATATTATTTTATTATCACAATCAATCATTGGTTGAATATAGTATTTATTTATTTATTGTATATTTGCGATATATATTACTTATGATAGTGTGTATTATATTTTATACTGTATATTTATATATGTATTGGCATGTTTTTATTTGTCTAGAATTAATACCTATTAGGTTTTGTTTTCATTTTCTCTGTGTTTTTGTACACGGTATAAGTTTGCCTATCTCGGTCTACCTACCTTCCTCTCAATTGCTCAAAGATTAGCTGAAAGAGATCCCTTATAGGGATAAGTTCGCCTTTGTACTTTGATCTATTGTGTGACATGTATATTCTTTAACCTGTTATTGTGTACAATAAAGTGCTTACATACATACATACACAATCTACTGAATTCGATTGTCGACGGCTAATCGCGTAATTCATACTTCACATGATGTTAATTAGGAATATCATGACACCACGTCTAGCACAGTGCGCGAGATAAACTACCTGTCACTTTCTAAACTGTGTTCGGAATAAAACGAAACGAATAGCTATCTCAGACAGTTAATGCGCGGTCTTGGACTAGCTAGACTAGATTTCACGCAGACATAAGTATGAGTAGACCTGACACTACATACCTAATACGCGATATCCTGACCGTTGGAGACTGACGTTTGGCGTTATAATAACCATTGGAGTTTGACTTTGTTACAACCTTATAACGTCACTTAACTGTGAATTCGCCTAGATACCACTTTTAAACCCACATGGACAGGGTTTAATTAAAAAGGTCCTAATTAAAATGTAAAATATTAATTATTGTGCCTACTTCCGTCGCTGCTCTTGCCAGTTTAGTCACATTTTTACAAATATTCAAAGTTATGACGAAGTATTTTTGTGACCGGTTAAAAAGTACCTATCGGTAATTTTGCGCGAAATTTGATCTTGGGATTTTATCGTGTATAAATAATCAAGTACTTACCTACTTTTTAGGGTTCCGTACCCAAAAGGTAAATTGGGACCCTATTATTAACACATACGTACAACGCTTTACGTCTCTCCCAGGCCAGTAAATGTGATTTTCCGTTATTTTCTTTTCTACTTTATGGCCAAGTATAACGTAAAGTACGTAATATTTGTTACATGAATTATTTTAAAACATGTTAACTAGCTATTTTATATTATATTATAAAATCAGAATCTACTTAACGTTTATTCCGCGTATGCTCATATGAATATTAACAGTTATTAAACGAAACCTTTTTTAAAGACCTATTTTGATATAATATTAACTGTGTTCTACTACTTCTTTGCATCTAACATTGTGAGGAGAGGAGCGCTTCTTAACCTGAAGTACAGGTTTTACCTATTCAGGGAGCACAATCCTAGTTTTCAGAATATTACCTACTGTAAAATGCTACTGTAAAATATGCTTGTTTTTATGTCTTTTGGTAAACAATAAATCATAAATCATACTACTAGTAGAAGTCAAACGATAAGATTAGTACTAAAATATTTAAAAATAATAGATAAATATTTTTTCGCCAACTCATTAACGACTCGTAACTCATCAAAAATCAACATTTTGCATACCTACTGGTAGTGCACTAAACTTCAACAAGTTGCATGTTAACTTACGACTAGTTATGACTTGGGTTTAGGTTAATATTCGGTTAATTAATGACATTCAGATTAGCATATCTGCCCAATACAAGCGCTCAAGAACACAGCATTATAAATATCTCGAGTTGTATCCAATATCAGAAGTACGCCGAATTTTATGAGGCATATAATCTTCGTGGGAAAGGGCTCGATATTCACGTTTACTTTATAGTTTACGTATTTTTGACGTAACGTGTAATATGTTTGTTGAGTTATGCATTTGAAAAAGCGTAAAGTGCAGACATATTCAAATTATACAGCGCTTAAAATAATGTTTTGGACCGAGCAGAATGAATCTCAAGTTTGACTAATCTTCATTTTTTTAGAATTCCGTTCCTCAAAAGGTACCTTATAGGATCACTTTCACTTTCCTATGTTGTATGTCCGTCTAGTCCCTTTATCTCAAGAACGCGTGGAGGTATCGAGTTGAAACTAAAACCATGTCTACAGTCCTATGAACTTGTGAAACAATCAAACTTCTAGTTTTACTTTAAAAAAAAGCAATACTTAGCGAACAATTTTATTATTAGACAACGAACGACCAAAGACAACTAAGACAATTCGAGTACGACAAATTTTCGACCTAATGTATGGGCGCACCTGCTCCGACCCCATTAAATCAGGGAAAATCTTAACAGCGCCATGTACAATGTGAGTGTTCCGTGTACAGCGACATCTATCGGCAAATTAAGTAAACTATTGCGCGCGAGCTTAAAGTATGGAAGATGATTTTTATGGGATAATTCTTTATCGCGTGAACCGATTTTCACCGTTTTTTTACTTTATTTGAAAGCACGTCATTTCATTGTGATTTTGTAGAAATTACAGGTACAATAAACACCTGCTTATACGGTTAAATTACAAACTTAGTTCAGATTTTTTTTTGTAATTTTTTCAAAAACTATTCAACCTATCAAGTTCAAAATAATTTTCTTAGAATTTTTTTATAAAGTTCTACTTTTGAGATTTTTTTCATATTTTTAAAACGTATGGTTCAAAAGTTAGAGGGGGGACACACATTTTTTTTTAGTTCTGGAGCGTTTATCTCCGAAAATATTAACATTATCAAAAAATGATTTTTGCAAATCCCTATTCATTTTTAAATACC
Source organism: Epinotia bilunana (assembly GCA_947049275.1). Classification (NCBI taxonomy): domain Eukaryota; kingdom Metazoa; phylum Arthropoda; class Insecta; order Lepidoptera; family Tortricidae; genus Epinotia; species Epinotia bilunana. Next base: position 22,082,952 of record OX346259.1, on the reverse strand, counting down.
TATCCAACAATATATCACACGTTAGGGTTGAAATGAAAAAAAAACACTCCCCACGTTACGTATAGGCAGGTGCCCTAATAAAAAAAAACACTTTATTTTACCACTGTCGATGTCGGCGTGATTGATATACATATTAGTACCAAATTTCAGCTTTCTAGTGCTAACGGTTACTGAGATTATCCGCGGACGGACGGACAGACAAAGCGAAACTATAAGGGTTCCTAGTCGACTACGGAACCCTAAAAAGATACGGCATTTATTTTCTTTGGTAAAAAACAACAACATGTAGAGTTAACATACAGGCAATGCTATGTGCTACCACATGAACCGAGACGGTTTACATATGATTTCGATAAATCAAAAACGCTTTCCAGAATTAAATCCTTCTTTACGGTTACCACGTGTTATTTCCATATTGAAACCACGTTATATGTAGGATACAGAGGCTCTAGTATAAGTTTTACTGAAACAAAACGTTAAGACCGCGTTCGCGTTTAACTGTCAAATCCCATACAAATTGAGGGTAAAACGCAAACGCGATCGTAACGTTTTGTTTCGGTAAAACTTATACTAGAGCCTCAGGTTGAAATCGGAAAAATAACCAGAAATCACTTTTTCGTCTATAATTAATAGTCGAATCCGACTCGGCTGGGCAGCGTTCGGGAAGCTACGGCACATCTTTTCGTCTAATATTCCGCAGTGTCTCAAGACGACAGTCTTTGACCAGTGTGTGTTGTAGTCCAGTCAATGAATTGACAGCTTGTATGGAAAAAATGACAATTTTGGAAATAATTTATAATAGCTTATTTTTTATGTGTAACGGATATATTATCAATTAAATAGTTACCCAGCGACAAAATCCGACAAAATTTCAGACATCAATAAAATGATAAATTAACTAGCTTCTGAAACGTCAGAAAAAATATTAATAAATATTTTTGGCTTTACTTTGGTTCATTTACATCTTCTCTATAATATTTAAGATAAATCGTACAAAAAAAGACAATGCATGATTTATTGAAATCTACATAATTACTTCCGGGTGGAAAGTTTGTCGGATTCTTGAATAAATCATCTTAGAATAACATTTTAAAATGAAATCAACAAAAAAAACGCTATTATAAATTAATGTTTTTCAAAACCGTATTTTGCCTGGAGTATTGCCAGTGATGACATATGGCACTGAAACGTGGTCGCTTACTATGGGCCTCAATAGACAATGCCCTGCGCTCCCTCTCCATATCAACATCTTCTTTAAGGTCGTCTGTTAGAAAATACCCCAAGTATTTAAACTGACTCACTGTCACTCCGTTAATAACTGGGCGGGAAAAAGGAAGCACATTTGGTTCCTGTCTTAAAGAGCATGTACTTATTCTTCGTCACATTATAAGACAAGCCATGCAATTCCGCGTACGCCTCACAGACAGTAATCAACTGCCGCAAATCACTAACCGAGGGGGCCAGCAACACCATATCATCTGCATAGCTCAGATTATTGAAGCAGGACCCCATCAACAAAGCAGCCGACATGCATGCTGCGGAGCTCCTCAATCAGTGCATTTACTGACAGAAGAGTAAGGGCGAACTCAACCCGCTGCCTCACCCCACACTCCAGCCTGCATGGAGCCGACAACTCATCTGCCCATTTTACTCGATTCTCCTGATTCAAGTACCAGTAGCTAGACATCGAGATCAATTCCGGCGGTAGCCCTACGTATTTTAATTTGCAAAATTAAATATGTTATTTGTTTTTATATGAAACACTAGCTGTTGCACGCGACTTCGTCCGCGTAGAATTTGAGAAAAGATATTGCTATTAAATTATTTTAGGCGTAACCTTAATTAAGTATCACTGTTCCAAACAAACTTCTACCATCTTAAGGGATGATTTTCGAGATAAAATTATCCTAAATCCTTCCGAGGGTCTCAAATTATCTCTTTGCAAATGTTCATGTAATTCCGTTCTGGGTTTAGGCGTAAAAGGTTTATATTGCTAAACCTAAATTGAAATGTCCGTTTTTAGGGTTCCAAAGGGTAAAAACAGGACCTTATTACTAAGACTTCGCTGTCCGTCCGTCTGTCTGTCACCAGGCTGTATCTCAAGAACGGCGATAGCTAGACAGTTGAAATTTTCTCAGAATAATGTATTTCTGTTGCCGCTATAAGAACAAATACTAAAAACAAAATCAAATAAATTATATTTTTTGCCGTTTTTATAGGTAATGGTACCTAACCCTCCGTGCGCGAGTCTGACTCGCACTTGGCCGGTTTTTAAAAATATTGTACATATTTTAAGTATTATCACACGTTTCTAACTACTTCAATTGTTTGTTTTTTATAATGTATTAAAGGATTTTTTTATATCTACTAAGCTACATTGCCTACTGTTTTTTTTCCTAAATTCGTTTAGTAGTTTTTAACCCCCGACGGTAAGAGGGGTGTTATAAGTTTAACGTGTCTGTGTATCTGTGTATCTGTGTATCTGTGTATCTGTGTATCTGTCTGTGGTATCATAGCTCCCAAGCGGATGGACCGATTTGCATGCAGTTTTTATAGTGTCATAGATAATTTTAACCCGAGTGTTCTTAGCCATGTTTCATGAAAATCTGTTCAGCCGTTTGAAGATCATCAGCTCTTTTCAAGTTGATGAGGGGATCTGACTAACTTCCCTATGTCCGATGGATTCGAAATTTGGTACCGTGTTACTTCAATGACATTGAAATTATATGGTAAGGTAACTATGACCTGATCAGCCGTTTGAAGATCATCGGCTCTTTAATAGTTGATGAGGGGATCTGACCACCTTCCGTATATCCAAATCGATTCGAAATTTGGTACAGTGTTACTTCAATGATATTGAAATTATATGGTAATGTAACCATGACCTGATCAGCCGTTTGATGATCATTAGCTCTTTTCTAGTTGATGAGGGGATCTGACTAACTTCCTTATGTCCGATCGATTCGAAATTTGGTACAGTGTTACTTCAATGACATTGAAAGTATATGGTAAGGTAACCATGACCTGATCAGCCGTTTGAAGATCATCAGCTCTTTAATCGTTGATGAGGGGATCTGACTACCTTGCATATGTCCTACCGATTCGAAATTTGATACCGTGTTACTTCAATGGTATTGAAAGTTTATGGTAAAGTAACCATAACCTGATCAGCCGTTTGAAGATCATCACTTTAAAAAGGACAAAATAAAAGTAAAATTAAAAATTATATAAACCCCCCGACACAAAATATTTACTGTAAAAACTAACAAATAATATTTTAAACCTATTATAATTATTATCGTCACATATATGATGTAAGTTCAAATATTTTTATTTTCCAAGCGTCGTCAAGTCGGGGGACCGCTTCAGTCGCCCGACGGTCCCCCGACGCGACGCCCCTTGGAAAATAAAAATATTGGAACTTACATCATATATGTGACGATAATAATTATAATAGGTTTAAAATATTATTTGTTAGTTTATACAGTAATTTTTTTGTGTCGGGGGGTTTATACATTTTTTAATTTGATTTTTCAATTACGTTAGTCTGGGCTGCCTGTATAGTTTTAAAAGTAAAATTATCATACAACATATCAATTGTATTCATATGCCAAAAGACGTAGAACTTTCCATCTCCATCCCCAGTCCCCATTTATGATCCGCGGTTTTAATCTAACATTACCTTACTTTCGGTTTATGAGCATCGCAGTTCTAACCTAACCTACTTTTCTGGTAGCTGTTCGGTTCTGTAAGGGTCACAGTGCTAACTTAACCTAACCTACTTTTCTGCGACCAGTAGGATTATGTATTCTGAATTAATGGCTTACCAAATAGTATTATATGACTGACCGAAGAATTCCCTTACTTCAAAAAGTACTTGTTCCCCGTACTTACAATCCCTTTTATCCTCCAACCAAATATAAAAAACGCAGTAATTTGTTTTCTAGTCCTTGACCGAAGTTACAGTTCCCTTATTTTAAAATTGTCTTGTTCCCCGTTTCCAACTCCTTTTAGCCCCTTTAGGTGTGAATCGCGTTTAATACCAAATATTTTTTTCTAGTCTTCAAAGAAACAGTCATAAACCGAAGTTACAAATATCTTACTTTAAAAATTTCTTGCTCATCATACAGACTTATAACCTCTTAAGGGATTAATTTCAAAAAACACTGAAATCAGTGTTCTAGTTTTTAAACAAATAGTCTAAAACCGATGTTGCAAATCTCTCACTTTAAAAATGTCTTGATCTCTGTACAAACTTCAAACCCACTTTTAACCCTCTTAGGAGTTTAATAAAAAAACGCTCAAATTGGTTTTACTGTCTTTTACCATAGAGGCTAAGACATAAGTTACAAATCACTTACTTTAACATTTTCTTGCTATCCATATAAACTTTTCACCCCTTTTTAACTCACTTAGGGCTGGATTTTTCCAAAACGCTTAAAGTTCGATTTTTGTATTTAAATAAATAATCTGTCTAAAAATTTTCAAGTTTAGAGCTCAAAAGGAAAAGTTTCCCTCATACAAACTTTGTCTCCTATTTAACCCCCTTTAGGGGTACCATTTTCTAAAACGCTGACAGTTCTCTTTTTGTATTCTAATAAGTAATCTTTTTACAAAGTTTCAAGTTTCTAGCTCATAAAATAAAGCTCCTTCCATGCAAACTTTGCACCCATATTTAACCCCCTTAGGGGTGGAATTTTATAAAACGCTGAGTTTTTTTTGTATGTTAATAAGTAATCTTTCTGCAAAGTTTCAAGTCTTTAGTTCGAAAAAAATATGTTTCCCCCATACAAATATTGCACCTCTATTGAACCCCCTTAAGGGTAGAATTTCCAAAAATGTCATAAAAGGAAGTTCTGGTGTAAATTTCTAGTTTCTAGTCCCAGTAGTTTCGCCTGTCCGCTGATGAGTGAGTGAGTGAGTCAGTCAGGACACAGGCATTTATATGTATAGAAATTAGATTACACACCCATCATGACCACCAGAAGCGTAGTTCACAACCGTGCATATTTTAATGTATTATTGGATCTTGCACATATCAGGTATTACCTTGTATTCCCGGTGGGCATTCCCTTTTGAATTTTCTGTCACAAATGTCAAAACGTCAAAGGGTTAACCAATTCTCACACCTCAACATCTGCCACAGAGTGTACAGAGACAAAATGTATCACATTCATTAATTATACTCTCAGTTGATGATTGAATGACATGTGACAAAATCGTAATCACTATACTGTCTTTGTGACAATTAGACGTAATTAACGGGAGTTGTTACGCCAGATGGTCGTTTTTGAAATACTTAGGCTCTTAAAGAGCTGGTTAATAAATCTGAATAATGTTATATATTATCCTTTGACATTTCATTAATAATTTTAACGTTTTTTCTTATAGAGTATCAAATACTATATCATTTATGAACGAGCGAGCGAAGCGAACGAAGTACCTTCTCCGTTTCAGTTTGGGCCAAAAAAATCGTATGTCCAGATGGCCCGCTATCGGCTGTTCTCCTCTACAAGTCGCATTGCTCAACAGATTCATGAGAAAAATTTGTGAGCAGATTCAAGAATTAATATAGATTGTTTTTATATTTAGTTAAAAAAAATACAATCTCGTGAGTTCTACAGCTCATAGCCACGAGTCTTAAATGAGACTGTATTCAACTTAAAATTTCCTATTGCTTCGTGGGCACTTCCGTTTCAACTTCTATTTGTATTCTGTTTTATATAGGTTATGAAACTCAAGTGCTGCTTTTTAGGATCAATTTCAAAACTGTACATTCAGGCCCAAATCCACAGATGCACTTTTACTGCTCGTATTCTAAATGTGTAGTCATAGAGAGATAAAATTTTACGTGTCACGAGTTGTCAATAAAACTTCAAGAATATGACCCCGGGTCTTTTCGAAGAATTCCCAATACTTATGCACATACAAGCACGTGTAAGTTAAGTGGTTGATAAACGGTTAATATTTTAGTAAACAAAACACATTTCTATGAATGTAGCACGCATGGCCTGCAAGTAAATGACCTAAAACGTCCTGCCATTCACTAGTTTTTGCTGTTATCAATCGTAGGCATGGAATTCAAACGTGAATCATCGGCAAGTGGCGCCTGGCGGGTCTTGGGCGGGTGCGAGCGAGACGGCGACACGTACCACTATTCGTATTTAATTGACTGGTTACGTACTTGGACCCCGGCGTAGGGACGTAACCGAGTACGATCGGTTTTCAAAAATCCGATAAGAACCATTTTCTAACGTAAACGGCTGAGGACCAAATTCTTGGCCAGCAGTTAGCCTGGTTAGTCGGTAGTTAGCCATACAAACTGAAGAAGTGAACAAAGTTCCATTGTGACACAAAAATGAACCATAGAATTGTATGGTTAATTCTCGTGTCACAGCGGAACATTTAAAAAGAAAATTTTATTAAGCTGATCAAGAATTTGGTCCTTACTCAAATATATATTACCTATATGTCCTGAAAGTGCTAGTACGATTTTTTAGACTTAAAGCTTTTTTACTGAGCACGTTAGGGTTAAACCAATAACCCAAAAGTGAGCAGTGAGAAAAACATTAATTATGATTACCATGTCTAATAAAAAAACATGAATATTTATGTAATTATGAAGTACTAATAACTTTTGCAGGGAGACAAAATAATATTACCTCTAAGATGTTGCGAGATCTCTAATAGAGCACGATTATTATCGGATTTGCGTCCAAGATACCATATTTTAAATTTACGGGTATCCGTCGTCATTAAAAAAATGTTAGTCACATACCGAACTTTGTGATACTAGAGATCAGAATTAATCATACTTCTATGTAAAGGGGTACCTTCTACATTGCACTGACTAAGGAGTATTAGTCACCGCATCGCAGATAGAACAAACTCATGTGTATCCAATACTGACCGAGTAACTTGTTGGCATCAAACTGAATTGCCTTCGGTAATCCGAAAAGAGCGTAGACATTCAAATATTTTCCACATTCAAATATTTAACAAAAGGAAACTATCGAGGAAATGTAAACACCGTTTCTGTATCACAAATAGTTTGCCCCCTCGTTAGGGATACGTGACTGGTTCGACCCGCTTTTATTTTCATTCCCAAGTAAAAATATCGACACGGGTCCGTCACTATTTCCGTGGCATGTCGGCGACAAAAACACGTCGTGTAGTGGGGAGTGAAGATTAAGGTCCTCCGAAAATGCAGTCGGCTCTAACCCACACTGATAGAAAAAAATACGGGCCTAATCTAAAACGCACCTTAAGCTAATAGAATTAAGATCTAGAAAGGAACGCGGAAGACAAACGCGCTCGATGCATACCAGCGCCATGCACTCGAGCTCCGAAAACGGAGTATCGTATGGTATCGTAAACAACTGCTTCATGCGTAGAGCTGTGCTGGAGAAAATGCTGCTTAACTACATTCTTACATGCTCATTTCGTATTTATAGGTATTTGAACGTTCTCAAAAATAACTTTTTATTTTTAGGATTCTCCAATACGAATCCATTGACATGTGTACAAATACTATGTTTACAGAAACGCAACAAGTGTTGCGCAAAACATGACGTTATTATTTCATCAATGAACTACAACACGACTACGAGGTTGATGTTATAATTATGTATATCGTGTTGATAATCAGCGTGGACGAAGTAAACATGGTGCGCATGTGTGCGACAGCCACACGAGACTCTATTAACCTCAATTTGAATAATTTCAATGATGATATAAACAAATGCCTTTGAGCGGCGCCCCGTGCACATTGCTACGCATCCGTTGGTAAGGGTCACGTCAAGTCCCGATGCACGGAAGAGCTTTTGACGTAAGTTGATTCGGTATGCGCGCGCGCTGCCCTGCTCGGCGCACCCTTCCTTACCCACGTGTGAAGATAGATTTATAACGAGCGTAACGGAAACCATAAAACAACTACACCAAAATACAAACAATACGCTCCAACATTAATACGATAACAAAAATTTTGATACTCACTCGAAGACGGAACTGCATTTCCGCCTTCCCTCCCGCTCATCATGTGTGAAAAAACTTAACAGCACCAACAAATATCACCTCTTCTTCGTAACAACCATCATCAAAATAAGGCACTTGGTTTGTTTACAACGAGTTCATTGACTGACGTAGTTTACGCACATTTAAAAATAACATATCAACAATGAAAGGTGCATGGGAGCGGGCGCGAATGCGCGTCAAGCGGCTAGCGTAGCGTCGCGCGCGCAGGTCGACTGCATCGGCAATGAGTGGCGCGGTGCGAGCGGAGCGGCCCTTCCCGGATACCGGCAACTAGATAGTTTTTAAAATAGTGAAGCCAACGAAACGTGTGCACCGGCCGAAAGCGGCGACCGCTTTGCCCCGAAATATGTCACTTGCCCGCGGAGAACGAGCCACTTCCACCGGGACCGGGAAAAGGCACGCTGCAAGCAACGCCACGACTACCTACCGCGGACACCACTTTAAATAGTCAACGACATCTAAACTTTACAAAAAACACTCCCGACTTGTACCGCCATCCGCCTAGAGCGCGAAGGGTCTAGGGATGTCCGACTCTTGCTCGTACTTTGTTTTTATGTCGAATGAACAAATATTTTTTTGTCGTCTCTTTTGTTGATACGCCATACAATATCGTTTTGGCTTTCAATTATTAAATTGCGTATCTACCTGCACACCTTTTCGTAACTGTTATTACGCCGTAGTCATGATACGTCTGTTGTTGAACATTTTTATAAGTAATTAATATCAAATATGCCGTTATTTTTGTCGCGTTAACTCAACTTGCTCTTAATAATAGCATTATCATAATCGGCGAAGTCAAAAGTCATCATAGAAAAATAACAATTGAACAATAGTAACTATGAAGTCTACACACGTAACGAGTCTTATCGTTATAGATAATGTGAACAATATACTCGTAAAGTACCTAAGTATATTGGTTGTATCGATTGAAATACCTAATATCCGTATCTACAAGTTTCTTCACCTCATTTCAATTTTACATACTAATTAGTTGATCAAGATCTATTAAAACTGTTTAAGTACATAACCTATGCGTGGGATTAGATAGCAAGCAGACCCGGCGGTTATGTTGTAGAGTCAGCAAAGGTATTTTGACAGCGTGACATAACGTTTAGCTTTACCTACATGCGTTTGTTTCCTTCTCCTACTTTGGATGCCCAAACATCCGTTCGAACAATTTAAAGAAACGAATTTTATTCAAAATTAGATTTTAATAATGTATGCAAAGTGAGTAAAAAATTGGAACGTTCACCCCTCAACCGAGGGAACCCCTAGCAAGCTGTCAGTTTGTGACGAACTCGCCTGCGTGCCATTGTCGCCGACTCAAACAATTATGCACCACAATGGAACAATACCCACCTCGCAAGAAAGACAAGTTTCTGTAATAATGTAACTAGTGATTGACGCTTTCTCCCATCTCTCGGGAGTTAGTTAGTCACATTATCTAGGATGCTAATTCGATGAATTGTTAGAAACGGAAGTATTCACAAGCGATTTCTAACTGCCGAATTGTACAGTGTTATCTATTCCTTTGTGTATTTGTCGAGTAGCAGTGGCCAGTAGCCACCGGACTACGTAAACGCAAATACTCGTAGGGACAGAGTGGTTTGCACCTGCTTATAGATCGTCATTAGGTTAATTTTAAGCATAATTTAGAAAAGAGCATAAAATACCATCTGCTGCAGCCGGAAGGATTTTTACTACAAACAAAATACATACAATTCGGATAAAAAAAAATAGAAAGTTATTACTCACAATGGATGATACGAAAATAAATTTTCATTTTTCATCGACGCTGATTCCACAAGAAGTTATCATGTAGATGTAGGTTTTATCTAAACCTGAATTCAATGATACTTATGGATAGTTTGCAAATGGAGCTTATGTGGATCCTGGTTATCTAAATAAAGAACTTTATTATTATTATTTATTACTATTGGTCAATATAATAAAGTAAAGAGTAAAACATATGTTTCATTGAACGAAGTAAATATCGCCAACATTATTTGAAACTAGTATTCGTCTATAGTGACCTCTATTGGATATAAACAGAACAAGAACAAGAACATTGCCCATTTACAAGTGTTACACATCAGTTGATTCCAAGTTCTTGCTATAGATGGCATTGAAGTCCCATATTGAGCGCCATCTATGCTACACTTTGAGGGCTACGGATGAGCTTACGCTGCGCCCTTTAAAAAAGCTCTCGCGGTTTTCATCCCCCTTCGTAAAGTTAACAATGCCCTTCTCATTGGCAAAGTTTTTTAAAGAGGCGTTCCCAATGAGGGGTGGCCACAGGAACGGCCCATATTTAATACATATGGACATAATAAATACTCGTAATCGTAGCCGAGGAAATATAAATTAATGGAAAATATTACACATGTTGATGTAAAGCTTGAAGCCACATCAATACTCCTGCAGGAATGAAATATAACATCACATAATCATTTACTTTGCTACACCGTACCAAAAATACAATAATTAGGTAAAAAACAATAAAAATAATGTTACGGCACAATGTATGACATAAGGTGCAAAACACGAGCAGCTCGTTTTTATGCCAATAGCTTTTGGTTAAGCTTAAGATAATGATATAGTTATGGTCCTTCGAACCGGATTTTATTAAAGAAGAATAGCTACAGAAAAGTTTTTGTTATTGAATAAAAAACTGTATACCTACTTTCAAACCTTTGACATTTTTATCCACAAATATTTTTAAGGGGGTTTTGGAATATCTTTAGTTGTGTTACGTGCTACATTTAATTTTTTCACATTATCTTCCGTTATCGCTGGATATATGGATTGCTGGCAACCCTAGCCAAGTAAACACAAGTGCTTACGACTCTGTTGTTTTTAAATTGATTAAATTCGGAATACGTACGTTTTCAAGTCAGTGATTACGGTGCATACATCCAACAGAACACCTACGCTGGATAATAACTCCTAAAACCACATCAGGACGCAAGACACATATGTTCGGCACATATTTCATTGGTGAGAGAACAGCTTTTAACAGTTATTTATCGATTTGAATCAGTTTTGAAATAAACGAAGGCATAACAATACCACAGCGCATGCGCGCCGATAATATCGCCGGCCCAACTGACAGGACGTGGCAGTGACACTGGCAGCGTGACAGCCGTGCAATTCTGCCAACTGGGCGGTGTTACCAGTGTTGCTACAATAAAGGTGCGCAAATATAATTAGAGCGTGTAAAATCTGGGTCTCATCGGCTTGGCATTTTTACCTACGAGGAACGTGCCAGCACTGTGAAGAACTTTCTTTAACTCAGGCAAACATTCCCACGAAATTCAAGTGCAAAACGCAATGATGGCTGATGGCGTTAAATGCGAAGGATGTCCAAACGTTATTCCGGACAGTGCATATCTCAGGTGCAGCATATGCGCAGGGCCGTATTGTCTAGAATGTGCGAGCCTGCTAGACAGGCGTAGCTGTGGCGAAACAGCTTGGATCTGCATGCTATGCAAGAGTAAGCAACCAAAAGGCGACAACAGCAATACCCCAGTCAGGCTGTTAAAACAGGACGAGAACGTAGGCACATTACCGGCGATAGTCACCAAGAGCCGGAACGAGGGTGCACTCTTCACACCCGCCACACCTCGTCTGGCACATGACTCCACCATCGATTATGTCACGACACGACGACCCCAGCGGCACTTCGACCTTTCCGCGATACACCCGACGGGTGCTTCACTCACTGAGGACACCTTGTTTATGGAACCTGTTAGAGTTGTTGTACGCGATGAAATCGAACGTGTTTTCAATGATCGCATGGCCACCAACATTGGGGAAGTGGTCTCGAAGCAATTGGCCTCAGCTGTGCAAAAAATTGTGTCGAACATAACCGTTAATATGACGGCGATCGAAAAGCGACTGGAGTGGATTGAGCGCCGTCTCTCCGTGGCGCCAGAATCGCCTCCGACGCCCACAGGGCAGCAGGTGGTGTCAGAGCAGGGCAAGCGGAAGAAGAAAAAGCGAGTTAAAGCGGCCAATAAGAGTCCAGTACATGACCTTGGGGAAGGGAACCGCAACTTAAACTCTGCGGAACCAGAAGCTCGAGTGGCCCAAACTAACCGTAACTTTTCCGAGATTCTTACGAATACCACGGCTAGGTCCACGGAACAGAAAGTGGAGGAGCTACCGGGAATTATTGAGGAAGGCGCAATACAAACGTTAAAGCGCGGCGACTGCGCGAAGCATAGTGAGAATGTTGCTGGAGCTAGCTCCTTAGATAGCGCTCGCGGCGATGGCAACGCAAATTCCCACAAGGTGCAGGACAAGAAAGCGCCGAGATTCAAAGAATTGACCAACGGGACTCACAGTTGTGAAGGTGGCGGTGATGGGCCAGCGGGTAGGAGCAGCGGCGGCGGCGGCAACTCCGGCAGCGTTGACAGCGGGCAGGGCAATGGCCGTGGGCACCCAGTACGCAGAAGTGAAAACGGAGGCGTACGCCACGGTACAGCTGCGCCGGGTACTACCTCACTGTGCGCTGCAGAGCGCATGCGCCAGCTGCATCTCTACTACGTACTGAAGGGGACTACAGCAGAACAAGTACGTTCTCACCTTACCACAATCTGCAGTTCTGACGTATGCACGGTTGAAGTGCTCAAAGCCCGTGGGAACTATTCGTCGTTTAAGCTTGGAGTGCCGAGTAAGTGCAGTGAGTTAATACTGTCTCCCAGTAACTGGGCTGAAGACATTTGTATAAAACCCTGGCGGCAGAACTTTCGTGGAGGCCATGGGGAGGGGCGCGTCAGCGGCTCTTCCCCGGTCTAAAACTTTAAATTTCTACTACCAAAATGTGCGTGGGTTGCGGTCTAAGACAAATATGTTTCACAATAATATAGCCCAATGCCATTTTGACTTTATTGCGCTAACTGAAACTTTTTTGACAAGCTCCGTGTACGACGGCGAGCTCTTCCCCAGTGGGTGGACTGTGGCGCGCCGGGACCGCGCGGGGGACGCCGGCTGGGGAGGGGTGCTGCTGGCCGCACGCGAGTGCTACTCAATACGTGTTCTTCATGACATTGACGACCTTACGCCGGATAAGGAATTGTTATTTGCCATAGTTACTTATAAGAATTTTAAATTTCTATGTTGTGTTGTGTATTTACCTCCATGCTATAATGAGGAGCAGTATATGAGTGTATTGTCTTGTATTGAGAATGCTGTGTGTAAATATTCTGACCTAAATTTTTTACTGCTCGGTGATTTCAACCTTAACTCATGCAATTCCGATGTTAAAGTCAAATTTGACATTTTCTGTAATTTTTGTGGGTTAAAACAATATAATAGTATTCAAAATAGCCATGGGGGTATGTTAGACCTCGTGCTGAGTGATCTTGACGGTAGCAAGCTAACCGTATTTAGTAGTGCTGAACTGCTAGTGCCAATGGATGCATACCACCCGCCTCTTGCGGTGTCGGCGTCGTGGCCGTGCGGCCCGCCGCCGCCGCCGCCGCCACCGACGGCTCCGCGCCCGCGTGATTCGGGTTGTCCGGACTGGGACTGGCGTAAGGCTGACTATGAGGAACTCTATCCGGCCCTGGCTGCCATTGATTGGGCTGATCTCCTGGTTGCCACTGAAGTTGACAGTGCTGCTGAGGTCCTTTATGAGAAGCTTTACTCCTGTATCAGCCAATTTGTCCCCTTAAAAAACCGTCTTAGAGTTGATTCCAAATACGTTTATCCGAAATGGTATACAGCAGAAATAATACGTAATATCAAGTTAAAATATTTTAATTTGAAAAGGTTTAGACAAGAGGGAAAGGAATACAATAGACACATGTTTAAGTATTACAGAACACATGTAAAGAACCTAATTAGTAAAGCCTATAAACTACACATACAGGCTGTGCAAAATCATATTATTAGTTGCCCGGTAAAATTTTGGGAATATGTTAAAGATAAAAAAAGTGAAAGACAGCACCGAGATAAACCTTTTACTTTCGAGGGCCGTAACGTGAGCGGGCAAGACGCGGCGGACGCCTTCGCTAAATACTTCAGCTCGGTGTTCCAGCAGAACAGGCCGCGCTTGGATGCTGAAGCTGCTGCGCGCGTAGCTCACTCCTCGGGTGACTCTCGGTCGGTCTCGATCCCCTCCATTACGGAGGTTGATTTTAGAGCGGCAATACGAAGGCTCAAACCGCGATCTTCTGGAGGGCCTGATGGTATCCCGGTGTTTTTGGCCAAGGATTGTGCTTCCGCCTTGGTGACTCCCTTGTTGTACGTCTTTAACCTCTCGCTCAAACAATCCATCTATCCTAGTCGCTGGAAAAAGTCTAGAGTAACGCCGGTTCCCAAAGGAGGATCCGATTCGGATGTCACCTCTTTTAGACCCATAGCAGTTTTATCCGTGTTCGGTAAAGTATTTGAGATGACCCTTAACCGACACATAAGTCAACAGGTGTCTAATCGTTTGCACCCCAGTCAGCACGGTTTTCGTAAAGCCCGATCTACCACTACAAACCTGGTTGCCCTCGCTGACTACGTCTGCAAGGAGATGGACGCTGGACGCCAGGTTGATGCTGCGTATTTCGACTTTAGGAAAGCTTTCGACCTGGTAGACAACGACATCTTGCTGGAAAAGCTTTCATTACTGGGCTTCACGCCAAAGCTTTTGAGTTTCATTTCCAGTTACTTGTGCGAACGGCAGCAATATGTCAGGGTAGGCGGCTTCGAGTCAAACGATTACTGCACGCTGTCTGGGGTGAGTCAGGGCAGCACTCTGGGGCCTACGTTATTTCTTTTAATGATTAACGATTTGCCTGATACAATTCGTTCAGCTGAGTGTCTGCTTTTTGCGGACGACCTAAAGTTGTTGCTCGGCGTCAGTAGTATGGCGGACAGCGCTGCGTTACAGAGCGACATCAATGCGGCAGCTGAGTGGAGTGCTGCAAACCGTTTGCCTTTTAATGAAGCAAAATGCAAGGTCATAACATTCTCACGTAAACGCTTGCCACTTTTAACCGACTACGGCCTGGGGGACGCTTGTTTGGAAAGAGTCGACGAAATCAGTGACCTGGGTTTAGTGTTAGATACAAAACTAGATTTCCGAAAACACGTATCTAATACTTGCAAACGGGCTAGCAAAACCCTAGGTTTCGTCATGAGGGCATCGAAGCAGTTCCATGTCGGAGTCGCTGTGGTTTTGTACAGTGCCTATGTCCGTAGTAGGTTGGAGTATGGGGCTGTTATTTGGGATCCCTACGAGGATAAATACTCTTTGTTGGCGGAAAGAGTACAGCGTAAATTCGCCCGCTGGTTGTACTGCAAATCCTACGGGTATTACCCATACCTGTACCCTTCATTGTTCGTCTCCGGGATGGTTGGGCTAGACACGCTTCGGATGAGGAGGAAGTTGCTGTTGTTAGTCCACTACCTGTCTGTGGTCCATCACAGAGTGGACAGCCCGGCTGTGCTCGGGAGGATCGGGTTGGTGGTTCCGACGAGGGTCCCCCAGGATTTGGATTGCGTGGCGGTGGCGCCTCGCCGCCGGCCGGGCCTGCTGCAGCGTGTGTCCGCTCGCACGCGCCACGCTCGACACGCTCCTACTGCGCGCGCAATATCTTTGTTACACCAAATGCTCACTCAGCACGAGGAGGTTGACATGTTTGCTGATCGCCTTACTAAATTATGCCGTATTGCTAAGCAGTTCCTTGACAATTTTAATTAAAATTATTTATTATTTTGACATATTTTATAATTCATAATTGCGAATGTTACCAAATTGATGATCTTTTATTTTTTGACATGTATTGTGTTCTGTTATATAGGTATGTGTAATAATTTATCGTGTAAGTGTTTTGGTGTTACGTATGCTGTAAACTTACATTGACTTATGAATGAATAAATAAATCGCACTATATCTTAATTTTAATAGACACACTAGAAAACAGCTCTTCACTAGTTACTTCTAAGTTATTTCTAATAAGAAGATAATGGTTTATCCTCTAATTGTCTTATTAGTATTTTATTTCAATTTGTTTAGATCGTAGCAAGAGAAAGTTTACAATTCCTGTCTACCCCTCTGGAACACAGTTGTGATAACATATTTATGTAAAATTATGTCTTATTAGTTAAAAATAATAAATGCACAAACTGCTGCCACCAGTCAGTATTGTTCAGTTTTAATTTTATTTATTTAAGGGCAACCAACGGGTAATCTAAGATACAACTGATATAAAAATAAAATAAATAATATTTAAATTCCCGACTATTTTTCTACAAATATTACTTATCATATGTTAATCCCAAGACTAAGATGAATCTAGAGACTCTAAATATGTCCTAAATCCTTTAAGCCGTTTAAGCTATAGCCCGTAAAATTGAAATTTCAAAGTAGAAATCTTTGTTTGAAATCCGCCATTATGATTTTATTAAATTTTAATCGAACGAACGGGGAACGAAGTTCTGTGCTTCAGCTTGGACCGAAAAGTATGACCGTTGTCACTCACATTGATAATACAAATCTAACAACAACATATTGAGATACGCATTTGGACTTGCATACGTTCAAACACTTATTATACTTGGCATCTTCGTGTATTATTTAAATTGAAAAAATATACTGGTCCGTCTAGTAGTAATACTTTTGGCCAAAGCTGTAAGTAGAGTATAGAAATTATATTGTTAATTATTACCGTTGCGGCCACTTTTCACTATAATATTAAGGCAACCAATAAATATGCAATCACAAATATTTTACACTGTATAATTGCCAGTAATCGACGGCCACTGGGGCCCAATTCGGGAGGAGATTAAATTGGCATTTTATTGGCTCCTACTTTCCATAGTTTAGGTATAACATAGGTAAATGTGAGTGTATAATATGCGCACTTTTCGTAAAGATAACCTGAGAGTTGTTCCTAGTTTTCAGGGGAAATCTGGGTTATATATTTTAATTACTGCCACTAACAAGTGAAATTAAAAGATTTTTCAAAAAACCCGACTGCTTTTTTCAAATTTTATAGCCTGTCCACCCACCCACGATTAAGAGGATCAACGACAACTCATATGTCGAAATCTGTCAAACGGTTTAGGCTGCAGGGCGTGCCAAAGAATGAGGTCACATACATACATACATACGCTCGAAAAACATAACCCTCCTCTCCTTCGGCAGTCGGGTAAAAATTCCACGTCAGCCGTTAGCTATGATGTGTCATTGAAAGAGACCTAGAATCTCACGGTGAACGCAATAGAGCCCTCCTCATACCTAGCGGTTGCAGGATCGTTCTGGGCCGTTCGGTGCCTGCTATAGAGTACTTAGCAAAGTGGTGTGGCCCCACAAAGAACATTGGCGTCCCTGATCACTTCCTTGCCGCCTTTGACTACAGGCAGAGGATCATGCAGACTTCCTCGAACGGCCAGAACTTCTTGCCTTTACATGATGTTTACCAGTATAACTTACAGTTGCCGTTATACCGGGCGCCGTTGACGACGCCGTTAGCGACCGACGCTGGCGCCGGCAGTTTTCCCGCATCGGCGCCATGCTGCGTCGCCCACGCCGCCGCCGCCGCCGCGGCCGCGGCCGCCGCTGCGCAGACGCTGCAGTCTGTAAAACGACAGATTAAAGGATAAATACGGAGGATATTATATATATTATAAGGACAAAAATTGGGTGCATCTTTATTCTTTTAGCTCAATACAAGAAGATGCGTCTATACCGACCTACATTGTGGTCAAAACACTCAAGAACGATATTGCTATACGATATGGTCGATATGACATCTTTTTTATTGCTCTTCGGTGCAGCATGCAATCAGAAAGAGTAGGGTAGGGCACATCCTCGCGTATTGAACGATCTATGAGTATAATTATGCTTAGTGGATTGGTTAATTTATATTTTGTTTATTTATTTAAACTTAAGCACAAGACAGGGACCTTCTGCCATTCTGTAGTTTAGTTATACACTGACGATCTTTTTGTGAATTCATGCTATTTCATTTTCTAAAAATTACGTCAATTTTCAAAATGAAATAAATGAATCTAATCTAATCTAATCATTCTCTTTGAGTCAATCAGAAACGTGAAAGATACGAAAAATCTTTAATCTAATGACAAAAATCTTTGTTAGTTTATCCTTGTAATAAACATATTATTTCTGTTCACTATTGATTTAAATAAAAATATCAATAATAATATGGCATAAGTATATGAATATGTACAAATCAGATTTTTTTTTCTAATTTGGATTATCATTCGGTTTTAAACCTATGGCCTAAGAAGCTGCAGCTAATAATTAATAAAATTACTATTATACCTATACGGTTATTTTATTAATTATTAGCTGCACAAGATTTACTTTACAAATAGCTAGGGATGTTATTGTAATAGTTTGTGGCAATCTTCAATAACTGACGTAGAAGTAATTAATGAGTTAAGTTGATAAATTGCCAACATTACCTACTATAATTATAAAAAAAGAAAAACAATAGCTGTGTTTAATTATACACTAAGAAAATAGATTTATTGAAGAACCAACCTATGAAAATTCGGTACTATTTTATGAAGCGCATCATATTTTCCTGCGAATTCCCTGCTTTCAAACGTTTCTTTTCTTAAATATGGACATTACCTACATAATGCCTTGGGTTACTTCTAACTAACCGAGTACCTATTCTTGGAGTCATCAAAACAGGAATGAACTTACTCCATTTTTATCATTCATGAAAGACTACTGTCACCGTTAATCCATCAACTAGTAAACAAATTAGCCAAAATATTAGATCGAAGTCGTTTAACCACAATCATAAAATTGCAAATTTCGCTGTAGGTATTTCGCTCACCCTTCATGTACTCGGACGCCCCTCAGCACTGCTCTACCCAGGCGTGTCACACACACTGTTCAAAAACATCGATACTTTGCCATTTTTTTTCGCACTAAACACAATGCTTTAAAAATACTACAATAACACTTGCTGACACCCTTCGGTAGACGGCGTCAAAAAAACTTGCGCGGTTATTTTTTATTCACTTGTTTCTTTACTTTTCTTTTAGATGTTGTTGTTGTGTCACTGATGAAATTTTTATTATTTATACATTTACAAAGTTCGCTAAATGCATAATAGGAGAAGCGGCTCGTTGAAAGATTGGCACGGGACTGCGTGGTACGTTTTGCGTGGATTTGGGGTGCGCGCGTGGGGGAGAATTCGCTAGTACATAAGTACGAGTACGGTTTGCGATGCCCATGTATATCATATCTTTTTACATACTGCTTAGTTTCTGTGAAATCTATATTATTAACATTTTCGTTTCAATATTTCAGTTGGCAAATACCGTGGATATTAAATCGATAATCCAGCCAACTGTATAACCTAAGAATGTAGGTACATAACCTAACATTTCATTGTTCGCGTTGGCATTTTTTTATGGCTACAATTTTGAATCATCAATACGTCCTAAAATGGCATTGTAATTTATCGGAAATGTGATTTACCCGATGATTTTGTATAAGTACCTGTTTATTTTCCTAAGCCGGTGTAGTTGCTATCAAGTGTAGGCGTCCATGTTTTTTTCAGTTTCTAAATGGCCTATGAGATCTGAACAGAATAGGAAAAGTTAAATAAAGTTTAAATCAATAGAATAAAGGAAATTAGTGTGAAAAGCGGTTTACGTTATTTTTTTATTTCCTTAAAAAGGGTAGGGTAGGGTAGAGTACTCGTATATTGCAAAAAAATACATTTTTGGTAAATAAATTGACTGAATTAAGTGTTATTTTATTGTTGGGTTCTACTTTCCCCACAGTTTTTTAATAATGTTTTCTCCACGTCCTACTAAGTGAACATACGTGTATCTAGGACACTAGAGGACTATAGTATCTTAGGAATTTTCGCATATCCCAAACATTAGCATATTTTTTTGTCTTCTTGTTCACCGTAAGTGAGTCCCATTTCATCGGATAGATTAACAAATCAAACAAAGATGCGGTGCTAAGTGCGGACGCCATGTTGGATCTCGCGCACGCGCAGCCGGCCCGCACATCTGCTGGTCAGCGCGGACACAATGCCCGCACGTTTGACACCATGAGTTTGGGAAAATGCGGATATTTAGGCAATTTGACAGTAGAATTATTTTACGGATTTTAATAACTAATTCTTATAATTAAGTCAAGACTGATAGAATGTATTTAGGTAATTTAGCACCGAGGTGATTTTAACATATTTCAACAAACTCTTTTTCTTAAAGTCAAGTTCGAAACTGTGTCAATTCCCGTCGAAAAACATTCTACAGCTAAGCAAAAGTCAAAAGGTCATGTAAAGGGTATTAAGAGATTTAAAAACCAAAGGAAAATTACGGTAGGTAGATACTAGACTTCTAGTGCCTTAATGTTAAGGGGGTGAATTGGAAATTATCGCGTGTTTTGAAACGCCGTTCTGACTAGTTTAAGAAATATTAAGGTCTGATTTTCAGATATATGATTCTTAACTGTATGATTGTTTACCTGATTTAATCGATACATGATTGCCTAAAATTTCCTCGATAGAAAAAAATCCAAAGTTGTCCTTTTTTTACTCAGCCTACTCAAACAATACATTATTTTACGACAGAATCAAGTTAATTCTATAGTTTAGATATACTTATAGACTTATAGATTTTTGGCGAAGTATATACTGTCAGATGAAAAAGTGAATGTGATAGCAATAAACAGCCGATTTAAGAGCCCCAGGCCGCTCGACACAAGTCGGTCCGCCATACAAACGTAGTTTGGCATACATTTTAAAACGGTCTGCTGGAATAACATGAAACTTTGTAAACGGAATGCGATCCGCCATATCTAGGTCGGAAACTGATTTATGTTGCTTGAAAAAATAGAGAAAATAAGTTTTACTATGAAAAACTTTGTCTTGGGGATAGAGGAGAGGGATAAAAAGATACCATCACCATCAGTCCTGTCCACTGCATAGGTGCCCTAACCATACCCAGTTATTCTCTTTTGACCGCCCTTTGGCTATTATCATAAAGAACTTTAATGTTGCACTTTCTCAAGAACCTGTGCTGCTCCCCGCAAAATAAGTGGTCACTCTACTCTCGCACAGCGTTGCACCCTGCAACTTGCCTACCCCAATGGTGGTAAATTGGACTATTTTTTTGCAGTTTGCCAAAAACTAATGTCACGGGACTGGATTCACTTTGTTATTATTCCAGAAACAAATAAAATATAACTTAAGTTCTGATTCGCAAACTAACCTATAATTCGTATATATAGTAAATGGTTGAATAGATCTACAAGGCAATATAGGTATACATATTTTACAGGTTTCATATTGCTGATGTTTTTGGAAAACCAAAAGACAAAATAATTACATTCATCGTGATTAAAGTTCACCACGCATGAAAAAACATAAAAATTGGATACACCCAAATCAATCCATAAAACATACAAAATAACCATTAAAACAGCGATAAGGTTTCATGAAATATTTACTTTTAATAAGCGCTCGGATCAAAGGTCCCTATTATTTTGCAAATAGGGGATTTCTGGGACAAAAAAACGTGAAAAAAATCTGATGAATAAAAACAGAGTGGTCATAAAAAATGGAGATCAGAAGCGTGGCAGTGCACGGTGGGCATGTGGACAATGGGCATCGGCACAGGGGAACGGACATTGAGTACTTTGGACAGGACTAATTTGCGGACGCTGATTTGACTGACGTAAAAAAAATATTATTATGTTGGCAAATTTATGAAGACTGCAGTTAGAAAATCTGCCCACATACAAGATAATGATTGCCTAAAAATAACTTAATACGGATATCAATCAATTAGGAAAATATTAATTAACTGGTTTATGTTTTGTTTTAGGTTTTGGGAGTTTGAGTGATTTTCCTAAACAATATTGAAAAACAAGAACTACGCACAAAGTTTTTGGGAGTTGACTAATATCATTCATGCATTGCGTAAAATTAACTTTCATGATAATTTGTAAAAAGTATGTCGGACTGTGATAAACTTGTATATTTTCGTAAAGCTTTCAAAATAGTCAGTCCTATAAAAGATAACAACTATTATAGGATCATCTTTGAACTTAACTTAGGTGCAGGTTTATTTAATTGACCTTTTTCGCTTCTAAGCCATACTAATTATTTATTTAGGTTATAATTTATTTTAATTAAATTGGCTACAGCTCACTACAGGCTCAGGCAGAAGCAGTTCTGCTGTGCCACCTGCAAAAATAATTGTGTTGGCAGATTCGTCACCATGTCTTATACATTTTCGCGTCAACTGCTCCTAATTATGTTTATTTTACTTTTCATAAGCCACCAGTGACCGAATAAGCGCTTGGCGCAAGTCGTCGATTCCTCATGGATATTAGAATCACCTTAAGCACTTCATTAGTTGCTATTTTAACGGAATCATATCAGAAG
Organism: Epinotia bilunana; assembly: GCA_947049275.1. Classification (NCBI taxonomy): domain Eukaryota; kingdom Metazoa; phylum Arthropoda; class Insecta; order Lepidoptera; family Tortricidae; genus Epinotia; species Epinotia bilunana. The sequence goes on along the minus strand of OX346259.1, from coordinate 22,060,528 downwards.
CTGTGACGTACTTTTACAGTTTAAAGTACGAGTTCCATAAGCCATGTGGTCTTCATTATCAGTTCCACTTCAAAAAATTTGAGATTTCCGGCTGTTACACGAGGTATATAGAAAATACCGAAATTACTACATGCGTGCCTAATATATTTGAAGAGTTCTCTTCAAATCCACATGGTACCCATGATCCAACTGGAGTTTTATAAGAATGGGACCAATTTGGAAGCATACACTTTCAATTTAAAAAATAATTGTACGAATCGGTTCATAAACAACGGAGTTCTGAGTTACACATTAAAAATAATAGTGAAAAAAAATACAACCGAATGGAGAACTCCTTTTTTAGGGTACGGAACCCTACGGAAAGGGTAAAACAGGACCCTATTACTAAGACTCCGCTGTCCGTCCGTCTGTCTGTCTGTATGTCTTTCTGTCCGTCTGTTACCAGGCTGTATCTCATGAACCGTGATAGTTGGACAGTTAAAGTTTTCACAAATGATGTATTTCTGTTGCCGCTATAACAACAAATACTAAAAAACATAATAAACGTAATTCTTTTGCCGTTTTTATAGATAATGGTACGAAACCCTTTGTGCGCGAGTCCGACTCGCACTTGGCCTGTTTTTCGAAGTCGGTTAAAAAATAACAAAACTAAGGCAATCACTGTGAATTTATTTTGGCAAAAATTCAGATAGCAATTTACGACCAACGGTCATGTCAATCAATCACGATAAGGGCAAATCCATGGAACTGACCCCTCAGTGACCAGCTATAAAAAATGTAAAGCTCGTGCACAATGGGGCAAAAAACGCAATATCAAAAAAACGGACAAAACACTTATTAACGGGAAGGCTATTCATGACCCTTCTTCATCCCCTCGTGCCAATTTAAAAAAAAACTTGATTTACGTGGATTAATTAGCTATGTACGCCATTTTTTTTTGCTTGGCTTGGCTTTTTTTTTTATTAATTATTATTATTACGTATGTCTTCATGTTTGAACTCGAACCTTTGGAAGGCATACGTGGGGCCGAAGCCAACAGTGCAGAGGTCCTTTAAGACAACAATAATCTAAAGCGAGGGATACACTACACATGGCGGATACCATCTCCGAGCGCACAACATGATACAACCGGTGATGGTCCCCGCCAGCTGCAAAGACTATTGCAGTGCAAGGTCTATTGAGATGAATGTTGGATGGACTGGATAATGGGTTATGGAAGGAGACTAGCGGACACCTACCGTAACATTCAGTCTCAGAATTGTATTAAGGCAGGCTGTGACTCGCCAGCTCTGGCCGGCTAAGGCAAGCACGATACGTCGAACACCCGATCGCTCGGACCCTATGGAGGTTAGGGGTCCACATTGTCGCCACTCACCGCCAGCTCGCCACAAGCTGCCCCTGCGGGCTTATTATTATCATGCCTTCAGAATAAAACTTCTGAAAAAAACAGACGTATAGGACATAACATATCTCGCATCATCATCATCATCCATCACACATAATATCTATTTATTTATTTATTTATTTAATATGAAACAAACGGTCATACAAAAGTCATTACTTGTTAGTTAAAGTACAAATCAGAGCTATAGTTTCCAATATGTATCCCAAATTATAGCAAAAACTTAATTTAAGAATGATTACATAGTTGCAGTTATTAGTTGCTACAAGTAAAAATAGAAAATTTTGCAATAAGGTAAAGAAATGACAAAGAGAAGCGATTTATTACTATTACATTTGCAAGTACCTAGGTAACCTAACTTTGTTATAGGAATATAAATCAAAATTATCTAGATGCAATTTTAAAGACATGTTTTAAGGAACTTATGGTACAGTTAAATATATCAAGATATCTTAAATAACATCAAAAGAAACAACATGAGTGTACATATTAGTAGTTGGAAATTAAATACGTATTTAATTGATTTCTTTCACAGTACGACGAAACCAAAATCCAATAAAATGTGTATGGTGCAAGTAGGCTCCTCTATTTACAGCTAAGGTCAAGATAATTGAGAAATAGGTATTTGTAAAATGTATTGCTGTCGCGCCAACCACAAGCCTCCCGCCGCAGAGCGCGATAAAGACAACTGTACGCTTACCATGAGTTTGACAATGACGGCTTACTTTTCTATCTGTGCATCCCGCTCGTACTGTCAAAGTTCAATAGAGATGCACAGATAGTAAACTCGATTCTCGTTAACGAAAAATGACAATGTCAAAGTTATGGCAGCCGTACTGCAGCTTGGACCGAAAATACCTATTAAAATTACATAAAATCAACGTTTCGTAGTCCCCTGATTTCTTCTCCAAAACTTGGCCTATTTAACTTTTTTTTTATTAAAAATCATGTAGGCTTTGCCCGTGTTCCTATGTTTTCCTTTTTTTTAATAATCTAGTCAAAATTGTTTTCTGGATGTTTGAACACAGCGGAAAATCTGGCATTTTTTTAGGTTTTTGGAGGTTAATCTCTTTTAAAAATAAATTTATGAAAACAAGGAAAACATAGAAACATGTCAATAGTAGCCATAGATTTATGGAAAAAAATGATTGCTCTACTGATATTATCCAGGGAGAAAACAGGGAACTACGTTTCTATGGAAAAACAGCCGGTGTGTTTCCTCTTAACTGTACTACATTTTAGAAGGTACGAGTAATTAATTACGTATAGGGTACGGGGCGACATGAAATTGGTTTTTTTTTATATCCCTCTGAATCTCTATTGATGACGAATACAGACGTTACATGTAAGTACCGCGATCCCTGCAAAAAAAATTATAAATGCGAAAGTGTGTGTGTTTGTTTGTCCTTCTTTCACGTCGCAACGGAGCGTCGTATTGATGTGTTTTTTTGTGTGGAGTTAGTTTAGAAGCTGGAGAGTGACATAGGCTACTTTTTCTAGCGGGAAAACATCTAATTCCCACGGGAAAATTCAATATGTTACATTTTCCTATAACCACGCGGGCGAAGCCGCGGGCATCAGCTAGTATTGTTATAAATGTAAATGTCTGTACATTTACATTTGTATGTGTGGTTGCTGAAAGCCAACAGGACACGGAAAACAATATGTGTACAGTAATCCTCATGGAAGGAGAAGCGGGGAAGACGAAGACCTAGAAAAAACTACATAGAGCAGCTCAACAAAAGAGTTGATGTTAGGTCGTATCGAGATGTCAAAGAGGTTGCCTGGGATCGGAGTAGATGGAGGGCCTACTTTAAGCCACACCGACAAGAAGAAGAAGAATCCTCATGGACCAACAAAAAGTTAAGACTGCACAGACAAAATTATAAAACATTAAAATAAGGCTGCAACAGGCGACTTATTGCAAAAAAGCGATTTTAATCAGTCAATTTTTAGACAGCTGAAACTAAGAAAAAAAAAATAGATGGCTGTTAAAACAAAAGTACAGCTTGGCAAAAAAAATTAGAAACGGAACAAATTTGTTTCGATTCTGGTAACTTCGTTAAACTTGTCATGCTAGTAGACTGTAGTACTTGGTTATTTTACGGTATTTATTAAATTTAAAATTTCACGGATTTATTAGCATTCAAAAGCAACAAAAATTATAAACCGTACACCATGAGCAAGACAATGCGCGGTTATTTTATTTATTTATTTAATCTTTATTGCACAAAAGAACAACTTATCGTACAAAAGGCGGACTTAATGCCGCTCGGAAAGTAATTTATGGTGTATACAAGCGATGTCTTTGATATTCCAAGCCGACATCATTTTGTCGGAATAGGATAATGTTTATATAGATGAACTGCTGGAATGGCGGGTTTTACATTTTTTTAGACTACTAATAATAATAAGTGTTAAATTATGAATGATTATATTAATTTTATTTATCCCTAACGCTACAATTACAGTAAATTGATAATTCGATCATCTTGTTTACATAGTGCATTTTATAGGTTATGTTTACATTAAACCAACTTGGAACTTGGAATATATTTGATGAATTTTGTGGAATATTTGGAGGAAGAAGAAGTTGTACATTGTACTAATTAATAAAATTGGTAAAGAACTTGTATTTTAATTACTAGCACTGTTGGTGGATGATTAAAAACACTGACAACTTTTAAAATGAACGTTTAATTTGTTAAAATTCTTAATTTAACGCAGAGCTGTAACGTTCGGTACGAGAGTTGTACGAGAAGAGAAATGGCGAGTGACCGGAATGTAGTTTTACAATAATCATTCAAAATGACCCATTCGGTGTGCTGTCACTCGTTTAGAATAATTAACAAATGGTTTCGTTCAGTAACAAGCACTCTGTCTACATAAATGTTATATGTATAGACGTAATGTTTATGGGTTTGTGTGTCTATATCAATATGTATTTAATTGTCATTTTTCTAAATTAGGAACCAAATAAAAATAATATCCTAGTAAAAAGGGGACTATCAATATCTCTTGAGTCGTAGGTACTATTCGTGTTGCCATATTAGCCAGAGTAGCGCCCCTATTATTTTCTACTTTTTTGCCCAGACTATACTTTCAGATCAGTCACTATCTAGTAAATAAATACCTACTGTCAAGATACATGACAAAGTAGGTACTTTAAATTATCGTAGAGCTACTTATTTACTTGACAATAGTATCGTGTTAACGCATGTCGAGTTCTACATGTTTTTATTTATGCGACACTTTAAACCTCTTTACTCAAAATACCCGCTTATCAATATCGCGTAAATATTGAGTGTAAAAACTGTGCGAGAAACTTAAATGGTCTACATTGAAGCGCACATTTCTCCCGCGCCTGCGCGCTGCTCCCGAAGGGCGGTTGCACCCACGACAAAACTGTCACATTCGTCACACAATACATTTCAATCACGCTGCTGACGTTTACATACGCGCCCACATTCGAATGAATATCGCCAATAACAAGCGAATTTTTGACAAAACAGTGACAAGTTTAGTCAGCGTGAGTGTTTGGATTTCAATGTTTGGCTAGCACTTGGGGCTGAAGAGGATGATTAGATGTTTATGAGACGGGGTTTGTTAGATAAATATGTTCAAAATTGACGTAGCAAATAATGATGTACCGAATATATCTATATAACTTGTAATAAAAATGGATTTGCCCATATTTCTTATCTCTTCATTTAGACATGATTTTGTGAAGAAAGATCAAAACCTGAAGCTGAAGCTGATCTAAGAGGGTATCTTCATTACAGTTGTGGTTGGTGGTCTTTTGGGGACAATGTTACCCAAAAACGGCCTAACCCTTGTGTGTCTAATGCTTGTACTATGGGTACTAGACGACGGTATACATACTTATATAGATAAATAAATACTGAAATAAATAGAAAACATCCATGACGTAGGTACAAATACTCGTGCACATCACACAAATAAATGCCCTTAACGGGATTCGAACCCAGGACCTCTGTAGGCAGGGTCATTAGCAACTAGGCTACACAGGACGAAGTAAATTGTATGACTCATCTATATCATAGCTGTATTTTTATTAACCTCCGACGCAAAAGGGGGGTGTTATAATAAGTTTGACGTGTCTGTGTGCCTGTCAGTAGGTCCTAAACGAAAGGACCGATTTTAATGCGTTTTTTTTTTAGTGCGAAAGCTGACGTGATCGCAATGGTTCTTAGCTACGTTTCATCAAAATCGGAGCAGTGGATTTTGAGATATTGAGCTTTGAAACGAAAAAGTCGGGGGCTTTTCAACTTTTCTAAGCTATTAATTCTAAAGTTAGTAGTATCACTCTCAACATATATAATTTGCTTAGAAAATCGTCTGCGTACTCGATCGATGGCGTACACACACATGCATTGTTTAAATACAAAATGCCATTGAATGATAACAGTGAAACAATAACATTTCCAATTCTATCCACTAAATGAGCGTAAACTTTCGATCCAAGTTCACGCCAATGTAGTTAAAACGGTACCTACAGAAATGATTGATCGAACTTATAATTGTAAACAGTTTCGCTTACTCTCATCATACCCCGTATTGTAAAGTCTGGAGCCGGCTGGGAGAGAAGGGCGCGGACCCTCATGGGGCGCGCGCCCCTATTGGCCAAACGGGAGGGACGCTGCGCGACGCGAGGGACCCGCGAAACCGCGCAGCCAATCAATTCGCCCTTTTTTAAATAAAGAACGCTAAATAATAAAAAACGTGGTCGTTTTTTTTTCATGTGGCCAGTACCCCTGTGTAAAGATAACGATGCAAAACTAAAGAGGCGGTGTAAGTACTTTTATATGTATATTATTAGGTATATTTAGTGTCACGTGTTGTTGACTAAGTACCACTATCAAAACTTTAGCACAACTAGAGTTCATAAGCAAATTTGCGTTGGGAAATTTATTGTACAAAACATAATTACAAATGGCTAACTATCCATTTGTAATTATGTTTTGTCTTGTATCCATTTTGGGTTATTCATATTTTGAGCTATGTCGAGATACTTGAGAGACATACCTGTGTCATGTAATCGTTTGTAATTTAAATAGAATAATATAATGTGACTAGCTTCCGCCCGCGACTTCGTCCGCGTGGACCCGGGATAAAAACGATCCTATATTTTAATCCAGGCTATAAACTATCTTCGTGCAAAATTTCATTCAAATCGGTTCAGCCGTTTATGCGTGATTGAGTAACAAACATCCAAACATCTAAAGTTTCGCATTTATAATAATGTGATACAATGTGATCTCGAAAATAAGTAGAGTCAAAGAGAGTCAAGTCGAAAATCAGTAACTTAATAAGAATAAATAGTTTCTTTATGTGTAACGTCAATAATACACAAAAAAATGCAATTTTTCCTGTCACAAAGTTGCAAACGAATTCAAACAAACCTTTTCATAAATAGTTGTCTATTAAAGTTTATGCAACAATAGGGAAAATGTATGTTGATGGGTCTTTCGATCCAATAAGAAAGTGTAAAATGTAGATACAACAGCGGAAGGTTCCCGTAACACAGGTAGCACTAGCTCCGCAAGTTTTATCACAAGAAGGCACGCGAGTTGTGATAGAGTATAGAGGATAATTAGAACACTTAAAAAGGGACAGATAGTCCATCTCGCCGCGACACAGCTCGCGCACCGTCTCGCGATAACCGTGCTGGACCCCAAAAAAAAGTCAGATGATGATGTAACATGTTTTTGTCAATAATATTCAGGTATAATTTTTTTTTTAATGTTGGCACTACAATCTTCTTACCGTTATTCCCGGTTGTGTCCTAGAGGAGCCCGGGGTCCGCTTTCACACCTAATCCCAAGATTTGGCTAGGCACTAGTTTTACGAAAGCGACTGCCATCTGACCTTCCAACCCAGAGGGAAAACTAGACCTTATTGGCATTAGACCGGTTTCCTCACGATGTCTTCCTTCACCGAAAACCTAACGGTAAATATTCCGTACATAAGCCCCGAAAAACTCATTGGTACGAGCCGGGATTCGAACCCACAACCGCCGCTTGACAGCCACATGCCTAAACCACTAGCCTACCGTAGTCCTCTTTAATCTTCGCACTATGAGCTTTTTATTTTATATTATTAGAGGCGAGAAAAATACAGTAAAGGATAACTACGTAATCGAGTACCTAAAAAATTAGTTTTCAGCACCCTAAAACTCTCAGGTTACTCCCATTTGACGACCGCTTTAGCCTAGTTGGTAGTGACCCTGCCTACGAAGCAAGAGGTCCTGGGTTCGAATACCGGTAAGGGCATTTATTTGTGTGATGAGCACGAGTATTTGTTCCTGAGTCATGGATGTTTTCTATTATTTAAGTATTTATTTATCAATATAAGTATGTTTATCGTCGCCTAGTACCCATGGTATAAGCTTCGCTTAGTTTGGGACTAGTTTGATTTGTGTAAGATTGTCCCATAATATTTATATTTTATTTTTCGTATATCTTATAAGCTAATACAATCCTGTAAACGACTGTTTGTTTCCTAAATAAATTAATAAAATATATATTTATTTTCCACAATTTTATCCCTATTTGGTTATTATACCACCCCATCTAAATAAGAATAAAACAGCTAATGACTAAAGGGGAGCCAACAATTGATCGCGTATCCCATATCAAACGTTATCTGTATCAAAATAAATACAATTCAATCCTAAAAAATATAGGTATATATACATATATATAAAATAAATAAATAAAATATGAGTTTTCTCAAGGCCCAGGATGCGCATTCGAAACATCGATGTAAATAAACATTTCTTCTCCAATATGTTCGCCTTACTGTTAGGTACGTGACCTCTTCCCTTCCTAGTTACTGACGAGCTAATTTAAAATGTTCAAAGGTACGTTCGATCGCAGCGGCCGGGAAGTGTATGACATTTTATTGCTCTAAGTATGACCTTCGAACAGCATGATTTTACTGAGACAAATCACAGCAAACAGCCAAAACCTCGTATGAACCCTAAACTTGGCAGTGTATCTTTAAATGCACACATTTTTAGTCGCCTCTTCGGATGTTTTTCTAGAACATTTCCTCGCGCTCCATACAGCGCAACCAAGGCGCTAATTTTAGGGTTAAATGCCAAGCAATTTGTAACTAAAATGTTTTATAGTTAGAATGAACTGTTGTCTATATGACCGCAGGCCGCGCCATTGTGTTTTAGGCTTAATACTGTGATTAAAATTTGGTGTTTTTTTATTAGAGTGCGGATAGCGTCTTTTACGATTAATCACACAGATTTATATTAGGGGCGAAGCAGTTTACTTTGCGGATTATGAGTTCAACCAAAAATTACTCCTTAACTTTGGCTATTTCCACAGGAAAGAATTAAATCTGTGTTATCCAAATATACAAAAACTTTATAAGTGCAGCTATTCATTTATTCACGAAACACACATTTTCACATTTTATCACGAAAGTATTAATCAGGTGGCTTTCATCTACTTTAACTTAAAAAACAATTTAAGTTTCATCAAAATCGGTTCAGTAGTTTTCATGATAAGGACGCGTAATCGTGAAGGCCTTGCTATTGATACGAGCTACGGGTGTGAGTTAGGGCAAACATCTTAGATCCTTGATGGAATAAAACGGATCTCTGATGGATGTCCACCCTTAGAGTGAACAACTGAACCCAGGATAGATATACAACTGTTAAGAGTGGGGAAAACAAACTGAACACGAACAGAAATTAGGTACGTTGATTCATCGTCTCTCAACTTCTTAGTGCTGGAAACTTCAGCAGCAAACTATAAGTTAGATTGACTTTTTAACGTTTCTTCAAAGTATTTAGTTTCAAATTTTTTTTAGATAACAAATATTTCATTTCAATAAGACATCATAACCTTTAATAATGTTACATACATACATCCTACTAATATTATAAATGCGAAAGTTTAGATGTTTGGATGTTTGTTACTCAATCACGCTTGAACTCACGGCTGAACCGATTTGAATGAAATTTTGCACGAAGATAGTTTATAGCCTGGATTAAAATATAGGATAGTTTTTATCCCGGGTCCACGCGGACGAAGTCGCGGGCGGAAGCTATTACATTAATAATGATACACCATAATATGTATTCTACGCAACATTCCGTTTATAACATTGTTTAACTTCAATGAATAGGTATCTGAATTAATAGAAGACTGGTACAGGTATATTAATATAATTGTAATTATCAAAAGAATCATATTTAGATATATTTTTATTAATCGTGTTTTAAATCACATTCAGCCATTCATTCATTCACTGCCATTTTTGCAATGAGTGTTCTGCGTAGCTGTGTGTATAATCATTCACCTCAACTCTCCTGCCGATACCTATACCCTCGTTAAACGCCACGATTAAATCTGTATTTTACCATTTTTATTTATAGTGACACCTAGCGGCAAGTATCACAAACTGTTTACCAGCCTTACCTCCTCTTTCTACAATAGGGCGTGCAATACAAACGACCGTGTTGCTCGGTCCGGATTCGTTTTGGTCGTTGCTACGCTATAGACGGGCTACATGATCCACAGAAGCATCACTAGATGGCGCTAGCTAAGCTGTAGTTTTTAGTTTATAACGGCGCTGATGCCTACAATGGTGGAGGAACGGTGTTGCTGACTTTTGTTCGCACATTATGTTTGTTCGTATTTCAATACATGTCTTTCACGGTACTTTCTGTTAAGCAGAGTAAGTCATAATGTTTTCATTTGGCCACAATTGAGAAAGTTACCTAGGTAAAATGGTTAGAGTAATAGATAAAAATACAGATAGGAATCTGCGTGTCCGTGTGAATAACATTCGGACCGACAAAAATGTAGGTACACATCGTAATATCTTAAATACTTATGCGTTGATAAAAACTAAAACCCCTCACGCCCGCCCAACGTGTATCCATGTTTTGAAGAGAGATATGAGACAAACATCGATTTTGATCGGTATAAACCTACTGTTGAACTCATAATTTTTACCATACACTTGGCGATAAAAAATTGTGCGTTCATGCCTCGGTCGCACTACGGTGAGCGAGAGCTCAAAGACATACATTCATACATACATTCACGCCTTTATTCCCAAAAGGGGTAGGCAGAGCACATGAAACTTATGTTCCAGCGCCACTTTTAGCATAAATGTGGGTAATAAAAGATCGACAATAGCCCATCGCCCACAACACACTGCAACCCTGCACCCTTAGTCGACTTTTACGACACCCACGGGAAGAAAAGGGGTGGTGAAATTCTAACCCGGCACCACGGGTAGCTCGTTCTAGCAATTCGGAACAATATGCAAAAAATGGTGGTGATTAAAAAAGTGTGCATTTAAAGATACACTGCCAAGTGTAGGGTTAACTAACCGCTCAGCTCTCACGCCTTCAAACGCCAAATTTATAAAATATGCAACGTCATTTAAAAACTAAATTGACATAATATATCCCCATTGCCTCCAGCCGAACCTACACAGCAGGCTTAAATGTCTACACACTAATGCAGTTGCACCGCATTATCCCGGCAGGGCGAGGGCCGGCTAACGGTCCCGCGTGTTTCGATTTCGTAGAGCATTTCTCCGGCCAGTCCCGTTACTCGCCCGGGAAAGTACTTTTGTTCGAAGCGCGCTCGCTCCATCGCCATGACCGCCGCTCGGGTTCACGCTATTGAGTCTACTTTTCTATTGAGAATAACAACGCTATGAAAATTGCCTTTCGAAAATTGTTCTAAACGGATGACCTGAACCTCGAATGTTGCTCGTACGAAAGCCTCTGGAAACTGTTGTTTTTTTGACAGTAATTCCTTGGTACATTAAGCTATAAATACGCAATATTTAGGGCCAAGCAGAGGAAGTAAACAACATTTATTTAAGTACAAAATACTTAATACGAATATTTTTTTGTAGTTCTTTGAATGTGAAAATTGGCCAAGAACATTTTTCGTTCAGCCTTACTTAATTCAGCTTCGCTATTCTTGTACCGTTTAATAAACTTTTTTTTAACGTAAAAATAATGACTAAGAAATGTTTTGGAAGTGATACACCGTACCATAAGTCCAATGACTCTGATAGTAGTAAAACGTATTACGATTAATCGGAAATAATCGCGGTAACGCAAACAGTATTTCCCATCGCAAGAATCAAATACATATAATGTGAAGCTAAATAAAAGCTTCAAAGTTATTGATGTCGCAACACAATGTTACCAAAATTCTTTCAAACAATAATCTCCGTGTTGTCATTTCGAAATAAGAGAATGTTGAGGAGCATGAGATTTTTAAAAATGTTATTCATACAGTTGTGCAAGCCGAGGTCGATGACCGCCGTATTTACTTTATAAGCCAACGAAAGTTCGGGCAAACTTCACGGAAGACTCGACGAAAGTGACCACGTGTGTGGTTTTACTTGTTTTGCGCCGTGGTCGAAACTTGAGTCATTTAAAGTGAGTGCGTTTACGGTAGCCACGAGGTCGTTAGTCTAATGTATTCAAAATTTAAAACCATTATGAAATTAGTTACTTACTAAATTTGTTATATACGCAAGTATATTTTTTTCGTTTGTAGAGATATGATAAGTTGAAACCAAAAGCAGTTGACAAGTTGGCACAATGTCAATATGTTGCAACATACAGGCACTAGAAACTTTAGTGAAGAAATTGGCAAGAAAAATCCTTTTATCGATCAATCATTCAATATCATTTATCTGCCATAATTATGCTGCTTTTGCTATCAAAGAACTCCTTTACACTATAATAAAATTGTCCAATAACTAATCCGTCAATTTATGCTTAAAAATATGTCCTTGTCTTAATCTTATATCATTTGGAATAAGGTTATATATTTCAATACACATGTTATAAATATTTCTCCTATAGATGTACTTCTTTAGTTCATATACAACACTGTGAAACATTGGTGTTGCTCTATTAGCATCATTAGGTATACATACATACACATACATACATACACACTTACACATACTCTGATATTTACGTATACATACTTCAACTCTCCGTCCGCTTATTTCATCTGAACACCATCAACCTCGCAATACACATATTGTGCAATATTTGTAGTAGGTAGCTATTTTCATGTTCAATTAGCGACAAAAAATGTGGACATATCCCTCGAATAGTTTTTGTCAAAAAGCTTCACGATAGGAATATTCCACAGCGACATCGGGCTAGGCGGCGAGCATTACGCAGTGGGACCAGGGTTGCCAAATAAACTCTGGCCTTCAAGAACGGGCGAAGCCTCGAGTGACGTTATAAAAACTGTTGATAAGTATGTGATCGTCTTATTTCCCTTCCCTAATACTGCCCGCTTACAGATTATTTGCTGTATAGCTGCTATTTTAATGAAAATTATTTTTATAATTTTCATTAAAATAACAGCACGAATTTGAGCGTTAGCTTATAATCACATATTAACATTAAGATTAACAACGAAGTTAATGACTTTGATCTGCACTACTTAGTTTTAATTAATAATATAAGTAGTAGGTACAGCACGTCAATCATGGGACGTAATTAGAACACTTAGAACAAGAGGTATAGTGCGAGAAAAATCGAGAGTATGTCGCGGCCGTCTCATGATAGACGTGCTGCAGTGCAGTACAGTACATGCACAAATTACATTAAAATGTATAGCTACACAAACTGCAAAAATACTTTTACTTGACACAACTAATGAAAGGTAAGCAAAAACCGAATACTTTTATTTTCATGCTCTGAGTCATCAAACGCAAATATCTCGTGTCGAATTCAGACCAGGTCAAGAAGTGAACATGACTTGTATCCATAGTCAAGATGTGTCTATATCTATAATTTAATTGGTTTTTTCCATTATCCTTTGATGCACCTAGTTGTTTGATGAGTTTACATTACGTGCACAGCACAATACAGTACCGTTTCAGACCAAATTAGTAGAAACCACAAAGGGACAACCCCTTATTTTAAGGGTGTCCCAAAAAGAACGCAAGATTTACCATTCATCCATACCTTTGATTTCTGATATTTATGTATAGTTTTATTGGGATAGTTATATTTATCATTTACTACGTAAGCTACCCACACTCTTTCTACGCCATGATACTAATATAATATATCCTTCAATAAGATATTTAATAGTTTGATACAAATACAAATAGTTTATTTTGCAAGAAAAAGGGTGTCTTATTACAAAATATTCAGCACCTCCATCAACAGCCATTACATATGGCATGCAAAATATTAGCATTTAATTAAATATTCCATTGCATAAATTATTACATTCTGGTTAGTCAGGATCATCTTAAGTCAACAGTTATCACTTATCCCATTATATTAGTTATTATTGTCTATCAAAAAATCCATTCAATTTATAAAATCTATGATCAAGGAGCCATTTGTGCAGGATCTTGTTAAATTTACAATTTGGGATTTCATTAATTGGTTGAGGTAAATTAATATAGGTGTTCACGCACATTACACTACAATTTTTCCTGAACCTTGCGGTTTTTTGTTGTTTGCCTACAACAAGACGGTTACAATCTCTCGTATTGCGTGGATAGTCATTTCTATGTTTTTGGCTCGATCGTGTTTAAACCAACTTTCAAAATTCGCTGTTAACAGCTCTAGAGTACGTCTACAATGTTAATACTCAGTAAATATGTTAAACATGGTTTCACTTACTAGACCAGTAGGCTTCAGACGTTAGGGCCTATTTCATTAAACCATTATGAATTGGAATCGGTATTGTATTTGTCCAGTCACGCAGGAATTCTCCTTAGCGTTAAAGTTAGATTGGTTGAGTAAAATTTTAAATTCGTTCAATGTTGGCTAAACTCAAAAAAACATCAAACGTATACTTCGGTCTGAGTTGAAATCGAAGAACATAGCTTTAGAACACATTACAATCAGTAAATTGATATACATTTTTTTTTCTTTATTGAGAAACAAACGGTCATATACAAATACGTTTACACACTGTTCATTAGTTTAACACCAGACCTGCAGTTTCCTTAATTATTACACTAGTGCTAAATAAAAATAATAATAATAATTGTGCATTGTGAAGTTTTATTTTTTTATCAATGTTATGTTATCAAACCGGTGTTTACTAACCCCGTCCGAGACTTTGGTGCTGCATTGTATACGAGCCTTAGTTAGTTGTTGGCAGTGGTAACCCTGGCGCGGGAGGCTTGCGCGGGTGACGTAATCGCGCGGTTCGATACTCTCGAAAGGCAGCGGGGTCAGCGGCCGCTAGACGCGCAGCCTACCGCTCAATTAAACATTCCGCACTGTCTTATGTACATGGCTTTTGTCGATGAAGTTTTACATGTTTGTGGCACATAGCCTGTGCAAATATGTTTATTTGTTAATATATTTGCATAGTTTGATGACAAGTAAAAGTTCACTTACTAATATGAATAAGTGGTATTTTATTGTAACTAATAAATAAAAGGCATTTGCAGTACCATTTTCCCGCCCTTTCAATAAATAGATGTGTAATTCAGTAACACAATTAATTTCAACGGCGCTTAATAAATACCTACCTACCTAGGATTCCGTTTACTGGAAATAAACGGAGTTCTACAGAATAAAACATGAATACAGTGACTCAAATAGACTTATGGAGCTTACAAATAATTGTAAAAATCGTTTTGGAAATGTGGTGCATTGGCGTTCACTAAATTAGAAATTGATACTGCAAAACGATTACTATATGCCCACAAAACTACACACACTACACACACAGCTGCCTCAGAAAGAATATTTATCTGACGACTACCATCATTTTGCCAAAGCACGACTGATGAACTCACGAGTACCTAGTGCTGAAAAGTGATCTGATCGGTAAATAAAATAGTTTCCAAGTAAATATGTTTGTTTGCCCGCATTTTTTCATACCACGAAAACGGCAAACGAATGTACAGCCTGTCTGGTAAGCAGAGACCGTAGCCTATAAACGCCCGCGACTCCATAGGGGACGGCTCTCTATCGATTTGAAGATTCGTTCTGCTGACAGCTAAACTAAATGGAGTTCTCTCAATCTCAACACCGCCCAACCTCGGGTGAACTGACGACCACTTGGAACACACCATTGTATACCTGCAGAACAAGTGGTTGTATTATTATTATACCTGTGGTCTGCTGTAAGAACGGGATGCTCCAAATGGTGCCTGGACGCCTAACCTCTCCAAAAATCCTCATGACTACAGCGGGGTTTAGCAACAGAAATTGGTATGAATTATAGAAACAAAAACACTGGTAAAACTTAATTGGTGATGAAGGGTGCGCGCTGCTGGTAATGTGCAGCTGTTTTATAAAAACGACATGTAGAATGTTGAACAATGTTGTTGTTTCATATATAAGTACTTTACAATCCTGTTTGTCTGACAATAAATATTCACAGTGCATCGGTTCGCGGATGCAACCTAAAACTACCTAAAAAACGACAGATTTGGTGGAATCATTGAAATATCATCATGTCGTTGATGTTGCGAATAATCACTAAATGGACGTGCTGCAAACAACCTCTGTTAACTTGATACTCTAACAGATTACCTGTACTCTATAATAGTATGAAATAGGATTGTGTCCAGGTACTTGGATGTAGTCCTGTCAGTGTATCAGTGTGTGCAAACTTATATTGTACCCCAATTGAATGGCAAGAGCAAAAGTAAATTGACCTAATCCTTCTATCCTACTAATATTACAAATGCGAAAGTTTGGATGTTTAGATGTTTAGATGTTCGGATGTTTGTTACTAAATCACGCTTAAACGGCTCAACTGATTTGGATGAAATTTTGCACGAAGATTGTTTATAGCCTTTATTAAAATATAGGATAGTTTTTATCTCAGTCCACGCATATGAAGTCGCGGGTGGAAGCTAGTATAAATGTACATATAATCAAGTGAAAATGTGCAATTTCACGATTAAAAGTTACTATACTTATTATGGAAAAAAAAACTTCATCGGTGCCCTTTTCGTTAAGGCTGTTTTCAAAAGCCAATCCACTTCCTCGTCCCCAATCCGCCATAACTCGACATAGCACATCGATACGCTAAGACTAATAAATAATGGGCAAGTGCAATAATTAGAATAACGAGTCCAAGTGAGAGGTGAAGGGCCCGAGTTACACAAGGGTTACAAAACTGTGGCAATGAACGCGGGTGAACCTGAACCTTGCGAACCGCTACTCGCCGGGGGCGGCAGGGGTCCGCAACCTGCGCGGGCGATGCACGCCTTTTAATCGATTGCAGTAGTCACAACTATACATGTGTGCGAAATATTTCACTTAAGTATAAATTGTTTTTTTTTCGGTTTTATAACATCTAGTATTATACTGCCATTACTTTTTTTAATCCAATTTATTAGAAAATAAAATAACAAGAATCACACAAACAACATAAAAAATAAAAACACACACAAACAAAAACATACACTTATAACATTCCTAGCCCAAGTCTAGTCAAACAAGCCCCCTATAGAACCCAAAAGTGTGGTAGTATTTTTGATATAACAGAATTTGGCAGAAACTGTTGCCTACGATTCGATTGCTATAAAACAAACCTAACTGAGATAGTGATCAATCAGATCCGATGCTAAACTAAAGTGACATAACGAGTGAGCAAAACACATTGATAACTAATTGTGGGCATGAAAAAAGTGTAATACTCACAATAATGTACTAATAATCAATCACTATGCAAAGCCATATCCACAAAGGGGACTATAGCGACATCTGTATTTGAATAATGGTTAACTAGACTATTTAAGAACCATCTATGATCAGTGATGCAAAGTACTACTCATCGATTCCCTGGTTCCCCATACCTATGACATTTCGACGTAGGCTTAAATTACATTAAATATTGTTTTGCTAAGCTCTTGTTTGATCCATCTTGAGCAGTCTTAATATTTATCAATTCATAATTTCTGCACTCCTTAAAAGTTGTTCATCCAATTAAAGGTTGTAGCAAAAGGTGCGCTACCCCTGCATATCGTGCGCAGGCGCACGCGGAAACGTCGCAGCGATCACTGCGCAGGCGGCAAGCTATGCGGAACCACGCTGCACATCGCACCAGCCACGTGTCACTTCACTAGGGCCTTATTAACTATGTTTCCCTTCGATCCATATACCTCCGCGGCGGGCTAATTGGATGCTCGACATTTGGTTTAGTTACCAACCCTGAGAAAAGAGAGGAGAATCATATTTGGCCAAATCGAGACAAAACGCACCAGAGATCGAATTCCAACAGTGTGACCGCGTCGTATTTCTATACGTGATTGGTCACGATCCTCAGCCTTGAGAAAACAACGGAGACGAAAAAAGAAACCTACCCTGGCCTTTTTTAATAGCCTATATTGTGTCTCACTGCTGGGCAAGCCCTTCTTTCCGCCACTCGTTTCAGTCCTTTGCTAGTCTCTGCCAATCCTTGCAATACATTCCACCATACGTCTGGCGTTATTATGCATAAATTTGGCCATATGTCGACGTCATGGACGGATATAATATGAAATGAAACAATTCTGCAACAGCGAATGGACGTTGAGATTCCAAAGACTATAAAAAGCATGTACTGCAATCTGCAGTACTTATATATGTAATACTGCAGATTACGCTTTTAAATAGTCTTTAGAACCGACATGAGAAATATGAATATATGAATTACTGCAGCTCATACAACGGAGGTTCTTAGGATTCTATTTGGTCGAAGGCGCCTCTCTTTTCTAAAGAATCTTCGCACTTGATCTTTATTCCATGCAAGCGTATCCGTATAGGCCTTATGCCAGTCGACCTCTGTTAGGAGATAGCTCTTAAAGAAAAAGAAAATGTGTCCACACACACGTCACTTGATTTCGTATTGTTGTTTTTTTATACCACGTCGGTGGCAAACAAGCTTACGGTCCATCTGATGGTAAGTGGTTACCGTAGCCTATATATGGACGCCTGCAACTCCAGGGGTGTTACATGCGCGTTGCCGACCCTTTAAGAATTTATACACTCCTTTTTTTGAAGAACCCCACACTATAGTCCCTCGGGAAAACCTCGGCAGGGAGCTCATTCAACAACCGGAGCGTCCGAGGGAGGAAATTTCTCTGAAACCGTACGGTAAAGGGTAGCCTGAATCGCTTTGATTTTTTTTTATCAATACAGCCAGCCCATATTTCACTTTACAACCGCAGTTGCCACAATCGGCAACTGTGGTTGCCACGAGCGAGTAAATAGCTAATAGCTAATTAGCTATCCTACTAATATTATAAATGCGAAAGTTTAGATGTTTGTTACTCAATCACGCTTAAACGGCTGAACCGATTTGAATGAAATTTTGCAAGAAGATAGTTTATAGCCTGGATTAAAATATAGAATATTTTTTATCCCGGGTCCACGCGGACGAAGTCGCGGGCGGAAGCTAATATATTATAAATGCGAAAGTTTAGATGTTTGTTACTCAATCACGCTTAAACGGCTGAACCGATTTAAATGAAATTTTGCACGAAGATAGTTTATAGCCTGGATTAAAATATAGGATAGTTTTTATTCCGAGTCCACCGGGCGGAAGCTAGTAGCTAGTAAGCCCATCATCTTTGATCATTGAGTATCCTTCATCGAACAACACTTCAAACACTACCTACATACCGCCGTCCATCGCCACGTATTACACTCGGGTATTAAAACCAAGAAGGTAATTCTGCAGCGGCAGCGTTCGGAGGTGCAGCGGGTTTCTGTGCGGCACTGTGCCATCAGAGAACGCGTACGAGGTCTAAGAGCCTTTCGTGGAACTTTTGGAACGTTAACCTTACTAATTGCTCCACCTTCTAGCTCGTGCAAACCTAACAATTGGCTCTCCCCTTAAAACATGGCGAACAAAATTAAATAGGCAGAAACTGCGCCTCACTTCCAAAGAAGGGAAATTCAGAGATGCAAAAATAAATTTCGGGTACAGGTGTGAATACACACATTATTGTATAAAAATCTTAGGCAGGCTTATTAAACTTTTTCCAAGAGTAGGATGTAAGTAGTCGTAGCTTCCATATACTAATGCAAATGCCACCAGTTTGTATTGCACTAATCTATATTAATCTATATATATAAACGCAAAAATCCTGACTGACTTAAATCAACGCCCAGCCCAAACCGTTGAAAGTAGAAAGCTGTTTTTCACACAGTAGGTAATTTATGTAACGTAAGTATACCTACCCACTAAGGGATTTTTGAAAATTCTACCCTCAAGGGGGTAAAAAGGGGATTGAAAGTTTGCATGGGGATGGAGTAAAATTTTACTTGAAACTGTGTGTATAGACACGAGTTTTCGAGAAAACAATTTTAGGGTTTTGGAAAGCGGGTTAAATAGGAGTACAAAGTTTGTATGAGAGAAACTAATTTTTTGTTCTGAAAATTAAAACTTTATAAATAGTTTAAGTCCCGGAGAAGGACTAGAGTTTGTCCCGGAAATCATACCCTAAGTGGATGAAATGGGGGATCAAAGTTTGTATGGAGCTACGATGTAAACGAGTTCCACGCGGACGGAGTCGCGGGCAGAAGCTAGTGCCTATTATAAAGAGAAAAAGTCTGTGTGATCGTATGTTTATACGTTTGTGTATGGGGTTATCTCCGGAACCACTTAGCAACCATTAAAAAATCTTCCAACTGTGTATAGAATGGACTTTCTGGATGGACATAGGCTAAAGTTTATCTCGATTTGCCTGAGTTCTTTGCGATACGCGGGCAAAGCCGCGTCAGTTAGTTTATTATACAGTAATTTTAAAGCTACTGCTTATCATGAAAGCGCTGCGCTGCCATTACGCATAATAAAACCCGATCTCCAGACATTTAGCGCCCAACCATAAAATTGGTTTTATTGTGGCCACATTACACTAAAACGTCATGGTTACGAGCCTAATCGTCTAAATGGCATTGCGCAACATCGGTAGCAACTTATAGGGTCTGTAATAATAAAGTCACCGCGGCCTGCAGCTATGCGGAAATACGCTGAACGTTGTGGGCTCATCGACACGTGTAACACATCATCGGGCGTGTGTGCGACAGGCGCAACAAGACTGTAGACAAATAGACGGCCGGTATAGGCTGCGTTTCCACCAGAGCTGTGCGAGGATGCGTTCTTCATACATTTGAACTTCGCAAGGCCTAGCTTACGACGTTCAAATGTATGAAGAAACCTCGCAACGCATCCTCGCACAGCTCTGGGGGAAACGCAGCCTTAGGGTGAGTATCCATCAGAGCTGGGCGCGGTAGCGAGGCCGTGAGCGAGGAAACAATTCCACTAATCGTGTGGCTGGCTGCGCTTGCGCATCTCCTTGTCTGGGGCGGCTCACTCCGTGATTTCGTCGCCCCGCTACAGGTACCGTACCGGCTCCAGCCGGTATGTTAGCGCTGCTGCACCACGTACGCATTCTATCGCAGCGCGTTACATGCGATAGAAAGGGATGGCTGCGTGAAGGCTCACAGCTAAACAGGGGATTTGTTAACAGTGAACCTTACCTACTTTTATTTATTCCGTGCTATTGGTTGATTTATTTCCCGCAAATTGCTCTGCTACCTCGCATAACTCTGGGCCTTGTGGGCAACGCCTACGAAGCTGACGGTCCTGGGTTCGAATCCTGGTAAGGGCATTTGCGATCATGATTGATGAACATGAATATTCATATCTATTAAATACATGCTGGAGACGAATCCATATCGTTTTATCAGCACATTCTGAACAATATTTAAAAAACTAAATGTCATAAGTAAAGTGAATTAGGTAAATGTAAATGTACCTATATAATTTTGTTGTCTACATTGAAAAATGTATGAAAGAAAAAGAAGCATAATCGGTCCTAGATTCATATATCATATTTTACTTCTTAGGACCTCAATGATTACGCTGGTAAAACTCTTCCTTTCTGCCCACTTCCGCTGTATTCCCAATTCTTCTAGAGTCCCTCGTCCACATTCCCAATCCGTTCAGAGTTCCACGTCCACATGCCCAAATCGTCTAGTCCCTCGTCCGTACTCCCAATTCGTCCAGAGTCCCTCGTCCACATGCCCAATTCTTCTAGAGTCCCTCGTACACATTCCCTATTCGTCCACATTCCCATCTCGCCCACATTTAGGTCCTTGTTGACAAGCTGGGAATTGCCGACGTAATAGGAAGAGGACGAATAAATAATTTTCGCAAGCCATAATCAGGGCTCATGCTCGCAACTAGCTAGGGTCGCCAACAATAGCATCTAACCATCAAATGTTCGTTTTCCAGTTGAACAAAATACACATTGAATATGAATTGGAGCCATCGAATGTCCGTATTATGTAAAATGGGCATTTGCAATTCCCGTGTACAGTAAAGTTGCGGGATGTGATTTTCCACGAGTTTCAACATTCATTGCCAACAATATCCTGACCCATCAAATGTTCGTTTGCCACTTTTTTTTATATAACGACGGTGACAAACAAGCGTACGGTCCGCCTGTTGGTAAGCGGACACCGCAGCCTATAGACACATGCAACTCCAAAGGAGTAACATGGGCGTTGCCGACCCTTGATATGTTTGAGGATTCGCCGATTTCAATATAAAACAAATTGCATATGAAAGCAAGCCATCGAATGTCCGTATTATTTATGTAAAACGTTGGGCATACTTGCGACTCCTGTGTACAGTTGCGGCGACGCGGAAGCCTTTTTGCCGCCATGTTTTATTGATCGTCCCGACTCCCGCGCAGGCTTATTTATACGCGACCGTTACAGCTTCCTTCATCGGGCTTTTTATATCCTTTACGAGATTTAACTTTACCGCTTAGAGCTTAGGTGTTTGACCTTTAGGGCTGAGAACCTAGTATAAGTGGAGCATGTGATTTCACCACTTTTACAAACGTTACTCGCATAATTTAAGAGCCTCATTTCTCATTTCCAAAACGATCACCCGGCATCGCTACCCCCCTTAAACGGTCGTAGATATGACGTCGTTACTTTAACCAAGTCTAGCTCGAGTGGTGGTTAAAGTAACCACTCTAGACTTGGTTACTTTAAGCACTCGTACTTAGTGGGTTATTGGTTGGTTCTTAGTTGGTACTTGGTTGGTGGCGGTGGATAAAGTAGTGTTCATACTACTATGGAATTGGCAACAGAAATGGAAAAAAAAAAATACAACAGAATTGAGAACCTCCTCCTTTTTTGAAGTCGGTTAAAAATATGCTTGTTTTGTTTCAACATTTCTAACTATTTTAAAACAAGAATAAAGTAATCAATGTTAATTTGGAACAGGCCAAAAACTATTACATATTATTGTCGTGACGTGATGAGCACTCAATGAGCATTTTACAACTACGATTTTGTATCGTGACCAATTCTAAATGAGTCAATAACAATCGATCTAGGGACCAATCTGACACTTTAGTTTCCCATTTCAAATTGATATCAATTGGCGTGGATCTGATGATATGATATCGTAATGAGTGCGCGAAACACATTGACATCTGTTTGAATGCGTAATATATGTGCCAAATTGACGCCTTGTGAATTGACAGTGATGTCATATTGTATCAAACATTTGTTATTCGAAACGTGTTAAGTCTTAGAAACATGAGACTCATATGTCTACGAATTAACGCATATCGAATCGTAATAAAATTTGATACATTGTTGGCATCAAGGTCAATCCAAAGAAGTTTCTGTCAAAAAAATCATTTTTGATACAAGCTTTTATTGCCGACTGTACTTTTCTGTATGCCGTCATCAACTACTCAGTGAGACGATTCTAACGAGTCCAAACTCAACGGGGTTACGTCGGTTAAGTACTGAATTCCCATGGCCACCTTCCGTCTCCATCATCAGATCAGCTCGATGGTACCTTAATATTGAATTGTCATTCAAACTATACAATTTCAGCTCAATCAGTCACTGGGAAGTGGGTCAAAATTAACTTGCAAGATATGATTACAGACAGACAGACAGACAACGGGACAGGTGAAACTGGTAAAAAAAAAAGTAAATAAATTCAAAAATATTTAAATAATAAATATACTTTAGCTTAAGATCACTGTATTAACAATGCTTATCGTTAATAAATAATTTTTCATTTCATTTCAATAATAGTCACTAAATTTCCCATATAACTGGCATATTAGTCCAGTAAATGAACTGACAACTCGTATGGAAAAAATGACAATTTTGGAAATAATTTATAATAGCTTACTTTTTATGTGTAACGGATATATTATCAATTAAATAGTTACCCAGCGACAAAATCCGACAAAATTTCAGACATCAAAAAAATGATAAATTAACTAACTTCTGAAAAGTCAGAAAAAATATTAATAAATATTTTGTCTTTATTTTGGTTTATTTACATTTGCTTTATAATATTCAAGATAAATCGTATAAAAAAAGACAATGCATGCTTCATTGAAATCTACATAATTACTTCCGGATTGAAAGTTTGTCGGATTCTTGAATATATCATCTTAGAATAACATTTTCAAATGAAATCAACAAAAAAAACGCTATTATAAATTAATGTTTTTCAAAACCGTATTTTGCCTGGAGTATATCACAAGCTTCTAAAAACAGCGCGAACACAGCCGCAGACGCAACCTCGCATTATGAGACTCGTGAGCGCGCGGCGCGGCGCGGTGTACAAACGACATCAACGGGCGCGCGAACCGACACACGAACCACACGACTTGCTGACGGTAGTCTAAGCTTATGAAGGTACCTAATCATACAATTTTAACCAACAATCCTATTTGTAATTTTGCCAAAATAATATAATTACAGACATAGATATACCTCATGTTATTGTACGAGGGGAGGTCCAAAAGTCCGCGGAATGAAGTAGAAGGAGGTAAAATTGTACAAAACCTCTTTGCTTATCTGGAACGCTTTAGAAAAAAAAATATAAATGTCAACTCAAAACCGTCATTTGTTTTAAAGATATCGCTCTTCAAACAAATTGATTCGGAATAAACGTGCGACTATGGAGCAAATTGAATATCGTGCCGTGATAAAATTTCTATCGAAGCAAGGAAAACCTCCGCAACTTATAATGAATTAAATGAAAACCGTCTACGGGGACCGGTGCCCTGCTAAAACCATGATTTACAAGTGGTATGGCCTCTTCAATCATGGCAGAGAGTCAAATGAAGACGACCCTCGCCCAGGACGGCCCATTGAAGTCACATCGTCGGATATCGTTCAAAAAGTTGAAAAACTCGTACTAGAAGATGCTCGACTTAAAAAGAAACAATTATCTGCATTAGTTGGTGTATCAGATGCAACAATTTTGAGAATCCTACATTACCATCTTGGCATGACGAAAGTGAGTGCTAGGTGGGTACCAAGAATGCTCCAACCGCAACAGATGCAACAACGAGTTGAAGCATCGAAGCAATTTTTGAATCTGTGCGGTGAGAATCCTACACACATATTGGAACGAATTGTGACTGGAGATGAGACTTGGGTTCATCATTTTGATCCTGAGTCGAAACAAGAATCTATGCAGTGGCATAAGAAGGGTGCACCACCTCCGAAGAAGTTCAGGGTATCAGAATCAGCCGGAAAGGTGATGGCTTCGCTTTTTTGGGATTCAACAGGAATTCTCATGATCGACTACAAGGAGAAGGGTGTTACTATGACATACATACGATAGATATAATATGATAGACATATTATGCAATGCTATTAGAAAGACTACCTGTAGCCATTAAAGAAAAAAGGCGGGGAAAACTGTCAAAGGGTGTGTTGCTGTTGCACGACAATGCACCGGTTCACAAGAGCCATGTTGCGACTGCTGCTCTTAACAGGTGCGGCTTCGAATCGCTGGTTCACCCACCCTACAGCCCGGATCTGGCCCCCAGCGATTATTATTTGTTCCCAAATTTAAAAAAAGAACTATAGGAATAAAAAATTGTGACGATGAAGAATTGAAGGAGGCTATTTCGGCTCATTTTGAAGGCAAAGATAAAAAATATTTTTTTGATGGTCTACATAAATTAATTAGTCGATCTGAAAAATGCATTAAACTCGAGGGCAAATATATTGAAAAAGAAAATGACTTATGTTGTTTTATTTAATTTGCAAATACTTCATTCCGCGAATTTTTGAACCTCCCGTATATGCAAACCCTCCGTATATGCAAAGTTTCGTCACAATCCAACACGTAGTTTTAAAATGAGAGCGTAACTACGTTTGTATGGGAAGGTGAAATTCGGCCGAGCTTACTGCGGACTCTTAAGCACGCCTGTTCAAGAAGTATAAAAAAAATCTTACACAATCGACCTAGTCCCAAACTAAGCAAAGCTTGTAGTTACTTATATAGATTAAATAAATACTTAAATACATAGAAAACATCAACTCAGGAACAAATATTCGTGTTCATCACACAAAATACCCTTACCGGAATTCGAACCCAGGACATCAGCTTCGTAAACAATGTCACTACCAACTAGACTAAACAGGTCGCCAGCTATGCATTGCAGCCGATTTCCTAACATTTAAAATAGACGATGTCAACATGGTACCATTACAAAAAAAACCGTAATATGCAATCTAATACAGAACCAATGGCAACATGACATGTAACAAATGGCATTATGACATGTAATTATTTAGAGGCTGACAATTCTTACACATTACCACTACCCCATTATCAATTCTCAACTCACGGAACCGTACTAAGTAGCAGCATTTATCCAAGAACATGTAATGTTTGAGCCTCACCGCTGACGCACAACGATGACTGACAGCATTCAGATTTTGAGACATCCTTTTCAGTGCTAATTTGTTTTCTTGAAATGTAACAAATGAACATACATTTATAAAGCCACGGCTTTCGCAGACATTGTGTACTAATTTGACAAATTATTATCTCTTTTGTAAGAAATGGTGATATCACCGGCGATCTGTCAATTCTACTTTTCAAAGTGTAGTGATCCTTTTGGGATAAATAAGATATTTAGAAATGTTGGTAAGATATTACAAGATAAAAATATTTAATACGAGCCCTTATTTGTACTCGTTATATAAATTCTTCAAATCACTGGTCGCATTACGAGAAAACTGAACATTAAACAACATCCACGCCAAACAACATGGGCCTACATCCAACGGCAGGCAGTTAACTCTAATTCAACTTGGTTATCATCCTGTCACGCTCTCACACCCTCGACCGTACTCTAGCGTAAAAGAGAGCGCAACCAAGACGATTCACGTATCAATTCAATACGCGGAAAACGCGTTCCGGAATTGAAACTGCCTCGTGTCAGTGAGCGCAAGATGGCAGATTCGCGCCAAACGTCAACAACACACCTTAATCTAAAACGACACATGCGCCCCTCACTTTAAATGCACTTACGGCTTTACAGAATTATTCAGTCGAACAGTGAGGTCGTCGACCGCTCATATACTCGATAAAAGTAAAACTCTTGATCTCGTCATTATGTACCTACAATTCGAGTTCAAAAACTAGTATACATTTTTAAACTGTATCTCAACGGAATAGGATCTACCATTGTGTACATATTAATGCAGTCCCTGTACAGCAGTTATCTTGATGATTCTGTTTATACAACTGCGGCGATGTTTAAAGTTAGCAAGAGATATTGATTTGGTATTGAATATTTTATTTATTTATATGGAACACTTTTAGTTTTCATTAATCATGAATAGGCATTTTACATGAAAATGTGTTTCAATTCAGTTGTTCAGTTCATGATCCATACATAAAGGAATACTTACATACACTTTTGTGTTAACCACAATAAGTTAGAATCTTTCACAATTTTCTCATTTCAATTTGTTATTAGTATATTATGTTTGATAGATAGAAATTTAAATGACTATATTTTTCATAGAACTATGTTAAAATACTCTAGATTTAGTTACTTTGCCTAAATAAATAAGTATAGAAATTTACACACATTTTTTTAAAATTAAAAACCTACATTTTTATGTATCGAGATTTTTATATATTTCGCATATAAAACAGCTAAGGGCATAAATTAACTTTTTAGATAATTGTTGAGTTTGAGGTATTATACGTTCAAAACGACTTAATAATTATGTTTAGTACTGTAGAATAATAACATTTTCGCAATTGTTACCCATTAAATAACGCGTAAGAATTTGATTAAATTAGGTAACCTTCATAAATTACTTTGTGAATATTAGAATTAGAATAACTGATCATGTAACTTATCTTTATTTATATTCAGAAATGTGTATTGTGCTAACAATGTAATGTGACAGAGCAAATGTATATCTTTCTCAGTCTACCCACCTGAACTCGCGAGCTAGAAATGGTTTTAATATCGGGGCGGGATGTATTTATTACATAATATACGCGATAAAATCCGTTTTTAAATAGTTTTATTTAATCTTGGTTGTATTATTTTGTTTCGTATTCATGCAATGAAAGGAGTTTATATTAGTGTTCACTGTTTACTTTCTCTAATTAAAACAATAATTCTAAAAATAAAACCGCGAAGCGTCAAAGATTTTCATTTCATTAAAAGTAAAGCGAGCCGCACGGATGAAAAGTGAATCAGCTTGCGGCCATCGTCGGGCGTTGACCTGACAAATTTTCGTTACGTTCTGCGCGCACGCAGTTTTTCCCGCCACGACGTGCCGGTTGAAGCCTTTGGGCTGTGTAAGCGTACGATTGTGTACGTAGCTTTGTTTGGTTTCATATAAATAAATAAATATGGAGCGACAATCTTACGCATCGAAATAGCTTAGTTGTGGTATGGGTACTATATTTATTAGAAATGCTCATGCTCATCACACATATATATGCCCTTACCGGGAATCGAACCCAGTACCTTCAGCTTAGTAGGCAGCGTCACTACCCCCTAGGCTAACCGGTCGTCTAAATGTCATGGATCAATAAATTTATATATCGGCCGCAGAATTGGGATTAAACCATGTTTTTACCCCACTACGGTAGAAGGTTATGTAGGTAGGGTTATGTTTTTCGAGTGTACATAAATATAACTATTTCTTTGGCATGATCTGCATCTTAGCGTCATTACCCACTAGGCTAACTAAAATACATATTACAAGTCTATATCATAAAGCTATTTTAAAGACTATTTAATATGCAATATGCTAACTATTTGGCCTCCACAAGGAAACTGCGGTTGCTCTGTTACCTCCCCTTATTTTCCCTAATCTTAGTGATAGTCACTTAATATTTAAAAATTATAGGGCCGCAAATGCAGTTGCCTTAATAAAGGGGATTCCTAGGATATCACTCTTCTTCCACGTCTCCGTCATTCTGATTATTAATTCCCTAACACGTTCTAGGGATAATATGCCAGGAAAATCACATTTTAGATCTGTAATAGGGTCCCAGTTTTGTTGAACATGTGTTGGAGTACAGTTATAAAAAAGCATGTACCAAAAAAAAACATAGCTATAATCAATTGAGTTATGAAAACCTATTTGGTTTGCCTACTCCACGAGCAACACGATACGCCCGCAAAATGCACATCCTGTAAGTGTCAACTTAACCGATTATGTCAATCATTTGATTCTTATCCTCCCGCCATTGTCTACGTTTATAAAAAGGAAGTCATTGTTTGTTTATAGGCTACGCTCAATAAAAACCCCGTTATGAAATGCCCGTCAATATATCATAAAACGATGCCAAAATAGTAATCAGACACGCAATTTTGTTAATTCTGGCAGGCCCGGATGTTAATTGCAAAACAACCCACGTTCCAATACTTTTTCATTAGAGATTTAAAAGTTGGTTCAGGAAGCGAATACGCTACCCCTACAGGTGCTCAGAAATATTAGAATTAGATATTTACCACTTGAAAATACAATCACATACTAACACTGGTTTTTGCCATTTATTTGTGGAAAACGGATATGCCGTGTTTATTTTCCGTAGATGTGTAAATGTTATTGTAATAATTCTTTATCTGCTTAACTGTGCCATTTGCGAAACAACCAAAAAAGCCAATTTTCTTTAACCACTAATTCTAATGCTCTTTAATCATCTTAGTAAAGACAATTTTGGTTTGAAACCTAGCCTGAAGCTGTAAACCTGTCAAGTTCCAGGCAACTGTAATCCTTTACTTCACGTAACCCTAATTTCCCTGGCAACGCTATTTAAAAAATCCTAATACCCAGTTTAGAGCAAAAAGTGTTGGTAATTGAATTGGAATGATTCGCACCTCGCCGCGTGAGCTAGGCTTGTCAATGACCCCTATTTCGCCACCATCACCGACGCGTTACAACTATGCTACTCCCAACTGGTTTTACCTCAATTCTCCGCCACCCTATACTATATCTTGACACATGGATTCGAAATAAATAAAAGTTATCAGGAATATTACTTATACTGGTTCATCTGAATTGAGGTGAGATGAAGCGTTGTGAATAACAGCCCAGAACTAGAGGCCATCGACTCTTGCGCTCGGAGCTATGACAAAATCAGATGAAGATTAATAAATATCGCCTCACTCGATCTAGAGGGGAAAATTACGGTTTGTTTGTGTAAAGAGGCTTTGTATCAAGCTAGATGGTTCACTCATAGCTTTGATAACTAAATAGTTCGTGAGCTTAATTATCTATTGAATCTACGACAGGAAAATCAATTGGAGGCTATTTATTTGCATTGTTTTCCAATTGGCCTTGTTTTCACAAAAGCGATTAAGATTTTGAGCTATTTTTAAGGTGAATCTACGATGACTGTATAGCACATACATTTCGTGTCGTTCACAGCCTGTCGTAGCTGTAAAGTTTTCAAACAAGTCATTCAGCGCAACATGACGTCATCGCAGTACACCAAAACCAAATTTATGCAAAAATACATTCTTTAAATGCTGCGTCGAATCGTAAATCTGCTTTTCAAGATTAAAAACGACGTCGGCCATTTTGGCCAGCCAGTACTGGTAAGAGCACGCGATGCCGAAGATAAAGTCGTTGACGGATTGATAGAATGACAATTCGCGAGTAGGCCAGCCGGGCACCGCGGAAGACGGTTCACGTTGGTTCAACGTGATACTTACCGACGTCATAAGCAACTTTCCTACTAGCTATGCGTTCGCTGAGAGCAGCGCGCCACTTTTCATCGCGCTGTTGCGCCCGGTCAGTGCTACTTACAAACCGCTGGAAAAAGTCGGGTGAAAGCACTATATAGGGTTCACTAGAACTTGTTTACGTCAGATGGATGATAGGTTTTCTATGGGAATTGGGGATTTGTACGACTTTTTCCGTTCCAGCACGAACTACTAAGGTTAGCTGGAAGAGATCCCTTATAGGGATAAGTTCGCGTTTGTACTTTGATCTATTGTGTGACATGTATATTCTTTAACCTGTTATTGTGTACAATAAAGTGCTTACATACATACATACATCCATACTACTTAGCCGGTTTTTAATTATGTACATGTCACAGTACCTTTATTGATGCTAATTTTTTTTTATTGCAGTTCTTTTTATTTACATAGCTCGAACGAGGCTTGAACAACGATTTTTTTAATATGAAAAGATAAGGGTTGAAGGCTTCCTACCTACCTCTATTTGTGTTCTTTTGAAAAATTCGACAAATCCATGCTAATATTATAAATGCGAAATTAACTTTGACTGTCCGTTCATCTGTTTCCTTTTCCACGCTTAAACGCCAAACCGATTGAGATGAAATTCTCCAAAAAATACCCTGAAAATGATATGTCCTTTTCAGGGTTTTTATCCCGAAAATCAGCCCTTAAAGGGGTGAAAAGGGGAGTGGAAGTTTTGATGGGAGTGCGATAATTGTCGTAGCGCCTGTAATAAGCCTAACAACATAGTTGCCCACGATTGACCCTACATGTTGGTTGATACCAAAAATCTGACTAGAGTGTCTCCCATATCTGCAGTGACTGCAACTGATAGCCATCCATATTATATTATAAATGCGAAATTAACTTGGTCTATAAGATCTGTCTGTCTGTTATCACTACATGCCTAAACTATTGAATCCATGGTGGCGAAATGTAGCATGTAGAACACCTAAGCCTAGGGATGGACGCTACTTATTTTTTTGTAAATCCAGTACCAGAATCCCTTGTGACCGGAGTAGGATTAGTCAATGTATCAAATCAATGATCAAAGTAATACAAATAAGGAGTTTATTATATCATGACAATGCATGTTCACGGCACCTTTCCCCCCTATGAACGTACAATAGTACATTACTCACCTAGAGTGGTAAAACTTAGATCTTAGGTATTTGACGATAAATATGCGATCTGAGGCTTTCTTTTTTATCTCAATATATTACAAAATTGTACAAAATATTACATCTTTTTCTTCTGACCAAGAAGTAAATTTTCCGCGCGTTACGGGCGACAATTGCCGGTGTATGGCCGGGCGTGACTTAATTCTTGAAAACGTTAAAAACATTAATATTCTTGAAAACGTGCACTTTTTTTATACAACGACGGTGGCAAACAAGCGTACGGCCTGCCTGATGGTAAGCAGATACCGCAGCCTATAGACGCATGCAACTCCAAAGGAGTAACATTGGCGGTGCCGACCCTTGATATGTTTGAGGATTCGCCGTGCTGACAGCTGAAGAAACAAATTCCCTCGCTCTCAACACAACGCATCCTCGGGAGCTCTGGCGACCTTGCTCACCTCCAGGAACACAACACTACTACAGAGCAAGTAGTAGTGTTATTATGGCTGTGGTCTTCTGCAAGGCGGAGGTACTTCCCCAGTTGGGCTGCTCCCCATTCAAACTTGACTCACGACTTGGAACTGAATCAATAAGTATCTATAAGTACTTATTAGTCTTATTGCACAACACAACGAATTAATATGAAATATACTACGTTTTATATAGTCAATACCAACCGGCAACCCAGCGCATTTCTATACAAAAATAAGCAGCTATATATTTGATCAATCAAAGCAAAAGCTTCAGGCGTAGTCTAATTAAAAAAGTTTAAAAAATATCCATAGCCTTTAATGAGTGGCACGTGTTGGCATATCGCACACGCATTAACGCCACCCCCGTACGACGCAAGCGCACGCCTCGGCGCTTATGTAATTTTTCTTAGGTTATTGACTTTGATGCTCTCGCGGCCTCCATTTACGTTTGCTACATTGTAGCATTTGTAGCACAGCCAAGCTGCAATTCTTCAGGTACACTCTTTTGAAATTCGACTAGGTATTCGTTATTCTTGAAGTTATGCTCGCTAAATGGTACGGTGCAGCTGTGATTCTTTAGGTACCCTCTTGTTACATTCGACTTCATTAGTTGATTTTGAAGTTTTTGATTTCAATGGAACTTAAATAACAAGCGGATAGACACAGTCAATCTGTGATGATGATTATAATTGAGAGACTGAATATGTAGTTACTATTTACATAGTGTATATAATGCGACTAACTTAATGAATCAATAATTTACTTTAAAAACAAAGTTTTAACCCACTTCAATTCAGTACTCCGCCAAGCCACATGAACATTTCCTTTTCACTTTACCCAGGGGCGTATTTACCCTAGAGCCATCCGGGCCATGGCCCATCAGGGCGCCAATCGCCCGATTGTCGTCGCTGACCGATTGCATTTTCTTTGGTTTTTGCGCCATTCATTGACTTCTGGGGCGGCGAAACTTATTGGCCCGGGGTGCAGAATTTCAAAACACGCCCCTGACTTTATCACATGAATTTTGATTATTACAGAAAAAAACCAAATCGCTGTATGTGGGTCGATACGATAATATTTGAGGAGATCCGTCGATTCATTTAGAAAGATGATTCTGAGACCTTTGGCACTTCATTAGTCATATCAGAATCTGTGACGTACTTTTATAGTTTTCAGTACATCACTGGGGAGTTGCAGGGTATATGTGTGGTCTTCATCATCAGTTCCTCTTCACCACATTTGTTATTTCCGGGTGTAAATACACGAGCTTTAATGGAGAATACCAAAATTACTACATGCGTGCCTAATATATTTGAGGAATTCCCTCAATTCCTCATAGATCCCATCGTCCAACTGGATTGTGAGGATGGACGTAATTAAACAACTGTTCACGTTGGGATTATGATATATTGTGTCTTAAGTTACATAGAATGGTTACTTATATAGGGTTAGTGTGTTGCAGTGTGAGTGTCACACTACAGGATATTTGAAATAAAACTTACAAACAAAGCAATTTTACGAATCGGTTCATAAATGACGGAGTTCCGAGGTAACAAACATCAAAAATAATAATATATACACGGTGTTTTTTTAACCGTCTTAGAGCCGAAGCTCAGTTAATGTATAAGTACATTACAAAGAACTTAAAAAATATATCTTTTTTTTTTATGTATTAATATTGGTTTTTTTTTAATTAATATTAATTTTAATCATCCAGCCGAGTGACCGCAGTGACCGATAGCCGCCATCTTATGTAGATAGGTATGAACTCTAACCAGGTGAATGAACTTCGCACCGCGCGCCATACAAAAAAAATATTTGCATATACAACGAAATTGTAGGATACAATGAAAATAGTTCGTTGTTTACATTCCACGCTTCGAGAAAAGTTACTAGGCTTGTAAAAAGCAAGTGGAACTAATGCTTAACTAGGAAAGCTCATCAAGAATCACTGCGGTTGCACCAACTCTTCCGGCGGCGTAAAAAGCAAGCCGCAGTCCGGAACAGGCTGCCTATTCCCCAAGTTAATACTCGACTGTGACTGACCACTAGTATACTTTAACCCGTAGGTTTGTGACAAGTACGCGAGATCGTAAATGGTTCTTATACTGGTTTGTCCGTAGCGATGCGCTTGGGAAGCCTTGAGAATATCAGCCTGGTCCATCGATCAGCGGGCAGCCATCGAGAAAGCCCGCGCACTGACGTGAGACGCTACGATGTTCTGACGTCAAAAGAGCCGCTTCAATATGGAACTATAAAGAATATAGTACTTTTTGTCGTCGCAGCATTCTGGTGACGTAGAACGACACCCTACACAAAAGTGTTAGCTTAATGAATCACCCACCCACTTCCCGGTGACCGATTGAGCTGAAATTTTGGGTATAAGTATAGTTTGGATGACGATTCAATATTATGGTACCATTGAACTGATCTGATGATGGAGACGGAAGGTGGCCATGGGAATTCAGTACTTAACCGACGTAACCCCGTTGAGTTTGGGCTCGTTAGAATCGTCTCAATGAGTAGTTGATGATGGTATATAGAAAAGTACAGTCGGCAATAAAAGCTTGTACCAAAAATTAAATTTTTGACAGAAACTTGTTAAGAATAAAATACCTATAAAGTACTATATAAGAAGGTCGTTGACGTCATCCCGTGACCAAGGATGTTGTGTCAGATCCGAAACGTCGGGAAGCCTCAAAGAGGTAAATAAATGAGTTAAACATACGCAAATTAGTCCCGTTAGTGAAAATAATGTGTGATAATCACGAAAATTTTTATCAATATAAAAATACGATTCCACTCATAAACTGACAATAAAAAACAATTTGCTGTGTTTTGTAATTTTACCTTTTACCCTTCAGATCGCATCCAGTATGTGTCCCGTTCTCATCTGAAACAAGCAAACATTTTTTTCGTAAGGGCATTCGAGAAACACGTGAAATATTAAGATTAAGTATTTTCGAAGTGAGTACCTCTGGTATCGGCGCTTTAAGAAAGAGACGGAAACAGATACATGTTCGATATCAAGTTCTCTATTGTATGTATATTTGCTTTTTAAGAACTAACCATTTATATTTGTCGCCGGTGTCGGATAGAAAGTGTTAACTGCTAAGCAAGATTAGTAAAAGCCACTTGAAACCATCAGAATGTCATTGCTGGTTGCACCCACAATAAGTAATAAAATAACATATAACTGTAGTCTATACATAGATATTATAATATTACAGTTAATAATAAAATATTAAGGACATAGAGATTGTTGAACATATGATTTAAGGTCGCGTTTACGTACATGCGCCGTGTCGTGCAACAAGTCGCCTGTGCCTACATGGGGCCTCGGGCTTTCTTTTTTACCACCCGTTCTATGTACAAGACTGTAACTACGTGTTTCCTACCGACGTAGCATGGTTGTCATTTTATCACTTATCGTTGTGGATAAGACATCCGTAACTCTCGCACTTGCATACGTATACGTGACATACGTCTTCTCCATAGGGATAACTACGACCGCTGGCTAGAAAAACAAAAAAGCCAGTATAGCAGGCGTCATTGACGCTTTAGGCGGGTGCCTTGAATATATTTTTTCATAAGAACGCGGTGGCAAACATACATACGTCCCGCCGTAAGCAGACACCATATACTATGGACGCTTGGGACTACAGAGAAGTCACAAGCGCATTGCCGACCCTGTATTGATTTGAGAGTTCATTGTGTCGCCAGCTAGACAGAAATGCAGGTCACTCACTGTCAACTGTGCATCGTCGGGAGCTCTCGTGACCATACCTAGCACACGAAACACAACCCTACATATCTTCGGATGCAATAGGTACATAGTAGTTTTATTATGTCTTCAGCCTTCTGTAAAGTACTTACATCCCTAGTTGGGCTGCTCCTAAGTAAGTAAAGCGAAATAACATCCCGCTCAGTCCTGCTTTTCTAATGCGTAGGCAGTCAAGTGCAAAAATACTTTTTTTTTTTTTTGAACTTGACTGTTGCTATAATAGGACGAACCCAATATAGCGGTCGAATTGCGTGGTTGGAGGGTAGCCTGGGGAAAATCCAGGGGGAGCCTCCGGCACGACCACGCGGCAAAGTTTGTGCACTGGAATACTCTACGAGTTTGCGCTCCAGTGAGATTGGTTGAACGGTATCAACCGAATCTGGGGTGTGAGTGGTGTCGAAAAATACGTATCGGGTTAATCCTCTCATAAATATGTACGCAAGTGTTGATCCGCTGACATAAGAGTGATGGGACATGTTTATGAGCAATTTGTATGCACTCATATTTTTACACATAACTGTACATTAAATATGTAATTTAATGGGGGACATCGAATCTGCTTTTGTATTATACTAGCACTAATTATGTTAGCATTGCTTCATTATGTATCTTATATATAAAAATAATGTACCTATTGCTGTAGCTATTGGTTCTCCAAATATAAATATCTAAATGAATAAAATTGTACTTGATTTTACGTACAAATTATTTTGGTGATATGGCCCCATATCGATTTGTGGTACCTATATAATTTCAATAAAAATTTCTATCGAGCAAACTTATTAAAATACATCTGTATTATATTAGTATAAAAAGTTGTAATTTAAAATTTTATCCTGCTATATTTTTTTACTCAGTGAGTACGTAAATATAATCAACATAGGTACATTGTATCCAACTGAAACCATCTAGCCGGAATCCCACTGCGTTCAAAAGCCAAAACAGGATCTATAACCTATGTCAATGACTCTCTTCTTCATTTCCCTATCACATCGGACCCGTTGATCTGCCCTCCCCTGCCCCGGGACCCGTCCTCCAAGCCGGGATTGTAACGGGACCGTTATTTTTACTTTTTTTTACGACTAGCCAAGGCATGCGTTCACTTTTGACGGCCCTTATAGATACTTTTTGTTGCTTCCAAGTATTGGGCTACGGGAAACCGTTTATATTTTGACAGTCATTGCTGGGAATAAAAAATGTTTCCAACCTCAAAGCCAAAGAAGGTATACCTATAACATAACGGAATATCTTAAAAAACGCAAATGAGTTTATTGCGGGCACCGACCTTGCAATTTGTTAAGTCCTTCTTGGGACACGTTTTGAACGTCTTTATTAAGATTCTTAATTGTCGGCCATAAAATTACCGATCGTCAGATATTACTAAGTGCTGTCAGCAAAAACCCTGTTTGAAAATTGGCTGATATTACGCTTGCTGGTTTCTGGCAGTTGGTTTCTGAAAAATACAGCGTTCATTGATTCACACTACTAACTTACACAGGTGACATTCCATTTTCAGCTGTTATTTGAAAATTTAATTTGAGTTAGGAGCAAGAATATCTTCTAAAAATCTAATATTGTTACCTTTTTTGAACCTTCAATATGCTCATGCAAGTCATTGAAATATAGCTATTGTATGGAAATCTTATTTAATTTTTAGCTTTCGAAAATCCGAGTCCTGTGAAAACCTTCACGGTAGTCTGTTTTTTCGTCAGAAATCTGTTATCTTTGCAAACTACCCACATTATTTCACAATCGCGGCAGAGACCAACTTTGTGTTAGACTTCATCCACGTTGATTAATGTGGTCGAAGTTTTTGCCTGCCTGTAGCCTAGAACCATAGCCGAGAACCTGTAAAGTTTTCTAATATTAAGGGAAACTCCACAAAACAATTTTACGAATTGCATTACTAGATATTCTTTTATCTCACTCCGTAGAAACAGAACTACCATGGAATTTTACCAAGCGGCAAATCGAGTTGAAGTAAATTAAAGACCTTCAGCGAATTTTGCGCTTAAAGTTATCTCTATAAATTATGTAAGACTATAATATTTTTTATGTATTTTATAATTAATTTTGTAAACTTTGTGTTAAGTCATCTAATGTGGTCTTCTGAAAATGTTTATCCAAACGGTATTCAGAAAAATCATTAATATAGTTTACACAATTATCAGCAAGTGCGACGTTTTGTATGTCATTGTTTCCTTCACCGATTGATTTATAGTTTTCGTGAACAATGTGTATTCGGCAGCGGCTGTGGTCGCGTCGCAGCCCTGCTTTGTTTACGGATCCTTTGTACGATTAACGGGAGCCCGCTCACCACGTCCTATGACGCTTTGTGACGTCACATCCAATGCAGTTTTTAACAAAAGTGCACTTTTGCCGTCACGAGAAAACCGTTACAAAATAACAGTGACTAGCGTAGCCAGCCTACACCAATTCCAAGAACGAGCGGACCGGCCAAGAACAATAGTTTGAGATATATGAGTCGCAGTTTTTATTTTACTGTGACGAATTTGAGGTTTAAATACAATATGATTAGGAGAACCTTTGCTTTTTGTTTATAGTTAACAGTCGGGAGCATCCTGTGGTTTCCAAGTTTTTGTTTAAGCGTGACATTTTAGCTTTAACATTTCTAGCTGTCCAAACAACAATTATAATTATAATTACAAAACAAATTGAAAATTTTGCGAGTAGGAAGTTATGTGACAAGTAGGTAATTAAATATATCTTAGTTAAGACGCTGTCAACACCAAAATGCCCTTGAGGATTTGGGATAGCGCGCAGTGTGCGATATCCATGTATTGGAGTAAACGAGAGCGAGTGCTACTGGCCGGCCCGGTTTTTGAAGATAATAGTAAATAAATATTAAAATAAAAAAGTGTGGATTACCTATTTGTAAAATATGACTCGTTAGCGGTTTAGGTATGAATACGTTGCTTTCA
The DNA here is from genome assembly GCA_947049275.1 of Epinotia bilunana. NCBI lineage: Eukaryota > Metazoa > Arthropoda > Insecta > Lepidoptera > Tortricidae > Epinotia > Epinotia bilunana. The sequence continues at coordinate 22,021,763 of OX346259.1, read as the reverse complement.
TGTTTTTAATTGCAGGCCCATGCGTCAAAAAAATAAAGACATAGAACCGTTTAATGATGATTTTAAGACCAATCTGCAATTATTTTCTATCGAGCCGATTTCGTCCAATTATGTATCGAGCCCGTCCACGGTCTTTGAAATATGGTGTTTTTTTTTTGACAAATAGTTTTTCTTAAAAAACTGCTTAAATAACATCAATTTCAACAAAATTAGGTCTTGTCAGCCTCTTAAGAAATAACATGTTCGCTGCGCAAAGAAACGAAATTGGCACGAGCGATCAGCGAATTTGGAGACGCATCTGTAAGCGATTCAATTAGCATACCGACGAAGCGTGCAAATACGTCTTTTTGTACAACATATGTACTGTTACACAGCTAACAAAGGAAAGGGGTTTAATGGATAGGATGCAGAAAAAATTCCGTGATTACTTAACCCATATCCGGTATTTGGGCCACTCCGGCGCATATGGCAGCGTAACCCTTTGGCCCCGTTATACCACATTTTGTAAAAGAACAGTTGCATTATTATCATAATAGACTAAACTTTTTTATCGGCTCGAATAAATTGGATGCATATTCACCAGGTGATGAGTTTTTTGCGTGATCCCAAATTTACAGATGTATATATAAGTAAGAACGCATTCAACTGTGAAGAATTCTCAATCTTCAATTAATGAACTACTTTGTAAGTTTTTAACTATAGTGCTCTTAACTATAGTTAAAAACTTACAAAGTATCAAAGCGGGTTTGACTTTATGTATTGAATTTATATTGTCACTATCTGTATCGTCTCGGGTCTTGTCTATCCTATTATTTATTAGATATCATATAGGTATGTAATACAAATATAATTAATTATATAGTACATCCTACTAATATTATAAATGCGAAAGTTTAGATGTTTGGATGTTTGGATGTTTGTTACTCAATCACGCTTAAACGGCTGAACCGATTTGAATACAATTTTGCACAAAGATAGTTTATAACCTGGATTAAAATATAGGATAGTTTTTATCCCAGGTCTACGCGGACGAAGTCGCGGGCGGAAGCTAGTAATATTCTAAATGAGAAAAAGTATGGATTTTTAGCGTGTCGTAGCAGGATGTCTAGAAGAAAGCTGAGAAGAATGGTTTTTTTTCCACCGACAAGAACTTAGCTCTTATATATATGATGATGATGATGGATATTTAGATATTTGTTACCCAATCACGCAATAACGGCGTTGGATGCTATTTCGCACACAGGTAATTCGTAACCCGGATTAAAACAGAATACTTTTTATTTGGGAATTAAAACTAAAAAGTAAGGTCCGATCGAGATCTCAGTCATAGCTATTCTTGGCCAAAATTCACTGTGAAAAAATTGTGGGTATATATAAAAAACAGTAATCAGTTACCTTGCCACTGATTGATGTAGTTTTAACTCAGTTTAAGTACTTTTTATCACACACCAATGCATTTATCAGACGCCAATTATTTTCACTTTTCGCCTTATGCAGCGTGCGAGAGCCGCGTCGTCCGACGCGCCGCCGATTCCTGTAATCGCACGCTTTCCATACCCACTGCATCTTCCCGAGGAAATGCACACGAGTTCGTTGCACTTACAAACTCATAACCCCCTTTCTAAAGCGCCGATACAATTATGTGCACTTTCGCAAGCCGCTACTGTCGCTCGCCTAGATACGGCTAGAAGCGATGCGCCCACTTGACGGCTCTGCTCTGACCCTTTGCTGCGCTGCTGACAAACGATGCCGTGCCAACACTTATGCTTTTGAGCGAGCATGCTTAAGTGTTTTGATAGATTACATCAGTCCCGATAAGATCTTGCATAACATTCGTTTTACGGGTACGTTTTATAAGAGTTACAGTTTTGATTAGACATAAAAATTGGCTTAGGAGTTGTGATAATGACACTCCCTACATCTCTGGCTTGGGTTATTCGAGAAATGTATGGGATTGAAATCAGATTTGTATTTGTTACCATACGCACCAAGCCTAACTTATTAGAGCGCAAGATAGACACACAATCGATTCCCATGCATCACATCTCAAATATGTATGACTGATTTCTATAGCAAAAATTAATTGCTTTCGCATACCTCGAATACCATCGGTATATTACCGGTATCCGAGTAATTTTCGAATCCACAAAAAGATAATGACATAAATTAATTGTCGGTGCAGCGTCGAATTCGCTCGCTGCAACCACATTAAGCATTGTTCTCGAGCACATGTGCGATAAATAACGAAAATTGTAAAAGCGACGAAGAGAATTTTCAGCCGTGGTCACTGGCCGTATCACACGCTATTGAAAACGAGATAGGCTATCGAACTTGTTTTTTGCTCGTCCAATTAAATCACAGACTTCATGTTTCTAATTGTGTCTAGCTAGCATTATCTCTAACCTGTAATTTAACTCGATAAATGCTTATTATGCGGTTATTTTGTTTGAGCATCTGTCGCAATTTCCTCCCACGCTTCCTTACGATACCGTTGCGTTGAGTCAAAGGAATTAGGACCCGTTAATAATTAAAGATAAACGTTTCAGTTATATTTCTCGCTTCCTTTTCTAACATATGAATGGTTATTTTAATTACCGTTACCAAAATAAGGAATCTTTTTTACCGTTTTATGTCATTGGTTAAACAATGACGTAAATAAGTGTCGTGTGCAATTTCGTGTTAACTTACATAATAAGCCCCTGTGGAATTTAAAGTAAAGTATCGGAACGAATGAAACCACGTTCTCACTGCGCTAGGATTGTAGGTCCGCGTTCTGGGTTAGTAGTGAAAATTTCTTTTATCAGAGTTGTGAACTTGACATGAGTGATAGGAGAGATAGGAGGGGATTAGAGTGCATTGACACACTTACCTAGTGCACACTGCAGCGAAATTACAACGGCGACGGCGCGTTGTCGCTCGGTTCTGCGGATACTATCCCGCCAGCCAACCTAGACCCATCCCGCTTCCCCTCGCACCCTCAATTTCCGCAATTGATCATGGACCCAGACAAACTACCGAGGCCTGGTAATAATGGCCGCGGGTGTACTGAAAAGTGGAATGACGTCCGATACTTGCTGTTTTCACTCGCCGAGACGAAGTTGGGAAAAAATGGAAAACCTGCGGAGTGCTCAGGTTAGTGAGCGAGGCACACTTAACTCGTTACGAATGAAAAGCTGTCATTAGAAGGGAACTAACGAATGCTTTACATTTTATCATCTAGTGAAGTGTCATATTAGAATTTCGTTTTTTGATAGTTCGTCACATTGTCAATTAAGTGACCTTACTTGATGCTTTTTAAATGTGAATATATCGCATAATCTCGCTGATCGTATAGTCCCTATTTTCCATATTTTACTCTAAATAAATCGAATTTCATTAGTTTCATTACATATATTCGACTTGAACGAAACTCGTATTACTACCAGATTGGCACCATTTCATAAATATTATATTACAAGTAAAAGGGACTACCTTGGGGATCATAATCCCTCGATATTAATCGTAAACGATACCATTGGGAGTGAGATGTCATCTCCTTATACAACTCCAGGTAAATTACGTAAATGTATGGTTTATCTGAACTCCATTCTATGTACAGTCGTGTCTAGCAAATATCACTGCAATAACAATCCATATCGAGTTTACCTGTTAGTTCTAACAGATGTGAACACATTAACTGTTAAGTGTTTAGGGACAACTACCCTAATATTCATCAGTTATGACGACCGCTTTAGCCTAGTTGGTAGTGAGCCTGCCTACGAAGCAAGAGGGCCCGGGTTCGAATCCCGGTAATGGCATTTATTTGTGTGATGAGCACGAATATTTGTTCCTGAGTCATGGATGTTTTCTATGTATTTAAGTATTTATTTATCTATATAAGTATGTTTATCATCATCTATAGCCATAGTAGAAGCTTTGCTTAGTTTGGGACTAGGTCGATTTGTGTAAGATTGTCCCCTAATATTTATATTTTATTTTTTATCTCCATCATCACTCGTGTCCCTCGATGCTGAGGATCGTGACATCATGTCCTATTTCAGCTGAACCATAGGTTCCTATCACCCACCTTATGCATGGCCTAATGCACATGTGCTGCAAGGGTGCAGTGCATCAAGCGGGTGGTCTGCCCTGGGACCTCTGGCCCTCAACTTAACCCGTCGTAACGTCATAGTACTACTCTCCAGGCTATCCGGGGAACGCCGTGTTCGAAATATATTATGATGCAGTTGTGCCCCATTGTCACAAGTCGATGATTTATGCTTATCTTTTGATATTAAAGCAATAAAACGATACGATTATGATTTCTACCAATTTAAAATATATGTGTCACTATCGACTTTTTATCGGTCGCTCGCTCGGTGCGGTATCAGCAAGCTATCAGTGTAGACAAGTCAGTACAGATTCGTTACTGCCCTTCATTTAAATTAGTGCTCCCTGATTGATACGGGATGCGCGGTAACGAATGCGGAACTGCATGCGCACCGCGCCGCGTCCGGGCGATATAATACGACTGCGCAAATGTAATATTGACTGTATAATTAATATAAGTGATAATTATAGTAGTAAGGAAATCTGGGTGACATAAATAAGCCCTCGGTAAAGTACAAAATACCGCATACCCAATATCCGCCGATAATATTTTATCTGTTGAGTTGATGTTTTGTACTTCTTGTACATACTCTACAGTCATCATCATCGTCATCATCATCATATCTGCCGAAAGACGTCCACTGCTGGACATAGGCCTCCCCCAAAGAGTGCCACAATGACCGGTCCTGCGCCACCCGCATCCAGCGGACTCCCGCCACTACTTAGTCTACAGTAAAACGTTTAAATTCGGCAACGTAATTACTTTCATCGATACTTTCGTATAAACCTACAACGTGAGATCATTGACTGCATGTACAGTTGAATGCAGTTGTTATGTATACCTTCGTTTTTAAGTTATGTCACGATCAAATGAATTACCTATCTTACACATTATATTGTCGATAGTTGGCCCTGTATTTGCCTTCTCGTGTCAATGGTTTCCTATTTCTTTATTCTTTAGTTTATTCCGTCAGACTATACATCTGCAGGAAAACTATAAAAGGACGAAAAATTGCGTAGTTCTCTCTGAGCATTTCATATGTAAGTGGAAGTTGTCTCTATTAGCATTAGAAGTAACAGAAATTTAAATAACCGACATCGTTCGTAACTAAATGTAGATGGAATAGGTAGTTATTAATGACGTAACGCATTGTACACACGTTTGGTAGATCTAAATGTCATTTTTTATATGGAAAAATGACAGTTAAACTGTCCTAACGCGCGTACGAAATGTTACGTGATTACCCTTCTGATCTTTTCTTTATCATCCCTTCAGTATTATTACATGATATAGTTGACACCTAACTATCAAGCATGGGAGGTGTTAAATATATCAAAAATCATCTTTGCATATCTCATTATTCACCCTTATTTATGTAGATCCCTCTCTCTCACATCTTCCATCCCCTCGCACAGAGCCTGCGTCCGCGCTGCAGCGCGAATGCTGCACTTGACTCGGTCGCGGGGTCAACGCCCGCGCGCCGCGGCAACATTGTGCCATTGTCGCCATCCGAAATTCTAATAGTATACCGTAGCTGACCCCAGACCATAGATGCAAGATATCGACCTTTACTATGAACTCAAATCGTTGTCTTTATTTGGAAGGCAAATGGCCTGACTATTTTAACTGTGACGGTATCTGTGTTGGGTTAAATGTTACTCGGAGTTAAACTTTTAACGATTTTACATGAGCCTATGGAACTTGGTAAAATTATCATCATAGCCTTAGTTGTAATTATATTTACATGAATATCAATATTATGGAATCCTTTTCATTTCGGTTTTGGCCTTTCCAGAAATCATATTTTGAGTGTATTCAAGGAGTAGGTATTAAACGGTGTAGCTATATAACTAAAATTCCTTGTCTGCCTACTCTTTTGAGATACAGGGGAGGCGGAGGGTGATAGAGTAAAACGTTATTCTTTAATAAAGCACTATAAATTCTGTTATACTTTCCCGTAGCATGCTTCCAAGTTATTGTCACAAATCTATGAACCGCATCAAGAAAGTGCATGCGCCCGATATGCCCGGCTTTTTTCCCAACCATACGGTTCCGGGTGAGAATGGCGTGTGATGCTGGAGTGCGACAGTGCGTATTTCTAGTGAGGTGACAATGAAAGTACGTTTCTCGCTCGCGATGGTTCACGAATAAGGCCAGCCTCGTTCATCGGCCCCGATCCGCTACCACCGCCCACCGCTCTCGCCGCTGCCTGGAGGGCTATTTGACTCGACATTCGCCGCAATGCTATCATCATTACATTTTTAATAATACGATGTAGCGGGTAGACTACGCGTTGTCCACGAGTGCTGAAAAGGGCTCGAGTTGTCGAATTATATTTCATGTACGAAATCCGTTTAAACCGTTTTAATTACCAAGTAATTATTGCGGAAACCGCAGAGGTTCATAGCGCGAACTCGTACTGAAACGGATTTAACGCGGGTGGAAGTGAATGCAAACGATATATGTATTGATATCGTACCAATACGTCGAGTCATATTGACTACATGGCCACGCAATAAAATATACAGATTTGAATAACGTCAATATTTATATTGATAGCAACTAGTTGCTGGGTGTATTTATACGCTTAAACGTATTACTCTTCGGAATACATCTATTAGGGACATGACACATCAGATATGGTTCGTTGTTATCAAAACCATATTGTATAAAGTTAGACAAATAGGACGAACTTTGCATAACTTTATGTACTACTTTACCACAGTGTATCAGCATAGTTGAACAGAATACAGAACATAATTTCCAGCTAGGCTATTTTAAAGTGTTTGAGGGCTTTATTCCATAATATGTAGATAATCTGGGGGCACGGCAGTGCCCCCGCCAAGTCGAGCTACTTGTATATTCAAAAGTATCCACGGATAAGCTCAACACCATTTTGAAAAGAAGGCTTGGGAATGAAATATCATGTTTGAAAATGATTGAAAATAAAGTGCAGTGTCGGTCACATAGTGTATTTTTAAATTCTAAACGCATTTATTTCAAATATTTTTGTATTATTACAGACATTACCTAATTAGCTTAATTTGTCATAGCGGGTCTCAATACTGGTATTCTACAGGCGATTACTTAATAAACATGAATCCTATTTGGATAGTGACTGTGCTGACGCACGCGCTGCATAGATCGCCCAATGACGTCATTTAGTCCACATGAATTTAACATGTTAAATCCTTGACTAATCTATAAGGGAAATTTGTGAAAGGGTGTTCTCCAGGGCAAGTGTTCGGTCATTGACCAGATTGGACCTATACTGTTATTTTACTATGAACTTTACTGCTTCAAGGACATTATACGAAAATACTTAAACGAACGAACGACTAATATTGCAATTACACTTTATTATTTCTCAGAAAACTTAAAGAAAGAAAGAAAATAATGTATTAGCGCAAAAAATACATAAAAAAGTGTAACAAAACTTAACTTAATACATATTATTGTTAAAGTAATTTGCACTCAGCTTGATGACACGAAGCGAGCCAGAGGATACATTAGACTGATTATTCAAGGGCGCTTATGCTTGGTCTAAAGTCGCCATTCGCCAGATAAATTATTTAGACATTTCTTTTTAAGTTGGGTAAATGCGTTTAGACCTGGCATTCAATCTGAGATATTTAATAAAAGGGTTCTTATCCCTATATATATTGAAAACAGAGTCATCAAAATAAGGATATTCTTTTAACCAATATCGCGGATAAAATACAAGCCTTTAACTGCATAGCGTCTTAAGGGTAACTTACCCTTAAGCCGCTTGCAGAAAATACAACAATACTAGAGAATAATAATCAGTAATAGAAATCTACATTCACACACATTATTCTTAATCGAATGAATATTCTAATTTTCTACAATTTCCAACGTTAAGTGTTTACCTATTCGTTATTCAGAGAAATTAATTTTCGTAGAAAGTAATAGGCGGCTAACGGTCCGTGCGCGGCCTGCGCGCGCGCAGCTCGCTCGCTCGCTGATTCACCGCCTCGCAGTGACATAATAAACTAAATTAACATATAATTCTGACTTTGGGTTTGGCCGAACCCCTTTCTTTCACTCACTCTTACTCATGTTGTTTACGTACGACTCGGAGCGTTACTTGTGAATTTTAACAGGAAAATAACGTTTAGATGGCGTACGATGGTAAATAAAGTAACTGTAAAATAGAAGACGTAGAAAGATTGGATATTAGTTTACTCTATTTAACAAGTAGTGTTATAGTTATTTAATTGATTGTTATTTAATGTATGCTTACAAAATAAAATAATATTTAAGAATACAAGTATAGGAAATTACAAACACTGTATTTGCACGGACGATAACTTGCAATTTACTGTTACGAAGAGTATCACTGTTTCTTTAATCATGTGACTTTATAGTGACACAATGAAATAACCACGCCCCCTTAAGACACACACTACAAGAGAAAAAATGCATTCCTGAAGCATAAGAAACACAGCTACTTCTCAGGGGCAAAGAACTACGCTCATATTTATCAAATCCATATAGGTTATTTAGATTGATAATATTTAATATTATTAAATTGATTGTATTTTATAACATCTACTACATTTATAGGCAAACGATTTATCTTTTTCCATAAATAGAAGCATAAATGCCTTAAATAGACGCCTTCCTTCGCCTTATATCCGCGCGAAGCTGCGCCGCCGATTGCAGCAACTTTCCGGTAATGTAACAGTCGCGTATGCCTGTAAGAATTCTGCTGGAAGTTCGTTGAACTTTCGCGAGTGCAGAACGCAGGGTGGGGGAGCCGCAGTGGGTCACAGCCGGCCGTCGGCACACTTACCTTGACTCGAGCCGCCAGGCTACCGCCGGCGAAACGCTGGCGGAACGCTCGGCTGACGGCGGAAAAGTAGGCGTCGATGTCGTCGGCGGTTTTCTTAGTTACTGTTTACTAAGAAACTTGGAAAAAATATACAACATTTACACCTTTTATAAAACTCATGTACAATTCGAAGATCTAGGTTATATCTTTAATGGTCATACATACATAATATACATAGGTACATAGACTCACACCTTTATTCCCAAAAGGGGTAGGCAGGGCACATGAAATTGAATTTCAGAAAATGAGTGTCAGCAAATGTAGGTTTAAGGATGGATAAAATGTGATTTTGCAGTGATAGATCGCTAGACCGTCGCCCACAACATACTTCAACCCAGTTTACATAGTCGACGCTTACGACTTACGACACCCACGGGATAAAAAGGTGGTGGTGCTACCCTAATCCGACACCACGCAGTTATAAACGTCTTTGGAAGTAGTTGGGGAACTGTGTATCGTGAATGCTTAAGGTACTGTAAGATGATGGATAGACGTAATTAGACACTGTATATATTAATTTGTAATTACTATATTTGTAATTCACAGTGACTTAGTTTCTAACTGTAATGCTGTGTAATTATTTTAAATAAATAAATAAATAGGTAGTAAGGCGTTGCCGACCGAGTACATATAGGATAGTTATGAGGCTGGCAACCCCTTTTCACGCCGAGGTATGTATAGTGCTTTTCTCAAACATACAATGAAATAAATAAAAACAATTCCAAGAAATCAAACTTTAATTCTCATGGCTGAACGCCGTGATGCTGTGCCACAAATTGTAGAATGGAAATTAAAAAAAGACCATCTTGCAGGCCTAGGACTCCAATTTTGTATGAAATGCCATTACGGATCTCTCGTCTCGCTGCGCCCGAAACGTGACACTTCGAAGCCTGAAAAATGAATGAAGAACACAACGTCCATATTTCATTGCATGTTTGAGAAAAGTTAATTGATTGATAACTAGCTGCAACACACGCAGGCCCACGCAAGCCCGTGGGATAAAATAAAGCTCATAACTTTTCGAAAAGTCCATTCTACACGTACCTATGTGAAAGAATTTTTGTAATCGGATAAGCGGTTCCACAGATTAACGAAAACATACAAAGTTATAAAGCTTATCACAGACTTTTCCTTTTTATAATATTAGTATAGATAAAACGTAAATATAGCCTTTAGGATTAAAAAAAGTTTTTGGTGAGGAAGGGCACAGCGAATTGTCATCCCGCTCGAATTTGGAGCAGCCCAATTGGGGAAGTACCTTCGCCTTGCAGAAGACCACAGCCATAATTACACTACTACTTGCTTGGTAGTAGTGTTGTGTTCCTGGAGGTGAGCAAGGTCGCCAGAGCTCCCGAGGATGCGTTGTGTTGAAAGCGAGAGAATTTGTTCCCTCAGCTGTCAACACGGCGAATCCTCAAGGGACGGCAACGCCCATGTCCTCCTTTGGAGTTGCATGCGTCTACAGACTGCGGTGTCCGCTTACCATCAGGCGGGCCGTACGCTTGTTTGCCGCCGTCGTATAAAAAAAGTTGTGGAGTGCTGCTACCAGGCGCCCCAAGCTTCGACGAAAGTTCTTCAGAGGCTGATAGAGGGACCCCTCTGCTCTACGCTACTCTCCAGAGTAAAGAAAATCGGTAACCTTATCAACATCATCCTTTGCAAACTGCCTGTTTTAATGGCTCTTGATGCATATTAACCTCCGAATCGCTAAACTTAAGTGGCAGTGGGCGGGGCACATTGCACGTAGAACCGATGGCCGTTGGGGCGGAAAGGTTCTCGAGTGGCGACCACGTACCGGAAGGCGCAGAGTGGGTAGGCCCCCCACAAGGTGGACTGATGACCTGGTAAAGGTCGCGGGAGTCCGCTGGATGCGGGTGGCGCAGGACCGGTCATTGTGGCACTCTTTGGGGGAGGCCTATGTCCAGCAGTGGACGTCTTTCGGCTGATATGATGATGATGATGATGATGATGCATATTATGGGTTTCCACTACTTCAATTCTAAATAAAAATAACTGGCCGTTAATGATTTCGGATGGATTACACCAAACAGTCTGATCGTAGGCGGTGTTCGTGAAAATCTGAACGCATAGCGAGTTTGACAAGTTTCTATGGAATGACAGCTGCCGGCGACATATTTAACGTTGGTGCAACCCTTTAGGGATGGCATTTTTAATTGATAAATCAGTACATTAAAAAATGTTTAAGTCATGTGATACCTAGATCTTTATCAATTTTGACATGTACTAGGTATGTCATAGCGATATCCCTACATTATGGTTTGCTATTTAAGTGAACCATAAAGGGGGATATTTGATTTATGTTTCAGAGACATTATCACTTATTCAGCATTAATGTCCTCCATATGCTATTAAGACAAGACCGACCGCTCCAGGGGGTGTTCAAAAAGCGCCAGGTCATGGCATGGCAGCTATACAGCATTTTTGACAGCCGTACCAAGATGCGCTGTTCATGCAAATATGTTATTCGGACTACATTGCTTGGTTAGAAAACAATTTCAAGTTGTTAATATTTGATGAAGTCAATCACATTATTCTTTTTAAATGTCCATGATGTAGAATTGAGCGTTTTTAAATTCTTATTCTAAACAAATAATGTGAAATAAAATACACATTTTTTATCTTTTTTTTTTACTGGTGGGACATAGTGTGATTACTTGGTACAGTCAAGTGTAAAAATATCGGTACATACAACTTACTCATAAATATGTCCCATAGCTCTTATGTCAGTGAACTAAGGTTTCGCTACATATTTATGACAGAATGAAATCGATACATATTTTTGCACTTGACTGTACATGAAATAATAATAATATGAAAACGTACCTAAGTATGCAACGTGGCCCAAAAAACATTTGTTTAGAAAGAAGACGTCCCTCCTTATAAAAAAGATGCTTACGCAGCAGTATATAAGGCAGCCATCTGAATGCCACTTTGGGAGTTCGTAGTAGCCCACCAGAAGTTTATATTTTGCTTAAACTTTAATAATTTTCCTGTGTAGATTCCTAAGTTAGGTTTATATTCTACTAGCTTCCACCCAGGACTTCTTCTGCGTGGACCCGTGATAAAACTATCCTATATTTTAATCCAAACTATAAACTATCTACGTGCAAAATTTCATCCAATTCGATTGAGCCGTTTAAGCGTGATTGAGTAACAAACATCCAATCTTTTGCATTTATAATATTAGCAGAACAGGTAAAAAATAAGGAACAATTAGGTACTTAGTTCAATAATCTTTGAAAAACATAAGATAATTGAAATTGAAATTGAAATTGTTTATTTCGGTCATCATCCATAGTTGGTTAGTAAGTACATGTTGGCTTACGAACTAGGTTATTCAATACAATTTATTATTAAATTAAATTAAAATTATTATTCAGCCTCACATGCATGGATATGTCCAGTGTCTCATCACAGGACTATCCTATCCGTTCTCTAGGCGACCACCTTCAGGAGAGTGTTAGCGCTGCCCCGCACGCGCGCCCACAGGGACGCCACCCGCTTGCGCAGCACGGCGGTGAAGCCGTCCGTGCTGCTGTCGGCAAACATGCCCGACGCGCTGCAGCGCCAGGGCAGCCCCAGCAGTCCCCTGAAGGCGTTATTGTATTGGACGCGCAGAGCGCTAAACGTCCTATTCGTGTAATTGCTCCATAGGCGGTAGATAAAAACGAATTTCCCACTGACAAAAATAAGTTTTCTGCACTAAAATGCTATCGAGCTGTTCATGTTGCAGAGCATTTCAAAGAAATAGTTACACACTTTATATACATACACTCGAAAAATATAACCCTTCTTCAATCGCTTCGGGTAAAAACATGGTTTAATCCTAATTCTACGGCCGATATAGAAAATTATTGATCAATGATTAGTGTGGTACAAGTTCCTAATACACGGCGTTTTTTTAACCGTCTTAGAGCCGATGCCCAGTTAATGTAGTGCGGGGTGAGGGGGGGTTTGTAAAATTACTAAACATTACTAAACTCCCTGAGTGCAACCCGGTCTTTTATTTTTGTATTAATATTAATTTTAACTATCCAGCCGAGTGACCGCTAGTCGCCATCTTATGTAGATAGGTACGAACTCTAACCGGGTGAATGAACTTCGCACCGCGCGCCATACAAGATTTTTGAAACTTATATACTTACACCTTCTATTACTAAAAACGTATTTTTTTCTTTTTCACGACTGATAAGTACATTTTGGATACTTTAAGGGCTTCGGCTCTTTGACGGTTAAAATAACACGTTGTATATTTGAGTGTTCTACCCCAACACTACATGGAATTTAGTCCCTAGGGCACAGTTTAGCAATAGGAAAGGACATAGCGCTAACGCGGTCATTGGCTTATCATATTATGAATTTGTATCCAAAATGTTTTTCCAACACTGAAAAGCTGACTTATGGGAAATATCAACTTATTCTCTGCAAACACTGAGCTTCTAAAAATCAATCTTAATTACGAACCATTTATCAGTCTCTCGTACGGCTTAAGTATTCTCTTTCTTTGTCAATTCCTCAAGGCTGAATAAGCGATAAGAGACGTTACCAGAAGCTCTATCAGTGCACTCCAAACCAAGATGTACTGTACTGCCCCCTTGATGTTGGACCACATAATTACCCGTATTGATACCCATGGCATCGCGTATGACAACTGATATCTGTTACCTTTCATTCAACGCAGCTAATAACAATTAGCTCAAATTAGCAGAATCTTTGAATTCCACTGTTTTAACATACCTAAAATAAAAAGTTACGTTCCTTCGGCATGTTGACGTGAAATGTGTTGATGTGCAGATGTCAACAGCCTACCCCATGCGGGCGCGCTATCTAAATGTCACCATGATTACGTGTTCACAACACATCCACTGTCATTCATGTAATAGGGACTTTATTGTAGATTGTAAACATGATAACAATTGCTGAGGCTTCCTCTAGTTCGAGTGTATGAGTAGTACTGGTCCTTACCGGGGTTCGGGGGGTTTTTCCGGGGTTGTAGAAAATGCAAAAAACATAGTTTTTTTTTATCTGATTGGGTATTATAGGAAATACTAGCTTCCGCCCGCGACTTCGTCCGCGTGGACCCGGGATAAAAACTATCCTATATTTTAACCCAGGCTATAAACTATCTTCGCGCAAAATTTCATTCAAATCGGTTCATCCGTTTAAGCGTGATTGAGTAACAAACATCCAAACATCTAAACTTTCGCATATAAAATATTAGTAGGATTAGTAGGATGATAAAAGTGCCGTTTAAATGGAAGTTGGTACATGGACGTTTGACATTATCTTTGTCTTATCCATGTTCATCCTTAGACCCACTCGCTCGGAGGCTTTACTGAGGTCATCGAGCATAGTACTCAAGTCCTCCATGGTCTCAGCCAAGACTACTATATCATCAGCAAACCGAAGGCTAGTGATGTAGTCGCCGTTGATGTTGATGCCTAGCCTTCTCCAGTCCAGTCTTGAAAACATCCTCCAGTGCAGCGGTGAACAGTTTTGAGGAAATAACATCTCCTTGCCTAGCACCCCGCTGCAGCGGAATAGGCTTCGAGCTCCGATCCTGGTGTCGGACTGACAGAGGCGTTCTGGTACATATACTTCAGTACTTCGATATAGCGGCAGTCTACTTGGCACCGCTGGAGAGACTGTAGTACAGCCCAGGTTTCGATCGAATCGAAAGCTTTCTCGTATTTAACAAACTGACAACCGAATAGAAAATGCAATATATATTATTTCTGTATGTTTCTGTATTGTTTCTGTGTGTGTTGGGACGTGTGGATAAGAAATATAATAAGTAATGGCCAAAGAACATCGGGCGTCTTGCAGTTCAAGTCGAGCGCCGTGTTTTTATCCATGGATAAGAAACTGCAAACTTTAATAGATAACACGTACTTATATATTTTGTTTTTTTTAAATATTTTTTTGTAGTTATGTTAATTAATTATTATTTATTAGGTATTTTCCTTAATTTCTGGTTGAAAAAAAGTTCATTCAAATGTATAATCAAAAAGCTTCGTTTTTAATATCCAGCTACGTCGCAGTTTATTGTTTAAAGTAAAATGGCGTTTATGGTTAAAGAAACCAAACAATTGCCCATTTTCTTACATATTATGATTAATGCACTGACCATAGCGAACTGCAATATGTAACAACGAAACAAGCGACCAAACTGATACAAACCTATGATTGGGGGTCGATTCTAGGCATGATAAACTATGTTCTCAACAGTTTTGGAGTTCAAAAAACACTTCTTCACTGAATCAAGCGACATGTCATTATTTGTAAGAACCAGTGCATATATTATTTAAGTAACAAAGAATGATTCGCCAAATTCACTTTTACAAAATACTCAAAACAGGATATTAGGTTTAAAGAACTATTTCTCTAAGAAATTATACATTTCACTTATGAGAACTTTACTTACGTTACAACAAGTTGATTTTGGTAGGTTAAGCACCACGAGGTGCTAAATACTTTAAGCATAAGAACACAAAATACATTGCAATGATTTTAGTTCGCATAATCGAATTAAACGCCCAATAGTTGCTAATAATCCGTTTTTGTTTATTATTGTAATTATTTTTAAACTCAGTATCGAATTAACCGACGACAATGACGTTTTACTTTTGAATGAGAATGAACCGCCAATTTTCCTGCACAATTTTGATAAAGAAGATCAAGATTGAAAATATCTAGTATAAATAAGTTTCTAACATAAAAAACCATTTTTTCACAAGCTTTCATTGCCGACTGTACTTTTTCTTTTTTCCACAGCCATAAACTAGCTGTTGTGATTTCAATGAACCCAATTTTTTTTAAAGGATGACTACCAAACGTACGTACATTAAGAAGTTGATTAACGAAGTTTTTTCACTTAATTTTACCTGAAACAAAATGTAGTAAATACTCGTAATTAACCAACAATAATGTCGTAAGGTTCGTTATTGATAAACAAAGCATGTACTAATGCATATACTTATGAAGTATATGCATTAAAGAATCATGCGGATTTTTTTTTATAACAATCAATTTAACATTCGACAATAATTTCTTAATCATTTTTAGCTTCAGAGTTAATTTTAGAGTTAATTTTTGAGTTAAAGAATTATACTCCATTGCATAAAAAGTGTAAACAGCGACCATTTTAAGTTTTCAATCTTTGAAGCTCATTTTAAACACTGTGTCGTTTAATCTATTCTTACATAACGCTGCCCTTAGTCAAAGGTGAGGCTTTAGGTGCTGCTACTGTGTATATATCCATTTTGTCCATATATATACATATATCCATTGTGTATATATCCATTCAATCAAATAATCTGTTTAATTATCCTGCCGTTGGGAGTGTAAAGCAACTTTTAGTTTTTGGTCCCTAACAGCGTTATATAAGAATATATTAAATGGAATTTAAACTACATTCTCGTATAAAGGAATTTAGGAAAACAACGACCATTTCCAGGTTTCTATCTTTGAATCTCATTTTCACAATTTTTACATTGTATGCCTATGTATGTACAACGAAAAAAAATTTTAAAATGCGATTCAAAGATTGAATCCTTGAAATGGTCGTTGTTTTCCTCAATTCCTATATAAGTATATATGTACCTAGTTTTAATCCTTACTAATATTATAAATGCGAAAGTGTGTATGTTTATCCTTCTTTCACTTCGCAACGGAGCGTCGTATTGATGTGATTTTTTGTATGAAGAGTTTAGAAGCCGGAGAGTGACATAGGCTACTTTTTCCAGCGGGGAAAAAATCTAGATCCCACGGGAAAATAAATATGTTACATTTTCCTATAACCACGCGGGCGAAGCCGCGGGCATCAGCTAGTTCCATTTAAAAACCGGAACCACATCTGATTTCAAAAATCTTCACCTGAGTATAAAATGGACTTATAAGATGGACAGTTTTTTCCTGACAGAGTAAAAAAACCCTGAGAAACTGTGAGGAATCGACAAGATCGAACATCTGGCCCCTGCAAAGGTATATAATTAAACTTTACCAACAATTAAGATTAGTTTTAAATAACAATCCTGGGTCACGATTCCAGTTTTATTCATAATAGAAGAGGACGTCTCGTGGATATCGCTTTTCTTACATTACGGAATGTATATCTGATAGTGATATCACTATGACATGCTGGATATGTTACATTTAAAATATCGAATTCGGCCCATAACAGATTAATCTGAGAACAGCTAAGCATAGCTATGAGCCATATCGAAAGACAAGACTTTCGATTTAAAAAAACGATTAAATGTCTATCCAACTAATTATGGGGCATGCCTGATTTGGTGATACCTTGATGATATCAGGCAATTTACCATGGGTCATGTCATCTTTAATACTTTGAATTTATATACGACTAGCTGCCCGCGCGGCTTCGGACGCGTATTACAAAGAATCGGCGGAAACATATTAATATAAATAACGTATGCAAGGAAGAATTTATACAACGTCCCAACGAACACCGATAATGCAAAGGTTACCAGAAAGCACAGAGAAGCTGCCGAACTTACTTTTTTTTTTAAATAAGCTTTGGTTTTTTAATCCATAGGGTACGGGCGATCTTTGGTTGTGTTATAATATTTTTTAAGGCTGTTTATGATTTTATTGATGAAATTGATGAATGATTGCATTGAAGATTCTTGTTAGGGTTCCGTACCCAGAGGGTACACTATAACTAAGACTCCGCTATCCGTCCGTCTGTATGTGTGTCCATCTGTCAGCAGGCTGTATCTCATGAACCGTGATACTTAGACAGTTGAAAAAAACAAAATAATATAAATATTTAAGGGAGCTCATACAACAAACGTGTTATTTTTGCTGTTTTTATAGATAACGACAGAACTGAATTGTTTTTATACCGCATGTTGAAATACCCTCATTGTTTTCCGTATTCTTTCGTTTATTTCACATAATATTATGTAATCGTATTAAGTGCTCATACAAGTGAATTGTAAAAGTCGTAATTAGAATGAAAAATCTTAAACCGTATAAAGGTACGGCACCTTCCGTGCGCGAGTCCGACACGACTTTTGATGTCGTATGGGTCTATACATATTTATATTGTTACATACGATTTCGTGGTCTATTCTACTCAAGTAAAATTGAGGGTATTGTCTAAGTAGACGGTCAATTGTTTGTGAAGTGAAGTAGTGGTGTCACGCGGGCACAGGTCATCCGCAGTGATTTTAGGTATGCTTTGTGGTACAGTCAGCATCAAAAGTAGCTACGCAAACGAAGACGTCAAAAGTCTTTATTAAAGGGGGATAAGAACTTTTGAAGTCTCCGATTGCGTAGTTACTTTTGATGCTGACTGTACCCATGCCCCGTGAGCACATGTGTTAATTGGAATCTGATTGGCGCCTTTTACGATTCTTATGTCGCTAATTTTAGACAAATGCTGTTTAAGGTGTCCTCCAGTTTCCGAGTATAAATGGTAATAATTCTGTTCGTGAGCTAAATCAGTGCTTTTTTCTATGCAATTTTTCGTAAACGATTGAGATATATGCATAATCTCGTGCTTTGTGCAGATTTGCTGCTGTCTTCGCCTCCATTTCCGCCATTTCGTTTCTGACTCTAAATTCGAATCTGTGGTAAAACAGACACTTATTTCAAAAGCATATTATAAGACAAACGATTACATCATGGATAGGTAAACCTGGCAGTGATAACGTCCTTCACGAGAAATCTATAGCAAAATAAATAAATAGGCTTTCTACGGTAGCAATGTAATATTATAATTATCTGATAAGTACTACATTTTAAAAAGGCCTCGCCGAGTTTTTACCCCTGATCTTCTTGATGCAGAGGTTTTCTTTCCAAATAGCTGGTAGTTTATCGACATTTATAAGTTTATGTAATATGCTTAAATTTAAGAATAAATAAGTTTGACTTGACTTCATCAAATTGGCTCTCGAATGCTGCAAAACTCAAAACTGTATTAATACCAATCCATATTCTAGTATTTTTTTACAAGTTCAGAAGTGGACCTATGTTTCACGAAGCTGTTATCTGTCTATGATTCTAGATATCACAAAATATCGAGCTTTGCTACTTCTAATTTACTAGCTAATATAAAAACCTATGTACTTAGTTAATATTAGCGGTAGCTCATAGATCAAAAATAGTTAGGAAAAGATTTGAGTGTTCATATATTCATCCACACCACGGCATTTTCTTCTGGTTATATAAGTTCAAAATCTAGTTATGTGAGTGTCCCATTCAGTGTAAACAGTGCAAGTTCTTTATAAGTTTATATTACTACGTTAATAAATATTTTCATGGTTAAAGTCACCAATCAATTGACCACAAAATGGTGATGGCCAAAACAGTTCCCATTATTCGACTAATATTTTTATCCAAAAATCATTGTATTTAAAAATGTTAGTCAATCATTAAAATTTTATTTAACTAACTGTCAAAACAACAGAAGCTATATCCACCAACAAACTAAAGACGTGATTACACTTTTATTATGATCTTGAATTTTGCCATTTTACCTCTATTTCCGGCACTTTTTTTATCAAAAATGGCGTACGTATGAGGGCCGTTCAGAGTAAAAAAAAAAAAAAAATCGTCTTCGTTCGCGCGCCCAGTCCTACTAGTGTCCATGCAAGTTACGTTTTTATCACACAGATTCATGTAAAAACAGACGCTGTTAATTATGGGTCGAAAGAAAATTTGTCTCAACACTTCACCCGCCTTCTGCCCACAGAAAGACGCGAATCTCAATTTGTGTATGACCCTTGAAGCAAAACTACTTACATAGGTACTTATACAAAAATGAAGAAAAAAACGGTGGCTATTAAACCTAGAGAGAACTATAACTTACAATCAGTATAGATTAGTGACATGACATCTGAATTATAGTTACTAATGAACTGTTTCAGAGAATTTACCCTCCTCTTTGGACAAAGGCTAATTTACGGCGCGCCCACGCAACTATCGACGTGGGCAAAGCTATTATCTAATAAATAATATAACCAGTAATTTTTAAACAACTTGTATGTAACATGTCATAAACCTCTTGTGATATTCCCCCTCTTTGCTGACTGTATTCTCTTCGATACGCTAGACAGTGATGGAGATATTGGGTACATTGGCATCTTATACGCACGCTAAAGAGTTCTAAAATATCAGCGTCGTTGAAATTTGCTAATAGCAGGCATTGACTGTGGCTCTCAAAAGAGTTCAACGTTCTTCCACCTCGGCTAGGCTAGATGGTCTCACGATCGCATACAATAGCTTTTTTGTGCAGCCTTGCTTTTGGCTATGACATCATCCTGCCAACTTGACGCTACTAGATTTATTAGAGCCAAGTAGCTATATTTTTTAATATTACCTGATCAAGGTACCTAGTTGAAATTTACTTGCAAGCATGATGTAATAACCAAAGGCGTAGTACGATAAATATTTTCTCGCGCTCTATAATTAAGTCGGCACTTCTTCAAACTTTGGCTTGTGTATGTTTTAATGCTAATGATTATGAGTATTATGTGTTTATTGCCTGTGATTTTTTGATTTTTTGCGTAGTACCTACACTACTCATAATATTAATAAATATCAAGCAAAAAAATAACCTTTTTAGAAGATGGAGAAGAAAATGTCTTGTAATTTATTTGTTTATCTCTCAGGTAACGAGGCCCATATTTACAAAGCGCGATATTTAGTAATGCGTATATTGAATAATCTGGGAGATTAAATCTGTATCAAGCGCTTAGGGTGTTTAAAAATCAGAAGGGACTCCTCCGCTTAAGCAAAATTTCCACTAGAGACCGTATTACTTACCAAAATGACGGATCATACTTGGAAATTCATGCGGCATCTACAGTTGCATCACCAAATATTCAGGTACGGGTCTTAATATTGATTATATACATTTCTTCGGCGGTTTATACTGTGATATAAGGGAAACTGTCATGCATTGAACAGTTCCTAGAAACACTGAATTATTCACATTTAAACTGCAGACAAATACGCTTTCTAAATGCAAGGCCCAGTGGCCGGCACCCATCACGCTGCGATTCGCTACTGGGAATACTTGCTCGACATTTTTTCATACGAAAAGAAATGTATCTTAGTGTGACTTTGGTGACAAAAAAGTTTTACGAGTCCTTTGTTGAAAGCCGATGTAAATAAATCTACCGTGACGACAGCTACTTTACGCAATTTTCTATTAAATCTTGAGTATTGTTCAAATATGTATGCATATTTCCAGAGAATGTAAAGTTTCATTTTCCCAATATCCTAAATACGTGGTACTGACAATTTACTTTTTACACATGTAGTAAATAAACTTATTTATTTCATATGACGTTGGTAATAGACTGTAGTATGGAATTATCCAATTCGTAGACTTGGGTTTTATAGCAACAAACTTTATTACTCTCTCTTCAATACCCGTCATAAAGTAAATGTTACATTATTTTTCTTACAAACCAACAGATGCACGTACTGTTCTTATTGTAGGAAATAGTTCTAAAACACATCAGATATTCATCTTTATTAACTTATACGATGGAGCATGATGTAAAATCGATGTTGTAATAAAGAAAGTGTACTTACTTGCGATTCAAAAATATTCTATTTGATTCCACGCGTACTTTTCTTGAATCATCTTTAGATTTTGTTTGTTAATCAATCTAATTGTGTAAGTACTTTTCTTTCATTCTTTTCTTGTTTTTCATTTTATTACATAAATGATTTGTGTTTCTTCCTTAGCTTAAGAGTCCGCAGTAAGCTCGATTCTCCATACAAACGTAGTTACGCTCTCATTTTAAAACTACGTGTGGGATTGTGACGAAACTTTGCATGTACAATGACATGAGGTATATCCAGGTCTGTAATTAGTTTATGTAGCTGCAGATACCATAGAGAGAGAGAAAAATAAATTCGCTGTATTTTTTTAATACAGCGAATTTATTTTTTTCATACAAAACTTGTTTTTGCTGTATTTCGTTTGTTTATAAACTGGAACCATATAAACTAATTACAGACATAGATATACCTCATGTCATTGTATATGCAAAGTTTCGTCACAATCCAAGACGTAGTTTTAAAATGGGAGCGTATAACTACGTTTGTATGGGAAATTGAAATTCGGCCGAGCTTACTGCGGACTCTTAAGTACGACTGGGGCGCGTCTACGTCGATTAAACGATCTACCTAACTTTGGTACCTCTTGTGCGTTGCTTACATGTCACCATCAATATTAGAAGGTGAGGTAACTATCAAAATACATATTAATCACGTGACTATGAGTATTAAGTAATAATAAGTCGCGTCGTAGATTTTTGCTCAACTCAATCTCTGTCGACGCGGCGGCAGAGGCGGGCGCGCAAAAACCCGAGGTATAATTTTGGTGGAAGGCTTTGGCCCTGGGGCGGCGGTTACATAAGTTCATCTAGTCTCAAGGTCGAGGACGTTGATCCCAAAACGCTGATCGCGTCCTGTGGAGGGGAGCGACTGACCAGTTTGGATGTTCACTCCTTTTTTGTCTAACACTACATACACATACGCGCATTAGAATTTAGACGCAATAGATTTTGGAACAAGCGAATTTCTGTCCAAAGGGCATGACGCACTATTTGCACGTACATAATAGTTACCTATAATCAACAGAAGATAATTTTAAGTAGAAAGAATATGAGCAATAAATAATTCGATTTTGGGGTAAATATTGATCGCTGTCACTATTATTCCAGTCTTTTTTTTAGCCTATGAGTAGGGGGATTTCTCTGATAGGGAGGAGGGTTGTGCCAATAATATTGAAAAAGTCGTTCTTGGATTTTTTTTATAAAATAAGGATAAGCGATTACATCATGTATATTTGGCCGTGATAGTCCTGCACTAGAAATCTATCGCTAAATAAATAAATAGACTTCCACTGTAGGAATGTTCTTTTATAATACTCTGATACTGAAATTATATATTGTATACTATTTTGGTAAAATGATACTTCGCCAAGTTTTTTACGACGGTTCTTCTAGAGGCAGGGATTTTCTTTACGAACCGGTGGTAATTTATCGACATCCATAGGTGCATATACCATAATATACCTTAATTGAAGAATAAATAGCTTTGACTTTGATGTTCCTTTCAAAACCTTGTTTTTCACAATTTCGCCACATAATTTTACCAGCAAATTACTAGGAACCACCAATCGGTTCGAAACATTTCAAGCGAGTTTCGACCTTAAATACGTGAGTGACACCCAATTTTAGTTACATTAAAAAATTACCACTGAAATAATTATATTGCCTCGTACTTTACGATGATTTCATTGTGACAACCTAAATAAGCGTGAAAGTAACTGATAATCCCGCGATCAGGAAAGCCCCGAGCAAATTCGTTTTTAAGAAATCTGTGCGTAATTTCTTTGCTGGCAGATCCGAGTAGACTGAAGGTTACATATTTGAAATTTCGCTTGGAAGTATGCATGTAGTATATATTTATGTATATATTTATTTGTATATGTAAATATTTATTTTATTTATGTATAATGTATTTGTGTAAATATGTTTTATATAGGACTACCGTAATGTTATTATTCTTTTTAGTTGTTATTTGCACTGCGCACAATCTTTTCCGCTTTGCCTGAAGGTTTGACTGGTAGAGAATGCCATTTGGCATTAAGTCCGCCTTTTGTACGATAAGTTTTCTTTTGTGCAATAAAGTTTAAATAAATAAATAATCTACCATATCTCAGACTCCAGGAAATAATCTAGGCATGAGGTCCCACATACCAGGCACGCGTTCAGACATTCCTGCATAATCCCACAGAATCAAATAGTTCACAATAGCTGCCAATAGAATTAATGGTGCTAAGAATAAATATTATCACACCGCTTTAAACTGTTGGAATGTTATCAAGATCTTGGGGAAAATATTAAGTTACAAACTATACAAAGTTCTTCTCTCTATATGTTAAATACTCCATTAGCTAAAAAGGGATGATATCAAAACTATTTGAAAACCGGGAACAAAAAAAAATATCAAAGCTCGACAGCACCAGAAATACCTTGTGGCCTCCGAAGTGCCTTACTATAAGTACACACCTGCGCCAGTTCTCGAAAATGGTCGTGCCACGCTCTATTGGGATCGAACTGTCATCACGGACAGGACTATTCTTGCCAATAGGCCTGATATCGTGCTGACAGATCGATGGAAACGCCAGGCAGTGCTCGTCGACATCACCATCCCCCATGACGAGAACCTCGTGAAGGCCGAGAAGGACAAAGCCAGCAAGTACCTAGACCTGGCTCACGAGGTAACCGCCATGTGGGATGTTGATTCGACGATCATCGTCCCGATAGTCGTTTCAGCGAACGGTTTAATAGCGAAGAGTCACGACCATCACCTCAAGAGACTCTCGCTAGATGGCTGGATCAAGGGTCAGATACAGAAGGCGGTACTCCTGGATACTGCGCGGATAGTCAGGAGATTCCTGTCTGGCGCCCTGACCACCGGCAGCTTAGGCCCCGCCTCGCTGCCGGCGGTACCCTAGGTTAGGTTTTTATAATGATTTTATGTTTTGTATGTATAGTTTTATATTTTACTTTTTATATAGTTATTGTAAAAACCTAGTCTAAGACGGAAAATGAATAAAGAGATAATAATAATAATAAATACTCTTTATTGTACCACGACAGGAGAGAAACATCTTAGAAAAAAAACATATTGCTTAATAAATAATGGTAACAACACGCGGTCTTATCGCTTTAAAGCGAATATATATTGATAACTAGAGATAAGAAAAATACAACTTTTTAAAATGGTAGTCCAAGGCGTGTGGTAAGTCCATTCTGATCTTGTTAAGTCAGCACTCCTCAAGATTTAAGTTAAGTGTTATTTCATTTGTTTAGTAGTGAGGGTGTGTCGGAAATATATGTATTCTCCTAGTAAGCAAACCAAAACAGCAACACGTCGATGTAAATAAAAACTATACGCTTAAATATCCCGTTTATTAAAAACAACATGTTTACATATTGTAAACATCAATCTATATAAATGGGATGCTCCCGGCACTACCGGGATAACGGTAAAATGACAAGTGCTTATGGATCCAGAATTAATTAACATTATACCATGCGGTAGGAATGGTCTTCGTAAATAAAACTATAAAAATATTTATTTTTCGACAAGGTGTTAGTTAACCTTGTAATTTCGTTATTAATTGAGAAGATTAGGACCAGCGGCCTTGGCTATTCATCTTAGCCGAAACAAATCCATCTAAGTCCAAAACGCGCCGCACGCGTTTATCTTTTTTATCCGATCCAAATCCCATCACTCAAACAATAGGATAAGTAGTTAATTTATGAAAAGAAGAAGGAGGTAGCTACCGATGTCATAAATCATTATTAGTCACTTGTTCTGAAGCATGGCATAATTTCATTACAAATTTTACACCCAGGGGTGGTCACTTTCTTTTAAAATAATAAGGACAAAGTATGATAATGGGACTACCCCTTTCTTTTATAGTTCGGCTACTGCACAATAAAACTGTTTCTGAAGGTTGTAAATGGTCTTTGACTGTTTAATTCATGCGGGACGCTCAAAAATGCGGGCACTTGTGTATTTACAATTATTCCGGTTGAAAAGATATCGGGAGGTTTATGATTTGGCAATTCAAAGTGAGTTTTTTCACGTAGGACATTGTTTTCTATAAATATAAACAGTGTTGCTTTTTTAACCAAATTCTATGCTTCATGTAACACAACATTACAGGATTTTCTTCACTTTATTTGATGTTATCGATCTATTAATTTTTTGGCTTTAGCCCAAACTCCAATCGCTCTTTGGTTTTCGCATTTTGTCTATAACAGTAATGTTTCTGTTCCCTTTGATTTCTGAACAATCGCACATACTTCTGTCACAGGAAACGTAATAGTTTGTCATTGTGTTTTTTTACCCGCCCTGCAATGTGTTTTTGGGTGGATGAAGGACCGTTAGATTTTTTTACTTATGGGCATTATAATGGGCACCCTTTGGAAAAAGAGGCTCGGCAGGTAGAGCAAATCCTTCGATCAAGGACTACGATTATGGTTGCGATTGATCATGGTATAATATTTTCTGTTTTTTGTTGAGACCCACATTTCTATGGTGCCTTTATGCAAGCGCAACATAACTGTAAAGGGCCTTTCAACTGTTCAAGTAGGAAGGTGTTTGTAGCAGACTACTCGATATTATCGATGTATATGGGCTATATTCGCTGTTCTGACAGATGCTATGATTACCAAAATGGACTGTTGGTATTTTGTTAAATACGTCATTGGTAATTAGGTAGGAGCTAAAAATGTTGGCACAACGACGAGGACGTAATAGATAAGAGTATGTAACAATACCTATTGTAGCTCAATTTTACTCTTCGACTGCGCGCAATTTTTTAACGATAATTCCTTCTCCAGTGTCTTCTCTTTTGGGTTCAGTTTTCTCAAATATAGACTTTTCTTGAGTGAATGAGTGCTCAGGCGGTCTTATCGCTTTTTAGCGATATGCTTAATTTAAGTGTTTGTTTCTCTCTTAGTGTAGTTTTTTTTTTATGGTGAACACTAAAGAATAATTATATTGTATTGTACGAGACGTATTTTTTAAAATTTTACTGATTTCAGCGGTTTAGGCTTGCACGTTTCAAAAGTAAGTTACGGAGTCAAGATATTGTTGAGATACAGTGTCATACATGTTTTAGCAACTGATTGTATGTACATTGTCTTATTGCCTATTTAAGTAGTGTAAATTTGACCAAATAGGAATATTGCAAAACGTCAAACTGTGCAAACGGTTTTGCGGGACCCTGTACTTGTTTATGTTGTATTATCGTTTATTTCTTAATAAATAAATAAATAAATAATAAACACAAGTTGAATCTAAACAAAGACTCGTTCCATTGTGGTCGAGTCGGGCCTTACCGTTGACTGTGAATCGTTTTTCTGTCAAGTAATTTGACAATCAGTTACACTTACAGCATCCGAAATTTTGGTATCAACCTTTGCTAAAAACGATAGGGCCCAATTCGAGGTTACAAAATGTGACTTCCCTGTAATGTCATAGGGATTCGATTTTGGGGTAAATATTGATCGCTGTCACTATTATTCCAGTCTTTTTTTTTAGCCTATGAGTAGGGGGATTTTTCTAATAGGGAGGAGGGTTGTGCCAATAATATTGAAAAAGTCGTTCTTGGATTTTTTTTATAAAATAAGGATAAGCGATTACATCATGTATATTTGGCCGTGATAGTCCTGCACTAGAAATCTATCGCTAAATAAATAAATAGACTTCCACTGTAGGAATGTTCTTTTATAATACTCTGATACTGAAATTATATATTGTATGCTGTTCTCATATCTCTTTCAACTTTCAAAGGTGATATCCTAGGCATACCCGCTCCTATCAAAGAATACTGATAGAATTCCGGCCCTGATTATAAGCTTTGGTCATACCTGTCACGTTTTTGATGTGTAAATTTAGAACTGATGTCGGGTTAGAATAGCTCCATCCCTTTCTTCATTTGGGTGTAGTAAGAATCGACCGTGGGAATAGGTTTCAAGTGTGTTTCGTGCAATGTACTGCCAACCTACTGCGATACTGCATTTTCACCATCTTTAACCTACATTAGCTAGAAGTGCCATGGAAAATTAAATTGAATGCGTTCTGGCAACCCACCTTAAAGTATGAGTTTAAATGTGTAATGTGCAATTGTGCATGGAGGTGCTATAAGGGGTAAATCTAGTAACAAATCGTGACAAATAAAATTAGACTATGTCGTTTGTCACTAGACTGTTTTTACTGAATCCTACTAATATTATAAATGCGAAAGTTTGGATGTTTAGATTTCACGCTTAAACGGCTCAACCGATTTAGATGAAATTTTGCACGAAGATAGTTTATAACCTGGATTTAAATATAGTATAGTTTTTATCCCGGGTCCACGCAGACGAAGTCGCGGGCGGAAGCTAGTCATAGATAAGCTGAAAAACGAGACCAGTACATATCATGTAGAAGAAAAAGCTGTCACGGGCCAGGGGTAGATCTTCCTACTATTATAATACGTACCTATGTATGAACAGTCAGCCATGAAATTCATACTATACTATCCATATCCATACTAATATTATAAATGCAAAAGTGTGTCTGTCCGTCTATCTGTTACTTCTTCACGCTTAAACCGCTGCACCGATTGAGATGAAATTTGGTATGGAGATGGTTTGAATCCCGGGGAAGGACATCGGATAGCTTTTATTCCGGAAATCATCCCCTGGAGGCACCCCTCCAGTGAAATGGGGTCAAAATTTGTATGGAGCTACGATATAAACGAGTTCCACGCGGACGGAGTCGCAGGCAGAAGCCAGTAGGTTTTAAAATCCATTGTTTGTAAGTACAAAGTCGGCATGGACATAATAAATAATAGAAACTGATTTCTTTATTTAATCTAATACAGATTAACAATTTGGTATGGAGATAAATAAATATTTGGGGACAATCTTACAGAAATCGACGTGGTCCCAAACTAAGCAAAGCTTGTACTATGGGGGTTAGTAGGCGACGATATATAGGTATACTTATATAGATAAATATATACCTATATTCATATAAAATATCCATGACTCACGAACAAATATACGTGCCCATCGCACAAATACATGCCCCTACCGGGATTCGAAACCAGGACCTCCGGCTTCTTAGGACTCAACGACAACATGACGATTTAAGAGACTTGCTCTCTCTCGGTGGAGTAACAGCCACTCTCCTCTATCTATTGCCGGTCTCTTAACAGCACTGATAGTATGTAATAGTACATTACTACAGAGGCCGAGTACATATAGACGGCCTAGGCCTCCAATTTTGTATGAAATGCCATTACGGGTCTCTCGTCTCGCTGCGCCCGAAACGTGACACTTCGAAGCCCATTATGATGAACACAACGTCAATATTTCATTGCATGTTTGAGAAAATAATATAATGGCCCCACCGAGCTGATCTGATGATGGAGACAGCATGTGGCCAGAGCAACTCCTGAACTACTCACGATAAACCCGTTCTGGTTAGGCTCATTGGAACCCTCTTAACGAGTAGTTGATACATACACACATACATTCATTCATACGTTCAGCAGCAAGCGTTTTAGCATAAATGTGGGTATAAAAGATCGACAAAATGCGATATCACAGTGATAGGTTGCTAGCCCATAGCCCACAGCACACTACAACCCTGTTCCTTTAATACGACTTACAACACCCACAGGAAGAAAGGGGTGGTTCTATTCCAACCCGACCACACGTTGGATGACGGTGCTAAAAAGTACAGTCGGCAATAAAAGGTTGTCCCAAAAAATATTTTTTGACAGAATAAAACTTTGGAGACATCTGACAATTAAGGAATATCTAAAGGAATACCCAAAGGCTTTCGATGTCACCGGCGAACTGTCAAATTTGAATACTACTCGTGTGTTGCGTAGAACTGTAACATCTTCTTCCTTGTCGTATCCTCATGGCTGAGGGACGTGACGGCTGTGGGCGCTCTTCACCATCGCTCTCCAAGCTGCTCGGTCCTGGGCTTGATGCATGCTGGGTGTGGCTCTGGTCATAGATGTTACCGTGTCCGCCCAACGCACAGGCATCCGCCCTCTGCTCCTATTCCCTGCCATGCGGCCAGTGATGATTAGCTTTCCCAGGCTTTGCGGTCCGGACCTGACCAGATGGCCAAAGAAGCAGCAACACATTGGGTACAGATGGTGGAGAGCCTCGTTTTGATGCCGAGATTGTCGAGAACAGACTCATTTGTCTCAGTCATGATATCCGGAGCATTCTGCGCCAGCACCACATCTCGAATGCATCTATCCTACGACGAGTACAAGCTTTTATGATCCAGGTTTCTGATGCGTACAGAAAGATCGAGAAGTCTACAGTCCGCATCATTCTTATTTTAGTTTTGCGGTTGATGCCTGTTCCTTCATATCTTCTCGAGTACTTTTACCACAGTTTTGGCCATGTGAGATCTTCTGACCACCTCTTGGTCGCAGTCGCTGTCGTCACTTATTTGAGCACCCAAGTATATAATAACTGTAACATATCTTAAGACTAAAAAAGTGTTAAGGGAGTATTCAAAAGTACCCTCATTTTGCTACCCGAAGTTCATTAAATCACACGTTGATGTACATAGTTGGTACATTTGTGATTGTCAAGTTATAGTTAGGGCTATGTATACCGTCTCTCATAAAAACTGCTCTACTACCTCAAAGGTTATGAAAACATTGTCACACCACATAAGTTATTGTTGCGACAATTCTTTGAGAAGAGCAAAACTATCAGAGTAGAATTCGCAAATCTTGGCCGCCTCAGCCATTTTGAAATCCCGACAGCGGAAGCAACGAAAAATTCCAAAAAAATGGACACTTAATTTTTTGTTTGTTCCAGGTCTCGCCTAGGCAATCCTAGCAACCATGGCTATGGTGTCAGAGCGGGCGAGGCTGTGCGGCGTCCCTCTCCCGCGTTCATTCACCCGATCGCGGAAGAGTCGCAGGTATCGGCGCGCGCGCGGCACATGGTGGCCGCTCAGTCGCAGGAAGCCTCCGACCATGAACGCGATATTTTATCAGTATCCCGGCACTCTCGGCCCGTCACGCCGCGCCGGTGACATGTAACCGCATTTACTAGACTGCTAGCAACATAGATCTCAAGAAAAGACTTATATTTTTTAATTTAATTTAAGTGACGTTAATGTGAGGTGGATATTTTTAAGTGAATTTTGTGAAAAGCCGGGATTTTTCCGATTTGGATTTTTCGGCGTTGCTGCTTTTGGATTTTAGGCGCATTTGGTTAGTATATTATTTTTTTTAATTATGCGGGAGGGCGCGCGCGGTTGTCTTAGACAGTCAATAGACATCAACGCGCATCTTGCCGCGAGGTCGTGCTGTGGATGTTGGTTTTCAACTTTGTTTACCATTATTTAATACCTATAAACAAACATTCAAAGCAGTTTAAAATGTTTGCTTACAAGAACCAAAAATAGATTAAAATTATATTCGATTTGACTAACAAATTTTCGGTTTTTGTTTAAGCATAGGTATACATATTTTATCTGTATCCTACATTACGGCCGGCGTGTAGAAATACACAAGGGGTAAGACATCGATGCAGAATACTGAATATATTTACATCTAGTTCTCTCCATGGAGCTAACTAGGTAAGTATATCATGTCAACAAACTCAAAAAAAATAGATCATTGTCAACACATTGAGGTCCTTCCCCTATAGGCAAGTGGATAAAGCTAAATATAGATGAGTGTAAGTAATGACATTATTATTGAAATACAGTACCTACCGACAAATAAAATAACCTTCATATTAGATTTATTATATAATTTTTCATACTACCTAAGGGACTTTTATATTATAACAAAAGTTGATGCGGAGAATTTACACTCCTACCGGCGAGATCTGTTCAGAGTATTTTCATAATTAATCAGACATTTAAGGCGATATTATTTGCCGGTATCATAGTATTAAGCAAATTTGTCAGATAACTCAATAACGAAGGTTAATCGGCGGTACTATAGTTATAAACTAACACGTCTGGTAACTTAATAATCAGCGGACAAGAGTTTTGTGTCCAAAATAGACAGTCCAAATTACCATAATATCGGACGATCTACACACACACGGACACTATTGTTATTTGGGCCGTCGCTATGTGCAAAAAGAGAGCCTTGAACCTGCGCAAGCGCCCGGGCTCAAGGTTGTGCACGAAGCTTACGCAACGATGTCGTCGCAAAAACGTATTATGTAAAAAGTTCTTCCATATAATCAAAGGGCGAGTCCGCAGTGGGGGCGGTTTCGCGCCAATTATGTAACTTACCTTTCTTACTTGTCGATTGCGTGAAGTACGTTAGATCTAGATGTATGTATTTTGCTTGGGAAATTGACAGTTGTTGTCCTAACGCCCGTTCGAAACGCAGTTACTGCTCTGGTTGAAATTGTCAATGACAAATTGAGGACTATATAATGTACCCAAATGGCAGTTGCCAGGAGTGACTTCTGATCTTCTGGGGACCATAATTGTATAACGTGAAGGCTTAGACAAGTCATAGTTATTTATACGTGTCATTGTAGTAGGTGTACTTTTTTGGAATCGATTCCTATAAAATATTTTCACTGCTTCTAGGCTGGAACCGACCTTTATCTGAGATAAACCGTCAACAGTGATATCATATCAATAATTATCCAGCCTATATAAGTACGTCCCACTAAAACTTATATATATCTCGGAATAAAATATATTCCAATTTGACAGGATATAAGAGAATGTTATTTCATAAGCAGCATGTAATAACCCAATTCGTATTTGTATGACACTGACAAGGACATGTTTAGCAAGAACACAATAGTCAAAGCCAATAGAATCTGATATCTTTTCACCAGCTTAATATACCAAATACACGAACTTAATTACTTAAGTATATTAAATACCCTTAGTAGTAGTAGTCGCTTAGTGGCATACTTTAAGCACTTATCATTTGCACGCATAAGCACTGTAAAAGTGCCAGGCAACTATTTAGAGTAAATTCTTCGTAAACAAGCTACTTGAGAACTGCCACACACAAGAAATCTATCATCATAATTATGCTTCGAGAGAAGCCGGCTGCTGACAAAAAAATACAAAGCCTAAAATATAAAGCCCCTCGCCCCCTTACTTCCCAATTATATCTAGTTTAATTAGAGCAACCTGCCATAATTACCATGTAACACAACAAACACATTAAAATTCAACTCTCAGCCAGCACTCAACCTGTTTTATAGCGCCTGAACTTACAAGTAAAATGTGCGATTTAACTTCATGTACTCTTATTTACTCAAATGCGCATTACACACAGATAAAGCCAACTTAGCCACATAATATGGTACAAACCCAAACAAAAGTGAGCCCAATGTAAATCGCAAAAGATGTAAATTAGCATGGCCGCGGCCGCCCGCGGTTTCGGCAATGACACTGACAACGACCGATGATATAACAGCAGGCCGTCAAACCCGTGAAAACTCGGTCATCGACCCGAGCTGCGCCCGCGCTCGCGGCCGGCCGGCCGCCCGCGCTTTCGCTTATGCGATTTTCATACTTACACCACAGGCCACAGAGTCGATTATCAACATTACAACACCGATTAAATTTTAAACAGTTTACATCTTGGACTCAAAAATTCGTGACGCAAGTACCTATACTTTAGCAGTCTCGAGTCTTTCTTTTGATAAAATAATGCAAAACCTAATTGCATACTTAATGAGTTTCTTTGAAAGGCAGTGACAATACGTGCCGTGGGTTCGTCAACAACGGCCAGCGCAAGGTGGCCGAGGCTTTGACACGGACAGAGGCATCCATCAAAATGAGACGTGGCAAAGAATCCATTGGATTTTTTTTCGCTGATGTCATTTTTCGCGTTAAACTTGCGATGTTATTGTTTCGAGGTCGACTTAATTCATTTGTCAGACCGCCTGTCACAAATCCATCATTTCCATGGCGGGTCGTAGGCTGGGACTACAGTTAAGTGTAGGTTACCGTAATTGATAGTTAGAGCTTATGTCAAACTAGCAATTGACTCTGACAATTGATGGCTCTATTACAGCGTAATTAGACAACTAAATTGTTACCTAAGCTGTATATACAACCGAGTTCAAATTAAAGCCATCTAACGAGATCGTTTATGTTCCACGGGGCACAATTTAAAAAGTTCTCATCAATATTTACTGATGGTATCCCGAAGCGTTTATCCGGAGCGCCCTCCCAAAAATGAGGCCACGTAATTAGAACATACAGTCCTAAGCCAAGGCCATGTTAAATCAAAGCTTTCTTCACGCGGGTCCTTGATGGGTAGAAAGTAAATGCTCGGTCAGCGGGCAGGGGCACGCGTATGGGCGCGGGGGGGTGAGGCGCCCTGCGAGGAGGAGGAAACCTGTTCCCGCAACGGTACAGTGGTGTCATGCCTCGGAGGCACACGCACCCATTATGTAATAATCTTTTTCTTGCTCGGATTACTTGTCGCGACGTAACCATTCTATTATGGGATACGGTTGTGGATGTTGGCTGAGGCTGCGGGTGAACGGGATCAATGACAGATGGAATGGAATTTGGTTTGAGTCTCAACGTGTGAAACGGTATCAAGCGTATACTTTTCTTGAGTTAAGTGTTAAGAATTCTGTTCCTGGTCCATTCTGCAAGAGATGCGTAACTGAAAATCGAGTGCCAGGGCTTGGGGGCATTGGCCCTCCGCGCTCCTAACTGCGATCGACTTTTCCGTGCCCACATTTTCCTTCCGCATTCACCACTCGTTCGACCTATCACCGGGAAGCTTTTTATCATTATTCTGCTAAAGCTGTTTGAACACTGGCTTTGTACAAATTAACAAAATCTCAAAAGATTCAATTTAATAGGCTACTAAACTTACTTACAGATAAAGATCTTTTTTGCGTTTTATGCATCGCCTGCATGCTTTATACATTGTACATTTTATAGTATAAACTCTATAATATTTTTATATCATGCTCAAAGATTTCGATATGGTATTTAATTATATTTATTTAAGTTTCGCTCTCAACGCTACTATCACATTTAGGTGCTTGATCACCAGCATGCCAAGGAAAGTAAAGGCGCAGGAAGCACATGGTACATATTTCGTTGACTTGGCGAACTGGACCGCGCCACATATCTATTATAATATTATGAGTAAGTATGCCGCTAGCCTTCCGGTCAA
This sequence comes from Epinotia bilunana, assembly GCA_947049275.1. Taxonomy (NCBI): domain Eukaryota; kingdom Metazoa; phylum Arthropoda; class Insecta; order Lepidoptera; family Tortricidae; genus Epinotia; species Epinotia bilunana. The sequence goes on along the minus strand of OX346259.1, from coordinate 21,987,056 downwards.
GCCGTATAAAATTACTGCCTGCCACGAACATAATATGCACCGTTCATTCATTGTTTGTCACCCTAGTGATCATACGCACATATTATTCAAATAACTGCGCTTTGACATGGAAACAAGCGTAAACAATAGTGTACGCTCACTACAAAAACAAGTGCAACCTTGCTTGTAATAGGTAGATGGATTATCCCCGAGTCAGGTTAAAGTCAGTTAGGTATACTTTTACAAATTAGATCTTATTGACTACTAGTATTTTCCCGAGGCTTCGTCTGCGTGAAATCGCACTTCAACTTACATACCTATGGGAGTTGGTTTACGGGATATAAAAGTATATTTATGTGGAATTTCATTTAAATCATGTCAGCCGTTGCTTTGTTGCGTGATTAGGTATGTAACAAACGCCCAAATATCCAAAGATTCACACAGGTATAAGTGCTTACTTTGGGCTTATCAAATTAGAAACAAATAAATGCACTGCATTAAAGCCATATTTGTTATAAATAATATTCGTTCCTTTAGCTCACAAAATCTTTTTGAAAGGAACCTCCCTTTCAACAAGAAAAACATTGTGTGAGCTTTGTTCCAATGCCACCCAACTAAATTCTCCAAATGACTGTGTATTCAAATCAAAGTCACCGCCTTAAAATTGGAATGAAAGGATTAAGCTCGCCACTGTGACATGATTTTGTGAGTCAAATTATTGACTAATGAATTAGTAATATGGTAATGAGAATAATATTACGGAGTGCATATTGGAGGCTGTTGTCTCACCTTACATAACACGGAAGGTCGACCTCGGCGTGCATCCCGCTGCGCTCTGATTTCACCCTCTTGTATTTGTTTTTTTCCCTTTTATACACAACCTAACGGTACCAGATACCGTATGGGAAGCTATTAGGACGGCATACGTAACATTAAACCATGGGTGGATTTACCTGTTCGGAAAAAAATGTACAGGTTGACTAGTCGCTTGGGAGTGTTTCTGGTTATAATAAATACAAGTCCATAATAGGACGTCGGATTTCAATAACCATTTATTTTATTGGTTTTTTTAGTCCTTTTTTCTTTATAGTTATGTACTTATATACCAAACTGATATCAATTAAAGGTAGGAAGCAGATTAAGTTGGGGTTTTTGTTCATCTAGATTACTTAAGCTAAGTAAGGATTATTATAATTTTATTAGTGCAGCCTTGAAGTAAGCCGGGATTAGTTTTATTTACAGGATTCTACCGAAGAAACATACCGTAATAATGGCCGGCTTAAATTTATAGCTTAGCCGGAATAATTAGCGGCTTAAATTTTTCGTGACACAAAACAAATGCGGGGATTAAATTTAAGCTCCCAAAATTAATAACAAACAAGCGATTTGACCACATTTCCACTTTGTTGATAGTCAGCATCTATCGTAACGGTACGTCTCACAAAGGCCCGTTGTCCCGCTGATATATGGCTATTCTGCCCTCCCAAAGACGGTAACAGTACACGGCCGTCGTACACTCTTGCGACCTTTCTCCTTGAACAGTGCCGTCTACCTGCGCTTCGACTAAACACTTGCCGGGTCCTTTTGATTTTTTCAAACCGGTAACCATGGGTAATCAGCTTTTTATGACTTCAGTGATTATTGCTCTCAAAAGGCATTTATGTTACAATCATACCTCGGTTAATGTCGTTATAATACTTATAAAGTCCTCTCCCGAATATTTGTCACAAAACTATATTTTTTGGAAACGTTCATAACTAAGACATTCTGATAAATATATCGTATAATGAATAAGTATAGGTAGTTATTAATTTCCGAGTGTTATATTTCTAGAGCGAGAGCTAAAGCAAACAAAGAAAAGTAAACCATCGGCATCGATGTGGTTTGGTAGATCGATGAAAGTAAAGGCCGGTGCAGACCGAGGTCCCGTTACATGCCCGAGCCTCGGCTCACGGAATACTAAGCACTGACACACTAGGCGGCTTTTGACCCTAGCACATTCTAGACTGGGACTGGAGCTTATGCACTATTATAGCTTACCTAACTACGGTGCGTGGAAATGTGAAAAATAACGGTTTTAAGCGCAACTGTCGCGTCACATTGATTTTATGGCTGTGGAGATGAGCGTAAATATTTGCGGATTTTTAACCGGTTCCAAGGGATGTTGCCTTTCTGAATGGATTTTTCCAAATAAATAATAACATTATGTACCTTTATAACAAGGGTGATACAATTTGACACATGTCATACCTTTTTAATCAACCGTGAATCTATTATATGGTTTTATCCAAAATCTGTCCGTAAAATTTTGAGGGTTGATCAAGGTAGTAGTAGGTAGGTCAAGGCCTTATTCGAGTTAATTTTAGTCAAATAGGTCCTTAATCAATCAATTAAGCTTACAGTGATTGTTGAGTAGTAAATTTTTTGATAGTTGATTATTTCTTGATTGGATTAACATTGGGCATCAATTATCAATATTAAATGTTAAACTAACAAATATACAGAATATGTGTAAAACGTATACATAATAGACGTTGCCTCAAAAAATGAGCTCGGCAAACCTAACATTAAAAAAAACCGTAATTAAACATTTGGGTAAAGAATAAAGAGGAAACATTTTTACTAAAAAGGTAGACAATTGCTAGTATTTTTTTTGAAAATTTGTAAGCAAGTAGTTTTGCACTTTTTTGTCATGAACCTCATTGTCTGTAACGACTCAGTTCTAAGACAACCTTTTCAATTCGCTAAAGCAATTTGTGCAAATGGGCCCTTACTTCATTAACCCAACCGTCCATAAAACACGAAGGTTACGAACAATGCATTCTTACTGCATAGCTGTAGTCATCTATATTCGACAATTACCTGCATAATGTGCCGACAAAGAAAATTGCACATTTTGCGTCAAAAGCGAAAACGTGCTTTGTTGAATATTCCACAAAAGACGGAAAGGGACGAGATTAGAAAATTTCGCCAGCTCTGCCGTGGTAGCTAACCGTTGCGATATAGATATAAGAGAGGACAACGACCCTACGCAAAATTCGCTGCATTGGGCTAGGTCTAGTACATGCGCGTATGCTATGAACACGGAAGCGCCGGAGAGGGAGCGCGATATGCGCCGGCTTCCGGTAAGAGTGGGAAAAAGGCATGAATGAGTATTGAAGCCTGCCCCGAGAAGGGGGAAATCGAGTTTGCACTGCGGAGCGCCGCTCTACGGATACTCGTATAGTCAGGCCCTACGAGCATTACACTAAATGGAATCAATAATCGCTCCGACGACAACATGCATTTTAGAATCAACCAGTACTGTACCGTATGTCTGCACAATATCCTAAACCCTATCTTGTATTACTACTGAATTGGAACCGAAGACTTATTCCTTAGAAAACTTTTCGCGACATTTCAAGTTGCGTCTTTTCCTGTCCTTTGAAACCGCGTCATATAACTTATGCATCGCGCCAGAGCGGCATGGCTCATATTTTGGTAACAGCCAACTATCAAACTATATTTTGACGTGTTCTGAAGCCGCTAGAGTCTACTTCAGATGCCCGTAATAAGGATCATTTAACCTTTACAAGATGTCTTATTAACAAGTAATATCAAGTTGCTGAATATATTCTGATCTGATCACTATATCAATACAAATATGTTTACTGCGTGTATATACGAATGTGAAAGAACTTTTTATTAAACGTGTCAAAAGCACTGAAAGCACTATCAATCTCAAACTAGAGAAATAAAACCCACAAAGCACATAAATTGTGATTTCAAACGAGATAAATGCCTATTTTACTTCCATTCTCGTCTTCCAGGCTATCATAAGCTCGCAGAAACAAACACCGCGTGAAAAGTTTCAGTTTAGAAGCCTTAAGGAAATTGTTTAGGATGTCAACGACCTGCGCCCAATACTCGCACAGCACAACGCATTGGCCGCACACGGCCGCAGCGCGATTTATTCGCTCTAGCGGGCGAGAGCGGGACGCGGCGCCGGGCGGCAAGAGTAGTGTGGGACGGCGGCCCAGGGCATTCACCCCGGAAGATTCAGTGTTTTGATACCGCTCAAGCCTCCGACGATGGAAAACTGCATTTTCTTTGATGCGCTCCAACTTTTCAAGCTCTAATCGCCCGTCAATTGGTTAGTTTCAGTTTTAAATGCTCGCAATCAACGTCGTAAGATGAAAGCACACATTACATAAGCTATTATAACATTAATGGCTTATAATCAAATATGTATACAAATAATTATTAACTAATTATCATATTTGAACGTAGTTACACAAATTAGAAGGCATATTTTGTTACGTCTGACATTGAACTTTGACGCACGTGTCATTTTTGTACGCTCTCATTTGCATAGCATATTGCATGGGGCTGCCCGAATCGATAGAGGCTGAGGCTGCTCGTGCACGGGGCCCAGACGTTAGGGCAGGTCGCTCCCTAAACCTTCCGTGCCCTACGGCAAGAAAAATACACAGCCATACCTATGCGAGTCGGACTCATTGATAAATCGGTCAGGGGTCGGCGGCATGAGACGGGTTAATTTGTATTAAGTAGGCAACCAGCCTTTTAAGGGTTAAACTTTTTTATGATATAGGAGAACTTGATTATTTCACTTATGTTAAAGTCTAGATTTTTTAATCTCAAATCAGTTCCTAGAGTTTTAATCAGTTACGTTAATATCAAAATCTAGAGCATAAAATAGGGAGTTCCGTTTTTACATACCTAATTGATTGCATATCCATGATTTTAATACGGTATTTAAGATAAGAGAATAGTTTTGATCGATCGGTATACTTACATATCAACAAATGCCTTTATGACCTTAACACTTTCGCGACCAAGAATCGCTACGCGCTACGCTCGTAGCCGATCCTGTGGTTTTCCTCGTATGTAACGGAAAGCGACTACGGCGTAGGCGCCCGCTAGGCGGGTTCCTGGTAGCGAAAGTGTTAAACAAAAAAGTCTGTTAATTTAAAATTGAATTACATGTCCTATCAAAAAGCAAAAATGGATCCTTTGTTTCGCTCCGAACACGAACAAAGATTGTTAAGCAAAGTGCATATTGAAAGCACCAGTCCATCAGTCAGTGCCCGAGCAGTTTACAGTTGTTAACAGATTACAGCCTGTAAATAGTGAAATCAATATTGGATAATGGGGGGTGGGGGGCGGCGTGGCGGCTGTGGAGGCCGGGTGTAACAACACCCTTACCACAAACTTGTTTTGCAAAAACACGCAAGCTATGCGTGCATCCTCAAAATTGCATGGACCTTTTTAATAGCTAGCGCGTGTTGAGAGCTCTAAATTTATTTTTTAATGATCAGCTCGAAAACCCAATCAGCGTAGCAATTCCATTTTCTAGATGTCTTGCGTCGGTGAAAGTACCTATTCGAACCATGGTTTTGGAAGAGATGCCAGGGCAGCAGTGCATTCAAAATTTTATTCATAGTCCTATCAGCCCGAAAATCGAATTCAAGCCTAGCTGTTTAATACCAGTATCGTATAGTGCTATGGTGCTGTACGCTGCACCTCCAAGAGCCTAGCGCACATTGTGAGCATCCAGAAGTATCTTTTTCATCAGTGGATTTAACTAACGGAAGTATATTCTAGTACATATAGCATGTAGAAAAGATACCATGGGGCAGGCTTCACCCCCTGAGATCCCAGGGTAGGGGTGCGTCGTGTCGACGACCTGCGATAGTGAAAGCGGGTTCCGGGGTGGCTCCCAGGCTTTCGCTACCGTTCTCACGCCACTCGCTCGCACGTTGTTTTCGAATAGTTTTAATTAGTGCTATTTACCGGCCATGCGGACTGATCGCCAATATACAAATAGACTGTAATGGTGTTACAGCTTTTAATAAATAACTTTGAAATGCGTTAATTTCTTTCTGTTGTCGTGCAAATGGATTAAATTACTCAATTTGAATTTAAATGTTATGTATGTAGTGATGAAGCATTGATATCGCTGTTCCGGTAAAAACTACGAAAATGCTAATCACTGTAAAACCAAGTAAAAAGTCAGACGTCTCTCAGTATCATGCATTTAATGCGGTAGTTATGCAAATCAGGAAATCGTTAGCGGCCATCAACACGTCGTTACCTTTGGAATCATCTGTTCGCTGTTACTAAATTCCCGATTTAGAATACTTTTGTAATAGGGAATAGTTGTAATAAAATAGAAAGTAGCATGGAGTGCGATGATCGTCAATAAGGCCTCGCCTCGGATCGGGAGCACGGTCGCGGCCGCTCGCGGTACGGAAGTAATGAACTTGAATGCAGTTCGCGCCGCCGCCGTCCCGCTCGCTCGCCTAGCCGAGACCTAGGCATGAGCGTGACGCGCTCACTGCATTTGCTGTCAAATTCGTCCGCATTCTCCATCACCGGCCGCTTTCGTCGTCGATGCGTTTATCGGAACGAGACGCGAATATGTGTGTCGATTGCATTCTCGTCGTAAAAGTGCATCTGGGTCGGTCGGCGCGGCGGGTTAGTGCGATGTGCGAGTAGACGTAGGGCAGGTCGGAGCGGCCTCGGTTGCATAATGCGCACGGCGCCTCAGCGCCCATCACGCCGGCAGGTCCCGAGCCGCCCCGCCGGGCCCGGTAGGCCAGCGGCGCGCTGGCTCCGGCCCCGAGCCCGCTAGCGCTCCGGATACTTCTCGAGAGCCTCAAGCCGGTCGACATCGCTGCCGCACGCTCTTCTACAGCTAAACCATATTCGCGTCATAAAGAATAAACCGAAAATACGTTGGATGCACTAAAGGAATGACTTTGTAAGTTTATATTTTTTAGTTTTACTTCTAGTATTTTCTGTAAATTCGAATTGATCTGAAGTGGAGTGTAATAATTGCAAAAACAAAGTTGACTGAAGTGTGAAAATATATCTTAAACATGTTGAAATAAGTGCCTCAAAGAATATACTCGACAATTCGGTAAGTTGACGTCATAGTGTGCATCGCCTCATCATATGCCATCAATACATCATATTGGATTATTGAATTGTTCTGTAATAAGAATGTGTTTATGCTCCATACATATTTATAGGCAACATCATGTACACAAAAAAAACTATCCCTCGAACTGATGACTGGCCTTAAATATATCTATATTAAAACCTCAAATATATGTTGAGTCACAAGTTGTACTAATAAAACATCTTTAAGGAAGTACCTACTTATTCTTAAGTGTCACTGAAGAATATTCACACAAAATACATACAAAACGATTTTAATAACGTGTGCCTACCTACCTACCTAGGTAAACCCGTTTAAATACATATATAAATCCTTTTTTATAAAAATAGATAATTGACAATAAACACCTCTGAGCCCTTTCTGTATATTTCCGCCATGTTTGTTGTTTCATTTGCGAGCAAGGTGAAACATTTATCTCCTCTTATGCTGATAACGATGCACATACTAACTCTTACTCAACTGATATCAAACATTTCCGCATTGGTATAATTTGTCTAACAGTTGCATAGCGCATCAAGACGTATGCGTGGACTTATACATCATTTTATTATTAGACGGCAAGGTTAACTGTTCCCGCGCTCTGGCATAGCCGATGCATGTAATATTAATACCTAAGTTCACATATGATGCATTTTCATTGCTAGAAATCACGAATATGTAATCTACAAAATCACAGGCATATCAACAATATTTTACGTAGTGTTGGTATTAAACGCCACGCCACTCATTTGTTTCTAAGCTGAGAGCAAAGAGCTATGAGTGCATTAATTAATCGAGTTAAAACTCACACGAGACGGAGTTAAGACAGTTACTTAAGAAGCAGACAGAGCCAGTCCTTGTCGCTGCACATTTCATCCCGCCGCCCTATGACTTATCTTACAACACACGGCCTATTTGCACATTGATTTGCGTTTAATGCGAGTTGAGTTCACTTTTTTTCTGAAATTGGGTACCATGAGGAAAGCCTCATGGTAAAAATTATATCGTAGTGTTGCTTTATTGATAGTAAACCATCAAATTACTACAATAATGTGTAAATTACCAAGTATAATGTAAATTATAAAACTATATGAAAGATTTAAAAAGATTTTTTATCGGCCAAGAGTCACACACTAAAAAAATGTACCACAATATGTACGCAGTATTTCACCAATTTACGTGATTTGCCACACAACGGTTAGTACGAACATAATGCTGTTACGTCATAATACTATGTCAACCGAAACCCCTCATGGGTTTCGGTTGTCGCCAGCGAGGGACCCTCTTCTTTATACGTGATCTAATTGCAGCGTTCATACAAAAATGGGATCCACTCAGAAATGGTTGGAATGGCACCGTGAAAAAATCATATCAAGTAGCATTGCGAGTAGCAATGGTATGAACTCGCATAAAACATAAATCTATATCAAAACAACAAGCCCTTACGTTAAAAAGGCAAAAGACTGCACCACGAAGCAAATGCATAATTGGCTAAGCGCAGTTTTCATTACACATGACACGACCTTGCGCGATCGGCGTCGCGTCCATCGTCTCAATAAAAACTGCCGATCGTTAGCTCTTTAATTGACTGCGGAAATATTTCATGGAAATAAAGGCAGTTCGTGAATAATGTTATTACGAAACGATGTCTTTCTCCGTCTAACGCATAGTTGCTTCCTGTACGATGGTTCGTGATGGCCCACTGTATAGAGCACGCTTCTGGTGGACACCATGTGGGATACACAGCTAATAGGAAGAGAGAAAGAGAGAGAGAAAGAGAAAATATATCATCATCAGTCTACTCGTATACGTCAGCTAAACACAAGTTTAGTGACACTTAGATGGCGGCCTCAGCGGAACCCGATTTATGTCATGGTTGAAAAAAAAATGCTGTACGCAATTCACTCGAATGAAAGAAAATGAGCAGGACTCCACGCTGGCCCAGGGCGAGTTGGAGATGAATCACGATAATTATATATCATTTACACAACATCATAATTTATAACTTTCGTAATACAATTAGGTACCACTTATTAAAACATATGACGATTGGAAATCATTTTAAAAAGTAATATCTGTACATGTCAGATTTTTAATCAATGTTACAGAGTTATATGTAATCATTTAAAGAAGCCTGCAATACGCCCGCGCGGTGACGTAGCGTAGCGATGCGCGATGCGCTAAGGGCAAGTTCAAGTGCGCGCGCCAAGGTCTTCCCAGCGCTGCGCCCGCGCCGCCGCTGCGCCGATACGCGATACACGCTACGTTTACAATTAATCATTAGATAAAGTGTCTGTGAAAGTTATGACTTTCATAATGTCACACGCGAATAACACGTTAGAAGCATTTGTTAATGCATACATACGCCTGATACAACTGCCAAATCTGTCAGATTTCTGGACCTACGGCTTACGTTTGAATTGAATACACATTTTATGGTAATTATTCATAGATTGATATTTAAAAAAAAACTAATATTTTTCGTAACTTCGCAATGATGTTAGTAGGTATCGGATCCTTCCTTAATCAACATTGTAGTTGTTTACATCTTAATTTTACATTGTTTGTTAATTGTATTAATGGTCATCTGTAATATCCTGTATGAGTTATCTACTCCGTTGGCTTCGGTGACATGACTTTACGATATCAATGAATAAACAATAATTTTAGTATCAAATTGTTTTACATAAACTAAACAAAATTTTAATAAAATTAAATACTTAACAAGGATTAGGTATATAACGTAATTATTTTACTATAAAAAAGTTGTGGCGCAGTAAAAATATAATTACTCATTTTAAGAACAATCACACTTAATAAAAAAAACCACTTTCTTTTTTGCGGTCCTCTGCAAATTAACGTTATTTCATTGATATTTTTTGATATTTGATATACCTAATTCCTCTATAATAAGGGAATTTTACAAATTTCGAAGTATAATAAATGCCACCGAAGGAATAAACGGGAATAATAATGATTATTTTAAAATGAAGATCTACATCGATATTCTGTCTCGCTTATCGACAGGGGTGCATCGTGTGACATTGCGCCGACTGGCGGTCGCGGTGTTGCGCAACCGGTCACGTGCGCGAGTGTAAACATGCCCTTACGCAATTATACGCTGAATATTGTGCGTTAATTGTTTCACAGGTTTACGTAACTTTCTCTTGGCTAACTGCTAATAAACACAGCGGCGTTTTGGAAAATTGGTTTTAGTGGTTTCTGGCGTTTTACAAAAAAGGTGGGGATACTTTTTATAAATGCTCAAACAGCTGCTAGGTACTCGTATCGAATATTGATGTTTAAACTGTCATTACGGTTTTGAATTAAACTGAAACTTATTTGTGTGATGAGCACAAATATTTGTTCCCGAGTCATGGATGTTTTCTATGTCTTTAAGAGTCCGCAGTAAGCACGATTCTCCATACAAACGTAGTTACGCTCTCATTTTAAAACTACGTGTTGGATTGCAACGAAACAATATATGCATACAATGACATGAGGTATATCTATGTCTGTAATTAGTTTATATAGCTTCAGATACCATAGTTAAAAAAAAACAGCAAATTTAAGTTGGTCATACAAAACTTGTTTTTGCTGTACTTCGTTTGTTTTATAAACTGGAACCATAAAACTAATTACAGACATAGATATATCTCATGTCATTGAATATGCAAAGTTTCGTTACATAGTTTTAAAATGGGAGCGTAACTACGTTTGTATGGGAAGGTGAAATTCGGCCGAGCTTACTGCGGACTCTTAAGTATTTATTTATCTATATACTTATTTATAAATAAATGGTTATCGTCGTCTAGTACCCATTGTACAGGCTTTGCTTAGTTTGGGACTAAGGTTTATTTGTGTAAGATTGACCCCCCTCCGTTAGTTTGTTGTTGGTAAGTATGATTTATTTTATATATCAAGACATATACATAATTTATTTAAATCATGGTAAGATTTCACGTCTTTGAAATAGTGTTTCATGTTAAAAATACAGTCAGCGCACCATGTCGTGCATATTGTACGCTTATAAATGAATATTATTGTATTATTTATATATCGGATAATAGAATATGATAACGGCATTATTATAAATTCATAAAAAATATACTGCATTGCCTTATAATTAACCATTGATTTTAACTACAAATAAGTATGCTGAAAAGCAAAAGCAACTCACTTTCAAATCATCTCGTTAAACTACTTTGCTATATTAGTTTGTGACGTCATCGCCAGGAAATAGCTATAGAATTTAGATTGTTTAATAATAGTCTGACTTTGGCACACCGAGTGACTGGCATGCTCTACTCTTGTCAGAGTAAATGCTCCGTTCATTTCACTCGTTGTTACTATCCTCACCAACAGCATAATTGATAATAAATAGATAGATGCTACATTAATATTCAAGATGTCATCATCATCATCATCATATCAGCCGAAAGACGTCCACTGCTGGACATAGGCCTCCCCCACATAATGCCAAAGTGACCGGTCCTGCGCCACCCGCATCCAGCGGACTCCAGCAACCTTTACCAGGTCATCAATCCACCTTGCGGGGGGCCCACGCCGCGCCTTCCGGTTCGTGGTCGCCACTCGAGAATCTTTCCGCCCCAACGGCCATCGGTTCTACGTGCTATGTGCCCCGCCCACTGCCACTTAAGTTTACCGATTCAAGATGTACGAAATCATAATTAATTTACTTAATGTCAATTTTGTACAATAGACCCCTCAAAATGTCTTCATTCCCGTGACCTGGCCCCTATACCACAAAACTTTACAAGTCTAAATACAATTCGATAAAATTGTATAATTTTCCATAGAAAAAGTTGTCAATTTTGACAAATTGTACGCTTGTAAAGTTTTGTGGCATAGGCCCCTGACAGTGTCAAGACATGGTTAAAGTTTTTTTTTTAATCTAAATCTCTTATCTAATTAAGGCACAGTCTTATAATTAAACGATAGGACGCAGATAACAATCTATATATATAAACGTAAAAGTCCTGACTGACTGACTGACTGACTCACTCACTTAAATCAACGCCCAGCCCAAACCTTGAAATCTGTTTTTTTCACAATAGGTAGTTTATATAACGTAAGTAGCCACTAAGAAGGGATTTTTAAAAATTCCACCCTCAAGGTGGTAAAAAGGGGTTGAAAAATTGTATGGGGATGGACTAAAATTTTAAGTGAGATACTTGAAACTTTGTGTATGGACTCCTTATTACAATACGTGAGAAGTAATTTTAGGGTTTTACCCACCCCTAAGCGGGTTAACTAGGGGTGCAAAGTTTGTATGGGGAAACTCTTTTTTTGAGGTTTCAAATTAAAACTTAATTTTTGGATTAGATTCCTTATCGCACCGATAAAACGAGTTCCACGCAGACGAAGTCGCGGGCAGAAGCTAGTATAATATAAAAAAAAACATTACACTCCTTTTCTTTGGGCAGTCGTGTTTATTTATTACAATCATGGTCTGAAACAAAAGACAGGACTCGGACCTGTGCCGATGGTATTGCCGGTAAGTAATTTGTTTCGTTAAGATGTCTTATAATTCTTACTTGCCTATCAATTAAGATGGAATGTCTTATGTATTTGAAAGGAATATAATAAAACTAATTATTTATTCGTGACACGATCAGCATGTAAATTTAATAAATATAAGTACGTCAATCATATTTATTATTTAAAAACACGGATCGTTTTTAAAAATCGACGTATTTTTTTATTTTTTTTTATTGTTGTATTAGTATTGTTTTCGCTACTTGCTGGCTTTACAGAAAAAGCTTGGATAGTGAATTTTCCCAGAAAGCTCTTTTTGTTTTATGCCATGTATAAAAGCGTAGTCACAGAGTGAAGTCGTCAGACATAATGTTTACAGCTCCGCTATTCTTTAACTTGTTTTAAGCTCACCTCAACGCTCGCCCACAAATATATCTTGACGCCACGATTCCTAGAAACTAGCGTAGCTAAAGAGGTCTAGTTTCTTTAGGCGTGACGGGTGGAGTGAGGCGCATGAGGGCGTAAAGAATAACAGCCCAGCGCTGGTCGCTTGCGCAACGTTCTGAATGTCAAACGGGCCGGTTTCGAAAAACAAATTTTCGTCCAATCGAATCTACAGTCAAGCCACACTCGCTCTACCGGCGATTGTGAAACGAACTGTTGAACTTGAGGTTGCTTCATGGTGCACGTGGATTGCAACATTGTTAACCCCACCTGAGCTTTAAGTTTCTTTGGTTGCGTCATGGAGCTTTCAGTTCGGGCTACAATTAACTTAGGCACAACTTTTTGCCTATGTTACGATTTATCTACACACACCACGTTTAATCATGTTGAGGCGAAAGCAGCAACAATGCTTATTGACGTATATGCAAAAACGTTTTCACAAGAGTTTCATTAGTCAAGCTTTAGTTAATAAAACAAACTAAGGAGCATATGGACATCTAATGAACTTTCAAAATGTCCTAATAATGAAGTAAGTATAGAAAGAACGTTTCGGGGACATTTACAAAATGAGCCATTTAGAAATTTATTTACCCCGATAAATGTGACAAAGTATTAGTAGTGTGTATGTGTGTGTGTGGATGGCTCATTCAATTACTTTTCATACTTAAATAGAACTATTTTTTTTTAAGTCATGATGTTTTACTTCAACAACGATTTTTATAAGACCTACCTTGGAACTGTCCACAAAGGTGTTATTGTTGTTATGAATTTGGTACCTATGAATGATCATATGTTTCACACGCTTTCGATATAGGTAGTAATAGGAAGGCATATAATTAACTAAGGAGTGTTTATGATTATGCCTTTTTTATGTGTTTCGGTAAATTTGGATTAAATACTTGGATAACTACATAGATCTACTCTAAAACAAGCGAAATTTAAGCAAAAGCTTGGCAAATGTTCAAACTACAATTATTTATTGTGAACCTTGGAGAGCGTTTATTTTAATACAAGGAAGTAAAATGCAGTGCATCATAATTTTTGTACCAACATATTCAATGACATTTTTTCATTTACAGGTACGTGCTACGCCAACGATCCAAGAATATGAACTTACTTATTTGAAGAAAATACAACAATAGATCAGAATGAGACTGGTAAGCACATTGACTTTCAAACTTGAATAATTTAAATTAAACTATTAGTCCTCGACCTTTTGTGCAAATTTGGAAGTGTCTAACGGCAAATTGAATTTGCGAAAATAGATATAAGTAGGCGAAGGGGAAGTGTCGGTGCGCAGTGGAAAGCGCGCACTTATCGCTAAACTGGGTCAGTAGTGGCGCCTCCCCTTTATCGAACGCCACCGGCGGCATCTCGCCGAGCTAAAATAAACCCTTTGAAGACAGAAATAAAATTCAAATTGAGTCGCTAAAGCCTCAGAATGCATGCGGGTGTGAGGTGGAAAATGCATTTCGACGCGATACTGTCTGCATATTTTTGGGACTTATTGAACGCTCAACGGTGGGTTAATTTCACAAAATTATCTATTACTTAAGGTGAAAAAGTCGGCAAGCTATTTAAAAGAGACGCAAGATATATTGAAACAAATGCTATAATATTTTATATTTGGAAATGTCATCAGTTCTTAAAGGGAATTGTATTGTCAACAGTCAACGAGTGAGGAGGTAGCAAGCACGACGGTGGGCCGCACGGGCAGCCCCGCGGCCGCCTCCGCCGCCGCGGTGTCCAGCGCCGGCGCCTATGACGTCACGCGCATGCGCGAGGAGGAGTTCGAGAGGCTCACGGTGTACATAGTGATAGACAGGCCCTGCGAGCGGGGCGCGCCCAACAGAGCCGAGAAGACGCTGCCGATTACCCTGGCGCTGAGGCCTTCCGCCGTACTGTCCACTCCTAACACACCGGTACGTTTAACAATATAAAACCTACATATATATTATCATAAGGATCGCCCATACCGTGATACCTTATCGACCACTTACTGTCACCGTAATTTTATATATGCATTGCCTACAGACGGAAGGTGTATGGAGCATAGGCGTAATACCTCGCGGTACGCGCTTTGGACCCTTTGAAGGCACCCGAACGCCAAATAAGCCTAACGACAAAATCTCGTGGAGATACTTTTGGAGGGTAAGTCCACAATCATTATGAAAACTATTCATCAATCTTCTTCGCTTAGACATCCATGACGACCCATGTAAATAACAGAATCTTCACTCAAAGCTGTAGCGTCTTCTGAGCCATCTTTCTGGCGAATACGCACTTTCAACTAACAATATAGGACATTGAAAGCTTTTGTACAATTTGCACTAGTTACCTACTCTTCTTTAACTAACCGATTCATCTCTATTTTGGGCCAGGTACAAGAAACTGTCAGACATCATACTTACGGAAATATAAAGGTGAGATTGGGCTTCATTTTTCATGCTTGGTGATGGTGTCTTTTGTATTTTTCATGGTTTGTTACATAACATAACATACTTCTAACGTTTCTATTATATACAAGATCCTCTCGAGTAAACCTACGTAGTGTATCAGACCTGGTCTGATACACTACGTAGGTAATTTATGAAACGTTACGAAAATACGTTGCATGAAAGAAAATCATCGTACATCCGGCCACTTTCGCTTACTAGTCACATCAAACCATATTCACTCTTGTAACCAGAACATCGTTCGTTATCTCAGACGGTCAATTATGAATAAGTGACACTCGTCCTTGACTTTACTATAGTAACGACTAATGCATGTCGCTATCAGATACACGTGCATTGTAAATATCTAGCAATTGTCACGTGCGCAGCACAAACGCATCTGTCCTATTGACTTTATTTCCCCTTATTATAAAGGGAAAATTCTGCGAGATTGCAGCTTTGTAAATTTGTATGTTATTCTACAGAACAACTCAATCATATGATTTTAGAAAGTCGTTCATCAGTATATGGGGTTGCCTGACGGAATGGACAGGCTATAATTTATTCCGTGGCTCCGTCTGGTCTTTCTGTATTACGCGGGCTGAGCCGTGCCAGTAGCTAGTAGTCTATAAAATGATTTATCCCAATCGATCAAATACATATGTTTCTCATTCCAATTTGACATCAATGTATCTCGCGTGTTCGCTTTCACGCGCCCCGAACGACACCCTGAAGTCCTAAGCTTTCAAAAATTTAATACTGAAATTTTATTAAATTCCAGATATTCAAGGACAGTGACTACTATTACCTTGATGGCTCCGACACGAGCGTTGCGAACTGGATGCGATACGTGGCATCGGCCTACTCCCTGTCCGTGATGAACCTCGTCGCTTGCCAACACCAGGAACACATATACTTCTACACCATAAGGTATGGCACTGGGTCAACACAGACACTAGCTCATCGATATTTCTGCTTTCGTGTATTAAAATGAAAATATCGGGACTCATATGGATGGTCACCTAAAAATGATAGTACCCATCAAAAACATCTAGTAAATCTGCCCCGTAGTATTAAAATGGGTTTTTGGTATTTCTCTACAAATTTTCATCTTGTTTCAGGGATATCATGCCAAATGAAGAATTGATGGTGTGGTATTGCAAAGATTTCGCAACGAGGCTAGGCTACGATATCGATCCTGAGCGAGCCACTTACTCTATCTGTAAGTATAGACAGCAAAAGTATTCAACACATTGTACTATTTCCATGCTCTGGATATAAATCTAACTTAACTTTCTTCTTTTCAGGTAAAGAGGAAACCATCAAAAAGGCATACGGTTTGCCACCAGCCCCGGTTCATCCTGAGATTGCGTTCAATCACATGAAGTATGTTCTTGGTCTTACAAATGCCAAAGAACTTTTAGAGACTGAAATCCCGAGCAGACGAAGGAAACGAGAACTGAGCGATAAGTCGTTTCACGACAGCCCGCCCCTGCTCTGCCGGGAGGATCCCAGAAATGTCGCCAAAAATGACAGGACACTTGTCAGAACAGACGTTTCACCGAACATCATTCATTCAAAAACAGAAACCCCTATTGTAAGTGAACACACTCCTTTGTCACCTAACGGCTTGATGCAACCACCATCACCCGTAAAAGTGCACCACAGAGACCACCCAACTTTAATTATTCACCAACACAAAGAAAGCACATCACATGTGGTAATTCATCAAATGGAAAACCCAAGAGTTCATGCTAATAGATCACCGGCGCAAAATCATCACTTGAGGGACATGCGAGGACCATCGCCTATGGCTCAGCATCTTCAAGAAAAATTGGGCAATCGATCACCTAGCCTCTCTCACTGCGGACCTCACTATGACCATCAGCCTGCCGACGGCTCTGTCCGGTCTGACGAAGGCTACCACAGCAATGGTTATCATGATGAATTTACACCTCCAGAAGACTCGAGCGACTCAGATGTTGAAAACTATGTTTTAGATTGTTCCAATAAAACAAATGAACCCAAAGAAACAGTTATTGTCCAAAAAATGGACCAAGACATGCATCGTAATGAATACAGAAAAGTGAAAATTAAAATGCCAAGAGCATATCAGTACCAAAATCACAAAGATATGGATTGCGAAAGTGAGAAGGATCTAGTAATAGCGGAAGAAGTCGGACACATTTCGCCCCAAAATCTGTCACCGCCACGTCGCGATCCTGCTACATCGACTGTCATCGTTCTGGAATCATCTCAAAATACTGTTGTTCCATTGAATAAACCATATTATGAAGATGGGTCTTCGTCACCTTCCCCACAACCAGCTTACATGAGGTGTTCTCCATCTGATACACGTATCTTAGAAACTATTTTAACCACAGGCAATAGAATTGATACAAACAACAACGATGCTAACCGTCGACAGCCTAACGCGACGCCCCCGCCTTCCTCGCCTACGGAAATGGCTTACTCTTACAAGAAAAGTCAAAGGTACGGAAACGCGTGCAGTCCTGATTCCAGTTCGAATTTAACGCCCCTGCCATCTTTATTGCCACTGCCACAACAACTGCCGACGCCAAACGCTATGTCTGTTTATTCATCGTCACCCCCACACACTGTCCCACATACAACCGAGATTCGTGAAATCAGAGAAATAAGAGAAATTCGAGAAACAAGATATGAAAGTCACTATCCCAACTACTCGTACAACATTTATTCACCACCGAATTCTACAATAATTACTCAACTTGGTTCTCCACCTAGCACGTACTCGCCGACTGTTACTTCGACCCATCAATATGAAAGATCTCCAAATGGGCACAGCAATCATCATTATCCATCCACTACGAGCGTAATCACCCTTAAGAACTGTTCACAATTAAGTTTGATCCAAAATTCGAGCGGGAGTCCGCAACTTGTCCCGCCGCACGGAAGCATGAGCCCCGACGGCTGTAGCATGATGATGGCTCCTCTGAGCCCGAACTCGCAATCGTCGCGTGGCTACAGAAGTCTACCTTATCCTTTGAAAAAGAAGGACGGAAAAATGCACTACGAATGCAATGTTTGTTGTAAAACTTTCGGCCAACTTTCAAACCTGAAAGTCCACCTGAGGACACATTCAGGCGAGCGGCCATTCAAGTGCAACGTCTGCAGTAAGTCATTTACGCAGCTTGCTCACCTCCAGAAGCATTATCTCGTGCACACGGGAGAAAAGCCACATCAGTGTGATATTTGCCAAAAACGATTTTCCTCCACATCAAACTTAAAGACTCACCTGCGCTTGCACTCGGGTCAGAAGCCGTATGCCTGTGATTTGTGCATGCAGAAATTTACACAATTCGTTCACTTAAAACTTCACAAGCGGCTGCACACAAACGACCGACCGTACGTGTGCCAGGGATGCGACAAGAAGTACATCAGCGCTTCGGGACTACGTACTCACTGGAAAACTACTAGCTGCAAGCCGAACAACATCGAAGAAGTCCTGTCCATCACAAACGCTGCTAATACTGAATGTAAGTTTAATTTTTTTATTGCACTACACTTAATCATTTTTCCACTTTCATTTTTAATTATTTTTGCAATGCTATTCAAATTTCCCGAGAGAGTGTATACGCGAGCACCGCCGCGAGAGCGACTGCAGGCGCGCTGCACTTTCTCTTCGCGGGTGAACCGTAACTTTCACTTGCGCTCTCGCTGAACGCGGCCGATTTCATTTTCGCGTGCACTTTGCAGGTCCCATCGACAAAGACTGTCACGAGAGGGAGGGGCTCGAGGCTTACGAGGTGCACTCGGCCGGGCAGGGAGGGCTGGGCGCCGGTGGGGCGCGCGCGAGCGAGCTGCTGGGCGCGCACGCGCACACGACGACGCCGCACCTGGCGCCGCACGCGCCGCAGTACCGGCCCGAGCACGAGCACTACGCGCCCGCCGAGCCGCGCGCCAGCGTCATCGAGTCCAGCCAGCCGCTCATCATCGAGTGCACCTGAACCGCGCCGCGCCGAGCCGCGCCCAACCCCGCCGCTATGTGATCACCCAAGTATTCGTGTAAAATAAGAACGATCGCGTGACGAGCGCGTCCTCTCGTCTTCTCCAGTGGCTATGAGATAACGTTTCGAACGTTAACATGTAAATATATTTTGTTAATAGACATATGCGTAAGAGTGATGAGAGAAGTGGATGAGTACTAAGTACTTAGATAAAGTTTGTCCCGATTGGGAATGTGTATTATATTATGCTAAGCATTTGAATATTATTAGATCTAAGGTAAGCAGCAGCCTTTGATTATAGACAGTAATGCTCAATTTTATACATAATGGTAGAATTCTATTGTAAATAGAAATTTTCGTGACATCGACTTTATTTTATTTAAATATATTTCTATGCAATATGCACATGTTTTAGCATTATTTGGTGTCGTTGTGAAAGTGGTATTAATATTTGCGAATTTTCCCATCTTCCTTTATTTGGAACTCGGCTCCAATTTTATTCGCAAACTGAGTTTAAAAAAATACTCACTGTATGCATAATTGCCCAGCTGGCCACGTTGTTTTGGTAAAAGTTCATGAATGGTCGTAAGAACAAGAACGTCTCTAATAAAATAGTCACAAAGCTCATATTGATGCCACTTATCTTCTGTAAAACTCGCAATAATGTTTGTAGAAGCAATGATCGATAAGGTTGTTACAAGCCAATATATTGAATCGCATCAAGTCTCAGAATCATCAACTAATTAGCTAGGTGCCAAAAGCGCTCATATGTTTAAGTTATCCTAAAGAGATGTTCGTATAGTATTTTAAATCGTTGTTCCTAATGAATATTCGGAGAGTAAGCGCTCGCGTGCGCCATCTTAATTCTAATGTTATTAAGACTAGAATCGACGAATTGTGTACATTATCCCTACGCTAGAACAAATGGTGCTTCACATCGTAGAGTGACGCCCGGCGCGCCGTCGCCATGGCCTTGCTACAGTATCTATCGTAATGTTAATTCACCGAGTCTACTAGTTAATATTTGTATTAAATTCCAATTATGATTCTCCTGTTCGAAAAGGCTGAAAGTAATATAATATAACGTTTGGCGAACGTCGTAACTATGTATTGGTTAAGAATCACACGTTATTCGACGTGGATCGATTATATAAGAAGTAAGTTTATTACGTGATGTAATACCAAACGATAGCTTTTTGTATATTTCTATGATTCATACTAATAAGGTTTTTACACGCAATCAACTTGACTTATTCTGTACATTTTATAGTTACTTATAGTACCTAAAGTTTTATAACAATATGCCGCGTAGCCCCACTATCTAAAGCGGGGTCGGCAGCACTATATCTATATCGACGTTACCTATTCGTGCCCTTATTTACTATGATATCGTTAATATTTTTTCACCGTCGTTATTATTCATTACAAATTTTAATATTTTATGTATGTATAATTGATATAGGGTAAACATTTACCTACTAAACTATACCTAGTACAGGGTGCTGTACACAGGAAGTAAACTATTGAGTGAAATCGATTAAGTCTTTGTCTAACTACATTATAGAAGATGTCGCGTCTCCTTAAACAAATGATAATTGATATAGATGCGTAATTAGGCATGTAGTTATATTCTTCATACCATCTATTTGATTCTGAAGTAAAGCCTTCAGTAAATCTATGCTTCCGATTTCTTCCTAGGGTTGAAACTGATTTTGTAAGAGATTGTACTTCTTATGCACATAAACATACAGTGTCAAATAAACAAGAAATATTTGGACACACTACTTGAAGTCTTCTCGCCATTCCTTATATTATGCCGTAAACATGTTTTGTTTGGAATTCGTTGAAATCATTTAATTTTTGTTTTCAATATACTGTTTTGTCAATACTAGTTCATGAAAGTTATCTTAGTTCTTAACTTTGCAGAACTGAAAAGTGCCTGATTGTTTAATATTTGTTTAGTTTCTCGTTGTAAATACTTTTCCAGGGGCAAGCTAATCTTTGAAATGTTTGAAATAAGATCATTCAATATGCCGTAATAAATCTGTATCAGTCTTGTATAAACATACATTTATTAATAAAATAGATCTTCATAAATAATATTTTTAAGTACTTAAGGTACTGTAAATTTAACATTATATCGAGCATGTATCAACACCGAAGTTATTAGATAAAACCACTATATAATGACATCCGTACCAATGTGCTAACTTTTACAAACAAATCGGGAAATATCAGTGATTCTTAGAATACTGCTGCAAAGGGCTCTTTATGTGAGTTTTGAATTAGCAAACGTTAAACACTAAAAATAGGTTTGAGATGGTGCCTAGTATCTAAAAACATCGGTGAGAAGCATTCACCTACACTGTGTATGTAATGTACCCGTCGTGTCCCCCCCCCCCCCCCCCCCGGGGGTGCACGGGCGCTACCTATTGTAAAGGCCTGTAATTTTGTACACCTTGATCGGTAATTATTTTACAACACCAAATCCTGATAAAATAATAATAAAGCAGGAAGACAATTAAATAAATTTCGTTTTATTAAGATCTTCTGTGTACCCTAACACGTAGGTATATTATACCCATTCAACGAGCTCCATGCACTTCAGATTAAGAGAAAAGGAAGTGTATTGTAGAAGATGGAAGGATAAAATAATCGACTACCTTCCAGAATTAATACTCCCTAGAGTTCCAAAAGCACGCTAAATATACGTGCAAATTTTCACTATTATACACACAACACAGGTACAGTTAGCAGCAAAAGTACCTACGCGGGTCAAGTGCTCAAAATTACCAATACATAGGCTAATGTCAAGAGGATAAGAACTGTCTAGATCATGTTAGTTTGCCGCTACTTCTGCTGCTGACTGTACTTTGAGATTCCTAATTCAAATTGAACCTGACACTGAAAATTTCTGGACTGACACAGTAGTGATTGTTCAATTGTTGATGGGCAGCGATTCCATTCGTCTTTATTGACAGAATGGTGCCCCTTGGATGACACTGACTCGGTACCTAATGCTGTACCACATTTAGAATTTAGAATCCGTCCCCATATAGGTATTACCTACTTGTGGCCCCAGCAAACCCATCACAAGACGGCGCGCGCGCTCTCTCGATTTTTCTTGCACTATACCTCTCTTTCTAAGTTTTCTAATACGAGAGACGGATAGTGCGAGAAAAATCGAGAGAGCTCGCGCGCCTTCTTGTGATAACCGTGCAGGAAGTAAAACGTAAAACGACATGTCAGTGTCAAATAAATTGGGGGGCTGACCAGCAACTATGTAAGTGCGAGAGGGACAGATTTGTCCGACATAAAAGCGATCACGCCAGCTAGGCTGGTGACGATTTATCGAAGAAAAACATTTCAAGCCGTCTTCTCAATTCTAAGTTTATATTTTAATTTGTATCAGATTTCTAAATATAGTATAATTTTATTGGTATACTGGCCGTTTGTAGGGTTTCTCAAAGTTTGCTCGTCGTCATGGACAGCTTTCTGCACAGCCGAAACGTGGAGGATTTTTAAAACACACGTACATTGAGATACACGTATATGATAATTTGGCAAATGACTCATACTACCATGACGGACATGACAAAATCAGTATTTGTTTTTTTCTATGAACTTTACTTTCACTCAGTAGTCACGCAGGCCGTCTCGATTAAAGAGTTTGGATAGGTTAGGTTGGACTTAATCTCTGGTAGTAACAACTACTGTCATGCTATTTATAGGAGATTCTCTCTATTCCATACTTGCACCTTAGTTTAACAGTAGATGTATCTTGACGAAAGGACCTTTCGTGAATGAAAACATACCAATGACATTGATACCCGGGATTGTAATGAATTAAAACTGCATTAAGATTTTCTAAACATAGGTATATTTATAATTTTAAAGTAAAATAAATATATATTTTTAAATAAAAGTAATAGTTTAAAGGAACAAAGTTGGTGGCGTAAAAGTTCATCAATGATGAGGATCATTAGAAGACATGCTGAAGGCTATAGTGCCGGCAGGAATACGTCTAAAAAATAACCTGGTTTGAAATCTCACAAGCAACTTCAGGCAGTGCTTTATACACCAGAACATGAAATGTTCTCCTTTCTAATGACAGGAGTCGATCAAGAACCAGCTAGTACACCTCTTGTGAGGTAGCGCCTCATGACAAAAAACTTTGCTTATTCTAAAACCGACTTCGATGTTCACACGCACTTCAAATTGCGGTCTTCATGGACATCAGTAAGACATCACTAGGTTCCGGAGCAGTGCACCTCTTGAGATGAGTCTTCATATTGGAAGACTGTATGAACGCCAGCCGGCATCGTGGGCAGGAATACAGCTTAGCCTCGCTATGGGAATTGATATGTACGACTCCAAGCAGCGATCCTTTATAAGTATACTTTGAGTAGGTGATCATATAGAATTAGCTACAGCTACATCAGTAGGTTGCGGAGCAGTGCACCTCTTGAGATGCGTCCTCATATTGGAAGATTATGTTAATGCCAGTCGGCGTCGATACCAGGAATACAGCTTAGCCTTGCTATGGAAATTGACATTCTTTGGAAGACTGTGCATGTGATCATGTAGAATTCTCCGCTGTTACATCAGTAGGTTCCGGAGCAGTGCACCTCTTGAGATGAGTCCTCATATTGGAAGACTGTGTGAAGGCCAGCCGGCATCGTGGGCAGGAATACGGCTTGGCCCCGGTATGGAAGTTCACGTGTGACTTCAGGTGATGCTTCTTTGTGAACGATTTGGGGCACATCGGGCATTTGAAAGGCTTCACACCTGCAAACAAATATAAGGTTAACTACTGCTTAGGTGTTCTTTACGTGTAGTATTAAGTATTAACATAGATACAGTCAGTGAGCTCGTAACAGTATTCAAGTAAAATTATTTATTTTGGGAGAAGAACATGTAAGAGCAATAGACCCTAATCCTATGCGAAGCGTTCCTTGCGAGGCATAGATTGTTGCAGGCATAGGGTCACTCACCGGAGTTTAAGTAGATGCTGCTTCGGAATTTATCTTAAACGTACCTGTATGAAGCCGTAGGTGCATTGCCATGTTCGAACGATCTGCGAAGCGTTCCTCGCAGTGTAGCAGGCATAGGGTCACTCACCGGAGTTTAAGCTGATTCTGCTTCGGGAGCATCTTAAACGTACCTGTATGAAGCCGCAGGTGTAGCGTCATGTTGGAACGATCTGCGAAGCGTTTCTCGCAGTGTGGGCAGGCGTAGGGACGCTCGCCGGAGTGAGTGCGCTGATGCTGCTTCAGAAGCATTTTTCGCGAAAACGCCTTGCTGCATGTGGGACATACATGAGGTTTGACACCTGAAAACAGAGTAAAAGCTCTTATTAAAAAAACTGCTTTGTACAGCGGCAGGTAGTAGTGATCAACGTAACTATTTTTTACCCGAGGCAATCAAAATTTACAATGGATGCTGATTTTGATGGTCAATAAGTCAAATGAGAAAAAATATCATAATTTTATATATTTCACATTCTTACAGTTAAAGAAACGTAGGTATATTTACGGGGTTCCCTACCCAAAGGGTAAAACTCTATTACTAAGACTCCGCTGTCCGTCCGTCTGTATGTCTGACCGTCTGTCACCAGGCTGTATCTCACGAACCGTGATAGACAGTTGATTCTTTCACAAATGATGTATTTTTGTTGCCGCTAAAACAACAAATACTAAAAAACAGAATAAAATAAATATTTAAGGTGGCTCCCAGCATACAACAAACGTACGATAATAGTACGGAACCCTTCGTGTGCGAGTCCGACTCGCACTTGGCCAGGTTTTTTTGTTTGGTACTGGGTTTAATATTTTTGATGTTTACGGTCAATTAATTAAAGCATAAATTCGATTTGCTTCAAACCATTTTCCGGAAAACCAGAATTTTAGGAGGAAAATTGTGTTGCTTTTTGTTAATACAGTCAACTTCATAAACTTTTACATATACTGCGTGGAACGGAACGATGGACTTTCCCGCAAGAGGGGGATTATTGAGCGCTAGTACGTCACATTTTCCAGATAAACTATTTTTTTTGACGCGATTTTTTTTTTACATTTGTATGGAGCTCGCCGCTCCAGCCGGCCAACGCTCCATACAAAGGTTAAAAAAAAATCGCGTCAAAAAAAATAGTTTATCTGGAAAATGTGACGTACTAGCGCTCAATAATCCCCCTCTTGCGGGAAAGTCCATCGTTCCGTTCCACGCAGTATATGTAAAAGTTTATGAAGTTGACTGTATTAACAAAAAGCAACACAATTTTCCTCCTAAAATTCTGGTTTTCCGGAAAATGGTTTGAAGCAAATCGAATTTATGCTTTAATTATCTGAGTAAAAGATCACCACTTGCCTGTGTGAATGCGAACATGCATGTTGTAGGCGACGCGCTGATTGAACGACTTCGGGCACTGCGAGCATTTATACTCTTTTCTGTTTCTGAAAACGTAAATTGGCACATTTTGACAAGTTAGAAATTCTTATGATTTACTACTGTACTATTACATACATTACGTACCAAGTTAAGCAAGGTTATTATTAGTACATCACGTACCAAGGGCGGTGAATTCGTGAAAGGCCCAGATCGCAGGTGTTTGTGGCCTGAACCGAAGGTGAGGGCCATAAATATGCGATCTGGGTCTTTACGAATTACCGCCCGTGGTGAGTACACAATTTTACGTCTTCACCTGGTCACAATGCGAGTTTTACCGTACGCGCAGCGTACGGTAAAACTCGCATTATGGCCAGGTGTGACGTAAAACTTATTACTCCCGTGCTGTTGCATACCCCGGTGCACCGAGATTTGATAATTAAAGTTACTTTTGAAGAGTTATGGTTACCTATGTATCTTCATGTGGCTACTAAGGTACCCGCGGTCGTTGAAGCTCTTCCCGCACACGGCGCAGGAGGCCGCGAACTCGCGGGTACCACGGTGCACAGACATGTGGTACTTAAAATTGCGTAGCTGGGAAAATGTCTTCCCACATTCATTGCAGTTGTAGCGGCCGCGGGTTACTGCTTCCGTAGTCGATTGCTGAAAGAAATCCGAGGAGTAAGTCTGGTTATTTTGGGTGGGAGTTCACTGGGTATCCAGGGAAAGTGACTGAATGTAAGTTTGATAAAATAAAATAAATAAATATTAGGGGACAATCTTACACAAATCGAACTAGCCCTATAGTCAGCTCAATAGGGCTTGTGTTATAGGTACTAGACGACGATATATGTACTAGATATAAAATACTTAAAATCATAGAAAACATCCAAGACTCAGAAACAAGTAATCATGCTCATCACACAAATACACCTTCTTACCCCTACCGGGATTCGAACCCAGTACCTTCAGCTTCGTAGGCAGCGTTACTACCCACTAGGCTAACCGGTCGTCGTAAAAGTTTACTTAATTTTGTATTCACTTTTAGTTAAAGCAATGACGCGTAATTCAATGTTGGAAAGGCAACCGGATGGCTCGCGGTATTTGAGCTTCCGGAGTGATGTGGAACCGCCCTGTGCAACCCGAAATGAGTCAACTGTGACCGGTTCGGAAATAGGCGGGGGGTGTTAATTTTTTTTTATCGCGAGGCAGGTTACCGGATGAAACGCGGTAACCTGAAAGTGTGTGCCCTGTTTATATAATTTTTTTTTATGCCATCTCTCCTATTGCGACCGGAGCTGAGTAAGAAGGCTAAGAAAAAAAAAATTGGTAGGCAAATTGAAATTTGGCATGCTTATTCTTCATCACATACAGACACTAAAAAAATGCCATCCGTCCCGGCCGGTCGGTTATCGAGCCGTCAGAGTTGTAAGCCGGAAAAAAATGGTGGTGGACGAGAACTTAGGAAAAATGCACTTAAAATCATTGAAATCGGATGGCATTTGTTTTTCGAGTCTTGTATGATGTGATAAATGATATGCACAATTATGCCATTCCTCTCCCATGAAATTTCATCCCGCTGTGGCCACCCTTACAAACGCGAAATTCGTCAAATTAGGAATACGCGCAATAAAAGGTTTTGCAATCAATTGCCATGGACAATATTCGCGTGGGAGGCATGGTGCGGGGTCTCTAGTTGCTGTACAATTCACCGGTATTTACGCTTCCATACATATGTATACAGGTTGTCCCAAAACTTTGCCACACAGAGGGAAAATACCTTAAATCTTGAAGATAGGAAATTTCACTGAAAGAAGACTTCTTTTGATTTGTATTTCCGAACCGGTCACAGTAGGCTCATTTCGGGTTGCACAGGGCGGTTCCACACCACTTCGGGAGCTAAAATACCGCGAGCCATCCGGTTGCCTTTCCAACATTGAATTACGCGTCATTGCTCTGAATATTTATTGAACGAGCAAGCGAAGCGAACGATGCTCTCCTTTTTATGTATAGCGTCGTCTAGTATAAGTTATACCCATAGTACAAGCTTTCCTTAGTTTGGGTCTAGGTCGATTTGTGTTAGATTGTCCCTAAATATTTATTTATTTTATTTTATTTGTTTATTTATTTTAGCTTGCGCCAAAATTGTTTCGTATGTCCGGCTGGTAGTTTAGAGGACTACCAGGTCGCATTTCTGAACCAATTCTCGAGAAATTTAGTTAGCAGGTTCAATCATTATACATATAGTATTTTTTGTTGATACCATTTTTAGTTTTTTTTTAACGGCATCCTCGCGAGTTCTACAGCTCAGAGCCACTAGTTATGAGGGGCACACCGAAATGATCGGGAATGGTTAACTTAGGACTAAATTACCTGAAAATCTTCTTTTATGAAGTTAACATTGGACTTTTGAAACCATAATGGCATTCAAACAATTGTTTTTTTTTACAAAGAATGTGTTTATGTTTTTAAAGTATGCAATGATCGAGAGCTTGCACGGAAAAATCAAGGAGTCATTTTTTTTCACAACTAAGTGTCACAAGGGATATTTCAAAAGTTTGCCTGGGTAAGCTTATTTTTTTGATGATTTTTACTTCAATGCAATTTAATCTAATCCAGCGCAATGACAATATCTCGCTAGAATATCAGTATTTCCATAAATAAGTAGCTCTATCTTGCATATATTATATAGCATAATAAAATAATAAAGAATAAAATTATATAGCACTAGCTTCTGCCCGCGGTTCCGTCCGCGTCGAATTCTTTTGTATCATAGCTCCATACAAACTTCCCCACCCCCCTATTATAGGGAAGTGGGGGGTTAGAAAAAGACAAAAAGTAGCCTATGTCACTCTCCATCCCTTCAACTATCTTCACTTAAAAAATCACGTCAATTCGTCGCTCCGTTTTGCCGTGAAAGACGGGCAAACAAACACACACATACACTTTCCCATTTATAATATTAGTATAAGTTTATGGATAATCTACATGGGGTATACCACCACGCACGACATTTCGTTATCTATAAGTATTCGAATGACTCTAAAAAGAACAAAAATCTAAAAAAAATGGTGTTTGAAAGCTAGTTTTCTTTAGCGTTCCCTCATATTTCATACGAAGTAGAAATGCGTCTTGTGTTGATTTTTGCTCACCTACTCTACAAAAGTTCTGATAAGATAGGTCAAAAGCCATTAACAATATATTTTTAGTTGCAAATTAAGAAACTATTACTATAAGCCTGAAATATCACGGTATCCAGGACTGATCGAGGTTTGAACTTTGTAATACGGTAGAAAAGCACGAAAATTTGCCATCATTTCAATGTCAACTTCCGCCTTGAATCGTCGACATAATAAAATGTTTTGTGTTTGGAAAAAGCGCTCATATCAACATTTTGTATACTTAAAAATCTAAAAACAACATAATCAAGTTACATCTTCGATCGGTTTTATCTATTCCCGATCATTTCGGTGTGCCCCTCGTATTATTAAAATCTGTTCTACCGCACTTGTAAAAATGAAAGACTGAACTAAGCAGACTAAGGAACTATAAGGACCTACACGGGCGTGCCGCGCGAAATAACGCCTAAGCGTAAAGGCAGCCTTGCTTAAAACGAATTATTGCTTCTTGTTTAGGGACAGGCGTCTTAACAAATCTTTTACCATAATCCATATTTTATTTTAACGAACAAGTAGATCACATTGAGTGGGCTGAAACGTAACGTGATGTGCGATTTCAAGCGAGTTTAAAAACGCCGAAGCCTGTATTAAGTACATATGACTCCTATCATCAGCCTCCTAGCGTTATTCCCGGTTGTGCCCTAAAGGAGCCCGGGGTCCGCTTTGACACCTTA
Source organism: Epinotia bilunana (assembly GCA_947049275.1). Classification (NCBI taxonomy): domain Eukaryota; kingdom Metazoa; phylum Arthropoda; class Insecta; order Lepidoptera; family Tortricidae; genus Epinotia; species Epinotia bilunana. Next base: position 21,957,530 of record OX346259.1, on the reverse strand, counting down.
TCCCAAGATTTGGTATAGGCACTAGTTTTACGAAAGCGACTGCCATCTGACCTCCCAACTCAAAGGGAAAACTAGACCTTATTGGGATTAGATCGCTTTCCTCACGATGTTCTCCTTCACCGAAAAGCTAACGGTAAATATTCCGTACATAAGTTCCGAAAAACTCATTGGTAGGTACGAGCCGGGATTCGAAACCACGGCTGACGCTTGACAGCCGCAGCCTGAACCACTAGCCTACCGTAGCTTCGTACAGTATATGTTTTAATGTTTATTTAGGCAAACAACGGTACAATAATATGTATAAATACTCGACCAGCAAAGTTCTCACCACTATTATTATTTTTTAACTAGAGTACTAACCAAAACCGACATTGTGAATAAGTACTAGTTTCAATTTAAAGGGTTTGTAACCTTGTATGAGAAAAAATGTCGTTTTTTTGCAGCGGCCAGGGATGTTTTTTTAATAATCGTCTAGAGGATCTCTTCATATGCATAGATATATACAATTAATCGCGTTAAACAATATCGGAGCCGAGATATATAAGTTTGAAGTATAGTTTATAACTTTACAATATGACCTGTGAAAATATAACATATTGCTAATATCTCGGCTCCGATGCATTTTAGTGTATTACATTTCATAACAAAATATGTTTGTTTTCAGTAGATCTATCATAATCTACCACTATTACGAGTGGCCGCTCATCTAAAAAAAAATGAAAACATTTTTACCCTAATCCCTTTATGTAACATAACAAGGAACTTACTTAATACTACGGCGATAGAGGTTATACCAGCAAAGTTGCCACCACTTATACATACTTTTTTACTAGGATAGTAACCAACAATGTGAATACTAGTTTAAATTTAAGAAACAAAAAAGGAAACAAAAATTAAATTAAGTATATCTTTATGTAACTCTTTCAAACTGCAAACCAGACTATTATACTTATATATTGAGATTCTGACATATTGAAAATATCGGCATCTTTAAATTATTTTACTCTTCTCTACTTAAAAACTTATTTATTTATGTGTGACACAGAACAAACGGTTAACTCGTCTAGTGTTATATGACTCCTATGCATCCTTGTAATTGTTAGGTATCATGTATAAAAATTTGAGTGGCTTAAGGCCTCCACCCACCGAACGCGTGTCGTGCGCGGCGCGTGTCGGGCGCGGTTGAAGCGGTATATTCACACCGCAAGCGGGCGGCGTGTAGCAACGCAGGGGTACGCGGCGGGGCCGCCGCGTCAGCGACGATGTAGCGTGTGCAGCGCGGGCCCGCGCGTGTGCAGCGCGGCATATCTCTCTCACTACCAACACATTTAATATGTATCTCACTATCTCTATCACACTCAGCAGCGCAGCAGCGGCCCGCGCTTGACACGCGACGCGCACGACTCGCGGCCGCGCTGCCGAGTTGTAACTTTAGCGCCGCGGGCCCGCGTTCGGACCGCGTTCGATGTGTGTTTGAAGTGTAGTTTCAATGCTTTACAACTTGCGCGGGCCCGCGCAGCACACGCGCCGTGCACGACACGCGTTCGGGCGCGCCTTTAATTTATAAACGGGTGCGCCGCATCGCACAATGTCCCCTTGTCGACGAAAGACGTGTCCTAATGTTATCATTTATTCATACCTGACTGTTACCAGGGTCCTTGCCATCATCAAGAGTTGAGACCTTAAGAACAGAATGGCCGCTATTTCGTAGATCAGTTGGACTTTCCAAGCGTTCAGTCTTAACTTGGATGTTGTTGTTATTATCATTCGGAGAAACCTGAAATATTGAATAATAATAGCATAATGCAATATGTTGTAATTTTGTAACACAAAATAAAATAAAAAAGTCAAAATTCAAGAATAAATAAGTCTTAATTATATATCCCTTCAGCTGTGGTCATCCCTCTGTGGGCTTCACATTTTTTCCTGCAGGTCGGTGGAGCCCCCCTCGGAGGGGCGCAATGGCTGTGCTTACTTTCTTAGAAACAAAACCGCCATTCGTGTATTGATCTCGTTTTAATCCATTGAAACGTATAGCCAATGAAGCGAGACAGCTAACAAGCGACAATGTCAATGGCCATTGGATGAAAATTATGAATTTGATCGGTAGTCTAAAACAGCCAGTGGCGCGTTTGACACGGTAGGTGTTCACGAGTGAAAATTAGTGGGTTTAGTGCTGAATTTTAGTGCCAGAAGGACAGTTCTTGTAGACATTTAAGTAATCTATAGAATAACATAAAAACAAGTGTTATTTTAACGGGTTAACTGTAATAAACCCGTGACTAACACAACATACCTATTCATGCTCAAAAATTGGCAACACGTTTTTAGCGCTTTTATAATAATGTAATATTACTATCAGCTATTAACATTACCGTTATTTATCATACATTTGTTTAAAATGAACCTAAATGGATTAACAATGGCTCGAAAGTAAATAAATCGATTGAAATTGGTAACGGTCATAACAAACCCCTCAGAGGGGTGTTTAACAGATCAGGAAAACCGCCCAGAGGGGTGCCCACACAATACCTCGTGACGTCACTATGATCCGCACTCTATACTAATCATGACCTTGATTTATATTGTTTTTAGATCATGTTTTGATGTGATTTTGGTTTAACTGATGATTATATTATAATTTAAACTAAAAGTATACTTAATGGGAATATTAATAAACCTAATTTGTCTTGTTCAAAACATATGGTTGCTGTGATAATTGCAGTCGTTTGGAAGAGGTTATTATATATGAAATTAGACATACTTTTCTCATTTTACTCTCACATAAAACCTGCTACACCTACAATAAAAAAGCTTCGGTTACACCTAGTTGATGACCCAACTTTATTATTTAGGCATGAATTTGATTACATACAGTATAAAACACTTCAGATATAAACATGTAAATCGAAGCCCACACGAGCAACTTCTGAGTGTAGGCATTATTTTGGTAGAATATTTCAAATGGTCTAGTGTAAAAAAAATACTCATGAGCCTGCCATTTTATGTTTTTCGAATAAGTATAACACTAATTTCTTCACATTAGGCCCATTAAACACCCCAAAAAATCAATTTATTATATTTAAAATAACGAAAATATGTCGTAAACTTCGGTGACCTGGTGACGAGGTCAGCTAGATAGCCTTAATACGACTTTAATGTAACGATGATGTATCGTTGCAGTTAGATAATTTAATATAGATTGATTTTCATCCAAAATCCAGGCTGCGATTATGTAAAAAACTAAAGAAGATTTAATTTTACCAAATCACTTCACCTGACAAACCTTGTCGGTGGAGCGTCCCTCAGAGGGTGCCACAGACGTGGATAAGCGGCCATGTTTTTTCGCCACAGCTGAAGGGCTACGCTATTAAGTACGCAGTAACAATATTTTTAATTAAATAAAAATGTATATAAAATGCTAAATAAATATAATTTTGTGAATGGAACTTACATTGTATAAACGTGGTTCTTTTCTGCGAAAGGGTCTGAAGCTGTCAGGATATCGAGGGCACCATGGACTTTCTAGGGCTTTATTTAAAATTGCTATTTTATTTTGACCAGTAGCTGGCTTACCTATAGATCTTTCGGCTTTATGATCCATATTATTATCTAATTTAGAAAACGATGCTAATCTTTCTATTAGCACCTTATTAATGGCAACTGGCGGCTTAGCTGTATGAGCTCTCTGTATTCTAAGGAAATCGAAATTAGACGAATACGTCTTACTGCTTCGAAAAGTCTCCACAGAAAGTCCTGTAGACTGTCCCAAAGGAACGTGACCCATTCTGTGAGTCTCCATCAATACTGTTTTATCCTGGTAAGGCTTTAATAAATTAGTTGCTAAATTATAAGATATTTGACTAGCTGCGTTATCGGATGGCAAATTCGCCATGTCAGGGCTATAGCCATTCACATTTGCATTCGTCAAGAGCAGAGATGTCGGGGAGCGATAGCATCCGTTTGGTATTGCTGGCACGCCCGCCCGACCGTTAGCATTACGGTTTCGAGGATATGGCTCCATAAATGAATCACGTAGAAAATAGTCTCTTTGTCGGTCTCCATGCGCCGATGGCAGATTTCCCAAAACAGGCTGAAACTGTTCATTCAAATTCCGAGACTGCATACAGTCTTTATGATCTGTCGCATCTTTTGTATTGCGTGGAAACGTATGTTGAAATTGTTTTCTAAACGTTATCAGCGGCGAGTCATTATCGTTTTCTGATTGTAAAACGAATTTGCGATCGTCATCCGCTACGCTTTTGTTTACATTATAATCGACGTCAATATTTATCGAGAGTTGTGTCAAGTATTGTCGGTCGACGAAAATCTGCATGGCTTTCACGATATCTAAAAACCTCCCCAGCTTTTGTTTCGGCATTGTCACTTCTCCGTTATAAATGTAATAAAGGACCGCCGACAGCGCTTCTAGGTCGAAGTCAGGCAAGACAATTAACGTCGGCGTTTCTTCTATAGGGCAAGAAAGCAGGATTCTCTGAAAGGAAATCGATGCTAATTAGTTTTAATGAACACCAATGAACAAAGTAGCGGTAGCATTTGTGGTGCTTTAGAGTGTTTATTTAGGGTCTATAAATAAATGTATTTTCTTTCTTTCTATTCAGACACATTCAAGCATTCGAAGCACACATGTGCAACAATAACTCTAAAGCCCCATCGTTATCAACGCTAAAGACAGAATGGCATATAATTGTATATATTTATGTATGTATAAGTAAGTTTATATTGTATGCATTATATATGTATGTATTTAATTGATTTGTGTTTCCATTCGAATCTCAGCATTTATAGGATCTTGCACCACTAAAGTTTCTGTTTAGCCCAATGGTTGACTGGTAGAGAATGTCTTAAGGCATTAAGTCCACCAACTGTACCTTCATTTTTATATTTGTGCAATAAAGTTTAAATACATAAATATCCACTGTCAAATATCAAAAGTTCCATGGCACTCGAAATATTCTTTATTAAATTAAACATTTATTTTATTGTGAAAATGTGTGAGGATGTAGAAAATCGTGCGAAGTAAAAAACAAAATGTTCTGTAGCATTAACAGATTGAATATGCAACCGAAAAAGGCAAGATAGATTTAGGCGTGGGCGTGTCATTAACTAATTACAGCGTCACTTTACTTAATTAATTTAATGTAACACAAAACTAGTGCATACACCCAATCTTAGGATAACCAGTGTCCACTTCCTCCTAGCTCCTATAGGGTCCAACCCAATTCCTGCTAAGATGTGAAAGGAACAGAGAGAGAGAGAGAGAGAGAGGGTACACTAAATTAGGTGGTCGCTAACCGGCACCGGTTCGCCACGGGCAAATTACACCTGCCAGGCTTGAGGCCGTGTATCTGCTCCCGCATTGGCTTACAGCCATGAAAGACCTTCTTGACACTGCTTGCATAAATAGTCTGTAAAAGACTTAAATGCCATTAGTGATCATGATCAATCAGCGAAATGAACCTACATACTAAGTTCTTAACTTGACGACTACTTTGTGCTTCACACGACGAAACATAATGAAATGCGAAACAGAGAGAGATATAGAGAAAGAGAGAGAGGACTGAGGAGAGTACCCTGAGAAAGCTGCTGACGCTGGCGAGGACAGCGCGGTGGGCAGCGAACTCGCGCCCTCCGCATAGCAGGCTCACATCGCACCACTCGTCGCGCAACAGCCACTCGCACATCTGTGGAGTAGGACAATGTTTCAAGTAACAGCAACGTAAGTGATAAAATGGCGACCATGCTACGCCCGCAGGAATCCATGATTAATATTCATTTATTGATAATATCATTAATATTACATGTCAATAGATTATAATATACATAAATGCATCAAAACTATGCAATGTGCGCTCGAGAAGCCAAGCCTTCAGTTTCGTTTTGAAACATTGCAGTGCCCTCACTGCAATGTTTCAACCCCGAGGCTGAGGTGACTTTTCGGCCCAAGCTGAAGCGTGTTCGCTTTGCTCCCTCGTTCGATTATAAATGCGAAAGTGTGTCTGTCTATCTGTCTGACCTCTTCACGCTTAAGCCGCCGAACCGATTTGGATGAAATTTGATATAGAGACAGTTTGAGTCGCGGGGAAGGGGATGAAATGGGGGGGTAAACGTTTGTATTTAGCTATGATGTAAACGAGTTCCACGCAGACGGACTCGAAGGCAGAAGCTAGTTGCAAAAAAAAAACAATCCTACTAATATTTGGATGTTTGTTAAATGTTTGGATGTTTGTTACTCAATCACGCTAAAACGGCTCAACCGATTTGGATGAAATTTTGTACGTAGATAGTTTATAGCCTAAATTAAAATATAGGATTGTTTTTATCTTGGGTCCACGCAGACGAAGTCGCGGGCGGAATTTAGTTTAGGTATAAATAAACCTGCAGCTGCAGAAATCCTTTGACTGCTACGAAAGTACAGACTTGACTTCAGCTCGTCAATTGCGTAACACTTTGTACTATCGACAACACAGCTAACTGACCATCGATGCACCTTAAATGCATTGTAATAAGGTTCTATATAAACACAGGATGGTCAGTTAACAGTGTTGTCGTTTGTACGTTATATAGATCTAAATGGCATTTTTGTATTGAAATTGACAGTTGAGTTGTACTAGATGTGAGGGTATTCTAGTTTCTTTACGAATGATTTCCTGTAGGTTATATGGTTCTATATGGGGATTATGACAGGTGATTTCGGGGTTAAATCTCGGGTTTGTGTATTTCGGGCAGTCATTTAAAAGGTGGTCGATGGATTGTGAGGTGCTTCCATCGCACGGGGAAAGGTGGTTATTTTGAAGCGGTATAGGTAGAATTTGTGGTAGCCTTGTCCTGTGAGAATTTGGGTGAGATGGAATGAGATAATGGTCTTGTTTCGTAGATCTTAAATATGCTGCAAAATCGGTAGCAAGTTTTTCAGGTGTGATCCAGTGGTAGATGTTTGGTAGAAGTTGCTGCTTGATTCCATGGTATGAGTTTTACAGTCTTTTTATATAGGATATGGGGTATAGTTTAGTCGGATGCTTTATGAAGGGTGGTTGAAATTTCGGTTTCATTGTCCGCCTCCTCGTTTCCTGGTATTCCAACATGCGCTTTGATCCAGCAAAGTTATATGGTTCCATTTATTTGAACGTTTTGAATTAAGTGATGAATATTATTAATAGTATAGTGGGTGCTGCTCTTATTTAATTGGCTATTTCTTGCAGTGCTGAGCTGACATGGAGTCGGAGAAGATTATGTCGTTAGTTATTTCGAGTTGGATGCATCACTCGCTAGCAGCTTCTATCGCACCGCATTCGGCCTGGAAGACGGAACAGTACTAGGTCCTCCTTTAGGTCGCCTGACCTGACCGGACTATCCGTGTCGTGATTGTGGGTGGTAATTGACCTGCACGGCTAATTAAAACGTTTATAAAGGAAAGGGACTGATAATCTATGTCGCCGCGACACAGCTCGCGGGCCGTCCCGTGATAGCCATGCTGCTATTACACAGAATCGAACCTTTTTAACCAGACAATTGCACATACATTTAACCGTGCTGCTTCCGAGCGTCGGCTGGCAAGTTCTGAAGAATACATATTGTCATAAATCATACTTAGGTTTCTAATTTTGAGGGGATAATAAGAACATGCAGCAACTACATAAGCATGTCTGTGTTATTTTCTTAGTAAAACCTAAAACAGTCACACCGTACGGGCATTTGTATGAGGTTATTACCGCTATTATAACAATTTTGGTGTCTAATAAGTTAATGGTCGCCGTCGGTAATTTCCGCGTATTTGGTAAAGCTCCGTACATAACAGAACAGTATAGAGCCCAATCAACGAGGACATTTTTGTAGTCAACCATAAATATCGCGCTGTTGGGTGGCCATCCATGTTCAAATACGAAATATTATTTGTACCAGCTCTTATTCTCTTTACAATAGATTTTTATTTCTTCATCCACGCTTCTGCTGCTACTTATCTATTTTTTCTTTTGTTGGATACTACGTACCTTCGTAAAACTCTGTTGTGTTAAAAAATACAGCACTAATATACGGAATACACATTTGCACCTGCCTGAAACAATAATATAGACTATTTATTGCCTAAACCTATGAAAATGTATCATTTTAGGAGTGTGCAGCCATTTTTGATTTGACGGTGGCTCTCTTTTTGTTTAGGTTTTAAAATAAAGAAATAAATAAAAATGATTTAATTCGGACCAGCTATTCATATTATGTTAGTGACAAAATGTAATGTGTATCAAGTAACAATAGTAATAATTAAAACAGAAACAAAACAAAAAAGTTCACAGCAGATATATTAATTAGTTTTCGTGGGAGCAAATAGCCATTTTAGTATGTTAAATCTTTTAAATAAGGGCTGAAGATTGTACGGTAGTTTGTTAAAAGCCGTATAGGTCCTTGGGTTTTACCGATGAATTTACTACTGGCACAATTTTTTACGAATTTAGAACTAGCAAAGTCTGCTCATCAAAATTGTACTAAACTTTACCGTTCTAATATTTACTTTATTTCGGAGAATGTCGTCAGTGACATATTGACGGTTCCCTCGTTGATCGGAGTGGGTCCAAACGCGAACATGGGCAAATACGCCATGTTTGCGAGGGCGACACACTTTTAATTCTCCGATAGTGCAAATAGATGCCTCCGTGCCTGTAGCACGCTGAGAAAAATGAACAGAGCACATACATATATACCAGGTCAACGTTTTTAAACTAGCACCCGTGAAAGTGTAAACAGTGACGAGAAAATAAGATGCAGTCTTTTTACCGATTTGTCCACTGTTTGCTGAAAACAAGTCTCATTTCTACCGGTATCCGAACGTTCTGTATAAATGTGGTATACATTATTTGAAGGACCGAGGCAAGTCGGAACAGGGGCGTGTTGACATTGCCATAGTTGGCCTAGTTGTCGATTTATCAAAAACTAGGTGTGTTAGTGCAGTGGTTTTCAACGAGTGCGTCCTCTTAAACATGATCGATATAGGTATCATACCTATGATAATTATATCGATGTATATAATACAACAAAAAACTAAATGTGAGGGGTTCGCCGTGAAAAGGGTTGAAAACTCGCATCGTATTAAGAAAATGAAATGTTATTCTAACATGGTTTATTCAAGAATCCGACCAACTTTCCACCCAGAAGTAATTATGTAGATTTAAATGAAGCATGTATTGTCTTTTTTTGTATGATTTATATTGAATATTATAGAACAGATGTAATTGAACCAAAATAAAGAAGAGTTTTCTGATGCTAGTTAAGTTAATTTATAATTTTTTTGATGTCTGAAACTTTGTCGGAGTCTGTCGCTGGGTAACTATTTAATTGATAATATATCCGTTACACAGAAAAATAAGCTATTATAAATTATTTCCAAAATGGTCATTTTTTCCATACAAGTTGTCAGTTCATTGACTGGACTATTATGTGTGCGACCAAAAAAGAACGAATTCAGAATGTGCTATGACAGTCATTGTGGCGGCACAGCGCTGGTTTTCAGTTCGTCCCCTTTTCACTCATACCAGTTACACTAAATTGACTGCTAGTGCGGGAATAAATTGAAAACCTCGGTACCACCAATTAATTCATTCTTCGTGAAGTAGGTAGGTACCTACAGATTACATTATCCTTACTTTCCATGAGGGAATTTCATGTCCCACATATACCAACCGAATATCATTTTCGTATTCAAATGTGACTTTCTCCTGGTAAATCAATTATTCCCCGGTCTATTTATAGACATCTAAAAATACGTTCGCGGTAATTTCATTTGCGTCCATCCAACGTATTATTGACAATAGAAAGTTAAAGCGGACTGTAATGTCGTACCTATATTATCGATTATTTACACCGAATCTTTATAAATTCCAAGAAACGTCATACATTCAAACGTAAATTCCAAATTTTACCGTGAAGCGTACGTTATCCGTGATTAATATTAAAATTAGTTATACGCACCAACACACTCTCCACTATACCGTCAAAGGTCAAAATTGGTTAAAAGAACGCACCTTTCTCGGACAAGTTAAGCTTCAAATAAAATGGAAAAAGTAAAGAAGAGGGATAATTGAGTAGGCCTTTATTTAAACGTTAACCACTTAAAGGTTGGTTAATCATTTCATTGTTATTGGGCATTGATACAATCCGTTGTCCATGTTTCAAGTAGGTATATAGTAAAAGTTTGAGATTTCGTGCCAAAAACTAGTCCAATATAAAAAAAAAAATAGATACTTTACAGAGCAGTACCATTTTAATTTCCCCGACGTGCGAAAAGGCACCTGAAGTCCACTTTACTAGGTAAGTACCTTAATACTTAGTACCTAAATAAAAATTGCTGAAATTTTCCAAACATGTATATCACTGTGTGTTACCACGGTGATCAAAATATCCGTAAGCTTTTAATCCCTTCTTATAAGTCTCAGTTACGTTCACTTTTATGATCACATGATCAGTAAGCCGGCATAGATTTTTCTACGCGAAGGTCAACCAACGAATTCGCTGAGCTTTTGCAATGGAATGGTTCAAAGATGTCATGCAAGTTTCAAACGGAGGTCGTGGTTCGAATCCTGACTCTTTCCAATGCGTTTTGGGAACTTATGTACCTCATTCATTCATTCATTTAAGTTATCCTCTTGTCGGTGGAGTATTTTCCATTTCTCTCTGTCGTACGCCAGCCCTTTGATTTGCTGATACGGCACGACACCAGCTTTTTCCTTTCTTTGGTCTATATAACTGCGTCGTGGTCTTTCCCTGCCTCTTCTTCCTTCTATCTTTCTAAACTATGTAGCTGCTAACAAAATACACCTATCCTCAAAATTTTATTCAAATACACCTTATAGTTTTCGAATAAAATGCCTGTGACATACGGACGGACAGACAGACAGACAGACATGACGAATCCATAAGGGTTCCGTTTTTTGCCATTTGGCTACGGAACCCAAAAACAACGCAACCGAGTTTGGTAGGTACCTAATGGTCTCGGTGAGTCAGCGTCATCCCCCTAGCGTTATTCCCGGTTGTGCCCTAAAGGAGCCCGGGGTCCGCTTTGACATCTAATCCCAAGATTTGGCATAGGCACTAGTTTTACGAAAGCGACTGCCATCTGACCTTCCAACACAGAGGGAAAACAAGATCTTATTGGGATTGGACCGGTTTTCTCACGATGTTTTCCTTCACTGAAAGAAAGTTAGGTACAGCTTGCAATAAATAATAAATTTTTGTTACAAAAGATACACGGGCCAATTGCGAGTCGGGCAGGGCTAATTTTGGGGAATGTCTAGTTTAATGTGAGCTCTCGTAACGAAGTGTTTACCGCCGTCTGGAGGCCATTTTACGCTGGTGCATTCCAACAGTATTTTTATGCGATATAGTATCTACAAACATGGACTAATAACTGGGGCTGGGGATGAGACATCGGACGCCCGCCTAATAGAACTGTCTCACTTTTTATGTCCGGCAGAATCTCTGCTAGATGGGCACCTATTAAATGCCCAGAGAGTTGGGAGGGTAGAGAGGTGGCACTGGACTTTATTTATTACTAGCTTCCGCCCGCGACTTCGTCTGCGTGGACTCGGGATAAAAACTATCCTATATTTTAATCCAGGCTATAAACTATCTTCGTGCAAAATTTCATTCAAATCGGTTCAGCCGTTTAAGCGTGATTGAGTAATAAACATCCAACAAACATCCAAACATCTATAAACTTTCGCATTTATAATATTAGTAGGATCATTGCGATACCTTAAAAGTGTTTATTTGAACAGCTGTAAGGGACTGCAGGCCTGGTGTGTACAGTCGAGGGCAGCAATATGTATACACCACAAAGTCTCAAAATATGTAGGCAGACCTTATTTCTGCAACAATAAGGTGTAGTATACATATTTATGAAACTTTGAGTGAATACATATTGGTGCCCTAGACTGTACTGTGTACCTATTAATTATAATTTCACTTGGATTCCTCCATTTGTGAATTGAATCTCTTCATTTAAGTTTAATCGACTTGTTACGTTTCTACAGTGCTTCAATGGGACCCCGGGACAACCGTTTTGTTTTAATACTGATAATTAAAGCAATTCGTGCAAAATTATTCCCTAACCATTCTAAAATATCAAATATACACAACGTTAATATTCAAGTTTTCACTTCTGCCGGCACTCCCGGGGTGCAACCCGGTCTTTTTTTTAATTCTTATGTGCACTGCCCACAACACAATCTTTTCCGCTTTTTTGACTGGTAGGGAATGCCGCATGGCATTAAGTCCGCCTTTTCTACGATAAGTTTTTCTTTTGTGCAATAAAGTTTAAATGAATAAATAAATGGAATGCTTCCATAAGATCTAGTGTTGTGCAGTTTCCCGGGATCTTACCGAAAATTCCCGATTTGCATGAGCAGAATTGGGGAATATTTAGAATAAATCATAACTAATTGGATCCTTATACCTTGCTATTATACTTTAATTGATAAGATAATACTATTTAGGTACTTTGTATTAGATTATGATACCGTTAAGTACAATTACTCGGCGTAAGTTTAATTTCAGTTTAAACCTGAAATTAGTAAGTACCTATATTTCGACTTTTCCTAATCCATCAACACTAGTAATTTCCATACGTCTCCGCTGCTCCGAACATGATTACACAGTACCCAAGCGAAGCCGCGGGATGAATTATGACCTGTGTCTATCTATACCGAAGGTTCACTCTACCATCTACCTATAAGTATACTGGTAAAATATTTTTTGTTATCGGATAGGTAAGCACCTTCCTAGTAGGTACTAAAATTATCCCCGACATATAAATATTAGGGGACAATCTTACATAAATCATACTAGATCCATAGTAAGCTCAATAAGGCTTGTGTTATGGGTACTTAGACGACGATATATTAAATAGATATAGAAAGAAAGAAAGAAAGAAAGAAAGAAAAAATATTTATTCAAGACGCTACTTAGACTAACACATGGAAAATGAACATTATTGCTAAAAACTATCGCGAAATGTTAATCTAACAAAAGCGTCAGAGAAAAGGACTCCACTCAGCTTAATGACAAGGTACCATGTAAATACCTTGACGCTGATCTTCCGTGGATACCCTTACAAGAGAGCGCTCCTATCTGCGGCAACATTGATAAAGGATACATAGTAAATGACATATAACGATACATAAATATTATTAAATATACACGTACTTTAGACAAAACAATTATATTAGCTAACTAGTCTATGAAAACTAAACCAAACAGCGGACTAAAGTGGTTAACCTCTAAGCTGCAATTGCAAGCTGATTACTACTTATTTTTAGAGATGAAATAAAATCGTTTGAATGGGTGAAATTTGTACATAATACTAATACTAAACAGATTTCTGTAAAAATAAAACATATTTTTTGTACTTAACTTTAAATGAAAAAACCGATGCTTATATACCTACATAGAAAAAATCCAAGATTCGGAAACAAATATTCATGCTCATCACACAAATAAATATTACCGGGATTCGAACCCAGGACCTTCAGCTTCGTAGGCAGCGTCACTACCCACTAGTATAAAGTTAAAAACTTACAAAAGCTCCTATTTCTACCAATTATACTTAGCCAAAAAAATATGTACTTACGGTTCCAAACTCCTTGATTCAACGCAACATGATAAACTGGCTATCAAAACCACACTTTAAAAAAAAAAACTCGAGTAGGTAAAACTCACACGCATGCTCCGTAGCGTTTGAACTCCAGCGCAGGATTGACTACGGCGCGTCTACGGCGCATGCGCAATGGATGTGCGTTACTGCCTTCACTACAAATTAATGACACCTGTTTGAGAGCAAACAACTCTTTTTGGCACCTATTTGCTGGACTTACATTACCGTGAAAGAGGTAGGTACCTACTTAACTATATGGGGTTAAGTAGATGCAGGTAGATTTACCATAGGCACGGCCGTAGGTACGTGCAGCCAGTATTTTGTTCAATTATTTGTAGGCCTTTGAAATTGACTCATGGAATTATAATTACGAGAAATTAATATTTCACCTCGGCAGCTCGAACAAGCATATTTTGCTGCGTGAAAACAGTGTGCAAAATGCGATTTTGCTCACTCCGTGAGACAAAGTAGCTTTTTAGTTTTCATGCCGGGCACTAACATTTCATCGTATGGGGTCTATTACTAGTTCAGAATATTTGAACTTTATTAGCTCTGTCCCTTTCATTTCAATACGAAAAAATAAAATGGCAGACAGGTCGATCCATAGTTCGACCATCGAATTTCAAAGTAGACCCCCAAAAAAGCGCGAAACAAAGAACACGTTCGAAAACTATCAAATGAACAAGTTTAAATTACTAAAATAACAAAGGACTTTTCAGTTGCGGAATATTTAAATAACGAAATCTCGGAATTAACTCCTTTTTAGGTTTCCGTAGTCGACTAGGAACCCTTATAGTTTCGCTTAGTCTGTCCGTCCGTCCGCGGATAATCTCAGTAACCGTTAGCACTAGAAAGCTGAAATCTAGTACTAATATGTATATCAATCACGCCGACAAAGTGGTAAAATAAAAAGTGTTTTATTTATTTATTAGGGTACCTCCCCTATACGTAACGTGGGGAGTGTTTTTTTTTTCATTGAAATGAACACGTTAGGGTTGAAACCCTAACGTGTGATATATTGTTGGATAGGTATTTAAAAATGAATAGGGATTTGCCACTATCATTTTCTGATAATGTTAATATTTTCGATAATAATCGCTCCAGAAGTTAAAAAAAATGCGTACGGTATATGCTACGGAACCCTATACTGAGCGTGGCCCGACACGCTCTTGGCCAGTTTTTTCGATAATAAATAGGTAGACATGAATTTTATTACGCGAGCTAATTAATAATTCTAGTTTTAACAATCTTAAATTTTATGAACGTATGCCACAGATGCAGTTTCCGAACGAAGCGCGGTACCACGCCCCATTTAAAAAATTGCGCGCTGTTAATTTGTTTCAGATTTTATTAGGTATATTATTCTTCATTCTTGCCTTATTGATATTAGTTTGAAATATAAAAACTATTAGGATGAATAAATTCTCTATCTAACTAGGAAATATAGTGTAAGTCAGTGACGAAGGCAGTATTTTAACAACAGTACGGCTAGTTTTTGGTGTGCACGCGAGATACACGTAATATGTCGAACGAAGCCACGTCTCTTTCTAGCGCAATAGAACTTCATGAATAGCTTATTTCATAAATAGCTCAGTAATATGATTAAAATCTGTGAATTGTAACAGTACCTAATACGGTTAGTTTTTAGTAATGTTTTAGTGTCACACGAGACTCATAGATACTAAAATATCCTTTGGTTTCTCGCGTCTTGTCTCGCCTTTCTAGTATTTACTAACGGCGCGGCCGGCTCTGAAGAGTTAAAACAAGCAGTAACGAACGCCTATAATTAAGTTTTCTTCCTGAATAGTCACGGGACTAATAGGTACGTGATACTATGATATATTTTTTAATGTGAATATGTTCTCACTGCTGAGGTGAAAAGTTGTATGGAACTCGAGAGCCAAGTATTTGCATCTCGTGCTATTGAGTCCTTCGCTGCGCTCAAGATTCAAACTTTCGCTTCCTCAGGACTCAAAATCAGCACTCGCAGCAAAAACAAACTTTGCTCTCTTGTTGCACAAATAACTATTTCAACGGAAATTATTAAGATATATTGTGTCTGTTGGTTCCATAAATTGCATTTCAATTAAATGAGGTTGCCTACTCAAAACTTATAATGATTTACTATCATTCGGCACAAATGGAAAATCGTCACCACGAACTGACCAACTAACCGGCCTCAAAAATAGATAAAATCTGAGGTAGGAACGTAAGGAGGGATCCGAGAAACTTGATGTGCACAGGGGGGGTAAAAATGGGCAAAATCGTCATCATTACGTAATTTAATGAATGACGACCTAGACTCTAGGCGGCGCGGCGCGGTCTACGAGTAAGTATTCAACATATTTTAATAGCATCTCACCTCATGTTATGACGACGATATAGGTAATATGTGAAAAGCGTGGTTACATACTCTCGATTTTTCTCGCACCATCCCTCTTGTTCCAAGTGTTCTAATAAGAAAGTGACGGATAGTGCGATAAAAATCGAGATAGCTCACGCGCCGTCGCGAGATAGCCGTGCTGGCTGGTGGTGAATGCTACATTAACGTATGTTAGAGGTTAGTAAGTAATTGTTGCCCATGTAGGTACCTAAAGATAATTATCTGCATGAGCACTTAATTCCAACGGCGACTTAGTTTATTATGAGGTAAACTACCGTATACACGTAACGCTATTAATGGGAACATTAAAAATCTCATGTCACTTGAAGGTAAAGGGGAAATTCTTACCGTGGGAACTATCCTGAACTGGCGCAAATATCAACTTGTTTAAATTAATAGGTATTGAGTCTATATACTAATCAATAATCATATTTAATCGTTATCGCTTAAATAGTATAACTTCCCAAATTTAGCATAATTCTGGTGGTGATCGTCGAAGGTGACTTATAATGAGAATTGAAGTACCTCGCTCTATTGTAATACTGCGTCCCGTAGTATTTGTGCAAATAAATAACAATTCAACAGTTGAATGTTTCTGTATGTGATGAGTCAAGTTCTGATTGTGGGTGAAGGTGCCATGTATATTTTTTCACTAAAGCTTTAGTGTAAGGCCTGAGTGTTCATGTAAATTGCATTTGTTTTATATGGACGCTGCACGCCACGCTCTTAGCACTCAGCACTCAGGCCTTACACTTAGAAACTAGGTAGGTACCTATACCTGCAAGCATTTTTTTATAAAATGATGTTATATTTTATTAGTTACACTTTAACAAAAGTTAGAGTATCGTATCCTTTCAGTTATTTTTTACAAAAACAAAAAGGTTTTTCTTTTAACTGCGGTTCACTCCAAATTATATTTTTTTGACATAACACCTTCGTCCACCCACGTCTTCGATTAGAAGATAGGTACCTAGACGATTCACATACGTAAGATTGAAATAATTTGAGAATCGTCTTGGTTAATGCGCTCTCTGCTGCATACTGCATAAACTGTGTCGGCGCGAATTCACTAAAGTCGCCGTCAATGGAATTTGCTAACTATGTAAACAAACCGCCATAGTGAAAGACAAATTTAATATGACGGTTTGTTTACATAGTTAGCAAATTCTATTGACGGCCACTTTAGGCAGAACCACACCGGACGAGCGGCTCGGCCGAGCACGGTTCAGCGTTGTCGGCTTTTTGTCAGAGATCAAAGCGCCGGACGTACGAAAGCCTTTTTGCCTTATAGTTAAATATCGAACTCGCTCGCAAAATTTTACAAGAATCTGTTGAGAAATGCGACCTGTAGAGGGGACAGCCGGACATACGAAAGCATTTTTGCCCTATGGTTAAATATCGACTCGCTCACAAAATTTCACGAGAATGAAACGTGCGGCCTCACGGCGATCGCGAGCTCAACTAATGGCCGGTAGGTAAATTCGGCCGAGCCGATTTGGCTCCGAGTTGCCGCGCGTTTGCCGCTCGGGCGAGCGTTTGGACTGGCTCGTGCGAGCCGCGCGGCCTAGCCGCTCGTCCCACCGGACTCCGCCTGCTTATAATGCGATGGGATGGGTATCAAATTGTTACACATTTATAGGCACCAATATAGTAAACTGTAGCATGTAGCATTTAAGTCACAAGCAGCGGAATATCTGTCGTAGCATCGTGTATTGACGCGCGATGTACAAGTCATGTGAGCCATGAAATGTACTGGCAGATGATGTGATACTGGGACAATACTTATGACTATAAAAGCTTATCAGGAAAAGAGTACAGTTCAATAGAAGTATCATTTAGCCAATTACATGGTGACATTTTCAACTTTTTATGCAAACATTAAATATCAAAAGTTTAGTTAAATTAAAACATAAAGTAACTTTCAAACATGATTTTATTATTTCATTTTCACGTGGGCTCATCAAAGATATTACAGTAAACATCACAATCCTCATCTTCCACATAAGAAGTGAAGTAGTTTCCATCTGACGTATTGTAGTCATACTTCTCGCATATACAATAATGTGTGCTTTTCCCACACCGTCGGCATTTACCCCTGTGCTTCAATACAACTTCTTCATCAAACTCACAACTTACAAATTCATCCAGACTGCAAGGATAACTTAAGTTCTCTGGAATATTCAAGTTTTCATACAAATAATCATCTACTGCGTCAAATGTATTCAGTAAATTGAATACTGGTTTCTGAGTCTTAGTTAATATTTTCTCAAGCATAAAAACTAAGTGGTGATGGTAGCATTGGAATGTTATCTTGTCTCTATTTTGATCTTTTAGGTCTATCCACATTCGGACACAATCAAGTGGGGTGCGCATAGCTCCGCTGAATAGGGCTGGGTTTGATAGTATACCACTAGCAGCCATCACACCATTGCAATGAACCACTTCGAACAATTCATCAGCATCTTCCAAAGTCTTAATACCCCCGTTAGCTATGACGGGAACGTTAACAGAAGCACAAACCTCCCTTAGAGCCGGCTTGTCTATACTATCCCCGGCTTTCTGAGTAGGAGTCCTTCCATGTACTGTCAGGAAATCTACTCCACATTTCTCGAGTTGCTGACACATGTCTATTGTCTTCTTCAAATCTTTGAGTATCCTTATCTTAACTGACATACTGAAATTTTCTGGTAGTCTATTCTTCACGCCTCGGACTATACTGTGGACGATGTCAGGTTTTGAAAGTAACGCGCAACCATAGCCATCCTTCATGGCCCAGCGTTGGGGACACCCACAATTCAGATCAACACCATCTGTGTATGGGAACAGTAATGTGGCAGCATCCATGAAATCATTCGCATTGTTGGCAGCAAACTGGGCAATCACTGGGGAGTCGGTGATAGTGGTAGCGAACTCACTGGAGCGCGCTCTCTCGTTTTGACAGAAAGAATCTGCTAATATCATTGGCGTGAAGCACAAGTCCACTCCATAACTGAAAAATTAAATAATGATTGTATGCAAATATATACTATTTTATGCGACGAAGAAATATACTATACGATAGCTTTGAATGAGTTAGGAGCACTTATACTGATCACTTACTTTTTCACTAAAGTTCGAAACTGCACTTTACTGTATCGCACCATAGGTGCACATACTTTAACATAAGTATTCGACTGTTTAGCTTCGCTGAATAAACTAGGAATGTTCGTTTTAGGTTTCATCTTGCCACAATTTTCAATTACTTTTATTATTATATTATCTCATCTTAACCTTAAAAACTCTATATTCATTGTGTTCGTTCACTGTGTGAGAGTGCGTTCAAATATACGGAAATACGGAAGAGCGATTATTATACGTCGGCATCGAATAAACCGAACCGTATTGATAACTTTAAACTTTAGAAGACAGTGAAGAAGAATGCACTCAACATAATAAACACACACAAAAGGTGACCTTTTTTACATTTTCCTATTCTCTTCTCTAGGTCTTTGCACATTAACCAGTAATAGTTAGCGGTATTAGAACGTATCAAATTCTTAACCTCCCTCTTTGTCGATATTTTGACAACCGATTACCAGTGTTGCAAAAGTAATAATGTAGCTCATAATTTTGGTCAGCGTACGAATCGATTTGGCCTGCACGCTTGACTCACATAATTATTTAGAGTATAGGATTTTTAGCAGTGGTGTATGGTAGTCGTTATGTGTTGTCCGTTTGTTCGCAAGGCATGAGTAGCTTTCGTTCCATTTGATTCTGGCAAATTTGAGCCGACACAGTTGGCCAGAACGCACAAAAAAAAAGAAGAAGTGAAAGTTAACTGTTAAGCGTTCTATACCTCTCAATTGATAACATGGTTGTTATCAATTGAGAGGCGGTGGTCCGCCTTCAAAGCGAATGATATTAATGTTTTCCGTCTCTTTCCATCTTATAGCTGCGTCTCTAGGTTGTTGTGACAAATTGCTAGGTGGATAGGCTTTAAGTAGATTTTGCTCATCGATTACATGTAACGTAACCATCAATATTACAACCATCAATCTCTTTAAAGATGAATCGAGTTGATATTTCTTCGCTCATCACTACCTAATGTCAAAAAAAAAAGAAAAAAAGAACATACATATTAGTAATCTGTGGAAATGAATGAAATCATGAAGTTCCGATGTCGCTGATTTCATGTCAACATTTAAAGAATTTAACATCAAAATGTACTCATAACGTACTAAACATGACTTAGAATCCGTATTCATACATTGAAAAAGTTCTATTACGTTAATATTATGGAGAATGAGGAGCGGCTTCAACGAATAAAAGTTATGTAAACAATAATCTGCGAATTGTGAGGTTAACTATGTTTTGTACCAAAACCAGATTAACCCTTTCTATGACAAAGTTTACACCAGTATTATAAATCCGTAACCATTGTATGTAGACGAAAGACATGTCTACCGTGGTAGATGGTGGTATGGTATGGTTGCGGTGGAATGTGTACCATGGTTGATGTTGTGAAGGGACGCCTGGCCGGAAAGGCGGGCAGTCGATCGCTTATCGCGTTCATTCAGCCCCATTCCCTAGGGTTGGAGCCTCAGGTTACTGTCCCGGCGGCGTTCCCACATCAAACTCTCTCATTCTTCCCGTAAGGTTGACATCCCTTAATTCCCTCTCCTCTAACATATCTTTACCGAATGTATTAAACCGCAGTGCCGCGTACATAATACATTCCACCCCCACAGTGTGGGCAGGAAGCATTGTTACTATGCTGATGATGACCTCGGATTGCTCTTACCCAGTTTCAGCAGATACCTGATTCTTTTGTGATCCATACCTCCTATCATTATCTTTGTCTGTCTACATCCCAGATGCTTCCCTCCATTCACTCTCCCCGTCTTGTTCTTTTAGCCTTTCTATGACCCCCTTTGTGACTTGAGCTGAGAAAGGAATGACCAGCTCTGGGCCTATGAATTCCCTACCCGCGCCCTCCCTAGCCAGTTAATCCGTGCTTTTGTTTCCGCTATCCCCTGATGTCCTGGAACCCATGCCACACCACTGTGACACCTTGGTATGCTCCTATCTTGTTGAGCTCCTCCACTCTCTTTCATTCTCTTCCTAGTACCTTCAATGCTACCTGACTGTCCGTATAGATCACTACCCTTCCAGTGCTGTGTTGCCTCCTTTATTATCTGTGTGCAACTCATTATCGCGCACACTCTCGCTTGAAAAACGCTGGCATACCTCCCAAGTGGGATAGATACTCTTTCAAGCAGTTTGTGTATAAATATACCCGCTCCTGCTAGCTTTGTTGATTTCCTTCTTGATCCATCTGTGAAGCAGACCGTCATTGGTTGTTCAATGTCTTACCTTCCAGTTGTCTCTTTCTCCTATGTGTATTCTATACTTCTTGTTGAATATCTCGCCTTTTTATAACGTTATTATTGGCTATCATCGTTAGTAACTTAGATAGCACCTCGTCCTGTATCAGCGCGTGCCTTTCGTCTCTTTTGATTCTTTACATGCTTTCATCCTGTACCACTGTTCCATGGCCCTTTTCTCCACTTCAATTCGCATTGGCTTCATGCCTAGCAATATTTCCATGGCCAGTGTCGGCGTTATCATAGCCCCCGTCACCATCAGACATGCTAGTCTTCACCTTGGTAAGATCTTTTTGATATTCTTTTATGCGGGCCCTATGCCACTACACCACAGCCCCGTATAGCACCCTGGGTAAGATGATTGCCTTATAGATCCAATTGATCATTTCGGGCCTCAGTCCCCATCTTCTACCCACTGCCCTTTTACATTGGTATAGTGTTCTGATGTCTTTCGCCGATTGTGGGTTTTATCTAAATTGTTCTGTTAAACGGTCAGTGTATGCAAACATGTTGAATAAATGTCTATTATTATTATTAATCTGAGTGTGCTATATGTGTACCATGGTACTCTTGACTTCCAGGTACATGGGTTAGTATCCCTTCTTTCTAGAATAAAATATCATGTTGTTTGTTATTACAGCGGGTGCATTTTTAGCGACGGTGGCTGGCGTTTCTGCGTTCGTAGGATTTGGTACCACACTAGCAGCAGCAAAAAAAGCAGATCCCAAATATTTCAATAAAGGTAACCCAATATATTATAACAATCATAGTTCAAAGCCTTATTCATCATCATCATCATATCAGCCGAAAGACGTCCACTGGTGGACATAGGCCTCCCCCAAAGAGCGCCACAATGACTCGTCCTGCGCCACACGCATCGAGGCCCCCCGCAACCCGCATAAGGGTGCTATTCCACTTGTCCAAGATCTTAGTCCAGTGTGTATTTGCGTTTCACATTTTGCTTAAAGAGTCAATGAGACGCAATGCGCATTGGACAAAGATCTTGGACAAATGGAATACCACCCTAAAGCCTTTATAAAATCATATGCTGATGGATTTGCGATACGAATTCATAATCAACTACCAATGGAATATAAACTGTTACCAATACCACTTCTGAGACGTAAATTAATAACCCTCCTTACGAATAAGTGTTATTATTCATTGCTCGATTATCTAAATGACGACCTAAGTTGTTTGTAATTATTTCTGACTATTAATATTTCATTGTTAATTTAATTATCTTAATCTGACATCATCTATATTATGATTTCATAATCTTTCAATTAATAGAACTGTTAAGTTTTGAGTTAGTATCTTTAATCTGGCAACATTCAATTGCCCGCGTTTGACAGATCAAAAGTAACTGTCGGACGACTTGTGTCGTTGTCGTTTTGAAATTCGGTTGATTTAAATTGAGCTCCGCGCGAATATTCGCGCTTTTTTATTAGGAGTTATCTTTAGACTCATTAAAATACACGAAGTGCCTTGAGGAAGCAGGAAGACATCTAGCCAGCTGCGTATACTCAGGTGCCAGGTAACCTTGGAATCGGGTAAGTGCAGCACGAGCCAGGTCTCAGGGTCCTACACCTGACGAAGGAGCATCACAGCAGCTCCTTGCAACGGTGAGTGTCTTTCAAGATTCTTCAAGGCTCTGTTTGTCTAGTTTCATAAATTTTAGTCTACACATCGAAAAACCTACAGTCCACTCATTAACATTTTGTTCCTTCACACCGGATCTAGAGAAAGTAACTATGGATAGTTTGTTAGTTTTAGCTTAATTTCATTAATTCGGTCTAAATTCCTTGCATTTTGGTGTTAAATTTGTCGTTTTTACATATATTAATTT
This sequence comes from Epinotia bilunana, assembly GCA_947049275.1. NCBI lineage: Eukaryota > Metazoa > Arthropoda > Insecta > Lepidoptera > Tortricidae > Epinotia > Epinotia bilunana. The sequence goes on along the minus strand of OX346259.1, from coordinate 21,934,272 downwards.
TCGTTCGCCAAATTGTAGGGTAGACATTTTTTCGTTAGGAATTCAAGCTTTGATCGGACTACCTCATATATTGCTTTCGAATTTAATATCGAATTAAATTATCATTATCGTATATAAATAACTATAATATTTATTTTAAAAATTTGTAGGATTTAATCCCAAAATAACTTTGTTGAGAAAATAATTTATTTCAAACATTGTCGCTGGCAGAGTAATTTCGTAAAACGAAACGCATCGGAAACCATATTTGTGTTGTCTATGGTTTTTAAACGTCAAAAGTACTTCATGTTGACATTTTAGTGCATAACCTAGGTTATAGTCTTGTTTACGGTAGCAGATTGTATGATATTTTCTATTTCAGCCTAATTTAGTGCTTAAAATGAGTGATAACGGTGATGAAGATCAACAATCCGCGATTATTGATACGTTTCGCGTACAAAGAGACTATGCAATTATGCGTTTGGAACACATCGAGAGTTCGGATTTAGTTGGTTATTGCATCGAAGATTTTAAAGAGATTGAAATAGATTTTCATAGTGCACAGCTTAAAATAATAAGGCATTTAAGCACTAATGATCGTTCGATTGAGTTCCAAGTGACTAAAGATTTCGAATCGCGTTTGAAATCGGTAAAATGTCGACTAAGGCAGAGCGCTGAAATGAAAGTTAAGGAAGTCAAACCTGTCGTTTCTAATACTTGTTCGAACACGGCCAAGCTGCCTAAAATTACAATTAGATCTTTCGATGGCAAACTTGAGAATTGGGTGTCGTACAAGGAATTGTTTGACTCACTTATCCATAATCGGGATATCCCTAATGTCGAAAAGTTACACTATTTATTGTCGAGTGTACAGGGCCCGGCTTATGATTTAATTAAGAGCTTTCCGTTATCCGACGATAATTACATGACCGCGTATGAGACCCTAACTAAGCACTATGACAAAAAGCGACAGATTGCATTGGTTTACTATGAGAAACTATTAAACTGTGAACCGGCCAAAACCAAGAGTGATCTTGATAGGATTTTCAGGGCATTTAATGAAAATTTAAACATTTTAGCCAAACTTAATTTACCAGACTATAACTTCATGATGTTTTACTTATTGTGGTCGAAGCTAGACCTCCCTACTAGGGAAGCCTTTGAGTTACAACTCAACGATGAAACTGATATCCCACGGTTTGAGGATTTAAAAAAGTTTATTGAAAGAAGGAGTATAGCCCTCGAAAATTCCACTATAAAGTTAAACATAACCACTAATAAGCCTGCTACTAGTAAAACCAAATCAACACTCATTGTGCCGGCGACACCTTTTAGTAACTGCCCAATGTGCGCTACTAGGGGCCATGGATTGAGCAAATGTCCCAACTTCTTGAAGTTGTTGCCGACTGAGAGATTTAATAAAATTAAAGAAAAAGGACTTTGTATTGTGTGTTTCAGCTCATCACATCGTTTAAGGGCTTGTAAATCGGTTGCTTGTTGCGGCAGGTGTGGATCTCGTCACCACACTTTGCTTCATTTTGAGAAGGATGTAGAACGAAGCGATAAGGTCCAGCCATCTCAGTCTGATAGTCAGTTGACAACTTTATCAGTTCCAAGTTGTAATATGCAAGCCTTGTTCTCGACTGCTGTGGTTCACATTAAGAACGGCCAGGGAAAGTTGATGCCAATCCGCCTTCTTTTTGATTCTGGCAGTGCTTGTAATTTTGTTACAAAAGATGCAGCTGAGCGGCTTGGGTTGCATATTTCAAATAGTCATCAGTCTGTGAATGGCATCGGCCAAACCTCTACTGATGTACTGGGCCATGTTGCATGCGAAATATTCTCAACAAAAGTTAATAACACGTCAAAGTTATTCTCGTTGGACGCATTTGTTTTGTCAACAATTTGTTCAGATATGCCAGCTGGTCATATTGATGTTTCGACCTGGACTCATCTGAGGAATTTGGATCTGGCTGATCCTCATTTCTACGAACCAGGACCTGTTGACATGTTGGTCAATGTCAACCTTCTCGCGTCAGCACTTCGGCCTGGTCTTGTCAAGGGCAGGCCCGGTGAGCCTATAGCTATCTGCACTGTTTTCAGCTGGATAGTCATGGGTGAATGTGCTGCTGACATTGATGCTTCTCAGTGTCGTTTTCGTAACGATTCTTGTGTAATCACCAAGGATTGTCTTTTCGTTTCGAGCTCGTCTCTGGACAGCAATATTAAGCGGTTTTGGGAGATAGAAAATGTCGATACTCCTAAAACTGTGATTATGTCGAAAAATGATTTGTCGTGCGAAAGCCATATGGAGGCTGCTTATCGTCGTGAGCCTGATGGAAAAATGGTCGTTCCACTAACTTTTGTGGACCTTCAGGACAAGCCTAGGTTTTCAAATTCTCGGGAAATCGCTCTTAAGCGACTTCTAAATTTGGAGAGGAAGTTTCGTATAAACCCTCAATTTCGGACAGCTTATGTCAACTTTATAAATGACTATCTGAAGTGTGGTCACATGGAAGAGGTCGATCCCCCTTCGTCTCGTGAGGGTCATTTCTACTACATTCCTCATTTTGGAGTACTACGTCCTGATTCAATTTCAACTCCTTTGAGGTCGGTTTTTGACGCTAGTGCTAAAGATGCTCTCGGAAAGTCCTTGAATGACACATTACTGCCAGGCCCAAAATTACAAAAGAATATCTTCGATTTGTTGATTCGTTTTCGCTGGCACGCTGTTGTCTTCACAGGGGACATAAAGCAAATGTACCGTCAATTTCTCGTTGACCTTCAAGATTGCGATTATCAACGCATCTTGTGGAGGCCCTCTCCAGAGGAACCTGTAAAAGATTTTCGTTTACTGACAGTCAGTTATGGCGTCTCCTGTGCTCCATATCAAGCACTTTGGTGCATTTCTAAGTTGGCCAAGGAGTACTCGTCAACTGCCCCTTTGGGTGCAGCAGTTCTCGACAGAGATGCTTATGTCGATGATATAGTATCAGGCGCAGACTCGGTGGAGAGTGCTGTGCATATTCGTGACGAACTGTTGAAGATTTTGTCGTCAGCTCGCCTTCACTTGCGGAAGTGGACTTCCAATAGTAATGAGTTTCTTCAAAACCTGCCGGATTCTGATTTGTATTCGGAACAATTTCGGAATTTTGAAGACGGTCATGACCTTTCGTTGAAAATTTTAGGTCTTCTGTGGTTACCTAAGTCGGATGAATTTTCGTTCAAAACTACTTCAGTCGAAGGTCGTTGTACTAAACGATCGATATTGTCGGATATCGCTCGCATTTTCGATCCCCTTGGACTATTGTCACCTGTCGTGTTCCTTGCGAAGTACATCATGCAACTATTGTGGTCCTCGGGAGTGCAATGGGACGACGAAGTTCCTGAGAACATCGCTAGTGAGTGGCTTAAATTAAAATCGCAACTTTCTTCGTTGAGTTCACTCTCCATTCCTCGTAGAATGATCGAGACGTTTCAGGACATTCAATTTCATGGCTTTTGCGATGCCTCAGAGCGTGGTTATTGTGCCGTTGTTTTTTTTTGTCGCGTGATTAACAATAACCAAGATATAGTCGTGCGTCTCTGTTGTGCAAAATCTAAAGTCGCACCACTCCGCAAACTATCGATTCCTCGTCTTGAACTGCAATCAGCTGTTTTACTTGCCGATGTCATGTCAGCAGTTGCACAATCGCTAAAGGAGGTCCATCAGGTAAACAAAGTTTTCGCATGGTCGGACTCTACTGTCGCATTGACATGGATTAAGTCCTGCCCTTCGCGTTGGAAGACATTTGTCGCTAACCGGACTGCTTCAATCCAAGATAAAATTGCGCCCGATTCGTGGCACCATGTTTCCACTGCTGACAATCCAGCAGACCATGGTTCTCGTGGTTTATTTCCTGCCGAACTACTGCAGTGTGACTCATGGTGGGCCGGACCTACTTGGCTTTCGCAACCGGAAAATAGCTGGCCGAGACATCTCTCTCAAGTCGACGGATCGGCTTTTGAAGAAGAAAAGGTGTTGACTTTGTTCAGTGCCTTCAATTCTGATTTCGTTGATCAGATTTTGAATCGTGTTTCGTCCTTTCGTCGTGTCGTTAATATTTTGTCGTACTGTTTCCGTTACCTTCATAACCTGAAGGAACCTAACCGGAAAATCGCCGGAAAGGCATTGTCGTCTAGTGAAACGAACCATACAATTCATTTTCTCGTTAGACACGTACAAGAGCGTGTCTTTTCGACAGAAATTAGAAATGTACAAAGAGGTTCAATTGACTCACTCCCTAAACCGTTTCGTAAGTTGTGTCCATTTCTGGATAAGGACGGTTTGCTCAGGGTGGGCGGTCGGCTCTCTCAAAGTCTTAACATGGACTATGAGAAGAAGCATCCCTTGTTGTTACCTCGTGCACACAAACTCACTTCGTTGATAGTTGAGGAATACCATAGCAGATTCCTGCATCCTGGTTTGCAAACCTTGCAAAACCTAATTGCTCAGGAATTTTGGATCTTATCGCCCAAACGGGCTATTCTCGCGGTTATATCATCCTGCATCAAGTGTTTTCGTGTCCGCCCTCGAGTGTGTCCGCCACCTCTGATGGGAGACTTACCATCGTTTCGAATTAACCAGATAAAGCCATTTTCGTCTGCGGCTGTTGATTATGCTGGGCCATTTAACATTTCACTTGGTCGGTCGAGAGGCAGCAAATCGTACAAGGGCTATATTTGTGTTTTCGTGTGTACTGCCACGAAGGCAGTACACTTAGAGCTCGTCTCGGAGCTGACGTCTGAAGCCTACCTGGCTGCGCTACGACGTTTCATCGCGCGCAGGGGTCGTTGTTCCCGACTGGTTTCGGACCAAGGACGGAACTTCATAGGCGCCAGCAACCTTCTCAAAGAATTAATGGCTGAAGCTTCGCAGGTGGAGCACATAGACTTCGTATTTAACCCTCCTGGTAGCCCGCATTTCTCAGGATTGGTTGAAGCGGGTGTGAAGTCAGTTAAGACTCATCTGTCGCGAGTAATCGGTTTACAGCGCCTCACCTTCGAAGAGTTCTACACGCTCCTAACTCAGATTGAGGCACTGCTCAACTCACGCCCTTTGACACCGCTTAGCTCAGACCTCAATGATTTTTCCGTTTTATCGCCGGGCCATTTTTTGTCATTAGAGCCATTGACTCTCCTTCCTGAGCCGCCTTTAGCGGATGTTAAAGTTAGTCCTCTTCAGCGTTGGAAATTGTTGCAGAAAATGCACCAAGATTTTTGGCGCAAATGGCACCTTGAATATCTTCACACGCTCCAACAGCGCCACAAGTGGTTCAGGAAGGAGCCAAACATTGATGTCGGTACAATGGTTCTAATAGTCAACGAACAGTGCAGCCCTTTAAAATGGAGTCTGGGCCGAGTAACTCAACTTCATCCAGGTGTCGACGGTACCTGTCGTGTAGTAACCGTTCGCACTGCAACCGGTGAATTAAAGCGTCCGGTGGTAAAGATTTGCCCTCTACCACTTGTTAATTAACTAAGTAATATCGTAGACATAATAAGTTATAGGTTTGACCTTAAGGCTTTCTAGGCTTAGGGTCTAAGTTAAAAATTTCGTAGAATTAATTAAGAATATGGATTAGTCCGACTAAAGTTTTGTTCAAAATACTTTGCATTTTGGTGGGCGGAATGTTAAGTTTTGAGTTAGTATCTTTAATCTGGCAACATTCAATTGCCCGCGTTTGACAGATCAAAAGTAACTGTCGGACGACTTGTGTCGTTGTCGTTTTGAAATTCGGTTGATTTAAATTGAGCTCCGCGCGAATATTCGCGCTTTTTTATTAGGAGTTATCTTTAGACTCATTAAAATACACGAAGTGCCTTGAGGAAGCAGGAAGACATCTAGCCAGCTGCGTATACTCAGGTGCCAGGTAACCTTGGAATCGGGTAAGTGCAGCACGAGCCAGGTCTCAGGGTCCTACACCTGACGAAGGAGCATCACAGCAGCTCCTTGCAACGGTGAGTGTCTTTCAAGATTCTTCAAGGCTCTGTTTGTCTAGTTTCATAAATTTTAGTCTACACATCGAAAAACCTACAGTCCACTCATTAACAAGAACCAATGTATTAGTACGCCAATTTCACAAATAAAACACTTTTGATTCTGATTAGTGATTGATTACGTACCAAATTTTCATTACAGGTGTACAAGGCAGTGCGGAATTAGCTGACGCGGGGGCTATTCTTGCACTGCGAGCCCTCGGATGGGGCACTGTCTATGCAGTAGCCGGAACCTCTTGTTTATGTTATGGAATGTGGAAACTTTCTGGTGCTAAGGATGTAAGACACTATTATAATACATTTTCCATTTTGTTCCAATATCATTAGATACATTTGGATCTATCTACCCAATCGGCGCATGCTGGATTATTGAGTGTGGAGCTACCTAACAAAAATAAACTATGATCAAATATAATGAGATTGCTGAAATGGTTGGAGAAGGCTGATACTCAAGACACAATGTCCTCAAGACTAACTTTCAAGGCCGAAAGGCACTGACAGCGGTGGCGGGGCGGCGCGGAGGTGGTACCTCGCCGCTCCGCCACCGCTGTCAGTGCCCTTCGGCCTTCAATCTTAAAGTATACTTGAGATTATTGGAGTTGGCCAAATTGTATCAAATTAGTCTATTAAATAAGTAAATCTACCATCCAAGGTCCAAGACTCCAATTGTATACAGTCAGCCACATTAAATTATCTCAATCATAAATCATTATGATTGGAAAAAATTATAAGAAATCTGATTAAAAAATTATAATTATTATTAAGTAAGCTGTTTATTGAAATTAAAGACTTATTTTTACATTATGGTTACAATCTTTTACATTTAAGATTTTATGAACTATGTGTAGGGGGGTAATTTAAGTTAAGACTTAGTAAGTAATAAGTAATTATTTATGTTCTATATATACTTAGCTATTTATTTTATCTTAGGTATCTTATGCTCGGTGCTTACAGTAATTCTATTTTTTGAGTGTTTTCTTAACTAAATTTTTATCTCTATTTGGCTTTTCTAATATCTTATCTATAACTTGCCTAGGAATCTATTTAGTATATAAGGTAAGTAGTAATTGTATATCCGTTTGCCGTATTCATTAATATTTCTATTGTGATTATTGTGTCAACAAGTTGATAGCAACAGCAACTTGCCCTCCCTCTCTAACTAGTATTTAATATTCTAAGCTGATATGAAAAGTTGTGATATTGTTACAGCTCAAAGATTTCAGAATAAAGATGGGGAATATGCTGCCGGTATTACCAAAGAACAACCCTCCACGATCCAGAACAGAGTTCAGTGGACTTAATGATTTGATGACATATTTAGCAGAGGATTATGGAAAGAAAAAATAAGTTTATGTGATTTGGATATTGTATATGTATATATTAATTAAAGTCATAATTGTTTAGCTAGTTATATCTTGTTTTATGATAAACTCCTTCTTATAAGCAGGACCCTGATTGCAGCTTGCCTTGCAAGTGTACACCACTAGCACTCCCCAGTCCACACTGTTGAGGTCCGACCCAACATTGATGAAGTTTAAAAGCTGTGGCATTATCTGAAAGTAAATATAAAATTGACCATAATTACTTTTACATTCTAAAATAAGTATAATGAAGTTTCGAAAGCACGTCAGCCCCACTTCTGAGGTGAAGTGCGAATGATGTTGATAAAAAGTTTTTACAACACTGCATTATCTATCTATACTAAATAATAAAGAGGAAAAGTCTGTGAGATTGTAGCTTTGTATGTTTTGGGTAATCTCTGGAATTGCTAATTCAAATTCAAAACTTCATTCACCTTCATGTAGAACTTGACTTTTTGGATCGATAATAATAGGCTATATTTTATCCCGTGGATTTGCCTGCGTTCTTTGCATTACGCGGGCCAGACCTCTCGGGCAGCTAGTGTTATAATTTATTTGTTTATTAGGCAAGGTAACAAAATGTTAATTAATATAATAATAATAATAATAAATTGTTTATTTTCAGATAACCAAGATCCATTGTGTTAGTTACAAATATTCTTACAAACTAAGTTAGGTAGACTTACATAATTTAATTTAATTTATAATATGTATACATATTTTAATATTTCCATCAAAACTAGTGAAGGTGTTTGTATAATAATCTCACCTGAAATTCAAATTGTCTCTCTCCATTACAGTATTCACAATTTTCTATCTGCGTCACACTGTTATCTGTATTGCCCGTAATCCACAATGGAGTGCCTCCTCTATCGTATCTCAAAACTTGCTCGGGATGCCTTGACACTCGCTTATTGAACTTGTTAAACACCTTGTCGTCCGGCACTGCTCGTGCGGTGTACTCTTCCAATTCACTCTCACTTATGTTGGACATTGTACCAGCTTTCTTATCTTTTAACATTTCTCTAAATTTTGCCATTTCTGTGTTTTCGTCCACATTTGCTGGAGTTTCATCGTCTTCTTCATCCACTATAAGTTCCCATTCTTTGAATAGTGCTGAATTTCCTGCCTCAGTGACAGTGAAGTAATTATCAGGAGCTTCTTCTGTCTGTAAGTAAATTGTATCATCATCATCATCATATCAGCCGAAAGACGTCCACTGCTGGACATAGGCCTCCCCCAAAGAGTGTCAAAGTGACCGGTCCTGCGCCACCCGCATCCAGCGTAAAAGTAAATTGTATGGAAAGGTGAAATATTATGTTGTAGCATGTGAAGTGCCAATGATCAATTTTCAATACCACAAGATTGAAAATAATTCAATCATAAAAAACTAATTGGTTTAATTAAACATTTGTCTTTTTCATACATCCATTTGATCTAGACTAAAATAACACCCCCATAGGACACAAAACAATATAATGGCTCCTCTACATGATGGCCCATCCTAATGGCCCACTAGGATGGGCCAGCGTGTAGGGAGGGTAGTGGCGTCAGATGGCTTATGGCGCGGCGATGTTTTTCTCCGTCTAACGCATAGTTGCGTCCTGTACGATGGGTCGCAGGCTTAACAGTGGTAGTCAACATTTCACTTTTCCAGTTAGTAAAGCTGGTAATTTGGCTGAAATCCACAGCTAGTTGTTGTTTGTGAGAAGATTTTACATAAAGCGTTTGTCCTGCCTTTTAACTACTGGTTTTAGGGTTCCATACCTCAAAAGGAAAAAACGGAACCCTTATAGGATCACTTTGTTGTCCGTCCGTCTATCAAGACCCTTTTTCTCAGGAACGCGTGGTCTCAAGCTAAAATAAATTTATACCAAATACTCACAAAATCACTTGTTGTCAACAAATCAGCTTATAGTCTCGCGACTGATCGCCGATTAACCAGGAAAAAAAACAAATACTCAGGTCTACTGTCTCTTGGAGCTGTGAAAAAATCAAACTTCTATGCCAACGCAATCAAGATACAGCCGTTTATGCCGCAAATTTTCGGAACTCGAAACTCTCAAGGGAATCAAAAACCTACAGGGTACTTCCCGTGAACTCAGAATCTTGAAATTTGGCATGAAGCAACGTCTTATAGCACAGATAAAGGAAAAATTGCGAAAACCGTACATTTTTAGTAACATCATATAATAAAAAGATTTTTAATAATTTTAAAGTTATTACATATACCTACAGGTTTGAACGGAACCCTCGGTGCGCGAGTCCGACTCGCACTTGACCGGTTTTTTTTATTTATTTACCTGCAGAGTGAGACAAAGCTCCTTGTGACCTCTCTGCCAGTCAAGTACTTGATGTTTACGACTGCAATAGTAAGTTTTTTTACATTTTGAGCAATGTGAAGGTCCTTTGATTCCACATAGCTCACAGAGTTTAGGCCATTTATCCATGGGGAATACCTGAAAATATATATATTCAGTATTAATAACTCGTTGTCAGCCAGAGAATATAGATTTATATTAAATTGATATATGTTACCTCATTTTCATTCACTTTGTAAGGTTCAAAAGAATAGAAGTTATTTGTTCTTGGTAATTGACAGCGTAAAGCTATCAAGTTTTCAGCACAATTTATTTGACAACAGGAACCATTTTTACAAATAAATAAGAAAATTGTACGATGGAAACAGTCATCAGATTCTTCATAAGGAGCATATACCTAAAAAACAGAAAAATGCTATTTAATCAATACTTTGAAAATTTCGTTTTAATCTATTTCATCATCTCAGCTGAAAGACTTGCACTGCTGGACATAGGCCTCCCCCAAAGAGAGCCACAATGACCGGTCCTGGGCCACCCGTATCCAGCGGACTCCTTAATCTATTTGAGATACAATAATGTAATGTTACAGATATTTGACTCACTTGACATATCATAACCATGGGTTCATCACATTTCTTGCATGTTAAATCTTTCGGGTGCGGAATACTTTCAAGATCCAACCAGGAAGGTTTCCCTCCGATTTTACTCGGGAAAAACCTGGGATGTAGAAGCCAGCTGCTTTTTTCCTCTAACATCCCTATGTCCACTTTGCTTGTCGACATTTCTGAAATTGATATCCGTGGTTCAAATTCTGTGCTTTTTCAAATAAGCAAATTAAATCGATAAACTAAAACTTGTTGTACATGCACTCATACACTTGACAAGCACTGTCAAGCAGCGTGGGCAATGTTGCCAGATCAGATTTCTGAAAATCTGTAGGGCAAGACCGAAAATCCGTAGATTGCCACTTTAAAAATCCGTAGTTCTACAGATTTTTATTTTAATGCCTCTACTTATGGGGTTACAGATCATGTGATTTTACCCCAATTTGTCATTACAACATGTCGAAGTCATAATTGAGTGTAGCGTACAGGTGTAACAACCCGACCACATGTACATGCAATTTCTCAGTACTACTCGTTTGACAGTTGGATCATATATACTCACTTTACTCTTTGATATATATACTGCATAACGTCAAAGGAAGAGAACACAGATATAACTGAATTAATGAAAATTATATTATTAAATAATGTTATGTTATTTCAATGCAAAATACTATTAACGAATAATATTTAAAACAATTTATGAATCATAGTTTTACATGGATTTTGAAGCGACATCCTGTGATATTATTTAAGTAACCGAAAATCTACTTTGCGCAATAGTAAGTTTATGGATGCACCAGCACGGCTAGCACACGACGGCGCGCGAGCTCTCTCGATTTTTCTCGCACTATCCGTCTCTCTCTTATAAGAACACTTAGAAGAAGAGGTATAGTGCGATAAAAATCGAGAGTATGTCGCGGCCGTCGTGTGCTAGACGTGCTGAAGATGGTAGATCTATCGATATCAAACGTCAACGGGTATGTCACTGTCGTCCCCCCCCCCCCCTGCAGCAGCGCAAGATGCTTCCATACGATAGCAATTAGCGTTTGATAAATTGGGACTGACAAATCATTACATGTATAGACGCCATCAAACGCATTTTTATAGCACTATAACAGCTTTAAAATACAAACTATTTAATAAATGCGTGTTAAATTTGTGGAAAGACTAATCTATATATATAAAACTTCGTTACTAATCTATTGACAGACAGCGCACAGCCTAAACCGTTAACGATAAAAGCATGAAAGGAACATATATTCTTTACAGTGCGTGGACGTCCAAGTCCAAAAGGATTTTTCGAAATTCAACCCTTAAGGGGGTGAAATAGGGGTCGAACCGTTGTATGGAAATCGTTCATTTTGAAAGTTATAGACTGGAATCTTTGTATGAAAGTTTCTTACTAAATAGCCAAACAAATTATTTAACTTTGCTATAAAAAATCATCCCCTAAGGGGATCAAAAAAGAGTTGAAAGTTTGTATGGGAAACATGTTTTTAAAGTTAGCCAATTAAAACTTCGGTCACAAGCTCCTAATGTACAGTCAAAACATTGATAAGGGATTTTTTTTTCTAATTCATCCCTTGAAGGGGTTAAGATAGGGGTTGAAAGTTCACATAAGTAATGTGTGATTTCCTAAACCGCTAAGTTATAAGCATGAAATTTGGAAGATATATACTTTACAGTACGTGGACGTGTGCTACGAAAGGATTTTTCGAAATTCAACCCTTAAGGGGGTGAAATAGGGGTCGAACCGTTGTATGGAAATCGTTCATTTGGAAAGTTATAGACTTGAATCTTTGTATGAAGGTATCTTACTAAAAAGCAAAGCAAATTATTAAGCGATGTTACAAACATTCATTCCCTAAGGGGGTTAAAAAAGAGTTGAAAGTTTGTATGGGAATCATGCCGTTTTTAGAGTTAGACGTTTAAAACTTTGGCCACAAGCTCCTAATGTACAGTCAAAAACATTGATAAGGGATATTTTCCTAATTCATCCCTTGAAGCGGTTAAGATAGGGGTTGAAAGTTTACATAACTAAGTAATGTGTGATTTTTAATATTAAACTGTTGCTAGAAACATGAAAGCAGACAGCAGGTTTCTTTTATAATATTTGATAATGTGTAGATCTATTTGCCCCCTAAAGGGGTGAAATAAGGGGGTAAAGGGGCTTAATTAAAATAATTTATTCTCTAACACCGTTAAATGGGGACGGTGGATGGAGATAGAAAGTTCTCCGTCTTTCAGCATTAGATAAGTTTGCTTTCAAAACTATACAGGTAGCCCGAACTAATGTGAGTAAAACTACTGGACGGATTTAAGCAAAAATCTCCAGTCATGTAGTTTTCTTTAATAGGTACCTACATTATGAAAAAATATACAATTTAACCAGAAACATCTGTTGATGATTCTTAAGATACTATATTTGTAAAAAGGGAGTTTTCAATTCAAATTTTGCAATTTAAACTAATGAACTCATCGCACTGTTACCTTTTACGCTTAATCCGTGAACGGATTTAGATGAAATTTTTCGTACAGACGAGTTAAGACCCTTGGAGGGTTATAGAATAGTTTTTATATCAGAAATCATCCCTTTAAATGGTAGAACTTTGTTTGGGTCGGCGATAATTGAGGTTCCGCCTACAATAATTTAATAGCAATCAAGTTCTACGCGGACGAAGTCGCGGGCAACAGCTAGTTACAAATATTTTACTTCAAAATTATCTTATAGAAAACTGGGCTGATCATAAATATTTTCATGGTCCAAAGTCCAAATTGTGTTGGTAGTGATGTGCATGTTGTATGCGTGCAATTTGTCAGTACAACTCGTTTGACAGTTGGATCAGCAGCGCAACATGCCTCCGGCAATAGCAATTAGACAGCTTCTGATAAATTGGGGCTGACAAATCATGACGTGTATGGACCCCATGACAATTATGTAAACTGCGAATGTGAAGCCAAGGAAGAGTTCACGCGCGATTCACGCCCGCGAATGTGGAGGGGCCTTCACTGATAACTTATTCATGATATGGACGTTCCATATGTATTATGCTACATTTGCGGTGGCTTGGCAAGCGTCCGCAAGCTCCAAGCCTTCACAAACGCTTGGATGGCATTTACAGTACGATTACTGTTAGTTAAGGCCTGACAGATGGATTGCCTTCATTTAATTTTCAACTTTAATTTCATATAGATAAAGCATTTTTCAGAATACTGTTACCCACATCTACCGATTTAGTAATAACTATTTTATTTGTATAAGATTAAAGTTGAAAATTAAATGAAGGCAATCCATCTGTCAGGTCTTAACTAACAGCACGGCTAGCACGTGACGGCGCGCGAGCTCTCTCGATTTTTCTCGCACTATTCGTCTCTCTCTTATTAGAACACTTAGAAGAAGAGGTGTAGTGCGATAAAAATCGAGAGTATGTCGCGGCCGTCGTGTGCTAGACGTGCAGTAATCGTACTGTACACGCTTGCGAGTGCGTTAGTGTGGTCCGAATAGGCAAGCATGACAGACGCGGAAGTTGTGTCGGCTATTGCGATCGGCTCGCTTTGGTATGCCTCGAGAAAGCCAAGGTTTGGTCGTTTGACCATACAGCACTCATGGTCGATACGTCTAGGCAGTAAAGAACGGCTTCTGTCGTCTAGTCACCGACTGACTAAGTCCTCCAAGACAACAAAATATGCACGTAATAGGTCCCAAGGTGTATAACAGATTACCTGAAGATATTACGATCGAAAAGTGCACAAACACCTTCAAAAATAAATAAATAAACGGCTATTTGGACATGCCTTTTAAAATTTAAATGATTTTTATAATAATAATAATTGAATAATATGTATAAACATTTCTTAAATTTAAATGATAATATATGCAATTGTGATTCTAATAATGTGACATGTAATATTTATATAATATTATGAATAAATGAGTATGAGTATGAGTACGCTGTTACATAAAGGCCATATAAATAAGGCGACCGACCGTCGCGAGCTCGCGACGCGAGCGACACTAAACACGCGCCAACGTGTAAATACGTCGCAAGCGCTTGCCCAAGCTACCTTTGATGTGTTCAAAAACCGACACTAGTCCGGATCGGGCCAAGCTCTCGCAAGCTCACGCAAGCCAAGCTAAACAACCCCGTTTACACGCTTGCGCTTGTGGAGGCTTGCCAAGCCACCGCAAGCGTGTAAACGCACTATGAAATTATGAAGGAATCGATTATTTACAATGATGATTAAAGATGGTGAGAAGTCTTGTGAAGCGTTACTCATTCTAGCATCCATGCAAGTGCGGTGCAACGGCTATGCAGTGATACGGTTAGCGTCTCATTTTGGTATACAAGAGCGACACGCGTTCGTTTGCAGTGCGCAGCAGTGCAGTCTCTATATATTCATAGTACTCTTTGCGCACTGTCCAAGCCCGGCGCTTATAGGGTATTTGGCAACAGTGAAAATAATTTGTTTTTTCATTAGCAGCAGATAAATATTAAAAATAAAAATAAGGACGTTGTTTGATTGTGACGTCATCATCATCATCATCTTATCAGCCGAAAGACGTCCACTGCTGGACATAGGCCTCCCCCAAAGAGTGCCAAAGTGACCGGTCCTGCGCCACCCGCATCCAGCGGACTCCAGCAACCTTTACCAGGTCCTCAGTCCACCTTGTCCTGGACCTACCCACGCCGCGCCTTCCGGTACGTGATCGCCACTCGAGAACCTTTCCGCCCAAACGGCCATCGGTTCTACGTGCTATGTGACGTCACAAGCAAGTATTTCCGTACCTCTATATATCTTCCGTATCTCTAGTACGCCAAACTATTTATAATACATATTTTGGGTAGATTTTCTTTCCATGGAACAATTATTTGAACTTGGCGGTAGTACTACGGGTCGGGAGTGTCATTACTGTCCAATCAAGATTTTTTCATTGTTACAGAATTAAGTTATTACAAAATTCAAAAAGCACAATGAAAATTGCAGGCCAGATATAGCTAAAGTAGAAGTAGAAAAAGAGATAGCAGCGTGTAAAAGCAAACTTGCAACAACGCATTAGCATAAGAGCATCCCTGAAGTATATAATAAGGCTCTTGTATCCATCATGGACAAAGGCTACGACAAAGTTTGTAAAGTTCCATCATTTACTTCTGTTAAAAGCAGTTTATATAATGCAAGAAATGACGGTGAAGGTATGCCTAAGTTTTGTTTCGACAATCCGTCCGAAGTTATTGTACCACCTAAATATTCGTCTTTTCTACTGGGTGACTTCAATGACAATGGAGAAAGGATATTAATATTCTGTGATGAGAAAATTAAAAGTAAAGTCGGATCAATACGACACATTTTCGGCGATGGGACGTTCAAAGCTTGCCCTATCCCTTTTAAACAAATTTATACAATACATTACGATGCTCGCAGTACCGAAACAGAAACAAACATTATCCCTTTCGTGTATGCACTAATGTATGGTATGTCTGAAAAATCATATAGAACTTTGTTTCAAATGATAAAATCCCAATTACCCGAATTTGAACCCAAAGTTTACTTCTGACTATGAAGAAGCGGCAAGGGCTGCTGTTGTTCACATTTTCCCGAATATTGTCATAAAAGGCTGTTACTATCATTACTCTAATAGTGTTTGGAGAAAAGCCAAAAAATTAAACCTTACAAAACCAGGATATTTAAAAAAAAGTTATAGGTGTTACTAGTGTACTACCCCAGCGAACGAATTAGAGAAGGATGGTCTCATGTTTTAGATAAAGTAGCTTTTTTGAGACTTCATGTTGCCAATATAACAGAATTAAATAATTTTGTCTCATTACTTCGAAAATTTTTGGCTGAAAAGTGATGATTTCATTAAATCATGGTGTATTTTTGGAGAAAGACACCGCACAAACAATAATTTGGAGGGGTGGCATTTAAAGTTAAATAATGCTGTTAAACGAAAGAAAGTGAATATCGTACAGTTACTCAAAGTGCTACAAGAAGATGGGAAATTATCTCAATTTAAACGAGGTCAAATTGAAAGACAATCAATGACGCTATCATAATGGACATGCAAATGCTGTTGATTAATGGCGACATAACTGTACCCCTGTTTTTGGAAAGCTTGCGTCCGAGTAATTGATTTTAAAGTTATGTTGTGTTATAGTTAAAATATCTATGTTTTTTGTTGGAAGTAGAATAATATATTTTATTACTTATAATTTGTTTCTTTTGTGGTTGATTTATTAAAATAAATCCAATTATTTCAACTATTTAACTATTAGGAAAGATTACATTAAAGTTGTAATAACTGGAATATTATTTCCAATTAATTCAACTACCTAGTTGAACTTCCAGTTGAACTTAGTGGAATAGAGGTTTTTAAGCGCTTGAGAAGGTATCCGATATTCGTTAAGTGAACTGCTTACCCATATTTAAAGCGCTTAAATAGCTAAATGAATGGGTTTTTCCTTTCCTTTCCTTTTATAGCTATGCCGTATTAGAGAAAACTGTGTGGATGCGAGTGTGTAGTTTACCGTCTTGTGGCTTGACGGTAAACTACACACTCGCTTCTCGCATCTACACGGACGGTCAGATAACTGCGTTGGCGATGGTACAGGGTCAACCTGTAAAAATAAAACCCCAGGATAACTTAACCTCCAGGTTTATATTTTGTGGAAACTAATATAATTACACAAGTTATTTTTAAATCTTTACATTATAAAATACAGTAAATTTAATACATGTTAATTATTAACTAATATTTACAAAGTCCATGTAACAACTTTACAGTTTATTAAATTAAATAATTTAATAGATATGGTGTATGGACAGGCAACCATTAGCATTCATTCCGTTTAAATTTCTTGCTGGTTTCGTTGACCGCGTCGTCCAGTTTGTTTATCCGTCGAGTCTTCAGGAACGAGTTGGTGTCACTGTCACTCACAGTCTGTCTAAAGTGCACACTGGCTACATTTTGATTATTTACACCATGTTTTTTATCACCCATACTTTTATTATTCTTATTAACTAGTAACGTATTTTGAATGTCTTTCACTAATTCACTACTACTAGTATGGAGCTTGATAGGAATCAGAATTTGATTTTCACTGTCACCCTTTTTTATAAACCCTGGTTTGAGCTGCAGTCTATTTTCGCCGTCGCCAGTGATTCTTATAGTCTTCCGGAACAACGCGTCGGCAGCGTCTGAGAAGTTCTGTTTCAGTAGGATGTCGCCGGGAGATATTTGCTTGACGAAAGTGAGTGTTGTCCCCCCCTCCGAATCCTTTCCATCTGTCTTGATGATTTTGCTTGTGCTAGAATTTGCTTTATCCCCGTCAGATTCGTCTTGATGTTCTTCAGTTTCGACTAATTTACCTGTAATAATAATACTCATTGTACATCACTATCAAAGCAGTTATTTGAGTACAACACTATCAATAAAGCATTTGTCCCGCTCGCACTAATATACTTGCTAGCAAGGGACGAATACTTTATGTCCGATTTAATGAGATTGTGCACGATATTACGTATGTGAAGAAACCATGTGTATGGTCGTTGAGATTATTTCATGTGGCAGAGTGTTTATAAAACTGTCATTAGCCGTGTCTACACGGGACGCATGGCTCGCCCTAGCCTGCGCACTCAGTGTAGACGCCCCTCGCCCTAGCCTGCGCACTCAGTGTAGACGCGCCTCGCCCTAGCCTGCGCACTCAGTGTAGACGCGCCTCGCCCTAGCCTGCGCGCTCAGTGTAGACGCGCCTCGGCGAGCCACGCCTCGCCCGAGGCACGCAGCCGAGCACACGTCCGGTGTAGACACGGCTATTGGAATTGGAATCTTCTACCTTGGACGTTAGACTTGCTTTTTGAATGGACTACTTAAGTGCAATTCGGCCAATTCAAATATGCAATCTCAAGTATACAATTAAATGACTGTATTTACCGTTTAACGTTGGGAATGCGATGTCGGGCAAAGTTAAATGCGAATCTGGGTTAAATCGGTTCATGAGCGCCTTCAATAATAGTGATATTTCTTCCCGTTTCCGCGTTACTTCTATCTCGTCAAACCAACTCGCCAGTTGTTTAATAGGCAGTGCGTAGTCTTTTACAGGATCCTGAAAGCAATACAAATGTAATGAAACTATTACTATATTATACATGAAAAGAGTATAATAGAAAAATAAGTATTGTGCGAGTTTATATCAAGATATATAACATCGTATAGGTACCGTCACCAGCATCAATATCTGCCTTAACAAAGCGGCCAAACATTTCTTACACATCCTTATGGCCCTAAAGAATGAGTCGCGTCAGATATTTATGCGCGCTTTGTGGTAGTAGATATTAATAGGAAACACTAAGGTCGAGATAATTGAGAAATAGGTATTTGTAAAATGTATTGCTGTCGCGCTAACCTGAAGCCTCCCCCCCGTAGAGTTTATATGTTTCCCCTGTTTTCCTATTTTTTAATAATCTAGTCAAAATTGTTTTCTGGCTGTGTTCATGGAAAAACTGGCATATTTTTTAGGTTTTTGAAGGTCTCATCTCTTTTAAGAATAAATTTATGACAAAAAGGAAATAATAGGAACATGTCAATAGTAGCCATAGATTTATGAAAACAATAATTATTGCTCTACTGCCATTATCCATGATAACTACAACTTACAAAAATTGATAACCCCCCCGACATTTCATTTCAAAGTTCAATATTTAGTTTAGGACTATGTCGATTTGTGTGAGATTGTCCGAAAATATTTATTTATTTAAATATCTCAAAAACGACTGAACAGATTTTCATGTAACATTGCTAAGAACACTCCGGATTACATCAGCTTTTGAATAAAAGAAACCGCATTCAAATCGGTCCATTCGTTCGGGAGCTACGATGCCACAGACACGTTAAACTTATAACACCCCTCTCTTTGCGTCGGGGGTTAAAAACAGGGGACTACGTTACTATGGAAAAACGGCCGTTGTGTTTCCTCTTAACACTGGTGGACTGTACTAAAGGTCAAGTTTGTGTTCAAGATTACTTTATAATTGCCAAATTACTGGAATTAGGTACACAATAAGAAATATTCTTACCTTGAAGAACTGTTCAACATATTGCAGTAAATAAAGCCCACAATCAGTAAAATTGTTCTGCTGCGGTATTTTGGGACAGCTACCTTTTATATTGTCTTTATTAAACACTTTCGTCTCCGAGATCTGTAATGAAAATAAAAATAATTATCCATCATGATGATTGACTCAGTCTGAAATATTACAAGGCGAGCCCGCGGCTCAACCCGCGTGGGGTTCGGACTGTGTCCATTCCTTTGACGACCTCTGTAGCCTACTTAGTAGTGACCCTGCCTAGGAAGCCGGAGGTCCCGGGTTCGAATCCCAGTAAGTTGTCTCCCCATTGTTTACAAGTGTATATAATTTGGTTAAGTATTATATTTGTTAATATGTATTTTTATACTGTATAAATATTTTACACTGTGATATTGCTATTTTAATTATTATAGGGTAACGTTTTATTGTAATAAGTGTGTAACTATATACTTATTAAATTTAATTTAAAAGTTTGTTATTTATTTAATTTTTGCCTGTGTGTTGCTTACCTTGGCCTGATATTCGCAAGTGAGGTAGTCGCGTAACGTAGCTACTACTCGAGACCGGGAAGCTCCCGCGAGGGAGTCGAATATCAGGATGCAGGGCCTGCATAAACACATTGAAATGGTATAAGTTATAACAAAACCATACTGGAACAAACTAGAGATAACTGCAGCACATCAATAAAAATACGTTAGGTACAGAAAATAAACATATTTTAATCAATCAAGACGGGTTGCATGCATGTTCTGCCATGTGATTGACAACCACTTTAGCCTAGTTGGTAGTGAACCTGCCTATGAAGCAAAAGTACGTAACTATTTATTTTATTTTGTATTGGCTGTTTAGAGATTTCATCTTATCTCATTTTACACCTGTGCGCGCACTGCGCAAACTTCAAGAAAAAAAATACTTGTTCGCCATTATAGGTAATTTCCCAAATATTTGTAAACATTGAATAATAAAAAAATATTCACTTAAACAACCCTTGTTTAACAACATTTTCTTCTGCCAAACTGTTAACAGTTTGTTGGTGCGTGTTTGGTTATTATTAAAAATGTTGACTTGTTTGTGAATAGAAAAGTGATAAATAGAATTGACGCCACTGGAAATTCTTGTCTTAGATGCAATATGTGAGTAAAAACCTGTTGCAAATCAATAACTAAAGGAAATAACTGATGAGCCTATATTTAACCTTTTTATTTTATGAAAAGGATTTTTTCCTCGAAAACGTGTTGAAAAACGTGTGAAACGCGTGAGCTTTGATAATTACATCCTCGGCTCTCTTATCACAATTAACAATTCCATCTCTGACGTGAATATCAACATACTTACCTCACTTGTATTATAATGTACTCTTATGTCTTTGGGGGAGGCTGGACATAGCAGCAGTGGACGTCTTTTGGCAGATGATAATGATGATTTCCTTTAATCTGCTATTATAAATTATTTCCGAAATTGTCATTTTTTCCATACAAGTTGTCAGTTGACTGGACTATTTTAGACATAGACATAGAAAAACTTTATTTAACATCACATTGTACACAAAGGTACAGTGTACAAATTAGACTTAAAACATATGCAATATCGTACGAGGCATTAATATTGTGTGATGCAACGCTGGTTTTCAGTGGGACCCTTACATATAATAAGTTTTAATACTAATATTACGTTGGAAAGGAATGAATATGTAATTGGAATGTGTGTAATGTTGTTTGTATTTTCATTTATATAGGTATAATGACTGTGGTCTGTTTTTTCATTTGTAATTGTTTTATCTGGGTGAGGAGTGCAATAAAGAGTATTTTTCATCATCATATCAGCCGAAAGACGTCCACTGCTGGACATATGCCTCCCCCAAAGAGTGCCACAATGAGCAGTCCTGCGCCACCCGCATCCAGCGGACTCCCGCGACCTTTACCAGGTCATCCGTCCGCCTTGTGGGGGGCCTGCCCACGCTGCGCCTTCCGGTACGTGGTCGCCACTCGAGAACCTTTCCGCTCCAACAGCCATCGGTTCTACGTGCAATGTGAAAAGTTTTTGTATTGTATTGTTCTTAGTGAAAACATCACTTACTGCTTGATGGGTTCTGTTTTGCTCGGCGGCTGCGCCTCGGCCTTCTTCTCTGCCGCGGCCGCAGCAGCAGCCTCTGCTTCTTCTTCATCAGAATCGCATTGCATATCTAAATCACTCTCCTGAAAATAATAAACTAAGTATAAGATGTCCTGAAAATAATAAACTAAGTATATATATAACATGACCAAGCCTTATAAAAGCGTGTTCGTGATAGTACCTCCGCTTCAGCCTCGTCCCGCTCGCTGAGATTATCAGAGTCGCAACTTAATGTAAGCTGCTCCTGTTTTGTGAGCGGAGTTATTGTTGTATTTCCTATCTGCATCGACGACCTTCGTTCTGAAAAAACCGAAAAAAAAAGTGTTTGAGGCATTTTCAAATTGTTTCATAAAAAGTATCGAAGCTCATAAATAGATCTTTATTTTATTTTGAGTAGATATTTGAATAAACGAATAATTTGAATTTGAATAATTGATTGAACCCTCGACAAAATATAAAATATTGTGGGTGCAAGCCTCGGCTGCGATGAATGCTCAAGAGCACAAGAAAATCGTTCTTAAAATTATTAAAAAAAAGATACATTGCCAGGTCTAGGGTAACACAAAAATGGCATAGCTTAATTTAGAGTTTTATGGAAAATCCCACAAGGCTTTTGAGGAGTTAGTAATTCTAAAATTCAATTACCTCTTTTTCTAATCTCTTGTGGTGTTACAGTCCTATTGTCTATCATGCTCCGGCATCCGTCCAAGGTGGGGTAGCAGATTATAGCGACGAACCAGTGACAGTTTTCGTTAATAGGAACAACAATAAAGTCTTTGTCAAATATATTCACGTTTTTCGTCCACGTTTTGACCCTGGCGTGTCTCTTCTGCGCCGGCGTCAAGGTGTTATCCCACTCGACGGGATTCGAACTTCTATTCACCTTACTCGGTTTTGTGGTTAGTCTTTTGTAGAAGAAAGTACTAAATATATGAGTCTTTTCTCTCTGACTGTGGGTAAGGACATCATGAACTAAATATTTTAAATAAAAATCTATAATAACATCATTCAAGAATTGGTCTTGAGCTAGGCACATATAGTCTTCGGTATTGATAGGAATTCCACCTTTTCCTGGTGGATAAATTAATATCTGTCTTATTTCTGTAGGGCCAGAGCTGAAAAAAAAAACATGTTCATATATTTATCCTGTTTAGTTATAAGACTTATGAGAGCTACTAAAAAGATAGGTTTCTAAATAAATATGTAAATAATATAATCTCTCGGCACTCATTTTCACGGATATTGAATGAAACATCTGTTGTTACCAAGGATCGGACAAACGCCCGTTATTTTCGAAACATAACCCTGTTCCGTACACAGCAGAGAATTCATTAGGTAAATTGTTAATAAAAAATATTATTAGGTATTTTATCGATTTATTATAGAATAATTTATATGTATTCAACGACAATTTTATTAGACTTAGATTTTATTCCGGCGGCTGTGTTCGAAAAGAAATCACTTTCGTTAATAAAAATTTATGACCAAATATTTTTCACATCTTGTAAGACTATAAGGATGAGATTTAGGACCCATTTATGAGTTGGAAAAGTTCGTTCACAGTCTACGGGCGTCATTGGGGCATATCCAATCGTTGACATTGGTATACTGTTCATCCAATATGCTTGTCGCTCGGCGTTCATTTTCTTCTGAATTTCTTTTACAGTTACAAAATCAGGATTTCTATTTAAAATTGCTAGTAATTTAGGTGTATATCTATATCTAAGATTCCCAGGTATATTTTGTAAAACATTATGTATGTCCTTTACAATTTTCAGTGATTCTTTTATATCTAACTTTGTGCTTTGTAGTTCAAGATTTTGACTTGGAAATATATTTGTATGTATAGAAAATGTTTTTTAAACTTGGGATTTTAATTATATTCTTAATCTTCCGAATTGATGAAGATTCGTTTTGGAACCATTTATCACTCCTATACTAGTGCGAATTGTTCTGCATAGTAACAAGCGGCTTCGATTTTGTGTAAACGTGTTAATAAATAAACAGTGATCGGAATTAGGTGAGCCAAAATACCTATTATTCGCAACAGGACATAATGTAGAGTGGATACAACCGGGTAGAAAAATATTTTTTTCTTTAATACCGGGTAATCGATATTTGTCCGGGTACTATAAGTAGTCGTAATGTTAAACATACATATTTTTACTTATAGTACGGGATTGTTTATGTTAGTTTGTAGTAAAAAGGGAAGGAAAAAGTATGAAATGGTTATAACTTTTAGATTAACATTAAACATCCCGTTCTATAAGTAAAAACATATATGTTGAACATTACGACTGGTACCCGGAAAAATAACGAATACCCGGTATTTAAGAGAAAATTCTGTTTTCCTACCCGGTTGCAACCACTTTATATTATGTCCTCTTGCGAAGAATAGGTATTTTGGCTCACCTAATTCCGATCACTGTAAATAAATAACATAAAATATAATATCTTAACGTCATAAGTAAGTCTCTGCTGTACGGATAAGGGTTATGTATGTTTTGATAATGACGGGTGTTTTTCCGATCCTTGGTTGTACCTTTACCTATCATAGGAATGTATATAAACTACATAAATAAAAATAAAATAAAACCAACACAACAAACACAGCTAAGAACAGCCTCGCTAGACAAGACTTTCGATTAAAAAAAAAACACACTCCAAAGGCCACACTAATATGCCTCGGATAGACATGTTAAAACTTAGAACTATGGATACAGTAAAAGTGCCATTGAATTATTATAACGATTCGATTTATAAAGATCAGAAATATGATGTTTTGTTTACCTCTTGGCACCACTTGCACTGGAAGCACTCAACGACCTAGTGGTCATCTTTGTAACGCTGTTGCATTCTTTTGTACATGTTCTGACCAGAATTTCGTTAGCCTCTCGACCATTGAGCTCATCCATCTTTTGACCGAACAGTATTTTAAATGCCATCTTTGCCTCGTCTGTTATACAATCTGGTAACAGTGTTATTCTTTTGTGCGGATCAACTTTCGACATTGGGTTATAATATGGACCTGAGGAAAAGTATCATATATTATCTGATAACAATAATACAATTAAAAATTAATGAAGCCATAAATGACACATTATTGCTTCAGTTATTCAATTAGTTATTATCAAAATGTTTAGAACTGATAAAAGATTTATGTGCAGCACAAAGGAAGTAAGTAAAAAAACTGTAAATTAAGATAATAATTAGATAACGTCGGGGATAGTGCAATACCGCGTAACTAGCACTGGTAAATAGTGCGTATCTGCACAACACCCATAGTGCGAAACCGCGTATCTAGCACTGGTAAATACTGCGTATCTACACAATACCCAACTTTACAGGAGAAGCTTGGTATAATTGTAATCAGGATTTTACGTTCGTTGGCGGGAAAAATTTAGTTTGGGTATTTTTGTTAGATACGCGGTATTTACCAGTGCTAGATACGCGGTTTCGAACTATGGATGTTGTGTAGATACGCAGTATTTACTAGTGCTAGTTACGCGGTATTGCACTATCCCCGACGATAACTACTCCTATTAAACACTTACCTTGGTCATCCACCATGTCGAGAGCTTTTCTTATATAAATCCCACACTTGTTCATTGTATATAAAAATATGACAGGCACCCCTTTAGAAAAATGTGCTAGTACTCTGACCACCTCCTTGTGCTGTATCTGGAGCGCCACATCGCGAGTTTCGTCCTTAAGAGATGGCGCAACTATTTTGACTCCTTTTGACGAGATTGTGACCTATAGGAGACGTAAAAATACATTATTATAATATCTGGGGGCACGGCAATGCCCCCGCCAAGTCGACCAAAACAGCGGCACGGCCGTACCATCCTTTTCTCTTTTATAACCTCGTTGTAGATAAAACTAGAAGCCTGAATTTTCAGTAACCAAGCAGGCATTGTATAAACACGGTATATTTCAAATTTCATTCAATTTAAACCAGTAGTTAAAGAATTATAACTAGTCAAAGTTTCTTAATTTTTTCACTCACTGACTCACCGATCAACAAAACTAAGGCACTTCTAGCAGACATAGAAGCTTCAAATATAGAATAAAATTAGTTTTAAGTGTATAAATCAAGAAAAAACAAAAGTATTTTGTATTTTCGGTCCAGTTTTCTAGATACACCAACTGCATAAATAATATCCCATACAATAGGATCGCAAAGTTACATTTGCAGTGAATGGGACAAAAAATGAAAAAGCAGGAATGGGACTGCATTCATAATTGTTATGTATTGATAACACAATAACCTACAAAAAGAAGTGAGATCCCATAAAAAACATTCTATGTAAAAAAGAGGCCAAGTCTCGAAACTCTTCCACCGTAAAAAGCTGTAAGATATTTCGTAGAGCCAAGTCTCAAGCATTCTGTCTCAGTTAGTTTGAATCCCGGTAAGGGCATTTATTTGTGCGACGAGCATGAATATTTATTCCTGAGTCATATATGTTATCTATGCACTTAAATATTTATTTATATTTTTTATTTTATTATTAAGTATCTATATCGTCGTCTAGTACCCATAGTACAAGCTTTGCTTAGTTTGGGACTAGGTCGATTTGTGTAAGATTGTCCAAAAAAAAAATTACGATGTGAATAGAAAAATCATGTCGTGTGACGCGTCTCAATATGGCTTTGGAGCTGTTTTAGAACACGTAATGGATGTTAGGTCTGTGAGGCCTGTAATGTTTGCTTCACGAACAATGAATATTCACGAACGAAATGATGCTCAAATAGGCAAAGAACCAGCTGCGATAGTGTTTCATCATCATCATCATATCAGCCGAAAGACGTCCACTGCTGGTCATAGACCTCCCCCAAAGAGTGCCAGTGACCGATCCTGCGCCACCCGCATCCAGCGTCTCAGTCCACCTTGTGGGGGGCCTACCCATGCCGCGCCTTCCGGTACGTGCAGCTTATCCGCAGCAGAACCAAGGTAACCGATATAGCCCTCCGAATCGCTAAACTTAAGTGGCAGTGGGCGGGGCACATAGCACGTAGAACCGACAGCCGTTGGGGCGGAAAGGTTCCCGAGTAGCGACCACGCGATAGTGTTTGGTCTTGAGCAATTCCACCAGTTTATCAGTGGCAGGAAGATAACAATCAGAACAGACCATAAACCATTAGTAGGGTTATTTGAACCGAAAAAGCCCATACATAATGTGATTTCCCCAAGAATGCTTCTTTGGGCATTGCTATTAAACTCATATAATGATTACACAATAAAATATGTGGAAGGGAAGAAGTTAGGAAATGCTGATGCTTTAAGCATATGGTCAACCCGGGACCAGTTGACGGAAGATGAATACATAGGAGTCTTGCTTATAGAAGAAACTCCAACAGACTTAGAACTGTCAGCCAATGAAGTGGAAGCCAACGAAATTAAAGATAATACACCAAGCAAGGTATTATACTGGATTCAGAACGCATGGCCTAGCGAAATAGACGCGGAATATAAAATATACTGACAGAAACGCAATGAATTATCGTAGTACAAAAATTGTATTCTGTGGGGTAATCGAGCAGCTATACCGGACAAAATGAGACCGTATATTCTGCAGAAACTGCATAACAACCAAAGCCATAGATAAAAGTTATTTTTGGTGGTCTGCTAATAGATTGAGAATTTAGTAAAAAACTGTGAGACTTGTGCAGAAAACAGGTATTATGCCTTCACAGGTAAGCCATAAGTGGATAAGGCCTGAGAAAGCATGGTCCAGGTTGTACGTAGATTATGCGGGACCATTTCAAGGACAAACGTTCCTCATATTAATTGACGCCTATTCAAAATGGCCAGAGGTCAAAATTGTTCCTGATATGAGCGCTGAAACACCTCTATGTTTATCATGTGTTAGCACTTTCACTGCCAGGAACCCGCCTAGCGGGCGCCTACGCCGTAATCGCTTTCCGCTACATACGAGGAAAACCACAGGACCGGCTACGACCGTAGCGATTCTTTGCAGTGAATGTGTTAAGCATGACTATACTCTACAATGAAATGAAATGAAATGAAATTTATTTTCGTGAAAATATGTATCAAAGATAATATATATATATTGTACAGTTTTGCCTTATGGCATATGAAATAGTTTTGATAATTATCCTGACGTATTGTCTTGTAATTGTCTTTAGTCTTATAGTGACCTTCAGAGCTAAACATTAAAATTGTGTTAGCAGATTCTGAAGAAATGTAGCGATAACTGATAACAACGTGTGGGCGGGTAGCCTCTAATAGGGGGTTGCAGCTACTTGCATATTTAAATAAAAGTTATGTAAGGGTTTGATATTTGTACAATAAAAATTAAATATATTAATATTTTTCCACCCGGACACCGCAGCGGTCACGCTGAGTCAGCGCCTATTTTACACCACTAAGTTTTACTTTTTTGAATGCCTTACGTTATAAAATTGTTTGATATGTTTTTTTTAATGTTTGTACCACTATACTTGTTTGTTGTGGCTGAATAAAGTTATTATCTAACTATCCATCCTAAGGGGGTCGCGCCATGAAAAACCCTGAACTACATAACCTGACTTGCAAAATTTTCTGTGTCATACTAAGTTTAGAAATAAGAGAAAACTGCAAAACTGCCTTTAGATGCCTGATCAAAATAATTCAACCACATTTTGACAGCAATTGTGGTCTTAAAACCTGGCAGCTAAATCTAACAAACATCTCATTTCATTTGTAGTCAGCTTCTGCAAATTCTACTTTTTTTCATCTTCTAGCTATGAGTGTTTCATTTGTTCATTTCATTTTAAAACATTACTCTAAGATGCTTTATTCAAGAAATCTACAAACTTTCCACCTGGACAGATATATTGTTGGATTTAATTTTCAGATAATTACTTAATGATTCATACCTTTTCTTTCGGTGTGTATTTGTATGAGCCAATTCTGATGGTGCGGCAAGTGAGAGTCGCAACTAGATCTTGCATGGAGCTGTGGCTGAGTGCATCACTGCTGCCTTCTGAAATGATAAGTTGGTTAGCCACTTCGTAACATGTTCGCAACCAAGACCCCGTCTGGTAGGCACCCGTTATGTTTGCGCAAATGCCGGCTCAGCCCGCTAGGCAGGCAGTAGTATAAACCTACACGCATAGAGAGTTCTGTCGGTTCCTGGTGTATTGTTCCATTTTTAGTCCGCTTGCGTGTTAATACTTACAGTCTCCATCAGATACATTGGAGCGGCCAAACTGCTCACAAATATCTGACACATTTCTATTGTCGAGGCATTAGAAACGTGTTCAGATATTTGTGAGCACTTTGGCCGCTCCGATATATCTGATGGCGACTGTACATGCAAATAGGGGGCTGATGCCATTAATATTTTCATACAAGCTTAATTTTATCAATAATTATATTTGATCACCTGTAACAAAACAGAACCTTCTTACAGTAGAAAAATCTTTCTTTTTTAATTCTTCTTTTATTTTCACGGGTTTGTCCATTTTTCAATGTATGTTTGGAAATCCAGAGAACATTTAATCTCCTTTGGGGGGTCATTTGAAATTTTGAACATGATAGCCCCTAATCAATGCAAAGTGCAAATGGTCACAACCATCAATCCAGCAAATCAATTGAACATGGTGCAGTGCGCGAATTGACCCATGACTTTGTGCTTATGACATGTCTCAAATGCCAATACAAGTAGAAGAACAAGATTAAGTATGTTGCAGTGTATTTTTGTTCCACAATCAAAATCTTACTCTCTGTGAAGCCTTTCAAGAACTCCCATCTGGCTATATCTTCAGTTATGTCATTTAATCAAAGATGACACACAATCAAGTCCACTGAATTAATGTATAACTATTATGGCACTATGACACACAATCAAGTCCACTTAATTAATGTATAACTATTATGGCACTATATCTAGTATACAGTATATCTAGGGATTAGGTGCCGAAGCAAATTTCTTTCACTGCTATGTAAAATGGACATACCCTGTATATTATCCCTTACGTTTTTTGTCATACACCAACGGGGAAGGTAGATATTAATAAATACTTAAAGCTCTTGTAGTTATTGACACATTTGATTTAAACAAATTGCACATTCTCATCCAATTCAAAAATCACTTGTTTTAATATAACCAGTACATTTACCAAGAAAACATATTAAAAGAGCATAATGATTTAACAAAGAGTAAGGCACAATCGAATTTTTGAGATGTTTACGTATGTTTATGTTAAGGTTACAAGGTTTTCATTATCTTGGCATAATTATTATTCCAGAACAATTAAGTTATGTAGAACACAGGTTTAGCGTATAAAATGTATTAGCGCGTGAAATATTTGTTCATTCGGCAATGTGGACATATTTAACTAGGTATTTAAGCGTACACACTTTGCGGCGTAACACACCAACGTGCTTCCTCGGCTAAGCAAAACTTATAACCAACAAACAATGGTTACCTCTATTCAGCATTAAATTTCTTGTGAGCATTTTGATACTTTAAAATCTTTAAATCAATGTTAATTTCTATAATATCCGTGCCATAAATTCATGACGTGCTCGCGAAATAACTATACTATTAAGATGACTTTGACGTTTCTGTCGCAGGCGCGCGTTGTGTTGTAGTAGTGACGCGCGGCCGTATTGTTTTTTTTTTTAGCGGGCAACACCGAAGTATAGAGTTGGGACATTGTCATATAAAAAACCGGTAAAGAAGAACTAATCTCAATTTGAATTTGTTTGTGGTCATCAAATATCTGTATCTTTAGGAAATGGCGGGAAGGTGCAGAAAGGCATTAGCTGTTATTACAACGCTATTCTGGCATTTGGGAATTACATTCCCAACGTTTACGTAAACGCATATGCTTATTATTATACTCTTTGCGCCAGCGTAAACCTGTCGCGTAAACGCGAAGTCTTTCGTCTTCCTTGCTGTTTGTTTACAACGGTGACATTCGATGACTTCTAACGTCTGTTAAGAGTCCGCAGTAAGTTCGGCCGAATTTCACATTCCCATACAAACGTAGCTACGCTCTCATTTTAAAACGTGTTGGATTGTAGCAAAACTTTGCATATACATTGACATGAGGTATATCTGTGTCTGTAATTAGTTTATATGGTCCCAGTGAACGAAATACAGCAAAAACAAGTTTTGTATGAAAAACTTAAATTCGCTGTATTTTTTTTCCATTGGTATCTGAAACTACATAAACTGATTATAGACATAGATATACCTCATGTGATTGTATATGCAGTTTCGTTACAATCCAACACGTAGTTTTAAAATGAGAGCGTAACTACGTTGTATGGAAAATCGAGCTTACTGCGGACTCTTAAGTGTAGAGTACTACTTGTCAGTCATTTGTCAGTAAAAGAAGTTAGTTCCATTAAAAATCCGCAACGTGGCGAGGATCATAAAGAAACTTGTCCGGCTATACATTACATGCAATTCGATTACAATATACCTCCTTAATGTAGTTAAGTACTGAAGTGACCTGATATCCTCAGGTAAATGATTGAAAATTTCAATGCACATATTTGAAATTTTGTGACTATGAATGGCTTTGCTGTTTGGTGGTCAATACAGAAGGTTTTTTCCTCCGAGTCTCATCTGTCGTAGTGTAGTCTCTTCGCGCATTTTAAAGTAGTGCATATGTGTCTGGTACTTCCCTAAAGTACAAATTTGGCAGAGGCAGAACTCCTAGTTTTCTAAAGAGTGGAACTGGCTCTGACACACTTTTTTTCGATCCTGAAAACTCTTTTTTTTTTTCCTCGTAAAGCGACTACGGCGGTCGGACGCATATGTGTCGTCATGGGCCCTGAATGGGTTTACCTTTAAGTATGGACGTCATTTTACCATCCAAGAAAACGAGAACATCGAATAGCCTGTGAGACTCCACGTCCATAGTTAAAGGTTAAGAGGAAAACGATTTAATTTGTTACATATTTGCTTGCAAAGAGGTTATTTTAGGCATTTTTATGCAAATCCTTTTTTGGGTGAGGATGAAGAAAAGTATGTGTGGGGCCAATTGATCCCATTTCTCAAGGATCTAAAGACTAGGGATTAACAAGAATTTATGTTATAGGAAAGCCCCAAATCAAAGACTGCGAACTTTATGGAGACTATATTAAAACATTTTGTTTGCAGATATCACCCGTTATGAATGAAACTCTAAACTTTTTTTTAAACCACTGTTCATCTGGGCTTGGCACAAAAACAAGCCCACTTCATGATAATGATAAGACGTAATCAGAGTCTATGAACGCTTGGAACACTACAAAACCCGAGTTACTTATGTTAAAGTTAAAGGTTAAGGTTTTGGTACTTATTTATGAGAGGATGTTATCGATACATATCTTTGCCCTTGACTGTTCGTAGACGCATGCAGTTTTTTTTATACTTGTCTACTTTAATGTTTGAAGACTTCGTTTAGGAAACTATAAACACAACACACAAGCACGGTACTCCAGTTCATGAGCCCGCTCATTGTGTAACAATTGTATGAAATACTATTTTTTTGAGAAAAAAGTGCTCAATATTTACCAGGATTTTTGAATTCTATCCAACATAATGTAATAAATAGGTAAATATATGTATATTTTTGATGCCTATTGATCACTGACAAGTGCTGTCGTTGTTATTGTATCAAATCTTAGTCTGAATTAAACAAAATGTTGATGAATACTCTCCTGTCTCACGTGTCAAAAATACTTTGCGAGCTGGCTCTAACAATGTCAGTAACTAAAGAGCTGAAAACATCCCTTAACTGTTGTATAGATAATCTTTTTCTAAGCTTATATCCAGTAATTGGATTGACCGTTTGGTAGTGTGTGAACAATCTATACTAATAATAATAATATAAAGAGGTTAAGTTTGTGAGGTTGAAGCTTTAGAAGTTTGTATGGTCATTATGCTGGTTACGCGATCTTCGGTTGGCGAACACCTGAAGGAGAAGGTTGTTTCTATTGAAGATATCATCAATTCTACAGACCCTATTGAGATAGTTAGTCGTACAAGCATTTTTTTGTAGTTGTAGAATAGAAATCTACTAAAAAAACGAGAAAATATCCTTTCAGTTCACCAACTCAGCTAAGTGGTCGCTGACCGGTGGAATGAACTTATGCAGAGCATAATCCACAAAAAAAAAATCACCTGTGAAAATGCAGAATAGAGTAGTGGAACATCCGAAAAGGATGATCCATACAAATATTATAATTGCGAAAGTGTGTCTGTATGTCTGTCTGTCTGGTCTTCACGCAACCGCTGAACCGATTTAGATGAAATTTGGTACAGAGATGGTTTGAGTCCCGGAAAGCACCCCCCAAGGGTGTGAAATGGGGGTTGAAATATAAACGAAGCGGACGGAGTCGCGGGCAGAAGCTAGCAGGATGTATTTTTTCCCGTGAGCTTAAAGCGTGAGCTAATTTATTTATACAAAGTGTAACAAAAATGGGGTATGAATATGAACCGATCAAGGGCTTAACAGGTATCTTGTTCTGATAAGAAAAAACACAAAAAAAAAATTTTGACACGATTTTTTTTTTACATTTCTATGGAGCTTGTCGCCCCAGTCGGCCAACGCATGGAGAGTTGGCCGACTGGGGCGACTAAGGTAAAAAAATGGCGCCAAATTTTTTTTTTCTGTTTTTCTATCAGAACACGATACCTGTTGAGCCCTTGATCGGTTCACAACCCATTTTTGGTACACCCTGTATATTAATTATTGAGTACTTACCATCCAAATGATCCATGCGAAAGGCAATGCCGCTGTCAGGTGTACCACTTTCAATCTCACTCATTGAGGGCTCCTTCATAAGTATGGAATGTTCATGCTAAAACAAGTAATGTTTATTCGAGATATAGTAGTAGTCTATGCCATATTCTTTACAAGCCTTCTTCCATATGGTTGGACCAACTCCCTTATTCATAAAACTTAAAATACCTCTGCTAAATAAAATGTGCTTTGTCCCTTTCTTACGAACACAAATGTCAAAGTGACAGATAAGGACACGATTTTTAACGGCATTTTAGTTAAAACAGGCTTATAGAACGTTTATGAATACGGCCGCCCCCTTATTCATAAAACTTAAAATGCCTCTGCTAAATAAAATGTGCTTCGTCCCTTTCTTACGAACACAAAATGTGAAAGTGACCGATAAGGACAAATGAATTTTAACGCCATTTTAGTTAAAACAGGCTTGTAGGACGTTTATGAATACGGCCAAGGCCAGGAAGTAAAATTTTCCGTACGGGTGTTAATATGAGGGGGTTCGGACCGTAAGCCCACCACGCTGGTCCTGTGCGGGTTGGTGGGTCGCCTAAGCCTGGTTTGTTATTCGGCAAGGTGCACCACTCGCAGGTGAGGTTGGCGTGGAATCCGTATGATGGAATTTGGACGCGTACCGGCCGATAATTGTCACTTTCTGGCCAAGCGTAATGTACTAAGCTTCAGTGGGGTTTTAAATAGTAATGTTTTTATTTTATTTATTTCTTATTTTTATTTCCAAAGAAAAGGTACAATGGTTTTTACATTTGCTTCGCCAAACATAATTGTTTATTGGGTTCTTGACTATCTAAGATAGTAAATCAAATAAAAAGACCAAGGGAAACCTTTGACACTAACTTTCGACGTCAGTTATAGCAAGTCATCAAATCCAAACGTTAATTCATTCTATCCTTTTTCTGTGCCTTGTGTGTAGCCTTCAAAAAATTAACACAAGTATAGACTAATGCAATTTTTGAAATAGCGTGTAGAAAACGAAATAGCTTTTTAAAACACTACTGCCCCTAATCATAGACCTATAAGCACACCCATTTCAGTAGGCGTTACAATTCGTTTTATGAGTAAGCTAGCGACCAGCCCCGGCTTCGCACGGGTACTAAATTATACATATAAACCTTCCTCTTGAATCACTCTATCTATTAAAAAAAAACGGTATCAAAATCCGTTGCGTAGTTTTAAAGATCAAAGCATACATAGGGAAAGACAGCGGGAAGCGACTTTGTTTAATACTATGTAGTGATAACATCGGTGTAGGTTGTAACAACGGGACTAAACATTACGAAGCATACCTGGTTGCTAAGGAGAGAACTGTTGGAATCCTCCTCGTCGGAACTCAAAGTCAGTATGACAGGTTCGGGGTCTGGTTGTTTTCCTCTCGGCTTTCTCACTCTGGGTGGCTTTTTCTCTTGAACGGGCTGTACAAAAAAAGTTACAGATAAAGATTGACATAAGATTTGACTCCGTAGCCGTCTCCTGCTCAGGCTATCGTGTTTGTGTTGGACAAAAAGCGTGTCAGTCTTGCACTTACATCCTTGCTCGCTCACAATTAAGGGGATGCCTTGATTCGAGTGAACCACGCCTCCTTAACAGAGACACGCTTATGCCTTTCGCGCATGACAAAAAGAGATGCAACACTTCGGGAATAGCTTTTTTGGTCAAATTTCGATAAATACCTAACTTACTGAAGTTTTATTTATATTTTATCAAGTGAGATTTTAGATGAGATAAAATGGTATAGTATTAAGTTGATTGTGCCGTAAAATAATGTATTGTTTGAGTAGGCTGAGTAAAAAAAGGAAAATAAAGTGAAATTTTTTTCTATCAAGGAAATTTTAGGGAATCATGTATCGATTAAATCAGATTAATAATCATATAGTCAAGAATCATATAACTGAAAATCAGACCTTATTGTTTCTTAGTCTAGTCAGAACGGCATTTCAAAGCACGCGATAATTTCCAATGCACCCCCTTAAGGAGGCAATTACGGGTCCAATTCGAATATTGCCCCTGTAGCAGGTGTGCGAGCAGCCAGCTTTAGGCTGCGGTCTCGATGCCAGCGGGCCAAAATTTAAGTATTCATTTGGGTGTTTTTGATTATCCATTGAAAATATTTGGAAACGTAACCACTTACCGTTTTACTATTTAAATTCTTCACTGTTGTCTTCAATAAGTTTAATTTAATGCCGTCGCTAGAGCTGAAACAAAATTCTCGTTAGTCTCATGACGGAATTGCGTAAAGATAAATAGTCATTGGGTTTGTAAAGACTAACAGTGGTAACTCACTTATGTTTTTCTAATATTAATTTTTCGGGGTCCTTCTTCTTTTGTTCTACTTTCTTACTCGTTATGGGTACACTTTTAGGTTCTTCAGTAAATACTCGTTTACATCTGCAAAATAAATAATAATCAGTACCAGAAGGAGCATATTCGTGCAATATGCATTAACTAGGTATATGGGACAACATACACATAGATTTCTACAAAAAATATATGTTTGAAACAAGTCTGCAGACACAGACTTTTAAGTTTCTTTAAAGTCTCTTTTCAGTACAGTTTGAATCATTCTCGTCTAGCTAGATGATTCTAACGAGGCCGGCCTCGTAAGAATGTTTGGCCCAAGCACTATTTATTTATGGTGTATAGTGTGAGTTTCTATGGCCAGCTCGATGATCAGAAGTTGACGATATAGTACAACACGGTACTTAAAAAGTATGTCCCCTTCAGCTCAATAAAATGAAATGTGAACCTTTCGCAGCGGCTGAAGTCGAATCCAGTGTAGCCACAGGACTTGCAGAGCGCCAGCATGCCGTCCACGTAGCGCGGCGGCGGCGTGTGCGCGGGAGATTCCGGACTATGGCTTGCTGCTAAAGGGAGGATTGTACTTATAGCACGGTTTGAAAGGATAATTATATTTATCGTGATAATTATCGATTGATAATAACAAAAAAATGCGCTCGTGAAAGTGAACTGTATTCGAGGTATTAGAATGTTTATTTCCGCACTTGCGTCTATCCGAACGCACGAAGTGTCATCGTGACGTGCCGGGCCGTGGGGATTCCCCTTACAAGAAGAATTCCGTTCGGATTATTTATTTATTTATTGACAAATACATTTACGTGACATTACAGTAATAACCAGTGCGTCACGAAACTAAAAAACAACAAATAATACTATTTAGGCGACGAAACGGCGTGGCCCCGTTGCATCGTCATCTCCGGTATAGGACTCGGCAGATTGCCCCGGAACCGTCGAAACACGACACCCTTCGGCCAGAAGTCAGCCAGGGACCGGAAAACCCGTTCATTTGCCTTACCCGTTCATTTGGGTAACCCCTTCATATGATAAGCTAATCGTTTGGGTAACCCGTTCATCCGGTTACCCAACAATAATGATAACCCGTATTATTCAGATTAACCTATTCGTTACAGGGGGTTACCGCTTACAGGAGCTGATTCGGTTTGTGTTTTGCGTGTACTAACCGGTAACCTATAGATTTAGGGTAAGCCTTACCCCTCTCCTCTCCTGCCACTCGTGATGTAACTTTTAATGCCTACTCCTTGCGTTGGAAAGAGTAGAATAATATAAAATTTATTTGTACAATTCGCTCGGCCATGCCGGGATAGGCTAAGTAAATCTGCCCCCAGCGAGTTTTGGCTTGCAATTTTTTTCGATGAGGTGGCTTTGTAGCGGTAACCAGTATGCAAAATTAGAGCCCCCAAAAGCTTAATAGATTATTTTTTAAAAAACGAAATATGATCTTTTTAGGTTTCCGTACCCAAAGGGTAAAAACGGGAACCCTGTTACTAAGACTTCGCTGTCCGTCCTTCTGTCTGTCACCAGGCTGTATCTCAGGAACCGCGATAGCTAAACAGTTGATTTTTTTTACAAATTATGTATTTCTGTTGCCGCTATAACAACAAATACTAAAAACAAAATAGTAAGTTCTACCACAGATAACATTAAGTAAATACCTACATTTATTTTGTAACTTATTAAAGAGGCTAGCGTTGGTGAAAAATTTTGGTTGTCACTGACGTGAAAGTAATTTTTTTTTGAACAGTTATTTTTTTTTTCTTTTTTTATCTCGATATATCCTAAAATTATTGATGTCATATATTTTTTTACTATATGCACATTACGTGACGCACGTCAAAATCGGTTGGCCAGAAAAAAAATTAATAAAAGCGGCCAAGTGCGTGTTGGACCACGCACAACGAAGGGTTCCGTGCCTATTAAAAAGGTCGTATCGTTACTGAGATCTTATGGCACTTAAGTCCTTTTCTTTAAGGAAGGCAGTTTTTTAGAAATATCTCGAAAACCTTAGAACCGATCTTGTTCAAAACAATTTTCGCTGAAAGAATTTAATAAGCCCTATGTCCATGATTTTTTTCATATTTTTAAAATACACGTTTCAAAAATTAGAGGGGGGGACACAGTTTTAGTGACTTTCGAGGCGATTATCTCCGACTATTCACTTAATCAAAAAAATTGCTGAGAAACATTATATTTATTTTGAAAGGCCTATCGAATTGATGTGCCACACGTGGGCTTGCAATGAAAATTTTGACCGTCAGTTTTATGTATGGAGTGCACCCCTAAAAATTTTTTTAGACAGACAGACAGACAGACATGACGAATCCATAAGGGTTCCGTTTTTTGCCATTTGGCTAACCCTAAAAAGATCATATTTAGTTTTTTTTTAATAACTAATTTTTGGGGGCTCAAATTATGGATACTTGATACTGATACAAACTTACAAAGCCACATCATCGAAAAGAATTGAAAGCCAAAACTCGCTGGGGGCAGGATTCACTTATCTTATCCTGGCATGGCCTTTAGAAAATTATTATAATTAAAACACGTAGGTATTCAAATTAAACGCCGAATCTTCGCGGGAGCACGAGAGATGTGCAGACAGCAAACGATAAAGAAAGTGATAATAATAGGATTAATAAGTACCTGAGTACTAAACAAAAATATACCAAACTCAATTGCAACACCTTATAATTGGCCATTACATGTGTTTTGAAATCTGCCCTCTGCGCCACATGACTTAACGTACACTTTTGTTTGAATTTTTGATACCTATTAGGTTTAGGTCGGCGAATTACAAAGCTTTTGACAAATGCCGCACGCGCAATGCCGCCGCGCGCGTAGGGAACCGCCATGTTTGGTGTCTTGCGCTACGTTAATAGACCATATACAGTTTACGTAAAAGCTAAACAGCTTACTCGTATTTAATCAGCGCTTGAAGCGATAACCCTTTCCCGGGTTTTTGATATCGGTAAGCACTAACCTGAATTAATTCAAATAAAAGGGTTAGTTTATTAACCGGAAGCCAATCAAAAGCTTACCGAAATGAAGCGGTTTTTGGACAACAGCTTTAAAAGAACCCGGGTTTTTGAACGGGTTAGGGTAAGCGGGTCCGGTCCCTGAAGTGAGCACATGCGATGGTCTCCTGCAGCGGTCGCGGCATGCGCATTATGCAAAGTTGAGCGAACTCGAGTGTCATTGGTTCTTATACTGGTGATAATTATCAGATAATTATCGGATAATTATCAAGAATCGTAATTATCTTGATGATATCGAACCCTGACTTATAGTAGTGTCGTTTTGGTAAATAGTCTAAGCGCAAACCAGCAAACTGCAAATCACTTCTTCTTCAGGGTTCGATATCAGTTCTTATTTAAGTATTTATTTCTCTTTATAAGTATGTGTATCGTCGTGTAGAAGCCATAGCTCAAGCATTGCTCAGTTTGGGACTTGGTTGATCTGTGTAAGATTTTCCCCGAATATTTATTTATTTTATTTTAGTAGTCACACTGTCGACAGTGTGCAGTGACCAGACACATTTAAGACAGCTGTCTTGGCAATTGGGGGCACGCCTACATTCAACACTTTAAACCGTCTAGCTTCGTGAAGCACAGTCGCGAATGACCAGTGCAACCCTGCGGTAGGGTCATTTCACCGGTTAGCGACCACCTAATTTTATGTGCTGGTTGGCGACCACTTAGCCGAGTTGGTGAACTGAAAGGATATTTCCTCGGTTTTTTAGCAGATTTCTATTCTAAAACAACAACAAAAATGCATGTACAACTAATTGTCTCAATAGGGTCTGTAGAATTGATGTTATCTTCAATAGAAAAAACCTTCTCCTTCAGGTGGTCGCGTAGCCAGCGTAATGACCCTATCTACTGAGCGCACAGGCAATTTACCATGCCACAAACTTTTACTTATTTTAGTAGAAAATCTGCGTACAGTCTTTATGCATAAATTTCATAAGAATGTACAATGTAAACATTTAATTTAAGGAAAAACTTAAATTTGAAATTGTGTGATTATATGGTGCGCCTAAATCTGAATATGCGTTTTTTTTTTTAATATTGTACATCAAGTTCCTCATGTCACTTTGTATGAGAGCAGCAATTCTTCGTTTTACAACTTCTCTTGCGTACTGACCTAGCCCATTCTTTAATTTAAAATATTCTATGAAACTTACAGTTTTCAGGGCATGTAGACTTCTCTGGGGTTGACATTTCACTGCTCTGCGGTTGCAATGATACACTAGGTGAGCTTCGACTGCTTATATCGCCTACTAACATCTGAGATGGACATGAAAAAATCAGAATGTTAAAAGCGTACAAATAGATTACACGAAATGAAAAACAGGTACTTGTGATGCTGTCCTGACCGATTTCGGCCACAGCGACTGTGTGATCTGGACTTGATATCATCGATTAGCATCGCCGCTGTGGCCGAAATCATATTATGACCTGAGTGTTGTTGTTCTACTCTCATGTGGCTTGCATATCCTATCTTTTTTGCAAAGGTACGAGCGCAAATTGGACAGGTTAATACCCCGCCCACGAAGTTGTACTGGATGGTTGCCGGTAGGCGAGCCTTCAGCTCGTCTCGCTTTTTATCGAGCTCGTTACGACGCTCAATTTCGAAGGCATTTACTTGTTGATGGATTAGACGTCGCCATTCGGGCCGCCGTGCTGCCTTCTCCTCCCACTCAGAGGGCTCTAACTTGCATTTCTTCATGTGGTACTTAATTAAAGTTTAACAGCGATAATAATAATAATAAATCAGCCTATACAAGGTGTAACAAAAACAGCGTCGATCCGTTTAAGGGCATAACAGGTATCGTGTTCTGATAAACAAAAACTAAGAGAATTTTTTTTTTGACGCGATATTTTTGTTTTCTTACATTTGTACGAAGCAGGTCGCCTCAGCCGGCCAAGGCTCCATACAAATGTAAAAAAAAATCGCGCCAACGTGTACCACTGCTGGGCACAGACATCCTCTTATGGACAAGAGGGAACGGGTGGCAGTCCCCACGCTGACCCAGTGCGGGTTGGGGACTTAACAGTGATAAACTGACAAAAAAAGGAGGTCATTCAGTGGACCTGGCGCCTATTTATTGGATGGCGATGAACTTGTATTGCAAGTCAAAAGGCTGAAACGCCTTGTATTAATGTATGTGTAAGAGATTAAAAGGCCTACAAATCATAAAAATATCTAGTTATATACTATAATATTAATAATACAAACAGACTTACCGGATGGTTTTCTAGTAATTCTTCGATTCGGGAAGTGGAGCCAACCGACACAAAGTAATCTATCTCGCTGCTTGTGTTTTGCATACATTGTATATGAGTATCTTCGGAAAAAGGCACATTCACCTAGAAAAAACGGGGAAAAATTTGTTAATAGTTCCTAATCCCAAGATTTGGCATAGGCACTAGTTTTAAGAAAGCGACTGACATTTGACCTTCCAACCCAGAGGGAAAACTAGACCATATTGGGATTAGACCGGTTTCCTTACGATGTTTTCCTTCACCGAAAAGGTAACGGTAAATATTCCGTACATAAGTTCCGAAAAAGGTACGGGCCGGGATTCGAACCCTCCACCGCCGTAGGTTCCGTAGATTACGTTGCCCACAAATGCTGGTATTACATAATAGAAAAAAGGGAATAAGTATAAATACCTGTTCTAGGACTTCTTGGAGTGTACAACTTTCTTTCGGCAGTGTAAACGTGATAAGCCGCTGTTCACCGTTTTGGAGGAATATCAACATTTTGGCCGACTGGGGTTCTGACGACTGTTCTGAGGGTCCACTAGGAGGCTCATTATTATCTGTGGACCAAGTCAAATACTGTAAAAAAATGTATTATTGACAATTAACTATTTTGTTGGATTATAATTCTCATTGCTCCTATGTGATTCATCAATTATATATTTTTTTATCATCATATCAGCCGAAAGACGTCCACTGCTGGACATAGGCCTCCCCCAAAGAGTGCCACAATGACCGGTCCTGCGCCACCCGCATCCAGCATATTTTTTTTGGAACACAATAATTTACTCACAGATCTTTATCTAGATAACCATACCTGGACTGCAACATATGCTTAGACAACCTACTTTCGATTTTTCACATGAAACGATTGTCATTTACTATGATGCCCGGGGATCGTGGCGTCACGATTCCCGAGCGTCTCTCTAAGAAACAATATTAAAACGGTTGTAGCTTCGTAAT
Organism: Epinotia bilunana; assembly: GCA_947049275.1. NCBI lineage: Eukaryota > Metazoa > Arthropoda > Insecta > Lepidoptera > Tortricidae > Epinotia > Epinotia bilunana. Next base: position 21,892,465 of record OX346259.1, on the reverse strand, counting down.
TTTTTGAGATATCTGAATAGCATTTTCGCCATTAGGCATATTTTTTGCCTTCTTTTGTGAGTATACACCCCATTGTATAGTGAACCGTACTCGACCTCGATCATTCCCTCCACCACCTCATGGTCTTTCCTGCCTCTCGGCTAACAGACCGAATCTTGGGCACTGTCATGCTCTACTTGCCTTCGGCTCTTTCACGCATGCAGTTTCTTGATGTCCTAAAAATTGTTAAATCCCATCGATTGCAACGGATCAAATGTAACCAAAGCCTTACCATGCTGAGGTACTTGTTGTGATTGCATGGGAGGGACGCGCTGCACAGGCCGTTGCTGGTCCTTACTCCGCACCAGCGTCTGACGTCCATTATCCCTGTACAGATTACACTGATCAATCGACGTCTAATTTGAAAGGAGGCGATGGCTTAGATACGCTTCATACTCGTGAGCGGGTTCTGTGTGAAGTCCTGTCAGTTCATGTTTGCAAGGGCGACAAGCATAACTTCTTTCCACTGTTCTGCGGAATTGACATGAGAAATTTCATTCTGTTTTAAGTTGATCGTATTATTTTATTTCTTAGTTTTTGGCACTCGAAGACGTTCTCTGTAGATACCAATGAGATTTAATTATAATTATTTTAATATTGACACTTGGAGACATCTCTAAGAAATAGGATTGTATTTTTTTTAGGGTTCCGTACCCAAAGGGTAAAAACGGGACCCTATTACTAAGACTTCGCTGTCTGTCTGTCTGTCTGTCCGTCACCAGGCTGTATCTCAAGAACCGCGATAGCTAGACAGTTGAAATTTTCACAAATTATGTATTTATATTGCCGTTATAACAACAAATACTAAAAACAAAATAAAATAAATATTTAAGGGGGGGCTATACAACAAACGTTTTTTTTGCTGTTTTATAGATAATCGTACGGAACCCTTCGTGCGCGAGTCCGACTCTCACTTGGCCGGTTTTTTCTTATTTTTTTTGACATGTAAACTTTGATGTAGTTAATTTTATTATGAACGATGTACTCATACTATTTAGAGTCCATAGATTTACATTTTGATTTGTCAAGTGCCCTTGTGGCCTATTTGCTGAATAAATATTTTGATTTTGATTTATTGAAAGAGTTTAGTGATGTTGCACTAAACAGATGTAAACCAAGATCTTTTAACCATTTACACGCCAAAACAGATAAAGGTGTTGCGTATTGTCGTGCCCACATCGCGTATAATGACATTGTGTGTTATGGGGTACGCTATTATATCACATTCATTCTAACAAGTAAGGTGCAACCACAGTTGGCGTGTATGCACAGATAACCTCCAGTAGATAGAGCCTATAGGGCGACGTGCGGTCACCACGTATATATGTTTTAGCACTGATAACCCCCCATTACCCCGCGCCATATTGTCAGTATCGACCAGGTACGCGATCTGTACGTGCGTGAAAAAACTAGCAAATTAAAATTGATTTTGCGCTATAAAAATGAGTACTTGCTGTGTGAAGTGGTGTGGAAAAAACTCCCGAACGTCTCATTACACAAACGACGGAATAACATTTCACAGGTAAGTTAAATTTATCATATAAATGTAAATTTCATTCTGTCACGCGGAGTTCATTTTACACTGGTCCTTAAGAAGTAGTGAAGTATGCATGCCCCTTTTCATCAAATGGGAATGACAATATACTGTTCCTTTCTCACGAAAGCACGTGACACTCTAGTGATGGTCTAGTGATGCTTTCGAATTTTACCGATTCAGATTCATTTACGGAAACAATACGTTAATTCATCCGTGCTTTCGTGTACTATTTTAATGCAAAAATTCACCAAAGATTATATTTATAACCTTGTCATTACATTGTCAAAATTCTTTTGTTAGAAATCATAGATAATGTATACGATGTAGGTTTAAACTGCACCAAGAAGGCAACGTGGCGGACTGCAACCGTCTATGAGGTAGAGGGGGACGTAGTAAATTACTGTCTCGCTCTATTTTATAGCTTCCAGATCTAATGAACGGAATATATTATTGAAGTACGGTCGATTGACGGTCGCATACTTGAACCGCTCACTAGGATACTATGAGAAATAATGAATTACATGATGAATCCAGCAACATAAAAACCGGCCAAGTGCGAGTCGGACACGCGCACCGAGGGTTCCGTAAAATTTTCGGTTTCGCGATTTTTCCGTTATCTGTGCTATAAGACGTTGATTCGTACCAAATTTCAAGATTCGGAGTTCACGGGAAGTACCCTGTAGGTTTTGATTCCCTTGCGAGTTTCGAAAATTTGCGTAAATTTGCGGCATAAGCGGCTGTATCTTTTGATTGCGTTGGCTTAGAAGTTTGATTATTTCACAGCTCCAAGGGACAGTAGACCTGAGTATTTGGTATACATTTTAGCTTGATACCTCCACGCGTTCCTGAGAAAAAGGGTCTTGACAGACGGACGGACGGACGGACGGACAACAAAGAGGATCCTATAATGGTTCCGTTTTTTCCTTTTGAGGTACGGGACCCTAAAAACTAGTTGGATGTATTCACAAGGTACTTAAATACAAAATACAGTGTGTAGTGGCCTTTTTTTTTTAAATACCTATCGTAAAATTTCAATAATCACAATTATTTACCAATAGCGCTATTGAGCACGCCCTCTTAAATGATGATGAGGATTATCTATCATCAACGACATAATTTTATCCAATTGAATAAATATATGTACTTTTTTATGACATCGTTTTTATTTATCTTCCTTGCTTAGCTAATATACCAATATTAAAATAACATACATAAGCCTAGCTAGCACATTCGCGTTAATGTCGAATAAACATCGCATTAGTCCTTTCCTAGTAAATATGTAAATACGAACGGGACGCAGGCTTCTTGTCCGACATAAACACGATAATGCAGTAAATGTTGTAAAATGCCTAGAAATAACTACTCGATTCGTGATTGAGCAAAATGTATACCAAATACTCAGTCCCTTGGAGCTGTGAAATAATCAAACTTCTAAGCCAACGCAATCCAAAGATACAGCCGTTTAACATACTTTGTTATGTTACGTTTACGTGGTAATCAAAATAGTCGATAAACGAAACATGATTATAATATAACAGTGACAGCCATTCAAAAATTTAAACCATGTTAACGGGTACCGTACCTACGCCATGTAAAATATTCTACTAATAATTAATTGCGGCACCGCTAAAAACCGTTAGCGAACAACGCGTCCCATCACTACGCTTCGAACGCCATGATGTGACAAAGCGCGCTACTTTCGAAACAGCCAATCGCAGCGCCGTTACCGACCTCCCCGCAACCCGCACCTACCGTCAACTGTGGTGACCTTTGCATCGAACTAAATCGCTTATAGGCTCTATCTATTGGAGGTTATTTGTGCGTGTATATGTCACATTCATACGCGAGGCATAGTGTCCAAAAGGTTAAAGGGTATTTAAATACACTTTTTAGCATAATGTGACGTCACGCGAAACTTTAACGGGCTGTATCTTCATCATTGTTTGTTTGATTGACAAATAAAAAAATCATCATCCTCCTAGCGTTATTCCCGGTTGTGCACCTAAGGTCCGCCGGGGTCCGCTTTGACACCTAATCCCAAGATTTGGCAAAGGCACTAGTTTTACGAAAGCGACTGCCATCTGACCTTTCAACCCAGAGGGAAAACTAGACCTTATTGAGATTAGACCGGTTTCCTCACGATGTTTTCCTTCACCGAAAAGCTAACGGTAAATATTCCGTACATAAGTTCCGAAAAACTCATTGGTACGAGCCGGGATTCGAACCCACGACCGAGGCTTGACAGCCGCGTGCCTGAACCACTAGGCTAACGTAGCTCTCAAACAAATACGTGTGTCCAATATTTTTTGTAAATCTAACTGACGGACTAAATTGAATTATATTTTTTTACCCAAGAAAGTACCCAATTGCTAGAGTTTTCGATAACAATTCGTTGATCAACCAAAAATAGCGATGCCATTGTTCTGGCAAAGCGAGACTGTCTCTGCAAGCGGCCGTGTATTATAATTCTTATAACGTGTCCTTACCTAGGTTGCTGCAGTTGAGGCCCCTGCGCTCTCATAGGCTGAATCCTCTTATATTCCGCTAACGTGATCCTCTGCCCACTCGACAGCGTGAGCAGTTGTCTCTCGTCCTCAGAGGAATCCGTGTCCATCAACACCTGATTCAACGTCGGCTGTTCGTACGTTTGTGACATCTGATAACCTAGAGGGCTGAAGGTCATCTGCTGGTGGGGCGTCGACGTCTGGGGTCGTATTGAGGGGGATTGGTTGAACTGGGGGTTCATTGCAGGCTCGTTGACTGTGTGCTTGGTCAGTATAGCAGCTGTTATGCTCTCTTCGAGATCGTCCATGTCATTGGCGTTGTTGGGTTGCACGATGACTTTCTTCGCTTGCTGGGTCTGCTGGGGGTGCGGTGATGATCGTTGCGGCATCACAGTGAGGGTGTTCTGCTGAGGTATCGGGCCGTTTTGGTTGGCCGACTGCACTACGTTATGTTGCATAAGAGACTGGTTTCCTTGCGTGACGATTGTGCCCTGTTGGGTTATGATCCGCGTTGCTTGGGCCTGGTTTTGTTGGTTAAGAAGGAGCTGTTGCTGTAATAAAAAAAATATGTAAGAGGGAATAATCAGTCGGCTTGAAGGTCAAGTGCTATGAATTTTTGGGAAATTTTAGTATTTTGGTAAAAGTAGTGCGAGTAATTACTTGTTGGGTTGCCAGTTTGAGTTGGTTGAACTGTTGTTGGTGCACCTGTTGCTGACTGAGGGCCTGCTGTTGACCGATCTGCTGGCCCTGTTGGTTAACGAGTTGGTTGACGTGTGGGGAGAGCTGGTGTTGCTGATGCTGCTGTTGCTAAAATCGAAACCGGTAATTCAAGCAAGTGTAATAAAAGAAAGTGATGGTGAAGATAGGGTTAAAACATGAACACTCTGTCTATCAGTGCCAGGAAATCGCTAGGTGGGCTCTTTGCTAGTATGGACCTTCCTCTACATACGAATTTCCCAATGTTATCGGCTCCGAGCGCAGCGCTAGGAAATATTTGGCACTGAATGTGTTAATTAAACCCTACAGTATAAATTCAAAGGGTAAGGCGAACGTCACACGAGACTTGTCTCGCATTTGTGATGAGTGGTAAGAACGATGGATCGAGCGACGTCCCATGATCGCGCAGGCAAATCTTTGAGCGTGCACAAAAATCGACAACGTTCAGTCGACAAGCTTCGAGCGAAGCTCGTCGCGTGCTTTTGTCGGATTATTCGCAGTTCCCTCAGGCCCGAACTTGCTTGAAACTATTGCAAATAAACTTATTCAATGCAAAGATGATTTACTGGTAGTAGTGGTTTCAAAGGAACTTATGCGAATGATCCCTTTAGCCTGGGCTGCAATGCTCGGCCAGCGTGTTCGGTTATTCCAACGCAGGGGTAGGTTATTCCAACGCCCTTGCACAATATAAGCAATGATGTGGCTGAGACGGGGCCCGGCGCGCGCGCGCGGGGCCGGCGTCGGGCTCGGGTATAAGCTGTGTGTACCTGTGTGAGCGGGGTCCTCGGTCGCGGCGGGCGGTGCTGCGCGGCGTGCGGGTTGAGGAGACGGGGCTCGGCGCGCGCGCGCGGGGCCGGCGCCGGGCTCGGGTATAAGCTGTGTGTACCTGTGTGAGCGGGGTCCTCGGTCGCGGCGGGCGGTGCTGCGCGGCGTGCGGGTTGAGGAGACGGGGCTCGGCGCGCGCGCGCGGGGCCGGCGCCGGGCTCGGGTATAAGCTGTGTGTACCTGTGTGAGCGGGGTCCTCGGTCGCGGCGGGCGGTGCTGCGCGGCGTGCGGGTTGAGGAGACGGGGCTCGGCGCGCGCGCGCGGGGCCGGCGCCGGGCTCGGGTATAAGCTGTGTGTACCTGTGTGAGCGGGGTCCTCGGTCGCGGCGGGCGGTGCTGCGCGGCGTGCGGGTTGAGGAGACGGGGCTCGGCGCGCGCGCGCGGGGCCGGCGCCGGGCTCGGGTATAAGCTGTGTGTACCTGTGTGAGCGGGGTCCTCGGTCGCGGCGGGCGGTGCTGCGCGGCGTGCGGGTTGAGGAGACGGGGCTCGGCGCGCGCGCGCGGGGCCGGCGCCGGGCTCGGGTATAAGCTGTGTGTACCTGTGTGAGCGGGGTCCTCGGTCGCGGCGGGCGGTGCTGCGCGGCGTGCGGGTTGAGGAGACGGGGCTCGGCGCGCGCGCGCGGGGCCGGCGCCGGGCTCGGGTATAAGCTGTGTGTACCTGTGTGAGCGGGGTCCTCGGTCGCGGCGGGCGGTGCTGCGCGGCGTGCGGGTTGAGGAGACGGGGCTCGGCGCGCGCGCGCGGGGCCGGCGCCGGGCTCGGGTATAAGCTGTGTGTACCTGTGTGAGCGGGGTCCTCGGTCGCGGCGGGCGGTGCTGCGCGGCGTGCGGGTTGAGGAGACGGGGCTCGGCGCGCGCGCGCGGGGCCGGCGCCGGGCTCGGGTATAAGCTGTGTGTACCTGTGTGAGCGGGGTCCTCGGTCGCGGCGGGCGGTGCTGCGCGGCGTGCGGGTTGAGGAGACGGGGCTCGGCGCGCGCGCGCGGGGCCGGCGCCGGGCTCGGGTATAAGCTGTGTGTACCTGTGTGAGCGGGGTCCTCGGTCGCGGCGGGCGGTGCTGCGCGGCGTGCGGGTTGAGGAGACGGGGCTCGGCGCGCGCGCGCGGGGCCGGCGCCGGGCTCGGGTATAAGCTGTGTGTACCTGTGTGAGCGGGGTCCTCGGTCGCGGCGGGCGGTGCTGCGCGGCGTGCGGGTTGAGGAGACGGGGCTCGGCGCGCGCGCGCGGGGCCGGCGCCGGGCTCGGGTATAAGCTGTGTGTACCTGTGTGAGCGGGGTCCTCGGTCGCGGCGGGCGGTGCTGCGCGGCGTGCGGGTTGAGGAGACGGGGCTCGGCGCGCGCGCGCGGGGCCGGCGCCGGGCTCGGGTATAAGCTGTGTGTACCTGTGTGAGCGGGGTCCTCGGTCGCGGCGGGCGGTGCTGCGCGGCGTGCGGGTTGAGGAGACGGGGCTCGGCGCGCGCGCGCGGGGCCGGCGCCGGGCTCGGGTATAAGCTGTGTGTACCTGTGTGAGCGGGGTCCTCGGTCGCGGCGGGCGGTGCTGCGCGGCGTGCGGGTTGAGGAGACGGGGCTCGGCGCGCGCGCGCGGGGCCGGCGCCGGGCTCGGGTATAAGCTGTGTGTACCTGTGTGAGCGGGGTCCTCGGTCGCGGCGGGCGGTGCTGCGCGGCGTGCGGGTTGAGGAGACGGGGCTCGGCGCGCGCGCGCGGGGCCGGCGCCCTCGCGCGCAGCACCGGGCTCGGGCCCGCGCCCGCGCCCAGCGACACGCCCACGCCCTGGGGACAAACATGGCTTACTTAGGGGCGAGATAGCTAAGAAATTTCAGTACAATGTAAGCCATTCGTCATGTGATCTGTAAGAGCCGTGACGCAAATCCGACAGGTTAAGGGGCTCCACGCGCTTTTTGGCTAGTTTTGACGAGTTTTGAGTTGATATTTCTCCGTTTTATTCCTTCCATTTTAAGTTTAAGAGCCCCTGAAGGCACGGTTAATGCGCAGGGCGAATAAAAGTACGTGTAGCCCGAAGACCTGCCGCGAGTTTCTCGTGGCGAAGCGGTGAAACCTGTAACTGTAACACAAGGTACATACAAGCCAGCAAGGACAGTCACCTGGTGCTGCGGGTTGAGCAGGCGCGCGCTGCCCGGCGACGGCGGGTGCGGCGGCGCGTGCGGCGGCGGGGGCGGCGGCGCCGGCAGCGGCGCGCGCGCGGGCCGGCGCGGCCGCGCGCCGCGCACCGGCGCGCGCACCAGCGTCACCGAGCCCGGGCTGCTCAGCGCCTGGTTCAGGAGCTTCGGGGGAGCTTGACGAGCGCCCGCGCCCTAAAACAGACACCACTGTAAGGGCGGGTTGCACCAACCTACGATACGGGTGTAGACTCGATAGTTATTATTGTTTATTATTTATTAAATAAAATCAGCACTGACAGTTAATAAACCTAACGTGCTAATTCATAATCATAAACCATTTATTTGCTTAGAAAACATGGTATACATAGGTGGATAGTAAAATTAATTTAAGTAGTCTCACATGTTTTGTCATATAGATGACATGCAAATTTGCTTTTTAGGTAATAACAATTTTGAAAAAAAAAAAACAATAAAAACAGACAAAAAATACAAGAATATACAAATAACAAGAATTTAATTTTAAGTTTACAAACTTACAATTAATAGCTGCGGCGAATTTCTTTCCGCTTCAAAAACTCATCAATAGAATAGAAACCTTTGTTCTGTAGCCAAAGAGTCAATTTATTTTTAGGTTCCTTAAGAGGCAGGCTTTTAAATTCTCTTGGGAGGGCATTAAATATTCAAATAGCCATCGGATAACAAACATTTTGGAATAACTATTAAATTTGTAAACGTCTCTGTTTGTAATAAATAGATCTTGATGGGATTTTATAAAAACACACATTTCGTATATGTATATTGATGGTACAGTTAGTAATTTTAGACTGTTGAATAAAGGTTTACAAGATATCTGTCATACTGTCAGACATCACAGATGCCGCGGATGCATTGTTTCTGTGCGATAAAAACTCTCTTAACATGTACCGAATTTCCCCATATTAAAATTCCATATCTAAGTATAGAGCATACATAGCCGTGATAAGCCTGGATTGCAGTTTGTTTATTCGTTACCTTTCTTAAGGCTCGACCTTTGAAATTTTCGTGAAAATGAGTTGTTTAGTAACCATCTTATACATTATAACGTAACAATTTATGCGTCGGAAAAAATATATCATAATCTGCAAGATATGAGAAGTAACATAGTTTTCGTAGAAATCCATTTTAACAAAACAAAGTAGGGAAAAGTTATTTTTTTAAAGTCACCCCTATTTTTTCACCTGTAACCATTACTGCTCCATCTTTTATCAGAAAAAGATGAAATTTTATAATCTTTGTCAAAAAATAATGAACAAGAACTTTGTTTTGTTACTTACTTGAATTGAAAAGTTATGGCCAGAAAACCTGTTTTTTGGCTTAAAATTTATCAACTTTGATGCCAAATATCTCGAAAACAATAAACTTTGTAGTTAATACGGGATACTATATTGCTTAAAGCCGTTGTTGTTAATATAATAAGCTACAAAAAACATTAGAAAACTAAGGATCACACTCAGATCGAAGGTCATTGGCGTAGGGTATTGGCTTAAGCGCCATAGAGCGTATGCAAACCGGTTAATACTGCCACATACCCTCTGTCGACATGTGACTTTCAGCTGCACATATCATCCAATAGTATTCCTAAAAATGGGACCTGTTTGTTTTCTGCAAGGGTCTTGTTGTCGTGTTTGATACATAAATCTTGTTTCTTGCCATTAATATTATGAAATTGAACATATGTCGTTTTATTAATGTTTACGTTCAAATTATTATTACTTAACCATTGTTTTATTTTATAGATTGTATTATTTATGTCATTATTATATTCATTATTACTAAAATTATTTTTGAATGGTATTATAATTGACATGTCATCAGCAAATAGGGTACAGTCGTGATCAGATATGTCATTAATAAGGAAAAGTAAGGGACCCAAGATGCTTCCCCTGTGGGTCTCCCACTCTGTTGGGCCTGCATTTAGACCTGACTGAATACAGTTCCATGTTTTCCGACAAAGAAGTGACTTCAACTTGCTGACTTCTACCCGAAAGATAACTCTTAAGCCAGTCGTAGGTTTTTCCACGAAGACCATATAGTTTGCATTTAGAAAGGAGTTAGCTATGCTCAACGAAGTCAAAGGCCTTGCTTCGTAACAGAGCGTGAGTTGGGTAGTGTGTAGCGGCTTTACAATAACACCAACTTTAGTCACAACACTACCCATCATAGACAATAGTAGAATTTAAAAGAAACAAAAACTTCATTCCATCAGGTCATACTGACCTTACTTATGAAACCATTTTAAACTTTTAATTAAATATCCAAGGTTCAGTTATATATTATATATTTTATGGTATTGTATTTTACGGTAACGACCGGTTCAATATTTTATAGTTTCAGTGGTGTTTGATAAGGTGATGTGAAAATTCAAGGAGAAACAGTGACAGAACAAAGTAACGTCCTTTGTTTACATAGTTAGCAAAGTCCGTTGACGGCGACTTTAGTTAGTAGTGAATTTGCATACGAAGCAAGAGGTCCTAGGTTCGAAAAAATAAAAATCATAAAAATCGAGGGTTTGTTCTCAACTGTTTCAAAACTTAACAATCGTAACAAATTTTTGGGAAATAAATAAGAAGGAAATGCTTAATGGCGGGCTGTTTTGTTTTTTGCGCTTATTATTAACAGATTTGTGTAATAGGCGTGTATTTGCGGACTATGTAATTGGGCCGTTTTAAGCTTTCTTTGAAGTAACCTAGCACTTATAAAAGTAAGATTATCAAAAAAATCAAAACATACCGACACAGATATTGATGGATAATATTGATCTTATTTCAAAAAAACTTTAATCTACGGTCAAACCTCGGAACTAACAGTCGAGAACGTTTGTATGGAAAAATTACAATGTAGTAATTGCGTATTATGACACACCATTTAGTGAAAGCATGACTTACAACATAACTATACAACTCACCGCTTGGTTAATATACGCCGCATGCATAACGACTTGCTGGTGCTGTATCTGCTGCGCAGGAATATGCTGTTGATGTTGCTGTTGCTGCTGCTGTTGTTGCAGGTGTTGCTGTAATTGCTGCTGTTGCAACTGCTGCATGTGGATGTTGTGCTGATGCTGTTGCAACTGCTGCATTAGCTGTGATTGCTGTGTCGCCCGCGGCAGCTGTTGCGGTTGCTGTTGATGTAAATAGTTTGTAAATAACTGACGAAGACTCTTGAAACAGCTTACAGGTCGCATATTTCTTTAAAATAAATGAATTTTATTCTACAAGTAGGCCGTAATGGCACTCAAGTCAAAATTCTACCAGCGTTTCTGAAAAAGAAGACCACTGTTAAGAAGAAACGCCGAAACAAACTTAACAGTCAGTCATTTTTTGACAAAAAAAGCTTTTTACAATGATAGTTCTTAACCTACTTAAAATAAGTCTAACTGAACGTGAATACATAGGAAAAAAAAACAAAATAATGCGTTGTTCTACAAGAACACATGTCCGAATAAGCTATATGCATAGTGAAGCTATTTTTAACCGACTTCAAAAAAAAGGAGGAGGTTCTCAATTCGGCTGTATTTTTTTTTTCAATGTTTGTTACCTCAGAACTCCGTCATTGATGAGCCGATTCATACATTTTTTTTTTGTTTGTAAGTATATGCTTCCAGGTGGGTCCCATTTTTTTGAAAATTCAATTGGATGATGGGATCCATGAGGAATTGAGGGAACTCCTCAATTATATTAGGCACGCGTGTAGTGATTTTGGTATATTCTATTATAACTCGTGTATTTACATCCGGAATAATCTTAAATTGGTGGAGTGGAATTGATGATGAAGACCATAGATGACTTATGGAATTCCTCAATTATGTACTTAAAAGTACAAAAGTATATCACAGATTCTGATAAGATTCCGTTGAAATAGCAACCAATGAAGTGCCAAGGGTGATCCTTGTGGAATTGACGGAAGTCCTCCAATATTATCGGGTCACATACAGCGATTGGGTTTTTTCTATAATAATCAACGCATTTGCTCTCAAATCGATCGTAAATTAGAAAAGAAATGTTCTCGTGGCTTGGCGGAGTACTAAATTGAAGTCGGTTAAAACTTTGTTTTTAAAGTAAATTATGGGCTCTAGTTTGGGCCATGCATTTCTGTCAGTGAGATAGACCTCAACCCTGTAATAATCTTTTGACATCAATGTTTTTTTCAAGTAATTATTAAGAACAACACGGCTAGCACGCGACGGCACGCGAGCTCTCTCGATTTTTCTCGCACTATCCGTCTCTGTCTTATTAGAACACTTAGAAGAAGAGGTGTAGTGCGATAAAAATCGAGAGTATGTCGCGGCCGTCGTGTGCTAGACGTGCTGGAGAGGGTAGAGCCAAAATTGCATTGGGTAATTATTATTTATTTATTTATAAGCTTGGAATTTACTCTTCGTGGGCAGTCAGGCTTGCTCAAAACGCGCTCGACTATCTGTTCTAGTTTATAATCGTCTATTGCGATGTAAATAAAAATATATGGTTTTCAGATCCATTCCTGTGCTTGACTACAAGACAGTTTCTTGCCAAAAATCATGTTTCTAGGTCAAGGGGACTACCTACCAACCTATACGGTTTTGAGTTCTTTGTATCAAAATATTCGGCAAAAACGGTAGTAAGGTTTATGAATAACGGGGTAAGTAAGGTTACCGGCTGGGGGGCATGCTGAGGTGGTGGAGGCGGGGGCTGCGGCGGCGGCGGCTGGGCCGGGTGTATCACCGTCGGTTGCGACAGCACGTGCGCAGGGCTCACCAGCTGTAAACGTCATTAGCTATACTCTTCCACTCCTAACCGAGCTCCGAGGTACCTATAAGCGAGCCACGTTAGCGCGACCAGTCTTGCTGTGACAATTTGTCAACACAACTTGTTGTAGGCATGTTTTGCGGTCTCATAAAAACAAGAGACCAACGCTGGTGCAAGTCCGCCAACATGACATAACCACGCTCATGGTATACCCCTGCCACACTCGTAGTGACGTGTGAAATAGCGAGGAAAGGAGGCGAAGACATAGTGTGTTGCTCCTCGTCAGGCCCACCGCTCCGTGTTTTGTCGGTTTCGAGTCGGAGGAGCGGCAATAAAGGCAAGTAACCTAGTATGGAGCGTCGCGATTAATAGCGTGAGTAGAGCAGCGTATGGCCAGAGATGGTAACATCGCGGCAGCGAGCATACGAGGAGCAAAGTGTGGCTGAGGGAGTAGACGCAGGGCACGTCGCGTAAACATGGACTTCGCCTTTGTGTTGATACTACAGGAAATGATACATGCCTTAAACATAGCGACAATCTTGATAAATCGTTACACCATATTTGTTTCACTGATCAGTTTTATACAAAAGATAAAATTACGAACTGCATTTCTTTAGTAATGCCACCGTCGTAAATTAGTCCACATTTCGACTTTGCCAGGTTTAATAAATTCTAACACAGTCTAGGAATAAGGACGACATACTAATTGTAATGTGGACGTGATGGCATTTGGACAAGTTAGGAAAGTGACAATTTGAGATAATTACGTTAACGATGAGTTGTGAACCCCAAGGTTGTTAGCCAAAAGAGAATGCTTCGTTTAATAAAATAAAATAAAACTGTAGTGTCAATTGTAATCAGCGATGGTTGTGTTCATCTTTCTTTGATTTTTACAAGAATATTTACGGTAGGAAACATTTCCGTTGCGCATGAACACAGAAAACTTTCATTCCCAAGATTTCAAGGCTTTTGATCGCTTTGTCGTGTTGCTATGGAAACGCGCGTGACCCACCCTCGATTGTTTTAACAAATTATTAAGAGTCCCACATTCTTAAGCATATTGACAGGGTAAATATACGAGCAAAAGTACCCATTTTTGTGACATGTAACGTTTAAGCCAGCTAATCCAATTGATTGCGGAACTCTCTCAACGCGCCAGACTGATATATGCGCGTTACACTACTACACCAAATTTTCCGCTAACACTACCACTACATGAGTTTTGAAACACATATCTACACGGCTACCAATGGCCGGCCCGCGAGCTGTGTCGCGGCGAGATACACTATCCGTCTCTTTCTAACTAGAACGCTTAGAAGGAGACGGATAGTATAGCTCCGCGACACATCTCGCGGACCGTGCTGTGATGCGTGCAGGGTATGGCAACGCCGAGCGTTTCAACCGCCGCTCTTTTATGTTACGATTTATTGGCGAAAACATCATGGTGGCATTCAGTTCTAATGCAGATCGCACGTAGAAATGCAAGCTTTTATTATTTCATTTAAAACTTGGTAATTTTGTCACACTCGTTCCTACACAAAACGTTACATAAAAATACGGCGGTTGAAATTGAACCCATTAATATAAGTAAAAACAGTATCAAAGTTCATTAGTATCTTACAACAATAAAAGAGAAATCCATACTAATATTATAAATGCGAAAGTGTGTCTGTCTGTCTGTTATCGCTTCAAGCTTAAACCGCTGAACCGATTTAGATGAATTTTGGTATAGAGATAGTTTGAGTCCCAGGGAAGGACATAGGATAGTTTTTATCCCGGAAATCATCCCCTAAGGGGATGAAATTGGGGGTGAAAGTTTGTATGGAGCTACGATATAAACGAGTTCCACGCGGACGGAGTCGCGGGCAGAAGCTAGTCCTCTCATAAATATGTACCGAAACCTTAACGCTGACAATGACCTAAGAGCGATGGGACATATTTATGAGTAGGTTGTATGCACCCATATTTTTACACTTGACTGTACCTACTAAGTCAGGTAAGTGACCTTTATCTACTCAGGGAGTGACGGTGTATTTGACCACTTTCAATATCATAGGACTAGTGCGTATCTACTCACTAATTCAGAATATTTTAACTCACCAATGGTATGTTGATTCTGCTCTACATTAGTATTTCTACACAAGACACCAAAAAGAAGCAAAGCGTCCTCAAGGCCCGTACTTTTTATAAAATATGTACCTTTAAAAACATACTATGAATTCTTGGGTATTAACAGTGTCAATTTCATTAAATAAAAAATACGAGCTTATACCAAATTAAAAATGCAATGAAGGTGGATTTCAAAATAATACATATGTAATTGTTTAGGAGCTGTGTTGACTTTGTTTTGCAATTCTCAGAGTTAAATATCTTGAATAATACTTTTTTTGAAATCCACACATACACATACTCTACAAATATCTTGTTACATATTTAACAAAATCATTTAACCTTTATACAATCACGTTAAAACTATAATACTGGACTTAAAGATAACAAAAACTAACTGAAAGTAATCAATGCGAAATGACCAATGGCCGGTTCCAATAATCAATCCACCTATTTTTTTACAATTTTTTTTACGATAGTTTTCCTTACCAACAGTTACATTTTGACACATTTTCTACGGGTAATCTGTCAAAATGTATCTGCCGGTAAGGAAAACTATCGGTGGATTGATTATTGGAACCGACCATAAGAAATTAACCAATAAGAAATCAATCTGTTAATTTTACAATTTTATGACAATACATTAAATGTTCACAAGGTGTTAGTATTAGTGATATAATTGTTATAACAAATTATGGAAGCATGAGATATATTTCTTCTATATTTTCATTCCACATTTAAAAGTAGTAATCAGTCACAAATTTTAAAATTTCCCATAGTCTAATACAATTTCGCACTTTTGATGCCAAGAACTCACTAGGTAGTAGTTTTGTTTTGTGTAGGAATTAGGAACTCAATTCTGTCTGAATAACATGCTCACCAATTGGCATACTGCTAAAGTAATCAATCCATACTAATATTATAAATGCGAAAGTGTGTCTGTCTGTCCCTCTTCACACTTAAATAACTGAACCGATTTAGGTGAAATTCGGTACAGAGATAGTTTGAGTCCCGGGGAAGGACATAGGACCGTTTTTACCCCGGAAATCATCCCCTAAGGGAGTGAAATGGGGAGTGAACATTTGTATGGAGCTACGATATAAACAAGTTCCACGCGGACGGAGTCGCGAGCAGAAGCTAGTGTAGAATAAAATTATAAAATACCAAATTATTGCATTGTGATTGTGACCGACTATTACAAAACCTTTTGCGGTAACCAAGTGTGTTATTATTACAAGCTATTTGCAACCAATTTAAGAACCCGAAATATTTTTGTTTCAAGAACAGCAATGTTGAAACAATGACATGTTAATTTGTGAACAACAAAAAAAAAGAAGATCACAGGGTCATGCTAAGCTATGTCTATCTAGTGCTGCAGTCATCTACTAGGAATAGGACTTATAGTATATGTATACTATGAAATGCACAATTATCTAAACAACATACATGTTGCGGATGTTGAGGAGAGGACTGTTGCATCATAGATGCATCAATGAGTTGTTGAGCCTGTTGCAAGACAACCTGAGCATCCACTGGTAAATCGGATGTGTAGTAAACCTACAAATAAATTGTATATAAACACACAACTTGCATAATATAACAATAATCTTATACACAATTCACTTAACATATCTGAAGATCACCTCTGCATCTCAAGTATGAATAAAGATCAGGAATGAATAAATATATTGGACATAAGTACCTTTCACAATAGTTGAAATAAATAGAAATGGGAATATTAGAATTGTTACAGAAACCTTCAATTAAAATTTTGAAAATCATGGTGGCATGCTACAAGTTAGTTTTGATTCATAAAAATATAAATGGTTCAAGAAGCATTGAAGTCACCAATCCATTGTGCACACCAGCCATCCACACTAAAATCAATTTCAATGAAAAATAATAACCCAACCTGCATGACCTATTTGCTATTTTAATTTAGGTCTATTTTTTTTATGTACAATCCTTACTTAGATCTATTACAAAAGATCTCCCTTCCAACACTGAAGAAAAATGTAAATTATGTTATGCACAGTTTAGTTCTCCAATATCTATACAGACAACCTTTCAAAAATATCTACACATGTGTCTTATGTCAGTAACAATAAAGTCTCTGTGTAGATATTTTTGAAAGCTTGTCTGTATAGATATTGGAGAACTCAACTGTACCAACAGCACTACATTCTAACAGACAATGCAAAAAGGTTTACCATCTGGGTCAGTTAAAAGAGTGCTACTGTCAGTACATATTAGGGTCATTCATCTTTTTTACCAACAAGTTGAAAGAATTTCTGTACTTTTTTAATTGTTAAACTATCAAATTTTATGGTTTAAGACTTAGTTTGACCAAATTACAATTGCAACTTATTGTAATGCTCTTTGCTGTAAATATTTTATTTTGGTACTTTTTCGAAAAATACTGTGCCAATATAATTTTCTGTGATTACCACCTACTAACTAGTGTTAAAGAGTGTATACTAATAGGCTTAACGTTATGGTTGGTAAAAATGATGAAAATCCTGCTAGCATTATCAATCAAAAGATATAAACATTCACACATGTAACTGGTTACACTCTGTGTGAGGATGACAGCGATTTTACATCTAAACTTACTTGTCTGTGCAACGCTTGCTGTTGTTGGTGCTGCTGCTGTTGTTGCTGGTGCTGGAAGTCCGAAGGGGGGGGTGGTGGTGGAGGCTCATGGCGGATGATGTACTGCGGCTGATATTGCAGGCCGCCGTCACCAACAACTAGTTGCGGTTGGACTCCTTCACTCACAATTATATCATTTGGCTGATCTGCTGGCTGGACCACCACCTTTACAGACAACATGTTTTATACTGCCAATGTAATCATCTATATGGGGTAATCCTCAACATTCACACATAAGTAAAGAATTTCTTAGAATGGTTAAGTGTATGAGCTAAGTTGAGTTATATTATACATTACCATACTAGCAATACTTGGCATTAAACCTACGCCTGGCCAACTTGTAAGGAAACATAGCTATGTTTGTAGGCTGCTTTACATTAGAACTAAGCTTAGTTCTAATGCAAAAGCAGCCTTAGTATGATAGAGCTTAATACAAACTGAAAAAAAAATAGAAAGAGGTATGAATATAATATAAGGTCACAAATACCTACTTAACACAAAGATTGTATCTCAGAATTGAATCACCACTAAGTTATGAAGTTACAAAAGTAGTGAATATTTTATAGTAAGTTTTGGTTGTCAACTGAGAAATGGGGGGTCTCAATCTAGTGGTTTCACATACTGGCATCTAAATTAGAGATTAATTATTAGTCCTAAACTTCCTAAACTAAAAGGAAAGGAAAGATCAAGCTTTATGTAAAATCAAGTGTGATAATGTATAATTGCATTTAACCTTTTAGTGAGATAACAACTGGAATGGTGGTAATTATCTAAGGACAGTGTGACTTCTTTTTGAGATTTAGAATACTATAGCAGGCTCTATGGAAGTATATTTTTTAAGACTGTAAATTTGGGTTCTACTAAAAGCACCTACCTGTTGTTGTGAATACTGCTGATCATCTTGATTAACCAGACAAATGTTAGGACAATATCTTTGTAGGTCTTCAAGAGTTAGTGTCGTGCGTCCGGTTTGTCCAACTATCTGATAATATTGAGCCATTGCAAAGCCTTAGCCTGAAAAAACCATGTAATATTGAAAATCTCCACACATAAAACTGATTGATTTGAGTTTAATCTTCGTTAATAATACATATTAAGAGTCGAAATGACGATGTAATCGAACGTAACTTTTCTTATACAATTTGTTTACATCAATCAACTTTGGTTGATTAATTTACGTGAACCACTTTAATTGCTGTTCAATTGATAGTATACCGCGATTATGATTGAATTGCATCAAACTAAGAACAAATCCATTTAAAGATGACAGATATTCATACACCCTTACGGAGCAGTACGTACACAACCCAGAACCAATGACTTCGTAAACCGTAAGAGGACTCAACTATGGCGACGACACATCGACCGTTTTACGGTCAAAAGACTCACCGCACTTTTTATGTTACGTTGTTATACATTGTTACAATAATATTGAAAAGGGCATTTTCGACTAAAATATCAAAAGGATATAACGAAACGGCTTCGATTCCTTTGATGCAACCTAAATTATGCCCTGAAAGATCATTGCATAAAAACCAAAGATAGAAACATTTATCTCACCAATATTAGCGTTGGGCATTTTAAATTCCGTATTTATCCATTAAAATAGCAAATATTATCACGAAATTGTAATTTATTAACTCAAACGCCAAATTCAGAAGCAATTTACATTATGGCGTGTGTGTCACTTTTTTTTTATAATTGTGTTTTTTAATTCAGTGTTGCCCCGAAGAGTATGCATTCGATACAGAGTTGCCAGCAGCTGCAATATTTCGATCCCAACTCCCAGTCATTTTCTCATTATTTCGCATTTTGAAAATATATTAACGTCATAGTTTCTTGCACATCAACATGTTGGTATTGTATTTTTATGTTTTTAATATCTAGGGCTAATATTTTCCCTAGTATATCTGATATTTATTTTAGTACAAAGTCTCAAAGTGGCTAAATTTATCTTGAAGAAAATGGGTCCATTTGTTTTTTGTTGATAGTATTTTATATGCTACACGGACTAGATAGAAAATTCGTCAGTAAAATTTTGTTTACTAAAATACAAGAAATCCTAGTCGACACAGATAAAAAAAATCTACGAACAGCTGTTTTTGACTGAGGGCACTGTAGTGCATAAGCCAAGTTTGAGAACAATAAGACTGCGTAGAAATTGTCTTTCCCGAGGCCAAATATCACTATTTTTACCTTCATTCGTTAAAAATGTTGTTGTTATGCTTTTATTAGAGGCTAATGAATATTTATATAAAATAATAGTAGAATAACCATTAAAAAGCCAATATTTTCAAATAAACTGTATTAATTTCAAATGTGTTCAACTTAATTCATATTTTATTACTCGTTATCTAAGTATAGCTGTAGCACTGAAGAATAGCTGTTTCCTATTTCTTTGTAGAGATACTATGCATTTTCACGCTGGCACAATTACCATAAAGAAATGGAATGTATGTTTTCAGCTTTCCTTCTATTTACATAGACAATAATTAAACCTAGACCCCACACGTTTTTTGCCTTAGAGCTGTTTATGGTGGCGCCACTGACTTCGATTTTATTCAAACTTGTTTAGGTCGTAAAAAAATACCCCTCGACTTGAGTTCAAGTATAAAAGTAAATCACAGAATAACGAAAACAATATGGTTGAAAAAGAAATGATAGATTTTTGTATATATTGAGTATTGGATTTATTTTGAGATAGTCAGTTAGATTCGCCAGTGGTTACGTGTGAATTCATGTTATATTATTTAACGGAAGTGGAGTTCGGCAGCCAAATATGCGTCAGAAAATCCTTCGTTAGGCATAAAACTATATTACATATATAATTTAACCTTTTCAATTCAGAATTTAGTTAATAACACAAAATAACTTCTATTGTACTTTATATCGAACTTGGCTTTTTTTGTTTCTGATTGATATTATTATTTGTATAAAACCGATATTGGCCAAATTACGATTGCGCTCCTTCCTATCTCGAATGATGATTCTTTGTCTGTGGTTACTGCAGCCATTTGGATTAGTTCAAATATCCTCAAGGTACGTCTTTAAGCTTTTCGGCCAATGACATTCTTTGAGAGTCGGGCATAAATGTTTTCGAGGAAAACTGTTGGTGGAAATTGATTCTGCATATATATTGAAGAAAAACACCGTGCTTTAATGGGTGGCTGCCTACAACGACAGTTTTCATGTGTTTTTAAGTGCATTTAATAATTTTCCTTGCAGCTGTGTTCAAAATTTACTATTGCAGTGGCTTTCAATTGTAAATACACGATAGTTAATATAAATTATAGTCACTACCTACTGTTCAATTCGTAGATATTTTGACCGTCCTCATTACATTCGTGCTAATGGATGATTCTGTGATTTCCCCAGGTAAGAAACGTGATGGTCATTCGTAAGCTGTTTAAAATGACACTTCGTTTTCGATTATATTTATTTCTTTGTTTTCAGGGAATAAAATAGATAATTCAGCGTCGGAGAGCGACTCCAGTTCTCTCGATGGAGGGGCTATGTTGCCTCCGACCACGGTTTCCCGTGACCAGCTACAAAAACGGATCGAATCTCTTCAACAGCAAAATAGGTATTTAGTTTTCCATTATAGACACTCCTCTCATGTCAGGATCTTATCGGACATTACCTTTAGCGTGTAACACACATTATAATTAAATCTAGTTAGATACAATCATGTAGTTTATTTTAATGATTACAGGGTCTTAAAAGTGGAGCTGGACACATATAAGCTCAGAGTGAAGGCCCTACAGGAGGAAAATCGTGCGTTGAGACAAGCTTCTGTTTCAATAGTATGTTTTACATTATTATCTATGTTATGCATACTTGTTATTCACTGTTCATTGTATGCAATTCTGTTGCATAGCCATGTGATACTGGGACATTGTTTACAATGATTGCATAAATGTAGTGTCAACTGAGCAAATATTCACTCATCTTTGAATTTTTTATTAGTATTTTATAAACTATTTAGCCTCCATGATTGTTACTCATGAAATTGGGTGAATAAGCTTTTTCTTGTTGTTCCATACAGTGATAGTTTCTTAAAAAAAATATTGTGATTCCTAGCATGCTTAGGTGATGCCCCATTTAGTCATTACTAAATGGGTATTTTACAATTATCACTAAAAATCATATCTACTGAATAACACCATAAAGTCCAGGGATATTGACTGGTCCAGATAAAAAAAATAAAGAAATGATTATATGACATATTATTTTCCATGTGTCAGATTGACATAGGATGGACCCACACAAGGAGGATAGTCATCATTTGTCTCCCTCATGTTGTTCACACCAGCTTATTTGACCAAATCTATACATACATGCACAAAACCATTATTTCCAATAAAAATAAAAGGGTAACTGTAAATTAAACGAGTGACTGTAAATTAAGTTTTAAGTATCAAAAATAATTAATTTACATTATAGTATTACTACGTGAGCGACTGACTGTGAGTGACGAGAAATCAACAGAATAGCAACTTACAAACATTAATTTGAGTTACTTGGAATAGAAAATGAGAAGCTTCATAATATTTGAGCGACCTAATATTTGTTTGAGTGTCAATGTTACGACCAGCATTTTTTTCAATATTTGGCAAATGTTCTTTTTATACTAAGCAGCATTTTATCTCAAATGAAGTGTTTCAAATACAAAAGCCACTTTGTAAAATACTATAGTGAACAGGGGTTTTTTCACCCTTATATTAAAAAAAAAAATACCTCGAAGTAGAAAGCGGGAGCAACGCTCTGGCTTTCGTCTTCTAACCTATCTGCGAGCTCTTTCTAGTCTCTCACTTAGTAATGTAGTCGCACGGATAGAATTCTAATATCTAAAATGGATTAATCACAACCCACTTTTTGTAAGCGCCTTCTGGATTTTATTATTAATCAATATTCGTCGTTAGTTTAGTTAATTTTTCGCTTACTCAAATTCATACCGCTCAAGTTATTAAAACAGTATGTCCATCATCAGTCACCAAGTTTTTTTTTAATCTATCGTTTCATAATTCCCCGAAATAAAATAAATGTAATGTTATGGAAGATCAACAAAATGTGATATTGAAGTGATATGTTGCACAACACACTTCAACCCTGCTCCTTAAGTTAACCTTTACTACACCCACGGGCATAACGGGGGTGGTGAAATTCTAACCTGTCCCAAGCAAATCTATATAGTTTCTTACAAGCCTTTATTTTACAGCAAGCAAAGGCTGAACAGGAAGAAGAATATATTTCCAACACATTATTGAAAAAAATCCAAGCCTTGAAGAAAGAAAAGGAAACATTAGCTCATCACTATGAACGGGAAGAGGAATGTCTCACAAATGATCTGTCCAGAAAATTAATCCAGGTTGTTGTTCATGTTAGACTCAATCAATTGCCTTACAAATGTAGGCTGTTTTCCCATTAAGAGATTAAGCTACGTTTTCATATAAGTGACATATAGCCTAACTCAGGGGTCTTCAAACTTTTTGACTCAAGGGCCACACTGCTCTTAAGGCTGTGCATTGGAAATTATCGCGTGCTTTGAAACGCCGTTCTGACTAGATTAAAAAACAATAAGGTCTGATTTTCAGATATATGATTCTTGACCATATGATTGTTTATCTGATTTTATCGATATATGATTGCTTAAAATTTCCTCGATAGAAAAACAAACCAAAGTTCGGTCTGTATTTTCCTTTTTTTACTCAGCCTGCTCAAACGATACATTATTTTACGACACAATCAAGTTAATACTATAGTATTTTATCTCATCTAAAATCTCACTTTATGAAATTTAAATAAAACGTCTCTAAGTTAGATATTTATTGAAATATGTCCAAAAAAGCCATTCCCGAATAGTGTTACATCTCTATTCCTCGTGCGCGGAAGGCATCAGTGTGTCTCTGTCTAGGGGGCGTGTTCGACTCAAATCAAGGCATTGCCTTAATATAAATTCGTGCGGACCAAGAGTTGGTGGTGGTCATGACCAGCCATGCCCCAACGCTATCGCGGTCCGAACTCTCTTCTTTCTTTCCGAGGGCCGGATTAGAAGGGCTCGCGGGTCGGACCCTGGGCTAACTCATTAAATGCCAACATTTTTATAGCACATATAGCTGATACTGTGAATTTTTGGTATTGTGGCTGGCTATGAAAAGTTAATCCGCCAAGTGAATTTTTGGTAGCTACAGTGTTAATAGCTTTGGTTGGGCGATTTGTATGAAAACATAGCTTAGCTAATCTTAGCTCTTAGTGAAAAAAGTAGCTTGAATTTGATTATTACCGTCTTGAAAATGAATAAAAATAAGATACATGTTATATTATTATAATCTTAGACAGATTGACCTAGTAACACAAGATCTATAAGACTTATGCAAACTAGACATCTTCATACAACTTAATAGTGTTTACTGATGCAGGGCGAATATTGATAACTTTTAATATTGTTATAATGGAAAACCTCTCCATATGAATTTGCAATGATCACGGTTTCTGAAATAAAATGTGGTAAAGGAATAGTCCGCTGGATGTGGGTGGCGCAGGACCGGTCACTTTGGCACTCTTTGGGGGAGGCCTATGTCCAGCAGTGGACGTCTTTCGGCTGATATGATGATGATGAAAGGAATATTAATAATTTGGAAAAGTTCCCAAATATCCAAGACAACTAAATATAATTCTAGTTCCATTCATTTTGACATTTGTATTGCCATTAACAACTTTCATAGTAGTTTAGTAATGTAAATAAATATACAGACTACAAATATTTCTCCAACAAGACAAAGGTAAACTCATAAACATGAGGCTTTCTTTAGCACTATATACACACGAGGTTTACAGTACAGTTGAGGAAATTTAAACATACCTTTTCGGTCTTGTCACTGCCCTCTATATAAATTTTCTCAAAGGTTAGTTGGAAGAGATTCCTTAAAAGGATAAGCTGGCCTTCAGACTTCTTTTTAGGTTTGTATTAATTTTGTCATGTTTTATGTACAAACGACAACACTGTTAACTGACCATCCTGTGTTTATATAGAACCTTATTACAATGCACTTAAGGTGCACCGATGTTCAGTTAGCTGTGTTGTCGATAGTACCATAAAATAATACAATACAGTACAGTCAGCGTCACATATACATCTGTACTCTTCAGGGTGTTCAAAAATATCTGAACATGCACTCTATGGCTTTGACAATAAAGTCGTGTTCAGATGTTTGTGAACACCTTGACAGCTTAGATGTATGTGCCGTTAGGGATAAAAAGGGATGTGTTTCAGTTTCCTTTACATACAGGGTGTACCAATAATGGAGTGAAAACCGATCAAGGGCATTTTCGGTAGCGCATTACGATTCCAAATATGCATTTCTTTTTTTCTTTTTGTGGTTTTTGTTTACATTACAGTCTTTGTTTTAGTTGACATCGCTTGTGTATTTTCGTTACATCCATATAATTTAACTTCAGCCTGATGGGAAAAGTAGGATATTGGCTATCAATATATGTAATTTATACTTTGTAATGAATACGAATATTTATTACAGTTACGTCAAGAGAAATGCCGCCTCGAACAGACTCTGGAGCAAGAACAGGAATGCTTAGTCAACAAACTCATGCGCAAGATTGAGAAGCTTGAAGCCGAGACTCTTGCTAAACAAACTAATCTGGAAAGACTCCGCAGGGAAAAGGTAAGACCGTCTTCTAAGTAATGGTAGCTGTTGGGCGGGAGGCGATACCGTGGACGGCATGGTAAATCTCCTTGTATGTGAAACAATGATCGGTTTGCCAGTGTATGATCAGAGGGCCTACCGAGAAACGAAAACGAACATCGTTCGTGTATCTCCCTCTCTGTCGACTCGAACTAGCAAGTGCGACAGAGACGGAGATACACGAACGACGTTCGTTTTCGTTTCGCGGTAGGCCCTCTGCGTCATAAACAGTTACAAGGGCAAATGTGCACTCTTTAAAAATCTGTTCACTAGTTTCTTGAGTGAAGTGATACTGTAACACGTAAAACCTAAAAACCTGATAGGTATAAGTCTTACATAAAGCCTATTAAAGGAACTCTATTCTGTGATTCTGCTTTCATTTGTCTCTGTCTAGTCTAATCAGTACTGCTTACTCCTGTGGCACAACGACCCACAGTGGATCTTGGCCTACACGTCTAGCACACGCCGTCGTGTGCTAGACCGCGACATACTCTCGATTTTTATCGCACTACACCTCTTCTTCTAAGTGTTCTAATAAGAGAGAGACGAATAGTGCGAGAAAAATCGAGAGAGCTCGCGCGCCGTCACGTGCTAGCCGTGCTGGCTTTCCAGCCGTTTCTGTCCAATCAACGGCCCGGAGTTCGTTCAGGTCTTTATGGACGTCACCTCACCGGTACCTAGGACGCCCAACATGTCTGCACGATCGTCAGCCATGCGGACTACGTGCCCGAGACATCGGAGTCTTGAGGATTTCTTTTCTCCTATGATATTCTGCTCGGATACTAGATCTTCTACTTCTGGGTAGTCTAATTATTGTGAGTTAATAATATTATTATTATGTGCAGGTGGAGTTGGAGAACACGCTCGAACAGGAGCAGGAGGCCCTAGTGAACAGGCTGTGGAAGCGCATGGACAAACTTGAGGCAGAAAAGCGCTCCCTACAGATCCGTCTCGACCAGCCAGTGTCTGACCCGGCCAGTCCAAGGTAAAGCCCGACCAGCACGTCTAGCACACAACGGCCGCGACATACTCTCGATTTTTATCGCACTACACCTCTTCTTCTAAGTGTTCTAATAAGAGAGAGACGGATAGTGCGAGAAAAATCGAGAGAGCTCGCGCGCCGTCGCGTGCTAGCCGTGCAGGAAAATAATAAACTTCGCCATATTGCGGAAAACTGTTGGAACTAATTTCCTCAACTGGCAACAGTAACTTTGAAGACGTCATTAATGCCATCTGTCAATTTCCGTCAAAGTGAGTTGTCGTTGGTATGTGTTGTAGTGCGTTAAAATGCCGAAAACTATTAAAAGTCATTGAAGAAAAGTGATTTACAATATGACGAAGTATTTGTCGGAGAGAAAGTCTGAAGGATTAGACTCTATTCCTCTAAATAACATCGCCGACCTTGTTGTCAACATGACAGAGTGGAAATTGATTAGTGTTGCCATAACTATTGCTAATTTAGCGCCCCCAGACCAGGTTTTTTATTTTCCTGGGTCGGGCTTTAAGTTGAGAGATGATAAGATTTCTTTGTTGCTTTTACCCGAATGCCGAAGGCGAGGAGGGCTATGTTTTTCGAGCGTATGTATGTATGTGTGTATGTCTTATTCTTTGGCACGCCCTGCAGCCTAAACCGTTTGAAGGACTTCGACATATGAGGTGTCGTCGGATTCCTCTTAATATTTATAAAAAACCAGGTGAGTTTTCAAAAAATGGGTGATTTCCAGGATAAAAACTATTCTATGTCCTTCCCCGGGACTCAAACTATCTCTAAACGAAATATCATACAGACAGACTGACACACTTTCGCATTTATAATATTAGTATGGATTTAGTATATTGATTGACACTTTCGTAACTTTCTGACTGTGAGCCACTCAATATTTTAACAGACAGCTGTAATAGTTTATGCAATGCATTGTAATGTTTCTAATTATCGAGCTTCTTCTGCGGTGCTGTCTAATACTACTGGGTTGATCAACTTTTTTGTTTTGTTTTGTTTTTCTGTCCGGGAAGCAACGAAGCATTGTTGTCAGAATTTCATTTACTATAAAATTGACTTCTACCACGCTTAGATGCCCAATCATAAAATGGGTTGAGCGATTGTTAAAAAGATAACTACATAAAGTGTTAACTTGGTCCTCTCTCCGGCAATACAGACTATACAGAAGGCTCAGGTCCGAGTCCTGTCTTGGGCTTCAGACGACGATGGTGTCTTTTTCCATTATATTTGTTCTCTGTTTCATGTGGTTTTTTAACTTATTGTTTTAAAGTCTTCGAGGGAGACGTAACCATGGCAACAAGCACAAACAAGTTAATTTACCCCTACTGACATTTTCACGGCAGGATTTTCTTTGGCTTTTACGTTGTTATAATTTAACACTCTAATAAGTAATAAGAATAACACTCCATTGATATACTCTTGTTTTCGCAGAGACATCAGCAATGGTGATACCGCATCGAATCTTAGCAATCACATTCAGACTTTGCGTTCGGAGGTTGTTAAATTAAGGTACAATCTTACTTTATCTTGACTTAAGAATCTACCTGTTAGAGTAATAAAGTCGACGTTTTAATTTACACGGTTTAAGAGGCCTTACACCTACATAAGCAAAAGCGGAAGCGTATTTTGCAAAATGCTTCCTTTTTCATTCAAGATTACGACGTAACTATTAGTATTTATGCAAAAACTGATAACGTACTTAAATAATCATTTCTTAAATAAAAATTTCGGCGCGCGGCTTCGGTGCAGCGTGATTTATAAGTCTTTTATAAATATAAATTTACGGCAACGTAGGTCCTATATGTAGTTATGATTATTTTTTATGGGTTAACATAAAGTTACAGTTTGCTATGATATATTTTTAGGGCAAAATATAAGTACAATTTGCGGTACAAAAATCCAATGTAATCCTGTTTTCACCAAAAAAATTGAACAAGACTCCCAAGAAATCTCATTTATTTTAGGTTTAGAAAGAGAAAATGAAAATTTGAACTGTGTTAGCCCCTAGTTTAAGAAATGATTATTTAAGTACGTTATCAGTTTTTGAATAAATACTAATAATTACGTCGTAATCTTGAATGAAAAAGCAAGCATTTTGCAAAATACGCTCGTCTGTAGGCGTAAGGACCCTTAAGTTTATATATAAGTACTCCGTAACAGAATTCCGAGATCGTTATTTTGTCCGACTATCTACTGGCTTAAAGGATAAGCCAACTTTTTGAACTCTACTCACAATTAGTACAAACGCTAACACAGTTAACTGACCACCCTCCTGTATTTATATTGGACTTTATTGCAATGCACATAAAGTGCACGGATGGTCAGTTAACTGTGTTGGCGATGGTACTTCCAGATATTATACCCTACATACAAACTAGCAGAGCCAGATTTTGTTCAATCGTTGAAATTTTTAGAAGGAAAATTAATGACTTGGTTGAAATGAATGTAATCTAAATAACGATTGAGATAACGCAGTTAATTAACTTGAATTCCATTGAAACAATAGTTTCACTGATAAAAGATAAGTAAATGTTTATTTTCAACCAGAGTATGCCTAAAGGTTGTGACAAGCCGATTTAATGTGCACGCGTATTGATACCGACTCCCGGTCTGATTCACCCCACACATGATGCGATAACGAATCAAAACTCTTCTTCTAAATCTGTCCCTCACTGCTGACGAGCGCGAATTATCATCACGATCATATCAGCCGAAAGACGTCCACTGCTGGACATAGGCCTCCCTAAAGAGTGCCAAAGTGACCGGTCATGCGCCACCCGCGTCCAGCGGACTCCCGCGTCCTTTACCAGATCATCAGTCCACCTTGCCGGGGGTCTACCGACGCTGCGTCCTCCGATACGTAGATCCGATGGCCGTTGGGGCGGAAAGGTTGTCAAGTGGCGAGCACGTACCGGAAGCCGCGGGAGCGTGGTTCAATCAGCTTTTTTATAAGTTTTCGACTCTAGAGGAGTCACCAACGCGTTGCCGTCTGTTTATTGGTTAGAGGGTTAATTGTGTCGACAGCTAGAGACAAATGCAGGTCCGTCATGCTCAGCACGGCGCAACTCTGAGGGCCTGCCGCGAAACGAAACATGTATCTCTCTCTGTCGCACTTGCTTGTTCGAGCGACAAAGACGCAAATCCACGAACGAAGTTCGTTTTCGTTTCGCGGTAGCCCTTCTGGAGATATTACCACCAGGAACACAGCTCGATACGTGGTACCTATAGAGCGAGCAAGTAGTTGTGTTATTGTAGCTGCGATGGTCTGTAACACTTCTGCACGGGCACAAGAGCGAGATAGACTATCCTTCTAATTGGAACACTTAGAACGAGACAAATAGTTTATAGTAGTAGCAAAAAGCTATGGTAGCCTAGTGGTTCAGGCATGCGGCGGTCGTGGGTTGAAATCCCGGTACGTACGGTGTACGGAATATTTACCGTTAGCTTTTCGGTGAAGGAAAACATCGTGAGGAAACCGGTCTAATCCCAATATGGTCTAGTTGTCCCTCTGGGTTGGAAGGTCACTTTCGTAAATAAGTAAAAAAGCCGGTCAAGCGCGAATCGGACTCGCGCACGAAGGGTGACAGACGGACAGACAGACGGACGGACGGGCGGACAGATTTTCAAACAAACACAAATTGTCATATTTTGATGGTTACTCGATAATAATGATTCATTATTTTATGTTTGTCGTCTAGGAATCAATTAGCCGTGTCTCAAAATGAAAACAAGGAGAAGATGCATCGCTTTGCCTTAGAAGAGAAACACATTCGGGAGGAGAACGTTCGCTTACAACGAAAACTTCAGCAGGAGGTGAGCTACTATTTGACTAAAATCATTGGATTGGAAATGGAATCTGACGTTACCGTTTCGTTGGGCCAGGGGCGGCCCACTCCGTGATTTGGTCGCGCCGATACAGGTGAATGCCGACCTACTGGCCCCAGGGGGAATGTTAGGGCTGCTACGGCACGCAGCGCGTTGCATGCGATAGAAAGGGATGGCCACGTTTAGGCTCGTTCGGCATACCTAAACAGGGGATATGTTAACAGAGAACCTACTGTACAGTGAGCAGCAAAAGTAGCTAAGCGGGTCAAGTGCTCAAAATGACCTATACACGACTCTAATGTCAAGAGGATAAGGACTGTCAAGATATTTGAGCGTGTTATTTTGCGTAGCTACTTCTGCTGCTGACTGTACGTGGTACTATTATTTATTCTGTGGTTGCGCTTCGCGTGGTACTATCGACAACACAGCTAACTGACCATCGGTGCACCTTAAGTGCATTGTAATAAGGTTCTATATAAACACAGGATGGTCAGTTAACAGTGTTGTCGTTTGTACGGTAGCAACTAGCAATATGTTATTTAATAAATAATTAAGCCCTAATTTAGCCCCGTGTTTCGTACAGACATTCAGTTTACAGACAGACACGATTGGAGACATATGGTAGCCTATTGGATAGGGTTTGCGATCTAGATTCAACTTGTATGGAACTATCCGGTTTTTCCATGCAATTTGGATTCGGATCGCATACTCTTATTAGCGTTTCAAGTATACGGCGGTCTAACGGTGGTCGTGGGTTCTAATCCCGGCTCGTACAGTTACGGAAATATAATTTGCACCGATTCCTCGAAGACATTGTATGGCAAATCGGTGCAAATTTTATTTCAACAACAGTACCGATGAATTTTCGTAGTTTGTGTGGTTATCGTGTGATGTTTTACCATTCAATTTTCGAGGAAGGAAACCTTCATCTGCGACGAAATTCAGAGGTGTACGTAGAAACCCGAACCTGACCCACGTAGCACGGACGGCCTTATCACACGATAAGTGACAAGATAGAGCGTCCGTCACTGGCTGACACCGTTCAATAGAACGAGACGGACGCTCTATCTTGTCACTTATCGCGTGATAAGGCCGACCATGATACGGGGTCTGTACTGGGCCAGCGTGGGGACCACTGCCCATTCCCTCTCGTCCATGAGAGGAGCCCTGGGCCCAGCACTGGGACGTATATAGGTGCCGGTTGTGTTTTTAATCAAATTCAAATCGTACATGTTTGACTTGTATGTTACGCAGCTCTATTTTTTAAAGGTTCTGTATCTTAATGGCGCCAATGATACTTAATACATTAGTAGTGTGTCTGTATGAATGCTTTAACTACCAAAATAATTGTTATTTCAGGTGGAGCGTCGCGAGGCACTATGCCGGCATCTTTCGGAGAGCGAGTCGTCTCTAGAGATGGAGGAAGAGCGGCAGTTCAACGAAGCATTAAGCGTATGTATTTTTGGTTTTCTACAGCAGTGTCTAGTCTGTATTCAATAATCTATTTTTTAAGTACCGGTCAAGGGTGTCCTTTGTTTTGTCAACAAACTTTTCATCGAATTTCATTTCATAAAAAATACTTAAATACATAGAAAACATCCATGACTAAGGAACAAATATTCGTGCTCCTCACACAAATAAATGCCCTTACAGTAGTACCACAAATATAAGTTACAACGACACCTGCGCAGAAAGCATTTTTTGAATCTTAACCAATCATAAAGCATTGCGTTTGCGCGAGTAAAATCTTCAACGCCCATTGGCCGAAATTTTGCGCGCGGCGCTGGTAGCGCCATTTTGTCTGGCGCCATGAGCGGGAAAGCACGAGTTCACCTGTCATTGCATATTGTGCCTTACGTATAATGCAAGAAGGTCTTTATTGAAATGGTCATACGTACGTTACATTCGGTACTTGTCACCACTCGTCGGCGTGGACGGAGATTGCCGATGTAACTTATATTTGTTGCACTGTACCGGGATTCAAATTGCTTCCCTGTTGCTTCGTAGGCAGAGTCACTACTAACTAGGCTAAAGCGGTTGTCTTCCTATATCGAAATAAAGCTTGTAAAGCTGCGTACGAATTTGATTGGCCCAGCCTGTGAGGCATGCTCGCCCCGCGCGGCGCGCTGCTCGCGAGACAAATTGTTGCACATAAACATGCGCGGGCGAGCCAGCGTGCGAGCGGTGAGCCGACATTGTGCGTCGTTCAAAATGGCGTCGGACACGATGACAGCCGCGGCTGCGTTTATCATATTTCACCGAATTATAGTAATAAATTTACGAACGAACTCGATTACACATACACGGTTCGTCCACTTGCTCAAATTCATACGTGCCTCGCCCCCAAACAAGTCAGAACGTGTCGCTCTGCCCGCGGCAACCTCAGATACACGTCCAAATTACGCGAGGAACGCACACCGAGGCGTCTTTGAGCGCGGGCACGCGACCGCCTCTGGACGGCTCGCGGCGCCGCTCGCGGGCTGCTCGCGCACAGCGCGTGAGCGCGTACCAATTTGAGCAATAGGGAATATGCATGGGATTCAGAAATGGCAAAAAAAAACATGAGTAATCTTTTTTTTGCTTAATAAATATACTCACATGATTATTTTTACAAATGATCATGTTTCTATTAACAAACTTAATTATTTAAAAGTAGTTTTTTTCAAATTCCCTCCCAAGTTTTCAAAACGCAACGCTATTGGCCGAGCGAATCGTGACGTCACCGTGCACTCGGTGTCTACTGTTAACAGTTCATTTGTATGATTATTGAAAGTTATTCGCATTGTTTTGCCGCTGTTTATGATAAACAATCAGTGTTTTTTGGGGATTATTAACTGAAGGCAGTGACTCCTTGTGAAAAAAGACTCGCCACAATGACTGGAAGCGGTTTTGTCAAGGCAAAGTCGGATAATCTGCTTGAAATTGATGTGTTCATGATGACTAAGTACGTACCTCGTAGGTGTCTTTCTTAAATAAGTGGAATAAAAAACTAGTACATATGTTCATTATATACCTACCTAATCAAAGATGTGTTGGAATTAGGAATGTTACATGGTGAGAACATCTTTATAAATAAAACAAATTTGTGTAGGACACTCATTAGAAAGGAATAAATTCTTTCAACTTCGATCAGTGCAAACATAGAAACTTAGCTAAAACGTTTCGTGATCAAAATCAACACTCGTAGTCAGCTGTTGATCAGCAAAAATCATAATATTTTGTAACATTAATAACTAAAAAAATGGGAATCAGAATAGTTTTATGAATAAGTGTATACCTACATTTTTAGGTTAGTTTATTGTTTATATTGTTCGGGAGTCCTAATAAAAAAGATTTTAGGTACCTACAAACATATTTAATAATCACTTCGAAAGGATGTTCATAACAATATAAACTACTCAATCACGATAAATTATATCTCCTCATCGCCTTACACCCCTTTTTCCTTATATTTTGCATCTTTGGGCATATGAAAATATATCATGTCAGGTGCAGTTTTAGTGTTATTTTCACAAATAGGGGCAATACAATATTTATAATAAGCTTTTGTGTGCTCTTCCGTTACAATAAGTTGATCTTACAAGCTTTAATAACTCACTTTTACTAAAACTGTGAATCAAACACTTCGTTGTTTATATTCTAAGTGCACGGTGACGTCACAAAATGAGCGCGCCAAAATGGCGGCGTTTTAATCGTCCGAAAATGATGGTAGTTTTAATTATTATTTTTTAGATCATTCAATAATATTGTGAAAGTGTTATATTTTTTTCCGGTTATATAATTACTTATAGAATAATTTAAAAACATTTAAAAAATGCATGAATATACCCTATTAGGTGAGCCGTGCGTGCCTCAACCCGAGGCTGCTCTAATTCGTAGGCAGCTTAAAATGAAGCCCTGTGTTTGTGCGCTGTTGGTAATGTAACTGTAAGGCTGTGTGTGTGTGTGTGTGGCCAGGCGCGCTCCCGCAGCGCGTCGTCCCCGGGCGGCTCGCGGCCGCTGTCGCCGTACGCGTCGCCGCTGCTGCAGCAGACCGGCCTGCGCCCTGTGCATCTCAACTCGCAGGTACCGTATTTACACTTTTATTATTTTATTCATAAACAATACATTTTATTCATAAAACTTATTTCTAATGTTAACAATATGCTTGCGTATTAAGACATAGTACATACAATATTACGCGCGACTGAACTAAGATGATCTTGTGTCTCAGAAGAAGATAATAATTACAAACTAATAAGTGCAATTCTGCCGAGACTATGAGACTCTTAGTCAGATGCGTCCTTTTTGCTTAGGAGGCAGAATTTGTGCACAAGGAAGGAATTAGGAATTATGTCGAAACGTTAACACGGTCGCAACCAATGACCCGTCTGGTAGGCACTCGTAATGTTTGCTTAGATGCCGGCTCAGCCCACTAGGCGGGCAGTAGTATGAACCTACACGCCTAGCGATTTCTGTCTGTTTCTGGTGTATTGTTCCATTTTTAGTCCGGTTGCGAAAGCGTTAAAAAAAGTATGTCGAAAATAAAGAAGTTGTCCTCTACACTTTAACATTTGTATGGAGCGGGTTGCCAATCATTGTCGCAAAATCATCGCAAATCAAAAGGCTCTTGTTCGCAATATAAAAAAAAAAGAAGATTTATTTTCGCAAAACAAAAAACACAAAAGCAGAATCTCAACACACAAAAAAAAAAGTTATTAGGTTAGGTGCGACAATAGGTTCGAGGGTTTGCTGCTAGCCTGTCGGCTGTACAGCGCTGTTTTTCAGCCCGCACGTCTCACGGGATACAATAATTTACTTTAAAAACAAAGTTTTAACCGACTTCAATATAGTACTCCGCCAAGCCACGAAAACATTTCCACATTTCTTTTTCAATTTACCACATGAACTGATTTCCGAGAGCAAATGCGTTGATTATTAGAGATAAAAACCGAATCGCTGTATGTGGGCTGATAATATTTGAGGACTTCTGTCGATTCCACAAGGATCAGTTTTGGCACTTCTAATAGTTGCTATTTCAATGGAATCTTATCAGAATCTGTGATATACTTTTGTACTTTTAAGTACATAATTGAGGAATTCCATAAGTCATCTGTGGTCTTTATCATCAATTCCACTCCACCAAATTTATGATTTCCGGGTGTAAATACACGAGTTATATTAGAAAATACCAAAATCACTACACGCGTGCCTAATATAATTGAGGAGTTCCCTCAATTTCTCATGGATCCCATCATCGAATTGAATTTACAAAAAATTGGGACCCACCTGGAAGCATATACTTACAAACAACAAAAAAAATTACAAATCGGCTCATCAATGACGGAGTTCTGAGGTAACAAACATTGAAAAAAAAAAGGATTAAAAAAAAAATACAACCGAATTGAGAACCTCCTCCTTTTTTTTTGTCTGTTAAAAAAGATAGATACTTCGTTGAAAGGGGAACATTCGCATTACTCTTAATGAACTTGATGACTGAACTAATCTAAATTTATGAAAAGAAGGTAAATGTAGGTATTCCACTTACGCTCGTTAAACAATGTAATATTCTGATTGTAATGGTGCCGTGTGTGTGGTGGCAGCCCCGCCGGCCCAGCGAGCGCTTCGTGAAGCCCGCGCCGCCGGCGCTGGCGCTGGCGCGGCCGCTGGAGCCGCCGCTCGCCGCGCCCGCGCCCGCGCCCGCTCCCGCGCCCGCGCCCGCGCCCGCCCCGCCCGCGCCGCCCGCCCCGCCGTCGCTCGCCTCGCCCCTGTTGCAGCCCGCCAGCCCCATGGACACCTCCTCTAAAGACTAACCGTGTCGACACGCTATCTGAACAAAGCAAAGCTGAACAGACCGCCGATCCTATTACAGCTTACAAACCAGCTATCAGGTACATCTCCGTAATGAGTTGCGTTTATCTAAGATGGAACTGTCGCACGTACGGTCGAGGTCTTTCATTGTTGGGCCATTTAGGTGTCAACTAATTTTGGTTTATCATGACCTTCAAACTTCAACGTAAGTTCGAACTGTTCTGGACGGATCCGGGACACGGCATACGAAAGGTTAATAGTAACTTTGAAGTTTCCAGTATAAAGTTAGCACTTAATAGCTCAACAATTAAAAATCCTTGACTGTACGAACCGCGGAATAACGATAACTAGTGTTAAGCGTGCTTTACTACCGTGTTGTCACCATGGTAACGAAACTGTTATAACTCCGCCGTCGTAATAATATTTAAGGCGGGTTGCACCAACATACGATTACAAACCGATCAACGTTTAATGTGGCGCCGGTAGCTATTGTTACATAGAAACTTTCCATACATTAAAATTTTGACAAACACCGCTTACGATTACAGACGATTTGGTGCAACCCAAGCTTAATCTACGCGGTGTATAGCCCATCTGACGCCGCGACACGCCCCGAGAATACGAATGCGACAACGGTCTCTAAGGGCCGCTTCAGACCGGAATGGCAGCGGCCGGCAGCGGCGCGGCGAGCACTTTCAGTGTCAAATAATTTTAAACTTTATCTACATGCTAAAAAGTCCAGTACCGCTTGAGAAGCTCGAAAAGATCGCGCGGAGATGCGAGCCGCCTCGCGGCCAAGCGCTTCTTGGCGTACTGGACTTTTTAGTATGTAGATAAAGTTTAAAATTATTTGACACGGAAAGTGCTAGCCGCGCCGCTGCCGGCCGCTGCCATTCCGGTCTGAAGCGGCCCTTAGTAACTCGCGACGCTACTTAACAGCGAGTTGTGCTAGCCTACAGTAAGACCGGAATCACCGTGCCGATACAATCATATACCGCGGCCACACTACGGTCCTCGCGCTGCCGCTATGTTGCCCTCCCTGGCCACACACTGCTCTTTTCACGCGATTAGTCGCGACGCTCCCCACTAGGTTACTTGCCTTTATTGCCGCTCCTTTGACTCGCGCCCAAAAAACCGACAAAACAGGGAGCAGTGGGCATGACGAGTAACGTTGCCACACTATGTATCTGTCTCCTTTCCTCGCTATTTCACACGTCACTCGACGAGTGTCTAGCTGGGGTAATATATCTTGACGGACCTCTCGCTTCCCCTAAGTCACGCGAAAGATCTGCCATAATAATAAGTCATCGGCACGTTGATTCCAGAATATATAAAGCTAAGCTCTCGCGTACGCGTGTAGTTATCGAATTAAAATTTTATTTCTGAATAACGCAACTTAATATGGAGATGACGATCTTGGTTACTTAAATTTCGTGACATCGCAGTGATATAGATATTTTGTACCAATCTGCCATTTCAAACATATTCAAATTTGTTTCAATGCTTGAAACAAACACCCTGTATATCGAATTTAATAAACCGAGTAAATTCTATCACACTGCATATATGCAGTAGTATTATAGTATCATTATAGTATTATAGTAGTATTATAATACTAATTCACAATGAGTCATAAGGTGGTTTGGCAGAAAACGTTATTTGACATTTACAGGTCGGCTAGTTTTCCCAAAGTATCAAGTTTTTTAACTAATTTCTCAAATTATTATAGTTTATACAAGTTTATTCTAGGAAAGCGGGAATTTCGCACAAATGGAAAGCCAATTTATGAAAGTTTGTTACATAAGTTTCTAAAAATGTCACGACGTTGGCCAGCGACTGTCAAATAAAATAACGTTTTGTATGGAAGCCGAACCGCCTTAAACTCTCTGAAATAAAGCTTTTCTAAATGCAATAATCACTAAGATTTTATGAATTAAATCTTATGTAAGTACACATGTCGTGAACATAATACTAAATTTCGTAATATCGCCGAGACGTCACGAAATCGAACATATATATAAAATAATTAGAATAGGTGTTCAGATTGCAAATGGTTTTAAGTTCGAAGACAACAAGTAGTGTACTGAATACGTGTACTACAAATATGCAATAAAGACTCAATTGTCTCTGAATTAAGGTCGAAAATAAAACCATTTGTGATTAGCTTTCTTCAGATAATCGTACCGTGCGTCCTAATAGAACGGGAGTTTAACAAAAACGGGGGTGGATTCTCGAAGTCATCGAGACGTGCCGTCTAGATTGATTGTCGATATCGATTACTTCGAGAATCGGCCCGCGGACGCTCCGCCATTAATACAGATTTCGAACAGTGCCCTCAGTATGTTAGTGATCGACGCCCTAGCACGGTACCGTTTATAGTTCACGTATAGCGTTTGTCCCTGTCACGATATACTGGCTGGAAAGAGATGAAAGCGACTGAAGGTGTATCGATAAAGAGGATTGTTATCGTACATTGTGCCACAAATACGGAAAGTTATGTTTTACGAACGAGAGTCTATTAGGATATTATTATTGATATAGGCTTCGATGATTCGACTTTTAATAATCTTACCGTACGTATCGCACACAATGCTTTTGAGTAGGTACTTTTATGATCAAACATACATACTGATACTGCTACAAAGAAATTATCAGCATCGGGCGCTTCGGTACTGCTTATTGCTTTCGTCCCTTTCTCTGGGTTATAATCTCCACTCGTGTAAACTAACCTTCACTTGGTTATCCAGGAAAGCAACGCAAAGGTGATCCACAGTTTGGCCTGCATATAACTGCAGCTACACTTTTAATGACTGCTGATAATAAAACGCCAGCCCCATATTATTTATTAAAAAAAAGGCAAAACATACATAATTAAAACAAACGAATGGTGAGATAAACATGGAAATTGAAAAAAATGAGACGGAATTCTCCCGAAAAACACATGAACTCTACACACTCTCTTGTTGGCAGCCAAATGTATCAATGGGCTCTATATTGAATTACTTTATCTTCTATTTGAATCCGTAAAGTGTTTAGTTCTATTTTTGTATTCCCTAAAATCGTTTGTTATAATTAGGATTGATCTAATACATTTTGGACGGGCACGTATTTTTAAGTTACTTGACTGTCCGATTGTTGGAAACAATATGAGCATGAAATGTAAAACTTTCTCCTTCCCTTGCAGTCCTCATGAATAAAAATCTGTCAAGAAAAATCATTTTTAGTACAAGCTTTTATTGCCTACTGTACTTTTCTGTATACCGTCATCAACTACTCATTGAGACGATTCTAACGAGTCCAAACTCAAGGGGGTTACATCGGTTAAGTACTGAATTCCCATGGCCACCTTCTGTCTCCATCATCAGATCAGCTCGATGGTACCATAATATTGAATTGTCATCCAAACTATAATCATACGCAAAATTTCAGCTCAATCTGTTTGGTTAACTGGTTCAAAATTCAGTTTCAACATTTGTCCCTCACTAACGAACTAACAAATGGTTCAAGTTAAATAAAAGCTTGTAACAATTAACAACTTAGAAAAGTTTAAAAACTCCCGACATTTTCATTTCAAAGTTCAATATTCCCAAAACCGGCTGAACCACTTTTATTGGAAAGTAGTAGGTGATGGTTCTTCAGCTTTCGGACAAAAAAAACGCGTTAAAATCGCTCCTTTCGTTTAGTCTACGACGCCACAGGCAGGCACGCCAAACTTATAACACCTCTATTGTGCCGGGGGTTGAAAATGGTATAAGTGTCACCGCCGGAGCAAATTTCCATAGTTCAATTAGAGTTGGCGTGTATTTTCACACATTGTATTTCACGTCCACGTGCGGTACAGTCCGCATCAAAAGTAGCTACGCAAACGAAGAAGTCATAGTCTTTATTAAAAGGGAATAAGAACTTTTGACGTCTTTGATTGCGTAGTTACTTTTAGAATAGAATAGAACGACGAGCGACGTCTATAGACGTTGCGCACATGAACGAGTTAACACATTAAGTACTACGATTTCCCAGCGCCACGCTCGTGCCGTGGTTTTTGTGCTTTGTAGTGTAAAGCGCCTAAGAGCTGGGCGCTTACCTAGTGGGTGCCTGGCACTGAAATGGTTTACGAACTTCTGAACGAGATCTATAAAAGTGATATTGATAATAGTGATAATACAACCTATACTAAACAATGATGTAATATAAAAAGAGGTGTGTAATATACAAAAGTGGGACACTAAACCTGAGTCAATTGCACCAACTTGCCTCAGTTTGGCGTCGTCAATCGAAACGTATAGACGTCTCAGCTGTCAGATTTGGCGGCCATTTTTAAACGCGGAATTTCGTATAGACAACAGTCTACCTCATTTTGTTATTACATCATTGCACATAAACGGTACAGTGCACAGAGTTTGTGTGTAAAATGTAGACATGCAAATATTGTAGTAAGGCGGGCGTTTCCGGCAGCTTGGTACATAAGGTTGCTTCCGCACAGAATTCAGCGTCCGTCGCGCGTCGCTCCAGTGAAACTGGACTTATTATAAGCCCGATCAACGAGGTAGTTGAGTTCGATAATAATCCCTCCACAATAAAACTAATCAAGTTGAGGAATGTACAACAATCCGATTCTAATAAAGGCAGGTTGGGATTTATTATAGGACTCGTTGATTTGGGTTATTTCGATTGTTGAAGTTTCCTCGCACGGCTTGTATATTTGAGATTGAAATTAACATGTTTTTGGTTTTTTTTTATGTTATAAGTTAATATTTAATCTTAAAATAGTCGATTTAGATTAGCCTAACGAGATGTTATAAAATTATGAACAGGGTATTCGCTGGGAGGGAACGTGCCTGCATCGGATCGTTCATAATTAAGGCTCATTTACAGTTGGCACACGCCGTCCGCATGCGGGATCATGGTGTCCCGATAAAGATCCGAATTATTTGTACAAACGAATGTCGACATTTCCTTGAAAGAATCAAAAAGGGTAGGCAGCGCGCATGTTACACCCCTGGAGGTGCAAGTGTCCGTAGGCTACGGTAACCACTTACCATCAGGTGGCCCGTAAGCTTGTTTGCCACCGACGTGGTCTAAAAAAAATGTGTCATCGGTAAAAGTTCATTCCGTTTTGAATAAACAACGTGGTCATCCTTCTAATCAATGACTAAATACGGTATTTGGTTACAGTATAAATAAATTCTTTTTACATGACCAATAAAGCTTTACAACTTATTATTGCTTTTAAATGTTATAAAATGGGTACATAAAATTTAAAAAAGAACGCGGTTTGACCATGGAAAAATGACGTCACTAGTCTGTATACAAACTATATACTAACAGTGCATTTTTCACATTCCATAAATACTTGCTGATTTGGCTATCAATAAAATACCGAATGAATAGGGAAGATGCAGCTATAATATTGCTATAATGTTGAAAATATTTAATTGAAATATACAATTTAAAAAAAAAATCTAGCAGTACCTAATAATAACGCTAAGTAATATCAAGTAGAATTTTGGTCAAGTGCGAGTCGGATTTAGTTTTCCCATACATTTTGAGACCCAGCGCCTGATGAAGGCAACAAGCAATTTTTTAAAAGTTCTTAAATATTTATTTTATTCTGTCTCTTAGTATTTGTTGTTATAGCGGCAACAGAAATACATCTGTAAAAAATAAATTATGAGCGTTTTACGTTTTGTTATCTGTCAAAAGCTACTTAAACACGCTCCAGGGTCAAATTACTTTCCCAACTAGTGGATAAAATGCGATTTTGCCCACAGGTTTTAAAGGATAAAAGACGGCTTTCCGAGGCAGTGAGGGGAAAAAAATATTATCCTTGGAAATTGCGACAGTCTGATGCTAGTTTACAAGCATGCGGACGACGTTGTACAGTCGAGTTCAAACATATGTATACACTTTTGCCCCTTATTTCATTGTAATAAGGCAGTGTATACATATCTTTGACGTCGACACGTTGCACAGTCGACCTCAAAGATATGTAGATACCTTTACATTTTTCGCCTTATCACAGCGGAATATGCTGAAAAACATATCTTTCACGTCGACTGTACATTAGTAATGAAAATACGCTCTTATGCAATAAGATTGGCTGCGTCATTTGATTGTATATTTATATAATCCATCGAACTGTATCTAGGCTTGGTAACAGATATATTTTCGCTTGGAACTGTATAGTAAGACATACTCCCTAAGAGATACCAACGGTTGGGCAGAGCCCTGATAACTAGTTACACACAAATAATGCTTTTATTCATAGAACTTAATCTTTTTTTCTCGCTCTTGTAAACACAAATGGCAACGTTACAGATAGACACAAATACAACGCCATTTTAACTGAAATATGTTTAGCAATAATAATAAGTCATAACGATTTTTGAGAGTGGACATCGCACATCTTAGCCCCCATAGATGTTTTTGAGCTCTTTGACCGAGTGTCTGATGTGAAATTCTGTGGATGTGAGCTATACCTACATACGCCACGCTATTCTAAGACTGCCGGTTCTTCTGAGGTTGCTACTTCTACTAATATTCTAAATGCGAAAGTGTGTCTATCTGTGAGTTACCTCTTCACGCTTAAACCGCTAAACCGATTTAGATGAAATTTGGTA
This sequence comes from Epinotia bilunana, assembly GCA_947049275.1. Taxonomy (NCBI): domain Eukaryota; kingdom Metazoa; phylum Arthropoda; class Insecta; order Lepidoptera; family Tortricidae; genus Epinotia; species Epinotia bilunana. The sequence goes on along the minus strand of OX346259.1, from coordinate 21,850,279 downwards.
GTGATAGTTTGCGTCCAGGAGATCGATATAGGATAGTTTTTATCCCGGAAATCATCCCCTAAGGGGTGAAAGTTTGAAGGAACGATATCAACGAGATCCACGCGGGCATAAGCTATTATGGAATATTTGCGCCTCGGCAACGAGTTGGTAGTAAATAAATTTTAGTCATAATCACAGTTACCTACAAAACTGTGCCATGGGGGTCTGCCCATTGGATGACGTTGGTAATTTTATTAGGCGGGGAGGGTCCATTTAAGGAAATAACAGGATGATGGGGGCGTCAAAAGTCATCAAAAATAATATAATAGACAACCCCAGGGAGGCTCTCGGGTCGCGGGACACATGCACTGGATGTGGTTTAGGACAAACTTATATCAAAACACACTCAACTATGTCTTATCTACGTACTCGGCAGTCGCGGCGCGTGAAAGTTTTTGATATAGGTAACCTGGAACAAAAAAGTTATGAATGTGTTTAGAGTATGAACTTGCCTAAAAATACATTTTAGGTAGGTGGAAATCGGCTTGTATGGGCGCTCCGCCACTGGTACTGGTAAAGAACTAATTAAATAAATGATTTTTATTCTGCAAGTAGGCCGTAATGGTACTTTTACCAAGTCAAAATTCTACCAGTGGTTCTGAAAAAAAAGACCACTGTTAAGAAGAAACGCCGAAACATACAGTCAGTTTTGCCAAAAAGACAACTAACTGATTCACTTGTCTAAAAAAACGATGATTGTAAATCTTACCTACCGCTTCCTTGCAGTATAAACCTGAGCCCCGCTTACGACTTCAATTGTTACTAATAGACGCTAGACAGTTAAAATTATATCTGGGCATACTCACAGATCGGTACAACATGTTTGGAAGACAGATGTGAGGATATTACTGGTTTTATTAACTTTACCAGTAAGCTTTGCAACATTGTAACGTAAACAAATCTTTTAAGTCTATTCTGGTTTACTTCTAGTAACTCGTTTGCCTTGAAACTTGTCAAGCCTTTGCGGTTACAATGACAGTTTATAACCGAGCAATAAAACTTATGTACGGGCCTTCAAGATAGTGTTTAGAGTTCTAACATTAACAACTCAAGCAGAGTTACGTTAAATGTGTAGATCTTGTTTTATAGCTGATCCATACGAAAAACACTCGCCGTAACAGCGGCGCAGACAGTGAACCGAACGATTTAGAAAGCACAATCTTAGAACTTCTTTCGTGCTATAGATATGACCCGACTTTAGATTTGACATCCACACGTCTGAAAAGTCTGCACATCGGGTTGTGTAGACTTAGTTAACCACCGAACACTTGTCTCACGTCGAGATTTACAAACTCGACATTGGCGGAATCATCAAGGCTTTGATGGGGCCATATTGCCCAAAAATTTATTGGTTGACTTAAGTATGTGCCGTACGCCTGATGCGGGTCGCTTTTAGCGGAATAGAGACTCGACACATTGCTAGAGTTTTCTATTTTTGAATGGCGTGGCGTAAACATTTAGGCACAGAAACATCCTTATGTGAGATATCCATCGTCAATTCACTTGGTCGTATTTTAGTTTTTTAGGAAAAAAGGTTCAGGTGATGCCATATTTGGAAAATACTAAACCAAGTTTCAGTCATTAACCAGGCAATGTTCGTAGACACAATCGTAATTTACAGTAAATCTCGTTTTTATTATTGTTTAAGTACTAAATATGCTAATATGTATATCTGTTCCTAGCAGTTAAGGACATCGGAGCATTGCTTTTGTATGCTCTCAAATTACGTGGAGAGTCATACAAATACCTCTGCTGGACACAGGCCTCCTCTATATAAAAATCAGTAATTTGACTCCAGTGTTGTTAATTTTTGGGAACAGAACGATGGTTTATTTATTTTCCAGTTCGAGTATGACCCGTTTATATTTCTTGAATGTACCTAATCGCTAGATTTGATTATGAATCATTTTTGGATGCTTTTGAAATTATGAGCAAAGATTTCTACTATATTGGCTGTGTACTAAATTCACCTGAATGTAGGGAATTGAAATGTAGGCTTTTGAGATTTAAGCCCAGGCAATAACGGAGCTTGCAGCGCGGGAATAAGTTTCGTTTTTGTTCTTGACGTTGTTCTGAATTATGTATATTATATTGTAATCCATATACCATCCGAGTTGAGCGCATTGCCTCCATATGGTGATTGTAGTTGTTATGTTGTGTTGTGGTTAAATGTAAAGACGATGGGTCGGTAGTGACACGGAGTAGTGGGTGAACTCGGAAGCAATTCAATTATTTGCATATTTTCACTTAAAATATAGTTTATTTTTTTCAATGTTATGATTAATGAAACAAAAATAAATTCACTAAACTAAAGCTCTGTTTTATTATTATTCCTCATTATTTAGATGGTTGGATTATTTTATATCGTAGAAAGACGACTTGTTTTTTTGGCTGTGTATGACCCATACACAGCCAAAAAAACAAGTCGTCTTTCTACGATATAAAATAATGAATTTACATAGCACACTAGGTTTTATGTCCGACGTAAAGCATTCGTCCCTCTTGCACTCGCATATTTGCCAGAATGGGACGAATGCTTTAGGCCATTTAGGCCGACATAAAACTTAGCGTACCAGACCCCCTAGCACACTAAGTTTTATGTCAAACATAAAGCATTCGTCCCGTTCTGGCAAATATGCGAGTGCGAGAGGGACGAATGCTTTATGTCCGACATAAAACTTAGTGTGCTAGGGGGTCTGGAGCACTTACGATTTAATTAAACCTATTAAGGCTAGAAGTATATATCGCTTTCTAAAGGCTCCCTACACAATGGGCCACCAATCCACCATGGCCCATCATACGGGACGCATTCTATGCGTTAGACGGAGAAAACATATTTTTATCGCATTCCAACGCATAACTGCGTCCCTGTCCTGCTCCACGATGGGCCATTGTGTACAGGAGCCATTACACATTTATCACAGAAGCTGTGTACTGTCGAAAGCTGAGGGCCTACCGCGAAACGAAAACGAGCTTCATTAGTGTATCTCCCTCTGTGCAGCACTTGCTAGTTCAAGCGACAGAGAGGGAGATACATTTCGGTTCGCAGTAGCCCCTTTGTATCGCAGTTGAATCTCAGTCTCCCAGATCTACGACCCTTCGTAGATCGACCAAGATCTTCGTCGCATCCACATGACTTAGGGGGGTGTCTATCTAGTCGCATAATGACTTGTCATAATGTCGGTTGTCATACAACGTTACGCATAAAGTTGTTGCTCATAAAAGTCTTGTCATTAATGATTCTGCGCATAATGCTTTCATTGTCATAAGCATAACTGTGGTATGACATATTTTTCTAAACCATCATGTTGAATGTCATACAAGTTTTAGTCATTATATTGAAGATCATAATTATTTTTATTCATAAGAAATGACACAAGTGGTTATGCCTATCAAAAATATGACTATGAATTTTATGCAACCCGACCCCTACCCGACTGAGGGTCGTGCTCGCAATAAGCACTCCGGGCCAATCGGTTTTCAGCCATCCGGATAGACGTCTGCAAGTTTCCTTTGCAGATATCCTTCACTGCGTTGGTCCAACGGGTTGGTGATCTTCCACGGCTCCTTTCCTTCCACGTGTCCCACATCAAGGAGTGTTTCCAGATTATAGGGTTCTCGGCTTGCCACGTGTCCGAAGTGCTGGGGCAGTCGTGCGCATGTATATAATGGATAGGCATGACTTCATTTACAATTCGGAGAGAAATGACGCATTGGTGCGGCGCTCATTCCAAGGTACGTATCCCTTCCTAACATTATCCGCCAGCACCACACCTCGCGTCAATTCTTCTCCGAATCCTGGATCCCAATACCAAGATATAAGTGCAATATTATACGGCTTGAGACAGAATGAGCCCATGCCACGCTTTAACACTTTAGCAGCCTAATTTTGTTATTCTGAGTCCATTGTCTAAATGCAAATTAGGTATTCCTCAATCGGGGATACCCGCAAGGTACAATAATCCTACCGTCCATTCGGCGACTTCAATGGGCCACATAATCGCACTTTACACATGTCATAAACCTAAGCAAACTCCACCCTGGTGAGACAAAGGGGCGGTTTATAGAACATAAACGCCGTCGCTTATGCCTGTTTGCGTCAGAACCCGGTACAGGATAAGGTGTATTTGTCCAGGCTAGGTTACAGGTAGAGTGATTTGCATAATGCCCCCCACGTAGCTTTGACCATATTAAAAATATTTTTATGACCCTCAAATAAGTCGCAAAGGCGACGACTTTCAGGGCAATGTCTACAAACCTTTAATTGTTTTCGTGTTTACCTAATTGGGATTGGATGCGATTTTTTAAAAGTAGGCACCGTCGGTGTTTTTCTTTGCAGGCAGTATTGCATGCATAGGTCTTATATACCTACACATACCGTGCATAAAATGTAATACGTTGGTGTTTGTATACACTCGAGAGCAAAAGTTTCGGGTCACTAGCATTTACTTCAATATCTTGAAAACGAATAAAGCTATCGTATTGAAATAAATTGAACCTTATAGACAATTTAATAATCCTTCATTACACGTATAAAAACTTATTGGTTGGCGTGAAGTAATGGCATTAAAAAAGTTATAAACATAATGATCCCTTTTTTTCAAATCAGAACTTCTAATTTTCGCAACTATTTTTGCTTTTGTTTTTGTTCTGTCATAAAATGTATTTATAAGAAGTCTTCTAGGTATCCAATAGTCATTATTAAAGTAGTAATTATGTCACTCACACCTGAGGAATGTACGAGAATCCTCACGATCCTGGAAAATGGAAGCAGTCAGCGAGAAACAGCAAGAATAGTCGGTGTATCGTTGTCTACAGTTCAGCGTATTCGCCAGCGGTTTCTAGAAACTGGTTCAAACCTACGCAGACCAATAACAGGCAGACCCAGGTGTACGACGGCACGGGAAGATCGATATCTAGTCAACTCTATGCTGCGAAATCGGTTTCTTACGGGAACATCACTGACTCATAATTTTTTAGGGCTTGGTAGAAGCAACCCTTCTGCTTGGACTGTAAGACGGCGACTTGCTGAAGGTAATTTGAAACCATTTAGACCCGCAAATGGTCCGAAACTCGAGAGGCACCATCGTATAGCAAGACGAATTTATGGACGCGAACACTCGCATTGGACGATTGAAAATTGGTCAAATGTCGGGTTCTCGGACGAATCAAAATTTATGCTGTATACACACGACGGAAGGGCAAAGGTGTACAGAAGACCAGGAGAAAGATTTATGCAAGCCTGTATTGAAGAAAAGGTGGCATACGGTGGTGGTTCGGTACTCGTGTGGGCTGGAATTTCTGCGGAAAGCCGAACAGAGCTTGTACTGATCGAAAACGGTACTCTTAATGGCGTAAGATACGTGGATGAAATCCTCAACGAGCACGTCGGTCCATTTATGGCAAGACTAGGTGAGAATGCCATCTTTATGCACGTTAACGCCCCTCCCCACACTGCTCGTGTAGTGCAAGACTACCTTGATGAGGTGAATATTCGTCCCATGGTGTGGCCAGCACGTAGCCCCGACCTCAACCCGATCGAGCACGCCTGGGACGAGCTCGGACGACGTTTAAGACAACGAGATCCTCCTTTAATTACGCTTCGTGACTTGAAACATGCATTGGTAGAGGAATGGGAGAACATTCCCCAACAGTGTTTCAGAAACTTGGTGTACAGCATGCCGAATCGCATTGCAGCAGTCCAGACAGCACGTGGGGGTAATACCAAGTACTAAACTGTGTTAAAACTACTTGTAAATATAAAAAGTTCAATATTTTCAGTTTTGGTTTTGGAAGCAAAATGACGCCATTTTTAATTTGTCGTTTTAAACATAATAAAATAAATGGTCAGTAGTAAATGTAATGCATTTTATTTTAGTAACATTAAATTGTCTATAAGGTTCAATTTATTTCAATACGATAGCTTTATTCGTTTTCAAGATATTGAAGTAAATGCTAGTGACCCGAAACTTTTGCTCTCGAGTGTATATGAATTGAAGAACGAGGCAAATGAGCCAACACGAGTATATTATAAAGTAAAGGTTCTGTACGCTTCGAAACTCGCGAGCCTGTCATTTTCAAAATACTTTTTCATTTTCAAACAAGCGTACGGCCCGCCTGATGGCAAGCGGACACCGCAGCCTATAGACGCATGCAACTCCAAAGGAGTAACATGGGCGTTGCAGACCCTTGATATGTTTGAGGATTCGCCGTGTTGACAGCTGAAGGAACAAATTCCCTCGCTCTCAACACAACGCATCCTCGGGAGGTCTGGCGACCTTGCTCACCTCCAGGGACACAACACTACTACAGAGCAAGTAGTAGTGTTATTATGGCTGTGGTCTTCTGCAAGGCGGAGGTACTTCCCCAGTTGGGCTGATCCAAATTCGAGCGGGATGACATTTCGCTGTGCCCTACCTCACCATAAATCGAATTAGTACTTATTTGAGAAAAAAAACTACTTAGGTAGGTAGGTATATTAATCATTGAACCTGCTTACAATTTTTTACGAGATTCGTTTGAGAAAACCGACCACTTGTGTGCGCGTAGAGGAAAACGGCCGGACAGATCCCGAACATACGAAATAATTTTTGGCCAATCTGAAACGGAGATCTCGTTCGCTCGCTCACTCGTTCAATAATTGCTACGCTTGATTATGATTTGTTTCGAATTACCTTAGCTTTGTTTCTTGTTGAAGTTCTAGTCAGAGTTATTGCTGCAATAAACCGTATAAAATGATACGTAGGTAAGTTATATGATTTTATGAAGTTTATTTAGAACCCTCCCACTTTTAAGAACAGAAAATAGACAGACAGGTATATATACAGTAAGTACATAGTCGCATGTTTCGACGCAGTCCAAGTAAACCGTGTTTGAATTTAAGATTCAAATAGAAACTCCGGCGCAGCGAGAGCCCATAAAACATGTTTGCCTAGAGACGAATAGTTGGACGCTATTGATCCTTCCAATAATTATCGAACACGTTTCGTGTCACCATGTACAAACACTAAAGTGGACGAGTATGGCGGAGACTGTTTGTGAGTTTACGTACGAAATCGTAAAGTACAGGTAAGCAGTAGTGTAGAGCTAACAGAAAACTGGTAAGAGCAATGGCCGTCGCGTTGGAATAGCCACAGTCAATATTTTTACATGGGGAGAGGACCGGTATATATTCTGTAGCTTTTGTTACAATGTGTAGATGTTCGAACTCTAGTTAGGAAAACATTTTCATATACTTAGTTTTATTTCTTCTTGTAAGTATTCGAAATGTTTCCTAAGTAAAGGTACCTACTTGAAAACTGTAGGTAACATTATTTAAAAAAAAAGTTCATTGATAGACAGAAACTTTAAATTTATGTAACCCGGTCGTCTAATTTCAAAAATTACCGGGCGTGATACGTCAGATACTTAAGTAAAGCGCAATTTAAGGTCAGACCGGGCAAGTCCGCTACCGGGGTAAGTGCGATTACATGAAACATATTGAAATCTACTGGTATTTTGGTACTATAGACATCTTAGATGATCATCATTATCATCATATCAGCCAGAAGACGTCCAGTGCCAGACATAGGTCTAAAGAGTGCCACAATGACCGTCCTGTATGATAGGCGCATTTACCCCGTTGGCGCACTTGCCCCGACTGACCTTACACATGCAAAATAGCACGCAAGTTTCATCATTTTGCGGATTACCGAGGTAAATATACTGAGTTTTATCTATCAAACCCCGCAATGTAGTTGCATGCAATTTCTTGCATGTGTAATTTGCGCTATATGCTGAGAAGGTACCTACATCCCTACAGACTATATCAACTTTAAACTAAAAAGGGAGTGGCTAGGCCATCTAGGGAAGAATTAAAAATGTAGATAGAGTGTACCAAAGATACGTAATATATACATTGTCCTTGCAAAAAAATTGCAGTTGGATTCAAAATTCAAATAAATATGGATATAAGTTGAACTTCCGTTCAATTACCTACCCACAAATAAAGCAGGTACGGTACCTATCTATAATTGTGCCTTGTGCCACGAGTACGGCAAGAGATGTTTTATGACTGGAGTTTGTTTAAATCAAAACGTCAACCGTCCGTTTTCTTGAATTTGACATAAGGAGCGTACAGTAGGTACGATTACTGTTAGTTAACCACTGACAGATGGATTGCCTTCGTTTAATTTTCAACTTTAATCTTATACAAATAAAATAGTTATTACTAACTCGGTAGATGTGGGTAACAGTAATCTGAAAAATGCTTTATCTGTATGAAACTAAAGTTGAAAATTTAATGAAGGCAATCCATCTGTCAGTGGTTAACTAACAGTAGGTACCTAATCGTACTGTAAGGCAAAGCCCCCTCGGCATACAGCCACGATTTAAAATCAGTTAAAAATATTTTTGAATTCTTAAATTCTCTGAAATACATTAAAAAAGTCAAAGTACTTATTGTTGGGTACTCAGGTACTCACGGATAAACTAAGGCTCAAATACCTACTTACCTACGCATATTTAACTTTTTCCGATAACTTAGCAGGCATTAAAATTCAGATATGTACTTATAAGTATATTTATTTATTTATTTATTTAATCTTTATTGCACAAAAGAATATCTTATACTTAGTACAAAAGGCGGACTTAATGCTATAAAGCATTCTCTACCAGTCAACCTTAAGGCAAAGCAGATAAAATGTAGGCAGTGCAACTTAATTTAAAACAAAAACTCTATAACATGTCAAAGGATGCGATGAATAATAATATAGTAGAATACGATACAATACAGTGTATACATCTATATCTTCTGCACTAAAATCTATAAATCACTTCCATTATTTTGATTTCATTGTGGCTTTAGAAGAAAACAAAGCAAAATTAAATGTATATGTTTTTTCTGAAATTAACTTTTTAAACGGTGCGTTCCTTTGCACGAAGCGAAAAATTATGAAAAATAAAACTACTTTCAAAATTATTTATTTGTATTGTATCCTTATGTCAGTCTAATTATTAATATATAATTAAGAAAGAATAAGTATTATTAATTTAATTTAATCAAAATGATAATAATGAATTATTGACATAACACTATACCTAATAAGTATAAGTTTCTGAACGCAGGATTCTGTATAGAAAAAGTTGGATCTCACGATTGACCGTCACGTTTCAAATTCAAAAACTCTCTCCACGCTAGCGGATATAATGGACTTTTGGGCACAGCTTTTGAACGATAAAGCAAGCCTTTCCGAGCCGGTGAGGTGAAAAAAACATTACGCCTGTTCGTTGGGTGTAGGTAATACTATTGTAGCTCTGTATGCCTGCGCAATTATGAAGCTCTTTACGAGCAAGTGTGATGAAATAGTACATTACGTACCTAGGGCGGTGAATTCGTAAACGGGCCAGATCGCAGTTGTTTGTGGCCCGAACCGAAGGTGAGGGCCATAAATATGCGATCTGGGGGTTTACGAATTACCGCCCGTGGTAAGTACACAATTTTACGTTGTCATCTGGCTACAACGCGAGTTTTACTGCACGCGCAGCGTGCAGTAAAACTCGCATTATGGCCAGGTGTGACGTAATAATACATTACTTAGTTACCTACGGCGGTGAATTCGTGAATGCCCCAGATCATAGATGTTTGTAAATAATTATGCGATCGGGGGGCTTAACGAATTACCGCCCGTGGTGCGTACACACTTTTACGTCTTCTCCTGGCTGTGAAGTGAGATTTGCCGCTGCACCCGTGGGCGGTAAATCTCACTTACCGTCCAAAGTGACGTAATAGTTCATTGATGTATGGAAAAAATAAACATTTTGGAAATAATTTATAATAGCTTATTTTTTATGTGTAACGGATATATTATCAATTAAATAGTTACCCAGCGACAAAATCCGACAATTTCAGACATCAGAAAAATGATAAATTAACTGGCTTCTGAAAAGTCGGAAAAAATATTAATAAATATTTTTGTCTTTATATTCATTTACATTTGCTCTATAATATTCAAGATAAATCGTACAAAAAAAGCCAATGCAATGCTTCATACCTAATTACTTCCGGGTGGAAAGTTTGTCGGATTCTTGAATAAATCATCTTAGAATAACATTTTACAATGAAATCAAAAACTAAAAAACCCTAATTATAAATTAATGTTTTTCGAAACCTTATTTTGCCTAAACGTTTTTAGTTGCGTTGCTGGGTGTCGATTCTGAAGGAGGGGGCAAGATTAAAATTTAAATGATACAGGTAAGGCTTTTCTATTTTTTACGGGACCCCAAACTGACACACGTACAAGTTAGTAAGGTAGGTATAATTACTTGTTGATTTTCAATCAAGTCAATTTCGAAACTGCTAAGTTTAACGCTGTGTTAATGATATTAAAATATTTGTCTGACTCGTTTAGTTTCTTCAGTCGCGGTCGGTGGTATGCCGCGGTTATATGGCCGACTATTTGCTTTAATACGTATTAATTTCTTACTTTTGAATGTTTAATGACATCTTTCGCGTTTACCGGTTCGCGAATTTTTGTTTTTATACGCTTTTGTACAACCTCTTTTCCAAGTATGCCGTGTACGTGATTTCACGGTTTTAAACACAGTGGCGCACGCTCTAGGTGCCTAAACTTAATATAATATTAGGCAGCAGAAAAGACATTATCTACCTACCAGTTTTTTTTCTACTGATCAGTCCGAGTACATCATGGATAGGTAACATGTTCATTCACTCGTCTTTTTATCTTACGCATTTAGATAACGTCTTTCAAGAAAACTTATATTTTGGAGAGAGGAAGGTAGGTATCTGCCTACTTAGATATTAATAGGTAGTCGCAGCAATATCCTGATTAAATAATTTTAAGTACCTGTAAAGTCATAGTAGGTAGGTAGGTATCTACTATGACTTCACAGGCCTTGCCACGCTAGTGTCGAAAAACCTAAACCAACCATGCATCGTTGAAACGACTGGCTCAATTGATATTTTGTAATCCCAACCGCACTTAACGGAAATCCTTACTAATATTATAAATGCGAAAGTGTGTGTGTTTGTTTGTCCTTCTTTCACGTCGCAACGGAGCATCGTATTAATGTGTTTTTTTGTATGGAGATATTTTAGAGGCTGGAGAGTGACAGGCTACTTTTTCCAGCGGGAAAACATCTAATTCCCACGGGAAAATTCAATATGTTACATTTTCCCATAACCATGCGGGCGAAGCCGCGGGCATCAGCTAGAAAAGAACTAACAAGATAACAGTAACCCGTCATTTCGCATACATTCGACGAGATAGTTAAAAAGCCAGCTTCATAAACAGACAAACAATGATTCAACAATAATCCAGTTTACACATTACGTTTCAATTCCGTGTTTTCATCAATGGGCGTTGGAATATTTAGCATGCAGCTACGAAATGTAACGCGTAGCGTCACAAATAACTGGTTTAACTTTTTATATCGACTTCGGTACTTTAATTAACCACAGCTGGGTAATCTCAAGCCATAAATGACACAGTCAATCCGGAGACAGATATGGCGCGGGCCTAAACAGGTGTTAATTTCAGGAGGTTAGAGTGGCGTGAATTTTATCTATATGAAAAGTAATTCATGGCGTGCTAGCACGTAGTGTTTAAACGGCGGAGTTAGCACGGGACTCCGAATAAACAAGCGTCGACCGTGCGCGTGCGTCGGTCGGCATAGCCAGACGGGTGTTTAGGAGGAAACCTCGAAACTGCAGGACACTAATCTTTTTATTAACCTTTGTTTGTCATGTTCTAATTCCATCACTCACATGACATGTTCGAATATCATCAGTGAAATTTTGAGAGGTTTCAATATTTCAATGCGGTGTCACTCACAAAGCGCAACTTAGGCACTTAAATGGATTCAGAAAACTACAAAGCCTGAAAGGAAGCCAAGGATGAAAGTTTGTATCGAGCCACGATATAAACGAGTTCCGGACGGAGTCGCGGGCAGAAGCTAGTCGAATTATAAGTATAAGTCAAACGGCTATCGGTTCTTCAATCTTTTAAAATCTCTATTTTTGTCTACCGGATTTTGAAAGAAATGAATAACTTAATTTTGTATGATTTATTTATAAACATTGTCTAAAAAAACACTTATTTCGTATCTCTATTGACGTGAAAGATCTAACATACCTATACGAAATCTACATATTTGGGTTTGTCTATGATGTCTCTAAAAACGTGTCTAGGGTTTTCATTTTAAACTAATTAACACAAAAGTTATGGCCAGAAAACCAGTTTTCTGGCCTAAAATTGTTCAACTTTGATGCCAAATATATCTCGAAAACAATGAACTTTGAACTAAATATGGGATAACTATATTGCTTAAAGGCGTTGTTGTTAATATAATAAACTACAAAAAACATTAGAAAACTAAGGGATTCAGATCGAAGGTCATTGGCGTAAGTATGGAAGCCCCTTAACTTGACCTGTTCGTATGTATATTTTTCAGTCACTTGCCGTTATCCGATTGAGCTGAAATCTTGGGTATTAGTATAGTTTGGATGACAATTCAATATTATGGTATCATCGAGCTGATCTGATGATGGAGACAGAAGGTGACCATGGGACTTCAGTATTTAACCGACGAACCCCGATGAGTTTGGGCTCGTTTGAATCGTCTCAATGAGTAGTTGATGATAGTATACAGAAAAGTAAAGTCGGCAATAAAAGCTTGTACCAAAAATAAAAAAAATATTACGAAACTTTAAATGACTATATAGTAAATCCAAGAGTTAGGTACCATAGGTTGAAGTAGAAGCTACTTGTGGTCGCAGATCGTGCTTGTTGACTCTGTCCGACAGAACCAACAAACGAATTAAGAGAATTTTCGTCCAGTAGTTTCCAGGAAGGAACCGGAGTAAGTTTGAGTTGCTTTGTAAAAAATGAGAAAGGCAACTTAACGGTTGAAAGCATTTAGGATAAAACAGGCTGTGTCGTTTTTCAGCCGACTCAGGTATTCCTCTTGGCGTCATGGGCATGGCATGTGAGATAAATAAATAAAGACAGGCCCAGTTGCTATACCCGGCACTACATCCAAGTAAGTAAATGGTCGAATAAGTAGGTCTGTTCTTATAAATAACCCCTAATACCAACTTACCGTTTATTAAGGTAGCTACCTTAATTCCTGCGCCACCCGCATCCAGCGGACTCCCGCGGTCTTTACCAGGTCATCAGTCCACCTTGTCTACCCACGCTGCGTCGTCCAGTACGTGGTTGCCACTCGAGAACCTTTCCGCCCCAACGGCTATCGGTTCTGCGTTCAATGTCCCCCACCACTGCCACTTAAGTTTAGCGATTCGGAGGGCTATACGGTTACCTCAGTTCTACTGCGAATAGCTTCGCTTCTGTCTGATGCGATCACGCAAACTCCCAGCATAGCCCTCTTCATTTCCTTTTGGGTTACTTTCTACATTCTTATGAGGCGACCACGTTTCAATGCCGTATGTCATCACACGCGCTGTTCAAAGACTCTCGTCTTGAGACACTGCGGAACATTGAACGAAAAGATGTGCCGTAGCGTAGGATAGCTTCCCGAATGCTGCCCTGCCTAGTCGGATTCGAAGATTGACCTCTTTCTCATTAGGTAATGTAAGATTGCCTTGCGTGACGATGTGGAACAGAAAGAAGATGGCCAACATCAGGCAAACAGCACACCTGATGGTAAGTACCTAATACTTAGACACCTCACCCTTTAGACGGTTGTGACTCCAGAGGATTGATGAGGGTTAAGTAGATCGAGTTGATCATGTTGGGTATTTGGATCATACTTATACCTACCTATACAGCTAGATTTAGGTTAGTGTCTTTCCCTGTCAAAGTTGGTCGGCTCTGAATCCACCTAAACGGCGTCACCTTTTATATATTTAAATGCGATAGCGATATAATCATACCTACATACATAACATATACATTATGCATAATTTCATTACCCATCCTCGACGCTGAATATGACTTGGCAGACTTATTTATTCTTTAAGACTATTATTGTCACATCAGTCCTGGAGTCGAAGGTGGACTGATGACCTCGTAAAGGTTGCTGGAGTCCGCTGGATGCGGGTGGCAAAGGACCGGTCACTTTGGCACTCTTTGGGGGAGGCCTATGTCCAGCAGTGGACGTCTTTCGGCTGATATGATGAAGGTGTCACATGACGTAGGAAAAGGTATCCGGTCATATTTGGCACCGTCTGCCAAGTAGGTACTTTCGACCATTTCAGGACTGACAGACTTATGTTTACTCTCTTACCATTAAAGGGCTAAGGGCTAAGTGATGCCACATGTGTCGTACTGATGTCACATGACGTACCCTTAAAATGTAGACGTAAGTGAAGGGTTTTCTCAAACATTCGGCCAAGGCACGGCCTTTAGCTGCCATAATCTTCTGATTCTCGCTCAGCAAAAGTTATTCGACCGTGTGCCATGCATTTTATGGTGATGTCATGAGACGTAGGCATGGGAGCGGCCTTACAGACTAATAAGGACAGCTCCGCAGTAAGAAAACGCATGTTTACTCAACCATATTTATTGAAGGAATGGAAATGACATACCTAATAGGTGACCAGGGGATGCAGTGAGAGGTTTTTTACTAGAGCACCAAGAAGGTTAACTGATATAATGTTACTGATACACGACAGCCCTTAACTATGGACCACAGGAAACACGACATTTGCTTGTAGGTATGGCTCCTTATTACCCTTAGGTAGGTATATCAAACGTTTGTTTCGTTGTAACAAGACAAGAAGCAGTTGCTTCTTGTCTTGTTACAACGAAGTAGTTACTTCTGATAACTTAGAATTTCGAAATGTGTATTGAACGTTGCGATCGGCTGTAACGGTCAGCGCGTTTAAAAATGAAACATTTCTGTGGAGAGCGTTGAGCCCGGTCGTTGTTCGAAGTTTCCTTTTTCAATTAGCACCCGGCCGGGCGGACCGTAACTGGGTGAGGCGGCGTGGAATGCTGACTAGGTTCTGTTCCCGAGGTGTACCTACTCCGAAATCGATGTTTTGTGAAAGCATGGCTGCATATGCGGGCGAGTATTGGGTTCACGTTCAAAATTGCAGTAGAAACTAAAATTTGAGAATCGGTAAGTATTTTGGTAGACTGGCGCGTTGCATTCTTCAAAGGGTTTGTCACATCATTTGGGCCAAATTACATTATCACTATCTATCTAATTCTGAAAGCAGTTTTCCTTTTCGTGTTTTTGAGACTAGGTATGAGTTGAAATCATTTAAGGTGACCGACATTTTATAAAACTGTAATTGGAATTTGAATCAATAGCTTGGAAGGTAATAGAGTCCACCCCCCACTTGAGATTGGCAAAGTGCCTATATAAGTAGCAAAAAGCCACAAAATACCAACGAAAAAAAAATGTAGGTAGAGCCGCTTGTTTAATTTACGGATTAGGTACTATGATGCCACTCGGCCATCGCAAATATTTTTTAGTATATACGAAACATCTCACAAATATTTATGATAGGTATTTGTAGCATTAATTCCGTATTTTAATCGGGAATAGTATAACTTACCTAGGTACCTATCGGAACTTTTTAAAAGTGACTATTAGGTAAAAGTGCATCGTTTACCTATATTTATTCTAACCTTCGGGGTTATCTACGTTAGAATCTATACAGCCTTTATAACAATTGTGAAAAGTTAACGGTCTCAGTTAAGAAAAACATGACGATGACGACCGCTTTAGCCTGGTTGGTAGTGACCCTGCCTATACGAAGCAAGAGGTCCTGGGTTCGAATCCCGGTAAACTGTATAGGCTTTACTTGTGTGATGAGCACGAACATTTGTTCCTGAGTCATGGATGTTTTCTATGTATTTAAGTATTTATTTATCTATATTAGTAGATGTTTATCGTCGTCTTAATTGTTCC
Organism: Epinotia bilunana; assembly: GCA_947049275.1. Taxonomy (NCBI): domain Eukaryota; kingdom Metazoa; phylum Arthropoda; class Insecta; order Lepidoptera; family Tortricidae; genus Epinotia; species Epinotia bilunana. Next base: position 21,834,361 of record OX346259.1, on the reverse strand, counting down.
CATAGTACAGTGAAGTGCAAAAATACGTATCGATAACATCCTCTCATAAATAAGTACCAAAACCTTAATCCGCTGACATAAGAGTTATGGGACATATTTATGAGTAAAGTACTATGCACCCATGTTTTTACCGACTGCCGGCCCATGTCACAGAAGCACCGTCACTGGTCAGCTTTAAATCGAGGCTAAAACGATGGCTTATCGGGCATACCTTCTACAGTTTTACTGTATTTGCTAAGTCTAAGTACGACTTATAAGTACACGATAAGTAGGTACCGTTAAGTTTTTTTTTTCTCTGTGTAATTGTAATTATTTTATTTTATTGTAATATGATATAGACTAATTATAATTATTAACAATTTTGACATGTAATACTGAATTATTATGAATAAAATATGATTATGATTATGATTATTATGATTACATTTGACTGTAGGTACAAGCTTTGCCTAGTTTGGAACTACCTAGGTCAATTTGTGTAAGATTGTCCCCTAATATTAATTTATTATTTTATTTATTTATTTGGGAAATGCATCTATCATGTTTTTTTATACGAAAGTCGATTGCCTGAGGTGCAAGTCAGATGCAAAAAAAACATCTTGACATCTATTAGGTATCATAAAGCTCGGTGGTAAGATATTGTAGATATTTCTGCACATGGCATTAAGTATAGGTTCTGCACATGGCATTATAAGTATGACGAAACCTGTGGTGGATGCTTTATCTGTGGAATGACGAAACCTGCGCTTGATGGTATGTAGGTAACTTAGTGGTTCAGTTTTATTCATTTTGTGTTTTTTTTACTGAATAAAATTAATGAAATTTGAAAAGTATAGGCACAGTTGAGGTCAAAGATATGTTTACACTTTTGCACCTTATTGCCTTGTAATAAGGTGCAAAAGTGTAAACATATTTTTGACCTCGACCGTACCATTAAGAAAGCTTGTGGTTCGATTCGATGCAGATCAATTTAGATTCACTAGGTACTTATAGGTACCTAGTGAATCTAAACTATACCTTTTAAGCAGCACCGTATGGAGGGATATTGTGGTTTAGGTAAGGATCCGCAATCATGAAGGAACGACGAAGAAGTACAGTCGACGTCAATGACCTAAACATGTTATTGACGGCGACTATACTTCTTCTTCGTTCGTTTCTGATGTGCACCTTATTGCTTTGAAATAAGTAGCAAAAGTGTAAACATGTCTTTGACATCGACTGTACCTTTTTTTTATACCACGTCGGTGGCAAACAAGCTTACGGCCCACCGGACCTACCTACTACTTATAAATAAAGAGACCCTAACCCTCAAATTTTACTCCCAAGTTCTATTTCTATAATTACAGCCGTAGGTAGATATTACCTACTGCACAAGTTAAAATTAAAAGACAAATAAAACGGAAAGTTTATTCTTTAAAGTTTTGATTTGGAATATGCAAGAAATAGTCTATCAAAAACAAGCAGTTGATGACATGCAAAAAAATTAATGCTGACTTGTAGGAAAGTAGCAAAATTTTAAAATGGTCATTGAGTAAAGAGCTAAGAGCAAGTGATAGTAATTGACACCAATGCAATGAAATTTCGAAATTCACCGATGACATTGCGACAATTTATGAAAATTCTAACAGAAGTAACCGCCTCAATGCTGCGCGCGAGTTCTAGGCAGGCGCGCGCCACCAATCGGCATGTTTGTCAATATGATGGGGGCGGGGCTTCACGCAGCCTGCTCCTGCGCACAAACTAAGGCGATTTTGAACTCTTTGCTCATCCAGTTGAGTTGATATTCGATTGAGCAACGGCAAGTGGTCACTGCGTATCAAAGAAGGATAGGATGTTTTAAGTGTATAGGGCTACGGGTGGTTTTTAAGTAGGTAGTGGGTATGTTATTTTGTATATATGCTAATGATGCCAGTGCGCCCGAGTTCGCGGTAGTTGGTCATGCTGCGGGCACGCTGCCACTCATTCGTGTATTGTGACAAAATGTACGTTCCTAACTTACGTCATAGAAATTAAAACGGAAATTTTAATTTGATGATTCATGTGAACTATGGTAGATACAATTTAGCGAAGTGTAGTGTTGTGAAAAAAAAACAGATATTAATTGACAGAATTGATTTTATTGACTTTTTGTGTGTTTGTTCAAGTAGACGGGATTGAGAAAATAACTGGTGAAAGCAGGTAAGCTGTTCTAAAACGAATAATGATATTAAAACGTAACTTCTACTAAATATCAATACTTACACAGTTAAATTATTTGAGTGGTTTGGTTAATCATTAGTTAATACAAATTACCTATAGGTATTAGATCCATAATATAACCATTCCAAGATAAATAAGTTTCTGCCAAAAAAATACATTTTTGTTACAAGCTTTTATTGCCAACTGTAGGGCATCCAAACTATGGGTACCTACTTACCTTTTACCCAAAATTTCAGCTCAATCGGCTGGGGTTAACTGGTTCAAAATTCAGTTCCATCACTTGTCCCACACTAACAAACGAACAGGTCAAGTTAAATAAATGCTTGTAATAACAAATAGGTGTCTATTTGTATATTTATAGGAAATAAAAATAGGTAGAAACTCTACCTATAAATCTAACAATTATAATTATAACATTGGTGTAACAAAGAAATTAATTAGGTATTCAACTTTTAACAACAACGTCAGATGCATCAGACAGGACTGTACAAATTGCATAAAGCTCAATTATCCTCATTCATGCACGCCAAAAACAAATAAAAATCAATAAAAAACGAATTTGCAACACGTGTAGGGTACCTATCTACTTAACTGCTAGGGGAAACACTTCTAAACCATTTGTTCATGAATAAAAAAATAGTTTGATTGTGATTGTGATGTATTTAAGTACAATTATTTCATTCTGTTGGACAATAGAGCAGCACGGCTATCACAACACAAGACGGCGCGAGCGCTCGATTTTTCTCGCACTATACCTCTCTTTCTAAATGTTCTGATATTAAGAGAGAGACGGATAGTACGAGAATAATAGAGAGAGCTCGCGCGCGGTCTTGTGATAGCCGTGCAGGGTTTGGAGGTATATTTTTGTGCGCCGCTTCCGATACGTGACACGCGCTGAGCTAACGTGTAGGCACTATATTTATTCTGTGGTGTAGGGTAGGAACGAAAACGAAACAGAACTATAGGTACCTAATGTGATTCGGATGCCAAGGAAATAAACCGAATCATATTTTCGTTCACAAGTATCGTTAAGTCAGTAGGAAATAGAAAAAAAAATAGGCTTAGGGGCAGTTATGGACAAGCGTTGGGCGGAACGCGATGGAACGAAGCGAAGGACCTGTATTTTGAACATGTTATCTAAAGTTAAAACCATCAACCTTTATTAACAAACTGCCGAAGATGGCATTTTTTTTTGACGTCACTGAGAGTTATTATAGTGACCAAAATCTAGAATAATCAACTATAAATTCAATGAGGGCAAATGTTTCGAAAAAAATATTAAGCTGTGTGATAAAAATTATAAATACAATATTTAAATATTTGGGGACAACGACCTAGTCCCAAACTAAGCAAAGCTTGTACTATGGGTACTAGACGACGATATACATACTTACCTCTAGATAAATAAATACTTAAATACATAGAAAACATCCATGACTCAGGAACAAATATTCATGCTCCTCTCACAAATAAATGCCCTTACCGGGATTCGAACCCGGTTCCTCCGGCTTCGTAGGCAGGGTCACTACCAACTAGGCTACACTAGTCATGAAGTCGATTGCAAAGAATATACAGGGTGTAAAAATGGGGTGTGAACCGATCAAGGGCTCAACAGGTTTCGTGTTCTGATAAGAAACAACAGAAAAAAAAAATTGAACGTTTTTTTTTACCTTTGTATAGAGCGTTATATGTAAAAAAACCCGCGGGATAAAATATAGTCTATTACCAATCCAGAAAGATAATTCTACACGCAGGTTCCGATTATTATTACTTACTAGCTTCCGCCCGCGACTTCGTCCGCGTGGACCCGGGATAAAAACTATCCTATATTTTAATCCAGGCTATAAACTATCTTCGTTCAAAATTTCATTCAAATCGGTTCAGCCGTTTAAGCGTGATTGAGTAACAAACATCCAAACATCTAAACATCCAAACATCCAAACATCTAAACTTTCGTATTTATAATATTAGTAGGATAAATATACAAAGCTACAATCTCACAGAATTTTCCACTTTATAATATTATAAATATAGTATAGATTAGAATATTAGTGGAGATAACAAAGTGGGACTACACCAAAGTGGGACGGCTGCGGCTGAGCGTGTAGGTATCGTGTAGTTCTTAATTTCCGATAAATTCAAAGAAACATTTCTTAGTTCAAAATGCATTTAGTTTTTAAGACACCAGCACGGCTAGCACGCGACGGCACGCGAGCTCTCGATTTTTCTCGCACTATACGTCTCTCTCTTATTAGAACACTTAGAAGAAGAGGTATAGAGCGATAAAAATCGAGAGTATGTCGCAGCCGTCGTGTGCTAGACGTGCAGCACGTCTATCATGAGACGGCCGCGACATACTCTCGATTTTTCTCACACTATACCTCTTGTTCCAAGTGTTCTAATAAGAGAGAGACGGATAGTGCGAGAAAAATCGAGAGAGCTCGCGCGCCGTCCCCTGATAGCCGTGCAGGTCTGTATAACTTATTGGCACAATTTAATTTTGTCCTCGATCGAGTCATGATATGTCATAATTGTCAATTTCCTTCGAATCCGTTTTACAATTGATATACTGTCAGTTTCCTTCGAATCCGTTTTAAAACATCCACCGAAGTATTATTTAATGTTTTTACTCGTATTTCAACCGCATAACCAGTGCTATAAACAGTGCATTAGCATAATGGGTTATTACTGCAATTTATAATACGCAGTGTTTACATCTACAAGTATACCATAAAAATATTAAGCTTAGCTTGGGTTGCCTACACTATTACCCTTGTCGGGTAGGTTAGGCTAGGTAAAGGATCTTTTTCAAAATTTCATGTTAAATACAAAAAAAGGTGATATTATTATAGTACAATTATATATGATATAAGTATTATGAATTATGATCTTTTTCACCAAAGTACCTACTAAGTTAAATTCCCAGAAATACCTAAAGCTAATCAAAAGAAGTAGACGTTATAAAATCCTTGCAATAAAATAGAAAATGCAAAGACGAATAAATTGATTACTTGTAGTACAACACTCAGCAAATTGGTTACTCGTTAGCAAATTTTTTCAAGCCATAATATTAATAACGTAAGGTGAGAAAAGTGCATCTGAAATGGTAAGTGCAAGATGTATTTATACCTACTAAAGCTGATTTTCCACCGGAGGGGCGAGACGAGACGAGGCGCGGCGAGAATTGAAATTCGTATGGAAAATTATCAATTCTCTCCTCGCACGCGCTCGGTGGAAATAGTAAGTCATCATCATCATTACTTAAGAGCCTTTCTCTTGTCAGTGGAGTAACCGCTACTTTTCTCTGTCCATTGCCAGCCAGCCAAGGAAGCCAAGAGTCCTCATACGACGCGACATCAGCTAGATATATTATTTAGCTAAAATATGTTAGCCTAGGCTAGGCCTTCCTCTGTCTCTCTTGCCTTCAATTTTACCCTCCAGGATGTTTAGGAAGAATCTGTCGTGCCGTATCAGGTGGCACACCCTCTCCTCTCCTATTTCTAATAAATCCTAGCAAACATCTTTTCTCATCTACCATCCTTAAAACCTCTTCGTTTGTCTTTCTCTCCGTCCAGCTAATCCTTTCCATCCTTCGCCAGCACCACATTTCGAAGGACTCTAGCCGTTCTCTGTCTCTCTGGGTTAGCGTCCACGACTCGCTCCCATATAAAGCAATGCTCCAAATGTAGACTTTAATCAGGCGCTTTTTAATAAGGAAATAGTAAGTGCCATACAAATTTCAATTCTCGCCTCGTCCCGTCTCGTCCCGCCCCTCCGGTGGAAAATCAGCTATATAGGTACGAGTATTTTATAGAAGAGAAGACTGTGAAATTGTAGCTTTATACATAAGTAATCGCCGGAACCGCTTATCGGATTTATAAAATTCTTTCACTTTCGTGGATTTTCTGAATGGTTATTGGCTATATTTTATCCCGCGGGTTTGCCTGCGTTCTTTGCAATACGCGGGTGAAGTGGGCAGCTAGTCTGATATAAACGTAACGTACCGATAATGTACCTAATTTATGTCAGGTATTTCAAATAATATGTACCTACCGTGGTAACTAGCAGCTTTTTGTAAAAACATACTTAGACCAAATGTTCGGTATATCAGTTGTTGTGAGTGGACTGCACGGACACATAACTAGGTACAATACAACACATGTTAAACAACATCTTTACCGGGATCGCACCATTTGAGGATTTTTTGGCGTTTGTCTAATGTAATCATTACTGACACTTGCACTGGAGTTAAAAGATTATAATATATATGCTATAAATAATTTTAACTCAGGAGGTACTCAGGTATCTTTGTATTGCCAAACTTTATTATAAATAATAAATAAATAAATAAATATTAGGGGACAATCTTACACAAATCGACCTAGTCCCAAACTAAGCAAAGCTTGTACTATGGGTACTAGACGACGATGAACATACTTATATAGCTAAATAAATACTTAAATACATAGAAAACATCCATGACTCAGGAATAAATATTCGTGCTCATCACACAAATAAATGCCCTTACCGGGATTCGAACTCAGGACCTCTTGCTTCGTAGGCAGGGTCACTACTAACTAGGCTAAAGCGGTCGTCGTATTAGCAGGACATTGATTGTATATTGCAGCGAAAATACCAATCTATGTAGGTATAACCAATAACATTATCACTTCATATTATATTATTTTATTATTTATATTTTTTATTTTCTTTCAAAATAACGTTACCTACCCATACAAAATCTAGAAAAAAATATGTATATATAAACTATATTTTTTTTTGATTACTTACCTAGGTACCACTACCGATTTTCTTAACAGTGCATGGGTTAATTCGTTTTATCTGTTTTAAATCGGAATAACGAGGCTTAAAGCCACTAAACGGTAAATTAAAAGTGTTGTTCTTTACGAGAACTTAATTAAACAACGTACGAAAATCAATTAATTAAATTAATTATATACGCTTTAATCAACTTGTGTCGTAAACCGGAGGCGTGCACACGTTGCACTAGATTTAATTAAGAAGTTAAAATGTTCAATCGCAAGTACTAGAGTGCGCTATTAAATAGTAACAACACTGATTTAGCACCAGACCAAGGCAGATGGGTGAATTGCCACCATCAAGAAGAAAAAGGTTATAAATATATATGCGGTTGGAGACTTTTCATCTCCTGCGCGCCCGCAGGGAGTTAAGGGCTGGTGTTGACAATGCTTACCAACTCGCCTGCCGCAGACCAGTGCAAGCCAAACCTCTAATTACACAGTTGTAAGGAAACTCGGGCTCAAGTTATAGTAGTGCGAGTGAGGTGGGTTAAGATAGGTTATGAATAGTAAGTATGGCAAGCCGGCCGGCGGGCGCGCACGAGCGGCACAAAGCGCCGACGGCACCCAGAGAACTATCGGCGCATCCGCCTGCCCACAAAGCCCCACAATAAACTTTTACAGCGCACATAAAACCCCGACTTTTTAACCCAAGTTATTTGAATTAATATCAATCCGGAGTTCCTCAATGGGCTTTACTCGTCAAACTTTAAAGTTTTATGACAACCTCAGAATCGAGGAATAAAATTTAATTGAAATGTAGCCCCCAAAAAAGTTTTGATTGTGGTTATCAGCTTCCGAATTTGAATATTTACATTGAATATTTTAATAACGAAATTGATGGAATGGTTGACATGAAGTTTAATTCGCCGTTACCATTGGTATTTAGGTCGTAGCGTATAAAAAAACTCATGGAAATTCAAAGGAAAAAACCTCATGATTAAAGATGTCATACAAATGGGTATGCATAACCAAGCATAACTTATACAGATACGAATGCCTCAGGTGGGCACACATCATATGTTGACTTGAATCCATAATCGTCAAGCAGGAAACAAAAACCTAGCAGTAGCAGAAAAATATTGATTCACAATCAAAGCGAAACCTTGTTGATCATGTCTTTCGGTTGTTTGATGTTCTATTGTTTGAACAACATATAAAGGTTGATGGTTGTATACATGTCAAGTGATAATGAAAATTCAAGTTTGAAGAAACGATGACGCAAGACCATTAAATAAAATAGGTACCGAGTTTCGGTTTGCATAGGCGAAGGCCTTCATTACTCGTATTGCAAACTTTGAAATTGGAAATGCCAATACAGCGTTGTTTCAACGCTTGAATTTCGGCCGGTCTTGCATTTGATAATTAGCACCTTCGCTCATTGTCGGCGGACAATTGCGATATGAATGCGCGTCTACATAAAGCCCCACGTTTATCGACGGCAATGCCATAAACATCCAATCACGCCCGGCACCATCAGTGCCACTCGTTGTTATCTTTGATATTTTATAGGATCTGTAAAACGCCGCGCCGGCTCTGCAAGGCATTGACATTCCGAGGGTCCGCCGGTGGAGCTACGGACTTGTAAAAGCCGTGATGTTACGTTCACCGAACTGGCGAGAAACTTATGAGACAACACCACTAACTTGAGTAACAATGTCTTTCTTTAGGTACTTGGGTATATAGAAAATGATCTGCTTTTTCTCGCTTAAACCCTCGTCAAAATTCACGTGAAAATCTTTTCGCCGCCAATGTGAAACACATTGATGAGGCCGAATTTTAATACGGTTTCGAGGTAAAGAGGTATGTACATTTTGCGTTATAAAACGACTGACGTCAACTTTTAGAGACCAAGTTCCAGATGTGCTGTGTACTACCTACTTTAATCTATTTCAAAGATCAACATTTAACAGGTCTCTCAGAACAATATCACCATGTCACAAAACTGAAACTCAATTAGTATTCCTCCTAGCTATATCATCTGATCATCATATAAAAATCTGGATTTTTATATGATGATCAGATGATATAGCTAGGAGGATTCTGGAATCGCGGCCCTTTGGCCTTAAGTCCCTTTTAGATTGTTCTCCCCAAATGTTGCTTTTAAGCTGGCTCAATTTTTGTCATAGATTTAAGGCTAATGCATGGTGCGTCTAGTATTTTATTGCACTCCACTATAGATCAATGAGGCGGAAGCGCTGCGTTCGGTAAAGAACGTTATTACACGTAGGTAATTAAAAGGCGATAACAGAATTTATATTCCTTGCACGCTTTGTATATATAATGTATCGACGTAAACAGAGTTAGATTTAAGAGTCTAACACTCGTCTTGCCATTAAAAAGAAAATGTTCGCAATCCGTCTATACGACTCGAGTTTAATACTTATTTATACGCGCAGTCGTAAAACGATGAATAATGACGTTGCATACATACAGAGCTAGGCTGGCATTTACAAGGATTACCGACCAACTTACCAGTGTAAGTCTGACCTCCAGTCACGCTAAGTTATTACGAATGTAAGGGTCATGTTATACTAGGCGAGGTGAAGAGTCAAGGTAGGTCGTGAATCGTAACTTGCCTGTGTAATTACCGGCTTTATACGCAATTCCGCTTTCTCGTTGTTGAAAACTTTAGATGTATCCGCGGTATTGTGGGTGTATGAGGCTTAAAGTAAATTACACTAAGCTCCAAGGGCGCCATTCGGGTTTGTTATTCGATAGCTCGAGACGTCGCCGATCTTTATAAACTTGCCTAATCGTACGGTCATGTTATGCAAAGGCTTGATTACTTATTGATTTACACGCGACAAAAATATAATACGAGTAGCTTGAGTTAGATGTCAGTTCTTTGAAAGAGTACAATTACCGGCATGAAATTACCTACTACAAAGAGCAATCAAGAGAGCCTCACAAAATATGGAAATGTACGTATGTTCACATCAATTTTAAATGATTTATGCAGTCATCACACTGACGCCGCATCGCGGTGCGGCGGTGTACGGAGCCGCATACTTTCGCCGCACGGAGGTTCGGTGCAGTACAGTGTGTGGTGCCCACGTGGTGCCCACGTGGTGCCCACCGTGCGGATTTTGTGTACAATTACAAACAGAGGTACTTGCACAACGAGAAAACCGTCGCCACTGGCTTGAACACAAGTTCGTCACTGTTGCAATACTTGCAACCAGAGATGGGCATTAATTGATTATTTTTTTAATCAACTAATTAATCGACTAAACAATCAATCGTCACAAAAATAATCGCGATTCATTTAATTAAGATTAATTTAACCGTCGCAGAATTCGATTAACGATTAATCAATCGTCATTTTAATCGACTAAATTTCTCGATTACATTTTGAAACAGTGCATAACAAAAAAAAAAAATGTATTATCATTCAATATGTTCTTGACTGATGACCTGGTAAAGGTCGCGGGAGTGCGCTGGATGCGGGTGGCGCAGGACCGGTCACTTTGGCACTCTTTGGGGGAGGCCTATGTCCAGCAGTGGACGTCTTTCGGCTGATATGATGATGATGATGATGATGATCATGTTTTTTGAAATCATTCTAGAGCAGGGCAAAAGAATAGTTGGGCAGTATATGAGTTAGGTAAATTTAAACTTGAATAAGAAATCGATTTACATAATCCATCATTTCATCCATAAATATCATATATACCCTGGCCAACCAGTTTGTCCGTAGTAAAGAGCGGCGAATTTGAAAAATACAAGCCGTTGGTTCGATCTCTAAAGCAAGTCTTGAAATGCGCAACTTTTTCTACTGATAAACTGGTTGGCCAGAATAATCTATTAAAAGTACCGACAAAACATAAGCTGGGATATTTGTAATAGTGCATAACTTAATTCTTGCTAGAATTAGTTCATTATTCTTACCTGCTACCGGTACCGACCCTTGCTCATAATTCTCATAAGTAAGCTATTCCATTTACTCTTACGAAAAACAAAAGAGATGGTAAAGGGCCGTAGTTAAAAAAACTAAGTTGCCCTTATCGCTAGATTTAAAGACATTTACTGTCTAGACTGTATAGTGTTTTGAAACAACAATGTTAGTTGAATGTATAATAAAAAGTTTGATTTTCATATAATTTTGAGTGTTTTATTGTTAAAACCTAAAATGATTTGCATAAGGGATATATCAATTTAACAGGTATCTCTTCGTCCATCAAAAGACCCGTAATGACCTAGGTATTGTTATACATGCCTTAAGGTATAGCAGTCTGTCAGCGTAACCCGAAACTTACAATTTTTTTTCTGATATCAATCGAAAGAAAATTAATCTAATTAATCAATCGATTATAGATTTAATCGCTCGTATTTAATCGACGATTAACTTAATCGTGATTAAATTAGTCGAACATCTTACGACTAAGATTGATTAATCGTCATTTTTAATCGTTAATCGATTACTTTTAGGTTAATCTTAATTGTTAATCGTTAGTCAATTACATTTTGCCCATCACTGCTTGCAACCCACCTTCCACCGACTTCATACGAAGTCCTAAAACAATAGATTTAAAACTTGCGTGGCGTATAGCTGCCACAATCCATTTTTGTCTGTGGCGGCGAATGGGTATAAATGCCTTACAAAAATTAAATGTTTCAGGCCGCCAGTAATATCGCCACTTCACAAAACTATCTTTCTCGTGGCGATGTTCCCAGTGGTCTCCAAAAGAAGTCGAATCAAGCCCCAGGTTTCATGGCAAATAAATGTTAAAATTCAATGGCGCCTGTCGTTGTGAGTTTGTTCGTCGTCGATTCTTAAACATAAATTAATTTTGCTTTAGTAAAATGTAAACAACCATCCGGTTATTGTAAAAAGTGCCATAGACAAGGCGGGTATTTAAAGATCATAAGAGGTTTTCATTTGACTTTTCTCTGTTGTATGTACTTCGGAGTATTTAATACTCATAATAGGTCTTGTACGTGTGGTGTCGGGTTAGAATTTCACCACCCCCTTTCTTCCCGTTAGGTGTCGTAACAGTCGACTAAGCGAGCAGGGTTGAAGATTCTTCTATACTGTGGTTGAAGTGTGTTCTGGGCGATGGGCTAGCAACCTATCACTGCAATATCACATTTTGTCGATCTTTTATTACCCACAGTTATGCTAAAAGTGGCACTGGAACATAAGTTTCATGTGCTCTGCTGCCTATATACCCCTTTTGGGAATAAAGGCGTGAATGTATGTATGTATCTAATAGGTCTTAAAGGTTAAAATTGCGTCGGAAACGCTATAGAAATACCTTATGATAACGGGATATACAAGTACAAAGTAAAATTTAGATTCAAGTGGATAACAGACAGAAAATACACTTTTCAATATTTTTTTATGTTTATTTTGCTGACCCTTTAACGAGCATTTTGATTAGCAAACACCAGTTTAATGATGTATAATGACGAAAGGACTCTCCCAACACAGTTATCACGAACTTTGTCGCGGCGAGATAGACTATCCGTCTATTTCTAATTAGAATAATGGTTCTAAATTCTAATGTTGACCTTTGATAGCCGTGCAGATTAGACATCAACGCATCGAAGTCGTAGCAAGAGTCTAAACTTATGAAAAAGCTGCTAATTATACTATTTAAGTAGTATAATTAGCACTATTTTTTAAACAAAAATGGATTATAAGCAGGGCCCGTACTTTTCGTGCCGATGACGTAAAAACGACGTAATTTTGCACACGGGTTGTTATAAAAAAATAAGTTTAATGAAACTTGTTACCGCATCTCCAAAAACGGAAAATTGTAACAATATTCTTGTAAAGATGACATTTCATAGCAACTTTTAATACAATAGTAAAAATAAATACTACGTATAATTGTGAAAACGTCAAATGTCAGTCAAAGACTTATTCTAAGCGCTGATTTTACGTGCCAATATTTTTTAATTAAAGAGGTGGTAAGTCGTACCTAACTGTTTACGAAAAGACTATTTGAAATCATCCTATGTGTGGTTTGACGTCATCGGCATGAAAAGTACGGACCCTGATTATGAGACATTGCCACTTTTTAAGGTCGCAGTCTTGACGCTAGCGGGGCGACGAGCGGGCGCACGCGTTTACAGATTGAATTCGATCATCATCATCATAATCATCATATCAGCCGAAAGACGTCCACTGCTGGACATAAGCCTCCCCCAAAGAGTGCCAAAGTGACCGGTCCTGCGCCACCCGCATCCAGCGGACTCCAGCAACCTTTACCAGGTCATCAGTCCACCTTGCGGGGGGCCTACCCACGCCGCGCCTTCCGGTTCGTGGTCGCCACTCGAGAACCTTTCCGCCTCATCGGCCATCGGTTCTACGTGCTATGTGCCCCGCCCACTGCCACTTAAGTTTAGCGATTCGGAGGGCTATATCGGTTACCTTGGTTCTGCTGCGGATAGCCTCATTTCTGATGCGATCACACAGAGGAACTCCCAACATAGCCCTCTCCATAGCCCCTTGGGTGACTTTGAGCCTTCTTATGAGGCCCATAGTAAGCGACCACGAATTCGATCAAATGATTGTAATGCCAGTGTGTAACGAACGCTTTATGTGGCTTTATGTTGTCCTTTATTACGATGATAACAGTGATCACATTACACCTTCTGAGGCATAACGATGTCAATTTACTACGAGCTACGACAGCTACGTATAAAGCTGAATGAACAACGTAAATAACAGGGCAGAAGTGTAACTTTGCAGTTAGCGAATAGGACATGCAATAAATATTTGAATAACTTTATAGCCAGTATTTGTGTCACTTAAGAGCCACATTAGTAATATCGCCCTTTGTTTTGTTCGTCATGTCAGAAGCTAAAATTACTAAGTAGAATTCGAACGCCCATTCTTGGCCGCAATTCCATTGGTTTTCATTACAAGGGGGGATATTGCCACAGAATAAGTAATAGTACTACATACTAATGGTTCTCTGTTAACTAATTCCAATCAATCACACGTGCCGCAATGCATAATTTCTAACGTGCCTTACGTGCCTAATGTAACCATATTTTTCTATCGCATGTAACGCTTACAGCCCCCCTATTCTGTAACTTGTTTTAAGCTCACCTCAACGCTCACACACAAAAATATCTTGACACCGCGATGCGTAGTAACCAAGCGTAGGTAGAGGTCTAGTTTCGTGACGGGTGAACGGCGGGGTGAGCCGCATTAACGCTTAGCGAATAACAGCCCAGCTAGGGTTGCCGCCAGCTCGACCTATTAAATTATACATCAGTATAATAGTGTATTTTACTTACGATATTACGATTATTCTTTATTTACTAAGGATCACCCAACTACACAAAAGCTGTGTAATTAAGAATGTACTTTTAGCGGCGCGATGAAATCTCTATTTAATATCTTTAGAACGACAGATTTAGCCTACCTAAATGTTCAAATAACGGTCATAATTATTTGTTTCTAACTCTTGGTTGAATTTTATAAGTATTTATATAAAGCTATTAAATATACGGCGACTAGTAAGTAGGTAATACTATACTACAATCCTTATTGAGTAAACTATGGGCCTAGTTCGGTTTGTGGAAGATAGTTCCTGTTTTATTCAGGTATCTAGTAATTTATCTGATTTTGAAAGGCAGAGACACGAACATGGAGAAATCCCTGTCATGCCAGCATCTCACATTTTTTAAGTCGAATACCGCTCACAATTAAAAACACTTGCCTAATCAAAATAAAATGGTACTTATCTTATCTTCCCGACCCAGGGGGATCTTTTTTGCATTTGTCCTCTCCTTTATGCCTACTCCCAAGCTCGCTTTCCACAAAGCGGAAGATGCAGCTCAGCGGAAGCACCTTGAATTCCTTTGGTTGCGGATAGCCGTTACCAAAGTAATTCATTCTTTGTCTGGCAAGGGCATGACAGTCACACAATAAGGGTTCCATAGTCTCATCCTCCTCGCCACACATTCTACAGCCTAAACTATCCGATAGTTCCCACATGGTGCTTACCTACTTACAGTAAAGTACCTAAATTGGTAAGTAGGTACATAGGTAGTCGTTCTTGTCGCGATGACAATAGGAGATATAAAGATACGTGTTTAAATTTTCTTACATAGCATCCGACCAGTCCAAAACTAAATTATAAAAATCGTACAGGATGGTGCGTTGAACCGACGCAGCGGGTGCTAATGGGAACCACAAACAGCGAGAGATCGTGAGCCAAACTTGAGTAAAATAAAATATCCGGCTGATTTGCCACCGGTTGGATATTTCGTAATGCGAGTGGATATGGACAGCATGTTTGTGGCTAAATTACACAGTGGGTTTATATTCTATGTTCACTTTTTTATCTAGGTAGGTACAAATAGTGAAGCATCTGCAACATTTATGAGGAAAATTCTTGAAAAATAGTAATTTTTGGTACTTTAAAGACTTGATATTAATTTTGGCCTATACGTAAGGGTGGAATTCCACTTGTACGCAGCTGAATGCCAAGAGCGATCCTGCGACGCACCCCTTTAAGGTGCGACCACACCGCTTCTCAAAATGCGCTAACGCACCGTAAAACGCAGCAAAATGTATGAAGAATACGTGACGCATACGACACGTCAACACGTATACGCAGCGTTAAGCACCGGTGTGGTCGCTCCCTTACAAGGTGGTTTTAGACGGTAGTCCAGCTTCAGTTAGTCCGTCATACCTGCCTCCCCGGATAGGATGCGATGCGTAAACGCATTTGCCCAACGTTAAAAAAAGGGTGGTATTCCACTTGTCAAGATCTTTGTCCAAAGTGTTTCAGACGACCGGCCGATAAATTTTATATACCCTTAGTAAAATAATATTATTAAGTCATCATAACGTGAATTACGAGGAATTAAGCCTACCGCTACCTTTAAAATACCCGTAATAATTATAAAGTCATTATATGCGTCAGTCTGAGACATACCAACATTTTGCATCAGAATTTGATCTCATTGGTTCTGCGTGCTCATTCTATTGTTATAGAATGACGTTTGTCACAAACAAATCGATTTGGAATTGAAAATGTCTAAGATTGCCAGGGGTGTCTTCGGCGACCGATGCACTGGAAATTCCCTCCACCCCCCCTTGCGTCGTTATCCTCAATGCTGAGTGTCGTGAGCCCTTCCCATCGTCTTCTCTCTAATGATGTTTCGGTAAGTCCGTCTGTTTTCGGCGACATGCACGGCCTCGTGGAGCTTAGTATCGAGGTTGGTGCGGATTTGGTCGGTCCATAGAATTGGGCTGCGTTCCCTCGGTCTCTCTTTTCCTCTCCACCTTGTCAGTCACAACAACTCGCTCAAGGTTGGTTGTCTCCACTCTTCCTGGCAATGTAGCGAAAGCATTCGAAAATCTTTCGGAGGCAGATATTCGATTCGGTCTTGATGCACTGAGTTCCTTTAGTATAGACTCGTTAGTTACTCGTTAAAATGCAGCAAAATGTATGAAGAATACATGACGCATACGACACATCAACGCGTATACGCAGCGTTAAGCACCGGTGTGGTCGCTCCCTTAAGTATTAATGCGTTGCAGAACTTGCAGAAAGAGAAGAGAGCACATAATGTAGGACCAATTTTTACTCCGAGTAAAAGGAGAGGTACTGTTGGTATTACCTATACTCTTTACTCGTCTAGTTTGCAATGACTATATATACCCAAATACCCACCATGTTAATAGGTATTACGTTAATTATCAAGGAAATAAAATAGCGTATAAATAATATGTTCTCCTCAACAGCGTTCTCATGCGCACGTAAAAATAATAACTGGCTGAAATTCAAGTAAATATTAAGGCCAAATTGTTTGGCTCTCTGAAAAATAATTAACAGATACCCTCGTCCTGTGACTCACATATGATTCATAATTTAATTTTGGCACGTTCAATCTTGAATTGATGCGTCCATGAGTCAAGCTACGTTAGGATATAGATGCGAGTGAGAGAATGTATAGGCCATTTTGAAATAGGTACTTTAGGTAGGTGTACAGATTTTATTAAACTAGTATTTGTCATATTTATGTAATAGTTTTAAGGGGCCTTTTGATTTGAGACCTTGTACAGAATTAGCACCATTTTTAAGTAGCTTAGGTACCTGTTTTACTAACATTTGTTGTTAGATGCCGGTTGAGTAATCACAATCAGCATATATCTGCGAAGAAATTCAAAGGGGTATACATACCTATGTGAAATTCGCACTGGGTCAGATGGAGTTTGGCGGCTACGTTCCTTTATTAGCAGGAAACCTGTGACCAGCAGTAGCAGTTTTATGATCTAGGCAGGCTATAATGATTCCGGTGTTGAATAATTAAGATTCGTAGTAAAATCGATTATATATTATTTTCTACTAGCTTCCACCTTGCTTGCGTGGACCCGGGATAAAGACAATCCTAATATTTAAATCCAGGCTATATATATATCTTCGTGCAAAATTTAATCGAAATCGGTTTAGCCGATGAAGGGTTATTGAGTAACAACATCTAACCATTCAAACTTTCGCATTTATAATATTAGTGGGATCGAGGGAACTTTAGTATATGTTTAGGTGTCGTTTTTTGTAGATTATTTTTTGGTCTATTAAAACATATCTAATTCATTGGTTTCACAATTACCTAGATTTACTAGATTATATTATAAAAGCTAGTTGTTAAGATAACTTGGTGACGAATGTTTCCTTGAATGTTTTCTGAACCTATTTATTTAAGATTTATGCTATGGTATAAAAGCGAAGTAAAAGCAGATTAAAAAGTTTTCTAACAATATTTATAATAATACACATTGTGGTAAGAAACTAAAATCTATACCTATAGATAATAAGGGTAAACAGTGTAGCCATCATATGATGGCAAAGACTTGAGTTAAGGAATGGAATTCGCCAGCTTCTAAGCCAAAGAAATAGGAAATGTATAACAATATGAAACCTGGCTTTGTTCCAGCAATATGGCTGCCTCCCACATTCTGAGCGCGGTGGAACCGACAGTCGGCGGCGGCGCGCGCGGCGGTCGCGAGCGCGAAGTGTCCGTCGCGCTCGATGATCGCGAGCTGTGGGTGCGGTTCCAGACGCTCACCAACGAGATGATCGTCACCAAGAATGGACGGTGAGTAAACGGCACTAGTCTGGCCTTGGCTATGTTTCAGCAACATGGCTGCTTCATGAGCGCGGTGGAGCCGACCGTCGGCGGCGGCCGTGAGCGCGAGGTGTCTGTCGCGCTCGACGATCGCGAGCTGTGGGTACGGTTCCAGACGCTCACCAACGAGATGATCGTCACCAAGAATGGACGAGGAAAAGACGTTACTAGTCTGGCCTTAGCTATGTTCCAGTAACATGGCTGCCTCAATGAGCGCCGTGGAGCTGACCTCTACTATGCATAGGTATATGTATTGACAATGGGTAATTCTCTAACGAGATGGTTGTCACAAAGAATGTACGAAATAGAAGTGCCTACGAAGCTAGAGGTCCCGGGTTCGAATCCCGGTAAGGGCATTTATTTGTGTGATGAGCACGAATATTTGTTCCTGAGACATAAATGTTTTCCATGTATTTAAGTATTTATTTATCTGTATTACGTAGGTACATTTTATCATCACCTCGTACGAATAACCAGTACAAGCTTTGCTTAGTTTGGGACTAGGCCGATTTGTGTAAGATTGTCCGCAAATATTTATTTAATAAAAAAAAAGACAAAGTTTTAACCGACTTCAATTTAGTACTCCGCCAAGCCACGAGAACATTTCCACATTTATTTTCCAATTTACCACATGAACTGATTTCCGAGAGCAAATGCGTTGATTATTAGAGAAAAAAACCCAATCGCTGTATGTGACCCGATAATATTTGAGGACTTCCGTCGATTCCACAAGGATCACCCTTGGCACTTCATTAGTTGCTATTTCAACGGAATCTTATCAGAAGCTGTGATATACTTTTGTACTTTTTAACCGACTTCAAAAAAAAGGAGGAGGTTCTCAATTCGGTTTTATGACATATAAATTCATTTCAATATCAAGCGTCTCAACGGTTATATAATCCTGCTCAAATATAGTTTTTGTTTGACGCAATGGTTGACTGGTAGACAATGACTTAAAACACTTACGTTGACTATACGCATTAAGTCCGCCAATTGTACTTTTTCGTATGTATATAATCAAGGTTTCATCATATCAGCCGAAAGACGCCCACTGCTGGACATAGGCCTCCCCCAAAGAGTGCCACAATGACCGGTCCTGCGCCACCCGCATCCAGCGGACTCCCGCGACCTTTACCAGGTCATCAGTCCACCTTGTGGGGGGCCTACCCACGCTGCGCCTTCCGGTACGTGGTCGCCACTCGAGAACCTTTCCGCCCCAACGGCCATCGGTTCTACGTGCAATGTGCCCCGCCCACTGCCACTTAAGTTTAGCGATCCGGAGGGCTATATCGGTTACCTTGGTTCTGCTGCGGATAGCCTCATTTCTGATGCGATCGCGTGGAGAAACTCCCAACATAGCCCTCTCCATTGCCCTTTGGTGACTTTGAGCCTTTTTATGAGGCCCATAGTAAGCGACCACGTTTCCGTGCCATACGTCATCACTGGAAACACACACTGGTCAAAGACTCTTGTCTTGAGACACTGCGGAATATTGGACGAAAAGATGTGCCGTAGCCTCCCGAATGCTGCCCAGCCGAGTCGGATTCGACGATTGACCTCTTTCTCAAAGTTGAACCTACCTAACTGAATAGTCTGTCCAAGGTATATAAAATCGTCTACAACTTCGAGCGTAAAGTGTCCGATTGAAATGGGGGTTGGTACTACATGGAGGTTTGATATGATCTTTGTCTTATCCATGTTCATCCTTAGACCAACTCGCTCGGAGGCTTTACTGAGGTCATCGAGCATCGTGCTTAAGTCTTCCATGGTCTCAGCCAAGAATACTATATCGTCAGCAAACCGAAGGTGAGTGATGTACTCGCCGTTGATGTTGATGCCTAGCTTTCTCCAGTCTTGAACACGTCCTCCATTGCAGCGGTGAACAGTTTTGGGGAAATAACATCCCCTTGTCTGACACCCCGCTGCAGCGGAATAGGCTTCGAACTCTGATCCTGGAGTCGGACTGACATAGTGGCGTTCTCGTACAAACACTTCAGCACTTCGATGTAGCGGCAAGACTGCCGCTACATCGAAGTGCTGAAGCTCCAACGGTGAAGTGCTGAAGCTAGTGCTCCAACGGTGCCAAGTAGACACTTGGCACCGTTGGAGAGACTGTAGTACAGCCCAGGTTTCGATCGAATCGAACGCTTTCTCGTAGTCCACGAACGCTAAGCAGAGCAATCACGGTTTATTAAATAAATATCAGTACTTAAAAGTACCTACGTTTTATAATAATAGGTAGGTACAATAGTTTAGTCTGCTTTCCAAGGAAAACATAACTTTAGTTTAAATACGAATCGTTATGCTTGCAAAATTATTCCCATTTTATTCCTCATTGTTTGTAAATATTTATGCATGTTATAAAAATATGATTTACTCACTAGTCATTCAAAATACCGAAGTTAATGACCGCAACATAGTTTCATAGCAAAGTAGGTCCTTAGCCAACAATGAAGTACACGATGCGAATAAAGCTAAGATATAATGTTTAGTAATTACACCCAGTGTATAATTAGGTGGGTCATCAAAGTTACTGAGAGGTCATAAACTTCGTGTAAGGGAACATTAATCAACTGACGTACGAACTGTTATGGGTCAGTGCATGTAATTTGTTGGTAAAACACGTAATTAAATGGGTTAGTTTATATTCGAAGTCGAAATATAAAAGCTTAAGTAGGTACTCAGTCCTGATTTTGCGGGCCTCGTGATTTCACAAATGAATTATGGGTCAATATATTCAGCCTTACATTTGTAAAAGTATCTATTTTTATTATTTATTATTTGAAGCACACCCTCATATCAAACATAGATACATATACTTGTATCGTGCTATAAAATTTACCAAACGCAAAGCATCTACTTATTATGTTTCCATAGAGCTGGGCCGCGATTAGGTATAGGTATACACACGGTAACCGAACCAAAGGACTAAAAATATTTTTCCATATTTATAAGGATGCAATAATTAAAGCATGTGTTAATTTCTAGATAAATTTCTAGTTATTTTTTGACCGAGATGGTACATATTTGTTACATTAATTTTGACCTGACACCTCTATAAAAAATCTACATTGTAGTCCGCAGTAAGCTCGGCCGAATTTCACCTTCCCATACAAACGTAGTTACGCTCTCATTTTAAAACTACGTGTTGGATTGTGACGAAACTTTGCATAGACAATGACATGAGGTATATCTATGTCTGTAATTAGTTTATATGGTTCCAGTTTATATAACAAACGAAATACAGCAGAAACAAGTTTGGTATGAAAAACTTAAATTCGCTGTATTTTTTTACTATGGTATCTGAAGCTACATAAACTAATTATAGACATACGAGTAGATATACCTCATGTCATTGTATATGCAAAGTTTCGTTACAATCCAACATGTAGTTTTAAAATGAGAGCGTAACTACGTTTGTATGGAGAATCGAGCTTACTGCGGACTCTTAATTTGTCTCTAGTATTCGTTTTCTTTTCAGATTCAGATTTTTGATTCGTAAATGTGCCAGTTTTGATTTGATTTGGTACACTCGTCTTAATGACAGAAGAGGACGTCCCTAAGCTATCGCTCTTCTCTTACCGATTTTGAAAGACGGCATGAAAAAATCGCCAAACCTTCCGAGGATGTGTTGTGTTGAGAGAGCTTAGGGACCCGCCTTCGTCTCTATCAACACAACGAATCCTCAAATCAATACAGGGTCGGAAACGCACTTGTGATTCTACTGGAATCGCAAGCATCCATAGGCTATGGTGTCAGCTTACCATCAGGCAGACCGTATGCTTGTTTGCCACCGTCGTAGTATAAAACAGTGGGGATATCCCAATCCCACAGTGACATGCCGGGAATTTCACATTTTGAATCTCGAATCGTGCGTGAAAATAATCTTCTGATAATGTGTAGGTACCTACTATTTTTTTTATCTCGGAAATCTATATGTACCATGTGTGGCTTGGTTACTACGCATCGCAGTGTCAAGATATATTTGTGGGTGAGCGTTGAGGTGAGCTTAAAACAAGTTACAGAATAGGGGGGCTGGTCGTCGACTGTGTCGACGCAACCCGCCCTTAGTCTTCTTAGTTTAATGATTCTGTTTACGAACTATGATCACGCGAGTACCAGTGCTAACTGGGCGGCGGCTAGTTTTCAGTCATTAGCGCGGTAGGTCTTGCTCATTAACGCGGGGAAGCTAAACACCGCCGGCCGTGCCCGATATCGGACTGACCAGACCATCCTTGGCGATGAGCGTCGGTAAAACAGTATTCTAGTTATTTTTTTAAGTAAGTTTTATATATTTCTGCAGTGGTTCCTAAACTTTTGACTATCGCTCAGACCAAGAGAAAAGATCTGCATGAAGAAATGACGAAAGCCGGTTGGCTTCACTAGATTGGTCAACCAAGCCAAATAAGTTTAGCACGCGCTCACGCACACATAAACAAATTATATTGCACAAAACTCGCAATAGGTGATCTTAACAGCGTGCTGAATACTTTTCTGCAATTTTGTTTGTTTATGTATGCGTAAGCATGTTATAGGGACCTAATAACCTATTTGGCTTGGTTGTAGACCGGCTTCACTAGGTAATAGTTCGTAATGCTCTGTCTATCTTTTCTTGGTCTGAGGACTATCGCTACCCCCATGACCTATTAGGAAAAATGATTTTACCCTTAATTTAAATAACCATTTAGATACCAACTCGTTATCCAAATTATGTTTTAGCCCCGGATTCGGAACCGATGCTTTGTTAAGTTAAGAGAATCTGCAAACGGTCCGTAGTTTAATTTGATATTCAGTAAACATAATAATCCGACGAAACAAGAAATTACCGGGAAGCAAAGGAAACTACTAATATTCTACTTATGTCCCTTTGGTTACGGCTATAGTAACAAAACCGACAGTCAATGTGAGTCGCGTACGTTTCGTAACAAAACCGACAGGTTAGACGTGACTTAAACTTAAACATCACTTTAGCTAACCTGCCATTTTTTTTATTCGCTCGCGTCAACTTGACCGTATCTATGTTTGCCGCTATCCTGGCCGTATTAAATTATTTTTATTTTTATTTATATCAATTTGTCTCTGTCTCTCAAATACTCTCAATCGAGGGGCGTAATTGCGCGTTGCTGCTGACCTTTTTAAAACCTATCCCCACCTTTTTTAAGGATTCCGTAGACAACAAGGAACCTTTATAGTTTCGCCATGTCCGTCTGTCCGTCTGCGGCTTAGCTCAGTAACCCTTAATTACTACTATTGAAAACTGTAATTCGGCATAAATCAATCACGCCGACAAAACAGTAGAATAAAATTTTAAATTTTTTTTTTTGGGTAGGTACCTTTTTTCTCTCGTTATTTTAACTTGAACCTTCTGAAAACATATAAAATAAATATCAAGACCCATGAGGGGAAGACTAGACTGCCAATAAAACACAAATACAGTGTTCATTCTTTCATCTATTAGTTCATCTCTATGTATATAATATATACCTACATGTACATGATACAATACCTATATTGTTTCGTAAGTGAAGATCGTAGGTGTGACCAAAAGTTATATGTACCTATAAAGATAAAAACCGGCCAAGTACGTGTCGGGCCACGCGCAGTGTAGGGTTCCGTAGTTGCCTGTCTGTCTTAGTTACATCGACGTGCGGTGCGGTTGCGTCGGCCGAATTTGTACGAAAATTTGGCCTTTTCAATTACACATTAAGTTGGACGACTATTACTCGGTAACTACTTATGCGTACTTGTTCGTGATAGTTTTCCTTTTAAATTCATTATATGTACTACTACCACGATTTTTTTCACATCCCCAGTAGTAGCCATTTAGCCGGCGGGGCGGGGGGGACACATGACTCGAACTAAAATTAGATAGATAGATAAATCATTTATTTGGCACTATGCAACAAAATAAAAACAAAGAAATACAGAAAAAAAAGAAACAGAAAAAAACAACAATAAAAGAACAAGTAAAACAATTGTGGTACGGAACTAGAATAATATATTAAAATTACGGCATACTTGTGCGTTGCAATAATGCCAAAAAGGTACTGGCTCAGTTTTGCTTTGCTCGTGTGAGCTAGCACTGATATTCTGCCAGTACCTCGGGTCACGATGCAGGTGAAATATTACAAGAAAAATAATAATAAATAAATAAAGCTTGCAAATAATATCGAATAAATAAAATAGATCTGTGTGATAGGTGAGCACTAAAAATGACAAAATATAAGGTGTAACTATGTGTCGACAAGGAGTGTATATATTATGAAAAAACGTGTGGTGAGATGTGTGATGTCCCTTAGAAGCACGCCTATACAAAATCTGCAACCAAATAGCCATGAGAAATTCCTGCCATTTGCTTGTCCAAGAGAATGAGAAGAAATTAAAATTTAAAAGATTTCTTGGATGGTAATTGTCGAAGTGGCGGAGGAATGTTATTCCAGCATTTGGTTGCAAGATAACGAAAACTGCCAGTAAAGGCAACCGTCCTGTAGGGGTGTACTTCTAAGATACATCGCCGTGTTGACCTAGTGCCATAATGTGAGTGAAAAGACGAGACCCTTATTTTTCTGAACAGATAGTCAGGTTTTTGGTATTAAAGAACATCAAACAACAGGCAGGCGAGGTGTAAGTGTCGACGTGATGACATATTTAAAATGGAACTTCTATTAAGGTATGGTGTAATATGACTTTTATTTTTTATTTAGGGCAATTTATTAATTAGGGCTTAATTAGGGCCAAACTCTGGAATGAATTGTCGCCTGCGGTATTTCCGGACCGCTACAACCTTCAAGCCTTCAAGAAAAGAGCGTACTACCATCTTAAAAGCCGGCAACGCACCTACAACTCTTCTGGTGTTTTAAGTGTCCATGGGCGTCGATTATCGCTTACCATCAGGTGATTCGACTGCTCGTTTGCCTCCTATATTATAAAAAAAAAAAAGAATTACTGATTTGAAAAATTGTTTTAGAAAACCCATAATATTTTTGAACGAGCTATCCAACGATATACCACACCATGGGTTTAACGAGAAAAAAAATTACATCCCCGCTTTAGGTATAGGGGAGGTACACTAAAAAAAATCTTTTTCCAAATTTTATTGTACTGTTTTGTCGGCGTGATTGATTTATATACCCATGCCGAATCACAGTTTTCTAGTAGGAATGGTTACTGAGCTAAGCCGAAGACGGACAGATAGACGGACGGACATGGCGAAACTATGTATAAGGGTTCCTTGTTGACTACGCAACCCTAAAAATCATGCATGAGCAATCACGTTGTCTAAACGAGGCACTATAATGTCGTCATATTTATTTTTCTTCTGTTTAAATTGTCAGAAACAGGAAAAAATAATCAAAAACCTGTATGTTCGTTTGAGGTAGGTACACATACACAATAAATCAAATAAGCTTTGTTACTGTTTGTAACTAATCGCCAGTTTTGTAATGATACTATAGTTCGAAATACGAATAAGTATCTTACATTGCACGTAGAACCGGTGGCCGTTGGGGCGGAAAGGTTCTCGAGTGGCGACCACGTACCGGAAGGCGCAGCGTGGGTAGGCCCCCCACAAGGTGGACTGATGACCTGGTAAAGTCCGTTGGATGCGGGTGGCGCAGGACCGGTCATTGTGGAACTCTTTGGGGGAGGCCTATGTCCAGCAGTGGACGTCTTTCGGCTGACATGATGATGATGATGATGAATCGTAGCAGAGGGCACTTTTCATCCATTAAACAGATGGGCGAAGTTCGTGCCTCTGTTCGATCACCTACTACTAAGAATGTAAAACAATTACTACCTATATTACGTACATAATTAGATAACGTAGTAGTAGGTAATTCGGCAGCATGTTATATTAATTTAATTGCAGAATAAGGTCGCCAGAGCTTCGAGTTAGAGTTAGGGACTCGCGTTCGTCTCTAAGCTATCACCACAACGAATCCTCAAATCAATAAAGGGTCGGCAACGCGTTTGTGATTTTTCAGACATCGCAAGTGTTCATAGGCCACGATGTCTGCGTACTATCAGGCCATGCCTGTTTGTCGTAGTATGAAAAAAAACATCGAATTTGTTACTTGATTTCTATTTTTGCGCGGAATGGGAAGTTAGGTACTTACTAAAGTGGCCGTCAATAGAATTTGCTAACTATGTAAACAAACCGCCATATTGAAATTGTCTTTCACTATGGCGATGGCGGTTTGTTTACATAGTTAGCAAATTCTATTGACGGCCATTTTACACAAAAGGTTATAGCTTCTGAAATAGGTATCATCCCATTACCTCCGCGCTTCTCTACTTAGTTACTATAAGTACAATCCCTAATGTCGGTCAGACATAGTGTCCAATGGGTGTCATCCAGGTGACCTCTAATAGATACAATGGCGTTTTCTTTTTCACTATGAGAAGTATTCCCATTGAAGAAGTTTAAATAGATGTCACAAGATATTTTGGTTTGGGGGATGGCCAATAATAGCCTCGCCTGTTATTGGTGCATAAATATCGCACGTGTCTATAATACCTAGTATGATTTTTGTTTGCATTGTTTATGTACTGTTGGTGTCTTTTTACAAGCTTTATATTAACTTGACTTGTTCGTATGTAAGTATGTATATAAGACATTGTAAGTAGGTCCGTCAAAATTTGCAATCCATTTTTCAGTCACTTGCCGTTATCCGATTGAGTTGAAATTTTGGGTATTAGTATAGTTTGGATGACAATTCAATATTATGGTACCATGGAGCTGATGATGGAGACAGAAGGTGGCCATGGGAATTCAGTATTTAACCGAAGTAACGCCGTTGCGTTTGGGCTCGTTTGAATCGTGTCAATGAGTAGTTGATGATGATATACAGAAAAGTACAGTCGGCAATAAAAGCTTGTACCAAAAATGAATTTTTTGACAGAAACTTATTCAATAAATAAATAGGTACCCTATACAAAAGATCGGTTACTAAAAAGGTGCGGGCTGAAAAACAGCGCTGTACAGCCGACAGGCTAGCAGCAAACGCTATTAATTAATAATTACCTATACTTACCTACTTTTTTTTGTGTTTGAGATTTTGTTTTTGTGTTTTTTTTGCGACGGTAAATCTTCTTTTATTTATTTATTTATTTTAAAATACCTTTTTGTTCCAGTCGAATGTTCCCCGTGGTGAAAGTGAGTGCCAGCGGCCTGGACCCGACGGCCATGTACACTGTGCTCCTGGAGTTCGTACAGGTCGACTCGCACCGCTGGAAATACGTCAACGGGGAATGGGTGAGTCGAGTTTTAGACCAATCAACAAAGGGTTTGATTCCGACAAAAAACTGGTTTTATATAACTAGCAACTTAGTTGAATACCTCCCGAGATTTTGATTTCAAAGTTCAATAAGTAGGTATAAGTAGTACTTATTGAACTTTGAAATCAAAATCCGACCGATCCGGCCGATTTTGGGATATAGGTAGGTACCTATATCCCAAAATCGGCTAAATAAATTTTGTTGAAAGTCAGCTAAGAACCATCTTGCATCTTGATCACGTTAAAATGGGTTCATTAGTTTAAAAGCTACGATGCCACAGACATACACAAAGATACACAGACACGTCTAATTCATAACACCCCTCTTTTTGCGTCGGCGGTTAAAAATGATACGACGTGCCACGCTTAGGTAGGTACCTACCCGTAAGAAAAATATTGAGTTACATTATCGTAGTCCCGGCATAACATTAATTTTTGAGAAATATGCTTTATCATAATGTTTAAAAAGAACATTAAAAAGTGAGCTCCATATCTACGTACAGTCAAGTGTAAAAATATGGGTGCATACAACTTACTTATAAATAGGTATGTCCCAACTCTTATGTCAGCGGATTAAAGGTTGTAGTACTTATTTATAAAAAAATTAAAAAATGAAAAATAAAAATAATTTATTTCAGAATACACATATTCCATAATTTTATTAGTAACAATTGCCTTTAAAAACTATGTTAGACACACAGAATAAATAAAATTAAACAATAATAAAACTAACGGGCTCCTCCCGCGCCTCATCTATCCCTATTGACGTGCAGGTCTATGAAGCGCGCCAGGATGCCAGAGTCTAGCCTGTCGGCGACCATTTATGAGAGGATGTTATCGATAGGTACATATTTTTCCTCCAGGACCACAAGGTTGAATTCCTAAAACGTTGAAATCCCGAAATGTTGACTTTCCCAGAAAGTTGAATATATTTAGTTTCGCAAAATGTTGAATTCTTATAATGTTGAAATATTAAAAAGTTGAATTCCCACAACGTTGACTTAAAACGATAAATAATACGAACAGTTTTGACGGAGCCCCGCGGAGCGGGGCTCCTATTTCTGGTCTGTTGGCCCTTCGGGCATCTGAAGATACCTAACGAACCTAACCTACCTACCAGTTGAACTACCTGGTGGGTACTACTGGTAGGTAGGTTAGGTTCGTTAGGTATCTTCAGATGCCCGAAGGGCAAACAGACCAGAAATAGGAGCCCCGCTCTGCGGGGCTCCGTCAAAACTGTTCGAATTATTTATCGTTTTAAGTCAACGTTGTGGGAATTCAACTTTTGAATATTTCAACATTATGCGAATTGGACATAAAAAGAACTCAACATTATGCAAATTCAACATTTTAACATTCAACATGCTGCAAATTCAACTTTATGCAAATCCAACATTTTAGGAATTCAACCTTGTGGTCCTGGAGGATATTTTTGCACTTGACTGTACAATACCAGATAAACTCCTCTGCAGTTTTCCGACAGCGTCGGCATTAACGCTTAGATAAAGGCAGAAAACGATCGATTAAGAATCAATAAAAAATAACAGGCATCAATAGGTATTTTATATATCCTGTTATTGTGGTGTAACGACTCCAAGTAAATGGGATTAGGGAAAGCAAACGATAATCATTCAGTACCTCTCATGGCGTAAGTATTTTGATAGTCCATCAGTTTCATGAAAACCATCTTTCATCTCGCAGCATTTTTCTTGACCAATTCTTATTATCTACCAGGTGCCAGGTGGCAAAGCGGAAGTTCCGCCATCGAACGCCATCTACATACACCCGGAGAGCCCCAACTTCGGGGCGCACTGGATGAAGGAGCCCATCTCCTTCGCCAAAGTCAAACTCACCAACAAGACCAATGGCAACGGACAAGTACGTATTATTTTACGTAATATGTTGAACTTTCCTTTGGGGAGATTAGGACTTCCTTAGGACGCATTAGGGATAGCGTTAATTAACATTACCAGAAGACATATTATCCATATCCTACTATGTATTATTATAAATGCGAAAGTTTGGATGTTTAAATGTTTGTTACTAAATCACGCATAAACGGGTCGACCGATTTGGATGAAATTTGGCACGAAGATAATTTGAAGTCTGTATTAAAATATAGTATAGTTTGTATCCCGGGTCCACGCAGACGAAGTCGTGGGCGGAAGCTAGTAATATTATAAATACGAAAGTAACTGTCTTTTACCTTTAGACCACTAACCGGAGTAAGGGTGGTATTCCACTTGTCCAAGATCTTTGTCCAATGTGCATTGCATCTCACTTACTCTTTAGCCCTTTCACCGCCACCGTCGGCCATAGCCGACAACGCAAAATCGTGACTATGACGCCGACGGCGCTGGCCGACAAAAATTTTTTGATGAATACCTATTGAAAAACAACCCATTTTTATGGTGGCGTTATTTCTTTACCCATTTTAATTTTACCCCCGTGGCGTCAGTGGCACAGCGTATTGCTTCGCCTTCGGGCGGTGAAAAGGTTAAGCAAAATGTGAGACGCAAATACACATTGGACAAAGATCTGGACGAGTGGAATACTATAAGATGAAATTTGGTATCCATATCGTTTGAATCTCGGGGAGGGTCATAGTAAAGTTTTTATCCCGGAAATCATCCACTAAAGGGGTGAAATGGTGGGCGGAAGTTTCTATGTATGTACGAAATAAAGGAATCCCACGCGGACAAAGTCGCAAGCAAAAGCTAGTAGGTATACCTGTAGATCATAAACGCGTTCCTAATTTACCGAAATAACTAAGTTTATACCTAGGACATTAATTATGTATGAATCTGTGGTATTGTGGGTGTAAATTTTAGTTTATTTAAGTGATTTTTGATGTATTTTCACCAATAAAGAGCTAAGTGTAAGTAAAGAAAATAAACCAGAATTTCTCGAAGTATAAAGCCGCGTCCGCTACGCCATGTTTTCGTGGTTTTTAAACGTCAACTTTGTTACCAATCACAATCACTACAATACCCTATTTGTTTGCCGAAACTGACGGATAACATGTTAGATGTTTAAAATCGTCGTAAACATTGGCGCATCTTAAAAGGTTTTGTTTCTAAACCCCACAGCAATTACATATCATGACATGTGAAACACGAGAGCCGTCCCTAGTATAAAAATCTTGACTCTTAACTGGGGTAAGTTTTAAGGTAACCTACGCGAACAACGTTACCCCAAATTTAAATTAGATGTAAAACTAAGTCACCCCGAATATTTCAACACACTGCATCTTGAACCGAATGTAACACCCTTCTCCCAACGCATCTAACTGCTCCATATTGATCGATTCCCGTTACCATCGATTCCCAAAAGGCCTTATTGACAGAATACTAATCTGATGGAAAGCAGGTGGTACGGAGGTGCGACTGCTACAGTTGCTGGCTACCTCGTTCTCACGCGATATGGCGCGAATGAGCATGAAAACAAACATCACAATATCCAGATCCATAGGTTGACGACTCGGTGTGAAATGTGTAGCTTTACCAACTGTTTAGCGGCGCATACGCACTATCATTTGTAATAATTATTGTCTCGCCGCTATATTTACTGGTCCCATTCGTGTCAGATTAGACGACTTCTGCAAAAATTAATGGCGTATTAATGACCGATTATGTCTTTGTTGTCAAGTGTGTGCGAGTTGTGAAATGTGGTAAAGTAACAATTGTGCGATAATGCTAGCGGCTGGTTGGTAAATGTTAATGAGTTGACCTAGTGCGAAAATAAAAGTTCGGAATCAGCGTAAAAGTTAAGCTATGATTATGATGTATTGTCTTTGTCTACCCAAATTTTATGAACATTTAAACCTTACTAGTTTCGGTTTGCTTACGGCTGTTTTACACCTCGCACTAAAAATTACCTACCTTTATTTTCCTAAATTAAATATTTTTTTTAATTAAATTATGGGCACTAGGGCCGGTGGAAATTATACAAAACGGTTAAATTTTAAGACAACTGTATTTCTAGAAGATATAACAAAAATAATCACTTATTGTACACAACACACTTGAAAGTATTCACTTTTAGTCATAGTATACCTACCTATGCACATAGGGCGGACAAAATACAGATGTCGTGATTCGTCACACGAGCGAAAGGCGAGTCCTAAACATGCGATTTATATTTTCTGTATTACCGCCCCTGATATTATTAGTATTCATTCTTCCCTAGATCCGGAAAAGAGATCTCGGTTGTGTTCCGGTAGAATGGCAAATGCTCACTTCCTGCCAGGACAATAAAAAAAACACAAATCATTCAGTAGTTTTATCCATTGAAACTAGCTATTATATTTTGAATATAGGAATAGACAGTTTATGAAATAAATGCCTTCTAGTAGGGTCATTAAGTATGCTGGTTACGCGACCACCTTCGGTTAGCGACCACCTGAAGGAGAAGGTTTTTTCGATTGAAGATAACATCAATTCTACAGACCCTATTGAGACAGTTAGTCGTACATGCATTTTTTTGTAGTTTCACAATAGTAAAATACTAAAAAAACGAGATGTCGCTAACCGGCACATGAAATTAGGTGGTCGCTAACCGGCGAAATGACCTTCGTTGTTACGGGATTCCGTCGAACAAATACTTCACTTACGGATACCAAAAGAGAATATAACCACTACGTTTTAAGAGGCTGAACTTCATACATTGCTTTAGGATTCTCTTATGGTCTACTACCAACGTAAAGAAAAATGAGTGCACTTTATTGCCTTGTAATAAGGTGCAAAAGTTCTGTGTTTTGTTAGGTTGGCTAAGATGCGTTAACTATCCCGTACATTTTTTCATTCTATGAGAGTTTTCAAAGGCTGGATACCAGAGCCATCTTTTAGTAAGTTGTTAGGCATGTCGTCTGGGCCCCAAAACTGCCGGGAGACAGTCTCTAAGGAGTCGGTTTCCCCGAAAATACTAGTCAAAAACATATTCACAACGATAACAAATCGGCATATTCTTGCAGATCATGCTGAACTCTCTCCACAAATACGAGCCCAGGGTCCATCTCGTCAAAGTGGGCACGGATCTGCGTCGCATAATGACGTACCCCTTCCCCGAGACACAGTTCATCGCGGTGACAGCCTACCAGAACGAGGAAGTGACGTCACTGAAGATAAAATACAATCCCTTCGCTAAAGCGTTCTTGGACGCGAAGGAGCGGCCCGAAGGCTACTACCAGAGGGACTTCGTGGGAACGCACTATCCGCAACAAAGTTCGTCGCCTCATCAGTATCCACAATGTAAGTTGGTGATTATAGTGTAATGTTAATGTGAGCGTGCTAGGTCCATAACCAATCAAAGTGTAGTAACCTTTCGCAGGTTCGTTTGAAACTTGCGTTTCTTAGCACTGGAGAATCGTGAATTTAAGTACTTATAGCCTACCTAAATAATATAGGAGTGTGTGTGTAAAAGTAGCTTACTGTTACCGCAGAATAATTAATAGAACCTCAAGGTACAGAAGGTCCACTGCCTAAGAGATGGCGTTATCTGTCATTTGGCAATCATTGAGTGAGATAGGGTTGTTGACCCCACCACAACTGAACATCCACAATTATAACGATTTTTGTTCCTATGTTTGTCTGACCATGTGATGACGGTAGTCATTATATTAGGCGGTGAGCGTCCATTCAATTTAATTTAAGAAATTAAAAAATAGGTCGCACATCATTAAACGAATTTCAGTTTTACAACATTTAGCTAACATGACGAAAGTAATCTCATTACAAAATATGAACTGTATTGTAAAAACTGAATCTGTTTTCATGTATTTCTGTGCTTAATCCTGACTTTCCGGTTTTCGTACTTTTTTATTATGATATTATATTTCCAAAATGGATGCTTCTTTCGATAAAAAACAATTATAATTTTGGATATTCAGTTATGTGGTACGTCGACAACCCTATCCCACTCTGATTGTCTATTGCCAAAAATTGATATTTTCTATTGTGATCACTTAGGCAGTGGACCTTCTGGACCTGTATAATAATAATTATTATTATTATTCATATCTTAGAAAAATAAAGTTTGTTACATTAATAGTTTTTTTTACTATCCTAGATAACCCCTCTCTGGGTGAACCTCTTCTGTACCTTTAGTTACCTACTATTAATTATTCTGTGTATGGACTTACCTTTAGACAGGTGGTGAATAGTTCAAAATCGGCGAGTTCTTAATGTTTCTTTTCTTACATTCTTCAATAAACTTCTTAAGGACATCTGGGTTTTTCGGTCCAATTTCCGGCATATGTCTCGATTCGGATTTAAAAATATCCTTACCAAGTGGTGATAGCCCAAGTCCTAATATGGGTTTATGCCAAAAACATTGCACTGGAGCGCGTTCAGGGATTGACGCTTTCTTTTGCAACCAATTCAGGAACAACAATGTGTGTGTGCATCCATCTAAAAGAACAAGAAAAACAGCCGCATTGTTTAGTGTAGTCTGTCCTGCACGGCTATCAGCCGACGGCGCGCAAGCTTTTTCGATTTTTCTCGCACTATCTGCCTACCCCTTTTGGGAATGAAGGCGTGAATGTATGTACTATCTGTCTCTCTTATTAGAAAACTTAGAAAGAGAGGTGTAGTGCGAGAAAAATCGAGAGAGCTCGCGCGCCGTCTTATGATAGCCGTGCGGGTGTCTGTCTACTAATATTATTACTGTGAAAATTTACCCTTTTCCTGTACAATTCAATGTTATGCTGTAGGGCTGGTCTGGTGATGAAGGAGCGGTCACAGGGACAATGCAATAAACTCTATAAATGTAAAGTTTATTATTTGGTACAACGGCAATTTAGTATACAATTTTTCCATCTGTTTGTTATAGTTTCAGATGCATTAACAGATCCATTTTAACTGAAAGGATGCTCACCTAGTATGGAAAGAAAAGCTTGTTGAATTTACCTGTACATATAATTAAAAATTATGAAGGGACAAACACTTTGTAGGCCCGTATGCGACACTCATCCTCGCTCCTGTCGAGATCCCGACAGACTTCTACCGGATGCCCCTTCACGAATAGCAAAGCACAAAAAGAGCTTCTTAATAAACTATATCATCTACCATGTGTGAACATGAAAAGTGTGAATCCAGATACGGCCAAAACCTGGATTTGTCCGGTATGCAGCTGCGGTCGGAAAAATGGTGGCGACAACTCAACTACGCCGGCCCGCTCTTCACAAAACGTCACGGTAAGGAAACCTAAGCCGGCCAGTCCAGTAGCAGACACGGCAAAAGAAAATAATTCGGCCCTCGACAATCTGACTGAGCAGATTCTGTTAATGAGACATGAAATCCGAACTATGAAGACGGACTTTGAAGCAGCTCTTTCAGCAGTTAGTCGCTGCGATAGCAGAATAGACGATATGAGCGCCAGGCTGGCTGAGTATGAGGTGCGGCTGAAGCAAACCGAGGCATCATCTGTTCAAATATCTGAACTGAAAAAGGTAAATGACAATCTTCAGGAGCAGTTGGTCACTCAAATTAGGGAGGTATCAGCCTACGCAGCGCGTCTGAAAGCAATAGAAGATTCCACCAGTGATGTGACGGAGCTGACGAAGACACTTAAGTTGCAGCAAGAACAGCTGAACTTTCAAGCCCAGGCCCGGTTACGAA
The DNA here is from genome assembly GCA_947049275.1 of Epinotia bilunana. Classification (NCBI taxonomy): domain Eukaryota; kingdom Metazoa; phylum Arthropoda; class Insecta; order Lepidoptera; family Tortricidae; genus Epinotia; species Epinotia bilunana. The sequence goes on along the minus strand of OX346259.1, from coordinate 21,799,351 downwards.
ATGATATCGAGATCTTAGGCATTACAGAGAAACCCGCAGAAAACCGACTCCATCTTTTTCTTACTTTGACTGTCCTCGCTGGTATGAAATTATCTGACTCCGACATAGACTTCGTAACTCGCGCAGGGCCGCCAAGAAACAAACCGGGGGACTCCCTGCGGCCCCTGTTAGTTAGATTCTGCCGTCGCAATATTCGTGACCGATTCTACGAAACTGCAAGATCGAGACGTCTTTCGACCGCTGACCTTGAAATGGACGGCCCAGCCCAGAAAATCTATTTTAACGACCGGCTCACTCCAGAAAACAGGCAGTTATTTCGTGAATGCAGGACCCGGTCGAAGGAAGCAGGCTACAAATACTGCTGGACTAAACGGGGTCAGATTTATATCAAAAAACAAGAAGGAAAAGGCCTCGAAGCGAAAGCTGTCATCGTCAGCTCCCATAAGGATATTGATAACATCCTTAATCATATTACTCCTGTGTCTGCTTGCTCCCTCTCACAAGATTGTTAAAGTACTAACGTTATGTTTACTCGATTGTAATTCAATGCTGCACTTTACGTATGTACCAAATGGCCACTTTTCACACCTGACTCATCCTAACACTACAAAACACACGAACACACTAAACCTCAACTCTGGTCTTCCCTCAAATGTCTCATTTAAATCCTCGCGACTTCACGTGCAGGGTACCACGTCCTGTTGGAATCAGATAAAATACAAACTTTACGAAAATGGTTAGTTCTGACATACTCCTAGATCTCGATTCTGAGGAAGCACCTTGCATTATTGCTTCACAACCTGAGTCATGTAAGCTAACTGTTACCAATAACTTTAATATTAAAATTCTTACTTTCAACATCAGGAGCCTTCAACGAAAATTTGACCAATTTCTTTTAAATCTTTCGAGATTTAACATGTCTTTAGATGTTATAATTCTAACAGAATGCTGGCTGAGCAAGGGTTCTTTAATACCTCCAATAGATGGCTATCAGTCCTTTAGAACACTTAGGCAAACAAACAAAGCGGGTGGAGTAGTCATTTATGTGAACTCCTCGTGGCCTGCAGAAGTCACTGAACCATTTTTTGATGAAGCAGACTGCCTATTAGTGCAAGTTAAATATCACGTTAGCATTCTCGGCTTATATCGTTCCCCTTCTTTCAACAACATCAGTACATTTCTGAACTCACTTATGTCAGTGGCCCAGTCTATCGTGAACTCTCCGTGCATAGTGGTTGCCGGGGATATAAATATCAATACCTTAGATATAGGTTTATCTGCTGATTATCTATGTTTATTGGCTGAACTTGATCTAAAACCCTTAGTAAGCAAGCCCCCACACGAAGTCTCTTGTTTAGATCACGTTCATGTTTCGTCCCGACACGAGTCGGCTTCGGTTATCTGTAAAACAGACCTAACGGATCATGACATGGTAATTCCAGGAATAAAAACAAAAACAATTAGCAAAATTGGCGAGAAGAAGCGGTTCGTTACGAAAGTATCATATAGATCTGTAGAAGAGGAACTAAACTCAATGGACTGGAGTAGCGTCACAATTGCATAAGACGTGGATGAAGCTGTTGGAATTTTCAACCAAATGTTCTTAGACATTTTGCACAAACACACTATCCAAGTACCCGTTAGCCGCTCGAAATTTGCAATAAAACCTTGGATGACACCTGGACTAATTCGGTGCTCGAAACATAGAGGCCATCTGCACTCAAAATTTCGTAAATACCCGAATGACGACTATATAAAACTTGTTTACTATAGGTATAAAAACTTTCATAACGATCTCCTCCGTAAACTAAAATATAATTATGAATCGCAGGAACTACAGAAGAATCAGGATAACCCAAATAAACTGTGGAAGGTAATAAAAGACATAACTTATACTAAGAAAAGTTCGCAATAGCCACTAGAACTCACCAAAATTAAGGACACCGCATCTGAATCACTTGACCATTGCAACGAGTATTTTTCAAATGTAGGTAAAACTCTGGCTAGTGGCAATTTAAGCGCGGCTAACAGAACACAAGAGGAACTTGCACAACTAGCGACAGTAACGGTTTCGCCGCTCCATTCACTATTTCTAGAGCCCACCGACGAAACTGAAGTCATGCTTCTGATTCAAAATTTAAAACAGGACAGTGCTCCAGGTCTTGACGGCATCACGAATGGCTTACTCAAGTCAATCAAAAAATCCATAGCGACACCTCTCACCCATATATATAACCTAAGTTTGTCTAAAGGTACATTCCCTAGTGATTGGAAAAAAGCCGCTGTCACACCTATATACAAAGCTGGTGACAAATCAAATCCTAGCAACTACAGCCTATATCTTTGCTCGGAGCTTTCTCTAAAATTTTGTAAAAGTTAGTAAGTAAAAGGTTGGTAAGTTTCCTCGATAAAAATAATATAATCTCAGAACGACAGTATGGTTTCCGAGCAAATAGGTCGACTGAAGATGCTGTTGAGTTAATGACTAAACTAATCTCAAATCATTTAGATTCAAATAAAGCCTGCGTTGGAGTATTCCTTGACTTAGCCAAGGCTTTCGATACCGTCTCGATTCCAATTCTACTTAGAAACTAGAACTCGCAATGCGTAAGAATCGACAATGTCGTGAGCAGCTATTCAAGTGTCGATTTCGGGGTTCCACAAGGAAGTATACTCGGGCCGACGCTATTTATCATATATATTAATGATATTGTAAACACTCTTACATCAATTGCAGATATCATATGCTATGCTGACGACACCGCCATAATATTCCACGAACAGTCCTGGAAAGAGGTAGCTAAATCGGCAGAACAAGGTTTAGGTTCAGTGGCAGAATGGTTGCGGAAAAATCTCTTGACTCTGAACGTGTCCAAGACAAAATGTATCTGTTTCCATAAGACCAAAGCCTCTGAACCAGACAGTTTTCCTGATTTGGCTCTTCATACGTGTGATCTTCAAGGACAGTCGTCATTAGTCTGTTTGTGCCCACACATAACCAGAGCCGTAAGTATAAGGTACCTTGGCGTTGTATTTTACCAGAAACTGGATTTTAGCCAACATTTACAAGTCACAGCCAACCGCACTCGTATACTGATATATGTTTTTAAACATCTGCGCAACTCCGCTGACAAACGTCTGCTAAAACTAGTCTACACCTCTTTATGTCAATCAGTCATATCTTACTGCATAACCGCTTGGGGCGGATCTGCAAAGACATATATGATTCTTCTAGAAAGAACACAAAGAGCGGTGCTTAAAATTATACTCAAACTATTAGGTGCCCGACAGCTGTGGTGTACAGGGATAGTGACGTTTTGAGCGTTAGAGGTATTTTTATTTTGCGAGTTGCTCTAAAAATGCACAAAGAAACGTTAAGATCTTCAAGTTATGAAACGCTGGCGCAAAAAAGAACGTTTCGTATTCCTGTGGCCCCCACTAAGTCAGTTTTTGCCAAAAGATTCTGCTCATTTCTCCATCCTTTCTTAAGAATATGCGCCAAGGTTCCGCTCAGGGACTACTCTACCAGAGAAGTAAACAGTAAATTACGGGCATGGCTCAAATCTCTGTCATATGAGGACATTGAGGATATCTTGAGGATAGTCAAATGAGGACGGCACACACATCCACACTCACACACAATTACACACACAATCACTCACTTACCATAAAAAATGTAATCTAATCTTACCATATTTAGAAATAACATAAAATAATTATGTAATTATAGCTAGATAATATTTAATATCAGAGACCTGGTTAGAGGAATATTAAACTGTCATCTGTATTTTACGTTTCGAATGAATATTTGTACTGTACACTTGAATAATTGTTTCACCGGTTCCTACACTAGGCGTAGCCTGTCACGCCTAGTGTAGGAACCGGTGTAAACATTACCGGAATGTATACTAGTAAGTACATATTTCCGTTTTGTATTTTTATGTAGTTTGTTAACTTCTCATGTACAATAAAGAAATAAATAAATAAATAATCCTCAGTGTAAAAATATACAACAAAATACCTATCGAGCTACGTTCATGAATATAAGGCTTTTTGAGAGGAAACTGGACCAATGGCTTAACGATAAAAACGTTTACTCATTAAAGGATTTTCTATATCGGGACATGTAACACATACATTATTATTATTATTTGCAAGTTTTTAGTCATAATTATTATTCTGATTAAGTATTTTAAATTTTAGTGACTATTATATTTTATTTTATTGACATGTTAAATTAAGTAAATTATTCAGGAATGTCTAAGTATTTCAAATTTTAATGATTGTGATATTTTTATTGACATGTTAAATTTATTAAATTATTCAGAAATTTATCTTTAAATATTTTATATTTTAGTGATTGTGATATTTTATTTTATTGACATTTTAAATTAATTTAATTATTGTAGTAATTTCTGTATCTACTCTCATTTTGCATGCCATTTGTTGGTAAAATGTGTGTTCTATTGTTAATGTATGCCATCTTATGTACTTACCTACCACATTTTAAGCAAAATAAATTACTTACTTACTTACTTACTTACTTACTATGCACTTACAGAATTAGAGAAATAAAACTGTGAAATATCCGTAGCACTGAGTTCCATAGTAAACTGTAGGAGGGTGGTATTCCACGTGCTGAGGGGAAAAATACACAAATAGGTGCATCTCATCATGGCTAAGGGTGGCATTCCACTTGTCCAAGATCTTTGTCCAATGTGCATTGCGTCTCACTCACTTTTTAAGTAAAATTTGAGATGTAAATACACATAGGACAAAGATCTTGGACAAGTGGAATACCACCCTAAGTAGGGGAAAAATAAGTGGTAAAAAAATATAATAAAAATACGCCACAATTTTTTTCCATACTAGTTGTGGCATGTGCTTTCGGAACAGAGTTTGAGTCTCAGACAAGGAGATAGGATTCTTTTTATTCTAGAAATAATTTCCTAAATAGAAATTTTAATGGAAGTATGGTTAAAATATTCTATTATGCTAGTTATATTTACCATCTGAATCAGGGTAACAATTACATGCCGAATCAATAACAGTATTTCCTTTTTAATTTATTTTAACAGACACTATAATATTTCTTCTCAACTGGTTCCTCTCGAACTACTTTGGCTTTAACAATACATTCATTTTCTCCTCTTTTGAGTTCCACAAATCCTATTGCATCTTCAATATAATGATCTTCTGATGCCCTAAAAACAATATGGAAATAATTACATGGTCTAAGTGCCTTACCTATACAATCAAACTTAATAATTATAATCCGTACACGGCGGGAATAAGTTGACGGGATATGAGGGATAAGAGGACTTAGGTATATGTATAAAAAGAAAGACATTCAACACTTGTATTCTCCCATACATGACATATGGGTGTGAGACCTGGTCACTCACAGCAGAACACAGGGATAGACTCGCAAAATGCTAACGAGCTATGGAAAGGAGTATGCTGGGAGTGAAACTTAAGGACAGATTCCGGAACCAAGAAATAAGATCAAGGACCAAAGTCACCGACATACTCACACGCATTGACCAGCTGAAGTGGAGGTGGACAGGCCACATGCTGCGTGATCAAAAGGAAAAATTGAGTAAACAAGCTACCCACTGGCACCCAATTGATTGCAAGCGCAAAAAAGATCAAAACAACAAGATGGGAAGACGACATAAAGAGAACACTAGGACCACGCTGGACCAGGGTGGCCTTGGACAGAAATCAATGGAAGGAGATGGAGGAGGCCTATGCCGACAGACACTTACCACTAAGATATATTCTCTGAACTCGCTACTATAACAAAGAAAACGAGCTCCGAAGAAAACAATCTCTTGGCGAAATAAAGGCTTATTGATTGATTGACGGATATACAGTCAACTACAATGAGATTGATATGGCCAAAGTTACAAAAAGATGTATACACAATCATAATGTTAAGGCAATAAAGTCATGTACACATATTTTAGTAACTGCCAGTATCTTTCTGTAATAGACTGTACCTAAGTATTTTATTATCATTGAAGTTCACGAAATTTGCTGGTAACTTACGCCAATTTTTTTACAGCTCTTATGTTCTCAACATTGTACTTGTCACTGGCCAGTAAATACTCCAAAATAATTAACGTATCCAGATTTAGATTTATTTATTTCGAGATAAAAATTACAATATAGATTCGCATACAATGTCAAAATTATAAGAATCCTTATCACGATCGTCAATAATTAATAATAAGAAATAAAAATTAAATAATATTCAAAATGTCAATACAGAAAGTGAAAATAGTATCTCCGATTACGGATTGTCATTTAACAACTAGTGGATAATTAATTTTAAACAAAAATAAACAATGTAAATTTACGTATTACGATTTCACAGTAGAAATACAATATAAATGTTACACAAGAAATAGTATCATAATTAGGTATCAATAAATCAAATAATTACTTAAAACATTATTTCCATGAACTCGTGAACAGAGTACAGAGGGTTATCCAACAAAATATTTCTCAGTCTACGCCCAAATGTTACGTCACATGGTTCGTTTCTTATATCGGCGGGTAGGTGCTCGAAATAAGTAGGCCCAATAACCCGGGGATTTTTCTTTGAAAGCGCCATGCGACGAGGAACTGTCATTAGGCGCCCAGTTGAACGAAGCTCCTTACCCGTTACATTCACACGCGCAAACTGGGAGATGTGTTTTCTTACAAATAAGAGAAGCTCAAACAAAGGTTGTGAGTAGTGCGTCATTATGCGTTGCGTCGAGAATAGCTCCCGACAGGGGTGCCGATGCTTGACTCCTACAAGTACCCGAACTGCACGTTTTTGCATGACAAGAACTCTTTGCGCATCCGTGGAGTTACCCCATAGGAGGGTACCGTAGGACATCAGGGAATGAAAATATGCGAAATAAACTTGTTTCAGTGAATCACCCGAGATTAGCGGCTTTAATTTTCTTCCATTTCTGGCAAATTGATAGAATCGGCTTGCACAAATCTATTTCAGAGTTCATTTTTGGAGAATCTAATATTGGAAATAGGAACTAAAAACTGCTGTCCAAGGACGAACAGGTACGAAGAGATTGGTTAGGTGGTGATATCCTAATGTGAAAGGATCATGGCGAAACACGCATAAACTAATATACACGTAACAGATACTAATATACACGTAACGTAACAGATACGGTACAAACAAAAGTTGGAAATATATATATTAGTTTATGCGATACAGCTAGCTATCAACTGTCATAGACAAACAAGCAGCATTTTTTCGTTCCACGTTAAGGACCTCTCCACACGGTCCTGTAAGCCATAATATAGAGCGAGATAGGAAGATGAATGACCTTGGTTTTCTCGCTCTATCTATCTTTGCATGCAGTACTGCCATGCAAACACCTATGTCAAATCTTTGGTACAATGCATCATATTCACCGTTGTGCAATCTAGAGTAGTGTGCTAAGTAGTACTGCCATGCAACTCCCTATGACAAATCTTTGGTACAATGCATCATATTCACCGTCGTGCAAGATTAGTATGATGGTAGTATGTAATCTCACTACTACAGCTGCGTACTGTTCTAATATGACGGTAAGCATGACCGTGACGACCTAGCATAATACCTACACCGTACATTCACCAACACAATATCCTTTATGTACAGTTAGCGGTTGGTTCGTGGCGTCGCAGTCCTTATACGGCGGCAGCAACGCCACCTCCCGAAGGCCCGCGCCGTACCCCCCGCGGCCTCCTTCTCGGCCACGAACGCTGTCACCACCATGTGAGTTTCAATGAAGAGGTTATAATAATAGGGCGTTCCCACACCAATCGATCGATGCCATGGATCGATATCGATCGATTAGTGTGGTCGGTTTGGCTCATAGTAGAATCGATCGACGTCTACCACCAATACCAGCACGGCTATCACAAGACGGCACGCGAGCTCTCTTGATTTTTCTCGCACTATACCTCTCTTTCTAAGTTTTCTAATAGGTGAGAGACGGATAGTGTGAGAAAAACCTAGAGAGCTCGCGCGCTGTCTTGTGATAGCCGTACAGCATCGATCGATTGGTGTGGTAACACCCTTATACTTTCACTTGGTTGGCGCTAACTGTCAGAATGAGCCCACGAAACAAATTGAAATGCGAAATAGATGTAAGAGCGGCAAATCAAATCAAATCAATTGGGGTGGTAGTAGACTCAGAGAGTTTTAGTAACAGGTTGGCTAGACCATACTTTAAACTTTAAAAAAAAATTGAAATTCCTTTCGTCATTAGGTACATTATGTTTTAAAGAGACAAGTTAAACACGACGAGTAAACGACCGTTTCTCCCAGATTGCTTTAACCAACCATCAATGCCAATTTAATTTCAGCGACATACAGCAGCACAGACCGAGCTCCGACGGCGAACACGACGAGCTACACGTGGTCTGGCGGGAGCGGCTACTGGCCGCAGGGCTCCCCCCCGCAGCCCCCCTCCTCCCCGTACCGCACACCCCCCTACCCCGCCCCGCTGGAGTACCAGCCGCCGACCAGTGCGGCCCCAGCGCCGCTATACCCGCTGCAAGTAAGTTGACATTGGCTGAGGCTGTGGGTAACCCGCCGCCCCTCGCTGTTCCACACGCCTCCGTAGCCGGCGCCGCTAAAATATCATCGGCCAGCTTATTTGAAGAATTACGTTGAAACTTGAATCTTATTGTGTCTGGAATAGAGTTGAATTTCTTTTGTTTAAAAAACCTTCCTATCAGCAGGTCGATGGGCCTCAGGTTAATGATATTAGTGGATATTATGTAGACACATATAAAAAAAATGTGCGCAGTGTGACTTAAGGAGACGCTACACTAGCGAAATCGGCAGGACTAACAAGCAAGGTCACATAAAATCTAGTATGGAGCGACCTTGATTTGGTTGGCCAACGTGCTTCCGACACTTATCCACACGGGCAGAAGCACGCGGCAGGTCTATATGCAGGCCACTCCATACTAGTTATCCGAACTGGTTTGGCCGTCCGCCGATATCGGCCCGTGTGGCGTCTCCTTAAGGCTAGAGGACGCAACAAAGTATCGTTTAAAATGTGAGGCGCACCTCTTTTCACTTCTCGCCCTAGCTGCACCGCACCGGTCTCGTAACGCGAACGAAGAACAACCCGAATACATTGTGCAATGCATCTTATATTATACTAGATAACTAACGGTTTTGATTGTTTGATTGCAGTACGAAACTCCTGCGCAGCACTCACCTTATTACCAGCATGCGTATGCCCCGTACGCGCACCATGCTATTGAAGATATTTCCTATTGGCCTAACGGGTGAGCGAATGTTGTATATTTCTGGTAGCAATAGACCTACTAAATAAATAGTAATAATGAAGCATAATGAAGGTATGCCGAGTGATGATGATTTTTGTTATTTCTTCTATGAAATTCGTAAACCTCCATCTATAACACTCAAAAAGAGGTATAACACTCACAAACACGGAGATGCACAAACTTAAATCCTTATGGTACAGTTGATTTCATAAATATATTGTACGTTCCCAAAGGGTTAAAAATAAAGACGTGTTCACATATTTTAGATCACTTTATTTTTTGAACTCGACCATACAACTTCTCCACTCAAGCAATTGTTTCGCGTCGAAGTTGAAATAACATGTTTTTTTCTGTTTTTCAGCTTAAATAGTTACGGTTACCAGCCATCGGAATACGTCGGCACGGGCGAGGTCTCGTACAACCCCGAGAGCATGCCCTTCGGCCCCGCCGGCGGCGGCGCCCCGCTCGACGCCGCCCCGGCCGCGGAGGGCCGCGGCACCCCCCCGGCGGACCACGACAGGGAATACAAGTACAACACCGAAGACCGCCATTCCCCGTGCGAGGAGCCAACGCTGTCACCGCGCCCGCGTCCGCCCACTCAGTGATCAAGTGATTCAAGGACGTTTGGGTGACCCACGAATCGATAGATCGTCGATAGATGCATTGTCTTTGACTCAATGCCTGTGTTAAGTGCATACTGAACAGCTATCACACGACGGCGCGCGAGCTATCTAGATTTTTCTCGCGCTATCCGTCTCTCTCTTATAAGAACACTTAGAACAAGAGGTATAGTGCGAGAAAAATCGAGAATATGTCGCGGCCGTCTCATGATAGACGTGCAGCACGGCTAGCACACGACGGCGCGCGAGCTCTCTCGATTTTTCTCGCACTATCCGTCTCTCTCTTATAAGAACACTTAGAAGAAGAGGTATAGTGCGATAAAAATCGAGAGTATGTCGCGGCCGTCGTGTGCTAGACGTGCAGAACGATATATACCAACAAATGAGTGAACGGACCGCCCCGATTTTCAACACTAGCGAGTGTTTTATTACGTTAAGATCCTGTACTTTTACCAATAAAAATATCTGAAGTGACTTGAACAAAATACTTATTAAAATATCACCTGGGATAATAGCACGATAATAGTGCGATGGTCGATCAAATGGGACCGAAGATCGAACGTCGTCGTACCTACGAATTGTTTAGTGCATCGATCGAGGTTCGATCAATTGGTGTAGTAACCCTTAGAATATAATAAATAAAAATATTTTATTGCACGTTCGTCTGTGGATAGATAGGTAGTTAATTTTGCACGAGCTGTGATGAAGTTTTTTTTAATATGAAATTATTCAAGATAAACGTTGAAATCTCAGCCGCACAAGCTAAGCAACAAAGTTCAAATTTTATTGTCAACTTTCAGTTCAATTCAAACATGTCTAAAGCGCTCCTATTTACCTCGATGCGTAATGTAATGTTTAAAAAGTGACCTCGACTCATCGGATACTCGCACGACCGACGGTCAGTAGAGCGCTAAAATCTGAGTTCCTCACAGCTATCACAAGACGGTCCGCGAGCTGTGTCGCGGTGAGATAGACTATCCGTCTCTTTCTACACTGTCGTGGGCTGTCCTGTAATAGTCGTGCAGGCGGTCCTGCGTGGCGGACTGCACGAGCGGTACGAAGCTTTAAGACTGAGCGAGATGGGAATATGAGACCAAGTTTTATTTGTCAAATTGTAACTTAAGGTTTCGTAAAGCTGACTAATGGGGTAACAAGTGCCTACTGTGTTATTCTATTAGAATATCAGTTATTTTAGGTAACCAGTCGGCAAGTTTTGATATAGGTAGTTCAGTTAGACTTTTCATCACAGCAAACAATATAATTAAGTGACTAAAGTCTATTTAATAATATTACGATTATTTTTCCTAGTTTTGTCGTTAAGATCCGTCCTCTACTAATTTATGATAAGATGTATATTTTGTAAATTGTACTTTTGATTGAGGAGCTAATTCTGCAGCTGCATACAAATCATTCTGAGTGAAAATATTTGAATAAAAGTTCGTATATAGAATCACAATTTGACTGAATGCTATTGTTATAGTTGACTATTTTAAATGAACTTACCGTTACAAGAATGGTAGATATTATTTTAAGCTTCTCGTAAAGCAATGTTCACATTACCAAGCATTCCAGCAAGCATCTGATCATACGAAGGTAAGTTGCCGAATCTGCGGCTACTATTAAGTCGGGTCCGCCGCGCCGTGTTTTCGATGTTTTTAAACATCTAACATGTCATCCGTCAGTTTCGGCAAACAAATAGGGTATTGTTTTGATTGGCAAAACATGTTAGATGTTTAAAAACATCGAAAACACGGCGCAGCGGACCCGGCTTTAAATGCTTCGTTCGTTCAAGTGCTACAGAGGGGCTACCGCGAAACGAAAACGAACTTCGTTCGTGTATCTCCGTCTCGGTCGCACTTGCTAGTTAAGGGTCATTGTCAGATTTAGGTCCGCGTCTCTTCTGTGAACATTGCCAAAGTTAAGGGTTAAAACCAAATTTTTGATTGATCTCTGCCGAGCGACAGAGAGGGAGATACATGAACGAAGTTCGTTTTCGTTTCGCGGTAGCCCCCTCAAGAGCAGGAGATGCACGAACAAACTTAATATTTTTTGTTTCGTGGTAGGGCCTCAGTTCCAGAGGGGCTAACGCGAAACGAAAAACAACTTCGTTCGTGTTTCTCTGTCTTTGTCGCTCGAACTAGCAAGTGCGACAGTAGCTCCGTAGCTCGGATGCTTGCGTGGTAACTGCGGACTAAAGTTCTTTAAAAAACCCAGTTTATATCATACATCACTACTTTCAGCTTTATTAATTACAAATGCAATAGGTACATGAAGCTGGCTCACATGTAAATGATAATAAACATGTTTTCTGTTATTTACCAATGGTTTCTCATTTTCATTTCCTGTAGGTATCACTGTTTCCCTACTTAGGTATTCAAAGTTGGAGCGGATCTAGGTATGTAAAGTCTATGTTACATATAGAATTTCTTTATTTCTAAACATGTAATACTCGTAGGTACTAACAAATCTTTCAATCCGTCCCACTCTTCTAATTACACCTTAGGGAGACTCGTGAAGAATAATTTTTAAATTTTCCACTCTGATCGTTTAGAATTTCGTAAGCGGACGTTTCTGCTTACACATGCTATTTTAACTTACGATTCCCAACATGCTTTTAATTGTTTTCTTTATTATCGACCCGAAACAGCTGTGGAAAAACGAAAACAGCAGATAAAAAATTGGTTCATATCGTATATTTACCTAAGTTGCTATTGCCCGCGACTCCGTCCGCGTGGAAATCGTTTATATCGTTCACATATCGTTGCTCCATACAAGATTTAACCGCCCAATTCACCCCCTTAGAGGATGATTTCGGGACTAAAAATTATCCTATGTCCTTCCCCGGAACTCAAACTATCTCTATACCAATTTCATCACAATCGGTCCAGCGGCTTAAGCGTGAAGAGGTCACAGACACTGAAAGACACACATAGTATGGATGTTAATAATAATTTCAAATGAAAAGAATCTCCACATATTTGTGGTAGACAGAAAAAAGACATCATCATCATATCAGCCGAAAGACGTCCACTGCTGCACAAAGAACTTCCACAAAATTAAGTGCCATAAAGACCGGTTCCACCCGCATCCAGCGTACTCAGCACGGCTAGCACGCGACGGCGCGCGAGCTCTCTCGATTTTTCTCGCACTATCCGTCTCTTTCTTATTAGAACACTTAGAAGAAGAGGTATAGAGCGATAAAAATCGAGAGTATGTCGCGGCCGTCGTGTGCTAGGCGTGCAGAAAATACTCTATACATAGTCTTCATTGTTAAGGATACGCTACACGAGCGAAATCGGCAGAAGCACGAGGTCACAGATAGTGTAGTATGGATGGAGTGACCTTGATTTGGTTGGCCGCCGTGCTTCCGGCACGTATCCACACGGGCCGAATCACGGTTTAATGCTCTAAGCGAATCACGCGTCGGCCGGCATGCAGTCTCCTTATAAGTGGAATAATGCAATGCGAGGCTTAAGGCATGAATCACACTGGCGCGGCCTGCGGTGGCAGTCAATAGTAAATTAGACAGGCAATGACAAGGTAACTATTGACCGCAGTGGCCAGGCCGCGCCAGTCTGTGAGAGGCCTTAACGGTGCACGACGCCCATGGACCTATGATACTCAGGACAAGCTATGGTAATAACAATACCACGTGCGAGCGAGCTGATAGCATACAAATCTCGATATGTGTGACAGAAAGAGATATCATTCCTTGTCCTTCTCAGTTCTACTTTTTTATATTTGCCACAACTGATTTAGTATGAAGTTGTGGCACATAAACCATTACCCGTCCAAATTGAGAAGTTGTTTATGGTAAGTTATCAGCCATTTGAAGACCAGGTCCCGTATCATGGTCGGCTTTATCACGCGATAAGTGACAAGATAGACCGTCCGTCTTGTTCCATCGAACGGTGTCAGCCAGTGACGGACGCTCTATCTTGTCACTTATCGCGTCATAAGGCCGACGTATCATACAGGGTCATTTCTTAATTTAGCTGCATAGGAGCCTTTCCGTCCCTCACTGTGGCAACACGTATAGCCTGTCCTAAGTATTATAGGTCCAATGTCAAATGTCAAATCGATTCGATTTGTTGTTGCGAGCTTGGCGGTATGTATAGTATCATTTCATATCATAACCGCGAAATTATACAACACAAAACATCTGGATTAAATATGATGAATTAAACTATTCACGTAATCTGTAATCACGCAATCAGTTCCTGTATATCTGTTTTGATTAATGTAGCACAAATCGTAGACCACAATTTCCGTTTTGAAGTGGTTTCTACATTGAACAGGTGTTACCTCGATTTAATTGAATTTCGCTAATATTTTGTGTTTCATAGCTTGATAAAATTGCCGACTAAGACTGATATTTATGCTAACAGATTGCAAAACGCAACTAATACTGTCGGCAAAGGACACAATAGTTATTTCAGAGTGAAATGGAATCTACAGTCTCAGTATCCAAGGTACAGTTATCAGCTTATATTTATAAACTACATTAAGCATGTCATGTCTGTAGGTACAAACAGTCATGGTAAATATTAATCATAATATTCTTTCCACAGGGTGTGTTCCTATTTCCTAGTACATTAAAAAAACCCAAAAGTACTAAACATAAAAGCAGTTTGTTTGAAAAACAATTCAGGAAAGAACCATGGTACAAAGCTTATAAAAACAATTGGGAGAAAATAGAATCTAGGATCATGGTAAGATATAATATATATATATAAATTTCAATGCCATTTTTTTTAATTGAAAAGTGATCATAAGTATGCTTATGAATTATGGTGTAAGTAAACAGATTTTGTAAAATTTATATTATTACATAGTTATATTATGACATATTCTATCTTTCGAATATTGCTTAAGGATTATTCCTACTAATATATTATGTTTGTACAAAGGTTTGCTTGTAAAATAACCAAGGGCTTTTTAGCTTTTTGTGTGGAAACATGGAGCAAATAAAACTTAGCCAGATTTTTATTTAATTACATTTTTATTAATTTCGATTCAATAATGTAAACGCCGGAGCAGGACCGGTCAGTTTGGCACTCTATGGGGGAGGCCTTTGACCAGCAGTAGACATCTTTTTGCTTATATGATGATGACGATGAATGTCTATACAGATAGGTATACAAATAAACAATGTTCCATGAAACAATGTTAGGTTAGTGTTAACACATGACATATTTCTTACAGGATTTACATCAGAAAACCTATGATGTTCTGTTAAATGACATGGTAAATTATTTAAAATCATTCTACGGAGACAATGAATCATTAACCTTAGAAGGAGTCATTCCCAGTGCCACACTCTTGACGGGTGTCAATCAGCCGGACCATGTGTCCCAGTTTGAGACACTAATATCTAAAATAAGGTTTGTTGTTACAACTATTATATTACTGTTTACACTCAAAAATCCAAACTAATATTATAAATGCGAAAGTTTTGCTGTCTGTCTGTTACCTCTTCACGCTTAAACCACTGAACCTTAGATGAAATATGGTACAGACATAGTTTATGTCCCGGGGAAGGACATAGGATAGTTTTTATTTCGGAAATCAGCCCCTAGGTGGTGATATTGGTGGTGAATGTTTGTATGGAGCTACAATATAAACGAGTTCTACACAGATGGAGCCGCGGGCAGAAGCTAGTACTGTATATTTATCCGAAAATCAAGAAAGTTTTAAAGACATGATAAATGCTTAGGCATGCCTATGTGTCAATCAGTAATAATATGTAATTTTTTCTTTACCATGCATACTGAAAAGCAGGTGAATATAACAAGGTTAGTATTTTTAGTAATGGCCATTCATAAATTACGTCATCGATGTCGACGATTTTTGAACCCTCCCCCTATCATCTCCTGTTATTCCTTGAAATGGACCCTCCCCGCCTAATAAAATGACTATTGTCATCTAATGGCCAGACCCCCCCCCTATTTTGAAATACGTAATTTATGAATGGCCCCTAAGTCTATCCCCAGTGCCCCACTGCTGGGCCAAGGGCTCCCCTTTTTCTCCAGGTTAGTGAATATTCAGCCAAAAATGTCTTCAAGTCATAAATAAATATTAGGGGACAGTCTTACACAGAACACCTTATGAACAGCAGTGGACTGACAGGCTGATGATGAGTCTGACAGAAATGTAACTAGCCTCATGGTATGCTCAATAAGGCTTGTGTTATGGGAACTAGACAACAGTATCATACTAATATTATAATTTTTGATGGTTTTCACTCAATCATGCTCAAACAGCTCAACCGACTTGGATACAATTTTTGACTGATTTTGTAAGAAGTTAGTTTATTGTCTGGATTGAAATAAAGGATAGTTTGTATCCCGGGCAGCAGAAAAAGTCGCGGGCGGAAGCTAGTAATAAAACTTAAACTCATCTATGTTTCAGTTTTATTTCTATCAAATATATTGTTGTCTATTAACCATCCATGACTGAGAAAAATATTCAAAGATATTTCAAATCCAATTTGTATTTAATTTTAAAGCTACATCATTTAAAGCTTAATCTAAGCTCTTAAGAGTTCGTAGCTCGCAGTAAGCTCGGCCGAATTTCCCCTTCCCATACAAACGGAGTTTCGTTCTCATTTTAAAACTACGTGTTGGATTGTGACGAAATTTTGCATATACAATGACATGAGGTATATCTATGTCTGTTTTTAGTTTATATGGTTCCAGTTTATAAAACAAACGAAATACAGCAAAAACAAGTTTTGTATGAAAAACTTAAATTCGCTGTATTTTTTTACTATGGTATCTGAAGCTACATAAACTAATTATAGACCTGGATATACCTCATGTCATTGTACATGCAAAGTTTCGTTACAATCCAAGACGTAGTTTTAAAATGAGAGCATAACTACGTTTGTATGCTTACTGCGGACTCTTAATTTCTCTGTGTTATGCCTCCAGGGATGAAGTGACACCTCACATTGCGATGGTGAACTCTCAAGATGCGTCTACAGTGAAGCATTTAGTTGAAAATGTAGTTTGGCAGCTGGTAAATGGACATGAATTTATGGTAAGAAAATCCTGTTACAACTACTTAGGTACTTTTTGTTTTCTGTGATACAATAGGCACCTACTTAAACCGAGTTTCAATTCATTTGTGGTGGGAGTACCAACTGACAAGCTGTCGACCTTCATGAAGGAGGAGTTCTGGCCGGTGTCGGACTTGCCCCGTCTGACCTTAATAACGCCAAAGTACCTTCTCGCCGTTTTCACTTCAATCAAAGGATTCAAAGGCGCGCCCAGAACTTGCGCCGCGCGTCGCCGTCTTAACGTATTTTTGTGTTTTTTGTATATTGTTATGTAGGTTAGTCTGTAAGGTTGTCTGACTCAAATAAATAAAAAAACATTTTTTTACTGGATCTTAAAAGAAAACAATATATTTAACATTACTTCGATCTATTGGTGAATTAAATAAATAAATATGTGGGGACAATCTTACTACAATCGAACTAGCCCCAAACTAAGCAAGTTGTACTATGGGTACTAGGCGACAATATTTTTTTATTTATTACTAGTCCTTGTTTGTGATATCCAAATGTTGTATTTCTTATTTATTTATTAGTTTTCCTTATTTATTTTGGGTGTCTGCTTGCCAGACGGCAAAGGCCTCCTCCAGCCTTCTCCATTCCTGCCTGTCTCTGGCAACCCTGTGACACCAGCAACAGGCCTAATGTCCCATCTTTTGAGCTGTCTGCCGCTCTTTCTTTTGCAGCCTCTTGGGTACCACTGGGTTACCATTCGACTCCAATTGTCCATGCCTTGAATAGTGTGGCCTGCCATTCCATTTAAGTCTCCTAATTTTTGTGACAATGTCCTGCACCTTCTTATGGCTTGGTGCCTTATCTGATCAGCTTTTCTTACTCCTAGCATACTTCGTTCCATGGAATCTTGGCAGATGCGTAGTTTATGGATAAATAAATACTTAAATAAATAGAAAACGTCCATGACTCACGAACAAATGTTCATGCTCATCACACAAATAAATGCCCTTACCGGGATTCGAACCCAGGACCTACAGCTTCATAGGCACGGTCACTACCAACTAGGCTAAAGTGATCGTCAATTTTTTAAATTAATTTTGTAAATTTCAATTGGAAACATTATCTTTATAAAACTCAAAATTCCCTACTAATCTAAACTAAAAACTAAGTGTCGAATAACCCGCCCCGTGCCACTCCAGGTGCAAAGGTTCCCGTCACGCTAGCCGCATTGCCGCGCCGCACCGCTATGGCTAACCTTTGCACCAGAAATGACCCAGAGCGGGGAAAACTGAACACTGAGTAAATGCTTAAGTATATCTACTTAACTATATAATATACACTCCCAGCACGGCTATCATGCGACGGCGCGCGAGCTCTCTCGATTTTTCTCGCACTATCTGTCTCTTTCTTATTAGAACACTTAGAACAAGAGATAAAGTGCGAGAAAAATCGAGAGTATGTCGCGGCCGTCGCATGATAGACGTGCTGAGGTCGCAGCCTCTGGGAAGGGTGCCCATAAGGCTGGCCACAATTGCAATTCCAATCCGTTGGCAGAGGACGTAGCCAGCCCTATGGTCAACCATACTTCTAAATAAAAAATAACTGGTCTGTCCCTTTTTAGGATGACAGCGCTGTAGAATCAGATGATGAGACATTGCCAACAAAGAAGAAATTAAAGAAGAACCAATGCACTATGAGAGTGTTACAGAATTGGTATAACAGCAAATACATCAGCAGCTCACCAAAGAAGAAACGCACTGCGTCTATGAGGTCGCTGGTCATCATAATACCTGATTTTGAGAGCTTCAACTGTAATGTCTTACAAGATTTCGTCATGATCCTCAGGTGAGCCAGTATACTGAATAATGTAATGGTTTTACAGCTTTAAAACTTACTATGTTTGTTCTGAAGAAATAACGAGCCCGTCACATCCATCCATCTTCACGCTTAAACTGCTGAACCGATTTAGATGCGATTTGGTAAAGAGATAATTTGAGCCCCGGGGAAGGACATAGCATAGTTTTTATCCCGGAAATACTTCCTAAGGAGGTGAAATCGGGGATGAAATTTTGTATCGAGCTACGATATAAACGAGTTCCACGCGGACAGAGTCTCACAAGTTAGTACTCCTATACTTGAGATTATTTGATTTGGCTGGATTGCATCAAAGTAGTAACATTCAAAAAGCGACTCTACCGTCCAAGGTAGAAGATTCCAATTCCAATGACAGTTTTATAAAAACTCGGCCACCAATAACCACAACCACACGTCGAAATTTTCCATGACCATTTTGCAAACATGGGACTGAATTTCGTAGAAGCATCGTTGAATTTCCTCCTCCAAGCTGTGGGCTTGCTGGCATACCGATAACTTGAAATAGCCTCGTACTAAAGGGGAATATTGAATCCTGCATCAACAAAACACTGCAAGTATTGCAGGTAAAAAGGGTTTTATTTTATCAGATGGAGAGATACCGGACGCAGCCTGCTTGGCTCATACTGCTAGCAGCTTTAAGTCTAAGCGAGATGATTTCACGACAGTGGTTATTCAATTGTAACGTGGAATAATAAAGGAATAAAGACATATTGGTGTAGTTAAATATATGTAAGGGTTGACGAATAGGCACTGGACTAAATTTGCTGACCCGCTAGGACTATTCATCACCCAAGCTTATTTCTATATGTTACGAATGCCTTGTATTGTAGTGTCAACACTTTATTTATTTATTTTGTTTATTACACAGCCAAAATGCACCTTAACAGGTAAAGCCAAAACGGCAATTGTAAAGTTTGATATTTTACGTACGCACGTGGGTGATCAAACTTCCACTTGTAATATCCACATATCACAAAAAAATAAAATATTATACTGGATCAGGCTGGATATGTTGGGAGTTTCTCTGCGTGATCGCATCAGAAATGAGGCTATCCGCAGCAGAACCAAGGTAGCCGATATAGCCTTCCGAAGCGCTAAACTTAAGTGGCAGTGGGCGGGGCACATAGCACGTAGAACCGATGGCCGTTCGGCGGAAAGGTTCTCGAGTGGCGACCACGTACCGGAAGGCGCGGCGCGGGTAGGCCCCCCACAAGGTGGACTGATGACCTGGTAAAGGTTGCTGGAGTCCGCTGGATGCGGGTGGCGCAGGACCGGTCACTTTGGCACTCTTTGGGGGAGGCCTACGTCCAGCAGTGGGCGTCTTTCGGCTGATATGATGATGATGATGATGATACTGGATCAGATCATAATAACAATTAAGAAACATTATTCTAAGTTACTAAAAGGTAGCTCACTTTCTTACACTCTTTAGCGCCTAGCGGACGCCTACGCCGTGGCCGCTTTCCGCTACTTAGCGGGAAAACCATGGGATCGGCTACGTGGGTAGCGCGTAGCGATTCTTGGAAGTAAAAGAATATATCATGGCGATTAAACCTCAGTGCGAATATGAGCAGAAGTGATTTCACTCCTTTGGCCCCGATATCTAACACTGGCCACTAGGATGGGAGATAGATACGGTGCATTTTTGCTGAGCAATATCTATTGTTCTCTCTTAGCCGGGTCCACACTGCACGCATGCTTCGGGCGAGGCGTGCGCCTGCCATGCGGACCGTTTGCCTAGTCTAAGAGCTAGCTACGGAAATAGATTTGCAATTTATAGAGCAACGAAATCCCTCTAGTTAATGTGCCATACTATCATTATTAATTAATCCGGGCGCCTGGCAGCTCTTCAGCGGTGGGTGTGACAGTGGTTGGGCAACAAAGGGGTTGTAAAATCAACTGAAGGTGTGCAATTTATAGAGCTCTGTGTTTGGTGTGATATTTAAGCAAGTCTCAGCTCAGTGCCGCGCCCCCCGCCGCCCCCTTGCTTGGTCCTTGCGCCCTAGGCTCTAGCCTTATTAGCCTGTGGGTAAATCATTGCGGACAATTCTATTTACCGAACGGCGCGGTATTGTCGAAGCGGGCGAGGCGTGCTCGGCCGAGGCATGCGTCCAGTGTGGACCCGGCTAATGACAGCTTATTATTATATGTTTCAGTTCGTACTTGTCTTCCCTGCCGATAGTGTTCGTGTTTGGTGTGGCCACGTCGGTGTCGGCGCTCCACAAGTCGTTCCCGTACCACGTCTCATCCAAACTGCTCATAAAAGTGTTCCATTCACATTCCTCTCCGAAATACATGAATCAGGTTAGTTCACAAGGGTTCAATTAATGCTATATAAATAAATATGTATAGGACGACCAGGATCGTGCAAATGCCACTCTAGATATAAGAAGATTGCTATAAAATAATAAAAAAAGAAGTTTTTAAAAAAAAATCTGCTCATAAAGTCATTGGCATACATACATTCACGCCTTTATCCCTAAAGGGGGTAGGCAGAGCACATGAAACGTGTGTTCCAGTACCACTTTTAGCATAAACGTGGGTATAAAAGATCGACAAAAATGTGATAACACCACACGGTTCAATTCGTCAAGTTGTGAAGACATTAGAACCACAGATATGACCATACATGGATGGTATCTGTTCTTTGTGAACGAGGTTTTTAATTCAGTATATGTTAATGATGACGATTATTGATTACATCACTTTCATTTTAAATATAGCTGCCCCCAGACTACACTGATTGAAAAACACTCTTGAGCATAGTAGCAGGGTCGGCTCACTTCGTGATTTCGTCGCGCCGCCACTAGTACATCCGGCCCCGGCCGGTATGTTAGCGCTGCTACGGCACTCACGCGTTCTATCGCAGTGCGTTGCATTCTATAGAAAGGGATGGCCACTTTAGGCTCCTTCGGCATACCTTAACTGGGGATTTCTTAACAGAGAACCTTCTGTACTTTGTACTATTATTTATTATGTGATAGTGGTGTGACTGGAAATTGTCTACGTTTCAGGTGCTCGAAGATATATTCCTGAACCATTCAAGTCCGCTCCACCTGTCCGGGAAAGCGTTGGAGCTGCTGACTGACGTATTCCTGTTTTACGATTTCTCGGTCACTGGACTTATTCAAAGCATAAAGGTAATTATTATATTAGTATGTATTTGGAGTAAAGATTTCGAATGACAGAAAAATACACCAAACACTTATTGTGTATTAGCATGCTGTATGAGTTTCGTGTGGGTATAGTGAATTCAGCTGATATTGATGTTTAAGGGGTTTTGAACCTGATTTTATGGGGTTTAACTCCACTAAACACGTTTTTTTTCTTATATTCCGATTTCAGGAAACTGTCACTGTTGTCTCCTGGCTTACCGGGACAAAATAACAGCAAGAAAAAGTTGATTGACCCTTAAAATAAAAACATATATGAAGGACATGAATGTTTTAAAGTATGCAACAGTATAAAACAAAAAATCCTATTGTTTTACTAGCAACCCAGCCCTTGGGACTTGTATTTGTATATTACAAGCTTATTTAGTTTCACCTGTCCCGTTGTGTGTCTGTCTGTCTGTCTGTAATCAAATCTTGCAAGTTAAATTTGATCCATTTACTGGTTTCCGATTGGGTTTAAATTTTGCACGAATATGCAAATCGCGTGACAATGCAATATTATGATGACGTGGAGCTGATCTGATGATGGAGCTGGAAAGTGGCCATAGGAACTCGAGTTTGGGCTCGTTAGAATCGTCTCACTGAGTAGTTGATGACGGTATTCAGAACTGTACAGTCGGCAATAAAAGCTTGTACCAAAAATTAAATTTTTGACAGAAACTTATTATTCAAATACAAATTCCAATTGTCCATCGACCTCAAGAAGAAGGTGATATCCTTTATACCACTCACTATATAATATATTGTAATGTCTAGGGAAATTTTAGCTATATTTTAAATAGCGATAATCATCATCATCATATCAGCCGAAAGACGTCCACTGCTGGACATAGACCTCCCCCAAAGAGTGCCAAAGTGACCGGTCCTGCGCCACCCGCATCCAGCGGACTCCAGCAACCTTTACCAGGTCATCAGTCCACCTTGCGATAATGCTTAACATTAATTTACACTTAAAGAATGGTTTTCCTAAATGCTACAAAATAACATTATATAAAGAGGTCCTCTCTTGTTTTATGGTATGTAGAGTGGCTCTTTGTGGATATTATGTTCTCCCATCATTCAGGGTGGGGTGTGGACAAACTTATTTGTGTGACCTATTTATGCTATGCTAGCAACTTTAAAATACCTTCAATCTATCATAACCCGTTTCTTTTCAGTATTGTATGATGGAACACCACTACGGAGACAACGTGAAATCCCTCTGCTGTTCACGAGACGGCATCGAAGACGCAGCTGCCAAACTGTCTGCAGACGACATAGAAAGCATCAGGCAGCTGCCTTCCTTCCGACCCTTCCTCGAAGCCCAGGACTGTGAGACCAAGATCGGTCTCTTCGAAGACGACAATTTCTTCAGAGAAGTCCTGTGCCAGGAGTTGAACAAGCTACACGACTACTTGCGCAGTTTTTATCTTTGCGTGCGATTGTTGGCGGCGTTTATGAAGGATTTGCCCAAAAATGTTATAGGGAAAACGGTAAGTTACTAATGCTTCGTTGTCAACTTGGGCAATAGGGCCAATTCATGATTGCTAAAGTCGCAGTCGAAATCGATGAGGAGAACTATATCATTAACACTACAGCACCGAACCAGATTTTATTAGTCATCTGGTGTTGGAGTATATCGGGTCCTAAACATCGTGTAACGTACTAATTACGCGATGTCTAGGACCCGATATACTCCAACACCAGAGGGGCTACCGCGAAACATAAACGAACTTCGTTCGTGTATCTCCCTCTCTGTCGCTCGAACTATCAAGTGCGACAGAGACGGCGATACACAAACGAAGTTCGTTTTCGTTTCGCGGTAGGCCGTCAGATGACTAATAAAAACTGGTTCGGATTTCCATATGTACTTACAGCCGTATAAGGCGGTGTTTAGTGCTTGGTCTAAATTAATAAGACTCATGCTTACGAGTAAATTACGTTTCATCCATACTTTAACTAACTTTAATAGTACATTACTACAGAAGCCGGGAAGTAAGGGGTTGCCGGCCGAGTACATATAGACGGCCGAGCGTAGCGAGGTCGGATAGTTATGAGGCTGGCAACCCCTTTTCACGCCGAGGCATGTATAGTGCTTAATTATGAAATAAATTAAAAACACTCCAAGAAATCAAACTTTAATTTTCATGGCTGAACGCCTTCCTGTGCCTTAAATTGTGGAATGGAAATTAAAAAAGACCATCTTGCAGGCCTCCAATTTTGTATGAAATGCCATTACGGGTCTCGTCTCGCTGCGCCCGAAACGTGACACTTTGAAGCCCATTATGAAGAACACAACGTCAATATTTAATTGCATGTTTGGGAAAAGTGTATTATGACAAAACGAACGCATCTTCTTTTATTTTCTTTGTTTTATATTACAGGTCCGTGAAATTTACACCAAATGTGCAGCTGAATCAATAACTCAAACCCCAACGTTCAAAGAATGCATGCAGCTCATAAACTTCCAGTCACAAGTCAAACTACTAGACAGTATACAGGGTGCACTGAAAGTCATTAATACGGAACTACAAAGCGTTTCCCCAGTGAAACCCCTGAGGTCCACGCCTACTAAGAACAATACTAAGTTGGTGTTGAATAATGAGCAAGGAGAAACCTTTGCTAAGACTGCGAGAGTGCATTTACTTACGTTCTTGAGACAACTTGAGAATGCCAATACGGAGGCTTTATTGACAGACGTTGCAGATGATGCCGAGAATGATATGGAGGTTGAGCCGGGAAACAGATATAAATTGAAAGAGGTACGTAGATAAGAATAACTTACAATAAGAATAACTTTATGTACAAACGACACTGTTAAATATGTACTGTATAATATGTTTATATATAGAGCTATTTATGTACGTGTATTAATATAATTATTTTGATAAGATAAGATAAAATTCATTTATTGGCCGGAACTGTGTACAAAAGATCACATAATAAATATTAAGACCCAACAGTCTGCCCATTTCGGGCGTACAATAGTAAATTATTAATTATTACATTACATCAGCAACATTATTTAATCTAGACATCCAAATTTTCATTCAAATTATAAAAACATTTCATTAATAGCCATTCCTTGAGCTTTCTTTTAAATTTAATCCCATCTTGTGACTTGATATACTCTGGTAAATGATTAAAATTTTTAATGCCATTGACATATGATATGAGCTCTTGCGAAGTATAAAGCTAGAAGGTCTGACGGTACATACGTCGTATTTATACTGAGATTGGGTATTAATTTTAGTCACTTTTTTTCATAAAAATGTCATTTCGTTCTTTTACTAATAAACTAATGTGTAGTATTTATATACACGTCAGAGTTAGTATTGCATTCTCTTGGAAAATGTCTCGTAAGGCTTCCATATTTCTAAGCTTAAAAATAATTCGTATACATTTTTTTTTGTAAAAGGAATGTAGACTCAATGTTTACCGAATTACCCCAAAAAATTATGCCATATGTGAGGAGGGGATAAACATTAGCATTGTACGCCTTTTTTACGACGTCGATTGAAGTTATTCGAGTTAATATAGATAGTGCATAGCAAGACTTGGCTAGTTTTTTATTTATCTTTTCAATGTGAGACTTCCAGTTAAAGTGGCTATCTATTGTCACTCCTAAGGAGTTAGTATTATTTACTTGTTCAATTTGTTTGTTGTCAATAACTATATTCAGAATTTTATTCATCTGCTTGTAATTTGTAAATTGTACAATTTTAGTTTTGTCCAGATTCACACTTAAATTTAACGTTGACAAACAATTTATTACGATTTCCAGAGTATTTTGCAATTCATTAGTTATGTCCTAACCTTTTTCAGATACAAACATAGTCGCATCATCGGCAAACATCACACACACGTGGTCAACTATTTGAGGGAACTCATTCACATATATCAAAAACAATAGTGGTCCCAAGACGCTACCTTGGGGTACCCCTTGCATATTCATACTACTTTTTGATTGACATCTCGTTATTGTTTTTGTGGTCTTGTCATAAGTGTCTAATATCGTAGCTTGAGTTCAATTATTAAGATACGTCTGAACTAATTTCAAGGCTACTCCTCGAATCCCGATATGCTCTAGTTGCTTCAGTAAAATTTTGTGAGACACACAGTCAAACGCCTTAGACAGATCTATAAATAGTCCACAAGATGATTTTTTCTTATCCATGTTTGTCCATATCTGATGTAAGACTTTGAATATCGCTAATGTCGTGTTTTTTCCCTTTTGAAATCCAAATTGATTGGCATTTAATATTTGATATTTATTAAAAAACGATATCATGCGATTCAATATTACCTTCTCAAATATTTTTGAAAAATTTGGCAGTAATGCAATGTTTTGACCCTTTCTTATGTAAAGGCCTTAACGCCTTTTTTAGGTCGTCGGGAAAAATTCCATGATTTTTGGCTTATTATAATCTCTGCACCACCTACTACATAATCTAGTTGTATCTCTTTCTCCGATACCCAAAGGTTGTCTGGAAGAGATCGTTCTTCAGCGATAAGACCGCCTGTTGTCTACGTCTACCTACATGTTATTGTATTGTTTCACTTTTTGACTGTTTTGTTTGTGTGAGGTGTGCAATAAAGAGTATTTTTATTGTATTGTTTCGTTACATAATAGATAGCGATATCCGGTGGTCCCAAACTAGGCTGAGCATGTATCTTGGATTATATTCATTCATTCCTTCCTGGATTATACATTTTGTCTTACTCTTACCTGTATCGTTTTTCATACGTATTTTCTTATTCGTTACATTTTATAAGCGAACTGCCAAAGACTGGAATTTGCTCCCGTCGTATTCCCTGCTAATTTGAATCTAGGTGAAAGGGTAAACAGGCAATTACTAAATTAGCGAGCTACATCTTCGGCCGTGTCGTCACTAGAGCCAATCACGCGTCAGTTGTTTATAAAAATCTTAGCACGTTACTAAGAAATACTTACTTGGATAGGTAACATGTTGAAATGAAGAAAGATTGGCATGAAGGTTTCTCAGAGGAATTTTGAATGCCTTTGACTTGGTAGATTATTTTTTAAGTTACATGCGTCTAGCTCAAAGGAATCGTGAAGGAATCAATACCATTCAAAATTGGAACAGAGTTGCATTTGTTTTATTTCGTTCCATTTCAAAACAAAACAAACTCTACTCTATTTCCTATCACAGTTGATTCAAATTACATTGCCATTTTTTTGTTTCATGGGAGTAAGAGTTTCGAATAACTCGCGATTGTAAACTGTATCATAATGTAGGAAGGTGCATTTTCAACTGAACGTGGCGCTTTATGATCTGCTCTTTCCAGCAATTACTACGCGCGACAAGAGCCGACCGCGTTCCATCGGAGTTCGAGATGATTCGATCACGCTTTGTCAGCTACCTCGAAGACATGTTTGTCAAGGTAAGGCATAGTCGCCATGCGCTATATCGGAGCGAGCAAGATGCTACCAATGATGTACACGACTATTTGTCAAGGTCTTAAGAGTCCGCAGTAACCTCGATTCTCCATACAAACGTAGTTACGCTCTCATTTTAAAACTACGTGTTGGATTGTAACGAAACTTTGCATGCACAATGACATGAGGAATATCTATGTCTGTAATTAGTTTATCTAGCTTCAGATACCATAGTAAAAACAATGCAGCGAATTTAAGTTTTTCATACAAAACTTGTTTTTGCTGTATTTTATTTTGTTTTATAAACTGGAACCATGAAAACTAATTATGGACATAGATATACCATATGCCATTGTATATGCAAAGTTTCGTCACAATCCAACACGTAGTTTTAAAATGAGAGCGTAACTACGTTTGTATGAGAAGGTGAAATTAGACCGAGCTTACTGCGGACTCTTATGAGGGAAGAATACCTTTGGAATACTACGTACTCGTCCATACAAAGAGAAAACGTTTTTCCACTTCTAAATATTTTCCAATCTCAATGATTTTAATGATTCTCAATTAAGTAATCGACACAGTGAAATACTAGGTTTATAAACCTATAGGTTTTCCTGTTTTCAAAATCTGCAATAAATTCGAACTTAGACACATCAAAACCTCTTCACTTATTACCTCACCTTCAATATTATGCTGAAGCGATCGATATCAAAACCAAAGTGATTTGTTAAGATTTAGTTAGTTTCCGTTTTCTCCCGAAATGGAAATTTCATATACAAAGTACCTATTGTCAGTCGCGAGCTGCGAGCAATACTTCTTAAGGTGCAGGCTCGGGTAGGTATTTTTGATCACCTTGAAGAGTACAGTAGCCTGTTCCACGAAGCTAATATATATTTTAGAAGTATAAAACTAGTACATAGTGGAAATAGGGCATTCCCATTTAATAATGTTCTAATAAATTGTTGAAGTTGATATTATATATAAAACTAACATAAAATTTAAGGACCTGTGCTTAATATGAATAAGGTAAATGTGAATATGAATTAAAATGTAATCAAATTGCTACGCCCTACCAGGGTCCATATGAGTCCAAATGTACCTAGTTACTAAGACCTGTACAAACTATGGTTGCAATAAATGCTATGACTATGACTATGACATATAAATACTAAATTGGCATCGCAGGTCCAATGGGCAGTCTTTATGGGTCAAGCGCCTCAGTGTTGTAAACTATAGCTCGTAGCTTCGTAAAAAGAACCACAGATGTAAATAACGGCGACTATACATACACACACACACACACATACACACACACACGTATACACACACGTATACAAAGCGATGTTGAGAGATAGATGAGGATGTTGTGTCCATTTTTTTGTAATGTCCATTAATTTATGTTTCTCTAAAGCAAGTGTACAAGGGTTTTAACTATCGGAAACATCAGGATTGCCAGTCGAAGTCAGGAGGATCTAACCCTAATCTGATCTTTTGCATACGACATGAGATGAGTGATGATAACGACGGAGCATATATCATATATTCATATACTATAAGATTCATGTCTTTTGTAATTTATCTTGCAAAACTTGGAGTAATGTATACATAGTTATAAGTTGTGTTATGGGTTCTACAGATTAAGTGATTTTACCACAATTTGTCAGTACAACATGTCGAAGTCATAATTGGGTGTGGCGTACAGATGTAACAATCCGACAACGTGTGCATGCAATTTCTCAGTACAATACACACACACACGTATACACACACGTATACAAAGCGATGTTGAGAGATAGATGAGGATGTTGTGTCAATTTTTTTGTAATGTCCATTAATTTATGTTTCTCTAAAGCAAGTGTACAAGGGTTTTAACTATCGGAAACATCAGGATTGCCAGTCGAAGTCAGGAGGATCTAACCCTAATCTGATCTTTTGCATACGACATGAGATGAGTGATGATAACGACGGAGCATATATCATATATTCATATACTATAAGATTCATGTCTTTTGTAATTTATCTTGCAAAACTTGGAGTAATGTATACATAGTTATAAGTTGTGTTATGGGTTCTACAGATTAAGTGATTTTACCACAATTTGTCAGTACAACATGTCGAAGTCATAATTGGGTGTGGCGTACAGATGTAACAATCCGACAACGTGTGCATGCAATTTCTCAGTACAACTCGTTTGACAGTTGGATGAGCAGCGCAACATGCCTCCAGACAATAGCAATTAGTCAGCTTCTGTAAATTGGGGCTGACAAATCATGATATGTATAGACCCCATTACATTTTTGACAACTAAGAAAGCTAATGAACATTATGAAGTTACTAGCTTCCGCCCGCGACTTCGTCTGCGTGGACCCGGGATAAAAACTATCCTATATTTGAATCCAGGTTATAAACTACCTTCGTGCAAAATTTCATCTAAATCGGTTGAGCCGTTTAAGCGTGATTGAGTAACAAACATCTAAACATCCAAACATCTAAATATCCAAACTTTCGCATTTATAATATTAGTAGGATCCTTACGCTTTTCTTGCTTTTTGATTTTAAAGAATTCATTAAAATTAAATTTGTAGGGCCTGCAGCCGCCAGCCACGCAGACCTTCCACGAGGTTTTATTCTTCAGTGACGTCAGCAGCGTCAGGAAGCAGATCGTGGGCTCGCCGCGCGGCGCCGTGCACACCGCGTTGAGCAATCCTCACCATTATTTACAGGTAGATACGGGTCATAATCGGATTAAACACCACACTGATCTTCCACGCGGTGTTGTTATAAAAATAAAAATCGGCGAGAGTCAGCCTCAAATATGTAGTTTAACTGCATATTTGTCTTTATACTCTTCTTTCATTAGCTTACACGACCGCTGTGTTTTCACTTGCCACTTATTTGACAGCTAGGTGTCATTGGTGTGGATACATAGCTTAGTATATGTCTGGTAGATGCTCACCTTTATACCGTGCAATATTTTATAGATTTAACAATGTAGATATAACCACACATTGTAATTGATTCCATAACTTGCGTCCTATTTGATGTCTGAAATTGAAACCATCTATTAAATTAAAATATGTCATAGCAAAAATATATGACCGTTATAATATGTCCTTGCTAGTAATGTTTGTAAGGCGTAGTAAAGAATGAGATAAACAAAAACGGGTCCAGTGTGTTATTTAAAATTAATAAGTATTTGGTTAATTTTGGCAAGATTGGCCTAGTCCCAAACTAAACGAAGTTTGCACTTGCTAAAGTTGGTACTAGACGAAGACTAACTTATAAGGGAGCGACCACACTTAACTTGCTTAACGCTGCGTATACGCGTTGACGTGTCGTATGCGTCACGTATTCTTCATACATTTTGCTGCGTTTTATGGTGCGTTAGCGTATTTTTAGCAGCGGTGTGGTCGCACCTTAAATACATAGAAAAAACATCCTAGACTCAGCAACAAAATATATACGTGTTCATCACCATCCTACTATTGTTGCCTTGCTATTTTATTTTACTGCAAGCCTATTCATCTAATATTATTACTTATTAATAAATAAAAATTACGCGCGGCCTCCCACAAGGTGGACTGATGACCTGGTAAAGGCTGCGGGAGTCCGCTGGATGCGGGTGGCGCAGGACCGGTCACTGTGGCACTCTTTGGGGGAGGCTCATGTCCAGCAGTGGACGTCTTTCGGCTGATATGATGAAATAAAAATGACACCAATACCTAATTGCCCCTTTCGAGTGCATTCCTTGGAAGAACGTGGCGTATTGTTCCAGTGCTCGTGCTGCTGCGGCGGCGGCGGCGGCGGCGGGGCGCTGCCGGCCGTGTGCCTGGCGTACCGGCTGCACCGCGAGTGCGGCAAGCACGTCAACCTCTACGACTGGCTGCAGGCCTTCGCGGCCGTGCTGTCCAGCAGCGAGGAGCCCGACGCGCTCACACAGTAATGTTCATTCCATTTTCAACTCTATATATGAATTGGGAAAAGCAGTCTCAGGACCGAGACCTTTGGAGTAAGATACTTTATGAAGGCGGATAGGATATCGCTTTAGGATATCGCCTGGTTTAACCTGTCCTAAAAACGAGCATTGAGACACCAGCTTGCTGCTGCCCCTCTGACGGCACTGTGTATGACATTTACGTGTCATATCTGCGGGCGTCACTGTCGCTCTCGTTTTGGCCTGACAAGCCACGTACGTAAGTGCCGCACTTGAATGGGCACTGCTTAAATCATCTTTTATAGATGCTAAAGGCCAATGATGATGATGATGATATGAGAGGGTTCAGGATGGACGTTACCGTCGGGCATCGTTAGACCGTTTTCACACTATCCGACACGATATCGTTGTCTGACGCTATCGTGTCGGATAATGTGAAAACAGTCTTAGGAGATCGAGTATTGACTACGGCGTAAATCAAATTGTACTTTTCTCAAACACGCAATGAAATATTGACTTTGCAATTTGCATTCTTCATAATGGGCTTCGAAGTGTCACGTTTCGAGCGCAGCGAAACGAGAGATCTTTAATATTTCATACAAAATTGGAGGCCTAGGCCATAACTATTCGACCTCGCTACGCTCGGCCGGCAACCCCTTCCTTCCCAGCCTAGGTAGTAATGTACTATTTCTCCAATATGCTCGGAAATGATTGCCTTACTCTAGCAAAAATAGTATTTGAAGTTCCTCGTTCCTGTAGAACGCAAATTTAAAAATATAAAAGTCATTTGTGTACAGTTTTAGCGGCCAGGAAAGTGTATGAAATTCCATTAATGTTTTGACTAAGACAAATCACTACAAACATCCAAGTGCTCGTACGTTTAAAGACCTAGCAATTTGTCACAACAACTTGCTATAGTTCGACTGGTTAGTAGTGTATTTTTTTTCTAATACTATTTGTTTTGGGACAATCTTACACAAATCGACCTAGTCCCAAACTAAGCAAAACTTGTACTATGGGTACTAGACGACGATAAACATACTTATAAAGATAAAATAAATACTTAAATACATAGAAAACATCCATGACTGTGTGATCACACAAATAAATGCCCTTACCGGGATTCGAACCCAGGTCCCCTTGCTTCGTAGGCAGAGTCACTACCAACTAGGCTAAAGTGGTCGTCAATGTGTATGACTGTCTCTTTCCAACTATTGCAAGTTGTTGTGACAAATTGCGCCCGTTTGTAGCCTGCTTAAAGTTTTCCCAAGTTTTCCTTTTTTTTAATGGTCATAGACAAACGCGTACTTTTGAAAGTGATCGAAGTCACGTTTTTAAATGAAGAAATAAGAATATTGATCGAAATAAAATTCATAACGAACTGAAATGCATTGTTATTGCAATCTCGTATAATTTTAATTAATTTTAATTAAGTACATAAAACATTTACGGTAGTATTCATAAACGTCCTATAAGCCTGTTTTAACTAAAATGCCGTTAAAATTCGTTTGTACTTATCTGTCACTTGGACAGTTGTATTCGTGAGAAAGGGACAAAGAACATTTTATTTAGCAATGGCATTTTAAGTTTTATGAATAAAGGGGTTAGAATTGTGACTGAGTCTAATGTTTAATTTTTTTTATGTATGCCAATTGAAACTGGCACCACAAGTCATGCCGTGTACATACTTTAAAAAAAATAAGTTAGACCGGTACTTGATAGGTTATTTATTGACATACTCGCTGTTTCAAGATTATTGAAAATATTATTAGATTTTCTCACATTTTTGGAGAAAGGCATTATATCTGTCTTGGCGGGAACGGCAATTCGTGGATTCGTCTCTATTGTCGGATTTAGCTTCGCTTCATCCGACAAACTCAACTCATCCACGAATTGCTACTTCCCGGCCTCTGCAATAATGTACTATTACACAGTCTCCTGAACATGTGTGACCCACAGGTGGGAAGGTAGCCTACTGAGGCAGTCCTTCCTACATTTAAGTTTAAGTCCTAACATCCTACTAATATTATAAATGTGTAAATGTTTTGATGTTTAGATGTGTAGATGTTTGGATGTTTAGATGTTTGGATGTTTGTTACTCAATCACGCTTAAACGGCGCAACCGATTAGGATCAAATATTGCACGAAGATAGTTTATAGCCTGGATTAAAATATAGGATAGTTTTTACCCCGGGTCCACGCAGACGAAGTCGCGGGCGGAAGCTAGTAGTTTTATAAATAACATCCTACTATCTTAGGTACTACTAATACTCAATATCCCCGACCCTATTTATAACCGTTCTTCAAAAAATGAAGGTTCTACAATGGAAAAATAGAGGCGTAAAAATTCTATCTACAGATCTGACGAATCTCTGTTTCGCAGATGACATTGTGCTTATTTCGACCACGGCAAATTATTTGCAGTATATGATGTCATCTCTAAGTAAAGCTAGACGCGGGCGGAAGCTAGTAATTATACATATGTCTTAACAATCTATGGATCAAAGTAGGCCGGATTATATGCAGGGGTTGCCGGCCGAGCGTAGCGAGGTCGGATAGTTATGGCCTAGGCTTCCAATTTTGTATGAAATATTAAGGATCTCTCGTTTCGCTGCGCTCGAAACGTGACACTTCGAACCCCATTATGAAGAATGCAAATTGCAAAGTCAATATTTCATTGCGTGTTTGAGAAAAGTACAATTTGATTTACGCCGTAGTCAATACTCGATCTCCTAAGACTGTTTTCACATTTTTAATAATCGAATGAATGTTCCGCCGAATTTACATTTCATCGAAAACATTTTTTTTCAGAAACATTACACTTTTCAGGATTGTTATAAAACCAACCTAACCTAACCTAATGGGTTCTACACAATTACCTTTAAGCTGTACCTAGAAATTTAACGGTTTCTGAGAAAAAATATCCCTAAGTTTGTTAAATATGTCGGAGACAGGATGGTCATGAGTACGAACGCTAAATTGTAACGTAGCGAGGGAATAGCTACGATTGTTTGATTTGTGGCTGACGTCACAGCGAACCATCTATCCCCCCGCTAGGATGGAGCCGAGCGGGCCGAGCTCCGGGCATTCTCTGGCTGAACATCCTAGTGACCGGACGCACTGGTTCCACCTCGGACCTGTCCACGCTACAATTAAGTTTTCTCAATCATGCAATGAAATTGACGTTGTGTTGCACGTAACCAAAAAGTGACCGGACTCACTGGTTCCACCTCGGACCTGTCCACGCTACAATTAAGTTTTCTCAATCATGCAATGAAATTGACTTTGTGTTGCACGTAACCAAAAACTTAAATTTTCTTGGCTGAACGCGGTGATCCTGTGACACAAATTGTGGAATGGAAATTAAAAAAGACCATCTTGCAGTCCTAGGCCTCCAATTTTGTATGAAATGCCATTAAGGATCTCTCGTTGCGCCCGTAACGTGACACTTTGAAGCCCATTATGAAGAATACAACGTCAATATTTTTATTGCATGTTTGAGAAAACTACTTTTATTAACTACTTTTTTTTGCAGGGCCAGGTTCACCCGGGCCGTGGCCGAGCTTCAGTTCCTCGGCTTCATCAAGTCCTCCAAACGAAAGACGGACCACGTGATGCGCTTGACCTGGTGATCCGGCGCCGGCCACCTGGCTGCCGTTCCTTATTGCCTGTTATTGCAACTTGAACCTTATAGTAGATCGTAAGCTGTAAATGTTCACTAAGCAGAAGCGCCTGCTATAACGAAATTGTAAATTACGATCTCAATTGAAAATTAAACCCTCTAAGGTGTAATTAGAAGAGTGAAGGGATTGAAAGATTCGTCGCCACTAGCGGACCCGCGGTAGCTCAGTTGGATAAGAGCGATGGACTGATTCCAGCGGGCGCGGGCTCAAATCCCGCTCGTGGCGAATAATTTTCCGCTTTGATCGAAATTCGTAAGGTAATTCCTGTGGATTGTTTTGTTACTTCTTTCTTTTAATTTTGGATGAAGGAATTTAACGATGGTCACAATATCTTTGCTTTAAAGATAAGCTGTTTATAACCATTCGGACATCTTAAAAACGTCCCACTATAGTAGTACAAATTATATTATGGTATGGAGCGAATCATTTTTTTAGACCGAATTCATTTCTCTCTGTGCCGAGTAAACAAAGCATTGTTAAGTGATAAACAGAGCGATTGTCTTTTATTAATAAGTGGTAAACAAAGCGATTGTCTTTCATTGTTAAGTATGACCGCTAATTGATACTGTTAAATAAACGTAGTAAATAAACATCAACACCTTTTCAACCAAAAAGCGTCTTTATGTCTAAGGAAATCATTTTGTATTTACTCAATATAATACTTTGAGTCGCTAGTCGAGTAAAGTATTGTGTGTGGCACGTGGCTATTGTTGCTTTGTTGCACCGATGGGTCTTAAGATAAGATCCGGTCTAGAATAAAAATCTGCACCTACAGCACAGAGCACCGTGTCAATCAATGTTTGTTAATGGCGCGAACGAAATATTGAAAAAAAATTCGCGCTGCAGTTGAAAATGATATTTTTAAATATTATCAAATCTAACATGAATTAAATATTAAAAATACTGATAGCTATGACACCCTTCAAGAAGCGAGACGCTACCCGCGTCCCACAGGTTGAAAAACACTGCTAGCAGATACTCCATACAAAAACGAAGATTCACAGTGTTAATGTAAACTTTTGATTATTCTGGAAATCAATAGTATTCTAAATAACATGTAAGTTCGTCACTCAAAAAGGAACGTAATGAGACATGACGTGAGACGAAATTACTTTGGTCATCGCGCGAATAACAATGAATGGCATTGCAAAGATTTGCTGTGTAGAAGACCCCACCCCGCGAAGTAAATAAGAGTGCCAAGTCTCAGTGCCAAGAATCCCCGAGCAATAAGTTGATGTATAAAATCTAATCGGCAAATCAAATGGATGCGATCGAACGAAGCCGCTGCGGAGATAGAAACAGCGATTATTTAGTATCACCTTGTCAAGCAGACATCATGTGTAACACTAGTTGACGCGCGGCTTCGGCTGCGTATTGCAAAGAACACAGGCAAACCCGCGGGATACTATATAGCCAATGTCCATCCTAAAAGTCGATTCTATACAAATGTGAGAGATTTTTGAAATTGGAAGTGATTCCGGAGAAAAATAAATACAAACTTACAAAGCTATAATCTCCCAGACTCGTCCTCTTTATTACATAAGTACATATAGATAAATGCAACCACACAATCCACCTTAGGACGTTAGGACACACAAACCTGTTAATTATATTATTTATTATTATGCGATGTATGCGTTTCTCGCTATTATTTAATTAAACGTGTTTTTTTTGTATACCTTGTTTTATTTATTTCACTGTTGAATTCCTCAATGTATCCCAGACGTTTCATCATAAATTGACTGAGGTAATATATTATATTTTATTGACACCTCAAATAATTTTAACCACAAAATAATAGGTAGGCCAAAATAATAATAGGTATAGGTAAGCTAGCGAAATAGTTCGCATAATCATCACCAACTTCCACTTTATATCTGTCTAGACAATTAATTGCCACCGTCACAATTATATACCTAACCTACTCGTAAAACAGACAAGTCAAACAGTCAGAGTTTAATATAATCGCCGAAATCACCTTGGGGTTTTTGTGTCTGTGTCAAATAAATATTTGCCGGAGACGTTTTGGGCTAGTTACTTTTTTGTATGAAATTATAATCGTCCTTGCCGTCTAGTGCCTAGCTGCGTCTAGGCTGCCTGCTGATGGTGACGATGAAGAGCGGAATACTCAGTAATCATCACCGGCTTCACATACCTACCTACTCATTCTTCGCAGACGTGTTTAACGTGACTGTTCAGATTATTTAACGTGGTCTTTTTATAGAACTGTCATTGGAATCTTCTTGGACAGTAGATTTGGGCCATTTTACGGAAAGTTGTACACTCGATTTTTTTTAGAATCGAGAGCACTTTCGAACCTAATACGAGTAGGAGAAAAAACTGTCCAAAATGTTACATATAATTTTCGGTTTTCCGTTCCGTTGCCACCGTACAAGCTTAGTATGGAAACGGTAACGGAATGGAATAAAAAATCTTGGGACACTTTTTTTCTCGTATAACATACGAAAGTGCTCTCGATTTTGAGTAGAAAAACCCCGATTAAGTATAACAACATTTAAAAAAAAGTCGAGTGTACAACTTTCCGTAAAATGGCCCAGTTGCTGTTTGAATGGACTAATTTGATGGATTTACTGTCATTCAGCCAAATGGAAAACTGATAACTCGAAATAATTTCGCATCTGAATAATGTCAATTTGAAAAGCCTCGACATGGAAAAATTACCAGCCTAAAATGTAATTAGTCCTAAAAGTAAAATTGACATACTTGATATAGGTCGAAAAAAACCCTCTGGCCAGGTGGTCCTACTGCCTTGTTCTACTGATCGGACGACATGAACTTTTTTCCTGCTGGTCCGATTAATCGGACGATACGGAATTGTAATTCCACTTCGTCTTACTGATCGGACAGGAGGAGGTAGGTTGAAAAATAACTCTATATGGAATATGACCAATCGGAAATACGTCATGAACCTATGAATTTTGTTCAAAATAGTCGATTTTTATAGATTTTTTTTATAGTAATTTAAGTTAGACAACATTCACTTTGCACGTGTTTAAATATGGACCTATATCGAACTGGACAAACTTCCATTTGGGCTAGATTCATTTTGAACAAGAAAAAAATTGTGATAAAAATGTATAGACACAATTACATTTACACCAAATTCACTTTTGATGTTATTAGGTAGGTACTTTTGGTCCAATTTCAAAATGGTCATTTCGTGTTGACGATTTTCAATTTGTGCCTTCAGTACTCAGTACTTCAATCCTTTGATACAATTCGGCCAAATATTCTCAAGTATATGCAGATTTGTCGACGAGAGAAGAGTTGTGAGTCGAGTTGGTATAGTGAGATCTCATTAAATCGGCTTTCAATTCCTATAATCTAGTTTTATTTACATATTATGTGCTACTCCAACACCTTCCTAGCTACGACTGATACTTCAAGATCTAAGCAACGCAAGTCTGGAGCTTATGACCAATAGTACCGCACGTAGGATTGAGATTAACGGGTTCCGTAGTCAACAAGGAACCCTTATAGTTTCGCCATGTCCGTCCGTCCGTCTTCGGCTTTGCTTCGTAACCCTTACAACAAGAAAACATAATAATTATATTAATAATAATTAACTTAATAATTTGGCATGGGTATATAAATCAATCATGCCGACAGAACGTTAGAATAAAATTATGAATAAATATTTTTTTAATTTATCTCCCCTATACGTAAATTGGGGATGTAAACTTTTTTCTCGATAAACCCATAGTGTTGTGGTGTGTGGTATCGTTGGATAGCTTGTTCGATATTATGGGTTTCTTAAAACCATTTTTCAACTCAGTGGTTCGTTTGCGAGGTATTGGGCTTTAAAGCCCTAATTTTTGTTCGAGTCACATGCCTGCCCCTGCCGGATAAATGGCTACTACTGGGGATGTGAAAAAAAAACGTGCCAGTAGTACATACTTCTAATGAATTTAAAAGGAAAACTATCACGGGTAAGTAGGCATAACTACTTACAGAGTAATAGAGTCGACAAACTAAAATGTACTCAGAAAGGCCAAATTCGGCCGAAGCAACCGCACCATTTAGTTTACGCGCGCGTGTGGATGTAACTTGAGACAGACAGGCAACTACGGAACCCCACACTTCGCGTGGCCCGACTCGGGATGCCTGGAAACGGAGAGGGGGAGGCCTTTGCCCAGCAGTGGGACATCAATAGGCTCCTAATAATAATAATAAAAGAAAATACTAGGTAACGTGTCTATAAATTTTTCTAATAAGAAGTCAATATGCATTACATTAGGTACACGGCTCAAAAATACTACCAAGATCTCGGTCTCATCGATTTTTGACAAGTTTTGAATCGTATCTCCTACTTTTGCACTACAGGTAGAATTATAAATCAAACGGCTATCGGTTCTTCAAACTTTTATCTCTATTTTCGTCTACCAGATCTTGAAACAAATAAATACTTAATTTTGTACGATTTTTTTAAACATTGTTTGGCAAACTATTGACGTGAAAGATCTAACATACTTATACGAAATCTACATATTTGGGTTCGTCTGTGACGTCTAAAAACTGGTTTAAGGTTTTCATTTTAAACCGATTAACACAAAAGTGATGGCCAGAAAACCAGTTTTTTGACCTAAAATTGTTCAACATTGATGCCAAATATCTCGAAAACAATGAACTTTGAAAAATATGGGATACTACATATATTGCTTAAAGCCGTTGTTGTTAATATAATAAGCTACAAAAAACATAAGAAAACTAAGGGATTAAGATCGAAGGTCATTGGCATATGGGAGCCCCTTAACGGACACGCGATATCGAGGATCCATGACTATTTTAAACTAGGTATACCTAGTCCAAATTGTAATGGTAATAACCACAAAACTTAAAATACCTTGGTACCTCTAAAATGTGTTTTGTCCCTTTCTTACAAACACCAATGTTAAAGTGATCGATAAAAGACTAAGCGAATTTTCGCGGCATTTTAGTTTTATTAAACGGTGATGACACCGCGACGCATAGTAACTAAGTGAAATATGTATATCATGAGATATATTTGTGGGTGAACGTTGAAGTGAGCTTAAAACAAGTTACAGAATAGGGGGGCAGGGATGCCCAAAGGTTTGCCTGACGTAGAATTACTTTGACCTTCGCATCCAATACTTCCATACTAAATGCGAGTCTGTCTGTTTGATTGTCTTTTTGTCTGTCTGTCTCTTACCTCTTCACGCTACGCCACTAAACAGATTTAGATGAAATTTGGTAAGGATACAGTTTGAGCCCCGGGAAGGACATAGGATAGTTTACATTCTGAAAATCATCTCCTAAGGGGGTGAAAGTTTGTGTGGAGCTACGATATCAACGAGTTCCACGCGTACGGGGTCGCGGGCAGAAGCTAGTAGGTAATTTATATATTTTATACTGCGTGGAACGGAACGATGGACTTTCCCGCAAGAGGGGGATTATTGAGCGCTAGTACGTCACATTTTTCAGATAAACTATTTTTTTTGACGCGATTTTTTTTTACCTTTGTAAGGAGCGTTGGCCGACTGGGGCGACGAGCTCCATACAAATGTAAAAAATAAATCGAGTCAAAAAAAATAGTTGATCTGGAAAATGTGACATACTAGGGTTGAATAATCCCCCTCTTGCGGGAAAGTCCATCGTTCCGTTCCACGCTGTACAGCCTAGCTTCAACGGAGTAAGATCTTAACATATCTCCTTGGCAAATCGGCATATGAAGGTACTCGTATGTAATATGTAACGCAAGACCTTTTCGCATATGAAAAATAACTTGGCATTTTTCATCCTCATATTATTGCAAAGTGTGATTCACAAGACTCAATTAAGGTACCTATCCATACATTGCATAAAATTGAAGTTCCGCAAACTTTGCAACGACAATATGAGGTTGAATAACTTACTGTCAAAAATTTCATTTTTGGTACAAGCTTTTATTGCCGACTATACTTTTCTGTAAACCAGCATCAACTACAAATTGAGACGATTCAAACGAGCCCAAACTCAACGGGGTTACGTCGTTTAAATACGGAATTCCCACGGCAACCTTCTGTCTCCATCATCAGATCGGCTCGATGGTACCATAATATTGAATTGTCATCCAAACTATACCAATACTTACCCAAAATTTCAGCTCAATCGGATAACGGCAAGTGACTGAAAAATGGAGTGCAAATTTTGACGGACAACTTACATACTTATATTACATACGAACAGGTCAAGTTAATATAAGTAAAGCTTGTAAAAAATGTGATATGTCAAATACAGAAAAGGTTTTCAATCGTCAGCTGGCTTACGAAACTATACGGACCACCGCCGAACTACCTAATAAGCAATGTCGCGGGAAAAACGAGTGTTGAAATGTATCCGTACTAACAATCGAAAATGGATCTTATGGCAGTAGGCATTTGTCATATAGCATCGCATTGCGTTGAAAGAACGTTAATATATCTAGTGAACGCCGCTACCTTAAGGCGCGTTATCGTTTGAACGGTGACAACACAAATGATGTGGGCACATAACTCAATGACATGTTTAATTAGACGAACTTAAAAAAACAGTCGTATAGGCTGATGACGCCACCTTTATGAAGCCAAATACCTGTGTTGTAAAAAGCGGCCATGAATAACTAATTTCTTAAAATAAAGAATATCCCGTCGCGACCTTTCAAATGTTAATATAATAAAGCTTTTATCTTTTGCTTGGCAAATTACTAGTTTTAACTTTTAGGGTCTCTTAGTAGGCACTGTAACCGGAGACAACTGGCCTTTAAGCTTGAACTTTGACCCTGGTTTACCTGAGAAGGTCATGAGGATTACGTAAATTATTAATGTAATATTTCATTTTGTCACCATAATATTACCCACGCTATTGATGTAATTGGGTAGGTATGTGCATACCTATCTGTCTACAAATGCGCATAATTATGTGTAAAATAAAACTGTTTCAATTGATATTGTAATTTATTGATAGGTGCGGTGCCGTCCACCCAACAATCGGATCCACGCACGATCCACGTAAGCGTCGGTCGTTTATGTACAATTCTATTTTACCGTTGTGAGAGTCCTGCGGGCGTAGCACGGTTGCCATTTTATCACTTATCGTTGCGGATAAGGCATCCGTCACTCTCGCACTCGCATACTTGTCAGAGCGTGATGGGCGTCTTTACCACAGCGATAAGTGATAAAATGGCAACCATGCTACGCCCACTGAGAAAGAAGCCCTGCTTAATTTTTATTTAGTTGCACTTGCACTGACATACTGAAGGTACCGTATCTGCTTCTGGGTAGCAAGCATGATAGGTTTCGAGCGTTTAATTTTCAACATGTCATGCTCTGTGAGTAATATTATAAACATTTTACCTACTTAGCTCCCTAACCCTACGGTATGAAAGATTTCACGTATACATCCTGCAATAAAAGCTTCAGAAAAATGCATAAACACCTCAGGAACATTTCGAACGACACGGCATTTGGAGAAATTATTTTTTTGTTGCGGCAGGTTACCATTTCTTCGGCTGGACTTTATGTTCTTTTCTCCTCTCTTCCGTGGTAGGTACTTAAGTATATTATTGGCACAATATCTAGAGATTGGGCTTCATTTGTGTCAGTAACAAGAAGCTAAATATTTATAGGTATTATCCCTACCCTTGAGATCAGGCTGCCGCGTGGGAAGCCAGCCCTGCCAAGCTGGTCTACGGACGGAGATTCATTTCATGCAAGGCAATATAGTACATATACTAGGTCATAATAGGCACCAATCTATAAAATAGGTTAGTAACTGGCTGAGTATTATTATTAACTAGGGAAACAGACAATCAAGATCCTATTGGGATCATTAAGGCAAATAATTAAAAAGTCAAATAACTAATTAAATAAAACGTCATCGAAGAACCAGTCGATGGTATCATCCGATTATTAACAGATGTAAAAAAAACAAGACTGCTTTTCTTCCACACTGCTAAAGATTACGTAGGTCAAATAACAAGCGATGGATTTAAATATCGGTCCAACGTTTAATTGGTTTATTTTTATTTGCTTACGAATGTTAAGCAGGTAGGTATTCAATTATGACATTCCGTCTCATCTCGATCTATAACCGTGATATTATCAAAGTTCAAAGTTACGCGACTTGATATTTGAGGAGCGCCGTCTTTAGTTTTTAGGGTTCCGTACCCAAAGGGTAAAACCCTTACTAAGAGTCCGCTGTCCGTCCGCTTGTCTGTCTGTCTGTCCTTGTGTGTTGAAATTTTCACAGATGATGTATTACTGGTGCCGCTAAAACAAAAAATACTGAAAAACAGAATAAAATAAATATTTAAGGGGGCTCCCATACAACAAACGTGATGTTTTGCCGTTTTTTTAGAGAATGGTACGGAACCCTTCGTGCGCGAGTCCGACTCTCCCTGGCCGGTTTTGTTTTTTATAATATAATTGGCATGTCAGCATTAGCCATTTGAATTACTTAGCTTTGATGGATGTTTGCAGCCTTACGACGATGCTTAGTTTTACCTACTGCACCTACTTATATTATAAATGAAAGACTAGGTAACTCTGTCTATCTGTCTGTACCGTCATCAAGTTTTCATTGTAAACCGCTCAATCTGATTTACACGGCGATGGTTTGATTCTCAAAAACTTTAAATCAGGCTCTGCTTAAAACATAATTTATATAATAAAATAAATAAATAAATAAATCAGCCTATATACCGCCCCACTGCTGGGCACAGCCCTCCTCTCATGGATGAGAGGGAACGGGCAGTAGTCCCCACGCTGGCCCAGTGCGGGTTGGGGACTTCACATACACCTTAAAACATAGG
Organism: Epinotia bilunana; assembly: GCA_947049275.1. Classification (NCBI taxonomy): domain Eukaryota; kingdom Metazoa; phylum Arthropoda; class Insecta; order Lepidoptera; family Tortricidae; genus Epinotia; species Epinotia bilunana. The sequence goes on along the minus strand of OX346259.1, from coordinate 21,755,559 downwards.
TTACTTTTTATTCACCCTCTCTGAAGTATGCATAAAATACATAAAGTTTACATTGCGTACAATTAGATAGGGGTGGGAAAGAAGTATGCGAGAAATACGAACGAACAGACGTATGAAGTTGCGAAAAAGAATCCTGTAACAGCCGTCTCATTTCCACACTAAGATTAGATAGTGCAACACTGATGGATAATCGTTAGCTATCTATATTCTGACTGTATTGTCAGTGCAATTATTAGCACACATAGATAACATTTTCTGTTGTCGGTATGGTATGGCAACACCAAAGAGGAAGGGCTAGATATTGTACTGCATTGATGAAAAGTATTGGATTCGATGTCACGAACGGCAGCAGATAAACTTTTGGACCCACGAAGAATGCAAAGTTTAACTGCGTTAAACTGTAACGGGGTAGAGCGCAAATGGTATCAGAGCGTTTCTCAAAAAAATGCCACTACATTTCTTCGGAGATTTTCTGCAACTTTTATGTTATTTCTACTCAAAATCACGATGTCTTTCCATCCCAATAGGAGAGTAAAGTGTCCCAAAATGTCCATACATTTTTGAACTTTCCTATTGTGTTACCACCATACAAAGGGTAACACAACAGGAAACATATCTTTGAGACAGTTTTTTGTCCTACCAGCAGGGTCGAAGAGCTCCTGATTCTGAGTGGAAATAGTTACTCTATAATTCCTAGAACTACAATTAATAATAGTGGCATTTTTTTTGAGAAATGCTCATCAATGGGATCCGGTATTGTTAATATCAGTTATTTACCGCCCATGGATGATAGGGAGTTTTTATATTAAATAAATTAATGTATGATACATTAATTTATTTATAGGTTACAAAAATGTTGATTAAGTATGGAATTCAAAGGTGTATGTGAAGTCCCTATTCCGCAACTACTGCCCATTTCCTCTCATCCATTAGTGGAGGCCTTTTTTTTCACGCATGCCCCCGGGATGGCCCATTGCGGGGGGTATGTGGGACTCGCCCTTCCGTAAGGGTATTCCCTACCCACTAGACCCTGTGCGGCGTTGACCCTCGCAGCCGTGGGAGCAACATGGGATGAGTGATGATGCCCAGCAGTGGGACTCATATAAGCTGATGATGGTCATGAAGTATGGAATTGTATAAATGAGCAAACTCACTTGCACTTTCATTATACGTCTGTATATAATAAAAGTGTAAGTGAAATATAAAGTTAACGGTAAAATAACTAAGCTTGTCGTAGCAGTTATTTTCAAGTGCGTTTTTACATATTTTTACATTGCATTTTCTTTGTTTTACTTTTTATATCGATAGATTATTCTTTATTCCTTGAGGATATCCATTTCTTTCAGAATTAAACAGATAAACTGATACGTAGAAAGATCTCTTGATTTTGTACAATATTTATAATAAAGTAAGCTTTTTGTGCAATACGAGTATCCTAATATTCTACGCTCCAAAAATGGATTGTACTGAGAGGAAAACTTGTACTAAAATGTCACTGAGTTACTTAGTTACGAAAACCCCTAACCGTCTTTGTCAATCAGAAAATATAATACATAATCGTATTGTACCTATAAATCAAAGGCAATGCACCAATTTCAATTAAAACATAAAAAAAGTTAACTACGGCAGTAAAGTTCAAACTAGCCCATTTTCAAAGTCCAGGAAGTCACCAATGTACAGTCTGTGTAGAAGTTTGTACCTGCATGAGTAGTTACTTTTTTCTGTAGCTGAATGTACCTATGTCAAGTGTAACTATGAATTACTTATTATGAGACTGTCAAGCCCGTCCACAGGAAATGCTGGCAGAATTACTTAATATGTCAAGGGCTGGCGAATTACCTATGCAGAAAAGAATTAAATAGGTATATGGTCAAAATATCTGTACGTTATAATATTTTTGATACAATTATTTGAAATGGGGGAAATGACATTATGAAGAATTAACTTTTTAAGTCAATAATCAATTATTTGTTTATTCTTATTTAATAAAATTCTACCGATGGGATATCGTTTATCATGTAACTTTACAAAATATGAATAGGTAATCATAATTGACAGTGACAATGCTCAAACGACGAACCTGCGCATTCAGGAAACACCATCCTTGACCCAATACCCTTTTGTCGTATTTCATATTAAGTGACAAATTATTAGGTAAATAGTTGTGAATAAAACCTTCAAATTGCTGTAAACACATACGCACACATAGGCGTGTCGAGTAGGCACGCTTCTATCATGATCGCACAGAGATTCGCCCAAATGTCATCTGTAGACTAGCGCGATATTGAGCCTTGTTAAGACGCTTCCAAAGTTTAATTTCATGCGTGTTCGCATCGCATAATGTGATCTTAGTCCGGTGATGCTGGTACAGCTGATCACCGATGACCGAATCCGGGTAGCCGGTATCGAATGTTTGCGCCGTTTTGACATTAAGTGCGTTAGATTGCCGGGAGAAATGTATAAAAGATTTAGTCACGACCATTTAGGCATCAGTCGCTCATCAGTTTCTCATCGAACAGAAGTAATCTAAACACTAAAAATGAAACTGGTGGGTTATCAATACTATTCATATATTTGTATATCATCAATATAATTATCTATAATAATATTATTGGTTTAGTGAAGTGTTAAATAAACTGCCACCGCACCTAGATTCTCGCAGTTGTAAAACGCCACTTGGGAATATATTTTGATGTGTTGTGGATTATATTGCCATTGAATTCGCATTATTAACAAGTTGTAAGGCAACAGCTGAAAAGTAGAGATTTAACTTGTTAGCTCGTGTAACGGTGGCTATGAATTTAAAGTGGTGAATTACCGGTGATCTTTCTGTTATGTCATGTCACGAGGTGTCTAAATAATCAAAAGCACCTTCGATAAATGCGAGTTGTTTATTCTTATTGTACTATTTTATGTCCAGATTATCCTGGTTGTAGCCGCCGTCGTGGCAGTCGCCATCGCCGCACCCCCCGCGGATCCGAAGAATGTTAAAATTATTCGTTCGGAATTCGAACAGCAGCCTGAGGGGGCATACAACTTTGCGTAAGTACAATTTGCCGCAAGCAACATCGCTGACACAATGAATTTCGCTATCTCAAACGATTTTGTTGCAATAACAATTTTGGAACAACTGAATCCATCGAAAATTCTAATATCTCTTTGATTTTTCCAAGTTTAGTTAAGCGCTTGTTTGTGTGAACCAACATTTGAAAGTAACTTCAAAGTTTATTTTTCGAAAAGATTAATTAACCATCATCATCCTCCTAGCGTTATTCGTGGTTGTGCCCCTAAAGGAGCGCGGGGTCCGCTTTGATACCTAATCCCAAGGCATGGGCACTGGTTTTACGAAAGCGACTGCCATCTGACGTTCTAACCCAGAGGTAAAACTAGACCTTATTGGGATTCATAATTCATTATCATTTATTGCATATTTATCATGTGGTACAATTAGATGTTACATTAGGGTAGGTTCACACATGAACCCTGTTAGGACACAGCAAGTAGTTCTTAAAATTAAAGCTACTACTAGAAGAATTAAAGCTACTATTACACACACACATCCATTAAATGAAATTAACCGCATTCCGGCACTTATGTTCGAGGGTTATTTATAATTTTATTATGCTATTGAAATTATTGTTATTAATAGTTTTGGTTAGTACCTGTCAGACTGCTGATTAGATTAATTCAATTAAATTAAATTTAATTAATTAATTAATTTATTTATTAGACCGATTTCCTCACGATGTTTTCCTTCACGGAAAAGTTAACGGTAAATATTCCGTACATGTTTCGAAAGTTCGGGATTCGAACCCACGGCCGTCGCTTGACAGCCGCATGCCTGCACTACTAGGCTACCGTAGCCGAAAAGATTGATTAATCTTCTTCTAAATTTCAGTTTCGAGACGGACGACGGTACCAACAAACAAGAGCAGGGCGAGCTTAAGACCGTGAATGATGAGGAGAACAAGCCTCAGAGTGTGGTCGTCATGCGTGGATCCTACTCCTACGTCGACCTCGAAGGCAATCCCCACAGCGTCACCTACTTCGCCGACGAGACCGGCTTCCACGCAGAAAGCGCGGACATCCCCAAACCCCTGTAAGACTGTGACGCCTAGTATTAACCGGGACGAGGCGCGGCATCCGTCTCGCATTTCCCAATAACTCGTTGTTATTCGATGCTCACTGCCATATTTTTTTTACGTTTATACAATTTTTTGTTGACATGTACTGTGAATAAACTTGATTGAAGAGAACAAAAGGTATTTTAATTTAAACTGGTTATTGCTGGTTCAATGATGGCTTGTCATGATTTGCTTGTTCGAAATATATTTTGGTGAGATAAATTTAGCGTAATTTAGGTTTTAATGGAAAATACTACATTCAATTAGGCACCTCGATTGAAAACAGACGGGTTATTTGGGGTTATATTCTAGGGTTCCTTTGTCAACAAGGAACCAATATAGTTGAAAAGATCAACTTTCGTACATATTCGGGACACGCCACCGCAATGTTTAGTTGGCGCGCGCGTGTCGATGTAGCAAAGACAAACTGGCAACTACGGAACCCTACACTGGACGTGGTCCGACACGCGCTTGGCCGGTTTTAGTTGATGTTACAATTTGTAATAATATGGTTAACATGTGTTTCGATGTTATCTCGCTGCAGAAATATTAAATGAGAATCTCGTGAGAATCTAGACGCGGCCGTCATTATATTTTCGGTTTGAGTGGGCAGGCTCTTGTTATTTATTATTTCTTATTTACTGAAACAGTCAACAGACGTTGAGATTTTGAAATTAAACACTAATATGCCTTTAACCCTTTAACTGTCATCTTCAGTATAGCAGACAAAGTAACAGTGTAACTTACACTTTCTTGTTATATAATGTCAATTGAAAATCGCGACGGCACGGCACCTCATATGACATGACCACTTAGGGTTTGCAATTCGAATATTCGAGAATTCGAATTATTCGCCACAAATATTATTCGAATTCGGCAACATTCATTATTCGAATAAAACGAATATTTCGAATAGTGCATATTTTTTTCTGACATTATTTTCCTTTGCGAAAATCGTAAATAAAATGCTAGAAATATCCTCCACATTAACAATTCCGTGGAAATAGATATAAATATTAAAAAAAAAGCTTTAATCTAAGACATATAGCATATTACCTTGTAACTATGACAGCGGCGGTCAAAGATCCCAAAACTTGGAGCATTCATATATGCATATATGCATGCATATATCTATAGATCATTGTTAACCATACCGCCGACTACCTAGCGTGGAAGTAGAAGGAGTGTTTTCTTCACGGCGGGTTACTTGTGCAACCACTTACGAACGAGAATGAACCAAGACTCCTTATAGATGCTTTAAGTTTTCTCCGATCGCATTATGGGAACTGATGCTACATAAAAGACTTACTCGTTATAAGGAAAGTTACACACTAGCTTAAAGAAACAACTAAATAGACAGAATTTTGAAAACTGTCTCCGGTCTTAACGTTCCTTTAAAAATAAGTTACTCTTGTTAATTGTTTAAAATAAGTTTAAGACTTAGAGTTTTTTAAGTAGTGATGACAACGGCTGACGAATTAATATAAAGTTAGTTTCATTATTAAGTTAGTTTGTTGATTGCCAAAAATGCTAACCGTTTTTTTTACACATGGAAAAGTTTCTTTATTACTGATTTAATATTACTGTTACTTGTAATACATAAAGTAGTATTATATTTTAACTGCGCTGTGATTTATCTCAAAAGTATTATATTGTAAAGTAATACTCGCAAATTTTTAAGAAAAATACCACAAATGTTCTATATTTTTAAATTTTACCAGTCAGATATTTTACAATTACATAACTTGTAAAATAAGTTTTTTTTGTTATTTTACAGTCAAGTGCAAAAATATGTATCGATAACATCCTCTCATAAATAAGTACCAAAACCTTAATCCGCTGACATGAGAGTTGTGGGACATATTTATGAGTAAGTTGTATGCACCCATATTTTTACATTTGACTGTACCTGTTGATTTACAAAAAAAAAATTGTTGCTCGCGATTCTCGCTAAAAAGTTTATAGTCATATCATTATACAACCTACACACGGAAAAAGTGCTCCTTATTGATTTGTTTTTATTGTAACTTATAATACAGAAATTAAAATTGTATTGTAACAGCTTTGATTAATTTAGTAATGATTATTTTAGAAGTTTAATTGCTATCATCGACCATAAATGTTGATATTTTTGAATTGTAACAACAATTACACAACTTAAAACAAAATAATGATTTAAGTTGTGTAATTGTTGTTACAATTCAAAAATAAAAAAAATTAAGTAATGATTTCTTTTCAAAAATATTAGTCTTATTCGAAATATTCGAATATTGGAAATCCAAGTATTCGTATTATTCGAATACTGAAATTGGACGAATATTGCAAACCCTAATGACCACCTCATACTCAATATAATTAAAGGAAAGATAGAGGGGAAGCGAGGAAAAGCAAGACCTTAAATAAACTAGTAATCGTCGCCTAAGTACCCCCATAGCACAAGCTTTGCTTAGTTTGGGACTAGGTCGATTTGTGTAAGAGCGTCCCCAAATGTTTATTTACCAGCTTCCGCCCGCGACTCCGTCTGCGTTGACCCGAGATAAAAACTATCCTATAAGGCTATAAAATTTCATTGTTCAAAATTTCATCCAAATCGGTTTAGCCGTTTAAGCGTGCGAGTAAATATCGCAACATCTAAACATCCAAACTTTCGAAATTATAATATTAGTAGGGTTTATTTTATTTAAAACATTATGCTAGAAATTTGAATGTTTTTTTTCAATTTATTCCTTTGTGTTGAAATTTTAATTTTCTTTATCAGACGTTACTGCTTAATAATAGAAAAAGTTTTCCAAAGTTTCCACCAACAATTTGAGCGCTTCATATTTTTTTAATCAAGCTTAAGACGAAGAGTTTGAACCTTATATTTCTTAGTATGTTTTCCAAAAAATTAAAAAAAAAACAAATCATATGTTCTGTCTCTTTTTTGCAAAACGCAACTTCATATGAAACGATGACGCTTGTAGATTGTGACGTCACTATAGACGTGCCGCGACCCGTCGTGTGCGGCGCCGCCGTCGACGCGGCCCGCCAGCAGCATCGTGTAATGTGACGTCACACACTGTTTGCGTTTTCTCTCTAACAAGCAGTATTATAACGGTTGTAGCTTCGTAATTCTTTAAAATATCTGAATGTGATTTTCGTCACTATAGGCATATTTTTTGCCTGCTTTCTTTTGGAGTAATAATAATTTTGGGATTTACATCCCTATTGCGATTTTAATTAGACAAATAAATTTTATTTATGTCATACTTTATTTAAACTGAATATTTCATGTCAATTTATAGTACAAATAAAAAACAATTTTACTCTATTAAAAAAACTATCACAGATAAGACATGTAAGGTTAAAACTCTTCCTAATTGGACTATTAAGTCCAGTCTACCACCTCCTTAAGTTCCTACATCGTTATCCCCAACAACCTGTAGGTATAATAAGTTTACGACGATATTTTATCGAGTAAAATGGTAAAATGTTGATTAATTGATGCATCTAAACTTCAAAACAAGAGTAGTACCGAAGATATTCTAACAGTACCTATATTATCATAGATAACATAGATTTACGCCCTCATTCCCAAAAGGGGTATGCAGAGCGCATCAAACTAATGTTCCAGTGCCACTTTTACCATAAATGTGGGTGTAGTAGATTGAGAAAAGGTGATATCGCAGATCACTGCGATATCACCTTTTGGGCTAGCAAACTATCAAGTTATATCAAGTTATATCAAGTGTTAGTATCAAGTTTGCTAGCCCATCGCCCACAACACACTTCAACCCTGCACCCTTAGTCGAGTTTTATGATACCCACGGGAAGAAAGGGGGTGGTGCTGTTCTAACCCGACACCACACCGGCCATATTAAAAATTATATATATATATTTTTTTTGTCTAAAATTAAATTTTTGGCACAAGCTTTTATTACTGTACTGTACTTTTCTGTATACGGTCATCAACTACTTATCAAGACGATTCTAACGAGCCCAGACTCAACGGGGTTACGTCTCCAATGGGCACCTGTCTCCATCCTCAGATCAGCTCGATGGTAAGTACTATAATATCGAATTGTCATCCTAACTATACTTATGCCCAAAATGTATAATAAAACTCGACTAAGGGTGCAGCTTAGTCAAGTTTTATGATACCCAGGGGAAGAAAGGGGTGGTGAAATTCTAACCCACACAGGGACATAGTAAATGAATATCTTGGCTATATGTAATAAATTGTAGACAAAGCAACAATCATGGGACGGAACTTATTAGGGTCCCTATGTCATTATATACATTGAAACGTTGCCTAACCCGACAATAAATCATGACAGTCGGAGAACTCTGTAGCAATTAGTATTTTATAATTAAATCAAATGTTGAGATAAGTCATCTGCGGTGTCTCACGGCTTTAACCACATCGCAGCACAATCTTTATGATACCTCCGAAATCATGGTAGCGTTCTCATGACAAATAAATACCTAATTAACCTTATGTGTAACGGACCACTGACTGATTGCATTCCCTTTATGTGACTTAAGAACAACGAAAAAAAATGTCGTTGGAACTAGGGGTCACAAACCCGGTTTCACCGAAATCGAAAACACCGCGAAAACCGGGTTTACTGCCAATTGTCTTGTGTGTAAAAACCGGATTTAAGATTTATTAAAACCGGCGTTTCGAGTATTTCGGTTTTAGACTTTTATATAAATACCTAGTATAATTTTGGTATTTAAACCACATGAGAGCTAACTTTCATATTTAGAACACATAATTGCCTAAATAAACAGCTTCCGATGCTTATTTGTAAGATAATAATCAGTAAATGCCAATTTAGGGAAGAGCTTTGGAAGACTTAGGATTAGTAGATTAATTCTTAAAACACAATTTTTAAAGAAATTATTTCACAAAATTAAAATCGGAATCACCGAAAAAACCGGAAACCTGGTTTTGCTGCGGTTTACTGAATTTCTCCGATACGACTCCTCTGTGCGATAGTTTGCTTAAGGTGCCGGGTGTGCGTTGCACACGGGCGCAGCGGTCCTAAGGGATGCCGAGCGCCACAGGCCGCGCGCGCCGGCCTGAGAGAGCGCTAGGGTAATGATTGCACACGGGCCCTAAATGGGCTAGAGAAGAGACGCCTCTGTGCGTTAGTTTGAGACCCGGAGACTGACATATGATACTCTTATCAATACGCAGTATCTGGGCGACCGAGCCCTACTCGGGCGAAAATCGAGAAAACCAATTTTCTCAGTTATCAGCGATTCGTAGGGTTATATCGTTTACCTTGGTTTTGCTACGGATAGCCTTATTTCTGATGCGATCGCGCAGAGAAAATCCCAGCATAGCAAAAATAATAAAAATACTTACCCTTAAAGGGCTGATAGTGATGGTCATAGAACCATTGTATGGGAAAAACGAATTCTATAAGCGGGCGCAGCCGTGGTAATTGGTATGTAAGGTAGTATGTATATTGAAAGGTCCAATATTGAAATCCTCTAAGTACCTTTATAACGAAACAAATTATTTAATTAAATATTTTGTTTCGTGTTATTTTAACGAGGAAGTTACCCCGATCATTTTTTAGACGATATGATACAGAGAGAGAGTGTCGGGGCTACAGACGAAGATGGTTTATTTTTCCATTATATTCTTTCTGTCTGTATCATATCATCCTCAAAGTAGACTGGTCTTATGAAGTTGAGTTGGTGGAGGCCTATGTCCAGTAGTGGACGTCTTTCGAGTTGATATGATCATGATGTAGTTGAGTTTTAACATTATTTTCGATGTTTGTTGGCATTATCTTAGCTACCATTGTCATGGGAACGGCGTATACATTTTGTTTTATAGGTATAGGTTGGTTTTATGATATCAATGTAAATGGTAGTTATGTGAGCTTCTCCTCAAAGCTCCTTACAAATTTCTAACCATGGTTGTAAGGAGCTTGTAAGGAGCTTGTAAGGAGCTTGTAAGGAGCTTGTTTGCAAACACATGCCTAAAACCCGATATTGCGCATGTTCGAACTAAACGGCTGCCTGGCATCGTTTTGCACCCCGCCCCCCAATCCCGCATAATGACAATGACACCATGTGTGGCCATTTTGCGGCGTTTTTTCGTTCGGTGGTATGAGGGGGTTATTTCTAAACAGGCTATATTTATTCCCGAAGTTTCGCTTGCGTTCTTTATAATACGATAGCGGCGCCGCACGGGCTGCTAAATTTATATACTTACCTCTACGTTACAGTACGTAGTATATGAATAAGAACATACATACATACTCGTACATACTTCAGAGACATCTCCAGTTATGTTCAGTTAGGGCCAGTTGTTTTTTTTTATATATTTTTATTTTTATTCAGGTAACAAATAGTATTAAATTATACAGAAACAAAGTTTTACATAATGTTAAGTAAAAGACCTACTTAGAGTGCCATATCCCAGAATTACTTAAACTTTATTTATTATTAAATAAATGAATACTTAAACATTTTAACTTAATGTAGGAGCGGTAAGATTCGAAAACTATTCGCAAATCAAGTGCATTGCACAGTTCTGATATCAACGTCGTTTTTCTTCCTCACAATTAAATAAAGATTGGTAGCTATCTACTACAGTAGGAAGAACTCCTGACTGTTCTTCCAGAATGTAGGGACGCCAATACTTTCAACCAGTTGTCTCTGAAGATTCCACTCAGTTGCCAAAGTCGAATACGTATCTGTCATTTAATGAAAACAAAATTTTCACATTAATTACATAACATAATCCTCCCCTCTCGGCGAATTGTTTTTAAAATCAAAGAGACAAGACAAATATACATATGGCCGATTTGTATTAAGTATTCACAGTAAAACTAACAAGTGAAATTAATAACTAGCGAAGCGTTTGACATTGTTCTAAACTCATGATAGTTTAGTACAAATGCACTGTTTAAAATTGCTATAATAGTGATAGGTACGACTAAAAACCAATACGTTCCACTACGCCTATCTTGTGTTTTTTTTCATGCAACAAGATGTTATCTCCTCAGTCCAACTGACGGCTTTGATGAAAACAATTCTGACCTTCTTTTAATGAGAATAATTAATCGAGTGTACGGACACGGTTGTTGGAGCTCTGGGGGTCAATTCAACAAAGTGCATTCCATTGGAATTAGTTTAATATTGTACTTGTAGCGCGCTCACGCTTAGATGATTTAGATTCGTGGTATCTAGAAAGATGCTCGATGTTCTTGCTCGAGATAGAGCGTGTAGAATATCGCGATATTGAGCAAAAACATGGTGATTAAGGGCTGCACGGTTGGCTATTTCAATCAGTGGGTAGTGGAAGTTTGACAGTTCTGTCCCTGTACAATTTAAAATAATAATGTATGGAAAATAATTTGTACAAAGAACAATGATAGGCACAAGGTTACCAGAGGCTCAAAACAACTTTTTACAGACTAGTAAAAGCGAAGAACTCTTTCTTGGGAAATTGTACAACATTCTAGAAGAAAATTCCAAAACACATAACCGATGTGCCTGCTCCACCATCAATGTGGCTGCTCTTCTTGAGCCGCCTGGCATTGTTAGAGATGATGGCAAAAGACCTGATGGCGTGTCTCTGGTTCCGTGGAGTTTGGGGCGGATGCTTGTGTGAACGTTATCTGTGTAGACACACTGGCACCGTCCCACCAACGGACTACTTCTAAAGCGGGTGCAGCGGCGGAAAATCCCGTAAATCGAGAACCCGGCAGAGAGTACAACTTTGTACCATTTGGCGTTGACCCTCGGTCCATGGGGTCCCAGTGCGCAAAAATTATTTGCGGAAATCGCGAAACGTCTGGTTGACGTAACTGGTGACTGGAGAAGAGCTGGAGGATTTCTCGCGCAACGCATCAGCATTGCAATTCAGCGAGGAAATGCCGCCAGCATCCTCGGTACAATGCCTCGAGGGCCTTTTTTAGATTTAGCTGTTTTTTATTTACTTTATTTAGTGTTAGTTATCATTTGGTATATACTTTAGAAAATAAATAATTTTACTAAAATTACTTACTCAAAATTCAAATCTGTCGTAAAACAGACATTTAATTCAAAAGTATAGTATAAACAATTACCTCATGAATAGAGATGATATTTGGCAGTGATAAAATCCTGCATTAGAAATCTATCGCAATATAAATAAATACTCTTTCTAATGTAGCAATGTAAATATAACTATAAGTATTCGCTCTCTATTTTATTAATTAAATCAAATTAAATTAAATTTAGCCAAACTTGCCGATTTCTTGCGTGGCCATTAATAGACAAGGTACAGCGAGTACGTTGTCTCTACGGAGACCACGGCGCGGGCCTGCGATGCCTGCAGGGGGCGCGTTCAGCTGCGCTTCGTCAAGTGACACATGACATGAGACAATAAAATTATCAACAAGGAAATTAATATGGTGATACAACTGAGCTATGCAATCTGCAAGTTAATAGAAAGTTTGTAAAAATACCGAAAGCTTTACCCCGACCATAGTACAGTTTGTACATAAGCTGTCAATCCAAGCCTTTTCATCCTATTTTGTCGGAGCGTGTGGAAAGCGCTCCGGCAACCCGGCCCTTATTTGGTATCCAACAACAATCAAGAAAGAAGTATTTATATATGCATGCGCCCAGGGGCTGCGCCCCAGAGTGACGTGACAGTGCTCAATGTCATGATTGACATTTATTTTTAGCCAAGTATCTCTTATTAGTTTGTGTTTTTAGTCGCAATTGTTTATTTCGTAAATATATATATATTTACGAAATAAACACTGTAAGTTTTACTTTTATTTCGCCGTTTATTTTGAATGGATGCATACCTCTATACCATCTGCAGACAGCACGTTTCCCCAAAATCACCCCTGTGCCCAATGCCACAGGTCTTTCCTTTTGATCCGCGGCTTGCGTATTCACGTTGGAAAATGTCACAAACCTGCAAACCCATTAAATACCGCCACATGCCCAGCAGCTAGCCCGCAACCCAGTACTTCGACGGTGCCACAAAATGACAGTTTATATAACTTTCATCTCTATCTTAGTGATCTTAAAAACTCCATCCCTATAGTGAAAAGAATACCCCGCGGAGCGAGAATCGCCGTAGCTAGCCGCCTATCCGATGTCATCAACACCTGCGTAGATGTTAATAGCCCCGATTCCTGGAAAAATCTTCTTTGTTTCTCATTTTCTACACTTCATGCTATTCCAGATAACCAAGCAAGTTTAACTCTTAAAATAAAAAAACAATTGCGCCGACCCTCTCAGCCACCATCCTACCATAAACAATCACACCACTGTTCGTATCAAATTCAATTAAAAAAAAATGTAGAGTGCAAGGTTAGTGATGGTGATTTGAAAGGCGCCGCGCGAATGCTCTTTTCTAGTGACGTGCTGTCTGCGGATACGTCTGAAACCCTTACGGCCTTACGTTCCAAGCATCCCCCAGCTCCAACCACATCTTACTTTTTAGATCCGCCAACAGGGCCTGACGTCTGCCTACATGTACAAGAAAAAGATACTTTGAAAGCGATCCTTTGTTTCAAAACCGGTTCAGCGGCAGGCCTTGACGGCATCTCTCCTCAACACCTCAAGGACCTAACCTCACACTGCGTCGGTGATGCAGGCAAACGCTTACTCATTTCTCTTACAAAATTGATAAACCTTATGTTTTCCGGTAACGTAAACCCTGTTTTTGTACCTATCCTATACGGAGCGAATTTGATAGCCCCGATAAAAAAAGACGGAGGAATAAGACCCGTAGCTGTTGGCTCAACTTTTCGGCGTCTTGCTTCAAAAATCTCCATTCGGCACGTTTCGTCAAAACTTCAAATGCAATTTGAGCCTGTGCAACTTGGTTTCGGTACAAAAGGAGGATGCGAAGCAGTCGTTCATGCCCTGCGTACCTGTTTAAAGAACGACCAGTGTGAGGTACTTCTCAAAATGGATGTAAAGAATGCTTTTAATTCGGTAAACAGGGACATTCTGCTTTCAGACGTGAGAAATCACATCCCGGAATTATATAATTATCTATTACACTATTATGCGGACCCTTCAAAATTAATGTACAAACATAACGAACTTTCCTCAGAAGTTGGCTGTCAGCAAGGTGACCCTCTGGGTCCAGCCATCTTCAGTTTAGCAATCAATCCGATAATTCAAAATTTAAAATCAAAATTCAACGTATGGTATTTGGATGACGGGACCCTCGGTGGAGATACGAATACAGTACTCACAGACCTTTTGGATATTAAAAACAAGTTCATATCAATGGGTTTGGAACTAAATTTTAACAAGTGCGAACTTTTTCTGAACAATAACCAAACAGATGTCGTTCAAAAGTTCAGAGCAGCCACTCCTAATATAAAAGTGATCGACAAGGAGTCCCTCAGCCTTCTTGGGTCACCAATATACGAGGATGCCGTCCCCAATATCATTACAAACGCGATATCAAAAGTCAAGAACTGCGCCGAGCACCTACTTCTAATAAATCCACACTACGCTTTGACGATCTTAAAATGTTGCCTTTTCGTGCCGAAATTAACGTATCTGCTTCGCTCCGGTCCTTTTTTTAAACATCAAGATTCCTTGTTACCGATTGACTTCTTGATCAAATCAAGCCTCGAATCAATTTTAAATATACAGCTCCGCTGAGCTGTATATTTAAAATTGAAATTGATTATTGCTCGCTAGCAGTGTTGGGCCCAGGCGTCCTTACCCATCAGGTTTGGTGGTTTAGGCACGCGCAAAATTTCCAGTGTCGCTTTACCAGCTTTTCTATCCTCCGTCCATGGCACTAACCTTCTCGTAGGCAAAATCCTGAGGGCTTTTTGTCCATCAAACTACGAGACGGCATGCCTGGCGGAGGCTAGAAACGCTTGGCAGATGGCTTGTCCCGGTCAAAATCCTCCTGCAAAATTACACATCCAACGGAGCTGGGACGATATTTTGTGGAAAATTGATTATACGTCCTGTTTAAATTCTAGTTCTGGTCTTAACCGCGCACGACTACTGGAAGCGTCTGAACGGGAATCTGGCCAGTGGTTACACGCTTTTCCCTCCCCTCCCACCGGTACTTTTCTGGAACCTGACACCTTAAGACTGGCCGTAAGCTTGAGACTAGGTGTGAAGGTATGTACCCCCCACAAGTGCCCCTGTGGCACTTTCGTCGACGAGTTGGGACACCACGGCTTGTCGTGCCAAATGAGCGCAGGCCGCCTCTCTAGACATGCCGCCTTAAACGACATTATCCGCCGTACTCTTGCCACTGTCAACACACCATCAATTCTTGAACCAAACGGTGTGTCAAGAGACGATGGCAAGAGGCCGGACGGGATGACCCTGGTCCCGTGGAAGATGGGGCGAGTGTTAGTGTGGGACGCTACATGTGTTGGCACGCTGGCACCGTCCCATCTTCCACGAACTACTTCCAAGGCGGGCGGCGCAGCAGAGGCGGCCGAAACAAAAAAGGCCACAAAATACAGGGGTCTCGGCTCTCAATACCATTTTATGGCATTCGGTGTCGAGACCCTTGGGCCTTGGGGTCCAAGTGCTCGAAAATTATACAACGAGCTTAGTAAAAGACTTGTCGACACTACAGGTGACCAAAGAGCTGGCAACTTCCTCGCACATTAGTATTGCTATTCAGCGAGGTAATGCTGCCAGCATCTTTGGTACGATGCCACGGGGGCCCTTTTTAGAGATTTTTTAAGTTAGCTTTAGATTCTTCTATTTTCGTTATTGTAAATAGTTTTATATTCGTTCTCTAACTAAAATTAAATGTCTTCTCATCGTTAGCATAACTATAATAGGTACTTACTCTGATACTAAATTCATATAATTTATTTATACCTCGCCGAGTTTTTTACACCGGTTCTTCTCGAGGCAGAGGTTTTCTTTCCGTATCGGTGGTAGGTTTATCGACATTCCTAGCTGCGTGTAATATGCCTAAATTGAGGAATACATAACTTTAACTTTGTATAGAATGACAGTGGGCGGCGTTATATTTAACGATTACTGCACGGCTATAACAAGACGACGCGCGAGCTTGCTCGATTTTTCTCGCACTATATACCTCCCTTTCTCAGTTTTCTAATAAGAGCGACGGATAGTTCGAGAAAAATCGAGAGAGCTCGCGCGCCGTCTTGTAATAGCCGTGCTGGTCCGTCAAATACGAGTATGGTTAATGCAACCCACCCTACGCATAACATAATTACAAAATTAAAATACAAAATTGTTTCCAATTCAATGCATTTATTTATTTAAACGGACCCACTGTTTGATATTATGAAATATTACTGTATTATGCAAATTTGTTGTCTGCTCATTAATTGATGTATCCGTATAACAAAGATTTCCTGTGTCAAAACCTTCGCAGTGACAAAATAATTGATTGTTTACAACTTTACAGTTTTCTAGTTCAATGGTACACTTATGTACTAAATAAATGTAATTAATAGTCCCTGTGAGTTTTATGTGCTGTGAATCGTCATTGTCATGTTAGTGAAAATACGTAGGAGCCTGTTGAACGTCATGTTATAGGTACCTCGAATAAGTAGTACAGTACGATTACTGTTAGTTAAGACCTGACAGATGGATTGCCTTCATTTAATTTTCAACTTTAATTTCATATAGATAAAGCATTTTTCAGAATACTGTTACCCACATCTACCGATTTAGTAATAACTATTTTATTTGTATAAGATTAAAGTTGAAAATTAAATGAAGGCAATCCATCTGTCAGGTCTTAACTAACAGTAATCGTACTGTAGTCTAGTAGTAATACTAGTCTAGTGGCATAATGTACGGTCATACTGACAAGGGACTGAACTCTTTGGTTGTACCATGTCGCTTTAACATAATATTTAAATTGCCATACGAAGTTTTCAACGGATGAAAGTGACAAGGTATCAAGGTGTTCATCTACTCAATGAATTCATAGGTTATGAAGTTACATTTGGCATATAGTTTGACTAGAAGTTCTACTAGTGAACGAGCTCACAACAGTGTCATGATTTTTAGACTTGCTACTACGTATTCCGATTGGATTACATTGGATGACATTTGGGTAGAAGCTATCAAAAGTGAGATCGCTCCGACTAATATCATTCCAATATTAATAAGTCAGTAGAACGTTCTGAAATAGAGCTGCTAGACTGTTGAATTCAAAGCCGACGTGGCTCTTCTATGTGATTGAATTTGAGGTGGAGGCAAATTAATCTAACTTAAGAAGTATCAGACCACTAAAGCCTGAATAAGTAAACTTGACATTAACTATACTGACCGCCACCGCAGGCTGCGTCAGTGTGACCTAGGCCTAATACATCCTTGACAGCTCACGTCCTATATCTATATATACGTACTGTAGTCGTGCTATCTCCGTGACATCAGTTTCAACTGAGGTTTGCCATTCCTGGTGACAAACAAAAAAAAACACAACGAGGGACAGGAGATACAACATTGTATCTCGTTCCCATTGGGTTATTGTCTATGCTAACAATTTTGTCACTCATGTGTGTATGTGTGTGGTGAGGTGAGTCTCTCTATACTTATTATTTCTCTATGGCTCTTCGTAAGTTAGTATATCTACAAAGTTTGTTTAAGGCGGTGCATTGGAAATTATCGCGTGCTTTGAAACGCCGTTCTGACTAGATTAAGAAACAATAAGGTCTGATTTTCAGATATATGATTCTTGACTATATGATTGTTTTTCTGATTTTACCGATACATGATTGCTTAAAATTTCCTCGATAGAAAAAAATTCCAAAGTTGGGTCTGTATTTTCCTTTTTTTACTCAGTCTAGTCAAACGATACATTATTTTACGACACAATCAAGTAAATGCTATAGTATTTTATCTCATCTAAAATCTCATTTTATAATATTTAAATAAAACTTCTCTAAGTTAGGTATTTATCGAAATTTATCCAAAAAAGCCATTCCCGAAGAGTGTTCCATCTCTTTTTCTCGTGCGGAAGGCATAAGCGTGTCTTTGTCTAGAAGGCGTGTTCGACTCGAATCAAGGCATCCCCTTAAGATGATTTAGCTTTTGTGGACCGCTAGATCGCGCTGTCACTAGTATAAACTAGATAACGGTTGTTCGTTTTCGAATTCCTTGGGACAGAGCAGTCATGTCGTATAAATTGATTGATAACTGAGTGCATAGTAATGGTGTAAACAAAGTTATTATATTATCTATTATAATATACATACAAAGAAAACGATACTGCCCTTAAAGTACATAGCTTACTTGCCAAAAAACATGGTAGGTATTCTACATTCCATTACCCGCAAGTCAGAACTAGGAAATAAATAATTTACGGTTGAGATGACAAATCTAATGTACCTAGCCTAGTAATTATATAGTTGGTGAAGGTACGTTAACTCAGAGTTGGCCAGAAACTACTTTTGTATCTATTATGAATGCCATTGTGCCGCTGTTCTACTTATCTTCTATACGAAATTCCATGTTTAAAAATGGCCACCAAATTTGGCAGTTTACGTTTCCATTGCGGACGCGAAATTGAGGCAAGTTGGTGCAATTTACTTAGTTTTAGTGTGCCATTTTTATAGCGCTTATAATATAATCCATATACCTTCTTGTTATATTACATCATTGTAGAAATCTATATTAATATATTACTAACCCTAGATTTAAGTAAAATGTTACTAACACTGATACACAAATGATTAATAAAAAAAATAAGTAACTATGTAGTTAAGTTAATTTGTAACGAATCATTCACACAATTCATTTTTCTGCCACTTGACAGTATCCAATGGAGCTGTTTGGCATACTTGTTTGGCATGGCACGATCCACCTGATCTGATGATGGAGACCAAAGCTGCCCACTGTAACTCCTAAACTAGATAAAGCTATCGTTTTTGAGCTCAATGGAACCACCGGGTCGTTGATGACTGTGCGAAAAAGTACAGTCGGCATGTCGGCAATAAAGGTTCATCATCATCATCATTTTCAGCCTTTAATCGCCCACTGCTGAGCATAAGCCTCTCTTCGAGTACCCCACTTATCCCGGTCCCGTGCTAGTCTCATCCAGAAATGACCCGCGGTCTTGTTTACTTCGTCAACCCATCGTGCTGGTGGACGACCGACAACAAAGGTTGTAACGAAGTATTTTTTTTGACAGAATCTTATTGAGGTTAGGTATAGCAGTTGTTTCCCCAATGCATTTTGTGACGCTCTGACTTCTGAATTTAACGTCAGCGGCTATGAAATAATTAAAGTTACTACTTGAGCGTTTTGTATACACAATGCGTTTCAATGTAGTTGACTTCCGAAAACAGTTTTTTCAATATGATGTACTTAGGTACAACAAAACTAAAAATGCTGCAAGAATAACATTTAACCTACTAGATCCAATCATACTACAATGTTGTATTAAGACATCGTCTAAGAAAATTGAAATAGCGTTACAGTTATCTTTCAAGCACTAGTTAATAGTTTTGACTGGTGTGTAATTTTCGTTGCAACCTATCCATTTGTACTGCGAAAATGCCAGTTCGTGATAACCATTCAATGGAGAACAGGGGTTCCGTTGTAGTGTTAAACTGTAATAGACCACCGGCGGGTATTTGTGCAACATATGAGTGGATAATCCCTGCGTAGACTGCAGCTGGTAGCATTTAGAGTAATTTTCGGTTAAAATTGGTAAATGACGCCGGTTCGTGGTGTACGAGCATCGACGAACGTTTAAGTAGATCCTAAACAGCTGGTAGGCAAAGAGACGTGTGGGGGCCTCACGTTCTAGCGATGGCATAACAAAAAATATCGGCACATAGCAACCCTGCACCTATAAATGGAATATTCGGATCCCACGGTTACAGTATCTAGCTGAGTACAACGCGAGACGGATTAGGAGCTCACAGAGGTAAAATAATTGTTAATTGTGAACACTCTACGCCAATTAAGAGCGGACTCTCAAATTTTATGTTTGCGTCCGAATTCTTAACTTTTATGTCGGCTTATTACTTAATAGGTAATGGTAATAAAATAGGATAAATAAGTAGACGAGTACTAAACGAGTAGTAACAATGCATACAAAGACTAGTGCTTGACATGAATTTCACGCAAATCGCACTTAGATGTGTACGGCGTAGCGGTGCGTGTTTACTTTGTGGTCTGAAGAAAACACCTGAATCTAGCTGGAACGTATCTAAATGGATCTAGCTTACTTATTCATTGACCATTGGTTAGTTACACTGGTTCATAAAATCAGAAATTACTGATAAACATGGGTACTTGAGGTATTTTTGATCGGAATACAGCTATCAAGCTTTTTCGCGTCAACTGAGAAATAATAATATTTTTTTAATATCTCTTAATAACAAATTTTCAGTAAAAGCAAAGAGTGCATTTTTGAAGGTCTGAAATTCCAGAAAAGCAGTAACAGTAAATAGAGTACCAATTGGATACTTTAAAAATACCAGTACCTACATATTATTCGTCGTCTAGTACCCATAGTACAAGCTTTGCTTAGTTTGGGACTAGGTCGATTTGTGTAAGATTGTCCGCAAATATTTACTATTATTTATTATTATTATTATTACATAGCAAAATCTAGGTATTCATTAATTTTTAGTTTACCTACAATCATTCACTAATATAAATATTATAATTGATGACTTACTATCAAAAATCTAAAGTGTTATTCAAAAGGCTTATGTGTCGACTATCCGCTGTTTAATATCTAGTCCACTACGGTTGCAAATATCTATTCTAATAATGATCCTATTTTACATACATCTCTCTAGACTTTTCTAGACCTAGATTTTATCATAGAACTTTCTGAACAAAAGACAGTCGCTTTCCGTAACTGTGAAACTGAATTCAACTGTAACACCTGAATTGGCACTATGTAGAGCCGGCATCAGAACTAGCTAGGCAAAATAACACGATCAAAATTATCTACGCAGTCCGTATCCTCTTGTCATTAGAGTCGTGTGTAGGTCATTTCGAGCACTTGGGCGCGTAGCTACTTTTGTTGTTGACTGTACTTGAATAATAGCCTCATTATAGTCAATGGTTCATTTCCTTTTCAGATGCTACGCTTTATTTCCTGTATCCTCCTCTGCTCGCTAGCAAGCGGGCAGTCGCTCCCCCCTCCTCTCCCCCTGGGGGTGACCCCAGTGCCCTACGCGGGAGTGGTCCCGGGCCTAACTCCTATTCCTCCAGTGGCCCCCACTATCTTCCCCTTCGGCCCTACTCCGAGGCCCTTGGCCCCTGGGCTTTCTGGCTATAACAACCCGTACTACAACCCCGCTGCGGGACCCGCTGTGCCCATTCTCACGTATAGCAACGACCATGGAGCCGATGGCAGCTATTCTTACAGGTAAGTTGACAACATTATTTTTGTTACAAATGTAAATAAATTAATATAAATATTGGCGGACAATCTTACACAAATCGACCTAGTCCCAAACTAAGCAAAGCTTTTACTATGGGTACTAGACGACGATAAACATACTTATATAGATAAATAAATAAATAAACATAGAAAACATAGAAAGCATCCATGATAGGAAAAAATATTCGTGCTCATCACACAAATGAATGCCCTTACCGGGATTCGAACCCAGGGCCTCTTGCTTGCTTATTAGGTTATTAGTAAGTTACGTTTTTGAGTCCTTTAAAATACTGGATGATGAGAAAAGCTACCATGACGCATTCGGCATTCTGGAACTCCATTATAGTTATTTATACAGTGACTTATGGTTATACGTGCGACTGCACTGATATTCTATTTTGGGCATGTCACAATACATGCTCGTACCTACATTACAAAAACTAAAGCAGTTGCCAATAACAACTATCTACAAAAAAACAGGACAACAACAACTTTAGTGGTAACACAAGGAACAATATGCAACTATACACTGTACCATCACGGTTACTATGAAAGTTGTTGATAACGCCTCGCCGTTCCATATTCCTGAGACATGAGACTTTTATTTCATCTACTGTCTTCTGTGTTCATACAAATGACACCATTTTGTGCAATAGTTTAATGTTTTGATATTGAGTTGTGTTGTGCGCTTAGTTTTTCCACTGCTGATGGAAAGCAAGTTCAAGAAACAGGATATCTCAAGGACGCCTACATCGACAATGCAGGAGAACCACAAGGAACGCAGGTCAGTAAATCCGAATTTTGGTTCTAAGGGTCACTTTGCGACTTACGTTTTGCATTTCTATTTAAGTTAAATGACTAACGCGCTCGTTTTCACGTTCAAATTTAAAATCCACTGGAATTTGATATGTTAGTCTGTGGTCGATCCCTAGCACATCTATCATGGGACGGCCGCGACGTACTCTCGATTTTTCTCGCACCTTTCTTTTGTTTCCTCTTGTTCTAAGTATTCTAATAAGAGAGAGACGGATAGTGCGAGAAAAATCAAGAGAGCTCGCGCGCCGTGGCGTGATAGCCGTGCAGATGGGTAGCGAGTAGTGTTTAGCCCATGATCGGGAGATAACTACTACCGAATAATAATACAATGTGTGCACGTATGTAATTAATTACACAAAGTGGTAATAACCGAACAATCATTTATCATTGAAATTCCGATGGTGGAGACATAAAATTAAGTCAGACAGTTTTGATGATTCGATTTAAAATGCCACCGCCCTTCTCATTAAAACCGAAGTGAAACCCTTTAATTCCATAATTTTTCAATTTTATTGAAAAATGCGACTGTGACAGGGTTAATTTACGGCGAGACCAAGTACGGCTCCGCTTTGTATACATGAGATTATTAGAGAAAAGCAACTCTAACACACAAGGTAGAAGATTCCAATTCCAATGACAGTTTTATAAAAAGTCGGCCACACTAAATTATCTCAACTGTAATAAACATGTTAATTAACAGGTCGTGCAAGGGAGCTACGCCTACATCGCGCCCGACGGCACTCCGATTCAAGTCAGCTACATCGCTGATGAAAATGGTAAATGTGCGACGATTTAGATTCAATTTGTTTCAAAGCTCGTTTTAATACACTGCTATTCGCGGCCTTTAATACGGAGCAATCATACTAATCCTGCTGATATTATAAATAATTCAAAATCATGAAGAAAAAAAAAACAGTAGTTCCTGCAGACTGCAGTATCTCGTTTACGGTTTAGATATATTATGTAGTTACATAAATATAAATTATGTTCCGTCCATACGAGTCATATAATTGGCAAAGGCGTTTTACATACCTGTCCCATACATGTCTAGCGCCAAAATTAGAGTCCAAAAGACCGTAGAACTTTGGATATGTCCACCACAAAGACTAAACACCAACTCATACTAAAAATATTTTTGACCCAATATATGTGACAGTTGTATATCACGTCTGTTGTAAAAACGCGTACGGCTCGCTACTTCAGAGAACTCGCATGCGCGTTACCGATCCTGTAAAAACCTGGACACTCCTTTCTTGAAGAACCCCATTCTATATGCCTATACCTCATACTAAGGCTGTAAGTAAGATTATTGAAATTAAATATTATTTCTCGCAGGATTCAGACCATCAGGAGTCCACATTCCCGCCGACGGCAAAGGAGTGGTACCCCCCGTACCCGTGCTAGATAAGGACGGCAAGCCCATCCTCGACCGCGCGTACAACAACCCATACAGCCCTTTCAACCGCATCGATGGACGCTACAGCGGGTACTACGGAAACCGGCTCAATAAACCCTATGACTCAAGATACCCGTATGCCGCACGGTACCCCCAAGACTCGAGGTACCCTCACGACTCGCGGTACCCTCACGACCCGCGGTACCCTCAAGACCCTCGGTACCCTCAAGACCCACGGTACCCATACAACGCAGCTACCTACAATTACAACCCCTACCGCCCTTCCTGGTTGAATAACAATAATAATGATCAGAACAAGAAGGAAGAACTAAAAAAGGACGCCTAATTATACATTATTATGAAGTATACACATGAGTAATAATTAGTTACGATTTTGTTAGATTTATTAAATGAAATAAAACTACTGTCCATATGAGAATATGAATGTATTTTTCACTAATACATATTTTATTTTTGATGTTTGATAGGTTTATTTCAGGAAAATTTACATGTCAATAAAAATACACTTACTCAAATAACCCGCCCCGTGTCATTCCGGGCGCAAAAGTGCCCATCAGACTCGCCGCATTGTCGCGTTGAATTGCGATCGGCAACCTTTGCACCAGGAATGACCCGCAACGGGGGTCTTGCCCTCTCAGTCGCAAACGGCGCCCCACTTCCGCCAAGAATGTTCTAGCCTCTGAGCACCAGCAACTCATCGTCCGATGATGTTTAATATGGAGAAACCTATGCCCTGAGTTATAATTTACAGCTCAAAGAACTGGGACCATATTTGACTTGGTTAACAACAGCTCATGACATCACCGATTCTACATCTCTTTTTTTTACAAGTAACAAAAATGTTATGACCTCCATGGTAGTAAGCGTGCCTAACATAAGTGGAACACCATTCGGAGTACATTTAAGTGACTTACATGGAAAGTCTTATCAGGTCCTGCGGTCTTTTGTAACGTTGGGTTGCTCCAAATATGACATTCCACTGTCCTCATTATTTATTTTATGAAATCACGAAATGTCAGCCTACTGTATGTCCACCCACAAGCTGTCATAAAGAGGACTTATAGATCAAGCTCTGGCGATGCAATTGGAACAGCTTAGCTTTTGCATTTAAATTCAAAATAGGTTGGATTAACCTTTCAGTGAGACTATTTGTTGATTGATTCTGTAAAAAACTTCTTAGTATCACTCGAATGTCCTGACATTATTAAATTCAGTCTATGAAATAAACCTACATCACCATCATCCTGACGTCCACTGCTGGACATAATCCTCCCCTTAAGAGTGCCACAATGTCCGGCCTGCGCCACCCGCATCCAGCGGTCTCCCGCGACCTTTACCAGGTCATCAGTCCTTGTCTACCTACGTAGCGCCTGCCGGTACGTGATCGTCACTCGACAAACTTTACGCCCTAATGGCCATCGGTTCTACGTGCAGTGTGCCCCACCCACTGCCATTTAAGTTTAGCGATTCGGAGGGCTGTACCGGTTAGATTGGTTCTGCTGCGGATAGCCTCATTTCTATTAGTTTAGATTTTAGACTGTGTACTAAGGATATGTCAGTTGGTACATCTTTTATCTGGTTGGGAATTTTATTATAAATTTTCATTGCTCGGTAATATGGTCCATTTTTATATATTTCTAGTTTAGGTTCAGGAAGTTCCAGGTTGTGACATCTGCGAGTGTTTTGGTTAAATTTAAACAGGTGTAGGTTTTTACAAACAAAAGTAGCAGTTTGTAATATATATAGCGAAGGGAGGGTTAAAAGTTTCATGTTCTTAAAATGTGGTCTTTTATGACTATTCCTCATTAACTATTGGTCGGGTATCTGGGACACGGAGAAATTCAACAATACACCCTAGAGGTGACGTGTCTGTCACTTCGATTGGTTAACTAACCAGTTAATGAGAAAAGTCGCAGTCGATATTACGATGACATGACAATGTAGGTCGTAAATTGACTTAGGTTTAGATGCATATCGATTTTCGAAAAGTAAAATTTTACAGTTTCTCGGTCCTATCGCTACAAATTGCATGTCACGATCACATGACATGCAATTTGTAGCGATAGAACCGCTTATAATTACAGCTGGTAACATAGCGTGATCGCTATGTTACCAGTTGTAATTAAAACAAGTCGAATTTCGTCGCAAGCCATCGTGCTAAGCAATTTTTTGCAAACCTTTTGTTATATACAGCAAAGACAGAGACAATATAAGTCTTGAGGATGTCAGTAACGGCATGCCACAACGTCTTAATCACTGTATGGAATATTATATTATAACCATCAGCAAGTACCTCGTGAATCGCAGTGTTCATTGTTGCGCAGAAACCATGTGTTTGCGCAAGTTCTGCCGCAGGTCCTCATTAATCAATATGGCGCTGGTGAAAATTAAATGGCGACGACATGCTGCTCGGAATAAGATAAAAGGCACTTTAATGCGAGTTTAATTGAGTCAGCAAAAAACGGTGAATCATGCGCACTTCTCGTAATATGGGCCACGATTCGATTCGACTTAATGACAGAAATGGATATCCCTAGGATATCGCACTTGATTAAATGTCTCTGGCATGTTGATATTTAATGACTCCTCTACATGATGGCCCATCCTAATGGCCCACTAGGATGGGCCAGCGTGTGGAGAGGGTAGCGGTGTCAGATGGCTTATGGCGCGGCGATGTCTTTCTCCGTCTAACGCATAGTTGCGTCCTGTACGATGGGTCGTGATGGCCCACTGTATAGAAGCAGCCTTTAAAACAAGCTTTAAATTGAATGTGGGGATGTCTCTATGTCATGCTGGGATCGTAACGGTTTGTTTCGAATAGGGCCCATAATTGGTATATATCATGGTTTAAGTATATATTTGTTGTAAAAAATACACCTTTGTGCAACATATGTACAAATCGACGTATTTCACTAGTTTCTATAAACAATGGAAACATATTTGTCACGAAATGTAAAACGAGTATAAAGCTTGTGCTAAAATAATCCCCGCAATACAAAATCGAAAATAAATCCGCCTGTCTTCCTCAAAAACCTCTTGAACTTTATATTGTATGAACAATTGCACATTACAGTATGTCATGCAGTGAATCCATCAGATCATAAAATTTCATGCATGTACTAATTTGTGGCACGTTACTGCACAACTGGTCCTGACAGCAATTAAAGTCAATAAGAAAATAATGTTATTTTGTATGAAGCCTTGGTGGTGCAATTTCAATAAATGACAAAAAAATTGTTAAGTACGTGTTGGTTTGATAAATTGAGGGTTCCACGATAGTTTCTTTTAACGGAGTGTACTCGAACATAGAACATGATGCTACGGCACATCTTTTCGTCCAATATTCCGCAGTGTCTCAAGACGAGAGTCTTTGACCAGTGTGTGTTGCCAGTGATGACACATGGCACTGAAACGTGGTCGCTTACTATGGGCCTCATAAGAAGGCTCAAAGTCACCCAAAGGGCTATGGAGAGGGCTATGTTGGGAGTTTCTTCACATCAGAAATGAGGCTATCCGCAGCAGAACCAAGGTAACCGATATAGCCATCCGAATCGCTAAACTTAAGTGGCAGTGGCGGGGCACATAGCACGTAGAACCGATGGCCGTTGGGGCGGAAAGGTTCTCGAGTGGCGATCACGTACCGGAAGGCGCAGCGTGGGTAGGCCCCCCACAAGGTGGACTGATGACCTAGTAAAGGTTGCTGGAGTCCGCTAGATGCGGGTGGCGCAAGACCGGTCACTTTGGCGCTCTTAGGGGGAGGCCTATGTCCAGCAGTGGGCGTCTTTCGGCTGATATGATGATGATGATGATGATGATTTGTTGTGGCAACCACAGGTCACCAACTTCGCACACCCTTAAACTGATTGTGGCAACTGTGGTTGCCAAGCAAAATATTTTATATCCTTATAATCATTTGATAAAAAAAAGCAAATTAGGCTACCTTTTTAACGATCCGAAATCAAGTAAGCTGGTAGTTTGTATGTATATATGTATGTATCCCGGTCCTGTACTACCTAGTCTCATTCAGAGAGGACCAGCGGTCTTTTTTACGCCATCAACCCATCGAGCTGGTCGACGTCCAACGCTTCTTTTTCCTGTAAGGTACCACCAATCCGTTAACGTTTTGGTCCACCCACCGTCACGCCGCCTGGCAATATGTCCTGCCCTACTCCATTTGAGTCTGGTTATGGCATCTTCGACGTATTTGTACATACAACATAAATGTAAAGATTATATGAAAACGACATAAACGCGATAACACGTGATAACACTTTAGAGGTGTCTAGGTTTACGAGTATATTATGTAAACGTGCATGAGACGTCTCACAACACATACGTATATATGTTTTAAAGGAAAAAGCAAAAGTAAAAGATCAAACGCATAAAAATTATATCCTGTTCATCAAAATATTAGTGAACTGGACTGTAGTCTCATTTCAATCACTAGAGCATATCCGCAGAAAACTACATTTTTCTACTCGAGCACTTTTATCCGTCAATTAAATGACTGACAGTGATATCTAAATCAACTTCATTTGAGTAGAGTAGTGGGCTCATAAGATGACTGCTAGCAGTCATCTTATGTGTATAAGATAACTGTGTACAGAACTAAAATTAATTTTAACCAATCACGAGGCTCGATTTCCAGAAGACATCAACGCGCAAAAATAAAAAAAAGCGGTTGGCTGCACTTCGTTTCAGCAGGGCGAATTTCAATAGATACCAAGTCTGTTTAATAAATGATTATTTCGGTTAACTCGTGGAAAAAGTATTGTATGTAATAGTTATATAATTAGCTTTTTAACTCTCGTACCTTAATTAGGCCACTCGGCAAGCTTCGTGGCCTAAACGTGGTACTCGACTGGAAAAGCATACATTACATTGCGATTGCATAAACTACTATTTTATTACAACCTAGGGTGGTCAAAGCTAAATTCTTGACTATCTAAAACTGTGTGACCTATATTGTGTCTGGCCTTTTTTATCGAGCTTGTTTTTGGTCCAGAGTGGGGATTACAGCCAGTGGAAAAATGCTTACATGATTTATTTGTTGTGGTAACCACAGGTCACCAACTTCGCATACCCCTAAACTGATTGTGGCAACTGTGGTTGCCAAGCAAAACATTAGGCTACCTTTTTTAACTGGACAAACGCGCGTCGTCTGTATAACAATGTATAAAGGGCTTGACTCAACTCCGCTCCCTAATTAGGATGCTAAATTCAGGTAAGTGTCATAAGCCCCTTAGTATTGTCCCTTAGTAACACACGTGTGTTACTAGCGTGCTTGACGGGTTAACGATCCGATATCAAGTAAGCTGGTAGTTTGTATACCTGATGATGATGTTACATTTTCGCCGCATACGGAACCCTACCCGCTAAAGTGCGGGCATGTCACTCCACACTCGCAATCAAAGCAACTGGTTTGCATCGTGCGATGCACCGCGCTAAGGTTAACTTTAAAGAACTCTAAAAACGGCGCAAGCGCTCATGGTTACTAAGGCACTTCTGCCCATTTAAGGAAGTAAGCGGAACTACGCCGATTTCTTACATAATGATAAGCATGACTCGCGTTTACTTGAAAACGTTTCTTTTTCATATTTCGTACTTTATGGCGTGCCTGGGTAATGAATGTGTCGCTTCTTCGTATTGCAATCCGAGTTTTTTTTCCGGTTTTTTATACACACAAAGCCAGCTTTTGTATAAAAAACTGTATGAGATTTTTAGAGAATCTAAATGCTACTCTGCAACTTTATAGCAAGTAAACTAGATCCAATTGTAACGACGGAAAAGAATAAGTGCATTTTTTTGGGTTTCTAGTCATCAGTTTTTTTTTTAGGTATGGCGCCCCCCCATTTACCTGACCTACCTCTACCCCGCCTGCCTAAGTTGCGTATAAACAATGGCAAAGGTACCTGAGGACCATAACAAAATGTTTTTAGTATTTGTGGAAGGTATGCATATTGCGGAAGGCCTTTCATGCAACTCATAGAGAATGTTCTATCACAGATAAAATGGTGAACTTATTTCCTAAAAGCTACAAAGACAGAGTGGTTACAGAAAGTTTTTGATTTTTTATTAAACTGTTTTTACCGTAATGCTTTCTTAATTTAAAAACTATACCGTTTTCGTAACAATGGCTTGAAATATTTTTTCCGTTAATTAGGTGTAGTTGTTCACTTGATGGAGAGTTTATACCGTATGTTTACAATAAAAAATAGCTTAGCTTAGTTTCGAACTAGAACGAATTATTCTATAATTGCTGATTACTACAGTATTGCTGAAAGTCCACTAGATCTACCAGAAGTCAATACTACAAACCATGTTCAACGTTACATTTTTTTATCAGTCGTTTTTACCAGAAAACCGTCCCCGCGAAGGGTACGGGCGACTGAATCCGAGATCCTTCTTCTTCTTCTTATTTAAGAGCTCTTGTCGGTGTGAATCCGCGATTACTTTATAGTAAATGATTTCTAATGGAATAAGTGATTCTGTGTATGAATGATGAGTGATGGTTGTAATGGACGAGGAGTGAACTATGTGCCATTGAACTTTTTCAGGTTATTAACTATGGAGGTGGCGAGTTTGCAAAAAGAGGCTGGTGTAGTTTCTTTACGAATGATTTCCTGCAGGTTATATGGTTCTATATGGAGATTATGACAGGTGATTTGGTGGTTAAATCTCGGGTTTGTCTCGACACCAGTCTAAGAAGTGCCAGTTCTCCGAACATCTAAAGGTAAATGTCAAATGCTAATCAGTACATACGTTTCGAACCTTCCTTTGAAAGTGCAAAACTAATTTACCACATGATTGTAGGGGTAGATATACTTTGTACATCGCCTAAGCAACATGCCAGCTTGCATATACAACAATACAATACAATACAAATACTCTTTATTGCACACCTCACACAAACAAAGCAGCAGCAGCATATACTATGCGGCTAGCCTCATTTTTCAGGTTTCCATGACAAATTTCTGAATCCAGATACGTATGTACTTACCTGCTCAAAAGTGACAATTTAGTCCAAACACCACATATGATGGCATAAGGATATAATTATAGGAACTCTTTTCTTAGTTTGTTTAATTTTGCAGCTCGCGGTCCGTCTAAGAAATTTTAACAATATAAGTATTAACAAAATCTCTTAACGAAACGAATTATTTTGTTAAATATTTTGATAGAGAGAGCACCAATTCGACTTGTCCTGGGCTTCAGAGGATGATGGTTTAATTTTCCATTCTATTTGTCCTCTGTATCATATCCTTTACCTATTAACAAATAGTTTAGATCTGGAAAAATCTTAATCTAACATGTTTTTGTTAATACCGATAAGTAACAGTGTTAGAAAGACACTAAAAAATATAGAATTTCTGCAGGCATACTCAATGAAAAATGCAATTATTACTCATTGAATCAGATTGTACGAGGTAATCCCAGCTCTTCACGAATATCACACGTTACAGAAGCTCCTGCTTGTGTTATTTAGTCTTCGATTTCCCATTAACAACACTCATCAGCAGTCCAATAAACGCAAATACCTAGAAATTTCCCGTAGTTCTTTAACACAAGGGCCGGTCGGTCCTTGGGTGTACCATAAAGAATGCCAAATTGCTTGGCGCATCCGCTACGATGAGCAGTTACTACAAAATTTAAGTATAAATACAGGGGGATGCGTTCCAAGTGCATCATTCAGAGCTTTGTCATCCGACTTGCAACGTGCAACCGACACGACACACAACATGATGCGCTTTGTAAGTGTAGCTTTAAATTTGTATATTTTATTTTTAAGTGATACAGTTTCCTTGTTCTTTGAAGCGCTGTAATTTGAAGTTGAAACGTGAGTTTGTTCTGTAGCTAATTTCAATTTTATATTGATAGCCTCATTAAATTAATATTAATATTAAGTTTCATTCAAAAGTTTAAAAATAGGTAGGTACTTAAACAAAGTAGTTTTTTTTTAAGTTGGACTATATGCCAATACTTGTATACTAATATTATTACCTTCTCATTAACAACTTACTTTCTCCTTCCGCAACATTCAATCGTTAGTAGGTAATCCTACCTACCTACTTAAACGAACAAATTAGGGTTCAGCGCCATAAAAGGGGCATTTAAAAGAAGTTTGGAAGTGTCTACAGGAAAGATGAAACGCTAACGCATACAACAAAATGTTTCTGATTTAAATAACGTCAGGCCGCGGTCTAGACACCAGCGGATAGCGGGGCGACAAGCGGCAGCTCATAAATTGGATCAAGTTAAATCTATGAACGCCCGCTCATTGCCGCACTACTGGTTAAAGCAATGACGCGTAGTTTAAGTGTCCGAGAGGCAACCAGATGGCTCGCGGTATTTGAGCTCCCCAAGCGTTGCGGAACCGCCCTGTGCAACCCGAACTGAGGCAACTTGGACGGGCGGAAATTGGAGGGGGTAAAAAAAGTTATTGTCGCCAGGTATTCGATTGAAACAGCATTTCATTATATAAACAGCGTACACACTTTCAGGCAACCGCTGTTTCAATCGGCTGCATCGCGATAAAAATAGTCACTCATTTTTTCTATATCCGCCCCAAATTCACGAGAAACAGTTGAGAAATGCGGTAGAGGAGAATAGCGGGACAGCGCGATGTCGGACACCGGACAAACGATTTTCGGCCCAAGCTGAAGCATAGAACTTCGCTCGCTTCGCTGGCTCTTTCGATCAGGGACCGTATATCATTTTCATACAAAAATACCGGTATTTCATCCATATCGATATCTCGCTTATTATTTAACATTTTATTTTCATATTCTAACGGCCTCACATAATGACGTAACACACACAAACCAATTTGAAGAAGTTATTTTATTTTTTATAAACACCGGTATAAGTATAGAATAGTATTCAAAGTTTCAGTTTCTTTATTGATAAATAACTATTTGCAGGTCATAATCATAAATCATAATGGAATTCGCAATATACAGAATGTCTTATTAATAAAATGTCTAATACTAACGTATACATTTGTAACTTTGGACAGAACAATACATAAAATATGCAGGAGCAATACCTAGGTACAATTAATAATAACATTTAAGATGATCGTACATCAGTCAACTATCCACTCACTTGTAAGAACTCATCCACACTATAACAATACTTTGGGGCAAATGTTTTGCCTAAGACCCCCGTATCAGATCATATTATCGAGGCGTCTATTTGACTAAACGTATTTAATAGGATCGAGTCAGGTTTTGCGTTTACCGCGCGCACTCGTTTTGTTCCACTGCTTGGCTCACCTCTAACTTTCCTAGTTACTTTGTGGTGGAAGGAGTTTATTGGAGAGCGATGTAGGTGTGAATTAATTTCCCAACCAGCTACTGCCCGGGACTCTGTCCGCGTGGAACTCGCTTATATCGTTGCTCCATACAAAATTTCAATCAACACTTCACCCTTTTAGGGGACCATTTCGGTGATAAAAACTCAAACTATCTCTATACCAAATTACATCACAATCGGGTCCACGGGTTTAAGCGCGCGGGAAGACACACTTTCGCATTTTTAATATTATGTCTCTCTGACCACATATACGAACTTTTACATTTATCAACCGAGCGAGCGAAGCGAGCGAAGCGTCTAATGCTTCAGCTTGAACGAAAAATCGTTTTTCCTCATGTCCGGATGTTTGGATTTCCCCCTGTTCTCGCCTAGAGCTCACATTTCTCAACAGATTCTCATGAAATTTTGTGAGTAGGTTCGGTAAGTATACAGATTTTTTTGGTCAAGCCAGTTTTTGGATTTTTTTCAAAATGGCGGAGTTATGCAAAAAGACACTTGCGAAGTCTACAGCTCACAGAGCCACTAGTAATATCAGTATGGATAGTTATAGTTGAAATTTTCTAAACTAAGCTCACGAATGGCCATTGTACTGAGCTCATGAATGCCTTTGTTTGTGGGCCGAACAAAAGCTATTCATGACGCGCGCGTACCAAATTTGCAAAAAAAATTAGCGTCACTTAAAATGTTCATTGTATAATGAACTCTATCGTCTTATGCAATAGAGTCAAAATGGACTAAAAGATAACAAAAACCCGCTCCCAGCGAGCCAGATACAAGGCGCTATGGTAATTTGGAATCTATTGTAAAAGAAGATAGAGTTCATTATTCAAAGAACATTTTAAGGGCGCTAATTTTTTTTGCAAATTTGGTACGCGCGCGTCTTGAATAGCCTTTGTTCGGACCACAAACAAAGGCATTCATGAGCTCAGTACAATGGCCATTCATGAGCTTAGTTTAGAAAATTTCAACTATTCTACCATTTTTTTTATTCGGTTATAACACTACTGCTATTTACCACCAATTAGGTTTCAAGTAGGTGGGAAAGGTTACGTACGAGAAATTCCGAATTATTAATAGTGGTAACAGATGCCAAATTGTGTCGTTTTTAGGGAAAAGGGACACTTAACACAGTGCTTCCAGCACGAAGAGTCACATTTCGTTTGGGAGTATCGTCGCCAATTATATACCTAAGGGTGGTATTCCACTTGTCCAAGATCTTTGTCCAATGTGCATTGCGGCTCACTCACTCTTTAAGCAAAATGTGCTGACAATGACGCAAATAGACATTGGACAAAGATCTTGGACAAGTGGAATAACACCCTAATACGCTTGCTGCACTAAGAGCTTGGTCACGACTTCAAGCAGTGGCAGCAGCGCGCCATATGCGTGAGCGGGAGATCAGATTGCAGCATCTCGCTCCCTCCTATGGTGCTCCACCGCCGCTGTAAGTCTTGGCACAGAATAAATAATAGTACTACGTACAGTAGGTATTCTGTTAACAAATCTCCTGTTTAAGTGTGCCGAACGAGCCTAAGCGAGGCCATCCCTTTCTATCGCATGCAACGCGCTGCGATAGAAGGCATGCGTGCCGTAGCAGCGCGACGAAATCATGGAATGATCCGTCCCTGGTCTTTGATAAGTCTGCCAGTTAGGCCATTATTCCTGACAACGGCTATAAATAAACGTTATTTATTATCGTTTCTCTCTAGCAAATATGTGAATTTCCAAAAGAAGGTTACACCAGCAGGTAGATATAGATATACCTAATATCGTAGGTATCGCGTAGGCACTGTCTGTTTGTAAAATCTTCAAATTCGTTATGATAATTTGGAATATTTACTATCACCGTCTATTAAGCAACGTTTTCTATTACACTAAACCTTAATTATCGTCGTTATTGTTTCATGGCTACTTCTGTTAGCATATAGGCAATCTTTTTAATATGAACTTCGTGAGTTGAACCGTTCGCGTACTTGCGTAAGTAGCGGAGTAAGATTTTTATTTATGGAAATTACATTTTGACTTGGAGTCATTTTATGCGGCTGTATCTTGTACTGTATTCGAATTTTATTGATGTTATGCATCTTTTGGGTTCGTTTTCGCCGAATAAGTGAATATTTCAGTTTTGTCGCTATGTCGCACCTATTCGTGTGGTGTCGGGTTAGGATTTCACCACCCCCTTTCTTCCCGTGATTGTCGTAAAAGTCGACTAAGGGAGCAGGGTTGAAGTGTCTTGCGAGCGATGGGATAACAAATTCCTGCGATATCCCATATTGTCGATTTAAACTCACGGTTATTTCACTGCTCTGCCTACCTCTTTTTTTACGGATAATGGCGTAAATGTATGTATTTCGCAATGTTTCACGCAGTAAATTGCAACAAAGCACTGAGGCGACTTCCTGACTTGGTGATAGTCCCGTGTGAAAGTCTCTATTCACTAGAGACTGTCTCCCCCTTTAGAAACAGACCTATATATTAATCATTTTAACCACCTCCACTCCCTAAAATAAGTATTATTAGCTATAGACGACGGTATCGGATACTCATTAGACGTTTTTCCATTTTTCCAGGTGGTATTCATACTGGTAGTGGCCGTGGCCAACGCTGACGTCAGCAGCTTCCAGACTTTCCAGGATGCCCAGCAGTACACGACACCCATCCCTATTATTCGCCAGGAGCAGGTCATCAACCCC
This sequence comes from Epinotia bilunana, assembly GCA_947049275.1. Taxonomy (NCBI): domain Eukaryota; kingdom Metazoa; phylum Arthropoda; class Insecta; order Lepidoptera; family Tortricidae; genus Epinotia; species Epinotia bilunana. Next base: position 21,719,853 of record OX346259.1, on the reverse strand, counting down.
GACGGCTCTTATAAGTGGAGGTGAGACTTAGTGCAACAGGGGTAGTGACGTGCCGTCCCCAGAAATATTCCCGATTTAGGGGGTATTCCCAACTTGAGAATATTCCTCTTACAAATTGGGAATGTTGGGTAATATTTCTGGGAACAGCCCACTACACAGGTGCTCTATTCAGCACGTTGTAATATGAGACAAAGGGGCGCTATTTGACTGCGTCTATTGCCAGCTAGGCACATTCATGTGACGAAAAAAAAAAAGATTATTATGTGTTCTATTTACTTTTTTGCTCAAATAGTGTCGATAATCACGAACTTATTGTTGATAAAAAAACCCATTTGATCTACGACACATTTTCATTTTCAGTTAGTCCAATACGGTGCTCATAACTCTGAGAAGGCAAACACCTAAAGACTCCAAATTAAAATGAAATATAATGTACACATGGACACTTCATGAAAACGCTCTAAAATCAACGTCAATTTTCATAAACATGATGACTGTAATTAAAATCGTGCTAAATTGAGCTTCATTATTACGATACTCGCACCTAAGGTCAACTAAGGCCTCTAATTCGAGCCGCGAATGCAATCGAACATTCAGCCTCTAATTCTTTTATATCAATACCTCGTGTTAGTGTCCTTGTTTTTATTTAATCATATATTCATTTCATATTCTTATGACGACAAATATTTGGTTGATAACTGCGACCCCGGCCTCGAAACAGAGGTGTTTAACATAATAAGATTTAGCAGTTTTAAAAGTTATAACAACAAGTCTGTCAAATGAATATAGTCATGAAAAGCTCACGTGTATGAGTAGGGTGGAAAATATAGTGTCTAGTAGCCATCGCAAGATTTGTATTATTGACAACAGGTCGAATATTGGTCCGTTATAAAGTCATTTGGTCAATTAAAACATTTTATTACATCGGTAATACAGGATTTAATGTATTTTTTTTTTAATTTCCTTACTGACAAAGTACAAATTTAAGGTCTCTGTGACATTATCGCATTTTACACCAGGAAAAAATTAATTTGACACCGCTTTAATCACTTACCAGTTATTAGTAGATGGTAAAGACAGCATTAGGGGTGTAGACGCTAAATAATATAATCAATGATGTCATATTTTCTCGAAAAAGGATTAAAAATGTAATCAAATGGAGAAAAACTCAACGCAAAAGGTTAAATAATCACGAAGTTATAAGTGTCCAGTTTTAAGAAGGGGTATGTTCTGTCCCTTTTTTGCAAAACACAACTTCATATGAAACGATGACGCTTGTAGATTGTGACGTCACTATAGACGGCGACGCGGCCCCCCGGCAGGCTCGTGTAATGTGACGTCACACACTGTTTGCGTTTTCACTCTCTAAAAAGCACTAAACGGTTGTAGCTTCGTAATTGTTTAAGATATCCGAATGGGATTTTCGACACTAGGCATATTTTTCGCCTTCTTTGTTTTGAAGTAATAATAATGTTCGAGTCTACACCCCTTTTGGAACGCCGTGTCATTTTCCTAAAGAGTCACCCATATTCTTATTTTCTTTAGTTACGAGACTGGCAACGGGATCGCAGCTGAAGAGCAAGGCTATGTGAAGAACCTGGGCGTGCCAGAGCAGGAGGCACAGACTGCGCAGGGGCAATACCAGTACACCGCTCCTGACGGCCAGGTGGGTTCACAACTAAACTGGGACAGAACTACTAAACACAATTCTTTATTCAACATCACATAATTAACACTGCATTTGAAATTACAATAGAAATCCAAAACGCAGGCTTCGTCAAGAAACACAGTAAGCATCTAAGCTGCTAAACACAGTTATAATATGTGGGTACTATCGACAACACAGCTAACCGAGCATCGGTGCACCTTAAGTTCATTGTAATAAGGTTCTTTATAAACACAGGATGGTCAGTTTACAGTGTTGTCGTTTGTACAAACTTAAACGAATCGACCCAGTCCCAAACTAAGCAAAACTTATACTATGGGTAATAAACGACGTTAAAGAATGTATACATACTTTAATAAATAGATAATTTAATCCTTTCCTACTATAATATTATAAATGCGAAAGTTTGGATGTTTAGATGTTTGTCATCAGGCTTAAACGGCTCAACCGATTTGGATGAAATATTGTACGAAGATAGTTTAGTTTTAGATTACAATATAGGATAGTTTTTATACCGGGTTCACGCAGACGAAGTCGCGGGCGGAAGCTAGTACTTATATACATAGATAACATACATGACTCAGGCTTAAATATTCGTGCTCATCCCACAAATAAATGCTCCTTACGGGGATTCGAAGTATTCGAACCCAGAACCTCGCTTCTTAGGCAGGGACACTGCTAACTAGGCTAAAGTCATTTAATTACTTTTGTAATGTTTTATTTCTGTATGGGACCAACTACAATTAGGTACTGTAAGCTGTATATTGCGCGTTCCTGTCTATTTTTCAAAAGGTTTTTTTGTAATTCGAAAATGTGGATCGACCAAAAAAATCTATGTACCTGCTCACAAAATTTCACGAGAATCGGTTGAAAAATGCAACCTGTAGAGGAGAACAGCGGGACAGCGGGACAGAGGGACATCGGACACTGGACAAACGATTTTCGTCCCAAGCTGAATCATAGAACTTCGTTCGCTTTGCTCGCTCGTTCGACAGGCAAACATAAGATTAAAATGAGACATCGCAAGCGTCCGCAAAAGTATATTTAATTTATATAGGGGCTTTAATTAATATCAACGTAATTGACAAAGAAATGGACGAAAAGCTCAGTTGTGTACCGTCCGATTTTCTGGTTCACATAATTATTTTTCTAAATGTCCTCTTCGCGCTTTTCTCATATAGCTACCTGTGCTTCTACGTAACGTACGAATAGGAGCAGTTTTCAGTAATTATGAAGCAGCCTCGACTCTACGTAACAGAGTGTACCTGCTTTCGAATTGTCTACCTCACCTGCTTTGTAGACCACATAAGGACAGAACGCTGGGAAACCAGTCTGATCCTCTCAATTGGACACTTTACAATGGCACAGTAGGTGGTACACGCAATTCACAATAAAACTTTCGAGAACGCGTTATCAATTCATGCGGATGTCATCTTTTAGATTTCTATATGCAGGTTATTAGGCCTCGTAGACTTTCAAAACAGCAAACTAGATTTGAACAAAGGTGGATCGCGTAACAATAGCTACTTGGATTAAATTGTCATTTGACCGGTGTTACTGTTCGGAGGTATTTATCTTTTTTTACACTACTTGATAAATTAACATTGTTGTAGTTAAAATGTTGCAAGTGATCAATGCGACATTTATTTAAGAGCAATTAATTAGATAGGGAGCTGGTGACTCCTTTGGAGTCACAGGCGTCCTTGGGCTATGGTGACTGCTTACCATCAGACAGGCAGTATGCTTGTTTGCCGACGTCGTAGTATACAATATGTTAGCACTATCAGCGAAAAAACCATAAAATGCGAGCTCCTTACAAATTTATGCACAAAACACGTGCCTAAAACCCGGTATGCGCAAGTTCGAACTAAAAGGCCGCCTGGCATCGTTTCTGCGGGCCATTTTGCGGCGCTACTAAGACTTCTATGGTTCTTTCGTTCGCTGAATACTATCAATCAATTATTTTTCAGGTTATCCAGTTAACCTACATCGCAGACGAGAACGGTTTCCAGCCACAGGGAGCTCATCTGCCGACCTCTCCCCCCATCCCCGCCGACATCCAGAAGGCCTTGGACTACCTCGCCACGCTGCCCCCTCAGAACCCCGACCCCAACTACAGAACTCAGTAGAACTGCTGGATGAAAGGATACTAGGCTTACAGTCGGGGGATTAGCATAAAAAGGCTGCTGAGCAGGGCTGCGATTTTTCACAAAATGTGACAATAGGTATCCAGCATATCATCCGGGATCCGACCTTCATGTTTCTCTTTCAAAATGAGAATGACAGAGAAATGACACAGACACATTGCATTTTGTAAGTCGATTACCGGTCTAGGCGGTTATACGCCTGCTGGCTAAATTCAGTGCACTAACAGGGGAGATAAACCATCTCGCTCTAATCGTGAGTGTGAGTGCAGTTAGTGCACTGCATTTAGCCAGGTCTAAAGGCCGCTTGGTGAAATAGGGGAATATAAGCTTAATTAGGCTGCGTTATCTTTGTGTGGTTAATAGTTACGGTCGCCTGTCCAAGCTTTCTTCTTGTCTTTGCGTTAATCCTTGTTGGATCTCTGGCTACTTCGGACCCCTGGGTCTGCTAAGAAACTATCTAAATCCTATAAAGGCTTCCTCGGCTGTTTAAGCTCTAAGACTACAGACATTTACTGATACTATTCAGACGCATTATTTGTAATGTGATTCTGTTTTTTTTTAAATGTAAAGCTTAGAAAATGTTAGTTGTGATTTTACTGTTTTCATATTAAAATAAAATAAAAAAAGTATTAGTGGTAAGTTAGTGTTATGTTGTTTAAATATCTGTATTTAATTAATGACTTAAAATAAATGTTTTCATGTTAAGATATTATTTTATTTATCGCCAAATTATTGACAGAATACCATAAACCACACACAAAGACGTTCTACATGTTTACAATAAGTCATGTACAAAATGTAAAATCGTAGTAATGTAATTTATGACTTAACAATGTTCATTATTCGATGCTCACTTTGTTAACATTTCTCTTATTGGTAACAAGCAAACATTAAGTAGGTACTATCGACAACACAGCTAACTGACCATCGGTGCACCTTAAGTGCATTGTCATAAGGTTCTATATAAACACAGGATGGTCAGTTAAGACGACGAATTGGGCATTTTGGTGGTAGGGATCTAGATTTTTCTCAGCAATTATAAAACATATCAAAGCGACATTTGAAAACCTGATTCTTCATTTCAATGACTTCATTTTGTCAGTTGCCGAAACACGATTCGTAAAATTTAATAGCATCGAAAAAAAATTCAAAGAACCTCTTGTAAAACATGGATTTGCATTTTACAGGCAACCCAGATGAATTTATGATTCCAAATTTTCATATTATATTAGTTTCAACCCATACTTCAAAATGCCAGTTGGCTTTTTTAAAATTATCTGTAATTTGTAATTGAAACGAAAAAAACGGTTTTGTCGCATACGACCTTATAATATAAGCTAGCGCGCGGTCGTATTTTGTATGCAATCAGTCTTCCCTCAGCGCAGGCCTCAGTCCGCTGCCGGCGATGTCAGCGACTAGGGTTTGCAAGATCCGCCAATATTTCAGATCCGGATATTTCGGATATTTAAATTGGACAGATCCGGATATCCGGATTTTTCGGATAAAACGGATCCAGAAGGTTTTTTTTGTATAAAGTAGGAATTGTAAGGCCAAACTAAGAAAAAACTAAAAACGACTACCTAACTATACCACCGTATTTGTAAGTATACCTGAAAGATTTTAAATAGATACGCATTCCCGAGATCATAAGGGGTATAAAACTTTATTTTGTTTAACTTTTAACTTACGACTACAAACTAACTGGTAAAGTTAGTTTAGTCACTGAAAGCTGTCACTTGAATAACTACAACCAGGTCGCGTTAACTCCGTCTGGTGCTCGTACATACATTTCAATGAGCTCCATGTATACAGTTAATTGACATGAAGACTCGGACGCCATACCCAGTAGTCGATCGGAAGAAGAGCCAACACGGAAATCGTGAAAATCAAGGGAAGAGGTGTTCTGTTTAGCAAGGGACATTCCATTAGGCTAAAAACGGTAAACAATATATAGCGCACTATTCTTATTTTACATGATCATATTATAAGTCAAGACCATAATACTAAAAATGTATTACAATTATAAAACGTTGGTATTGTTGCTGCATTTACTTTTTACTTCATGTGTCAAATCAAAGGTATAATGTGTCAAATATACTTCTTAAATATTATTTTAGGTACATCTAAACTAATTATTTAGTAGGTAGGTAGGTATTTATAGTCTAAGCAATATTGGATTAATATAATTACTTAGTGCCTACAGTAGATTAGTGAATTTAAACCAACGCCAACTTTCGACATCAAATTCCACAATGTTGCGATTGTGACTAATAAATTAAAAACAATAATAATCTTGTCTGGGATGAAGAAGTGGCGACTAAAAACAGGGATTGAGAATGATCTACATTATACCATTCCGTTTTTAGCGTGCCTTGGTACAAACTTCATTTTGTAGCCGTATTTTCGGTTTTCATGGTTGTATTTTAAGGATCCGTAATATCCGAAAAATCCGGATCCAGGAGCCTGTCAGATCCGGATCTGAAATTTGGCGGATATCCGGATATTTCGGATATCCGGATATCCGGATTGCAAACCCTATCAGCGACGGACCTGTGGTAGTCGAGCTGCCGCGCGCCATCGATCGCATAAGGAAATAATACTCAGCAAAAAATGGGAAAAAAGTGTCGGATTTTCCAAAAGGAAAAGGAAAGCTTGTTTAATTGAGCAATGTAAGATTATGACTAAGAAAAGGTGAGTAAACATTATATTTCTACAGTTCACTAGCACAAATCGCCATGACAACCGTCGGTTGTTTTTATAGTTTCTCGCTATGACGGATGACGCCAGGACGGATATGCAATTCAGTGTTTGTACAAAAAAACCATTGGCTATACTTACAAAAATATTCCCATTTCAGTAAGCAGACACAAATAATAAAATATATTTCAGGAAGCAATCGTTAGAATAAAATTCTGAGAACAAATTCATGGAGCCGTCTCCGGATTTGGGTGGAATACGAGTAAAACAATGTCTATCGATTTTATGGAAGGGTATGTATCCATATTCATTTTAAAGATCTACTTACTTTAAATATCAACTCTTTATTGAAGTTAACATGTTTTCATTTTAAGTTTTGTATTTTTAGGAACGAGACAATTCGCCAATTTATGCAGTTACAGAATGTGTTACTCACGTAAGATTTCAGTACCTACCTACGTAGTAGTTAAGGTATAATTAATAATCATTTAAAGTTATTAATAAAGAATATTTATTTCAGGGCTGCAGATATTAAGAATAATAAGAATCTTCCTGAAGAAAGCATGTCTACAGCTACAGTAAGTATTTTGTTTATTGTTAATTTTAACGTGAGCTGAAAAATAAAGTTCATATTTTATGGATTTAAACATGTAAAGACGTTTTTTTTTTAAATTGCATATAGAAAAAGAATGCGAGAAAAATAGCGCATCTCTCGACATAGTATTAGAATATTTAGAATGCGAATCTGAAGTATCAGTAAGTATTGTATTATTAACACACACACACACACACACACACACACACACACACACACACACACACACACACGCACATCTGTGGTGTTGAATAACGAATATTGTCGTATTGTATTATACTTAATTTACACAGCTGAACCTTGGATACAAAGTTGACCCTTACAATATCTACAGTAAAATGAACGCTTGTTTCAGATTGAGACCGAAAATCAAGATTTGGAGGGGCACCGAATAATTGATTTTAATAATTTTACAACGGAACTTTTAAAACTCTCTCAGCATGTCTTTGTTCGATTGCGGATTAGCTACAATGAAATTAGTTTCAGAAAATCAAGTAGAGTTGCAATCCGAATTTAGATATGCTATTTCTATTCTACTACTACTGTTATTACCTCTGATATTATTTTTCCTGAAGTTTTCGGTGTTGGTGAGGTAGCTAACTTAGACAACTTTATGCCATTTTCCGAATATTAACTTCTATAAATGCTTGTGTTGTCTGTCAATAATTTATGTGTAAATATTTCTTTTAACTGTTAAGAAGTGAAATCTAAAATATAGATATGTAAATTTGTAAATAACTGTGTAAACTGTAAATAAGTAAAACATAAATGTTAAAAAAGAAATATAAAAAATTACCTGTAAAAACTGTCTGTTTGCATTATTTATTTTTTGCTCTGCAGTACCTGCCTTCATTTACAGCCCTGATATTTCTTATGTCTAATGGGTCCCAACCTACTTCCGATCAGGTAGACAATATATGGTGGCAGGTGAAATCTATAAACTAAATTTTTAATACAAAGCTTTTTTGCCGACTGTGCTTTTTGTTGATTGTACTTGAATTTTCATCCATCCCACCCCACATAAGTACCTATACCAAATTTCACGTCAATCCGACCACTAGAAGTGGGTCAAAATTCACTTGCAAGATTTTACACGAACATACATACAAACATTGCAAGTTAATAAAACCTTGTAAAATAGGTCTATAAGATAAAATACTCGTTATTGCATTACCTACTACAATTTGCAAAAAAAAGTAAAAAAAGTTGTAAGGGCAACTCCTAACAGGAGGTCTCTGTTCTAGCCCACTGTCAGTGTGGACTGAGGCTCGCAAGCCGCGTAAAAAGTAGAGGGGTGTGAGCGGGTTGCGGGGCACAAACGCTCTGTTTTCGATTAATTGTTTAGCGATGCGTCACCTTAACAGTGTTGTCGTTTGTACTACGGTGGCAGAGTAGAAGGTGTTACTTCCACTCCAGGCCAAATACGGTTTTGAAAATAAATTGTATTTCGTTTTAAAACGTTGTTCTAATATGATTTATTCAAGAATCGAACCAACTTTCCACCCGGAAGTAATTACAAGTATATAGATTTAATGTAAGCATTCATTGTCTTTTATGGTATACCTATGATTAAACAATAATATTTTAATGCAAATGTAAATAAACCAAAATAAAGATTAAACCATGAATTTATATTTAGGCTCACTTTTCAGGAGCTAATTAAGTTTTTTTCATCTTATATTTTTGGATTTTGTCTCATTACATAGAAAAAATATACTAAGTATTATAAACTATTTCCATTAGCCATTTTTTCCATACAAGCTGTCGTTTCATTGACTGGACTATTTAAGGAACACGGCAACGAGATACGGGAATAATTATGATTAGGTTTAACGATACAAAGTTACAAACCCGCTGTTGCACAAATAAACTAGTGCCTATGCCAAATAATGGAATTAGGTGCCAAAGCGGACCCCGGGCTTAGGGCACAACCGGGAATAACGCTAGGAGGCTGAATAAAGCGTGAGTAATACTAAACTAGGCTTGTCTTTATTAGGTAAGGGCTTCGTGCATATAAAAGCCGGCCAAGTGCGAGTCGGACTCGCGTATGAAGGGTTCCGTACAACTATCTATAAAAAGCAAAAAAACACGTTTTAATATTTATGTTATTCTGTTTATTAATATTTGTTGTTATAGCGGCAAACAGAAATACATCATCTGTGAAAATTTCAACTGTCTAACTATCGCGGCTCATGAGATACAGCCTGGTGACAGGCGGACAGACAGACGGACGGAGGGACGAACAGCGGAGCCTTAGTAGTAGGATCTCGTTTTTATCCTTTGGATATGGAACCCTAAAAAAGAGTAGACACTTTTATGCAGATTAAGAGTCCAAGTAAAACTTAGGCTTTGTAGTCCTTAACTTTGGCAATGTCCTCAGACGAGATGCGACCCTAAACTTAACATTGACCCATTTAACATTGTTAAAACTACCAGTTAGGTTCTATTTAAACGAAATAATAAGAGTTGAGTGCGGTCAGTTATAACCTAATTTGAATGATTTCGATAAAAAACGTACATAAATCATGTAACTGTGCTGAATAAATTATTCTCAACAAAATACCGACAGGCAGGTAAAGATGAGCGGTTTTCGGTTGTTCTCGAACAATCGGATCGGCGGCGGCGAGTTGCCCAACAACCGGTGGAATCACTTTCCCCGCTTCGTGTCAAGGTCGCCCCGCCATAAACTTCACTCCTAACGACCTCTTGACCCGCGCGGTTGCCAACTGTCGCGGCCGTCTGGCTAAACATTGTAACTCCAATTCTAACGTTTTGGGTAGTTAAGTATTTTTTATTCTATACTGACTGCCTGCGCGGCTTCCCCCATTGCAAAGAATGTAGACAACCCGCGGGATAAAACATAGCCTATAGTCCTTTCAGAAAGATCATTGTATTCTATACGCGTGTGAAATATTTTTGAAATCGGTCCTGTGGTTCCGGAGTTTACCCATTTCAAATCTCACAGACTTTTCCTGTTTATAATTTTAGTATCAAGGAGCTGCGTTCCAAAACTGGCATCGTAGATGTGGGTGCTAAGACCGCGAAGCTAAAGTGGGACTGGGCTGGACATGTCTGCCGGATGCACGCGGAGCGATGGGCCAAATTAGCCACCGAATGGCTTCCACAAGATGGCTTCCGAGGTAGAGGCAGACCGAAAAGGAGATGGCGGGACGACCTTGATACGTTTTGTACAGATTGGCGAAAAAGCACAGGACCGAGACGAGTGGCGGAAAAAAGGGGAGGCTTTTGCCCAGCAGTGGGACACAATATAGGCTAATAAAAAATAAATAAATTTTAGTTGATAAAATCAGCCCGATCAACTATGTAACCAATATTAGCCGCCTTATAAATTGTAGATCAGCAAAATAATTGATTGTACAGCAAAATTTCATAACACACAAATAAAATGTTTGATTAGCCGTTAGTAAAATAGATTCCGACTACAAGTCAGCCATTAATAAGTGTAATGTATAGGTACAGAGCCCAGTATAGCTTAGATTAAAAAAAAAAGGTTAGAACTGCGACTGTCACTGAACCGAACTGCTACAGAAAAGCAGGCTAGGTTAGATTAGAACTGCTGACCATTTTTGAAAAGTTTTTTGGCCAGAATTGCTTATAGTTCATCAATCAATCAATCAGTCAAAATAATTTATCCTCTAATACCGCTAAATTGGTATGGAATGGAAAGTTCTGTGTATTTTGGCTTAAGACAATGGGTAGCTCAAAGCAAGCAAGGCGTTAGGAGAACTACTCAGCAAGTTTTGACAAAAAAATCCAGTAATGTAACGAATCCAGAATGTAGTAAATGTGAAAGTAACTATTATTTATCCTGGAAATTATCCCTTATACAGCTATCTCGGAAACCCTAATGCTATACTATGAAACGAGCAATATTTGTTTATATATATATATATGTATATTTCAAATCACGTTCTCTAACGATTTCAATTAAATTTGGATATAGGTTTTACGGGGGCGAAAAATCGATCTAGCTGTTGGGTCTCATGTCTTCGAAAATTAGTTTTCTACGTATTTTCTCTATTTTCACCCAAGCAGAGCTCGGTCGCCTAGGGATTTATTACTTTTATTGAATGTAAATAACGCGATATTGATTAAGTCTTCAGTTTTTTTGGGATTTGGAAATAATGTCAATCAACACCCTAATTTTATTTTCGTATATTTTACTTAAGCTTTGATGGTACGTTAGCACAGTCATGGAGTTTAGAATACTTTATTTATACTACAAAGTATAGTTGAGAATATTTAATGTGGCCGAGTTATTAAAAAACTGTCATTGGAATTGAAATCTTCTGCCCTGGACGGTAGAGATGATTTTTAAATGGAATACTTTGATGCCAACTCAAATAATCACAAGTATGACTACAACTTAGAAAAGTTGAAAACCACCGACATTTTCATTTCAAAGTCCAATATCTCAAAAACGGCTGATCTGATTTTCATGAAACATGGCTAAGAACACCCGGGATAAAATTATCTATGATAGAAAAAAACTAAACGAAAATCGGTTCATCCGTTTGGGAGCTACGATACCACAGACAGATACGTTAAACTTATAACACCCCTCTCTGCGTCGGAGGTTAATAAAACCAAACGCTGCGATGCTATTACACATTGTTAAACATGTTGCGAATTCACAGCGAAGGAGAGAGAAATAAAGTTTAACCAGAAAGATAATAGGGTATTTGACAACAGTGAAAATTATTTGTTTTTCATTAGCAACAGATAAAACTGACGAAAATACTGGGAAACTATCACTTTCATTTGTTGTCGGTTTTAAGAATTTTAAATTCATAAAAATTAAAAATAAGGACGTAGTTTGATTGTGACGTCACAAGCCTGTAATCCCTACAAATTCCATATTAACGGAGCGTTTTTGACGTATCATAAAGAGAAGCTGATTTGACTTTTGTGACACCCCTCTCTTTGCGTCGGGGGTTACAAAATAATTATAATTTTATGCATGCCTAATACTCCTATTACTGAGTGCATGCAAAATTACATATGCCTCCGGGTACGACATTATAAAACAATACCACTTTTACAACCTGCAATATTATGTTATTGCACCTATGATCGAAGAATAAAGTATTTTTATTAGAAAGTCACATATTTGCATGCCAATTAGAATGGAATAGGAATTGCATTGTATGTATGTATGTTTTAAATCCATGGAATCAATTACTCAAAGAGTACATCTGAATGTCTGTCTATTTAGAATTTTAGACCAGCATGGCTTCATTATTTGCAATTGAATACACATTGTACTTATTGCCATTATATCTTTTAATGTCATATACCTACAATTCGTAAGCCGGGGGCGCTGTTCAATGGTTTAATGATAAATTGCGATATCGCTGATATTGTGCCATCATCTCGATGATATCACGGAAACTACCGCATTCCCATACATGTTTCTTTATGCGACTACTTAATTGAAATTGATTTCGAAAACTGATCGCCGGTGGTTTGGTCTAAGGGTGGGGTTGCACCAGCTTACGATCACAGACCGATCAATGTCAAAGAAGGCGTCGGCAGCTGTCATCCCATAGAAACTTGTCAAACTTTCTATACATACATACATACATTTAGATTATAACGAACACCACTTTCAATTACAGACGGTTTGGTGCAACTCACCCTAAGTATTCCCACTAGTTCTATAATCTGTCTCTATTGATGAAACTAGTGGGATGTTTTGTTCCCATCTTTACATTGATATTCCATTTTAAAGTTCCATTAATAGAACCCGCGGGATACGACCGGTGGTCTCACCGTGTTTCATAAAATTGGACTTATGGTTGGCATGTATTTAGCTGAAAAAAAAACGTGTTGAATAATGCCCTTCTTGGAAACTCGTGTCGTTAAATTAATACTTTTCTTGAAATCTACTTTAAAATGTCAAAGAGTAGATGAAAGAATATTTTATCTTTAAAATACCAGGATTCATGTCAACTTGCATCTTTAATATAAATGTTTGGCATATTTATGTTCCGAAAACCATTATAGAGTAAAGATCCCATCTTAATTGAATAACCTATACGATTAATCTCAGCCACGGGTAATCATTACCTTTAATTAATCTTTAAATTGGCATGCAAATGACCAGAGGGCGCTCGGCCATACTGCTCATTATATCCCCTGTATTTATGGTGCGTCATAGCTCTTACACAGACGAACCGATAGTCTGAGATTTTTTTATTTTTTTATTATATTAAATATAGATATGACACGTAAGCACGGCGTTCCCCTCGGAAGCGAGCACGAGAAACCGATGGAAAAGTGTGTGTGTGCTGAGTAAAAGTGCCAGAAAAAGCGAAACACTTCGAAAACGAAGTGGAATACGAGACATACCTACATCTCAGGTTCATCCTTTGGAATTTGATGTATTTAAGCTTTACACGCGAGTGCAGATAAATAAACTTTGATATTAATGGCAACCTTCAAGCAATAGCTTTTTGGACCTTATTTCTAGGTAATAGTGATAACATTCCTGTAAAGTAAGAGAGTGTCGGTGCCATGCCTGATGCAACGGCGTGTTCCAACCCTGCCGTTCAGTGTTCGTAAATAGATAGTATTACATTTGGTTTTTTATCTTATATCAGCATCAGGAAATAGGGATCAGCACTTGCTAATATCAAAATCATCGTCTCCTCGATTCTGTGGTAATCAGGCACTCTAGAGTATGAGGTTTCTCTCGATTCCCACCCAGTGTAACTATATGGGTAATCAATGATATTTTAAAGGTAGATAAGCTACTAAGTGATGATGCGCATTACGTCCGCCATTTTCTCAATCTCAATTATCGTTATCATATTATCAACCGAAAAAGTCATCTGCTGGTAGGCTTTCCCCAACCCGAAAGACGTCCACTGCCTATATAAATCTCAATTATTTATGGAGCACGATGGAGAGTTAAACTCCTAAGAATATATTCTTGTAATTATTTCTTACCTACATCTAGAAGTATCATCGCACACCATATTCATTGCAGTGTTAAAGTGGCGCATGACTTCGTCGAATTATCATAACCATACATCAGTCACTCGGCCACTCCCAACAAATAAAATTAATTCACCAAACGAAATTCATTAGGCATCATTATGGTGTCAAAGAAATTAGGGTTCGGTGACAGACATGCATTAAAAAGATACAGACAATTGTTTCATATTGCACCTTATCAATAGTTCCAGTGAGATCAATTTAGTTTGCAGATTTACTATTAATTCGTCTTGGTCTTGATGGATATATTTTACTCAGTGGTGAAATAACCATTGTACCGTGATTTGCATTGAAAAGGGATCACTACAATAATTTGTTTTGAGACAATATTTTTATTTATTATATTGGTATTTCCAAGCACGATATACATAAGCAATCTGAATAAATTTTAGAAAAGGTACTCACATAAATAAAAGACTCGCTAAAAATACTGTATCAAAAGTGGTTTTTGGTACAAAATCTCGTATTACACTTGCATCGCATTAGGGTTTAATAACATTTGGTACGATTTATAAAAAGTGAGGTGTCGAGACAGAAGACAGTCTAACAGCCTGGCGACGAGCCACGACCGACATTGCGCGGCGGCGGCAGTAGCAGCAGTTTTTCTAATTCATTGCGTGTGATCCCAATTAACCACAGTGCATTGCGCGTCCCGACCGCGCAATGAACAGATAAAACGCTTGCCGCGCCGCAATTCGCGGAATGTCTTAGCCGGGCCGTAGAATGCACACACAAAAGTTAATACACACTACACAGGTAATTATTAGACACCGATAATGATTTACTGTGTATCTACGGAACCCAATCCACAATGACCTGTTAGCCTAGGAGTGCTTACATAAGAGCCGTATGTATAGTCCTTTTGTTATCTTATACCTACCTATTCAACATGATTACGTAATGCCTGTATAATGTTAAACTTTTTCTATTGAGATATGATGTTAGATTTCACGCGAGGTGGCACAGCACTTAGTCATGTTTCTTTTTAATTTACTGTGTGATAATAAAATTATATTAAAAAATATTGGCTATTTCTCTTAAACCAAGAAACCTAAATTGAATTAAAAATGTCTTTAAAACTGAATATATATCACGTGTAATGACATTATAATTATAACGACATTATTGACGTTTGGTATTTTTTTTAAAGAAAACACATTAAATGGGAATTGGCTAATATACTTAAGTTTTCAAGAACACGACATTTCTTTTAAAAACTTTCTAGTTCGTGTCTTCAAGTTTTTGAGGTAAAGACCGGTTTTTGGCGACAACAAAAATGTAATGTAAGGAAAGGTTGGTATAAATGCGTTTATGATTTGTTTGTGTTCGTAATCTTTGTTAAATACAACATAACAAATATTTTTAAAGAAGAGAAGATTTAAAAATTTCAAATTCAAATCGCACTTTTACTTACTCAGTTTTCAACTTTAAAATATGTATTTTTAACTGTTTTTCATATTTTTTTCAAGGTCTTAAGTCCACTATTCCGTCAGTTTTCTCTTTCTCAAACGGTGCTCTTACCCCACATGACCTTACATTATTTTGCTTGCGACCAGAACATTCCATACATATGCGAAAAGCTCTCAAGCACTAGGTAGATAAAAATCTACTCCTTTATACCACATAAAATTAACGATTCTCCAGAAATGCCCACTTTTATCCATATTGGGGTTATCTTGGCAGAATGTTGACCTTAACACATGGTGCGTCATATCATCTTGACTTACTGAGACAGTGGATGGTACAACACACTCCAAGTATCTTCAACCATACTGCTATAGGAATAAAGTCCAATAATGATTGTTTTCTTACTTTGATGTCTGCAGACACGAGAAACGCTGACGCGCCGCGCCATACTTGAATGAGCGTTCATGTAATACATTAAGAAAATTATGTTACCATGAATTTACACTGCGAACTTAACCTACTTTAACGATGCGATATGATAGGATAGTGGCAATAAATTTTATTGTTATGAGGTAGTTGCCGTCGTTTTTTGGCACGTTCATTCAGTTAGTCAGATCATTATTGTTATGACGTTTAATATAAAGGTCTCGTTTTTCCGAAGGCTGCCGCGGCAAAACACAAAAGACATTTGGGACGAGTATGTTAGGAGATTCGAATAGCTTGTTTATTTGGTCAGACTGTTGACACAATTGAGACACAAATATAAATACAAAATAGTTTATTTCACAAAACAAATATTATATTAAATCGAGGCTGTCCGTCGGTGACCAAGCTAGGCTGTGGATTACCATACGAACCCTAAGATTGACATAGTTTTAGATTAATAACATATGATTTAAGATTGTGATTCATCGATTTTGTAATAATACAATAGTCTTCATAAAGACGTTTCTACTCAATTTGGTGATTGCAAAGCAACCTTGTACTGTGTAAAATAAAGTTCACATTTCTTAATAACGCAAAATACATACGCAGTTGGGAAATTTGGCAGTCGGCATTGACAGGGTTTCAATACTTCTTTCTTACCGATGTGTACTGACCTGATTAGTGACCATATTTACTTACGATGTTGGGAATCAATTTCGGAACACATTTTTGACGTACTAAAATGATGAGGTAGGGCACAGCGAAATGTCATCCCGCTCGAATTTGGAGCAGCCCAACTGAAGAAGAGTAAAGAGTGCCACAATGGCACAACCGGTCATTGTGGCACTCTTTGGGCGAGGCCTATGTCCAGCAGTGGACGTCTCCGGCTGATATGATGATGACGATGACACGCTCCCTTTCGCAGCACCTAGCCAAGTTGTGAGTGCGATGCACTGATATTGAAATAGGATTGAATTAATTGTTAGTCGGAGATAGGAATATATGCGCGACCATCACCATCACCCATATTTTTAATGGATGAAATGTATTTTATAACGAATTTAATACATTAAAAACTATTTCGCCAAGGGGTTGGCTAATAAACTCTTGTCTAGACTATGAATAATTAAAAATTAAAAAAATACTTTTGTTCTTAATCATTACATTTAATTGTTTAACGAACACATATTATAATTATCGAAGCATGATAGAATATACCAACGCTGGGTTGTCTATTTTTTCCTGGCCTAATTATTGGATTGGTATAAACTGGTGAGTCGAAATTAATCATTTACACTCATCTGTTTCATAGATACATCCGTTTATATATTATAGTCTTCATACTTTCGATTAGTATAAAATTTGTTCGTTAAAATATTCAGTGCAAAGTAAAAATGAAAAGTAAATTTGTATTTTTGTGGTCAGGAAATGTTTAGCCAACCCGTTGGCGAAATATTTTTTTTCTCAAACATGCAATGAAATCTTCACGTTATGTTCTTCCTTCTTCATCATTATAAAGAACACAACGTCAATATTTCATTGCCTATTGGCTTCGAAGTGTCACGTTTCGGGCGCAGCGAGATGAGAGATCCGTAATGGCATTTCATACAAAATCTAGGCCTGCAAGATGGTCTTTTTAAATTTCCATTCCACAAGTTATGGCACTGCATCACGGCGTTCAGCCATGAAAATTAAAGTTTGATATCTTGGAGTTTTATTTATTTATTCCATTGCATGTTTGAGAAAAGTACTATACATACCTCGGCGTGAAAAGGGGTTGCCAGCCTCATAACTATCCGGCCTCACTACGCTCGGCCGTCTATATATACTCGGCCGGCAACCCCTTACTTCCCGGCCTCTGTAGTAATGTACTATCAAAAATAACTTTTCATCCATTAAACAGATGGGTGAAGGTCGTGCTTCTATTCGTATCCTGAGTATTACTTGCAAATTAGAGGTTATGGTCTTAAATAGGAATTTTAGTATTGAGAATAAAATTCACCAATAAACCCCTAAACAGCTCTCTCCTGAATGCAAACACTGCCGCAGGCTTTAGGCCAATACTGAACAAAATGAAAACTCCGTCGGATCATTACGTCGTGCTAAGTAGACATAATACATGGCGCGCGTTAATGCATCTAATGTTTACTTTTCGTACATTTGCGACACGCCAACGAATTGTGCAATGAGAAATGCAAGGAGGTGGTCGCTGACACTTACTATAAATAGCCAAATTGCCAGGATGTATCGGTACCAGTTGAGACACACTCGTCTTCAATTCAACTTCTCCATTGACAAGATGAACTCCATCGTAAGTGTCAAGTGATTCGCATGGATTTTTTGTGCCAGTGTTTTGACGCAGTACGCGTTCAGTTCCGTGATTATCAGCTGATAAGAATGCAAAAAAGTTTCAAGTGACTTCCGTGAATAAGGCCTTGTGTTTTTCCAGATTTTGGTGTCTATGCTGGTCGCGGTGGCATTTGCTGCGCCGCAGGGTTCGACGGAGCCTGTGCCGATCGTTCGCCAGGACAGCGAGGTCAACGGAGACGGCTCATACTCGTACTCATTCGAGACCGGCAACGGGATCAGCGCTGACCAGAAAGGCGAATTGAAGAAGGTCGGAGAAGTCGAGGCTCTGGGGGTGCAAGGCCAGTTCCAGTACCCTGGTGACAATGGGAACATCCAGCTGACTTACACCGCTGACGAGAACGGGTTCCAGCCCCAGGGGGCGCATCTCCCCACTCCTCCTCCGATACCCGAGGCCATCCAGCGCGCTCTCGCCTACATCGCCACCGCCCCCCCTCAGCCTGAAAATAGTCAACAATAGCTTCGGGCCTGAACATAGTACTCAGTTATTTGTGATTTCTCATTTTATATTTTTATACCGATCATAAATAAACCAAAAAGTCAAAAATATTATTGTCTACTAATTTTGACTCCAAAAATGCAATGAACTTTTGTTGTCTTAGGCACTTTTTTAAATTGTGATGAATTGGAACTCAAACATCAAAAATCCATTTTTATGGGCCATTTTCTAAGGACTTTAGAAGACCGTGTTGTAACAATATTTCATTAAAACTCCGTCCTATTGTCTCCTGTTTAACGGGACAGAACAACGCCATAAAATAGTTGATTGACCCAAATATACCACTATTGCGTTAGCGCAAAACGCATCTCCTGAAATAACTATTAACTTTTGTTACAAAAAAAACCTTTAAACTTCTTTCTTTCCTTCACAAAATCCAGAAAAAAATAATCAATGAGTAAAGAAGTATCTAGAGTATCTTTTCCGCATTTACAACAGTGGTAACTTTAATAAATTGAGTCAGACCGAACCTAACTAGCCGCACTTTAATGATCAATGGTATAGGTACACAAATAGGTAGGTACTTACCTAATAAATAAAAGGATAAGTCAACGTTCTTTACCTACTCTAAAACTCCTACAAGTTAGGCATATTTCATGCTCCTAATATTTATTTACCCACTATTAGCGCACTCGCTGATATTAAGTGTAAAAGTTCCTATTTGGATGTAATGGGATATGTATAACCTAAAAGTAGGTATGTCTTAGTCACAATCAAGGCGCATCCTTAAAATAGCGTCGATCCCTTTAAGGCGTTCATTGATATCGCATCGTGACTAAAAATTACGAAGGCAAATAATACTTGTTTTTTATGAGGACTTGGCAAATCTAGACGAACATCACCTTACAAAACAAAAATGAAAGCGGGTTTTTTCTATCTAATATTTCAAGTGATCACATTGTGCAACAATTAAGGCCCCGAACGCTACTCTCTCCAGAGAGCTTCTTTGCCACTTTAGGTCCAACCTGTATAATTTCCATAGGTCAGAAATGCTTCCAAATTGGAACTCAAACTTCAGTTAAAGTTTCTTAACTGCTGACCGTAAGCCATGCTCGTAGGGCTCGTAGGTAACGCATGCTTAATCCTAGGTTTCGCCCCAAATATGCATATGCATAGATGTAGACAGGTACTCATTAATAATAATATGTCATGTAAATATGAAATATGCATTTCGCATTCCAATGTCACGCAATCTACCTACCGTGACTTCACTGAATGGACCCTGCGGAAGACCAGTGCTGGCTAAAGCATCATGCTGAGCTGAATCCAATTCGTGACAAAGCCTATCGTCATATTTTTAATTTATTTTATTATGTGACAGGTACTTTTCTGTGTGTAAGGTGCCAAAGCGGACCCAGGGTTCCTTTAGGGTACAGCCGGGAATAAAGTTAGGAGGATTACTATCTGTGTGTTATTGTTTGTTACGAATAAATGTTTGAGTTTGATATTTTTGCACTGTCATTCTGACACGTTAGTCTGTTGTGTCAAAAGTGAGCGCGCTAAACACATTTAAATCGAATTCGAATGCTAGGTATTATTATTATTCTGGGCTGTGAGAGCCCTTGTATCCCTGCGACCATTGCTTATCTATTGTGATCTAAAATTAGAATGCTAAACAGGTCTTAAAATAATCCGCAGCTCCTAACAACAGTCTTTCTAAGTTCACAAGATTACTTTACTGTTGAAGTCTATCTAGGTCATAAAATATAGTTTGTAATAAATTCACGACGCCGACGGTCTGTTACAGAAAAAGGTTTTTAACCCCCGACGCAAAGAGAGGGGTGTTATAAGTTTAACGTGTCTGTGTATCTGTGTATCTGTGTATCTGTCTGTGGTATCGTAGCTCCCAAACGGATGGACCGATTTGCATGCGGTTTTTTTTGTGTCATAGATAATTTTAACCCGAGTAGACCCTAAGAGCCATGTTTCATGAAAAGCTGTTCAGCCGTTTGAAGATCATCTGCTCTTTTCTAGTTGATGAGGGGATCTGACTAACTTCCTTATGTCCGATCGATTCAAAATTTGGTACCGTGTTACTTCAATGACATTGAAATTATATGATAAGGTAATCATGACCTGATCAGCCGTTTGAAGATCATCAGCTCTTTAATAGTTGATGAGGGGATCTGACTACCTTCCATATGTCCTACCGATTCGAAATTTGGTACCGTGTTACTTCAATGATATTGAAAGTATATGGTAAGGTAACCATAACCTGATTAGCGGTTTGAAGATCATCACTTTAAAAAGGACAAAATAAAAGTAAAATTAAAAAAAAAAATCCCTACGACACAAAAAATAAACGCGACGGTCCCCCGACGCGACAACGCTTGGAAAATAAAAATATTTGAACTTACATAATATATATGTGACGATAATAATTATAATAGGTTTAAAATATTATTTGTTACTTTTTGGAGTTTATTTTTTGTGTCGGGGGATTTTTAAACACACGTTTCCTCGGTGTTCAAAACGATTAAAGTGAATAAATAAATAAAAAACTATTTAAAATTACACACACATGACGGACACACGCACACGGACGTGAATGTATATATGTATGTACCTACGGGAATCGGCAGTGCTCTACGTCCGTAGAAACTACCATATATAACCATACACTACAGCCCCGCTATTCTGTAACTTGTTTTAAGCTCACCTCAACGCTCACCCACAAATATACTTTGACGCCGCGATTCGTGGTAACTAAGAGTAGGTAGAAGTCTAGTTTCGTAAGGCGTGACGGGTGGGGTGAGGCGCATGAGCGTGTAAAGAATAACAGCCCAGGTGATCCCCGGGTAGTGTTTACAGAGTACCAACTTGCCTACTGCACTGTTCTGCAGCACTTCGTAATGCTCTCTGAACAGTTCACGAAGTATTTTCATATTGAATCCAAGGCCGTAAAACCATACAACTATAGGCCACTACCCTAACTATGGTCCAAAAGTAAACTCATTCGTTTCTATCAATAACGATTATGTACTGTAATTTCTTATAATGAAGTAAATGATGTTATCTTATCTTATCAGTGATTTTATAAGTTTTTATTTGAAGAACACCGCACTCCTAGTATTGAATAAAAATAGATCTAGAATTGAGCTCAATTGTAAAATGTATGAGAAAAACAATTAAGTAGGGGTAGTCAGATTCGAATGAAAAAAATAAATGTTACAAAAATCGTTAATTCTAACAACTTTTTCAAACTAACATACCAAAAAAGTCTTTGCTTCCCAAGTTATGCCACTTTGAAATCAATTAAAACCTTACATTACGATAATACGTTACGACATTCCTGCAATATTTTGGTTCCATCTAGTAATTAACGTGAAAAGAAAGAGAGTAAAGCAACTATTTTGCCATACCTAAACAAGTTGAAAATCGAATCAGTGGTTTTTTCATATGACATTTTTTCTCAAAAACTGGTCCGTCAATGTTTTTGCCTTTCTGATGTTATTATTATTTACGATGATGTATAATATGTGAAATTCAAACATTCTATGTACTTTCAATGGATTATAGGTCGTTGTGTGGTTATTTATCATGTAGTTTTTACTCTAGGAATTGTCCAAACACCTATCTACCTTTTGTCTACCTCTCTTTGCTTCGTTAAGATTAGTAGTTTGATAGTAGCATAATTTAAAATGACACGCCTACTTAAATTGTAAGTTGGTGGGATAAATTGATAAATATTGTCATGACACGAGTCGTCATTATTTAGTTATATTCAATAACGTTTGATGCTCACTGTACAATAGATTTCGTTATTTTGACATAATTATGATACTTTAGGGTTTAGGGCACGCTCGCTCTTGAGATTATTTGAGTTGGCAGAATAGCATCATAGTACTCCATTCAAAAAGCAACTCTACAATCCAAGGAAGAAGATTCCAATTCCAATAAGAGTTTTATGAAAACTCGGCCACACTAAAATAACCTCAACCATACACAAGACATCACGTGGTTCGCATCTTTATTAGCCAAGCTTGGCCATCGTTAGAGAAATCGTTATTAATGCATTTTATTATACGAAATTTTCATATTTATTCTCTCCGGTCCGGAAACTGTAATCAGAGGGGTGATTGTGTAGCGTTTCGAACGAGCGTTCCGATAACTTAACTGGCATTTCCCATACAAAAGCCGGACAAGTGTGTGTTGGACTCGCCCACCGAGCGAGGGTTCCGTACAAAATAATATACTAAGAGAGAGAAAGAGAGAGAGAGAGAGTTTAAGAGTAGTTTAAGTAAAAATTTCATTTCCAGGTACCCTATAAATTTTGATTACCTCTTGAGAGTGTCGAAATATACGGGTTTTGCGGCATAAACGGCCCTATCTTTTTTACGTTAACTTACAAGTTTAATGTTTTCATAGCTTCAACAAAGTGATCCTATAAGAGTTCCGTTTTTTCCTTATGAGGTCATCATCATCATCAAGTTCACCATGCTGGGAGAATGCAGGTACCGCCACACTGCGATTATAATTTCAAAATATTTCCTTACTAGCATCCGCCCTTTTTTTCTGGCGTGGTTGCCATCATGTCATCGAAATCATCTTCATTAGTCATCTGATGCAATACAATCCTACTTAGATTTATGCAGGAATTTTCTTTATTACAAAAGAAAATATAAAAAATTGATATTATTTTTTTAAATTAAAAAAAATTAAATTGGCATTAATATTTCACATAAGATGTTAGCCTTGACTGCTGACGATTATTAGATTATTACGGTGGCCCCGAATCGTTCCTTGGACAGCATATCTCCTTACACATAGGTCCACGGTATCACGCTGGAAACATTTTAAAGAATCGTCAGTATACTGTTCCAATACAATAACATGGATAGCGTTGAAAACAAAGGCAACATACAGGAACAATGCAGGAAACAGCCGGGAAAACTCAGAATAATATCGTTAAGTTTATAAATAAATACTTACAGGTGCCCTCTAGATACCGAATCTCAATTTCAACACTAGTACGTTTCAGAAATTATCGCAGGTATCTTAATTTGTTTGAAAAGATTTGAATACCTACTTTTAGCTCTTGACAAACGCATCATTTTTAAATTAACGTCACCGATGACATTTATCAGCGGCATTTGTTGAAGTTTTAATACGTAAACGGAGGAGGTTTCAAATGTATCAATGACAGTTCAGTGGCAACGACGTTGCTTGGAATTTGGCGCGACAAGGTTCTAAGTATGCTCAACATTATCATGGTACCAACGTGACCTGTAGGAAAACCTTATTCATAAACATGATGTACCGTCACGCCTCCAAAATAGAATAAGACCTGCGGACACATACTCGTAAATACATCACATCATAAACGATGATCCCCACACTGGCGCAGGCTGAGGCTTAAGTCCTCTCACAGACTGGAGCGGCTGGAGCTGCCATAGCGCTCAATAGTAAATTTGACAACTAATGACAAGTTTACTCTAGGGTATGTACCTACATGTAATCTGCCTTCTTCTTTTGTGTATACAGGTGTGAGTTTAATGTGTGTATATGATATATGTATGTATGTATGGAATGAAACAGATTATGTTACTAAACCTCGGCGAAACAAACAATGACAAGATCGAGAGAAAGGAGGTAACATCAAAGTATCGTCTACAAATTAGCACTTTACCTCATGCAGCTTCATCCTTTCTACAGGATAAAGTTTAAATAATGTTCTATAGATCATTCTTGAAATACTAAGTTAGGTAGTATCTTTGGATGTTTGTTACTCAATCACGCTTCAACGGCTCAACCGATTTGAATGACATTTAGCACGAAGATTTATAGCCTGGATTAAAATATAGGATAGTTTTTATCTAGGGTCCACGCAGAAGAAGTCGCGGGCGGAAATTAGCTTAGAATAATTTCAAAGGATCATACTGTAAAAAAATAATCTTGTTTTCTTCGCGGTGCTTATTTTCTACGGCTTTCTCTCGTGTTAGCGTTAATTTCGGTTTCATCCTTCCTCACCAATTGCTACGAAGCCCGGGTTCTGATAAATTTTTTTCGAATCGCCTCTAACGATAGGTCAAACCTACAGAATCCTTAAGACGTTCCTAAACACAAATATAAACCGAACTAATATGAAAAAAAAACGGACGAACAATTCTGGATCGCACACGACCGGGTCATAGGTTAATCTTGCTGTAGCTAAAGAAAGTAAAATTAAATTAATTTTTTAACAGTCGATTGAGCTGTCACAAGCTAGGCATCTAGACAAATGAATGAGTTGAAGTCAACACGCAAGCTCACGCATGATTGGCTTCAGACTCAGATGATAATATATCGTTGATTTAACTCCGGGCCGGTGGTGCAATACTGCCTGCGGTGGTAGGCGCACCGCCCAGGCCAGTATATAAACCGATAAAACTGAGTTAGATCATCACTGTCTAGTGCCTTCACCCATCCAACTCAAACATGAAATCTATTGTAAGTGCCAGTGATTGTGCAAATATGTGAATTGATTTATTCGCTACTCGATTTCGGTTACATAAATTATTTTCGATTTAGATCCTAAAATTGTTTCTATAATGAAGAACTCTCTCAATGCTCTAGTGAAAGTCTTTCTGTTTTAATGATTCTTTCGGATGTTTTTCTGCATACAAGTGAACGTGTATTCAAATATTTTTACGTATGAGTGTTTAATTGAAAATGTAATGATTTCAGGTTCTTTTCGCCCTTGTAGCGGTGGCCATGGCCGCTCCACAACAACAAGTTCCACAAGAACCCATCCCGATCCTAAAGCAGGAAAGCATTATCAATCCAGACGGCTCTTACCAGTGGAGCTACGAGTCTGGCAACGGCATCGCAGCCCAGGAGTCAGGAGCTCTGAAGAACATTGGCGCTGAAGAGCCCGCTCTTGAAGCTCAAGGCCAGTTCAGCTACCCTAGCGAAGACGGTAGCAACATCCAGTTATCGTACATCGCTAATGAGAACGGGTTCCAGCCACAAGGTGCTCATTTGCCTACCCCGCCACCCATTCCTGAGGCCATCCAGCGTGCTCTCGCCTACCTCGCCACAGCCCCTCCGCAGCCCGAGTCAAGGCGCTAAATGGAACAATTGTAAGCCTGTGATGAACCTTCAGAATTGAGAAATTCGTGATATATGTGCATGAAAGGAACGCAAAGCTCATGTCTTCGTAACAGCGTATAACCAACCAAGATATGATATTAAAAGTCATTTCTGAGTGATTACCTACCGGTCTAGCTAAATTCTAGAGGCTCAATATGTGGGTTTCGTCAGTAGGTGATTTATTTATGCCAACAGTGCCATTTATTCATCATTTCAAGCTGATTCTAGTACTAGTTCCATTGATAGATGGATAAATGTTGGTGTTTGATTAGTGACTTTTGTACAAAGATGTTTTTATACTTTTATTACTTACTTAATAAGAAAATATTTAAAAAATGTTGTTTTTTTAAATTATTTTCAGTGTTAATTTACAAAACATATAAAATAAGTTAATAAGGCACTTTCGACCTCGCAGTAGTTTAACCCGCGTCCATTTTCCTTTTCCGGGAGTTTCAGCTCTTATTTCTGTGGAATATTGGAGGTAAATGAATTGCTGAATTTCAACAAAAAAAATTACGAGTGCATTTTGTAGGTACAATATCATATTATATTGACGGGTTCAGAATGCAAGATGTCAACAGCTGGTTACTACTGGCTTCTGTGGCGTGAGCTTTCAAAAGCTAGCTTTAATCATTATTAATTTAATTGGTAGATTCTGACAGATGCGCTGCAGTCACATAGCGTCACGTAAGCTCTCTGCTGATGCTGGTGGCACAAAAACCCTAATTCACAGTGACACTGTATTGTCTTAAGCGCCCTCTATTGGTAATGCAGTGAGTCACAATGCGAGCGTCGAGCGATGTACTATCTTGGATCATCAGACAATATTAAGATTTGCTTGTTTAACGCAAGGTGGCACTTTTAGTCTTCTGTGGTGTCTAACAAGTTGCAAATGTAGACGTGGATGTACTTATTCCGTAAGTTTCTTTTTTCCTTCTTCTTTTAAAGCATTTGGGGTTTTTTACCTTTCGCAATGATCTCATTTAACTTTTTAACGTTACCATCGACTATGGGCCGGTTTACACATTGATTCGTGATTATTGCGAGTCCAAACAAAAGCTACTCGCACTTGCAGCAAATGTATGAACTCATACTATTCACATCAGGCGTGATTTCCTATAAAGTAGTCAGTATAATATATAGTAGTTTAAGTTCCTCAAGTTTTAGCTCACCAAGATGTATATTATGCACAATGGTCCCTATAAAAAGAACTCCTGAGCGTTCCCCAGGGTGCGTAACCCAGAGGCAGTTAAATATGTGACTTCATAGGCTAAATCCTACACCCAAAATGTGAATTTTTGGATGTTTGCTTGCTTGAAAAAACAACCAAATTGTGAGAACCTCCCCTTTTTTTTGAAGAAGGTAAACAATTGTGTACAGCCTGGATTTACAATGTAGTGTGTCACAATTCGTTTTTTTTTTTAAATATTACCTATCTTACCTATCTTAATCCATTTATCTTTTAAGGCATGTTTGAGTAGAAAACATCTATTCACTTTGGGTGTAGGATTTTTACACACGATACTTATTACCCAAAAATCATAGTTCAAAGAATGAAATCGGGGGTGAAGTTTGATGCTTTAAATGAGTTTAGGCGGACAAAGTTCCGCGTCGCGCGTAAAAGCTAGTAAATAGTAAAGGAAAAAATCCGTGATATTGAAGTTTTGTAAGTATGCATGTAGAAGAATATTCTATGTAGTCACTATAGCTAAGCGGTAAGACACCTGACTTTAAATCCAGGGCTAGTGGGTTCGAGCCCATGCAGGCTCGTGCTACTAGGTTTCTTCATAAAACTTATGTTCGAAATATCATTTGATATTAAGTGGCTTATCATAGAAGGAACAAGAGGGAGAAGAAGGCCCAGAACATGACACAGATTAAGGAGTGGTGCTGTAGCCACGCTTACCAAGAAGTAAAGACGAGAGCCCAAGATAGACTGGAATGGAGAATGCTGCAACGACAGAGGGCGAGGCCCTCTTAATATTGATAATGATGATTAAGTGGTTTTTTGGTGATGATAAACATCGTGAGGAACCGGTCTAGTTTTCCTCTGAGTTGGAAAGGCAGATTACGGTAGCTTTCATAAAACGAATGCCAACGCCAACTCTTGGGATTAGGTGCCGAGGCATATTTAAATTATTGTTTTTCACGGGTCTAACGCGATGTTTCTTTACCTTTAATTTCTGACGTGTCGACACGGGTTGCACCGGTCATGGTCGCAGATGAATGTCGTCGCAGAACACAACCGGCAAAGACGCTAGGAGGTTGAAGTATGTATGTGGTAATGTATACTCGTAGCTACTAATATTATAAGGAGAAAAAAGTCTGTGAGATACCAACTTTACAAAGAGGGAAATCCTGTGAGATTGTGACTCGGTTCTCCGAAACCACACCTGATTTAAAAAAATATTTCACCTGTGTGTACATAGCACTTTCTGAATGGACATAGGCTATATTTTATCCCGTAAATTTGTCTGTGCTCTTGCCAATACGCGGGGGGCTAGTCATTCATATGGACAAGTATCCGAATTAAATGATTATGATGATTATAATGATTAATCAAGGAATGTGTTTGTGTATTGCGTATATTAGTGACCACACTGAATCTGACCTCTCTGACCTGTCCGAGTGAGAATAGCCGTCCGGTGACATTTACTCTAAAACTAGCTATTTACTTATGATAATATCTCCACTAATCTGCTCGTTCTACAACGTTACGTCTCATGTATTTATTTAATTTGCCTACTTATTTAGATACTAATAGCTTCTGCCCACGACTCCGTCCGCGTGGGACCACATTTGCACGAGAGTTTTTTGAAAATAATTAAGACTTCTTTTTTATGATTTATTCAAACATGGTCCATAAAAGCTCTGTTTTCGATAGCAGTATGTTGTATGTATGTATATATGTATGTAAGCACTTTATTGTACACAATAACAGGTTAAAGAATATACATGTCACACAATACATCAAAGTACAAAGGCGAAATTATCCCTATAAGGGATCTCTTCCAGCTAACCTTTGAGCAATTGAGAGGAAGGTAGGTAGACCGAGATAGGCAAACTTATACCGTGTACAAAAACAGAGAAAATGAAAACAAAACCTAATAGGTATTAATTGTAGAAAAATAAAAATATGTCAATACATATATAAATATACAATATAAAATAGAATACAATGTTGATTATGCACTTTTATATATGAAATCTTAACTGTTCCTTATTGACGTATCTAACAACCCACGAGAGATTTTTATTTTTCTCATTTTCACAAATGTCATACGTCCAAAAAACAGGTTTTTGGCCTGAAATTGCCAAAGTTTGGTGCCATATATACCGAAAACTGTGAGTTTTGAAGTAAATATGGGGTACTTTTTCGGCAAACTTCGTTTATTATTACGATAAGCCATAAAAAGACGAAAAAGCCGACAGTTACAGATCGAAGGTCACTGGGAGCTGAAAAGTCCCCTTAAATCAATTTATTTCGATTCACTTCATATCCGCTTTTGTTTAAAACGTCATTTAATCCACATAAAAACACAATCCTTACTTAATATTATAAATGCGAAAGTGTGTGTGTTTGTTTGTTCTTCTTTCACGTCGCAACGGAGCGTCGTACGTATTAATGTGATTTTGTACGGTATCTCCGTTTAAAGGCTGGAGAGTGACATAGGCTACTTTTTCCACAGTGAAAACATCTAATTCCCACAGGAAAATTCAATATGTTACATTTCCCTATAACCACGCGGGCGAAGCCGTGGGCATCAGCTAGTAACAAATAAAGCAATACTAGCTCTAGCCTAGTCAAACAGTCCCC
Organism: Epinotia bilunana; assembly: GCA_947049275.1. NCBI lineage: Eukaryota > Metazoa > Arthropoda > Insecta > Lepidoptera > Tortricidae > Epinotia > Epinotia bilunana. The sequence continues at coordinate 21,690,141 of OX346259.1, read as the reverse complement.
CACGAGTTGTCCCTGGCGCAAAGGTACCCATCACACTGGCCGCGATACCACGTTGAATGGCGATGGACAACCTTTGCACCAGGTAAGAACCCGCGCGGGGGTCAGACCCCCTCGCTATAATTCGTCGTCCCACCTCCCTAACGAAACCAATAGCCTCCGACCCCCAGCACCCAGGAGTCTCAAACGCAATAATTACCGCCCATAGCTGCATATTTATTACGCTTCCTGGCCGCTGCAAAATCTGCAGCGGCACCAGCTGTTCGCACCGTTCGGCTGAGATGCGAGGCTGCAAAACTACTGACGACCGTGGCGTCCCACAGCAGATACTTTCCCCTCTGCCACGGCACCAAAGTTAAGCCATCTGGCCTCTTGCCATCGGCGCGGCTCATACCACAAGCTTTATGTGGGGTTTACACGGGTGACTAAAGCGAGTGACTAAAGCCGCAAGCCCCAAAGTTGGGTAGCACCCGACTTTGGGCGCGCGACTAGCCGCACGGCGAAAATCGACCCGTGTAAACCCCTCATTATTGAGCTAACTATGGGGCTAAGTCGATTTGTGGAAGATTGTCCCCTAATATTTATTTCTTTTATAGATTCTGCCCGCAACCCCGCCCGCGTGGAACTCGTTTATATCGTAGCTCCGGTAGCTCAATTTACATTTTCACTCCCGATGAAAACTATCCTATGTCCTTCATCTTCTTTTATCCTATTAGGTATCCTTATTCGTCAAATTATCACTATACCAAATTCTATCCTAATCGGTACAGCAGCGGTTCAAGCGTGAACAGGTAACAAACAGACAGAAAGACAGATAGACACTTTCGCATTTATAATATTAGTATGGATTGGTCTGGCGGTGTCCGCCGCGCCGTTCGGGTGAATTTGCACCTCGGAGGTATGTGGGACCGTTGGGGCGGCAAGGTTCTCGAGTGGCGACCATGTACCTACCGGAAGACGCAGCGTGGGTAGCCCCGACAAGGACTGATGACCTGGTAAAGGTCGCGGGATTTCGCTGGATGCGGGTGGCGGGGAGGCCTTTTAAGTGGACGTCTTTCAGATGAAATAATGATGATGATGATGATGAGGTAGAGGCCTGAGGGGCTACCGCGAAACGAAATGTATCTCCCTCTGTATCGCTCGAACTAGCAAGTGCGACAGAGACGGAGATACACAAACGAAGTTCGTTTTCGTTTCGCGGTAGGCCCTCTGCCTTCTTATTATACAAGTCATTCGCTGCAACTATCAGTTCTCTCTGTACGTATTTGAACCATTGCATGCTATTAAGAGACATATAAAGACAACTATCATTTTGCATATTGCATTTAATTTTTTAAACTTCATTGTACAAATAAAATAAAGTGCAAAGAGCTTCCGCCACATGGCATTAATTAAGTACCTAGAATACATCATTTTCTGGTCGAAGCGCTTTATTAAACTTAAATGAAATAAAAAGAAATAAATTGTGTAGATGGGACTAGTGACGGAGAACGTTTTCTGTGTTTCTGTAAATGTCAATGTACTTAATCTGTCGAACCTGTGATTCTTAATTATTAATATAGGTTTCTTTCTCACAAGGTCAAGCTAGCTTAACTAGTTTGGGTTTTTGGTCGTTTTTTATGAGTTTTGTCCATTATATAAGACTAACATTCGGATGCTCCAGTGCCTGTTTATTTGGATATCCATTCAAAGACAGATCTCAGCAACATGCAGATTCTTGTGAGTATATAAATAAATTGTTTAATTTATCTTTTTCGAAGTTTATTCTAATTGGCTTGTTTTTTTTTTGGTACTCATAATCTATTATCCTATACCTTAAACCGCCCATAGAAAGTGTACCTGTTGTTTTTCTTGTGTATATTATCTGTGTACAAGTTCTGTTAATAACAACCTAGTAACTTCAGTAACTAACTAACTCTTATTTAACCGGCGAAAACTAGGGGTTTTTATTTAACACGTTGTTTATCTGTATGTGGCCATAGTAGCTCGCTCCCAAACGGATGAACCAAATTGAGTGCGATTTTGAATCGAAAGTCTTGTCTGTCGAGAAGGTTCTTAGTTGTCTAATCATTTTATTTTCCCTAGTATGAAAAAAAATGCACATTAGGAAATAATTTATGATGGCAAATTTATCCTGTGTAACGGATATATTATCATTTAAGTAATTATGTACCTACAGCCAAAAGCATTTTAGTAATTATGTACATACATACAAAATATTGCACATCAAAAAAGTAATATCTTAATTAGCTCCTGAAAAGGTGGGGAAAAATATGGATTCATATTTTAATCTTTAATTTGGTTAATTTTTCTTAGCTCTATATTTTATTTTATTTTATTAGCCTATATTGTGTCCCACTGCTGGGCAAAAGCCTCCCCTTTTTTCCGCCACTCGTCTTGGTCCTTTGCTAGTGTTCCCCAATCTGTAAAAAACGTATCAAGGTCGTCCCGCAATCTCCTTTTCGGTCTGCCTCTACCTCGGAAGCCGTCTTGTGGAAGCCATTCGGTGGCTAATTTGGCCCATCGCTCGCGTGCATCGGGCAGACATGTCCAGCCCAGTCCCACTTTAGCTTCGCGGTCTTAGCACCAACATCTACGATCCAGTTTTGGAACGCAGCTCCGTGCTCTATAATATTGAAGATAAATAATACATAAAAAAGACAATGGGTGACATATCTAGGTAGATAATTAATTCTAAAAGAAAATATTGTAGGACTCTGGAATAAAACATATTATTATATTATCTTTACAAAAAACACACAAACTACGTTTTTAGAAATTAATGTTGTACAAAACTGTATTTGTTGTGTGGCCGGTGTTTATTTTTTTATTTTTTTTAGTTATTCGCCGTGTTCGTCGGGCTAGTGGGAGTTCTAGAATCAAAAAGTGTAAATTTACTAAATGAGTCGCCGCGTCTAAGACGCGCTTCGGCGGCCAGCGACCGCGAGGCCACCGTGCTGCGGTCGGAGTCCGCGGTCAACACTGATGGCTTCTCCTACGCGTAAGTTGATCAAGAACCTCATCATCATCATATCAGCCAAAAGACGTCCACTGCTGGACATAGGGCCCCCTCAAAGAGTGCTACAATGACCGGTCCTGCGCCACCCGCATCCAGCGGACTCCCGCGAAGTTTACCAAATCATCAGCCCCCTTGTGATGGACCCACGCTGCGCCTTCCGGTACGTGGTCGCTACTCGAGAAAATTTCCCCCCAACGACCGTCGGTTCTACATACAGGAACAGATGTTGTTGAATAGGGGCATGAGCTTCGGTCAAATTCGGTCGGCATTCGTCATTTCGTCCCAACGATTCCAACGAGCTTTAACACGATTTATTTATTCAGGAGTTCCGACGGTTCCATTTCATATCATATCACTCAGAGGGGTAATTGGGTCACTTTACGAACGAGCGTTGTGTCAACTCAAGTGTCATTTTCCCATAAAAAATACATGTAGATTATCTAATTTTAACGCACGAGACGTTACGCTGGTTATATCGATCTGAAGTAAATAGCGATTTGTTTTGTTTACAGATTTGAGACTAACAACGGAATTGCCGCACAAGCCACTGGAGGCCTAAAGGGTGAAGGCATCGTAAGTAAATTAACTATACTATAGACATGAAGGGGAACGAGTTTAGAAATAATTCGCCTAGGTAATGAAAAATGTACATGTATGTTTATATATGTATGTAGCTACAGCGGCGTTCTCAATGGGATTGGGAGGTAATGACCTACCTGACAATTCGTGACACTCTGTACCGCTGTTTCGCAGTCTACATAATATCGCACACGACCGCAAGTTCTACATTTCAGTGCATTATCATCTTCCTAGCGTTTTTCTCGGTTGCACCCTAAGGCGGATGTCACACTGCGCCGCATCTCCGGACGGAGGTGCGGAGCTGCATACAAATTTCGCCGGACGGAGGTGCGGTGCAGTGTGTCTTACCACATGGAATTTATATACAAACTAAGGTATGCATACAACGACTCCGCGTCTCGCAACGAGACGCGGCGGCAGTGTGACAACCACCTAAAGGAGCACGGGGTCCGCTTTGACACCTAACCCATAATCTGTACCATATTGATTTTTGTTGACGTTTCTCTTATGGCTAAATAATACATATAAGAATCCAGTAGGCAAGCTATTTAATAAAAAAAAATCAGCATCCTCCTAGCGTTATTCCCGGTTGCACCCTAAAGGAGCCGGGTTAATCCCAAGATTGGGAAAAAAAAAGCTAACGGTAAATATTCCGTACATAAGTTCCTAAAAACTCATTTCACGATCGCCGCTTGACACGCATGACTGGCCGAACCACTAGGCTAGCGTAGCTTGAAGGTCTACATTTCCGAGCATGTTTGACGAATTGAAAATGGACATTTTGTGGATTTATAAACCGTCAGCAAATGTACAAACCGGTCCCATCGTACTTAAAATTTAAGTTAAACTTTACAGTACGTACCTGTTTGTTGCAGAGCGTGCAAGGACAGTACAAGTATACTTCACCAGATGGCGTACCCGTCGAAGTGAGCTACACAGCCGATGAAGAAGGATACAAGCCTGTGGTGAGTTTAAGGCCTCTCACAGACTGGCGCGGCCTGGCCGCGGCGCTCAATAGTAACCTTGTCATTAGCTGTCAAATTTACTATCGTCCGCCACCGCAGCCCGCGCCAGTGTATCGCAGGCCTAAAGTGTAACTACAATAATAAATATCTAGGAAATAAGCAGTTATGAAACCTTCCTAAATATTATTTATCATCCTGAGCCAAAAACCTACAGTGTTCTTAAATTATATAATATTTAAATATACATATATGTATGTATGTATGTAAGCATTTTATTGTACACAATAACAGCTTAAAGAATATACATGTCACACAATAGATCAAAGATCATATTATATAATTCTCTTTCCTAGACTTTTTAATAACTAACTGCCCGCACGACGTCGCCCGCGTTTCTCAAAGAACGCAGACAAACCCGCGGGATAAATATAGGCTCTTTCCATCCAGAAAGCCATTCTATACACAGTTGAAAGTTTTTTTAATCGGACAAGCTCCGGTCCGTAGATTTTAAGTTTACTTTAATTTCACAGACTTCTTTATAACGGTTCCGTACGTTTTCAGGCGGTACCCTATCAACAAGGTTCCGCTGTGCAAAGGGCATGATATGGACAAAAAAGGTATTAAAACATTTTCAAACATATGTTTACTCTCAGGGTGATCTTCTCCCCGTGGCTCCGCCGACCCCAGAGGCTATCCTTAGGAGCCTCCAGTACATCGCTGCACACCCTCCTCCAGTTGAAACTTACAAGAAGCAATAAGCACAAGGATCTGACAGAACATAGGTGATCTTCGCCAGCCACGGTCCAACGAGTACAAATTAGGGTAACTTGATGTTGTGTATGTAGCAGCAAATGTACTATTGCAAATAAAAATAAAGTGCCATATTTATTTGTTTTCTTTGTAACAGTCGCTTAACGCATATCACGTCGATTTTCTCATGGCCTTCTTGGTGCATACAACATCAGCCATTTTGAGGTCCTGCACCTTTGATTGTTTCATTCCTAAGTATGAGATTTACTGGTGAGGTGACTTATGTAAAAACCATTTTTCCGATACAGAATAATGATTGTGTATGAACGTAGCGACCTGTTTACTCTTTTCTTATACATTGTGGCAATCGATTGTCAAATGTTTGCACTTTTATTCAACTCGCAAATTGATATTTCTGCAATTAGGTGTTACGGAGACGAAAAATGGGGACACATATTATTTTACCACTTTGAAAGTGTCTCTCGCGCAAACTATTCAGTTTAGAAAAAAATAATATTAGAAACCTCAATATCATTTTTGAAGACCTATCTATAATACTCCACACGTATGGGTTTGATGAAAAAAATATTTTTGAGTTTCAGTTCTAAGAATGGGGAACCCCCAAAATGTTTTGTTTTTTTTTTCTATTTTTGTGTGAAAATCTTAATGCGGTTCATGGAATACATCAGACACGACGAATCCATAAGGGTTCCGTTTTTTGCCATTTGACTACGGAAACCTAATTAGGTGAAACTTTCCAGGTTTATAACACTTAAGGTTGAGACCTGTTGGTAAGTAAGCTTAAACCTGTATCAGAAGGATTATCGGCTGCTAATAAAACAATGGACTTGAACCAGTGATCAATAGACTAAAATATTACAACTCCTTCATTAAGACGAGAATGCTTCCAATTTGTCTAGTTATCAGCCAAGTGTTGTGTCTGCACCTTCTGCCGTGCACATACCCCGATACATGCTCAATACATGCTCGGAGCAGAGCCTATCAACCGTGTCTCCAGTGTTAAGGATCTCGGTGTGGTCTTTGATTGGCGACTTACTTTCCATGAGCACATATTATCACTTGCTGAAAGCTGCTATCGAAGGTTAGGTTTTGTGATTCGCAACCTGCGCGACTTTCATGATCCCGGGGCTATCAGGCTAGTTTATAATGCACTCGTTAGAAGCAAGCTTGAAGCTTCGTCAATCGTATGGAACCCTCACGAATCAACTTATGCCCTATTACTGGAGAAAGTTCAGAAAACGTTCCTACGGTTTTTATATAAGAAAGTTTTTGGGTACTATCCATTCCTGTATCCCACCAAATACCTGTTAGGAACCTTAGGTTATAATTCGTTGGAGGTAAGGCGTAATTACAGTTTGTTGGTGACTGCGTGTCGGATCATACGCGGTGAGTCAGATTGTCAGGAGCTAGTGAGTCGCCTCGTGCGATTGTATACTCCGGATATCCCCAGGATAACTCTCAGGGCACGACGACGCGATTTATTGGCGGTGCCGGCAGCTCGCACTGTTTCACGCAGGAATTCGCCGCTGATCCGCGCTCTCTCACAACTCAATGCGCTCTTGGCATCAGCACCGGAGTGTGACTTAATTGCGTGGCGATGGATGTATGTGTGCGGAGAATGTCTGAGCTTCTGTGAGGAGATGGATGACAGGCAATCAACTGTACCAATGTAATTATATGTGTTTATTTTTTGTCTTTTGTATATGTCGTTTCATGACGCATTGGTTATACTGTAATGTCATGTTTCATGTTTTAATAAATAAATAAATAAATAAATCAGTGTAGTAGGTATTAACAAGGGATTTCAAATTTGTCATTAAAGTGCTAATCAGCGTTTAAATGGGGTTTGAACAAGTAATAAAAAAAAACTAGGTAAGTATAGCACGAGTTGCGCCGAGCGAGGGTTTTGTACCAGCACAATGTATACATTCGTAAAAATTAACCAATACTCATACAGATTTCGGACTACCCCACGTCCATCGTATCATTGTTCTATCGTATTGCATTTCGTTTTTTTTTATAGTTTTGGGCTCTTGGTTTATACGATAGTTGTGAAAAGACAGACACAAAGTGAAAGTCCTTGTGCCAGCAAATACCCAAGGTATATATTAATATTCCGACCGAATATAAGGACCGGTCACATTGGCACTCTTTGGGGGAGGCTTATATCCAGCAGTGGACGTCTTTTGGCTGATATGATGATGATGACGATAAGAATATTAATCATGGGTTTTTGAGTCGAGTGCAAATGGATGTCTTTAGGATGATTATGAAATCCGGATCGTATGAAGAAGCCCTTGTAGTTTTCACTGCCCTCTTGGTACAGAGTCTTTCCAAACCCTCGTCACGGCAGCTAACTCCGAGACGCGGCAGAAGAAAGTATTTACGGTAGGTTGCAGCAATAAAGATGTAGCCAAGTGAAAAGGGCTGTAAGCATTGCCTTGTGCCAGGTTCAAAACATCCGATACTCATTTGTTCATTCTAAATCAGGCTAGAATTGGGTTTAACAAACAATAAATAATACTCACGGTGATTAAATCCTCCAATTCGTGATCAGTAACCAATTTTTCTACTGCCAAACACGATTAACTCGTATTTGTAATTAGGAATTACTTCTTAATTAAAAATCACTGTCACCCTAACGGTAGTTCAATTCTATGAAACTACTCCATGAAACATTAGTTTCACAAACCAACCTCTAAGCCCTTGGGTCCAATTATTAAATTAAGAATAACAAATGCACTGTCAATTGTCACCTGCATTACAATTAGATATTGACAATTGGCGTAAGAGCAATCAAATTTCCCGCCAAAGCGCTGAAATATAGGTTGACCATAAATTCAGTGGATATCAGTGTTTATTTATTTAATAATTTACATAATAGGCTTACAGTAGTACCAAATTACCTACAATGTTAGGACTTAAAAATAACATAAATATATGACATCTACACACAGATAAAAAGTTGCACTAACTAAATGTATTGCACAAAGCACTTATTTTAGTAAGCAGGCTCTGCCAATTGTCTTCAAACACGGATATTTTCCCTACAAATCGAGTAAAAAAAACTACAAAGTTGACTTCATTGAGATATTTGTAGGGCCGCGAGTGATAGGAGAAGGATGGAGTTTAGGGAAACAGCAGATACCAAGGGATACGGAATTTATTAACCTACTATATTATAAATGCCAAAGTTTGGATGTTTGAATTTTTGGATTCTTGTTACTCAATCACGATCAACCGATTTGGGTGAAATTTTGCACGGTAGTATAATGGAATAGAAATTAAGGATAATTTTATCCCGCGTCCATGCAGACGAAGTCGCGGGCGGAAGCTAGTAAAAAGATAAGGGACAATAGGTCGGTATTGTGCCTTCGTAGGAGTGAAATGAAAAGCTGGACAACACATGGATGTTACACAAAACTCACAACACAGTAAAAAATAATACACTTAGTACTTGGAACTGTAGCTACAAATAAACTATATTATTGGTGTAGATTATAAAATGTACAGTAGGTACGTAGGTGAACTTTAACGATCTGGGTTCTGGATCGAACATAACCGCCAGGAAAAATCTTCTCACTGTCACGTGAAATTCAAATTGGGATTTCAAATTTGAAATGTTGAATATTCGGGACCGCCTTTCGGGACTTCGGCGTCCATGCTTGTGTGGAGTGGAGCTAGCCTCCAAAAAAAGCGAAAAAAAGGTGAATAGTGATTAGCCGTAAACGTAGTCAGAAACTTTGTGTGTAATGTTCCGTTTCACGACTCGTTTGTATAAGTACATCATGTTTGATGCTTTAACCGACTGGAGTTATTCATCATTTTTCTCAAACATGCAATGAAATATTGACTTTGTGTTCTTCTTAATGGGCTTCGAAGTGTCACGATTCGGGCGCAGCGAGACGAGAGATCCGTAATGGCATTTCATACAAAATTGGAGGCCTAGGCCGGCAAGATAGTCTTTTTTAATTTCCATTCCACAATTTGTGGCACAGCATCACGGCGTTCAGCCATGAAAATTAAAGTTTGATTTCTTGGAGTTTTTTTTTAAATTTATTTCATTGCAAGTTTGAGAAAAGCACTATACATACCTCGGCGTGAAAAGGGGTTGTTATATTATATTATTATTACATCAAACATGGGATTATCAATGTAAGATACAAAATCAGAATAATCCAATTCCGGAATGCATTGCATGAATCGTCTTGTATGACGTGTATTCTCTTCCATCGGCACATTCCTAGATTTCCTAGTGCGTGTGAGGGAACTAAATCCACCATGAAAACTTATTGTCCACTTTAAGTTAAAGAAATCGCTTCTGTTAACGAAAAACGCCTTTTTGCAGCGATGTCGCAAATAAATGCTTAAGAATAATTTCGCACAACTGGTAACCAGGCGTTTTATATAAATGATTCACAAAGCGCGAAAAAGACAGACGATAACATAATTCGACGACCACTTTTCTGCTTGTGACTAGCTTCGCTTCGTCTTCGACCCTGGCTTCAGACCCCGGTAAGGGCTATTATTGTGTGATGAGCATTAACGTTATCCCTGGCAGACCTATATAATTTGTAGGTCCATGAATTTTGTCCATAATGATTATGGTTTTAAGGAAGCTTTAGTGTCTGCAATAACTTAATTGAAGTCGAATATAATAATAATAAATACTCTTTATTGCACCACGACCAGAGAGAAACATATACAAAAAATTTGCTTAATAAATTATGGTAACAACAGGCGGTCTTATCGATTTAAAGCGATCTCTACCAGACAAATATAACGTTCTTAACAATTAGATACACACACGAAAACATAATATCCTTCATAATAATTTTAAGCTGAAACGGATGGCATGCTCATAATAAAAAAAAACTTCAAGCCCTTAGTTGACAAGATATTCGCAAAACTATGACCATATTATGTTTTTTCACCTGAAAATTTTAAACATATGGAATTGAAAATCAAAATCAACTCGGTCCATGCAAAAGCAACAATGTCAGTCTGATGACAAAGCCGTGAACAATTCACGGTTCCGGTTTGTTTAGAATACAAATCTATATTTAACATTCATGAAGATGACACGGATAATTCTGAGCGGATACTGCGAAACGCCAGCCTCCTTCGTTCGACGATCTCTATCTCTATCGCACTTGCTTATCCGAGCGACAGAGAGGAAGATATGCAAATTTACTTTTTCGCGGTAGTACGGCTGATTTCACACCATATGAAGTTATAACGATAATACCAATAATTACGAGGATATCTAGAGTTGTATCAATAAAATTGACATGATTATTTGCTTGCCTTGTCGTCTACAAATTATAAACATTGTAAGCACCATGTTAGAATTGTAGTAATTAAATAGCTATTTTATGTTAAACTCGAGAAGTCTAACGTATACCTAATTATAAGTAGGTGTATTGAGATGGGTAAACGGGTACTTACCAAATTAGTTCAATGTGACATAAAGTTAGATCATTCATTATATTAATTCGGACGTATTATACACATGGGTCTGTGAGCTGTAGAACTCGCGTGCCTGTCTTTTATTAGGGTTCCGTAGTCAACAAGGAACCTTTATAGTTTCGCCATGTCCGTCTGTCCGTCCGTCTTCGGCTTAGCTCAGTAATCCTTACAACTAGAAAACTGTAATTCGGCATGGATATATAAACCAATCACGCCGACAAAACAGTAGAATAAAATCCAATACTTAATACCTTTTTTTTAGGGTACCTCCCCTACATGCGAAACGGAGTTGTCAATTTTAATTCTCGTTAAACCTATAGTGTGGGGTATTGTTGGATAGCTTGTTCAATAACATTATGGGTTACTACAAACAATTTTTCAACTGTTATGCGTTTGCAAGATAATAGTAAGATAAGTAGTAGGTGGTGGTAGTAGTAGGCAATAATAGTATTTTATGCAATCTTTATATAATGTATGCTTTTTTAGTCGAGTACCACGTTTAGGCCACGAAGCTTGCTGAGTGGCTTAATTAAGGTACGAGACTTAAAAAGCTAATTATATAACTATTGTATACAATACTTTTTCTACGAGTCAACTGAACTAATTAAACAAACTTGGTATCTATTGAAAACGAAGTGCAACCAACGGCTTTTTCTTTTTTGTGCGTTGATGTCTATTTACCTTTTGAGTTTCTCATGACGGCGTCCTATTGGTCAAATACATTATAGTTCAGTAAAGGCGCCACGTGATGGGTCCATTTCATTTTAATTGTCTCAACAGTTATGAAATGTTGGGTTGGGAGCCTTAAGCGAGAAGTCTTAATTCAAACATTAAAGTCGACGAGTATAAAAAATACTATTTTATTTAGAAATAGTGAATCAATAAGAAAAATGTACATAATTATTGTACCTGCTTACAAAATTTCACGAGAATCAGTTGAGAAATACGACCTGGACCGCCGCCTGGTGAGTGAGGGACTTTCCGCACACGTAGCGGGCGTTAATTGCCAATTTATGGCCAGGTGTGCCGTAAAACGTTTTACGAGCAAGTGCGATGAATATAATTTATTAAGTAGCTAAATATCGGGTATATACCCATCTGTGGTTATTAACGTGGTAAGCCCGCCCATCTCTAGGCTAAATCCATAAACATCCTAGACAAAATAGAATCCAAGCTAATAAGTAGGTAGGTAGGTATTTAAATTATTATGTCCTACTACTACTACGATACCTACAATTCATACATTTAAATGAAAATCAATCTACTATAAAAACTCCCTTCGACTTTAAACTCGTCCTTAAAATTCGTATTTGTGTGATAAGATAGGCGATAAGACTGAATAGGACATGTAATGTAATTTAATAATATCAATGTTATTTGACTCTAATCCTTAAAAAAATGTAATGTGTGATTCAGGCCTTATCGTTACGCTACCCAATGCGATACAGTGCTATTGTGAGGACGTAGCTTCATATTTTAGTAATTCACAAATTTTTATTTTGCAAATTTAAAGGTAACGTCGTAGTCGTTTATAAATGGAGCGTACATTTGCATTTATACATAAGTAATTTATGCTTTTATAGTCGTGGAAGCGTTTTTATAAACATTTTTAGCTCGCGTAACTTTTTTTATGTTTATAACTCAATAGGCTTGGACTAATTCATAGACATCGGTGCAACGATTTCATTTAAAAGGGAATTAGATCAAATCTATAAAGAATTCAATACTATAATCACTATGGTACTCCAGCTAATTTCACAACAAAAATGCAATAAACCTTAATGTTAAGTTATCTTCCGTGGAAATAGGGAACGGACCAGTAATGACAGATTATCCGTATCGTAGGCATTTTAGGCCTGCAAAACACACTGGCCTGCGGTGGCGGTCAATAGTGACAGCTTAGCTAATGACAACTTTACTACGGAATGGACCGCCGCGGCCAGTAGGTCGATCACGTAACGCATTGTAAGCGCGTCAGTCATTTTTTATATGGAAAAATTTCCTTACGTGCGTTCGAAACGTCCCGTGAGTAATCGCAGCTGGCGTGGCCTGAGGGCCAACCCTCAGGCCACGACAGTCCTTGAGAGCCTTTAGGGAATCGATAATTATTTGAGGTTAAGGTATTATGCACAATTCAAAACAAGAATTAAAAATAAAAAGTTTATTTTGTTTGTCTCTTCGAATCATATAAATGCATTGCCAAATTGTACGGAATAAATAAGTTGCAATTTATTTTACACATTGGAATACGAATACCATACGAAGCCGAATGGTTGGCGGGTAGAGAATGCAATTTGGCATAAGGCCGCCGTTTGTACATTTCTATGTTTTCTGCAATAAGGTATAAATAAGGAAGGAATAAATAAATTAACTTAATCAAGCACCAGGAAGATTGTGATGGTCATTGGTTTTGACAACGCGCTGGCGACTCCAACCTCTGAAGTCGAAAACTTTAACTACTGGTCCATCAGCCCAGGCAGAGCTTATTAGTCACCATCATGGTTTAAAAAAAACATTTTTAGGGTTCCGTACCTCAAAAGGAGGAACCCTTATAGGATCACTTTGTTGTCCGTCCGTTCGTCCGTCTGTCAAGACATTTTTTCTCAGGAACTCGTGGAGGTATCAAGCTAAAATTTATACCAAATACTCAGGTCTACTGTCCCTTGGATCTGTGAAAAAATCAAACTTCTAAGCCAACGCAATCAAAAAATACAGCCGTTTATGCCGAAAATTTCCGCAAATTTTCGAAACTCGCAAGGGAATCAAAACCTACAGGGCACTTCCGGTGAACTCGGAATCTTGAAATTTGGTACGAAGCAACGTCTTATAGCACAGATAAAGGAAAAATTGCGAAAACCGTAAATTTTTAGTTACATCCTATAATAAAAATATTTGTAATAATTTTAAAGTTATTACTTATGTACCTACAGGTTTGTACGGAACCCTCGGTGCGCGAGTCCGACTAGGAATTGGCCGATTGGTTTTTTTTATAAAAAGAACACGACTATGAGTTGCTGCATTAGACAAAGGCAGGCCAGGCCTGCTCTTCTTGCCGCTTCAGATAAACTCGGCTCTCGCGCATCTTTGAATTGTCGATACACCCGATCCCGTTAGAAACGAAAGAGCGCGTACTAAGCGCAGAATTTTCTAGCTGGCAAACATCGATGGTGGGAACACACTGACACTGAGCAAACGAACGACCAACGAACGAAAATCATTTATGTGACAGCTATTTGTTAGAGCGAGATACATACATACTATACATAGTCGTTCGTTGGCGTTCGCTGGCTTGGTGTGTACGCACCTTTAAACATTTGGTCGATTACGTTACGCATTGTGTGTACGCCAGAGGCCCTAGCACGATAGGTTTTATCGTCACGTTTTACGGTGAAAATGTCCCGAAAAGTTACGTAACGATAAAACGTATATAGTGCTATCTGGGCAGGCAGATCTAGTATGTAATTTCTTGTATGAGACAATGACAATTGAATGTCCTAACGTGCGTTCGAAAAATTACGTAATTACCCCTTAGAGAACATTCTGTTAAGTAAGTACTATTATTCTGTGAAAAGGGCATACAAACAAAACTAACATGTAGGTATAATACATTCTTAATAATCCATAAAGTCGCGTCGACTCGTAAAATGTAGTTTTATTGTTCAGGTTGTGATGAAGTTATTAAAGTCAGAGAATTACTTTAAATCAGGCAATTTTACGGTCTTATATGTTTTATCTTTGTAATCTTGGCGATGATAGTAAACTAAATGAATGAACTTCCACAAATCATCTTTTTGTGCCATAGGAATCCAAAAAATATTTATCTAACGGAATAAGGGTGTGAATCCACCGGCGATGTGCGATGTTTTAATTTAATACTTTAATATTTTTTAAACCTCGCATGCTTTTTTAACCGACTTCAAAAAAAAGGAGGAGGTTCTCAATTCGGTTGTTTTTTTTTTTTTTCAATGTTTGTTACCGCAGAACTCCGTCATTGATGAGCCGATTCGTAAAATATTTTTTTTGTTTGTAAGTATATGCTTCCAGGTGGGTCCCAATTTTTTGTAAATTCAATTGGATGATGGGATCCATGAGAAATTGAGGGAACTCCTCAATTATATTAGGCACGCGTGTAGTGATTTTGGTATTTTCTATTATAACTCGTGTATTTACATCCGGAAATCATAAATTGGTGGAGTGGAATTGACGATGAAGACCACAGATGACTTATGGAATTCCTCAATTATGTACTTAAAAGTACAAAAGTACCTATATCACAGATTCTGATAAGATTCCGTTGAAATAGCAACTAATGAAGTGCCAAGGGTGATCCTTGTGGAATCGACGGAAGTCCTCAAATATTATCGGGTCACATACAGCGATTCGGTTTTTTTCTCTAATAATCACATACATACATTTGCTCTCGGAAATCAGTTCATGTGGTAAATGGGAAAAGAAATGTGGAAATGTTCTCGTGGCTTGGCGGAGTACTGAATTGAAGTCGGTTAAAACTTTGTTTTTAAAGTAAATTATGTCAGTTAGATTCCAATATATTATAGAAACGGTGGAAATTCAATCTAACCGAAAGCTACAGACAAGACCACAAAATACGCTGGACGTTTCTTTTAACCCCTTTTCAGGTACCTAGGTAGTTGAAAAATGACAACCGAATGCCAATTTCACTCCTATGAATTGACGTTTATATGTTAGACAGGCTCACATAGTATGTGGTTAATATAACGCCTGAAAAAGCGTTAGATATTCTCTTCAAAACAGATTTGTGTGATCCACGAAACTTAAGTCAAAATCTGAAGTGCGGGTATTTAATTGTGTATTTAAGTATTCAACACTCGAATAGACATGAGACTGACATTTTTTATACGGGAAAATTACAGTTGATAGATCCTAATGCTCGTTTATAAAGTGGCGCAATTACCCTGGTGATTTACCCAATCGCCAAGGCTTGGCTTCACCAAATAAGCGATATGGTCGATGCATAGTCGATGCCAAAAAGCAATTTTGCCTTGATATTTCTTTCTAAAATCCATGCTAATCCATACCTACTAATATTAGTAGGTATGGATTAGTATGGATTTTACGCGAAGAGGTAACAGACACACAGAAAAAAATTCGCATTTATAATATTATAAATGCGATTTTTTTTCTGTGTGTCTGTTACCTCTTCGCGCTTAAACAGTTGAAGCGATTAAGATAAAATTTGGTATAGAGGTAGTTTGAGTCCCGAGGAAGGACATAGGATAGTTTTTATCCCGAAAAACATCCTCTAAGGGGGTGAAAGTGTATTGAGCTAAGATATAAACGAGTTCCATGCGGACGGAGTTGCGGGCAAAAGCCAGTATTTTATGTTTAGATATCCATCTAAATATCCCATCGTAGTCAGCGTTTATGTCACGAATGACATGTGGTTAGCATTTAAAAGAAACGGTGACGCTAATTCCCGAAATAGGTGTATAATGTGAATTACATTAGTATCATACTTAATCATTGGGTGTGTTAAGTTACATTTATTTATACCACGATGATGGCAAACTAGTATTCGGCCAGCATATGGTAAGCAGGCGTTAGGCACCTCAACGTTAGCGATTTCAGAGGTGTCAAAAGCGCGATATGGAGTCTTTATTTATTTGAGGACTTGTGATGACAGCTAGATACAAACGCAAATTCCACACTCTCAGCTCAGCACAGTGCATTCTCAAAAGCACGTTGATAACTACGTCCTCGTAGTTTGCTCCTGCACAACACACACCGTACAGAGAAAATAGTGGTGTAGTTATGGCTGCTGTCTCCTGCCCCCCTATTCTGTAACCTGGTTTTAAGCTTGCCGCAACGCTCACCCACAAATATATCTTGACATCTCAATGCGTTCTAACTAAGCGTAGGTATAGAGGGCTAGTTGCGTGACGGGTGACCGGCGGGGTGAGCCGCTTTAGCGCGTAGTGAATAACAGCCCAGTTAATCCAAATATGAGTGAGGTGATAGCCCGCCGTGTCTTACCTCTCCCGATATATTCGATATTAATAGTAATAGTACTAAGTAAATATCTAGGTAGTTTATTTCGAAATACATTTTATGAAGAGCTTATTGATTATATTAAATACTGTGTAATTAAATTGTCTGGTCATCATGTGCCTCTCTTTTCGTGCTTGGCGTTTTACATCTAAGGTTAGGCGGTTTTTCTCAAATAATTTAGCTCTCTGAAAGATGGTAGATCGCCAAGATAGCCTTTTTGCGGCTAACTCCCAGCACTCAGGATCGATACCGCCCCCCTGAGCTGAGTGAGCTTAAAATAAGTTACAGAATAGGGAGGCAGGTGTCTTTTTGGGCAGTCGGGTAGCCCTATAGTGGCGCCTACCCACATGCCAGCCAAGATGAGCAGCAAAAGCCCTTCAGGCTACTGCATAAAACCGGCTCAAAAAAAAGGAGGCAGGTGTCGTTTGAGCATGTCCTTATGGTGCAGGAGCTGACCGCCGTATCACTTACCCTTGGATAATCCCTCCTACGTGTATACGTATAAAGCAACTGTCCAACTGTATTGCCACCCTTGCAATAGAGTATTTAAGAGCAAGTTTGGTCTAGCCAGTCATATCACAGCTCATAATAGGGCCTATCCATAATTTGTTATGGTCGCCGTCAACGAAGTCGATGAGGACTATATTGAGTTAAAACCCCCTGGCTCAGAAGCAGTAGCTGATGATACAACAAAGATTGTCCGTACCTACTTAGGTACATAAATAAAGAATCGGATTTACTATTGTGATAATTTAAGAAATGTGCGATGCATTGCGTAAATTCGTCATGTGAGTCGGGTGGACGTATCGCCGTGATTATGGTGTGATCCTACCCTTATAAATCACTTTCAAAATTCTTACTTTGTATACATTTTGCACAGAAACGGTCAAATTAATAAGATTTGTTATGTCCAATTGAATTTTGATTGCTTTTATAACGGCTGCCAGACATTACAAAAAAGATCAATAATTGAATGGAAGTCAAGTAAAAACTAAATAATGGCATTCGGTCAATATTATTATACATTTATTTGAGGTTATTATCAGTCAAATATTCTTCAATAGTATAATAGGATTTTTGAATTAAGATATCCTTTAGCTTCCTAAAAAAAAGGACGTATCATATCTCTGGGTTGCGACTCAATCAGGGACTTTACAGAGAAATGTTCCCTAAACAGCTCACCTATTACCCTATGGTCGCACTTGCCGTAACTTACAGGTAGACCCGGCCGGGGCCCCACATTCAAGCTGCGCGTTCCTTTCTAAAAGTTTTTGAAACCCAGTAATTGTGAGCCATAGCGAGAGTATCAATTTTAAGTTGGTCTCGTCTGGTTTGACACCATTTAATTAATATTGACTTAAAGACTTTTTTTACTCTCTGACATGAAATCAAAACCCTCACTCTCTAACCTCTACACAGCGCAAGCGAGGCTAGAACGCAATTTTTTTTTTACAAGTTTAGGGGCAGGGATATACCCTTTACAGTAGGGTTCATCTATCTATACCTATACTAAGGGTCGGTCGGTCGGTTTGGTGCAAAACGTCTGTAATCGTAAACGGTGTTCGTTCATATCAGAATGTTTGGAAAGTTTTCTATGGAATGTCAGCGGCCGATGCCATATTTAACGTTGATCGGTCTGTAATTGTAAGTTAGTGCTTGTAGCTTAGTAAGTTTATAAGTTTGCTCCAATCTCCGGAATCACTTAACCGATTTCAAAAATTCCTTCACCTGCGTGCAGAATTAAGTTTATATTTATAAGGCTATATTTTATCCCGCGGGAATGCATGCGTTCATTGCAATACGCTGACGAAGCCGCGCGCGCATCTAATACTATCCAACTGTCACACTGATATTATAAATGTGAAAATTCGTTGATATTGTCAGAGAGACAATAAGAAAATCCTGAAGGAAATTGTATTTATACGACATAAATGAAAAACTTCAATAGCGTGATGCAGAACATCACCAATTTTCACGTATATTCTAGCCTTAGTAGGTCATTCTTCAGTTTTTTGTTGGCGTCTAAACTCCGTCAAACCATATGAAACGTATAAAAAAGTTTCATGGAGTTCAGGTGACCCGCAGACCAAATTTGAGACTAACCGATTGGAGAAAGTCGTGTATACGCAACAGCGCCATCTTTTGTTGTCAAGTGGACGTCGCGTGGCGGCGATGACAACCAGTATATTTTTGGGGAAAGAATATAGCAAAAACTACTGAACCGATTTTAATAAAACTTTCTAATATTGTATTTTAAACCTCAGAATAGGACACAGCGTGGCGTTTTTTAGATATCATTTCTTCAGAGGGAGATATAAGGTTCGAAAAATCGTATGGGAATTAAAGAATCGTGTACGCCAAGCCATTGCTTTAATTACGCCGTAAATTGTAAGAAAAGTGCATTTAGAAACAGTGAAGAGGGCCCGTCAATGTATCGCACTACACGGGTGTCATTTAGAGCAACAGCTGTAGGTAAACAAAAAAAACTTCCTTAAAAATAACATTAGATATTTTTATTTCATGAAAGGATAGTTTTATTCCTTTAATATAATTTAATTGTGTAAATAGTCAATCTTAAATATTAGTATCTTTTACAGTAGGGAAATTACTACACTTAACGATAACACCCTGTATATAGTGTATAACCTGGATTAACATACAAGTATATAATACTTTATTCCGGGAATCATCGTCTAAGGGGTCGAAAGTTTGTAAGGAGCTACGATATCAAAGAGTTTCACGCGGACGAAGTCGCGGGCAGAAGCTAGTATTATATATGTTCCCAAAAGTTAAATAATACCTCTATATGAGCAATCTTTACGCCCATGAAAAGGAAGTGGTAACATGTTTTTCATTACTTCGTCCGTGCACATATTTGTGGACTCGAATGTACCTGCCGACCTTCTTTGTATCATCGCGTATCTCTGCCGATCCTCCGTTTCCACATATTCAACATAAACGTTATATAACTTTCATTGACCGGTTAAAAAGCTACCCATAGTCACTCGTCTGACAGGGAAATATAGAACGAGAATCTCTCCGATGCTATTGAACTCGTTTTTTCATCACCCATCTATAGTCACGAACAGGATGTGGCCCCTAGATAACCTGTCAACATCGTAAATCACGTTTTTAACATGATTGTATCAAAACAAACAACCTATTATATCGATTACCAAAAAATTGAAATAAATTTAGTTTTTCGGCCTTGGTGACAACACAAGGAGATAAATTTACGATTCCATCTGCTTTGGTAAATTTGGTGGAACTAGTATTATGAGGATGGTAATTAATTAACTCAGCGGAGCTCAAACTTTGCGCTGTATTAAAATATACTTTGCATAATTTATACGTCACCTAGATAATCAAATTACTCCCTTTTAGGGTTCCTTCTAATGTTAGCTGTATTCATGAGTATGATTCACATATCAAATTTACAGGATGACAGAACTTTTGACGCGAAGACTGGATCATACTTCTACTGGATTCAGACCATAATTGCCTATCAAATATTAAAAAATTCTGAAAGTTTTGACGAGTTACACGAAAGCAAAGTATTGCAAAACTGTAAAGTGATAATGCTTGCGATGGGAAAGGCTCACCCTGGCGTAGAATGTGCTCGTACAGCTGGACTGGTCATTCAGTCAGTCTGGTCATCACAAAATCAAGAATGTTGCTTATATACATATTATATATATATTGGGATGAGAACCTTCTCACATGGTGGAACCAAATATTACGATAATAACCTTAAAGTATCGTTTCAGTTTTACATTTATGCAAATTATTCGACGATTGTATACATTTTTTGTTTTTTTTTTGTTTAACAATTTCGTGACCAACTTAAAATTAAAATGAATTAGACAATTCATTATTGAAACATTTACGCAGTAACTCTAACTCGGTCTAAAGCTATTAATATTTTTCACGTTACGTAAATGCCGATTTAAAAATGATTTAGAAAATTCACTCAAAAAACGTCGATTAATCGATCTGCGTGACGAGCAAAATAATCAACATGACAGTTCACACACAAGTTTGAGAAACGTTGGCCATGTATAAACGGCAATCTACACATATCAGATGAGATGAACTGGACAAGAGGATCATCTATTTAAAATAACATAAAATGGTATAAATAGGCTTTCGTCTTTGAAATAGCACATTCAGGAGTTAAACCCCGTGTGGAACGACCAAAATGCGCACCTTGTTCGTAAGTTTTCCCGTTCGGATTACTTGCGAAATATGTGAAATTTATAAAAAGTAACTACATTTAGTGATTTTGTGACTAATGATTACATTTATTGTTTCAGGTTATTTGCCTGTGCGTGGGCGCGACCCTCGCGGCTGATAGGTAAGTTCATATATTATAATAAATTGTTTAAATAAACCCCTTGTTCCCATTTAGTTATCAAATTTAGCTGCACGATGTCAATTGAGATTATTCTTCAATTTAAACTCTAATATACAAGTAACTAACACTGTAACAGAATTTTCTATGTCCTCCATAATTATTGACCTTAATCGGGATCAACTGAGCTTCCCGAGAGCTAAGCTAACCGTGTTTTGTCCTTCACAGGTTCCAGCCATTCCAGTTCAACTCAAACGCCCGCCGTTACAACAGTGGCGTGGGTGCCTCGGCGTCGGCTAGCTACAACGGCCGGTACAACGCTGGCGCCTACTCTGACAACGCTGGACGCTACAGCGCGAGTGACAACTCTGGACGCTACGTCGACAACTCTGGACGCTACAACCCCGGCGCTGACAACTCTGGCCGCTACGTGCCCGATGATGCAGGCAAATACAAGTACGTCGAATGTGGATTAGGATTGTGAATTCAGAATAAACTTAGTGATAAAGAACGATGCCGGAATAACCGCAAGTTTGAAAAGAGCGATTAATGATACGAGAGCATTTATTATTGAGAAAGCATTGTTAGACATATTTATTTATAATTTACGACTGCTATAGCCTATAGTTGGTAGTGGCCCTGCCTACTTACGAAGCAAGAGGAGGGTTCGAATCCAGGTAAGGGCATTTATTTGTGTGATGAGCACGAGTATTTATTCCTGAGTCATGGATGTTTTCTGTGTATTTAAGTATTTATTTATCTATGTAAGTATATTTATAGTCGTCTAGTACCCATAGCACAAGGTTTGCTTAGTTTGGGACTAGGTCGATTTGTGTAAGATTGTCCCGTAATATTTATTTATTTTATTTTATTTTATTAAACTAAAATGAGGTAACTACTGAACGTTTACACCAAACTGATTTCCTTTTAACCCTCACCTAATTCAGGAAATAAATATGTAAGGTTGTAAGGTTCATACTTTAATATTTTCCGTAAGCTTAATGTTTATTACTGTTGTGGGTATTCAAGATATTACGTAATAATTAATAGTTAAACATTAAACGAATCGTTTCTTTATAAATAAAATCTGGTTATCACAAGGGGCTGTCGAGCATGACTTAACATCGTTTAAATGATAATATACCACCAATAACTTTGCGATGTTCTCAATATAAGTGACCAGTATTAAATGTTACAATGAGTAATAAAATACTTAAGACACATGACATGTCTTCGCAAAGTAACCCTGCGAGTAAAATGCTACAAATATGGTCTGATAATCACCCAAATAACAATTCAGCTTGTCATCATGACGATTCATTTTGTTTGCTTTAACGCAGAAGTTGCAAAACATGATTTATTTCTGGGTTCTTAAAATCGTTTCATACGGCAAACGAATGTTGAAACTTTAGAGTATATTTTAATTTACCCTCGATTGTAAATAAGCCCTAAGCAAAACTACGAAAGAGATCAAACGAGTTAGAAGTAGTTTTAACAAGCATGGTTCACGATCGTAAAATGGGGCATAAGACTTCAACTTATAACGTAGGTATGTACAGCCATCGATTAGTGTTCAGGTGACAAACAGATCCATTTCTGTAACTATACAAATCCGAGCAGAGTGGTAGAAGTAAAACTACTTATTTAAGGTCAAGTATTCCTACTTGACCTACTTTGCTGTTGCTTGATTTCACTTTGTAATTTCTCAATAATGAAGATGCCTAGGCCTAGTAACTAGACGTTTCCATTATCTCCAGCGGCGACCGAGGTGATCGCGGCGCGGCTGGCGGTTTCTACTCGGGCTCCAGCGACGCCGGCGGCCCAGGAGGCTTCTACAAGGGTTCGAGCGACCGCGGCGGGCCCGGCGGCCCCGGTGGCAAGTACACTGGTG
This sequence comes from Epinotia bilunana, assembly GCA_947049275.1. NCBI lineage: Eukaryota > Metazoa > Arthropoda > Insecta > Lepidoptera > Tortricidae > Epinotia > Epinotia bilunana. The sequence continues at coordinate 21,667,072 of OX346259.1, read as the reverse complement.
ACAACGACAAGTACAAGCCTGATGCTGGCGCTTCCTTGTAAGTATACGTATTTGAAATAATAATTTATGTTCGGGAAAAAATATACTAATTCCCAACGAACACTTATAAGCCCAAGGTTACCAGAAGCACAGGAAAGCTCAAAACAACTTTTTAAATTTTTATAGACTAGTAAAAGCGAAAAGTTCTTTGGAAATTGTATCATATTCTACAATAAAATTCCAAAACACATTACCAAACTTACTTACTCTAAATTCGGACACTTATTTCAAAAGCATCTATTATGTAAAATCGAAAAACCAGAACGGGATAAAGCACGAAGGAACGAGCGAGATAGCGCCTTACAAAAAACACGATCTCCGGCGACACGTTTCTCAAAAACAACGCACGTAACACGACAAATAAATGTTAGAATCAATTTTCTGGATATTACCTTAGAATAAGAGCATAAAGGCTCCCGATTCTGTTGTGTATTTTTTCTACAATCACGTAATGAAATCTCGATAACATTGACAATTTGAAACGTAGGTTATTGTTCGGAAATCTTCGGAAATGTTCGGCTAACGTACGAATCACATTCAGGCAAATTCAATTTTACGTAATTTGATTATATATCTGAGACTACATTTCCATGTTAGTATAATCGTTATACAATTGATGCGGCTAAAAAAACATACTGTTTATAAATAATAATGATTAAAACTGAACTTTGAAAATACGGTTAGAGAATTTTACATGAAATGGAACGTACGCGGTTCAACCTTCCGTCACCGTCACTGTTTGTTACTTTGAAAATTTGCCTTTAATTATTATTTATCGTTTGTTATCGCGTGCAACAAGTGCTCTGATGTTCGATCGGTCGGATATACTACCGAACAGTACCTATAGTCCACCGTCAATATTAAATACTGGCCGTGTCTTATCCAAACTTGACATTGGCGGAATCATCAAGGCTTTGATGGAGCCATATAGCCCCGAAAATTGATTGATTGAAGTGCTCTGATCGGCTGGACCTATTGTTTTCTCATCTGGACCTTGATTCGGTTATTTACGACATGCTCGGTAATAAATTACAAGACCGAGTGAGGAATGTTGAGGTCCGACGTCGCACTAAGGTGCTCGATGTTGGAGATACCATTAGTTGGGCAGGACACCTTGCCAGGCAGAATGATGGTAGGTGGACCAAAAAGGTGTTAGATTGGTGGCCACTTCTAGGTAAAAGGAGCGTCGGCCGTCCACCAGGCTGATAAAAACATTATTTATATGCACGTGAGCTCTTAATTATTGACCACAGGAGAGACGAATTTTGTTTTATGAACTGTGTAATAACATATGCCAACATAACACATGCAAACGATCCATGGAGAGAAGTTTATTAAAGTTAAGAAAGCATACATAAACCTAGAAATGAAGTTTTTTGAAAATGTAAAAAATAACAGATGCACTTCACCAAGCACTGTGCCTTAAGTGGAAATGGGCAGGCCATATCGCCACATATAAGGAGAAAAGATGGGCACTAGAAGCAAAAATATGGTCGGGGCCGAAAGGCAAAAGAAAGAAAGGTAGACCGCGAAGATATTGGACAGACGACATAACCGAGGTTTCCGGACCTAGCTGGATGAATTTGGCCAAAGATCAGAAAAAATGGCATGAGATGGAGCAGGCTTTTACCCAAATGGGGTCCATATAAGAAAACATATATATTTATTATAAAAACACAACACAACTTTTTAGATTAGTGAATACTAACAATATGGAAAAAATAAAGCTTAAAGAAATAAATTTTCTGTGACACCTCGAATACAAGATGTAATTTAAATTTTGTTTTTATTCTTTTCGGTTGATAAATTAAACAGTGAGTGTCTTGAATTTGGAATTTTGTGTTCAGTAAGCGCAATCAAAGTGCGTATATTCCAAATTTCCAGTTCAAAACATTGTGCTATGCAGATAAAAAAAGGAAATAAATATGTATGCATGTATATAAGGCCTGCAACACCCTGCCGCGGCCTGTGGTGGCGGACAATAGTAAATTTGACAGCTAATGAAAAGTTTACTATGGTCCGCCGCGGCCAGGCTGCGCCACTGTGATGTGGGCTTAAAGCGTATACGGCTATAGCTCGCGCTTGGGCTGTTGACGTTGCCGAGTACTTTTTGGTGGCCGCAGAGTACAAGAGGTTTTTTTAATAGGGGTGTAAACACTTAATTAATAATCAATAATGTCATATTTGGTCTAAAAAGAATTAAAAATGTAGTCAAATAGAGAAAATTAACGCAAGAGGTTAAATAATCACGAAGTTAAAAGTGTCCAAAATTTTAAGAAGGGGTATATTCTGTCCCTTTTTCGCAAAACGCAACTTCATATGAAACAATTAACGCTCGCAGTTCGTGACGTCACTAGAAGACGGCAACGTGCTGTGTCCCATCGTGTTCGGCGCCGGCATCGACGCGGCCAGCCGCGCGCGCGACGCGCTCTGCGGCAGCCTCCCAGTTTGTGATGTGACAAATTGTTTGCGTTTTCTCTCTCTAACAAGCAATATTGAAACGGTTGTAGCTTCGAATGCTTTGAGATATCTGAATGAGATTTTCGTCACTAGGCATATTTTTTTGCCTTCTTTCTTTTGTCAACGCCCGTATTACTGAGTTTCACGTTGACATTTTAATAAAATGTACTCATATGAAAATATATACTCTTTTTTATCTCCATATCGTCATGATGCTTAGCAACGGCTAAGCAGGGCTCATGAACATAATGCAATTGTGACAAATAAATTCATTCACGCGGGTGGAGCCGCGGGCACGTCTAGTTACCTATAAGATGAACGATTAAGTACATCATGTTTAAATGGATATTTGGCAGTGATAAAGTCGTGCACTAGATATCTAACGCAAAATAATAAATAGGCTGTAGAAAGCCCAGCAATGTAATTTTATTATACTTTGATACCTACTGAAATTATATATTGTGTGTACACGTGCTACTGTTTTGAAAAAAATATAGCTCAACGAGTTTTTTACGCTGCGCCCCGGTTCCGAACCGGTGGACTAAACTGGTAAACTGCCACGCGGCAGTTTATCGACATTTATAGGTGCATTGTAATATGCCTAAATTGTAGAATAAAACTTTGACTCATGTTTTCGTATTTAAATGCATTTCTAGTGGGTTCACCACCCACCACCACCAGGTCCAGGTTTTGCTCCAGTCGACTCCAATAAGATATAGGTAGTAAAAGTTGAACGTTTTGATTTGTCTTGGAAATGTCATGTGTTATTAATAATATTCTCTTCTTCTTAGCGGATCTGGTGCCGGCGGTGCTAACGGCGCAAGCGCTGCTGCGTCTGCTACCTCTGGTGGTTCTGCCAAGGCCTCCGCATCCAGGGGCTTCGGCGCTGGCTCCGGCAGATTCGGCTCCGGTGTTGGAGTCAGCGGCTCCGGTATTGGTGTGAGCGGCTCCGGTGTTGGTGTGAGCGGCAGCGTTGGCTCCGGCGTCGGCGTGAGCGGCAGCGGCAAGGCCTACGGCAGCGGCAAGGCCTACGGCACCGGCAACGTCGCTTACACCGGCAACCAGAACTACGGCAACTACGAATACAAACACGGCATCATCCGCCAAGAGGAAGACGTCCAGCCCGACGGCTACCATTACCTCTACGAGACCGAGAACAAGATCCTCGCTGAAGAGGGTGGCGCTATCGAGAAGGTCGACAGCGAGACCGACGGTTTGAGGGTCAAGGGATTCTACGAGTACATCGGCCCTGACGGCGTCACCTACAGAGTAGACTACACCGCTGATGAGAACGGCTTCCAACCCCAGGGTGCCCATATCCCCAAAACGCTACCAGTCCAGTAAAGAGTCTAAACCAGTCATTTCAATGTTACAATGATATCATTTCCTTTTCTCAAAAAGGAATCAAGCCGATCTTATTAAAATTCGCGAGGCATTGATTGTACAATGGCTTGTGATAATAAAAGTAGGTATTCAATAAAAGGTTGTGCCCATTATCTGTTTATTTATTTGATCCCAGACCGAAAGTAGCTATTATTTAGTACTGTCGAATGGCCTAGGGCCGAGGGTCCCTGTGGTAGTCTGTGGATTAGACTAGTGGATCTGTAGGCTGTAGAACTCGCAAGTCCGAGTTTTTTTCAAAATATTCGTTCTTTTTAAAATCCAAAATTGAATTACGTAACCAAAAAAAAAATCGAGAGCCTGATTAAAAAGTTCATGAGAATCGGTTGAGAAATGCGTCCTGTAAAGGAGAACAGCTGGACAACCGGATATACAAAAGAATTTTAGCTTTAGAGAGAACTTCGTTCGCTTAATGTTGTTCTAACATACAGCGTCTAGTTTCAATGTTGTAAAAATCGCCATAGTTTTAATGTTGTTCTAACATACAGCGTCTTGCTGTGCCTACTGTGATTTTGATAATGAATCGATAATCTTTTGTTCCCATCCGTGAAAAAGACAGAATATTATTTTACATAAATTCCTTATTTTAACACTTAATGTCTCTAATTCAATATTTTCAATGTCATAAGAAAGTTGTGCAGTTTACAATCAAAGTATCAAGAACTTGATGAAAATGTTCAGTTTCATTTCCCTCTTTAGAATTCCAAATATCGAAAATGATACGTGTCGAAAAGGAAAACTTGAAAAAATCATCTAAAACAAAGATTTTTTTTTACAAAAAATCTTATTTTGTTGGCTATATGGACTGTATACATTGGCACCTCCTTAACTTGAAAAGATGCAGCAAGAGGTAGATGAAAGTCACAGAACTAATTTCACATATCCCCCTCTTTATAATGATATATTATATGTCTCAGGGTCGGCATAGGTCGGCGAAAAGTTATAGCTCCATGTGAAGCCATACTTCAGGAAAAATCAAGCGAACCAATAGACCTCTAGTAAAAAAATCATATAACATAGAAATAAAAATATTGTTACGTAAAACCTATTAATAACTAAGGTACATACTTTGAACTTGCACTTCCATATTATTACCAGGTGGAAAAACGTAATGAATAATAATAACACACAATAATAAAGTGATTAAGTTGCTGCGACAGAAACGTACTGCTAATTAGGGTAGAGATGCGGTCACATTCATTGCACAAAAGTGAATGATAATTTCTTTTAATCACTTTGCTATTCATAGTATTTAGTAAGTTGGGTATTAATGTCTCATTTTAGTAAACATTCAGACCGGGATACGCTCATGACTTTTTGGGAATTATGGCCTACGGGGGATCACCGTGCAGCGGAGTCTTAGTTATAGGGTCCCGTTTTACCCTTTGGGTACGGAACACTATATAAGAAATAAAATATATCATGTGATGAACGCGACCGCAATTCACTTGAGAAGGTGTACTGCGGTTTTCGCGTCATAAAACAAATGTGCGAATCTGAAACTGATGTATTGCATGTAAAAAGGTGTCATCTGGACACCGTTTGTTGTTGGACAGATGCAGATAAGGAAGGCTACTGCACGACAACTGTAACCCTCCACATGCCGTCCCGCTCGCTCGCTGATATCAGCTCGATATGCTGCTGGGCACGTCGCGCAGGAACTTGCGACATTTAAATAAAAAATCATATCGTGAAAGCGAATGATTATTTCGAAATAAGCTACGTGCAGATTTTAGATAAACAAACAACCAGTATTTTTTCTAAATCATCATATATTTAAGAGCTTGGCTCTTGTCGGTGGAGTAATTTCCATTCTGTTCGATTCTCTGCCTTTTCCTCAATACGATTCAACTTCAATATTTTCCTTTAACTGCTCCAGGTAAGCTCTTCGTGGTCTTCCTCTTTTTCTTCTTCCTTCTATCTTTCCCAAAATTATAAATTTAATGAAGTCATTGTGACGAAGTAGGTGTCCTATCATTTTTCCTCTTCTGTTTTCAATAACTTTTAATAAACTTCTGTTTTCATTGACTATACACAAAACCTCTTCATTCGTCTTTTTCTCCGTCCAACTGATCTTTTCTAACCTCCGCCAACACCACATCTCAAAGGCTTGCAATCTTTCCCTGTCCCGTTGCGTCATGGACCACGTTTCGCAGCCGTAGAGAGCAATGCTCCAGATGTACACCTTAACCAGTTTCTTCCGAGTTGAGCGTAATATTTTAGCTGTGATGTGAGCAACGGTCTTTTTAAATTAAATGCTTGCAAGCATTTATTTTTTTCTAAAGAACACCATAAATATCACTTGTAGTTAAGCAGTAGCAGATTTATGTTGAAAACAATTTCATCGTCCTCCTAGCGTTATTCTCGGTTGTGGCCTTAAGGAGCTTGGGGTCCGTTTTTACACCTAAAAGTTGCAAACAGATTCTGTATAAGAAATTATTTTAATGTGCCCTGCTAGAAATTCAAGAGATTCAGATTAATAAGGTCACTTGGTCACTCTTTGGGGGAGGCCTATGTCGAGCAGTGGACGTCTTCGGGCTGATATGATGATGATGATGAGATTAATAAGGAAATATTGAAGAAATACAACTTTTAAAATATTTTCGTCGTCTCATATGAGAGGGGAATATTGAAGAAAAGATTCAATTTTTAAAATATTTTCGTCGTCTCATTTAAGAGCTATAGCTTCAAAAACCCAACATTTTCCATATTCACTCGCTATAAGGCCAAAGAGTGAAACGGCGGATCCTTCTGACCTAGATCTTACAAGGATGCGCAGCCGTCACATAAGTATCTACTTTTTATGAGCCGTATCAACATACTTTATAGTAATAGGTTAGCGATTCCGTGGAATTGTGTATGTAGTAGCTTTAGTTCCATGGTGACTCATTGTGTACCATAAGTCTTTTTTTCACCGTTGGACCTAGATAGGATTTTGGGATATCGAAGTGGGACACCATTACCAAGCCTTCATCGTCTTTGGTCCAACCAGGGGGCCGATTTTTGACTTTCGAGCGCTCGAAAATTAAATAAAAGTAAATGCTATTGTAGTGTCATAATCACAGGCACTTACTTTCTACCGATAGAATTGAATACGAGTGGTCAATACCGCACGTTTTTAAATTTTCTATAGTCATTTCAAAATAGCATTTCATAATTTTTGACAGTTTTCGAGTGAAAGAGTCAAGCGCTCGAAAGTCAAAAATCGGTCCCCTGCCTGGCTCATGGTCGCTCTCATACCTGCAGAAAAAGTACGGGGTTGAAAAACATTAATGTATGTTTTTTTTGTTTATTAAATTTTTAAGCGTTATTCAAGTAGCCAATAAACTTTCCATCCGGAAGTGATTTTATAGATTTAAAATGAAGCATTCATTGTCTTTTCTGTATGATTTATCTTGAATAGCATACACAAAGAAAATGTAAATTAACCAAAATAAACATTAAATTATTTATTAATATTTTTTTGATGTACGATATTTTCAGGAGCTAATTAGCTTAAGTAATCGTATATTTTTTTGATGTCTGATATTTTGTTCGATTTTGTTTCTAGGAAATTATTTATATGATGATATATCCCGCCACACAAAAATAATCAGCACGTCTATCATGCGACGGCCGCGACATACTCTCGATTTTTCTAGCACTATATCTCTTGTTCTAAGTGTTCTAATAAGAAAGAGACGGATAGTGCGAGAAAAATCCAGAGAGCTCGCGCGCCGTCGCATGATAGCCGTGCTGCACGGTTACCACAAGACGGCGCGCCAGCTCTCCGAGCTATCTCGCACGTCTCTTTCTGACTTTTCTAATAAGAGAGAGACGGGTGCGAGAGAGCTCGAGAGAGCTCGCGCGTCGTCATGTGATAGCCGTGCTGCTATTATAAATTATTTCCAAATTTGTAATTTTTTCAGTAAATGACAGGACTAAAATGTCCTCCTTTAAATACTAATAGCAAGTATGTTAGCGCGATAAAGACGAACGCTATGTCTGACATTTATAAATGGCAAGGCTGTATCTTATAAAACTAATGTGATATTAAAAGGTGTATGAGATTGGTTATAATTCAATTAGGTTGATAGAAATAATAGAAGTGTTTTTTACGTTGTCATTTTGATATACCTGCACGTCTATCATGAGACGGCCGCGACATAGGTACCTACAATCGATTTTTCTCGCACTATACCTCATGTTCTAAATGTCCTAATAAGAGAGAGATGGATAGTGCGAGAAAAATCGAGAGCTTGCGGGCTGTCCCATGATAGCCGTGCAGGAAGTCTATATTTTTACGGGAAGAAATGCAAAACGCAAACCTAGTTAGTACAGTCGTACAGTTACGTTGAGGTTTTCTGAGATTAAATTAGTTTTTTTCTATGTCAAAGGTTCTTTTAAAAGGAAAATACCATTTTATGTATACCAAGAATATCCATTTTGAGATAAATAGGTATTACCTATAGTGGCGATGGTTATACTTCTGGGAAAATGCTACCCACTCAGCTTGCTCTTTTGATCTTAGCACTTGACAGAGTCGAGTAATTCGGTAAAATAGGTCAACCTGATTTATATTTATCTACTTTGATATCAGAAAGAGGAAAAGTCTGTGGGATTGTTGCTTTGAAAGCTTCGTAAGTGATGGGTAATCTTCGTAAACATTTATTCGATGTAAAAAATCCTTTATCTGTGTAAATAATAGGTTTTTGCCTGCGTTCTTTGCAATATATGTATGTGCATGGGTGAAGCCGCGGGGGCTGTAAATAATATTATAAAGAGGTAAAGTTTGTGAGTGTGCATGTTTCATATCTACACATGATCTCCGAAACTACTTCATCCCACGGCCCCCCCTTTTTTGCGCGGCTTTGTTTGTGTTCTTTGTAATACGAGGGCGAAGTCTTGTGGCCAGTTTATTAAAACAAAATACCTGATGGCCCAGTAAATAAATTTTTGAAAAAGTTTTTGAGCTAAAATTAGAAGTTTATTCTATTATACGACAACACTAATCTGCAATTTCAACGTAATATAAACCGTATCCATGTTTAAATTTGTCGTAATTATATGAATTAGTCATAACAAATAGAGAAATAAGCAGTGTATATTCTCCTTGTGACGTCCATATGCATAATTTTATATACAAATAACAGGAATTGCATTATTCATAAGTTCGGCGATTAATTTCGGCGCCATGACAGTCATTGGAATGTTATTCAGATCCGCGTGAGGGAAGCCCATCATGTCATCGGATGGCGTCAAGTATCCGAGTGCATCTCAATAAAATTGGGTCTCTGGAATGCAAAAGGTACATTGTCGTTCTTGGCGCGCTGGCAGGTTTATGCGTCTCCGTGTTAACTGGGTCCTCGGCAGTATACACCATACAAGAGTAACGAGTCTTACGTTGAACGGTGTCGACGGCAGTACAAATATTATTCGGAATATTGTGTATCTTTTAACCTGATATTGTTTAGTGAGTGATTAACGGATTCAGCTTTGACGGAACTCTCATCTAACCTATGCTAATACTGACCTCGGCACACCCTGAAGAGGCTCTAGATTTCGGTGCGTTTTGAACAAAATTTATAGCGCATCTAAATGTTAATTAAATTAGAACGAAAACTGATGATGTCCGGGAAATTAAAGATCAATGTCATTAAAACTATATCTGCATATGGTATAATGAGCAGTTTAGTTTCAGATAGAAGGCAAAGTCTGCAGAGTGTGCTTCATCGCAGGAGTTTTAATAAATCTACAAGATAAAACCCGGGACTGTCAAGTATATATATTCAGTGAAAATCAAGGATGATGCAATATGCTAAATATGTAAGTAAATACGTTTTAGTCACTGTAAATACCAAACGGCATTCAATTACTGCACGAGCTGCTCCAATTTCCACTGATTCCTTAATGTGTTACATCGTATTTCATTTCGAGTATTATTTTGTTGAAATAATCATCTTATTTAAAGTCTATTTGATACATGAACTGAACATTTGAAAAGTTTTATCGAGTTGCTTATTAAATATTTTAATAAAATATATGGAGACCTTGTAGTTTTAGTCAGAAGCGGATTATAGTAAAGTCCATACTTTTATATGCGTTTTTCAGATTTTGTTGGTGTCATTACTGTCAGCCATCCACAGTTCACCATTCGACGATGGGAAGTACAATCCTAAAAAATACCGGGTTAATGACGACGGACGGTACTACCGGCCCACAGGCGAAGGCAAATACACCAGAGGCGATGAAGGCAAATACAAATACGTGTACAGACAAGGGTTGTACCCCGATGACGACGGAGACTACAGATATATCCACCAGGAGGGACCAAACGGAGGTTTTGGTGGCAACGGGGGAAACGGCGGCTTCGGCGGAAATGGAGGCTTTGGGGGAAATGGGGGATTTGGGGAAAATGGGGGATTTGGGGAAAATGGGGGATTTGGGGAAAATGGGGGATTTGGGGAAAATGGGGGATTTGGGGGAAATGGGAATGGGGGAGGCGATGGAAACGGGGATAGGTACGGCGATGGAAGCGGCCGAGAAGACACTTCATACAAGCCACATAAGATCGATTACAGCAAGAAGACATACGCGGGGCGATATCCTTATATCCACAAGATTATAAAGGCGCTGGTGAACCAGTACGTGTCTCCGGATTATATCGGCTTTGGTGACGAGTCCCAGGGCAGTTCGTCGCATTTCAGCAAGGTGCATGCCGAAAACGAGGTGGCTGTCAAGTGCCACTACCTCGAGCCACAGGCCAACGCATCAGAGTTCGTCACGCAGTAAGTATATTAATTCGGTTATTAAAAATGTAAATCGAAATACACAGGCTAGGAAGACGTAATTAATCGAAAGGTTCAAAGAATTAACCTAAAAAGTTGGCTTTAAAACATTGAAAGAAATGCGATTTTGTGGCAAGTAACAGTTTTAAAATGCACGAAATTAGTCTAAAAGTCACCGAGAAAATGATTGCAATAGGCGAAGGCTAAAGATGTTTTTGCATACAATATTTTGTGATTATTGTGAAATCATAAGAATGACCAATTTTTTAACCACTGTTGGTGATATTTAGGTGTTCATTTCATAAATCACAAACACAAATAGAAAAACGTTCGTTTATGCTTTCCTTAAACATCAATACACATTAATAGACTACATCAATAGAACGTAAAGTTTAGTAGACTACAAAGAGATGAGACTTTGTCAGTTCCAAAAGTGGGTGGGTCCGATCGTTCACTTTGGTAGTAGTAGGTAGCTTTTATTATTTCTTAAACATTCAGAGCGCGCCATATTGTTCCAGGCATAGGTAGGCAGTTGACAAAAGTTACATTCATAAAAAGCCTTACTCAAATATTTCTGTGTAATTCTGAAATATGTCGTTGAAAATTACTGAATTTTCTAGATACTTTTTGACTCAAGTTCACTCAGATGTAAATGTTTTCGATTGCAAAAGTAAATAAAAAAACATTCATTATCAAAGGATGGCCTTTATGACGTCAATTTTCATTTTGCGCGCGTCCGATGGGTAATAAACTCGAAATACGTATACGGTCAACGTACTGGGAGGTTTGAATACCGAGACAAATTCTTTTATTTTCATTGAATCATTATATTGTACCAATAACCGTAAATAACTGTTTAAGAACATCATTTGAAAGGGTATTTAATCTCGTACATTCCATTCCTGTGCCGCCATTCTAAAAACAAAAACATTTTGATTATCATTTAATAAGTCAAAAACACATTCAGGAATAGGATTGTTTCGAATTGATTGTAATGTAGCTGTATGTATGGATAGTAAACCATCCAACAACCAACAACCACCAAACAAACAAAATATAAACAAAATCATATCAAGATATGGCACGTGAAAGTTTCGATAAAATATGCATTTTGTAATCGTCCAAGAAAATATTTAAAACTACTAATATCTTACGCTTTAAAAACCAATAACTGTAAGGCTATTATGTAGCTAAACGCAGTAATTCACGAGCACATTTTCTTCGTACTAAACGATGTATGGCAAATCACGTAAATGGCTGTTTTGGTCGTGAAATAGTACATAGGTAGTTGATAAAAGAAATTGTATAAATGATTCAAATCAAATCAAATCAAATCATATCAATTATTTATTTTACAAAGGGCACTTTTACATGTCAAATCGTAATTTACAATAAAATAATAATAATAATCTTACACAATAATAATTTAAATTACATATAAAAGGTTAACAAACTAAATGTCACTAAGTTAATGTAAACAAAACAAAATTGCAAAATATGACCATTTCATTCGATATAAGATCTGATTCTATTAATAATTTTAAATTTGGTCTTGGCCGACAAATAGATTACATTGTTTTGAAACATTCAAGTCTTATCTTTTAATTATTTTAATTATATTTTGTAATTAACACCGAATTGTAATAAATAGATGGTTTACTATAAATATAGCAACACTACCTTATACATGTTAACACGAGGAAAGTAGCCTAATAATGCAAGTTAATAACAAACAAACTCGGTGTAAATAAACCTATTGACTGCGAAGACAGTCTTTACTTGATTCAGTATCGATGGATTGATACATGTATGTTAACAATAACGCCCACGCCTGTCAGCCCACGCAAAGAAATAAATTCAGAGCTACAGTAAAATAAGAATTTCGTATTATAATACGATTGGATAATCACACTTACAATCCTCAATGGCAATTCCATTCTTATAACCACTCACTTGCTTGTGGCAACCACAGTTGCCAATTTCGCGCACCCCTAAACTGATGGTGGCAACTGTGGTTGCCAAGTGAAGTATGGACTTCTTTGATAACGAAAAATTGAAAGCAATTTAGGCTACCTTTTTTAAAATCCGAAAGCAAGTCAGTGGATATAATAATATTCAAGTTAATGTTTCTAGAAATATTTGATTCAAAGCATACCGGAAATGTTAAATGGAAAACTGGGACGCCATAATGTGCTTATATAAAATTATTTTAGCACAAATCTTATAGAATAGCTGATCCGTACCGGTGGAAAACAAGCCTTCCTCTCCTTGTGCTTCTAATGTGTTACATAATGTAGGTACATTCAATTTCAATGGAAATTAAACCTTTTATTAAACATATAAAGGCACATTTGCTTTTTTCATTGAGTTTAAAAACAATTGAAATTCAGCTTTATGTTCTAACAATAACGTTGTAAAGTGGGCACGAGGCTATATTTCCGGGATAAAATGTAACTTAAACTCGTTTTATGGATTAAATTATTACTTATAACCGATTTCATCACAATACCTTCTACTTTTTGAGTGTGAAAATGTATCAGATAGACAATCAGATATATGATATTAACATGGATTAAATAAATTGGGTCGACATTAATAAACAGATGGAACTTAATGAAACCTTGTCTTGTTTTTCAATTCCAGGTACCCTCCACGCCTGAACGCCGCGCCGGGGGAAAAACCGGGGTCCTACTACAGTTTTAAAGGCACCAAAGTCCTCAGCACCGTCACCAACTCTCTCACCAGCATACTCAACCTGGAGTACGAATTGTTTGTCAGGATCGTTGAAGTCACAAACTAATAACGCTCATTTGTTTATTTATTTATTAACTTCGTAACTAAAGTATGTAACTAATATGAAATAAAGAGGCATGTTTTTATTAGAGAGTTCTTATTAACGGTAGGTTTTTTATGAGGTGGTATCGACTTAAATTTCTACTGCACTAGGCCCCGCCCTCTTTGAAGAAGTGTAAAATATAAATAAATGGCTAGCATTATTGCGCGGATATGTGTCAGCTAGTGAGTGATGATTTAATGATGGCACAAGATTTTTCGCAAACATGCTCGGAAATGTATGCGTTAATATCACGAAATGAGGACATGAATTTCTTGTTTAAGGCTCCCTGCATTTTTTCTTGGCCTTACGCCAAGAAGTAATGTATGAAAACCCTAAGTAAAACCATTATTGTCCGCTACTCTAACTTTTTAAATTTGCTTACTAATATTAAACTGACAAAGGAAAAATTACATACTGCCAACCACCACTACTCTGTAAGCATACTTGCGACATAAGGAAAAAACAAAATCATGATGCTCGAACGGCTTGTTCAAATGGCATGTTTAAAAAATAAAAAAGGCGGCAAATTACCTATTATTTAATTGATTACTTTGTATTTATTAATAATATAAAAATAATTTAAATATTTCCTCACATCGTTTGAGAAAAGCACTATACAATCCTCGGCCGGAACAGGGATTGCTGAACGAGTTTGGAGTAGACGGCCGAGTCGTAGACGAGACTACTTCACGGTTTCTGCAGTAATGTACTATTATCAACGGCAGTGCATTATGGTATTGTAAACACTACGATTAACAGAGCTACAACATAATAGTACATTACGTACCTAGGGCGGTGAATTCGTGAATGGCCTAGATCGCAGGTGTTTGTGGCCCGAACCGAAGGTGAGGGCCATAAATATGCGATCTGGGGCTATACGAATTACCGCCCGTGGTAAGTACACTATTTTACGTCTTCATCTGGCCACAATGCGAGTTTTACCGTACGCGCAGCGTGCAGTAAAACTCGCATTATGGCCAGGTGTGACGTAAACATCTTTTTTCTTTACATTGTCTTGGTGGGAGAACAACCACCATAAATCCAAATTCCACTCCTTAAAGGAATTCAATAATAATTTTAGAAGGACAACAAGGTCTCTACTTGATCTAATTCTCAACCATAGGCGTGATTAATATATCACGCATCAACCCAAATACGTCGCGCCGAATGCCAACATAACAAATAAAATTAACATTTTCTGCAACTTAGCTATACATCTTTGGCAAACCATTTTTGAATTTGGTCTATGTATAAAAGAACCAATGGTCATTTAAAGTGTATCATTCGAGTTAATTCGCTCAGTTCAAGCGTTCTTTTGTTAACATGAAACTGATTTTGGTAAGTAAAAAGTGTCAGAAAAAATATCTGATTTAAAAACGTTTTAAATATTTTTTCGCAATATTATCATGGTAGGTATAATACAAAGATTAATTGAAGAAATGGCCAATAGTCCATTTCACCAATTCATGAATTGAAAAAAGCATTTCAAGTAAGCAAAACGAAGTGAAAGACTAAGCTAAATTACCATGTGCCTTGTCGTACTAGAAACGAATTAAATTCTTTGAGTCTGAAAGAAGTACGTTTTATGCAATATATTATTTGGAGCCTTTCGCCATAAACAAGAAACGTGTAATATAAATCTTTTTCCACAGTCCCTTTTGGCGGTAACTGTCCTCGGCGTCAGTAATGCTCAGGACGATGGGCAGTACAAGCCGGGGCTGTACGGAGGGGACGATGGCCAATATCGGCCGGGCGAAGAGGGCCGCTACTACGGCTCGCCAGACAACAAGTACCGTGTGTACACCGCCTTAGACAATAGGTATGTGTTCTTAATTTATATATTAAAATATGTAGTTATATTATAAACACTTTTGTATAAACCTTAGCATAATTCGTATTTATATAAGTAACTTTCTGTATTGTTCTTGAAAAATCGCCCCTACTGAAATGCTCTTATTAGAAACAAGAGCCAAGTGATCGCAGTCAAAATCGGTATTTGTAAATGAAAATGATTCCTGTAACGACATTTTACTTATTTATTCTTAAAAGTGATATTTTAAGATAACATATTTTAAATTAAAGAAACCCTGCTTCAGCCTCAGTACCTATTGAATAACCCTCTTTATATTTTACACTTCTTCAAAGAGGGCGGGGCCTAGTGCAGTCGAAATTTAAGTCGATACCACCTCATAAAAAACCTACCGTTAATAAGAACTCTCTTATAAAAACATGCCTCTTTATTTCATATTAGTTACATACTTTAGTTACGAAGTTAATAAATAAATAAACAAATGAGCGTTATTAGTTTGTGACTTCAACGATCCTGACAAACACTTCGTACTCCAGGTTGAGTATGCTGGTGAGAGAGTTGGTGACGGTGCTGAGGACTTTGGTGCCTTTAAAACTGTAGTAGGACCCCGGTTTTTCCCCCTTCGGCAGTCGGTTAAAAAGTATATAAAAGAAAGCCTCGCTTGAATGCCGCCTTCATGGGCGCAATACGACATATACAATTGGCAGCTGGTGACATGACGAACATGAAAACACTTATGTGAAAGCTGGCGATATCATATTTTACTATTCGAAATGCATTGTCACCGAAATTTTTAAATGGAAATCATAGTGAACATATTGATTTTAATAAGTAAAATTTATTCGGTACAAACCGATATACTTATGTCTGACTGTGACAAAACTAACTAATTTTGAAAATGTATGAAAAAGCAAGTATTTAACTTAGTTTCATTTTAGGTACAGGAGCCTGTACGGACAAAATGGCAAATATGACTCGATCTACGGCGCGTACCGGCCATACTACTACGTGAAGGCGTATAGACCGTATTACCAGTCTGTGCTTACTCCCTACGTCAACTATGGAGACCAAAACGGGTTAGTTTTATTACTTTTCTGATAATTAACTTTGGTCCAAAGTAATAACAAATTTCTGCCAAAACTAAGGAGTTTTTGAAGTGAAAACTTCTTTAGCGTCACCTTTTGTGATGGGGAAAAATTGAAAGGACTCGCCACAGGTCACATGACCGTAAGATTCGTAAGACGGACACGTGACCATCGAAAAACTGTTACAATGTCATTGAGTTTTCACTTCTGCCGGCACTCCCGGAGTGCAACCCGGTCTTTTTTGTTTATATTTGCCGTATTGTAGTTAAATTGCATCTCATTAGAGTTCATCCACAATAATAGTCACACACAATCGTGTAACATCGAGTTCATTCAGACCTTAGTTAGGTGATTTGGACTATAGTTTGGAGGTTTTACGGTATTGGAAAAACACAAAATTCCCCTATCGCTGCCAGAGACGCATGCATATTACTTAGCTTGAAAAGCGAAGTTAATAACGAGGTGAAGAGATTGATTTGATACGTATATTTGACGTGTTTCCGATTGCATAAAGGCCATATCCCAGGTACAGTTATCTGCAATTATATTTTTTTCGAGAGTTTTTACCCATTGTCAGATATTATCGCGGGTTTTTTAGATATTACTGCAAATAGCTGTATAGTTGACGGCAATATATGCCTGCATTTTATAATCTTACTAGCTTCCGCCCGCGACTTCGTCTGCGTGGACCCGGGATGAAAACTTTTATATATTTTGGTCCGGGCTGTGAACTATCTTCGTGCAAAATGTCATCAAGATCGGTTGGGCCGTTTAGGTGTGATTTTAGTAAAAACAATTAAACTTCCAAACTATAATATTAGTAGAATGTGGGATTGGTTGCAAACTACGTAGACATGATGATAATGATGAGAGTTGTCTTTGTCATCGACTGTGTTTTCCATCTTGTCTTAATTGGATACACACCAAAGGTATTAAAAATTTCATTAGCAATGCATTATCTTTGTCACAAACACTGGCAGAGGGATGAAACATGTATGTAGTTAAAGTAGAAGTTTAGTATCATTTATGTTAATTTTATGGCTTTGACCGTTAATACTTCTCGGTATTTCGCAGTAGTGTGTTAAATTCCTTGCAGTGAATCATGAAAAATACCAAAGGTGATTCCAAACACATTTCCAAAAAAAACATACGGCTAATTCACACGTTTAACATGCTCACTTTTGGGACAATGTTTGTCGTCTTTAATTTATTTGTGAGTACATTCATTCGTAGTAGTCTTTTGAGAAGCTCTCCATGTATGTCAACTATTATCCACCTATCTAAACACTTAAAATAAGTCATATTATGCTAAACACATTCACGAACACTAAGCAAGATACAATAGAAATAAACAGCAGGATCAGAGATTATGCAAGGACAAATCAGACCATTCAAATTTGAAGATGGAGCTGGCATCTTCTGAAGATCAGTCATAGTCGCCAATCATCATCACAACTCTAGTACCAATCTACTCGAGCCACATTCAAACTTCTGCCGACGGCTCGTTTGTAAATGTTTGCTTGTTTTTGATCAAGATGTTATATTTACACACTGCTTCAGGTTCTAATTTATCTTTTCTGTTGCTGTTAGTTAATAACGGACTTAGACTGTTGAATACCTAAACTCACGTTGGTGTCGGTACAGCCATATGTGGATATACCCTGTCACATAATGATAGTCATAGTGTCAACTATATTTAATACTTGAAAATCGAAGCCTCCAAGCCGCCTGTAAATTAAGGAACTCTTTGTTTTCCAGCCTCGAAGTTGAACCTTTCGCTTCATCCCTAGCAGCGGTGACGGCGCGCCCGTCACTCGCTTCCGTTCCAGTTCTGCCTTCTGCTCAGCCTATCGTCTACTCGGTCACACCAAAGCCCTTGGCTTCGTACACTCCTGTAGTATACTCGAGAGCTGGCTACGAACCCGGCGCAAAGATCGTTAGACAGGTTAGTATCCAGTTTTCGTACGCCGACTGGCATATCATAGTGGTATTCTTAGTAAACAGCGGTAAGGTACGCGACTCTCAATCTGGAGTTCGTGGGTTCGAATCCCGGCTCGTACCACTGGGTTTTTCAAAAACATATGTACACATTTTCATCTAACAGTGGCTTTTCGGCGACGGAAAACATCATGATGATGCCCGTCTAATTCCAATTAGGTCTAGTTTTCCCTCTCCAGAAGGAAGGTCAGATGGCATTCGCTTACGTATAACTAATACGAATACACATAAAACATTTACTTACTTACTTACAGGAAAATGAAGTAGACGCAGATGGGTACCACTACCTCTTTGAAACTGAAAACGGTATCGCGGCTGAGGAGGCAGGCAGGGTTGAACCTGCCGTCAACGGTGGGGCACTAGGGCTAAAGGCTTCTTTGAATACGTTGGCGACGATGGAAAGAAGTACCGAGTGGAATACACTGCCGACGAAAATGGCTTCCGACCAACTGGCGCTCATTTGCCCAAAGCTTGAATGAAATTCCTTTGTCCCCATTCCCATTTGTTAAGATTATGTCGAAATAAAATTATTTGTAGACGTGGAATTGTTACAGTTGTTTTGGAATTGGACGAGAAGTAGAGTATAAGTAGTTGGGATAGTCACAAAAAACAGTCAAGAATTTAGTCCAGTACCTAACTGAAATATTTATTTACTTACGATCAGAGATACACACTATACTTCCCCTATTAGGTACTGAGACACCCAGTAAATTTACCTAGCAAATACACTTTTCTGTCTTTATTATCATCTACCCTAATAATATTGTTTCCAAACATGAGTTCCAATTATTATTCTCTGCTTGCGCCTTTTGAGAATACAAACGTGAGTTAGCTCAAAAAAATGTCTTAATTTACAAATTAACTAAAAAAGTTCAAAGGCACGCAAAAAAGTTAATCCGTTCTACACGTACAGGTAAAATAGCGTATTAGTGCACAGATCCAAAAATAGCCAATAATTATTACTGACTTACATTAAGCCATAAGTACCAAAAGTTGGATTTGGTAGAGTAGGAACAGGCCGCTATTTTACCAAGAATAAAATTGATATCTGACAAAAAAAAAATTGCCATACATTGCTGAGTACTACAGGAAAGGTGCTCAGAGGTAGATATATGACATCATCATCACCATATCAGCCGAAAGACGTCCACTGCTGGACATAGGCCTCCCCCAAAGAGTGCCAAATTGACCAGTCCTGTGCCACCCGCATCCAGCGGACTCCCGCAACCTTTACCAGGTCATCAGTCTACCTTGTGGGGGGCCTACCCACGCCGCCTTCCGGTACGTGGTCGCCACTCGGGAACCTTTCCGCCCCAACGGCCATCGGTTCTACGTGCCATGTTCACCCACTGCCACTTAAGTTTAGCGATTTGGAGGGTTATATCGGTTACCTTGGTTCTGCTGCGGATAGCCTCATTTCTGATGCGATCACGCAGAGAAACTCCCAACATAGCCCTCTCCATTGCCCTTTGGGTGACTTTGAGCCTTCTTATGAGGCCCATAGTAAGCGACCGCGTTTCAGTGCCATATATGTCATAACTGTCGTGGTAAGCCAGTACTGTCTAGCTGGTCTAAATAGACAGACATTCAGATGTACTCTTTGAGTATTTGATTCCATGGATTAAAACATACATACAACTCAAGATATATATAAACTGGCAACACACACTCGTCAAATACTCTCGTCTTGAGACACTGCGGAATATTGGACGAAAAGATGTGCCGTAGCTTCCCGAACTCTGCCCAGCGATGAGTGGATTCGACGATTGACCTCTTTCTCGAAGGTGGACCTACCTAACTGGATAGTCTGTCCTAGCTATACATAATTGTCTATAACTTAGAGCGTAGTGTCCGATTGTAATGGGAGTTGGTACTACATGGGCATTTGACATGATCTTCTTCTTATCCATGTTAATTCTTAGACCAACTGGCTCGGAAGCTTTACTGAGGTCATCGAGCATTGTACTTAAGTCCTCCATGGTCTCAGCCAAGACTACTATATCGTTAGCAGATCGAAGGTAAGTAATGTACTCGCCGTTGACGTTGATGCCTAGCCTTTTCCTGTTCAGTCTTGAAAACGTCCTCCAGACACATGACATATATTTAGCAAATCGTATACACTTAATATAATGTACCGGTCCCTGCACTAGGCTTTGCCTGTATCACAGGACAGAGCCAGTTACATTTTTACATTGCACGGATTAAAATTTCTTAGATTTCCAGGCAGAGGAAGACATTCGATTTTTAACAAGTTTAAGGACAGCGGGCGGTTTACTGAACAGCTAGTAGTATTATAAAACTCTTCATTGTACAATATAAACACTATATACTACCATAGCCATAAATTCAGTGGTTCAGGCATGCGGCTGTCAAGCGGCGGTCGTGGGTTCGAATTCCGGCTCGTACCAATGAGTTTTTCAGAAGTTATCTACGGAATATTTACCGTTAGCTTTTCGGTGAAGGGAAACATCGTGAGGAAACCGGTCTAATCCCAATAAGGTCTAGTTCTCCCTCTGGGTTGGAAGGTCAGATGGCAGTCGCTTTCGTAAAACTAGTGCCTATGCCAAATCATGTGATTAGGTGTCAAAGCGGACCCCGGGCTCCTTTAGGGCACAACCGGGAATAACGCCAGGAAGATTAAATTGCTGCGATGATAGTTTGAGTCCCGACGAAGCACGTAGGTAATGCTTTTTATTCATACCTACCTACTCGTACGTAGCGAGAGGTATGAGTTTAATCGTGGCCCCAGAGGCCAAAGCCTAGGGGGCTTCGAATCTTCTTGTATTTTTACAAGCTTTATATTAACTTGACTTGTTCGAATGTAAGTATAAAAGTATGTATGTAAGTTGTCCGTCAAATCTTGCAAGTTAAATTTGACCCACTTCCCGGTGACCGATTGAGCTGAAATTTTGGGTATAAGTATAGTTTGGATGACAATTCAATATTATGGTACCATCGAGCTGATCTGATGATGGAGATATAAGGTGGCCATAGGAACTCCGTAATAAAACCACATAACCCCATCGAGTTTGGGCTCGTTAGAATCGTCTCAATGAGCAGTTGATGATGGTATACAGAAAAGTACAGTCGGCAATAAAAGCTTGTACCAAAAATGAAATTTTTGACAGAAACTTATTTTATTACAAGCTTTTATTTACTTTCACTAGTCCGTTGTCTGTAATCAAATCTTGCAAGTTAAATTTGATCCACTTCCCGGTTTCCGATTGAGCTGAAATTTTGCATGCATGTATAAATCGTGTGACAATGCAATATTATTATGACGTGGAGCTGATCTGATGATGGAACTGGAAGGTGGCCATAGGAACACCGTAACAAAATCACATAAACCCATCGAGTTTGGGCTCGTGAGAATCGTCTCAATGAGTAGTTGATGACGGTATACAGAAAAGTACAGTCGGCAATAAAAGCTTGTACCAGAAATGATATTTTTGACAGAAACTTGTTTAGACTTCCAGACAGCTTGGTTTGAAATGACAATAGTGCTGTTACAGCCATTATGTGCATTGTAGAGGTTGCATAGACGACCTCCACAGTAACAATGTAAGTAAAAACAGTCACCGGGCACCCATTGCAACTCAACATTCTTCAACCCAGAAATGTACCGTGGACTGTCATTGATGTTGAAAAAGAGGCCTGATCTAATATTAGACCGGTTGCATCACTTGAATTATAAAAGAAGGTGATATGATAATATTTACTTAACCCGCGAAAAATTAAGAAATTCAATATTTAAAAACAGCCGTGATTTTACGATAAAATACAGATGTGTTATTATTCATGGCCGCCTAATGTGCCTAAAAATATAACGAAAACCTTTTATGTAATACGCCAAATAACATTAAATTGACATGTCAAATTTATGTGTGTAAATCGCCCATCTCATGAAATATTAATATTTATTTGTAGTAAATCACCGTTATTAGGATTAAACGAAAAAAAAACATCGCTTTTGCTAACACAGCTATACTGAACTTTATAAATACTAGTAGGTAGTCTATATCTCTCAGTAGAACTCGCGAGCGTATCTTATTATTTATTTTCAACCCCCGACGCAAAGAGAGGGGTGTTATAAGTTTAACGTGTCTGTGTATCTGTGTATCTTTGTATCTGTCTGTGGTATCGTAGCTCTCAAACAGATGGACCAATTTGGATGCGGTTTTTTTTATTCGAAAGCTAATGTGATCCCGAGTGTTCTTAGCGTGTTTCATGAAAATCTGTTGAGCCGTTTTTGAGATAATGGACTTCGAAATGAAAATGTCGGGGGTTTGTCAACTTTTCCAAGTTGTAGTTATTAATTATGTAGCACTGAATCGAGAAAAAAATACTATAAGTAATAATTATTGAACCGGCTCACAAAGTTTCACGACGATTACTTGCTCTGTAGTACTGTTGTGTTCCTGGAGGTGAGTAAGGTCGCCAGAGCTCCCGAGGATGCGTTGTGTTGAGAGCGAGGGAATTTGTTCCTTCAGCTGTCAACGCGGCGAATCCTCAAACATATCAAGGGTCGGCAACGCCCATGGTACTCCTTTGGAGTTGCTTAAAATCAGGCAGTCCGTACGCTTGTTTGCCACCATCGTTGTATAAAAAATACTATCGTTTGAGAAATGGGACCTGCAGAGTAGAACAGCCGGACATACAGAATATTTTTTGTCCAAGCTGAAACGGATAACTTTTTTCGCTCCGCTCGCTCGTTCAATAAAGAGGTCTATTTTGATATTGTAGCTTTAAAAGCTTGTTTGCTGGTATGTAATGGGTAATCTGCCGGAATCACGCATGCATTTCAAAAATTCTTTCGCTTGCGTATAAAATGGCTCTCTGAAAGGACATATGCTATGTTTTATCCCGCGGGTGTTACCGCGTTCTATGATTTGCAATACGCAGGGGAAGCCGCCGAGCAACTAGTAGTACTTATTATAAAGTTCTTTATTGTATACTACTCAAAAGAAAATAGGGGCCACAAGTATGGTGATCGTTACGTGAAAATTATATTAAACAGTAATTTTTTTTTTCTAGCTTTTAGACTTGAACTCCAGCATGAAAGAGGTTAGATTCTGCCTTCAGAATACATTCGTATCCTTATACGGGAGTTCATTAATTAGCCACTTATCAATTAGTTTATGTCCAATAATTACAATGGCCCTTATTTTGTTTTGAGCAGTATACAATATAAACACTATATATGACGACCTCCATAGCCATAAATTCAATTTACATCCTTAAACAGTATAGCACTGATTAGAATGAAATTGACACGACGATGGTTGAGTCCCGACGAAGCATTTTTATGAAAAGTATTCCATTACAGATATTATCAATGAGTTATTCGCTGCCAATTATACATTCTGATACTAATTTAAAATTTATCATGACGGAACCCGCGAAAAAATATTTTTCAACGATTGATATTGAATATTCCTAAAGTAAATATCCTTGGGGTCACATTTAAGTCGATACTAATGGAAGAGATCAACAAGGCTTAACTTCATCATTTAAGAATGTGCGACAAGTCGGACCTTTACAACTTTAGGTATTCGAGATTCCTAAGGATTTACGATTAAAAATTGGTTGGTAGGTTTCGTTCAGACTAACGTATGTAAGGTAAGCTCTGCAGTATCTGTAACTGTGCGCTCGTAAGCGCGAAGATATGGTCGATTCGGCGTGGCGTATCATAACCAGGCCTCGGATTATTTTTCGCATGGTAAGATGAAAGAAAACTATGGAGACGATATTAAAATTAAATTGTTATACTGATATTCATTCATTTAATTAAGAACGAATTTAAATTATAAATAAAATAAATCATTTGAATATAAATAAATCATATTTTAAATAAAAAGAAATAAAAAATAAAACATTACTTTCGTAATGTGCTCCTAGTTTCCAATATCCATAGAGCTTGTAGATACAGGAATGAGTGCCTCAAAATCTTGACAATGTATGGCATATTGTGTATTGTCCATTTCAAAATTACAATTGTAAAACGAGTAAATAATTGCAACTTTTTCCATATTTTCTGGGGTAAAACTGGTTCTATATTGGTTGAAAACCCACTTGTGACTTGAAAAAGATCGTTCTACGTCAACGGAAGTTAGTGTAACATATTCTAGGACTCTGAACAAAACAAAATAGCAACTAATTTGATATAGTTACAGGGTAAATGTAACCCTTTACCAAGCGAAAGGCTTGTGATAGGCAAACAGTCTCATCTACACGTATGTAGATAGACGTGTTAAAACCAGATAAAGTGCCTATCTATCCGATAAGGGATTTCCTCTGTTGATCACGTAGATTAATTATATATATACTTAAGATTTGTAACACTAGAGAGAGAATTAAGATATAGCTGAGGTTAGACGGTAGTCTAGAGTATAGAGAGTTGTTGGTTAAAACCATATATATAAACGATGTAAAGTATCACCGAGTTTCCGTACCTACCTACACCCCGACGCTACGCATATTAGAGGCTTAACACTTCCCAAATCATACTACATAAATTCATTTTAATTACATTAAGTAAGATTAATTTTCGATTAACATTTTCGATCTGTCAACCTGCATAAGGGACAAAAGTATTACGGGACTAAGAAAATTAGTGAGTATGAGTATGAATATGAGTTAAAGTTTAGTTTTAATATCGACTCCATTTTCTTTCATCTTACCATGCGAAAAATAATCCGAGGCCTGATCATAACTATACACGTGTGTGAGGAATTACATTTTATACAGGATACAAATGACAAAATGTTTTTGACAGATTTTTTTTTCTTAATTATATATTAAATTATTTGACATAGGGTTATTTCGCCGGTTAGTGACCACCTGATTTATTGTTATACGGTTTGCAACCAGTCAGATGAGTTTTGAACTGAATGGATATCTTCTTGTTTTCTAAAGAAGAATACTGTTAAATAACTACCTACTTAAAAAAATGCATACTGCTCACTGGTTTGTTTAGTCTGTTAAAACTTTATTATAGTTAATTGAAGAAACCTTGTAATTCACGTGGTCGCTAACTGAAGCTAGTCGTGTAATGAGTAGGTATAATGACTGAATAAAGGGTCAATGATGGTAACTGCAAAATGAGACTTGGGGCGGTTTTAACAAATGACAAGGACAAATATAGGTACAAACTAGGGAAAGTACAATAATTACATGTAAAAGTGGCAGCAACTGTTTAGCTGGACTAAATGACAGATTTATATAGACTATAAAAAAAAAAATGGGTCAATCAACTATTTATTTTTGTTATTCTGTCCCGTTAGACAGGAGACAAACTACAGAGTTTCTTAGAAAAAATGTTACGATACGGAATTGCCGTGCCTAGACAAATAGGTTCATACAAATAAGGGTCGAACTTGACAAGAAAACCTTGATTTAAGGTGGTTCGATCACCATACAATACGTCATTCGCAGGCTAACGGCGTGATATTTTAAGAAACTTATGTAACAATCTTTCATAAATTGGCTTCCCATTTGCGCGAAATTTCCCCTTTCCTAGAATAAACTTGTCTAAACTAGAATAATTTGAACAGCCCGGAATCGTGATGTCGTCTCCACACGCGCCGTCTTTGTTAAACGGTACCTATATATGATGTTTTTTTTATACGGGTTGGGTTCTTGGGTTGTTTCGGCCACTGGTCACAGATAAAGAAAGAAAGAAAGAAGACATTTATTCACTACACAAAAGACACACAGAGACAAAGGGAGTACAAATACAATACAATTGACACATAATTTGTGTGTCTTCGCGGCAGTGAATCGGTCGCTGTCTCAGCATTATGCCAAGGTGTCAGACAGACACCTACAGCGCTGATTTTCAGACAGCACCGTACGTGACCCACGGAACGCAACATAACATACTGCCGATACAAACGTGTACACATAATAAATAAATAATGAATATACTAAATCTGTTAAATATGTTACACAAGCACAATGGGATGAGAGAGAATGTGAAATACACAAAACGGTTGGGATGTTTAAAAAAAATGGATAAAAATTAAATTAAGTGCTGGATGGGTTAGGGTTGGGATTTTTGGAGCGTCAACAGATAGCCCTTAAGCTGGTGCCTAAAGGTATACCTGCTAGATGCTGCCTGCTACCTGCTAGATAAACAATATATAACATATAACAAGTATAGGAACGTTTTATAGTAATTCGTTCGATAAACCTGTCTTTTGAATTTTATCAGTTAAATGTTAATATACATAGTTTCTTATTATAGTAATAGGTTCTTACGTACAATATATACATTATTGTTTAATTATTCCAAAATTTGTTAGTCCCGGTGAAAGTTGTGATCATTTCCACGGTCCACTCCGGTTGGTCCGTCGGCACTAGATGCCCCGCATTCCTCACCAGGACCTCCACAAGTTTCCCCGCCTGTTTCACGTACCCCGCTATCTCGCCCTTCACCCGCCAGATCAACCGTTTAGCGGTCTTGTACTCCTCCGAACCAGTAAATTTAAGGTTCTGCAAGTAGTTCAGCGTGAGAGGATACGCAACTGCAATGTCTAATTGGCCACTGTAAATCAGACAATAGTAGTGATCTAGCAGTTCAGACACCCATGGGGCGACAGATTTCGTTATATCTGGGTATAGAGCCTTGCTAACTAAAGTTCCGTTATGAAATGGCAGGTCTCCCACATGGATAGCTTTCCGGACGGTGTCCTGTTTCAACATAAACGTGAATTCCTCCAACTTCGGAGCGAGGTACTCTTCCGATTGTAAGAAGTTATAAATATTCTTAAATCCAGAGATATTTTGGAAGTCACTGATAAGAGTGGTAAACGTTTTAGACGCTTCTATCCACTGACCGTTTTGAATATATTTTTTGCATTTAGCTTCATTTTGCTCAAATACTTTCCGCTCGTTGTCGTCTATGAGACCTATTTGATACAAATACTCTCCATACATTAATTGGTGTACAGGATCAGACAGACCGTTGCCAATAGCTAAACCTTTAAGGTTTATTTTGGTTTCTGCTGTAGGATTCTTCTTGTGAATAGTATAGGCCAAAGCGGGAACGTATTTTCCGCCGTAGGACTCGCCGGTGACGAAGAATTTATTCTTCTGCAGCTCGGGGAAGAGCTGAAAAAACTGCGTTAACGTGGAGTAGAGGTGTTCGCCAACTTGGGTCTGATCAGTGCAGTAACCTTCCGTGTGGTTGGTGAAGCTGAACCCGGTCCCGACAGGATTGTCTATATAGATCACATGATGGTTTAGAGACCAATGGTGCTCTCTGCGTTCAAATGTGTGGTTCTTTACAGCAACTGGACCATTTTCGATAAATAAGCCGCCCAGACTTGAGGAGCCCGGTCCTCCTTGCAGCCAGACAATAACAGGGTCACTGTCCCTGGTACTTGACATGCTGGGGAAGTACCATAAAAAGTGATTAGAGTCGTAGGTTTTGTTGACGGTGAAGTAGCCGGCGTAGCTCTCGACGTGTAACTGGTCGAAAAGTGGCACGCTCGCTAGCCGCCGCGCCTCGGCCATGTCGCCGCGCTCGATGTACGGGGTCAGGAATAGAGGCTTACCGGGTCCGCTGTCTCTACCTTCTTGCCGAGCCTCCGGCTTGCAATAGACAAAGCTTCCATTAGAAACCAATGCTTGCAAAATTAGGATCGTGTACAGATTCGTCATGTCGACAGCCACTACTAGCAAAAATGAAGCACCGAGAAGGTAAAAGCAATATAAATACACTACATTTTATTACCTCCACGTTGCACCTATTATTTGAATACCATCTGTGTAATAATTGGAATACTTACGTACTTTTATCTGCATATTTTCACTCGTGCGCACACTACGGCGACGATGCTATATACCTAAGTCAAGTATTTAAGTACTTATAAATAGTTAAGTGTTTGGACGCCAAGAACACCTAAAGGTGTCGTGTATAGTCGGTAAAGACAAGAGCCTATTCCTAATGTTATGATAATTCCATAGCGAACCAGCATAAAGCCGCACGATAAAGCTTCTGTTCGTACCTAGTCGTGTTTTTATTTTATATCCAGTCGAGTTCTCCAATATCTATACAGACAGTCTTTCAAAATGATCGATACACAGTGTTTATTGTTACTGACATATAAGACGATTAAGACGCATGTGTTTAAATATTTTTGTATTGAGCGGGAACTCTGCTAACGAAATGTATACATTTCAAATTAAAGGGAAATACTGAATTTTTTTTTACTACAGAGCAACATTCGAAATTGCGAACTTGTTGCATACGTGGCCAGTCCCTGCTACCAACTGAGCTATCGGAACCAATTAGGTAACTACTCGGATAGGTAACCAATTTTTCAGTGCCTTAGGGAGGCGTGTAGCGATATCTACCTCGAAGACTTCGCCGTCTTCTTAGGGTTCCGTAGTCAAAAAGGAACCCTTATAGTTTCGCCATGTCCGTCAGTCTATTTGCGGCTTAGCTCAGTGAGCCTTAACTACAAGAAAGCTGTAATTCGGCATTGATATATACGAATTGCAAAAAAATCGTGGCAGTTACTACTGCCACGACATACATTACGAACTACTGTTCGTAATGAATTTAGAAGGAAAATTATCACGGCTAAGTAGGACTATAGGTACCGAGTAGTAGTCGACCAATTAAAAAATATACTTGGAAAGGCCATCTTTTGTACAAATTCAGCCGACGCAACTTCACCATTTACTTGGCGCGCTCGTGTCGATGTAACAAAGGCAGACAGGTAACTACGGAACCCTACACTACGCGTGGCCCGACACGCATTTGGCCGTTTTTTTTAATCGCCTGTCGTTGCCATTCTACTTCGCTATTTTTTCAGCTAACTAGTTTATATTAATTTCGTCATTCACTTTTTGGCAATAGAAACACATGTAATTTGTAGTCATAGAATTAGTGTAGTGTAGTAGTAAAGTCGATGAAGGCTAATTGATATATGTCTATGTCTATGTCTATTAATTTATAAAAGTTTCCTGGCTTATAGCTTCGGCCTTTACG
This sequence comes from Epinotia bilunana, assembly GCA_947049275.1. Classification (NCBI taxonomy): domain Eukaryota; kingdom Metazoa; phylum Arthropoda; class Insecta; order Lepidoptera; family Tortricidae; genus Epinotia; species Epinotia bilunana. Next base: position 21,637,677 of record OX346259.1, on the reverse strand, counting down.
ACAGTTCAGTTCGTAAAAGTTACATGTGGGGGCGACTAAAAACGACCTTAAGTTTAAGTTGTAGTTCACTGGCGCGGAAAGGTTATAGCCATTACCAAAAGGCCAGCGTTTTGTGTTTTTGAAATCAGTGAAGAAGTAACCGACTTAATTTCTCATTAGACGTAACACTTCGTTTTAGACCATTTAGTTAAACGCGTCAACTTCGTAATAACATTAGGATTATAGGTCGACCCGCTTCGGCTTGGTATCTTCTGGTATTGAGAGAGACGGCAAGCTTAACCACGTTGCGGTACCTCGCCGCTGAAATTGAAACTTTTAGGTATATATAGGGGGTATTAGTGCCATGTATATACTTCCCTGGATACTACTACTACTCCTACTAAATTCATTTAGCAACACTATAGGCACACATTTCAACTTTTTCCTTCGGGATGGCCTCGCTAGTTTGCCAGCATAGTGGGATAAAGTTTTAGAACAGTTGAATGGTTTAGTAAGTTGCACTCACCGCCTGCCTAGATACTAGTTGTGCCAAGCACCATTGACAAACGGCAGTTGTAATCGTTTCACAATTAGGCCGCACAAATAGCCTGTGGAGGCTAACGTCGCCTATTATTCACAAAAATGTCTGAAACATGATACATAATATTGCAAATAATACAAAGCAAAGGACTTTAGTGGATCGATTTGGCCACACAGGTCATAAACATGTCAAATGAGATAGTTACGTCTTTTAAAGTTGTGATGTGTTTCTTAATCACCACTTGAAAAGTAATTTTAAATTGGTAGTTCCCAGCGAGCGAAAATACCATAGAAATCTAAGTAACGCCGCAAAACGGCCCCACAGAATGGGTGCCATTGTCACTATGCGGGGTTGGGAGCGGGGTGTCAAAACGATGCCAGGCAGCCGTTTAGTTCGAACATGCGCATACCAGGTTTTAGGCACGGGTTTGGGTAGAAATTTGTAAGATCCTCGCATTCTACGGTTTTTTCGTTCGCTGGAGGTTCCATTCTACTAAAGTCCGCAGGCAAGATGAAGAGGAGAAACACCTATGCGCCCTACACGCTGGACACTGGGCGGGAACCGCATAAAATAGGGCGTGGTGGAGTGGAGCAAATCTACTTCGGGTCACTGAGCCAGCGGAGTAAGTAGGAAAGTATGCTTTTAAAGCTACAGAAGTTTCTAATATGAATTAGTTTGCGTTCTTTATAATGCGAGACTGAACGCATTTGAAATGTGGGCATGGAGAAGCATGGAAGTTTGACAGAAAGGATTAGTTGGATAGAAAGAAGATCAAACGAAGAGGTTCTAAATTTGATAGGAGAAAGAAGATGTCTACTAAAAACTACTGAAAAAAAGGGAAATATGTTGGGGCACCTGATACGACATGAAAAGTACATGGAAACCATAATTGAAGGAAAGATAGAAGGAAGGAGAGGCAGGGGAAGACCAAGACGTGCGTTTCTGGACCAAGCTAAACAGAAAGTTAATGTAATGTCGTATCAAGAGTTCAAAACAGTGGCAGAGAGAAGAACGGAATGGCGATTACTCCAACGACAAGAGACCGGCTCTTAAGTTTGTGATGATGATATCTCCATCTAACCCTCGGTGTTAATGCACCAGCATATTAATATGCGCAGATATCCATATACGAACAGGGTATAATAAAAATGGTAGCGATCCGTTTTAGGTCTTCATTGGCATCGTATAGACAGAAGTGGAACAACATTAAAAAAAAAATAAGACACCAGAGCTGTGCGAGGTTGCGAGGCGGTGAGCGAAGAAAAACGAAGCAATAGGCATTGCGCGAGCACGAACATGCGCTATCGATATATTCATCAGGAGCATGGAGCAAACATAGCATAACAGAGCTTTAGCTTGCTAGACAGAGCCTAATATACCCAAAAGTGATATTAGATCAAGTATTTTACAAAAAATATGTGTAGGTATGCACCAGCAATCTCATTGTCACTTTTGTGGAGTCATAATATAGTTATTTGTCACGACGGTGGTAAACAAGCATTCGACCTGTCTGCTCACTATCAGACAGTTTGAGACAAAGGCAAAGCGCGCAGACGCTGTATTAACGCGTTGCCGACCTATTATTGATTTGAGAGTTCGTTGTGTTGACAGAGATACGAGTAAAATGTCCGTCTTTCACCTATCTCCCATCATAGCTCTGGAGCTCTGCTGCCCATGATCGGGTGTAGGATGGTTGTTACCACCGCCCCCTTGACAGAGACACGCGTATGCCTTCCGCGCACGAGAAAAAGAGATGCAACGAAGGGAATGGTTTTTTTGGACAAATTTCGATAAATAACTAACTTAGTAAAATTTTATTTAAGTATATTTCATTAAGTGAGATTTTAGATGAGATAAAATACTAAGGTATTAACATGATTCTGTCGTAAAATAATGTATTGTTTGAGTAGGCTGAATAAAAAAAAGAAAGTAAAGATCCAACTATGGATTTTTTTTCTATCGAGGAAATTTTACGCAATCATGTAGCTGACTAGATTAAGAAACAATAGGGTCTTATTTTCAGATATACGATTCTTGACTATATGATTGTTTATCTGATTTAATCGCTACATGATTGCGTAAAATTTCCTCGATAGAAAACTCAAACAATACATTATTTTAGAACGGCGTTTCAAAGCACGCGATAATTTCCAATTCACCCCTTAAGTATCGCTGTGGATAAGCAGTCCGTCCCGTTCTGCACGGCTATCACGCGACGGCGCGCGAGCTCTCTCGATTTTTGTCTCACTATCCGTCTCTCTCTTATTAGAACACTTAGAACAAGAGGTTATAGTGCGAGAAAAATCGAGAGTACGTCGCGGCCGTCTCATGATAGACGTGCAGATGAGTATGCGAGTGACGGATCTTTTATCCACAACGATTAGTGATGGTTAACCTTGCGCCTGCAGGATCAACACTAAAGCCGGAATTACAATACGAAATTAATGGCGTACACTCATTTCGCACGTGAAAGAAGCGGGTTACTTGTGTGTGACGTCACGTCAGTAAGATAAAGTAGTGATCCATTGCGTGCTTAATTATTTTATATGGTTAATTTGATTTAGCTTACTCTAAACAACAACAGCATGTAATGGAGGAGCGGGACTTCCTGACTCAGGTTTTTTACCAACTAGGAAGCCCCAACCTTGTTGTCATCTTGTGGCTTGTTTTTAGGGTTCCGTACCTCAAAAGGAAAAACGGAACCCTTATGGGATCACATTTCTTGTCCGTCTGTCAAGACACTTTTTCTCAGGAACGCGTGGAGGTATCAAGTTAAAATTTATATCAAATACTTAGGTCTCTTGTCCCTTAAAGCTGTAAAAAAATCAAAGTTCTAAGCCCACGCAATCAAAAAATACAGCCAAAACAAATTGTAGAAACCTTCAAGGGAATCAAAACCTACAGGGTACTTCCCGTGAACTCAGAATTTGGTACGAAGCAACCTCTTCACATCATATTAATAAAATTATTATTAATAATTTTAAAGTTATTACTTATATACCTACAGGTTTGTACGGAACACTCGGTGTGCGAGTTCGACTCTCACTTTGCCGGTTTTTTCATGTATTATTTTATTATTATTGGATATATTTTAATATGGCATAAAAAAATGGTACTTAAGACTTTCTTGCAATATCGCTTCATAGCCCTAACACCTACCGCTGGTAATTTTAAAAATATACGCTGAATACTCTCTTATCATAGACTAATTAGCTTGTCCCCGTAAAACTGTAGGTATATGGTCAAAAATGCAGGTTAAGCTTGTTAGAAAAAAATTCACGTAATACATATATTTTATTGAATTCCTAATTAAGCCTGAAACACACAGGCGTGGCCTGCGGAGACGGTCAATAGTAAACTGACAGAGACAAATTTACTATTGATCGCCACCGCAGGCCGCGTCAGCTTGTGAGAGGTTTAAGATTCTCCATACAAACGTAGTTACGCTCTCATTTTAAAACCACTTGTTGGATTGTAACGAAACTTTGCATACACAATGACATGAGGTATATCTGTGTCTGTAATTAGTTTATGTAGCTTCAGATACCATAGTAAAAAAAATACAGCGAATTTCAGTTTTTCATACAAAACTTGTTTTTGCTGTATTTCGTTTGTTTTATAAACTGGAACCATATAAACTAATTACAGACCTCATATCAATGTATATGCAAGGTTTCGTCACAATCCAACACGTAATTTTAAAATGAGAGCGTAACTACGTTTGTATGGGAAGGTGAAATTCGGCCGAGCTTACTGCGGACTCTTAATTATTGACATGTAACTGAATTTCACCATCTGTGCCCTATAAAAAATGTAGATGAAATGAAATCAAATTAGAATTATTTATCGGTAAAACTATATTCTGTCCACCATATTCCCCGTGTGGTGTGGGGTTAGAACTTCACCACCCCCTGTCTTCCCGTGGGTGTCGTAAAAGTCGAGTAAGGGAGCAGGGTTGAAGTGTGTTGTGGACAATACTAGCAACCGATTCTGCGATATGACATATTGTCGACCTTTTATACCCACATTTATTCTAAAAATGGCACTGGAACATAAGTTTCATGTGCTCTGCCTACCCCTTTTGGGAATAAAGGCGTGAATCTATAAACCTATACCATATGCTGTGTATGAAAATTATATATTATGTCTTTAATTTACACAAGGTCTATTTTTATAATTTTTATGGACCATCGATATTAAAGCTATTATTTGATAAAGCCATTTTTCGGTCTCGCATCAAATTATTTAAATGTTTGCAGTTTGGAGTACGAAGTGGGTGGATCCATCTTCGATATATAAATGCGCGTCGCGATTTTTTTTAGCCACAGTCAAACAAACTAGTTCAAAGAAGGCAGTCTAACTGGTCCAACCAAAATGAAACTCGCTGTAAGTATACACCAGTCGAAATCATCACAATTGAGTTTTATGTTATAATGAAAAACTAAAGATATTGGATTATTAATACCATGAAGTGAAATATCGTTCCCAAATTCAAGAATGGCATTTTACTGTAAAACTATCAAGCATTTAAAAGAACAATATTCCATTATAATATTTAGACATAAATATTAAAGCACAGCTATATTTCCTCAAGTACCGTTTTAAACGAATAATTTGAACTTATGATTCTAGTGGTAAACGGTAGCAAGTACAGTCGAGTTCTAAGATATGTATACACTTTTGCACCTTATTCCATTGTAATAAGGCGAAAAATGTATACATCCTTGACGTCAACTGTAAATAATTCTAATAAAATGCATGAAATCTATATAGATTTAGACTCGGGAATATTCCCGAGTACATTTTAGTTCTACAATACACCCGTTTTCTAATAAAGACTTGCATATTCTCATTACCGTGTATATTTCTCAAATCTAATTACCGTAGCTCATCGCCCTCGCCTGCATGGTGGCGTCCGCCTACGGCCAGTCCGCCCGCGCCAGCGCGTTCGCCGGCTTCCCTGGCTTCAACAGGAACCAGTACCGTCCCCAGTACAAAGCTCAGTACCGCCCTGAGGTCTACCGGCCCGTGAGCAGCCCCGCGCCCGCGCGCTACGTCGCGCGCGTGGCTGCTGACGCCAATGCACAGACCTTGAGGGAAGGGAACGACCAGGGTCCTGACGGTAGCTACAACTACTTGTAAGTTTTTTTTTTACTGAAGACATCTTTTTGTATGAGGTTTATAACATTGATATTTGACGACCACTTTAGTCTAGTTGGTAGTGACCCTGCCTACGAAGCAAGAGGTCCTGGGTTCGAATCCCGGTAAGGGCATTTATTTGTGTGATGAGTACGAATATTTGTTCCTGAGTCATGGATGTTTTCTATGTATTTAAGTATTTATTTATCTATATAAGTATGTTTATCGTCGTCTAGTACCCATAGTACAAGCTTTGCTTAGTTTGGGACTAGGTCGATTTGTGTAAGATTGTCCCCTAATATAATATATATATTACAATCTTTATCTTTCTACTAGACCAGTAGTCCGGCCAGTATATGTACATTAATATGAATCAAATATATAGACAACTAAACGATCAACGACACTAATATCTGTACGAAATAAATGTTAAATGAATATTCGTACACGCCTTTATGTTACTAATAATAGAGTTCTGTAAGTACATTTTAGACTTTTATTGTACAATATCAGTGTTTTTGTGTAGTATAATAATTGATACCACTTCTACACATCATAATATTATAATTGTAACTTAAGTTGAAATTCATATAAACTATGTGTATAAAGAGTGTATTACCCACATTGTTTCAACCCAGATAGAGTCGAACCTTTACACAAAAAAAGGACTATTAATTAGTAACTAAAATTCTTCATTAGCTACGAAACCGACAACGGCATCGCAGTCCAAGCGCAAGGCACCCCCCGCGACTTCGGCGGCAACCCCCCCGTGGTCCCCGTAGTCTCCCAGGGCTCTTACTCCTGGACGTCCCCCGAGGGCGAAGTCATCACCATCAACTACGTCGCCGATGAGAACGGTTTCCAGCCTACGGTAATTATAAACTTATAATCAATAATCATCCACACTTTCAAATAAAATTACTAATAAACAAATGATGATCACGTCGCTCGCTGTCTTACGGGAATTACAATAGAATATGACAAAACCGCATTTTAAAAGAATTTTTGATTTGAGATAACATAGAAATCATTGGAGACTAAAAAGCTTATAAGAATAATTTTTGTATGATTCTACTATAGTTACTACGCCACATCGTTGATATGAATCCATTTTTTCTTTGTTTTAGCCAAGAGTAATGTATGCATAATAAATCAGCAAAAAAAGTGCTAACTTAAATAGAATAGCGTTTGCAAATGATATTGCTTAAATAATTGAGCCTATCAGTTCAATGACACATGACTAATTGATTTTATATATTTCAGTCCTAGCCTTTGTAAGCTACTAAAAATAATTATGTTTGCTATTTCTCTTGCCAACGTGCCGTCAAGCTAGTTTTCAATATTTTGTAAAAAAAACAGGTTGTTTGCTTCATCGCAAAGGGCGACACTATTCCTGTTTTACGTTACTATAAGGTATTGTTTACAAAAACGAAAACTTATCGCTGATCGCACTTTAATTTTAAATGTGTTTTGTTCCAGGGTAACGCCATCCCCACCCCTCCCCCGGTGCCCCCTCAGATCGCCCGTGCCCTCGAGTACATCGCCAGAACCGCTCCTCGTCAGTAGACTTTTCCATAATGATCATAATATTATATCCTATTATATATTATTATAACCAATCTGCCGGTCTCCACGGTATTTCTGATTAGGGATATTGTTAATTGTATGTACACTGTCATGAAATAAATGTGATATTATTCTACAAATTTATTTTTGCCTCATTATAACCCTCCGTTTTACACTACCCATATAACGAAGTTTAGTGTAAAATAACTAACTTAATTCGTCCTAATATAATGATTGTAGTTCTTATTGATAATTAGAAATCAAAACGCTGATCATCACGCATAATCATTACACTAGGTATATACCAACAAAATTGCTATATAACTTAATCGTAGCCATCGTAGGGTATTCAAATATGAAGTTCAGACTGTTATTATGAAGTTCAGATTGAAATATTTCGCAGTGGATTGCTTGACTGTACGGTTATCTATCTGAAAGGCACTTTATGACGATACCAGTACATTCACCATTTGCACTTATCTGTGCCATATTGATTGTTGTCGACGTTTCCCTTATGGCATACATAATTACAAGAATCCAGTAGGCAAGCTACTTACGCTTCATATACAGACTTCCTGTCAGTATGTTCGTGTCTCGCTGATTACAAAGACCACGAACACATTGACAATGATATTCAATTGGAAGTTCTGTTTGCCCCCATAATTTTGTAAAAACATCCGCCTGATGTCAAATGTCTTTATTTTATTTTGATTATTTCTGGCAAGTAATCGCCATGTCTTAATTTGCCACTTGATTTGTACTTCAAACGTCCAAATTGGTACTTAATTAGTACTATAAACTATACTACTCAAAAGAAAATAAGGGCCACAAGTATGGTGATCGTTACGTGAAAATTATATTAAACAGTAATATTTTTTTTTTCTAGCTTGTAGACAAACTCCAGGATGAAAGAGGTTAGATTCTGCCTTCAGAATACATTCGTATCCTTATACTGGAGTTCATTAATTAGCCACTTATCAATTTGTTAATGTCCAATAATTACAATGGCCCTTATTTTGTTTTGAGCAGTATATAAATATCCAATCAAAAGTGACATGTACTATTTGTGAATAGTACTATTTGTATTTAAATGTACGACTAAATTAGGCTTTGCATACAGAAAGAAGACTGAGCCCATCATGCTTTTCTTGGCAAAATGCCACAATCACTTTAGGGGTGCGCGAAATTGGCAACTGCGGTTGCTACAAGCATGTCAGTAGATTACATTGTGTAATACACGTGCGTCTCCTGCCGCCGTACGTTTAAGACCAAATGTGAGTTTGCAAGTCATGCTCGAGAATGATCTCGAGCATGACTCGAGCATGACTCGAGCATGAGGAAACTTTAGGAGCATGAGCTCCTAAAGTTTCCTGACCTATAAGGATACGTCTGCGAGGACATCAGCATCGACGTACAGGAAGCTTCATAAGTGCATGGACATGCTTGAACCGTATTACTATGGCAATACGGTTCAAGCATGTCCATGCACTTATGAAGCCTACTGTATAACGGGCGTATGAGGACAAATTCAATCGAGCTAGCGAGGTTTCTTGTGAGAAAATGTTATTGCGTACATACAAAGTAAATTCTTAGACTGATTCAGCGAACGAGATTTTGTATGTTTATCAAAAGCAAATGCAGGGATATGCATAATACACATTATTAATAAATCTTAGTCGAATTTACCCATCCAGGTTCAAATTAATTACTTTATACGTTAACAATATCATGATGTTTATCAATTTACCTCTGTAGTGACCCTGTCTACGAAGCCGGAGGTCCAGTATTAGAGAGTATTTATTTGTGTGATGAGATGAGCACGAATTTATTCCTGTGTCTCGGATGTTTTTTAAGAATCTAAGTATTTATTTATATTTATATACAAGTATGTATATCGTCGTCTAGTGCCCATAGTACAAGCTTCGCTTAGTTTGGGACTAGGTCGATTTATGTAAGATTGTCCCCAAAGTATTTATTATTATTTATGATATTTAATATACGACGTTATATATTACGTATGCGTAATGTCCCGTGCTGTAAGAACAATTATGAAATAATAAAATAACACCGGGTTGCACTCCGGGAGTGCCAGCAGAAGTAAAAACTCGAATAATTTTAATTTTGCAAAAAAAAAACCCCTAAGTATTTGCTAGATCTATAAAAGTAAGTTACTACCGTCTATGATAAAATACCCGAAATTACATCCACAACTTTGGGGTAACAAACGTAGTTATTTTTTTAAATAAATTTTTCACTAAGTTTGTTTTCCAGTGTTTGGAGTGCTTTCGTACAGTCCTTAATGTATGTATAACTGTACTGAAAAGCCGTACTAAATAATCAGTTTGCTAACACTATTATTATTTTTCGATTTCATTGTGATGGATTTACAAAAAGCGACTAGAAAGAAAGATGTACATGAATATCTCGTGAATCCTGTGATACCAGTGGTGAACGAAGCTAGCCCGCATCTGGGGTGCTTTCGTACCTACAGTTTCCATATTGTAGGAAAACTATCATAGCTTGGTTATATCAATTTATATCAACACCAAACTACACCAATATTTAAGCTGATAAATGGTTTTTTAGACAGCCGGCAGATAGTTATTTTTTTACTCGGCCCAGCGTAAAATGTGTACGAATGGTCGAAACTTTTCCCGAAGTAGGTACCTACTTATACATATTTGACTTCCAAATTACGTGGACTGCATGGACCAAATATGCTTTTTCACACGCAACAAATAAAATATGCTAAATTATGGAATAGCATCATGACGCTAAGTGACATTTGACAGATAAAAGTTTTTATTGACATTCGTCGTTAATCGAATCTGTCAATCAGGGTTCTGCAGGCATAGGTACTGGAAACTGTATATACTACTATTCATATTTAACAAGTTTTTTTAAACCAAATTGTTAATAATAAACTTTCTTCCATATAATGAAGCATATCATTTCAACAGAGAACAAGTATAACCAGATTATTTTCCATAATAATATATTTCCTACCTAAAATACAGGTGAGACTAAACTTAATGAGAAGTTATATTTAATATGCAAACTAATAACCAATGAAATTCACTTGGTACTTAAGTACCAATAAAGCCTAATAAAATGACATGAAGCCCATCGAAGTTAAATTGTCTCAACAGTTTTACGACATTTTTATAGTTCTTAAATCCTACCCTATATCAGTGACTCGTCGAATACAATAAATATTCAAATTCGGCTAGGTAATGAAACAAATTAAACATAAAAAACACTATAAAACAAAGGTGCTATTCTAAACTGGGGCGCTATCAGATCATAGTTTCACAAGCTCGATATAGAACAAGATACGTCGTCAAAGAATGGCCATTTGAATGCTAATGGGACAATATATAACGATAGAAGACGGATCACAGCTGAATCCGATTGGCCTTGGCTTTTATAGGATTCTTCACGGAGAGCCCACGCCTGATGTTTTCATCTGACCGATGACGCAATGACGCTGATTTATGTGGTTAACTGGTTTTCGAACTATTTTATTTTACTCTTGAAGGAGCATCCTAAGGTCTACATTTTGTTGGAGTCAAAAGGTGTCGCGTGTGTGCCATCTTTGGAAAATGTAATTTGTTACCTTCATTCTCAATTCCAAACTCATTGTCTACCAGTCACTAAAGCTTACTGATTTAATCATGATTCCTAATTTGTCGTAATGATTGATCTTTTAATTATTTTGATCTTTATCATAATCAATATCAAATTAAATAAGTATGTATTTTCACATTAAAATGGTCCGGCTCTATTCTTTCAGATAAGTACCAGGTATATTACTGATACAAAGGTATGTATTAAGTATCTTTTACCAGGTTTACACAGACTGTCATTTCATAGTTAAATACAGTGATGATGAAGATGATATAAGTACATTAAAACTAGGGCTCGCGGTCGTGTCCGGGTTTCGTGTATTCGTGTCGGGTACCCGTGCCCGTGTAACACGCCCGCGGGTTTAAGCGACCGGTCCGAACGGATCCGTGTAATTACACGCGCTAATTACACGCGGGTAGTACTACCCGTCCTTGAGGTGTGAAGCTAGGAACTATCCCATAGTTTTAAGAATGTACATATAAGTACTAAATGAGTGTTCGTAGCTTTGCAATTATAACATCTTTTTTTTATGAATAAAAAAAGCAGATTAATAAATGTAACAAATTATAACAAAGTACGTAAAGTTCGCCTTCTCAAATTCAGATTTTTAAAAAGTAAGTACGAATCCATACTGTTATAAATGTGAAAGTGGGTCTGTCTGCCTATGTCTTTCTGTTACCCCTTCACGCTTAAACCGCTGAACCGATTTAGATAAAATTTGGTATAGAGATTTGAGTCTGGTGGAGGGACATAGGATATAAACGAGTTCCACGCGGACAGAGTCGCGGGCAGAAGCTAGTAAGTTTTATCCCATAAAAAAACATTCCATGTAAAAAAGAGGCCAAGTCTCGAAACTCTTCCACCTTAAAAAGTTTTGAGATAAATATAAATATAATATAAATATATTAGGAGACAATCTTACACAAATCGACCTAGTCCCAAACTGAGCAAAGCTTGTACTATGGGTACTAGACGACGATAAACATACTTATATAGATAAATAAATACTTAAATACATAGAAAACATCCATGACTCAGGAACAAATATTCGTGCTTATCACACAAATAAATGCCCTTACCGGGATTAGAGCCCGAGACCTCTTACTTCGTAGGCAGCGTCACTACCAACTAGGCTAAAGCGGTCGTTGACTTTGGTATTTCGTAGTACCAAGTCTCAGGCATTCTTATTATTCTTTATTTGCTAGATAAATAGAATTCTGCTACTTGGCAATCACACAACTTTACTGCATTTATGGATTTTTGCACACCTAAAACTATGCAGTATTGTGTGATTGCCAAGTCACACGGTGGAAGACTTTTGAGACTTTGCCTTTTTTTTACATGGAATGTTTTTTTTATGGGATCTCACTTCTTTTTGTAGGTTATTTTGTTATCAATACATACAAATTATGATTGCAGTCTCATTCTTGCTTTTTAATTTTTTCTCCCACTCACTGCAAATGTAAGTTTGTAATCCTATGTATTTATATGGGCTTTCAAAGTTATTTATGCGTATCTAGAAATCTGGACCGAAATTTGCAAAATATTTTAGTTTTACCTTGATTTAAACACTAATTATGTTCTAAATTAGCGCTTTTGTTAATCGGTCAGTGTGTATGTGAGTGACAAAATTAAGAAACTTTGACTAGATATAATTCTTAAACCACTGATTGATTGAATGAAATTTGAAATATACCGTGTTTATACAATGCCGGCTTGGTTACTGAAAATTCAGGCTTCTAGTTTCATTCACAGCGAAGTTATTGGAGGGGTCGAAAATGGCCTGAACTACTTCGAAAAAAGATGGTACGGCCGTGCCGCTGTTTTGCCCGACTTGGCGGGGGACCGCCGTGCCCCCAGATTTTTATTTGAGCTTAAAATGTGAAAAATAATGTAGCATTAGTTTTGGTTTTGAAACTAAATAGTTACGAAGCTGGTGGTTTAAAATTGGCCGGTCCCAATTTTAGACCACCAGCTCTAATAGTAGATATTAGAAATAATGATGAGATTAGCACGACTATTTATTTATAACCTCACAAAGGAATCTTTATCTTTAATTTTTTTGTTGAAATTTCGACTTTATTGCAAACGCATAAAACTTAATATTACTTTGGAATTCAACGACTTTTGGGTTTATCCAAAAAAAGTTGCAAGACACTGATAATGCCTATCCAAATTATAATCTCGTTGTTGCAAATTATTTTTACTTCGTTAAACTACATCAACGATGTTTAGTACGTCCGAAATTGTAAGATAAAATCCTGTCAAAAGCTCAAGCAGAAAACGACTTTATCATGAGAGCACAAAATAGTATTTTGCTTGCATTCATTTGATAGAATTTACTCTAGTTTCGGATATGCATATAACAGTAAACTTTGAAGCTGTAGCAAATTGTCACAATATGGTTTGGTTCGAGTACCTTTCTTTTAAAATGATTACTGTATCCTTTATATAGGTATCGCAGGCAGAGTAATGTTGCAAGTATCGTTTTGATTCAGTGCTTTTATTAGGTGCTCATATTCAACCTCGTGAGTAAAGGTACGGTTTAAAACGGGATACCTTGCAATACCTTTATTAAGTACCGTTAATTAAAACCCTTAATTCCGATACCACATTCAGTCCCTTATTTAGAACCATAATGGCATGTACGGTCGAGGAAAATGAAGGTTTGACAAATGCCAACTCTATTTGAATGACGTTAAGGATCAAAAGTGCTGAACATTAAATTTCTTCGACTGTACAATACAATAAGCGCTAGGTTAAAATGAAATAGTTCTCATGTACAGTCAGTCAAGAAAGTGGTCTACCACTTTTGGACCTTATTTTGCATACAATAAAGTCGAAAAGCGGTAGAGCACTTTCTTGGCTGACTCTACTTACCTAGGTACTGTTTTTGTTTAGCTATCATATCTTTAAGCGGCTATTTATAATAAAAGTTAAACAGTTTGCCTGCCCTTTGTCGGGCAATCATTACATATAATACTAGGTTTATACAATATTATGACGCAATAGAATTAACATAGGCTTCCTGCGATGTTTCCTTTTGTCACATACCTAATATAAAACATCATACACACCAAAGCTATAGAATTGCTAATGCAAATAGAGTAAAATGAAATAATTATATTCTATTTGCCTCAACTCAAACGGCCACGGACGGTCCGAACCCGCGTGTAATTAGAACCCGCGGGTACGTGTGTACGGGTACACGGGTACCCGGGTACCCGCCCGCGGACCGGGCGGGTTCGGGCGTGTCCGTGTAGAACACCGCGGGCTTAAGAACACGGGTATTCGGGCGGGCGGGTTTACACGTGTAGCGGGAGCCCTAATTAAAACATGAATGATATGTGGCTGTAGTTTGCATTTGTCTGACTGTGGTTTTTTCAGATAAAGTTGCCTTCTAAGTCATGGAACACACCTGGTCTATTATCATAAAATTATAATATTAACTTCAGTGTATCACCATTAAAAAGATATTATTAATATTTTTATTATCAAAAAACGGCACATCATTAATTGCCCCTACGGTAATTATTTGACCCTATAATTAGTAATTACCAGCACCAGTTAACATTACGTTGTAAAATATAGCCCGCTACCCCGCGTTAAAGTGTCAAAGTGCAAAGAACGCGATTAGTTACAAAATGAAGATTAAAATAGCATGATTTGTGTTCATAAAAATTATTTATTGCTACCAGTTTATTCCTATTATCAAATTTGTTTTAAAATAAGTTTTATACGATCAGACGATCACGTTTTGTCGGCGATTAGTGATTAGTTAAAGTTCATTCATTTATAGCTAAAATGTTGATTAATTAAAAATTAATAAAGAAATACTACTAATAATTGGCAAAAGGCGTGGATAGAGGATACGAGGGACGATGGTAAATTATCTTTACTTAATTGAGAAGTATTAGAAGACTAGATATTATTTACGTCTAATGTCGTTTATTCGAAGTATTCGAACGAGCGAAGGAAACGAAGTTCTATGCTTCAGCTTGTGCCGAAAATCGTTCGTATATCCAGATGTCCGGATATCCGGATTCCCGCTGTTCTCCTCTACTGGTCGCATTTCTGATTCGACCTGTAACTGTCGTTGTTTTTGTTTTTTTATGGCGTATCGTATTAAAAACAACGAGGTTTACCGAAATAATATTTCATATTTACTTCAAAACTCACAGTTTTCGGGATATATGGCACCAAACTTTGGCAATTTCAGGCCAATAAACCAGTTTTTTGGA
Source organism: Epinotia bilunana (assembly GCA_947049275.1). Lineage (NCBI taxonomy): Eukaryota > Metazoa > Arthropoda > Insecta > Lepidoptera > Tortricidae > Epinotia > Epinotia bilunana. The sequence goes on along the minus strand of OX346259.1, from coordinate 21,622,584 downwards.
TGTAACTTTTGTGAAAAGAGTTCAAAATAAAAATCTCTCGTGGGTTGTTATAGACGTCAGTAAGGAACATTTATACGTAGATTTCATATATTTAAGTGCATAAACAATATACATAAAAAATAAAAATTATATTTTGACAGGTGGTGACAAACAAGCTATAGTGACATACAAAAAATCTGTACGCGCTGTGGGACAGGAGATTTGAGATGATATCTCGTTCCCACTTGTGGTACATACAGTACCTTACATCCTTGTCACTCATGTGTATATGTGTATGTTCACAGGGACTCCCCTCTATTCTATTCTTCTTCTATGACAAAAGGGGGCATCTATAGTATTCATTACTTTGGTACATACATGCCTCTTTCATTCTGACTTATAGGGACCAGGCCAAACCCTGTATAGGGTCGATGCAACTCGTCCTTAGTGGTATCGGTTGTGGAGGTCAGGACAGGATAGGTGGATTGTCCTGTAACTGCCAGCCCGTTACAAGGGTTGTTGCACTAGCATTTCTTTTAGGGGCTAACTGGTTCAATCTCGCCAAATCACCGAAGTCCCAAATAAAATCTATTATAACCTCAGCGCGGTCATGCCCCCTCCCAAACCGAAATCCGCTACTACATGTAAGACTTTTCCGGGCAGAAATTTGCTCGATGGTTCTTCGTAAAATGATATCGTGTAGGTATCAGGGTCAAAAATTTATTTTAGTACGTTTAGGTTCAGTCTTTCTTGTGCATGCATCCAAACATGGTCATCCAATCAATCAACATCCAAACAGGTACGTAAACCGTAAAGATTTTTTTTTCTTGATCGGAGACGGGGACGGTAAGAAAAATTGGTTTCTCTAGTTCTTTAATCGTTGTAATCGCAGGCGCAGGATAAGGGATCCGTTGTCTTACAATAAGCAACCCGATAGGAATCGTATTCTAAGGAGTAGGTACATATCATAGTACCTACATCAACTAGCAGAGTAAACTTGGATATATCAGATGACTAATTTATATAAGTGTGATGGTTCTAATGTAATATTTAGTTAAATAAGGTTTTATAACAAATACGCTATAACGCATTAGTAGAATAAACAAGCAAAACTCTTGGCATTTCGTGAGTAGAAAATAGGATATCAAAGATATGAATGGTCGACAAAATTAAAAGACATGATTTTCAATTGTTTGTTTTAAGAATTTCGTATAAGCGATTCAGTAATGTCTTGAAAAAATCGTTTGAGCAAACCGTTTTCCAAGCACATCCTATTGTCTCCTTTGAGTGATGTGACAGGCGCGCTCTTCACTAGCCGTCGCGATGTTATGCGGTCCATGCGACCTTAGCATTTGCGACTCAGAACAACATTAATGTATCGGTGTACAGTCGCTTTGTGATTAATACCGAGGGGAAACTGTACTCCGATCAATAAGGGCGTTGGGATTCGAGAAAATCAAGTTTGGTCACAGAATGCGGTATCACTAAAGTTGAACTACCTACATAAATTAAAAATTTAATACATCCCTGATACAACGAACATGGCTAAGAATGTTGCTTAAAGATTTTTTTTTTCTACTTTTATCCTTTATTTACTTTATAATGTTATTAATAATAATTATTATTCACGTAAAAATATCTCACATAATATGTTAATCACATTATGATGAAATGTTCTAATAGGTAGGTAGGTATTAGATAATAAGTTAAATATTGTGTGCCCTAACAGGATGTCATGAATTGACTAAATTAACTGTAACACCTTATAATGTAATTATGTTCATGATTATGCAATAAATGAAATATGAACCATATTGACCGGCAATATTGGCACTATCTACAAAATCTTTATGACAGTGACACTAAAAAGTCACTCATGTTTAGCGTCGGAGCGGTGCGGCATGATTTTATTAAAAGGACGTACGTAGAGTCGTAAGCAAACAAAATACGAGTAGGTAAACACTTTATAATAAATTTCCTGAAAATGAACCGGTGGTATCCTCTAGCTACAAAAATGGAATTAGAATAATATTTGACTACAACTTATTATGAAACGTGTACGGTATGTGTACGATACAGACTAGTGACGTCACAATTTTCTACGGACAAACATCGTCCGTCTTTTGATCTTTTTGTATTAAAATTAGCAAAAATAAGTTGGAAGCTTGATGTTTTCTTGTTATTTTTGTTAAGTTTGATTATTTACATATGTATACCGTGTGTAGAAACTAGCAATCTTTACCGATTATGTTTAGAGGAGACCAAGTTTTACTTTGCGTATAACTTTTTCGAGCTTACCATTTTTTTCGAAAATGAGACCTTGATGGATATTCTTTCTTCCCCCAACATTGCGACACCAGCCGTGCAGCCTTTAGCCGCAAAAACTGTGTGAAAAAAAATAGCTAATAACAGTTGTCGTTCACCGGAGTAGTACAACTAAAACCTGACATGTGACCGATAACGAAGCGGTGTGTCTCGCCCGACCTTTACCAGGCCTAGCTTTATTATGTTCCCAGTTTGGTGAATCACTTAGTCATTGAACGTTTAATTGGACTACGTGTTAAGATTAATTTAGTTACCATCTAAAATATTAGATTATAGATTCTGCTAAATATGTATGGTACTATTTATAATTAAGCATTTATTTTCTAAAGTATATACAAGATCGTAATTAACATTCTTCTTCTTCTTTATCTGCCATGCCCTACCGGGCATTGGTGATCACCTTTGCAAAGTCTTCCCTATTCTTCGCCTTGCGAGCGTGGCCGCGTCCTTGATATCCGTCCATTTTCTGAGGTTATCGAGCCAGTTCATCTTCCTTCTTCCCCTACCCCTTTTCCCCCTTTAACTAAATTAACATTAACTAAATTAAAATAAACCCTTGAGGCATTGTACTGCGGATGCTAGCGGCATTTTCCCCACTAAATTGCAATGCTAATGAATTGAGCGAGAAAACCGCCAGCTCTTCGGCTACCAGTTACATCGACCAAACGTTTTGCGATTTCCTCAAATAACTTACGCACACTGGACGGACTGAGGGTCTCGACGCCAACAAGGTCTCTCTGCTGAGGGATCTATATTTACTACGCTTCTGAATTTCGGCATTTTCCGCCGCTGCACCCGCTGTAGAAGTAGTCCGTGGGATGGTGCCAATGTGTCCGTGTCCATGCACAAGTACTTAGCGTCCCACACAAGCATCCGCCTCAAACTCCGTGGAACTAAAGACACACCATCAGGTTTTTTAACGTCATCTCTGACAATGCCACTCAAGAAGAGCAGGCATGGTCAAGGTCTGTAAGCAGGCATTCAAAGCTGAAGAGCCAATTGTTGAAGTTTTTCTCTGTCAACTTGATGATGGAATCACTGGAACTCTGTATCTGTGCCTCCGATCGAGCTTGTGCTGGAGATCAAAAAAATGTATCTCTAGAAGCAAACATCAATTGCCCCATGTGGTGACAAGAGACTGCCGGATTACGTCGTACCTAAGTGTCGCATGTCTTGAAAAACTGCCCTGTACCTTTTTTGACAACATAGTCCGTGGTTACCCAATCGGTACACGTCCGTGCCACAAGGGCATATGTGTGGGTGCAATGTCTGTAATCAATAAATCCGAACCGGACCAAATTAAATGGAACCATATATACCTTTATGGTGTTTGAGAATTCCTAAATTGTATACAGGGTGTGGCCTGTAACAGGGTTAAATATTTAAAAGCACGCACTACGAGATTGTAGCACAGCAATCAATGCAGATTTTGAGGTAACATCATGTAATGAGTCATAATAGTTTTTGCATTTTTGTTTTTAAAAGATATTCTTGTTTTTTTATTTTTTTGTTATCTTTTTAGTGTTCTTAAATAAAAAAAGCTACTTGTCACCCCAGACGAGTAAAAAATACACGTGAACTTACTTTAAAGAAAAAAAGGTAAAAAAACATATTTTTTTTCAATTTAACCCACCTGGAAATGATTGCTCACAAGCTCAATAGTCTACCGTTTCATTTTTTGCTCCTATTCCAGGCCACACCCTGCACATATACTTATACGACATATCCGTATTGCGGAATATAACGATTTACTTTTCTTCCAATTATGGATGGTTTTTCAGTAGTATGTACATTGATTATGAATTTAATTTCAATCTAATACGTTTCGTCCAATACTGACGGTGGAGTGATATTTAAAATATGATCATAGTTTTATGACTGGTTGTTTTAATAACCACAATAATTGTGAACATGTATTCCGATATGCCTTAAAAGTATCCTTATTCTGCAATTATATTGCGTAATTACTAACCCTGCTCGCCCTATAATTATAGGCTATTTCCTGTATGGATTTGCGAAGGAAACATTTCGTAAAATCAAATACCATCGCACAACTTGCATGGCAAGGTAAATATATACGCAAGTCAACTTAGTAATCAAGATGCATCAATATTTACATGAAATACGTGAAAACGAGAAATCAAATGAAATACTAACCTTTTCCTAAAGCGCGCAATCTTCAAGGGTCGTGGAATTTAACCAAATGAATATTCTCTAATCTTAGCCTCCTCATCTTTTTAGAGTTTTCCCATTTACATCTTCAGCTAGAGTTTTGTAATACTTTAAGTAGGTACTAAAGAGCAAAAGAAACCAGCCGTATTAAAAGAAAAACGCGGTGGCAAAGTTGAGCATAAAAAAGTCAATATTGGGACAACCTATTCTCACGTTAGTAATGGCCGTAGTAGCTCGGCAGGGGTTCGCTGTTATGTCAAATTTATATCTTGATGACCGATGTTATGAACAGAAAGTAACTATAAAAAATTAAATCTTCTGGGAGGGAATGCGACGCTCACGGAATACTATCGTGGAAAACGCATATCGCGATATGAATACCCCTATCTTTAGGTACTGGCTTTCTGTTAACTAGAAAAATAACAAAAGTAGTAGTTTTAGAATTTTAGAATTTTATTAATTATTTATTTTTATTTTTTTATTTTTACTTTATTTGAAATGTATTTGATTCGATGTGTTATTTGATATGGGTGTTTTATGCCTGAAAATAAAAACTTTATTTATTTTATTTTTATTTTATTTATAATATTTGTATTAAGTATCCTAAGGTAGTTTGTAAAATAATGATGTGGGCTTTATCTAAAGTTAATATAATCATCATCAGCATCAGCCTATAAAGTTTGTATTATTCAAACGGGTGAGGGAAAATCTGAAACTATAGTATTTTAGATAAATATTAAAAAAAAACTCCATCCTTTGTCAACACAAACGCATTTATTTTTATTGCCGAAATTAAACAGTGCCGGTTGTAAGGAACTAATATCGCAAATAAATCAGGTATTCTCCTGCGATCGTAGATACTGACTTTTAATCTCGGTAATCGTCTCCTTGTAAGGAGGGTATTAAAATATCGTGTATAACTACGATTAACGAGGCCAAACGAGGCGCTAGCGGACCCGCGGGCACAGCAGGCCCTTACTAATGACTGTTATAAATACGAAAGTACCTAACTCTTGCTGAATATTTTGTGATTCGGATGACATACTCGTAGCATACTTTATATCCCGGCTGTAAAGGTCTGAAAGTTTCTATGGTAAGCAGTGCGATAATTTTAACTGCACCTATGGGTATCAAATAGCAATGATCTTTTAAGGCGATTAACGAATCTACGTAGATGAAGTCACGGGCAAAAGCGAACTATCTAAGTACATTAAGAAACGAGAAGCGCAAGGCCGAAGTACAGATAGAGCCCACTTTTTACGATCTAGTAAAACATCTCAATTCACGTAGTATTTAGTATGAACCCTGCAGAAAACCAGCGCTGGCTGTAAAGCCATGCAGCTGCATGCTGAGCTGGGTCCATTTCGTGACAAAACTTAATGTGTTATTTTAATTTATTTCGTTTACGTTCTGTATTGTTTCAATTGTTTGTCACGAATATATATTTGAATTTGAATTTTAGTTGTTCTAAACTATTATGCCTTAACTTATTGTTATTTTTATAACTTTTAGTTACATTCAATTCTCTATTGCTATTTATATTGTATCTGCTTTAATGATCATCAATGAGGAATTTAATTTAAAGTTCACATTTACCTACAGAAAATATTTTTTTTTTAAATATATATCACAATACGTTTGACGACCGCTTTAGCCTAGTTGGTAGTGACCCTGCCTACGAAGCAAGAGGTCCTGGGTTCGAATCCCGGTAAGGGCATTTATTTGTGGGATGAGCACGAGTATTTGTTCCTGAGTCATGGATGTTTTCTATGTATTTAAGTATTTATTCATGTATATAAGTATGTTTATCGTCGTCTAGTACCCATAGTACAAACTTTGCTTAGTTTGGGACTAGGTCGATTTGTGTAAGATTGTCCCCTAATATTTATTTATTTATTTATTTAATAAACTTCCAGCCTTACTTATTTTATTTTTCTGCCATTTAAAATTAAAGCTAAACTTTTCAATTCGGAAAATCGACTCCATATTCTAAGTAGCTGTTGCAAAAACTGCCTTAACATAATTTTATAGCAATCTTGATATTCCAGCTAAGATTTAAATGCTAACCGAGTTCACGAGAAGGTAATTGAGCGGGGAAGTGAGCCAATAGCCCCGGACCCGCCCAGATGACACCGCTTCACTCGCAGATGTACAGTTAGGGGAAGCCGCAACCAGGCTGGTCGAGTGGTCGCACTTCGACTAGCAAAATTGATCACAAACAACCAAATGGTTAGCACTAGCACACTAATAACCTCCATTCTGTTTCTAAGTAGCAATGTACAATAATTGCTTAAGAGAAGAAAAAAAGCGCAGCAAAGTTGAATGGAAAAATAGATTAAAAAAAATATTTTTGGAAAAATTACATTAATACTTACATAGGTAAAAAAGAATGCTCGCAGTAAAAAAAATAATTGAACAAATAAATAATTGTAAAAGTATAGCACTTTAAGTGCAGAGGTGAAGTGTTCAGGCATTGTCATGTTTAGTGTGTAAGTTAGTGTTTAAGATCATATGTGCCTAGTTCATATAGCATACCTAACATAGTTTTAACATAGGTACTTAACATTAGTTAAAATGAGCGCGGTCTCGCCAACAAACTGTTATCGCAGTTTGGCGAGTAACATAACATTGTTAATTGTTTTGTACTTTTGATAAATAAATTAAAAAAAAAAACAAGTTCCTGGACATCTTCAAAAAGGTAATATTCTGAGACATTTCTGGAAACTTAGTAAGTATAGTACAGGCGAATTCTCCAATATTACAGACAACCTTTCAAAAATATCTACACATGTGTTTTATGTCAGTAACAATAAAGTCTCTGTACAGATATTTTTGGAAGGTTGTCTGTGTAGATATTGGAGAACTCGACTGTACAGTAATAAGTACAGTAAACTGAGAACTTAATAAGGGACTTTCCAATGAGGGAGAGGGAGAGTAGTCCAAGGAGGGGAGACAAATTTACTCAGTAGTTTTGCAACTTTGAAAATTTTTGATTACCTATGTATAAATAATATTCTTAGGAGGTATTTAAGAAATGCGGCTTTCCATACGTTAGATTAAGAAGTTTTACGTCAAAAAAAAGTATTATTGATCTAAAACCGCTATTCTATCTATGTATTCAGACAGGGTCCACCAACTGTTGAGTAACTGCCTCATCTTTGCTACGCCACTCTCCCCGTTCCTGTGCTAACCTCAATCAGTGTTGAAAAACGCTATTAGGTCAGGTTCATACGCCATCTATTCTCTTTACATCCGTGGTAAGAGTTGCATCCGCGGCGCTGTACCATGCGACTAAATATAACCGACTATGTGTCAAAGTTCACTGGTTTTCTTTGCTGTGCCACTCCTCAAAGCAAGTCTATCATTTGCAAGCTTCAAATAATAACAGTCTCGTTATAAGCTTAACTGCCGGCATCGGTGCCGATATGAATGCTTAGTGATAATAAACTTCATCGAAGGATAATACGTTGATTTTGCACGATACTTGGTAAAGAGTGAATCCAAGTGAGTTGGGAATCTATATATATATAGACATAAAAGTCCTGACTGTGTTGTGAAAACAGCATTTATATTTGTAAGTTAACATGTGCTTAATTGTAAATTTTAAATGAACTTTGACCTTCCATAAGTGTTCTGTATGAATCTATATTGAATAAAAATATTTCGATTTTTTTATTTTGATTTTGACTGACTGACTCACTTAAATCAACACCCAGCCCAAACCGTTGAACCTATAAAGCTGGTTTTTTACAATAAAATAATAAATAAATAAATAAAATGTTAAGTGAGAGACTTGAAACTTTGTGTATGGACTCTTTATTACAATACAAGAATAGTAATATTAGGGTTTTTGGAAAAACTCACCCCTAAGCGGGTTACATATGGGCCAAAGTTTGTATGGAGCTACGATATAAACGAGTTTCACGCGGACGGAGTCGCGGGCAGGAGCTAGTTCCGTATATGACCGACCAAACTGTTTTTTTTCGGTATCTACAAAGATGCTATGGCATTTCTCAAAGCAAGTCTATCATTTGCATCGGCTTCAAATAATAGCCGGGACGGCGCCGAGATGATTGCTTAGTAAACTTCATCGAAGGATAATGCGTTGATTTTGTACGATAATTGGTCAAGAGTGAATCCATTTGTGAGCTAGGAATTCTGTGTTAGTGTATAAATCAAACGGACATAATGCTTATTTTTCTAGCTAAAGACCGCCAATTATACTCCGTGCTCCAAGAACGTCGCTTCGTCTTCAAATGTAACAATCTAACAATGCCGGCTGAGGAATAGTCTCGTCCTTTCAAAAAGTCGCATATCACTACGAACATCCGATAGAGATCCGACTTTTTGACTAAGCTCCGTAATAATCCAACAGAGCCTCGTCAAAATGTCAGCATTCTTCTTCAAATTATGCGTCAGCAGGTCAGCAGTGAGGTTCATCATTACGAACATTGTCTTAAACTTCAATAATTACTATGCTCCTTGTCATACATGCTAAAACCAGTGGGTAAAAACCGAATAGTAAATTTCAGATTTGGTATGAAAACCTACCAAAACACTAACTTACTAAATTTACATATAAATGCTTCAATAAGGTATTTATTCTTCTGGTTTCAAATAATTACATTTAGATACTACCTTCTTTCGAAAAAATATGAGAAATAAAAGTAGGTAGGTTTATTTTTGGCATTGTATGTGGGCCAAACGTTATCAAAGTCCCTTTTGAAGCCTTATAAATTATTCATTTTGTCAAAATCAGATTTACCCGTTAGAAGAAACCATACCCTGACCGAAGTCAACACAATTACTTATCATTTTATGAATGTCTTTCTTCAACTTTAGGTACACATGGTTTACTCGCAAATTTTGATAACAGGGAAATAAAATTAATTGAATTGAATTGAATATACGTGGTTATAAGTAGCTCTGTTATCTCTAGTTAAATTTAAAAATTAGAATTAAAATCAAATATCGAACGGCCTACGTTCCGAAATACCAAGTGATTTAATTGGAATAATCACTTGTTAGATAATGCTGGATGCGGGTGGCGCAGGATCGGTCATTGTGGCACTCTTTGGGGGAGGCCTATGTCCAGCAGTGGACGTCTTTCGGCTGATATGATGATGATGATGATGAGATAATTACGTCAAATTAGCAAATTCTTAAAAACCTAGTAAAACTGAAGGTCTAGCACGGGTCATTGCGGCAGCAATTATATGTTGTACGAATCGGCTCAAGGCAGTATTGATATGTATAGGTGTGATTGTCATTTGTGCCTCTACTCGACAAACGCGAAAACATATGGCGTTGCATTGCTAACAATGTTCTAACTGTATGAGCAGCTTATGACAACTATTGTATGATTTGGACGCTTATTAAATAGTTACCCAATAGAATTCAAACAAAATGTAATCAATTCTCAAACAAATACTTGTGTGTGGCGTTTTGAGCTATTAACCCGTTTACTGTCCGGACCCGAATTTTTTTAGAGCTTAGTACTTAAACAATAAATAAATAAGTATTCATAGTATTTAATTAATACTATATCTATAGATTATGATGATGATGCATCTTTCAAACACTAAGGCTCGTAAATGGGCTGATGAATAAATGTGAAAAAAAAAACTGATATGTCTTGTAGAGAATAAAAAAAAGTTATTCTCCGTATACCAGCACGGCGACGGCGCGCGAGCTCTCTCGATTTTTCTCGCACTATCCGTCTCTCTCTTATTAGAACACTTAGAAGAAGAGGTGTAGTGCGATAAAAATCGAGAGTATGTCGCGGCAGTTGTGTGCTAGACGTGCTGAACAACATCTAAGTTCGGATTTTAATCTGAACGTAGCTTATCCCAAAATAACATTCCTGAAAAGTTTACTGATTCTGAAAAAAATGGTTTTCGAAAAAAGAAAATTCTGAGAAACAATAATTCGATGGAACAATTGTCGGTGTTGCAAGACTTATTTACAAGTTGGTCTGTGCCCGGGCCAAGAGCATAGCATATGAAGCTAACATTGCGAGCGAGCAAAACTTAACTTTGAGGGCATAATTGGTCAAATTTCAGAGTTTGTGCCATCACAAATTAGGTACCATCGTAATGTAAAACATTTATATACAAACTACTACATAAGTACTACACCACAATTAGGTACTACGAATTGCTTAATTATAATATTTAATTCTGGCTTCAATATGTCAGTTACATTATGTTACAAAGTTAGTTACTTTTGATGGTATCTAACTAAATTATTAGTTTGTAATGGACGCCGAAAAGTAAGTAAAGAATATTATTAACCTCCTAAGAGACTTGCCCCTAGTACTGGTCTCTCATAGTGAATGGCACTGACGCATCCGAATGAATAAGTATATGTAATGGCCATTTCAGTATCTGGCACTGGTAATTTATTTATTTATATAAACTTTATTGCACGGATAAAAAGCACAAATGGCGGAAAAGCCTTAAGGCATTATCTACCAGACAACCGCAAAGCTAAATGTAACAATGGCTCTTGTGGAAAAAAAAATAAATAAAAAAAATAATAGAAAAGCTTATAGGTGCAGGGAATTGACCAAGAAAGACACAAGCGAAAAGGGGTAAGTAATACGAGATATAACAACTTATCATATAACGATCATAATATATACGCTCACTGTGTATAAGCTTGTTTAGTATAACGTTCATTGCACATAATGAACGAAAGGTATAATGTCAAACTATATATTTTCGTAAAGTATAACGTACTTTAGATATAATATCAATTGATATATCGATTAAAGCATATAATATTCATAACACCTAAGGTTTAAAATATATATTATTCAATTTATCTAACATCAAAAATTATAATGCTAGTATAGTATAATCGCCTACTGTTATTTTAATAGCAATGCGTTTGTAATATACATGTATTTAACACACTTGTGAAAGATTAGCATTAAATATTTTGTAGAAATCAAACTCTCCAATTATTTTAACTTAACCTAACCTAACCGCCAGCGTGTCGACGTCACCCCGTTTCGCGGGGTGTCTATTTCCGGTCTAAGGGACACAAGATAACCCTAACCTAACCTACAAATAATACCATTGTTAAGAGTGTTTATTGTTTGTTACTGCGGGGGGCGTTGCCCCCCGAGCCCCCTTGTGGGCCTTCCCCCTCTTTCTGGCTGCCCTAACCTACGTTTCTGTATAATAATCCTTATACGAAAATATGCGTTATGTATGTTATACGACAAGATATTATATGTTATGAACGTTATACGTTATGTATGTTATACGAAATGAAATTAGTCAATTTGAGTGTTATAGAAAAAAACGTTATATAATATGATTATTATGTCAATTGACCATTATTCCTTATAAAGTATTGGTTTTGTTGTTATAGCTAACGTTCATTTTATCTTGTGAACGTTATTAATATGAAATTATATATATTATATATATTGTTGTTATATCTCGTGGGACGCACCCAGCGAAAAGGATAGGTAGCTATTGAAAATATATTTCCTAATATTATAAATCAATGCAGTAGGTGAAAGTAATAGGGTACTTCGGGAAATCTGGGGGCACGGCAGTGCCCCCGCCAAGTCGAGCAAAACAGCGAGCGGCACGGCCGTACTATCCTTTTCTCGAAGCAGTTCAAGTCATTTTAGACCCCCCATAACTTCGTTGTGGATAAAACTAGAAGCCTGAATTTTCAGTAACCAAGCACGCATTGCAAAACCACGATATATTTCAAATTTCATCCAATTTGAACCAGTGGTTTAAGAATTATAACTAGTCAAAGTTTCTTAATTTTGTCACTCACTGACTGACTCACCGATCATCAAAAGTCTAAGGCACTTCTAGCAGATATAGAAGCTTCAAATTTAGAATACAATTAGTGTTTAGTGTATAAATAAACCAAGATAAAAAAAAATGCAATTTCATTTCAGTTTTCTAGATACACCAACTGCATAAATATAACTTTGTACAAATAAATTACAACGTTATATTTGCAGTGAATGAGTCCAAACATGAAAAAGCAAGACCATTCTTGCTTTTTCATGTTTGGACTCATTCACTGCCAAGTTACAGAATTTTATTTAGCAAGCAAATAAAGATGAATAAGAATGCCTGAGACTTGGCTCTACGAAATATCTCACAACTTTTTACGGTGGAAGAGTTTCGAGACTTGGCCTCTTTTTTACATGGAATATTTTTTATGGGATTATAATTTATAAAAATAATTTTAACCCTGTACTTTGACCAAAAAAAAACCTGCGTTCAAGTCTCGTTTGGTTTACATAGAGCGCAAAAAATTTAAAAAAAAAATGCAAAAAAGTGGTTAAAAAGTGTGTGCATTTGTAGATACTCTGTCAAAAGGGTAGAAAACATTCAAGGGGGTCACGGAACCAAGGAGACTATCCTGACGACGAGACCTCTTCCCTGTAGTGGATGCTGTCCGGCCATTTTTTCATATTTATACAAAGGTGTTTAGTTTTTAAACCGTTCGGTTTGTCTCGATCCAAGCGCAGTGACTTACTGCTAACAGTTTTTTTTTCAATTATGTCTAATCAACTCAAATCACACGCATATATTATGTAACCATAATTCGTGTTTATGGTTGACGAAGCCCGTTGCAGATCCCATCATTGGCTTCTATGTGACGAAACGTGTTGCAAATTTGCTTTTGTGCCTATCTGAAGTGGCCGATGGCAGTTGGGGCGGAGAGGTTCTCGAGTGTGACCACGTACCGGAAGGCGCAGCGTGGGTAGACCCCCACAAGGTGGTCCGATGACCTGGTGAAGGTCGCGGTAGTCCGCTGGATGCGGGTGGCGCAGGACCGATCATTGTGGCACCCTTTTGGGGAGGATATGTCAAGCAATGGACGTCTATCGGCTGATATGATATGACGATAACAGCATCCGCTGCCTCGCACAGCTCTGGTCGAAACTCACCCTGAATCAGTTCACATACCTAGCGAAAGATCTCAAGAATAGACCCCGCAACACAGTCACCATTGTACGAGACTTCCATGCAAAAGTTCTTATCACTAATGAGATTAGCCGCAGAGCATTAGCGGCGCCTCGTGCAATTGCCTTTTGTGTTAGAAAACAATGCCCAAATAGTTTTATTGTTCTAACTTAATACCTCGCGAACCTAAAACAGGAATTTACGATTTAATTGGACCAGATTTTATCTCAGACAGAGTTGAAACCTCTTATTATTGCAAGGTTATACTCTGAAACGATTGAATAAAATTTAATGAAACTCAAATAATGGTGTGATTTATGCATTACATGTTCCATACAGTAAAAGCGCATCAGGATCATTCGTTATAACTGGCTGTGTACCTAAGCATTAAAACAAAAAACCAGCCAAGTGCGAGTCAGACTCGCGCACGAAAGGTTCCGTACCATTATCTATATAAAAACGGCAAAAAAATCATGCCTATTGTATGGGAGCCCCACTTCGACTCAAGTCTAAATATCACGGTTCATGAGATACAGCCTGGTGACAGACGGACAGACAGACAGACAGCGGAGCCTTAGTAATAGGGTCCCGTTTTTACTTTTTACACTTTGGGTACCCTAAAAACAATATTGGTCTTAACACTCTTAACTGATAACATCATCAACCTATATACGACTGTCTGTAATTCTAAGTCTTAGATAGATAGATAAAAACTTTATGCGTACCCACAATATAGATGGCATAAAAATTAACAGGAGAACATACAACTTAAGAACTAAGTAGCACACTAATAACAGCAAATTAAAACAACAAGTGATGTGAGCCATGTGTCGTGGCAAAGAATGGGCGCTGACTCAGCATAATTATGCGCCAGGAGCCACATAGCTGATATTCGGCCAGGGGTCTCCCTACAAGATAAAAAAAGTTAATAATTCTTCATTATGTATCACACTTAATAGCTGTTATGATTATGACTGACTATTAGTATCCGCAAAACTAAGTGGCGAGTCAGGCAATAAAAGTCAGTACTATTGTTGCGCGGCCCGCTCCATTAGGCAGTGCAGGTGCGAAAGAGATAGCATGATCCAATTATTTATGACGTGACTCGCCACTTAGTTTTGCGGATACTATAGTTATGACTTATGACCTACCCTCAACCATAAAACATCGGCTAAGCGCGAGTCAGAACACGGCAATTAGTGTTCCGCACTTTCGGTTGTTTTAAATGATTCATACTTTATCTCCTGAATTTGAAACCAAGTACTAACTAAACTGCATGCTTTATTGAATGGAGTTCAACAAGAATTATGTGTCAATGTCTTCGATTCTCATACAAATTTGTCAGTGAGGGCTAAAGATGTCGTTGATCATCTGCGTAAAACCGATACTGTTAAAATATTGTGGTTATAGTATTACTATTTTTAGAATTAAAGTTCACGTTAAAATCAAATACAATTATTACTCGTGATCCATGCGGTATGTTGTTAGTGATAGTATAACCAATAAATGCTTCCATTGAGAACAATGGGGACTTATAAACTGTATATCTTATATATCTAATAGTATATATATCTTGATTTCTAAATACTAAAGAAACACAATGTCCCGTCTTCTTATCATCTTGTTGTTCGTGCATATATGTTTAATGGGGTTCGGGAATTAATGCCTCCATAAGTGTAGGCGCTTTAAATTTGACGAATCCGCGAGCGATTACCTCTGAATATGGGAACATACTTAGTGCTAAGTAATGTGATAACTATGACGCCACTATTTGGTTTATTAATCTTTGGTTTGGTGGCTTTTAATATGGAACTCTAAAAACAAAACATTAATAAAGTACGGAGTACTTTATTTGAGTTAGTATAGATTATGATTATGACAACAATAAATCTTATTTTTACTAGATGTAAATTTTATTCGTCGGATTCATTCGGAAATACGGACATATAAAAACTTTTCACAATCTATCTCTCTGCTTCCACACACCCCTAGTATACAGGGCGTCCCAAGCTGCGGCTGATAATATTCGGAGAGCAGCAGTTTCTGAAGTAATGTTTTCCTACTTGGATTAGTACAAATAATTAATTTTGCGTCATTCTATTATTTTAAGATACTATGTTACTTAAGAAGGAATATAATTTCCAGACGAAGCAAGAAAATCTTTGAATGCACTATTACTCACTCTTAGAAATAACATAATGTCTCCTTTCAGCAAAATATCTTATCTACGATATTTAAGGTACTTTCCCTTGATTTCCCATAGTCTTGGGACGTCCTGTATATTGACTCCCAGATTAGCAGCAACTACGCGTAATCGAAGGTCAGACTTTGACTTCACAAGCGTACAATTTGAAAAATTGTAAATTTTTTCTATGGAAAATTGTACAATTTTGTCGAATTGTAGACTTGTAGTTTTGTGGTATAGGGGCCAGGTCTGCGCTGTCTAATTACTTGACTTCGGATATTTTTCGGTTTCGGCCGGAACAGATCGGAAACAGGAAACAACACAAAATACAATGCTGTGTTTTCATCATACCAATATTCATTTATCAGACTGCGAAAGGCAATGTACGTCGCCTGGCACGACTATATTGAAGAACCAGCGTAAAATGAGACGCTATACCGATTTTATTTGCTTTCATTTGTAAATAATATTTAAACTATTTATGCTAGCGTGATATTTTTCCCGTGTATTTCCAAGTCTTAGTTGGCTATTGTTTTTGGAATAGACCTGAGGAAAGCACTCTTTGAAAATAAGTTAATTTGGTCATATTTTTCACTAGAAATAGTTATCGTAAAAAGAACCCCACACGTTCCTTACAATAAAAAAAATGCTCAACCCCTTATTAGTCCCAAAACTGCCGCATTTAATTGGGGTTTACACCTTTTTGACTTTATTTATGTAATTAGTCCATACATTCCTACATCTGTACCTACCAAATTTCAGCTTCCTATGTCAAGCGGTCTTCGAGAAAACTGGCTGTGAAAGACGGACAGCCTAGTCAATCGCATAAGTGTTTTGTTGGACCAATTTTGGTACGGAACACTAGAATCATAATAAATTAAGGATTCGCAACTTACTATTCTAGAGGGGGGAGGTACTGTTACCTTCTGTCCGCATCCTCCAAATATTGGTACGTTTAATTTAGGTTAAGGTTAGGTTGGAGCTTCTAGCAATACTTGGCAGTGACAATTGTGAGATAAATTGCTGTAACTTTAGGTTCCAGTGAAATAATGTATATATACTTGCATAAAGAAAATTAAGTAAAAATCCAGTCATATTGTTGCCACAAACAAGCACCCATTCGTTGCTCAGGCGCAAATATTCCACAGCGCACAGTAAAAATAAATACTTGAATCATGTTTTTTTTAGTAAAACCTCCATTATCATAAATGAAATAGAAGAAAGCATCTTGAATTAAGACGATTTGCTCGAACCAAGAGAACAGTTTCTTGACTTCCTAACTAATTTCTTGATTTTAATATTTACCTCGAATCAAGTAAGCATTTTTTGTGCGCTTGATGTATTTAATCAATGACAATCATAAGGGGTCACCTCGTTACAGTGTAGAACAATATTGTGTTTGAAGATCCTTGTTACTCCATTGTGTCGCGAGATAATGCTCCGCAGTGGGCCGTACTCAGGGAACAATTCGAAGAATGCACCACTCTTGTTCAACATTCTTTATAATACAAACGTCATTCTTTTGTTTTCGCGCGAATGGCAAAATTGGCCCATAACATTTCCGAGCATAAATTACGAAATATGAAATTCTGTAACGTAACAAGCAGCCTTACTGGGTGATGAATCAGAAGATATTTTTCCATAAATATTAATACGGCATACGACTTAACCGTACTGGGCCAACGTGGAGACTAGTGTCTAGTGCCTATTTCCCTCTTATCCATGACAGGAGACCGGTGCCTAGTTTAGACGTTTAAAGTCTGCTGAGTGCTGGTGATGATACGATCATCCATAATATCAAATGATTAAGACTTAATAAAGGGTAATATCATTTCCTTTCCTTGATAAGTTACAATGTGATGTGAATGTCTTATATTTGATAATTTTAATTATCAAATGGTTTACCACACAGAGTATATTCAGCACATAGGATAGAAAGCACAACATTGGCAAGAGTGACAATCATCTCAATACGTCAATATGGTTTGAAATAAGGTTAAAACGGTAACAAAATGTGTCAAAACGTACAGAAAATTATGATCATTTGAAGTGAGACCCCTCCCTCTCACTTATGAGTGGAGGCCTGTGCCTTTCAGTGGGACGTTTATATGCTGATTTATATACATATTGATCGCTGCTCGTGGCGAATAATTTTTAAATTTTCGACTTTGATCGTAATTTTGAATTACGTTTAAACTTAGCAAACATTTAATTTCGAACCGTGCAATTACTTACTCCGAGAAACCCAAAATGAATCTTGGCCTCCGACACGAGAGTGCGCCATTTTTTCGTTTCTGCGCTAACTCTTGCCAATTGCACATTTGGAGTTCGCGCAGATCCGCCTGGACCGTGTCGCTCCAGCACGGCTAGCACGCGACGGTGCGCGAGCTCTCTCGATTTTTCTCGCACTATCCGTCTCTCTCTTATTAGAACACTTAGAACAAGAGGTATAGTGCGATAAAAATTGAGAGTATGTCGCGGCCGTCGTGTGCTAGACGTGCAGCGGTATCTTGGCCGTCCGACAGGACCTCGACCTTCCGGACGGCCTCGGTATGCTCTCTTAACTTTGCACCTCATTTAACGTTTTCAATTTAAGTTCTATACAATTTAAAGTTGCGTTCAGAAAATAGGCTTAAATACGTTGTACCTGGGTCGTGATTATTTAATTAGTATTTTCTATGTATGTGGGATTGCAAATTATTGGTGCGTGAATGGAGAACTACTTGACGTATGAAGATCTCGTGTTTCCCTACCTCCACTCTATATATGTATATCACCGTCTTGTACCCATGACACAAGCCATGGAGCTTACTGCGAGACTAGATCCATTTGTTGTAGATTGCCCTATGTATTCCTTTCTTGTTCGAATCCATAGGCATTAAAATCTCTGTTGTCAAGTCCGGCCCCGCGCTATGCACTCGGTGCAGGCTCCCCTGCATCGGCTAGACAAACCCACGTCTCTATAAAAGGGAGGCGTGATTACGCGCAAGTACAATCCGGCGCCAGCGCGGTCGAGCGCCACCATATGGGAACCTGAGCCTCCCGAAACAACCACTATCATGGTAAGTAACAGTGTAGTGTAAATATAACTGTAAGAAGATACGTGTGCTCCTCAGTCTTCACGGAATTTCAGAAAAAAACCACATATATACTCCGCTTGGTAAATATAGTCGACAAAATCAATTTGGGAGGGTGCAAAGTTGGTATCTCTAGTTGCCAATATGAGGATAGGAACGTATTGCTGGGCATCGCCCTCGTTTTACTAAAATATAATTAATTAAGGCGATAATAGGTAACTGGTGCCCATCTTGTCCTAAAGGTGCGTTCTAAACATACAGAAAAATTGAAATTGTGTACAATCTTATATATATATATATTTTTAATTACCTGTGACCAATTAATTACCAAATGAACATGACAAGCCAAGAGTAGGTCATCAGGTAATTTACCTACCATGCGTCCATTTTAGTGGCTCATTAATTTTAACAAATGTATCAAAGCAGTGATGTCACTGGCGATCTGTAAAAGAGCCATCTAGAAGTATCTAAAAAAACGTATAAAAAATAAGATTTACAAAGTTTACCTTTAGGGGGACCAAAGGAAAGATGCCCTTTGGTGTGCCTAATGGTATACTTTGTGAATGTTTTTTTTCGTTAAGTCTATTTTTATCAAATCGCCTTGTTCTGGCCCGAGGATTTAACTCTCGTATAATTAATTAGCTACCCCTTTAATTGAAATACTACCAAGTAGGTATATAGGTATAGTTTGGATCTGATTGAGAAAGTTTAGTTTTCTTGGTATTGTAGTTATGGGATTTATACTTGCTAAACTAATACAAACTTTAAAATAGGTTCTTACCGACTTCACTTAATAGTTACGAACAAACCATACCAAGATTGAGGATTTTTAAAACCTCCTCGCAGGATGTTGTAAAACCTCCTCGCAGGATGTAAAATAATATCAAATTGAACCACACGCTAATTTAATGGGTTTCTAATCAAGTCTAGCCTTCATGTCATGATACAAATCTTAATTTTATGAGACGTTTGACATTCGTGAGAAACGATTAGGTTAATCATGTTGTTTGACTCGTAGTTTTGCTCTTAAGGAAACGAGTACAAATCGTTCTGTTCTTTTGTTTTGGATGGTCGTTTTATTCAAGATATGTAAAGGAGCGTTCGTATGACTACTCATACGAACGACCTACGTCAATACCCATGATCTGACTCTTGGCGTGATAATCCTTACAATATTTATGTCAATCAATGACCGTGTGACTCCTTTTACGTAAAATGAGTTTCATAGGTATCTCCCATAAAACCAATTTAGCTACAAATGCCGTTAAAATTAGTTGGCCTTTATATTGACATTTGTGTTTATGGCAAAGAAACAAAATGCATTTCATTTAACAGGGGTTTGTTAAGTTGTATGAATAAGGGGAGATATATCTGAAGGACTATTGAACATTCAATTACATACCCCTAAGTAGATATGTAGGTACCCATACATTCAAACAGCCTAAAAGGTCTAATGATGACGATGATGAAATGGTCTACATCCTTTCTAAATTAAATAATTACCAAGAGGATGACATGGTATTTAAAACAGTTCTTGGCCTTTGCTTTGATCCTATATTTGTAGGCTGGCACTACCATATTGGTGCTGCGCATTTAACGAGTTCTCAAACATCAGCACGGCTATCATGCGACGACGCGTGAGCTCTCTCGATTTTTCTCGCACTTTCCGACTCTTTCTTATTGGAATACTTAGAACAAGAAGAGATAATAGTGCGAAAAATCGAGAGTATGTCGCGGCCATCGCATGATAGACGTGCTGACTTGATGTACCGTCATGAAGATGAAAATAACTTATACTTACGTAATTTTCCTTATTATTTATTTAAAATTAATTGCCCTCATCAAATAAACAGAGAAGATGGACTTGGGTCATTGTCACTCAAAAAAATAAAAATCGTCTTTTCTTTGGTTAATATAATAATATGCTTATGTTTATATAATAATATGTTGCATAGAATTATAGAAGAGGCAACACCGTTTATGCGGATTCAGAGTTCAACCAAAAATTAGGCTTTAAAGCCCTTAACTTTGGCAATGTCCACAGAAGAGATGCAAACCTAAATCTGAAAAAGGCCCACTTAATGCATCAATGCAGTCTCTACCAGACAATACTAAACTAACAAAATACAGACTAACAGACAAAAATCCTTACATACAATACAGAAGACTTTTATTCCAATTCCTATACATGCCGATGAAGAGATAGTTACCGATACCAAGGTAATTCCATTTATTGTTCCATTAAATTTTAATGGAAAACATGTGAAAGGTACAATAATAATCAGTTTCAGAACATCATTGCTTGGTAATCGTGTTTGGTGTGAGTTGTCAAATGCATTCTTACAACTCGAAACTCGTAATAACCTGAGATATGCGAAAATATGTTTTCATATATTTGAACCGTGTGGTGTCGGGTTAAAATAGTACCACCCCCGTTATTCATGTCGTAAAAGTCGAACTAAGGGAGCAGGGTTGAAGTGTGTTGTGGGCGATGGGCTATCTGCTGCTCTGCCTATTCGTTTTGGGAATAAAGGCGTGAATCGCTTTTAGTTACCAAATATATGAACACACCACTTTGCCCATGTCTGGTAAACCCTTAATTCTGGATCAGCTTACCACAGGAAATTGGTCAAAATGCGCATCGAAACTTTACTTGACATTTGAGGAATCAATATAGAAACCTCTAACGTGGCGAGGATGGGCCCATAGCCGGTTCATAAGGCGTCCGTCATTACGCAACGAGCCCTACCTATACAATACCCTGCTATGTCAAAAAGTCCTCCATCCTACTAGTTCCATAGTGACATGTGACTTTTCGGCGTAGCAATGCACAATGCCTAACCTTTGCGATGCTATTTGCGCTGCGCCGCGACAAGTGTGCCATCAAATTAAATTTTATGGTTAACGTTTTCATTCTGGGGACTAAAATATATGCCAAGTTAAGTAAATGATTGCGTATGCTCCTTACTTTATTTTGGCACTCATGGTTAAAACAGATATATTATATGATATTCATCTGAAAAACATACTCTTAGTATAATTAATACCATATTAATTTCACCTTGCCACGATTTTATTTAATAACTATAAAACAGATACTGACAATTAATCAAATTATTCATCATTCCCTTTGATGCAGCGGACAAGTCTTCAATATTTTCAAATCATTGAATCATCTGTAAATACCAATGTAGTCTAAGAATGTAAATTCTGAACGTAAAATAAATTAAAACTATAATACTTAATGAGCATTATAAATGTAGGCATGAATCCTGAAATCATATTGAATTAATTATTTTATTCGTCTCAAGCTTAGCCTAGAAATATGTAAAACGATCTTTGGCGTAAACATCTGCTTAGTTTAGTCTTCTTGCTTTTTGCTGTTTTAGCAATACATTTTAAGCCCAACTAAGTTTTACAACGTACTCGTACATAAATACAATCGATTCCACTAAACAGTTTTTTTTGGCATTGGTTTTATAATGCGTGCCCGTTTTATTAGATATGATTAAGCGAGCGTTAAAGCGAGCGCGTGAACCAAATGAAGCACCGATTCCAATCCGATACGATTTAGTGTGGTGGAGTTTTTTTTTTTTTTTTTTTTATGATATATGAGGCAAACGAGCAGTCGAATCACCTGATGGTAAGCGATAATCGACGCCCATGGACACTTACAACACCAGAAGAGTTGTAGGTGCGTTGCCGGCCTTTAAGATGGGAGTACGCTCTTTTCTTGAAGGCTTGAAGGTTATAACGGTCCGGAAATACCGCAGGCGACAGTTCATTCCAGAGTTTGGCTGTGCGAGGCAGAAAGTTTCGGGAGAAACGCACAGTTGAGGACTGCCAACCATCTACGTGGTGAGAATGGAAAAGCTGTCGCGTAGGGGGGGGGGGGGGGGGGGTTTCTTGTATTTCCCCTCTAATCCACTCTCAAAATCACGGCACGCAACATTTTGCGTCTTTTACAATCGATTACAATTGTTTTGTCTCTGGCCTTATGTAAAAAGCGTCTGTAATTTCACGCCTTTGTCTATGCGTGGACATTGTTTTTCAGTGCTTACTCGAACTACTCCAAGTCTGCAACACGTTCCCACCACTTAGTTGCAAAATACCTGGTTATCACACATCTGCATGCACATAAATGTATTTGGTTTAACTGATTGTTTGACCACGGCTTGTTGAAGTCTCGCAAGACAACCTGTGTCTTGTTGAACAAAGTAGTACTGACACTACATGCTAGTATTGTTAATAGAAGTAAAGATTGCATGTACCTTGATTCGAGGTATCTTTTACGAGCAAAGTCATAGAAACTGCATAGGTGCGCAAACGCACATTATATAGGTGAATTATTGACAATCGGTTACTGTAAAACGATGCGCCGCGCCATTTACACTCAAGAGCAAAAAAATGCATACACTTTGTACGGAAATTCAATACATAGTGTACCCGTTTTTTGCTCTACAGTGTAGTTCAGTAGCCGCAGTAGTGTTGAAATAAGTCATTACATTTTGTTTGACCAGGTTGGTCTTTAATATTTTTGTCTATGGTTTCTAAAGTTTTTTAAGACTTCAGATTGTCCAAAACATTGCCTTATGTTGCGGCCAGCCTTACATCAACGGAAAGCATCATCTGGCAGATATAACCTTATTGGTATTCCGTTTTGGTTGATGAATGTATTATTGCACTAAAACGCTATGTTTATTTTATCTCTTTTTAATACAAGCTTACGTTCCTACAGTCAGTAGTTATTGACCTATATAGCACAGCATTGGAAGGTTACGATGACATTATGTAATTTTATATCTAATGTCATCAGGCCATGAAGCGTGGTAACCTTCGTAATTCTATCCAGGCTATATCAAAAGCTAGGATATGTTGTATTTAATGTCATCTATGAATGCTCAGTACTGAGTGCTTAGCTACTGACCTTTAGTCTCAACTGTTAGTAATTAGTTATAACTTTTATTTTTGCTAACTAGCTATGGCGTCGCATTATAGGAAAGAAACATCGTTTTATAAACGTAATCAATCAAATTTAATGTTCGCAATCGCATTTAAACATGTTTCGCTTTGAATCAGAAGAAGCGTGTGAAATTATATAATAATATATTTTGCGTCACACCTGGCCATAATGCGAGTTTTACTGCACGCTGCGCGTACGGTAAAACTCGCATTCGGGCCAGGTAAAGATGTAAAATTGTGTACTCACCACGGGCGGTAATTCGTAAATCCCCAGATCGCATATTTATGGCCCTCATCTTCGGTTCGGGCCACAAACACCTGCGATCTGGGCCATTCACGAGCTCACCGCCCTAGGTACGTAATGTACTATTACAATGCATGTGCTCGAAAAGAGCATTTTCAATGCAGCCAAATCGTGCGGAAAGTGCCACTTTCGCAGCCCGACGCAAGGAGTTTTTATTAC
The DNA here is from genome assembly GCA_947049275.1 of Epinotia bilunana. NCBI lineage: Eukaryota > Metazoa > Arthropoda > Insecta > Lepidoptera > Tortricidae > Epinotia > Epinotia bilunana. The sequence continues at coordinate 21,598,470 of OX346259.1, read as the reverse complement.
TTGAGAAAAGTTACAAAAAATTCAATTACACTTTTTCTTGCATATATAAGGTACATAAATACTAATAATGTATAATAGTTATTTATGCTACAAGTGTGGAAAGTAGCTGATTTCCGACGAGTGTCATTTTTAAAAAGTATAGCTTTGATGGCACATCCCGGTCGCCACATAGACTTTCACGCCGAATGAATTTATGTTGATATTAATAAGTGACGGTTCTATACTTTTTAGCCAAGATATGGAATTTGTAGAGCGTGGCTGGTAGTGGTAGTTACGCCGTTGCGATCTGATATCTTTTTCACGCTGAAAGCTGTATGAGCTATGGAGTCTTGGCATCACTTTACATGTAATGTTTTTGATGGGATCTCATTCCTTTTTGTAAGGTAATTTCTAAAGAAGTGAATGGGAAAACCCATACAAACTTCCATCCCCTAATTTAAAGAGTGGGGGGTGATTTACTAAAAATCCTAAAATACATATCTTATTATTTATAACAAGGATAACAAGGACCCCCTATATTAATTTTCAGACCTCTAGCATCAAAATTTGTGAGTCTCATACAAACTTTCACTCCCTAGTTTAAGGGGTTGGGGGGATCAAAGTTTCAAGTTTTAATATTTTTTCGTTGTTTGTATACTATTACAAGCTTACATACCAAATTTCACCTTTCTAGGATTTCTTTTATAGTCTTTAAACTTTAGTTTTAATAAGTCCACTGACATCATATCCCGAAAATTTTGTTTATCTGGTATATTTAATCCGAACCCAAGTTGAGAAGGTTCAAAATACAAGCTTCCATCGCCTAATTTAAAGGGTAGTTGGAGAATTGCTAAAAATCCTAAAATATGAATAATTTTTTATATCCCTATCAAAATTTGCGGCAAAATACAAACTTCAACCCCCTAATATAAAGGGTGGGGGGTGATTTCCTAAAAATCCTTAAATATGTATTTTATTACTTATAACAAGGAGTCTCTATATAAATTTTCAGACCCAAAATTTGCGGAAGTCTCATACAAAGTTCCATCCCCTACTTTAAGGGGTTGGGGGGTAGAAGTTCCAATTTGTTGAATTATTTTGTTGATTGTGTACTAATACTAAATTTCGGCTTTCTAGGACTTCAGGAAGTACCCTAGAGGTTTTGATGATCAACATCAGTCAGTGAGTCAGTGAGTCAGTGACGAAATCGGCGTTTTTTAGATATCAATAAAATCTTAAGTATAAGAGCTATGTTCCTGAAACGTTACATGTTTAATAAATCTACTATTGACATCATATCCCGAGAATTTTGTTTATCTGGTATAATCCAAACTCAAGTTACGAGGGTTCAAAAAAAACGACGAACCGCTTCGAGAAAAGGTAGGTAGTGCCCTTGCGTTGCGCTTCGCTTGGCTCGTCTTGGCGGGGGCACTACCGTGCCCCCAGATAAAAAATTGTCGACATGTTTGTTTATTTAACTGTGTACTAAACAGCACTATTTAACTATTCACTAAAACAGGATAGCTAGTGTTCACTGAAACACACGTACATTACGAGTAAATGAACAATAGCTTTTTGCCGGAAATTCGTATATGGCCTGCAACGCTATGTGATCACGACATATTATTTACCTACGGTAAAACAATCGAGCGGTGTCGATAATAGCTATTATTGGACGAGGCATTCACGCGAAGGCTGCGTGCCACAATCTCAATTGTCCAAAAGTAAAAATGCAGTCTTCGTATACATTTTGTTCGTAGTTACAACGTTATTCTATTTAGAATGAGCTAAAACAAATTGTATTTGTTTTGTGGGTACAATTAGCAAGTGGACATTACGTGTTTGTTTGTCTGTTCGTGTATCTGGCCTAAAAACGAGCTACCTAACTGATGCCTGCGCAAAGCTTGACCTAGTCATTCAAGGACTGTTTTCAAATACATGAGAACTTTAATAACTTGGTTTTCAATGGGATTCTTGAGATATACTTCTTTAAGTTGTGTCTAGTGTAAATCCAAATAAAAGTGAATAACTTGGTAAGAGCCTATTTATTATTAGTTGTAAATTTTTGAATTACCAGTATTTGCTGTAACGTTTGTTAAAGGCGCTGATTTGCAGCCGTAGTTGCATACATACAGGATGTCATTTTGAACATACTTACTTAAAACATCTCATCAGCCAAAGGCTTATTAAAAGGAACTATCAATGGAATTTATATCAGCCCAAATTGGAGCAGAGTTGCATTTGTTTTGATTGATGCGATTACAGTTTTTTTATGTTCTTGATACTTCCACTAACATTTTTCATTGTATGGAGAGCGGCTAGAGATAAAACACAAAATAAATGATTTGGCTCATTTGTACAAGTTGCGTACAAAAGGGTTTTCAACATTTAGAAATAATGATTTTTATAAAACAAAGTCCGCATATGTCTTGGTTTAATTATAATAAATAATATTGTTCAATACCTTTTAATAGTTCTTTTTTTATAAATTATTAAAAAGAAAAAATCTGCCACCGTAACACCCTATAAATAAAATATATATATAATAACTTTTAGTATACAGAAAATTCGCCTGGTTTTTATAGATGTCCCCCATGAAGGAAGTGCAACCAAGGCTCAGACCCCGTATCATGGTCGGCCTTATCACGCGATAAGTGACAAGATAGAGCGTCCGTCTCGTTCGGTGTCAGCCAGTGACGGACGCTCTATCTTGTCACTTATCGTTTGATAAGGCCTTTCATGCTACGGGATCAGATTTCAGTAGCATTTCGGCAATCTTTCTTCCTATTCAAATTATATATATTATATTAGGTCGCGGGAGTCAGCTGGATGCGGGTGGCGCAGGACCGGTTATTGTGGCACTCTTTGGGGGAGGCCTATGTCCAGCAGTGGACGTCTTTCGGCTGATATGATGATTCAAATTATAAGCTGAATAAAAGTTGAAGTACAAAATGGTAAAACTATAATTATTTAAAGGTTGATTTTGACTTAGATAAAAACAAAATAGTGCATTGCAGCGGTATTTTTTTCACCTCAGCATTATTTTATTTAAAAGCGATAACGTTTGATTTCAGAGGATCTTACTATTAGCATGCTTCGCGGGGCTAGCAGCGAGCGCGCCGCAGCAGAAGCCTGGCGGCGGCGCTGATGCCACCGCTGCCATCATCAAACAGGACTTTGACCAGCAAGTCGACGGCTCCTATCGCTACAGGTAATTTTTTGTCTGTAAACATGGTTAGTTTAGAGGCTCTACTATTAGTGTGCTTTGAGGCTAGCAGATGCGGCGGCGAAAATACGAGGAGTGCCATCATCAAGCTACTTAGGTTTCGATCAGCAGGTTGGCCTGTCCTAGTAGATGTGGAATTGTGTGCCATAATGTTATTGGACCTACGCTTTCCTAACAAAAAATGTAGTTTCATAAACACTTCTATATTTATTCTTATGACAAAGTATATTTTTTAGCAAATTGAAATAAAAGAATGTTTGTTTAACTGTACTTACACCTACATAATTTTAGAGTGAAAGAAGTCTTATGCAGTGTGTCTTACTCTTCAGTTATATATTTAAATTGCTGCCAAGGCTAGTAATTGCATTTACTAATGATGACATTTCTAGCATACTCATGTTTACTTAAAATCCACAGTTAACTAAAATACAGCCAGGTACATCACATTGCTGTCTCAAACCCAAATAAATTAACAGAATGGTGTCCCTAAAAAACAAAAACGCTACCGTATCAAATAAGCCAAACAAGGCATTCCCAATAATAAACACAATTAATTAAGTCAACCCACATCCACCCACTAATGACCGAAGGCCTCTTCACAAAATACGTAAAAACACCTTATGGAATTATAGAGGATGCAGCGTTTGTAGGTATCGTTGGAATGGCAGGTATTTCCGTTAGTCACCGAAATGTCAAGTCTGTAACTGGTATAGCGGCAAAACCTTTTCCAAAGACCAGGCCAAATTCAACCTTATAACAATGCCAATAAAGACTATGACGGGGAAAATCTTTCTCATTTTACCTGCAATGACGCATGCGTACACGGGGAGGATAATTGAGTAATCATACGTTTAGAGAAGATCGTATGCACAGCAAACACATCAGGTCATTTCGAGAGCTACATTAGGCATACCAATTTGATTCCAATGGCTTGCGCGCTCGATTTAACACGTTAGTTTGACGTGTGCGGAAGAGAACGCAACATAAATAAAGTAAAAAATCAAATTGGAATGCGTGACGAATGTGTCAAATCGACCCCCTGAATTATTCATGTTCGTAGAAATATGTTCAAAGCAAATTTGCGGTAGGCGATAAATTCCTCGACCTAATTTTATACACTTAGTTTGCTAATGTGATACTATTTTAATGAGGCAAATACCTATGCATTGTTTTGTATCAATTTATTTTCTCGATGTGATAGTATTGCGTAGGGATTGCGATGCGTCTACCCTAAATAGGCTAAGGATAAAGGCCAGTTTAAGACCATAGCTAATGTCATCCAGCAAAGTGATAGCTGATAACTTTCAGTCATCCCTCTCTAAAGTAATATTGCTAGCATACACAGAAAAAGAAAAAAACATTTAAGTGGAGGTAAATATTCTTGAACCAAGATGTTAACACTACTATTTTAGGAAGATGGAGATGGGATGGATGGAGATATCTCGTTTGAAGAAAGTGTCATTTAAGATATTGGCGGATTTCCTAATTTGCTTCTTCATTCAAGTATTTTTTTTTTCAATTAAGTTACTGCTATTACTAGAATAACTCTTCCACACGCGAATCAGCACGGCTATTAAAGGACGGCCTGCGAGCTGTGTCGCGGCAAGATAGACTAAAAATTATAATCATAATATTCTTTATTGCTCCAACACAAACGAATGCAGAACAATATCAGATAGCAGGTAGCAACAGGTGGTCTTATCGCTATAAAGCGATCTCTTCCAGACAACCATTGGGTAGTATAAATGACGATCAAAAATAAGGAGAAGGTAGTGCAAGAATAAAGAAAGAGGAGTAAGATAGGAAAAAAAAACCAATTATTTATTCTGCTAATAGGCCACAAGGGCACTTTTACATGCACATACAATCATTTGAATGAGTAGTCAAATTGTAATTTTCGTTTTTTTATAAATCGACGCTAATACATTAGCGTCGATTTATACTAAACAAACGTATAACATCCCTCTCTTTGCGTCGGGGGTTTCAAAATATAAATGTCCTACAGTAGAAAATATAACTTCACAAATAAATATAAATACTACATACAATACATATAAATCCTATCTGACTATCTGTCTCTTTCTTATTACTATGCTTAGAAAGACACGGATAGTCTACGTCGCCGCGACCCAGCTCGCGGGCCGTCTGTGACAGCCCGTGCTGGGTAAACGAAAAGACATCAACGCATCGTTTGTTAATCGGTCTCAAGCTTACTCTTTTGTGAATATCAAGACACATCGATACCGTAATATTTTATGAGTAATGCTTTGACTTGCAATGTTGTAATACCTATTGACCACACATTCGCTGTAGGCCTGTGGTTTCTAACCTTTACCTTTTACGACTTATACGTCCGATGTGTATAAAACCTAATTTATTTATTTCCTTCTGAAAAATATTATTTTAGTTATTTTAGACCTACAATAATTTAGGCCTAGGTTAGGAGCTTAGCTCTGAGCATAAAAAATTTAACAATAAAATTACGAGTATATAATCAAATGAGAACAGAGTGAAGTCTCTCGTGTAAATTCCCTGAGCACTATAATACATTAATTGTCGTCCTTGCAAACATGAACTGACCGGACTCCACAAACAGCACCTGTTCACGAGTACGACGCGTATCTCAGCCATCGCCTCCCTCGACCATATGTTAGGGAAGGTTGCGACCCGTCAATGACGCCACTACACACAAAATAAAGAGAAACCTCCTTATGTGCTCACATGTTACATGAGAAGACCATTATGTTGACAAAGTAACAGTTCAACCAAAATCTTGTATTTTCAAATACGCTACAGATAAATGACTGATGCCTGATGCCCGTATATTAAACAACTGGCTTATAGGCGTCTTTGTCGTTTATAAAGGATTCACGGTATAATATGCCATGGTTAGCAAATGACATTTAACGCGAGACTTAAATCTGTTAAATGGCAAATTCACTACATCGATAGGTATTTTATCGTAAAAGCGTATAAAATTCCCCACGACTGACGTGCTAAGTGCTATCCTTACAGAGGGCCACCACTGCAAGCTTTCCTTCTTGTGTTCTTCGTGTGTAGTCTTGGATATATACTACTCAAAAGAAAATAAGGGCCACTTATTTATTTACACTTTATCGTAAATTACTGTACAGAAGCTAAAGGAATTGATATCAATTATACATGTTATAGACTTTGCTTTATAACTTCTTTGTGTGACGTACTCTTTTTGGCTAAATGTTGGGTATTATTAAAAAAAATGGATTTGAAAAATTCTTGATGTTTTTGTTTAGATTTTCTAACAACGGAGAATTGCCTATTCTGTAGTGATCGGAATTTTCGCTTGTGATTTTTTTAAATATTGTTTAATTGTTCAATATTGAGTTCATAATGGCACAATTTCGTAGGCATATGGACACTCTTACTGCCACTAGAGCCATTACAATGATTGAAGATGGTCATTCACAGCGATCTGTGGGTTTGTTGTTAGGTTTTTCTCGAAGAGCCATTCAAAATGCATGGAATCTTTTCCGAGAGACTGGAAGTGTCACTTGAAAACCTGGCTCGGGTAGGCTTCGAGTTACTACTGCTCACGAGGACCGCTAAGGACCGTTAAGTGCCCGAAGAGAACGCACAGTTACGGCTCGTAAGTTACAAAGTCGGTTACGGCTGACGACGGGTACTCGTGTTAGTGATCAAACAATTCGCAATCGATTGCATGAAGACCAGCAAACGTCAAAACGAAGAGTTGTTCGAATTCCGCTGACCAGGGATCAACGTGCTAATCGTGCAAGGTTCTGTCGTCAACATTTGAATTGGTCCTTAAATCAATGGAGCATGGTGCTCTTCACAGACGAATGCAAAGTTAAATTTTTTAGTGACGTTCGGCGTATTAGAGTGTGGAGTCGACGCGGCGAGCGTTTTTTGGATGCTTGCATCCATGAAAGTGACCGTTTTGGTGGTCCCAACGTCATGATTTGGGGTGGGATTAGCTTACGTGGTAAAACTGAGCTCGCTATTTTAAATGAAGGCACAGTAACTGCACAACGATACATCGAAGAAGTTATCAGGCCTCACGTGATCCCATTTGCACAGCAAATTGGTCCAGAATTCTGGCTGATGCAAGATAATGCCCGTCCACATACAGCTCGGGCGACGCAGGCTGTATTGGAAGAGTCCCATATTCAAGTTTTACCTTGGCGGCGAACAGTCCCGACTTAAATCCAATTGAGCACTTATGGGATCAGTTAAAACGAAGAGTCAGAGAGAGTGAGCAAGAGATCTGGAACCAACAGCACCTAATAAACTCTTTAAAACAGGCCTGGGATCAAATTCCAGCAGAAAATGTGCGAACTTTGATAGAGAGCATGCATTCTAGGCTTCTGGAGTGCAGGGCTAAGAGAGGAGGACATCACGTTACTAACTGAATAAAAAAACACCAACAAGTTTCGATTTTTGTTTTTTTTCTCAGAACGAATCTCTGTTTAGTTTCAATCGAAGTTGACTCTTTACGCACAATGTGTAATAAATTTGACAATTGACGATCAAATGAAACAAATGACGGCCTTAAATGTAGATAAGGGCACTGTTTACATGTAACGTTAATAAAAAATATAAAAAACATTAATATTTTCATGAAAAGGCGAGAAAGCTTAGTGGCCCTTATTTTCTTTTGAGTAATATAGCTGTTAACTTTGAATTCATGGAGATTTTTCCTTACATACATAATATTCTCAACAATGTATTGAGATGCTAACTAAACTAAGAATTTTCGCATCTGATTTTTTTTCTTAAAGAGTCACGGGCTGCAATTTCATAAATAGAACGCACTGCCTGTTTCTGTAGCACAAAGATAGTCAAGATGTCCGCCGCTTTCCCCCACAACAGGATTCCATAGGACATAACACTGTGGAAGTAACTGTAGTACGACACTCGTAAAAAGAGCTCTGCGCGCCATTAAAAGTATGGCCGCCAGAGATCTATTCACGTGTGTCGACCTGTACACCAATTTGGCCGTCTCAACGTTTGTCAGCTATCTAATTCGCCTCACTGCATAGGCTGCGGAGTAAAGTTTTCCTGCTAGAGTGGCTACATGGGCATGCCATTGTAGTTTTAATTCAAGGTGATACCCATTATACAGTCTTATCTTGGAATTCAAGAACATCGCCCTAAACTTGATTTGAGTGATGTTTACCTGCTTAAAATAAATAAATAAATCTTACACAAATCGACCTAGTCCCAAACTAAGCAAAGCTTATACTATGGGTACTAGACGACGATAAACATACTTATATAGATAAATAAATACTTAAATACACAGAAAATATCCATGACTCAGGAACAAATATTCGTGCATACAAATAAATGCCCTTACCGGGATTCGAACACATTAACGTTACATTAACATTGGGTAGTGTAAATTTGATGCAGTTAGTCTTCTTGGTATTTAAAAGCAGGTTAGCTGTAAACCAATTCACAATAGTGGACAACGCATCGCTAATGGCGTCGAAGCTATTCTCTATTCGATTAGTTTTTAACTTACCTTCAGTCATTCATTTTTCTATTTTCTCCGATTCCAGCTTTGAAACCGAGAACGGCATCAAAGCTGAAGAGACGGGGACGCTGAAGAAGGCTTCAGGGCCGGACACGAGTGACGTCATCACCGCACAGGGAACCTTCAGCTACACTGCGCCGGACGGAACCGTCATCAACCTGAATTACATTGCTGATGACGTCAACGGCTTCAAGCCCGAGGTAATATTATTATTCACCCTCCTCAACTCACAACTGTAGTGTGCTGCTGTTGTGAGCATAGGCATGCAACTTTTAACCTAGAAGTTGTGAGTTCAAATTTGGCTCGTACCACTACAAAAAAACATGCAGTTAAGAAATATCATTTGATATTTAAGAGTATCTTTTCGGTGAAGGAAAACAACGTGAAGAAACCTGTCTACACCAAACAAGGTCTAGTTTTGCCTCTGGGTTGGAAGGTCAGGCCGCTTTAGTAAAACTAGTGCCTTCGACAAATCTTGGGATTTGGTGCCAAAGCGGATTCCGGGCTAGATAATGACCGCCATCAAAATTTCGTAACATTAACATTTCGAGCCAACCAATACCGTTGACTTTACCTTAGAACAGATAACGTTGAAGATTCTTGAATTAAACTTATTGATTGATGGTAATTCAAGAGTTTACTTCAAGATCTCCAATATTCATTAATTTTAGTCTGTATTTACTAACAACGATATGGGCCATGGCCTGAAATAAACGTTTATTTAACTTAATTTAATTTAATTATCTGCGTAACATCCATCATCGGCTTAATATCGCTGAGAAAGTTTTGGTGTTAGGCTACTGATTAAAAATAATCAATCGATTACTAGTTGAAAATAAAAATGTTTACGATTATGTAGACGCTATAATATGTAGGCAAAAATTAAAAAAAATGTTCTAATCCCACTAACTTACTCCATCTCGACCATTGTAAATTATGTGCACACAACTTGTTTAAAGACGTATTGTATGTCTAGATTTCGCATCATGCAATAGTAAAGGCAGCGTATGTCAAACATTACAATCGTATACGTGTCCATTTTTATCATGGCTGTGTCAAAACATTACTGCAAATCGTAGGTATTGTTGTTTTTTGATTCGTCTGTTTGGTTACATCAAACATGGCGTCATGCTATCAACTGTGTGCGTTAAGCCATAGCCATTCTATAAAACCTATATTATTAAACGAGCAGTATCCATACTTACTAATATTATAAATGGGAAAGTGTATGTGTGTGTTTGTTTGTCCGTCTTTCACGGCAAATCGGAGCGACGAATTGACGTCATTTTTTAAGTGGAGATAGTGGAAGGGATGGAGTGTGACATAGGCTACTTTTTGTGTCTTTCTAACCCCCCACTTCGCTAAAATGGGGGGGTGAAAGTTTGTATGGAGCTACGATATAAACGAGTTCCACGCGGACGGAGTCGCGAGCAGAAGCTAGTTTGTATACATACTTGAAATCACGTTCTTGAAATCGGCTCTAACGATTTCAATTAAATTGGGAATATGATTTTACGGGGGCGGAAAAATCGATCTAGCCGTCTCATGTCTGGGAAAAATAGTGTTCTCCGTATTTTCTCTATTTTCACCCGAGCAGAGGTCGGTCGCCAAGGTATTCGTAATATGTCCTACATCGCTGCTAGGCCCATTGAAGGAAGCAGCAAGTTAAAATTTTACAAGTCTACATTAGCGGCATTGCGGCGGTGCTTGAACAATAACGACTGGCCTTTCGACCAGTTACCTTGTACACTCGAGTTCTCCAATATCTATACAGACAACCTTTCAAAAATATCTACACACACTTCTTATGTCAGTGGCAATAAAGACTATACAAGGTGTAACAAAAATGTGGTATGAACCGATCAAGGTCTTAACAGGTATCGTGTTCTGATAAGAAAAAAACAGAAAAACAAAAATTTTGACGCGATTTTTTTTTTACCTTAGTATGGAGCGTTGGCCGACTGGGGCGACAAGCTCCATAGAAATGTTAAAAAAAATCGGGTCAAAAAATTTTTTTTTTCGTTTTTTTTTATTAGAACACGATACCTGTTTAGCCCTTGATCGGTTCATGCCCCATTTTTGTTACACCTTGTAGATATTTTTGAAATGTTGTCTGTATAGATATTGGAGAACTCGACTGTATCTTTGTGAAACTTACAATAAATACGATTTTGTGCAGTGCTAGTCTGTCAGTATATAAGTCTCGCTCTCTCTCGATCTCTTTTATTAAACCGTGCATTATCAACGTTCCAGGGCGCACATCTGCCGACTCCTCCCCCGATACCCCCGGCGATCCAGAAAGCGTTGGACTATCTCGCAACACTTCCGCCACCGCCTCCAGGCCGCAACTAAACTCTAGGACCTTCGAAGGAATGCCCTGACGACTGCTACGATTTCCCCAATGACCTGCTTCACCGTTTTGTAAACAGCTGAACAATTTTTTTTATATATCGGAAGGCGTATTATGATCTCGCTTATCATTTGGTAAGCGACAAGATAACAAACTCCGTCACTTTCTAGTGGTGTATAGAGCCCAATGTTTTATCTTGTCATTATCACTCGGTAACTGCAACCACCATGGGCTCGCAGTTCCTAATTGCAGACAAAGGTTTCTCAAAACGGTACTAGAAATAATGTATAACCAAGCAGTAATAAATAAAACAAAAAAATGTGACTGATCTGTGATAAGCGAAGATTGCATGAGTTTTTATATGATGTAAATGTTTTTTTATTTATTAAATTAAAGCAGTCAGTGCCAAAGACGCATTGCAAAATAATTGGTTTGTTTTATTATTTATTACCATTTATTTAGTATTTATCTTTTTTTTTCGATTTAAAACCGGTCTAATCCCAATAAGGTCTAGTTTTCCCGCTGCACGGCTATCATGACGGCGCGCGAGCTTTCTCGATTTTTCTCGAACTATCCGTCTCTCTCTTATTAGAACACTTAGTACAAGAGGTATAGTACGAGAAAAATCGACAGTATGTCGCGGCCGTCTCATGATAGACGTTGGAAGGTCAGATGGCAGTCGCTTTCGTAAAACTAGTGCCTATGCCAAATCTTGGGATTAGGTGTCAAAGCGGACCCCGGACTCCTTTAGGGGCACAACCCGGAATAACGCTGGGAGATTATGATTTATTACCATTTATCTTACGTCCGTCCGTCCTTTGCATGTCGATAAATGGGGCCTAAAATGGGTTCCTATTGTTCAATGTCGTGTGCGTATGTAATTAATTAGCACGCAATAATCAGCAACCAAGTTCATGTCCAAGCAGGTGTAAAATTGAACGTTACCGCCTATAAATACGTATTACCGCTAAAACAATGAATGAAACAAGATAACACGCAAACGTATTATTAAGAGTTAGTCTCAACGTGTATTGGTTTCACGTTAAATTTGCATTTCATACAGGCACTTATTCAGACAAATAAAGCTAGTTTAGAGTAGAGCAGTGGTGGTGCTATAATATTACTTTAGCACCGAACCTGTGTACCTATATAAGTTTACCAAATTCCATTTTAATCGAATAACGGCTAAAAAATGGTTTGCAAATTTTGCAGAGCCATTTACAAATTAATCATTTATAAAATTTGAAATTTTATTCTTAATAAAGGCTTCATTCGATAATTGTACGTGCAACCAATGTAGATCTGATATCACACCTATAAGTTTAGTCAAACCCCAAGATACGATTAAATGCTCGTAAACTACTTGAATTAATAACCATCGCATTTTTTTTTCATACTACGTCTGTAGTAAATAAGCACACGGCCTGCTTGATAATAAGCGAACTCCGAAACCTAGGGACGCTTGTCATTCCATAATATAGCAGACGTCTTTTTCTTTCTGCCCCTTTCACATATTAATTGAGGACAGGCTTGCTTCTGGGACGTTCTGTCCTGAGTTGTCGTTGTGTTGTGGAGATATTCAGGGATATCATCTTGTCCCATTCCATAAGTACGTAGATAGAAAAACTAGACCTATAATTTCACTGTATTTTTGTAGAGATGAAAGGATACAGAGTCATCTCTTCTATGTCATTAGGTGTATATATGTCGCAGGGAAATGGCTAAAACAGAGATTTGAACAAAACTCTAAGGGATATGATCAAATCACGCAGGATGTTAAAATGGCGAATCCATTTTATCATTTGCCTAGAAAAAATCAGTCATTTGATCAATCTCTGAATCTGTTTAGTGAAATGACGAAATCGGCTAAAAAAGGCAACTCGTTTTTGCATTTCACTAGATTTGTTTAGTGATTTGATAAAACCCCTGAAACGCGTTAGTGAGTTGACGAAACAAATTCGCAGAGTCAACTCGTTTTATCATTTCACTAGACACGTTTAGTGAAATGATAATGTCTCTACTGTAACATGGTGTAGGTGATTTGATCAAATCTCTGAACTGGTTCAGTGTTACTCTACAATTAAGTTTGATCAAATCTCTCACATGATGTTTCAGGGATTTTATCAAATCACTGAACAATTCTGGTGAAATGAAAAAAACGAGTATGCCTTTTTGGCTGATTTCGTCACTTCACTAAATAGATTTAGGAATTTGATCTAATAACTGATTTTTTGTAGGCAAATGATAACATGGAATGGCCATTTTCACATCCTGCGTGATTTGTTCATATCTCTTAGAGATTTGTTGAAATCTCTGACATGATTTAGTGAAATGGTAAAATAAAATGTCAAAAGTAGGTAATAAAATTGTTTGTTAAATCAGATTTTTTAATCGAGTACAAGAATAGGTAGTTGTAAACCGGAATATAATCATTTTAAGGTGGTTTGCTTTGCATACAAAACGTTCTTTGGCATTCTCGGGGTAACGGCGTGATATTTTAAGAAACGTATGTAACTAACTTTCATGAATTGCGTCAAAGCCGGCCGGTGCCTAACACGCAAGGGCGAAACCGGGGAGCGGTAAGGTGCAGGAGGGAGGTAACACGACTACACGAGCGACTTAATCTGTACTAGAGTTGAGATTTTCATCATTTCACTAAACGTGTCTAGTGAAATGATAAAACGGGTTGACTCTGCGAGTTAGTTTCGTCAACTCACTAACGCGTTGCAGGGGCTTTATCAAATCACTAAACAAATCTAGTGAAATGAAAAAACGACTTGCCTTTTTTGGCCGATTTCGTCATTTCACTAAACAGATTCAGAGATTTGATCAAATGACTGATTTTTTCTAGGCAAATGATAAAATGGATTCGCCATTTCAACATCCTGGGTGATTTGATCATATCCCTTAGAGTTTTGTTCAAATCTCTGTTTTGGCTGCGACATATATAAAATATTTTTACGTCACACCTGGCCATAATGCGAGTTTTACTGCACGCTGCGCGTACGGTAAAACTCGCATTGTGGCCTGATGAAGACGTAAAAATATACCACCTGCGATCTGGGCCGTTCACGAATTTACCGCCCTAGGTACGTAATGTACTATTACAATGCACTTGCTCTGAAAATGCGCCTTTGTATGGGTCAACATGAACACGGGAAGCCCTCCATGCCCGCACGGCAATGGATTTCATGACAATTCAAATTTCACCTTTTATGTATAATTTTTAATTTCCTCGCATGATGCAATGTAAAATGTTGTATGATACACGTGCGGATTGGTAATTCCCAACTCGTGTCGATCAAAAACACTCCCTCACGGTCGTGTTTTTGGTGATCGTCGCTCGTTGGAAATTACCTACTTTCAGCACTTGTATCATAAATAACTATTATCGGATTGTATTATATACCTAATAGTGGACGCGGTATATGCGGATTAAGTCCAATCAAAATTTGACTTCGGCAACACTACAGGAAGATGTAGTATCACAAAATATTTTTTATTAGAGGCCTAATTTATATTTGAATATATTATTGGCCATCATATTTTTTGTTTATCTAAAGTACATATTATAAAATAAGGTTTGAGGTAAGTAATTGAAAACTTAAGTCACTCAAGTGTGAATTGTTAATCTAATTACAATTTCATATTACTTTGTAACAAAAACAATTATAATTTCTAATAAATATAAGTATAATTATGTTCTACATTCATATGATTTTTGTAAGTAAACTCGTCCAATGTACTAAACTATAATTATCTACTTTTAATATTCAGAAGAACTGACGCAGGTTAATTCTAGATGGATATTATCGCGATGGAATAACTGAGTTCTTCGCGGAGCTCGGTTAAAACAAAAATAAAGATATTTGTGCAATTTTATTATTACCTATTGCAATGAGAAACTATAAATTATTTTTTTAAATAAAAGACGACCGAAACACATGCAACATTGGCAACATAACGCACGGAGAGGAGCAAACTCATTTCAACTTCACTTTCATACGGAACCCTATAAATGACGTAGAAAACAAAAGTGAACCGGTTTGAGCATTCCTCGTCGAAACCCGTTCGCGGAGTGAGCGTCTCCACAAGGTCACTGATAAACACCATTAAATTATATTCTTAGAAAGATATTAACATATTTAGTGCCTTATGCCAACTTTAAGAAATATTCATTTGCACACGAGAGGATTCAGTAATGACATCAGATCGGATTGAATTTGCACTGTGTGCTTAGTATGAATCATGTATGTATTTTGTGTCACTGAAATTTAAAACCATTGTTATTGGTAATTGGGCGATGATTTTAAGAATTGTAGTTTTAAATGGCCATCCGAATAAAATTGGAATGAGTACTTATAGTAAAAAGAAAAGAACGACGCACAATTCTCTAACTTACAGCTTCAGAATGACTTTTATTAACCTTTTCAGATGCGCAGACGTCTATAGACGTCAACCGTGGCTACTCTTAATCGACACACCTCACGTGAATGGGGTAACCAATAAAGAAAGCAAGTCTCATGTATGTTATTTAATTTAATTTATTTACACGAGAACATTATATGAATAAGACAAAATGGTATTGATGTGATACTGACGTTTTAAGTAAGTGTCAAAGATAACCTAGCAATCGAGTACAATATTTAACTATAGTTGCAGTTAGAAAAGTAAAAAGAAAAGTTCAAAATCAAAATTTTCTTCAATAGTAAGTTTAGCCCCTGCCCTTGAAGAAAAGATGTGCAGTTGCTTTCAGATGTGTTTGAACTCTCATCAACACAACTTTTTAGTATTCCGAAATAGATTCCGTGACAGGTTCAGGAGTAGTCTTCGTCGCTAAGTATGCAAGGGCACGGGCGATGGCGGGCGGGATCGGCGGCGGCGTCGGCAGGTGCGCTCCCACGGGACGGTAGCCATTCTCGTCTGCCGTGTACGTTAGGCTGTACGCATTGCCGTCTTTAGCCTGCGATAAAATATTTACAGTTAATCTGTAAGCTCTGAGGTCCCATTTGTGGTTGTGAAAATCTATCAAAACATGGAGTCCAGTATAAGAAGTAATTGATTTTAGTTCAGAGGTCTCACTAAACTATGGCCAACAGATCTTCGAAGGAGTCCCTCTGTTTTCACACTCTCATCTATTATCATTCTCATATTTTATCATACAAGGCGTAAACAGCAAGAACGATATTTAAAAAAATGTGTAGACACGTTGCGGGTTCTTAAGATCTAATAGCGTGGTATTTGGTACATTTATCTTTCCGGAAAATTTAAAATTGGCCTTTTTTTACTGTTGATACACATCAGATATGAAACCTGAAAATATGATTCAGCGTAAAAATGTTGTTTACCGTATACGAAAAACCACCGCTCACTGCTTCTCCGGCTGTGTCATCGTCAAACGTTTTAAGTTCTCCCGCTTCGAAGGCTTTGGTTCCGTCACCTCCTTCATAACTGCGTAAACAAAAAAAGCACATATAAATTAAAAAAAAATGTACTAGTCAACGAATTTAAAAGAAAGATTTTAATTTACCTGTATTTGAAGTCTCCGGAATGCGAAAATACAATGTTCTCGGACTGAACGATTGGAATTACTTCTCGAACTCGAGTTGAGTTGCCACGCTTAGGATATTGTGTAGTGTCTGTATAATTCATTGTCTCTGATCTTTCGGGTTTGGGGACAGAAGATTGTTTTCGATATTCACTAGTGCTACTGTTCTCAAGCGCCGTTTGTTTCTGTTCTGGAACCGGGCGTGGGGTATTTCGTCTGATATTTAAAACCTCTGGTTGTTTCGCTGTTGAAGTTGAGGTCTGTGGCTCGACGGTCGTTGCTATCTCAGTTGTAGCAGGATTTTGGATCCTTTGCCTTATGTATAGTTCCTCTGGTTTATCTGATGTTGGAATCGGAGATGTGTATAGATTAACCAGTAAACTTGACAATGTATTATCTTCGACAATATTTTGTTTCTCTGGAGCAGGCCTCTGGATCTTTCGC
This sequence comes from Epinotia bilunana, assembly GCA_947049275.1. NCBI lineage: Eukaryota > Metazoa > Arthropoda > Insecta > Lepidoptera > Tortricidae > Epinotia > Epinotia bilunana. Next base: position 21,581,390 of record OX346259.1, on the reverse strand, counting down.
CTTCTGTTTAAATCGTTTCGTTTATTCGCCGAAGGAATTGAATCTATGCCTATGTGTCCGTTTACCTGTGCACTAGGGCTAACATTAGCCTCATCAGCTGTTTGGTTTTCTTCCTGGGCAGGCCGCTGGATCTTTCTCCTTTTGTTGGTTCCTCTGTTGTTATTGCGACTAGGTTTCTGGTAGTTTATTGTTTCTGGCTCATAAACAATAGCGACAGGAATTTGATGTTCTTTTTGAGGTCTGTATGTAGTCGGTTTAGGTTCGTCTTGCTTAATGGTTGTTGGTTTTGTATCAGTGTGCTCATCATTAACTACTGTCGTGATACTTGGTTCCTTTGTAACAGAAGATTCATATTTAAGTGTCTCTTTACTTAACCCTTCAACATTGTTCCCTGGTGTTATAGCATTGTTGATTGACTTATCGTCACGGTTGCTTTGGCCTTCATAAACAACTGCTACGGGTATTGCTTCATAGTTGTCTGGTATTGGTGGATACTTGTACTCCTCCTCTGGTTGCCTGTGCCTTATATTTCCTCGGCCTGTGTCTCTGCCTAGTACACCATTAGATATTATAAGCACACACACAATTAACTTAAGGGCTAACATAATATCTTTAATAAAATATTGTCAAATTTATAATACACCACAACACACCACACCCGCGCTTGGTATATTAATGAAGATGAGTCAATAATAGCCAGCTTAAGCTTTTATCTTTTGGTGATATTCGCCTACACGCTATTTCAACAAAACAACTCGAATTAATTTTATGTTTAAGATAAAGATATATCTTAATTGTAGTAAATGACATCAGTATTTGCATAGATTCTCAACACGGAAGCGGAAATTAAATAGACGAATCTTTATAAAAAGAATGAAGATTTGATTGTTCAATTAACAGGCTTGGTTATTTAACGTCAATTTTACAATTATACTTGGAGTTATGACCAAATATCGTAAACAACGGCCAATGCTGGTTTGTCACAAAAAAAAACATTATTTTTAACGATATGATACTATATTATTTTAACACAAAAAAAAATTAAAATAATTTAACAGGCTTGGTTATTTAACGTCAATTTTACAACTATACTTGGAGTTATGACCAAATATCGTAAACAACGGCCAATGCTGGTTTGTCACAAAAAAAAAACATTATTTTTAACGATATGATACTATATTATTTTAACACAAAAAAAAATTAATCATTTACTAACTAAAATACTGAGGTATAATGTCTTAAAAAAAGCATTAAGAATAAAATTTAAATAATGTGATACACTTAAAATTCATATTCATAGTTAACCTTCTAATTGCATTATTGCCATGAATAAGGCACGAGCTTGAAAAGGCTTTTCATAAGGGTGACATTAAATTAAACATTATTGAGATCATACACACATAATTAAAACTGGTAAAAAGTGCGGTGAAATGATTGTAATTAAATTAACCGAGTTTGAAGAACTAGTGGGTAGACCTACTGATATTAAATACTTGGATTACACATAACCCGCCATAATAAGAAAATTATTTTCCAGAGTTTGGTAGCTACGATGAAGGGTTAGAGGTGAAGTTATCATCATGATCCTTACTATACCTATATCACCCATACAGGCCTCCTCTCATATATGAAATGAAGGTTTTGATGGAAGAAAACATCGTGAGAAAACCTGCATAATTCTGCAAAAAAAACCAAATGTTTGCGAAGTCGATCCCAAATTGCACTGAACAAGCGTCGAAACTATAGCCAATTCTCTCTAATGCACATGTAAAATCATTCAGTTAAGAGCTACTGTAACCAAGCGGCAGAGCACGCGACTTTCAATCTGGAGGTCGAGGGTTAGAACCCTTCAACCCCGGTCGTATCACAGGGTTTTTTCTAAAAAAACTTATGTAAGTACGAAATATCATTTGATATTAAATAAATAGTAGCTCAGCGGTGAAGGTTCATCCATCGTCAAGAAACCGATCTTATCCCAACAAGCCCTAGTTTTAAAACTAGGGACTACGTAAAATTTTTGGATGAGATGCCAAAGCGGAACCCGGGTTCCTGTTAAAGAAACGTCCGCTAAAGAAATTTTAAATTTCGATCAGTGAAAAATTGAAAAATTATTCGCCGCGAGCGGGATTTCCGTCCAACTGTGAAAAAGGAGGACTAGGAGAATGATAACATTCACATTTAGTTAATATTTATCTTGAAGCAACTGTTTAATGACATCTTAAACTTGCTATACTCACAACACAACACATGCTAATTATTATGAACATTACGTGTGGCCCACTTAGTGACATGCTTATATAGCTATTTTGTCGTCATAGCTACTTACGTTTGAAATGCAGAAATTATACGTGGACATTATACGATGTAACTGGAAAGCAGTGTATAATCATTATTTCAAATGAAATAAATCCATGGCAGTACTAGGTACATCTGGGTTATACAGATATTTAGGTTCCCGACTTACCAGTGGACATATATAGCCAAAGTTAAAAACTATAACGTCTCGTTTTAGTTGGACTCATAATATGTGCTGTGTGATTGAATAAATAAATTTAATCATAGCTTAGGTACATGTATTTAACTGTTCACGCCACAGCGACTGAAACACAATCAGTTTTTCAGCGAGCCAATAAAACCTTGTTAGGTCGTCTTAATCACGTCGAATCGTCACCTTTGTTGACACCTCGACGATTGTGCAATTTTTCGAAGAACACATCAGTCAAGCGCTAAGGTTGAAGTATTTAGCGTACGTGTAGGAACCACCGGATGGCGGGGGGAGGGTAGTGCAAATAGATCAGCCTTACATATAGGTGGCGAAGGAGTCTGGAGTATCATTCATCAGTGGATTTGAGTGAGTGAACTAAAAATGTATTCTAAATTGTTTTTTTTGTGCTTGGCGGTGGCTGCCGTTAGGTCGGCGCCTGCGGCGACCGATGTTGTGCCCCTGGAGAAGCAGCAGCCTACAGTCATTCCCATTGTGTCCCAATCAGAGGAATTGGAATCCAATGGAACGTATAAATTCAGGTAATTATGTGTTATGTATGTTATGTATAGTTCGTCAGAATTGGGTATAACTTTTTCAATAACGAGTGTGTCTACTCTGCAGCCTTTGCCTGACAATACCAAAAATATATATCATATTTCAATTAATTCTAATTGCCAGTTCAGTACTCCTAGGCCATGCGAATCAATTAGCTCTCTGCAGGTATATTTCTGGATAACTGTGTATATAGGTGTATATAATGCATGACTGTACTTACTTAGTACCTTATGTGAAATTTGCTGAGCCTATTGCATCAATTTAATTGAAACAATAACTTAGTAGGTGTAGGTATAGATTATCAGCCATTATTAATGCACATCAGTTTCGAAACACCGATAACGCTTTAAAGACATCAGTAAATAAGATCTTACTACTTATTTTGTTACTTTTCCCAGAAAGAACTTCACTTAAATTTGATTGTCATATTTTACTACAGATTAGCACTTGTCTTGTAGTTCTACATTTAGGCATCTATTGAAGAAATTAGTTTTAACTCACATCATAGATCATCACAAAATTAAATATTTGTTTTATAACAAATTATTATAGTTATCTATCTACATGCATCATTGAATTGCACCTACATAACTGAAATAAATTAATCAGAAAGGTCACAATAACTATGAATATAACTTACTTCTACTTAGCTACGAAACGGGCAACGGTATCAAGCGTGAGGAAACTTCCTACGACAAAGTGCTCCCGAAGGTAGAGGGACGGTCGGCGGCATCGGACAGCAATGAAGGGGGCGAGGGCGACGAAAACAACGAGATCCATGTACAAACAGGGTCCTACTCCTACACCGCGCCTGATGGCACCCTCATCAGTGTCAGGTATCGTGTTAAGGCTACCAGATTTTTGGTGACCGGTGGTCGAAACCATTGTTCACCACGCTTTGCAGAAACTGATTTTGATTAAGTAAGGATATTAAACATTACAGGAAAAAAACGGATAGTTAGGTATTTAATGATATATTTAAATTTTCTTCTTCTACAATGGTAAAAATTTAACGTCTGTTTATTCGAATAATTAGACCAAACAACTTTTGGCCAAATATTTCATTTGACAAAAGTTTCATTTGACCTAATGCATTTTTTCTTAAATAGAAAGCTTTATAGGATTATTATGAAACAAACCTAACCTAACCTAATGACTTCTGTTTGATGATTTTCAAAGAATACCCGAAAATATCACTGTTTTGACGAAAAATGCATTAGGTCAAATGAAACATTTGTCAAATGATACATTTGGCTAAAAGTTGTTTGGTCAAGAGACAGGACCCCTATATGAAACTCAATCTATAAGCCTAAAGAGTCAAGCGTTGTTTTAAATGAATATGAATATTTTTATTAAAGTTATACGAGTGACTAATATTCAATTATTTTTTTACCGAATAGGTACATTGCTGATGAAAATGGTTTCCGGCCAGTTGGCGACCACATTCCCCAATCCATAGTAGCCGCTGCCGCAGCAGCTGGTTCGTCGGGTGAGAAATCTGGCCGTGCGTTGAATGTGGCCGATAATGCAAACTCCGCATCAGCGCCTAAGGCGGCCGCGGCGCCCCCGCCACCTGCTCCTAAGCCAGAAGAAAAGAAACTAGAAGCCGCTCCTAAATCTGCTCCAGCCGGGCCGACCGAAGCATCTACCACTGAAGCTGCCGGAGCTACTGAAAGCGAAGCAACTACTGTTAACGCTAGCGAAGCCTCACTTAGCACAACTGAAGCAGGAAGTACGAATAGCAGTAGCGAGGCCACTGATACAAGCACTGCATCTGAAGCGACTACTAAGGCTGCTGATGCTACCACTGTAGCTGCTTCTACTGAAGCCGCTTCTACTGAAGCATCTACCACTGAAGCCACCTCCACTACTACAACTACTGCTTGAATTTTTTTTATGACACGTTATATTATAAACGGACATTTGACTAGACATAGGTATTTTGAATGTGGATGCTTTAAATGTTACTGTTTTAAATGTAACAGTAGATATTAAGAATTGGGTCATACACAGATTTAGGTTCGCGTCTTTCCTGTGGACACTATCATAGTCAAGGGCTACGAAGCCTAATTTTTGTTTGGACTCTTAGTCCGCATAAACAGCGTCTCCTCTTCTATATTACTATTCGATAAAAACATTATTTATATGCACGTGAGCTCTTAATTATTGACCACAGGAGAGACTAACTTTGATAATGTCCACAGGAAAGACGCGAACCTAAATCTGTGTATGACCCAATTGTAAGACACAGGTTGACTAAAATTATGCTCGTATTGTTGATGTTTACCTTTTCGAACGGCATAAACAAAATGTTCTCTTAAACACACGGTTAAAACAATATAAAAATATTACGGTTACCATTGGTTAGTTACATATTTACTTTTATTGAAGTTAATAATATGATGCCACATTAATAGCTATGTGAAATTCAAAGTATAGATATTTACGTTAGTTAAAATATTTGATATTTAATTTGTAAATATATTCTTTTAAGAGATTTCCGTTGTTTTCATTGCCAAATGGTTTATTGTAAGAACTGTCTTCCACACAATGCGCATATATACCTACAAAAAATCTAGTTTTCGATTATAAAAAAAGCATTCCAAATCTTTGCTTTGGTAGATTAATACGCATTTTCCATGCCCATAAGCCACCACATTAGCACGCAAAAAAGAAGAAAGAAGTTATTATTGATGTTGTTGTTGCATTGTCTTTGTATGATTTTATTTCGATCCCTTAAACCAGTCTGTAGAGTTCTGCACATGCGCAACTATTTTGAAAAACTCCTCTCGCTCGCTCAAAAAATATTCCACATCGCATGTTATATTTGCCGGAGGTAACGTCAAGGTATTTACGAGAGCATTCCCACAGCGAGCAGCGTGACTTCAAATACTACCACAAAATGTCAAGTGCAATTCACTGCTACGAGTATGCGTAGTCGATAGTTAAATCCGAACCTCTCACTTTCGTTTGAAAAAAATAACATGTAACATAGCCATGTCGTTCGGGCTTTACAAATTCTCGATTACTTTATGGAGTTAATGATTAGTATGTATTAACAAAAATTATTTGTACATTACATGAAATAATGCAGTTTACACACTTTTGATATGATGCGCTTTTAGCTGAAAGTGCTGACTTTTTATGATTAAATAAATTAAGCCTAACCTAACTTAATGAACAACTCAGAATAATAATGTTATACTCCTAACATAATCAGCATTAAATCCCACTTTCAGTGTTATTTTGCGAATATCTACAATAAATACAAAAAAGTAATAACAAGATATAGATTAAAGCTAAAGTAAAACAAAAATAGTGGAAGTAACGTTTTTAATTTATTTACAGATATTTAAGGGCGTAATTTATTTGTCAGTTTTGTGGGTATCCTACTATAATATTATAAATGCGAAAGTTTGGATGTTTGTTACTCAATCACGCCTAAACGGCTTAACCGATTTGGATGAAATTTTGCACGAAGATAGTTTATAGCCTGGATTAAAATATAGGATAGTTTTTATCCCGGGCCCACGCAGACGAAGTCGCGGGCGGAAGCTAGTATGACATAATTTCTTTCTTTTTTTTCTTTTCTTTAATGACACATACGAACTGAATTGTCGACAATAAAATACAATACAATACAATACTTTATTGATAACACCATAGTTACAAGTCAAATGGTTTATGTAAACAGTAATAAAATAACTATAATAATTAATTAGGTCATTACATTAGTTATGTGCACGGTAGTTTAATAAACTCGTCGACACTGTACAGAGTTACATCTAGTAGCAACTTGCGTAGCTTCTGCTTAAACGACGAAATGAAAATACATGAAACGTTGACTGAAGTGAAATTCGACGATGTGAGTGTCGAAAATTTGATGATTATCCCAGTTTTATATGGGAAAATGACAGTTGAGTAGTCCTAACATGCGTTCGAAAAGTGACGTGATCACCCCTCAGAATTCAGGTTGGTAAATAAGCGGTTTTTTTTCCACTTCGTTTATTTTGTGTAAAAAGTCCTTTTTGGCCCCCGACGCAAAGAGAGGGGTGTTATAAGTTTAACGTGTCTGTGTGTCTGTGTGTCTGTGTATCTGTGTATCTGTCTGTGGTATCGTAGCTCCCAAACGGATGGACCGATTTGAATGCGGTTTTTTTTATTCGAAAGCTGTTGTGAGCCCGAGTGTTCTTAGCCATGATTCATGCAAATCTGTTTAGCCGTTTTTGAGATATTGGACTTTGAAATAAAATGTCAGGGGTTTTTCAACTTTTCTAAGTAGTTTTATCAGTCAGTTCAATGATATGGAAATTGGATGAGATACCTAGTTGCAGTGCGTATAATATAATTGTACGTTGATGAATATATTTTCCATTTTTATTATGTATTATACAATAAAAAACAATATTTGAGAAAGAAATTACAAGATAAAAGCACAATGAATAAATAAATAAATAAATAATTATAAATTAATTAAAAACGAAATTCCTAATTTGCCCAGTCATAGAAAGAAGACCCCGTTTAGCAGTTCCGTCTGTGGTATTGAGCCCATAACGCTGACGGCGTTATTGTTCTGTATTACTAATGAAATACGTTGGGTAATTATAATATTAACTATACTATGAACTTGAAGAACAACAAAAAGTATTTAACGATTAAAAGACTGCTACAAACTCAATACGAACTGCATCCTGGTGAGAATGACTACTGTTTACTTTAATTAAAAGTAAAACACCACTTTTTATGTAGGCTACAAGAACTCTATTTTGCAACTAAACTTTTTTAAAATCTGATCAATCCTATTTGATTATCCAAGCGTCACGATGCCATATACTTGGCTGTGCACTTACGGAATATTAAAAAAATTAAGACACCCCCGACACATCTAGAAAGACAAGACTCGTTTAAAAAATCCGCTCTGTAATCAGTTTATCCGTCTGTATGCTGGCCGATGCCAGACAATAGTACATTACCGCCCGTGGTAAGTACACAATTTTACGTCTTCATCTGGCAACAATGCGAGTTTTACCGTACGCGCAGCGTGCAGTAAAACTCGCATTATGGCCAGGTGTGACGTAAACATACATATACACCTGTTAAATATAAATGTGTAATGTTAAATGTTAAAATGAGAGCGCCTGCACGGCTATCACAAGACGGCGTGCGTCTCTCTCTTTATAGTAAACTTAGAAAGAGAGGTATAGTGCGAGAATAATCGAGAAAGCTCGCGTGCCGTCTTGTGATAGCCGTGCAGGGCCAAAACGATTCACACACGAATTCAATATGCGAAAAACGTGCTTCATAACTGGGCCTCTATAATGTATTCGTAAACACCTAAAGCGAGACAATTAAATTACTGAACTACCTACTTACAAGTGTTAAAGGTTAACACTTATGTGTTTTGAGATCCTGTTATTAAAATATTAATGTATATTACATATTCATGCTGCTTGGTAGACAAAGGGGATATTTAATTCGATTATTTTTTACATTATGCAAGGTCTGTCATGCCATTCTGAACTGTAAGGTTCTGTAGTCAGGCAGTAAAACCACACCTTCATAATACCAATAAAAACTTAATAGATGGACCTCAACAAACTGAGATTTAACCTTTTTTAACGGGTTATGTGTATTTAAAACGGCTATCCACACCTGTTTAGAAAAATAAAATTAAGCAAAAAATATCTAAACTTTAAAAAATGGAAAAAATACAGTGTCATTGGATACGCAAAACAGTGTTTTGGTCAAATTAGGTTCAAGGCAAGGGTTCAAAATAAATGATAAATATTTATATATATATACAACTGTTTTTATAAGAATAAAGTACAGTTCGAATACATATCAATAAAGTCAGTCAATAAAAATAATTACGGAACCAAACTAAACACTATAGATTAGGTTAGGTATTATGTCGTTGAATTGACTTTGCCACTTTTATATAACATATTATAAAAATTGTTGATGTTTTATAAGATCAAATGAATCGGTCACAGTATACCAAGTAATTATAATGATGCATGGGTCAGTTAGGTTAAGTGCGATGCTGCTGGTAAATGTGCTCCTAATATCGATCGACTAAATTTAATAAAATCCTATAGTAATTGATTACTCTGCACATATAGACATGGCGCGATAACTTGGATTAATTAAATGGCTGGTAGATGTACTAATAAGTAGGTACTTATGAGAATTTTCGGGAAATACCTCTGCTCAGTAGTGGTACCGCCACCGACTTCACGTTCACTGCGGCTCAAAATATTGCTAACTTTCAACTATTGCTGTAAGAGGTCTTTACGCCTTAACTGTGCCATTTCACCGGTGCGGTTAGGGGCCTTAAGACCACTCAAGGAACAAGAATATTAAAATGCTTTTTTTCTTATGAAATTCCCAAATTTGTGAATGATACTTATATAAAGCTGTTGCTAAAGGACTGTTTTGTCTTGTTTTGGCTTCGCCCGAAGTTCTGATGTCAGAATATGGAATAATGCCAAAAAATAATTTGGAGGCTTTTAGACCTCTTACAGCACTGAATTTGAGGTACATTTGTATTTACTTCTAGTGAAGTTCCTAATAAAAATGCATTTTAACGATAAATCAAAAAACTTTATTATATACTGTAAGTGCAGAATCACATGTGACTGTTATAGCAACATTTAAGACACAGTGGCTTGTGTGTGAGAAACACGGCAATCGTCTACAGGCTGCGGTGTCCGCTTACCATCAGGCGGGCCGTACGCTTGTTTGCCATCGTCGTTGTATATAAAAAAAGTATAAGTATTATTTAATTTACGTGCCGGTGCAGTTGTACCGTTTATCGGTACTCGAGTTACAGACAAACAAACAAAGCCGCATACATACGTATGAACTTTAAATCATATAAATATAGAACGACGACGCCGTCCCCCTGACTAATAAAACTCACTCGCTTCGCTCGCTCAGTCAATTAAAAACAGGGTGTTTACCTTGTATGTTGGTTATTTTGGCCCTAATAACCAATCAACCAACCAACCAACCAACATACATGGTAAATACCCCTTTGATAGTAGTTATAATGTTAGCTTAAAATCATAAATAATAAATAAAGAAAAGCTTAAGAAATAAATAAACAAAAAAAACCTTACCGTCATTGGATGTGTTTTTTAGTAAATCCTTCAATAACTGATTCCAAAAATATCTTCTTTGGCATTTTAGTCTGCATGTTGAACACCACCCGCGTAAAGCAGTACCAAATAAGAGCTCCATCATAAGTATCATCACTTTTCGGAACCATTTCAAGCCTCATTGTAGTGAAGTATAATAGGTCGATATTTGGTCTCTGTAATCTATTCCTTTTTTATTGTCATTATACGTAACAACGCATTTGGGTTTTTTATATCGACCCGTGCACATCACTGGGTCATAGTTCGAGTATCACAGACACAGACAGGTGCGGGAAGGGGCGGATAAGCCCGTACTACCTATATGAGGTCTTTAGACCCCCTATCCGCACTGGACGCACACTTTTCACTCTCAGTGCGATTAGAGGCCTTAAAAGTGTCAAAAAATTCTACGTTATAATAGAAATCGAACCATATATTGGACTCTTTTCTACCTATACAATTCTATAAGCTACGAGGTCCGCACCAGAGCGAAACCACAATATTTTTGCCCGCACAGCCCGGGAGTACTAGCAGGGGGTCTTTAGACCTTATATCGCAGTGAACGTGTTGAGCTATGGTCTGGTGTTCGAAACGCACAGTGTTGCAGTACGCGGGGATCCATATATTGTATGGTACAAAAAATCTTGTTACAGGTACATTTCTTTCTCTCATTATGCATGGGTCGGAAAGAAACTAAAATATAGTTATTATTTAGCTGTACATTAAAGGCATTTGGTAAGCGGCAAAGATGCGTCAAATTTAACGCAACTTCTACGATGCCGCTTACATTAGCTGTATGTTTTTTGATACCAGATCCAGAAGGCATTATCTTCGTCCTGTTTTAAAATTATGGGTATTTTATATCTTTAGTAACAGAAAAAAGATAAATTAGTGCCCTAATCTATGGATGATGCGAAAACGAAGCAGGACGTCTAAAGATATAAGTGGCAAGACGAGGAGTGATAGAGAGGTATGGAAGAGAAAATCGTGCTGACCCCAACTGAAGGACAAGCGAATAATGAGAGGGATCAAAGTGGTGACAAGTCCCCTGTGTCTAATATCTTCGATGCAATACCGGCTGAATAATAAAAGTAATTGAAATAAGACAAATGAAACGGAAACGTCATGAAGTGGGCGTTCGCGTCCGTCTGAACCTCCCTACGGCACGCGTGGTGTCAGTGACCTGGTTGCGTAACCGGCCATCTTCGATGCATCTCGTCTAGGTATTGCTCGGCCCGCTCCAATCAAGGCTGTTATTCAGAACGCGCTAATGCACCTCACCTCACCTGTCACGCGTAACGAAAATAGTCCTCTACCTACGCTAAGTTACTAACAATGGCGGCGTCAAGATATATTTGTGGGTGAACGGTGAGGTGCGTTAAAAACAAGTTACAGAATGAGGGGCAGAAAACGAACGCATTGTACCAAATACAGTAATAGCGAAGTATTTTCTCTAAAGCAGGTCAGGTTTGGTGAAATACAGAATTTTATAATCAATTAATTATTTTACAAATTTTTATATCAGACAGGGAACTGCCAGTGGCAATAGCCACGGAAGAACATTTAAGACCTGACCTAAATGAATTCTTTACGTAGGAGGCTGTCACAATTTTAACAAGCTTTATATTAACTTGCCCTGGTAGTATGTATGGGACAAATCTTGCAAGTTAAATTTGACCCACTTCCCGGTGTCCGATTGAGCTGAAATTTTGGGTATAAGTATAATTTAGATGACAATTCAATATTATGGTACCATCGAGCTGATCTGACGATGGAGACAGAAGGTGACCATAGGAACTCCGTAATAAAACCACATAACCCCATCGAGTTTGGTCTCGTTACAATCGTCTCAAGGAGCGACGGTATACAGATAAGTTTTTGACAGAAACTTATTTCAACTTCCTAATATTGTATAATAATGTACAGCGTATTGACAAGTTGCTGAAATATTAGCCAAGTAAGGTTTGTTTTATGACGATCGCAAATTAGTAAAGATACATTCGAAAAACAATCTTTTAAAGAAAGAAAGAAATATACCTACATTTATTCATGTCAAAATACCAGACAATTTACAGACAATGACATTAAACTTGTGCAATTTGCCACGAAATGGTCACAACTCAGCGTAATGCTGGCAGAGCCAGCGCTGGTCTTCCGTTGTGACCAATTAGGTGATACCACGGCACAGTGACCAAACGCACACATACATATAAAATCACAAGAAACAAAAGAAATATTGAAGAACATATTCATTATTTATTTTTATTCATTGGCATGTAGAATTGTTGCCTAAGATAATTTCCTTATCCTTGTGATGCATTCATGTGAACAATACAGTCATATCTAGAATAGGGACGCGGAGTGTATTCTCTTACTCATAAAACCTTGTATACTTACCGCTACATAGTTCGTAAACCAAATGCAACGCGTTGCAAAATAATTTCAAAAATTGTGCTTCATTTAAATCAATGACTCGTAACGAATAAGATACGAGTAGTTACAGAATTCAAAGCTGTTGGCACGGTGATCAAATTAACGAGGCATTTATGAATCACTTGAGCCACTTTGAGTTAGCAGACGAGTTTTCATCGTAAACTTGAACCGCCTTTTATGGAACGCAAAAAGTTGTTCTAAATACACCTATCAATCTGTCAAATAGAAGAAAATTGGTAGACGTTTGAGGTGTGACTTCACGCACCCTTTAGATCTTATTGCGCAATGTTGATAACCATTAGGTTTTTGTTGCCACACCGATGGCCGAGCCAACGCCTACTCTTTACATAACGAGACCATATGCAGACTACCAGCTGACCGATAGATTTGATAACGAACGATAGAGATAAAAAATTGGTTAATTTACCATGTGAGGTTGTAATAGTTATAAAAGCCAATTCTGATTAGCAGACATCGATAATTTTGTATTGTATGCTTTCAAGCGTTGTAGAATCATTTGAATCTCAATTTTAAACAAATTTATAATTACGTTTGAAATGGTATATTACTGGCACTAAGTGTAAGATTGTCCCCAAATATTTATTTATAACCTATTTCGATTAAGGATACCTATAATACTAAACTCGTTGACAATTACTACGCTTCAATGAAAACGGTACCAATTTTGCGATGATAGTGATGAATTGATTATATTTGTGTTCTTTAGACATTTGTCTAAAGAATGGTACAATTATGTATGACCTATGACCATGAGCAAAATATTTGTTCCTTTCGCAGGAATTCAAGCAAATAAAGCAGTCACACAATAACACCACAAGTTATTTGTGTGAATTTAATTACTAGACAAACTTTCGGACATCACACCACCAGAGGGGTAACCACATAATGTTTCGAACTCGCGTTAGGTCAACTCAGCTGTCATTTTCCATATAAAAAGGGGACGTTTAGATGTACCTAACGTTACGTACAATGCCTTACGTGATCAGCAGATCACTGAAAGTTACAATTTTCTTTCGAAAGTAATGCCAAAATCTTCGTGTTAATTTTAAATATTCTATTTTCAAACACTCCGAAAAGGGCATTTACAGTCAATAAGTATTGACATTGAAACCTTAAATCGGAGGCATCGGTGGCTGCAATACTGCAGTGGTAAGCATGAAAGTGAGATGGCTCCGAGCGCGTGGCAGGGGTGTGGTATAAAAGTGAGCGCACAACTACCACTCTGACATAGTTCACGAGCAACCACGTGTCTCGCGGTCGTATCACTCGCAAATACAATGAAGCTCCTGGTAAGTAGAAAGCTAGATTAAAAAGCGTCCTTCCGAATTCCCAGGTCTTCCAAAACCGTAATTTCGTTTCGGCATTGAAGACCCACTAGCTTCAGGAACTCATCTTTAATATTCATGCTTTCTTTTAATATTTTCTTTTTTTCATTGCTTTTATGAATGAGATATCCTTGTGAGTCATTGATAACACGAAATACGTATCGTTACATAATGAGATGAGGGGCGAAATAGTGTTGCGATACCGAACCAGTGGATTCTTTGATCAGGTATTGCAAAAGGCGATCAAATAGGGTCGGCGGGCGTGCCGCGAACTTTGACATTCACTTTAAGTAGGCAGATTCTTACCCTTGGTTCAATAACGTCGCATGCGTATGCGTCTTTAAGTAACTTATGGCGTTTTTACGATCGTGTGTGAATTGCGTTATAATTTCAAGTAGTAAACGTTTTATCGCTTATTGGGATTTAAAGCGTTTGAAGTATCATTAGTGTTGCATCTGCTTCAATAATGAGATCGGATTTATAATTTGTTTATAAATTCAAGTTTTATTACACCATGTTATAACTTAAGGTTTTCATTTATTTATTTGTACTTAAGGAGTACAAAAACATATAGTAATGAAAAACCAATCAATGGAACATTTTTGACCAGTACAATATGAAAATCTTTAAGTTGTAATTTTGTATGGTGTTTAGCGCAAATTGATATTATTATATTTATACTTTGAAATTAATACATATTCATATATTGTCTTTCCAGCATTACCTACCTATCGAGAGAAAAATGACTGATGATTTAAAAATAAAACGATCATATCAACAACCAGAAGACATTGCTTAAAAAGAGGTTACATAAATAGTTTATGCATAAATAATAAGAGGAGTGATAAATACAGCTTGTGCTTAAACCACTCATCGAGAATATACATACTTCGGTAGAAATATCAATACAATACTTACCTAATCATATGTAGAAAACATCTAAGATTTAGGAGTTAATATTCATCCCAACATAACGAATGTGTAAATGTAATTTGAAATAATTTATATCAATAAAAAACATGTTACCTATTTCAATATAATAGCTGACCCCGTTTGACAATTAAAACATTATATTGTAACTCAATCTGAGAAAAAACAATTTCAAGTCAACTTTCACAGTTGTTGACAACCTTTAGATTCATGGTATAATATATTTGTTTCAGTTGTGAATGCAATATTTCAATAACAAATAGGATTAAATTGTATCTAAAAGAAAAGTTAATGATCTGGTTCGTAATATGTACGTATATTTAGTTAACAGATTGATCATTCTTCAATACTTCAGCACGGCTATCATGCGACAGCGCGCGAGCTCTCTCGATTTTTCTCGCACTATCCGTCTCTTTCTTATTAAGAACACTTAGAACAAGAGATTGGTGCGAGAAAAATCGAGAGCATGTCGCGGCCGTCGCATGATGGACGTGCAGGGTATCTTAAAAAGTCGTTGCCACTAAATCATTACGTATTCATTTACAAGTGAGCCTATCCTTAAAATTGTGTGTAAGTAACCAACCGGCGCGGTCAGCGGTCATGCAACAGTTGCCTGCATAACCCGCCAATGTGTGAAAACCACGTGAGTTCAAGGTCACTCAAAACTTTTTAGGGTATGTCATTATTGTCGCTACTCTTTTATTGACATTAACGGCAGCAAATGCATGTCAAAATGTGGCTAAAATGCTGCTATAAAGAGATGCCAATATGTGATAATAAAAGTCGGCTGTTTTATCTAATGTATTGTTCCCTATACTATGGTCATATTAGGCATATGTAAGTACAATACACATGTGCGAAATATTTGACATACCTAATTGATGTTTGAGTCAACGTTGACACACATATGACAGTTAAAAGTATCGGTTTAGTCTAAACTGGAAACATACAGCAAAAGCGATACAGTCTTTTTTAAATTGGATTATAACAAATTTATGAAGATTTCTTTTATTTTTTTATGAATTACAAGTAAGTACTTAAATCTCAATCAAGCTAGTCTTTTATAATACGCAGTAGCAGCATTGGGAATTCATGTAATGTAATGCATGGAATTAATTGAAGACATGGTCTGGATTACATCGTCCAGACTTATTAGACCTAAATGTTGAGGTGTAGCTAAACTAAGTAAAATGTATTCAAATTAGGTAGTTACACAGGCGACATCTCAATATCTACTTGACAATGCCTTTAGCTTTTAACAATCCTTTCTTAATTACTAGCTTTAATTCATTGAATATGACATTGAAAGTGTTATTGCTGTCTAAAAAACATTTTACACAGCAGCAAACAATGGCACCTATTTTCACGTACGGACAACCTCATTTTTAATAGACTCAGTTATACAAGCGATCTTGCTCCGAGATCATTAGTTATGCAACTGCATAACTTTGTGGGTCATAATTTGGACTTATAGGTGCAAGGTTGAGTTACGTCTGTTTGATTATTTCTTACATATTCAAATGACGTTTACTTATCAGATTAAGTTAAGTGTGTTGTAGATATATTTATTGTAATTGTAGATATCACGGACTGCTAAACATTCAGTTGCAATTAACAAACAATCAAATGTAACAAAGCATTAAGCATGTTAAATAAAGCAATTACGCGAGCACGCTTGCCGACTGGAACGGATCATTCAAGCAAATAATCTAATGGATGTTTAACAATCAATTAAACTTACATATTACAACCTGACTCACAATTGCAATCTTTAAATGTTTATATTAAGATGTTGAAAGAGCGCAATGGAGAGTAATGTAACTGTCAGAGGATTGGCAGGGTTTGTACGGTAATTGTTTGATTTGATGCTAATGCAGTGAAGTAAGTTGTTCTAGTGCAATTACGGAGCACGATCCTTACATAACTTTGCTTAAGCGCGCGTTTCGTTGAAAAGCTTAGTCCCTGCGCCGCATGGGCTCTTAAACCGTTTTAATGGGACTCCTAGGTCATATAGTTAATAGCAGCCAAGGTAGCCAAATATTTAGGTACACGCCTTTATTACTGTAAGAATAAGGGTGTCTTACGAAATATTTGACTACTCTAGCTGCTACTAATTATATGACGCTGACTGTACCTATATTTATCGGCTAGACATTGGAATCGTGAATTAAATAGTCTCATTTATTTACGCTGCCGATGCAATATGAACCATGTTCAAAATTGACATATAATTTATGATATAGGTATGATATTTCTAGATAGTTGTATTTTATTTATTGATATAAAGATATAAAGTAAAGAGAAGTTAGCGCGGACAAGCCCATTGCTTACAAGAGATCATACAAGAGATAACAAAAAAAGTTTTTTCGTGGCCACATAGTTTTGTCGGAACGTAAGCAAACAACTAGACTAAGGAATAAACGTCTTGTGTGATGTAACGGCGATTGACCAACACGAGATACTTAATGATGCTAACAAACCATAACCAAAAGTTAAGTAGATCTCAATGAAAACAATAGTATTGCTGGAGCTGAAAGTGGCAACTTGTTGGGCCCGCTTTCGCCCCAACTGCGTGTCGAATGAGGTTTCACAATGAAGCCCATTGTATGCGTTGCATCTCATCTTACGACATTACGAATATGATTAAGCTCTTTGTCTGACGTCATCTCATCATTGCCAACGTATCAGATGCATCAACTTTATATTATTCTTTATGTCGTCTCGTCCATATAGGTTTGAAGGTCGAATTGATTTGACATTTTCGTATCGTTGTTAACTGGTAAAATTAGGTAATTTGAATACATTGCCTATTCCTTTTTTGTGAGTTTTATGAATGACATCAACATTTAGTCATGTGAATAGCTTTATTATAACTAACAAAGATAAAATAAAAAGTAATCAAAAATCGTATTCAAGCTTGAAGTGAACTCATGAAGGTAGTTATGAGTGTATGACGGAATAACGCGGTGATATAATTTTCACGATTTATTATTCCGCGCAATTACTCTCACTCTACGTAATCCCTTCGTGTAATACTTACATTTATCAAGTAAATCGATGCGCAATCAATTAGGCTACTATTAAGCAACGTGTGATATTTAAGTTCGATACTATGCAAATTTGAAACAAAGATGATTCCCAAATCTATAGAAAGATACACGTATAACCTATAGTTTTTGTAGTATAGTGGGGAAGGAGGTAATATTTAGGTTTTTCATGTAAGTAAATACATGTCAAGTCAAATTATTACCTAAATCTGAGACACGATAATCTGTAGGCACTTTTAATTTGGTTACATTCTTGTGGATCTAAAATGTGTCCAGCAACATTTTTTGCCGTATTTCAATAATAAACATAACAATGCTAGATATAACGTTTAAACAAATCTTTAAGTCAACGCATTTCTTTTTGTAAGTATATACGGTCGGACATTTCCATAAATAATAATTAATTTGATATAAATTGTGTTTTCCAGATAACTTTTTGCGCTGTGGCGTCCCTGGCGGTAGCTCTTCCTCAAAGAAGAGTATCGTTGAAACCAGACCAACCACAGTCTTTTGACGACCAGCAACCCGCAGAACAGAACTACAACAACTACCCTCAACAAGACTACAGACAACAGCAGCAGCAACAACAGCAGCAACAGCAACAACAACAGCAGGAGTACAGACAAACCAAACAGATCGAGGACTTCAGACCCAAAGTGCAGTTGGAAACTACCACCTACATTCCCATTATCCACTTCGATAAAGAGCAAGGCAATGATGGAAGCTACAAGACTTCGTAAGTGTTTTATATGTTTATGGGATATATACCCTAGATCAGCAAGCACACTATGGCCGCAGTTACGGACAGTGCCGTGCGCGATGTTCAAACACTACGAAAATCTTTAAAGTTTGACAAGCGCACGCGGGTTGCCTCACCGCATAACTCCTATGCGTAAACACGGCCTTACTGTGCATTTTCATAAAAATGTGTACGAGTAGGTACCCAATTAGAGTTGTTAAACAAAAATTAACTCAGTGTCAGTTTTGTGACGAAAATTAAGGATACACATTGTGTGAAAATTAAATTGTTTCACATTTAACTAACGTGTTTATTCATATCGTTTATAAATTTTGATACAAACTGAATACTTAATATTGTCGTCACAAAACTGATACTGAGTTAATTTTATTTGACGACTCACGCTAATTGGGTACAATTTTTTTTGAAATGCCAATCTATTTTAAAATACTGTGTAGTAAGCGAGCAAATAATTATAGCCTGTGCTGATGCTGCAGCCATTGGGTTCATTTCGTAATATTTTAACAATCGACCTTGACATGGCATCTTTAAGCTCAATTTCATAGAATGAAGTGGTGCCTTCACGAATGATCTACCAATGTACTATACTATTTCTGATAGTGCCATCAATTCGTATTTTATTTTAAATTGACTAATAAAAAAGTAAAACAAAATCAAGCACATTAAAGTTTCCATGTCTTGAGTTATTTTAAAAAACATGATCTAATTTCGCATTTAGTCTGGCCGACTGCGGCGGGTTTGTGAATGAAAGCTATCAATTTACTAATATACACAAACATGTCCGTGACTTTGACGTAATTATATGGCGACCCAAGCCGGTATTTGACTTACTAAGAGTTACGGGTCCTTATTCTGCCTCTTTAGTCATTCTCATTTTAAAAACAGACAAAAAGGTAGGAAAATATCCCTATGAAATGCTAGTTACTGCAAATAATCCAGTATAAGTCGAATCGCATCCTCGTCCCCTTCATTGCTAAACCTATCGTGCTCGAATAATGGCCAGCTAACTAGTGAAAAAACAAAATACTGGGAAACGGTCACCCAGTTACAATGCTAGAAATTTGACATTGGATTTAGATTTAACTGTAAACTTAACACTTATAGTTGAACGATATGGTTATCAGTTTATCACCCACTCAAATGCTTAGATATTTGCCCAGTTTGGAAGCAAACAAATCTAAAGTCAAAATTGTATGCAGAGTAAACAGTGTATTCAATGCATGATTCATTTGTTCACGTTCCTTTGAGTTCCGTACTTCAACTTTCGTACCTCATTTATAGATGCGACCACACCGCTGCTCAAAATACGCTAACGCACCGTAAAATGTAGCAAAATGTATGAAGAATACGTGACGCATACGACACGTCAACGTGTATACGCAGCGTTAAGAACCGGTGTGGTCGCTCCCTTAGTCAAGGACGTTATAGACTTTAGGGGTAACTCGTGTGAAACATTTACAAGATTTCAAGAAGTAAAATTGGCTTATTTAAGATTTCTGAAGGACGTAGCGTAGAATGACTCCACGTGGGTACATCAAATATACATATTAAACAGTTGAAGTTGACTGCAACAGTTGGTTATTTTTTAATAAATCAAAATTACTCTTTCTAAACCAATTTTCTGCGTCACGTTTCAGACGTTGAACCTCATTATCTGTTCCATTGAACAGATTATATTATAATGTTAATTGCATTAGTCAAATTAAGTAAGACTACTTTTAGAAAAACAACCTCAAAGGTTTGGCATGAAATAGTAGCAGACTTGAGTTAAACGATCCAAGATTCTCAATAAATACTAATGCTAAAAAGTGGCAACTGTATATCCTTTCCAGTCCCTTTCAAATAGTATCTGTATCTGATCTCAAACTAGGTCTTAGATTGTTATGTTTATGCTTGTATGTGTGTATGTTGTTTCTGCGTTAAAAGTTGTCTGAAAGAGATCTCTTTCTCGATGGTACCAGAGCGATCGCTCTTAAGTCATAAGACCGCCTGTTGTTACCTTTATTTATAGAATGTACTCTTGTAACATGTTTTTCTTATGTTGTGGTGCAATAAAGCATATTATTATTATAATTTATGTATGTAAGTACTTTATTGTACGAAAGACACAGGTAAAAAACAGACAAAATAGTTTAAATCAGTACAAAGGCGAACTTATCCCTGTAAGGGATCTCTTCCATTCTCTGCCTATATGATGGCTCAGGATGGCCCATTGTGTGGAGCGGTCATTAGAACGCAAGCGGTGATTACTGCCGTCAGCCATATAAGTTAATCGTAAGGTGGAGAAGCAGGATTGAAGAGTACCTACGTCAAAAAGTAAGGAGAGGACGTGCACAGCGCCGACGGATCGGTAACCAGCCGATAACCAGCTGATTAACAGCTTTTTGCCGAGTACTGGAGCGCTCTCTTGGAATGGTGTCAGTGAAAGACCAGCATCAAGGTACCTTGGCACAAAGCTGAGTGGAGACCATTTCAATGACGATTTTTTGGTGCACTTGCGCAAGTTGTCACTTTTCTAAAC
Organism: Epinotia bilunana; assembly: GCA_947049275.1. Lineage (NCBI taxonomy): Eukaryota > Metazoa > Arthropoda > Insecta > Lepidoptera > Tortricidae > Epinotia > Epinotia bilunana. The sequence continues at coordinate 21,560,174 of OX346259.1, read as the reverse complement.
TGCCTAAACTAAGTTTTAAAGCATCATAAGTAAACATATTATTTCGTTCCTAAAACGACGATATCTTAATTCCAGGTATGAAACCGGCAACCATATTCAAGCTGAAGAGACCGGTTACCTGAAGTCGGTTGGCGAGGACCACAGCGCGCTTGTCCAGCAAGGCTCCTACAGCTACACTGCGCCTGATGGCGAGGTCATCTCTGTGGAGTACACTGCTGATGAGTTCGGGTTCAGAGTGAAGGGAGACCACATCCCCACCCCGCCCCCGGTGTCCCCTGAAATCCAGAAGGGATTGGATCTCATCTACGCTGGAATCAAGGCTAACGCGGTTAGTAACTAATAGAGCTGGTTGTTATGAACATAAGCTAGAAAATTATATTTTGTTACTTTATCAAGTTGTTTACAAAAAATAAATCTATAAATCCATTAAATCTATGCTAGTGACTTGGCCACGTCGCGGTATTTGACATTAGTATACCTGAACATGTTATAACTTAATTAACATTCGATTAATTAACACCTACAAGTACCTACCTCGTTCCATATCCTCCGTATCCTAGTTTTATTTTTAAAAGACAACTTCTACTTCTTTGAACTATTTTTTCTTATTCCGATTATGAATTAAGTACTTTAAAAACATACCAAGTTTTTACGTTTCATACTCGTTTTTCTTGTAATCACATGTCAGTTATCGCACGATTTTTCTTATAATATTATATAGAATATAGCTATTACTAGTCATCATAAATTGTCACGACCTGCAAAAACATGTATTTATTATGCATGAAACACTTGCAGTTGAATTATCACAATTTCTTTTAAATAATACCCGCCAAGTTTAAACCAAACAGAAACAAAGATGATAATAACGGATTTATAATATTTGATATATATTAGAAGTATTAGCTTTGCTAGTGATCTCTTAAACAGAGCATTCGAATTTTTTTTATGCAATAAAATCGTAGAACTATATTAGGCAGTTCTCTATATCCATGATGTGCAGTTGTGAGATTCACTAATTATAATTTTCTCAACCTGCATTTTTTTATTTCCAGGAACGTGACGCGTTAGAAGTCAAGAACAACCCTGGGGCCGCCCAACAGCAGCAAGACAGAGCAGCCCTGGACTACAAGGGCCAGTACTACCAGCAGAACTAAGTAAGGACTAACGCACACTACAAACTATGCAATTTCTCACACCAACTTGCTATAGTTAGAATGAAAGGTATGGTTAATTGCTGTCTCTTTCCAAGTTTTTGTGATAAATTGCTAGGTGTGTAATGGCCTTAATCGTGTTCCTTACCTGCGAAGTGAGGGTGCTGTAGACACTATGCGATAATAAAGTAGAGGGGTGTAGTATTTATTCGGCTGTCGGTATCTAAGCAATTGACGATTTTTACGAAACCTTTTTGGAAAATAAATATGACGTAAATATTGGCCATTGATCCAATTCGTCTATCTTGCATGCCTGACACTTTAGTTGTTCAAGTTAGAGGATTGGGCCCGTTAAAAGTTTACGGTTTGCAATTTCACTTTGAGAACTTAGTAGTTCTAGCAGCAAGAGGTCAATGCACATTAAATTTGGTACAAAACTTGTAGACTCTTTATTCACAAAACTCAAGTACTCTCTCAGCATTCTGGTAGAAAGGGTCTATGACTTGCAAAAAAATTAATCAATGCCATATTTTTGCAATATACTCGTTGTATGGAAAATAACGCATCAAGTAACATTAAGTTTTGGTTTAAGCTTTAATCCCACAGTTTTATCTGTATGAGCGCCGATCAAACAGTTAAAATAAGCTTTTATCAATAGAAACTACAAAATTTAGGAAAGCCTGCTCATATAAGAATGATATGAATAATTCTTGTGGATCGGCATTCGTGCATTATAACAAAATAAGTTTTATACGGTTTAGGAAAGCCCATTTTCCGATATCTACATAACTTGCCTTTGCAAAGCTTAAGAAGTTAAGAAGGCAGTTGTAAAGTTTAGTAAAGGCGGGAAAGCCGTATTAGTCATCCTGTCTATGGATTTAAAATACTATTGTCCAATGTGTTGTCATACGTAATCTAATGGTTTGCTTACACTGGGTTTTATCAGGGAGTTTGATGGTCGATTGTCTTTTCTTATGATGCTGTGTACTCAAATTTGCCTGATGACCGAATGTAAACCAGCCTTTAGTCAGCCGAGTCATTACATAAATATCCTCTGCGACATTGTGATAACGAGAGATGTTCATTTTATAATTATTCTTACTGTTGTAAATACGTTTCTTTATTTTTTATATTTTAATAAAAATGTTAAATGATTTTTTCTGTGGTTTGATTTGTGTTTTGAACGTATTAAAAACTAGTGGCTCTGTGAGCTGTAGACTGCAGACTTGTCAATTAAAAAATAATTTTTAGCCAGTAACTGGATTGACAACAAGTTTCAGTGAAAAATTTCATTTGTGGTACGAGCTTTTATTGCCGACTGCACTTTTCTGTATACCATCATCAATTACTCATTGAGACGATTCTAACGAGCCCAAACTCACCGGGGTTACGTCGGTTAAGTGCTGAATTTCCATAGCCACCTTCTGTTTCCATCATCAGATCAGCTCGATGGTACCATAATATTGAATTGTCATCCAAAATTTCAGCTCAAACCAGGAGAAGTGGGTCAAATTTAACTTGCAAGATTTGATTACAGACAGACAGACAACGGGACAGGTGAAAGTAAATAAAACCTTCTAAAAAAAACTATGTAATCATCGAATCTATTTACAAAATTTCACGACAATTGGTCGAGAAATGCGATCTGTAGCTAGAGAAGAACTGGACATCCGGACAATGAACGCACTTTCTACCAAGCCTAAACAGATAACAAAGAACACATTTGGTTGAAGTGTAGGGATGCATATCACCGGATCGGACCTGGCCTGTTTCATGTACAGTCAGCGTCATATAGTTAGTAGCAGCCAGGGTAGCTAAATATTTCGTAACACACCCTTATTCTTACAGTAATAAAGACGTGTACCGAAATATTTGGCTACCTTGGCTGCTACTAACTATATGACGCTGACTGTACAAATATAATCTGATAGTTATATTATTTAATTTATTTATTAAGAGCCTTAAGTGTCCCACTGCTGAACAAAGGGCTCCTTCTTTTTCTTCCACATATCCCTGTCCGATTCAGATTCCGAATCGCTAAACTTAAGTGGCAGTGGGCGGGGCACATAGCACGTAGAACCGATGGCCGTTGGGGCGGAAAGGTACCTGAGTGGCGACCACGTACCGGAAGGCGCGGCGTGGGTAGGCCCCCCACAAGCTGGACTGATAACCTGGTAAAGGTTGCTGGAGTCCGCTGGATGCGGGTGGCGCAGGACCGGTCACTTTGGCACTCTTTGGGGGAGGACTATGTCCAGCAGTGGACGTCTTTCGGCTGATATGATGATGATGATGATGATGATCCCTGTCCTGGGCAGCCTCCCACCAGTACTGCGTGGTCTACCGCGACGCCTTATTCGGTTCTGTGGGACCTATGCACTTGGTGGTAATGGAAGCCATCAACGCTTCTGGCATGCGGCAGACGTGCCCGGCCCAGCCCCATTAAAGTTTGGCAGCTGTGTGAGCTACGTCAGCTATCTGAGTTTTGGATAGTGCTATTAATGGAGTAAAATTATGCTCTTCTTTATGACGCTTTTGGCCTGAGGTACAGTTGAGATAATTTAATGCGACTTTCTATAAAATTGTCTATGGAATAGGAATATTTAACCTTGGACGGTAGAGTTGGTTTTTAGGGTTCCGTACCCAAAGGGTAGAAACCCTAAAAAGCAACTCTATTACCGGACCCTATTACTAAGACTTCGCTGTCTGTCCGTCTGTCTGTCATCAGGCTGTATCTTAAGAACCGCGATAGCTAGACAGTTGAAATTTTCACAAATTATGTATTTCTGTTGCCCCTATCCCTATAACAACAAATACTAAAAACAAAATAAAATAAATATTTAAAGGGGGCTCCCATACAACAAACGCGTTTTTTTTGCTGTTTTTATAGATAACTAGCTTTCGCCCGCGACTTCGTCTGCGTGGACTCGGGATAAAAACTATCCTATATTTTAATCCAGGCTATAAACTATCTTCGTGCAAAATTTCATTCAAATCGGTTCAGCCGTGATTGAGTAACAAACATCCAAACATCTGAACTTTCGCATTTATAATATTATAGTAGGATGGTACGGTACCCTTCGTGCGCGAGTCCGACTCGCACTTGGCCGGTTTTTAAATGACAGTTTTGATGCAATTGGGCCAACTCAAAAAATCTCAAGTATATAATAATAATAATAAAAGCTTTATTTAATTCCACACACAACAATATACGGGCAAAGTAAACAAAAGTTAAAAACAAAGTATACATGCAATGCAAAATAAGGTAAAATAATGATTAAAAGAAAAGTTTTTAAGTTAATAGGTGTGTGCCCCTTCTGGGTAAAAGCTCAAGTATATAGCTTAATAGTATAGTTTAATTTAGTATGGGGTGGCAAATCATTACTGACGATTTCTCAATATAATTTGAGACTTCGTCGGTGCCGTTAAGAAGCCTAAGTCTTCTGGTACGAGTAGATGTCGCTACACGCCTCCCGAAGGCGTTGTAGGAAGGAACTGATTGAAAGATTTAGTGGCCGAGACAGATTGTTCCGATAGCCTCAGTTGGTTAGTAGCGACGGGCCATGAATGCCTGTGGTCGCCGGTTCGAATCCGGCTCTGAGCATTAAATTTTTAAATTTTTCCTTTAATTTAAAATTTATATAGCTTTTGCACAAATATATACTTAAGGTTACACTGATATCATAACGGATGATAATTATAGTGCGTCAAAGTAATATATCGTGAATTATTCATATTTGCCTAATGGAATAACCGTTAAATCTAGCAATGTACACATTGTAATGTTAACTATAATAATAATATTCTTTATTGCACCACAACATAAGAAAAACATGTTACAAAAGTACATTCAACAAATAAAGGTAACAACAGGCGGTCTTATCTCTTTAGAGCGATCTCTTCCAGACAACCTGTTGTCATTATATTAATTATTGTGACAACATTTTGCATGTTTATGGCAACGTGGCAAATAATATGGCCATGTGAAGTGAGCTTACTTAGGTACTACTTTATTTGCCAAACCTTACATTTTGCCTCTCTTTCAATAAATAGGAAGACAAGAATATTTTTTAGGGTTCCGTACCCAAAGGGTAAAAACGGGACCCTATTTAATTACTAAGACTTCGCTGTCCGTCCGTCTGTCTGTCACCAGGCTGCATCCCAAGAACCGCGATAGCTAGACAGTTGAAATTTTCACAGATGATGTATTTCTGTTGCCGCTATAATAACAAATACTAAAAACAAAATAAAATACATATTTAAGGGGGGCTCCGATACAACAAACGTGTTTTTTTTTGCCGTTTTGTCTGTCGCTAGGCTGTATCTCAAGAACCGCGATAGCTAGACTGTTGAAATTTTCACAGATGATGTATTTGTGTTGCGGCTACAACAATAAATACTAAAAACAAAATAAAATAAATGTTTAAGGGGGCCCCCATACAACAAAGGTTTTTTTCAGGCTGTATCTCAAGAACCGCGATAGCTAGACAGTTGAAATTTTCACAAATTATGTATTTCTGTTGCCGCTGTAACAACAAATACTAAAAACAAAGTAAAATAAATATTTAAGGAAGGAACCCTTCGTGCGCGAGTCCGACTCGCACTTGGCCGGTTTTTTGAATGCTGCAAAGTAATATTCGACAGTATATTGAACCAATAGTTTGTCGAGTAAGGGCCCGATTTGATGTAACAAAATGGAGCGTGCAAACATTTCGTTACAACTCGACAAAGTCGCGATCGCCTGCGAGCGGCTATGATTAGCAACCCACACTACGATGTTTACTGTGTGCGTGCGGTTCGAGTGCTGCCGTGCTGTTGGACCGACCCTTCTTGATCATTGTTATACTTTCACTTTATATCTATACACTCATATCTATAAGCTCAATGGGATATCTATCCCGTTGAGCTGAAATATGCCATAGGTATACTTCGAGCTGATCTGATAATGGAGAACGAAGGTGGCAATAGCAATTCTTGAACTAGTTAAGATAATTTCGTCGTATTTGGGCTCATTGGAACGTATCAACGAGTAATTAATGCATTTGCAAAAAAGTACAGACGGCGGCAATAAAAGCTATAACTAAAACTGTCATTTTTTAAAGGTTTTGTAGGGGCTTAAGAGGGAAGAATAGCTAGCAGCTCGCGACTGATAGGTACTTTTCTGATGAAATTTACATTTCGCGAGAAATCGGTTTCCACTAACTAAATCTTAACAAATCGCTTTGATATAGGAAAACCTATAAACCTAGTCTTTCATAGTATCAAGAACGTATAAAATAATCATTGAGATTGGAAAATATTTAGAAGTGGAAAAACATTTTCTCTTTTTTTAATATGGAAGTGTACGTAGTATTCCAAAGGTATTCTTTACGTTTATACTATTTCCACTCAGAATTAGGAGCTCTTTCCACCCTGGTAGGACAAAAAACTGTCCCATACATATTCTTCCCATTGTGTTACCATTTACCGTATACTTTCTATGGTGGTAACACAATAGGAAAATTCAAAAATGTATGGACATTTTGGGACACTTTTTTACTCCTATTGGGATGGAAAGACATCGTGATTTTGAGTAGAAATAACAAAAAAGTTGCAGAAAATGTCCGAAAAAACGTAGTGGCATTTTTTTTGAGAAACGCTCTAATACGTTCTTATACGTTAGTGTGTGGTGTTGGGTGTTGCGCACCATCACAACATTACTATAAAGTACAAACTTAAATATTAAACATCACATTAAATTGAATTTTCTTATTATAATATTGGCGAGGACATCTCATTAGTTTCATCAAATGTCATGCAGAACAGGATCGCCAGGGGTCACCGGTGGCCGCTAATATGTTTCACAACCCAACCCCCGCCTAAACCTTCAACGGAGTACGCATTCTGCAACGAACATTTCAATACGTATGCGTAACATATGTGGTTTTCGGGTAATACAGGATGAAATGAGCACGTTTATATTTTAAGGTAATATAAAACAACGCTTTGATAACTATTCATTCAAATTAACGCCATATATGTATATGTATGCAAATCTGTATTGTAATTTTTTATCATGAAATAAATAATCTAATCTAATCTATAAATTTTATGAAAAATGATAGAGTAGTTTTAAATAGTTTGATTTAAAGTAGTTTCTGAGAGATGTTCCCCCTTGATTATTAAACTTAAGAGTCCGCAGTATGCTCGGCCGAATTTCACCTTCCCATACAAACGGAGTTACGTTCTCATTTTAAAACTACGCGTTGGATTGTGACGAAACTGTGCATATACAATGACATGAGGTATCTATATCTGTAATTCGTTTATATAGTTCCAGTGTATAAAACAAACGAAATACAGCAAAAACAAGTTTTGTATGAAAAACAATTCGCTGTATTTTTTTAACTACGCTATCTGAAGCTACATATTAAACTAATTACAGACCTGACCTGGTATAAAGATAGTTTGGGCTCGTTAGAATCGTCTCAATAAGTAGTTGATGACGGTATACAGAAAAGTACAGTCGGCAATAAAAGCTTGTACCAAAATGAAGTATTTGACAGAAACTTATTTAAAAAGAAGATAACAAGCATTTTAGCTAAAACAGATTTTTCCAAATTGGTCATTATTCTGCAATCCGCACTGGGTCAGCTGCAGCGTGGGGAGTACAGTCCATTAAGAGTCAGCATTCTTCTCACTGTAGTGGCATAAGACTCATCAGGATTCATTACTCCTAGTCTAATGAAACCCTTCTCTCACCCATGAGAGAAGTCGTATGCCCATGAGTAGGACGTGTATACAATACAAAAACATTTTACTGCACACCTAAAAAAAAAACAATACAGAACATAAAGGTTAGTACAGGTCACTGCAAAAATCCAGCGTAGTGAGAAACATCTTCTAATTTAAATAAAATCTGGGGGCAGGGCAGTGCCCCCGCCAAGTCGAGCAAAACAGCAGCACGGCCGTACCATCCTTTTCTCGAAGCAGTTCAGACCATTTTCGACCCCCCATAACTTCGTTGTGGATAAAACTAGAAGCCTGCATTTTCACTAACGAAGCAGGCATTATATAAACACGATATATTTTAAATTTCATTCAATTTGAACCAGCGGTTTAAGATTTATAACTAGTCAAAGTTTCTTAATTTTGTCACTCACTGACTAGTCAGTCACCGATCATCAAAAGTCTAAGGCACTTCTAGCAGACATAGAAGCTTCAAATTTAGAATACAATTAGTGTTTAGTGTATAAATCAAGGGGACGCTAAAAAAATTTGCAATTTATGTCCAGTTTTCTAGATACACCGACTGCATGAATAACTTTGTAATCCCATATAAACATATAGGATTACTAAAATAGTTACTACATAGTTTTAGATATGCAAAAATCCATAAATGCAGTAAAGTTGTGTGATTGCCAAGTTGCAGAATTTTATTTAGCTAGCAAATAAAGAATAATAAGAATGCCTGAGACTTGGTACTACCAAATATCTCACAACTTTTTGCGGTGGAAGACTTTCGAGACTTGGCCTCTTTTTTACATGGAATGTTTTTTATGGGATTTTAATACACCCTAATAATATTAAGTTAAGGGCTTTGCAATGACATAGTGCACTCTTCTTGACACACCCTTCACATGAGTTCTGCCCTAAGTGTGGTCCGGTTGATGCAACGTGAAATTACTATGGGATATAAATGAAAAACGCACATCGTCAGTGACTGTACGTTTAATGATTTTATCAGGCCGTATGATTACAAATTGTGCATTTTAACGTCAATGAAGCCCTGATTTGAGACCCACGTCATGCATTTCAATTTCAATGGTGAAGTGTTAATTTCAATGTATTGCGGTCGTTCGTTCTGGCAATCCACGGCTTACGGCTATTGGCGAACGGGTTAAAAGGTAGTTGTTTCCAATCCAGGAGTAAATTTACGACATAAGTTTCATCAATATTGAGCTGCCAGCACTCCATAGCATAAAAAAGATACAAAACCAAACCTGTGAAAAAATGTGCACTACAAAAGTATCTAAATTAAACTGACACTAAACTAGACCCGGCGACCCAAAATTACACAACAAAATCATCACTTTGCTCAGTTCTGTGCAATAGGGTTGAGGACTTTAATTTTATTATTACTCCAAAAGAAAGAAGGCAAAAATTTTACTTACAACGAAAATCCTATTCAGATATCTCAAAAAATTACGATGAGACAACCGTTTTAATATTGATTGATAGACAGAGAAAACACTTAAGGGCCGTGACGGGCACTTTACTGTACAAAATAACAGGTTAAAGAATATCCATGTCACATAATAGATCAAAGAACAAAGGCGAACTTATCCCTATAACGATCTCTTCCAGCGCCTGTAAGTTTTTCGTACACGTGAATGGTGACGCGACAAACTTTCGCAATGGAATTGTCCATTGCGAAAGTTTGTCGCGTCACCATTCGCAAAAAAAAAAACCAGCCATTCCATACAAACGGTGTGAGCTCGGCCGCCAAAATGTATGGAAGACTGGTTTTTTTCGCGATTTGGATACAACTTATTTGATCAAATTTGATCGCAATGACCCACCGAATCACCTCCCAAAATTTGAACGGTGAATAATATTTCACCCTGTATAGTTCGCCTTATTCGGTCAAAGTGGGGCGCGTCTATAATGGGTACACTACATAACTCCGAAGAGTCATTTGTCCGAAAGCATATTTTTTCCGAATTTCATAATTCCGAAAACCATGTTCCGCTGATTTTCTTTTTGATGTATCAGGATATAATGCTAACCTAACCTAACCTATTTATGTATTTTATTTAATAATCTGCGTCCAAGTTTTCGTTCCTTAACGAAATGGCGTTCGGAATTTTAATGATGCTTTCGGACAAATGAATCTTCGTAATTTTTGAGTGTTCCCGTCTATAATATTTCTCGCTGCGCCTTTTCTAGCCATTTTTTTAATCAGTTACAATTGTTTAGAAAAACGTAATGCAATGTTTGCTTTTTAGGCTTTTCATATTAATTTTTACTCAGTAATTTTATGCTCCTATTTACACTACCCTCTGATCGATGATCCAAGACATGAAAGATAAATCATATATAATATTAATGATCATTAATATTAACTGTGTAAATCAACAGGTCGTTAACCTTTAGTTACAAACTGGATGGCGCATTAAATCAAGCAACATGGTATCCTTTCTGGGTGGCAGTAGCCATTCATCGGAGTTACCAGCGATGACACAGTTAACCGACTAGTGAACCTTAACGCGAAGGAATAAGGTAAGTAATGCAAATTGTGCTACATTATTCTATATTGCTCATTAGACTTAAATTCTATTAGTAAGTATAACGTGTCATTTAAGTTTGAGAGCTTTGAAAAAGGTACGCATGAAGTGTACGTTTTCTTTACATGAGCAGTAGTAATATATTTTTTTTAATTACCAGGCTGCTTTTATCCACAAAAGGTTTTCGCAATTTCAAAATGTTTCAATGCTAAAAATAAACGTTTATCTCTTTCGTTTCTGTAAATTGTTATATAAATCAAATTGTTGTGTTCACTAGGTCATGTTCGTTTAGTGATAAACCAAGAAAGGTTACCAATGTTACCATTACTTACGGAATAATTTACTTTAAACACAAAGTTTTAACCGACTTCAACTCAGTACTCCACCAAGCTACGAGAACATTTCTACATTTATTTTCCAATTTACCATATGAACTGATTTCCGAGAGCAAATGCGTTGATTATTAGAGAAAAAAACCCAATCGCTGTATGTGACCCGATAATATTCGAGGATTTAGAATATAATAGAATAGAATAGAATGTTTATTTGTAAAGTCATGTAAGTACATGAGGTGTTTAGGTTATACAAAAAGGCTTCCATGACACCCTGTTAGGGCACACCAATGTTCTTATAAGTAACTTAATTCTATATTCCGGGTCATGCTGCTTATTAATTTATTATGTCAAAAGTAAAAGTAATACTTCCGTCGATTCCACAAGGATCACCTTTGGCACTTCATTAGCTGCTATTTCAACGGAATCTTATTAGAATCTGTGACTTACTTTTGTACTTAAGTACATAATTGAGGAATTCCATAAGTCATCTGTGGTCTTCTTCATCAATTCCACCACCAAATTTATGATTTCCGGGTGTAAATACACGAGATATAATAGAAAATACCAAAATCACTACACGCGTGCCTAATATAATTGAGGAGTTCCCTCAATTTCTCATGGATCCCATCATCCAACTGAATTAAAAAAAATGGGATCCACTTGGAAGCATATACTAACAAACAAAAAAAAAAAACGAATCGGCTCATCGATGATGGAGTTCTGAGGTAACAAATATTGAAAAAAAATACAATCGAAGTCGGTTAAAAAATACGCGTGTTGGGAAATGAAACCTTTGCGAACAGCGATCAGGGCAGGTAGTATAAAAAAGGGGATATATCCCCAAAGGGTAGTTTCCTAATGTTAAAATTGATAATGCAATGTTGCTGAATGGAAAGTAAAGTAAACCATCAAATTATTGAAATAAAGTAACATTAAAAAAAGCATAAAAAGATATAGCCATGAAACTAGAAAAAATATCTTTTTTTTACTGCCCCACTGTAAATTAAAAGCTACCAATAGGATTGTTACGCTAATATAGAAACAAAATTGTACAATAACTATGGACTTAAACGCAGTATTTCGCGACCGAAACAGCAATTAACTTGATTTTCCATAGAACGATTAGTAGGAACAAATAGCACTGTAATATGTATGAATCATTTCGGCTGCCGCCAGCAAGGACAATCTTTGAATCAATTTTTTGGGTATTTTTATTCTTTAATTATAGTTGCTCCCATGCAAATATTTGTTCCTCTCCACATACTGGTTCGAATGACATCGAAACAAAATCTTAGGAAACAAGCCTATTTGATGCCTCTGTTATTTTGATTTAGAAACACATGAAAGCGGGGACATGGGTGTGAGCTTCTGTCATTATTTTCTGCCAATATTGAAGTTTTCCTGACAATGGAAATATTGGCAACACAAACTAAGTTTAACGTCCGACTGTATGATACCTTAATGCCTAATAGTTGACATAATATTGTTCATCACTATTGTTATGTATTTAGTAGATTGAAAGTGTCAATTGAGTATTGAATCGGTGTTAAGCACTGGAAGCTTACATTTCCAATGCAACTTGTATTAGGAAAGAAAGGCTAAGTTTAAACTCTTTCTTGCTATAATTACGTACACTTTTTTTATTTTTTTTATTAATAATTTTAGTAATATATTTATTCAATAAAAAGTACATCTACATCACATATTTAAAGCTACTTAAATGGAAATTAGGAGTATATAGTTACACACACTTGTTTATTGGAAGCGACGATTGTTGAGCAGTGCATTAGTGCGCATAAGTCACTGGGATGCGCGCGGGTCGCACGAAGTTCATAGGTAAAGGAGGTATATAAACCCTATGCGGTGTCGCCTGCCACATATCGGTGCTGTCCGTTAGTGCATCCAGACTTGCATCCAACATAATGGTGAGTGACTTAATTTTACACACCTGTTAGACAACGTGCATTTTATCTGTTGTGCTATAATAGTTATTTACAATGCACTTGCTCTGAAAGTGCGCCTTTATATGGGTCAACATAAACACGGGAAGCCCTCCATGCACGCACGGCGGAGCGGGCCGGGGTAGTAAACAACTATTATGATACAAATGCGGAAAGTAGGTAATTCCCAACGAGTGACGAGGAAATTAAAAATTATACATAGGTGAAATTTTAATTGTCATGAAATCTCATTCTCGCACGTGTGTGGGAATATTGGCCCGAAATCTATTCCCGCATGGCCGCCCCCCGGCCCGGCCTGCCGTGCGGGCATGGAGGGCTTCCCGTGTTTATGTTGACCCATATAAAGACGCACTTTCAGAGCAAGTGCATTGTAAATAACTATTATAGCACAACAGATAAAATGTACGTTGTCTAACTCGTAATGAGTCATAATGGTTTTTGCTTTTTTGTGATTTTTGTTTTAAAAAGATATTTTTGTGATTTTTTGTCATTTTTTTGTTTTTAAATAAAATACTTGTTACCCCAGAAGAATAAATAAAACACGTGAACTTACTTTACAGGACAAAAAAGAAAAAAATCTTTTTTTTTTTCAATTAAAACCACCTGGAAATAATTTCTCACTCGCTCAACAACCTACCATTTCATTCTTTGCTCCTATTCTAGGCCACACCCTGTATATGTTAATATTAAATTAAACCTGTATATGTTAATATTAAATTAAATAAGATAAAAATATATTTTATACGTAGTTATACCAGCACCCTTAACACAACCATGCTGCATTGAAAATGCTAGAAAATGTACGATGTCTGTTTATTAGTCATTATCATTGGACCTTCATAATTATGATATTGAAATCAAAGAGGTAGTCACGTAACGTTTTGAACGCGCGTTAGGTCAATGCACCTGTAATTTTTCCATATAAAAATTGACATTTAGATCTAACTAACTTCCGTACCTACAAAGCGTCACGTGGTCGACCTGCAACATTACAGACAAATACCACTTTACTTCTAACGGTTTCGTTTTCCAGATTTAGTGCGTTTAAGCGTTTTATTTTCAGTGATATATAATATGTAATATTATTAATTGCGATGGAAAACAAAGGCCAAAACAGTTTCGAAGTACAGTCAGCAGCAAAATTGGCTAAGCGGGTCAAGTCCTCAAAATGACCTACACACGACTATCAATTCAACGACTAGCTTTCAATAAATATTTGCTCGTAAAATTCAACGACTATGTCAAGAGGACAAGGACTGTCTAGATCATTTTGAGCGTGTTATTTTGCGTAGCTACGCTGCTGACTGTACATATTGCTTTTTCCGCTCTGAGTGCAAAAATTCAACGCAAGGAATACAAAAGTAAAAAAAGAGACAGTGTCGTATTTGTAAACCTAAGTGGTCAACGACGTGGTACATTAGAATGCTCAGACATGAGATCGCCGTCGAGTATTAATTCAAATAGCAATTTTTATACATCACCGCAATATCACGAAATAGATATAACAATATCAAGTCGAATGGTCACCAATACTAGTCTTGTGGGACTATATTCGACACCTATTGACAGCTTGCGATATTGCTAATTTCGTGACATATGACATTATAGAGTCTGAAAGTAATGAAATATTTTTATTTATTTCACAATATACTATTACAATATAAAGAAAGAAAGGAAGAAGAAAGAAAGAAAGAAAGAAAGAAGAAAAAGAAGAAGAAGTAGTATTTTCATATTCAATATAATTGATCAATTGGAAAAAGTATGATAATTAAAGTGGTTTATTCCTTTGTAGTTAGATTTTTCGTCTTTCCGTCCGAATGTCTACACATTTTGAAAGTAATTCACGTAAAGCCTTCCATTTGTTCGAATATTTGGCAATGGGCTTACTAGATGATAATAATACTGGAAATTTACGTACGTTGGCACTGCCTGTTAAACAGACAAATAGTAAATGTAAAACCTCGTAAACAAGCATGTTCAACTTCCAAAAGCCAAACTCTATATCTACTAAAAGTTAAAATATCATGAACCACATAAGTAGAATCTCATTCATATAAAATTCTGGGGGATCACCAGCGACAATCTTTCAAAATATGGCAAGATGTCATAAAAATCTCAATGATGGACAATACCTATAGAATTTCTTACTATAAAAAGAGAGAAAACGGAATTTGTGACTTATTTTATCAAGAGACGGAAACTGTCATGTAAGGACTAAAATGAATGTACTTCCTCAAAACAACCATACAATAAAAATGTCCCATGCTCAGCAAAGTTCTTGTCACATAAGACTGTGTTTCAACAAGAATTTGAAATGAGGGAGATTGTTGTCAGGTCACGGATCCTCGCGAGTTCCATGCTTCACAGCCCCGCTATTCTCTAACATGTTTCGCCCTCACCTCATCGTTCACCCACAAATATATGTTGACGCCACGATTCGTAGCAACTAAGCGTCGGTAGAGGTCTAGATTCGTCAGGCGTGACGAGTGAGCTGAGGTGCATAAGCGCGTTCCGCATAACAGCCCAGCCCCCCTATTCTGTAACTTGTTTTAAGCTCACCTCAACGCTCACCCACAACGATATCTTGACACCGCGATGCGTAGTAACCAAGCGTAGGTAGAGGTCTAGTTTCGTGACGGGTGAACGGCGGGGTGAGCCGCATTAACGCTTAGCGAATAACAGCCCAGTACAGTGCCCATACTGACATTCACTGCTGTCACGTCTTACAAGATATGATGTCTTTACGTGACCCTTCGTCTTTGAGACACTGTCATAAAACATGAACATTGACACATCATCATAAATTTTGCATGCATTTTGTAAAATTGTGGTCGTTTTCGTAAGTTTAAAACGTGAAGCTAAGTTGCCCGCACGCCTTGTATATAAAACAGCTCAAATAATTTTCATACAAATAGAAAATAAAATATTTTAGGGCATATGTTTAAAATACGACCTCTTTTGTTGTCTGTTTACATATATACGTCCATCCCCGCTCATCCCGTGGCGGTCGTAAGACTCGTAAGAGACTATTATGGGGATAGGGTTGACGTATGTTGTGGCTAGCAATCTATCACTGCCATATTACATTTTACACAAACTACAATGTATAAATGACTGTGATAATTTATTTTCGTGATAATATATTTTACTTTGCGTTTGTTCCTCTGCCGATCATACATTCGTCTTCTGCCGCCATGCCTTACGAACCGCGGCCCAAGTCGCGGTTGCGACACCCCTATAAATTTGCCATCATTGTTCGTGAAGAAAGCAAAACGGTTGAAAGTTTATCTTCCGTCATGTGCATTTCCTGTTACACGGAAATTACGAGTGTGGAAGATTTCGTCACTGCTAATATAAAGAAGATGTCGGAACTAACACGCTGATTAAGGCGCTATTCAGTGATAACATACATCACTGCTGTAGCAGTAACAAGGAATTGAGCGGAATCTTCATGTTAAAATCTATGACATTGTGTTGCTATACAAATGGATAAATCTATCAAATTATTGCAAGTGTAAATGCTAGAAACTATCAAAATCATGAATATATTTCGATATAAAATATGTTGTACAATAAATAATAACGATTATATTGAAAAGCTAATTGCTAATGTTAACATTGTGCTTGCGTATAAATGCATAGTACAGTCAACAGCAAATAAAGATGATCATTTTAGTACTTTGTCACACTCAATGTAACTACTGCGACAGTTGGGATGCGTCAAAGTAGTGAAAGTGACAAGGTACTAAAATGATCATCTACTTTTGCTGTTGACTATACATACATTATTACATGCGTCTGAACTAGGACGATCCTGTGTCTCAGAAAAAGATAATTATTATAAATGAATTAGTGCAATTTGTGCACAATAAAGGTATATTATATTATCGTACATTTAGAAAAAAATGTTAAATAGAACATAGTAAACTTATATGTTATATCTAAGTATTAAGATTTAAAACATCAATACAATAAGTTATTGTATTGATGTTTTAAATTGTAATACTTAGATATAAGTTAATAACTATGAACAGTCGCGGAAATAAAAGTTTCGTCACTTTTGGACGTCAAAAAAATAAAGTAGAAAAGTGAGGAATGTTTTCATTCCTCGACTACACCTGAACCCAGTAAGTATTTCACGACTAACAGCAATTCATTTGATTTTCCATACATTATCTAGTACAAGTCAAGATCCAACGTTGTATGTCAAAGTTTCTTGTACGCTAGCAATGCTGGCTTTGACGCGTAGTTTTGCTGGCGCGGCCGCGGAAGATAGCATTACTGACAACACTAATGAGTCAACTCAGGTTCATGTACTTATTGTTTATTTCAGGCGCTTATCCTTATAAAATTGGTTACGCATTGTTATTAACTA
The DNA here is from genome assembly GCA_947049275.1 of Epinotia bilunana. NCBI lineage: Eukaryota > Metazoa > Arthropoda > Insecta > Lepidoptera > Tortricidae > Epinotia > Epinotia bilunana. The sequence goes on along the minus strand of OX346259.1, from coordinate 21,543,086 downwards.
ATGTGTATAAGATTCGTATCTAAGCTCAACACGTCAATAGTAATGTCCGGAAACACTGTCTTATCTAATAAAAAAACAAGTGTGTATGAAGAATGGACTTTCTGGATGGACTATAAGGGTATATTTTATCCCGCGGCGTTGCCTATGTTCTTTGCAATACAGTGGCGAAGCCACGCAGGTAGCGAGTATAAGATAAATATAAACCTTTGACGTCACAATTAAGATACTAAATAGTGACGTGAACTATTCCTATACTAAACAAACTATACCTGCCTGCCTGGTAATGTCCTAGATTTTAGTACATTACCGGCCAGGCAAGTATAGTCGGTAATGTTTCTAAGAATCGTGTGTCGAGCCTATACAAAACGATTGCGCAAGCGCTACTCCTATGTGCGAACAGGTTGTTGCTCACAGATGGCAATCAGGCATTTTACCTTGGTGTTTATGTTTATCTTATCGGTGTTTTAATAAATATATGTATAAGTAATAAAAATAAATCAAACCAACTAGCGTATAGAAGTGTCTGGTATTGAGTATCAAGATTTCGTCTCCCAAGTATGTGAAATATGAATATTAGTTATGGTTATAGATTTTGTATAAATAAAAAAGTCTAGTTCTCAAACAAGAATTTCATTAACACGTATCAGGACCGCAAGTTTATGGCAATTTTGAATTTTTACACAGGTCCCCTAACAAATTATATGTTATTTAATTATCGTCTCGGCGAACCTTATTTACATTCTCAGCCACTGCTTTAGACCCCATCAAGATATTCAGCAGTCGTTACAATCGGTTATAAAAGCTTGTAAATACAAAAAGTTTTATCTGTGTCGAAATCTTATAATAGACATAAATGATTTTGTTTATTGCCTACCAAATGATCAGATAACGTAAATTTGGTAGCATTCTCGGTGCAGTGTAGTGTTGTTAATGGAATTGGTATATTTAAACAAATAATAATAAAATACAATTTAAAGGTGTGTAAGGTTGCCTGGAAGAGATAGCTCTTTAGCGATAAGACCTTATAGATCATATAATAAAAATACATGATTTGGTTTATTGCCTACCAAATGATCAGATAACGTAAATTTGGTAGCATTCTCGGTGCAGTGTAGTGTTGTTAATGGAATTAGTATATTTAAACAATTAATAAAAACAAAAGAATGTAAAGGTGCGTAAGGTTGTCCGGAGGAGATCGCTCTTAAGCGACAAGACCGCCTGTTGTTAACCTCTACTTTTTAGTTTTTATGTCCTCTATTTTGATTCATGTTTTTAGGTGTGCTAATGAAGAGTATTGTATTGTATTGTATTGTATTGTATTGTATTGTAGTAAGTATATGCATATGATACAATCCTTTCTGAAGAATTGTAATGTAACGATGCATTTGATGTCGTGTGCAGATCTCCGTTGTAGTCCTGTCGTTGATGGTGCTCCTGGCGATGGCACAACAGCCCAAGCAGCCGCCGACCGCCGAGCCGATCCCGATCATACGTTTCGAAACAGACGGACCCAACGTCGACGGGACATATAAATGGGCGTACGTATAGCCTCGTAAAGCCCATGGGCCTACTCATAGGACTAATTCCGTCGAAGGAATTTAAATTTTATTTAACTAGAATAGTTGCATTTGTTTTGTTTTGGGCACTTTTTAAAACAAACGAAAGAACTCTATTTCCGACACAACACCATTCCAATTTCAATGCCATTTTGTATTGTATGCTGGGCCTTAGGAGGATAAATCTACTGGCTTCTGTCCGCGACTCTGAACGCGTACAACTCGTTTAAATAAAAAGATAAAAACTATTCTTTGTCCTTCCACGGGATTCAAACTTTCTCCATATAAAATTTCATCTCAATCGGTTCAGAGATATAAGCGTACAGAGGTTACCGACAGAGAGACAGACACACTTTCACTTTATAATATTAGTAAGGATGGATTAACATTATTTCAGAGGTCCGTTTTTACAAATTAAAATGTTACAAGTCAGAACAGGTAACACAGATCCAGCTAGTGTTATTGGCCAAATGCCTATACGTCTAGCACGACTTGCTGATAAGTCGCTTTGCGCACGACTGAGCGTCTCCTTTCTCACTCGCACCGTGCAAATTAGAAAGAGGAGGGTAGATCTTTCTCGACTCGCATCGCGGCGCGGCGTCAGTTGTGCTAGTCCCGCTGTGTTGCCAATATGAGACTTGTAAAATGTAGTATCGTGGAATGGGTGTCCGGGTTTTTGTTATCTTTCGTAAGGTTGGCACGTCTTCCTTCGCTTGCTTACGGAACCTCCTTATGCATATCGCAAACCGCTGTGGTTAGATAAATTTTGTTAAAAAAGTGATTGAAGTTGTAGGTTAGGTAATGTAAATGCTCCTCATGAGGTCGGACTAACATTTCACGAATTATATTACGTTAGTCTTTCAGGTGTTTGTAATCCATATAAGGCCCATATTGCCTGATTTAAATAAGTAAATAAATATCTTCTCTCGCGCAGGACCGGCCATTGTGGCACTCTTTGGGGGAGGCTTATGTCTAGCATTGGACGTCTTTCGGCATATATGGCGATGATCACAAAGGACCCAAAATGCTAGAACTAATCATAAAGAAAAAAATATTTACAACAAAGTTGCAATTAGATACAAATTCTCATAGATTTCTATAACATAGCAATAAAGGTTTTTTGGGAATTCTAATAATGTCTCCATCGTTATTTCATTTAGATACGAAACTGGCAACGAGATCAACGCCGAAGAGTCGGGGTACGTGAAGAACTTCGGCAAAGGCGAACCCGATGAGGTACAAGTCGCCGAGGGGAAGTTCAGCTACAAGTCACCCGAAGGACAGCTCATATCGCTCACGTACATCGCTGACGAGAACGGTTTCCAACCACAGGTATTATTTTAGCATCTTCATAAATATATACAGTACGAGTATGTGACAAATATTACGACCGGTTAAGGTGAAAATGCACGACAAACTTTGTGGATGTTCTGGACGGTTACGACGTTTAGGTACTAGAGTAAATAAAGCAACAGCATCAGACAACATAGACCAGGCGTCAAATACCAGTATGTAGCAATACAATATGGCCCTTCGAACCAGATTTCATAAGATGGGCAAGTTTTCTGATATTGTCAAGACACGTGCCACTATTTTCCACGTGGGCCCCTGAGGTCAACCTGAAGGCTCGGCCACAAATGGGCACTGCCGCTGTTGCCTGCTTCGAGTCGTGACAGAGCGGTCACACTATGTCGCATTTGTTCCAAATGTTTGCGCACTTGTTTTGACGTTAGCTCAGCACCCGTGAACGCGTCCGCGTGCAACGTTTTTATATCGAAATTCGAAATCCTACTATCCTACTAATATTATAAATGCGAAAGTTTGGATGTTTAGATGTTTGTCACTCAATCACGCTTCAACGGCTCAACCGATTTAGATGAAATTATGCACGAAGATACTTTGTAGCCTAGATTAAAATAAATGATAGTTATTATCTCGGGTCTACGCAGAAAAAACGCGGGCGGAAGCTAGTGTATTAAAAAGATGCAAAATTTCAATGTCAATAGGTTTGACGATGAATGTCGAGGGTTAGAAAATAACCGCGAATACATAGATGTACGAGTAGTAGATGCATTAATTCAAGATGTTAAAATATGTAGCTGCCTATTCTGAAACGTTTACAACTTATATTTAAATTTAATCGCTGTTGAATGGCATTCTTTAGAAATTGCACAAGCTTTAAATGCACGCACGTCGTTGTTATAAAAATACATCTTGTATACATACATGTACTCATTGCAAAACACACACTAAACATTATTGGCATTAACGTTATTATAATTAAGATAAAATTATTCAGCTATTTAAATTGCTAGTTAGCCAGAACTACTACAAGTAAACGGTGTATTACTAAAATTGTAAATTGCATTAATTTGCCGTTCAACTTCGAGGTGTTGTACTTGGAAAATTGTAATTATTACATTGCTTAAATGTTCATTCATATCAATAAAATTGTAAATCCGTGAATTAATGATTTCTCATCATTAGTGCAATATTTGAACATCTTGAATAAAAACATTTTATTTAGTTGTTAAGTGATATGATTTTGGTTACATTTAAAAATATAATTCACTAGCTGATGCCCGCAGCTTCACCCGCGTGGTTATAGGAAAATTTAATATATTGAATTTTTCCGTAGGAATTAGAGGTTTTCCCGCTAGAAAAAGTAGCCTATGTCACTCTCCAGCCTCTAAACTATCTCCGTGCAAAAAATCACATTAATACAACGCTCCGTTGCGACGTGAATGAAGGACAAACACACATACACACTTTCGCATTTATAATATTAGTAAGGATTTGACCGGCTCAAAAGAAAAAAAAACGTGTAGGTATTTGTAGGAGCATCGACTGACTTCTTGTAATTACAAAACGTTTTGGCAATCATATAGATAAATAAAAAAACACGAGGTGATCTGGAAGAATTGGCACGTCGATATAATAGCCACGCACATGAAACGATGTTAAATTGTGCTCTCGAATGCATTCCACGAAACACCGTATGTTACGTTCGTTAAAATCAGATTATATGGGCAGTTTGACAGTTCTATATTATGAAATAACAGCTACCGGTGCCATATTTTATTTTAAATTTAGCGGGCCTGTAAAGTGTTGATTCAACCCGCCCTTAGTACGATATTAGAGGTCATTCTCATAGATGAAACATGTTGTATTCATCTATAGGGCGCTATAATCAGATGCTGCACCAACTGTAATTGTGTAATGATACTTAAAGTTAAATTAAGTGTTCGTAACACCTGTTAAGGCGCGATTCAACGCCTGCCGGCAAATCCTTGACATGTTTTCTCTTGGGATCATCGCAATCCATACGAGGCAGTAACAATGAAACGTGCCAATATACGGCATATTGCTCGGACTTACATAGGCGCCAAAATCTTCTCACTAACTTACGTCTCTCGTCCTCTTTCATCCTTGTTTACGTGTGAGCGGGAGCGAGATGTCGCATCCAATAGTATATCTTCTGTTGAATGAGTCACATTGATGTTCTCAGAATCTGATACCGGGCTGACAAGATCGCTTGCGACCATTAGGTATGATTGACACATGGCGCAGAGCGCTGGGCTGTTTTAAAATATACTGCAGGGAAAAGTATCGTACTATAGTAAAGCAAACGTTAAAGAAGTCGGGGATGCGGATGGTATTTAGTGCTTTTTTACTGGCAATTAATCTTCATGATTTCGTATTTCTTTGGTACGAATGTACATTATTTAGGTATATGACAGTGAAATAACCGCGGACTTGTTAAAAAAACAAACCAAAAAAAACTGGTTGTGACAGACGAACAGACTCCTTGTGATCGCATTAAGTGTTCCGTGGGATCAATTTTGGTACGGAACACTGAAAATGAAACAAATATTTTATCGAAAAATAAAATCTTTTATCATCATATCAGAGTTCGGTCAAAATTTACCCTATAATGTACCTATCAGAGATTATTAACAGTAAACAGAGTGCATTAACAGTAAAACGATGCGCTTCGTCCAATGTTAGTCGTACTTTACAGCCACGTCATATGCCATTGAAATTAAATTAAGCTAACAGGCATATCGAATAAATCCTCACCGGAATCGGTTGTTCATGTAAAACAAGCCGTATCGTAAAAGTTTGGGTTGACCTCGACACTTAAATGGGTTTGGTGCTCGCTCTGCGACACTAAGGCACTTGTCCCACCGCCGGCGAGTAGCGAGTACTCTCATAGTATTTCTTACTCGCGTGAGTAAAAGCGAGTAAGAATTACTAGGTATGAGAGTACTTGCTACTCGCCGGCGGTGGGACAAGTGCCTAATTAGTGTGCACTTTTAATTTTTTCTTTGTGCTTTGATATTTTTGCCAGTGGTACAATTATGAAACTATGAGATTATACATATAAAGTATGAGTGGCTCTGTGATCTGTACAATTGGCAAGCCAGACTTAAAATATTTTATTTCTTTTGAAGAACTGAATCGACAGAAAATATCTGTATAATCTTTCATCATCATCATCATTTTCAGCCTTTAAGAGGCTGACAAGACCAAATTTTGTTGAAATTGATGTTTTTTAAGTTTTTTAAATCTATTGGTTCTAGCACATCAAAAAAATATGTTAATATTCACCATACTAGCTGATGCCCGCGGCTTCGCCCGCGTGGTTCTAGGAAAATGTAACAAATTGAATTCTCCCGTGGGAATTAGATGTTTTCCCTCTGAAAAAAGTAGCCTATGTCACTCTCCAGCTTCTAAACTATCTCCATAGAAAAAATCACATCAATACGACCCTCCGTTGCGACATGAAAGAGGGACAAACACACACACACACACTTTCGCATTTATAATATTAGTAAGGATTTCAAAGACCGAGGACGGGTTCGATACATAATTGGACGAAATCGGCTCGATAGAAAATAATTGCAAAGATTGGTCTTAAAATCATCATTAAACGGTTCTGTCTTAATTTTTTTGACGTATGGGTCTGCAATTAAAAACGCGAAGTCAACATATTCATACCTAAACCGCTAACGAGTCATATTTCACAAATAATCCACACTTTTTTTATTTCAATATTTCTTTACTATTATCTTCAAAAACCGGGCCGCCCAGTAACACTCGCTCTTTTTTACTCCGATACAATACAAGTAGACAGTGTGCGCGCTATCTCAAATCCTCAAGGACATTTTGGTGTTGAAAGCGTCTTATTCTCCCACTGCTGAGCATAAGCCTAATAATCTTTGCCCAAGCTGAATAGGAGAACTTCGTTCGCTTCGCTCACTCGTTCAATAAATGTGAGTAGTTATGGTCTTCCACGGTGCCGTCATATGCAATATAATAAAGTATCATCATCATTGGACTTTGAATTGGTTTTGGAATTTTAATTATGTTCTAAAACGTAAAAAAAATTAGTCTTTGATGTACTCATCAAAGGTTAACCGTTAACCACACATGTTAATAAGTGTTTTGTCATTGTTCTATGGTAACATAAAGCGGTTGACCTTTCCTTAAATAATTTGCGGTCATAGATTTCTTAAGATTCTTAGGTCATTTTACTTAGGTACTGGTTACGCAAACCCTTGATGCAATGATAATATTTTTCCCATTTAAATAATTTTATAGGCACTGCAAGAAATTCAAACGGTTTCATACATGGCTTGATTAAGCGAATGCTGATGTAATTGATGAAGATGATGCATCTTTGCCTATTCGTATCCATAGATTATCGGGCTCGGTCCGATTAGATTTGTTTAAGAGAACATGTATATAATTGCGCCCTGAGTGCAAGGCTCCATTTGAAATAGCAAAATGGTTCAACCGAATGTAAATCAAATATAAAAGGAAAGAATTTTCATTTGATTTGTCTCATTTTTATTCTAACCGATTTTTTCAAATTAGACTTTTTTTATACAACGTAGGTGGCAAACAAGCGTACGGCCCGCCTGATGGTAAGCGGACACCGCAGCCTATAGACGCATGCAACTCCAAAGGAGTAACATGGGCGTTGCCGACCCTTGTTATGTTTGAGGATTCGCCGCCTTGGCAGCTGAAGGAACAAATTCCCTCGCTCTCAACACAACGCACTACGTACGCTAGACTGTTTCTGTTTTACAATAATGCCTCAACAGGTTAATTTTTAACCACTTCAATGCTTGACAACTGTCAAATAAGCAGTATGCTAAAACGTTGAAAACATACGATTCAATTTCCAAATCAAGCTTTCAGACGTTGCAATAGGAATTGTAAAGTAGATAAATCGGATTATATTAATATAAAGGTATTGCGTATAGCATATACCACTGAAACACAGTGCTACGGCCAGACAAAACTTTTCCTGTATCATGTTATCACGATATCATGGCCAATAAATATTTGGTTATCAAGACGATCTGTGAACACAGGGACATTATAAAGTTATTCACGCAACTTGGTGATTTTACCTGGAGTAAAGTAAAAACCTTTGATTAAAAGCGTCTCAATGGAGATTAAATAGAGACTCCAACCTGCGATAAAAAAGATGATAAATGAAAAAACCAGGAGACAGTAAAAAAACTCAGGAGAAATAAAAAGTTACCTTTTTTTTCGCAAAATGGAGACAAATCGACAATACAAACGGCAAAGGCAAAGCAAACAACTCGGCTCTCAACAGTCTTAAGTCTATAAATATTCAATATTCTCTTTGGTCTCAACTACGCAACTCAACTGAAAAAAAGTCGGAACCACAGATAAATAATAAATATCCCACAGATTACGACGAAACGTAACACATCACATGAACACGATGTCAAACTCACCTCATCTCACTTGACAAGAAAACGTTCTGTCCTGTTCGCTGTGATATTAAAAATAATCGTTGCCAACATAACACAATCATATAGAACTGTCAAATTTATGATGGATGACGGCTTGCATAGCGTGAAATGCACGCGAATTGCCAAAAATCAGGAGATTTTCTCTATATTAAAAAAAAAAACAGTAGAGAAGGAGATTAGGACCAAAATCATGTAATCTCCTGATAAATCAGGAGAGTTTGCAGCACTGCACTGTTACCACATTTCTGAATCTGATAGTAGCCTGATACAAGTTCTCATTACTTGATGTGCATATATAAAGTAGTTCAATTTAAGGATGCAAGGTGCACAAATATTATATTTTTTTATTTCAAAATAGCTACACAGCATAACAGTCGAAACTAAATCACTGTGAAACAACAGAAACAACAATACTAATATATAACAAAATAAATTTCCGACAGAAGAGAACTCCGAGTACTCCGAACATCCATCTTCTCGCAGAACCTCAAATCTGTCCTTTGCTGTCCCAGATAAAATATCAGACTTGGGGATATTTAAACAAGTTAAATACATATAAAATTCGCAAGGGAGGCACTGAAAGGTAAGAGTTTGATCATGTAGGTTGCGTAAGGAACGTAGGAGTTGCTAAGAGCGCGGGTGTGTGAATTGGTAAACCGCACGCGGGCAAATGTCGTCGCGAAATATCAAGCGCTGACCCGTGACCTACGGTGTTTCCCGCCTAGTCCGATCGGCCGACTAAACGGTGCAATTGATACAATTCTTGTACCTGTAGTATGGAATAAAAGTACCTTTAATTATCGAAAGATATTATTAAAAATGAAAATTGACAGCTGATAAACTACATTTGTAGACCTAATAGATTATAAGTACTAAACCACACCTCTTCTCTATCGTTCACTGCGACTGAAGCTACAAACAAAACACTAAGAAATACGTTGTTAAGTATATGATGTTTGATGAAACACTTTTGAGAAGTGTCTCCTTGGCCTGAGGTGTCCCGATGCGAGATAACTATTCATCTTGAGTAGTTAACGCGGTCACCATCAGGTAGAACACTTAAAGTAACAGACTAGTGTGTGTAACAACAGATTAAGAGTGCCTAATATTGATGAACTGTTTCCTTTATATTCAGATCAACTTTCAAACTTGGTTAGTTAACCGACCAGCTTTTGAAAAGAACTGCGTCTTTCTTTAGTCTACATCTTTTTTGGCTAGGTATTTCACTGACACTGATATCACATGCCATTCAAAAGCATATTTCACCGTTTAAAATCGAAAACCTATTCGTCAGTCGGTCGATCCATTATCTATTGCAACATATTTGCAAACTAGCCGCCGTTACGTAAATTGAATAAATTTATTTAAATTGTATCTATCTTAAACCGTAAATCAATGAGGATGGTGACAATAATAGGAGCTAATTTAAAATTGGTTTATGTAACCGGCTTAAGCTCTGTCACTGTGGGTAGGGCTGATCTGTCACCTATTGGATTGCATGTTATAAACTTTGGCAATCGATGTGGAGAAAATTTGCGGTTTGAGCCATCCGGCCTTTTGTTAATGACACTTTCAAATCGTCTTCGTTTAAAGACTAGACGTTGCGGTTTATCTTCGTATGACGTGGCTTTTACTTACATTCAACCATGGAGTCTATTTGGCTGAACGTATTACATTTGAATAAGATTTACGCAAACGATAAAAATATACCTAACACATTTCAATACATTGATTCATGTAGAGGGACCACTAACACCTGACAGATTTAAATTAATCCATATTATAATATTACATTATTTAGTATCCATACTTAATATTATAAATGCGAAAGTCTGTCCGTTGGCTCTTCACGCTTAAACCGTTTGAGATAAAATTACGTAAAGAGATTGAGTCCCGAGGAAGGTCAGAATAGTATTTATCCCGGAAATCATCCCCTGAGGAGGTGAAATGAGGGGTGAAAGCTTATATGGAGCTACGATATAATAGAGTTCCACGCGGAGGGAGTCGCGGGAAGAAGGTAGCATATACCCTAGATGCTGTGTCACATCACACTTACCTTGGGCTTACAATAGACAATACATTTAATTGGAATAATCACATTGAACTAGTTTGTAAAAAAACTTAGAGCCATCCTATGTAACATGAACATACTTAAACATAAAATGCCATATAACACTTTGCAACTACTGTACACGGCAATGGCGGATTCAATCATAAGCTATGGAATCTCTAGCTACGGAAGAACCTACAAAACTTATCTACAACGTATTTATAACCTACAAATTAGACTACTAAAAACAACAGTCCCGTTAAAAATCAAATATAAATATAGGGATAATTATCATAAACTATTTAAATACTGCAGAATTATGAATGTATTTGAATATGAATGCCAAAAATATTTTAAATAAGATAGAGAGTAAACCAGTGTGTGTTGCCAGTGATGACATATGGCACTGAAACGTGGTCGCTTACTATGGGCCTCATAAGAAGGCTCAAAGTCACCCAAAGGGCTATGGAGAGGGCTATGTTGGGAGTTTCTCTGCGTGATCGCATCAGAAATGAGGCTATTCGCAGCAGAACCAAGGTAACCGATATAGCCCTCCGAATCGCTAAACTTAAGTGGCAGTGGTCGGGGCACATAGCGCGTAGAACCGACGGCCGTTGGGGCGGAAAAGTTCTCGAGTGGCGACCACGAACCGGAAGGCGCGGCGTGGGTAGGCCCCCGCAAGGTGGACTGATGACCTGGTAAAGGTTGCTGGAGTCCGCTGGATGCGGGTGGCGCAGGACCGGTCACTTTGGCACTCTTTGGGGGAGGCCTATGTCCAGCTGTGGACGTCTTTCGGCTGATATGATGATGATGATGATGATGATGAGAGAGTAAACCCACACAAACTAAAAATATAATAAAAAAGATGTTCATTGAGGCACTCAGTAATATATATATAAATATAATTAGCTAGTAAGAATAAAGTTTATTAAATAACCTTAAAAAATAGAGATTGTACTAAACGAAACCCATGTATATTTGTTTCTATCTAAAAATAAACAGTTTTTTTTTTTACATATATTTTTTAACTAATTAATTTTATCTTTATAATTCCAGGGTGAGCACCTCCCGACACCGCCTCCGATCCCGCCAGCAATCCAGAAAGCGCTCGATTTCCTCAAGACCTTACCTCCATCGGAAGCCTCCACCAACCTGCAGCCGCGGTATCAAGCCGCACCTTCCAGGAGATTCTGAATAAGGACTAACAATATCAGAGTAAAACATATTGTTTTTTTATTAGGAGCATTAACGCACAGGAGAAGATAATAGCGAATGTGTATCGATGTAGCTATAGATAAATATAATGAGAGTTCTTGATTCTCGATACTGTCCAATTTAACTTTGTTATGTTAAACAAAGACTTAGTTGATTAGAAGTATAGTATCATAAAAAGTGGAAGAAGAAAAAGAAAACAAACATTGATTCGAATCATACAGTATGTAGTGACTATTTTATTAATAGTCTTCCTGATTACGATAAACAGTAAAAACAGATTACTTTTAGCTGAAACCACAAAATTAATACGAAAAAGCCTGTTCCACCGAAAGCAGTGAGCTCAGTACCCGAAATTATGGATTAGCCGATTTATTGATTTCATGGTTGGTCCCATAATAACAGAACTTCCTTAGTATAACCTATCTAAACCAGTGATAACTGAAAGGTATTCACTGCCAAAAGATTCAACCAAAATATTATAGTTAACTTATAAATGCCGACATAAATGTACGGTAGATGAACAAAAAAAAGAAAAATAATGATAACTACTACATAAATTAAATCTTTAAAATATCTCGGGCACAACCAATATAGCAAATAATTATCTCAACAGGTACGGGGTTCAATAAAAAAAAAAACTGAACTCCAATCGGTTTATCGGTTTGAAAGCTACTAAGTATGTCCCAGATAGGCACACAGTTACAGTAAAACTAGATACATTTAATTTAATATTATTTTATGGAGAATCTAATACAGTGATGTTCTTCTCGTTTCTGATAGTATGATGAAGCAGAGGCCGCGATTACATTAGTCTTGATGACAGAAGTCGATGTTTCTTGGATATAGCTTTTTTTCATGTTTCTGTTATTCGTACTCTGAGGGCCTACCGCGAAACGAAAACGAACTTCGTTTGTGTATCTCCGTCTATGTCGCACTTGCTGGTTCGAGCGACAGAGAGGGATATACACGAATGAAGTTCGTATTCGTTTCGCGGTAGCCCCTCTGAAAAACGAAGACATGAAGGTGTGGATATTTCTATGACATGCCCGTTATCTATCACAACCTCGATAAATGTTCCTCCATGTAAGTCTTTTGTCAAATTATTTTTTCCCCGAATGATTTATTTGAAGCCGTTACCTATGCAGTTTTATCATAAAATAAACCAAGCTTGATAAAAGTGTTTTTACGATACTATTTCCATAACCTTTGTACTTGGACAAATGACACGTTAGAAATTACTTATTTATGAAAATTCATGTTTATGTGCATAATTACGATGATCAGGCGGTACGTATTTTTTTGTGGCTATTATAAAGATAATAAAAAAGTTTTTAGCCATTATGTGTTATTCAGTATGCTGCTAAGTTATTTAATAAGATTTAATTGTACGGTTAGTCTAGTAACATAAATTAAGATTACACCTTAAAATAGGATTCTAAGAATAAATCGTCACGATCAATATACGAATGTAATAAAGATATTTGAGTGTTATTTTTCCCTGAGATCTCTGTCGGTGTCAACACATGGTTGCAAATTACTTGCCACTTTTTTTAAGAAATTAAATTATTAGTTTTTATACAACGAATTACGAATTTTCTTAAGTAATATCTACGTGTAATACCGGAACATTTTAAATATCTACGCTAGCATTTTTGCAGGACTCTTCTTATAGTTGTTGCACTTATTCTTGAGACTATTTGAGTTGGCTGAATTGCATCAACGCCCATTCTAAAAGCAACTAAAGTCCATGACAGCTTTATCAAAAGTCCACATTAAACCCAACCTCCATAGATATGGTTGAGTTTGATTTGACAAAGAGGGCAACAGAGGTGTCTCGTTCCCACATCTTATGACCCAACGCACACCGGGCGTTTGACATAGTTATTGGTTAGTAGGTATGCAATGTCACATATTAATTTAGTTTGAGGAGTCCGGCCGAATGGGGTATTTGCGGCTACATTGGAATTGTAGAATGGAAACCATGGAGCGAGGGCACGGCATTTTCAAGCTGTTTTTTTATTTTACTATTTACATGTAGCCATCCATTTTAACATATATATGAGACTGTTTCAGTCATACCAATAATTCAAATGCGAAAGTAGCTCAGTAACAAAAGTACTACTTCTTAAAATAATGTGTTAAGATAAGTTTTGTTACACTTTTATTTATGTAAGTATAGTTTTTGCACTAATAAATTATTTTATTTCTATCTTTCTTTCTTTAACATTGTGACGCTTAAACTGCTGAACCGATTTAAGAAGCTCTTTCAGAAATCAGCCTTTAATGGGGTGAAAAGGCTAGTCAAACTATCTATAGGAGTGCAATAATTAATGCTGTGCCTATGGGAAGTCATATAGCATCATCGTCATAACAGGTGAAAGTCGTCCACTGCTGGATATAGGTCACCCCCAAAGAGTGCGAAAGTCGGTCCTGCGCCACCCGCATCCAGCGGACTCCCGCGAATATATAGCATATTTGCTATGAAATGTTGTAAAGACGTAGGTATCCCTTACAGCGATTAACAAGTATACGCGGATGATGTCGGCGGCTAAAGCTTGCATATATATCGTCTCAAAGTGTTAAGGGGATGCCTTGATTTGAGTCGAACACGCCCCCTAGACAGACACGCTGATGCCTTCCGAGCACGAGGAAAAGAGATGTAACACTCTTCGGGAATCGCTTTTTTGGACAAATTTCGATAAATATCTAACTTAGAGAAGTTTTATTTAAATTTCATAAAGTGAGATTTTAGATGGGATAAAATACTATAGTATTAACTTGATTCTGTCGTAAAATAATGTATCGTTTGAGTAGGTTGTGTAAAATACAGACCCAACTTTGGATTTTTTTTCTATTGAGGAATTTTTAAGCAATCATGTATCGATAAAAATTAGATAAACAATTATATAGGTAATCAAGAATCATATATATCTGAAAATCAGACGTTATTGTGTCTTAATCTAGTCAGAACGGCGTTTCAAAGCACGCGATAATTTCCAATGCACAGCCTTAATGTTTATCTGTCAGTTGACCAAGCCAGTGCGGCTGATGAAGTGGAGTACAAAACCGAGCCTGACTGCACGCCCCCTCTCGGAACTGGTGGTTCCGGACAGGGACCGTTAAGGTTCCCATACACCCCTGGCTGTGTCGGCCCGTATCGTGCCAGCCCGTGTCCTCGAGGAATGTAAAATTAAACTAACACATAAAATTCAAAAAGAAAGCAAAGAAAACAAATTTATTATTTAAGTAAAATAAATCCTTATAAATAAAGCGTATTATTTTATTAGTGAATACTTAGAAACAAATTATTAAGACAAAGTAAGTTCTCACACAAAATCTTCATAATAATACCTAAAAAACCGACGATATCACCACTACCTTACACCAACAAGCATTAACTACAATTCGGTGCAAATACATAGATTTATTATTTTACTTGGAGCTTTGTTAGTTTTTAAGTTAGTATTTAATTTAAATACTACTTTTTCAATGCCCTTGCAGGGCTCATGTTTGTAACGTCCATATTGTAACAGTAACCGCCTTTATGTAACAACATGAATGGAATAAATTACTTACTTACTAATTACTTCATCATCATCATCATATCAGCCGAAAGACGTCCACTGCTGGACATAGGCCTCCCCCAAAGAGTGCCAAAGTGACCGGTCCTGCGCCACCCGCATCCAGCGGACTCCAGCAACCTTTACCAGGTCATCAGTCCACCTTGCGGGGGGCCTACCCACGCTGCGCCTTCCGGTTCGTGGTCGCCACTCGAGAACCTTTCCGCCCCAACGGCCATCGGTTCTACGTGCTATGTTAATTACTTACTTACTTACAATGTCGATGAGCCTCTTTGACCCTCCCTCCCGGCCATGGCCAACGCCTCCGCGTCCTAGCCAGAACTGCTGGCTGGCTGAGTCACCGGGGGACGGAACGAATCATCTCAAAGTGAATGTTTATCTGCAGTCTGTACTTATTTATCTTAGTCAACAGCTGTCTTGTTCTTGTTAATGCTACTATCATTAATAATCATACCGATGACATTATCTTATACTTTTGGAAAATTGTTTTATTTTATTTTATTATCAATTATTACACGCTTGACGATGATAATATTAATTGCTATATATTTACATTAATGTTATTAATAATGCAATGTAATAACATGAGATAAATAAATATCAATATCAATATCTTGCTCCGATTGAACGAAATAAAACAATGTCAAAACAAAAGACAAAGTAAACCAACAAAATTGTAAAGTCATGGATGCAAGTAACACAAAATAGGTAACAACTGTATGGTATGATATTATAAAGCATAGTTGAAGGGCGTACATAACGTTCCTATCAACTATAGACCAATAAACAAGGATCTCGATTTAGGGAATAATTTTCCCGACTAGGAATTCAAAATTCAAAATATTTATTCAGCAAATAGACCACTTTAGGGCACTTTTAAAAGTCAATCTATAGACTAAATAGTATGGGCACACTATTCATAATATAGTTAACTATGTCAGATTTTATATGTCAAAGAAAAAAATACAATCTTATTTCTAAGTGATGTATATGGTATCTATGTGTCAAAAACGAAGTAATAAAATAATACAATCAAGTGAAGACAGTGAAATCTCTCATATCAACTCCGCAGAACAGTGGAATGAAGTTATGCTTGTCGTGCTTGCAAACATAAACGGACCGAACTCCACAAGCCGGGTGCTGCTTCACTGTCACGAGTATGACGCGTATCTCAGCCATCGGCTCCCTCGACCATATATTAGGGATGGTGGCGGCCCGATCAACGACGCCACCGTAAGCTAAAACCTTTAGGCGAGCATGACATATTCAATTCAGGAAATTTACTAGATAGGAATCCAATTCGGGTTTAAACGTTTTGGTTGTGATTTATAGCAGTGGGATGGTTCGTTGACTTATTTTCCTTAAGCTCATTTATAATGTAAAGACATCAACGAGATTCGGGACCTTGAAATGATACATTTTTGCCTACCTATCTATCGGCCTCGCCAACGTATTGTCGAGAACACAGGAAAACCGCCGCACATGAGCTCTGTGGAACGTCCATTTTGTACCAGGGGAAATATTTTGGAAATCGAATGAGTAGTTCCGGATTACAAACGAACTTACAAAGCTATCTTACAGACTTTTCCTCTTCATAATATTAATTGGTGTAATAGATTTTTCAATATTTTTCATGCCGCCGCCCCCTTAGTACAGAAAAAAATATTGTGCGACCCCCCACCCTACGCTGTTCAAAATACTTACAGCACTTTAACTATTAAAATATGAATAGCCGCGACCGAATGCGACCCACAGTTTTAAAAATACTGGTATAGACTAACTGCCATTTAAAAAAAAAACACCAGTTTCACAGGCGGCGACGTTTTGACTTAAGAGCTATGGGACATATTTAAGAGTACCTAAGTTGTAAGCACCCATATTTTTACGCTTGACTGTACAGTCAGCGTCATACAGTTATAGTAGACACACAGTTATAGTAGACATACAGTTATAGTAGACATACAGTTATAGTAGACATACAGTTATAGTAGACATACAGGTTATAGTAGACATACAGTTATAGTAGACATACAGGTTATAGTAGACATACAGTTATAGTAGACGTACAGGTTATAGTAGACATACAGTTATAGTAGATATACAGGTTATAGTAGACATACAGTTATAGTAGACATACAGGTTATAGTAGACATACAGTTATAGTAGACATACAGGTTATAGTAGACATACAGGTTATAGTAGACATACAGGTTATAGTAGACATACAGTTATAGTAGACATACAGTTATAGTACATACAGGTTATAGTAGACATACAGGTTATAGTAGACATACAGTTATAGTAGACATACAGGTTATAGTAGACATACAGTTATGGTAGACATATAGTTATAGTAGACATATAGTTATAGTATACATACAGGTTATAGTAGACATACAGTTATAGTAGACATACAGTTATAGTAGACATACAGTTATAGTAGACATATAGTTATAGTAGACATACAGTTATAGTAGACATACAGGTTATAGTAGACATACAGTTATAGTAGACATACAGTTATAGTAGACATACAGTTATAGTAGACATACAGTTATAGTAGACATACAGGTTATAGTAGACATACAGTTATAGTAGACATATAGTTATAGTAGACATACAGTTATAGTAGACATAGTGGTTATAGTAGACATACAGTTATAGTAGACATACAGGTTATAGTAGACATACAGTTATAGTAGACATACAGTTATAGTAGACATATAGTTATAGTAGACATACAGTTATAGTAGACATACAGGTTATAGTAGACATACAGTTATAGTAGACATACATGTTATAGTAGACATACAGTTATAGTAGACATACAGTTATAGTAGACATACAGTTATAGTAGACATACAGTTAAAGTAGACATACAGGTTATAGTAGACATACAGTTATAGTAGACATACAGGTTATAGTAGACATACAGTTATAGTAGACATATAGTTATAGTAGACATACAGTTATAGTAGACATACAGGTTATAGTAGACATACAGTTATAGTAGACATACAGTTATAGTACATACAGGTTATAGTAGACATACAGGTTATAGTAGACATACAGTTATAGTAGACATACAGGTTATAGTAGACATACAGTTATAGTAGACATACAGGTTATAGTAGACATACAGTTATGGTAGACATATAGTTATAGTAGACATATAGTTATAGTATACATACAGGTTATAGTAGACATACAGTTATAGTAGACATACAGTTATAGTAGACATACAGTTATAGTAGACATATAGTTATAGTAGACATACAGTTATAGTAGACATACAGGTTATAGTAGACATACAGTTATAGTAGACATACAGTTATAGTAGACATACAGTTATAGTAGACATACAGTTATAGTAGACATACAGGTTATAGTAGACATACAGTTATAGTAGACATATAGTTATAGTAGACATACAGTTATAGTAGACATAGTGGTTATAGTAGACATACAGTTATAGTAGACATAGTGGTTATAGTAGACATACAGTTATAGTAGACATACAGTTATAGTAGACATACAGTTATAGTAGACATACAGTTATAGTAGACATATAGTTATAGTAGACATACAGTTATAGTAGACATACAGTTATAGTAGACATACAGGTTATAGTAGACATACAGTTATAGTAGACATACAGGTTATAGTAGACATACAGTTATAGTAGACATACAGTTATAGTAGACATACAGTTATAGTAGACATACAGTTATAGTAGACATACAGGTTATAGTAGACATACAGTTATAGTAGACATACAGTTATAGTAGACATATAGTTATAGTAGACATACAGTTATAGTAGACATACAGGTTATAGTAGACATACAGTTATAGTAGACATACATGTTATAGTAGACATACAGTTATAGTAGACATACAGTTATAGTAGACATACAGTTAAAGTAGACATACAGGTTATAGTAGACATACAGTTATAGTAGACATACAGGTTATAGTAGACATACAGTTATAGTAGACATATAGTTATAGTAGACATACAGTTATAGTAGACATACAGGTTATAGTAGACATACAGTTATAGTAGACATACAGTTATAGTACATACAGGTTATAGTAGACATACAGGTTATAGTAGACATACAGTTATAGTAGACATACAGTTATAGTAGACATACAGTTATAGTAGACATACAGGTTATAGTAGACATACAGTTATAGTAGACATACAGGTTATAGTAGACATACAGTTATAGTAGACATACAGTTATAGTAGACATACAGTTATAGTAGACATACAGGTTATAGTAGACATACAGTTATAGTAGACATACAGTTATAGTAGTCATATAGTTATAGTAGTCATATAGTTATAGTAGACATACAGTTATAGTAGACATACAGGTTATAGTAGACATACAGTTATAGTAGACATACATGTTATAGTAGACATACAGTTATAGTAGACATACAGTTATAGTAGACATACAGTTAAAGTAGACATACAGGTTATAGTAGACATACAGTTATAGTAGACATACAGGTTATAGTAGACATACAGTTATAGTAGACATATAGTTATAGTAGACATACAGTTATAGTAGACATACAGGTTATAGTAGACATACAGTTATAGTAGACATACAGTTATAGTACATACAGGTTATAGTAGACATACAGGTTATAGTAGACATACAGTTATAGTAGACATACAGGTTATAGTAGACATACAGTTATGGTAGACATATAGTTATAGTAGACATACAGTTATAGTAGACATACAGGTTATAGTAGACATACAGTTATAGTAGACATACAGTTATAGTAGACATACAGGTTATAGTAGACATACAGTTATAGTAGACATACAGGTTATAGTAGACATACAGTGATAGTAGACATACAGTTATAGTAGACATACAGTTATAGTAGACATACAGTTATAGTAGACATACAGGTTATAGTAGACATACAGTTATAGTAGACATACAGGTTATAGTAGACATACAGTTATAGTAGACATACAGTGACAGTAGACATACAGCTATAGTAGACATATAGTTATAGTAGACATACAGTTATAGTAGACATAGTGGTTATAGTAGACATACAGTTATAGTAGACATACAGGTTATAGTAGACATACAGGTTATAGTAGACATACAGGTTATAGTAGACATACAGTTATAGTAGACATATAGTTATAGTAGAAATACAGTTATAGTAGACATACAGTTATAGTAGACATACAGTTATAGTAGACATACAGGTTATAGTAGACATACAGTTATAGTAGACATACAGGTTATAGTAGACATACAGTTATAGTAGACATACAGTTATAGTAGACATACAGGTTATAGTAGACATACAGTTATAGTAGACATACAGTTATAGTAGACATACAGTTATAGTAGACATACAGTTATAGTAGACATACAGGTTATAGTAGACATACAGTTATAGTAGACATACAGTGATAGTAGACATACAGTTATAGTAGACATATAGTTATAGTAGACATAGTGGTTATAGTAGACATACAGTTATAGTAGACATACAGGTTATAGTAGACATACAGTTATAGTAGACATACAGTTATAGTAGACATACAGGTTATAGTAGACATACAGTTATAGTAGACATACATGTTATAGTAGACATACAGTTATAGTAGACATACAGTGATAGTAGACATACAGTTATAGTAGACATATAGTTATAGTAGACATACAGTTATAGTAGACATACAGTTATAGTAGACATACAGTGCAGTACTGACTTCGGTGTTTATGGTCATTATCATTATCCTCTTGCAGAATCCAAGACGCGTTGTGCTTTGGTAACATCTTTTTAGCGGAAGGCAACAAGCCTTTTTATACATTTTGGCCCTTTTATGGGCGTCCAGTGTACCGGTGAACAAGTGCAAATGGCCGAAATCCCCAAACATGTACCTTTACCGGGTGTTTCACGGTTCGCATGAGCACTATGTTATCTGCCGTAGGCCAAGCCCGAGTCGAGTTACTAGCTGCCCAAAAAGAAGCTTCAACGAAAAAAAAAAACAATCTCGGTATATTTGTTTTGTCTCGCCCACGATAGTCCGTTTTCCATGTGTTTTTCAGTAAGGAGTGGTCTCTTCACTGTACAATAGTAATATAATTAGCTTTTTAAGTCTCGTATCTTAATAAGCCATAAAATACTACTAAGATAACAGTATTTTATGCAATCGTTATATAATGTATGCTTTTTCAGTCGAGTACCACGTTTAGGCCACGTAGCTTGCTGAGTGGCCTAATTAAGGTACGAGACTTAAAAAGCTAATTATCTAACCATTGTATAAAATTCTTTTTTTACGAGTCAACTGAACTAATTAAACAAACTTGGTATCTATTGAAAACGAAGTGCAATAACCAACGCCTTTTTCTTTTTTGTGTGTTGATGTCTATTTACCTTTTGTCTTTCTCATGACAGCGTCCTATTGATCAAATACATTAAAGTTCAGTTGAGGTGCCACGTGATTGGTCCATTTCATTTTAGGTCTCAACAGTTATGAAATGTGTAGTTGCGAGCTCCATAGTAAAAAGTAGGTATGTAATTTAAGTTTGGTGTACGAAGTCTTAATTCAAACATTAAGGTCGACGAGTATAAAAATACTATTATGCAATCATTATATAATGTAAGCTAATTATATAACTATTGTATGCAATACTTTTTCGACGAGTCAACTGAACTAATTAAACAAACTTAGTATCTATAAAAAAATCTAAGCCCTGCTGAAATGAAGTGCAGCCAACGGCTTTTTATTTTTTGGCCGTTGATATCTTTTACTTTTCTTCTGTACTCAAGACGGCGTCCTATTGGTCAAATTCATTATAGCTCAGTAAAGGCGCCACGTGATTGGTCGAATTTATTTTAGTTGTCTAATCAGTTGTAAAATGTTGAGTTGGGGGCTCCATAGTCAAAAGTATGTGATTCTAGTTTGGTGTACGAAGTCTTAACTCAAACATACGAATATAAAATCTGTCTGTCTGTCTGTTGTAAGTTGAATTTGACCCACTTCCCGGTGACCGATTGAGCTGAAATTTTGGTTATAATTATGGTTTGGATGACAATTCAATATTATGGTACCATCGAGCTGATCTGATCATGGAGACGGAAGGTGGCCATGAGAATTCAGTACTTAACCGGCTTAACCCCGTTGAGTTTGGGCTTGTACCAAAGCTTGTACCAAAAATGACATTTTTGACAGAGACTTATTTTTTTTTAATGCAGTATTGTAGCCAAGTAAACATTCTATTCAGCCAGTAACTTCTTTTTCTATGCTACGTTCTTAAAAGGTATGTATACACAGGTCACGCTCTTGTCAAACACACTGTATATGTTAAATATGTAAAAGCACAGCTTCGCAAGCTGGTGGATATTCACCAACATCCACAACAACAAAAAAACTCGTAAAATAAAGCTTAAATGCAAACTTTATTTACTGGAGTACGTATACGCGATCTTTGCGCTTGCTATAGAGCTGTAATGATACAATTATGATAATGAGAAACAAACAAATTGATTCATCGTGACGTATACCTTGTATTGCTTTTAATGTCGCTTCTAATCATTTATTCGTGTTAAAGTTTTTTTTTGTCTTAGCCTATTTAGCTGTCCCAATGCTGGGAAAAGGATGGCATGCTCCTGCCATCTCCTTTTTGGTCTGCCTCTGCTCCGGTGGCCGACTTGCGAGAAATAAAGATTTATTATACAATAAATATCATGGTCATATGATTGTTTTACTAAGGATGAAATATTTGAATACTTCCTGATCTGATAGATATGAGACTGAAGATACACATCAATGGCGATGTTTGAATGCGGAACGATGATAATAGGGCATCGTTAAACTTAAAGTTCAACTTTATAGTCCAGTCATTTTATTGACAGACATTTTTTAGTACCTATGGATAAAACCAATTTAGATAGAATTTATAAGAGCAAAATTTTTCTTTTTACTTAAATGGTGTAATAGTGTAAGTTTTAACTAGAGGCAAAGTCCAACAAACTATCAGATATCAAAAAAAAATATATTTGCACTATTATATTTAAGATGAATCATACAAAAAAAGACAATGAGTACTTATTTTATATCTAAATAATCACTTGCGGGTGGAAAGTTTGCAGGGTACTGTAAATACGACTGTCAATCTGTTTATCACTCCATTTGTTACGCGGTTGCAGAAGTCCGCTGGATGCGTGTGTCGCAGAACCGGTCAGTGGCGGACCGCCCATATAAGCCGATTCCCGTCGTCTTGCCTATAATTTATATTTAGGCAAGCCTATAGTTATGTACTCTAAACTCTTTCATAACTTTTTGTTCCGGGTTGCCCATCTAAAATTTTCATGCGCCGCCACTGGAACATAATAAATATTGGCCACATTCGGTCATGAGAATAAGCGGCAATTTTCAACGTGCTAAGAGACAAACGCTACTCTGCCAAGACTACGATTAATGCGACATTCTAATACTAAAATTACAATTTTGTAAGTAAGAAAACTTAGTGACGCGTTTCATTTAAACTAAACACTGCAATTTATGTCGATACATACTGTGTAATCCAAAAAGTTTATTTACTAAAGTATACATATACAAAATGATATTAAACTAATTATAATAAATTACAATTAGAAAAATGTATCAAAATTTTGCCCTTTAGGCAGGGTGCCCATCACACAGGCAGCATTCCCGCGCTGAATAGCAATCGCTATTCTTTGGGCGAGAAAGCTGCCTGCCCGAGGGTCACCCGTAGCCTCCCTTAACCGCTTACTGATCTTGTGGAGCTTACGCGCGTTTCTTCCCCAAGGTCCGAGTGTCACAGCTATACTTCCCGACCTTGGATCTCTCTCGGGCATCCGCCGCTGCCCCGGCTTGCTTGGACGTGCCCGGCAAGTAGGACGCTGCCAGCGTATCAGCACAGGTAGCGTCCCACACCAGTGCACGGCCCATCCGCCAGGGGATTAAAGACAAGAAAGAAAGTAAGAAATGTACTCTGCTGGACTCTTATAAATCATGTTGTTGCAGGATCTAAAAATATACATAATTACTTATGGCTATATTAACAATATATACAACAATCACAAATACGAAGAAGAATGTAATTGTAAACCCAGAATCCACCTCAACTACCTATCAGATACATAATTAATCAACGCATTTCGTATTTGTGAAATTAGTTTCCTATACCATTGTTTTAAGATCAGTTAAATATTCATAGCCGGGAGGCATGCCAACCTTTGTGAATGATTGGCAAACAGAAATATCCACGTTTTGCGTGAATTATTAGGAGGAAACGATGACTGGCGTTTCTTCAAAACATAATCTTAGTGGATTGCACCAAACCGTCTGTGACGTCGTGATCGTTGAAATCAAATTGTAAGTGTGGAAAGTATGGCAAGTTTCTATAGAAAAAATGGATGACAGCTGCTGCTGGCTCCACATTTAACTTTGATCGGTAGTTGGTGAAACCCGCCCTTATAGCTGTATAAATAGTATTTTAAAAGAGGTTAAAAATTGCATAGTTAAAGTCTGATAATTTATGGAATTTATTGAAACCTGATAAAGTGTTAAATCTCTATATTATTATTTGTGTGTGCGTATTTTTTTTGCATTGTACGCTATTGCAGTGCAAAACTGAACGGTTTGAAAAGAAGTCACCATCATCATATCAGCCAAAATATGTCCACAGCTGGACATAGCTAGCCTCCCCAAAGAGAGCCAATATTGCCGGTCTTGCGCCACCCGCATGCTGCGGCCCCCCTGCGACTACCAATTAGGGCATGCAATACCGGCCGATTATCAATACCGGTATTAAAATTCGTTATTGGGCCTCAATACCGGAATTCCGGTATTAATACCGGTATTGGTTTACTTTATAAATTAATTAAAAATAAAACAAACTGGTAAAATCTTATTCTAATTATTAATAAAAAAATATCAGTTCTTAGATTAAATTAACATAAAATAACAATATGGCATCTATGCATATATTAAAGAACAATCAGACCAAAATAAGTAATAACCACCACCTTTTATATATAAAACACCAACAATGCAATAAATGATTTATTTAACAATATAGACTAAAATCAACAACTGAAAAAGATTATTAGCAATTGCAAACAGAATGTTCAGTCTACTGTGGACTGAAAAAATAAGATATTACTAAAGCAATTGAACGGCATACCCGACATTTTTTTTTCTAGGCAGTACATTCACTTTGCGTACACTTTATATTTCTTGGGTCCCCTTACGGGTGTTTTATTAACTCGCTAGGTAAAGTTTATCTGATATCCGATTAATTTAAAAGTTTGGACACCTGTCTCACGGTTTTTTACAGAAAAATCATCTAGGTATGTATACTTAACGATTATACCTGTATACATTTTTTAACATATTTACATAAAATAACAACTCCGAAGTAAACAACAATCACCATACTGCACCGTACATGCAAGTCGCCATGCTGTCGTATCGCAAAAGGCATAAGAAAGATATGCGTTCCTGTATAATCTGTTATTTATAAACTCAATCCATATTTAATGTAGGCTATCCAAACCTATCGACAGTGATTGTACTTAATTACTATTAAGTAATGATTCTCTGATCTCAACTAAGTGTGCTATTTCGAGCGTATATATTTTTCTTTTGTAATATGATATTTGTGTAACTCTTACAAATTTAGACACAAGGTGGGTCTAGGTTTGAATTTAAAGAATAAAAGATAATAATTAAAGATTATAAAAAATAAGCTTAATCATATAAATAACAAATAAACTGGTGTTCTGCCTTTTCGCAGAACTTTTTTTGGCCATATTTCATTTGCCAACTAACGTTTCGCCGACGATTCACTTTGACAACTAACGATTACCAAAATTTTATATGACAACTCTTTAATTCGCAGAATTATTATAAAGCGGATTATTATAACGCCTTTACACTTTTGGCAGACTCATCATTTGTCAAATCTTTCACTTGGTCGAACAACTCTTCGACGAATAACGTTTAGTTGATGCAACAGTTCCCTTTTCATACATTAGGTAAGATACAAATAAGAAAAGATACTAGCATATTCTTTGGTTGGAAATATTAAATTTATAAATAGAAATGTGACAACAGAGATTTTACAAAATTCATACAATTCAGAGCAAAACAAATTAGGGATGATAACAAGTAATTTTAGATTAACAACAGAAACGAACCGCTCAAGTTTTTCAAAGAACAACGGCAACAGGAACAGTAGGGACTTAGTGGCAAAACCGACTCGGATCGCGGATAGGTTAGAAGACGAGAGCGGTAGCTTTGCTCCCGCTTTCGTCTTCGAGGTTATTTTTTTATAAAAGAGCGGAAATACTTCTTCGCAACACAAATATTGTAATTTATTCGAACCTACCTACATGCTTTGTCATAAAAGAAGGAAGCGGTTGCGCTTACCCACGATTGTTACTAAAATTATATCACGTAGTTGCTAAACGAAACGGTACTGACGGTAAACAATAAACAGCCAAATGTATGTTATGCCAACTAAAACATTATACAACATGAAAGTAGGCGTTTTTAAAAATGACATTATAAAACACAGACCACATGTTGTGTTGGTAACTGTTAAGTTGGCAAATAAAAGAAATTAATGTGATAAGTTGGGAAATGAACGTTCGGCGCAATAAAATTACGCGAAACGTGAGTTGGGAAGTGATAATCAGCCATACAATTTTCGACGATAAATAAGAGAACCCACAACACAACAGTCAAAACACTCGAAATGGAAAGTACCCAAAAGAACCGCACAATACGAGACAGCTTAGATAACTTTTGACATCTGTGGTTATTTTGCGACTAAATTGATATTTGTCATATGGTGCTTTTACTTCCCACCCTGAATGCCAAAGTAAGTGAGATAACGACAAATCCGTTCCATAGACCTTATATCTGGTATTGACCTTGATCGGCCCGATAACCAAGCGCTGACCGATACGGGTGCTTGCCGTTCTAAACATATATTAACGCGTTCGCTGACAGTCGACAGGCGGGCCATATGTAGGCTTAACAAAGCTTAATTGAAGGTACTGTCAACGAACGTGTTAAGTTGTCATAATCAACCTACATTACTATATATCATTATATACACGACATTATAATGGAAATAAAATTATCTTATACTCATATACTTCAACATTCTCAACAAGTTCTAACCTAAAACTAACATAATTTACTTTAAAAACAAAGTTTTAACCGACTTCAATTTAGTACTCCTCCAAGCCACGAGAACATTTCTTTTCCAATTTACCTCATGAACTGATTTCCGAGAGCAAATGCGTTGATTATTATAGAAAAAAAACCCAATTGCTGTATGTGACCCGATAATATTTGAGGACTTCCGTCAATTCCACAAGGATCACCCTTGGCACTTCATTAGTTGCTATTTCAACGGGATCTTATCAGAATCTGTGATATACTTTTGTACTTTTAAGTATATAATTGAGGAATTCCATAAGTCATCTGTGGTCTTCATCATCAATTCCACTTCACCAATTTATGATTTCCGGATGTAAATACACGAGTTATAATAGAAAATACCAAAATCACTACTGTGCCTAATATAATTGAGGAGTTCCCTCAATTCCTCATGGATCCCATCATCCAATTGAATTTTCAAAAAAATGGGACCCACCTGGAAACATATACTTACCAACAAAAAAAAATTATAAATCGGCTCATCAATGACTGAGTTCTGAGGTAACAAACATTGAAAAAAAACAAAATACAACCGAATTGAGAACCTCCTCCTTTTTTTTGAAGTCGGTTAATAATAAAATATTTACAAGGTATGGTTATGAGTTTACTAGCTTAAACAACCTATATTACAAAAATAATCAAGAAATGTAACTCAAAAATGAATACCGGAATTCCGGTATTTCGGTATTACTCCCTTGCAATACCGGTATTGAAATATCGTAAAAATCAAGGCGAGATTCCGGAATTCCGGTTTTCATGCCCTACTACCAATTGATGCAACGTGCCCCGCCCACTGCCACTTAAGTTTATTGAAAACTAGCTCCCGCCCGCAACTTCGTCCGCTTTAACTGCCGTACCGAATTCCATCCCCCAATAGGGTTGATAACTAAGATTTTTTTTATGATGTCATTCGAACCAGTTTTTGAAGAGGAACAAATGTTTCTATGGGACCAACTACAATTAAACAACATGAATACCTAAAAATTCGAGACAAAGATCGATCTCGCTGGCGACAACAGCGCAAAACACTTCATACTGATAGACACACAGGTATGACGTCACAACTAACATTTGTACTAATCGTTGTATGGAAAATCATGTAAATTGTTGTTTCGGTCGTACCGCGTTTAAGTACATAGTTGTCATACAATTTTGTTTCTATAAAAGCGTAAGGATTCTACTGGTAGCTATAAGAGTAAATACTCTTGAACAATTTAAAAAAAACACATTTTTTCTAAACTTTCAAGGTTCAAATCTTTTATGATTTTAACTATATATTATAAGTTATACTTTATTACCATAATTTGATGATTTACTATCCATTTAGCATCACTACGTTATCAATTTGAACATGAGGCATCATGCCTATTGCAGGGATTGAATTTCGAATTAGAAAGTATCCCACGTTTTATTTAATCCAGGTAATAAATTAGCTCTGGCAGAGGTCCTCTGTGCTAAATTGCATCTTGATCCGTTCAGCAGTTTTGACGTGTAGGACAGTCATATCGAACATTAAAATCGCAAGCTAACGGCTAGGTTTGCTTTTTTATATGGTGTTAGGACCAATACCAGTACCGTACTTGTATATCCAAGTTTGCAGCTACGAAAGACCTGTTCTACTCGTAACTTTGCAGCACTCGAAAAACCACGAAATTTTCGCACATTTTTTTGGTATTGTCAATATAAATCCTAAGTTCTAATAATAATCCTGAATTTTAAATACATTTGTTTAAGACGACTAAAATATATAAGCTACAATTTGAGACCGGAACCAGATCTGTAGGTTCAATACTTACGGAGATAGAGTTCTCCAAAAATTTGTTGTTTAGTCAACTCTAAATCGTTATAAATCCTAAACTGTTATTTTAATTAAAGAAACCTAATAATGATTAAGAAATACCTATTTAACGATACCCAACATGATATAGTTCATCACAACAGAGCCTCTAGTTAAGAGGGATAGGCATTTCAGTCAATTCCCCTACAGTGTTATTTCCAACGTCCCAATGGCTTATAATAGTTTTAAACGTTAAAGAGAAACGGTAACCAAATGTAGGCATAAAATAATAAAGACAAAGGTTAAACAACAGAGGTGAGTAATTATGAAATAAAAGCTAAACAATAATTGAATGCTTAGTAGAAATGTTAACTAGCCATTTAATTTATCTCGTTACATAATATGTGCTGCACGGCTGTCACGCGACGGCGCGCGAGCTCTCTCAATTTTTCTCGCTCTATCCGTCTCTCTCTTATTAGACAAGTTAGAACAAGAGGTATAGTGCGAGAAAAATCGAGAGTATGTCGCGGCCGTCCCATGATAGACTTGCAGTAATCGAAAATCATAAACAAAGTGAATTATTCTACAGACATCCGTCGCTTAGGTCGAGTTGCACCAACCTACGATTGCAGACCGACCAACGTTAAATATGCCCCGAGCAGCTGTCATTCCATAGAAACTTGTAATGTATGGAAAAATATACATTCAGATTTTAATGAACACCTTTACGATTACTGATGGTTTGATGCAAGCCACCCTTAGTATAGATAAGGTAAACTTACCAATGTTTGACACATTAATGTCCAGTGGTTAACAACTACTGTTCACCTCTATGGTTATGAATTAGGATTGAAATTGTTAAGATTGGGTCTGTGTCAAGCACTACGACATTTACATACACAACGAGATATATATAAAAGTGACATTATAATTAAAAAGTAAGATAAAATAATAACTAAGGTCAAGTTTCCACGCGACATTGCGCAGGGTGCACGCTAGCCGCCAGTCTCCTGAGGGGCTACCTCGAAACGAAAGCGAACTTCGTTCGTGTATCTCCGTCTTTGTCGCTCGAACTAGCAAGTGCGACAGAGAGGGAGGTACACGAACGAAGTTAGTTTTCGTTTCGCGGGAGGCCCTCTGGGCTGTTATTCGCTACACGCTAATGCTCACCCCGTCGGTCACCCGTCACGAAACTTGACCTCTACCTACGCTTAGTTACTACGAATCGCGGTGTCATGATATATTTGTGGGTGAGCGTCGAGTTGAGCTTAAAACAAGTTACAGAATAGGGGGGCTGAACGTGGTGGCCGACAGATGGGACGGTAGCTGACAGAGGCACTGGTCCTCCCTACATTTAAGTTTAAGTCCTAACACAGTTATATAAGCCTGCAATCGTTAGTGAGTTTGGTAGTTTTCATAGTTATATAGCACTAACAATCTATGGATCGAAGCTGTCCGAAATGTTTGTTTTTATAAACCTTTCACGGCTTTGTTGCCTTATCGATTGGACATATTAATTGGTTAATTCATTAGTTGATGTGGTAGTCACATTATGGCAAGGTTATAACACTGTTAAAATAATTTCGTTATTGCAGATATTGTACAAACGCCATTACAGTTAGCTGACCATCCTGTATTTATTTAGAACCTTATTATAATGCACATAAAGTGCACTGATAGTCAGCTGTGTTGTCAATTGTACTTGTTGTCGCCAGGACGCTTGCCTCTCATACAAACGTAGTTTGGTTCTCATTTTAAAACAACAAGCTAGAAATAACATGAAACTGGAGTACAGTCAGCAGCAAAAGTATCTGCGCAATCGAATCCGTTTGCGCAGATACTTTTGATACTCTCTAATCGCTTCGATTTATTTCTATCCCACCAAAAACATAAATGTGAAAATGGGAGCCAAGTTCAATATAAAGAATATGCGTGGTTGTCAACTTCGCCGACAAAAGAACTATTTAGCCAAGTTCAGTAGATAATCCTAATTTTTTTATATATTTTTTTTTTCTTCAATTTACACTTTATTGCAATAAGTATATGGCTTAGCTACTATACGTATATAGCAATACTACATTATGAATTTCAACGTGAGAAAAATATCATATTGTATTTTTTTTTATTTAAGGGCCTATTAATACCTTTGTGAAGTCTTACCTAATAATTATGTTGCAGCTCTTGTTAATTCTTCTTGTTAAGTAAATAACGTAATTTATATAGTATTCATGACTCTCTGCAAGTATGAAACAGACAATGAAACAGCACGTAGGTACGTCGATTATGAGTGACAGGATGAGTAAAGTTCAAGCTAAATGTTACGACATTTAAAACTAATACTAGGACTAAATTAATTTGGTAACTCTACCTTTGAATTATATTTTGATGAAATTAGAGGGACGATATATCAAATGTAAACATTTAATACCAAACACAAATTCCAAAAACAATTGCTGTAGTTATGAATAGTTAGCAGTAAAAAAACACTGTTTGTTTTGTGTAATCCGAGAATAACTTAACGTACCTATATTTTTCGAAAGCCACTGTAGTTTGCCAGTTTAAAAATAATAACATTTATTTTACTTTTAACAAATTTCCACCTCTTTCAATTACATTAGTTTACACCAACAAGATGTTACACAGCACAACATTTAGATATTAAAAAAGAAGTCCTGCCTGTACCTATCTCAATATATCCCGTGCGTGCAACAGCATTCAAAATTAAGCGAATAGAGCACTATTTCAGTTCTATTAAATTACACTAATCTTACATTAATCATAATCAAAGCTATTGTTTCAGATTAGGTTCTTTCAACGTTAACCGCGAAATGTCGAATGCCGAAAACTGATGTGTATATTTAAACGGCTAAAGTTACTAAACATCGTACCTATATCAATAAATTATCGCCATTCTAGTTTGCAAAAAGGTGAGTTTGAGCCACATTCGCTGATGACATACGTCGTTCATAAAGAGGTGTTGCGCTCGGGCGGGCATTGGACATTCAGAATGTCCTTCGAAAACTCTCAGGTTGACCAGCATATGTTTGTTCTTTAATGACGCAGACTTGAAAGGGATCGGGGTCAAGCAATACTGGCGAATAATGTCAGGTGAGTTGACATGGGCTGTGAATGGTACAGCAACTTTGAAGCGCTCGCGCTGACTTGCAGCCGTAGTCCAATTTCACGGGCTCCACCGCTCATATAAAAGCGGAGGTTGTGATCTGAAAAATCATTCCCGCCTCACACATCCTCCGAGGACCACCGAAAACACATTCTTAAAAACAAAAATGAAATCGGTGAGTCGATTCAGCCTATATCCATTCCTTTTTATCGATGCGTTAAACAAAGCTTTATAATTTTTCCCGTAAATCATGATATTGGAATAATAAATATAGGTACTACTTATCCATTATTATTATCAATTTATATTCTGGTTTTTAATTTTTAATTTTACTTTTATACGCAAGTAAGTTCTTATTTCAAAATATTTGACAATTAATAATAATATTCTAAATAAAATTCCATGACATAATTATGATAAATTCTAACACAAGTTTAAGAATTTAAATTTAACCTTAAGATGCTTAATTTGGTTAAGAAAAAAATTTATTAAACGAGTATGAAAAATTTGTGGGTGGATATCATCGTACATTTCTTTATAAAATTGTTTTAAAAATGTAACGAACTGTTAATAAATATTAACAGCTTTAATATGAATTAATCGCAATACAATGATTAAAACTTTCTACTTCATTAACGAAATAAGAATTAAAACAATTCCCATTTAACTTACTAAATATTGAAATTGTGTAATCATATTTACCTCGCTGTTATAGACGTGTCTTTTATGTGCGCAAATTAAATAAAGAACAAAAACCGTCATTGATATGTCATGTTTGACGTATAAGTAAAAATGTATCATTTTAGAATATTCTAAAATAATACATCTTTACTCATACGTCAAACATGGCATACGTATGATGTAGGCTATCTGGGGTCCTGTATCTTGACCAAACCACTTTTAGCCGAATGTATCATTTGACCTAATGCATTTTTCGTCAAAAGAGTGGTATTTTCGGGTATTCTTTGAATATCATCAAATAGAAGTCATTAGGTTAGGTTAGGTTTGTTTTACAGTAATCCTATAAAGCTTTCTATTTATGAAAAAAAAATGCATTAGGTCAAATGAAACTTTTGTCAAATTAAACATTTGGCCAAAAGTTGTTTGGTCTAACAAGGGAGAACCAGCTCTATGTTTATGTTCTATATGTTTTACCTTATTCCCGTGGCCCTCCACACGAGAAACAATGCATGATGGCACGATACGCCGTCCTTTGTATCATTGTAACAGCTACAATACTATCAAGCTACGTTTTTCCCACCGCATTGATTTTTGAAAACATTTGCTGGTCGGTAGAAGTTTTAAGATTTTTAGATTTTTTAAGATTTTTAAGTTTTAAGATTTTTAGAGTAGCCAAAAAAAAGGCAAATAAATAAATATTCATTAAATGGTTTAGTCAAAGGATAGCTCTTAAATCTTTTCAATATGTTAAAGTAAATACTTATGTGACAAAAATGCAACATTTAATATAGTTTGCAAAACGGTTCTTGCTGAACAGGTTAAAAGATGGCTATCCGCGATACAATGTAGATTTGACGACTTCTATGTAAGTATCAGTTCTGTAATATTATAATAAATGGTGTAATACACTTGTATTGCGATGTGTATTAGGTACCTATACACGAAAACCTAAAAAGTGAACACTATGTGGTTCAAATTTCGTATAATCCAAGTTCAAAAGAACAAGACAACAACAACAAGATGTCGAATATTCTCAAAAGATTAGGAATGTTCAAACAATAGCCCAAAAATGTAATGTTCAACAAGATCCAGTAAATTCAATGTTGTTTTTAATGATTTAGTAGAATATGTAGATCTGTATATGTCCACAATTTCATGTTTTTTATCGTCACGAATAAATACTTTCTTTCTAGCAGTATATTTATGTTTCATAATCGTATCATAGAAAGATATTATGTTTCATCTATTGTGATATTATACAAAATGTGTCTTTCAATACAACATATGAACAGACAACACTTCACGCACGCGATACTATTGTACTGTCATTCAACTAAGTATAAGATAAGTTTTTTCTTAACGTAATTTCACTTTTCATTGTTCGATTTGCCGCTTCCGTTCTTAAGGGGCTACCCGAGGTTTTCATCGATTTTTGACAAGTTTTGATTCGTTTTTCCTCCTTTTACACTTCAGATAAAATTATAAGTCAAACGGCTATCGGTTCTTCAATCTTTTATCTCCATTTTTGTCTACCGGATTTTGAATGATATGAATACTTAATTTTGTATGATTGTTTCAAACATTATCTAAAAAAACCCTTATTTCGTATCTCTATTGACGTGAAAGATCTAACATATACGAAATCTACATATTTGGGTTCGTCTTTGACGTCTCTAAAAACGTGGCTAGGGTTCTCATTTTAAACGAATTAACACAAAAGTTATGGCCAGAAAACCAGTTCTTCGGCCTAAAATTGTTCAACTTTGATGCCAAATATCTCGAAAACAATGAACTATTAAGTAAATATGGGATACTATATTGCTTAAAGCCGTTGTTGTTAATATAATAAGCTACAAAAGACATGAGAAAACTAGGGGATTCAGATCGAAGGTCCCTCAATCAAGTCATCACCAGCCTGATGTTGTCAATTTTTAAGCTGCCAGTTATTAAAAAATAATAATCAATTTTAAAATAAACAGTAATGATAGGTAAGGTAAACACCCTAGTTCTTGACGCTGCACTAGTGTACATGGGCACTTTATGTCAAAGCAATATGGGTGATATTCGCACTAAGAAGATTTTTCTTTATTCGAATTTAAGCCACGTCACTTTGACATAAATGTCCACGTGATACACTAGTTCAACGCCGAGGACTAGGGCGTTTACCTAGGGTAGCAAATTAATTTAACCGATGTATTTTGCATCCTGATTAAACTTCTTATCCGACGGTAGCAATGAAAAAATAATCCCACTAATACCTACAAAATTGTTTTGTAATTCATTCGTGCGTTATATTTTTATAATTGAGTATCCTTTTCAATGTTATTCCGATTTAATGTAATACAATGTGACCGTGACTAGCTTATCGGTGAAACAATTGACATACTGCACATTAACAGTTATTGCCCCCGTGTGGTGTCGGGTTAGAATAGCACTGCCCCCCTCTCTTCCTGTGGGAGTCGTAAGAGTTGTAGGACGAGACAAGGTTGAATTGTGTTGTGGACGATGCTAGCAACCTATCACTGCCAGGCTTTTCGGTCTTTTCTACTTTTATATTTATGTTACGAGTTTTATCAATTTTTCAGTTCATCGCCCTGTCCGCCATCTTAGCAGTGGCTTGCGCAGCCCCGCAGTTCCAGCCACAGAATTCATATCCCCAAATACCCATCGTCAGACAATCCCAGGAAGTCAACTTCGACGGCTCATACCAGTACAGGTAATTTCCACCAGGAATATATAATCCTCCGAATCATTTCATTGTTGTGTAAGTGTCAGCTCGACCAAATAAGAGTAGAGTTTATTCTTGACACCGACGAAATGTATACGAAATTCAATTCACACCTCAGACCAGAACCCCCCCTACCCGACATAAATAAGTTAATTATTTGTGGCGTTCCATGCCTAAACGGTCCTTATACGGCCATAAGGACCCTTTAGGCATGGAATGCCACATTTAACCTCCACATTAGTGCATAGTTATTGGTAATCGGGTGCGCTAAAACTAGAACCATCCTCGATTTTGTTTGACATTGTAAAAAAAAAACTTGTTGATATATGTTAAAGTAAATAGTAGTATTATTTGATTAAAATATGACCACGCAACATAGTTTGCAAAACGGTTCTTCCTGAACAGGTCAAAAGGTGCCTATCCGCGATACAATGTAGATTTGACGACTTCTACCTAAGTTCTATAATAAATGGTGTAATACACTTGTATTATAACAATCACAACAAAGTTCGAAATACAATTGATCATAGTAAATATTAGAAATATTTTATCAACGCGAAAAATTAGTTAGAGAAAAATATTCAGATATAATATTACAAATTTTTCCTTTAATTTAAATTTATAATTTCGTTAGCAGCCTTACTGCTTATTACAAAATTAAGATATAATATTGTTTAAAATAGAAAAAGTCATGGGTCACAAAAAAAGATTTCTAATCCTTAGCCGTATAATCTGGTGATATAAAAACCTACAAATTGAAGGACATGCAACAGTCACAACTTGCCTATTAGATACCCATATGCTTTGTGACTAATAAAAATAGCTTAGCCAACAAACTGTCCTGCAGTTTGGCAGAAGAAAATGTTGTTAAACAAGGGTTGTTTAAGTGAATAAATTTGTATTATTCTTACTCTTAGATTGATTATCTTGATATTTAAAATTAATTAGTTAACAAGAGGTTATACCGTAAAAGATAAAGACTTACTTCATCACTTTGTTAATGGCCACTAGTCGCAATAGTGAACTTCTTAAAAGCAACGAACTTTTAGCTTATAGCGTACCTTAGTCCTCGCAATCATATTTCTTCTTCGTGTAATTTCTTCGTAATGCCAGTGAAGTAACGAACATAAAAGGTAAAGTTTATGTTTCAACGAAGTGAGTACGTGTGTGTATGTGTAATATTTCTAACACTTAAAGGCAGACATAACTATAAATAAGGTGTTTATATCGATGAGATTTGCATCGTTATGAACGGATTCAGTTCAAATATAATATGGCAACATTTAATTATAAGATTATTTATGAATTCCAGAGTCAATTATTATATTGCACCAACTTACCTACGATTAAAGACAACGTTAAATATGGCGCTGGCAGCTGTCATCCCATAGAAACTTGTCAAACTTCCCATATATTCAAATTTTAAAGAACACCGCTTTTGCGATTACAGACGGTTTGGTGCAACCCAGCCTAGGCCTAGGCCTAATATATGAGTATATTGTAATACAATAAAATCGAATTGAGAAGTAAAACACTACTTAAAAAGTTTGTACTAATTGCATACCAAATTTAAGAGTAATTTTATATCAACGCTATAACTGTTTTGATAATAATAATAAGGGTGCTGTTACTATTTAAATTCTAAAGAATTTCAAGTCATCATATTAGACAAAAATATATAGCAAATATTTAATCGCGCCTTTGCTGATTTAAATAATTAAATATTAGGTAGGTAATTACAAACTTTTTTTGACGGTCAGTTATTACTTACGTATCAATCCTGTATATCAATCAGTTTAACGTACCAGTAAGAAATAAGGCTGGCATTGTTTCGGAAATAAGGATTCCCTAAATGTATGTTCGTCTTCATAATTTATATTTTTTCCCCTGGAGGTAATTCGTCAATGAACGTCTTACGAAAGGTTTGCGACGGTGCGATCATATCGGAATTCCGTCGGTGTCAAGAACATTAAATGCGAGGTTTTGTTGGAGTCATCTGCAACATACGCCCAGCCCATTTTACGCAATGGCCCAGGCGCAAAATTTATTGGTGATTCACCTGGTTACAAAACCGTATTAAGCTATAGGAAAACCTGATGACAACCAGGTCCATATACATAATGAAGTTGCGTCAAGGCGTGGCGGTTGCATTGATGTGGTCAAAAGTTATTAGTTGAAATGTAAATTTAGTTAATCGAATCTGGAGCCTATTTTATTGAGATGTGTTTGACCTTTTGAACTTTATTTAATTTGAGTTCTTTCTACACATTCACTTCTTCTAGGGGAATCATTGTATATATTATGAAAATTAAAGATAACCAGGACTGCACTTTCTTGGATCTTCTACACGAAGACTTTCTAGGAAAGTATGTTCCAGTCCTTTAAATTCCTGTACGGTTCATCTAATTAAAAGAAAATACCTAGGAAATTGTGAAAAAATATTTTTCAAAACGTGACCATAACACATTGTGACCATAAAACAGTTAGGACACGAAAATCACCCCATAATATGTGTTGAGTGAACAAAAGGCGCTCAAGATGTGTAATTTGACAGTTGCTTGCAGAGCGATTGCACGACCCGAAAACGCTGAATACGCTAATGTTATTGCTAACTATGCATCTCTCTCATATTCTCAATTTCGGCTTGCTGGTATGAGAAGGACAGAACATCGCCGCCGGTAGAATGTAGGCTTTGCACTGTCATTAGATTTGCTCTTTACAGCCGCGTGGTGGCGCTCTGAGTGTTACTGCCTTCCAAGATTGAAAGGGTTCAACCAACCAAACTTCTTCACTAAGTACATGTTTTGTGTAACAAGTTTACTTCGAGGAGACTTCCCTCGTTTATTACAGCGTTTCCCATTATACTTTAACTTCTATAACTTATTCAATTAACAAGATAATTAACCATTCAATATATTACGCTACTAAGAGATACATTCAAACATGCATATTGAAAAACTTTTCAGAGTTTCCTGCTATTTTAATATTCATTATTATTAGTTGTAGAAGGAAAGCCACTTTTTATGAAACGCCATAAATGCTGTGTAATATGAAGTTTATAGGGAAATTCGAAAAGTGACGACACGATTGTTTATGGCAAACAGCGTCCATTTTTTGATAGCCACTAGACCGCCGGTTATTACTTAGTAGGCGATAACTGGGCCATTTTACGGAAAGTTGTACACGACTTTTTTTTTAAATTTGATTTAATCGGGTTTTTTTCCACTCAGAATCGAGAGCACTTTCGAACCTAATAGGAGAAAAAAACTGTCCAAAATGTTACATATAATTTTCGGTTTTCCGTTCCGTTACCACCAAACAAGCTTAGTATGGAAACGGTAACGGAATGGAATAAAAAATCTTGGGACACTTTTTTCAAGTATAACATTCGAAAGCGCTCTCGATTCTGAGTAGAAAAAACCCGATTATATAAAAATTAAAAAAAAAACAAGTGTGCAACTTTCCGTAAAATGGCCCAACTATGTCATTTTTATTTAATTATTTCAATTAGTGGAGAATTAGAGAGTATACTCGTTAATAATAACTTTTTGTTGTTGTTATAGCTATGAGACCGGTAATGGTATCGCAGCGCAAGAGCAAGGGTACCTGAAGAACGCGGGTGTCAAGGATCAGGAGGCCCAAGTCGCCCAGGGCTCCTTCAGCTACACCTCGCCCGAGGGCGTTCCCATCACCATCACTTACATCGCCGACGAGAATGGTAAGGCTTTAACTTAGTGTACTATTTTAAAAACACATTGTTCTAGTTATCATTTGGGTTTCATACATTTCTTTAACAAAAGAACAGCACAACTGACACCGCGCCGCGAGGCGAGTCGAGGAAGATCTACCCTACTCTTTCCTTTTTCTCGGTGCGAGTGAGACAGGAGATAATCAGTCGCGCGCGAAGCGACTAAGCAGCAAGTTGTGCTAGGCGTACTGATGTTTTGCTTAGCTGTTGTAACAATCGATTTGTGAGTGTGCGAAAATGGGCACTGGTGGCTGGAAAACAGAGAAAAGCTCTTAGTTTCTCTAGTTTGCTCGGCAGTACCTTGCGCACGATAACTTGTGGCTACGTCAGTTATTGAGAATGCAACCGCTATAACGCTAAGACGAGGAAGATAAAATAGCTATATACTTTGGACAAGTACTCTCAGCAAATTTGCTCGGTATGCACCTCTACCAGGGGGAGAATAGTTTTCTCTGCAGCTGACTGCGGTACTTACATATCCAAACCAAAAAGTATTCTCAAAAATTGCAATCGCCCCGTCATTAATGGGAAAAGATGTTTTCTCGTATCTTGATTCTAGCTTCCGTAATTTTCATATGATTTGTAGGTATAAGCTGTAGTTTCATCAATTAAAACGATAGATAAGTTATTAATGATTGTAGATTTGACATTTGCACCTTCATCGTTTACATCACTGTCCTAATTTAAACTCATTCGCGTTCCCTCGTAGCATGAATTGGCAGGCAAATTGACAGTGATTGAACTCGACTAAACATCAATTAGATACGATGCAAATTGCAACTAACTAGCTAAGACAGGTTATTAATGTACAAGCAATTTTACGTTAAGGTGTTACGTCATATGGGACGCATGTTCAAATATACAATCAAATACAAAGAGAGAATTTAACTGCTCTAAAGACATTACTGATCAACTTAATTCGCATGCGAAGAACATATTTATCTGGGTGTTGAGAAAACGCCACAAATTGCAGTTTTGCTATTTTATTACTCGTT
The DNA here is from genome assembly GCA_947049275.1 of Epinotia bilunana. NCBI lineage: Eukaryota > Metazoa > Arthropoda > Insecta > Lepidoptera > Tortricidae > Epinotia > Epinotia bilunana. The sequence continues at coordinate 21,502,585 of OX346259.1, read as the reverse complement.
TACTGTTTAAGACTGACATTTATCTAAGTGACCCGCCTACAATGGGCATCATTTAAGTTTAGTCACGTATAAAATCAAACAAAATCCTAAAACAATTAAGCTGTTGAATCCACCATTCAATGTTTAGGTAAAATAATATGATTCGTTGATGCCATTATAGCCGCTGCTATTTTATATGTATACAATAGCAGCGGCTATTTATGTAATTTCGACATTGGTTATGATCTTAAAAACAATTAAGTTTATGTCAAGGATTTTGAAACGTTAGGGGTCATTTAAGTATTGCTTTAATGTGTTGAGTGTTTTTAGAGACACACTAATGTTATAATTCGAATAGAAACGTTTTTAGATAATACCCTAGGCTATGTCTGTCCAAAGAGGATTCTCGTATGAATAAAAATCAAACATCTTAGGACTTAGACTCAATCACGGCATACCTAACGTGACAGCCAGGACCAATGCGCAAGAATAATACAAACCAATCTAATTAAATACGTTCCATAAAAAGGACCACCGGGTGGAATAAATGTTTAGAAAATAACGATTCATATTATTGAACTGATACTACAAAAGTAATTCTGTCTTACAATATATTTTATTATTTTACTATTAAATAATACAAAAACTGCTGATTCTCTTCAGTTTTTAAACTACATTCTCAACATAGATTGCACTTGTTTATTCTAAATGTTTGTCGCCAGGTTTCCGTGCCGAGGGTGCCCATTTGCCCACCCCCCCTCCGATCCCGGAGGCCATAGCCCGCTCTCTCCAGCTCATCGCTTCCCAGCCCCAGCAGCAGCAGTTCCAGCAGCAACCCTTCTCGCAGGGCTTCAGAGGCTAACCGACCGCGCAATCCGTTACTCAGACACACATGTACCTAGCTCATACTCAGTAAATGTAATAATCTATATGTAGGTATTGTTACTGTGATTTATTTTTTATACGAAATCTGTATTAAAATACGTAAACGATACATATTGATTTTTATTTTGGTCATATTTTGAAAAAAAAAGTTTGGCTCATTTTGCATTTTTCAAACCAAAAACACGTATTTCCAAAAAAAACATGATGATGGCCACAAGTTTAGTACACTCTGAAACTCCTCTAACATACTTAGGTAATAAATTCATAAGTAAGTTATAAATGTCGTTATTTGAACAGTAAATGCTGTTAAACATAAATGGCTTAAGAAAGAAACACCAGGCTAGTCAAATAAAATAGAAGCTAGCATTCCGGCAGACAAATAAGACGTTGACAACGATGAACACATCACAAAGTAGTATAAGTGTTCCGTAGGACTAATTTTGGTACGGAACACTTAAAAAAACTGATGGGAGACTGTTCACGAGCGTGAGATTTAAAAAATAAAACAAGGAAAGCCTTGGCTGAGAAGTTGCGTAGGTATTATATTGCTTTAAAAAAATAACCATGATAATATGCCATGGCATTGCACGCCTATACGGGATAGCCGACAATTACATTAGTACAAAACTCATTATTTGCATTTATTAAATACTAGCTTCCGCCCTCCACATGGTCTGAGTGGATCTGGGATAAAAACTATTCTATATTTTAATCCAGGCCATAAACTATCTTCGTGTAAAATTTCATCTAAATCGGTTATCGGTTTTATCCTAGTAGGATCTATGAGTATACAAAACGTTTATAAATGCCCCGTTTGGCCGATGGTATAGAGGAGTTAAGGTAATGCCGCTTAGGGACAGTGACTGAGGCACTAGTTTTACGAAAGTGACTGCCATCTGAGGGGTGACCTAAAGTTTCGAACGTACGTTAGGACAACTCATCTGTCATTTTTCCATACCAAAAGTGACATTTACATCAACCTGACGCGCGCGTACAATGCGTTACGTGATCGACTTACTGACCTAACCCAGAGGAAAATCAGGACGTTACTGGAATTAGAGCTGTTTCCTGGCGGTGTTTTCCTCCACCAAAAAGCCACTTTTCAATATCAAATTAATCTTAGTACTTACATAACTATTTTTGAAATGACCTACGAGGGGCATTCAAAATATTCTCGGTATGTGGATGAAAACAAACAAGTACGAAAAGTTTGATATTTTTATTTTTCAATATACTCCCCCCCCTATGTTCATACACTTATAAGATCGATCAATTATTTTTTTAATCCCTCATAAAAATATTTTTTATCTTTGGTGTTAAAACGCTCCTCCACTGCCGTCTTCAACGCTTCATCGTCAGAAAATGTATTTCCACGCAGATCCTTTTTAAGATTGGGGAACAAAAAGAAGTCGCTTGGGGCTAAGTCCGGACTATAGGGTGGATGAGTAACAGTTTCAAACCCACATTCAACAATAGCTGCCTTGGCAATATGAGCAGTATGGACAGGGGCGTTGTCATGCAGAAGCAGAACACCTTTGGTTAACTTTCCTCGCCTCTTTTCTTTGATCGTATCTCTTAATTGACGTATAACGTTAGCGTAGTACTGCCCTGTGATATTTACACCTTTTTCTTTATAATCGATAAGCAAAACTCCTTCACAATCCCAAAATATTGTGGCCATGACCTTGCCAGCTGAAGGGATGACCTTGAACTTCTTGGGATGAGCTGAACCCTTAATGTGCCACTTCATGGACTCCTGTTTGCTCTCTGGGTCATAATGATGAACCCAGGTTTCATCTCCAGTAACTATTTTTTGCAGCACCTCATCGGGATTTTCACCACACAGGTCGATAAAATCTGAACAGCAAGCCACACGCATATCCTTTTGAAGCCGCGTCAGCATTCGCGGAACCCATCTTGCACTTACTTTTGACATATTAAGATGGTCATGTATAATGTCATGTACGGTACCAATAGAGAGATTGGTTAGTTGAGCTATAGATTTTACCTTCACTCGACCGTCTTCCAATATAAGTTTTTCCACTTTATCAATATTTTCTTGTGAGGTAGCCACTACAGGCCGGCCAGGTCTAGGGTCATCTTCAATACTCTCCCTTCCACGCTTAAATTCGCTTGACCACTTTTGAATAGTAGATAAAAAAGGAGCAGACACGGTAAACACAATCCATTTCCTCTTTTATGGTTTTTTGATTTTTACCCTGTTTTGTCAATTTTATGACGGAACGGTGCTCTAATTTCGTTAACATTGTTAATTCGCTCATGGTGTTCATGTTTGTTCGGCAACTGCAGAAAAACAAAATAACATCTCGGTTCTTGACTTTTTTTTAATGTCAATGGATGAATCTTAGCGGCCAGTAACAAATATATATATAAAAGAGGTTGTAACGTATCAATAACGAGAATATTTTGAACGCCCCTCGTAGTAGCCCAAGCCCAGGTTCGAACCCACACCCTCCAAATTCAAAGTCGCGTGTCTTACCTCTCCACTCTTCTTCTTCCGCTTAGGAATAGTATAGAATAGATGATGCATAATATCTATTCAGTATGTACAATTGAAGCTGTTTCCACAACAATACAATATAACTACATGTTTGTCGATTTTACAGGCAGCAGTTAAACTATATTTCTCGTAAAATATAATTTCTCTAAACAATACCTTCAGTTTACTATGCATAGGAGTATGGCCATACAGTTACATTTGCATCTTAAACAGCATAAGTGACGAAGTTATTATAAGATAACCGATTATTAATGGAATCCAAATTATTATTACCGATTTTTAATAATCGGTCATCTCTTCAAAAATATGAAAAATAACTTCGTCACATGCTGATTTTGTACCATTATAATAAAAATAAATAAAATAAAAATACTTTATTTCAGACCAATTGATCCATAGTGTGTTAGTAACAAGTGACTTAAGGCTAATTAAATTTGGTTAGTAACGCAAGTATAAAAAGACAGTTCTTAAATAACAAATTGGGCAACGCCCTTAATCTTTAATTATAAGATTAAGGTGGAAAAGTGTAAACATATTGTCTTCGACTGTACATATCTCTGCAAAGTGCACATACTCCTCCCATGTAATCTGTCCTCATTTTTTGACTTTCAAATATTGCTTCGGTTTTGTTAAGTACCCAAGTAAACATTTGCTCCTTATAATGTATATGTCGTACACGTGCAACCTAAAGGATTAACTTCACTACGAGAGCGTACAGTGCCTTGCGTGTCCAATTCAATAATGGCTATAGGATGTTGTTGGGATTGCCGCGCTTCTGCAGCGCGTCTGGCATTTTTGCGGAGAAAAATCATGGATGATTTTTATGCGATAATGCGTAAACCAGTAGCCTCCCGGAGGTGTAGAATGCGGGGCAGCGCCAACAGCTTCCTAGTGGCTATTGGGGATAGGCTGGACGACCCACTTGGTCACCACTGGATGACATTACATGTCCCCAAGTACCAGAATAACAAATAAATTTAATGTGTTTAGGATAAACTAACATACTCGTATATAAGAGAATGTATATAAGCATTATTGTCACTAACAGCTATGAATTATGTGTCTGAAATAAAGAAATAATACCACCTAAAAACCTTACTTAATTTAATGACAAAACGCAAGCTCTTTTTGCCCATTAAAATTATAAAAGTAAGCAATAAGCCGAGGGGGGCCTATTCTCTATTCTAGTATCTGTATGACATAGGCTCTCATGTTCCGCATTTCATTGTTAATTATTATCAGTATGGCATATCAAGTACCATTTCATTCATTTAATTGATACCCTGAGCCATTGTATCTTGGCATCTACGATCTAGGAATAGTCTCAACTACTATAAACAAGCCTGCTATTTCTCACAATGTTTCAACACTTCGCGGGCCATATCTCACGCCTGCCCTCGGGAAATTGTCTAGTTGATATTTTGGCATCTATTTGTCTTCACAAATTACTGGAATTTAGAATGTTGACGCAAATAGCGTTTATAGTGAAGAGTACAACATGTATTCATGGTGGTTAGGATAAGGTCTTGTAGCTCGACACTTAGCCTAATAATTGACACTGTCAACCTTATGTCAAAACAATAGAGGTGAACTAGGTGTCAACTATTGGTTTCAAGCATTAGGACAACACCTTAAATAAGGTTGTGTCAAAAATGAAATTGCTCGTACAAGCTTTAGTTCTGTCCGTATTTTTTGCATGTTCATCAACTACTTATTGAGAGATTATAATAAGCCAAAAAAACTTGTGTTATTGTGTTCCTATGGCCCCCTTCCATCTCCATCATAAAACCAGCTTTATAGTACCATTATATTCATCATCATCATATCAGCTGCCGACGTCCACTGCTGGACATATGCCTCCCCCAAAGAGCGCCACAATGACCGGTCCTGCGCCACCGGCATCTAGCGGACTCCCGCGATCTGTACCAAGTCATCAGGCCACCTGCGGGGGGCGCCTTCTGGTACGTGGTCTCTTTCCGCCCCAAAGGCCATTGGTTCTAAATAAAATGTGCCCACTGCCACATAAGTTTAGCGGTTCGGAGGATATATCGGTTATCTTGGTTCTGCTGCGGATAGCCTCATTTCTGGTGCGATCACGCAGAGAAACTACCAGATAGCCCTCTCCATTGCCCTTTGGGTAACTTTGAGCTTTCTTACGAGGCCCATAGTAAGCGGTCACGTTTCGGTGCCATACGTCATCACTTTACCATATTATAAGTATTGTTATAAAATTTCAACTCGACTTTACGAAGTAGGTCTTTGACTTGCATGATTTGAGCCGAATAAATATACTACAAACAGTTAATTTAAATGTTATAATTAGCGAAATACCATCCTACCTAGACCTTTTTGGAATTAGGGGTGTCAAACGAGTGAGCTACTGAAGGACAGTTGTGAAACCGAGATCAACCTACGGCCAACGGCGTAACGTATAAATAAATAAAATAAATAAATAAGTGGGGACAATCTTACACAAACCGACCAACTCCCGAACTGAGCAAAGCTTATATGGGAACTAGGCGATGATATACATACTTATATAGATAAATCAATACTTATTGGTATACATAGAAAGAATCCATGACTCAGGAACGAATATTCGTGCTCAACACACAATTAAGTGCCCTTACCGGGATCCAAACCCAGGACCTCCAGCTTTGTAGGCAGGGTCACTACCAACTAGGCTAAAGCGGTCGTCAAATATCTCTCTACCAATGTAAGAAAATACTTTTATGTAACTCAGTGGTCACACATCTTAAAATCGACTCACGCCGTCATTGCTTAATCTAGACAATCGGTGTGATTAAGCACAAGCAACCGTTTTTATACCACGTCGGTGGCAAACAAGTGTAAGGCCAGCCTGATAGTGAGCGGTCGCCGTAGCCTAGGGAGGCTTGCAACTCCAGGCGTGCCATTGCGCATTGCCGGCCCTTTAAAAAACTATACACACAATAAAGGAATTCTAAACATTCCTATTGTTAATTCTACGTCAAATACTTCCAGAACTCGCTGGAGCGCAAATATATCTATGGTATTTTTCATTTGAGTAATCCTAATACACGCCATCTATTGTGTACTATATGCACTAGTGAATGGCCTACCAAGATTGGTCAACAACGGAGTATGAGCGAGGTTTTATTTTGAGAGAGGCTAATATATTGCCGTTTCTAAGAACACCGCAAGATGGCGTTACCTCCGCGCCCGGAGTACCTTAAATAAATAAATAAATATTAGGGACAATCTTACACAAATCGACCTAGTCCCAAACTAAGCAAAGCTTGTACTATGGGTACCAGACGACGATAAACATACGAATATTTGTTCCTGAGTCATGGATGTGTTCTCTATGTATTGAAGTATTTATTTATCTATACATATAAGTATGTTTATCGTCGAGTGGTATCCATAGTACAAGCTTTGCTTAGTTTGGGATTAGGTTGATTTGTGTAAGATTGTCCCCAAAAATGTATTTATTTATTAATTTATTTATATCCTCGGTGTACCCAGAAATGAAATTTGCCTGCATAGTAAATGATTGCCATCCTAAATCAAATATAACAACATGCTACAAGCGTTTTTCGAAGTTTGCTAAGAACTAAATGCATGAATATAAATTTATGAGTTTTTATTATATCTATCTATCTTTATATAGCATTGTGTTATAGAAACTGACATACTGAGTTAAGTGATAATAAAAATAAAAAGGCATATTATTATATACCACGTAATGAACAACATGAAATAGAAAGTAAAATTACAAATCACTGAAAATTGGCATCGTGGCTTTATCATGCTCCCAACACATGCTGAGTGGAGTCCTTTTTGAGACTACCCCTCAACATTGTAAGTACTTTATTTTAATTTTCGCCTAGATTTAAGCAATTTGTATTTAAGGTTGTGGTTGAGTTTTTTCAAATAAATCTTTCTTTCTTTCTGGAAAGGGGCCTGAATCAAATCGAGTTTTTTAAATTGATCTCATACTATGTTTTTAAATACCACGTCAGTGTCAGTAAGTTTTCACCGAAGCCTACGGACACTTGTAGCTCCAGAAGTCCAGACCCTGTAATAACGTATAGGTAGGTACCGAAACGTGGTCGCTGGCCTCATAAGAAGGCTCAAACTCACCCAAAGAGTATTGGAGAGGGCTATGCTGGGAGTTTCTCTGCATGATCGCATCAGAAATGAGGCTATTCGCAGCAGAACCAAGGTAACCGATATAGCCCCCCGAATCGCTAAACTTAAGTGGCAGGGGTCGGGGCACATTGCACGTAGAACCGATGGCCGTTGGGGCGGGAAGGTTCTCGAGTGGCGACCACGTACCGGAAAGCGCAGCGTGTGTAGACCCCCACAAGTTAGACTGATGACCTAGTAAAGGTCGCGGAGTCCGCTGGATGCTGGTGGCGCAGGACCGGTCATTGTGGGTGATCCTCTCTCTCTAACTCTTTGGGGGAAGCCTATGTTCAGCAGTGGACGTCTTTCGGATGATATGATGATAATGATGAAGAGACACACTCCTTTCTTGAAGAACCCCATACTGTAGAAAAACCTTTGTTCTCATTGCACGCAATTTTGACGTGTAAAGTAATGTGGTGCGTAATAAAGTTTTGGATGTTTACATTTGGGATGTCATTATTTTTACTACATAAATTAAGTAATTTATTTACAATACTTACATATAATCTAGTACCTCTTCGATTTCATTCTCACTTCCCATTGACACTTACATAACTCATAGCAACGTAATTACAATAATTAGTGTTTAAGATAAGGACCGTACCGCCCGCTGGTACGTCTGTCAACAGCGCAATCACTCATGTAAGTCATCTGTAAGTGGGTCAATCAACTTTAATAGGTACTTGCATTGTTACCTCCTAGGGGTCAATTTAAATTGGCTTCTCTTCTATATCTTTTCATGGTGCCATTCGAACCAGTTCTAGGAGAGGATCAAATTATTGTATGGGATGTGACTCATATGACTAAGTTTAACTTATGTCTCTCTCTTTTTTCCAATGTCATTTTTGTAAATACACAAACTACCTTTATCACATTTACCTCTAGGATGTTGTAGTTCACAAACATATAAGACTGAATAAATTATACACTGCTTATGATTATGATTTATAAACAAGTTATAACATTTAACTTGGATTTTCATACTTAGTTTTTTATTTTATTTCGTGGTAGTATAGTCTTAATAAGTAAAATAATAAATACGTTAGTTAATATGTTTGTAAAATTTTAAAAATAAAACTTGAAAATGCTTATCCACCTATATGTCAGTAACTACCACCAGTTCGGAAAGTTAACCTCAGCCACGGCATACTAAATACAATTATAGTAAAACACAAGGAAGAAAAAGTAAGAGTCAAAATCAGCCATCGATAGCGATCGCGAACTGCTTATACTAAAGTCCTATGTGCTAATGCCTGACACCTTGCAGACGCTGTCAACACCAAAATGCCCTTGAGGATTTGGGATAGCGCGCACACTGTTTGTATCGGAGTAAACGAGAGCGAGTGTTACTAGGCGGCCCGGTTTTAGAAGATAATAATAAATAAATATTGAAATAAAAAAAGTGTGGATTATTTGTGAAATATGACTCGTTAGCGGTTTAGGTATGAATATGTTGACTTCGTGATTTTAATTGCAGACCCATACGTCAAAAAAAATTAAAGATAGAACCGTTTAATGATGATTTTAAAACCAATCTTTGAAATTATTTTCTATCGAGCAGATTTCGTCCAATTGTGTATCGTGTTCGTCCACGATCTTTGAAATATGGTGAATATGAAAAAAAAAATTGACGTGCTATTACAACTAGATTTTCTTACAAAATTGCTTAAATAACATCAATTTCAACAAGATTAGAGTAGTCTTGTCAGCCTCTTAATGTGTTCACCGCTATTATTTTGACATAAGATTGAAAGTGACGGGTACTAGGACGTTTACCTTAATCAAATGAAGATTCATGAAAAAAATACCCAATTATGTACATTTCATGTATTGATTAAAACTTTCACGATTCTATCACACATTGTTTGCGTTTGGTTAAAATATAAATAATATCGTATACCATGTGAATTAATATCAATGCATTTCACTCGCATATTTCTCGCGTACCGAGTTAACAGGTAAGGATGAGTGCATCCAAACAATTATTAAATAGAATACGGAACATATCTTCTTGTTCAATTTTTTTAATATAATCCAATTACGTCTGAACAGAATAACTAATTTCCGTCGACCCAGATGAATATCACGGAATCGTACAAAGGAAATCAGAACACAATAAGTGAATCTTTTGCAAGTCGATTCCGAACCCAACTTCAAAGTAAAGAAAAAGATATTTATTCACTACTCAACAAGCACACATGCAAAGAGAGTAGACATACAATAACATTGACATATATTGTGTCGCAGCAGTGAATCGATCGCTGTCTCAGCATTATGCCGAGGTATCAGACATCTAAGGTGGATTACACACTGCGCCGCATGTCCGGACGGCGGAGGTGCGGAGCTGCATACAAATTTCGCCGGACGGAGGTGCGGTGCAGCGTGTCGTACCACACGGAATTGATGTACAAACTGAGGTACTTGCATACAACGAGCTCCGCATCTCCGTCCGGAGATGCGGCGCAGTGTGACATCCACCTAATACAGCGCTGGTTTTCAGACAGCACCGTACCTACGTGACCCACAGAACGCAACACAACATACTATGTATAGCATGCATATTTGCAGCTATGCATAGTAGGTCATCTTATCATCTAATAAGGAATCTATGACACTACTATTCTTCCAATCATTGATACTGACCTATGACAGTGATTGCATCATCTGTCACGTTTAGTAATGGCCGATATCGTGTAAAATGACAGTTACATTGTTAGTAACACAGTTTTTATATAATTCATTATATTACACGTTTTTTTGTTAGTCCGATCAAAACAGTACCGCAATAAATGATCGATTTATACACTAACAAATTAACTGCCTGATGCGGGCTACGAGTGCGGACCCTAGTAATACAAAGATTGCAAGCGAATCCGCGAGATAAGATAAAGCCTCTGCGAAAATCCATCATATACAAATAGAATTTGAATATCGGATGAATAGTTCCGGATATTAGCCCCCACACACAAACCAACATAGCTACAAACTTTACCTCTTTATCCTCATAATTAATATCTCTTAAGCCTCAATCAGACGACCCAATTAGGTTTAACATATTTTATATCTTGTTAGGCTCTAGGAGTGTCCAAATGCATTTGCCTCTATTGCATGAACGCTCCAGCCACTTGTTCATCGTCCTGACATCTCTGCTTTTGATCTGTCTTTGTTCCGAAAGCCATCTTATGCTCTGGAATACTCTGACCGGTCATTCATGATGACGTATCCGTCAGATGCCCTGTCTAATGCCACATTAGGGCAGTGCGATGTTTGTTACATTCAGTTTTGCGCACATCCAGTGCTCTGCGCTCCGATGCTTGCTGACAAACCTTGAGTGTAGACTTTTCAGCTTCAGCCTAGCACTTTTAAATTGTCATAGGTGCCTAATTCAAATAATAATAATAAAATAAAAAAAACATTTTTTTAAAGAATGAACAATACGAGTATTAGAGCAACTTTTTATTGTCACTGAAATAAAAAGTTGCTTCAATATTTTTATTGTTTAAATATCATCATTTTATATATTAAAAACGTTCGTTCGCCAACTCGTGAATTATTGGCAAAAAAATTGTTGTTGCTTGGAGTATCTGCCTGATCACAATCAAAATCATATTGCGACACCAAGATGAGGATGCAACAAGATGATCTTTCCATTCGAGATAATTTATGGTTTTGACTCCAGTTCGATGATAATATTAGGAAACTATAGGTTTTTGAAAAGATTGGAAAAAAAATATAATTTTCTCAGAATTAAATAAGATGAAATGTCACTTAAGTATAAACGACAACACTGTCAACTAACCATCCTGTGTTTATATAGAACCTTATTACAATGCACTTCAGGTACACCGATGGTCAGTTAGCTGTGTCGATAGTACTGTAAAACTCATCTAGATAGATTTTCATAATTTGTAGGGACAAATTGATAGGGAATCTAGGTTACAGTTGAAATTAGGTACCAGTTGAAATTGTACGGAAGTGGTTTTAAACCGTAGTCTTTTCTTTTAGTGTAAGTACTAAAATTTCATATTATTTTACACGAGTCTAACGCGATATTTATTTCTGATATTTTGACACGGGTACGGGTACGGGTCGTGTATAAAGCGCGAGAGTTTAAGTGTTATACTTACTGACATTTCGTTCGCGACCTGAGTATAGTCCCTCCTTACTTATTTTCTACTGAATCATACAAAATAAAAACTTTAATTTCTTGTAAACCTTTATTTACCTACGTGTGTAAACTTAATTTACATTATGCTATAAACTCCATCCACAATACAAAAACAAAACGAACATAAAAAGAACTCAACAAAAACAATTAAAGCCAGATGTAGATTGTTTTAAAATATAAATCTACTTTCTGCTGAAAGCCTTGATCACTTCGTCGGGAATCGCACCGCCTTGTCCCTGGGTGTAGCGGGGTTGGTAGCCGTTTTCGTCGGCAACGTAGGTTACAGTGTAGGTAACACCATCGGGGCCGAGGTACTCGAATCTTCCTGAGGCGACAACAGCGCCTTCATCGCCGTCTTTGCCGGTACCTGAGCGGAATTCGCCTTTAGCTTGACCGCTTGTGCCATCATCTTGGGCGTATCTGTACGGGTGAGGTGAGGTGCATTAGCGCGTTTAGAATAACAGCCCTGCATGAATCGGTTCGTAATGTCGAGCGATTTTCGATTGAAAACGTGAGTGACCCGATTTCATAATGTGTAAAACAATAAAGCGTTCACCACTATTGTTTTGACATAAGATTACTTATATTGGAAAATTAATCAACCAAGTCTGCTGATGCGTGGAGACTAACAGGAACGACTACCTACCTACGAAGGCTATAGGGTGGTCAATACAAGATCGGAGGCTTTCTTTGCAAACAAAATACTTCTTCCCTTGGCCGAGAAGTAAGGTTATTTGCGGGCCTATTAAAAACGAGCGTACCCAATTAGCGTGAGTAGTTAATCATAATGAACTCAGTGTCAGTTTTGTAATGACAATCAAGAATACAAATTATGTGAAAAGTAACTTGTATCACATTAAAGTAAAGTGTTTAATGCATCATAGCATTGATAAATTGAAATATTGTTATTTTTTTATAAATTTAATATTTAATTGACGGATACGTACTTAAGCGAATTGAGTAGGTACACTCATTTTTTTAAATGCGTGCAAGAGCATTTTTGCAGATAAATGCTTAGCAGTTGTTAATTGCCTTTTCCTGGCCAGGCTTTGATGTAAAAAACAAAACACTTACTCATAAACGTAGCCCCCTTCGGGGTAGATTTCGAATTCGGATTTCAGGAGCTGAACCTCGCGGCCGGAGCCAGCGGGTGGCGCAGCAAAGGCCGCGGCCACCAGACACAGGAGAACGATCTAAGCAACAGAAAAACAAATGCGTCATATTTGACACATTTCCTGCGATGACATTGTTTCTGCAAGAAAGCATATCAAACGATTTACGTAGATGTTTAGATGTTTGGATGTTTGTTACTCAATCATGCTTAAGCGGCTCAACCAATTTGATGAAATTTAACACGAAGATAGTTTATAGCCTGGATTAAAATATAGGATAGTTTTTATTCCGGGTACACGCAGACGAAGTCGCGGGCGGAAGCTAGTAAGTTATTTATTAAGTTAACACCGTGTCATGACCACTCCTCATCTATTTAAGTACTAGGTTATACAATATATAATATAACCTCGTAAGTAGTTGGGGACTGGTCATTGACCTCACTTATCCAAGAAGACGCCACTAGAAACGGTTCTTCCATCCGTTTTTCTATTCCCTGTTGTTATCCAACCTGCTAACCGCTCCGGGGGAGGGAGAACTACAGTTGTTCTTTTGTATGAGAAATACCAAAATGAATTTTAAAAATAATTTTCTCATACTTGAATTATATGAAAAGGACACCGAACTCTTTATAATAGCTACAAATGATCAAACATTTAAAAAGAATGCAAAGCGGGAAGTGAAAATGTCCACGCCCCCTCCTCCAGAGGGATTTGGGGGGAGGGGGAGTACTCCGTCTAGACTAGAGGGAGGTCTTTTTAAGACAAAATTGAAACAGGTTTCTTACAAAATGATCAAAAAAACTTCCAGTAAAGTGCACTTACTATAAGTTTTGAAGCTAACTTACGTAGGAATCAACATGCACAATTTCAAAGTAAGGTTAGGTTAGGAAGGGGAATAAAACGTGTTTTTAAATAATATATTATAATATTCGTATCCAAACACAATCCTTGATCGCTATTCTACCTACGACACTTTTTTACCTAAACATGCGAACTTTTTTGACGCCGACTCAATTTATATTTTGCGATATGCGGCAGCCGTATCCTTTACAGAAACGCTGGAAGAATTCGCAACAATTCCTCCTCCTACTCCTGTCATTACTTTTCAACACACTGTTCAGCCCTACTTCCCCTCCTTATCTTTCTGAGCGGTTCAACTATATGGCAGACGGCAGTGGCCACCGCTTGCGGTCGGGTGCTAACCTTACTCTTGCTGTACCGTCTAGAAAGACGCGAACATACTCCAGATCTTTTACCGCGCACGCTGTTAAGTTGTGGAATGAGTTGCCTTTGTCGCTGAGACAGTCGCGGTCTGTTGCGTCACTTAAGATGAATTTGAAGAAATTGTGGCTTTCCAATGACTTGTGAATTGGTTGAATATAGTATTTATTTATTTATTGTATATTTGCGATATATATAGTGTGTATTATATTTTATACTGTATATTTATATATGTATTGGCATGTTTTTATTTGTCTAGAATTAATACCTATTAGGTTTTGTTTTCATTTTCTCTGTGTTTTTGTACACGGTATAAGTTTGCCTATCTCGGTCTACCTACCTTCCTCTCAATTGCTCAAAGGTTAGCTGGAAGAGATCCCTTATAGGGATAAGTTCGCCTTTGTACTTTGATCTATTGTGTGACATGTATATTCTTTAACCTGTTATTGTGTACAATAAAGTGCTTACATACATACATACATACAATTTATTAACGACATTAGCAACAATTGATTAAGGATATGCTGTATAGTTTTAGTTTTAAGAATATGTAGGTATATGCAGACCGAGAAGTACTGACAAAAGATTTCAAAATAAGAAAAATTGTTTCTATATAAATGTGGAAGCATTGATAAAAATGTTCAATAATTTTATGAAGTAGGTTATTTAGGTAAGTAATCATTATCCATTATTAATATAAAATTTAACTCACCGTTTTCATTTTGTGTCTAGGAGAAGTAGCTCGTTCAGCTCAAATGGCGAAGTGATAAACATTTCGTCTAATCCTGCCTTTTTATAGCACACCTATTTAATAAAGATTTATTAAATGCCTGTATCTATGTGAATAAATTAGGTATCTGTTACAATAATAACGAATTAAGACTTCTTCATTAAATTCTTGAGAAAAAGGTCAACCGATACTACATTATTCACTTATTGACTTAAGTTATTAGTTATTTGTTATGCAAGGCTGCAAAATTGTTGTTTGGCGCAAGCGCTTGTATTGAAAGCCGAGCTAGCGAAGGATTGTAAGAAGCGAATGGTTCAAAAGTACAATCCTGAGCATAGCGAGGCTTTCACGGCACGGGACGCCAAACAACTGCTGCCGAGCGAAACACAACTTTTCACCTCACCACCGCGAGGAAAATTGTAAATGCAATGAAAGTCATTTGGACCTTTTACTCATTTTCAATAAAGGTTTGTTTACATCTCATCAAGATCAAAGCATTTTATAATTATTAAATGTAACAAACATTTTTGCATCTTTAAATATCTCCACCCTTACTTACATTAAAAAAGTCAAAGTATTGTTGGGTGCCTAACTACTCAAGGCAAAAATACCTACGCATATTTTACTTTTCCGCTAACTTAGCAGGCATTAGAATTCATATAAAGAAAGAAAGAAAGAAGACATTTATTCACTACACAAAAGACACACAGAGACAAAGGGAGTACAGATACAATACAATTGACACATAATGTGTGTGTCTTCGCGGCAGTGAATCGGTCGCTGTCTCAGCATTATGCCAAGGTGTCAGACAGACACCTACAGCACTGATTTTCAGACAGCACCGTACGTGACCGTGAGTTTTTACTTAAATTAACTTTTTTAAAGGTGCGTTCAAAATTTACACAATGCGACTTTTCGCAAAATAAAACTTCGTGTTTAAATTATTTATTCGTATTGTGTCTTTATAAGTCAGTCTAATTATTAATATTTCATATGTAATTAAGAAAGATTGACTATTATTTATTGAATTTTAAAAACAGATTCAAATAGTTTCATTTCAATAAATGGGTTATATGAAAAAATAAAGGTCAGATATGCGTATATGAAAATAATATTAATAAAAAAAAAAATTGGTGTTCTTATTAAATAAAAATTATAAACTAAGACTAACCACTAAGAGAATAATAAGAAAACTAAATTAAAACTAAAACTAGAAAATAAGATAACAGCATAGAAAACCAAGAAAGAAAATGAAATATAAATATATTTTTTATGACCGGCTCCCATCTGGTCATCCATAAATACTGGCTGCATTGCCCCGCTGAACTGCCACCGATATTTGTTGGACCAGGAAAGAGATAGAACGAGGGTCGTAGCCCTTGTCTCTTAGACGCCGACCCAGCCCCCAAACAAGCCTCAGGAGCCCTCCGAACACCAAGGACCAGCCGTCTCGTTTGCGACCGGAACAAAGTCGTACGCCGATTCAAGGTGGACGTATTTCCCATGTTTTAGTTTACCGCACCTGCTATCCTCATGGTGTGGTGAAGGTGTGGGTGCAAATCTGCTCACACAGGTTGCATCCCATAGCAGGCAGCGGCCTTTTGCCCAGGGAATCAGCGAAAGACCATCCGGTCTCTTGCCATCGGTACGGCTTAGCCCTTGGGGCTCCAGAACGCAAGGAATGCTTGCAGAGACCATGGCGCGGCGTATAAGCTCGTTGAATTTTATCAAAATTATAATAATGAATTATTGGCATAACGCCATACCTTTCTGAACGCAGGATCATTCTGTATAGAAAGTTGGATCTCGCGATTGACCGTCACATTCCCAATTCAAAAACTCTTTCCACGGTAGCGGATATAATGGACTTTTGGGCGCAGATTTTGAGCGATAAAGCAAGCCTTTCTAAGCGAGGTGAAAACATAATTATTGTATCTTTCAAGAAATTAAAATAGTGTCAACACAGTTGTCATTTTTCAGGATGTTATGATTAACATGATACTCCAGTGCAATAGGGTACTCTAATTTTATTAATACTCCAAAAGAAAGAAGACAAAAAATATGCATCATGACGAAAATCCTATTCAAATATCTGAAAATAATACGAAGATAATTTTTTCTGTTTTAATTGAATATCGCTTGGTAGAGAGAGAGAATACGCTTGAGACCCGGTGACGTCACGGGTCTTTGAGCGTCATAGTAAATGACAATCGTTTTATGTGAAGGTGCGTTTTGCGGAAAAGGGACAGTGTACCCTTTTAAAACTTTGGACTGTTATAACTTTGTGACTATTTATTGCTTTGTGTAAATTTTTCCTCCATCTGACTATATTTTTAATAGTATTTTGAGAAAATTCTACATTATTGATCTTGGACTTGGTGTCACCATCCCTTTTTTGCAATATTATTTATATAGAGGTGAAATACACGAATAAACATTGGTGCTCTTTTTCATAGGTTACACACCTATGAAAAAGAGCACCAAATATTAATATGTAGTAATAGAAAATTATAGGTACGTACCAAATTATTTGTCTCTATTAAATTCAGAATATCGAATACTTCATCAGTAATTTAAACATGATTGTTTATTCATACATATACAATAAAGAATTCCCAGTGTCAGGGGTCAAGAAATCCAGTTTGGAATATTTCGCTATATATTATTCGGTAATACACGCACATCAATAAAATTATGCATAAAAGTTGTTCCGACCGATGTAGTCGTATGTTCGATTATAGCCTTACATTTTTATAAATATAACAATAGTTAAATCATTATTATTATTATTCTGGTAGTGGCTTCCGGGCTGTGAGACCCCTTATATCACTGCGACCATCGCTGATCTATTGTGATCGCCACTCACTACAATTATTGGTCAAGTCCTGCGAACTCGAAGAATTGCAGGATTACTGTTGACCTTAAGAAATTTGATCTTCTCCGGGCACATGATGGAGTTTGCCCAGAAATAGTTGCGGCTGCGCATATATGGCAAGTGCTAGGGTTCGGATGCCACAGAACGGCTGTGGTCCGCAGTGCGTCTTCTTCGCCCCCCGCTTCGTTTCCCTCGATACATGCATGCAAAAATAATTACTTGTCTTATAGAGCCAGTAAATTGTAATAAACTTTAATACAGTTACCTATAGACAAAAATACTTAGTAAAGCTTACTCGAACACGTCACTTCTACATGCAAGCGTTTTTTATGTTTGTGTCAGATAATTTAAACCCATAAAAAACATTCCATGTAAAAAAGACGCCAAGTCTCGAAACTCTGTCTCACCGTAAAAAGTTGTGAGATATTTCGTAGAGCCAAGTCTCAGGCATTCATATTAATCTTTATGTATTTTACATGTATGTCTGTATTTTTACATGGAATGTTTTTTATGGGATCTCCCTTCTTTTTGTAGGTTATTGTGTTATCAAAACATACAAATTATGAATGCAGTCCCATTTTTGCTTTTTAGTTTTCCCAAGGATGGTGTGCCGCTGTTGTGCTCGACTTGGCGGGGGCACTGCCGTGCCCCCAGATATGTTATTGTCTGTTCGACGTTAAAAAAGGGGTTTTACTTGACTGTTTTACTGCTGATTTTGACGTAAGACACATACATAATTGTCATGTCTTCGTCTCAAGATTTATATATTTACACGAAGGTAGTTGCCCTGCAACGTTCGGACTTATTCGCACCCAGTTCATCGGTATCGTAGAAAGAGAAAAAGATATCTTTCTCCTTCTACGGCACCGGTCCCTGCAACCTCATTCCTGTCCGTGCGCGCGCGGCGAACGCACCTAGTGAAAAAGTGAGCTCCGACTACTATCAAATAGAATAGTAGATGCTAAGTTTTTCGAGTTCAAATTATAAATAGTTTCGATCACAATGCTCAAAAAAAAAGCACACTCCGAAGAGGAACGATGGAAAAAGAAGATAAGAAAGTATGAAGCTAATTAAGGAAAAAGTCGTCACGAATTGTTTATTCGAGTGATGAAGAAATGGAACCTAGTGAGTATTGTTTCGTTTTATAAAGTGATATACTGATTGCACTATTTACTTAGTTTACTCCCCGATCTAACACGAGATGTTAGGCTGTGGAAATTGTCGCTCCGAGTTATTACGAGATAATAACCAGTAGCAATTTTACCGAGTTAACACGAGATGTTAACCGTTATAATTTGAAAATTTAAGATTACAGGAAATATAATACCTGTTCTTTTTATTTCTATTTAAGATGAAACGCCGCCCCTACAAAGTGTGCTGGCGCCAGGTTTAGATGAACAGTTGGGTATGTTGGTAGAGGACGGGCCAGGGAACCCTCCACCGGCAGCACAGGAGCCGGAACCGGTACCAGGCCCATCGTCGGCGCCGACAGAGCCTGCAGAACCTGTGCAGCAAGTTGATATAATCCCGACGCCAACACAAATTGAACCTGAAGTAATCGATCCCGAATTACTTCAAGCCTTAGGTGATTTCGTTCCGGAGGCGGCTGAATGGGGCGAAGACATTAACGACAATTCGTCAAAAATTTGGACGCCTATTTTAAAAGATGGGCTCAAAAAAGAGGCAAAAGAAGAACTTTCAAAAAAATATTTGCTCCCAAAAAACTGTCCGCTATCTAAATCGCCTATCCTTAATCCTGAGATAGCTGCAGTTTTGGTGGAAAATTCAAGAAATCGAGACATGCGTATACTTAAGAAACAAAACCAGTTGGGCTGTGTTTTGTCGATGCTTGGGAAAGTAATTACGGGTATGCTAAAGAAATCTTTAGATACTCAGGAGACCCTTAAGTTATTGAGCGATGCTTCAAAACTAGTGGCCGATTCCCATTTCACTGAAACTGAAACGAGACGCGCTTTAATAACGCCAATGCTTGAAAAAAGTTTTGTTGATCCCTTTAAAGATCGCAAGAGAGATTCGCATTTATTTGGTGATAAACTCGGCGAGTTTATCAAATCTTCTAGAGGGATTAAAAAAACTGGTCAGCTAAGTAATTCAGGCCGGTACAAGACCGGCTTCTACTAGTTTAAACTGGAGGGGCCCACCGCCCCGTCCATTTCAGCGCAACTCGAGAACGCCGCTGAACCGCAGCGGTGGGCCGCGAGTCCCCGCGCCCCCGCAGACTCCGGCGCGCCGCCGCCCGTTCGCGCCGCCGCCGCCGATGTCGCGCGCGGCGCCAGCGCTCCCAGCGCGTCGCAACTACGCAGCGGCCACGGCTCGCAGACATTAGATACTGAGGTACGCGCTGGTCGCTTATCTGATTTTATTGATAATTGGAGATTAATAACTAATGACAAGTTTGTCTTAGATGCAATTGGGGGATATAAAATTCCTTTTGCTAGCGAGCCATTTCAATTACCTAACACGTTACCGAAGTTGTCACTATCAAAGGATGATCATGATCTAGTTAAAGGTGAATTGCTACGATTAACTAAAATAAAGGCTATAAAACCGTGTGAACCTGTTCCTAATCAATTTGTTTCTAGCATTTTCCTTATTCCGAAAAGTAACGGCGAAAAACGTCTTATTTTAAATCTAAAAAAATTAAATAAGTTTATTAGACCAAATCATTTTAAAATGGAAGATGTAAGAACAGCCATTAGATTGTTGACGCCTAACTGTTACATGGTCAACTTAGACCTTAAAGAAGCATATTTCTCGTTACGAATTCATGAAGATCACCGAAAATACCTCCGATTTTGCTTTGATGGCGTTTTATACGAATTTAGATCATTAGCATTTGGTTTGTGTTCCGCGCCTCATATTTTTACAAAAATAATGAAACCAGTGTCAGCTTCCTTAAGGTCACGTGGTCACAATTCTGTTCAATATTTGGACGATAGCCTGCTTATTGGTAATACTTTCGAACATTGCCTAAACAATCTTAATGAAACAATTGATTGCTTTACAAGTTTAGGATTTATAATAAATTATTCAAAAAGTTCTTTAGTCCCCAAAAAATCCTGTCAGTTTTTAGGTTTTATTTTTAATTCGGAAAACATGACTACCTACACATACATACTGTCACGTACCAAGTTTGTACTAGCCAGCAAGGCAATGTCAATTCGCTGTTTTGCTGGTTATTTGGGTACACTCACAGCCGCATGCCCGGCTATCAATTATGGTTGGTTACATACGAAGGCTCTAGAAAGAGATCTAGCATTATTAAAAAATAATGAAGATTATGATAAGTCTATGAATATTTCAGGTAACTTACATGATGATTTGTTATGGTGGAAAAATAACATATTAACTGCATTTAAATCCTTAGAGGTGAATGATTATAAACTAGAGATTTTCACGGACGCTTCTTTAATAGGTTGGGGATCTTCATGTAATGATGAACACATTGGTGGTTCTTGGAGTAAAGAGGAGTCAAATCAGCATATAAATTACCTGGAATTACTGGCAGCTTATTTCGGTCTTAAATCATTTGCCAAAGATTAAAATAACTGTAATATTCTACTACGAATTGATAACACCACTGCAATTGTGTACATTAATAAAATGGGTGGAGTACAACATGTGCATTTAAATAATATTGCAAATCAAATTTGGACTTGGTGTGAAACCCGCAATATACATATATTTGCATCCTATATTAAGTCGTGTGAAAATACCAATGCAGATCGAGAATCTAGAAACATCGATATCGAATGGAAGTTGGACAATAGTGCCTTTTCGCAAATAGTAAGAAAATTTGGCAGACCCGAGATTGATCTGTTTGCGTCCAGGGTAAATGCAAAATGTACAAAATACATTTCATGGAAAAGAGATCCCTATGCATTCAATATCGATGCTTTTACATTGAAGTGGAATAATTTTCATTTTTACGCATTTCCGCCATTTTCATTAATTTTAAAAATGTTACAAAAGATTGTCCGTGAACAAGCAACTGGAATCGTTGTAGTACCAATATGGCCGTCACAGCCATGGTTCCCCCTGTATAGGTCTCTGATTGTCGGTGAAACTATATTTTTTTCTCCAAATAAAACATTATTATCTTCTAATTTCAGGGAGGTACATCCAATGCATCAACGCCTTTCCCTGGCTGCGAACATCTTGTCAGGCAGGCGTTCGCTAGGCGGCAAGTACCAGAGTCATTAACGGTAATGCTGTCATCGTTGTCTCAAAATACTATGTCCCAATATTCTTCGAGCCAAAATCTGGTGGCATTACTGTAACAGAAAAGGCATTGAAGCACTGGATATTCAAGTATATGATGTAACTATTAGATTTTTTAACGGAGTGCTTAGGGAAAGGGTCTTCGTATGGGTCTTCCCTTAACAACCATCGGTCGGCTTTATCACTTATTTGCCAAAATAATATGACTCAAGACGACCGTATTAGAAGGTTTTTCAAAGGCGTATTTAGGTTAAGACCGACCTTCCCCAAGTACTCTGTCACTTGGGATCCAAATGTAGTATTAGGTTACCTAAGTAATTTGTACCCTAATGAGATTCTTAATCTTGACGTTCTCAGTAAGAAGTTAGTGGTATTATTAGCGTTGGCAACAGGCCAGAGATGTCAAACACTATCGCTGATTAGGATTCCTAACATTAATGTGATGGATGAACGAATTGTTATACATATTAAAGATTTGGTTAAAACATCTGGCGTTGGTAGAAAACAGCCCATCTTAGAATTGCCTTTTTTCCATCTAAGGCCTAGTGTATGTCCGGCGAAAGTATTGATCGATTACTTAAAAAGACATCCGAAATTAGACCATTAAATGAGGATAAACTTATTTTAACTTCAAGAAGCCCTTATCATGGAATAACATCACAAACTGTAGCACGTTGGATTAAGCAAACTTTGTTAGCCAGTGGTATCGACACTAACATATTTAGTGCACATAGCACTCGTCACTCTTCTACTTCAGCCGCTGAAAGAGCGGGCGTTAGTGTCGATATCATAAGGAAGACAGCAGGTTGGTCTAATCAATCTTTGGTTTTTGCAAACTTTTATAAACTTCCTATTATAGAATCTGTCTCTAATTTTGCTACTGCACTATTTAACTGAGTAGTGAATAAATTAAACAATTAAGTACCTATACGATGTTGGTCGATTACAGAAACATGACATAGTAATGTAAACATTACATTAGTCTAAATAAATAAAGAATCGTTGATTTTCATTATTGGTTTTTATTCCTTTCTATACTATACTTCAACATTGTTTGGCTCTGAACGTCTACCTTCGTGTAAATATATAAATCTTGAGACGAAGACATGACAATTAGATGATCAAACGAACTTACCTGAAGTGAAGTTCGATCTTAATTGTCATGTCTTCGACGAAAGATTTAAGTTCCCTCCCTCCCATATATCAACCCTATAGATACCAATGTTGAAGTTGTCTCTGAAAAGAATGAGGTTGCAGGGACCGGTGCCGTAGAAGGAGAAAGATATCTTTTTCTCTTTCTACGATACCGATGAACTGGGTGCGAATAAGTCCGAACGTTGCAGGGCAACTACCTTCGTGTAAATATATAAATCTTTCGTCGAAGACATGACAATTAAGATCGAACTTCACTTCAGGTAAGTTCGTTTGATCATCTAAAAATGGCTGTGACTAATAAAATGGACTGACACCGAGTGATCGCCAAGCGTTTTGTTGGACTAACCATGGTATTTATCATTATAATTTAAGAGCTTGGTTCTTGTCGGTAGAGTAGAGAGTCAGTTCTTCTTTTAGCTAAAATCATACTCCTATACGTATATTAAACACGATGGTTTCCCCATTTGCCTTCTGCACCAAGTACAATGGCAGTACAGGCAGCCCATACTAATTCTACATATTCGGCCAGTATACTTGAGATTATTTCATTTCGCTGAATTGCTTCAAATATTCCATTCAAAAAGCAACTCTACTGTCCAATAAAGAAGAAAATAACTCCAATGACAGTTTTATAAAGGCCACAATAAATAATTAAAACATAAACATAAAAACATAAACATAATTTATTGATAAAACATAAAGTACATCAGTTTTACTATAGACTAGGAGCTTACTATTAGAGGCAAATAACACGTGCCTGAGCTAGGATACCCTGTGTTTCAGGCAAAAAAGAACTAACAATTGAAAATCAAGTTATTCATAATAATTATAATACAATATCATTCTTATTGGCTAGTACAAAATAGTTAGGAAGTTATAACCTATTAGGCGCCAACTATGAAGATATAATAAAATATTTTTTTATTTTAAAACGATAAATAACTTCTCTGTATCGTCATAGGACATATTCTGTAGGGCTTCTCGTAGCGTTGATTTACATTTCATGTAGTTTAGAGGATATAAACCTAGCCGCGCATTAAGTCTATTGTAAAGAAGTGGACCTAGGAAAAGAAAAAATCTAGAAGAGAAAGCGTGTCGTTTTTGCGTATATTTAGGACAAACAAAATCGTTACGCCTTTTACTAGCATGATCAGTGTTGTAAGGGGTTACAGCGTGCTGTTTTAGAACTGTTAAAACTTCAGATGATTTATACAGAAGGTTAGTGGGGAATTGATAGGGGCGGAAAGTAGAAACCTTGAGGATTGCTCTCTGGGCTCTTTCTAGGTTTAGTAAAGTGGTTTTAGCCAAGCCACCCCACGTAGAGATGCAGTAAATTAATACAGATTGACATAACGCAAAGTATACTTGTTTGATTATGTGCGAGTCTGCAATCGTACGTAATTTTTTGAAAATAAATATTAACTTACGAACTCTAGTGCACAACGCTTCCACATGATGTCGAGAGAGAGTTTACAATTGTGAGCATAGAGGTTAAGGTTAGTCGGAGCTAGTTTCGATTTGCGCATGGAGAACTTTATAACATTGGTTTTATCTTTTTTTTTGTACTGATTTGAATTTGTACTTGTTTAAGTACGCGGAGACTTACGAGGTTATCAGGACTCGCAAGACAGGGTCGCTGCCCAATTATGTTACGGATAACAAAAATACTATTATCAGTTGGGCAATCATTTAGACGATGCATATAGTTATTAAGACAAAAAAAACCTGGTATACCAGCATTATAATAATAAGTTTACGCTCAGATTCAGTTCGTGATCGCACGTTTATCGCCATTTGCAACTGTGGAGGTCGGGAATACAGGTACCTATAAAAGGAATATTCGTTTTTTTATCACCATAGACAAATCGGTTCAGCGGTTTGAGCGTGAAAAGGTAACAGACCCACAGACAGACACAATTTCGCATTTATAATATTAGAGTATAGATATAGATAGGTACATGAGGTGACGTTGGATTCCTCATGATCGTGAAAGAGATATAGGCTACATTTTTTTTAAAAATTTGGGTTTTTTGAAAAATCTTTTAATTAAAATGAAATAAAATAATTTTATTATGCTAGTAAGCCGTAATGGTCTCTTACAAGTCAAAATCCTACCAGCGTTTCAAACAGATATTTCACTCGTTTATTCATAATTTAGACATACGGTGGACCTAACAAAAAAAACACGAATGGGTAAAAATAAAAAAAATTGTACATAGTTAACGGCCTTAATCTGATCTACGCTTTAACTTTTCTCATTTTAGTAACTACAATTACCCATGTAAAATTTATGGGTAAGTAAGTGGTTTTTTTTTTTCTGACCCGAATAGGGCTACAGATCGTGCCTAATAGTACATTACTTACCAAGGGCTGTAAAAGAAAGAAAGCCCGAAAGGTATTTTTTTCGCAGGTATTTGTGACCCGACTCGCAGGCGAGGGTTGTAAATATGCGATAGAGGGCATTCTTTTCCACTGCCCGTGGTGAGTACACAATTTTACGTCCTCACCTGGCCACAATGCGAGTTTAAGCGTACGCGCAGCGTGCGGTAAAACTCACATTATGGCCAGGTGTGACGTAAATGTTCATTAAACCACGTGCTCTATTCCCGCCATTGTACAAAGCTACGAACAAATTCTAGTAGGTACCTACCTTGCTTGCTCAAAGGCAGTTATGCCTTTGAACGAGGTCAGTGTAAAGATATAATCGCACTGCAAGCGGTAGTCATCATCACACAAAACAAGTGACTACTGGTAATTCAACGTTTATCGCATCTTAAAATGTAAGTACATATATTATCTACATGTTTAATTTTTAAGTGCACATACTTGTTGTTATAAAACTCGAAAAACAAATATAAATATAAGTACTCGCACGGTATTGAACAACCACAACTTAAGAAAAATAAACGTAGGGACTTAATTCCGATAAAACTTCTCAATTTGAATGTCTTCCACAGTTCCACGTACATATTCATAACACGATAGCTCGACGCGGGTGAACGTGAAATAAAACACTTACAAATCAATTTGCAATGCGTACCGTACCGTACGGTATACTTGGAATCCACCCCTGCGGGCCTAAGATGGTTGCCATTTTATCACTTATCACGGCGTGACAAATGACAAGTCACGTGATTTGTCTACTTAATCACTCAAATTACCGATTCAAAACATGGTTGCACGTGTCAAAATGGAGTTATCCAACTATGACATATGACAGCGATATAATGACAAATGAGAGCATGGTACGTGGTTAATGTTGTAATTTGACGTCTCAACTTAGTTTATTTTATCTAAATGCGTCCGAGGTATTAACGATAACCTATTTTAAACTTGGTTTTCACCAAAACTACCAGTGAATGTTCGATTTTCTAGTGACTGATCAATCACAAAATTGTCTGTTGAACACACCTATTATTGAAAAACTAGTGAAATTTCATCAGGGAGCTTTCAACAAAGCTCTTGGCCCTTGTACTTGGGAGTTCCTAAATCAGAAATTTCGCTGCATATCAGGAGTAAGGTAAGTAATGCTATTTGAGTAATTGATAAATTGTATGGACCCCGAGGCTCGTTTGGGTACAACGGGGAAAACGCTAGCGGAGGATGGCGTTTAGAGTAGGGAACAACGTTAGCGTATAAGTAATACAAATGTAGCCAGTGATTATTTTATTAAACCTAGGTACTTAGGTACTGCAATCAACATGTACTTGGGAATCAGAGAGTCATTCCTTAAAACATATTCGTCATTCTTGTTTATATCTTAAACTAGCTTCTGCCCGTGACTCCGTCCGCGTAGAACTCATTTATAACGCATCTCCATACAAACTTTCATCCCCGTATGGACTGATTTCCGGGATAAAAACTATCTTTTGTCCTTTCCCGGGACTCAAACAATCTCAATACCAAATTTCATCTAAATCGATTCAGCGGTTTAAGCGTAAAGAGGTAACAGACATTATCTGTTACACCTTGTACCTACTCGAATTGCTACTTTGGTAAATAAGATAATTATCATTTCATAAATGACAAAAGATGTGCGCGCGGCTCCACCCGAATTAACATGCGTAATTGTGTTTCAGGTTAAGTACTCATTGACCTGTATTTTATTTTCTTTTCAGATCTATTAGTGAAGAAAGAAAAGAAGATTATAACCGATGGTACTCAAAACATCACACGTGTTCAAAAATCTAATTACATAAATACATGAATAAGCCATACCGTTTCATTTGAATTGATTGATTCCTTTACTTATTATGCCACCTATATGCAGGGAGTGTTTGAAAGGTGAGGTTCAAGATGGAGGACAAAACGAGTCAATACTAACGCGCTCTACCATCTCAACCTTCAAACACTTTGGGCATGACAACCATTTTTTAAAGATATTCTCAAGAATTTTAAGAATCTAACATTCGTGACACAACACAACACAGTATTACAAAACAAACACAAAATAAATTTATTGATGTCTTTTCTTGAACAACTACATACGAGTACATAGAAGGAGAATCGGCAACGCAATTTTCAAGCTTCAACAGGCTACGATGCCCGTTTACCACCAAGCGGGCCGTATGCTTGTTTGCCTACGATATGGTATTAAAAAATACACAATATAATGATCACATTGGATTTATTACTTTTATTTCAATTTGACTGTTGTACAAAATAAACTCAATAGGTATACAATTTACAAAATGAGAAAGAGAATGTAAGAGTAGGTACAAACGCAGATTTATCCATTTCAAGTCACAGTCCAGGCACCTTTGAGTAGATTTGAGTTAATTTTAATGCTTAGGTGTCTTAAAATTTAGGTTTCATTTCCACCATTCTGAAACATAAAAGTATATTTTTAATAATATTAATAGACTGACTTTTACAAATACTCTTAACACAGAATCCTCAATTCAATCTTTACCGATCAAGGATTCAATCTTGGATTCCTTTGAAGTTGCAACCAACCATAAAAGTGTCTGCTTATCACCAGACCAGCCATATGCTTATTTGCCACTCTTTGTCCAATAAAACTGCATGGTATGGGAGTCAAATTGATTAATATTACAGTAGTCTAGAAACAGATACGAAATAAATTACAGAGTAGCGGCTACATTATATTTATAATGACAAAATAAATTTTAGTTTTATTTCACTAATCCACAGTTGACTGGATATTTATATCTTACCTAATCCAATATAATTTAAATCACAAAGTTTTTATTGATACGTATTTTTTTACAAGTAATACCGGTGAAATATGACTACATGGATACATATTTCACAAGTAGACAAATATTTCTAATATTAAATTAACTTACATAGATAATAACCAAAAAGAGTTTATTTATATTTGATGCAAAGGATTGTTATTAATTTAATTTTAAATTAAAAATATAATAATTTATAATATTAAATAAAATGAAGATACAAATAAAAAATAAAGAAATTATTCAGTTAATTGGTACTTATTATGTGTCACATTGTATGATGATATTATTATGGATCAGTAGGTGACATCTAAATGTAAATAGTCATCTTGAATATATTTAGAAAATAAAGTAAATATTAAGTAAAAATAAGATTGTGAAAAGTTTCTGTCGCTGTAAAGCTTTCAAAGAAATCATGTATGACAGCCAGAAACACAAAGATAGTGTAACAATATAGCTTTCTTTTACCACCAACTTCTACAGTTTAATCAAAATTAGTATTGAAACTGTGTAACACAATTTGGTACACAAAAATTGTATTTAGCCAAAATCTTAGAACTTAAAGTCTAGTACATTTACCTACTTTATATGCTATCTAAAGAATGTAAGTATGTTCAACTTGCCTGGTTTTTTTACAAGGAATGTCAGGTTAACCATTTGGGACTGAAAAAAGTATTACACAGCAATTCTATTTTTTGGTAGTAGAATCACTGTAAATAGCAACTTACCAATTCATTCTTGATTAAAACACGTGAACTGCCTTTATCGAACTCAAAGGCAATGCAACATGTTAATGTTTTCGTGTTTTCAGACTGGATTTCATTTCATTTATCCATCATATTATAGGCCTTTCTTTGAACTGCAGCACACTTAGCCTCAATAAAATTGTTATTTCTATCATAGTCTTGAAGTCTGTAAAAAGAGGAAACATAGCTGTGAACTCGGTAAATAAGCATACTTTTGATTAAATGTGTTGGTAATAGTAAACTAACCTCTGAATTAGCTGTATTTCGGCTCGCTTAATTCGGCCTCGCTTTTAAAGCACTGCCTTTCATTGATCCGTAACTCATATTTGCCATAATTATGTGCAGGTATAGCAAAATATTATTCTAAATAAATAAATAATCCAGCGTAACAGAACCATATTCAACATTTGACATTTTTCAATTTTGGCGACATCACGCGTCACTAGCGCCTCTAGCGGTGCTTCACTCGTAATTCCTTATCGTATCGTATCGATTTGTTTATTTTATCCATCATCCGAACATGGTTTTCATGTATGATAAATTTAAACAGTCGACGATGTGACATATTGTCACGAAATGTGACAGTTGGCCGTGCTTCAAAAATTCTAGCCATAAAGCCTTTTTTATACATTTGTTGGTAATATTGGATGACTGCTTGCTCATAAATAGGACGTTTTACTATAATGCCATCAAACTGAGAGATAATAGAAATGTTATACCTTCACTCATACTTCACTAACTTTCAAAATATTTGGGTTTTTATTGTATTTTGCATCTGTGTGATGAGACCCTTTCTTTTTCTAAGGCTTGACCTTGGTTTTGTAAGTTTAAAACTTACATGCACCGTAGGTTTTACACCATAATTACTCGTATGCGCATTGGTCATTGTCGTTTAAATTTTCATCTCCATCGTAAAAACTTTATCTCTTCTCCTTATTGCGATCATTGTCAAAAGCAAGAGGTTCAGTCTATAGACCACATTCTGTTTAGTTGCTCATCCTTTGGCATTCAGCGCCTAGTGCTGATGGATGAGTTGCTTGAGATTTATGGAGCTTCTAATCGAATCCCGCTTTCAGTAACTGATTTGTTGAAGGAGTCGTCTACTTATTTACCTTTGTTTAATTTTGTACATAATACTGTGTGTATGCTGTAAATATGATGCTAAATTTAAAACTTGCTTAAAATTGTATATATTTTTATTGAAGCATTGTGTATTTTGTTGGTCGAATGACTTTAAGTATATTGGAATGTCTGGATGAGGTGTAAGCTTTATTGAAGAGCTAAATATTGGATTTGACGTTTTTATTGGAACATACTGAAGACTTTATTACTGGATTTGACTTCATGAATTGGATTGGAACAACTGAAGACTTATTTTTTGGATTTGACACATTGACGTTGATAATACTGATGACTTAATATATAGATTTGGTCATATGAATTGGAAATAACTGAAGACATATTTATTGGACTAGAGACTTCTGATTTGAAACTACTGAAGACGTTATTACTGGATTCGTTCGAATGAAATTATACTTACTGAAGACTAGGCAGTATGGCCCATGGTCTTAGCCTGTCCGAATGGACGAATAATAATAAAAAAAAAATTTTCTAAGGCTTGACATTGACAGCAAAATAAACCGTCGTCGTGAACTCCGTCGCTATCACATCAACATAAATAAGAGTAATTCTTCATCCTCCTAGCGTTATTCCCGGTTATCTCAGTTTAATACAGTATATAAGTTAAATTCAGTTTACATGACGACGAAATTTTGCGAAAAATGCAACCAAGAGTGTAAGTAACAAACAAAATAAGTTAGTTTATTATTTCAACGTTGGTCGTCTTACTTATTTGTGTGATTAATACGTTTTCAGCCGTTGCACTCCGGCTCCAAAGAGGAAGCTTTGCGAGTACATGGCGACGCACGCGCTTTTTGCCAACGGCGAGTACGGTGGCACGAGGTTTCAGTGGCAGGAATTGGCGGATTCGCTGAGGGAGTTCGGCCCTGAAAACTCGGTGGCAGCGTTGAAATTGTAAGTAATCAACAATTATCTATATGATTCATGAATATATCATGAAATCGTAATGAGATTGACTTACTACCGAGTATGATATATTAAATTTATACGTATATTTAATCAAGGCACTATACTTAATCTGTTTAAGAGAGTAAAAGTGTGTTTTGCTTGTATTTCAGTGAGCATACAGTGCAGTGAGAAAGGATTCAGTTCAATTATGAGTATTTGCATTCCTATTTGAGTTATGACAGAGCTGTCTATCCCAGTACAAATTATGTCATCATTGACGTTTATTGTACTGAGATGACGGCTCTGTCATAATGCAAATAGGTTTCGTGGAGGGCCGTGACAAATTTTGAATGAAAACAAAAGTAAATGCCACCATGAGGTTTTATTCGGCAATACATTGTTACATAAAAGTGTGGCGGTTAAAACGCTCCGCGGCCTTACCCAGCTAGACACCCTTGTTATATAAAGGTATAATGTCCAAATATCATACATTTTCATTATGTTTACAGTCCAAGTCACCAAAACCATGCATGCTCAAAGATGCATTCAAAAAGAGCTCAGAGGCCACAGATCTAAATGAAGAGCTCCTGCAGGAGAGGGATAAGAGTGAAGAGGAGGTCATGTGTGTTGTTAGGACGAACAAGACCCTCAAAGCTCAGCGCACTGAACAGGATGTTGGTTCAAAGAGTTGTTGAGCCAGCGGATCGAACTTCAACTATCCGTGGATCGGTTCCAGCAGTGCCAGGAGATACATGAGCAGGCGTATTTGGGATCAGGAGCTGGAACCGGAAGAGCTGCAGGCAAAGGAGATCACTACCTGCCGTGCAAGCAGGCTCCGCCCGAGCCGCCGTAGAACGCCGTCGAGCCGACACGAGCCGGTAACCCCGCGCTGACCGCCGTGTACATGGACTGTAGTATAAGAAAACTACATAAAAATGTATGGCGCAGACGCCGACGTAGGCCGCTGCCTACGTCGGCGTCTGCGCCATACATTTTTATGCCGCTGGGTTACCGGCTCGTGTCGGCTCGACGGCGAACTTAATGGAGAACTTTTATCAGGATATGTAGGTTATAGAGCAAAGTTTAATTTTATCTACTCTCCCCCTCTCCGGGGTGAACTTCACCCCCCTCCCCCGCGCCCATGAAATTGTCCCGGAGCGCGGTATTTTCTATTTTAAAAGACAACCATACAAGATACATAAAAAGTATGTAGAAACAAAATAATCCTTGATAAATTTACTATAAACTATTTATACATACAAAAGCGATATCACTTATAGTTTTATCTTAATCAGCCACCAAATACAAACGTTTTTGATAATTTTGCTATATTTTTTACTGTACTTTTAGTATTCTTAAAAACTTCACACTTTATCGCCAAGATATGTATGACTGGAGTAAAGAATAGAATATGCTCTTTATATAAAGGTATGATTTATTTCTAAACTCTTTCATTTACCGTTGCTGTGCTACTTTTTAATTACAAAAGTAGCCTATGTATAGTACTCTCCATCCCTTCAACTATCTCCACTTAAAAAAATCACGTCAATTCGTCGCTCCGTTTTGCCGTGAAAGACGGACAAACAAACACACACATACACTTTCCCATCCATACTAATATTATAAATGCGAAAGTGTGTCTCTGTCTGTCTGTCTGTCTGTTACCTCTTCACGCTTAAACCGCTGAACCGATTTAGGTGAAATTTGGTGCAAAGATAGTTTGAATCCTGTGAAAGGACATAGGATAGTTCTTTTCCCGAAATTCATCCCCTAAGGAGGGGAAATGGGAGGTTAAAATTTGTATGGAGATTCTTAAACCGCTAAACCGATTGAGATAAAATTTGGTGCAGAGGTAGTTTGAATTCTGGGAAAGAACATAGGATAGTTTTTTTTCCGAATTTCATCCCTTAAGGGAGTGAAATGGGGGGTTAAAATTTGTATGGAGATACTTGAACCGCTGAGCCGATTTAAATGAAATTGGATATGGGGATATTTATATGTAGTTCCGAGGAAGGGCATACGATAATTTTTATCCCGAATATTGGTGAGTGATGGGTGGAAGAGGAGGGTGTCACCAGGCTGTATCTCAAGAACCGTGATAGCTAGACAGTTGAAATTTTCACAGATGATATATTTCTGTTGTTGCTATAACGCCAAATACTAAAAATAAAATAATTCATACTATACTAATATACTTAAATACTAATCCATATCCATACTAATATTATAACTGTGAAAGTGTGTCTGTCTGTCTGTCTGTCTGTTACCTCTTCACGCTTAAACTGCTGAACCGATTGAGATGAAATTTGGTATGAAGATAGTTTAGATCCCGGGGAAGGACATAGGATAGTTTTTATCACGGAAACCATCCCCGGAGGGAGGGAGAAATTGCAGATGAAAATTTGTATGGTGCTACAATATAAACGAGTTCCACGCGGACGGAGTCGCGGGCAGAAGCTAGTTTATAATATTAGTATGGATGCTGGTCTAAATTGAATACCGGTGACATTTTATTTTCACCCCCCATCCTCCAATTTCCGCTCCAGACCAAGTTGGCTCATTTTGGGTTGCACAGGGCAGTTCCACAACGCATCGGGAGCTCAAATACCGCGAGCCATCCGTTTGCCTCTCGGACATCGAAATTACGCGTCATTGCTTTAACTATGAGGCGCCTTTGAGCACGATCAAAAGACCGCCTCCAGGCGGCTCGCGTCGCGGCGCGCCGCTCGCGCACGGCGCATGAGCGCGTACGAATTTGAGCAAAAGGGCTTGTGTACAAATCACGCGAGGTTTTTTCGGCTACTTTTTGACCTCAAAGACCTGACCTGAAAGATCAAAACTGTTATCCTCAGATTCAGATAGCGATAACGAGATTTTGCTCTTACTTGCCCTATGGCGAAACAAAAAGAAGAAATCTAAACGGTCATCGGGGCGTGAAGTTGTAAAAATATACAACTTGCTGCACCGCTCTCAGCACGCCTCCGCGCCGCGCCGCGCCGCCACCGCCGGTGCGCGCCGGTGCATTGGCAATACTACTTCCCGCCGCAAAACCGCCCCGCGCCGCGCTCGCCTATCTGTGCACGCGTATCACCGCCTCCGCGCCGCCGCCGCCACGCTTTGTTCCCGGCCGGTCTTCTATGCGGACCCTTTCATTTAGCTCATACATTACAACCGGTACCGCCTCCGCGCCGCACCACGCCGCTCCGCCACCGCTGTCAGTGCGTTTCGGCCTTTTCGTTCACTGTAGAAAAATACACGTGACGTGAGGTCTCCTTAACGTGATCTGTCGTCATTTTTTCCTGCTGGCTGTTTAATTATTCGGCATTTGACGTACGGTTACATGCGGAAGTCACTTGCCTCATTAACATTTTTTAGAATAAATTGTGTAGGTAAAGTCGGTATAGTACCTAGTATATATATGTATATAGATATATTAAGTAAAGTAGGTATCATAATGAAATGCAGCGGTACACAGGATAAGTATTATTAAATTTGACCGCTTCTCCTAGTTAACCACAACAGTAGCCGCCCGTTGTGCTGGTGGCGCACGTGTGCTGTCTCCACCCTCGCGTGTGGCCCTCCTCTCTCTCTCTCCGCGCCCTCTGCTTCCAGCGTATCGAAAGGTCCACCTTCCACCAGCGACCTACAAAAGAAAAGTGTGTCTCAATTAGATCCCTCAAATCCGTAATGTGTGACTTATTAAACTATTTTTTGTAGTATTCATCCCATAAAAACATTCCATGTAAAAAAGAGGCCAAGTCTCGAAACTTTTCCACCGCAAAAAGTTGTGAGTTACTTATTTGGTAGTACCAAGTCTCAGGCATTCTTATTATTATTTATTTGCTAGCTAAATAAAATTCTGCAACTTGGCAATCACACAACTTTACTGCATTTATGGATTTTTGCATACCTAAGACTATGTAAAACAATGCGTGCTTGGTTAATGAAAATGCAGGATTCTAGTTTTATCCACAACGAATTTATAGGGGGGCCGAAAATGGCCTGAACTGCTTCGAGAAAAGGATGGTACGGCCGTGCCGCTGTTTTGCTTGACTTGGCGGGGGCACTGCCGTGCCCCCAGATTTATTGTTTATATTATTGACCCATGGATTATTGCTAATAAGGCTGAATTAGATAGAACAAATTCACATTTGCAAATTTATTTTGCAACCAATTATGCATTAAAATGCAATCGGTGCAATCTAAGATTGGGAAATGTTTGAATCACTTACCGATAGTGCTGCATTATATATTGTACAGCACACAACAGGTAGTCTATCTATGGGCAGCAATTTCTACTTAGAAGTAGGTTGTGCTCCCCTATGTGACTGTCGTGTAGCCTCTTTAATTCTGCTTTAACGGCACAATTGTTTAAAAATGAAGGAGTCCTGCACTTGCCCAGGAAATCTCGCGTTGACTGAGATTATTTTACAGTTAACATCCGCAATCTGAAACGTAATGGTACCTTCAATCAATGTGTATCGAAATCATTTATTTTAAAATCAATCTCGTGTCAACATTGTTTGTGATATTTGGTATTTAAAGTGGTTATTAGGTAATGATCTTTCTAAAATACTGCTGCCAATTCCAAATGCCTCTCATGTACTAGAAAGAAAGGGGTTATAGCTAGTAGTTATAATCTACTACTATGTAGTGATACTAATATTATAAAGAGGTCTGTGAGATTGTAAGTTTGTATATTTTGTATGTAAGTGCCCCTCCGGAACTACTGAAGCGTTTTCAATAGTTATTTGTGTCACAAGGGAGAAAAATAGTATATTTACGGCGAGGGCGGTGTATTGAATCCTGAACGTAGCGAGGGATCCTAAAATAGAATCCTGAGCGTAGCGAGGGATTCTAACGTAGGATCCTGAGCGTAGTGAGGGATACAAGTGTTTAGAAGAGGGTTAAGATAATTTTGCTACCGAGTGACACATACTATTTTTCACACCGACTATGAAGAAATATAAAAAAGATTCTGTTAAAATTACTTAACAAGTTTTAACAAAATTTCTTAATTTTTGTTACTTACGCATTTTTAAATATTACGAAAATCATAAATTTTTATATAACGTTAAAGTTAAAACTTTAAATATGTTCGTTTTTAATCGATTACGATGAAATTACAATCGATTATTGTATTTAATGTGTTCTATTGGCACATTGCGTAAATGCTACATGCCAATGAATAAATTAAAAAAGTAGCTTGAACAGAAAAGTAGCATTTTGATCCCTCTCGTCGTGGAGCAAAACTTACTTTTCCGAATGAAAGGTGTGAAAAAATATTTTCCTCCCTTCTTTTCTTTTGAAGTCTACCTCTTCTCGTTTCTACTGAAAGGGTTACTGGAAGAGATCCCTCAAAGGGATAAGTTCGCCTTTGTACATCACTTCATCATCTTTTTGTTAATTGTTTACTGTGTTTATTTTGTACAATAAAGTTGTACTACTACTACCTTCTGGATGGACAGTTTAGCCCGCGGGTTTATTCCTTTGCAATACGCGGACGAAACCGTGCGGGCAGCTACTGTATGTTTGTATATTTAACAATTCATTTATCACCCAAGATGTGCAGCAACCCCCTTGAGCCTCTAAAAAGGCAAGTCCTGTGGATCGCCGGGACCAGTCATTGCCGGGAACGCTATCCACTTTCTCATGACCCTATAAACAAAATAATAATATTAGGTATAAATGATATTGTGACATCCCTTTGTAACTACTGTATGCTATGCTAATAAATACATAAAAAAATAGTTTTGAGCGTTATTTTTATGTAGAATTCAGTAACATGGTGGGTTACGTTTAGTACAATCTGTATTATTTAAGATTATTTACTAAACTTTTATTCTTAATAAATAATTATAAATATCTAGGTATATACTGGGCGCCTCAATGAAAATTTACTTAATAATATTTTTAGTTTCTGTAGGTTTACTCTCTATGTTATTTAAACAAATTCGATTTGATTTGATTTAGTCCGAGTGACCATTCTATTCGAGAAACAATATACCTAAGTTACCTTTATATGGAGCGGCAACCCGTCGGCGTAATGAGAGCGGAGATCCTCGCCCAAATTATCAAATAATAGTGCCATCTCCTTGCGCACTCTATATATATATATATATATGTGACAGAATTCAGCTCGGTTCAATTCGATAGATCAAAAAAATAAAATCTTGACATATATCAATAAATAAAATGCAATAATTACATATGACGTATATATGCATGTTTTTTCAAGTGTTTTTATGTTATTCTCGTATAAAAAAATATACTTAGTTACTTGAAAAAGTGCGGAAGTTCAGGTTTTCTTGATCCACAGTATAGGTTATCGTTACTATAATCCAAAAAGCATTACTTACCTTAAGTACCGCTTCGATAAGCGTGTCACCCCCTTGCGCACTAATGATATGCAGCGAAATGTCTGCTTTAGGAACTCCTAAGTCCAAGGTCCAACAGAATTTGTTCAAGACTCCCTGATGAAATTTCACGTCTTCTTTTTCAATAATAGGTGTGACTTCAACCAACAAACAAATCTGTTTTATTATAGGGAAAAAATACCATAGCGCACTTATCACAGTAACTATCATTATTATACCACTAAAAAATAGAGTATAAATTCACTCGTAGTTTTGGTGAAAACCAAGTTTTATTACATTCGATATAGCTTATCGTTACCTCGGACGCACTTAGATAAAATAAACTAAGTTGAGACGTCAAATTACGATAATTTATCACATTAACAACGTACTATGTTATGCAAAACGGTAACGGCTGTCACTTGTCATGTATACCTGTCAAAGTTGGATAACTCTATTTTGACCATTGTGAATCGGTAATTTGAGTGAATAAGTAGACAAATCACGTGACTTATTATTTATCGTACCCTTATTGCTTGCGTGCCTGTATTTAAGTTCCCTTATATTTATTTATCTATTTACTAGCTCCTGCCCGTGGCTCCGTTCGGGTGGAACTCGTTTATATCGTAACTCCATACAATTTTTCACCCCACATTTCACACCCTTAGGGAATGATTTCCGGGATAAAAACTATTCTATGTTCTTTGCCCGGATTGGAACTATCTCTATACATGGGCGCTATGAAAATGTATCTCGAACCGTACATTTTAAAAAGTAACTTAAGAGTATTAAATCGAGTCATTTCTAAATCGTCTTATTTTGGTGGTATAATAAATAAAGCATCCTATTTTTGTGCAAGCATTCATCCAATATCACCGAAATAGGCTCTATGGCTAGAGTTATCACTTATAGTCCTATAAGCGACAAGCTTTAACACATATCGTGAGATAAACGACAAGGTTTGGTTAACGTATCAGATGCGATAAAGAATCATATCCACTATTGCGTGACAAGCGATAGCAGCCATGGTAGCCCCGCTGCTGTACTGATTTGCTAGCAGAGTTGTACTTTTATCTATTCAGTGCTTATATGGTATAAAACTGTCTGTTTCAGATGCATTTACCAACAGTACTTTTATGTTTGATAAATATTCCATTATTTCTCACGGCCCCGACTTCCGAAGACAACGCAAAAGCAAAAATAGTAAAGTATGAAAATACAAACGATGGTAGCGGAAATTATTATTTTAGGTGGGTTATTTGTTTTCCAAATACTGTATAACCATATTTTTTTCACAGATTGAGGCCTTTAAACATGTCGAGACCTCCACTAAGAATACAAAACACTACAAGATACTTACGGAAAGTTAATTTAATTAATTATGTGTCCTTAGTTTAAGTGACGTTTATATTAAGAAAACATCTAAAGGGTTAAATAAATATAATGCTCATCTTACAAACAACACAGGCAAAGCCATTTAAAACGTAGGTATAACGCTGTTAAAGTTTGTCTTTATCTGTCACTATGTCATTTGTGTTCGTAAGAAAGGGACAAAACACATTTTATTTATCACAGGCATTTTAGTAAGTGATGTTTTCATTTGTCTTTAATTTCATTTCCATTTTACAGTTATGAGACATCAAATGGCATATTTAGAGAGGAGACTGGCACATTAGTTAATGCCGGGCAACCTGACGCACACATAGAAGTACGGGGTTCTGTGTCTTACCTAGATCCAAACGGTGACTTAATATCTCTGAGGTATGCTGCTGACGACAAAGGCTACCGTGTTTTGCCGACTGACGACTTTGATCTAAAACCTCAATTGGTGGTAAGTAATTTGTAGTAAATCAATATCATAAAAATTGCACGCTGGAAGCGAAATGAGGTTATGTAAATTGCAATAAAATAAGATGGTACTATGATTAAGTAGTAAAGATTAATTAGAAATGCTTAAATGGCCAATATCTGAAAACGACATCAAATTTTGTGAAAAAATTACGTGAATACGTTGAATGCACGTTAATTTTCAGATTGCTTTTACTCAAACTACCGTTACAATTACTAATGAACTAAACTACAACAACATAAGCTAGTAATGTATTCTTAGTGTAATTTTTTGGATATGTCAAAGATGGAGGGTAAATGAGCTCTTAGCAGACCGACAGCCAAATGTAGTGATCAAATCCCAAAGCTCACCGGACTATAAGAAAACCGTGCGCTGCATGCAGCGCGCCACCGCACCATTGGCAAGCCATCTGCACTGCACTCCCCGACAGAGACATGCCGGTCACAATCTTCAGCTTTGAGGGACCGACTGAGAATGACAATGATAAAATGGCATCCTGCTTCACCAACTTACTAATTGTCACCTGAATACTTTGTTGCTGGTTGTCCCAGAAAATTGCAAATTGTCAACTGATATTAGTCAAGGTGGTGAGATAGATGAAGGCCTGTGCCCAGCCAGTGGAGCTAAAACCAGATAGTATCAATGATGTTGTCTTTATAACTCCTGTATAAAAAGTGTTGTGCGAAAATGGTTTGACCCTTGTTTAACCAACAAACGTTACATCGAATGAACGAGTATGTCTCGTAGGATTTTCATTACATCGAAAATATTTTTTATCACAAACAGTAAACTTTTGAGGATTGTTATAAAACAAACCTAACCTAACCTAAACAGTTAACGGTTTCTGGGTAAAAAAATAGATGAAATGAAAAATCATGGAAAAAAAAATCATCATCATCATCATCATTTTCAGCCTTTAATCGCCCACTGCTGAGCATAAGCCTCTCTTCGAGCACGCCACTTATCCCGGTCCCGTGCTAGTCTCATCCAGAGATGACCCGCGGTCTTGTTTACGTCGTCAACCCATCGTGTTTACTCTGTTTTTTTCTTACATACTTAAAGCTAGATGCAAATCTGCCAAACCACAGTGCGGTTTGTTGGCAGACAATGCTCCTAATTAATTTATAAGTACATTCGGTGAATCGTTTCTCGGTGAAATGAGGAAACCCAGATTTAAGTCATTTGTCAAATCGAAACTCAATTTTCACAATGTTTTTTTTTTCAGGCAGCAGTATCCCCATTAATCGTGGCATCTTTGTTAGGCAGCGGCTAAAACAGCTAATATACACATATTATAGGTAACTTCCGGAATAAATGAGACTAGAACACAATTATATAAGTATTTAATAAAAATATTACATAACTATTAAAAATGATATTGAAATTAACCTTCATTTGTGTTTTTTTATTACAATCATACATCTTTGCCAATCTGCAAAGCAGGATGTTGGTGAATAAAACACTATTTTATGTATTTTTAGGTACTTAATTTGAAATGTGCTAGTAACAACATACTTACATACAATACGAGTAGGTATTTAAATGTTAAAGCCAGGAATTCACTAGGAGACATACGTTCCGCTCCCGACATCCGTGTCGCCAGCGATTTTAAATGAAATTTCGCCAAATCGTCCGATGTTATTGCCGACACGGGTCATGGGACAATTTAACTTGTTGAAGATTTTGTTGGCTTTGATGAAATAATGTTATGACATAATTTTATAAAAAATGTTCCAAATAAACCGATCTTTGCGAGTAAGGTATACGTCTCAGTGCAACACACTCTCCTAATACTTTGTTATTTCAATCTTATGACACAATAGGTGTCAACTGTTAGGAATTAAGGTGTCGAGCATTGGGACGTTTGCCTTACAGATAACGACGACTAGACAACGACAGACTTTATTACACAAATTATACACAAAGTGCTAAGCAACATGAATACCTACATTGATAGATAAATAATTAAATTCGAGTTGCGCGGCCAAATAAATAGGGTCACCATGTAGTTAAGTAACACTATTAAATACCTACCGTATTCTATTTTTAATGAAACAATAAGCATCTTGCCATTTTGAATGCTAGCGGTTAATGCATAGTTGAGACCTTATTTTGGTACAATTACTATTATGGCGGAATAAAAGTATCAAATATAGGTATATATAGAATAGAATAGAAAAGCTTTATGCAACTGCACATTACATGACAATTCAAGTTACATGGGAACCTAAAAAGTAATAATCATGAAAAAACACGTAAATGTAAGCAATGCCTATAGTACAATACAATACAAATACTCTTTATTGCACACCTCACACAAACAAAGCAGTTAAAAAGAAAAACAATACAATAACATGTAGGTAGAGGTAGACAACAGGCGGACTTATCGCTGAAGAGCGATCTCTTCCAGACAACCTTTGGGATAGTAATCTTAAACGGTTTTTATTTAAATTGGGACTTTACGCTAAAGGCTTAGGATTCTCTCATTAAAAGTTTATTTAAGTTCCTTTTCCTGCAGACCAGCGTTAATACGTACGTAGATATCAATTTATATGCAAATCCTTAGACTAACACTCATCCCACTCCGTCCTATCAAGTCTTTTGTACTTAAATAATATGAAATATAAAAAGGACCAGTTTGAACATCAAAAGGCAGATGTTGGTATACCTGGGAAGCGACGTGGTGTTTTTTGTTTTAGCCATATTGACAGTAACGTACGAATATATTTATTTTACCTTCTGCGATAGTACCTAACTAAAATATTATTATGGTGGAGCATAATGCATTGCCCACTTATTTAATTTGCTCTAAAAGGGAAATATTTTGTTTTCCTTATAAACGTCTTGCGAAAGACGTTTGATTGATCAAAATGATGAAATTTGATTAATCAAATGGCATTATTAATGAAAAAAAAAATTCTATAAGCAATTGAGAATTTGATGAAAAATCTGGTAGACGGTTCAAGGTCGTTTTTAGGGTTCCGTAGTCAACAAGGAACCCTTATAGTTTCGCCATGTCCGTCTGGCCGTCCGTCCGTCCGTCCGTCTGTCCGTCACTCTTCGGCTTAGCTCAGTAACCATTTCTACTAGAAAAACTGTAAATCAATCACGCCGACATAACAGAAGAATAAAATCTTGTTTTTTTTGTGGTACCTCCCCTACACCTAAAGTGGGGATGTCATTTTTTTTCTCGTTAAACCCATAGTGTGGGGTATCGTTGGATAGCTTGTTCAAAAATATTATGGATTTCTTAAAAAGATTTCAAATTAGTGATCGAGTTATGTCCCCCCCCCCCCTGCTGCTACTGGGAATATGAAAAAAATGGTGGCAGTAGTAAACATAATTAATTTAAAAGAAAAACTATCCCGGCTAAGTAGGCATAACTAGTTACCGAGTAATAGTCGACCAACTTGAAATGTACTTAGAAAGGCCAACTTTCGTACAAATTCGGCCCACGCAACCATTTAGTTGGCGCGCGCGCGTCGATGTAACTAAGAAAGACAGGCAACTACGGAACCCTACACTGTGCGTGGCCCGACACGCACTTTGCCAATTTTGAACCCCCGACGCAAAGAGAGGGGTGTTATAAGTTTTACGTGTCTGTGTATCTGTGTATCTTTGTGTGTATCTGTCTGTCGTATCGCAGCTCCCAAACGGATGCGCCGATTTGAATGCGGTTTTTTTAATTCGAAATTTGATGTGATCCCAAGTGTTCTTAGCCATGTTTCATGAAAATTTGTTCGGCCGTTTTTGAGATATTGGACTTTGAAATGAAAATGTCTGGGGTTTTTCAAC
Organism: Epinotia bilunana; assembly: GCA_947049275.1. NCBI lineage: Eukaryota > Metazoa > Arthropoda > Insecta > Lepidoptera > Tortricidae > Epinotia > Epinotia bilunana. The sequence continues at coordinate 21,459,552 of OX346259.1, read as the reverse complement.
TTTCCTAAGTTGTAGTTATTATTAGCTCAATTTAAGTTCATTGAAAACTTGGAAAGCAATCGAATTGATTCCATGTCTTTCATCTTGATTCATGCACCCCTTTTACGGTAGCCCATAGCCTGTTATGTGAGAGCCCGTCACATTGATTTAATATGAATTGATTAAATTGTTAGCTATAAAAACGATACCATGAGCCTCAATTGACAACATTTCAAAATATTTTATGATACCTAAATCGAAAACCATTTGAGTAAATATGTTATCTGAATGTAATAAACTAGTTTTCAGTTTTTTTTCCCACTCGTTTTGAAGAAAATCGCTAAAATGTATAAACCGGAAGTGTGACGTCATTCTTATGGCTGTTAACGGACAGTACTTTAGTACACAAAAATCAGTAGCTTTAAGAATATTCAAATCACTTCCGGGTGTCACAAATTTCTAATTAAGGTGTCAACTGTCAGTGTGATTGTGCCATTTCTGCGTTTGTCAACTGTCAAAACAATTTTTTTTTAAGAAATTAGCAAAAGTAATACGGTCTAACAACCATAATGATGACGTCATAATTTAGTTTCGACCTTTAGGAATTGTCTACTTTTAGATTTAATATTTTGAAATTAAAATTAGGATTTAAGAGAATTGAAAAAACACGTATACGTTAAAATCTCGTTTTCTATCGATCTAGAACATAAAATAACCCACTTGAAAATATGAAATGTTGTCAGTTCAGTTCCTCTCCCACACCCGAATAACAATGTCAATTGTTTCTCGCTCTCGTTCTAACACTTTAACTCTCCTCACTTGTTCGCGCGAAACAGTTTGAAATGTGATTGAGATTGGAATTAGAAACGACGTATAAAAATAGTCCTCCTGCTGTAAATATAAATGTCATTTGTTGTTTGGGAAAATTACAGTTAAGTTGTGCTAACGGTCGTTCGAAAATTTGCGCGATTACCCCTCTAGTATTAGTTAACACGTTTCAGATGGGCCCTACATTGCTGCTAATATGGGGTGGTATGATGGTGGTTTTAGCAGCCCCACGGGAGCAAGATGCTCATTCAACAATAATAGAAGATGAAAACTTCAATGACGGAAGCGGTAATTATCACTTTAGATAAGAGCTGCATAAATAACACTAACATAATTCTAAAAACTGGTTGCAACACCTACGGAACCTCATATAAATTTGAAAGTTAGACTCTTGTTGATGTATCTTTTACTACGCAATTGGAAGGACTGTGCATTAGGTTCCCATTGCTTTAAACAGTCTTCAAGGTCAAGTCAAAAACTATACCAGCCCCCCTATTCTGTGTTTTAAGCTCACCTCAATGCTCACCCACAAATATATCTTGACACCGCGGTGAGATCTAGTTTCGTGACGGGTGACCGGCGGGGTGAGCCGCTTTAGCGCGTAACGAATAACAGCCCTGCGGGCGTAGCACGGTTACCATTTTATCACTTATCGTTGTGGATAAGGCATCCGTCACTCTCGCACTCGCATACTTGTCAGAGCGTGATGGACGTCTTTACCACAACGATAAGTGATAAAATGGCAACCATGCTACGCCCACAGCACGTTTATCATGAGACGGCCGCGACATACCTACTCTCGATTTTTCTCGCACTATGTACCTCTTGTTTTAAGTGTTCTAATAAGAGAGAGACGGATAGTGCGAGAAAAATCGAGAGAGCTCGCGGGCTGTCTCATGATAGCCGTGCTGAAGTTTTGTCTGCGGCCTTTTGCCAATACTGGCACTGCTGCTGCTATCGTGAGAGGAATGCTTAATTTAGTCACAAAATATTATCACCATGCCACAGGGTCAAGTCGTCTATGGATCAAAGTAGTAGCTTTTAGGGTTCCGTAGCCAAATGGCAAAAAACGGAACCCTTATGGATTCGTCATGTCTGTCTGTCCGTCCGTATGTCACAGCCACTTTTTTCCGAAACTATAAGAACTATACTGTTGAAACTTGGTAAGTAGATGTATTATGTGAACCGCATTAAGATTTTCACTCAAAAATAGAAAAAAATACAGCGAATTTTAGTTTTTCACACGAAACTTGTTTTTGCTGTATTTCGTTTGTTTTATGAACTGGAATCATATAAACTAATTACAGACATAGATATACCTCATGTCAATGTATATGCAAAGTTTCGTCACAATCCAACACGTAGTTTTAAAATGAGAGCGTAACTACGTTTGTATGGGAAGGTGAAATTCGGCCGAGCTTACTGCGGTCTCTTAACTAACCCCTTGCCTTCATTGTGAGGTGAGGAAGCCTCTCAACTCAACACACTACTGGTCTGGTAGGTGGTACTGGTAGCATTTAGCTTAGCCCGAACCACCAAGCACCGAAGCACCAAACCAATTAATTATTACTCTGTGAGCTGTAGAACTCGCGAGGCAGTTTTATTCAGTTTTGTTTTAAGTTTTTCAAAAAATGAATCTAAAAAAAACTATGTAATTATCGAACCTACTCACAATTATTCACAAGAATCGGTTGAGAAATGCGACCTGCAGAGAAGAACAGCCGAACAGCCGGACATCCGGACATACGAAATCATTTTTGTCCAAACTGAAACGGGGAACTTCGTTCTCTTCGCTCGCTCGGCCAATTAAATATTGTAATATTACAGCTACGAAACGTCCAACGGATTACGGAGAGTGGAAGTTGGCCAACTGATTAAAACTGAAAAATCAGACAAGTTTGTCGTGCGCGGCTCCTACTCCTACATCGATCCTGAGGGCAATAAAGTGGACGTCTATTACACGGCCGACGAAAATGGCTATGATACTATGAAACCTGACATAACAGTTCCAGGTGTAAGTAAAGACACTATCTACTCCACTTTCTAATTCGAGACCAAAAATCTACTTAATACTGTTACTAACTTATGGTAAATCACCGACTACGGGCGTCTCTTTTTTCCGTTAAGATTGCTATCGCTTTACACTCTTTATAAGAAAGAAGACTTCTACAATAGGCTGCTTTCCTAAAAAAAACAATTTAATCCGTCAGTTAGATGATCTAAAAATGTTGGACACGTATTTTTTAATTTGTAAATCAAACAAAAAATTATGAAGATTATCGCAGCGCGAGCTGTCGCGTGCCGTCATCAGTTAAACGCGTGCTGGCTTTTATCACGATCAATTTATTTTCCAACCGCTTTTCAAATACTTAAGTTAATATTTCATTTTTCTTGCAGTCAGGAGTTGCATCCGGCGCCATACTGGCATCCCTACTAGGTTAAAACACATCAAGGATCTTAAAATGGGTTTCATAATAATATATGTTAAGCAGATGCGATAGTACTAGTTAGTGAGACATAAATACAAACTCGACATGGCAACGCAACGAGTTTGTAAGAAGCCGTCTTGTATTGTATTTTGTATTATTTGTAATATATTCCCAATAAAAAACATAACTTTATCATAGTTTTAATTATTAATTACTTCTAAAGTTTGATATTTGCATGAGTGTTTTTAGACAACTTTATTGAGAAGTTAATAATATTTGGTCTAGTATACTTCGTTTTCAGACACGAAAATATGCAAAAATCCGAATTTCGTTGGCTTAAAGTGTACTTAAGGTTGATTCTAAAACAGAATAATGTTTTTTAAAATTACTCAAACTTTAAGTAATTAATTTACCAGCAAAAAAGTACCTAATCATGTAAATGACAAGAACTAGCATTTAAAGTATAATGAAATATTAAATAAGAAAAGATAAAGAAGTAAATTATCATAACGAATATAAACGCATGTTTGATCAACGCCAACTTTACTAATTTATGTAAATTAGTTTATAAAAACGGCACGTGTAATAATACATCCTGATCATATTTTATTTTTAGCGTCATTATAAAATTTCGAGCGTCGAACGCGTACTATAACAAAGACGTACACGTACAATGTTTATAATGAGATGAGTCCTTTTTTAACCAGGGGTGAAAATAGTTGAATTGTGTTGTAGTGTCAATGACATGGACAAGTCCTTCGCTCAGGAATGAAGTCCAGACGTGGCATTCTTGAGGAACTTGATATAAAGTGTAGTTGGAGGTGCCGTGTCGCAGTTCAAGCTGACGACCACGGAATAAACCTTGACCGGAATGGTAAGTCATTGAGCGTAGTATTTGGGGGGTCGCTTAAACACATTTGTAAATATATAGTTGTGTCAAAACATAAATCATCATTTAACGCTTTGAATTGTAGTTGAAATACCATTAATTGTGCAGAATTATGCTAATTGACTAATATTTTTTCAGTTATATAGCTTTAATAATACGCATGCATGCTGTGGCATTCATAAGTAGGCTTGCTTTGGTTTTAAGTCACTTGCCTACTTCGTTTCATATGAAGGTGCGTTTTGCGGAAAAGATGCACTTAAAAGTTGGACACTTATGACTTTGTGATTATTTAACTTCTTGCGTTGTTTCTTTCTCCATTTGAATACATTCTTAATAATTTTTCAAGAACATACATCATTTTTATAGACTACAGTTTTGTAGAATTTCGTTTAAATGTAAAACGATTCGCATATTATCATTTCGTAGAATATTCATTTCGCAGAATGCTTAGATTATATAAACTTAAATCATTAATTGCCGTTACAAGTAACACTTAATCATTCGATATTCATGTTATAGAATGTCAAGTCATATATTCTGCATACTTATATTATTTCGTTTATGTAAATTTTATTGCCAAGACAACAGTTTTATAGAATTTGGTTTGTAATATAATGATTGCTCATATTATCATTATTTTAAATTATCAATGCGCGGAATTGTGACTTTGTAGAATTTTTTATCATAGATTGTTGTTGCAAACATAATTTCATTTTTAGTTATTCATATGATTGAATTACACAGCAACTATTATTGGTTTATATTATTTTGTTCAGTTATTACCAAGAAAAATTGAGTGGCATTTTCTAAGAGTTTCCATTCATATCTTTGACAAAATGCATACCTATCCTCCTCTGAAATTGCAAAAGGGCGTTCATAATAACAATGCGGGTAAATTCTTGTCATGTAGGAAATATTCTTGTTACTTACTGTCATTAATTTTGTCTTAAATACTTTACGAACCTACCATATAATATGAAATTATGTATAATATTGTTATATCTCGTGACCATAATGCTCGTACAATTATTGTAACCTGACCTAATCGCCACCAGCGCGTCGACGACACCCCGCCTCGCGGGGTGCTTATTTCCGTTCTAAGGGACACAAGTTGACCCTAAGCTACAGTAGTTTGTTTTTTTAATGCGGGGGCTTCGCACCCCAAGCCCCCTTGTAGGGGGCTTCGCCCCCCTCCCGCCCCCTGTGCAAGTTGCCCTATTTTAATGAAACGCTAATAATTAAGATGTTAAATGTAATGATTTAAATCTTTTATCTTATAATAGGAAATTATTAAAAAAGCACCGAAAAAACAATGTTTGTTAAAACCAAATTCTACTGTTTGATTAAAGAAAGGAATATTATTTTTAAATTGATTAAATCGTGTTTTTGTGAAATATGTTTAATTGAAGTAAATAGACATTGATATAATAATATTCAAATTAAAAATACATGGACTGAATGTTATATGAAACAGTTTCTGGGGCACGAAATTCTATGGAATGTCTGTCTACGAAACTAGGAGAAACGAAACGTAATTCTACTGTTTGATAAGTTTGTGAACTAAAAAAATGATATTGTAAAATTCATTGAATTGTGTTTCTGTGAAATATTTTTCATTCAAGTAAATAGTAATTGAAACAATAATATTCGAAATAAGAATACAAGGACCAAATATTATATGAAATATTATATGCGACACAAAATTTTATGAAATTTCTGTCTGCGAAAGAAGGGACCATCGTCTACACCCCTATTACTTTACCAGTGCTGGTATTGGAATATGAAAAAAACATTGACCTATAGTTTGACTGACAGGTACTGGATTTCGAATTTGGTTCAATCATCTTTTATGCCGGCTCCAAATTTATAGAAAACATATTCAATACTCATATTATGCCAAGCGAGGGCTGTTACTGTCAGTGAGTATGCTATTTTGTAATTATTACTCGAGACACAAAACAGATCGGTCTAAAAGTTTACGTGGCGGGGTGATATTGATAACGTAATTGAACCCGGAAACTGTTCATTATATCAAAAAATAAGCTTAGATTAGACTCTGTTATAGCATATTTATGTTGACCTTGACATATGATCGCAGGCGCAGGTAAAAGCGAGTCTCTTCATCGTCGCGGTAGCCTCCGTGTCTATACCAACCTGCCGCGGCCTCGAGGGACAATTAAAAAAATACGTATTCAACAACAATGGACTGGGGTCATACAGCTTTGAGTAAGTAATTAGGGTGTCTATTGATGTTAACGTAATGAATTGAAATTAAATTGTTTTTTTTTGTGCGCTCTCATTCTGACGCTAAACAATTAGCGCACGGGGGAGCGATGGCCATGAATATCAATTTGATTTTAGTCAAATGAACCTTTAAATCAAATATTTGTTTTGAACATAAAAGTTTTAAGTTATTTGTATGGCACTTAATCTTCTATTCACTTGCGACCATGAATAAATGAACACGTACAAATGAAGAAAATGGAATGTCATGGTGTGTGTACATGGGCAATTTTCGACTATTTCTTTGACAGTTTGACACATGGCAAGCCTTGTGACACAGCCATTGTATCACAGTATATAATACACTTCGATAAACAAAATTTGATAGGTTGGTGACATTTTCACTTTGGTCCGTCATAATCATCTCGAAGATAAAAGGAATTTGCTTGTGCGTGATGTTATATCATTATAATTATTAGCTGTTTAATTATTTGGGAGAATAAATACCAAAGTTGACACGATGTATCTCTTATTTATCCTTAATTGGCGTTGTTAGTCAGGTCAAAACCATTTGAAACACTGTCATTTATATTTTGCATAACCATGTGTATGTATGTACATATTATTAAACATTAATTTACACTAAGTCAGTGATCAGTAATGAGATTCTGAAATTGTATTTATTGGTTTCCGATTAAGTATTACCGGGGGATGCCTTTTGAATTTTTTCTTCCAGTGTAATATTGTATAATAAATATTATTCTGCGGTTTATTCATTGAATAAAACACTAAATTGTAAATTCGTGCGTTGTATACGTCGCTGACACGTTGTTTACTATGTTTTCCAAAGCGCCCAAATTATACCGGGGTGGGTCAAGACGCCTTTATTCCCAAAAGGGGTATTGTATCCTGTACCCTGTACGTATATTCCAGCGCCACTTTTAGCATAAATGTGGGTATAAAACATCGACAAAATGTAATATTGCAGTGATAGGTTGCTAGCCCATCGCCCACAACACACTTCAACCCTGGTCCCTTAGTCGACTTTTACGATACCCACGGGAAGAAAGAGGGTGGTGAAATTCTAACCCGACACCACACGGGTCTTATTTAAGTCTTATTTAACTGTACTTTTAGTTCATCTATGATGCATCATAAATGCACCGATGTTGAGGCATATAAAAAGTATTTTTATTTTCTAAAGTGAATAAAATTGTCTGTGTGGTTTGTCAAGCCTTATTGCGCTACGGGGCTAGTTCGATTTGTGTATAACTGTCCCATAATATTTATTTATTTATAAATTTTCAGTGCAAATATTTTTTTTTAAACGCGTGTGCTTGTGTTACACAGGTACGAAACCCACGATGGTACATACAGAAGGGAAGACGGCGGTTTAGTGAACGGACCCGACGCTCTCGTGGTCCGGGGTGAATACGGGTACGTGGATCCAAGGGGTCGCCGCTTCGATTTGCGCTACATCGCGGACGCCAACGGTTTCCAACCTCTGCTTGAAGATGACACGAGATTTAACGACAGGAGGATCTATTGACTAAATAACTGATGTTAGTAAACTGTTTTTTTCTTTAAACCTTATAATTAAACAGTATTGCTGGTTGATTAACGCAATCGAATTGAAATGAAGAACAATACACGCCGTTGCCTACTCAAAGACGCGTCTTATGCGTCATAATTTCTAATTTAAGTGATTTCGCTGCGCGTTCAAATGAGGCGTTGACCAAGTTTGGGTCAGTTTCCGTGTGGTCGATTCTTTTTAATCAAACGTGTGACAGAAAGAAAAAGGTCTGTTAACATAATTTTATAATTCTAAAAAGCAGGAATTGCTTTTACTTCTATCTCAGTCAAAAGTAACAACAGGTGCATTGTAGCTTTGAGATCTTAGTTAGTCTTTGTTTACTACCTGTTATAATAGTTAACACATCTGAATGACAGCATCAGTGTCAACACAACACGGCTTCTTAGGGAAATAACAATAACCCAACCCGGCAGCTTATTTATGGATTTTGTCTGTTACATAATGCCATTTTTAACACGTTGCCTATTTGATAACCAAACCGATTCACCCAAAAACGAGAATCCAACTTCACTTTTGATTTAAAGAATGAAATGTTTATTACCATCGATAACATTTCCTCTCATTCCAATTTATCGTTTTATAGTACATTTCCCAACATAAAGTAATACTTTAAATCGTAATATTACCTTATACAAATTCAGCTTGTGTTGAGAAAAGATTCGCATTTTAAGTGGCAGTTAAACATAGCAGATGTATAAACAATAGGTTGTTAAATGATCTCAGGAAGTTTGCTGTCAACGATATTATTGAACTAATTGAATACTAAAAATGATTAAAACTGCGATCCATCTTGTTGCCTTAATGGTAAGTGAAGTGTATGGATACACACATAATAGGTATGAAGCTACCTCAACTCTTACCCTTTGCGTACTCTGTCATAACAATACTCGTTTGGGTGCGGTAGCCTCTGTCTGCAACTTGTTTGGGTATTGTTTATCTGTCTACTACCTCATTAGACGCTGGCTATTTCGTGTAGCTGAATTTAGAACTTCAAAGTCGCAGGTAAAAAGTTCAAAATGACTTTAGCAAATAGGTTTTACGGTGTTAAGTTAGGGATATGTTGCAAATGCTGAGTAAAAGTATATAGCAGCCAATTTTCATTACTAAAGTGTCAACAAATGTTTGAATTCAGTTAAGAAATCTTGTTATGGATATGTGTATATTTGCTTTAAGGAATAACACAGCTTTGAAATGTATGTTCCAATTAGCTTTGTTATTTATTATCCCAGGCAGTTATTTCTATAAATGCATACGCACCATAACCTTTAATGTGCTTTTGAATTTCATTCTGACATTTAAGAATGAATGTTATTCGACTGCTCAAACACACCTAACAAACATCAAATGTGTATTTAAAATAATATAATATATGCTACGTCATATATACGAAGATAATGACTTGATTAAAAAACGGCCAGGTAAAATCTCTATCTCATAAGCTACCTTGTTAACATACACAAGTTGTATGGTGCCGAAAAATGTGGTATAGATTTTGTACCTTAGTAACCAGATAATAAGATTGGAACTTAATAATTGCACTTATCATAATCATCGTGCTATTTTAGGTTCATCATAGCCTTATAGAGCCAAGCAGTGCGGTCATTTACACATAGTAAGTGGTATTGCCAATATTGCATCTAATGAGTTTGTTTTCTTGCATGAAGTCACACTTAGCTGATCATTCGTGGACTTTGTTCTGAATGTAATAAGGTTTACAAATGCTGAGTTAAGTGTTAGTACAAGTTTAAGTTAATGCTCACTTGTTTCCACTTTAGCGAGGATGTAGAGCTACGAAGGATCTTTCCGAGTGAGTTCCCACAAGATACTGTGAGGAAAACTGGGCGCTTGGATGCTGAAGTAAGTTTTTAATAAAAGTGTAAGGGAAATTTCTAATAACTCAAAAAATAACGACACAATGGTTCATAGGCAATGCGAAAAACAACGAATATGATGACATCAATATGTACTTGGTTTTTTCTATGTAGTGTAGGGTAAACTCGCATTATTTGGTGATACGCCTAATTCGGTGATATTTAGGTTCATGTTTTGAAGCACGCTACCGAATAAAGCAAGTGAATCAGGGCATTTTAAATGCGACCTTACTACGGATAGTAAGGTCGCAATTTGCTATTCAGAATCCGTTAATTCACTAGCTTTATTCGGTTATGTACCTATCACCAAATAAGGCGTATCACCAAATAATGCGAGTTTACCCTATATAACAATTATTGTTCGAGCATTATGTGCAAGCTGGTTCCTGGTTGATTTAAATCTGTTATTATTTTAAAATAATGGTCTATTAGAACCTTTTTGGTCAATGAGAACAAACCCATATGGGTTGTGGAAACCTCTAAGTAACGTTTATAATTTAGCAAATATTATAATGAAATACAGTTTTTGTTATAAACGAATGATTTTTTAAAATTACTACGAAGACCCGGCAGTTTAGACAACTATTAGACAATTAAGTAGGATTTAATTCACCGGAATCAAAATTTAAAAACGTGATTTGACTAGATCCAATCAGAATATATAAAAAGGTTTAGTAAGTAAGCAATGTAATGCAAGACACATGAAATTTTTCCCGTTGAATGTTAAATAACCCTTAAACACTCTTGTCTAAAACATTCATACCGAATAATTGATTTTAACTAAATTAATAATAAATAAAATAATCTTAAATTATTGTTGGTTTTCTTTTTAAGCACTTAGGTCGTTACGCTGAACTTCGGGATTATTTTCTGCATCCGATGTCAAAACTAAACAGTCATTTTGAAGAATTACTCTGCTATGATGTTGAAGGAAGAAGGGTAACTTTGATTACAATTTGCATAAGTACTCGTATATATTTAAATTTAAAATGAATAAACTTTCATTTTTTATTGCCATGCCCATCCAATAATGACCTTTTCATTCATATTGGCCGCAGTCATAATACTATTATAAGACTGGTATGGTCCTATGACCGCGTTATTAATCAGCATATATCGGTCAATCTCAGCATTGCGTCAATCGACCATTATATCCCAGACCCCTGGACACCTAATAATGTTTTCAAATCAGGGTTCTTAAGTTATTGGACTTACAATGCACGACAGATTCATTTATTTATGTCATTACAGGTGTGTAGCTTGGATGAAAATCGGTACGCCCCGGAAGAAAACGCATACTTTATGTCACAGCAACCAGAAAGTCATATTGACCGTAGAAGAGTGTACTGTATATTTCTTATCTGCTTTACTGGAGAAGAACTTGACAAAGTAGTCACGGCATTTTGAAATAAAGTGTCGTGTGATATTTTTTGAAAACTTTTCCATTTTAAGTCGTGTTCTACACAAGTTTTGGTTGAAAATATATATTTGAGGCAAAATTTTATTTTTTGTATATTCTGCAAAGTCATCAAGTTCATCGAGACGATTTTAATGAGCCATACACGAGGACAACGCATTTATAGCCTGTAATTTAAGAATGTCTAATCTTACACCCGATTTAATACGATACCATAATCAACGATCCCTAATAAATAATAATCAAATGCTGTATTAATGATTTATGATTTATAATTATACTGGCTGTTATAACAGTTTTATAACTACCGATCATTATAAATATTCAGCCCATATCAAACATGTCTCATTATTTAAATTTATAAACCATCCATTGAGATCTTTTAAGCATGTCCAATCTGAATGCGAATTACAAATAGCTATGCAAATATACAATAATCGAGTTGGCGATCGCTGCCGACATGACAGGTCCGATTAAATCACGACGCCCATTTTGCTTTCGATATACATTTCTTATCGACGCCCCTGTGATAGAATAGGTCCCCAGACAATGGGTTGTGATAATCATCAGTGATCGTAACTTTTGTAGCATTTTTTGTGCAGCGTAGTGTTGTTAACGGAATTGGTATAAAGAATTTCAATCCTAATGTTAATAACTTTAATATTGACCTTAATTATCAATTTTGATTGTTGTCTATAGCAATTCCGTTAACAACACTACACTGCACCAAAAATGCTACAAAAGTTACGATCACTGGTAATCATACAGTAGTATGGTGTCAGCCGGACATACCACAGTGGTCCCGCTTTCATACAACAGCGGACGAAAATAAACAAGTTGCAATAAATTGATAGATAGTGCTAAACGCTTTATTACGTTATGTTTGTTCTAAAATTAGACAAACATAGTCTCAGATACTTATGGCCGGTTCTAATAAACAATCCACCGATAGTTTTCCTTGCCAACAATTACATTTTGACACATATTTTACGGGTAATCTGTAACAGTCGGTAAGGAAAACTATCGGTGGATTGATTATTGGAACCGGCCATTAGTCAAGGCATAGATAATTACTGGATGAAGTATTTGCATTTTTCATCATTACTATCTTTGGCAGCATCTATCCATAGCTCAAATACAAACATACGTGACAACGAATAATTGATTTCTTGGTCTAAAACAAAATAAACGAAACATGAAATATTTTCATTGTAAAACTATAATGACGTAAAATGACTATCACCAAGACCTTCGGAAGTGTTCGGTAAATTTGTCATAAGAATATTAAAGTTCATACTTTTTGCTTCAAAATTACATATAAATCATCAGGGGGTTCGCGGGGTCTCTAAAGTAAAAGTTTCGATATATTTCCTAGATCGAAATTTTCATAGGTTATTCCAACGTGTTGCGTAAAACAATTATAACAATAAAGCGAAGCATAAGAATCAAACGTATCCTTTAAGAAAATGCAAAACATACCTCCTTGAATCTCCATTACAAAATTTAAAGACACTTTTAAACAAAATAGTAGTGAAAATCATCCGTAAACAAATCAATGTTTTTACTGTTATGTGATAACGAGTGCGTGCGATATGACAACTTCCGATCATTTTTATTCCGACACATGTCAAATAATTTTTATTTTCTAAAACTAGATGTATTTAGCTACACTCCGTGGTAAAAAGGGTAGATTTTATGGTTAAGCAACTTTTTTGAATATTGTCTTCTACTGGGACTACTGTGATTCGTTCAGTTATCCGGATATCTGATCATGAACGTTATTCTCTTTCCCATGACCGAGTGTTTCGATGTACTCATCCTGAGTCACCTCTTGCGAAGTAACTTGAATTTGATGCAATGCTTCAATCAGTGCACTTGTAGTTGTACTCTTGAACGCCTGTTAATTGTATAATTTTCGAACTAAATTAGCCTTAAGTTGCTTATCTATTTGGGATTATTTTAATAAAATCTGATTGTAATTATGCTTTTAGTCAACAATAACATTATGCGAAAAGAGCTATCAAACAATATTATCCTATCCTACTAATATTATAAATGCGAAAGTTTGGATGTTTGGATGTTTAGATGTTTAGATGTTTGGATGTTTGTTACTCAATCACGCTTAAACGGCTCAACCGATTTAGATAAAATTTTGCACGAAGATAGTTTATAACCTGGATTCAAATATAGGATAGTTTTTATCTCGGATCCACGCAGACGAAGTCGCGGGCGGAAGCTAGTGTGTCAATAAGTTCTTAGAAAAATAATCGATTTCGGGAGAAATTGTTTGTTTTGGCATAATAGAACGTGTACGCATGCCATTCCACCGGGCTGTAAGTAATTTTGAGAGATTGCCTCGTGAAAAAATTACACAATTGGAATAGAAATTTTGATGTATTTTAATGATTCCTTTAAAATCTACACAACGAAATCGGTGATCGCTTTGTTGATCGATCTAAATGGTTTTCAAATATTTGCTTATTTCAGTATTACGCCACTAGTTTTCCAATCGTCGTAAAATCTCGACGACTCATTTAGCTAAAGTTCATCAGGGCCATTAACAAAACTTTTTGCGAATTCTATTGATAGGCAATTGGCGTGTGGCTACATAAAAAAATATAGTTCCTGTTATTTGTATAACCGCCGAGCATTTTATGATAGATATCGCAATAGTTAAATTAATAAACGAAAGTGAGTACCTAGCAGTTGAACTTGCTACCATAATTCTCGGCATTAACGTTACATAAGCCGGTGTCATCGACATCTGCGTCTAGTAACCTTGTGAACCTTGTACTAAATTACGTTATTTACATTGTTAATTATTATGCCATCGCGACTTTATCTGAACTTATCACGCAGTGACCCGAAAAAAGACAGATCGTAAGGAAAGCTATAGCTTTGCGACATGTTGAAGTGAACAGACCGTAAGTATGCTAGGTTCGAGTGTAGTTACGATCTTCTTCTGTTGAGTGGTCGTATGGGTGTCGGAGGTCATCGGGCGACTTCGGCAGAGGCTTGCGGTGACGTAACGCGACCGGTCGGGCAACGCAGGCGCAATATGGTGATGATAGAACCTTAAATTTAAATATCTATTCGCGAAATTTTGTAACTTTTAGTCTAGATGGTCCTTGAAAACAAAGGTAGCAAACCTTTGTTTTCAGTTAAAAACCATTTTCTAGAGAACACCATATAAATGTTCTCTAGAAAATGTATTTATTTGTAAGTAGATACTAATTTACTTAGAAACCTGCTTATAATATTATTTATATTTCCGTACCTCAAAATGGAAAAACGGAAACCTTATACGATCAGTTTGTTGTCCGTCTGTCTGTCTGTCTAGACACTTAATCTCGGGAATGCCTGGAGGTATCGAGTTGAAATTAAAACCATAATACTCAGGTTTACCTCCCTCGAAGCTACGAAAAATCAAACTTCTAAGTTAACGTAAAAAAATATACGGCCATTTATGCCGTGTATCTGTCTGTCAAGACCCTTTATCTCGGGGTTGTCGAGAGGTATCGAGTTGAAATTAAAACGATATACTCAAATCTAAAGTCTTTTAAATTCAAAGGACTTTAGATTATTATGGTTTTTTTTTATATTATAATAAACTTCTAAGTTGACGTAAAAAAAGATACGGCCGCAAAAAACGTACATTTTGACACTCTCAATGGAATCACAATTTATAGGGGACTTTCCGTTGACCAAGAACTATGAAATTTGGCTAGTAATATCGTCTTATATTACAAGTACTTACAGGGGAAAATCTTAAAACTATACATTTGTAATTAAGTACGGAACCCTCGGAGGGCGAGTCCGACTCGCGCTTTGCATTTAAGTAATGATTATTCGGTTAGTCCGGTTTTTTAAATTATATTTTAACAGACGTTAAAAAAACATTCCACAAACTGCAAAACAAGTGCAAATGAACAAGGCTACTATTAAAAATAAACTATAAAAGCAAGTTGACAAAACGGCTTCTTAACCTTTACAGTAGCAAGGCAATTGCATTTAAAGATGCAAGCGCAATCGGGAGCAATAGTGCATACTTAATATATGTCGTAGAATAATTAGCGGATACAAAATGCAACACGAAGGATTACGAAAACTTTCCATCGTTATATCTTCGTACATTTGAATACTTGCTTGCTATACGCATCGATTGATTTTCAAAGAATCCTCTATAAAACTCTAATTCAATATTGGCCAAATTATATACTTATCCTCGTTTCACACAGTCGCAGGTTGAAAAACCTAGGAGCTTAAAAGCATCAAATCATAAACGATGAAGCTAAAACTTCGAACTTGCATTAAATATTCATAAATGATGCATAATTTATACCTGACGCTTGTTCTAACTTTCCGTGATATTTTACATAGGCATATGCTTTAATGTCCCATGTCATTTAAGAAATCTTTTAAAAACAAAAGACTTATCAGCACCTGAAGGTGCAAAAAGGTGCTTTCGGGGCAAAAATCCGGTCCCACAAATGGTGAAAAAAGCACAAATAGCTGACATAATGCATTCTTTATCATTCAACCAATAGGTACGTTTCCAGTTTCCTCCTTGCCTCAAGGTCAACGTCGTATCGTTTTTCTGAAATCGCATGTTTTGTGGAGGACTAGCCCGCTCACCCACGTGATCATTCATGCTCCTAGCGTTATTCCCGGTTGTGCCCTAAAGGAGCCCGGGTCCGCTTTGACAGTTTTTACGAAAGTGACCGCCATCTGATTTTCTAACCCAAAGGGAAAACTAGACCGTATTGAGATTAAACCGGTCTCCTCAGGGTTTTTGCGCGTGCAGTACAACAACGCGTGGCGAGCTTTATTTCGCCTTCCGCGATGGTGCAGTGCGAGTAGGATGTTCGCAGAGGGCCGCGCGCCGTGCTGGCCCGCACTACTACGAGCTAGGACAGCTAACGCCAGAAAGGCAATCTATGGCTCCTCCAATACATTGCTTGCAGCGGTGAGAGAGTGGGAAGCCAGCCCGCTGCATCAGCGATGGCGGGAGTACCGCAAGCCTTACACTGCGGCCTTGGGGTAGCCGTATGTAAGGCAAATAGTCTACTTACTTATTATTATTATTATTATTATTTTGAGGTTTTTTATTTTTATTTTTTTATTTATTATTATTGTTTAACATTCCTAAATTGTGTAATTATATTGTTATTTAATTTAATTTGCACCTATGGACTATGTCTGGAATAAATAATTTTCATTTCATTTCAAAAAACAATTTTCATTTCATTCATTTCATTTCATTTTCCTTGACCGAAAAATTTATAGTAAATATTCTGTACATAAGTACCGAAAAATTCATTGGTACGAGCTGGGATTCGAACCCCCACCGCCACTTGACAAGCGCATGCCTGAACCACTAGGCTACCGTAGCTAGTACCCACGTGATCAAATACGTTAATGCACAACAACTTAGGAATGTAATAAGCAAACCTCTTAAAACACCCATCCCATCAAAAACCAATTGGACACAAATTATTCAGCGCCAAGCGTCAAACCTTGACCTTTCCCACTTGATTACCTACTTCACGTTGTGGTCGGTGCGCGTATTAATTTCCGAGATTCCCTCGCATCGGAATGTAACCTTTATTACTATCCGTGGACGTGTCATTATTGCTCACGTACCGTAAGAAAATGCATCATCTTCCGAATAACTTTAGTTGATAGAAAATGTTAAAGGCCGTATTACTCGTTTGAACGGATTGATGTTCCCATAACCTCTTGAGAATGTTTTATTTCGATACGTCGTCGACTTTGTAACTGACTTGACTTTGCTAAAATGTGACTTTAACGGATTTGTTGTATTTCATGAATGGCACATATTTTCTTTATAAACATCATTTTATTTAAAGAGGTGTCCAAAGAAATCGAGCGTCGCAACATACCAGCTATTTAATTGTAGTATCCTGAAGTAACTTAGGCATGCCTAAATATATCTTTGACGCTACATCAATGAATGTGTATACGGCCCATAAGAAAAGCGTTTCGATGTCCCAGGGATAAATTCTTGATGATTACTTACCGAAATTGATCCCTTGGGCAATGTATCAATATAGATGATGACGGACAGCATTCGGAACGCAAGACTTTCTTGAGAATCACGCAGCATTATATGCAGTGGTAAGCGCTTACTCAAAGAAAGCGGTAAGAACTTAGATAATCTATACAGTGCCTGATCTAAATTAGACAAAAGGCCAGTCAATCGATAAGAGAAGTGCTGTCAGGTGGCACCACCTTATCGATGTCTGCCGATTGCGTTGGATCGTGACTATGCGTCAACATAAGTAACGTCGCTCTTCGTGTTCAGGGGTCGTACTGGACTTAAGCTATTGGAATTGTAATCGGTTTTACATTTGCGTGGTTTTCTGACAAGTTAGACTTTGGCACGCATGGAAGTAAACATTTGTAAATTAGTATTAGAACCTCTTGATGTTTTATATTTAATTTACCTGTGTTTAACTAAGTATGTGTTTAACAATGTAATCTAATGAAGCCAGTCGATTGTCACCCACTAGTTTAAATAATAATATATCTATCTATTTTAGATTGCTTGAGTACGAGGATAGCTGCTGTCATCTCAGTACAATTAATATCATCTTCGACGTTTGGCCACTATGTCACATATGGAAATTAATGATGAGGTCGAGGATGATAACTATATGCCATTGCACTCTTGACTTTAACTAATCTGAGCTGTCAGTACCTGGGCAAAGGTGTGCGTGAAGTGATTCTCTCAACTGATAGTTGTCCTCCCGGAAAAACTAGAAGCCAAGCGCTTTGCGCCAGTAATTGGTAAGAACGAGGGTTCCACCCTTGTGTTTACCAAGATGACGAACTGGTTAGGGAGAGATTAATGAATTGTGCTCGGGCTGCTAGCGAGGTAGGTTTTATGGTCACGTCTTACGTGACATTTGGGGTGTAAGCTTGACCATAAAACGTATCGTGCTAGAGCTGGGCAGGTGCAAAATGACAATCAAATGACTGGTACGTCGTGCCTAGATATGTACCCAAGCTACCAATACATAATAGTCGTATCGACTTGAAACTTTGCAAGTAAATATATATGATGACAAAATATATTATTTCGGTATCAGTAAGTTCATTAGAACCGATGGTAAAGCCAGAAAGTGAAACTCTTCAATGGCTATTAGTGAATCATGTATCTACAATTTTTTTTTATGAAAGCATACGCGATAAGTTAACTCGAATAGACCCCAAGACAGAAGTAACAGACTCTTGTATCAAAGCATCATCCGCCATTTTGTGACCCTATAAAGACTGGAAAGTACACCATATTTTTGCAAGAGATAACTGGGGAGGTTCTGGAGTGAAGTGAGAGGTAGGGTGCCGTTACGAAAGTAAGGTAAAATTATTGACACTAGTTTAAAAGTAATTCAAAGTCCATGTACTTATAAGAAAATAAACTTTTCATTGTAGGTTACTATAGTCAAGAGCAATAGAACGGGTGTTATTAAATCGAACTTCGGCACAAATTGGCCCACTTATTTGCTCTTGAGTGTAGTTATAGTTACTGTATTTCAACTTTATAAAACATCATGTAATATTTATAATTAATTTCAATACGCTTTGAAACCGTACCAATTATACGTACACCTCGCATGTGTAAACTATTAACACGAAGACACAACACCGGTTGTCTATCATATTGCACATAAAATTATACAGTCCGATAAACGTTTAGTATTGAAATATTTCTGTGCAGCAGAGTAAATTACAACCTTTTGAAATTCCAATTAACATTGACATTTGTACTCTTATTAGACATTACTTAACAAAACGTTCTCGGGTCATGCCATGTCCATACACAGATGAACAATGCTGTATGTATGGCCGTTCACCCAGCGCGACAGATGCCGCTTGAGCCGTAGGGCAATCGAACCGAGTTATGTTGTAACCCCGCATTAGAAGAAATATATAAGAGAACCGTTAGGACATGCAACCATCACATACTTTTGCAGTTCCTCGTGCTCGGCAGTCGCAAAACCAAAAACAAAAGCCAAAATGAAATCGGTTAGTGAAGTGATTGCAGTGAAGTGTTTGTGATTCGGGACACGGTTTCAAATTGTTTTATTGTTTTCAGTTCGTGGTCTTAGCCCTCCTTGCTGCTTGCTACGCGGCTCCCCAGCAAAATCCTCAGGATGTACAGATCCTCCGCTATGAATCCGATAACTCTGGATTGGGGTCATATGGATTTGCGTGAGTATACAACTATGAATAAACACTTCAAGTTGACGTTTGACATGATTATTTATGATTGGTGCTTGCACACAGATGGGAGTTGTCAGATGGCAGCAAGCACGAGGAGCAAGGTCAGCTACAGAACCAGGGTACTGAGAACGAGAGTATCGCAGTCAAAGGGCAGTACTCCTGGGTGGGACCCGACGGCGTCACCTACGTCGTGTCCTACATCGCCGACGAAAATGGTTTCCAGCCAACCATCGAGCAAGGCCCTGGAGGAGCCATCCCCGCGGGCGTGGTCGCCTCCCTCCTGGGCTAAATATAAGTTAATAAATTGTATAAATAGTTCTGTACATAGCACAAATTATGAAGCTGTATATAATATTTATATACTGATTCAATAAAGTATACCTAATAATAAAATACTTAAAACATTATAAATTATGCATTGGTTTGACTAAATATTGTTTAAGAATACTTGTTTAAGATTACAACAAATCTTACACAAGCATAATATACGTATACAAAATTGTTATGAAACAATTTTACTGAAATCAAATTGAAACGAGTAATTTTGTTTTGCACATACTCAAAGATTAAACAAGAATAGATTATATTATATTTATCAAATGCTGACTTCTAGGGCCATTATTTGGGATCAACAGATTCTTATGTTTAAATTTCAACAAATTTTTCGAAAAAATGTTTTGAGTCCAGATACTGGCCGGTTGCGTAACGTTTCGTACGTACGTAAGGTAAAAATAGATGTCAGTTTTTGGATGGAAAAATGACACTTTTGACGATATTTAAATTAGATTGGAAAACTAGTGATTGCTCGCTCAGTTGAGGTGCAAAGAATGTGTTTCGCCTGAACTATTACAAGCTGTCTTGTCTAGTATGATTTGATTACCTGTTTTAAATTATCTCTGTTTAATAGTGTTGGAAGAGCCAGTCAAGTGTGAGTTATTTTCTCTACCCAATGGTTCAGCACTTTAATAAAATTTTATAAATATTTTGAAACTCGTTGCGCTGGAATAATATTTGCAAACTTTAGTTAATATCAATTTATTTAGTAAATATATAAAACAAAACTCAACTCCCTAAACTAATAGAATAAGTCGGTTGAACCAAAGAATCCCAAGAAAACATTGACAACCGAATATTATGTACTTCAGGGTCATGTTCGTGCAAGGCTCTCATAATTATAAAAAAAGCTTTACAAAGTCTAATTTCTGTTCCCTTGAGGTCAGTTGAAAAATAACAGACATGCCCTCTTATAACACTTCACTCTCGCGCTTTATACACATAATCATATTATTTTTTTACACGGATCTAACGCGATATTTATTTAACTTTATTTCTAACGTTTCGACAGTCATAGTCGCAGATGACTGTCGTCCCAGCAAGTTGGCAATATGGTTGCAAAAGACAATATGGCCAATAAATAAAGGTAAATAAATACCGCGTTAGACCCGTGTAAAATAATAATATACATATGTATACCTTAAGGTCCAAAAGGTACCCTAAAACCACGAGATGTGAACCTTGACCTTTGTCTTCCATCTAGACCATAATAATATTCGCTATTTATGCATATGAGTTGATCATAAATATATAAAGGATCTGTTTCATCGGCATTTTGTCATTTAGTATCATCCGCCCACAAAAATACCCCAAAATGAAACTGGTGAGTACACATGTTTTGGATATACATGTTTTAGGAAATACAATATTTGGAAATGTGAGTCACCTTCAATTAAGCGAGACGCACATACCTTTGCTATTAATCAAATAGCTGTGTTTTAAAAAGCTTGAACTTTTACTGTGTTGAACTATTTCTTACTTTAAGCTGATTATTGTACAAATTGATATTTTATGCTCCAGGAAAAATAAGGCTTTGAAAAACATTAATTTATAATTGCGTGGTTTTTGTTTAACCTTACAAACTTTCCATGACAATGAATGCTTCATTTAAGTATATTGATTTAAATGAAGCATTCATTGACTTTTTTACACGATTTATTTTGAGTAAAATAGAGCAAATATAAATTAAGCAAAATAAAGAAAATAAAAACATTTATTTAATAAAATAACAGATAAAAGAGACGGACGGAAAAGTCGGATTTTCAGGAGCTAATTAAGTTTTTTGATGTCTGAGTTTTTAATGGATTTGGCGTTAAGGTAATTATTAAAATGATGACAAAACTATCCGTTATACAGAAAAATCTGGTATTATAAATTCCAAACTTGTATTTTTTTCCATACTACATAGTCGTAAATTAAATTACTTTCCTACTTATTACAACACAAGTAAATTTCGTAATAACACAACTAGAATAACCATGATAATATCAAACTCAAAACTCAAACTCAAAAAGTTTTTATTCAAGTAGGCCTAGTAACAAGCACTTTCAAATAGTCAGTAAGATTTTGAGCTAATTTTTTAGAGCATTTTATCAAACATAAAAAATAAAAGTTGTATAATAAAATATTACAATAATGAATTAAAAACAGAATGTCATAAAACAAACGTAGTAAATAAATAAAAAAGATCAGTCACAATTAATTCCTCGGAGTTTTATATTTCATGTAGTGTGCTATAATATTTATTCAATATAAGTTTATGCTTCACATAGTTCTTGAATTTATTAATAGATAACTCAGTTACATTTCCTGTAAGTTTGTTATAAAACATAACGGTATATAAACATAAAGGGTAATTGACCCAGGCATGATTTTTTAACTTTTTGGAGCCGAGTGGTGGGCACCGCGAGCTTATACTAATTTCTAGTATTAATATTATGTATGTCACAGTTTATCCTAAAAATGTCAATGTTTTGAAGTGGATACTTCTTTGCTCGCGTTCTTGTACAGTTCAAAATGTATCACGTGACTTCCGGAATAACTTTTTGTAGAGAAGCCTAATCTGATTTCAAATAATTGTTCTTTACATGTTTTAATCCTTTTTTAATTGTCATTAGTGGTTAATCACAAAATGTTATTTAGTTTATGTGGCGGACATGTAAATAATGCTGAAATGACCGCCATTTTCAATGTATCGCGAGTCAAATGAGCGACGTCAGTCAATGTTGCCATATATACCGATTTATCTGTACTTATACAGGTTTTAGTGAATTAATTCAGATATATATTTTACGGGTACACCATATACTCGTAATAGCAGATTCCTTTAAATAATCAAAACACTGAATTTATATCTAAGTAGATTTTCCTTTTAGATTTGAAATCAATCGCAAATCCATGGGATACAATTTAGGACAGGGATAGTTATTATTATACCGATTACCATTAATCGAGGTATTTTTCAAATATATGGTATAAAATAAAAAGTATTGTTTTTATCCATGCAACTGCTTATTTAGAAATAAATGTTGAGACCTCCTAGAAGGTACCTATCCTCCTAGAAGTACCTAAGAATTATGGTATCTGTGTCAGGAGACTTCGCTCTTCCTTCCTTCTTTGATTTGTACTCTAGGTACTAAAAGTATGTCGCAAGATTATTTACGTGAATTTTCCGACATATGACCTGGCATGCACTAATAATTCATTTTTTTTTATTAAGGTTCCATAGCCAACAAAGAAGTATCCACTTAAACTGAATGAACGGTTGTATCTCCGACACAACCCGCTTCTTTTTTATGTACATACACGATATTGTAATATAGATGTATTGACAATGTCATTATATGAATGTCTTTAAACTTATCTCTAACTGAGTCTCTATGGTTCAATTTATATATCGCCCGAATGGCCCGTTTCTGCAGAACAAAAATTGTATGAATATCCGAAGCACTGTCCCACAACCAAATTCCAATGCTATGGAAGTAGCTAAAATATACTAATCGAGCTATTTTCACGTCTGTTCATTGAGGGATCTTGCTCACTACAAATGCTGCAGAACTCAGTCTATTCGCAATATTAGCAATATGATATAATAAGCGCCCGGAGGGATCGATATCGTTATGTTACAATTACAATATACTTAACTCCTATGTCCGTCTACATAAGAGCTGTAGAACATATAAATACACGAGTAAGTTATATGCAGCCATATTTATACACTTTTTTTAAATTGCACACAGCAACCGATTAGGGCGGGGTATTTATTTTAAGATCATTACTCTACGCCATTACCCCGATCGATTTTTCGATATGCATTATGTCACCAGCTGGCATCACTTAACGATGCGCGACTTCGAATGATTCGACTAATCGAATAATTAGCGATTACTAAAATGAATAAAAGATTATGACATTAGTAATATACTAATGTTGATAATCGAATGACGACAACTAATTAGTAACTACTAATGGTAAACTATAGATAAGCTTGTAATGCCACGGCTCGACTAGTCGACTCCATTCAATTCAACTACTTCAATTCGACTTGGATCGAGTCGACCCTGCGTTCATTAGTAGTAAGTGACTAATAATCGAATGGTTATAAATTGAGTCGAATAAGTCGAATGATTACTATACTCGACTAATCGATTTAGTATCATTCAAAGTCGCGCATCGCTAGCATCACTGACCAGAAATCTCGATGTCAAAATCCACCAATCATCGATTTAATGTGATTGGTAGATTAAGAAAGGTGATGTCTAAAGGGTAGGTAGGTATTTAAGGTATTGCCGTTAATTGGATAGTTCATCGATAAATTGATTTACCTTCAAATAAATATATGTAAATTGATTGGGCGCCCCACTTGGATACCCAGCAGAATGTAAAAACCCTTGACACGAAAATCAGAAAAAGCTTTATCGTTGTAGGATAACGGATTTAAAATAATATTAAACTAATTGATTCAAAGATTTGACCTAAACGCTTGTATGTAAGTAAATCAAAAGGCAAGATAAAAAGGGTTTGCAGAAATAATGACACTCAAACATTTCTCGGAAAAAACATGACTTCCATGCACATTTTTGTGACTTCCATGCATGTTTTCTGAATACGAAGCTCTAGCCTCCCTTTTCAGGTAATCCCACAATAAATCCATGGAAATCGATACCTGGAATTCAGATACAGTAATCAAAAAATATAATCTAATATCATTAGAAGCAGATGGTCTGGCTACCTATCTGTGGCCTAACCGGGACCACATAGCTATAATCACTAGATACCTCTCCTAAAAATCGTATTTTATCCCTTACCTTAATTGACACTTACCCATTTTAATTGGGCCAATATCGTCGACCGTATCAACTCAACTACAACTAAGGTGAGGGGCAAAATACGATTTTTAGGAGAAACCGACAAAGGTTTTCTCCAGTCTAAATCAGTCATAACCTTAACTTATTCTTAATTAACTGATTTCAAAAAACACCTCTTTTAGTGCTATTTCCGATTATACGTAAATATATATATTTTTTAATATGTTTACAGTCTTTATGCTGCACGTATAGATATTTTAGAAAAGTTGTCTGTATAGATATTGGAGAACTAAACTAACTACTTGTTTTACAACCATGTACTACTAAGGATGAATTGCACCGAACCGCCTGTCATAAGAGTTATTCGTAAAAGTTTAAGAATTTTCAATAGATTAAAGCTGCCGGCGTGTTTAAAGTTGACATAATCGTAAGTTGGTTGGTGATTGGTGCAACTCACCCTAATACTACATTATTGTTTTTATTTCCAGTTAATCATCAGTTGTCTGGTCGCGGCGACGGTCGCTGCGCCCGCGTCTCCCTCAGGCTACAACCCCACAGATGTACAGCTCCTGAAATTTGAAAGCGCAAACAACGGAGCTCCTGACTTCAGTTACGCGTAAGAATTAAGACACGCCCCGATAAATATATCCTCCATTATTCATAAAACTTAATACTAATTAAGCTGATGCCTTGATTAAGTAAGTATTAGTAGATTCGTGTAAACCACGCCCACTTGAGAGACTCACGCCTTCCACACACGAGTAAAAGAGATGCAACACTCTTCCGGAATGGCTTTTTGAACATTTTAGATGAGGTAAAATACCATCGTTTGAATTTAATTGTGTCGTAAAATAACGTATTGTTTGAGTAGGCTGAGTAAAAAAGGAAAATAACAACCCAAGTTTGAACTTTTTTACCGATGAAATTTTAAGCAATCATGTATCTATCCATTAAATCAGAGAAACAATCATAAAGCCAGGTCAATCAGTCATTATAATTTCCTAATCATGTCTGAATGGCGCTTCAAGAACGCGATAATTACGAATAAAAGACCTTAAATAAAATTTATGTTGTGTTTGTGACAAAAGGATACTTTTGTCAAATAATAAATATAACTGGTTAAGGTCGTAGATTTTGCCACTTAGTAACATAGGCTATCATAGACACTTATATGTTACGGTAACGTAGAAGTAATGCGAAAGTAACGAGAAAAGTATGTAAGGCCGATTTCATAATGCACCTTTTTGGTATAACACTATGATGTGCATGGATAAGAAACAGTTTTGTAAGACAGTGATAGTTTAAGCAGCATCTAAAAAAATAAACAAAATAAAACCAAACTCTTTCTAATGCCATTTATTTCTTCCGTCTTTTTTATTTTCCGACCACGGAATTGGACCAATCATGTAAAGTACTAACAGTTCGACAACTATTCATCAGGAGCATAATTCTAAAACAGCACAAGTTGACTTGTTGTAACCCTAATAGGCACCCCAAAGACGAATGGATATAATTTCTAAGCAATTTCGCACTAAACACGCTTTTACTCACAGTTTCTTCTCTTTCCTGGGCCCTTTTCTTTATGATAAAATAAATAAACAATGCTCCGTGTACGATCAAAATAGCAAAGTATGCCAAACTAAAGTAACAGCATGGTTGCTAACCCTGACCTACGACGAGACAGAAAATTTGCTTACTATAGTGAAATAGTTCACACAAAAAGTTTTATCAAAACTAAGTAAACAAAAACATAATGTTGTACAGAAAACGGTCAAAAAACAATCAAAATTAGTTATTTATCAAAGTTAACAGGGTGCATGCGAATTTTATCTCAGTCCACAATTTGACGATTTGACATTGATCGATTATAAACTAACGAAAAATAAATGCGTGAAATGGTGAACGGTTTTCACAGTTTTCAATTTTTCGACAGTTTATAATTATAGCGATCAAGATTATAAACTGACGGCGTTTATAATATAACGGTAACAGATATAACACTTTAAACTCTCGCGCTTTGTATTTTATTAATTACTTTTAATTATTCGCCTTATTATGAATTTGAATTAGCGCTTTAAAAGATATCGACCAAATGTGGATTGTATTTATTTTTTAAAGCAGTACCTTATTGTTGCTGGCGTGTTTCGCACACAGTTGGAACAGTTTATTGACCAACATTTATTAACACAACAAAAAACCATAGAAGTATCAATACACTAAATTGCACGATATGTACGGATCCTTACAACACTTCAACGTTACCTTAAAATACAATCAATGTTACCGGTTACGTAGAAGTACCGTAGCAGCGAGATTTTTTAGGTTATAACTAAAACTCACCATAAATTTGAGCTAAATTAGAAACAAATACACACGTCGCGCATGCGTTATGCACTTATGGATATTTTTCTATGGAATAGGTGTAATAAAAATTGTTATTTACCTTTCAAATCTTCCAAATTCACTACACAAATTTTCGAACCACTCACACCACCGCACCTTTAATTACTGGCAACACCAAGCATCCAGGCACAACAATTTAAAAAAGACGCCATTTTGTTCTCTGTAGATGCATCAATTGCTGTGCCTGGATGCTTGGTGTTGCCAGTAATTAATTAATGTAATTACAGGCTTTAATATTATTTACAGATGAAATTGTGGTAACGTACAAAATTGTAACGTAGAAGCAAAAATAAGGGGACAACATTTCGAACTGCGATAAATTCATGAAATCAGCTTATTTTAAACATCAAAAATACTATTTAATTGCTTAAATTTATGTTATTTATGCTGGTTTTAGTGAATTTGACTTGTCACAGAAAAAAAACTAATTTTGTAGTTCCGAGTGTTTGGATGACTCATAAAGACGCTGTTTTTTGCTAAATTTGGAGGACTAGACGAATTTTTACTCTAGTTATTAAACTACACTCGCGGACAAAGAATACGGGTCGGTAAAATACCGTCATATTTCCTAATATAGTGCGTAAGAGGTTGTACAGTTAATCTTGTCATGATCTTTATTTAGTTTTACATATAACAGTAACTACTAATAACAGTAAAAAATATAACTTTAACAGGTTTCAATCGGACTCGTAAAAACCCATGAAAAAAACAACGTTAACGGAGCGAGGTATAGCAAAAATCGGGATTTTTGGATATCGATATTTTTATGATAGGATCCAGAAAATTGCTAATACAGTTGGGTATTGTAAAGAATAGCATATTATGTAGATAAAACAAGTATTAAATATTTTTAAAAACCTATTGCAGTTATTTAATTTAGGGTGACCCGAAATATTTGACCGCGAGTGTATGTGGAGTTTTTTTTAACTTTGAGAAAAGAGAAATTTGTATCACGTAGAAAGCTACAAAACATAATAAGAGTTATTTTATTACAAAATATTAGTTAGTTTTTTTTAATATGCAGGCAAACTTTGAGATACTTTTTAATTTCAAAAAGTGGCAAAATCTACGGCCTTACCCCCAACTATGTTAACTAAATTTAAATTTATAATGTCATAATTATCAAAGTTCACCTAAAAGCATCATTAATACATAATATAAAAATAATGTAATAATATAAGGTTCCCTGCATAAGTCTCGAGGTTTCGCACCAGCCAGCGTTCCTAATGCTCGTTTTTGCATTATGAAGACTCGATTCATTTCTCGGCATCCGTCCGGCATAAAAGCTTTAAATATGTTATAACATAACGAATGGAAATGAGCATAGTACACCGATTTTAATGATACATTCGAAATTAGGGGTTTTAACTTTCTCAGTGCAAACACCGCACTACTCAACCCAGCACACAGCTTATCGACATGGTACTTCCAGTTTAGATTTACATAAAGCTAAGGAACCCAGTTTCGTTGCACAGTGGCATTGGACAGTTGGACATGCAGGGAGGCACAGTTATATTCCGTCCTGAAAAAATCATAACGTCCGATTTACTGACGTTTAAAAGTAATCCATGTGTACAAAACCACTGCTGCAACTACCTACATGCGTCACTTATTCTTCTTCTTCGCACTTCGCACCAAGCTGTTCGTGCGTTTGCGCAAAACTAAGACCGTAGTGTCATCTGCAAACAGCACGGGCCAGGCTGTGGTGATAGCAGACGGGAGATCATTCAATCAACTCTGGCGAATCCTTTAAAAAAATTATATCTCGAACGAAATAATGTCTTCATCTATATCAACCGCAGATACGAGCAATCAGACGGTACAAAAGGCGAAGCGCATGGAAGCCTGATCAACGCTGGTCAAGAGAACGCCGCTGTGGCAATCAAGGGGTTCTACTCGTTCATCATCGACGGTGTCACATACAACGTGCAATACACCGCCGACGAGGAGGGATATCATCCCACCATCGAACAAGGTCCCGGAGGCGCCGTCCCACCGGGAGTTGTTGCTTCTCTGCTTGGGTGAAGCAACTTCGTTGGAGCTCCACAGAAAACAAACGACTAACGCAAGATAATAAGTTTCTTTATTCGCCGTCATTGTTCCAGAAACGGCCAGTTATAACTAAAGTAATCTAGTTACTGCAATGTGTTTCGATTAGTTTTGCTGCAGCTCCGTCTGCTGCGCCAATGTTTTCGATGTTTTTTAACATCTAACATGTTATCCGTCAGTTTCGGCAAACAAATAGTGTATTGTTTTTATTGGCAAAACATTTTTGGCGTTTGAAATCCCCGAAAACATGGTGCAGCGGGCGCGGCTTGAGATTTTCATTGTATTTCTTGAAAATAATTTGTGTTTACTGAAATTAATGGAAAAATTACTCACTAACCTGAAGACAGCAGAAAGTAATTAAATCGTTATGTTTAATGTTTCGTTTTATTTTATAAATTGCTGTACCGTACCTACTGTATTGATCGGTTTTCATAAACAATACACAGGTTTTACACACCCCAAGGGTTTATTTAAATACAAGGTTAAATATATTATTAATTCGACTAAACAAAAATGTGATTTATTCCAATATTCATGTGTACAAATTCAATGCAGATCAGGTTTAAGTTCCTATATACAGTTTGGTCGAACAGGGCCTATTCAAGAGGCATGGCGAATTGCCTCATCTTCCGTGAAAATTGTTACCCCATTATTACCCGAGATCCTTGATTCGACGAATATCTAAATATGTGAAGCTCGCACTCGTTATAGGCCTTTTAAAATCAAAACGATAGAGACATCAAAATGGAGATGTATATGTCACCTTTTATCGCGAATGGAATACTGGCCCTGAAGTTCAGCTTGGGCAAGGGCATATTAGCTGCATAGCGCACACAATTATAATTATTTCGTTAAGGAGAAATGTGACATTTATCTACTATACATTGATATAATTTTAATAGTTTTCAGAAGTAAGAAGTACTTTCCATGAGTTTAGACGAAAGTCACGCGCAATCCCATTTATATAATTTTTTAAGTAAAGAAAGCCTATCTGGGGGCCTACAAGGTTACAATCGACAAGCGCTAACGCCAATAGAAAACTAATAAAATGTATGGGAATGACAGATGTTAACGAAGAGTGTTTCGTCGGCATTTGTGATTCCCCTACATTTTATTATTTTCTATTGGCGTTAGCACTTGTCGATTGTAACCTTGTCTACGGCCCCTGATCGCCCATCGATTCGAATGAAACCTGTCGAGCGATATTCGACCTTTAAGACATGATTAACCCGTTACATTTATAGTTATATGCCTGAGATTCGAAGTTTTCTTTTTAAAAAGGTCATCTTATGTTACCATTAGAAATTGTGCTGAAACATCACATATTCAATTTATCACCAGATGTGAATTATTTAAGATTCAAGCCAAATTAAATTATTTACATGATATCCTAAGAAAATATTGGGTTAAGTATGAAAAAAAACATGATAGGGAAAAATTTATACTTATTTAGATAAATAATTATTATGTATATCCGACGAGCATATACGATTTATATAGCAAGTTTTTGTCCATCACCTTTAGTATTCAATATACCTATACCTACACCTAAGCTGCTAGGTTTCGATCATACCAGATATAAAAAGGATGGAAATGAAAATTATTTTAATTTTATTTACCGTCAACCGGGGTGATTAGGTACAATTTTGAATTTTTAACGCGATTATAGTGGAATATTTCTATAAGCGCTTACAAAGTTAAGGTTTTAAAACTTTTATCTTGTGTTTCAGAACCCACTCATAATAATATTTTTCATAAAAAAATAAATTTAAACCATTAAAAAAAAAAGGCCGTCCCTATTTATACTGGATATGGGGTCAATAGAGGCGAATAAGGGTACCAATAGGGAAACATGGCTAGCGCTGTCACAAATATAAAAAGCTGGCATATAAGTAGGTAGTGGTGCTTATGTAGGTACTTACTAGCTCTGAATGTACCTAATTGTACCAAAACAAGACTAGGTTTTGGCAGCCCCGTCCCTGCACACCCCTTAGCGTCCCGATTCCAACTTATTACGTCCCTATTAACTTCCAACGGGGTGCCTTTTTACCCCACGTTCGTCCCTAATAACCCTCGTTGCGTCCCGATAAACCTCGGATTTTTCAAAATTTTCCATGCATCACTATTTTTGCATTTTTACTTACAAAATAAAGATGATGTTGACATACCGTGTCTAAAACAGGTTCTGCATTAAATTCTGAACACCTTTTGCACCATTGAAAGTATCTACTTTCAGTAAAACCATTAGTTATTAAGAAAGTTTTGCAGGGCAAAAAAACTGCCGTCACCGAGACCCAACTTCAAACGGTTAGATAGACAATCTAGCACCAACTTCATGCCCTTCCAGTGTTGCCCTTACTGAAACCAACTATTCTACTATTATTTTAAATAACCTGATAAAATTTCTACTTGGTCGTTTTTGAGAAATTATTGGGTAAATGTCATTCCCGCTTTTCGTCCCTATTTCCTACGCCATCCCTAATACCCCCGGTTGACGGTACTTATTAATTAGGTGCATCAAAATGAAACTAGTAAGTAAATTTTAGTATTCTTGATCTAATCATACGTTTGTTACTCGTAAGTTATTTGCGGAAATCGGGAAATGTCTGGTTGACGTGACTAGTGACCGAAGACCTGGCGGTTTTCTAGTGCAACGCATCAGCATTGCAATTCAGCGAGGAAATGCGGCCAGCATCCTCGGTACAATGCCTCGTGGGTCTTTTTAGGGTTTCGTACCCCAAGGGTAAACCAGGACCCTATTACTAAGACTCCGCTGTCCGTCCGTCTGTCTGTATCTCATGAACCGTGATAGTTAGACAGTTGAAATTTTCACAGATGATGTATTTCTGTTGCCGCTATAACAACACATACTAAAAAACAGAATAATATCATTATTTAAGGGGCTCCCATACAACAAACGTGATTTTTTTGCCGTTTTTATATGTTGTATTACTGGCTAATCAAAATTTTGAATTTATATTTCTTCTACTACTTATTGTATTCTACATGATGTCCAACTGTCACTTCTTTCAATAAAGTCTTATACATCATTCGTTATCAGCACGAAAACTCTATTTAACTGAGTATACACTTATAAAACTGCATTTTATTTAGTTAAAAGTGAATAGGAAAGTTTTTCCAATGTATACGTGTATGATTTGTGAAAATCCGTGATTTTTTTTTGAATAGTTCACGAACATATTTCCATAAGATATTTTTGTTGTGACATCGAACAGCTGAGCGTATGTAAATATGTCAAATAACTCTATTTCTGGTATAAAACCGCTTATAAATAGAGATGGTTATTCCGTATGGAAATTCAAAATCCGTTTGTACCTCATGCATGAAGAACTATGGGAGAACATCGTCGGATATCCTGAAGGTAACATTATATCTGCTGAAAAGAAATTACGTAACGATCAAAAGGCGTTATCAAAAATATATCTTACGGTAGACGGTATGGCGTTCACCCATGTAAGGTCCTGCAAGACAGCCAAGGAGGCTGGGGATGCTCTTTCGTCCGCTTACGAGGACAAAGGCTTAGGGCGACGTATAAGCCTCGAACGGAAATTGTACAGGTACTGCCTTGATGATTTTGACTCCAACATAGAGACGTATATAAATGCTGTCATGTCAACTGTGCAAGATTTAGCCGACATAGGCAAGATTATGGAAGATGCTTCAATAGCTGCAATTCTTCTAGGAGGTTTGAGTCCGCAGTATTCACCTTTAGTAATGGCTTTGGAAAACTCCAACATAGACATTACCGTGGATTTGATTAAGACTAAACTATTGAATTAACTTAATAAGCCAGCTTTAGATAACCCTGATACTGCTTTTCGTACCCGAGTCAACCAAATTAGACCTTCTACATCCAAACCTAAGAAACCTGTTGTTTGTTGGAGCCCGGACATAAGCGTCCAGACTGTCCACATTAGAAGGACAAGAAGAAGAAACCTATGAATCACAAGAACTCTTTATGCGCATTAAATGTCAATGACAGACTAGAGCGTGATAAGTTTTATACCGATTTTGGTGCGTCGGCCCATATGACGTCACGAGATCATTGGATGGAAAACGTGAGAGGTTCACATACAGGGACTGTGACCATTGCCAATGGCGATGTATTGCCAAGCCAAGGAGTTGGAGATATCTCCATTACCACTTGTGGTCACAATACTGATGTTAAGAAGATTACGGATGTAGTTTACGTGCCAAACTTAAATTCTAATCTTATTTCAGTGAAGAAGGTAGATAAAGGTTTTAGCGTAGTTTTTGATAAAACTGGTTTGTAATTTTTATGATTCTGATGCTTTTTCTTGTAAAGGTGATGTAATTTTACATGGTTCTAATTGTGGTGGACTGTATTCTTTAGATTGTACAGTCAACCCAAACACGAGTCGATTAACCGCTTTTGAGACACAGTCCGATGTTTCTAGCTTCAAGCTGTGGCATCGACGATTAGGTCACTTATGCCGCATTGGAATGGATCAACTAAAGAAAGGACAAGTGGTAGGCGTCGACTACTCAGATATCGATAAGGAACCATGCATCCCCTGCATTGAAGGTAAGCAGAATAGGAAACCTTTTAAGAAAGTTTCGCATAAAAGATCAACTTCAGTTCTGGAACTTATTCATTCAGATGTTTGTGGTCCCCTGCCTGAAACGTCGTTTCAAGGCAATAGATATCTTTTATTTTTTGTAGATGATTTTTCTCGTATGACTTTTTTTTTCTTTATTTCTTCTAAAGCTGAAGTAAGGAATAAGTTTTGTGTTTTCCAGTCTTCAGTAGAGCGGGAAACGGGAGCCAAGATTAAGACACTGAAGAGTGACAACGGGAAAGAGTACGTTAATGCTGAATTTTCGAGGTATTTACAAAATGAAGGAATTCAACACCAAACTACGGTTCCCTATTCTCCTAATCAGAATGGTGTCGCAGAAAGAACCAATAGGTCTATTATGGAGAAAGTGAGGTCAATGCTGTCTGATAGTTCACTGTCTCCAGCCTTTTGGCAAGATGCAGCAGAAATGGCCGTATATCTCAAGAATAGATCTCCTCATCGTGCTCTTGAAGGCAAGACAGCGTACGAGAAGCGGGTACGGTAAGATACCGAACTTATCGCATCTACGTGTTTTTGGATGTAGAGCTTTGATCCATGTCCCCGACTGTAGTCGGAAGAAATTGGACAAGAAAGCGTCTGAACATATTTTCGTCGGATATTCAGAAGATCCAAGAAGTTATTACTTTAGGGACGCTACGTATCCAAGAAGATTTGTGAAAAGCAGAAATATAACCTTCTTTGAAAATCATTTTCAAGATTTGAAAGGTAAAGGTAACACATGTAAGTCTGGTGATAAAGATAATTTACCTGAGCCAGCATTTATACCTCTTCTGTTAAGTTCACAAGAGAACTCGTCGAGTAGTTCAAAACGGACGAGCGCTATCATCGAAGATGTGCAGTTTCAACCCGATATTGCTGAATCCATATCAGAAGAAATTAAGGCGGATACTAGTACTGCTGAGCAATGGTATAATACTGCCACTGAAGATGAGTCAGTTCAACCCGGTATTTCACCTACATCAGAAGAAATTAACTCTGATATTGAGGTCTGCTGCCAATTGTGTATGCATGCAGACTTCATCCCCTCAGCATATGAATGAACCTACAAGATATTCACGTAGAATACAGAAGATGGAGATAAGTGGTATCAAGCTATGCAAAATGAATATCAGTCGCTGCTTGAGAAGAAAACTTGGGTTCTCGTCAATAGACCAGATAAAAAGGTCATACCTTGCAAAAAGAAAAATGCGCATGGTGACGTTATCAAATATAAGGCGCGACTTGTCGCAAAAGGATTTAATCAAGTGTATGGCATTGATTACTCGGAAACTTTCTCCCCAATCGTCCGGAACTCTTCTCTTCGCATGCTGTTTGCGTTGGCTGCAGAAACAGGAATGAAAATGCACCATTTAGATGTAGACACACCATTTCTAAACGGAGATTTGGAGGAAGAAGTGTACATGAGTCAGCCAGAAGAATTTGCTAAGCCTGGCCAAGAAGACAAAGTATGCTTACTAAAGCGTTCACTTTATGGCCTCAAGCAAGCTTCAAGGGCTTGGTATAAGAAGTTAACGGAAATTGTACACTGCATAGGTTTTAACCAAACTCCTTCCGAAGCGTATATTTATACTAAGAAGGTTGGTAACGAGTTAATAATACTCGCCTTCCATGTCGATGATATTGTAATATTCTACAAGGAAAATAAAACGCTTGACACTGTCATATCTGACTTATATAATTATTTTAGCCTGAAAGTCATCGGCCCTTTAAACTATTATTTAGGTTTAAATATTAAATGTAAACCTAACGTAATTAAAATGTTGCAAGAAACTTATATTAGTGATTTGCTCGAAAAGTTTCAAATGTCCGACTGTAAGGCTATGCCTACTCCACTGGAAACTGAAAAGTTGTTGCCGTGTGAAAAGGGTAATGATGATTCTTCATTATACCCATATCAGAGGCTAATCGGCTGCCTGATGTTTCTCGCCGTTAATACGCGACCTGATATCGCTTTTGCTGTATCATATTTGAGCCAGTTTAACACTAAATATGATAAAAGTCATTGGGTTGCAGCGAAGCGCGTATTACAATATTTAAAAGGAACTATCGATTTGGGTATTACTTACAGGAAAGGCGGAGGACGTTTAGTTGGTTATGCGGACGCAGATTGGGCCAACTGTCCTATTAATCGTCGCTCATACACTGGGTTTTACTTCTCCCCGGCCGGTGGAGCAATTTCGTGGGAAAGTAAGAAGCAAACTACCACTGCCTTATCTTCCAGTGAGAGCGAATTTATGAGCTTGGCGAGTGCGGCTAAGGATGCTGTGTTTCTGAAGCGGTTGATGTTCGAACTAACTGGTGAGTCAACTGTTGTCACAATTTACAATGATTCGCAGTCTGCCCAAAAATTGGCATTGAATCCGGTCCACCACAATAGAACCAAGCATATAGACACAAGATTTCATTTTATACGCGATTTGTTAGCTAACAGTGTTATTAGTGTTGTCTATACACCTACTTTGGAGATGTGGGCTGATGTTCTCACTAAGCCTTTAGCTCGCATTAAGCATCAGAATTGTGTAAAATGAATAGGTTTATGTTTATAATCTTATTTTGATTACGGGGGAGTATGTTGTATTACTGGCTAATCAAAATTTTGAATTTATATTTCTTCTACTACTTATTGTATT
Source organism: Epinotia bilunana (assembly GCA_947049275.1). NCBI lineage: Eukaryota > Metazoa > Arthropoda > Insecta > Lepidoptera > Tortricidae > Epinotia > Epinotia bilunana. The sequence goes on along the minus strand of OX346259.1, from coordinate 21,423,230 downwards.
CTACATGATGTCCAACTGTCACTTCTTTCAATAAAGTCTTATACATCATTATAGATAATGGTACGGAACCCTTCGTGCGCGAGTCCGACTCGCACTTGGCCGGTTTTTAGATTTAACTTAGTTTTAATTTAATTTAGTTAATGTTAGTTACCATCTTGTATACTTTAGATCATACGTATCACTTATAACTTGTCAAGAACATAAAACAACTCAAAATGTATTCATAACACTAATTAAAAAATTACTACCGGATTTATTCGCGATACACTGATTTTTATTAAACTTATTTTACACGAATTTACCATGTTTTGGCAACACTCAACTGACGCTGTCACTTTAACATGAGTAAAAAAAAAACTTTGCTTTTCGTTTCACGTCTTTAGTTTTGGGCATAGACAAATTAATATACATTTTATATTTTACACAAAGTGGGATCCAGCCCCCTTCAGAACAATTAGAGCACCGTAAAATACGGTTGGGAAAGTTACTCCTTCTATCCAATTAAGGGTTAACAAAGTCCTTTTCATCTTATTACCGAGGAAGTATACAGTAGAAAGAGTATGGAATCCCTGTAACTTCACCATTTTGCTAGATACACCTACCTAGATTCTCAGGATCGAAAAAACAGTGTTAGTTTTTGTTGTTATTCTTCACACAATAAAATAAAAACGTCAATGGTTATTGTAAAAGTCTAAATAGTAATCTCCAGAACCGCTTATCCAATTTCAGAAAATCTTTCACCTGCGTGTAAAATTGACTTTCTGAATGGTTATAGGCTAGATATTTTTTCCCGCGGGTTTGGCTGCGTTATTTGCAATACGCGGGTGAAGCCGCGCAGGCAGCTAGTATTTCGTGAAGTGGAAAAGTCTGTGAGATTGTAGGTTTGTATGTTAAGTTTGTATGTATCAGGTAATCTCCGGACTGGAACAACTCAGTCCGATTTAAAAAAATCTTTCACTTGTGTGTGTAAGGGACTATCTGGATGGACCTTGTCTATATAATGTTAGTCAGCGGATTTGCCTGCGTTCTTTGTAATTCGCGGGCGGAGCCACACGTGCACATTGTATTATAATAAATTTATTCCTCTAACAATATTGTGACAACTTTGGCTCTCAAACGCCTTCACTGCGCCACTGTGACATGCGCCAAGAACAAAGAAAATGAAATGAAAAGAAAAGAAATTTAATTTAAAAAAAGGCATCAGGTTATTATTATGGATAATACTTCCGTCACGTCCCAACAACTATGCGAGTGCAAGAGTGTTGGATGCCTTATCGACAACGATAAGTGATAAAATTGTAACCATGCTGTAAGCATGCAAGTTAATAAAGAGCGAGTATCAAACATATGACTACTCGAGTGGCAAACGTGCTACGGTGATTAGTTATCACCGTAGGCCACATCGAAAAAAAAACTAAACTAGTAGCTCTGTGGGACTCTCTTTAATTTTTTTGCTTCATTTCCATAAACAGAACTGGCAAAAAAACCTAAGTATCGAACCTGCTCACAAAATTTCACGAGAATCGGTTGAAAAATGTGACGTGTCAGAGGAGAACAGCTGGATATCCGGACAGAAAAACAAAAGCATTTTTGCCTAAGCTGAAACGGATCCTACTAATATTATAAATGCGAAAGTTTAGATGTTTGGATGTTTGGATGTTTGTTACTCAATCACGCTTAAACGGCTGAACCGATTTGAATGAAATTTTGCACGAAGATAGTTTATAGCCTGGATTAAAATATAGGATAGTTTTTATCCCGGGTCCAAGCGGGCGAAGTCGCGGGCGGAAGCTAGTATTTTAATAATCCTAACTTCAACAAACAATGTAAACTCAAGCAAATTTGGTGAGCATTTAAAACTGCTCAAGGGGCTATCCGAGGTTTTCATCGATTTTTGAATCGTTCTGATTACTTTTGCACTACAGATAGAATTAAAAGTCAAACGGCTATCGGTACTTCCATCTTTTATCTCCATTTTTGTCTACCGGATTTTAAAAGAAATGAATACTTAATTTTGTATGATATTTTTTAAACATTGTCTAAAAAAACACTTATTTGATAATAATTAATTAACTTAAGATCTAGCATATACGAAATCTACATATTTGCGTTCTAAAAACGTGTCTAGGGTTTTCATTTCAAACTAACTAACACAAAAGTTATGGCCAGAAAACCAGTTTTTTGGCCTAAAATTGTTCAACTTTGATGATAAATATTTCGAAAACAATGAACTTTGAAGTAAAAATGATGTACTAAGTATATTGCTTAAAGCCGTTGTTGTTAATATAATAAGCTACAAAAACATTAAAAAACTAAGGGATTCAGATCAAAGGTCATTGGCGTATGAGCCCCTTAAAGGAAGTAAAATAATTAAATAGGCCCCTTTAAAATATAAACAGTGTAACCTGTTTTACGTCTAGTTGCTAACCATTCCGGAAACTAATCATTAATTATTCGTAATCAATGCCAACCAATATGTAACTTAATACGTAATAAAATTCTGTAATTGGCTACCTATATGGTTTTATTTTTTATCTATAAATATGTTGCGCTGTTGGTTTTCCATGTATCAAATAAATAAGTAAATAAATTACCCAAATCAGTTTATTTACTTACCAAAGTCGCCATGCATCGTCATATATATTAAACTAATTAATACAATTTTACAAAATTTCTTTATTTACTCAGTGAGTTAACAAACGGGAAGATTACAAAGACAAGCTCCTTACACTTTGATTGGTGAGGAGTGCGAGTTCATACATTTGCTGCAAGTGCGAGGAGCTTTTGTACGGACTCGCACTTATCACTAATCAATGTGGAAGGTGATTCCAGAAGAATTTAACCCAAGCGTGATGCGCAAAAATACAGATCTGGCACTGAGAGGTAAAGTTAAAACAAACATTAAAAAAAAAGAAAGGAAAAGATAAACCATTTATTCCCACAGTTATGCTAAAAGTGGCTCTGGAACATAAGTTTCATGTGCTCTGCCTACCCCTTTTGGGAATAAAGGCGTGAACGTATGTATGTATGTATGTATTTATTCCATAATGCACACATACCAGGAATAATAATAACATAAACCGCGACAAATGCTAAGGTAAGAGGCACAGAGAGGTGTGCACATTAGTAAAATACAATAAGCTGACATTGGGGAAACTAGATAAATACGGTCATTTATTTATTTATTTATTCAAATGATAACTTACATACTATACATTTATATTCTCGCCAAATTGTTACGTTTGATGGCGAGATGCGCTACGTTTTAATACAACTTAATCTATTAAACTCATCCTTTAAAATAAAAGTAGGTAGGTAAAAATAAATACGAAATTGATTGTCTGTCTCTCTGTTACCTTTTCACGCATGGTATAAAGAGACTTTGAGATCCTAGAAAGGACCTTTATCCCAGAAACCATCCCCTAAAGGGGTGAAATGGGGGGATGAAAGTTTGTATGGAGGTACGATATAAAAGAGTTGCACGCGGGCGAAGTCGCGGGCAAAAGCTAGTTATAATAACATTCGCGGAAACCGAAGACAATATTGGGTATCATGCTATCTACAAGCTTTAGAGTTCACAATATATGTTTGCACATTTAGGTCAAGATTCATCAAAATTCCAGAACCCAATCGATTTAAAATGTTGTACATCTAAATATTGAAGTCGGATAACAATTCACTACTATAATACTAACAAGCTAGTCTGATGGTTGGAGACGGAAGGTGATATCATGAACTTCGAAATTAAACATGATAAAAAGCTATGCAATAAGGGTCACGTAAAGTGCAATTTACACGCAAGTTTAACTACGTTGCGGGGTTTGATACATCAATTAAACTCCGTATACTCGTAACGTAACTTGGTTACCCGCAATGTGATGAAACTTGTATGCAAATTCTTGCGCTTTAAAATCGTTTCGGTAAGTTAGATGACGGTGTAAAAAAGTAAATAAGTAGGCAATAAAACATGTCACAAAATGCAATACCTCTATATAACAGAAACTTTTTTAATATATCCTAAATGAAGACCTCATTCAAAACACATCATTTTGTAAAGTGTTATAAAACGTATACTAGGTAGGTACCAACTACCTTGCAACACGCACCAACTGGCCGACCGGGCTAAGTAAACAAGCGAAATATAAAGTATAGATTTCCTTCAATCCTAAATGTAAATATTCTTGACTTGGTCGGCGTATACAAAGTGCGGGAATATGCAAAGGAAAAATCGTTAGTCATAAAATGTAAAGTGTACAAAATGTTTCACAAATCGCATGAGCAGGCCATTTTAAGTAGGTATGTGATCTTAGTTTCTTGCAAACTGGGCACACATTAGCTCGTCTCTAGTTTGTTCACAATCCGTTTTACTCACTTTACTAACTTCTCCATATTTATAATTTGATCGTATTTAATAACACGAAGGTGGCAAACATGCATACGGCAGCAGACACCGGCCTAAGGATCCTTGTAATTGGAGTTACGAGCGCGTTTCTGACCCTTTATTTATTTGAGGATCCGTTGTATTGACTACTAGAGATAAACTGCGTGCGCGAGAGAGATCTGATGCGCTGCGCAACGTCAGGAACTTATACATAAATACATACATAGTACCACTTTCAGCATAAATGTGGGTATAAAAGATCAACAGGTTGCTAGCCCATCGCCCACAACAGACTTCAACCCTGTTCCCTTAGTCGATTAGTACTGCCCGGAAGAAAGGGGGTGATATTCTAACCCGACACCACACGTGGACTCGTGCGTTCTTGTTCACCAAACACAACACCACACACCCACATAGCATAGTAGTGTTATTATGGTCGCGGTACGCGCGGTATTCTGTAAGGTGGAGGTACTTCCCCAGTCATGGTGCTAAAAATTTGAGCGAGATATTCTACTGAGCCCCCAGCAGGGGGTCGTACGTCTCTAAAAATATTAAGAAAGATGGACTTTCCGGCAAGAGGAAGGAGGAGGAGTTTAGCTACCGACGAGTAGTTTGTGGACTGGTAAACAACCTTTTATGGGATCATAGGAATGACTGTCATCGGAATGTCGAATTTTGCTTGAACACTGAATAAGTAAAAGTGAAATTGACCAATTACCGAGAGCCAAGTCTGTCATGGTAAACATTAACAGTTACAAAGATGAATTAAATAGGGTTGGCGCTATCAATAAAATGTATTATTTAATTTTTTTTGAAGTGAAAACTTCTTTAGCGGCGCTGTGCACTTTTTTGGGACGAGGATAAATTGTTAAACTGGCCACAGATCACACGACCGTAAGATTGGAATGCGTTAGGTAAGATTCAGTATTGCCAATTAGGATTTTTTTTGCAAAATTAAAATTATTCACGTTTCATCTCTGCCGGCCCAACCGCATTACTATTCAATCCTACTGGCCTTATATGACTATTTTTTTTGACGTTAGCCTAATAGTTGGTACTAACCCTGCCTACGAAGTCCTGGGTTCGAATGCCGGCAAGGGCATTTATTTGTGTGATGCGCACGAATATTTGTCCCTGAGTCATGGATGTTTTCAATGTATTTAAGTATTTATTTATCTATATATATATATCTATATAAAATTACTGCTAGGCGAGCTTGCACTCAAGCTTTCTTAGTTTGGGACTAGGTCGATTTGTGTAAGACTGTCCCCTAATATTTATTTTTTATTTATTCTATTTTATTTAAGGTTAATGGAAAACATCCACCCTGTATATATGGGTGACAGTGACAACCATGCGGTAACGGTCAAAGAAAAATTTAGACTTAAATCGGTTTTCAAATGAGTTGAACGGTTACCGCGAAACAAAAACGAAGTTCGTATATCTCCCTCTTAGTACAATAACCATACGCAAAATAGGCGCAATTATGACGTCGACCGTTGCGGAAACCCAGCCCGCGAATACCTATAACATATAACCTATCTTCATCTCTTTCGTACTTCCTAAATCGAGCTAAAACAGGGAGACACACGAATGAACTTTGTTTTCGTTTCTCGGTAGCCGCTGCGGATTGACCTTTATACCAGTATTTGCATTCATTTGTATATTGATTTCAAAAGCTTACATTCGAAATGAATGTAAATACACCGATGTATATACCTGTTTTACAAATAAAATATTTTGTATTTGTAAATATTGCAAAGTTGTGTCTAACCTGGCATTTATTTAGAGAATCGTTTTCATGAATATATAATACGTATTTTATATAGTGACCTTGCTAAAATTTTAAGGAAGTAACTTGCCATGCTGCGCTGAACTCCATTTGTAAAAAGTATTAAAGTTGTATCAAAAAAATATAATAATCACAACAAATATCGGCATGGAAAATACCTTGATGCGATGCTCTAATACTTAGTCGAAATCGGGGCTCCGTCGAAACTGTCGAACTAAACCCACCCTGGATATTGACACACTCCGCTGTGGGGGGCTCCTATTTCTAGGTGGCTCGTCGTTTCTAAAACTAGTTGCCAAACATAACCCACTCGGCTAGTGTCGCAAGTAATATCAGTCTTACCTCGAATATGACTAAATTGGTATTAATTTATTTTTAACTTTGTGGCCTACGTGGAATTTAATACGTTTCGATGAATGAAAATGTATTTTGCTGACGTGAGTGAAAGCTGAATCGCAAAACTTAAGTGGCAGTGGCCGGGGCACATATCACGTAGAACCGATGACCTTTGGGGCGGAAAGGTTCTCGAGTGGCGACAACGTACCGGAAGGCAAGGCGTGGATAGGCCCAAGTAAGGTGGACTGATGACCACCTGGTAAAGGTCACGGGAGTCCGCTGGATGCGGGTGGCGCAGGAACGGTCACTTTGGCACTCTTTGGGGGAGGCCTACGTCCAGCAGTGGACGTCTTTCGGCTGATATGATGAAGTCAAAGCTGGCATTCAGGATGAACGCCTTGTTGATAATTTGAGCGATCTGCTTAAGGATGGTGGCCAATTTTCAGCAGATACAAAAAAGGTTTACTAGAAAAAGGTAAATGTCTTTTCAATCCTGTGTATGTCACCAGCAATTGTTGCGTACTAGAGCAAAAACTTGTTCAGCCTAAATAATGTCTGCTTAAGCCAGCCTTAAATTAATCAATTGGAAATAAATTGATGGAAATTTATAATGTAAATGCAAACTTAATGTTCCCATTAAGATCATAAATTTTGCATTGGAAAACCTCTTACCAGTATATTAAGGTGCGTAGACCTGCACGCACCTCATATAAGCTAAATATTCATGTTTCATCATAATTACACTTTCAAAGTAAATGAACTTCTAGTACCTAATTACAGCCAGGTCAGTCAGTACCAAATGTCACTGGAGCAAACCGATTAGGTAACTATGTACGTATCAAAATCAATAATGTGACAAAAATCACTAAAACTAGGTACATGTAAGTTTAAATAAAACTGCATGAACTTTCTTTCTTAGAATAAATTTTTTCGTTTATATTACTCAGAAGCGTTGATAATAACAATCCTCATACAAGAAAATAAAGTTTCACAAATATTCTTTTTCAGACCCTAATTTTATTTTATTTTTGTTATACGTACGCTCTGGAAGAAAACCTTTACATAGTAACATTCGGGTAAGTACATTTTTGTCTTGTTTAAGGTACAGTTTTTTTAAAAAGTGCTCGTAAACGAACCTATTGTCCCACCTAACCTAATAATTACCTACCTTTCTTTTTTTTGTTTCAAGATTGTGTTTTTGTGGTTTTTATTGCGTCCATAAATGTTCTCTCTTATTTTACGTTTTATTTTTTTTGTAAATTATCGCTCGCTCTAACGCCCCTCACATTAAATTCCTATACTTAATTTGTGACTTAGTGCAGACATTCATTGTTGATGGCACATATGATAAAGCTTAGTAAATTAATAAATTTACGTTATTCGATTTATATTCCAATAACTCACGCATTTTAATTTCAAATGGCGTTAGTCCTTCATTCATTAACATCAATCAAGGCACATTTAAGTAACAAAGTGTATTATAATTAAGTGTGTGGCAACTTTCATCGTTGTCCTCAGATGATACGAAGAGGTCACGAGCGTAGGAGTGGTCAAAGATTCAAAACCTTGTAACTGGATAAACGTCAACAAATAACTATGTTGTAATAAATACATCTGCTATATAAGATGGTAAGCTGCACTTAACAAGCACAGTTGAGATTAGCACGGCTAACGTTCTTTACCACATCTAAACATGAAACTGGTTGGTAGATTATTGAAAATCAATATTTATTTAAAAAAAAGTATCAGTCATCCTAATTCTTATAGTGAAATGTGTTTGTTTGATTTCTAATCAATCAGAATCGACAAAAGCAAACAAGTGACAAAAACCAGGAAATATTGAAGGATTTAAAAGTTCAAAGCAATTAACGTGCATGTGAAATCCCTAGTTCCTAGCTACAACATATTTGGAAGTACAGTGAAGTGAAAAATGTCATATGATCTCAGCAGAAAAGTGCTCTTATTGAGGAGTTACCGATTAAATTAGAGGTAAAAGGTTGAGTGAAACGTGTTCCTCATGGATTGCATTATTTTCAGTTCGTTGTTTTCGCTTTGGTGGCGGTGGCGGTGGCGGTGGCGGCGCCACAGCAGAGGGCTCCACGCCAAAGCGCGCTGAGGGCTGCAGCGGATCAAGTTGTCCAGATTCTAAGATTCGATACCGACAACGACGGAGCCGGCAAATGGCAATACGCGTAAGTTATTTCTATTCACAGCCATATGTTTATGTCTTTTTTGACCTTTTAAATCGGCGTATAACTATTAAGCTGAATAAAAAAAGCATTCAGTCCCGGTTTTCAAAATATCCGTTGGATCAAATAAGTAACTACTCGATAGAGTTGCAATAAGTCGGTATTTTTTTTAATGACATACTGACATTCCAAATGAAATCAGGTTCAAACTCGTGAAAAACATGTGAGCTTCATCGAATTACAAATCAGTGCTCGATTGGTTCTGCCGAAGAAAAGTACTGTTTATCAAACGAACCAATTATAACATAAAACATAACGAAAATAGTGTATAGTAAAGTTAGACACTAAAATGGATATGTCGTGCGGAGGGATTGTTGATAATACCTACTTGAAAATGTTATATGTCAACAAAATGGATATTAGATAATTTTTTGGGGGGTTGCAAGAGAAAACGCATGCTGCAAATATATGGTGGATGGACTGTGTGAGACATGAACAGGAAGCATGTGAGTGTTGATATGACGGGTAATAGAGAGATAGGTATGGGGATTGTTTAGGGGCAAGCGACTGACGATGATGGAGAACGTACATTATTATTAAAGGCAATCCCTTCAAGAGGTTACCAGCTGTAAACGGTTTGCTATGTTTTCAGAGTTGAGCAGAGCGATGGCCAGAAACAGCAAGCGCAGGGAGAATTAAGAAATGCTGGTGCAGAGAATGAGTCCATTGCCGTAAAAGGCTCTTACGAATGGGTGGGTCCCGACGGAGTCACATACACCGTGAACTACATCGCCGACGACAATGGCTACCAACCCACCATCGAACAAGGCCCGGGTGGTGCCGTGCCCCCCGGCGTCGTCGCCTCTCTTCTGGGTTAAGCCTGAACACACAAAATAGATAAATGCTAGTCCAATTTCCAATAAAACACTCTTCTCTACCTACTGCATTATCATTTCAGGACACCTTTCCATGATAGCCTAGTAGGTTCTACGGCTGGCCAGTATGACAAACCAGCGTTTATGCTTCTTACCCTAAATGTCCCGTGGCTTGGCGTACCTGGTTATCTAGAACAGTTGGTGATTTTAATAAAATATTTTGTTGCAAAGAGTATGCCAATTAGATCAAGAAATCCTTGGTGTTCAAGGCGTCCAGTACACGTTTTATTAAGTGTGATGAGAAAATAGATTGTAATCTCCTATTCGGTCGCCTAAGTTTTCCCTGACCAGTCTGTGGTAACTACAACTTAGAAAAGTTGAAAACCCCCGACATTTTCATTTCAAAGTCCAATATCTCAAAAATGACTGAACAGATTTTCATGTAACATGGCTAAGAACACTCGGGATTACATCAGCTTTCGAATAAAAGAAACCGCATTTAAATCGGTCTATTCACTTGGGAGCTACGATGCCACAGACAGATACACAGACACGTTCAACTTATAACACCCCTCTCTTTGCGTCGGGGGTTAAAAAGGGAGAAACGCGTATGTATACGTATCAGCGATTTCTCAAACACGCAAAAAAAAACTTTTGCGTGACTACAGGATAGACAATATGACCAGTAGGACGTGTAATGTATACAGCGGCGCTACCACGAACTTCGAAAGTCGAAGTTCGTAATACATGCATCCCTGTCACTCGAGTAAGGGAGTGCGATAGAGGCTAATAATTATGACGATGCACGATGAACTCTGTATGACCACAATACGTGCTCACTGAGCACAAAGAGTAAATAATGATTTGTTTTAGAATTCCAATCAAAAACTAAAATTTAACAATATCAGATCAGACAATAATGGATAGTAAATCGATGGAAAGCGTCCAAACAATACGTTATCAAACATTCTGTATGTAAGAATCAAGGACTCTCCTACATGCAAGAGTTATAACCACTACTACTAATACCACATGCCTCAATGTCAAATCAACCCGTCCAAACCAGATTGGAGTTAATGCCAAGATTACCTCGACACTGACGTTTAACCTAAAGTTCCTCTTTTGTTGAATAAAACCAAGGGTGACCCAAGGTTATAGCTTCGGAAAATGTGACTTCTGGCGAAAAGTAATCGACCGTATGCACACATCTTAGTGTGTCGACTTGTCAAAGAACTGGTACAACAGCCAGAGCGACTACCGCGAAACGAAAACGAACTTCGTTCGTGTATCTCCCTCCCTGTCGTTCAAACTAGCAAGTGCGACAGAGACGGAGATACACGAACGAAGTTCGTTTTCGTTTCACGGTAGCCCCTCAGGTCAAATGTGTGAGATGGGCAGGTGAAGACTCAGACGAGTATAGTTTGAAATGTGGGGTACGTCAGGGTGGACCAACATATATATAGATAAATATAGGTAGTCAATGAGTTGATAGCGGGGCTCAGCAATACACAATCGGTCGCAGTTACGCAGACCACATGGTAATATTGCTGGGTCCGTCGAGGTACTCGTTAAGGCAACTCATTTCTAATATATATGACGAATATGCTGAGAATCTTAGGTATAACACTAGCAAGAGCGAGTTCGTCCTTTTCAAAGCCAGTAAATACAACATGCTGTGCGGCGTGCCCATGAAGAGCGTTGAGAGGTTTAAATACCTAGGGCATATCCTTACAGAAGACCTAAAGGATGTCCTGGATCTAGAGAGGGAGAGAAGGGCGATGGCCGTGCGTGGCAACATGCTTGCCCACAGATTTGCAAGGTGTAATGATCAAGTCAAATTGACGCTTTTCAAAGCCTACTGTCAGACTTTCTACACCCGTAGTAAGTGGGTAAGTTTTACACAGAGGCCATACAACGCACTAAGAGTCCAATATAACCATATTTTGAGAATGCTCTTGCGGCTGCCGAAGCACTTTAGTGCGTGCAACATGTTTGCCGAATCACGAACTGATGACTTTTTCGCAATCAGACGCCAGCGTGTTGGATCACTACTCAGGTGGCAGCGGAGATGTCCTCCTCAGGGTATTGTCGGAGAGTCTTGACTGCCCCATAACTAAATACTGGGTCGAAGTGGCCATCGGTAGGGCCAAATGGGATGAGGCCGCGACCAATCGCGGGACGCCTTTGCCGTGTTTGTTTCGTATTTTATCTTGTTTTCTTATGTATTTTCTGTTGTTTCAAGTTAGGACTAGGTTGACACTCCAGTACAATCCTACTTGTTACTCAATCACGCTTAAAGGGCTCAACCGATTTGAATTAAATTTTGCACGACGATATTTTATAGCTTGGATTAAAATTTAGGATAGTTTTTTCCCGGGTCCACTCAGACGAAGTTGCGGACGGAAACTAGTGTACAAGGGAATGGAGTGTAGCCAGACCAAAGTAATATCGCGCACGGATTAAGCAATACGTAATAGCCTCTCGATCAACTACTTAAGGCTGTGCATTGGAAATTATCGCGTGCTTTGAAACGCCGTTCTGACTAGATTAAGAAACAATATGGTCTGATTTTCAGGTATATGATTCTTGATTATATGATTGTTTATCTGATTTTATCGATAGATTATTGCTTAAAATTTCCTCGATAGAAAAAATTCCAAAGTTGGGTCTGTATTTTCCTTTTTTTAATCAGCCTACTCAAACGATACATTATTTTACGACACAATCAAGTTAATACTATAGTATTTTATTTTATCTCATCTAAAATCTCACTTTATGAAATTTAAATAAAACGTCTGTAAGTTAGGTATTTATCGAAATTTTGTCCAAAAAAGCCATTCCCGAAGAGTGTTACATCTCTTTTCCTCGTGCGCGGAAGGCATCAGCGTGTCTCTGTCTAGGGGGCGTGTTCGCCTCAAATCAAGGCATCGCCCTAAGAGGTTTGGCGACATATTAATTAAGTTCTCAGTAGTGTTTACACTGTTTACTTTTGGGTACCGCAAGACATTTCGTTTAAAGGATGATTTACAGTACAAGGTGTCGAGCCCGGGCCGTGGCCGAGCCGACGGCGACGCCGGAACAAAATTAATAAACTATTGAGTATTGAGTATTGAATTAAAATCCAGCCCGCGCAGCTTTGCCCGGGTATTGTAAATAACGCAGGCAAACCCGTGGATAAAATATATATGTATAGCATAGGCTATACATATACTTTTGGGTGGTTATAGAACCACCCAAAAAGTTCTAACCAACACGTAGGTGAAAAAAATTCTGGAATCGGATAGGCGGTTCCGGAGATTACCCATTACATACGCACAGCCTTTTCCACTTTATAATATTAGTGTAGAAGTTCTAAGAAGTTATAAGAATTAATGAGTGTTTGAGATAATCACATATTGCGCAAATTTTATTGTTTATTGACATTCTATTTCCTACGATATTCACAGTCACGGTTTATATGAAATTATTATAGCGAATGCATGAAAAACTTGGGTGAGCGGTGGCCGGTGCTATCGAGTGTCGGTGCACGGTACGGACCCGGTCCGGTGTGCTATGTAATCGTCATTAATAATAATAATACAACTAATACTCGTAAACTGAACCGCGCGAAACTGCTTTAATTTTAGGTTATATATCTATCTTTCATTCTGTCTTAATTAATAACACTATAAATAAATTATACTAGTGACCCTGTAAGCTGTAGAATTCGTCAGCTGACTTTAGCCGGACATACGAAATAATATCTGCCCAAGCTGGCCCCGTATCATGGTTGGCCACACGCGATAAGTGACAAGATAGATCTTGTCACTTATCGTGTGATAGTTAAGTTCGCTTCGCTCGCTCGGTCGATAATACTACCAAAATGTTACATTTATAATTTTACTAGCTTTTGCATGCGACTTTGCCCGCATAGCACTCGTTTAAATCGCCATAGAGGACGATTGCTATTTAATTCTGGCAGGCGTAGTTTTAACTATCGTTCTTCGTAGAAACTTCCATCTCCAATTTCACGCCTTAAAAGTATGACTATCGGGATTAAAATTATTGACCTTTTCCGGGACTTGGACTACCTCCATATCAAATTTCATTCCAGTCGGTTCAACGTTTAAGCGTGAAACGTCAGGCCAGGATCTGTCCTGGCCAGACGTTTCACACTTAAACTAATCTGCTAGAGAGAGTTAATATTTCACTTATAACATTACATAGGTAGTATAAATTAGATGCATTTAATTGAAGCCTGCTGATTAGTAAGAAAATGAATATTGCTATTTCCGCAATATGTCTATCAATATGACTCCGTTTCAATTCCAGTGGACTCCATATCAGAACTTTGCCTGATTGTTTACACCCAAGCGCCTTATATATTTTTCTAGTAACAATAGTTCTAATAATCATCCAGCACGTCTAGCACAGCACGTTTATTATGAGACGGCCGCGACATACTCTCGATTATTCTCGCACTATACCTCTTGTTCTAAGTGTTGTAATAAGAGAGAGACGGATAGTGCGAGAAAAATCGAGAGAGCTCGCGCGCCGTCGCGTGATAGCCGTGCAGGACGGCCCGCGAGCTGTGTCGCGGTGAGATAGACTATTATAATGCTTAGAAAGAAACGGATAGGTAGTCTATATCGCAACGACACAGCTCGCGGGTGTCGTGTGATACAGTGCAGACTATTCAGAACGCACTGTCTCAGGGATCGGAGACGGGGTTTGAAAAGGAGGCGAAAAGACCGCTAAATTTCTAGTACGTATTGAGTTCTGCTCTGCTATCGTTACAGTGTTGATCAGAATTTTAATTTAATTTAATAATAGTATCCTGTTTTGTTTACATATTATAGGTATGTAATATAGCTTATGAGGCTGAAATAAATGTTTTTTTATTATTACTATTATAGCCGAAGGTGTTAGGAAAAAACATCAGCAGGTACCGGTTTTTTACGATTCCCGATTAATTTTGACGCGTTGGTAACGCGGTTCTCGAGGAAGTCCCAAGCTATTCTTAAAGTGCGAATATCTTAAAGAACAACAACTAATTATTTTAAAACGGCAGGCGTTACTTTGTTTTATTGTTCCTTTCATACCCGTTATTTATTAAAATAGCTTTTTCCAAAACAGCGCAGACCCAGATACAAAGCTGTCATCAAATTTTAAGGCCATTTCGATTCTCTCTCGCTGTGGTTTTTACCCCAGTAAAAGCGCACGCGCGCGCGCACGAACGATAACATTCTTCAGATGTGACTTTTTAAAGATATGCCGATAAGTAAACACGTTAATTTGTAAAGTTTTATTCATATTTTGCTGATGTAAAATACCGTACCTTTAACTTGATTATAAGTCGTCTATGTATTAAATATGTTTTAGTTTATTGAAGTAAAACCGGCCAAGTGCATGTCGGGCCACGCGCAGTGTAGGGTGTAGGGCTCCGTAGTTGCCTGTCTGTCTTAGTTACACACACACATGACTCAAACAACCTCGCAAACGAATTACTGATTTGAAAAATGGTTTTAAAAACCCATAATATTTTTGAACGAGCTATTTAACAATATCCCACACCATTGGGTTTAACGAGAAAAAAAATTACATCCCCGCTTTAGGTGTAGGGGTAAAATAAATCATTTTTCAAGATTTTATTGTACTGTTTTGTCGGCGTGATTGATTTATATACCCATGCCGAATCACAGTTTTCTAGTAGTAATGGTTACTGAGCTAAGCCGAAGACGGACAGACAGACGGACAGACGGACATGGCGAAACTATAACACACACACACTATAGCACACAATGTTGGTACCTATATTACAAAATAATAAGCAATGTATTTTAATTTCTAATAAACAATAAATATTATCATGTATGTATAAATCAACATCCGAACATTTTCGGAGTATTTATACTCCTTCTGGTTTATTCAGGCAGTATTTCTCTCATTATTTCTCATGCCATTGATGCAGGTGACTGAACTAAATTGCAACCGGTTAGAGGCTGTCCTTGCGCCCAGGACCTCCATTTTGCAACCAACAAACTAATTTCAATTTCGTTCCAATCCCGCCTACTTATCAGTGCGTCACACTCATACGCATTTGGCTATGCACTAACGCAAAAAGGAACGCAAGTCCCAAGACTATTCACATATCACTTCAGTACTTAAAAAAATCGTACTGGAATTGGGTCTTAATGTGCTTTTATTTTATTCACTTCCAGAGCAAGTGACTAGAACAAACCACTTACTAAGTACTATCTTCTCATCGCACCCACAGTGTATTTTATCATAAGTTGTTTTATTTGGCTAATTGCAATTAACACGTAAATACCATTGAGTTATAAATTATAATTGATTTGAATTAATTTATGTTATGAACTATGATAGGTTCTTAGTCAATTAACTTATCTAAGAATAAAAACTGTACCTAGTTCATAATAAAACGTGGCCAAATTGAAGTGTATATCTGTATATCGTAGGCCCGGAACCCCGAAAATATTAACAGTGCCGAAATGTGCTTACTTTGTGTTCCTCTGGGTAAATATGCTTCCGTTTTGTAATTCATTGCTTATAAATCGAGATCATCTTTGTTAAATTGAGGATCAAAATCTTTTATTACCTACTAAGTAGATATTTTATGCTCACAGCTCTTTGGGACTGTAATAACTAATAAGCTACGTATTTATGAAAAGTGTGAAATATCAGGCACTTCTTTCAATTCGGAGGCATAATAACCCAAAAATGCAGTGCTCTTAACAGCATACTATTATATGTTTAGACAGAATCTAGGAATATGTGAATAGGTACGTATATATAACATTATTTATATTTTCATGTAATTTCATTCAATTTTAATTCATGAATTTATGTTCTTGTAAATATTATGCTCAAGTAGTAGGTATCATATTCTTTGTCTATATACGTTTTATTTGCTAATCACACAATCCTGATCTGATCACCCTTAGCGACAAGGCCATCAAGTGATTGACAGACCTTGAAATTAATTGACAGTTGTACTTATTATGTTTCTCTTTTCAATGCCATACAATTGAATAAATAAATTCGGTAATCTTTGATTATCAAGAGCAGAATTAAAGCAGGATTGTACAGGTATTGTAGACAAATCAATATCTATAGACAGTGTTAACTTTTATAATCCAGTGAACTCGTAGAGCAAAGTAATAATATTTTAGCATTGTACGCCCATATTTTGAGACGTCCAAATTGCAGCTAGCCAGCAACAACACCGTTAGTATATTGTATGATAGAGTTTGTGATACAGTTTTCATTGATTTATCAAGGAAAATGAATAAGTTTCTCTCTAAAATCGTCCAGGTAAGATTTTTTTATTTAACTTTATGTGATATTGACAAAACAAAGTGAGAAGTTTATTATTTTTTTGTAACTTATGTTACGTATACTTGATTGCTTGATACCATTTTTACAAGCTTAATACTAATTCCAATCCTCGTCCAATCAAATTGAACGGGTGACAATGCAATACTACGGTACCAAATCTGGTCTGACGATGGAGACTGAAAGTGGCCATGGAATTTCCTCAATAACACGAAATAAATCCTTAGTGTTGGGGCTCACTGGGACCTCCCAACGAATAGTTAATGAAATGACTGTAAAAAAACACTGATGGCAACAAAAAACTAAAAAAAAGAAAACCTTGAATGTGTCCTACGAGTACATAGGTGGAGCGCTCAACTCAGTCCTCGCCTGCCCCCCTATTCTGTAACTTGTTTTAAGTTCACCTTAACGCTCACCACAAATATATATTGACACCGCGATTCGTAGTAACGCTAGTGCGGGGTGAGCCGCATTAGCGTGTAGCGAATAACAGTCCTGAGTGGCGCGCGGGTGCGGGGGTAGGACGATAAAGGAGCGTGGGCGGTGTGTGCGGGTGCCTTGCTTTGCCTCCCGCCCGCACTACACCTCGTCCTACCCTGGCACCCGCGCGCCGCCATACCACTCACATGCTTCAAGTGAACTTCTTGAAAAGTAAATCAATACGTCAATCACATTTAATAATTTATTTGCCTCAACTAGTTAGTACGAGCTTGCGGCAGATGAACAATTACCCGCCCAAATTAAGTAAGCTGTTTATTGTAAGACGCCCCTCAGCCATTTTTAAACCAGTAACCAACAAATAATCAATAAGAGCATAATTATTTTATTTTCAGGTGCAGTTTGTAATCATTACGTGTTATTTGTTGGGAACAGTATTCAGCGCTTCTCTTTTTGGCATTGCTATCTCAGCGCCGAAAAAGGTTGTGAAGACTGGAATTGAAGAGATGTAAGTTTTATTAATAACTGTCGACCCGTCCGCGTGGAATTCGTTTATATTGTGGCTTTCGCCCCTATTCCACCCCTTTAGGGTATGATTTCTGGGATAAAAACTATTCTATGTCCTTCCCTCAAAGTATATCTGTACCAAATTTTATCCAATTCGGTTTAGCGGTTTAAGCGTAACGAGGTAACATACAGACAGACATACTTTCGCATTTATAATACGGGGTGAATCCTAAGTCGTGAACAGAAATATGTGTTTTACTGTTTTAACTTTAATTTTAACATGTGGAGGTGACAATAGGCAAAAATATGTACTAGTTTGATAATTCGTTAATTAAAAAAAATGTTTTAAATGTTGAGTCTCATGGTCACCCTAATTGCTACGTTAAACTCTCACTTTAGGCTACAAACGGCCGTATTCATAAACGTCCTACAAGCCTGTTTTAACTAAAATGGCTTTAAAATTAGTTTGTCCTTATCTGTCACTTTGACATTTGTGTTCGTAAGAAAGGGACAGAGCACATTTTATTTAGCAGAGGCATTTTAAGTTTTGTGAATAAGGGGGAAAGTCTTGTCGAATAGGGTGACCATAAGGTTGGTGTTTTTGCTATTTAAAATTATTAATAATAACGTTTAATTGTTTGCTTCTAGAGTTCATGCAATGTAAATTTGCCTTAAAATACTGCGATAGAAACAAAAAAATCTGTTTACGACGTAGGTTTCACCCTGTATTATTAGCTTCTGCCCGCGACTCCGTCCGCGTGGAACTCGCTTATATCGGAGTTCCATACAATTTTGTCACCCCCCATTTCATTCTCTTAGGCGATGATTTCCGGGATAAAAACTATCTCTACAGGATGGAAAAAGATTTTGGGTCAGTGAGGGCAGCTACCAGATCCCGTGTTGCTAGGCGAAAATGGTCTTAGGAGACCTTCCTTCGATTTCAAATTAACGAAAATTGGCGTTTACAGATTTTGTAAAAAATATACAGGGTTCGAGAAAATGGTCATTTTTGACAACCTTTTTTTTATGCCAATCGATCCCATTCCTGTCCAGGATCAAAAGCTTGTATGGGACCAAAAAGAAATTTCTGGCTAGAAAAGCCATAAATCGAGAAAAACTTCACTTCTTCTTTTCACTTCACTTTTTCTCCATAGTAATTATATGAAAACAGTTTTCTCTAATTTCTGGCTTTTTTTACATTACCAAAAGTTGACCCCAAGGAAACTATTGATACTGGATAGAAATGGAATCGATTGACATAAAAAATACATGTAATTTCATTTTCATACAAATTGTATGGGGAAAGTTTATCTCGATTTATGACTTTTCTAGCCGGAAATTTCTTTTTGGTCCCATACAAGCTTTTGATCCTGGACAGGAATGGAATCGATTGGCATCAAAAAAAAAGTTTGCCAAAAATGACCATTTTCTCGGACCCTGTATGTTTTTCCAAAATCTGTAAACGCCAATCTTCGTTAATTTGAAATCGAAGGAAGGTCTCCTAAGACCATTTTCGCCTAGCAATACGGGATCTGGTAGCTGCCCTCACTGACCCAAAATCGATTTCCACCCTGTATACCATATTCCATCCAAATCAGTTCAGCGGCTTAAGCGTGAAAGGTAACAGACATATAGACAGACAGACAGACACACTTTCGCATTCATAAAATTAGTATGGATATGGATATGGATGTGAAATAGTCGGAACAATTTTTTGTATTAGTTTTATTGAATACGAAGATTCGTTCAACTGCTTTAGCCGTGTGGAATTGTGGATATTTATAATTAACTCTTATTTCTAGACACCAAGTGCTCAACCCAATCATGCATACAAGCTCTCATTTTGGTTACAACAATAAGCCATCTAACGGCAATAGCAACAAGACAGAAAATTCAACGCCTGTCGGAATTGTCGGAGACTTCAAGTAAGTATCATTAAAATGAATAATAACTATAAGCTAATAATGCAGGTAAACGAGCGCGTTTATGTCGTTTGGTTGAGATTATTTAGTGTGGCCGACTTTTTATGAAACAGTCATTGGAATTTAAATCTTCTATTTGGGAAGCTAGAGTTGCTTTTTGAATGGACAACTTTGTTGCAATTCGGCCAACTCAAATAATCTCAAGTTTACATCGCTGCGGAAAAAGTATGTTATTTTCTTTTATACTTTTGTCAGAACGTGACGTATACCAAAGTTATTGCGGCTGTTTTAGAACGAGCGAGCAAAGCGAACGAAGTTCTCCGTTTTAGCTTGGGCAAAAATGATTTCGTATGACTGCTGTTCTCCTTAAAATGTCAGATTTCTCATCCAATTATCATGAAATTTTGTGAGCAGGTTCGATGATTTGTCAATTCAGTTTGTTTCTTCTTTTTCTATTGAATAATCTTTTTTGAAGCAGACAGTCTCGCGAGGTCTTCGGCTCACAGAGCCATTAGTTCTTAATACACAGAGAGAAATATACAATTGCTTGACTCTCTCATAGTTTTACGTTTTTTGTCTGCAACAAATTTATTTTGTAATTTAGCTATTGTTATTTGTTACGCTGAGTGAAACCTAAGTCGTAAACAGAAATGTATGTTTCTATCGCCGTATTTTAAGGCAAATTCATTGCATTAACTCTAGAAGCAAACAATTAAACTTTAATGATAATCATTTTAAATAGCAAAAACACCAACCGTATGGTAACCCTTTCGACAAGACACGCCCTTATTCATAAAACTTAAAATGCATCTGCTAAATAAATTGTGCTTTGTCCCTTTCTAACGAACACAAATGTCAAAGTGACAGATAAGGACAAACGATCTTTAACGGCATTTTAGTTAAAATAGGCTTGAAGAACGTTTATGAATACAGCCGTTAGTCTCTACCTTAAAGCTTAAAGTGACAGTTTAACCTAGCAATTAGGGTGACCCTGAGACTCAGTAAATTTAAAACACTTTTTAATTAACAAAGTTAAACAGTAAGAAATACAACTTCTGTTCACGAATTAGGATTCACCCTTTATATTTTTTATATGCTTCTATAGCTTTTGCAATTAATAAACAAATACAATCGTATTAGTATGAGCTTACGGCATTCAAACAATGGTTTGAATACGGGGCGGGTAAATATAAAGTAGTTACTAGGTAGGAACATATAATTTTGAATATTTCGATTTTCAAAAATCGTGCTTGATGCAAGACTGGAATGAATTGTCGCCTGCTGTATTTCCGGACCGTTATAACCTTCAAGCCTTCAAGAAAAGAGCGTACTCCCATCTTAAAGGCCGGCAACGCATGTGTCCATGGGCGTCGATTATCGCTTACCATCAGGTGATTCGACTGCTCGTTTGCCTCCTATTTCATAAAAAAAGAGTGAGATTGTGCACGTCGTTATTTTTTCCATGTAATTTTTTTTTTTAGAAAAAGCAAACATAATGTTGTAATATTTGTTGTTGTAATATCAGTTATCAGTGTACAAATTTTCAGGGATAAAACGCAAGAGCCCCCAAAAATAAATAAATTAACGCAAGACTATAACCTGATCTCCGATAGTCGTATACCGATCAAGAAAGACTCCTATGACAATGAAAAAGTGCCCGGAACATTGAAACCCGAAAAAAGTAATCAGAACACTGGTGTCACGGAACTGGTGACCAATGCTTCTACACTCGGCTGCTCGGAATCTGGCACTGATTATACTACTGAGACATCAGAGTACGAGGTAATGTACAATAACTGTATTCTTGTTTTAATAATTGGGTGAATCAACTTTTTTCCGTCACAAGTTGTCACGGTGGCGTCTCCGGGGTCACTTTTTAAAACTGCGATTTTATGGGTTTTCGACCCCTCTTCTAGGCATGTTAGAAGTGTATGGACTTGTAACCTTTTTTCTAAGAAACTCTTGAATGACCCAATTAGCAACTCAGAAAAGTTAAAAAACCCTCGTCATTTTATTTTCAAAGTGCAATATCTCACAACTGGCTGAACCGATTTTGTTGGAACGTAACTAAGATCCATCTCGATCACGTCTGCTCTCGGGAAAAAATTAAATCGGTCCATTCGTTTAGATGCTACGGTGGCACAGACAGACGCACAAACACGCAGACACAGACACGTCCAACTTATAACACTCGGCTTTTTGTGTCGGGGGTTGACGACGAAGTCTCATGCTCATGTGCGAAAGACTGGTTAACATACTGTTATGCACAAACTGCGTTAATTTTATTACAGCATTTTTTAACGAAGATATTTTTGCATAAGAAAATAATAAAAGGTCAATCTTTTACAGAACACGACCACATATTGTGAATCTCTTAATCACATCGGAGCGGTCCCACCTAACGTCGTGGCATCACTTCTTGGTTGATATAAAAAAAGAGTTATAATGTTTAGTTTGGACCATAGCACATGAAGATTTTAAACTATATTCTTTACTTTTTTCTGCTTTAAAATATATCCACATCGCTGCCCATAAGACACAGTTTTCATTTAAAAAATAAACATTTCTACTTGCATGAAAATCCTCAAAACGAAAACTGTCAATGCGTGATATTATCATCAATTCTCGCCGTAGATAGAGGATTTAATAAATGGAGTCCTAGCGAATGCCCTAAGGGGATAGAGGTAAATTAACCTGACTAAATTGAGAAGGATCAGAAGATTAATACATCCTCGACATCTCATGTCTATATAATTTAGTCGTATTTCAGTACAATATTTTGACAGGTGAAAGGACATAAAAACTTTTTAACAAAAAATTTAACCACCGAAAAAAAAACTAAAAGCAAAAAATAATAAACCTTTTTTAATTAGTTTAATAACTATGTGCTTAAACTATTGTAAGTATACCTAAGTAAATATTTTTAGTGTTTAATTAACCTTAATAACTAAGTTCTTAAATTAATCTAAGTGTACCTAAGTAATTTTGAGTCGGCGCCAAACAAACATATTAATTAATTACGTAAAGCGTGATCGCCGGAGAATGCCGAGCGTTCACGAAGTTATGGTTAATGTCAGCGAGACAGCAACCTGAACGGGCCGCACGTGAGGGCACACGTCGTTGCGAGTGGTCGTGCGGAGAGCGCATTTTTTGGAATGGTTATGTTTATCTCTGGAGATTTTACGTTGCATTGTTAATTTGATTTGGTGTAACTTGTACTTGTTTGGCGCCGACTCAAAATGACTTAGGTACACTTAGATTAATTTAAGAACTTAGTTATTAAGGTTAATTAAAAACTAAAAATAATAACAAAAATATTTACTTAGGTATACTTACAATAGTTTAAGAATTTAGTTATTAAACTAAATAAAAAAGGTTTATTATTTTTTGCTTTTCAGTTTTTTTTCGGCGGTAAATTTTTTTTGTTAAAAAGTTTTTATTTTCAATTTTCTGTGGCTTACTTTAGGTAATTACTAACTTAATTACTAGTTACATGCAAATAAGGTATTACACAAACCTCACGATGAACGAGCTTTAGCAGAAATGCAGAGACTGAGAGGTCTACACACAAGAGACTGACAGGTCTAAAGCTCATTCATCGTGAGGTTTTTCACACGACAACATAACACAACACACACACACACACACACACACACACACACACACACACACACACACACACACACACACACACACACACACACACACACACACACACACACACACACACACACACACACACACACGCACGCATGCGTGGTCATACATTTCAATCAGTAAGTGAACAATCAATCATCCCCTGTTTTCCTACCATTAGGGTTGACATTTTTATTTAAAATGTATGTGGGATCAACTTCGAGGTATACCCTTTCTAATAAAAAAGAATTATCAAAATCGAACTACTCTGTAAAAAGTTATGCGTGGTCATACATCAAAAATAAATATATACGCGTTGACTTGAGAACCTACTCCGTTTTTTTCTTCGGTTAAAAAAGTCTATACGCGCTAAGCTTCAGGAGATTTGCCATAGTTATCTCGTCCTCTTTGTGGTATTGTCAATGCTTACATCTTGGCCATACATCTTTGTGTGTGTGAGGGAGTCCCTCTATTCTATCCTTTCTCTATGAGCCTTGCGTATTCAATCGATCTTTGAAATGCCGTTCTAACCTGACCCCGTAGCATGGACGGTCTTATCACACGATAAGTGACAAGATATAGCGTCCGCCACTGGCCAATAAGATAATTTTCAATAGAACGAGACGGATGCTCTATTTGACACTTATCGCGTGATAAGGCCGACCGTGATACGGGGTCTGCACTGATTTTTAGATACGAAAAAATTTCGTATATCTGACTTAACCAAAACGTGTTAGCTTAAAATTTCCTCGATAGAAATAGAAAACCAAAGTTGGGTCTTTATAGTTTCCTTTCTTAAGCCCCAGCCTAGCTTGATCATTTAGTACATTATTTTAGGACAGAACCTAGTTAGCACATTGCTCAAATGGCGTCCAAGTTTTTTCAGCCCATATAAACTTTTTTATCAAAATTTAGCATGGCACGTACCTACATGTTTTTTTTTAATGTAATAAGGTTTGGTAAATAATCAATTAATAGTATTCTAAGTGTATATTTAACCGATTCCTCGTAACATAATATTCAATTGAATACATTTAGAAGTGTTGGGATTCATTAGAGTGAACTTTTTGACCCATAATTTACTTTAAAAACCAAGTTTTAACCGCCTTCAATTTAGTACTCCGCCAAGCCACGAGAACATTTCTTTTCTAATTTACCTCATGAACTAATTTCCGAGAGCAAATGCATTGATTATTAGAGAAAAAAACCCAATCGCTGTATGTGACCCGACAATATTTGAGGACTTCCGTCGATTCCACAAGGATCACCCTTGGCACTTCATTAGTTGCTATTTCAACGGAATCTTATCAGAATCTGTGATATACTTTTGTACTTTTAAGTACATAATTGAGGAATTCCATAAGTCATCTGTGGTCTTCATCATCAATTCCACTCCACCAATTTATGATTTCCGGATGTAAATACACGAGTTATAATAGAAAATACCAAAATCACTACACGCGTGCCTAATATAATTGAGGAGTTCCCTCAATTCCTCATGGATCCCATCATCCAATTGTTTTTTTTTTAATGGGACCCACTTACAAACAAAAAAAAAAATTATGAATCAGCTCATCAATGACGGAGTTCTGAGGTAACAAACATTGAAAAAAAAAAAAAATACAACCGAATTGAGAACCTCCTCCTTTTGTTTGAAGTCGGTTAAAAAATGAGGACATTGCGAAAATATTTATTCCGAACGAAAACTCGTGAAAATGCCGCCGGATTCGGAGAATACTAATATTCCTTAGTACTCGATGCATTACTACTAATTCTTCATAGGTTCTATGCCTTTTTTTTCTTTGTGACCTTAGAATGTTTTGTTCAAATCTGTCAGTTGTCTGAACGTGCGATGTACCATCGCCAACACGGTTAACTGGCCATCCGTGCACTTTGCACTATGTGCATTGTAATAAGGTTCAATATAATTACAGGATGGTCAGTTAACTGTGTTGGCGTTTTTACGTAATTATGGTGTAACAAAAAGCTACGGTAATTTTTGTAGCGTTCTTAGAAATAAACACATCGTTAAAATCGCAGCTAGTCAGTCATGAGTTAGTAAGAACACCAGACAGAGCCCACGCATTTCAAGTTTCGTTAGTATAAATACAGTGTTTGTGAGTTTGCAATAAAATTGTAATCAATCAAAATGAATAAGGTCTCTTCTAAAAAGGTCCAGGTAAGCGTGTATTACATTACTTACATTTTATACAAAAATTTCGTTCGTTCGTTGTCTGCTTAAAATACGAGTTGTTCTAGAGACCATGTTTTTTTAATAAGGTATTATTTTTTGTTATATTGGTAATCAAATAAATATTATTATGCTTTATTGGTTTGCCATTTCCTATGTTCAAGTGTTTTGTCTTGATTCAAAAGTCATATAGCATTAAATGATTAATTTGGAAGTAATCGAATTAAAGTTTCGTGAGACATGTTGATATAATGCTAATAATTAAATAAACGGTTCAACTCACGTATTAAATTTCACTACGGTCGACATGTTTCGAACTCTTCAGGAGTTCTTCTTCGGGATGAGTGTTTTACGGGATGACATTTAATAAGTGAGTTAACGGTTCATCGTTTAATTATTAGAATTTGTAAAAAAATTAGATTTAACTAAGCCCCGGTCATATTTATAAAGATCTGTTAGACCCTATCGGTAAGGAAAGTCAAAAAAAGTACTGAGTTATTAAAATTTGATCTGGCATTTAGTCTAACGCACGTTTATAAAACCAGACTTTAGTAATTAAACATTATAAATTCGTTTATTTTCAGATACAGTTTGTTATAATGACGTGCTACTTGTTTGACACAACATTCAGTGCTTCGCTTTTCGGAATAGATTTCTCAGGACCGAATAAAGTCACAAATTCTGGAGTTGGAAAAATGTAAGTCCATACAATATCTTGTAAGTTATTTTGTTCCTACGAGTGTATAACTTATATTATAATTATATTTTATTTGTTTGCTTTATAGCGTGCTTCAATGCCATATCAAAACATTGCAATTCAAAAATGTTGATATACTTATTATGGGTATCGAAAACCCGAAGTTGAATTGCTCCATTAATTCTTTTGTATTTTCTTTTCTAGATCTCAAGTGGTCAATCCAAGCAGGCATCAATATACAGACCCTCGACTTGGTAATAACTATTTTTCTAGCGACGGCAATACCAACGAAAGACCACATGGTTACTCCTTTCCAATGCCTGGTAGAATAATTGAGGAGTTCATGTAAGTAACATGCGATTAAGCATGAAACTTTCGATTTACCTAGATATTTTTTCCACAAGTTGTACGAAAGCGGGGCTGGCAGGCACAAAAGACCGCGTGATTTTTAATTAGTATCTTCATTCAAATTAGTACAGAAGTTCGATCACACAATTACGTTTCGTATTCCAATTTGATGTCAACGAATTTCAAGCATCATCAAATACGAAATAACAAGCGAGATAACGATATTTTAGAAGGTATTAAATATCTAATACAGTCTAAAATGTTGGTATCTCGCTTATTCATTCATATTTCTGTATTCTACTCGGCGCGTCTATTATTTTAGTGTCATTATCTAAATACAATTCTTGAATGCTGGTAAAAATATCGCGTAGGTACTGAGAAAGATACGGGGTTTTTTTAATGAAAAACGGGATGTTAAATATCTACCTGGTTTCAAGTACTCGTAAGTGTAGTACTTACGGCTTGAGTGCCCGCGCCGCTGTGAGCGGGGGCACAAAATAATTAATATATTACCTAAAGGTACAGAGGTCCGCTTCCTTAGTGATGACGTTAGCTGTAATTTTATTGCAATTGACAATCATAGAGTGAGGTAGGGTTGTTGAGGCACTTGTCCCACCGCCGGCGAGTAAGCGAGTGTTACTACGTGCTACTCGCTCAAGCGAGTAAAACCGAGTAAGAATTACTATGAAAGTACTCGCTAGTCTCGCTACTCGCCGGCGGTGGGACAAGTGCTTGACGTTCCATATTTTAACTGAACATCGTGTATGTAACTATTTTAGTTCCTATGTTTTATCGAAATAATGATCAATTAAGAAATAATAATATGATATATAATAAAATAATACAGCCGGCAAGTCAGGATTGAGTAAAAAATACATAAATAAAGATAAAGTTTTCGCAAAACAATTCATATTTTGCAATGAGATTATTCCTTTAGTCTTGTTAGCAAGATTTTGTAAAATTTAAATTCTAATAAGGGTGTGCAATCAACTCAATTATGTTGTTAATACGTAAAATGGACCGTATGTATGAAACGTCATTGTTTGCGATACGCTGTACAGCCCTTGCTAGATCTCCACAAGAGGTTACCATAGACAAACGTCGTTTTTCGCCAAAATGACAGTGAGATAGGCCTGGCTTGCTAGGCCTGCACGCCCCGGCGTGCAGCGTCCATATAAAACAAATGCAATTTATATGGAAGCTCAACCCCGCTCGCTCGTAGCGGAACATGCACTCAGGCCGTACACTTTTAAGCAAAGTTCGCTTGGAGGCTAACGCTCACATGGGTGTCCAATTAAATTCAAAACGTTGATACCAGATTAACCCCCCTAGCTTGACGGGCGGCATGTGACATGACATGAGGACTAGTTGGAACCTTCAATAAAACAAGAAGTAAAAATGAGATTACAAAAAAAAACACTACATACATACATATAATCACGCCTCTTTCCCAGAGGGGTAGGCAGAGATCACGGATCTCCATTTGCTACGATCCTGACAAACCACTTTCGCTTCACTCACTTTCATAACATTTCTCATACATGCTCGTCGGTTAAGGGTACTTTTGACCTGGCCTTTTAGTAAGATTTCTCCAATTTGATCGGAAAAAGTTCGCTTAGGTCTTCCCCTTCCAACTTGCCCTTCCACTCTTCTTATATACACTCTCTTCGTTAATCTTCTTTCATCCATCCTCTCTACATGCCCAAACCATCTTAACATACCCTTCTCAATTTTCGTGACTATATCTCCATCAATTCCACACTTATCTCTTATAACACTGATTCTGACTCTATCACTCAATTTCACTCCATACATACTTCTCAACGCTCTTATTTCTACTGCATTCACTCGGCTTTGATGTCTTTTCTGCCACACCCAACTTTCACTACCATACATAAGTGTGGGCACCAACACTCGTTTTCAATAATATAAAAACACTCGTTTTTAATAATATGACAGTACCGTTTGTAAAACAAATTATTCAAACAGGGTTAAAACACAAGAGTCGCCGGAGATCAATGCGTCAAAGGATACCAACCGAATTCACACCAGTAATAGTGGAAAAGTGCCATCGTTGAACCCGAAAGAAAATGATCAGAACACAAGTGTTTCAGAACTGGAGTCAGATGATTCCGCACTCGGTTGGTCGGAAACTGGCACTGATTACACTACTGAGACATCAGAGTATGAGGTAAGATGCATTAATTGGAAAAAGGATAGATCACACCGCAGTTTAATATTTGTGGACGTCGCGTTTACGCACCAAAATGAACGATTCGTTTACGCACTGGCGTAATTTCGCTCGAAACCACGCGCGCGCTTTTCAGGCGCTTTGGGCTTCTGTAGCGCCTGATCGTTCTACGACGTGTACACGTAAAGGCGGTGTTACTCTTAAGTTCCAGTGTGGACGATTCTTATTAGCAGTTCTGTATCTCACATTTGAATTTCAGATAGTTGTTTTATGACTAATCGCTGTACCATATTATTTTTACAGACGACTACAACTGAATCGCTGAATCGAATCGGAGGTGCACCACCTGCGGTCGTGGCCTCACTTCTTGGTTGAAACTACTTCAGATTAAACTACACTTAAGATTAAAACTAAGACAACCTGTTTTGTAGACAAGCTAATAAAACCTTACAAACTTTTAAAGCGTCACACGTGTAGATGCCACGTATTTTCCGTTTTTCCTTTGTAGCGGGTTACTGACCGTGAATGTATTAGTTAGGTACATAATTTGTAATTAGATTAATAATGTAGTCAATTTCGTGCGACCTGAGCTGGACATTCGCATACTCGTAAGTACCGTGGCACGCCGTTCTATGCGAGAAACAGAAGCATCCAAATTTTGACTATGCCAAGTAGCTGTCACTTGGCGTGTGCGTGTTGTTTGGAAATTTACGGGCACGCTTTCCGTCTCTGTGACTAATGAATGCATCTAAATGAATGGACGTTATATTCTTCCTACCTTGAATTCTCATATTCACGATGGCTGGCATTTACGTTACGACGCGTCGCGGTGGCTTTCCATCCGTTTGGATATCCAACGGGCCGCGCCATCTTTAAACGCTACTGTTTTGGCATTCATGGACCTACTCGCGACGCTACTCCAATCGGCTTGTCGGAGCGGTGGTTTATACCCAGCTTTACATTTCGGAATCCAATTTGATTTCAATATATTTTGTGTGCTCGTTCTTACACTTAATCTGGGCGTACGTGGAAGCGAATGTTCGAAACTACTGTCCCACCGTGACGTAATGCGAAACACATTGGCTTTCGTAACATCAGCGTTGTATGCCATAGAACATAGACTGGAAAACTAAATATAACCTACCTTAACATATTCTTTTCCTTATAATATAATATATATGTTTATGTTATTTATGAGATAATAATTCCTTATTAGTTTTCCTCATTACAGTAATGATATGGTACAGTCATGGCGATTTAATGGAACCTATTCCACCAATAGCAAGTTGCAAGTATGCTGATTAAGGTCAATATTCTATTCTGTTTGTTACATGTACTTATGATGTATAAATATTATTCTCAAATATGCAATAAAAATTTGAAGATATTTTCCGTATGAAATAGGCTGCGAAGTATCACGTTTCGGGTGCGGCAAGACGAGGAGTCCATAATGGTATTTAATACAAAATTTGAGGACTAGTTCTAGGCCTACAAAGTCACCTTATTTGTAATAGCATCATGGCGACCAGCCATTTAAAAAAAATCTTGGCGGTTAAGAGCGCTATACATATCGTCATACATTTTCATTACCAGTTACCCTATGTAGTGGCGGTGCCTAAGAAGCTGAAGGTCCTGGGCTTGAATTCGGTAAGGGCAAATATTTGTGTGATGAGTCTTGGGTGTTTTCCATATATTTAAGTATATATATATATCTATTTATTAAATATATCGTCGTCTAGTACCTACCCATAACACAAGCTTTATTAAACTTACTATGGGGCTAGTTCGATTTGGGTAAGATTGTCCCCTATTTATTTTATTTTATTTAAACCTCGGTCCGAGAAGGGATTGTCTACGTCGTAACATACCTATCCATCTATATCTACTTGACTGGCAATCCTTATTTTCCTGGCCTCTGTAGTCTGCAGTCATTTACTAGATGTTAATTTTAAGTAGGAAGATAGTTACTATCATAGCGGCCAGTCATTGCGGAAAGTCATTTTACACACCTTTTTCTCATCGTTATTTTCAGAACTTTCCAACCCTTCCTAATTGATACGATAATTGTATACATTTTAAGAATAATCATGATTCAGGATCATGGATAACACAATTGTATATCGTATTGTATTATCGATTCTGTAATATAGAAACGATCTTCCACAGACAACATCGCGACGAAATCTGACTACTAGTAAAAGGGAAGAGTGAAAATAACTGTAAATCAATGATTAACAATGACACGTGATACGTATTAGTCAATAACAATAATCTTCAAAATTAATTTGAATCCTAGATGGTAAAAAATAATTAAAAAGACATACCCGTAGTACATAGTTCATTATTTACCTACACTGTAAAAGCCATATACGAGCAGGTTCGTTTCGTAATTGCTGTAATACGCTTTTAACAATATTGAGAAAAACTAAAAAGCAGCCATTACAGCCTACGATGGATAAGTGTACGAGTAAGTATGTGTCATTTAAACTAATGTAACGCCTATATAAAATATTATGTTATAAACATACTAACTCGCCTTTGCTTGTGATAATTGTACACACGTGAGAATGCAATTATACTTAGTCGGAGATACGAATATAGGCATGAACTTCAACCATCAGTTCAATGGATGGAAGGTATTATTTATCACTACATTCAACAAAAAAATCGCCAATGGGATGGCTTAAAATATCCTGGCCAAATATGTATGATTTAAAAAAAAAACAAACATTGAACTCAATTGTTTAACGAACAAATTCTATAAGTCTAATTGAAAGTAGCCTATAGAATATATATATACAAACGCTGGGTTTTCTATTTTCTTCCTGGTCTAACTATTGAGTTGGCAAACTGGTACTTGAGTCAAAATTAGTAATTTACACTCATCTGTAACCTGTTTGATCAATTTATTCGTTAATATATACTTTCGATTAGTACTTATACAATTTGTTTATTAGGAGGGAAGAATACCTTTGGAATACTTCGTACTTACAAAAAGAGAAAATGTTTTTCCCCTTCTAAATATTTTCCAATCTCAATTATGAAGGTATAGGTTTTCCTTTTTCCAAAATTTGCATTAAAATCAAACTTATAGTACGTCGTGTTTTCTTTTAAAGCGATACCTATGAATCTAGAATACATTATTCTGAAGCGATCGATATTTGTTCCTTGCCAGGAATTATAACACAACTCATTGGCGAAATATCTTTTATTGCACTACGTCGATATAAAATACTTTTTATCTATTAAGAGGGAACATTACCCGAGGCCTATTTTAGATTTAAGGATTCTTGATCAGTAATTCTGTCGCACTGACGTAGGTGGGAATGCGCATTAGTGGAATAAAGACAACGTCAACTAAAAATCTTAAATGAAAAACTTCAAAATCGAGGTTTCGCTCTAGACAGTTTCCTGCTCCAAAACTTTACCAATCATGATAGTATTTTGAGAATAGAGAAAGAGAAAAAAATAAGAAGGAAATGTTAAATGTCGGAACGTTTCGATTTTTGCGTTTATTGTTGACGGAATTGATATTTGACATTGCTTAGGATATCCTAATTATAATTATCAGAGCCCGGAATTTTCTCGGCAAAATAAAAGACTGTCGCAACCTTACTAGTGTTAGTAACATTTTTTTATGTATAGTTGTGTAATAGAAGAAAAAAAAAACGGTCCACAAAATTACATAGAAACAGATGCAATTTCTTCTTCGAAATCCACGTCAGTACACACAGCAGCACATGACATTTTATTTCTGATAGTAATAATAGTCTATAATCATTAATTATTCAACATTCTCTGGGAGTAGACAGACAGTTTCGTTTATCACTATTAAGCCATTTATATACAGGGTGGCTCATTCAGAGCGGTCTGTATGGGAAAGGCTGAAACTATAAGATATACGAAGATCTGTTTTTAGGAACCATGTCATCGATTTTAATAACAAGAAAAACTGAATTCATACATTTCAAAAAAACTTACTGATATGACTGATACTGAATGATCGTTCAACTTCACTCGACGACAAGGAATTTATAAAATTCATTGTAATTGGTATGTTGTTCAGGTTGAGCAAGTTTTTTTTAGATATTTCTCGTATATTATTTTAAATTAACGGTCGCGAAGTATTCTAAAATATTCGATAATAATACTCGATATCGATACAAAAATGTTTCTAACACTAGTAAGATTACGACAGTCTTTTGTTTTGCCGTGAAAATTCCGGGCTCTGATAATTATGTATACAAGTTTACTGACATTTTTTATTTTCTTTTTGACTTTCACATGTGAAATTTCCTATTGTTTTTAAATTATCCAATTATTATAGGAGGTCTTTTACTGAATCCATCTTATTTTTGATGTAAAATAATATGTTATTTTCTAGAGGAAATACATGAATCTATCTATCTATCTATCTATCTATTGTACAGAAGACCTGTGTGCCTATTGAATTTTTTGAAGCAAACTAGCATTATAAGAATAAATATATCAACAAAGCAACATTAGACATTAATATTATTTCAAAAAATCACCAATAAAACCTCGGAGGAAACAGTGGAGAACGTTTGTATGGAAAAATGACGACTCAT
Organism: Epinotia bilunana; assembly: GCA_947049275.1. Classification (NCBI taxonomy): domain Eukaryota; kingdom Metazoa; phylum Arthropoda; class Insecta; order Lepidoptera; family Tortricidae; genus Epinotia; species Epinotia bilunana. The sequence continues at coordinate 21,389,803 of OX346259.1, read as the reverse complement.
CTTCATCTAGGTATATCTTAAAAATATAGATGAAGGTCGTCCCTCTATTGGAGTCTGTGACTATTATATAAATAAATTAAAATTGCACTTTTCATACAAAAGCTTAAGACGACATAATTTTACATTGGTTTTATTAATCACGTAAATTATTTCCATAATTAAACTAGTCGGAATCTGAATCAACTTCCACGTTATGAAACCTGTCCCTAAACAACCTCGCTACCTGTCGGAGACTGCATAGGCGCGTTGAATAAGTTGTACGACCATCTCTGTCGTGCTCAGAATATCGCAGGCACTCGTTTGCCCGACTTCCTCTGCAATATCTTCTCCTATATCTTCCTCTCTTATACCTTCTTCTTAGTGAGTTCTCTGCCAAATATGAGGATGCTACTGAAACAGGGAGTAATAAAAGAGTTCTAGGATGGTCGCGTTGATTCGACAGATGAGCTCCATATATGCCTTCATCTGAGTATCCATAGTAAACGAGCAAATTAAAAGCGAGGAAAAATAAAAATATTGCCATCTGGAAAAACAATTAAAAGTTAGACTTCATAGTTATAGGAGTAATTTTAAAACTAGATTTAAATTAAATCGGGCTGCAGAAAACAACCATGAGAATTTTATTAAAAATACTGTCAATTTTGTTAAAAACATCAGAAAGCTATAATTAAAATAGATTACAATTTCATTGTCCTACCTTCTTACCTATGAAATATGTTATAAGCAATCCAAATAGAGAAATTTTATATTTGGTCTTCTTCAGCGATAAATACGAATATGAATGAGATTTTTTTAAAATCCAGATCCAAATAACAGCTTGACAATCATTATTGAAGCCACAAGAAATACTGATGGATCTACGTAATGCTAGTAAAATCGTGAATCTCGTAATTTAATCAGATGAAGCATAAACGTATAAATCAACTTTTTATTAGATACAATCGGTGGGGTTTTCAAGCGGAAAACCAATTAGTAACAATTAAGTTATTCTACCTAGTACCGCTAGGAGTTACACTTGATTTTCCATCAATATGCAGTACCTACCTAACTAATAAAAAAATATGAGTGTACTCAGTGAGGGGTACTATTTAGCACATTTTATATTATGCTTTTTTTGTGGTTCAGGAATGCGGCTGTCAAGCGGCGGTCGTGGGTTCGAATCCTGGCTCGTACCAATGAGTTTTTCGGAACTTATGTACGGAATATTTACCGTTAGCTTTTCGGTGAAGGAAAACATCGTGAGGAAACCGGTCTAATCCCAATAAGGTCTAAGGTTTTCCCTCCGGATTGGAAGGTCAGGTGGCAGTCGCTTTCGTAAAACTAGTGCCTATGCCAAATCTTGGGATTAAGTGTCAAAGCGGACCCCGGGCTCCTTAAGGGGCATTACCGGGATTAGCGCTAGGAGGATGATGATGATGATATTATGCTTTTTGGATCATATGTATTTTTATTTACTTTGTGTGCTATATAAATTAATTCTTATTCCTCTTATTCTTAAAAAGATCACTAACGTTAGTTGCTTTTTAAGGGGTTAAGGTCATACCTACTGCTGTTCTGATAACTAGCTTTCATTCTGCTGATCATTTTAGAAATCCGTGCAGTGTGCATTGGTTGCAAAATTTACTTAAACACCTATTCTTCTTAGAGTTCCTTATCCAAAAAATGTCAACACTCTTACTAAGCAGTAAGTACGTATTACTAAGCCTATAGAATCTATAGGCTTAGTAATATCATCTCTCTATTGGTTTGTCTAATCTTGAAATTATATAGAATGCTGGGTGCGCGGCCATCTGGTAATTATACGAGTAGTTGCACTTTTTTTTTTTATATTGACTCCATTCCCCTTTATACCTACAAATTTCGGAGGTGAGCATCTTGGTATCGTGCCAAATTCTTTGCCATGCTTCAAGTGCCAAGACTGCACAAGAACTGGGTTATTTTTAAATATACTTTCACTGAACCCTTCCAAGTAGAAAGTTAAGAGGAAAATCTCTCTTACCCAAAACCTTGTTCGTGTTTTACTTTGTTTTTCACCTTGGTTGTTGTACCTACATTATTAAGGAGTGGCAAGAGGCTGCTTGTGATTGGGGGGATTATTGGTAATAGAAGCAGGTGGCCTTTGCCAGGACACTATAGGTAGAACCGCTTTACTCAGGCCTCGTCTATCCTATTATAAAAAATAAATAATTTAATTATTACTTATTCGGGGTTCAAGCAAAATTCAACTTTCCGGTGACAGTAATTCCTGTCATCCCTAAAAAGAATTTTTACCAGTGATGGCATTAGTCATCACTCATCAGTCCACCTTGAAGTCCGCTGGATGCGGGTGGCGCAGGATCGGTCACTTTGGCACTCTTTGGGGGAGGCCTATATCCAGCAGTGGACGTCTTTCGGGTGATATGATGATGATGATGATGGCATTGGCCTTTATTCTATTATTATTGCACAAAAGTTTGATGCACTCTAACTTGGAAAGTTCAAAAATATTAACATAGTTTTTTTTTTTAAATAATAACAAATAACTCTAAACTATCCTCCTCCTGCGGGAAAGTCCATCGTTTCGTTCCACGCTGTATAAATACTTAAATACCTATATAGAACATCCAAGACTCGGTAACAAATACTTATTCCTGCTCATTGCTCTAATATTTACCCTTAGGGATTTCAGCCCAGAGGGTAAGAACAATTCAACTGTCATTTACCATGAAATAAGCATCATTTAGATCTATCTAACGCTCGCACAAATCGCATAATGCCTTACGTGTCCTGCTGGACCGGATAATAGCTAATGGCTCTACGAGTACCTACATAAACAGAAAAATGCATCAATAAGTAAATATCTAGTTTTACGAGTGTCATAAAAAGTATAATTTCAACATGGTAATTGCGTTTTTTTTTCGACACATAAAGTCAATCGATAGATACTGACATACACGTACCTTTATCCATTTATCCATGATAGACATAATAGTGCATATATTTTAGTAAAAAGGAGGTGGCTAGATCGGTAGCTATATCAACAATTTCTATTTCTCAAATATGTTGCGATTCACCAAGTCCATAAAACGGTACACTTACCCAATCCTGGCAAATTACTATTCCGAGATGTGAATCGTGACACCAAGTTCCGGCTGTTACGTCTAGCTGTCCTGCTCTACACCAATAAAATGTACGCTAAGCGCCTACGAATCACAATGTTTATGTTGTTGACCAATCTCTCATACAACGTGGACTTTATTCAGCACGCGACGCGAAGAGTTGGCGGTTAAGTTAAGACGCATGTATCTTTCCTCGCGCGTAATCTGATTTGCCAGAGCGAGATTCGAATTAGCAATACAATCGTCCATATGGCAGCAACACGCCGCTGAGATGAAAATGGCAATTTTTATACCGTGACAGTGGCAAAGAAGCGTTCTGCCCAGGTTATGGTAAGAGTGCACACCATAGCCTCAGACCAAGAAAAAAAGACAGACGGAGCGTTACGAACAGTCAAGTGAAGCCAAACCACATACAAACAAAACCAAGCTACAAGTTTAGCACACGCTCACGCACACATATACAAACAAAATTGCACAAAACTCTTCAGCACGTGTCGCAATGCTCTGTCAAGATCATTTATTTCGAGTTTTGTGCGATTTAATTTGTTTAGCGTGTGCTAAACTTATGGGGCTTGGTTGAAAACCGGTTGGCTTCACTACTGTTCGTAACGCTCCGTCTTTTTTTCTTGGTCTGAGACCGTAGCCTACGCTCTCAGCTCCAGAGGTGTCAAACTGCCCATGCTAACTGCAAACCTAATATAGATAGGTATAATATGAAGATTCAGCGTGACAACAGGTTATGTGACAATCTCCCGCCACCAATACAGTGCATCCTCAGGTTTATATTTGATAGATTATGGTTGATATCTACCTCATCATTACAGTCAATCGAATCAATTAAACGTCAAAAACACCTACAGTCGTCATGAGTACCACAAACATTATGAAACCTCTTTTTCCTGAACCACTGCCAAGGCTGGTCACCGGACGATAACCCACTTTGAATACCATGCTTTAAAAGAAACATTGAGTCGGTAATCCCAATCCGTTTGAGCTGTAGCCATCGTAAACAGAAAAATTGCCTCACCTAATAACAGTCTAGTATCCCAGAATTAAAAGCTGAAAAAACTCAGATCCACTGTAACAGTGAATTTTGCAAAAGTTAGCGCTAATTCTTAGGCCTTAGGCAGTCGACCTTGAGCTCCATTAGGGTGCAAGCAACTCAACCATGGCAACATTAATTAAAGAGGACAAGAATTACAGTTACTTATTGTATGGGCAAAGTAACTAATCAAGTCGTTTTCATAATAATTTCTTTAACTACTCGTACACCTAAGCTGGGCCATCTACCCAAGTCTCCAAGGTCCGTAAATAATAAATAGATATACAAGACCAAACATTGTAATGATTTTTAAGACAGTAGTTAATAAAAAAACAATGTTTTACCTGCATAGCTGTTGACCTAATGAAATGTTTCGCCGAATTTTTAATTTGACCCAATTCAACGCTCTCAGATTTGTCATCGAATGATTTTTAAATTAGCAAGAATCGATAAAAATAATCACAAATGATTATTGATGCAGGGCCAAATGCATTGGGTCTCTGAAGATTCGGCAAAATGTAACTTTAGTTCAGAATAAACAAGAATCGATAAAGAAGAAAAGAAGAAAAGGGGAAAAGGCAATAAGAATAACTCGAATAATATTCGCTTTCCTATGAGACTCCGAACTAACTAACCTATAAACATGAATGACAATCCTCACTCATCAATCAATCGTACAGGTAAGCGAGATCGTAAACGTATTGTGACGTAATGGATCTGTACTCCTTCCATTCATATGTCGATCACCGGGTAATTGTCTCAGTTTCAGCTTCGACGAGGCGATGTGCACTTCACTCGCGGGAGGCGCCCAACCTCGTATATAAGGAGATCTTGCGAAACCGTCGCACATTCGAACAACAACCTGTCCAGGAAGTCACCTGTTCCATTCATACATCGACATGTTTTTAATACTGGTACGTACAAGGTTCTGTCGTAAAGTTTGTTTAGCTCACTAGGACTCATCAGGTGTCATCAAACAAACTCGATGCCGCAATGATTGGACAATAATGTGTGAATATTTAACGCTTCGGCGAATCTTTAGTTATAAACACGTGACCTTTTGAACGTCCTTAGTCCTAGCTTCAAATATACAAGGTAATGTCATAGTTCCCACCTTGACTACTCAATACACTGTAACATTTTTGTCGTCTGTGTAAGCAATTATCATGAGGTCAAGTGCCTAAAATAATTGCGCAAATTAGGAAGTTGATGTTCAATTAGCTGAATCTTTTTTGAATTAGGTTTTACTTACATGTAAGTCTAGTACATTACAAATTAATGATCTGTTAAAAACTATAGATTAAACCGGAAGATCTTTCAAAGTTTCTGCTCCATAAATGTCGCCGGTATCTGTTTATTTACTTTTATGGGTTTAATGCTTCCGGGTTATGCAATGCGTTCTTTTGTGTCTCTTGTAAACGTTTTTCTCATAGAGTAAATTCCGTATTTCGTATATTTTCGGACAAGTCAAAACATAAACAACCCATTAAACTTTGCAAGTTACATAGACGACCGCTTTAGCCTAGTTGGTAGTGACCCTGCCTACGAAGCAAGAGGTCCTGGGTTAGAATCCCGGTAAGGGCATTTATTTGTGGGAGGAGCACGAGTATTTGTTCCTGAGTCATGGATGTTTTCTATGTATTTAAGTATTTATTCATCTATATAAGTATGTTTATCGTCGTCTAGTACCCATAGTACAAGCTTTGCTTAGTTTGGGACTAGGTCGATTTGTGTAAGATTGTCTCCTAATATTTATTTATTTATTTAAATAAGTTATAAATGTGGCGTAGTTTAGATTTTTTGATTTTTTGTAATTACTATGACGGTTAAATATTTCAGATCCTTGGAGCAGTGGTGACGCAAAGTTCGGCGAGCCCCGTAGTTGACGGGCAGGCCAAACCACAGGTTATACGCTACGAGATGGAAACTGCCAACATGCCAAATTCCTACAACTTTTAGTAAGTACTCATTCATATTGATTAGCGATACTAAAATACTAAAGACGAAACGTGAATAAATTCCCACAATATGTTTCAATTATTAGAATTTGTTTTCGACAGTTCAGAACATGTCACGATATTTAAATTTCATTAACAGATCAAATAAGCAATTTACATAATAATAGTACTATCAGGAAATCATAATTCTCATGAGCAATCAAATCAACACACGCGAATAAACACTATGAATGTGATAATTTAATCAATCGATCCGTAAGGATGTCAGGTCTGTCACGTCCGATGCTATGACTAGTAATTGTACGGAATAAAAATAAAGTAATTGTATACATTCTAGATTAAGTAAGAAATGGAAATCGATCTTTTTTTTAATTTTATTTTATGACCCAGCCGCGCATTTTAAAATAATGTGAACGACTAAAAAATGTTATAAAGAATTATCTGTACAAAAAAAAATGTTTTTTATAAGTTTAAGTATCAATGAAACTTATTAAAAAATGGATCTTAGTTTGGTTATATAGGTAATATAGATTGGAAAATAAAGATTAGAAGTCTGATAAAATCTGATATAGAATTTAAGCCAACAACCATTTTTTTCATATTGTATCAAGACGAGGGAAAAGTTATTTGTTATACAAGGGTGCAAAGTTGTATTTTACCGCGAGTGTGGAATTGAAACACGAGCAAGCGAAAGGACGCTACAGTTGTATCCTGAGCGTAGCGAGTGTTTCAACACACGAGAAGTAAAATACATTTGCACCCACAAAACAAAACTTTTCTCCTCAATGTAGCGAGGAAAGTGCAACATGAAAAACCACTTTATTTAATTTAAATAATAATATTTTTAATGTTATTTACCGTAATAATAACGTTAAGTACGTAATAGCAAGTAGAATTTTGGTCAAGTGCGAGTCGGATTTTAGTTTTCCCATACATTTTGAGACCCAGCGCCTGATGAAGGCAACAAGCAATTTTTTTTAAAGTTCTTATATATTTATCTTATTCTGTTTTTTGGCATTTGTTCTTATAGCGGCAACAGAAATACATCAAGTAAATTTTTTGTATTATAAGCGTTTTACGTTTTGGTATCTGTCAAAAGCTACTTAAACACGCTCCAAGGTCAAATTACTTTCCCCACTAGTGGATAAAATGCGTTTTTGTCCAATGGTTTTAAAGGATAACAGACGGCTTTCCGAGGCAGTGAGGGGAAAAATATTTTTTTTCTCTCAGCAGCAGCGTCACTACAGACGACATGTTTTAAACACTTCGGGAATTTTTCTTCAAGCGACATTGCCGCGAAAACACTCACGAAAAATTCTGAACATGTCACCTGTGAAAACATTTAATACGTCAGGTGTAACCGTAGATTTATTAGTATTATTTTAGACATGTCTCACGTCAAATATAATGATTATTTCATGTAGGTCTTTACGATTGGAGGAGTTTCGTTGCTTCGTCGTGGGTCTTATTATTAGAGTTTGGAAGATACCACCATAATAATTTACTTTATAAAGGGGTTTGATAAGCTAATGTAACTAACAACGAACTGATCCTGGAAGTACCTTCTTGTCGTTAAGAAATTTCATAAGCCACCTGAGATCTTCGTCATCAGTTCTGTAGTGGAAATGGTTATTCCTATAGAAAATATCAACATCGCTATACCTGGCAATAATATCCTCATCTGCTAATTCAGTTAATTCCTCACAGTGCCAATCACTAGATCCAATCAAATGTCATCTAAGATAAAATGGTGGAAGAAGAATGTTTTTAATTAAGTGGAGTCATTAACGTATGTTTTGGCTTGCCTTGTTCAAAACGACTAAAAACAAATGAATTTCAGACGAACCATGTATGTCTGACCGCCAACCACACATGGTTGTTACGAATCACGAAATCAACTTACAGGGGGAGTGGTGAGGTGATTTGAGACTTGTTGTGAATATCAAAGCTGATGTGAGTGTGATAGCATCACGTGCTCGATGCAACGTAGCCATTATCGAGGTGCGTGCGTAGGAACGTCGTCGGTATTGTTTTTTGGCGAAAGCGAACACCTATTTTATAATCGGTCTTGCGTAGGATATAGTCATATCATTGTCATTAAACGAGTATTATCATTATCATCATAACAGCCAAAAGACGTACATTGCTGGATATAGGCCTTCCCCAAAGAGTGTACTAAACTAGAAAAAAGTAAGCGTTATTTTTAACATCAGGATCTAGAATCTATAATAAAACTTTAGTCTTGCTTCTATTTACCAACAAACCTACCTACGGCTTACGAAAGACAAAACATACCAATACAAAAAGTCCACATACCCGGAGGATGCGCTTTCCCTATTATAAAAATGACCTGCGTTTGTCTCTTGATGTCGTCCTCAAATGTCTATATGTACGGCAACCCCTTAATTCCCGGCCTATTATTGCACACCTCAAAACATGAATCTAATATAGAACATAAAAACTTAAAAATAGAGGTTAACAAGAGGCGTACATAGTCTGTCGAAATTATTTTTTGCCGCCATCATTATATAAATAAAATCGCGTTGAACATTTTTCTAAGTCGTAAACAATGTTGTTAAACAAATACGCTTTCCGAATATTCTATCTCCATGTATGGACAAAGCATCTATGAATCATCAACTTTCAAAGTCGTCTTACTTAGACTGGCTCCGCGCCAAAGGTCCAAAAATATCTCACTCATTGTATTCGGGACAAATAAGTGCATATCAATCGGATGCTTTAATAATATTTGTACTTATTAATATTTGTTGCGCCAATATTTGTATGTGCATTAGTTGTATTTGTTTGCGAACTAAACATGGATTTGTAATTAGCCACGACTAGGAAATCATGGCGAGAGAGAGACGGAGCGGGGCATGTCCCTTTCATAACGATGACACGTTTTATTACTTACTCTAGATGCTTACACAGACCCGCGTATTAAAATAGGCCCCCCACAAGGTAGACTGACGACCTGGTAAAGGTCGCGGAAGTCCGCTGGATGTGGATAGCGTAAGACCGGTCACAGTGGCACTCTTTGGGGGAGGCCTATGTCCAGCAGTGGACGTCTTTCGGCTGATATGATGATGATGATATTACAGCCTTACAACCTCACAGACATCTCCTATTTATATATTACTAGCTTCGGCTGCGTGGACTCGGGATAAAAACTATCCTATATTTTAATCCAGGCTATAAACTATCTTGTGCAAAATTTCATTCAAATCGGTTCAGCCGTTTAGGCGTGATTGAGTAACAAACATCTAAAAATCCAAACATCTAAACTTTCGCATTTATAATATTATAGTAGGATAAAAGTAGATTTAAGTTATTTATTAAGTACAAGCTAATGTTATTATCCTGAAAGTTCACTGTTATAGTAAAACTGCATTAAGTACGTCTAATATGTTCGGAGTTACGTTGCAAACAGGGCTGTTATTCTTTACGCGGTAATGCGCCTCACCCCACCCTTCACGCCTAACGACATTAGACGTCTATCTCCGCTTAGTTACTCCGAATCGTGACGTCAGGATATATTTGTGTGTGAGCGTTGAGATGAGCTTAAATCAAGTTACAGAATAGCGGGGCAGAAAAGGTCAAACATATCCTAAACGTGGATAACACATTCAACATTATTTTAAATTAGCCAACTAAAAATCTACAAGTACATCCGTTGTTGAGTTACGATATTTTTTTATAATTGTGAAGAAATACCATTACATTGCATTATACACGTAACGACGTAGGGCAATGCACCTAATTGTCTTCAATCTTAACGAGTGGACGAGCCAAATGCTTCGTTCTATATGGTTGACTTTGTAAACAAAGACTTTTCAATTTGCATTCGATGGCTAGGTAGCTCCTACATTTAATAATAATATGTAATAGCCTTTAATTCGAACGAAAACACAAATAAGTACAAATTTCTGTCACCGAGCCTCATCATAGGCTCTTCGTCGATTTCTGCGTGTCCGCTTGCCAAACGGCAAGGGCCTGCGTTTCTTAATTTATATTACTTAGCTTGAGCAACACTTTTCTTTTCTTGGGTAAATGCTTTTACGAATGTTTTTCTTGGGGAACCAGGACGGATATGACGGATTCCCGGGAACCACCCGGTCTACCGTCTAATACCCCACGGTTCTCTACGCGCTGCTTTATGACAGAGCCACGGGAACGCTTGCACACAATCTTGAGCACCACTTGCCCCAAGTCACGTCCTGTGTCTCAGCGACTCCTATCTCACTCGCACTGTACACATTCGAAAGAGGAAGGTAGATTTTCTCGTCTCACGTTGCATCGCAGTGTTAGTTGTGCTGGATTCACTGACTAGGCTCATAGAGTGACGGAAAAGTAAACGATTCCGAACTCCACTGAAGAGTGTTAAATACATGATTGATGTATTTTACTTTATTTATTGAAGTGACATTAAGACATTATGTAAAAATACAATAAGTAGTAAAATTAATATGAATGAAATTTTTTGATTACCCAGTAAAGTCTATTCATCCTTACGTGTCCTATCATGTAAACAAACATGATGTCAAAAGAGTACTGCTTAGCAAATGAGTAATGACTAATGATTGGAAATGATAAAAGATACATGCAGTGTGATTCATAGACAATCTAGACATCTTAACGTCAGATATTTTGAGGTCGTTCGTTCGCAACTTAGGTTGATGAAGGAAATCCTATTAGAAATGATATTTTTCAGTGGACCAAGTAATGGTTGATTTCAATACTTTGTGAGTTTCTATAAGTATACAACAATATTTCAAGTAATGATTACTGTGTAATCCCAGAGAAAAGTGTGACAATGTCTTCGAGAAGTGTTTGTTTACATGATAGGACACGTAAAGATGAATATACTTACTTTAATAAAAATATTAAGTACCTTTTTATTTTATTAATTTATTTAAAGTAGATTACGTCACCATTCACATTTTTCTTTAAATTATATACCCATATTTGCAAGGTATCCTTTTTATCTGGTCTATTAACGATGACCCAGGCTTTCTTCGCAAGCGGCGACTGATATTCATCTTACATAGCTTGGTACCACTTATCTCCGTCTTCTGGATTGATAGCCTGTGAAATTCACAGTGAGAACAATCTTCTAGGTAGGTAGGATGGATGGCCATATGCTGAGGGGACAAAGTCTGCATGCATACACAATTGGCAGCAAATTTAGGTTTTCTGGTGGTATCAACCAAAGTCTAATACATCATTTTATAACGAATGATGTATTTTACTTTATTTATTGAAGTGACATTAAGACATCATGTAATAGTAAAATAAATATAAATAAATAAATTAGATTATCCAGTAATAAAACATTCTCCCCCGTAATCAAAACAAGATTATTAACATAAAACCGATTCCTTTTACACAAACTCTGATGCACAATGTTTGATTACGTCACTATGCGCATTTTTATCTGGTCTATTAATGAGGACCCAAGTTTTCTTCGCAAGCAGTGACTGAATCATCTTGCGTACCTTGGTTATACATACTTATCTCCGTCTTCTGCATTGATAGCCTGTGAAATTCGCAATGTGAATATCTTGTATCCTGAGAGGATGAAGTCTGCATGCATACACAATTGGCATCAGAGTTAGGTTTTCCGGTGGTACCAGCCACAGTCATATACATTATTTGATAACGAAAGATGTATTTAAATTTATTTATTGAAGTGACATTACAACAATGATGATGTTGTTGATGATGATGATGATTAATAGAACATCAGAGTGCCAGCGATTTCCTGCCTCGAAGAAACGAAAACATCAAGCGCGAGACAGAGTCGGTTTTATTTTAACATCAGTGCCAGCGATTTTCTGCCTTTAAGAAACGAAAACATCAAGCGCGAGACAGAGTCGGTATTATTTTAACATCAGAGTGCCAGCGATTTTCTGCCTTGAAGAAGCGAAAACCTCAAGCGCGGGACAGAGTCGGTATTATTTTTCCGCATTCGCATCTCAATGTTGAACGGTTTGTTTGGACATTCAATCACTTGAGCCCTTACCAACAGTTCCAAACTGTTCAGATAAAAAAATATGCAAGATAGAAAAACAGCTTTTTAGCCTTTATAACAATGGTTCTTAAGCTTTTGTTAGGCATGGACCACTTACAGAATTTCAAAAATACTGTTGAAGAAAATGTTGAAAAAATCTCATGTGTAGACCGTAGACTACTAGCAATCATGTCACGGACCCCAAGGGGGTCCATGGACCACACTTTAAGAAACCCTGCTTTATAATTATTGACTGAAGTACGGTTTTAATCTTGTACCTGTCAAACGCTTATTGAAATAAGTATGTAGAACCGTTTTGATACATGTCATGTTACAATGAAATCGTAAAAAGTAGAACAGAGAACGGTGATGTAGGCAGTGACAAAAACACGATCACCGCCTCCGTCGAGTTGAACGTCCGTATTTACCACATACCTGTCGAACAATTGATTAAATGTCAATGTAACTGTTTTATAAACCCTTATCAAAATCTTTGGTTGAAAAGACTCAAGTCGGCTCTCCGGACGAATGTAGTTTGGTTTCTTATTTTAAAATGGCATACCATGATACTTTTGGTAAACAGTGGAATATACAGGTTGTACCAAAAATTGGGTATGAACCGATCTAGGGCTTAAGGTATCGTGTTCTGATAAGAAAAAACAGAAAAAAAAAAAAATTACGCGATTTTTTTTACCTTTGTATGGAGCGTTGGCCGACTGGGGCGACGAGCTGCATACAAATCTTTAAAAAAAAATCGCGTCTTTTTTTTTATCATTCATATCGATACCTGTTAAGCCCTTGATCGGTTCATACCCCATTTTTGGTACACCATGTATGATACTCTCTACTATGAAGTCTATGATCACACAGATAAACTGTTCAGACAGTTTTGTGGGGCCCTGTTAATTATTAAGTTTACATAAGTACTCTGTTTAATAAATAAATAAATAATAAATAATATCTAGGTCGGAAACTAGTTTAACTAAATTATAATGGAAATATAATAGATTTTTTTTTGTTGACGGTATGGAAAACGTTCTACTCGCTTGATTTATTTATTTTCTTTTTTAATTTCTAGCAACAGGAACTAGTGTCCGACCTGGATATGGCGGGTCCCATTGTGTATAAGTGCATAGTTTCATGTTATTCTAGCATGTCGTTTTAAAATGTGAACTACGCTCGACTTTCCATACAATAGTTGTATGGAAAGTCGAGCGACCCCGTATCATGGTCGGCCTTATCAAACTATAAGTGACAAGATAGAGCGTCCGTCACTGGCTGATACCGTTCGATAGAACGAGACGGACGCTCTATATTGTCCCTTATCGCGTGATAAAGCCGGCCATGATACGCGGTCGCTCTACTTTCCATACAATAGCTTAGCTCCTCCGGTGACCCTTAAGCACTTTTAGTCGAGTTCCAAAATATGTGCGTGAACAAAGTGATCAAAAACATGTAAACACGACTTTAATGTTCAGGGCATAAGGTTGCTCAGATATCTATGGACCTTTGCAAACGTTCGTACGTATGGCCTTGACTCAAAATATTTTTTGATCAATTTGAGCATGAATAAATAATATAAATTCAATGTAAAACTATTTACGAAATATCGCCGACACTTGGTTGGTAGATGGACAAACACCCTCTTAGTGACAAAAGAAAGAGAGAAGATTAGTAAGTATTTTAGAAAAAAAGGTATAATTTTCGCTGCGACTGAATGTAGATAGCTGCTTTTTTATTTGAATACTTATTCTTAAAGCGCGGGTTTTTTTATAACGACCACTCTTAGAATACTACTACTTACCTACCTACTCTTAGGATTTTTAGCGTCATTGCTCATCATAGATACCTATCTACTTATATATTTTAATTAAATGTAAGTACTTAATGTACCTGTCCTTTTGTCTAGTGAGACAATGAAGTTGTTTAACATTTTGAATTGCTATATAAAATTGGTGACAAATTCTGACTTTCATTACGTTTAAACAAAAATTGGTATGTCTAAAACAAACAAAGGTTAGGTTCTTACCTTAGGGTTAGGTAATTATTAATTTGTTATAGTCTGAAGAGTAAAATTTACGGCACATTGCGTCGTGTTTTATAACGAAATGTAGTGTAATTATAAAATGGGAAGTGTTATCTTACTTGAGACACGAAGTAACGAATGTCAAATACTGAGGGCTAATTTGCTCATAATTTACCTAGCGGCGCTTTTTACTAGTTGATTGCGTGGTGTAGACGACCACAGGCGTTTAAAAAGCAAAGCGAATTAAGAATGAAGACATTTCACACCGTATCAACTAAAGTCATTTTTTTCTTTGTTTTTGTTGCGGTTATTTTTGTTTTGTTTATTTAATTTCACTTCTTATTAATTTTACTTTTTCCTACTTTTATCTATACCGTCAAACATGAATTATCTTTCGGTTCTATTTCGTGATTTTTCGTAGCTCGGCTTCAGGCAGAATATCAGTGCTTCGTTTGAAAGTGCGAAGCGTATAACTGAGCTATGAATGAACTCTTTTGATTTGCTATATCGTACACAGCAATTGTATGGTTAAGTTTGTAAATAAGTGCATTTTTGTTTGTAACGCAAACAAAAAAGCAAATATCGAATGTCTATTCGAACACTACACTGTTGCATGCACGAGCCTTTGTTAAGTCTGCCTGCCATTTTAAGTTCCTTGTTAAACTGGTCACTGTCACTGGTTTCAGTAATAATGATACACTTTTGGTAATTCCAGTTACGACACAAGCGACGGCTCCTCCCGAACGGAGCGCGGTGCCATCTTGAACCCTGGCACGAAAGAGGCAGCCCTGGACGTGCTGGGAACTGTGCGTTGGTACGACAACAAGGGACAGCTATATGAGATGTCGTATAAAGCCGGAAAGAGAGGATACAGGACGATTATCAAAAAAGTGGCGCAGCGCTAATGAAGTTTTATAGGGTTGACGTCAAATAGTTTTTGCATTGTTACAATAGAATAGGGTGCAAAAGGATCTTAGGTGGAAATGAGGACGTTTGCTATTTCGAAATAATCATTAGTTTTTCGCTATGCACTTTTTGTGATGGGGAAAATTTGTTAAACCCGCCACAGGTCACGTGACCGTAAGATGTCACGTGGCCGTGAGATTCGAGAGATTGAACATTCGTAAGACGGACACGTGACCTGTTCGAAAAACTGTTACAATGTCATTGAGTTTTCACTTCTGCCGGCACTCCCGGAGTGCAACCCGGTCTTTTTATTTATTTATTTATTTACCATGTAGGTAGGTACATAATATATAAAAGGATATGATTTAATCTATACAACGCCTTTTAAATTGGATCACTCTTATTAAGTGGTATTCGTGTAGGTTCTTACTATGCATGTGTTATTTTATGGTATTAAATTAGCTCGCAATAGGCATATACAATAAACATGAATATACAAAGTAAACAACACAGTATGCCAAATATTATATTACTTATTGTAACTTATTACATTACTGCACGGTCTCGCTTATGTCAAGGTTATAATATGATAAATTATAAACTCATAAGGTTAGTGTCCCAAATCCTCGATGTCTTAAAGCAGGAGTCACTAAACTATGAGTCCGCGGGCCAAGTCCGGCCCGCGATAGCGTTGGGGTATGGCTGGTAATGACCAGCCATGAAACTAAAGTCTTGGCCCGCACGAATTTATATTAAGTGCAGTGTGGCCCTTGAGTCAAAAAGTTTGAAGACTTTAAAGCCTAATGGTTGACACCTGTTGTTCACCTCAATTATTTTGATATTAGATAGGTAGTGCCATGTATTAGACCCGCGAAGGGACTGACCTTAAAATCGAACTGCCATTTTGATACTGACGTTTTTTTTTCCTGACGCATTCGTTCCTTGCTATGTTGTAATAAAACATCAATCTGAATCACAAATAACCATGTGTTTTGACAATATGAATCTCTATTCTAATTTCGCAAGTATATCGAGTGAGCAGCACAGCATATCGCATATTAGCGAGCGAGATATTTTGGGGGCTGCAGTCGCCTAGTAACAAATGAAATGGGTAAATTACTTACAGGCTGCACAAAAATAAAGACTATTGCTAGAACGAGTTCAATCGCGGAATGAAAAGATTCGTCACTTTTGGACCCATCATTAAAATAAAGTCGAAAAGTGGCGAACCTATTTATTCCTCGACTAAGTATACAATCGATTTATAATATTTGAGTAGTAACGTAATATGTAGTTTAATTAAGGTAGTAAGTACTCTTTTGTTTTATTTTGATTCGTTTTGATGCATATGCATGCAGTTTTTCACATAGGTTTAAGTTTGGAAAAAGTTAACTTCTTTGGAGTGCTTAGAGGCGTAGGTACCTAGACGTAAACTTATCATTTAAGTTCTTTTGTATTTTTTATAATACTCGTAATAATGTGATTATTTATTTCTCCATTATATTTATTAAATTATTTTAAGAGAATAATCATGTCGTAATATTTTTAAAGATTGGTTCCAGATGAAAAATATTCTAAAAACAATTTATTTTCGCTAATAATGATGGTTCCGAATTTAAAATATACGACTAAAGTGCACTTGGTTTTTATTTTCTATCACCACCACACTTAAAGCTATATAATCCACTCAATGGGGGATTTTGCCTTACAAATGGCGGAAAGTGAAATGTTTTAAATTCCTTTATATTGATGATAATATTGGCGCTAAATCTAGTACGGTACGATAGATACATTTTTAATACAACATATCTGTCTGAATTTTTGACAAAAAAAAACATTAGCAGTCGCCGTAGACTGTGAAAGTGCTATTTCAAAATGACTATGGGGCGTGTATAACGCGCACTTGGTTCGACACCTCTGAGAAACTTGGAATTGTTTTCATGACCACATATACACCCGACCAAATATACAAAAACATTTTCCTCTCCCCTTTTTGCAAGAAAATGTACTTATCGAGGAATCTCCGAACAGAGTAGCCTAAAATAGTTTCATAGCTCACATATGGCACTGAAACCTACTGTGGCGTATAAGAAGGCTCAAAGTCACCCAAAGGGCAATGGAGAGGGCTATGCCGGGAGGTTATCTGCGTGATCGCATCAGAACTGGGGCTATCCGCCAAGGTAACCGGCGATATAGCCCTCCGAATCGCTAAACTTAAGTGGCAGTGGGCGGGGCACATATTACGCAGTACCGAATGGCCAAAAGGTGCTGGTTGGGGCGGAAAGGTGCTCGAGAGGCGACCACGTACCGGAAGACGCAGCGTGGGCAGACCACCACCCACAGGTGGACTGATGACCTGGTAAAGGTCGCAGGAGTCCGCTGAATGACGGTGGCGCAAGAACGATCACTGTGGCACTCCATGGGGGAGGCCTATGTCCAGCGACGTCTTTCGGCTGATATGATAATGAAAATTAATATAGGCCTCGTAAAACAGGCAGAATAATATTTCTATTCACTCTCCAATGTTCACTTCACGTATTACTTTTGTGGCCAAATGTTGCTAGCTAATGAGAATTACATATAAAGTAGTAAGTGCTTACTACGGGATGCTACGAATTGGTTGGACACTTTGACATCGTGAATCCTTGGCCAACTCGGTAGGCCCGCGACATTTCATAACTTTATTCGAGTTATCACCTCATACATACGAGTACGTACATTTGCACTTTGGCAATTGCTGTAACATTTGCAAACAACATCTCTACTTAAAGAAAACATTCTCGATTTGGAATCAGTATTCAGGTACGTCTGCTGATCACCATGCTCGCTTTGGTAAGTTTATTTTATTTTTTTATGTTTTTGTACCTAAGAACGCATTAAAAGCCGTATCATAAGTTATAGAGAAAAATTTAAAAACTTGGTAGCATAATACGAACGTGCGAACTTGTACGAGGTCGATCACGTAACGCATTGTACGCGCGTCAGGTAAATCTAAATGTCCCTTTTTGTACGGGAAAATGACAGTTGAGTTGTCCTAACGTGCGTTTGAAAAGTTACGTGATCACCCCTCTGGGCTAGTTACATTAAGAGAATCGAATTACCAGATTTTTAATCACCTTCCCTGTACATCTTTACTCGATTTTATTTTGCCTTTTAAGATTCAATAAATTATTACGGCCATCGTCCGCGATATTCATTTTTACACAACATATTTTAAGAGTCCGCAGTAAGCTTGGCCGAATTTCACCTTCCCATACAAACGTAGTTACGGTCTCATTTTAAAACTACGTGTTGGATTGTGACGAAACTTTGCACATACATTGACATGAGGTATATCTATGTCTGTAATTAGTTTATATAGTTCCAGTTTATAAAACAAACGAAATACAGCAAAAACAAGTTTTGTATGAAAAACTTAAATTCACTGTATTTTTCTTATCATGCTATCTGAAGCTACATAAACTAATTACAGACATAGATATACGAGTACCTCATGTCATTGTATATGCAAAGTTTCGTTACAATCCAAAATGTAGTTTTAAAATGAGAGCGTAACTACGTTTGTATGGAGAATCGAGCTTACTGCGGACTCTTAGGTATGCTAAACATTATGAAAAGTTATATCGATATCTCAGTAAGCAAGTAACTTTACCAATTTTTTTTTATTTTTTTTTTGCAGAGAATCGTGTTCCTAGTCCTCGTAGCATCCTCTTTAGCTGCTGATGATGCTGCTAAGCCAGAGGTGGAAGTACTCACTGAGAGTGCATTTCTCAACGAAGATGGATATAATTTCCAGTAAGTGATAAACGTCTATTATTATTGGGAGCCTGTAGTATCCCACTGCTGGGCAAAGGCCTCCCCCTCCGTTTCCAGTGTTCTCGATCCTGAGTTTCTTGTGGCCAATCTTTTGAGAACAAGTCTAGCTCGTCCCGCCATCGCCGGCGAGGCCTGCCGCGTCTCCGTTTATTAAACTATTAAACGTCTAATAAAGTCAATAAATAAATTCTATAAACATCATTATCATATCAGCCGAAAGTCGTCCACTGCTGGACATAATAAGAATAATAATAATAATACCCGCGGGGGCAGCTTGTGCGAGCTGACGGTAAGTGGCGATACCGCGGACCCTTAGGGGTGGAGGTAAGCCTCCAGAGGGCCCGAGTGATCTGGCCCTGTGCCTGCCCTAACCGGCCGGCCAGAGTGGAGTCGCAAGAGCGGAACCTATGTCCCAGGATGGAAGTGTAAAATGTCATAACGCTGGCGACGGCCCTTGAACGGATTACCGGGATCTGGCGCACCGCAGACTCACCTCTCGACAACCTCACAGCCGGTCAGACGTGTTGCTCCATTGTCGCACTAATTGTCACGGCAGGTGTCCGCTAGTCTAGATGGTATCCACCATGGGGTCCCGGACTTTTGGAAGGCATGCGTAGGGCTGAAACTAACATCGCAGAGGCCCTTTAAAACAAAAATAATCTAAAGCAAGGGATACGCTTTAGATTATTTTTGTTTTAAAGGGCCTCTGCGATGTTAGTTTCAGCCCTACGCATGCCTTCCAAAAGTCCGGGACCCCATGGTCCCGATATATGGAAAAACATACAAATGTTCTGCTGACCATAGGTCTCCAAATTGTGCCTCTCCCAAAATAGCGCTAGACACGTGTATAATGTCCAATCAAAAAATTCGTGTATAAGTAGGTATATTACAAAAACCTTACCTCGCTTGAAAATCACCTATTATCTCATGCACAGATGTATACTTGCAATTGTTTAAGTTGGCTGAATTGCATCAAAGTTGTCAGTTTTATAAAAAATCGGCCACATTAGAGAATCTCAACTGTAAGTACCTATAACATTTCAAATCAAAAAATGCCGCGCGCCGACCACACAATCGTATTGTTTGACTTGAATGCTATTGATTTGAAGATAAGTAGGTCAGTTGAAATAATGTCAATATTGGGTTATATTTCATCCCTGATCACTTCTGTAATTTCAGATACAAGTTAAGCGACGGCGTCTCCCGCCAAGAACAAGGGGAGCTCATCACAGTAGGAGACCACCAGGGCATCGGAGTCAAGGGCTCTTATTCCTACGTGGCACCGGACGGCCAGGAGTACACTGTGACCTACACCGCTGACGACAAGGGCTTCAACCCCGTCGTCCACGCCTCGCCCGCTAAGGGGCAATAAAGTATTAAATATTTGTACGTGTTTTATTGAACACCAAGATTCTGGAGCGCGTTCTTCACGTATGTGTATATAGTTGATATATATATATATATGAGTATATAGTAATCATTTTAAAAATGACTTTCATATACCTACAAAGAAAAAATGAACACAGACCTACAGAAAGTGGTAAGGACACTGTTTCGGTAAAACAGAAGGCAACATTCGATTCCTGTCTTAGGTTACATTAGATCGCGGTTAATATTTTCATTGTATTTAGAAAACGAATACAAAAAACAATTATATTATTTAATCATGGCAACTTCCATTCGTTAAATTAACTTGACCCAAAAAACTTTTTTTTTTTTTTTTTTTGTTTAAACTACTCGTAAACGTAATGTATGCGAACAGCCGTGTCTACAAAGGACGCACGCCTCGCCCGAGAGTGCGCGCTCAGTGTAGACGTGCCTCAACGAGCCACGCCGTTCGGCTAACAGCGGCGAACGGTCCGCATGCTCGGCCGCACGCCTCGCTCCAAGGCGCAAGCATGCGTCCAGTGTAGACATGGCTATTAGTCCTGAGGTGTTTTCTGACCTAATATCGCTTAGAAGAGAGACTGGATTGTTGATTTGTAGATGCAAGACGGAAGTTTCCTAATACATCGGTTCATTTACACCCCGATTACGGCCAACTTCATTTAGCAACCATTTGAAGGACAAAGACCTTTATTTAATAACAATTTGATTTCAACTAGTACTGTGGTAGGTACTACACAATGCCACGTAACAGGAGGAGTAAAAGGAGGATGGGCAGATTTGTATGGACAAGAGTATGAGCGATGTAACATCGGAAAAGTTTTTTTTATACTTTTTATTGTATAGCGAGAATAGTTATTGCTTGTCAAATCACTGTGTGAAAAAATACACTGAAAAAACGCATAATAAACTAATATACCATGAACACAAAATCATCGACAGTTCTTTACAAAACCTTCATAATCTGCGACACAGGAACTTAGTATAAAAAAAAACTGTATAGTTTACGTTTCAACTCGTACAATGATTTGGGACTAGCTGCCATAGCAAAAGTTTCACAACTTAGATTATACTATCCGGTGAGATATCGCTTGTCCTTATTAGTCATAGGGGCCGATTAGCCCACCCTCCTTTACCTAGCAACACACGCCAAACTAGGTAAATAGGGATCGACAAAAAATACTAGTGGCTCTGTGAGCTGTACATAGAACTCGCAATCCTGATGTTTTACAAAAAAAAGTTTTTATTTTTTATTTTGTACATATGCCTTTACAAAAAAGGAACTATATAATCAACGAACCTCCTCACAACATTTCGCGAGAATCTATTGAGAAATATCGCTAATTTGCTAAAATTTGCTAAAATACCGCTGCACCCGGCTTCATTCAAAAAATTCTAACTGTCCATGGTTAGCCAATAGGTCAAATTTAGTATCAATTTCGGATAAATCAATAAAGTAGAATTCATTTTCGGTTTAAAAAATAATAATTTGTTAAGCTATTTATAAAAAAATACATAAAAATGGAATTTTACAATTAGCATTTTTCATTTTGAGCCGTCGTAAATATTGAACGGCCTGCTATTTCTGTATACAGAAAATATTTAAATAATTATAATTTAATATAGATTTGAGAAAAAAATTAACTTTTACCTGCCTTTGCTAAAAAAAATAGTGTGTGTTTTTTAACGTAGCGCGAGATAGAAAGTACCACTCCGCCCGACTTCATTCGAAAATTCTAACCGTCCATGTTTAGGTAATAGGTCAAAATTAGTATCAATTTCGGATAAATCAATAACGTAGAATTCATTTCTAGTAAAAATAATGTAATTTGTCAGCAATTAAAAAAAATCCTAGAAAATCCAATAATACAACCTCTTTTTTATTGTGATCCGTCGTTAACCAGCTATTTCTGTATACAAAAAATATTAAAATAATTACAATTTAATAAATTCTGAAAAATATAACCTTTAACTACCTTTGCTAATAAGAAATAGTCTAAAATATGTTTTTAAGTCGCGCGCTAATACTCAATTTTTACCGCCAACAACCGAATAAGTGCACATTCTGGAGACCGAGTGTCTGTGCTATATTAATTCTTGTCACGGAATAAAGAATCAATTGGAAGTGGCATTCAACCGATTTTGATAGAGAACCACTGTCGCCGCACGCACACAACCACACTTCAATAATACACGAACACACAATTGCAATACGCTTTCGATTTCTTAAAACGTGCTGTGACAATATGTTGTTAACGGTAGCAAATTTTATATGCAAAATCTACTTTAACTGGTACCATTTACGGTCTCATTTAGAGTGTCAAGTAAATATTTCTTACGTCCGTTACCATATGCGTTGCAAGACTTGCAATAGGCGTGGTCGTTCGGCTACTCGACGCAAGATGGCAGTGTTTTCAAAAATATGGAGATGCGACCGCTTGAAACCAAAAAGTCGCATGTACTGCAAAATGTGTATGATGCGACTATTTGGCTGTAACGGAAAAGGGATGTGGGTATGGTATGAGTTTGAGTATCGATATTTTTATGATATTCATACGGTAAATATTAAGCTGACTTATTTACAAATTGTTTCTAATAAAATCTTGTTTATTATATAATTATAGTAGTAGGTAACAATTATACTAAATTACTTTTGTTATAAATGTAGTAGCAATTAAACGCAGATATCTAATAAACAGAGAATATCATTTGTTTAATTTAATACAAGCACATCTCAAATACTATATAGAATTATTTTACCAGCAATCTACACTGCCGACGTTGTGCGAGTTTCTAGTGAGAATTTACCGTCAAATTTGTTCGTTGTGCGGGATAACAGGAAACTTAATGTCAGTAGTTTGCCGTGCGTATTGTGAATTGAATCAATTGTTCGTAATTACGCTACATACAATACTCTGCGTTGGAATTGAATCTTCATGAATGAAGCGATTTCCTTTTGGCGAAACTCAAATATCAGTTGCATCAAAATGGTTCGAACAAATGGTGTTGAATCGTTGCGGAAACCAATCCTTCCTCCCCGTGGCATCAATCCATTTTTCCTTTGTATTTGTGTCTTTAGGAAAACTATAAGATTATAACAGTTATTTTATTGTGTATGACACAATATTCAGATACATATTACCAGTGCCCGGAATTCTTTTGAGCTGTCATAGGGACTTCTCGTTTATCGACTTCCGATTATACAATATGTAAAATATGATTACGAGTAGACGTAACAACACGAAGTCTTATCGCGAATGAGCGATCTCTTCGAGATAACCTTTGGATACCAACTTTTAGGAAATTGTAAATATAAATTAAAATAATAATATTGTATTCTTTTTTATAAATAATAGGGATGGTCTTTGTCCTAATTAAAAGGCATAGGTAAGTAAACAATAAAATATAATTCTTTTAATTTCTATTTATAATACTACAATACTTCCGATTATACAATAATTCATATGTATAAACGGAAGTCGATAAAAGAGAAGTCCCTATGACAGCTCAAAAGTGCTACGAGAATTCCGGGCTCTGCATATTACTTATAAAAATATAATCTTTCATTTTGGTTTATCGATAACAAGTTTTAGCCACAGCATTTGAGTAGCGAACCTTCGGGAAATTTGCTGTGCATTCACGATCTGAGTAGCGATATAATACACAGGATTATGAACTTTATTGTTAGAGAAATAGAATTGATATTTCCTTGACTACAGGCGCAAATTGTGTAAGAAATTGAAAATTAAATATTTTTTCAACACAATTGCTCGTAACGTACCTCTTATTGTGTCGCTTTTAGGCTCATAATCCTGGATATTAAACACGCGTGTTTAATAACATTACGATACTTGTGTGTTATGGCTATATCCCGATTAAGTCACGTTGCCACCTTGCAGCAAGATGTATGCATGCACACGGTGCATTCTTAAACTAACCGGGTTGTACAGAATGTACAGCTTTTTTTTAATTCTCGGCAAATGGATTCTTACTCGACTAAACAAATTAAATCCTTTTTGTTAGTTAATTGGCTATTTCTTTTTGGATATGATATAGAAACGGTTAATTTAGTAAAACTATTACTACTTTTGATAACATTTTACATGAATTAATAAAGATAACATTTTAAAACGAAATTATTTATTTTATTTTGTATTGGCTGTTTAGAGATTTCATCTAATGCGCGCGCACTGCGCAAACTTCACAAAAAAAATTGATGTGCGCCATTATATGTAGGTTATTTCATAGATATTTGTAAACATGTTTAATGCGTGTTTGGTTATTAACAAAAATGTTGATTCGTGGTGACTAGAAAAGTGATAAAAAGAATGAACGCCACTAGAAATTCTTGACGATGTATTCAACATGTGAGTAAAAACCTGTTGACATCAATAAGTAAGGACAATAACTTGGCAGGCCTATCAAATTTTCATCTTATGAAAAGGATTTTTTCCTCGCAAAATGTGTTGAAAAACGTCGTATGAAACGCGTGAGCTTTGATAATTACATCCTCGGCTCTCTTATCACGCTCACCTGCGGCTCGCGTGATAATTCCGCCTCTGTTGTAATTATCAACACCTCACTTGTATCACAATGTACTATTTTATACGTATTCTAAAGTATTACTTAACGATGATAAGAAATACCTCCACGGGACAAGTTTTATGTGCTATTATTGGAGCAGCTTTCAATAACTCAATACGGCATTCTCCTAAAATAAACAAATATTCACTCATGTCATACGCTGCGTGCGGTCGCTAGGTGACTGACAATAATCTGTGCAAGAAGTATGCTTATTATTGCTTATGTTCGGCGACACGGGAACGCCCACTCACCACTTCCAATGGATTCTTTATTCCGTGATTCTTGTCATCATAAAAATTAACAAAGATTTTAAAAATATTTTTAATTCAATTTTAACCTTATAGTAAATCAGTAGCGGTAAACAAAACAAAGTAGAGCTATGACAAAGACAACGAATGATATTTCCCTTTCTGCCACACTTACTGAGATTTGTATACTACCACCTCGCTTATTATAGGTCCATGCTTTAACATAGAATAGTTATTTTTCTGGTGGCCATAGTAGGTACTGGCCAGTGTCTTCTCCTTACTTATACATATTACTCATATGAGCATGAGCAGGGAACAAAAATGGGATGTGAACCGATCAAGGGCATAACAGGTATCGTGTTCTGATAAGAAAAAACAAAGTTTTTTTTTTACGCGATTTTTTTACATTTGTATGGAGCCTGTGCAGTTATTTGACGTTATTCCTAACTTTTAGGCAATAGGAAAAATAAACGTAAATTATTAAATTAAGACCAATACTGCGAGTAAGATGAAGCAGATACCTGTCAGAAAATAAGCGAAACCGTTCAACAAATAAGCAACTATGAATTAAGATGTTAACCAATCTTTATTTTTGTGAAAACCGTCACAACAGCGACTAGAATTGAAATATACAATTTCTTATAAAATAAACATTAATTTGGTTTCAGCACAGATGTACTTCAAATTGAGTCTTATATTCCAGTGAAAGGGTTTATTGTTGAGGGGCGGCAGCGGGTTGCTCGTCACCAAGATGCTGGGTGGGTTGGTAGCCATTTTTGTCGGCGACGAAGGTGACGGAGACGTGTTGGCCGTCGGGAGCCACGTACTTGTAACTTCCTTTTACAGACAGACCCTGTTGGTCGGTGTCGTTCTTGTACTCTCCCTGCTCCTGTCTGGCTGTGCCGTCACTTGTTTCGAAGCTGGAATCAAATTAGCTATTATTATAGGCCCGTTTCGCTTGCCGGCTCGGGTAAAGTCACAGCTTCGAGTGTCAGTCTCGTATACTTCCGAGGTGTCAATACACCTGGCCCCCATTTCACCAACTTGACAATTGTCACCTGACAACGACAGTTCTCCCTACATTGCTGGTTACACAAGTAACCTAGCAACCACCTTAACTTCTAGAACTAGCAATGTATGGCGAATTGTCAGTGTCAACTGACAATTGTCAAGTTGGTGAAATAGAGGCCTGATGGTGCTAGGAACGAAAGGGTACGCACTATGCGGCGTGAGCGTGCGAGCTATGCCATGTTTAGAATTTTCTAGCTCTGTCAAACATCGGATAATATGTTTCTGTTTATAAAATAGCCAACATGGTTTAATATTGTTTACGTTACATGACCAGATTCCATATGATTCTCAAATTACGTTTAACGGAATAACAAGACGACGGAATAATTCAGAAGGACTTGAAATTAAATTATTAATTTTATATGTACCTATAAGTAACATAAAGACGTCCAAAAGTTTATATTACTTTTAAGGAAGATATAATATTAAAAGGAATGGAAACTTGTGTATTTAAATGCAGAATTTAAATGATACATTCTGTATATTTAGCTAATAATACTCATTATTCGCACGCTTATACACGATACCATACTTTTTCTGCATTGCAGCGAAAACTGGCAACGAACAGAAAAACCGAGGGCGTTCTTGGAAAGGAAAGTGATCACAGACAGAGCTCGAGTTTGATACAGCTCTCAATTAGAGATTTGATTCTTTGAAACTTGACGCAGTACTTGAGCAAAATGTTTTAAAGGCATTGGTTACTTACTCAAAATTGTATCCATTAATGTCAACTTCAGAGTCCTGTTTCACGATTGAGACTGGAGCAGCTTGGGGCTTGTCCTGTGGCACAGCGCACACGAGCGCCAGCGCGGCCAGAGCGAACAAAGTCTGCAACAAACATGAATTGTTTTAACCTTTCCAACGCTTTGTCAAACAGAAAAGTTGTTAACCACACACATTTAGAGCAGAGGAAAATATGTCAATGCAAGAAGGTTATTATCGCGCTGGGCTCCATAAATAAGTTCAAGCGTCGTGAAGCTTCGTTTCATTTAGGGTGAAGATGCAACATATATGGTCTTAGTTGCAGCTTCAATATCCATTTTTATTCTTCTTGGGATGACTTTTCGAGATAAATATAGTATTAAAAGGCCCCTGAATGGATGACAGTTTTAAGGTGCGACCACACCGCTGCTCAAAATACGCTAACGCACCGTAAAACGCAGCAAAATGTATGAAGAATACGTGACGCATACGACACGTCAACGCGTATACGCAGCGTGAAGCACCGGTGTGGTCGCTCCCTTATTTCACAAATCACCCAGGTTCCAATAAAAGATAAATCGGCCACATCCATCTAAACATATTTTTATGTTAATTTTGACATTTACCTACAATGCTGCAATCTCGCTGCAATTTGCTAAATGCTAAACAGTTTGTGAGTTCCAAACTTCTTAGCGTTCTCTTAAAGCTGCCCTGTGGCAAAATTACGCACATGATGCAGCAGGAAATTTTTGGAACATCGCCAATGTCAGAGAATTAAGGAATTGAAACATCGGTATCGCCACAAGATCTCTTAGTTCGTTATTCCGTCATTATGATGTATTTAGGCGGATCACACACTGCGCCGCATCGGCGGACGGAGGTGCGGTGCAGTGTGTCGTAGCACACGGAATTTATATACAGAGGTACTTGCATACAACGAGCTTCGCATCTCCGTCCGTAGATGCGGCGCAGTGTGACATCCACCTAATCTGCGGCGATACCGATAACGTAGACAGTGGCGCCTCGGCGGCCGATATGGGTAATACGTTTTCCGACCTGTGCCCTCAGCAGATGGAAAATTAAAAAGTTAGTTATTACATTTTAAGTTTTGGTTTCACTTAATTTTGTTTAGATTATAATGACAAGTTATGAGCGAATATTAATCAAGAATAGATTAAACCATGCTTATTGTAGAAAAATAACTATCCCATAAAAAACATTCCATGTAAAAAAGAGGCCAAGTCTCGAAACTCTTCCACAGTAAAAAGTTGTGAGATATTTCGAAGTACCAAGTCTCAGGCATTCTTATTCTTCTTTATTTGCTAGCTATATAAAATTCTGCAACTTGGCAATCGCACAACTTTACTGCATTTATGGATTTTTGCATACCTAAAACTATGTAGTAACTATTGTGTGATTGCCAAGTCACAAAATTTTATTTAGCTAGCAAATAAAGAACTGCAAATATAACTATATGTGTATATGTGATTACAAAGTTATTTACGCAGTTGGTGTATCTAGAAAACGAGTGAAATTGCATTTTTTTTGTCTTATACACTAAACACTAATTGTATTCTAAATTTGAAGCTTCTATATCTGCTAGAACTTGCCTTAGACTTTTGATGATCGGTGAGTCAGTGAGTGACAAAATTAAGAAACTTTGACTAGTTATAATTTTTAAACCACTGGTTCAAATCAGATGAAACTTGAAATATATTGTGGTTATACAATGCGTGCTTGGTTACTGAAAATTTAGGCTTCTAGTTTTATCCACAACGAAGTTATAGGGGGGTCGAAAATGGCGGCCGTGCCGCTCGCTGTTTTGCTCGACTTGGCGGGGGCACTGCCGTGACTCCAGATTTAAGCTGATATACAAATATTGTATAGTAAAGCAGTTTGATTTCAATGATTATAACACTAGAATCGATACTAATTTATAATAATTTTCTCCGGGCAAACTTTTAGCACACTAAACACGTGTTTTTATTAGCATATATGTACAAATACACTCGACTTACAATCTTCATTATTTTGATGATTTTCTGTTATTTCCCACAAATGTCTTGACGGAGCGGCGAGTCCCGAATGTCTACAGTCCAAAGCCGCGACTCAGGGTATAAATATGGTCAGTATTGTATTGACAATTGCAAGTTTCGAAGTATCATTGGCAAGGCGAGGTGTTAATCACAATCATACAAACAGTTTGTTTAAGGTGATCCATGAAAACGTTACGAGGATTTTGTCAATTGTGTAAATTGTTTGCAGCTGAGCGAAGCGTGCATCACTTAACCTACATTGGTGGAATCTTTAGTTGATTTTTGGAGGGAACGATTTTTAAATTACTTCGAAAGACTATGTAAAGTTGCTGATGGCTAAGGTAAAGTGAGGTCAAAGCATAGCGTATTAAATTTTTAACCCCATTTTAATTTGATTTGATACCAATTCTATCTTAATATGTCAGTGTAGTAGGGTAATTACCAAAGCGTTTCAATTCAACCGCCCTCTCCTCCATGTCTGAATTTTCGACGAAGTCCCTGCAGTCCGTGATCACTATCAAATAACCAGAAACGGTTGAAACGCTAAGGAAATTACCTCGTAGCTATATATAGATAAGCGCCAGAAGAACCGCAGGAATCACGACCATAAAAATAACATTTTAATGTAATTACCTACATCAATAAAGCCGTCAAAATTTTAGCCGATGTCTATTCAATTTGCTACGTACACTGGCGTGGTATGGAGCTAGATGGAATGCGACTACTTTGATGTATCTTTAAAATAAATTAAAAGTCAATATCTAAACCTTCTTCACGACTGGCTTAGCCTCGTGGATAGTGACCGTGCTTATTACGAGGCCGACGGTCCTGGGTTTAAATCCAGGTAAGGGCAAATATTTGTATAGTGAGCAGGAATATTTGAGTCTGAGTGTTATATAGTCGGTTAGAACCAGAACATCTTTTTGAGCTTTCTTAGCTAGTTCAATTTGTGTAAGGTTGTCCCATAATTGGACGAGCGAACGAAGGGAACGAAATTTTCAAAACCGTTTTTTTTTTTAAAAAAACACTGCTTTGTGATCTCTACAGCTAACAGCACTAGTATTTATTTATTAATAGGTTAAGCTTACAGGAATACAGGTAGGTATTAAGTTACCAAAATACATGATACCTAGTATAATTCCGCATGAAAAATATGTCGCTTGAATAATTGTACATATTGGCATTATCCAATACTTACCAGTATTGGAGAATGCCATTGACTCATAATTGTGTTTGTTCATTCTTCTCGTAAGAAACACCGTTAGCGTCACATTCCATTTATAGAACCTAAAATCAATACCCGTGCATGCATCTGAAGGCCACGATGGCTAATACATAACACCTACTACATTAACAAGACAGTAAAGCAACTAGCACGCATTGTAAAATAATGTCAAAATCTTTATTATAATTACATGCGTTCATCACGCGACTAGCTGTCCACGCGACTTCGTCCGCAGTTTACTAAGATATTATTTATTTTTATCGCGGGTAGAAGTTAAAAAGTGCTGACTGAAATTATTCAAACCAAGTAGACACAGAGGTGGGTAGGCCCCCCACAAGGTGGACTGATGACCTGGTAAAGGTTGCTGGTGTCCGCTGGATGCGGGTGGCGCAGGACTGGTCACTTTGGCACTCTTTGGGGGAGGCCTATGTCCAGCAGTGGACGTCTTTCGGCTGATATGATGATGATGAGACACAGAGGAAATAAGTAGATTTCACTAATTACACGAATATTAACATCCAGTAGATAAGAGATATGGCACAGCGAAATATCATACAGCAGACAGCGGCCACAATAACACCTCCTTCATCATCATTAACATATCAGCCGAAAAACGTCCACTGCAGGACACAGGCCTCCCCCAAAGAGTGTCACAGTTACCGGTCATGTGCCCCCAACACCACCTTGCTCTGTAGGTATGTGATATTTGTTGTATTCCAGCGGGGTAATCACGTAACATTGCGAACGTGGGTTAGAATAATTCCACTGTATTTTTTTCATATAAACAATGACATTTAGATCATCTAGTTAACATACATACAATGCATTACGTGATCAAGGAGGTGGTGGAGTACGTTCGTCAGAAGACCGGCTTCTCGCTGAGGGTGTTCCAGCTGCGTTCGCGCCACTATGTGCACTTCAGCTCGTTTGTGGTGCGCGTGCCGCGACCGCTGCAGGAGACCATCGCATGTGCTGACTTCTGGCCGAAGGGTGTCGTGTTTCGACGGTTCCGGGGCAATCTGCCGAATCCTACACCGGAGATGACGATGAAACGAGGCCACGCCGTTTCGTCGCCTAAATAGTATTATTTGTTGTTTTTAGTTTCGTGAAGCATTGGTTATTACTGTAATTTCACGTAAATGTATTTGTCAATAAATAAATGAATAAATCAACCTGCTGGTAGTGAGTAAGGTTTTCAGAGCATCCGAAGATGCTGTGTTGAAGAGTGAGGGGTCTACATTCATCTCTAACTGTCAACACAACGAAACCTCAAGTCAATCAAAGGTCGACAACGAGCTTATGATTCTTCTGGAGCAACGTCCGTAGGCTACGGAGTCTGCTTACCATCAGGCAGGTTGTATGTTTGTTTGCCACCGTCATAGTATGTAAAAAATATGTACATAAAATTACACGTGCGTAAATATACATACGTTGACAAATGTCATAGTTACACATCGTAAATAGCAGTCCCAATAACAATTACAAGAAACACGTGCCTGTGAGTGGGGGTCGCTGTATTGGGTATAAAACAGCAGGTCCGATGTAACGGACTCGCATTTGAATGGTCCTCTGCAGTCACAACGACGCTTGCAGTGATATATCTTGATCAATTCACGAATGGTCTTGAGTTTTTGGGATAACGCAAGATTAACGCAGTGGGGTTAGCTCCTCTAAAATTGTTTGTCCGAATGTGTAATTTGCCAAATTTTCATTTGTTTTAAGTGATATTATGCAGAAGCCTTTACATGTTCAATATTGTTACAACAGAAACCTAATGTAAACTAATGTGTTCTATCTATAGGTAAAATACTTTTCCAAAGTTAAAAAAAACGATGCTTTCAGCTAAAATGCCTTTGGACGAGTACAATCTTGGTAAATAAGTTATCCGAGTAAATAAAAATCTGATACTTACATCGTTATGTTACCTGAACAGTGCTATTCATAACCTTGTCATGACTCTATCATATCGACAAGTTAATTAACCAATTATGACAACGTGCTAAACTACCACTGTTCTGAATCTGGAAAAGTATTTCAGACCACACAGATCCTCTTCCTCAATCGGTCTGTCATTTTTTTTGGGAATTTCGGAAGTCAGCTACCCGTTGCATTAAGGTTACAGACTGCACGACAGCGGGCAGCGGGGCAACGAGCGGCCGCTCATACATTCGAGCGACTTCAATGTATCGGCAGCCGCTCGTCGCCCCGCTGCCGGCTGGCGTCCAGGGGGCCGATTTTTGACTTTCGAGCGCTCGAAAATTAAATAAAAGTAAATGCTATTGTAGTGTCATAATCACAGGCACTTACTCTCTACCGATAGAATTGAATACGAGTAGTCAATACCGCACGTTTTTAAATTTTCTATCGTCATTTCGAAATAGCATTTCATAATTTTTGGCAGTTTTCGAGTGAAAGAGTCGAGTGCTCGAAAGTCAAAAATCGGTCCCCAGTCCGCGGCCTAACCTGCAGTTTAATATGTTTCGGCAACTAGTTGAACCATCGTTTGGGATTTCGGCCTCTTGTACGTAGGTACAGATCAAGTAACACAACCTTATTCTTACAGTATTAAAGACGTGTACCAAAATATTTGGCTACCTTGGCTGCTACTAACTATATGACGCTGACTGTACAGTCCGCAACAATAATATCTACAAAAATAAATTTAATGGTACTTGTCCTTTTGTCAGTGTCAATGGAGTCCAAGATATCTTTGGCTTTCGCTTTGTATAAATATTTGTTACAAATCACAGTAATAACTTATGCCTAGGGTTAGTATTTATAAAATAATACAAATTAAAATTAAAAATTAAAAGCGGCGCGCATGCCGCCACACCAGCGGCGAATCCCAGAGCGCTGAGCTAGCGTGCTCAAGATGTTGAGCTGCCGCGGCTGCGGTTGAGGAGCGAGGTACTTCGTTTTCTCATGATAGCGTAAAAGCAGTCTGTCTCAGCATCAGCGAACATAGTCGAAGCACTACAATACCGCGGAAGTCCAATCAGCATCCTGAGTGCATCATTACGAGTATACTGGACGCGCAAGAGTGCTTATACGCCCGCTTGGTAAAGCTAGTCCACATACCGCACGTGTAGGTTTGACAAAAGGCTTTTAAAAAAAAAACACATCATCAGTCATTGTTTCAGTGACCCAGTGACCCAGGTATTTAAACTTGTCAGCTCTCTTCAAAGGAGTCCAGAAAGAGTAACAGTTTGCATCTTATAGGATTTTTTACCTGCTTTAAATTGCAAGAGCTTACATTTAGATGCATTATACCTAAGTCCATATGGGACTCAGCGTATCGTTCACAAATCTTTATCATTTTTATGAGTTCTCCCATCAAGTGGCACAGCAGCACCATGTCTGATTATTAACACATACATCTTCTTTATGCCATCCGACATTTGGGCTGTTGAGCTCCTCGATCAGGCCATTTATATAAATATTAAATAACTTTGGTGAGCTTAATCCCCCCTGTCTAATTTCACATTGCATGACGTATGCATCCGAGAATGCACCCATCCATCTTACATAGTTTATCTGGCTGCCGTACCAATATTTAATCAAATAAGTTGAGACACGTCATGAGGCACGGATGAGTCATGCAGTTTTCGCCACAACAAGTCATATGACACCATGTCGAAGCCGAAGGCCTTCGATAAGTCCAAAAAACAGGCAAAAACCGGCGTTTCACGAGACGTGTAGTATTGGACAGTTCGCTTGAAACATAGCATTGCGCTTTGGTGGATGTCACACGTTGTATGCAAGTGCCTCAGTTTCTATATAAATTCCGTGTGGTACGACACACTGCACCGCACCTCCGTCCGGCGAAATCTGTATGCAGCGCAGTATGACATCCGCTTTTCTGTCGATAAACCCTAAAACCGAATTGAGCGTCATGTAGTTTTATGTTTTTTCCTAAGATATCATTAAGCAAACTATCAAATACCTTCGCTACTATAGTAGCAAGACAAGTCTGAGGCATCCCCGGTTATTTTTTTCATAATTGGTACCACCATGGCATGCATAAGTTCATCTGGCAAATAACTATGTCTTAAACACAAATTATAAAACATAGACCCTAGGAAGATGCACACCCGCGTTCTTGAGATGCTCAACGATGAACCCATCATGCCCGGGAGATTTCCCTATCTCCATTTTATTTATTCTAAATGCGACTTCCTTTGCCGAAAATCTTACAGAAGGGGGCCCGCCGCCTTCAACCCCAGCACTGAGCAACCCAGTCGATGTGAGTGGGGATTCGACCTTAAAATGCCGTTGAAAAGCATTTGCAATGGCAATGGGTTCATGATTGCCAGCCACACTTACCGGGAGACTCGATTTAGGATTCAGCTTAGATAGTCTTCCAAAATTGGGCAAAGTTCTTTTTAGAATGATTTTAGCAATAATGTTCATTTTTATATCTTGTTCATGATTCTGACAATATTTCAACTTAGCTTTAAATATCTTTTAAGACTAACATTTTATCACAAACAAACGGTGACCGGTGACCGGTTTACCGTATGTTGACCACCATTGAAACCAAAAACGAGCCTCACGGTGAGCAGCGCTGAAATGAAGGTTCCAACCTACAACAGGCCTGCGCGAGCCATGTTAGTAAATGTTAGTCTTTGTGCGATAATTCGGCAGCCTTTGTAAGAACACAAATTATATTACGGAACATATCACACAAAAGCTGTTTATGATGAATATTTGAACACATTTTATCTGCGCAGTCTCTAAATGAATATTGATGGCTATACCTGTACAGTTGAGTGCATAAATGTGAGCAACAACGTGCTCACGTAAACAATTTTTGATGACCTTGTTCGTGTAAATATTTTCAAACTCTATTGTAAGGCTCTGCTGGCAAAATTTCCTTTCAACTTCATAATGAAATGAATATATTTTTGTACAGTTAGTGGAAAACATGTTAAACAGAAATAAGACAGGTTTTTATGAAATCAGCACATTTACTAATAATTCAATTCCTAATTTTCCCTAGTTGTATCTTACAATAAGGCTCAGAAAATAAGATGAATTCAGTAATTTCTTATATTCTACGGAAATTAACATAAGATCCATGAAACTGCATATTCACATAAACGTAAAGTCTGTGCCAATTCTAGTCATCATAATTTTACGTAAGATACAAAAAAATCTTATAATGCTGTAATGGGGTAACTTGTCGTCTATAACACACTTTTGAGTCTTGCGACACTCACAGGAGAAAGGGGATAGGTACCTATTATTTTTATAAACCGAAACCACACTATGCCATTGTTCATTTTCATAGTGTTCTAAAACCTTAGAGCAATATTTGTAATCACGTTCTTGAATACGGTTCTAAGGATTTCGATGATTAGCAATAATATACTTCGGGGTTTACGGGGGCGAAAATCGATCTAATAGCTAGGTCTTGGATCTGGGAAAATTCGTTTACTCATTCACCCGAGCAGAGCTTGGTCGCCCTGGTACTGCATGATAAATTGTGCAAGTTAAAGCGACAGTTGTGAAATAACTGCGGATTATTATTTTTGAAAATGCTCGGGATCCTCTGATGATTATAGTGTGGGACGGCCTAGAGTTGGGATACGGTAATTCATATGTTAATTAATAAATTTTACAGAACATTAGCTTAATTCAGCATCTTGCTGTGGCGATTGCGATTTCTATAAAAAACATCCAAATATTTTGTTCCCGTCAGTGACAAAGACAGGAATTAAACTTAAATCGTATTGTATCTCAAGCAAGCAAATTTATATATTTACGGCGAGGGTGGTATGTCGAATCCTGAGCGAAGCGAATGATTCTACAATAGAATCCTAATAGTAATAGCGAGGGATTTAAAAGTAGAATCTTGAGCGTAACGAAGGTTTGGGAGTAAACACTTGAAACCTGAAGACCGAAAAAATTTGGCTACCGAGTGACACAATACTGCTTTTCACACCTTCTTTGAGGAAAATTTAAATCCCTAGAGGGCAAAAGTGACTCTTTTCTTTTCTAAATAGCAGGTCTGAAAAGACTCTTTTCTGAATTGCCGGTGCCTTATGGGTTCTAAACCTTTAACTAGACGACCTTCAAAGCACGAGAGTAGAAAATTTGATTGTTATTCACAAATCCAAAACGAAAACTCTTAGTTAGGGCCGGTTTACCTATTGATTAGTGATTAGTGCGAGTCCATACAAAAGTTACTCGCACTTGCAGCAAATGTATGGACTCGCATGAATCACTAATCAATCTGTAAACCGGCTCCGTCATAGTAATCAGTCACCGTTTACTAATCCGGAGACGTGTATGCAGCCATCAAAGTAAATATGAAAGTTAAGGACCATAATAAACTGTATATTTTTTTTTAGTATTTGCTAACCACTTCGGTCTGCACGCGTCCTAAGCTAAGGTCCACGCACATTGCGTATGAGCAAGCATCAACAATAGTTAAGTTTCCAAGAACCAAAGAGACCAAAAGTCACGAGAAGTTTCACGCCGTTCTAGGAGGTAAGTGTGTAGAATTTAAGAGCAAAATCGAGTGCACTACAAGGTAGATTTGAGTCACTTTGTCTATGGTTTCATGTTATGTAACAGCACCACTGTGCAATCTGCCGTTGTAATACTGTTTTCAATAACGTTCATAATGATATTATTAATGAAGTGAAGAATTTCATAGACGGATTCGTGTCAAAGGTCATTTTGATGAGACCCTTGTGCTGGTTTTAATTTTAGTCATCTTATAATCTAGTGATCCGCGGTGACGACAATGAATAAAAAGTCTTACCTACTCACTTAATGTGCTCTGACTGATTTATAATCACGAATGATAGACCGAGGTAAACATCTAAGCTACAAATAAGCTAGATTTGATTTACTGTCATTGAGCACAATTGGAAAATTTACAACTATAAATTATTGGTCGAATTTTATTAATGTCTATTTAAAAAGACTCCACATGGAAAATTTACCAAACTGTATAATGATAAAATGTAATTACGTGCTATAAGTAAAATTGACATACTAGGTCGAAAAAAATACGTCCATATGGAATTACGTACACACCAAAAATATGAATTTTGTACAAAATTGTCGAATTTTATACGAAAGAAAGAAAGAAAGATACATTTGTTCACAAACACACAGGACACACATATTAAACAATAAAATAAACAAAAAAACAGTAGACCAGCATCATGCTGAGGTGTCAGACACCTGCAGCGCTGATTTTCAGCCAGCACCGTCGGTGACTCACGGAAACGTCATACAAATGTAATAAATAAACTACGTACCTACATTATTGGGACAAGCGAAAGAGAAATACTGAGCTGGGTCCATTTCGTGACAAAAAGGAAATGTGCTTTTTTTATTATTATCTGTGTTGTGTTTGTCACGAATAAATGTTTTGATTGATTGATTGATTGATAAATAAACATAAATACAAAGTGAGATAATATATGTACACACTACCTAGTTGCAGCTCCAATAAAATATTAATAATATGTACAGTACAATTTTGTGATATTCAATTAAATTAGACAACATTCGATTTGTACGTGTTTAAATGTGGACATATTTCAAAATGGACAAAATTCCATTTGGGCTAGATTCATTTTGAACAAAGAAAAAAATATGTCTCAAAAAGTATAGATATTATATATAGACTTTTGGTCCAACTTCAATATGGTCATTTCGTGTTGACGATTTTCCATTTGTGCCGAAAGGCAGTAAATACTAGATTTCCAGATAACATATATGATAAAGACTGGATCTTTGAAACGTCGTATAATATTTGTGTCTACCTAAGCAAAATGTTTAATGGCACATACTCGAATAAGCAGAGGTGCACAAAAATCCGGTAGTTTTTTCTCACGTTAGTGGCAAACAACCATTTGTAGCCTATAGAAGCTTACAACTTCAGGGATGTCAAAAAACCCTTGAAAAAATTAACACCTCTTTCTTAAATAAATAATGAATAAATATTAGGGGACAATCTTACACAAATCGAACTAGACCCCATAGCAAGCTCAATAAGGCTTGTGTGTTATGGGTACTAGACAAAGATGTATTATAAATAAATAAATTATTAATATTATTATTATTTTGTGCGAGTGTAAAATGTGTGTTACGCCGTGGAATCACCGGATGGTTCCATCGGAAGACCAGCGCTGGCTACCAGGCCAGCACAACGCTGAGATGGAACCGTGGCAATGTTGTCTTTTATTTTGTATTTTGATTTATGTGCATGTATGTGTTGTTGTCATGAATAAATGTTATTCTATTCTATTCCATTCTATTCTAAAAATAAATAAATACAAATACATAGAAAACAACCTAGACACAGAAATAAATATTCATGCTCTTCACACAAAATATTTGCCCTTAAAAATTCGAACCCAGGACCTACAGCTTCGAAGGCGGTGTCACTGCCCACTAGGCTGGCCGGTCGTCCTTGCTTGAAGAACTCCATAAAGTCCCTCGGGGAAACCTTGGCAGGTAGCTCATTCCATGACCGGAGCGTTCTAGGATCAAAGAGGGCTAGAGAACGCGCTTCTATTTTTTTCTGAAAAACGACCCGGTTTCTCTTGTTTACCAGTACTATCGCCAACAAAGTAAACTGACCATCCGTGCACTTTATGTGCATTGTAATAAGGTTCAATATAAATACAGTATGGTCAGTTAACTGTGTTGGTGTTTGAACGACATGTCAACAGCTTCGCCGCTGCAACGTTAAAGCGTTGGTTTTTATACCCGTGGTTTTTTATTGTCGTCGCATTGTTTTAAGCCAGAGATTCTGTACTGGTTCGCATTTTAATTTCATGTGATATTTATTTATACTTAAGGAGTACCGACAGCTGCAAAAACATGATATGTCTAACATAGAAATACAAAGCCAAATAAAGGAACTCGCAGATAGAATTCATAATTTACTGGTAAAGCCCGGCTAAAACATAGTGCTACGTACTAAACAAAATACGAAAAAAGTAAAATTAATAATTTTGTTTACAATAGTGCACACCCCGAAATTCAGTGAAAAGCTGCAAATGGTGTTAAAAGCATAAAAATGGGTACGATTGATCTTTAGGCCATACGAATCAATTTGACCCGTAGCACGAAAAAAAAAAACGAAAAAGGAGAGGAGTTATGGCGACATCTTTTTTTTGTACATATTTTTTTTTGTTCTGAAACCTGTCGTGTGTGGTATCTAACGAAAGGGCATACTAAGCCGATTCTTAAAATATATCACATCATTATATTTAAGTCGCTTGATTTAAATTTAAATTAAAATTATTTTGAAAACATACCATATTTGGACTCCTCCAGAGATACGGTTGAATCATTAGTTTTTAAAACATAAAATGATATGTAATAGCCTCATATCCAACCCCAAGAAAGCAATTTTGAACATATTTACATTTAGTATTGTATTTTTTTCATATTACAAAATGTGATAAAACCACAATTAGTTGAAACATATATAAAAAGTTCAATTTAGACACTGAGGATGATAAATACTTATACAAAGCAACATCACAGTTTTCTTCTTTATCTCATTAATTAGCATAGAAGTGTAATTCTTAGCGTAATTCTACCTATATGTACCTACATATAGGTAGAATTACGCTAAGAATTACGCTAATTGAAACATAACAATATACCTATATTGTTATGTTTCAATTAATTTATATGTACATTTAAATTACTACCTATGAAGGCAGAGGTATTTAGTGTGTAATGTGGTATGTATTTAGAAGTCTTTATACATACCACACGATTGTTTTGACTTATGTTTATAACAGTATGTTACGAAAAATAAATTTCATTTAATTTCTCAATGTAGATATATCATAATATTCATATTCATATAATTTATTGCATAACATGTGTTTACATTGGTTTTAAAATACAAATTGTTTCAACATGTACCCGTTCGGGCTTAGCAATCTACTAACACTAAGTACATTATAGAAAAAAGTGATCAATTAATAGTAGTTTATGCAACTGATCCATAATGAGAGGCCTTAAAATACGAGTGTGGTTTTATGAAACGAGCTTCAGCGAGTTTCATAATATTTAGGATCACACGAGTGTTTTAAAACCTAATTATGTACAGTTGCATACACTACTTTATCTACACACATATCATAAATACTCTAAGATGGGTTCAAAATGCTACTTTCGTAACATCAAAAAACCAACAAAATAATGTAACAGCAATGGCGGCAATTCGATCCTCCGTCAAGGCGAATGGTTTTTTTTTATCATAGACAAACGAATGAAGTCCCTATACTCATGCATGTTACTCGAGTCGAGATCAAATGTCGTGCGTAAATATTTAAAAAAACATACTGAATTGACGTTTCGTATCGATAACTGTCTTAATATCTATGGATACTAGAACAGAGAGCCCACTTGAGTTTTGCCAGCTGTTCCAAATTTAAACTCATAACGTTACAAAAATCTATACTCTTATAACATTAAAGTACAGATTTTACCTACTACCACAGACAAGAAAGTTCTCATAGTAAAATCGGTTGTAATAATGCTGGTCATTTCCTACGGTTTCTGAACGCATTTTAGAATATGTGCGTAGACAAACAAACTAAACATTTAAAAATTAATTAAATTCAACTATTATACATGCTCATATTGATTTCAATCCCTTATTATTCTTATACATTTCAATTAATTTCTATGTGAACAGCTTAATCTGTCATTTATAATAATTTTTAAATATAAATACCTTGACTAAAATTGTTACATGTCATAAGATTGTCAGCCCAAAATTCATCTAAGCAATAAAAGTATTTAAGTACTAAGTTTCTTATACTACATATCATATCTGCCCAATGCTTTAAAACTGTTAGATAGTTTATTATATATCTTGACTGCAGTGTATTGTGGGTAAGCATTTTTATTTTAGCGTGTGGTAAAAGAAGCTGATGTTTATTTCTAGCACTTTGGGGTTGTTTAAATAAGTGTTTGTTTTGGCCAAAGTCAAAATATACTGGCAAAGTAGTGGTAGGATTCCGAGGTTTTTAAAGTAAGGTTTGCAGCTTTCCGGGCTTTGATTACGAACCATGATCGTACACACCTTTGATGATTATGACAATGATTTCTCAGTTAGCAGATTTTTACGTTAGAAAACTTGGGCTTAAAATAAAAGGGTTATCTATTTAAAACGGACTGTTGCTTGATAAGACGAGCCCAATAAGGCCTGCATCACACTGGCGCGGCCTGCGGTGGCGGACAATAGTAAATTTGACAGCTAATGACAATTTTACTATGGTCCGCCGCGGCCAGTCCGCGCCAGTGTGATGTGGGCTTAAAGCGATCGGTGGAGCGTGTATAAAATCATAGAGTACCCTCCAGCATGATCACGCGGGCGGTTTTAATACCGGAATTATTAAAAGGACCTAATGTATTATTTCCATGTAGTTATTTTTTATTTTTATAATTAAAAGAACGAGCGTACTGACTGAAGCGCATCCTTTCAGCTAAGTACCACTGTCCAGCTGTTCTCCTCTGACAAGTAGCATTTCTCAACCCATTCTCGTGAAATTATGTAGAATCAATGATTATACTAATACAGTTTTTTCTGTCGATTCAGTTTTTAGGAATAAAAAAGTAGGCAGTTTCGCGAGATATTCAGTTTGCAGAGCCAGTACTAAGCTTTTTGTATAGTAAGCGATACAAAAGCTCAAAAACACATGGATGCTCAATAGTTTTGCCACAGGCCTGTCAGAGGCTCTAGTATAAGTTTTACCGAAACAAAACGTTACGACCGCGTTCGCGTTTAGCTGTCAAAAAATAAATTCTAATGTTACCCGCTAGTTTTAAGTTCACTTTTGTAATTTTTAGGCATACAGTGCCCAAAAATTATAAAAGTGTTTGTTTAGTTTAGTCCTAGTTTTATTTATGTTTGGGGCTCTCACTGAAAACCAGCGTCACGGCCCC
This sequence comes from Epinotia bilunana, assembly GCA_947049275.1. Taxonomy (NCBI): domain Eukaryota; kingdom Metazoa; phylum Arthropoda; class Insecta; order Lepidoptera; family Tortricidae; genus Epinotia; species Epinotia bilunana. The sequence goes on along the minus strand of OX346259.1, from coordinate 21,347,755 downwards.
GTGACAACATGCTGAGTGAGGCTCCCGTTTAGCACCGTAATATAAGGTTAACTTTTTGATTGCATTTCTTTTTTCCGTGTTTTTTGTGCTAAATAAATAAATTCTTATTCTATTCTTATTCTTAAATCCCATACAAATTGAGGGTAAAACGTAAACGCGACCGTAAAGTTTTGTTTCGGTAAAACTTATACTAGAGCCTCTGTGATAACTGTCGTTAACTGTACATCGACTTGTCTGTTACCATCTCGTTTCGTATTAAGTACCCGCAACCGTGCCAAAGGTCAAAGCTATCTTTTCGTGTATCTGCGAAATAGTTGTTTGAATATCAAGCGTCTATTAATTGTACCTATTAACTTTGAAAATAAAATGCAAATTATGCGTTTTGTTATTTTAATTGCAAATATAACGCAAACATCTTAGTTGCCAGGTTATTTTGGACATTGATATTTCATAATTAATTTCTAAAGTTTTCCATTACATAATCATAACTTCGATACCAAGTTGAGCATTTTAAAAATAAGTTTCTGTCAAAAAATTCATTTTTGGTACAAGCTTTTATTGCCGACTGTACTTTTCTGTATATCATCATCAACTACTCATTGAGACGATTCTAACGAGCCCAAACTCGATGGGGTTATGTGGTTTTATTACAGAGTTTAGTACAGAGAGGCCACCTTCCAGCTCCATCATCAGATCAGCTCCACGTCATCATAATATTGCATTGTCACGCGATTTGCATATTCGTGCAAAATTTCAACTCAATCGGAAACCGGGAAGTGGATCAAATTTAACTTGCAAGATTTGATTACAGACAGACAGACAACGGGACAGGTGAAACTAAATAAAAGCTTGTAATAATAAAAAGAATATCTATTACTTGAAATGTAAGGAACAAAACCGGGACATTGGATCGGAAATACACTTTCGGATAGATCTCTTATGAAACGACTTCCAAAACGCTTTACAAATCCTTACGTATAAATCACAATTTTATTTTCGTCTGGTACCTACAGACGTCTAAAAACATGTAGGTATACGGCTTCAAACTAGTTTATGTCTGGGGAAAACGATTGAAAATGTTATACATATTACGAATATTAGACATGGCCGTTCAGTTATCCTCCTTGCGTTATTCCCGGTTGTGCCCTAAAGAAGCCCGGGTTCCACTTTGACACCCAATCCCAAGATTTGTTGAAGTTTTACGAGAGCGACTGCAACGTGACCTTCCAACACAGAGGGAAAACTAGACCTTATTGGGATTAGACCGGTTTCCTCACGATGTTTTCCTTCACCGAAATGCTAACGGTAAAATATTCCATACGTACGTTCCGAAAAACTCATTTATAAGAGCCGCTTGACAGCCGCATTGCCTGAACCACTAGGCTACCGTAGTTTACTTGACCGTACAGCTTAGGTACTCCTAAGCGAAAAAAAAAGGTTAACCACATTTCGACTCTGTTATTTGTACAGTAAAGTTCAAAGTTCGTAGGCGCCAGTCTTGGCTGATTATAGCAATTTTTAGGTGGCCTAAAGACGAACCAGCCAGAAATAGGAATCGGAATCCCTATACATAGTTAAACGACTGAGCGAAGCGAACGATGATCTCCGTTTCACCTTGGGCGAAAATTACTGTTCTCCTCTACTGGTCACATTTCTCAACCGATTCTTGTGAAAAATTGTGAGCAGGTTCTATAATTAGTGATGGAGATGGTAATTAAGTTTTTCGAAACCCATTTTTTTAAAGATAGGCTCATTTTAGTCGAAATAGTAAGGGTACAATAAGTTTCTGACATTTTTTTTATTTTTGGTACAAGTTTTTATTGCCGACTGTACTTTCCTGTATACCGTCATCAACTACTCATTGAGACGATTCTAACGAGCCCAAAATCGATAGGGTTATGTGATTTTATTACGGAGTTCCTATGGCCACCTTCCAGCTCCATCATCAGATCAGCTCCACGTCATCATAATTTTGCATTGTCACGCGATTTGCATATTCGTGCAAAATTTCAACTCAATCGAGAACCGGGAAGTGGATCAAATTTAACTTGCAAGATTTGAATACAAACAGACACACAGACATACAACGGGACAGTTGAAAGTAAATAAAAGCTTGTAAAATGAGGTTAGAACACGTAAATTCCGAACTGGCTAGGTTATCTCCGGTCACAATATGAAGGGAACAACATTACATAATATTCATATTAATAACAAACACTTCGCCTTGGCATTACAGCAATCAGTTTTCTAAGCTCAAGTGGAAATTTACTTATGGACATTAGTTCCATCTGACATTGAAACGCCAGCGGATAAATTGATTATCGCGGCAAAAACTTTGAATCGTAGAAACTTTTTATTAAATTAAAGCCCTTGAATGAAGAGGCTCATCAAGCTACAGATTAATATTCTTTATGACAACAGGTGGGCTATTCGCCCCAACTTTTTGATATAATATTAATATCACATTGAATACGTGTATCTTGTCTGGATTAGGTTACACGCGTGGAAGGAAGAGCGGGCGACAACTATCATACCAAATCCCTAAAGTCGGATAGACCTCCATCCATCATTCTCATTAACGAATAATAAACACTTAGATGTCTTTTTATAAACCCACAACAAGTAATTTGTATGGGATTATAACCACATAACTAGGCGGGATGTTGGCGTCCCCAAGCAAAAGATACCGTTTTGCTTGTTATCGATAAAGACATCTATAATTGCACCGATATAATGTGCGTCTTATTGAGTTCCGGCAGTGTACCATTTTATAAAAATCGGCCAAGTGCGTGCCGGGCCACGTGCAGTGTAAGATTCCTTACTTGCCGGTCTATCTTGCTACATTGACACGCGGGCGCTAACTAAATGGTGCGATTGCGGTTTGTACGAAATTTGGCCTTATTAAGTAGAGTATAAGTTGGTCGACTATTACTCGGTAACTAGTAGGTAACTAACTTATCCGTGATAGTTTTCCTTTTAAATTCATTAGGATTTTTTTCACATCCCCAATAGTCGGCATTTTAGCCGGCAAAGTGGGGGGGGGGGGGTGTTTGACTACATCCTGAGTTTAAGTGTATAGTAAAAAAAAACTTTTATTCTACTGTTTTGTCGGCGTGGGTTCCTTGTTGACTATTATATATAACCCTAAAAAACACAGAACCTAAATAAAACGAGCGAAACCTCTTCACTCACTTCCATTGTTCATTGAATAACATCCGCATGCTTAGACAAGACTTCACTTACACCTGATGACATACAGCCTATGTGGTCGGCTGTCTGGCGCATGCTTCGCTCTAAGCAGATTAGCACACGTTTTACCCCAAAAACAACTAAGAACTTCTTACTACTCACTATTTCACTCAGTTATGAACTATGGTCTCGAATTATGGGGTACGGCTGCAGAGTGGCAACGTGTATTCATACTACAAAAGCGTGCCGTGCGTATTATCTCATTTGTCTCTCCACGCACTCCAGCTCAAAATCTCTTTAGAGACAACAATATACTCACCCTGCCCTCGCAGTACATATATGACGTTGCCAAATACGTCGTAGAGAACATCGACACTTTTCCCCCTAAAAAGATAACTCGCACAAGGCAGGGGTCCATGAATCAACTCCTCACACACACCACTCGACTGACCAAGTCAACTAAAATCATCTCTCATGTGGGGCCAAAAGTATTCAACAAACTACCCGCGAACATAAAATGTGCGGATAGTATCTCATCTTTCTTAAGAAGATTAAAATCGTGGCTCCTCACCTCACCCACTCTTTTTATGACATCAAAGAAATTTACAAGTTACCACAATAATAATGAATGTCCATAAACGTGTACAACTTAATTTAAGAATGATGACATGTAATATTTTGAATATTATTAATAAATGACTTATGACTTATGACTTATACATGATGATAGATTGAAGTCGTTTGTAATTGATTTATCTATTCGTCGTTGCATAGATGGGCGTTTTTATTTTAATCGTATGGCATACATTATTATTGGCCATTAAAGTTTGTCACTCTTTAGTACCACCCAGGGGACACGTGCAGGGTTGTGGTAGGTAGCTCCAGTAGACGCGAGTAACTTGACCCCGATGCGCGTTGTGTACAAGAGACGAAGTGGCGTGGAACGAAATCGAAACAAATACAACGACTCCACGACGCCGTGAAAGACCTATCGCCACTTGGATGACGACGGTCCAGCAGGACGTGAAAGACTTTGCCTGCCTTGGACGGAATCGTGTTTAGTGGAGAGAATACGGACAGAGAGAGAAGACCCCAGCGGGCGTAGCATAGTTGCCATTTTATCACTTATCGTTGTGGTAAAGACGCCCATCACGCTCTGACAAGTATGCGAGTGCGAGAGTGACGGCTGCCTTATCCACAACGATAAGTGATAAAATGGCAACCGTGCTACGCCCGCTGATGATGGGATAAGGTTCAGGAGAAGAAGAGCCATTGATGCGTTAGTCATTTCTAGTTTCTACATAGTCCAGTAACTTTATACATCCAAGGCTTGCGTCAAGTCCGGTAGTTCTGGCTTTTTGGTAGTCCGGTAGTTTAGATGACGTTGGCCCAATGAATAATCCAAGTTTGTGACCTCGCGCACATATTTTACAGGTCAATATCATATCAATTACTATTAATCATAAAATTTCTTATAGTCTAAGATGTTTTAATCATTATTTCATAATTTAGAAAGTGGGGGGTAACTTGTTTTTTTATGAGTGGGTCAATGATATATTGGTCATAAACTCATCTACGCTGTAGCAAGCCATTTTTATGAGAAGCAGTTTGAGTTTGTTTTTAAATGTTGCATCAGTTACGGCATTTTTAACGTCAGGCGGTAGGACGTTGTAGATTTTAGGCCCTAGCACGCCGTGAATTCCGAGCCCTGGTCCTGGCGAACCTTCGTTGCGGGATGAGCAGCAGGTGCTGAGCGCGCGTGGCCCTGCGCGTGAATCCTGTACGAGCCCATATTACGTCTCACAAATGTGCAAGCCTCTAGAACGTACACAATTGGCAAAGGTAGTATTTTAAGTTCTCGAAAGAGATTCTGCGCAGCGTGATCTTGAAAGTAAGCTAAGTAAACTAACCGTCCCCTTGCTACATTGGTAAGCCGCCTGTGACATCTTTTCTTTATAAAATGATGACATCCTTTATTTAGAAATTGCTTAATACAATCGAGACCCGTCCGCCGGGGCGCGCCACACCCACGTCGTGCATTTTATCGCAGTGGACAGGTGACCTAATCATCAACCACAGAAGTGGCTCGTTAAAACTTTGTCAAAATAACGTACAATAGTGCTGCGGCAGCTTACATGTGGTTTTTATAGTGATATGGTTTCACTGCACACTACAACCAATCCAATTTTTTGGGAAGTTGGGCTCACAGTTCTAAATTCAAAATGCATACTGATCACTTCTGACAGACTTTCGAAACAGTGAAACAGTACAAAGTTTTGATAACTTGGGAAGTTTAGCTCATAGTCCATTCTTTCTTCTGACCTCTTTGCTACTGAAGAGACGGACCAGTATAAAACGATCTCCGATCACGCTTAATTAATGCATTCGTTTGGAGTTAAATTATATTAGGCAAGAACTCGCAGCCCCTTCCCCAAAGTTTTGGATTGTTACCTACGTAAGCTGGTCTTGCTATAAATATTTTTTATTAGATTCTTTAACAGGGCAAGATGTGGTTATTTATTATTCATATACTCGTAAAAATATAAAACAATAAAGTACATATTTAACCTATTAAGAAAACTTGTTTCATTCTCGAATTTGAATATATTATAAGCACCTACGTGTCTTCGGAGGAATTCAAAAGTCAAAGCTATACATACATACATACATATATTCACGCCTTTATCCCTTAAAGGAGTAGGCAGAGCACATGAAACTTGTGTTCCAGTACCACTTTTAGCATAAATGTGGGTATACAAGAGCGACAAAATGTGATATCGCAGTGACAGGTTGCTAGCCCATCGCCCACAACACACTTCAACCCTATTCCCAGTCAAAACTATATATGTAAATATACCAATATCAGCACGTCTATCATGAGACGGCCTCGACATACTCTCGATTTTTCTCGCACTCTTGTTGTACGTGTTCTAATAAGAGAGAGACGTATAAAAAATCGAGAGTATGTCGCGGCCGTCTCATGATAGACGTGCTGTTCAATACTAGCGAAATTTAAAATGGTCTCAGCTAGCCTAGCCCATAGCCTAATATTTTTTGAGGGTTGCGTATACTTGAAGTTAATTGAATTGGCAGAATGCGTTAAAGTTGTCCATTCAAAAAACAAGTCTAGCGTCCAAGTTTGATGATTCCAATTCCGATGACAGTTATAACACACAGGTCTATCTGTGTGTTTGTCTTTTAGATCACAGCTCCCAAACGGATGAACCGATTCGTGTGCGACATTATAGTCGAAAGTCTTGTCTGTCATGCTGTGAATGTTTTGTCGGAAGTGTTATAATTGTTTTACATTACTTGCGAATTTTAAAATAAGCAAGTAGTTACTTAGATTTTTATTTTATCTTTTTTAAGAGATTTTATGCAGCACTCTTCGTGCCGCAGCGCCCTTACAATGTTATACCTTACTAAACTTATCATCCTTATCAGTTGAAAGACGTCCATGACTGGACAGGGCTCCCCTAAAGAGTGCCACAATGACCGATCCGGCGCCACCTTGTGGGACCCACAAGGCCGTTGGGGTGAAATGTTGTCGCCACTCGAGAACATTTCACCCCAACGGCCATCAGTTGTACGTGCAATGCTCGCACTGTCACTAAAGGTTAACGTTTAGCTTATATTATTACTAAACAGTTCCGTTTCAGTTTCAGTTTCTTTATTTATAACGAAAGTTACATGTCAATTTTATTATACATATTTATTCCCTTCCTTCCTTCTTTCCTTTAAACTACTGTACCTTCTAATTATTTTCAAAATTGCAGAAAAACAGTAAATTTCCATTGTAGACAACAATACAATTTATTACAATATTGTTGTTATTATACGATATAAATACGATGCATAATTACAACCAAGGTGTTAACTGTATGCAAACAATGAGCGCAGTTTGTCGTGTTAATTAGTACAAACGACAACACTGTTAACTAACCATCCTGTGTTTAAATAGAACCTTATTACAATGCACTTAAGGTGCACCGATGGTCAGTTAGCTGTGTTGTCGATAGTACATATCTGGAAACCCATGTATTATGTTCGTGATATCATGACCGGCAAGACATGACGATTGTAAATCCTCACATTATCTCGTTCCGTTTATAATCTTCATTGACGAAGCCTGCGTTGCGGATATTTTTATGTAAGTACCTAATCAATCTAATCATTCTTGTGGCGCCGTAGGTTCATGGTCTTCTCTCCCTCTCACTGAGCATATGCGTGAGCAAGATGGAAGTGCGTGCTCGAAAGCGCGGATATCATGTTTTTTTTTATTTTAATTTTTTGGCCGTTTAAATAAATAAAAAAGTAATCACTGAGCTCTCGCAAACATGATATGGCCGATTTTTAGAAGCAATTTTGATATTTTTAGCTTTTGTGCATAATTTGTTACGAATACTTTAAGTGTATTTTAGACCTATGTTCGTGATTTTTTTCTATCGAGCGAAAATTGTTTAATCATGTTTCGAATCACTGATCTCGCTGCCGAAAAGCCTCGAGATTACTAACGTATTTTTTTGAAACCATATTATTATAAACAGACGCATTATATTGTTTCAAAAGCTCTGTTCGCTTAACTTCGCCGTAGCCTTAAATTACCTTAAATAAATATTTTTTTCAACACAATTGCTCGTAACGTACCTCTTATTGTATCGCTTTTAGGCTCATAATCCTGGATATTAAACACGCGTGTTTTATAACATTACGACACTTGTGTCTTTTGGTTATATCCCGATTAAGTCACGTTGGCACCTTGCAGCAAGATGTATGCATGCATACGGTGCATTCTAAAATTAACCGGGTTGTACAGAATGTACAGCTTTTTTTTTAAATTTTCGGCAAATGGCTTCGTACTCGACTAAACAAATTAAATCCTTTTTGTTAATAAATTGACTATTTCTTTTTGGATAGTATATAGAAACGTTTAATTTAGTAAAACTATTCACTTTTGATAACATTTTACATGAATTAATAAAGATAACATTTTAAAACGAAAATATTTATTTTATTTTGTTTTGGCTGTTTAGAGATTTCATCTAAGTCTGGCTGAACACATGCGCGCGCACTGCGCAAACTTCACGAAAAAAAACTGTTGCGCGCCATTATAGGTTATTTCACAGCACGTTTCACAGATATTTGTAAACATTGCTAATGTGTGTTTGATTATTAACATTGACTCGTGGCGACTAGAAAAGTGATAAAAAGAATGGACGCCACTGGAAATTCTTGGCGATGTATACAAAATGTGAGTAAAAAGCTGTTGCCCTTAAAAAGTTAAGAAAATAACTTGGCAGGCCGATACAATTTTCATCTTAAGAAAATCATTTTTCCTCGCAAAATGTGTTGAAAAACGTCGTATGAAACGCGTGAGCTTTGATAATTACATCCTCGGCTCTCTTATCACGCTCACATATCATAGACAACAACCGGGATCACGAGGGTGCTGAATTATAATGACCGCTCAAAGTGTCCAACGTTTCTGGATCCGCGCAATCGGTGCAACCGTGCCGGTACCCCTAGGCTTATTGAAAACCTTTCGTTCAAAATTATCTAACTACCATGAGTAACCGGAGGTCAGAGTCATGTTTTACAAATAGCCAAATCATCAAGAAGCTCTTTGAATAGGCATTCTGCTTACATTGATTTTCCGATCTTGGTAATCGAAATATGTATATTATTCAACTTATGCATAATGATATCGGAATATTATTACGGCTAAACAAATAAATGTCCAATAAAATGGTTTTGCATGTAGATTTTCGATACAGCATTAATATCTGCTATTGCAAATAAATAACAAAGCGGACGGGTGTGTCAGATATTTATGCGCACTTTGATATGAGAGATATTAGGGCTGGCGACTATTGTCATTGTGTAATTTCATAGCAGACGATTAACGTTAATTTCATTATCAAACAAAAAAAGCCAAAAAATCCCGCCGTTTATTTCTGATTACAAACGAATTGACATGCTATATTTTAAATTAATGAATCTTATATATCTAATTTTTTAATGAGATAACCATTTACTGGTATAGGCCTCCTCCAACAGTCGCCACAATGCCCTGTCGACCGCCTTCTTAGTCCATATTTTGCCAGCAACTTCTTCTATGCCATCTTTCCACCTTCGACGCGGCCTGCCGCGAGGGCAGCGCTCCCCGCGCTGATACCAGTGGAGCACCTTCTCCGTCCACCTCCCGTCGGTGCAGCGCACCACATGACCAGCCCAACGCCATTTCAATTGACATGCTAATCATGCAGCACCTATTCATTTAGTTTTTGGCGGGTTTCTTTGTTTGTCACTCAGTTTTAAGTTTAGCATGCTTCTCGCCATATCCGTTTGGGTTACGTAAGAAGTTTCGATGCAGTTACGTCAACTGCATATGAACTGCAAAATGCATGCAGTCAGAAAGGAGTCGAAATGCAGAAGCGTCTGGTATACATCCCCTAATCATTCAAATTGTATTGTGTAACGTTTTGAAGTAGTGCCTTATTAAATACTATGCACTCGCGTAACGAAATACCGCAAGAAAGTAGTTACCGTCTGCTTCGTAAAAGGTCGAAGGTTAAGGTGCAATGTTCACTTTACGTACCTATTAATCCTTATTTGACAATCATAATATATGCAAGATATTATTACATAACAATCCATCAAACACTCATTAAGTAGCATTAGTAAGTCGGTATACATTGCTTGGTTTACTAGTAAAGCGGTAGCATTTAATGTTACAGTGAGAACATAATTTATAACATAAACTAACTATAACTAACTATTTTGGCTCAGTGATCCAAAAAGGGTCTTAGCCTCCGAAACGAGAGCACACCACTTATCCTGATCCTGCGCCAAGCGTTAAGCAATTGCCATTCGAGTGGCGCAGGACAGGTCACTTTGGCACTCTTTGGGGGAGGCCCATGTCCAGCAGTGGCCGTTTTTCGGCTGATATGATGATGAAGCCTTTGCCAATTATAAAGTTCGTTAGCCGATGAAGGATGTTATAGGTACATAACATTGCTATAACCATTCCGTTCCAGAACCAACGATGTAATTTGAAGATTTTCAAACGATGAACGACTATTTAGGCAAAATTACTTTCACTCATAAGAAAATCAGGGGTGCTCTGCACTTTTAACTTATTTTGTAACTATATAATGAAACTATATCATATCACTATGGATTTTCAAATGTCTTACGGAAGTTGAAGGAAATAATGACCCATTTTGGGATATGACTACTTTTCAGCCAGCCTAGATCTTATGACCATCGTTTCCTGCATAATATATAAACTCACGCCTGTATTCCCAAAAAGTGTAGGCAGAGCAAATTAAATTGAATTTTCATTGACTTTGCAACTGCAGGCTTAAAGGAGAAAAAGTGATATGTGCAGTGCAGTGGTAGCTTCCAAAACCGTCACCAATTTAAATGTATTGTGGGCAATACATTTAAATTCTATTCCTACAGTCCATTCTTACGAAAAACACGGAAAGAAAGAGGGTGTTCGTGCTATTTAGCCTGGCCAAGATACGGTCGCGCTATATATTTAAAAAAAAACAACAATATAAAGATATCAGCATTTTCGACCATAATTTGGTACGGTAATTTGACTAGAATACTTGAATAATCCACCTACATTTGATTTCGCGATTTCGACTTCTTGAATCAGGTGAAAATGGTACAGTTTCTTCACTTTGTGATTTACTACTTCTATATACTTAAGTTCTTTGGGATACGCGCATAATATACTTACTTCAGTAAATGAAAAAGCCTGCATAGGCCATAAATATTTCATCAAAATGCTGTCATATCCTGATTCTTTTTTTTTGGATTTCGGTCGTAAGTCTCAAGACTTGTGTATTCAAACATGTTTTCATCATATAAATACTGACATCATTTTTGCTTGCAAGTTAATTTTTTTCCTAAATTCCGGTCCATAGATTGAGTGATTTCAATATTATTATTATTATATAGCCTTTTATTCAGATCTCTTTCCTTAAATATTAAAATTTCACTGTTAGTTTTATTTTTATTCTATAGTATGTTAGTTGTTTGTATCGGCAGTATGTTGTGTTGCGTTCCGTGGGTCACGTACGGTGCTGTCTGAAAATCAGCGCTGTAGGTGTCTGTCTGACACCTTGGCATAATGCTGAGACAGCGACCGATTCACTGCCGCGAAGACACACAGATTATGTGTCAATTGTATTGTATCTGTACTCCCTTTGTCTCTGTGTGTCTTTTGTGTAGTGAATAAATGTCTTCTTTCTTTCTTTCTTTCTTTATCTGTTATTGTTAGTCTTACTCGTTAGGTTTGGATAGAGACCCCCTTTTTTGGGTAAAGGCCAAATTTCAATAATAACAGCTTTTAAATTGGCATATGAAAGCCGTGTCCAAATAATTTTCCTGATATTTAATTATTTCCAAAAAACCGTATCTTGATCAGGTTATTTTCATCCTGACACCATACGGCCGTTTCCTAACCTGGTACGAGTAGGTAGTAGGTACATGTTGAATTTCACCTCTTAGTTTCTTAGTAGGTATATATTTGGCCAGCTGACGAACTTTTTACAAACGCTGTTGTGCTACTTGCTACGATACTATCGTATCAAACCAATCCATAATATGTCCATATGACACTCGTAATAGAGATATTTTTAGCATAGCAGGATTATGAAGAATCAGACGAGACTATTGTGATTTCAGACTGTGAGTTGCTCAATTACTGTTGTTAATTCAATGCTCGTGTCTTTTAACAGCTACTTATATCTAAGTACGAAAGTTACCAACATAATGATTAATTACTAGGTGCAATAAAACACTAACGTATGCTTCATTGAGGACTGGAGATGTAAGTACTGAATAAAATGATGAGGTAGTCATGGCCTTTCAATACATACGTCTGATTAGACAGAAATAATTAATTATTTACCAAAAAACTTCAGACATTACTAATACATTATAATGTATATGTTATGAACATAAAGAGTACACTTATTGGCTATGCAGAAAAACTTGCGAGCAACGCTAGTATCAGACATAGACATATACCTACGAAATTTATTTTACATCACATTTTATACATAGGTACAGTGCACAAGTTAGACTCAAGAGTTGACTTAAAACGTAAAACAATATCGTACGAGGTATTATTTAACATTGTGTGATGCTAAACACCGAAAGGGGGCTAAACTCAGCCATATTACACTCTTATTTATGGACTCAGCATCATTTTGTAGTGAGTACTGAGAACCTACACTGCAACGATGGTTTTCAGTCAGGCCCTTACCTATAATAACTTTTAATCCTAGTATTATGTCGGAACGGAATCAATATTAGGAAGGAATGTTAGGTATATACATGCATATTAGCAGATACCAAAAAATAAAAGGCTATAAACTGGTGCCCATATTATAATATATAATGACGCCTCATTTATTTTTAGGATCTAAACAGCATATAAATTGTTGCTTACATAACGTGGCTCTTCTCTCATAACTCAGGCAGGGATATATTTATTTAATAGGGTTCCTTTTAAAAGTGTATAATATACTCGAATAATTTTCAACACGCGTTAATTTGACGCATTTACCTAATAATATTTTACGCAGCTCTAGTTTTCCCTCTGTATTGAAAGGTCTGATGGCAGATGCTTTCGTAACAGTAGTTAGTGGCTACGCCAAATCTTTGGGAGGTGCAAAAGCGGAACCCGGGCTCGTTTAGGGCACTACCGGGATAAACGCCAGGAGGATGATAACGCTAATTCAAGACTACGTATAATTCACTTAATTAGGTTGAAAATATTAACAAATTTGGACACTTAATTCATTTTAAGTCTACATTTACATTACTTATCGAAGCGTTCAGTTTTCGACTTAGGTATAGAATCAGAATTTTGGTTATCACCTTGCATACTACTATTTTACAGTGCAGTAGCGAGCCCCATTGAATATTACAAAATAAAATAAAATAAACACCAAGTCACAACAAAATAGGTAAGAATTTCGATAAATATTTATAATACCCTCCGGGGAAAACAATACGCAACGCAAATGACATTTCAAAATTAGACAGACGAAGGTACTAATATAGCCGACTGGAGAATAGACTCCCAAAAGCTGAAAACCTTCTGACAGACTGCCTTTGCCTGTAGGTCCCGGTAGCAAGAAACAACACTAAGAATACACTGTATGCCAATATCACTACCTACATAGTATAAAACAAAGTCGCTTCCCGCTTTCTGTCCCTGTGTATGCTTAAATCTTTAAAACTGCGCAACGGATTTTGATGCGGTTTTTTTAATAGATAGACTGATTCAAGAGGAAGGTTTATATGTATAATATAGTACCCGTGCGAAGCCGGGGCGGGTCGCTTGTATACTATTACACACACACTCCAAATTCAAGCATCTTATTTGATATATTTTTCGCTTAAATAAATAAATAATTAATCAGCCTAGCCGTCCCACTGCTGGAGAGAGGGCTCCTTCATTTCTCGCTTAGTTGTTAAATAATAATATTTCATTTATTAAGAGCATATTTTACAGAATGATGGCTTAATACTAAAATATTATATGATGAGAGCCTGAGCTAGCATACCCTGTATTTCAGGCAGTAGGAAATATCAGTATTATAAATATTATTTAAACATAAACTTAAACATTAATGTTAGCGGCATTAAAAGAACCCATCCTCCCCTTAGCGTTTACTTAATTAATACCAAGATTTGGCGTTGGCACTAATTTTACGAAAGCAACTGCCAATAGAAGGAAAAAAATAGAAGGAAAACTAGATTTCATTGGGATAAGACCGTTTCCTCACGATGTCTTCCTTTACCGAAAACCCATTGTTAATTATCAAATCAACAGATATTTCGTATATAGGTTTTTTACAAAAATCCACCCCAAACTCCAGATTGAAACTCGCACACCTCACCGCTCGGCTATGGTGACTACTTGTAAAAACGAGTCTATTTAAAGAGGCTCTATACGGGCCATATTTTCACTGCAATATGTGGCCGGCAACTATTGGTGTCCCTGTCTAACATGTGAATAAGAGAGGGACACCAATAGTTGCCGGCCAAAAATTGCAGTGAAAATATGGCCCGTCTACGAGCCGCTTAAAAACTATGTTTGAAAAAACAGAATGGACTAAAGAAATCTCTATACTTATAATTATCGAACCCAGCTCACAAAATTTCACAAGAATCGTTTGAGAAATGAGAGGAGAACAGTTAGACAGCGGGGACATCCGGAAATACGAAAGAATTTTAGGCAAAGTTGAAACCGAGAACCTCGATCACTTCACTCGCTCGTTCAAAAAGGAAAATGTCAAATAAAAAAACCGGCCAAGTGCGTGTCAGGCCACGCGCAGTGTAGGGTTTCGTAGTTGCCTGTCTGTCTTAGTTACATCGACGTGCGGTGCGGTTACGTCGGCCGAATTTGTACGAAAATTGGCCTTTTCAATTACACATTAAGTTGGTCGACTATTACTCGGTAACTAATTATGCCTACTTGTTCGTGATAGTTTTCCTTTTAAATTCATTATAATGTACTACTACCACGAATTTTTTCACATCCCCAGTAGTAGTCATTTAGCCGGCAGGGGGGGGGGGGACATATGACTCGAACTAAAATTAGGGCTTTAAAGCCCAATATCTCGCAAACGAATTACTGATTTGAAAAATGGTTTTAGAAAACCCATAATATTTTTGAACGAGCTATCCAACGATACCCCACACCATGGGTTTGACGAGAGAAAAAAATTACAGGTAGCCTAAAAAAAATATTTTTCCAAATTGTATTGTACTGTTTAGTTGGCGTGATTGGTTTATATACCCAGGCCGAATTGCAGTTTTCCACTTGTAAGGGTTACTGAGCTAAGCCGAAGACGGACAGACAGACGGACGGACATGGCGAAACTATAAGGGTTCCTCGTTGACTACGGAACCCTAAAAATTGGCACTAAGCATTCAAATTATTCAAAACAACAGCGAAATCCGGCGCAGAAAAAATAGGAGTCAAACAAACAAGTGTGAGACGCAACGGTCACCTATCGCTCACATGATGTCAGCCAAGCCTGCAAGTGCAGCATCTCCGAATATATAAAATGAACGATCTTACATTACTTACTCATTCGTTACTCTCCTCACCGCGAAGCATCATGATCAAATACGTGAGTTTATATTTTTTGACAAAATATTTATTATTATATATATTTGGTTATTGCAAAAGTGTTTCGACTGTTTGATGAAGTGCTGTGTGGTAAATTTATTATTACGATACATCAGTCTAGGCAATCTTATGAATTGTAGAATTGTTAATACTTTGTATGTTGGGATTGTTGGGTGATAATTAGGTCTGTGGATTTATAAATTATGTTGCGTAAATTGTGTAAAATATTTCAGTAATACTTAATTGCACACACATATATTACTGCTGCTAATATAATAATACATACAATAGATTTCAGTTACTTACTTTATTTAATTAAAATCAAGCAATGTAACACAAAACTTCATTGGGACACTTGAATTAAATTAATTATGAAATATTCCAACTATTTAAGTAACTATTAAATAAGTATTCCAATAAATTATATATATGATGGTAAATTTAGTAGGTACCTACATGACATTAGGAAATATGTTGTTTACCTCATCCAGTGAAGGTCAATGTGGATTGTGTCAAGATCTTGATCTTAAACCTGCTTACATTAGTTAGAACCTGGATCTGCACTTGACCTACAAGCTTTTAACCTGATACTACATTACTTGTTAGTTGTGTAGGTAAACCAAAATACCTCCGCCTTGCAGAAGACATCAGCCATAATAACACTAACTACTACTTGCTCTGTAGTAGTGTTGTGATCCTGGAGGTGAGCAAGGTCGCCAGAGCTCCCGGGGATACGTTGTGTTGAGAGCGAGGGAACTTGTTTCTTCAGCTGTCAACACGGCGAATCCTCAAACGTATCAAGAGTCGGCAACGCCCATGTTACTCCTTTGGATTTACATGCGTCTATAGGCTGCGGTGTCCGCTTACCATCAGGCGGGCCGTACGCAAGTTTGCCGCCGTCGTTGTATTAAAAAAAAAAGATTTGCTTTTCTTACGGAATTAATAGCATCTCACGAAAATGACGTGTGCTTACTTCTAGCTATCTATCGATCTATTCAGCCCGTTCACCCGCTGTTACGAATAGGCTATTTCTTTATAACGTCACTCTCCTCGGTCCAGCCCCCCTATTCTGTAACTTGTTTTAAGCTCACCTCGACGCTCATCCACAACTATATCTTGACACCGCGATGCGTAGTAACTAAGCGTAGGTAGAGGTCTAGTTTCGTGACGGGTGACCGGCGGGGTGAGCCGCGTTAGCGCGTAGCGAATAACAGCCCTCTGCTAATCTCATCCACTGCTTGCCTCCTGTTCGGCAGATATCATCAGTCCATCGGTGCTTATAGGTGCTGACATACATTAAATCCATACTTACTTAATATTATAAATCCGAAATTGTGTCTGTCTGTCTGTCTGTTACCACTTCACGCTTAAACCGCTGAACCGATTTGGATGAAATTAGGTATAGAGATAGTTTGAGTCCTGGAGAAGGACATAGGATAGTTTTTATCCCGGAAATCATCCCCCAAGGGGATGAAGTGGGAAAGTTTCGAACGAGTAAAAACGAGTTCCACGCGGACGGAGTCGCGGGCAGAAGCTAGTATTATAAAAGCTAAAGTAACTCTGTCGGTCTGTTACCTTTTCACGCTTAAACCGCTAAACCGAATGTTATAAAATTTGGTTTAGAGGTAGTTTAAATCCTGGAGATGGACATAGGATAGTTTTATCCCGGAATTCACCCCTTAAGGAGGTGAAATGGATGGCGGAAGTTTGTATATAAACGAGTTCCACGCGGACGAAGTCGCATGCAAAAGCTAGTACATTATAAACTCATGCCCATACCATTTGGTATGTACTTTTGCTATGACATATTTTCATGTACGCAATGCTACTGACTTAGCATCCTCCTAGCTTTATTCCCGGTTGTGCCCTAGTTTTACGAAAGCGACTACCGTATGAACTTCCAACCTGCAGGCAAAACTAGACCTTATTGAGCTAAAGACCGGTTTCCTCACGATGTTTTTCTTCACCGAAAAGCTAACGGTAAATATTCTGTACATAAGTTCTGAAAGACTCATTGGTACGAGTCGGGATTCGAACCCACGACCGCCGCTTGACTATATTTATAATTTTCAATATTGTTATTTTGAGACGATCGTGTGGTGTCGGGTTAGAATAGCACCACCCCCTTTCTTCCTGTGGAAGTCGTACGAGTCGACTAAGGGAACAGGGTTGAAGTGTGTTGTGGGCGATGGGCTAGCAACCTGTCACTGCGATATCACATTTTGTCGATCTTTTATACCCACACTTATGCTAAAAGTGGTACTGGAACACCGGTTTCATGTGCTCTGCCTACCCCTTTTAGGGATATAGGCCTGAATGTATGTATGTATCAGACGATCGTGATGTAAATTCTTATAATTTTGACTAAGGCAATATTGCACTGTAATTTACGTCATGAAATAATCTAATCTAATCGAATCTTATCTATGCTGAACTTGATCCTAACTCCCAATCTTTATTCTCTTTTTTCCATTATTTATTTAACTAACTTCATTGACTCGGTCACCCAAAGCGAGTCAGCCTCGAGCACGAGTTGTCTCCACTTGTCCTGATCTTGTGTCGTTTTCAGCCAGTTTATTGCTTGAAGATCGCGCAGGTCTGATTCGACGACGTCGCTCCAACGATGCCTAGGATCAGCGACCGGTCCCCGCTCTACTGAATGGCCGATATATGCCCATTTGGCGCCCCGGTCGTCCTGCATCCTCTTAATATTCATTATGCATTTTATGTTCCCATTCTGGTTGTTCCAGGTGACCCTTGTCTGCGTGCTGGCCGCCGTGTGCGCCGCCGTTCCCCAGCAGAACCCCCAGGACGTCCAGATCCTCCGGTTTGACAGCGATGTTCAGCCCGACGGTTACAGCTTCGCGTAAGCTATTTAAACCTTGAGAAACAATACAATGTTCCATGATTTTGAAAAAGAGATGGCTGATGTTTAGTGGTATTACAAAAGCACTTCGCCCGTTCTTAACAAAGAACCCGGCGGTATAAAATACAGGCATCCATCGCGAAGGTCGTTTATATGTATATACTGGTGAAGGATTATTTCAAGTGAAGTTTATGATATTCCACCCATATGTTTCATACACAAATGCTTTTAAAATGGGTTCAATAGGATAATCTAATAATATCTCACTGATACAGAATATATTCTCATATTTGGCTCTTTTCATTGTCGTATTTCAAAGTCAAAGTTATTTGTTCTTCAATTTAGGCACATGTAATAACATGCACTTATGAATGTCAATAAACTACCGCCGGATCGGAAAGAAAAGTACTGCCTCGCGAAGAACCGGAGTAAAAAAAACAAAACTGACTGATTTTAAATGGAATGTTGGGACTTCTTGGTCGAAGCCACCCAGCCTCGAGCTGGCGTTCACTTCTTTCGAGCGCCAAAATATCTCGTCTGAAATGGAAATATAGCTTCAAACCCTTGGTATTTTTTGACAATATTTCATTTACATTATCACAATATTTGTTCATGCTCCAGATACGAAACCAGCGACGGCACCTCCCGCCAGGAGGAAGGCAAACTTGACAACCCCCAATCTGAAGACGCCGCCCTGACCGTAAAGGGTCAGTACTCGTACGTCGCCCCTGACGGCAAGCACTACACCGTCACCTTCACCGCCGGACCCAACGGATTCCAACCTAAGACCTCCCTCGGACAATAAACCTTCCGAAATCTAGTGTCAATGGATTTTTGATAATGACACTTAGAAACGGCAAGCGCTGACCCATGTAAATACTCGATCAATTTTATCGTTACCAGATTTAAACAATTGTAAACCGTTTAAGTTTATACATTTTGTTACTGATGTCCTGTGAGTCTTTGGAGCTCTTTAGTTTTTCAGTGAACTTTCGATCTCAACATCCATGCTGAAGCAATAAGAATGAAGAACCACTGAATCTAAATTCTTGTGCCATACTACCATCTTTTTTGTACTTTTTTATTTTGTACGACGCTTTTTGAGCATCTATGCTGAAAGAATAAATATTTTACAAAACGTGTTGTTTTACTTTTATTATTTACTAACTTTGACATATGAATATGAAGTACATTTATGAGACCGTCTCACTTACCCACGTGTTTGTTTATCTTACTTTCCGAGGCAATCGATTTAAAGTTAGTAGCTTCTACACAAATCGTTAAATAAATAATCATAATAATAAAAGCTTTATTTAATTCCACACACAACTATATACGGGCAGAGTAAAAAAAAAGTGAAAACAGACTATAACATGCAAAATAAGGTAAAATAGTGATTAAAAGAAAAGTTAAGTTAACAGGTGTGGTGGACCCCTTCTTCGTAAAAGCCTCCCCCAAAGTGTTCCATGTGTCGCTCATTGGCTGTATCGAGCCACCTTTGACCTGACCCCGTATCATGGTCGGCCTTATCACGCGATAAGTGACAAGATAGAGCGTCCGTCTCGTTCTATTGAACGGTGTCAGCCAGTGACGGACGCTCTATCTTGTCACTTATCGTGTGATAAGGCCATCCATGCAACGGGGTCAGCTGTCGCTACTATCTCGTCCGCCCAATAGGCGCGCGGACGGCCTCTTCTTCGTGGTCCAGACCATTTTAATGCTCTGATGGTCCATCCATCGTCGTTGTATCTGGCCACGTGACCCGCCTACGTCCATTTTCGTTTTAGTGAGAATTTTAGAGCGTCCGTAATATGTGTTTTCTTGCGGTTAAGCATATTTTTCACTGTCTAAATTTTATTCCAAGGCAGCTTCTCTCCATCTTTCTTTGAGTTGTTTCAATTTTATTCCTTATTTTGAGGTCAAACGTCCATGTTTGGCATCCGTACTTGAGACATGGTAGTATGTCTGTCATCATCATCCTACTAATATTATAAATGCGAAATTTTAGATGTTTGGACGTTTGTATGTTTGTTACTCAATCACGCTTAAACGACTGAACCGATTTGAATGAAATTTTGCACGAAGATAGTTTATAGCCTGGATTAAAATATAGGATAGTTTTTATCCCGAGTCCACGCAGACGAAGTCGCGGGCGGAAGCTAGTCATCATATATTTAAGAGCTTGGCTTTTGTCGGTGGAGTAATTTCTATTCTCTGCCTTTTCCTTCAACTCTATACGATTCAACTTTAATATTTTCCTTTAACTGCTCCATGTAAGCTCTTTGTGGTCTTCCTCTTTTTCTTCTTCCTTCTATCTTTCCCTCTATTGTAACTTTAATGAAGTCATCGTGACGAAGTCGTAGTATGTCTGTATCCAAATAATTTTTGATTAAGTTGTGATTTAAATATTTCCTTTGAGCCCAGTATTTCTTCCAGATGATTGCTATTCGCCGCTCTACTTCTTCAGTATTTCTTTCTTTGCTATATTAAATAAATACTTATTGCTATAATTGTCTTCCGTGGAAAAAAATAGTAATTGACCAACATAATACTAGACGACCTTTAGGGGTAACAATGGACAAGTCATAACCTTGGTCTTTACTCACAAGACCTAAGTAATAAAGCAGACGTGAATACAATTAATATAAAGGTCATCACTATATAATATTTACCTAGTTATTAAAATGAACTATTGCTTGATGGAACTGCGCCATCGCAAAAACAACTCATAGTTATTAATTTATAGTTAGGTATCGTTATGTTAGGTTTTTATACCACGACGATGTCAAACAAACATAGGCACGTCTTGCCTGATGGTTAGCAGACACCGCAGCCTAAGGACGCTTGCGACTCTAGAGTAGGTAGTCGTTCGTTGCCCACCTTTTATGAATTTGATGATTGGAAGTCTCGACAGCTAGAGACTTATACAGGCTCTCCTCTTTGAATAGACTCACACACTCACGCTAACATTTTTCCCTATTATATATAGAACCCAAAATTTTACAATTTCGGTAGGTACACAAATAAATAAAACTATAAATTTAAGCGTGATAATATAATCAAATATTCTTTTTGTTTCCCTTTGTTTGAAAATGTTTATGTTTTTATCTGGTTTCTATTTTGACTGCAAATAGCCAATTAACCGAATACGTGTTTAAAAAAGCTTCTAATTCTTAATCGGGCAGACGAGCAAATAGTCAAGGTGGACTGGGCTGGTATTCACGTTTACTGACAACTCGCCTCACGCTATAAAGTAAGCATAAATCTGACCTCCAACTAAGCAGTTGCTATGAATCTCGAAGACAATTACAATGAGTGGTGAGGAAAATCGCAGATAACTAACTCACCGGTTTCTTTATGTATATAGGTACCTATATTGTATATCAAATCGAAAAATCTAATGACGCATATCTAAGACTCCGTGTAGAATTGGCCAAAAACGTAAACAAAACTAATTTATTTGTGCAATCCTCAAATCTTTAACTTTTGAAGATCAGTGGGGTGATCGTGTCACTTTTCAATCGCAGGTTAGGATACACCTAACTTAACTGTCATTATCACATACAAAATGATTTAGATATACTGACGTACGTACTAAGCGTGACGTTATCGATAAGCTGGTCAAAAATATTATGTAAGTATTAAATTTTCGGGTGAAATATGATCCTATGATTGGGTCATACACAGATTTTGGTTCGCGTCTTTCCTGTGGACATTATCAAAGTTAAGGGCTACGAAGCCACAGGAAAGACGCGAACCTAAATCTGTGTATGACCCGATAGGGAAATTATGCCTCTAATTTGGATAGTCTAAATGTATTTCATCCATATATCTACGACTGCTTCTGAGGTAAGACCACAGTAAACATATCAATACGTACCTACAGCACGATCTCGAATATAAAAATAAAAGACTTCCATGACATAAATAAATTCTATAATTAGTGCTAAATTTGAAATACGGAGATTTGTAACCTGAGTTACTTTTTATATGTTAATTTTAATAAACACTTGTATTAGCTACCTATATTACTTAAGTTTTAGGTTTTAGATTTAAAATAAAATTTGCAATACCCTCACAGGGTCTCATGTGTACTGTAAATATTGTATTTAACCACCTATATACCACCGAAAGCAATAAAGTTAAAGTTTAAATACGTAGAAAACATCCAAGACTCAGAAACAAATATTCCGGGATCTTACCGGGATTCGAACCCAGGACCTTCAGCTTCGTATGCAGCATCATTACCCACTAGGCTAAGCTGTAAGTTATAATTATAAAAACCTATCACGCCGTTATGCAACTTGTGTTACCAGAGGCTCTAGTATAAGTTTTACCGAAACAAAATTTTACGATCGCGTTTGCGTTTTACCCTCAATTTGTATGGGATTTGACAGCTAAACGCGAACGCGGTCGTAACGTTTTGTTTCGGTAAAACTTATACTAGAGCCTCAGTATGTGACTTTTCTAGTTTGCCGCATTTTTATTTTTTATTGTGTCACGACTCGCTGCAGCCAGTCAGTCTCACCCACGAACTTTTTTTTCTCACCGATGGGGCAACAACCCCGAAGCTTTAAGACCCATCATAGGCCTGCGTCTAGTTAAAATTAACAAACAAATACATGCTTTTTCTCCAACAACAGTGCAGCACTTAAAAGCCCGTTTTACATTTAACCATTAGCATTAGCAATTTCACACTGCTGTGGGTAATCCGTGTTTCGTAAACGCATTTAAATGCCAACATGCACGCGTATGGTGAATGCTTTTATCGTAATATAGAATCAAACACACAATTCAAGAAAGTCACAAATCCATACCGATTATTACAAAATGCGAAATTGTTTTGTTTTTTATTTAGGTAATGACGGTGGCAAAAAGCTTACGGCATGTACAAACAACAACACTGTTAACTGACCATCCTGTGATTATATAGAACCTTATTACAATGCACTTAAGGTGCACCGATGGTCAGTTAGCTGTGTTGTCGATAGTACGATAAGCAGACACCGTACCCTATAGACGCTAGCGAACCCTTGCCTGTGTTGAATCACAAACTTGTTGCCGACCTTTGTATACTTGAGGATTCGTTGTACGAGTTAATGACAAATGCACCTCAACACAGCGCAATAACTAAGGCATTGCATATAACATAAGTACCAGTAATTTGTCCGTTCTCTTAATTTCTAAGTTGTTCTCATATCCCGCACGAGATATGATTATTTTCCGTTTGATGGTTGAATCTTAATACATATACTGCAAGCTAGTAAAATAAAATATAATGTAATATGCAAACTATAAATAAATATACCTATATTTTTTATATTTAATCATTAAATATATCTACATACTATACAAACAGTATCCAATTAAATCAGAAGTCATTGGAGAGCCACAACTTTTTCAGCTTTTCCTTGAGTGATGTCACAGATTGGGACTGTCTAGAAGACACCGGCAAACCGTTCCACAACTTCACAGCACGCACCGTGAATGACTTAGAAAATGTGCGCGTCTAATAACGGAATACCGCCAAACACCGCAATACCGTCTAATAACGGTATTGCAAGGGTGATGTTAGCGCTCGACCTCACACGGTTACGGCTGCCGTCAGCCATATAAGTAAAATATTCAGATAGGTAAATACGGAGGGGAAGCAGGATTGAAGAGTACGTTGAAAAGTAAGGACAGGATGTGCACATCTCTGCGCCGAAGGATCGGTAACCAACCGAGCTAAGAACGAAATTCGGAGATGTGATCGTATTTGCGCAGGCCAAATATATATACCTAATACTTACAGACACAGGCGGCGAAACCACCAAGCTCGGAAATATCGGCATTACGTCTTGGCCACGACTTTGGTCTTAAGCGACCTGCGGCAGCGTATTATCTGTTCATTGCGCGGTCGAGACGCGCAACGCACTGTGGTTAGTTGGGATCACGCGCAATGAATTAGAAAAACCGCTGCCGCAGGTCGCTTAAGACCAAAGTCGTGGCCAAGGCTTTAAGTTGCGCAGAAATACGTAGGATACCTCCAGCTGTACTCCCAGTCGGCTAGGTTTTCCAAGGGATCTTTATTGAAAAATCCCATACTACTCTATGGGATTCTTCAAGAAAGGTAGGTACATACTTACAAGATTTTAAAAAGTCGGTCGCACGTGGGTCCCCTGGAGGATACGGTAACTGATTGCCACCAGGATGGTTATAAGCTTATTTTTCATCGATATGCTATAAAAAACGTGGGTACATTTACATACATACATACTTACATAGATTCACGCGTTTATTCCCAGTAGGGGTAGGCAGAGCACATGAAACTTATGTTCCAGTGCCACTTTTGGCATAAATATGGGTAAGTATATAAGATCGACAAAAAATGTGATATCGCAATGATAGGTCCCTTATAACGACTCTTTTGCGACACCCACAGGATGAAAGGGGATGGTGCTATTCTAACCCGACCACACCACATGGGACACAATACATTTTATTAATTTAATAAGGGAAATCTGCTAAGTAAATGAATTCACGAGTTCTACGCAAGCGTAGCCACGGGCACAAATAGACAAACAGACCGACAGAGTTACTTTCGCATGCATTCATAAAATCAGCACGGATTAGGACACCAAAAGAATGACTAAAAAATACTGTTGTCATATTTTTGCACGACCAATGACACTGTTTGTGCAAACATTGCATAATCCCGCGCTTTGTGGAGATGTTTGAGGACCTTCGTCGTGTCGGATTTGTTTAAAATTCTCATAAAGCCGTGTCGCAACGCTTAACCTTTGGCGCATGTCAAATGGCGACGCTTAGGCGTTAGTTACTTAGTTACTTAGTTACTAGTCTACAATAATCTGCCGACCATGCTACTATCGCCGGCAATTAAGCGATTTTATAATCTTACAGAGCAGTAAGAAGTGAGGTACCTAATTCTGAACGGAGGTCCGTGTGATTCAACTACAATACAATATAAATTAATACTGATTATTGCTCACCTTAATAGCAATACAAAACAGTAGTAGTTACCTACAGAACAGCGAATATAAGAGCAGAGACACACAATAGAAGGCCTTAAATAAATAAATAAATAATATTAGGGGAGAACCGTACACAAATCGAAGTAACCCTTAAGTAAGCTTAGTAAGGCTTATATTATAACGATATACTCCGACATAACGCTGCTTTTCTTGATATAAGTAGGTACTTAGGATAAAAGGAGCGAAGGTTATGCAGTTTCGATTCTTATTATCATATTGTAACTGCGATCCAAATGAGTAGGTATATACCTACAAAAATGTAAACAAAACCTTTTCTGAAGGACAGTGCGTTCTTGATAGTCATAACTAGGATAAGTTGTACTACGTACTAATCCACATCTACACTTATAATAAAACCCTGAATTTAAAAAACCGGACAAGAGCGTGTCGGGCCACGCTCAGTGTAGGGTTCCGTAGTTTTTCGTCCGTCTTAGTAAATGTCCCCACTTAAGCGTTAAAAAAATGGGCTGTTTGTTACATTGAGTTGACATATTAAGTACAAAACCCTAAAACCCTAAATCCGTTTTTTAACTTTATTTGAAAGCACGTCATTTCAGAGTTTTTAGAGTAAGAGAGATGAAAAGAGTATTTGTATTGTATTGTATTGTACATTTTAATCGTTATTTGTTATTCTGCACAGGTGCTTGTGTTGAAAGCCGAGCTAGCGAAGCGGGTTAGTTCAATGTAAGCGTTCCGCGTACAGCGACATCTATCGGCAAATTAAGTAAACTATTGTGCGCGAGCTTAAAGTATGGAAGATGATTTTTATGGGATTATTCTTTATTGCGTGAACCGATTTTCACCGTTTTCTTACTTTATTTAAAAGCACGTCATTTCATTGTGATTTTGTAGAAATTACAGGTACAATAAACACCTGCTTATACGGTTAAATTACAAACTTAGTTCAGAAATTATTTTGTATTTTTTCAAAAAAATTGTAACCAATTTCAAAATAATTTTCCTAGAAAGTTTTTATAAAGTGCTACTTTTGAGATTTTTTTCATATTTTTTAAACTTATGGTTCTAAAGTTAGAGGGGGGGGACACATTTTTTTACTTCTGGAGCGATTATCTCCGAAAATATTAATATTATCAAAAAATGATTTTAGCAAACCCCTATTCATTTTTAAATACCTATCCAACAATATATCACACGTTAGGGTTGAAATGAAAAAAAACACTCCCCACGTCGTAACGTCGTCGTCGTATACGTATATAGGGGAGGTACCCTAATAAAATAAAAAAACACTTTTTATTTTACCACTTTGTCGGCGTGATTGATATACATATTAGTACCAAATTTCAGCTTTCTAGTGCTAACGGTTACTGAGATTATCCGCGGACGGACGGACAGACAAAGCGAAACTATAAGGGTTCCTAGCCGACTACGGAACCCTAAAAAGCATCAGCCAGTATCAAACTAAGCATTGTTCTGTCACGAATGGTCTCAGCTTCCTATGAAAGGAAATATATCACATCAAATCACATGAAACTTTTTTTACAAACACATTATTATTCTAGCTTCCACTTAGGATAGTTTTTATCCAACTGCGAAACATTTGACTTCATTAAATTTTTCATTTCTTCTTTTTGAAATCCTAGCTGCCATATCTTTCAACTGTCTGTGTCGTCAAAATGGCGGGCTTGCCATAGCTGCTATCCAAAATTAATAATTTCGATGTGTGTGTGGAAGACCTTCACAAAATGCATACTAAACGATAGAACATAAAAAAATATCGATTCTGATATGGAAACTTATATGCGATAAATTCGTATAAAGCTGTAATTTCAATAATTTCAACAACATAACGTCAAACGTCAAAAACCTGACTATTCCTTTTTTTATGGCATGGCATCGCGCTGTTCTCGCGTTCAGCCATAAAGTATTGTCCCTTAAACATACCTAGCGTCATGTCACTAAAATGAAACCACCTGTGCGCTTCTAAAATATATATTAACCTAAAGAAATATAAATGATATTAAAATTAACTTGATTTGGCCAATAGATCGTCAAGTGTCTACGTTATGTTCCGAGCAACCTAAATTCTTTTCATCATCATCATCATCATATCAGCCGAAAGACGTCCACTGCTGGACATAGGCCTCCCCCAAAGAGTGCCACAATGACCGGTCCTGCGCCACCCGCATCCAGCGGACTCCCGCGACCTTTACCAGGTCATCAGTCCACCTTGTGGAGGGGCCTACCCACGCTGCGCCTTCCGGTACGTGGTCGCCACTCGAGAACCTTTCCGCCCCAACGGCCATCGGTTGCACGTAGAAATTCTTTTATGTGTAGCAAATTGGACTTTGACTCCTTCCTACCTACTCAACCCTACGTACACCTACTGCATCCTAGTTCAAGAAAATAACCATGTAATAAATAAAATTTGTTTTTGGTTACTAAACCCCAACCAGATCCTACCGTGGCCGGTTAACGTAATGGTAGCTTTATCAATATTTTCTCAACATTTAATCAAAGCATTGATTTCTGTATATACCAAAATATTGCCTCAACTTATAATCATATCATCAAATCAGATAACAGATTAACCTAATTATGTAGGCTGGGAGTCAGAGGATTCGAGAGAAACCAAAGAATGCGAACTTAAATTCCTTTAATGACGGAATTACAAAAAGATTAAAATAAATCAATTAAAATTAATTATATTTAACAGGTGCCTAATGGTCGATGTGAGAACCAAGAGTGACGGACACTGGTCTTTTTGGGAAACGGGGCACGGTGTTGCGAATTGCATAGTCGGCACCACCTGCATGGCCACTTGGGCGGTCCCTGGTTATGCAAGCATGTAACACCTCCATCCTCAGCTAGGCAACTATTCGAGATTCTTCGAGAATATTGCCGAGCCATGATTCACTTCTATGTTTCTGGGGTGCAGCGTTGGTTTATCTTGTGTCTGGTCGATGCCTTCTGGAGCGTCAGTTTTGATGGTTTCCAATGTATTTGATCGGCATCGTTTCATGAATAGGCGACGAGCGGTTATACCGGCACCAACTGTGCATACGCAGAGTAAGAGTAGATAGACTGGTATAGTAGTATGATACAGGCTTAAGTGGTCGATCTGGCGTATATTGACGGGTAGTTGCGAGGATATCTTTTTATCGCTGGCGTGTAGGTTTTCCAGATTAATAGAGTTCAGGGTCATTGAAGGGGATGACTCCCAAGCTCGCAGTTTATCTATCGAAGTAATGTCTGGTAGTTCCATGATTTTTAATGCATGCCCCCTCAACCTGGTCGTTAGAGTTGGTAATGGTGTAATCTGGGGTTTTCAGGACGCATTTGTGCGGGATTTCAACAAGGTAGCTTCCCTGGATCGTTTTGAACTGTTCTTGGCCGCAGGAGGTTTGTATTTTAGTCGGCTCTGGTAGACTTATAACGTATTGTCTGCTGTCAAGTTGTTGTACTGCTGGTCTAGTCAGGAACACTCTCGTGTGTTGGCAGGACGGGTTGAGCTGCTGTGAAGTGATGAGCTGGTACGTGCAGTCAAGTTGGTTTTGTATCTTCTGATTGAGTGGTTCCTCGCAGAGATGCCATGATTTGACCTTCGGACATTCTGTCTCCATGTACATAGAATCCTGTTCATGAACCGCTATGTAGGGAGAAGGAGGTATTAGAACCTGATGATTTCTATTAGGTATTACTGCTATTTAGTTTGTATAAATCAAAGGACTCTATCTACTGCAATCGGCACCTTAAAAACTAAAACTACCTGCTTATCGATATAGTATGATCCAACTTTAATTAGTTCATAATATTCCCTAAGATCTACTTCAAGGATCTCTCCCTTAGGGTAGAGAACCTTTACCTTATCTAACATGCTTTTTAGAGCAGCAAAACTAAGTATCGCGTGCGGTATACTCGACGCCCGAATAAGAGCTAACGCATTTCCTAACTTGTCCAGTTCTTCAGACAAGTTTTCTACATTATCATTCAGGATGACTAAGTATTGTGCCAAGTGTGCAAATCTAATTAATTCTGTCTCACCGTTCTTTTCACTCGGAATGGGTAGCGTAACGGACTGCCCAATTTTTTCTTGATTTTTAACTAAGTTATCCAATATCTTGGAGTGTTCCAGCATCCATTCTTTAGATAAACTGATATGATTATTAAATTCAGACTGTAATTAGTTTTCATTATTTTGAAGGGTTTTAATTGCAGCATTATATTTTATGGCGTCTGTATAATCTAGATTTCCGGAAATATTTTTAATTATCGAGCCGAGACCATCTATAAGTCCTCTTTTTACACGGTCGGGTTCAAAAGTCCTCACAAACCCTTTCGAGCTTTGCGCTGAGAAATGATATGTGCGGTTCATATAGGGAAAAAGTCTTATTATTAAGTTGAGGTCCGAGGTTGAGTAACTGTGTTCGTACTATGTCAATTTTATGGTCAATGTCATTTAGGTCTACATTTTGTAAAAAGGCGTGGTAGTGGGAGACGAGTTTTGTCGGTCCAAGTTTGAAAGGGAGTAGTCCTGGTCCATTGTCAAGGCTTTCAAGTGTTACTTCTTCCGCCAGGGTCATCTGTAGAAGGTACGTCAGCAGTATTCTGTAACAATTTTGAATCGTTAGGGACTCTCTTAAGACGCGACTTTGCTACGGCACCTCTTTGTTTTTTGGTGTAAATATGGATGGGGAGGTCGGCCATTACAATGTCCTGAGTATATCGGGGAGCTAATTTTTGCCTACTGGCTATGGGGTTCCTGATAGAAACATGTTGATCGGGAGAATATTCTATTTCGGGGTCACGGTCCTTATTCCTTGCATCGGTGAGTTCGGTTCGGTGTTGTAAGGACGCTTCGTTGATGAGGTCGTAAACTTTTGTCATTCCTTGTCGATGGTCTTGTATGTACTGTTGTAATAAATGCTGAGATAAATCTATCATAGAGCAAAGGGAACAAGTCTCTTCATTATGAATTTCTACCCGTGACAGTGCGTCAGCATTCTGATTATATTTACCTTTCTTATAGATTACGTTATACGTATACTCACTCAACTTCAATCTCCAGCGAGTAAGTCTGGAGTTAAGATTTTTTAGATTTATTAACCACTGTAAGGGTTTATGGTCGGTGACAATCGTAAATTTGCGTCCGAAAAGGTACGGGCGGAAATACTTCGTTGCCCAAACAATTGCCAAAATCTCTTTTTCTATCGTACTATAGTTGATTTCACTATCATTCAACGTTCTCGAAGCGAAAGCAATCGGCCTATCGGATCCTATGGGCCCTTGAGAGAGCACCGCTCCAATAGCAACATTGGAAGCATCAGTAGTCAAAATAAATTGCTTATTGAAATCGGGGTACTGTAATATCGGATCATTTACAAGTAGTCTTACATCTCTCAAAGCAATTAATATAATCAGGGTTTTCATAAGTTATTTTTGATCCCTTTTTGAGGCATTGTGTCATTGGTTTGGTAATGCGGGCAAAATTTGGGATGAACTTCCTGTAATATCCTACCAAACCAAGAAATCGTTTTATCTTGGGTTTTAGGCATTGGACATTTTTGAATGGCGACAATTTTATCAGGGTTAGGTTTGATCCCATCTTTGCTGATTACGTGACCCAAATACGCGGTTTCTAATTTTAAAAATTCTGATTTGTCCATTTGTATTTTAAAGTTAGACTCACGGAGACGTGTGTTTAAACACCTTTTCTAAATTGACCATATGTTCCTCAAGGGAAGTACTGAAAACTATAATGTCATCTAAATACACAAGACAGACCGTGTTTTGTAGATCTCTTAAAACGTTGTCCATGACGCGCTGTAGGGTCGAGGGGGAGTTCTTGAGACCCATTGGGATTCTAAGGAACTCAAAATGGCCATGTTCTACATTGAACGCTGTCTTGGCTATGTCCATGGGATCCATCTCCACCTGATAAAATCCACTGGCAAGATCAAGCGTCGTAAAATATTGACAGTTACCAAGTTTGTCAAGGACATCTGTTATGTTGGGGATCGGATATTTATCGTCCAAGGTTTTCTCATTCAGTTTTCTAAAATCCACAACTAACCGCCATTTTTTCTTACCCGATGCATCAATTTTCTTCGGAACTACCCAAATGGGGGAGCTCCAGGCAGTTTCGGATGGACGTATGATATTTTGTTCTAGCATCTTGGTAATCTGTTCCTTTACCTCATTACGGTGTATGAAGGGATAGCGATAGCTTTTACTATAAACCGGTAATTCATCCGTGGTATTTATCCTATGTCTTATCTTATTAGTGAAACTAAGTGGCTCGCCTTCTATGTAAAATACGTCAGCATATTGTGAGCATAGCGCTTCTAAATTAGCGCGTTCCTCGAGGTTCAAATGATCGGTGCGCAAGCGCGATAATACGTCGCGAGCGCGATCTGATCTTGGCTGTTTAATGCGGCTGCACTCAACGTTTAATATTTCAGCCTGCACAGGACGATTTAAGGAAAAGATTACGTCATTCGGGGTTGGGTTTACAACTTCTAGTATGCCCCGGTTGTTATGTATCATAGTAAAACATTCCGCTATAAAACAATTTGATACAGATTGACGCGGGATAAGCGCGTCTCCCTCCCGGCCGTTAATCGGGACTTTAATAAGTCGTGAAGAATTCGCAGGTATTATATCTTCGTATAAATTACAGTTCCTAGAATTATACATTCTTATAGGATTAGTCGCACTTTTTGTAACTAGGACATTATTTTTTAAATCAATATTGGATTCCCATTCGTTAAGTAAGTCTAGACCAATTAAACCATCGAAATAATTGTGAAATTTATACACGAAGAAAGTTACGTTGTTATCACTTTTAAACTCAGGGAAGCACGGTAATGTTACGGAATAATCGTTACGGCTGGTAGCATGCACATTCGTCACCTCGAACGGATCATATTTCCATTGTACGCTGGGGAAATATTTCGTAACCGAGTCGGGATTGATAAACGACTGATTAGCGCCGGTATCTATAAGAAATTTCAGCGGCGGCTTGGCTATTTTTATATACGGTAATTGTCGTTGTGTCTGTAAGTTGAGTTCTATTTTTGTCTTCCTAACTCTGGATTTCTCCGAAAATCCTCATGCTGAATAGTGGGTTCTTCTTTTTTATAAGCTTCGCCTGCGGTGTTCGGATACGAAATCTCTGGATAATGAGGTTGGGTCGCGGACTCGTCATAGTAAGTATGGTCAGTAGGGTACACGTCACAGTAGTTGTCCTGATAATATTCATTATAATAGTCGGTATAAGGTTCATAGTCCAGTGTATAGTCGCTGCACTCGGTAAAGTTAACATCTTTAGATCTGAAATAATTATTTATTTATTTATTTATTTATTTAATCTTTATTGCACAAAAGAACAACTTATCGTACAAAAGGCGGACTTAATGCCGTAAGCATTCTCTAACAGTCAACCTTTGGGCAAAGCAGACAAGTTGTGATTATTCGGTTGCGGGTTCCTGAAATTGGACCAATTCTGAGTAGGTGGCAATGGCCTGGCTACATAATGACTGACACCGCTCATAGGGTGCACAGTATTATTTCCATTGCTTTATAAATTATTTCTAGGCCTGAATGAGTTTTCTTGTGGATTGTAGTTAGGTGGTCGTGCTCCAAATATTTGCTGAGTACGGGTAGGGCCTTGAGGAGGCTGATTTAAATTTGGTCTCCATATTGGTCGGGATTGTTGAGGCAAAAACATAGTGTTTGGTCGGGATGGACCCGGCAAATTAAACGCAGGCTGTCTGAATGGTGGTACAGCAAAACCTGGTGGTATTGGACCAATAGATATTTTGGATGGCTGAAAATCAGCTGGTTTCTTATCCAGCTGATCATTACGTTGCTGTAAATTTAATATATTTATTTCTTCGTGAACAAATTCTAGAGCCTTTTCTATAGTTTCGGGCCGCATACAACGAATGCGTGATCCTAGGGGCTCCTTAAGGCCTCGGACATACGCTTGAAGGGTCAACCTTTTATATAAATCGCGTTTAGAATCAATTGTTACACTCTAAGCACCCCCCAGGCCCGTCCACCCCCTTTTATGTAGACCCTCCAACCGACTCATCAGCCTGTATTCATGCAACTGAGCGAGATGTATTAGCAGCCCTCGCATCCTTCCCTAAGGGTTCGGCGTCTGGCCTGGACGGCATCTCCCCACAGCACCTCATAGACCTCTCCAGTCACGGCACGGGCGTTGCTGGCGAGCAGCTTATTAAAAGCATCACCAAGCTGGTAAATCTTATGCTCCAGGGAGATGTCTGCCAAGAAGTAACGCCTGTGATATACGGGGCGAATCTCATAGCCCTCACTAAGAAGGATGGTGGGGTGCGCCCTATTGCAGTAGGGTCAACCTTCCACCGTTTGGCTGCCAAAGTCTGCGTGCGTCTCACACGTTCAAAATTACAAGCCCTCTTTGAACCCATACAGGTTGGCTTCGGAACCCGCGGGGGCTGCGAGGCTGCGGTTCATGCCGTGCGCACCTTTGTGCACAGCAGCTCATGTGAGGTACTTATGAAATTAGATGTCAAAAATGCTTTTAATTCGGTCAATCGGGACACCCTGCTAAACGAAATTAAACTTCATGTTCCGGAAATGTACAACTTTATGCTCCAATGTTATCACTCACCTTCTAAATTAATGCACAAAAACAATGAGATTCTTTCGGCAGTGGGTTGTCAGCAGGGTGATCCCCTCGGTCCAGCCATTTTTAGTTTAGCTATTAATTCGGTAATTCACAGCCTAAATTCGAAATTAAATGTATGGTACCTCGACGATGGAACCCTAGGAGGTGATTCACAGACTGTTCTGGCAGATTTAGTCCAAATTAAAAACAAATTCGCAGATATTGGCCTCGAATTAAACCTAAACAAATGCGAGTTGTATATTTCTGATATAGTGGATTCGTCATCGGCTTTACAAATTATACAAAATTTCAACATCATTTCCGCAAACATACAAATCATGCCTAAAGAAAGTTTACATCTCTTAGGTTCACCCATCTTGGATGAAGCCATCCCACCCCTTTTGAGTAAATCTATTTACAAATTTAAAGACCATTCGGACCGCCTTACCAAAATTAGCAGTCACTCTGCTCTTTTTGTCTTAAAATTTTGTTTACTCATCCCCAAATTTACGTACCTGCTACGCTGCTGCCCTGTTTGGAAATACCCCCACCTTATCCAACCTATCGATCTTCTTTTAAAATTCCAAATAGAATCCATTCTTAACATCCGTCTCAGCGAGCAGGCATGGACCCAAGCCTCCTTACCGATAAGGTACGGTGGTTTGGGTACTCGCAAAATCTCCAGTATTGCTCTGCCGGCATTCTTGGCTTCTATCCATAGCACCTCAGTTCTCGCAGGTAAGATCCTTAAGGCCTCCCCGGCTACAAACTGCGAGATTGCGTGCCTGGTTGAAGCCTCCAATGCCTGGCTAGCTGGACCGAGCCCAAATTATCCGTCCCGACCTAAAATACAAAGGGCCTGGGATACCATAGCCTCTATTTCAGTCAGAAATTCACTCATCGACGACGCGACAGGCAGGGATCGAGCCAGACTTTTGGCTGTATCCAGTCCAGAGTCAGGACACTGGCTACATGCATATCCATCGCCTAATACCGGAACATTCATAGACCCATCCATACTCCGTATAGCCGTCGGTCTCCGGCTCGGGTCAGAGGTTTGTGTCGCCCACAGCTGCGCATCCTGTGGGGCCGCCGTAGACTGCTTCGGCCACCACGGACTCGCCTGTTCCTCAGGCGCCGGCCGCCTGTCCCGCCATGCCGCTCTCAACGACATCCTTAGAAGGGCGCTCGTCAGTGCCAATGTTCCCGCAACTCTGGAGCCCCAGATCGTGCGGAGCGATGGTAAGCGCCCCGACGGGATGTCGTTGATTCCGTGGAAGATGGGACGTGCGCTGGTGTGGGACGCCACTTGCGCTGACACCTTGGCTGCGTCCTATCTTCTTTCGACTAGCAGACGTGCTGGCGCGGCGGCAGATACGCGGGAACGAGCAAAGGCGGTGAAGTACAGTTGTCTCGGCACCCTGTACGAGTTCGTTCCGTTTGGTGTCGAGACTCTTGGCTCGTGGGGTAAAGGCGCGCGTGGGCTTCACGGGGCGCTCAGCAAACGCCTGAAGGAGGCTACAGGCGACCCTCGCGCGGGCAGCTTTCTCGCGCAAAGACTTGCAATCGCAATTCAGCGCGGGAATGCTGCCTGCGTGATGGGTACCCTGCCAAAGGGTCCAAATTTAGGAATTATTTAGTTTTTGTTAGGTCGTTTTTAAGTTAGTTTTAGTTTTAATTTTAAATCTAGTTTTAATGTACTTTTGTATTTTATATATCTTAAGTAAAAAAAATTACTGACGTTTATATTTCTACATTATAAATGATATAAGAATATAAAATTGTAGACTGCACAGTTTCATGTAAAGTTACGTATGTCATAAGGGTACTGAACAGGTTTTGTCATTTTTCATAGAACTCCTGAGGGGTGGTGTTCCCCTGGGATAAAAGCGCGAGATCGTTATACAAAGAGGTCTCATCGCGCTGGTCCGCGAAATTATTAATAAGTGCGTTGCGAATTCCAGCCCAGCTTTCTGGGACTCCATTCGAATTGATTAAGCGGGCGGCGGGCCCGGTAACTTTATTAGGTATACCATTTATAAGTGCGTAATTAGCCAATGCTTGATCGGGGCGAACAAACTCATCTACTAATTGATCACATAATTTAATAAATCTCGTGAGTACGTTAGGGTTCCCGTCAAACTCGGGTAACAAGCGCAGGGCTTTAAAAATTGAAACTAGGTCTGCCATACTAACTACTTCAGGTTCCGAGTCCGATTCAGAACTTAAATCAAAATTAATATTCCTAAGACCGTCTAGTAAAACGAATCTATTATTACTGCCTAGCCTAGGAGTGCTCGATTGCCGTAGATGGAAAATCTTTGAGCTTTAAAGTAATTACGACTATGAAAGTACCTCCTTTCCTAACATAAGCAACTCTAGAACGATTCTAAAGTACTTACATGCACATTTCTGGCTCTCTGCGGTATCGAAGTCTGGATACTCCTCCGCCCACAGCTCGTAGGTTCCGCCCTCGACGTGATGACCGGATAGCTGCCCGGGCGCTAAGCGAGCGCGAAGTTTCGATTTTGGAAATTCGGTGACCGCTCGCGAACCGGCCCGCGAGGTACGTCTCTCGACTGCGCCAATTATGTAGGCTGGGAGTCGAAGGATTCGAGAGAAACCAAAGAATGCGAACTTAAATTCCTTTAATGACGGAATTACAAAAAGATTAAAATAAATCAATTAAAATTAATTATATTTAACAGGTGCCTAATGGTCGATGTGAGAACCAAGAGTGACGGACACTGGTCTTTTTGGGAAACGGGGCACGGTGTTGCGAATTGCATAGTCGGCACCACCTGCATGGCCACTTGGGCGGTCGCTGGTTATGCAAGCATGTAACAACCTAGCTAGCTAATTGTTTATTATTATTATTGTATGGAAGATTCTCTTACATCTATACTATTCTACCATTTCCGTCTGGATGTGGGTCTGGCCATCTAGCTAATTAAATACCCATTTTATTATATTTTGTTCATAATAGGTATTCCTAACATTTTGAATTTACCTGTGCTTCGTACCTAATTACTGATGAGAAGAAGCACTCAACAAACTCATCAGATCTAACAATTGGATATTATTTCATTCAAGGAAAATTATGTATTAAGGCATTATTCCACCCTTTACATAGAGACTAATGTATCCACTAGATTCCTATAAACCTGCTATAGTGAAGATATTTGTAATACTGAGGTATACCGTCCATTAAATATGAAATATTGAACCTGAAGTTTACCCTAAATACTTAATGAGTATATTCCACTCATGATAATTCGATACCTTAATATTAGACATAACGGACTGCTCCGCTTGCCATTATCCTAGAATCATTTCATCTTTTTTGGAAACAATTTTGATATCCTAATCATAACTGGAAGTATAATACCTTGATGACAATATGCAATACAATTGTTACACCTTTAATATTTCATATGTAATAATATACGGAACCCAATACTACTGATCCACACACAATAACTAATTCCTATTCAGTTACTCATAATTACAATTACACCTTCAAATAAATGCTATTTGATTTGTAAACCTTTATTTTAATTATCCATCCCTAAGAATAGTATTCCTAATACCCTTTTACGGTGTTTGACTCTATTCCTAAGCCTACCTACCACTAAATCCTCAACTTGATAAATTAAACAGTGAGTGTCTTGAATTGGAATTTTGTGTTAAGTAAGTGCAAAGTGCGAAGATTCCAAATTTCCAGTTCAAAACATTGTGCTATGCAGATAAAAAACGAAATAAATATGTATGCATATATGTAAGGCCTGCAACTGCATCACCCTGGCGCGGCCTGTGGTGGCGGACAATATTAGATTTAACAGCTAATGACAAGTTTACTAT
The DNA here is from genome assembly GCA_947049275.1 of Epinotia bilunana. Taxonomy (NCBI): domain Eukaryota; kingdom Metazoa; phylum Arthropoda; class Insecta; order Lepidoptera; family Tortricidae; genus Epinotia; species Epinotia bilunana. The sequence goes on along the minus strand of OX346259.1, from coordinate 21,310,028 downwards.
GGTCCGCCGTGGCCAGGCTGCGCCAGAGTGATGTGGGCTTAAAGCGTATACGGCTATAGCTCGCGCTTGGGCTGTTGACGATGACGAGTACTCTTTGGTGGCCGCAGAGTACGAGAGGTTTTTTTAATAGGAGTGTAAACACTTAATAAAATAATCAATAATGTCATATTTGCTCTAAAAAGAATTAAAAATGCAGTCAAATGGAGAAAAAAATAACGTAAGAGGTTAAATAATATGAAAATAATAGGTATTATTAATAGGTATTATTTTCATGACGACATGACGACATGACTAACATAATGCAGTTGTGACAAATACATTCATATAATTCATTCACGCGGGTGGAGCCGCGGGCACGTCTAGTTTAATAATAAATGGTATTTTCAAAGAGGCTGAGCGCCTGTGACTGTTGTTAGAGCAATTACTCGAATCTGCGGCAAGAGAAATAATAAAGCAAGTATTTGATGAATGCGTGTAAAATTATCGTTGCTTCAAAGTCATGACGAAGTCAAATTATACAATTGGTTAGCTTTTTATTACTTCTATATAACACTTTTTCGTTCGTAATGACCAATGCTTATTTACTTCCGTCATTAAAGTCCGATTACAAAGCTTCCTTTATTGACACGGGACGGCCATTACCAAGTCTTAGAACAAATACTTGTACGTATTGTAGGTACTTACTATTTATTTCTATTTGGTTAACGGTACTGTGTGTAACAATTTGATGGCTTCTTGGCAACACCTAATAGCAGACTAGTTTTTTTTGGTATTTTTCCAAAATGGCGAAGAGAAGAGTTGCTGAAATGCGAAGGACAAATGAAAATTTAGAAGGTAAATAAGCACCCGGAAAATGTACCAACTACCTAGAACACTGAAACAAAATATAGTTTCATGTCCAAAACCATAAGCATATTTTGTTAACCGAAGTCAATGGTCGATGTCCTATGTTCATCTTATACCATACTACTAGTACGACTAAAATTTCATTGCCATTTTTATAGTATTGTGGTGGGTGGCTAAGTATTATGGTTTTTTTTTAAAGTAACCTGCCTTACTCTCAGGCGTCTCTCATTCAGTCCAGAGACTGGACCAGTAGGAAATGTTTATGAATGGTAATTTTACTTGTTATCTTTCTCTCTCTCTTTTGCAAATGTTGTAAATGTGTATGGGAGCTCTGGCAAGTAAACACCCTTGAGGCTTACTTGCGGAATAAATATTTGCTGTGTGATATTCTTCGAAGCAACCGCCTACAATTTATTTAAATAACTTATTATGTGATTCGTCTCATCTTCGCCTTATCCCGATCACGTCTTATAGGAGCCCGGGTTCCTGTAACTGCCCGTCTTAATAGATGTTTTATGTTTGTCTGTAGAATATGTGGTGCCGCACTTGCTGGGCATAGCAATGCGCTGGCTCCAACTTTGTTTCCTAACGCCAGTGAGATTACGCTGCATCGACGGTCGGTGGGCTATGAGAATATCGCCCCGCCTAGTTATTATTCAACGTTTAATTGTCTTCTTAACAGGCAAGTTTTTAGCGGAATTTAAGAATGACGTGATGTTTAGGACAGATACACGTGACGACTTTTCGCAACGATTAACATGCAATACAGTATCAATTCAGGTGACCCAAGACTATAGTGTCGCTATATAGTTGCGCGTTCGTGAAACGCGTTAGCAGCGCTGTAAAAACCGTGTGTTTGACGTTGAAGTCTTTCTGTCGTCAATTGCTTTATGGGTGAATTGCAAAAAAATTGTACGTAACACAATGGAATATTCACAAATTTGTTACACAAAAACCAAGAAAGTTACACAACGGAAATTATAATGCCGCTTTCATATTAGTAGAAAAAAGTCCTTATTTAAAAAAAAATGAATACCTACCACAATTTTGAAATCATAGCTTTCATATATACTAGTATTTTTTTATTAATTTCAAGAAATTAAATATCCCATATAAAAAAGAGGCAGTCTCGAAACTCTTCCATAGTAAAAAGTTTTTTTTATACAACGACGGTGGCAAACAAGCGTACGGCCCGCCTAATGATAAGCGGACACCGCAGCCTATAGATGCATGCAACTCTAAAGGAGTAACATGGGCGTTGCCGACCCTTGATATGTTTGAGGATTCGCCGTGTTGACAGCTGAAGGAACAAATTCTTTCGCTCTCAACAGAATGCTCTCGGGAGCTCTGGCGACCTTGCTCATCTCCAGGAACACAACACTACTATGGAGCATTATGGCTGTAGTCTTCTGCAAGGCGGAGGTACTTCCCCAGTTGGGCTGCTCCACATTCGAGCGGGATGACATCGAGTTGTGAGATATTTCGTAGTACCAAGTCACAGGCATTCTTGTTAACCTTTATTTGCTAGCTAAATAAAATTCTGCAACTATTTATTGATTTTTGCATACCTAAAACTATATGTAGCATTGTGTGATTGCCAAATCTTAAAATTTTATTTAGCTAGCAAATAAAGACGAATAAGTATGCCTGAGACTTGGCTCTACGAAATATCTCACTACTTTTTACGGTTGAAGAGTTTCGAGACTTGGCCTTTTTTTAAATGGACTGTTTTTTTATGGGATCTCACTTCTTTTTGAAGGTTATTCTTTTTTAATGTTATCAATACATATACATTATGAATGCAGTCCCATTCTTGCTTTTTCATTTTTTTTGGCCCATTCCATACAAATGTAACTTTGTAATCCTATATATTTATATGAGATTACAAAGTTATTTATGTAGTTGGTGTATCTAGAAAAATGGACCAAAATTGCAAAATATTTTAGTTTTCCCTTGATTTATATGCTAAACACTAACTAATTGTATTCTAAATTTGAAGCTTCTAAATCTGAAGTGCCTTAGAGCTTTGATGATCGCACAGGCAGTGAGTGAGTGAGTGAGTGACAAAATTAAGAAACTTTGACTAGTTATAATTCTTAAACTACTGGTTTAATTGAATGAAATTTGAAATATACCGTGTTGATACAATGCCTGCTTGGTTACTGTAAATTCAGGCTTCTAGTTTTATCCACAACGAAGTTATAGGGGGGTCGAAAAAGGTCTGAACTGCTTCGAGAAACGGATTCGACTTGGCCTTATTTTATATTGGGTAACGTAAGGATTCTAGCGATACCTCACATACCTAAATCGATTGAGGCGTTTATTTGGTCTGGTGGCATAAAGAAACTCGCACACATACTAAGAACCCTGAGAACATTGCACTTCTTTTCTGGGGCAGTCGTGCAATAAGCCTTACTGTTGTGTAAGTTTCTTTTGTGTGTTTTAGTGCGTATTTTGCTACCGACAAACATACAAAAATATTTATAATTTAGTATTATAGATATCTAAACAAAACACTATCCTGAGTTAGACCCTAAAGTTGGGACGATTAGGTTTCTTTTGTGTGTCTTAGTCTGTACTTTGTTATATACTTATTCTAAATATTATAATAAATTAATACAAAAAAAAAGTGTAGAAGTACAATACGTGTAGAAGAAATAAGTAAAGGAATTCAAGTACTCCCAAATGACAAACCGTTTACCCACTATTTTCGTAATTAAACTAAGTATACATATAAGTAGAAGACGATTCATTTACCTGTTTTAAGTATAACGTCTTGAAATTTGTGAAAAAATACTCCGAAGCACTGTTTAGTATCACTGCACAGAAACTAATATGCCTACCGGTGCGTGCGATTCGTTTGGCAGTTCGCTTTGAGTTGCCAGTCTTAAAAACGTTGCGGATGCGAAATATCGCGTTACACAGCTGACGTCACACAAAAGAATGAAATCTTTCCCTGCACTTTGATATAAGATATTGATATAAAATGTTTGTTCTAGAGACCTGAAAAACAACTCCCTTATGTTTTGCATGTTAATTAAACAGACCACAAGCAAATTTCTTGGCCAGAGCTGTTTAAGTCAAAGTTATGATTTTTTGTTTACTGTGTGACAGATACATTTTGTATGGGAGCAGAAATCAACTTTTTTCGTTAATGCATTTTTTTTTATCATAGGTATAATATAAAACTGTGCAAATCCTATTAAACTATGAACAAGACCACGTGAAATCATACCTGGAATACGTGTTACTTGAATACTTATTTTTTTATATAATTTTGAAGTAAGAGGACATTTTCCAATTTTAGAATGTAAAACTTTTTTGCAATTCACCCTTATGTATGTATATATGTATGTAAGCACTTTATTTTACACAATAACAGGTTAAATAATATACATGTCATACAATAGATCAAAGTACAAAGGCGAACTTATCCCTATAAGGGATCTCTTCCCGCTAACCTTTGAGCGATTGAGAGGGAGGTATGTAGAACGAGATAGGCAAACTTATACCGTGTACAAAAACACACCGAGAAAAAATAAATTAAAACAAAACCTAATAGGTTTAATTGTAGAAAACTAAAAACATGCCAATACATATATAAATATACAATCACTACATAGTATAAAACAAAGTTGCTTCCCGCTGTCTGTCCCTATGTATGCTTAGATCTTTAAAACTACGCATCGGATTTTGATGCGGTTTTTTAAATAGATGGAGTGATTCAAGAGTAAGGTTTATATGTATAAGTACCCGTGCAAAGGCGGGTCGCTAGTATAAAATATGGATTATTCGACGCTCATGCCATTATTGTTTCTTCCTATTCGTAATTCTGCACAATATGGATTCCACACATTTGCATTTGATCACATTCCTTATTCTTCGCAGTCATTCGTTTTATATAATCCGGTTTCTTCCTAGTCGCGATTCTGCACAATATGGATTCCACACATTTGCATTTGATCACATTCCTTATTCTTCGCAGTCATTAGTTTTATACAATCCGGTTTCTTCCTAGTCGCGATTCTGCACAATATGGATTCCACACATTTGCATTTGATCACATTCCTTATTCTTCGCAGTCATTCGTTTTATACAATCCGGTTTCTTCCTAGTCGTGATTCTGCACAATATGAATTCCACATATTTGCATTTGATCACATTCCTTATTCTTCGCAGTCATTCGTTTTATACAATCCGGTTTCTTCCTAGTCGCGATTCTGCACAATTTGGATTCCACACATTTGCATTTGATCGCATTCCTTATTCTTCACAGTCATTCGTTTTATACAATCCGGTTTCTTCCTAGTCGCGATTATGCACAATATGAATTCCACACATTTGCATTTGATCACATTCCTTATTCTTCGCAGTCATTCGTTTCATACAATCCGGTTTCTTCCTAGTCGCGATTCTGCACAATATGGATTCCACACATTTGCATTTGATCACATTCCTTATTCTTCGCAGTCATTCGTTTCATACAATCCGGTTTCTCCCTAGTCGCGATTCTGCACAATATGGATTCCACACATTTGCATTTGAGCACATTCCTTATTCTTCACAGTCATTCGTTTTATACAATCCGGTTTCTTCCTAGTCGTGATTCTGCACAATATGGATTCCACACATTTGCATTTGATCACATTCCTTATTCTTCGCAGTCATTCGTTTTATACAATCCGGTTTCTTCCTAGTCGTGATTCTGCATAATATGGATTCCACACATTTGCATTTGATCACATTCCTTATTCTTCGCAGTCATTCGTTTTATACAATCCGGTTTCTTCCTAGTCGCGATTCTGCACAATATGGATTCCACACATTTGCATTTGATCGCATTCCTTATTCTTCACAGTCATTCGTTTTATACAATCCGGTTTCTTCTTAGTCGCGATTATGCACAATATGAATTCCACACATTTGCATTTGATCACATTCCTTATTCTTCGCAGTCATTCGTTTCATACAATCCGGTTTCTTCCTAGTCGCGATTCTGCACAATATGGATTCCACACATTTGCATTTGATCACATTCCTTATTCTTCGCAGTCATTCGTTTCATACAATCCGGTTTCTTCCTAGTCGCGATTCTGCACAATATGGATTCCACACATTTGCATTTGTTCACATTCCTTATTCTTCGCAGTCATTAGTTTTATACAATCCGGTTTCTCCCTAGTCGCGATTCTGCACAATATGGATTCCACACATTTGCATTTGATCACATTCCTTATTCTTCACAGTCATTCGTTTTATACAATCCGGTTTCTTCCTAGTCGCGATTCTGCAAAACTTCATTTGATCACTTTCGTTAAGCTGGACACGTCTTACTTTACGTCGTTTTATTCTGGCATAAGAAAGTGTCACACTATTCTATGTAATATATATCGCAAAAATACAATAAATAAATAAATACTATATTCAACCAATTCACAAGTCATTGGAAATCCACCACTTCTTCAAATTAATCTTTAGTGACGCAACAGACCGCGACTGTCTCGGCGACAAAGGCAACTCATTCCACAACTAATTTTTTCATTTTGTAAAGCCATGTATATTGTAGTTAAGGTGTTACATTCAGTATTCAGGTCAGACCATGACGCCCTGTAAGGGCATACAAAACTTAATACTAGCTTGCGTAAGATAACAACATTAATAACATTTTTGCATTACATAGATATTCATAATTATAAGTTTGACTTTCATTTTATAATATTTTTAGTAATATAATTTATGTAATAATATTTTCCCGTTATATTCTTAAGAATAGGGACTAACAATTTAGGTAAGTATGTCATTTATAAAAAAATTAAAGATCCATCATTTAAAAAGTCGTCTACTGAGTGATAGCGTTTCTCAATTTATATTTTTTTAAATTTGGTATTATATATTTTTTCGTTACGTTCTTGTTTAATTGGTTGCGGGATTTTATTTGTAATAAGAGTACATTATTTATATTGTGGACTATTTTTATACATTGCCAAGTTAGCTTTTGGTAGCAATAGCTTATTCCTATGCTGCGTTCTGGTTGTCTCGACATCTTTTTTCTTTTGAAACAGATAAGAATTTTCACGGACAAAAAGAGCGGCTTGTAATATATAAATACACGGCACAGTCAACAATTCGAGTTTAATAAAGTATGGACGGCAACTGTTGGGGATGCGCACGTTAGCCAGGATACGGATGCACTTCTTTTGCATCACAAACAGTTGCTAGGCCATCGTACTACCTCCCCAAAGCACCACACCATATCGGAGCGCATACGCATAATAAGAAGATAATGAACACTCTAAGCTAGTATTTATTTTCAATACGCTTAGTGCATATACAAATTTACATAGTTCGGTTTTAATATTCTGAATATGAGCTTTCCAATTGATGGCGGAGTCAATAGTTATGCCTAATAAATTAAATTCTTTAACCTCCTCTATATTATTACTAGTACGTTTTTTGCGTTGGTTTAAATTGTATGAGTTTCGTTTTTTTTTAATTCATTTCTAAATTGTTATCACTGAGCCATTTTTTTGTAATTTCATAAGTGTGATTGAGCTGTAAGTTACATTCAGAACTATTTTTACAGTTAAATAACAATGATACGTCGTCAGCGAACATAACGCAGGTAGTGTTAGGGTTTAGGATTGTAGGTATAGGTAGGTCATTTATGTTAGCTAAAAATAAGGAGGCAGCCGCATACACTACCTTAAGGGATGGAACACGTAATATGCTGCATTTCAGAAGTTAACACTTTTACTTGTTTAATTGTTTCTTGTGTTGTAAACACAACGGCTGTTCTCCATAGAAACGTAAATACACTCGCGGGCAAAGAATACGGGTCGGTAAAATACCGTCATATTTCCTAAAGTGCGTAAGAGGTTGTACAGTTAATCCTGTCATGATCTTTATTTAATTTTACATATAAACTGCTAATAACAGTAAAAAATATAACGTTACCAGGTTTAAATCAAATGAAAAAAAACAACGTTAACGGAGCGAGATATCGCAAAAATCGTGATTTTTGGGTATCGATATTTTTATGATAGGATCCAGGAAATTGTTAATACAGTTGGGAAAAGAATAGCATATTATGTAAATAAAACAAGTATTAAATATTTTAAAAAACCTATTGCAGGTATTTAATTTAGGGTGACCCGTATTCTTTGCCCGCGAGTGTAGTAGGGGTTCTCTATGGCTACTTGACTTGTTCCTATGTTTTCCTTTTTTTCATAAATTTATTCTTAAAAGAGATATTAACCTCCAAAAATAAAGAAATGTGCTTTTTTTATTATTATCTGTGTTGTGTTTGTCACGAATAAATGTTTTGATTTGATTTGATTTGAAAAACCTAAAAAAAAGCCAGATTTTCCGCTGTGTTCAAACATCCAGAAAACAATTTTGACTAGATTATTTAAAAAAAGGAAAACCAAGGAACACGGCCAAAGCCTTTCTTTAATTTTTAATAAAAAAAATAGTTAAATAGATCAAGTTTTGGAGAAGAAATCAGGGGACTACGAAACGTTTATTTTATGTAATTTTAATAGGCATTTTCGGTCCAAGCTGCAGTTGTCTCTATCGCGCTCCAACAGTCATCAAGTTCCCTGCAAGCAAATACCATATCAGTTATGGACTTAAATGACAATTATCATTTTTGATATTTTATTTTTCAGTTTCAGCGATTTTACTAATCAAATTAAACGATGATTATTTCAAATGGCTATCTGACTTATTCCTTTACAGATTCGCTTGTGTTAATGGGTTTTTATCATGCCTTTCCGGCGATTAAACATGGTTGGTACCAGGAATCAAATATTATGTCGGTTCTAATGCCTTGCTTAGAAATGCTCATGCCCATGACAATATATACCCTTTCTGCATTAAATTCGCAACGGAGAATGGAACGAACTATGACTATATTGCGACAACTGCAGAAGGTAAGGAATACTTTTAATCACTACACTACTAGGGTAAATCTGGAGTAGTCCGCTATAGTTCTTTTGAAACACAGATAAAATAAAAGCTTACACACATTACGAAATAAATGTTTACCTATCTCTTATATAACTTTGGTTACGAAACTTTGGATTATTAAACAAAAAAAGTATAATTTCTATCGGAATCATCTCGAAAGAAACTGTAGAAAAAAAATACGATTGGTAATTTCTCGCAAGGTATGATGATGATGTGTCCATAGCTTTACAGGAAACATAGGCCATAAACTTACCCTCTCAGTAAGTATGTTTTGCGTCTTATTTTTAATTTTTAATCCTCGATTCGATACGATTCTTATGCAGCCGAAACTGCACTGAATCCAGTCTTCGCAGAAGATGTCAATGTGTGTGATAATTTACCTCAGTCACAGCCGCGGCAGTTTCTTTCGTTTACACGCCGAGCTGGCTCTGTTTTAGATATACGTAAATATTTGTTTATTAGCTTTATACTCTCTTTTCTATATTCTTCTCTGCAACACATACAGCAGGGTTACCATTGCTTTAACAAAAAAATTGACAATGGCAAAGTATCACTTCACAAAAAAAATACGCATAATTTCATTTGCCAAATGATTATATTGCAAATAAACTACACAATGAACTATTAACACAAACCCAATCCTTGGCAAGTCAACGTTTAAACAATGACTCGCTTGCCAACTGGTACTATGACCAAATTTCATGTCGTCAAATGTTTCAGTTGGAGAAACATAAGCTAATATCAGATGAGTCAGTTTGAATACCAAAAAGAATAATTTATAATAAGTGAAATTACTGCAATAGGTCCGGTCCATCAATAAACCATGCTCTAGGTAATTTCTTCTTTAAAAGATCCAATATCCTACTAATCCTACTAATATTATAAATGCGAAAGTTTAGATGTTTGGATGTTTGGATGTTTGTTACTCAATCACGCTTAAACGGCTGAACCGATTTGAATGAAATTTTGCACGAAGATAGTTTATAGCCTGGATTAAAATATAGGATAGTTTTTATCCCGGGTCCACGCGGACGAAGTCGCGGGCGGAAGCTAGTATTATAAATGCGAAAGTTTAGATGTTTGGATGTTTGTTACTCAATCACGCATAAACAGCTGAACCGATTTGAATCAAATTTTGCACGAATATAGTTTATAGCCTGGTTTAAAATATAGGATAGTTTTTATCACGGGTCCACGCAGACGAAGTCGCGGGCGGAAGCTAGTAATGAATATAAATGCGAAAGTGTGTCTGTCTGTCTGTCTGTTACCTCTTCACGCTTAAACCGTTGAACCGATTTAGATGAAATTTGATATAGAGATAGTTTGTGTCCCGGGGAAGGGATGAAATGGGGGTGAAACTTTGTATGGAGCTACGATATAAACGCGTTCCTCACGGACGGAGTCGCACGCGGGAGCTAGTGATGTTAAAATTGTTTCGATTTCGTTTATTTGCAGGAATTTACATTTAGATATTGATTGATCTTTTTTGTGCTAATTTATTTTTCATTGTTACCTTACATAACAGATGAAATCAACTTTCAAGTGCTGCGTTAAAGTCATAAAGTATGAAAGAGAGTCTTGTTTGCTTTTCGCATACATTTTCTGTAAAATAATCGCCATAGCAGAATCACTGCTACGGTACGTTATAAGATTATACTCCGAAGGAAATTGGGGTAAGTTTTTAAATGTTACTTCTCACATTTACGGATTTTTAGAAAAGTTTGTTTAGATGGTTCGACGACCACACACAAAGTCTTTTGACATTCGCAGGACAACGGCGTGATATTTTAAGAAGTTTATGTAATAATCTTTCATAAATTGGCTTTCATGGAATAAACTTGTATAAACTAGAATCATTTGAGAATAATCGTTTCCCCAAAGTATCATGTGACAAACTGATTTCTCAAATTATTCTAGTTTAGCGTGACGCGATCAGCCGCACAGGCTTCCACAGGCGTGACACGAACTGGCCTGACCACGGGCCGTGGGAGCCGGTTATTAGCGCTACAACTCCAACGCTTGGTGACTCGTGTCTCGAACAAAATGAAAAACATTAGGCTCCCGTGTACTAGGTAGACTAGGTACCTCCTTACAATTGCCTTTTTTAATTATGTCATGTGAAGTCCCCAACCCGCACTGGGTCAGCGTGGGGACTGATTTAATCTCTTTCTTCATATTTCCTCTTAAGTTAGGTTTGTACAATAATTAGGGTAGACCGGGGTCAATAGTACCATCGCCTATAACTGCAACCACATCGAAATATGCATGTGTGTGTATACACCAATGTGCCTTGAGCGTGTCTCGACCTGCTCACTTGTCGGCCACTCGCTGCCGTGCGAAAAGCAAGTGCTATACGACGATTTTCATTTTTGACTGACCAAAGTAAGTATTTACGATTTACATTTTGTACTAGTGTTTATAATTAAATAGTCGTAGTGTGAAAGTTGTACTGAATTGTGATTCTCTAGTTATTAAAGTTTTTAATGTGTTACAGTGTGGGGGTCAGTTAGATATAGAAATCGAGATTTGTGAAGGTTAGTGAGTACCAGTAAAAAAGGACAATTGTACCATAACACTCGGGGTTAAATGTAACGTTACAATTGACCTTGTGCTACAATTGACCCAGAGTTTTTACACGACTGCTAAAATAAGACAATTGAAACTAATTATTTTTGTAACAAGTTACATCTCGGGTATTTTATGTTATACCTTTGATTCATCCCAACGATTCATACGATACTTCGGGATGTATATAAATTATAATACCCGCAATGCCATCCGTTTCAGTGGTATTATTTAAAAGTCAATTGTAACACAAGGACTTTATGAACAAAAACTCAATTTGCACCATTCTGATGCAATAAAATGAAAATATTTTTCTAGATTCTGATAGCCAATGAGACTAGAATGTTATATCCTAAGCGATTTTTACGTGGTAGCTTTAGATTCGGAGTTATAGGTCATTATTTCTAAAGTAGTACCATTGCCCCCGGTCTACCCTATATAAAAAGTAAAATATAAAACTATACATACAAAACATAAAATCATTATAAAAACCCCCATTATTATAACATAGCCAAATGTTTAAGTTGTAAATAAAAACGAATACGCAATTATTACTATCTACATACATTCACGCCTTTATTCCCAAAAGGGGTAGGCAGAGCACATGAAATGTATTTCAGCGCCACTTTTAGCATAAATGTGGGTATAAAAGATCGACAAAATGTGATATTGCAGTGATAGGTTGCTAGCCCATCGCCCACAACACTCTTCAACCCTGCTCCCTTAGTCGACTTTTACGACACCCACGGGAAGAAAGGGGGTGGTGAAATTCTAACCCGACACCACACGGGTACATCTAATGGTTATTAATTTATTTTCACTGATCGGGTAATTTCAATTTGCTTTACAGTATTCATCTTAAGCATTTCACTAACCTACTACCACATTTTATTTATGGTCTTTCTTCGACTGGAATTGAGTTTAATGATTAATGAACTGCGGTCTACTGCCAGTATGCTCAACGATGAACTACAATATTGTCTCGAAGGTAAGTAAATATAATGAATAAGGTATTAAAGTCAGGAAGCTACTAGACATTATCAAAAGCCTTGGATATAATAATTATTTCTTTTATAAGGATAAATAATATCTAGCCAAAGCCAAACTACGTAGACCAGTACGAGCATATCAAAAAAGTTTATACAAATTAAAAAGTCAATTAGGGCGTAGGTACTTAAAAAATCCTTTTATGTTACCTCTTTTTATTCTATTTTTTTGTTGTTTTAATAATAGAAATAATATATAAACATGTATAATGATCCGAAAAATCAATAAAAGTTTACATAGAATGACTAAGACGATTTTTTTGAAAATACTGTTTTAAAAATACTCATAATATATATGTATATATTACCGGCCAAGCCCGATTTTAGGACAAACTAGTTTCTCCTAGGCCAAACCAGTTCATCATAGAACTGAAAATGTGTTATTTCACTTCCTCATATTAAATGTTCGGTTCCAGCTCGCTCGGCTCGCGCTGTAGGGTTGCGGTACACCTAACACTCCTTCTCGCTTCGCTCGTCGTCGTACCAAACGGAGACCGAACTGGTTTGCCTAAGAGAAACTAGTTTGTCCTAAAATCGGGTTTGGCCGGTAACATATATATATTTATTTATTTGAAATAAATATACAGCATTACAGTTAAAAACTAAGTCACTGTGAATTACAAATGATATATACACTGCATTTTAATATATGACAGAAGAATTTCAGCAATCCAACCACCTCACAAGATTTTGCAAGCGCTCGTTAGTAACACACAGTTACGCCTCACCTCAAGTGAATTAAAACCTAATACGCCCATTATACATTTTCTTGGATATATAAAAATGGATAATATCCATATTTTTTCTTATGAAGAAACCGAAAAAAAGCTTTTTGGATTTGCTCCAGTAGCAAAGTGTAAGAAGCTTCATGCGGATTCCAAATTATAGATGCTCTCAAGTTTGCTTCTAACTAGGGCGGTGAATATGAGTTGTATAGCCCCAGGACAGTCGAAATCACGCGCATTCTTGGTCACAAACCCCAACCTTCTGAAACAATTCGCCGCTAACGCTTTTATGTGATCATGAAAGGTGAGGCGTGTATCGAATATGAAATCAGAAATAATATCAAATACAATCGTATATATATATATTTAAAAATCAGAAATAAACTGAATGCCTTTGTTAACAAGCGGGAAATGATTTATTTATTTATTAAGGAGATAACACGGAAACACGTGAAAAAGATATAAACGAGTTTAGATAAGATAATTGTACATATGTTTCCTGAAACGTTTCTCACTAAGAACATAGAAAACTTTAACTAATGTAGTAATGTTGTGCAAAAGATTTACATTGTTGATATGATTTGTGATTTTGCGATTAGCAAGACTTAACAATTTGGATAAATACAATTAAGCTTATATAAACTTCAGTTCGGTAACTAATTTCCATTAACCTTTTTTATAAATATCCTACTAATATTATAAATGTGAAAGTTTGGATGTTTGGATGTTTAGATGTTTGGATGTTTGTTACTCAATCAAGCTTAAACGGCTCAACCGATTTAAATGAAATTTTGCACGAAGATAGTTTATAACCTGGATTCCAATTATAGAATAGTTTTTATCCCGGGTCCACGCAGACGAAGTCGCGGGCGGAAGCTAGTTATATATAAAGGTAAATGGAAATTAGAGTTACTTAATTTGTTAATATTTATGTAGATTTGAAAGGCTGTCTTGAACTGGGCGCGAGATATTAGATTAGATAGAACGTCATTATCATTTAAAAAAAATTGTAGTGGTTACATAGTCTGTAAATAGGTGCACGTCTTAGTTCTAGGAAGACTGAATAGGTGTTTGCACCTTGTTGCTTTCCTCTTAAAGCAACAAGGCGCAAACACCTATTCAGTTTCCCGCGGAAATAAAATCTTGGACAGACCCCGTATCATGGTCGGCCTTATCGCACGATAAGTAACAAGATAAAGCGTCCGTCCACACAAATGTCACGGAGCATGACAGCATCGGCGACTGACCGTCTGTCTCTGAGGGATAACAAGTTGTATTTGGCTAGGAGCTGATCGCATTTTAATATTGAGTTGACGTAAGATTTTTTTCTGTAACATTTCCAACTTGTTGTTATATAAACATTATAAAAAAGATTCGATGCAATTTAAGCGTACTCGAGATTAGATCGTACTAAGGATTAATAGAGGCAAATAAGACTTGACTTTTGTTTGAAAGGTTTAGTGACACGCATTATAAATCCTAACATTTGGTATGATTTTGTCACAATACTCTCCCTGTCTCTGTGTGGCTTTTGTGTAGTGGATAAATGTCTTCTTTCTTTCTTTCTTTCTTTCTAATATGGGTGTCTAGTGTCAAGAGAAACACACCCAGATACTTGAAACTGTTTCTATGTATGCTCTTTGCTCGCTCATTCAATTAATTGAAAGTCCCATAGAATTTCTAATTTACTCAATTAGGCGTCAAATTTTGCAGCTGACAGTACTAAAGAGTAATGGCCGTATTCATAATCGTTCTACAAGCATATTTTAACTAACATGGCGTTAAAATTAGTTTGTCTTTATCTGTCACTTTGACATTTGTGCTCGTCAGAAAGGGTCAAAGCACATTTTATTTAGCAGAGGCATTTTAAGTTTTATGAATAAGGGTGTAAGTAAATAATTTTATTAAAATCAGACAGAACTATCTGAAACAGAAGCTACTGAATAAGCATAGGATGTACTCGTACTAGCATTTTTTTTTGATACTTTTAGAAGATTTTTTCAAATATGAGGTATTTTAGAAATTGCATTTTTTATTGTAGGTCCTAGGGGTCCTATTCGTACAGTGCGTCCAATAGCAAATATTCGGCACCTCAGCGACTGCTACTACAATGTAGGCGACATTGTGCGACAGATGAACAGTGACAACGGCGGTTATTTGGCATTTTTTGTAATGCTGTTTTTTCTGCGGCTATTGATTGCTCTATATCATTTGATGATAGCTACGGGTACGTACAGTCAGCAGGAACAGTAATTTCACATATATCTACATATAGTATTATCTAAACAAGCTTTTTTCTGGGGGTACGGCAGTGCCCCCGCCAAGTCGAGCAGAACAGCGGCAAGGCTGTACCATCCTTTTCTCGAAGTAGTTCAGGCCATTTTCGACCCCCCTTTTACTTCGTTGTGGATAAAACTAGGAGCCTGAATGTTCAGTTACCAAGCAGGCATTGTATAAACGCGGTATATTTCAAATTTCATTCAATTTGAAACTTTAGTTTACTGTAAGGCACTTCTAGCAGACATATAAGCTTCAAATTTGGAATATAATTAGTGTTTAGTGTATAAATCAAGGAAAAACTTAAATATTTTTCAATTTCGGTCCAGTTTTCTAAACACATCAACATATAAATATCCCATATAAATATAGAGGAATACAAAGTTACATTTGCAGTGGATGAACAAAACAAAAAGGAAGAATGGCACTGCATTCATAATTTGTATGTATTTATTACACAATAACCTACAAAAAGAAGTGAGATCCCATAAACAACATTCCATGTAAAAAAGAGGCCAAGTCTCGAAACTGTTCCACCGTAAAAAATTGTGAGATATTTCGAAGAGCCTCTTTTTCCATTGAATGTTTTTTGTGGGATTGCCTTGTCGTTTAGACGTATGTGGATAATTATAATCACCTCTACGCGTACGAAGTGATCATAATTATCCACATACGTCTAAGTATATGACAAAGCAATAAGAGCTTGTTTAGATAATATCTACTATACTTTTTGCAAGATGATTTATTTTATCTTTACGAGTTGCTTACTTCGAATGCAGTCATTTGTACACTATAAAAGCATTAACTATCTCCGAGTCTGATTGAACGAAATTGGTTGGCATAAAATTATCAACCGTTCCGCACCGCTTGGTCGCTCGAATGTTAGTAAATCAATGAGATTAAAAAAAAGCCCAGTGACAGTATCTGCGCATATTCTTGCTTGCGCTCGCTATGCGCATTTCACACCGTACTCAGCCCCCCTATTCTGTAACTTGTTTTAAGCTCACCTCAACGCTCACCCACAAATATATCTTGACACCGCGATGCGTAGTATTTATTTATTTATTTATTTAAGAGTCCGCAGTAAGCTCGGCCAAATTTCACTAATATAGTAACCAAGCGTAGGTAGAGGTCTAGTTTCGTGATGGGTGAACGGCGGGGTGAGCCGCATTAACGCTTAGCGAATAACAGCCCAGGGCTGTTATTCATTACGCGCTCATGCGTCTCACCCCACCCGTTACGCTTAACAAAACTAGACCTCTACCTTCGCTTAGTTACTATATTATCTATTACTATTGTATGCTATTGAAGCTATTAAGAGTTCTCAGTAAGCTCGATTCTCTATACAAACGTAGTTACGCTATTTTAAAACTACGTGTTGGATTGTAACGAAACTTTGCATATACAATGACATGAGATATGACTATGTCTGTAATTAGTTTATGTAGCTTCAGATACCATAGTAAAATAAATTAAGCGAATTTATGTTTTTCATACAAAACTTGTTTTTGCTGTATTTCTTTTGTTTTACAAACTGGAACCATATAAACTAATTACAGACATAGATATACCTCATGTCATTGTATATGCAAAGTTTCGTCACAATCCAACAGGTAGTTTTAAAATGAGAGCGTAACTACGTTTGTATGGGAAGGTGAAATTTGGCCGAGCTTACTGCGGACTCTTAAATAAATAAATAAATAAATACTACGCATCGCGGCATCAAGATATATTTGTGGATGAGTGTTGAGGTGAACTTAAAAAAAGTTACAGAAGAGGGGCAGAGCGCCGATGCGGGGTGCACAGATGCTGTGTGTGGCTGGTTTGTAATTTTTTTATGAATAAGCCAATAAGTTGATATGCATTTATTTTTTTACGCCGCCAAGAACAAAGTAGTATAAAAGAAGTAACGCGGGAGGTTGTTTGGAGTTTAATTCACATCACCAGATTGCTTGTTCTCGTGGAACCAAGCCATCGATTACAAGAACAGGTATTTTTTGTATGTTTTTACTATTAGAATAGATTAGATACTCCCGACCGAAGCAATCACTAATATTTTTGCCTGTGAAAATTCTATAGTCTATTGCCCACTAAAGTACCTACCTTCCCACTCTTTCTATAAACTTTAATACTTACTGCTTTTATAGTCCAAGACGGCCCATGCCACGTACTCGTATGTAGTGACGCGGCTTACTCCTCACGACTTTGTCATACATTTAACGTAAAGTAAATCTGTTTATGCTTCAGTGTATCCTAGCCTAAAATATCCGCCTTTATAGTGTATGCGGCCGCTTTGATTCGTACGTTTTTTTAATTCAGTTTCTATTGTTTCCTTCAGTTGAAACGCACCCGTCGTCTAGTGAGCAAGTTGGCGGGTTTACGTGGCCACTGGGCCCCGGATCCGACCCAACTCGAGCCATTTCTACTTCAGGTGCAGATGAAGATTGCTACGTTTGAGCCGCTGGGGATGTTCACGATCGCCAGACCGCTGGTCGCCTCGGTAAATGTATAAAGCCCTTCTCTCACGAGGCTATTCAAATGATACGCAACTGAGATGCAAACCATGATCGGTACTACTGGTATGCTACTCGTTTTCGCTCACGGTGCTACGCAAATGAGACTATTTAGTGTCAGTTGCGGAACAACATTCGTACGACGATGTCTAGTGACTCCAGCGATGAAAACAATCTTCTTCTCTATTTATATTGCAAGAACAAGCGAAAACATAAAAGAAGATTCTGGGTGCACCCGTACATTAAAAAAAATTTTGTAGAGCATTCCATTTTTTTTCCAATCTCAATCCACGCCTTTTCTGTTACATCTTTCCTGACATAATCTGGCAGCTTATAATTATACAAACATGGATAATTTCCCACATCCTGAACGAAATTACTATTAAAAATTTGTTCCGCCTCCATTTTGTCTACGACGCGTATACGACTCGAGTAGCGTGCGACCAGCCTGATATCAAACGCGTAGTCGACGCGTCTCGTCGTGTGCGAAAAATAAATATGGCGGCTACTCACAAGCGACGCGTAGGATACGCGTACGAAACGCAAATCGCTTAAGAGTAGCGTCGTAAGAGAAGGGCCTAATAACATCGTATTACAAAAGCCTTTGTTTTACTGTGAGAAGAAAGGCTCATTGCAAAAACCGGCACCTACATATACTGGTACGTTATATTATTTGATTTACTTACTATTTTCTAATTGCTAATTTATTTTATTTCAGATCTTTGGCGGTGCTATTACTACTTTCTTTATGTTAACTCAATTTAGAAATATATCTTAAAGTACGTGAAATATTAAGTTAGGTACACACAAAGATCCTGGTTAGATGATCAATCTAAAAGAAACTGTGAATTTCAATCATATGGTTAATAAATTCATAAATCACATCAGAATTATGCAATGAAAACAATTAGGTAAATAGAAAATCTGACATGGCACGATTAACGTTAGCTCCACAAGATGAGTGCAGCTAAATAGTTCTACCTTATGGAATATCTAATAGCAATCTCATAATTAATAATCATTATTATGTAAGTATTGTCTTTAGGTATAAGTTTGTAAACCAAAGAATTTAAAATGTCCTTTTAAATAAATTTTAAGACACGTTTTTTGCTAAATAATACACATGAAAATAAAAATAACTAAGTTTGTTTTATTATCTACCAGTACCTACACCAAGTATTAAACTTTAAATTACCTAAAATGAAACGATTTCCACTAGTCTCATCTGACTACTGTCAAAGTACCTCTATACAATGTAACAAAAAAATGATTGATTGACCAGACATTGATTTAGTAAAAAAACCTGATAAAAACCAACCCGTTTACCCTTATTTGAAACAACAAACATTTGTTTACACAAGTCGCCAATCAAACACATATTAAAATCGTTCGATATTTAGGTAACTTTGCCCAAATTGCTGTTTAAGTACATTATTTCCAACAATATTACGAAAATAAACAAATAATTTTATTGTTCAACGTAACAACACTTATGCCTTCAACTTGGAACGTAATTCATCATCGACCAACGTGTCATATTAAACTCAACATTCCTACTTTTATTCTCAGTACCTAACAATTTAATCAAACCAGGCTTATACAAGTGGGTTTCCACCCACTTCTTTTTGTGTATTGATTTTAAATAAAATAAAACGATTATATATTATATATTTATGTCAGAGAGTATGACAAAACCTTGATCCAGCCCAGCCAGAAGGCGGATAGTCGAATCTCTTCAATGATTAAACCACCGACCCGACTATACCTCGAATGTGGCCGTAGTGACCACAATGTCACGCACTTTGAAAGCAGCCCTTTTTTCTAAATCGGAATCATTTATTATACCTAGGTCATTTTTCTCTTTTGTTACCAAGTTTTGTCGTGGACATTATTAGCTACTATATTATTATGATGATTTAGGTTCTACACTTATAGTTTCTTAATTCTGATAAACCGGAAAAAAATTATTCTAAATAAATTATAAAAAATGGTAACAATAGAGGAAAGTTAAGTGTGTTAAGTGGTGTACATTGGTGCAAACTTTTCTAGAAATACACAATATAAATTTACATAATAAAAATTGCAGTATAGAAAAAACTTATATAAAAAATCTGGCTAGTGGTGAGAAATGTCGAGGAAAAATATGGTAGTTTCAAGGAGAAACAATTATGACGAGGACGGTATGTATTTTTCTTTATTATACTTATTAGTATTTAGAAAATCCAAGACGAAATTAGAAAAACTTCGAATATGACTTTCTTTTACTTATGAAAATGTTTTTTTTTTTGTAACGTCTGAAGCCTAGTGTTGCTTTTTACAAGCTTTTATTTAATTTGACCTGTTAGTTTGTTAGTGTGAGACAAATCTTGGAACTGAATGTTGAACCAGTTAACGTCAACCAATTGAGCTGAAATTTTGAATGACATTCAATATTATTTTATTTTAGTCAGATCTAATGATTTAGACAGAAGGTGGCCATGGGAATTCAGCACTTAAGGCCCTGCCAAGCATCAATATTAGGTATTTCCCATCACTTTACTTTCCCATTACTAATGGGATTATTCTAAATATTATTATGAAGAGAGTATATTTAATAAAATCAGATTCAAGACGAGTAATAGATTATCATTTCAACGAAGTTTCGCCGCTTGATCTCATGTTGCTTACGTACACTGGTTAAAAATCTACAAATTAGGACGCAACTTTGGATTTTTTTCTATCGAGGAAATTTTAAGCAATCGTGTATCGATCTGGTTGGATCAACAAACATATAATCAAGAATCATATATCTGAAATCAGGCCTCATTGTCTGCTAGTATGGTCAGAATGGCATTTCAAGCAACTCGATATTTTTCAATACAGCCCCTTAACCGACGTAACCCCGTTGAGTTTGGGCTCGTTAGAATCGTCTCAATGAGTAGTTGATGACGGTATACAGAAAAGTACAATTGGCAATAAAAACTTGATCTCGTGTCTCCCTATGATAAAAGTTCAAGCACATTCTCACAGTTGCATCCCAGTAAATTCTTGAAAATATCATATATGTCAAACGAAATGTACTTATTGAGATTCTAATTTAATCAAACTTCTTTATTTTCAATATATTTAAGAGACATTTTTCTTCAATTCATTTTGTTGTGAACTAAGTAAGTATATTCTATAATTTTGTGTGCACTGTCAGCTGTGCAATTTTATTTATGATTGAAATGATTTTTTGTTATGATTGAAATTTTGGGATCCTATTCTATTGTAATATTTTGCGAGTAATCAATTTCAACTATCTTTTGTGGCGTTGCGTTTATATATACATATATATATATATATATATATTATTTGTGACGTTTCTCAAGCACTCTTGGATTCTATTTGAAATAAAATTATTTTGATTTTGATTGTCTCTCAAAATTAGCAACCCACTTTTCAGTCACTTGCGGGTATCTGATTGAGCTGAAATTTGGCATATTTATTTGACGACGTTCTGAAGATGGAGACGGAAAGTAGCAATCCTAAATAACGTACGATAAACCCGTCGTTTCTTGGCGTTTTAGAACCTTCTCAACGAGTACTGTGCAAAAAAGTACAGACAGCAATAAAATGTTGTACCAAAATTATTTTTTCGTCCGAAACTTGTTTTAAAATATAGCAGAAGTGTTGGTCCCGGAGTCACTTCGCGTCGTGTTGTGGATGGCACGCACGACGGGCGTGGCGCCTGCGCGGCTGCGACCCGCGCGCGCGGGCTGGCTGCTCAGCGTGTCATCTACACTCGCCAAACTACAGCGAATGATCGTCATTTTCACCGGTAAGCTTAAGAGGCCATTACACCTGGCTGAACGCTGTGCGCTCTGGGGGACTAAGGCTATGTGCGCACTGTCCGGTTAGCCGCATTGCGGATGGCCCTTCAGATAACCGGAAGCCCAAATTGTGTAAACCGTACAAATCAAAATAGTTTATTTGCTTGAATACAGTCAATCAGATGTTGATAAAAATAAAATTCGTACAGTGAGTTCTGCCTGCTGCTGAGCATCCAAACGTTAAAAGTTAATTAGAGTATAAAAAGTTGATTGAATTATTACAGAATACTTAACATGTCAGGCTTATAATCTAAATATTATTTCATAGAATAAAATGCATTTTGAGTAAAGAAATCTAATAAATATCTCTTAAATTCTGGCATTTCAGATCTTCTTATAGTCTGGCAACTTATAATATAATTTCGGTGCCATGTTTTTGCTCGTTAGGTTGTTTTGGATTGGTTATATGCAATCTTATGTCGCTGCCGTACACTATTGAAAACAGAGAATTCATCGTTCATCAGCATCAGACCTATTTAATGACCTAAGTTTCAGCTTTGTTGGATTCAGAACCAGGCTCCATACAAAGTTGCCCATGGTCCTTTAAATAATACTTCTCTAAGTTAGGTATTTATCGAAATTTGAAAAAAAAGTCATTCCCGAAGTGTTACATCTCTTTTCCTCGTGCGCGGAAGGCATCAGCGTGTCTCTGTCTAGGGGGCGTGTTCGACTCAAATCAAGGCATCGCCTTAACAATGTTTACAAATATTTGTGAAATAACCTATAATGGCGCGCAACAGTCTTTTCCGTGAAGTTTGCGCAGTGCGCGTGCATGTGTTAAACCAGAATTAGATGAAATGTCTAAACAGCCAATACAAAACAGAATAAATATTTTCGTTTTAAAATGTTATCTCTATTGATTCATGTAAAATGTTATCAAAAGTGAATAGTTTTACTAAATTAAACGTTTCTATATCATATCCAACAAGAAATAGGAAATCAATTAACAAAAAGAATTTAATTTGTTTAGTCGAGTAAGAATCCATTTACTGAGAACTTATAAAAAAGCTGTACATTCTGTACAACCCGGTTAATTTATGAATGCACCGTGTTCATGCACACATCTTGCTGCAAAGTGCCAACGTGTTTTGACATTGATCATCATTGTCACGCCTTAACATACATAGCCATTTCAAATATGTATAAGCAGAGGAAAGTTAATATTTTAAGTTCAATAAAGTAAGACTTGCATTGCAGGAATCCGTGTTGGTTTTAGCCCACAAAAAAGCCTTAAATACTATCTCTCGATCTGCCCCAGTAAATGATCTCATAACGGAATGTTGGTATCCAATCATTTCATAAACAACATTTCATTAATGAACATTTTATGAACAACGACTCACAAAGTATTCATTTCACAAACCTATCATTCTTCAAAATGCTCATACTATAAATCATTATGTGACAAATATTCTTTTAGCAAATATTGCACTTTAAAAAATGATTTAATGTTAAAATGTATTTTAAAAACCGGCCAAGTGCGAGTCCGACTCGCGTTGCAAGGGTTCCGTACATCACACAAGAAAATAGCCAAAAAATGACCATTCCCCCTTCATCTCCGAAACTACTGAGTAAAATTTTGAAAAAATACACAAAATAGTTCTTTACCTACAGATGACAGGAAAACCTATTAGAAATGTGCAGTCAAGCGTGAGTCGGACTTAATACGGTATTTGACAAAAATCAAATCAGCTTATTTTTATGAAACGTCAAAAACGCTCCGTTAGTAAAAAAAAAATTTAAAATCTTGTGATGTACGGAACCCTTGCAACGCGAGTCTGACTCGCACTTGGCCGGTTTTTAAAATGACAATTTAACATTAAATCATTTTTTAAAGTGTAATATTTGCTAAAAGAATATTTGTCACATAATGATTTAAGTATGAGCATTTTGAAGAATGATAGGTTTGTGAAATGAATACTTTGTGAGTCGTTGTTCATAAAATGTTCATTAATGAAATGTTGTTTATGAAATGATGATAAACCGTAGCTGTTACATATGTGCTTGATAGACAGTGAGTACCGCAGGCCGACTTACTTTTTTATTTAAATTACATAGTGCGTACGAGAATCTATTATAATATGGACTATGGGTTTCTATACAGAACGATTTAAGTACAATAAGATAGACCATCCATCTGGAACTCGAAATCCGCAGAATATTCTGTTAGAAACTTATGTCAAAAGCTTATGAACAGTTGGCGACTCGACCGCAAACCATGACATCACGGTCGCTATACGCACTGTCCGGTTGGCCGCACTGCGGCTGGCCGTCCACCAGTTGACCGCAAGTGCAACCGCAACGCCGACGGCCGGCCGCACAGTGTGTACATACCCTAAGGACGCTAACGCACTATGCGGCTAGCCGCGTGCGGCTTGTCGTGCGGTTGGACAAAACATATGAAACCGAAAACGCAAAACCTCTACGCACTAAGCGGTTGACCGCAACCGCACGCGGCTAGCCGCTTAGTGCGTACAACGGCTAAGGCGCTGCAATACAATAATACAATAATACACTGCCGCTGCATCCCGCTGCGGCGTGCGCAGCCGCGTACAAATTTCGCCGGACGGAGGTGCCATGCAGTGTGACGTACCGCGCGGAATTTAAATACAAACTGACATACAATGTTGCAAACCGTCGTTCCGTAGGTATGTCTCGGCGGGACGCGGGGGCACTGTGATGACCGCCTAGCTCCCCCAGTTACTGCACTGCATTTAGCCAGGTGTAAATGCCGCTTTAGTAATTCGCTACATCTATAGGTAAGGTCAATGAGGGCATTTCCGTCATACTTTTTGATAAGTTCACTTTGGCTGTTCATAACAAAGAGGATATTTACTTTTTAATAAACCTGATTACTGTAATAGATTGGGTATTTATTTAACTATATAATTGCTAGTACTGTTGGTTATTTAAATATGTTTTTCTTTTTAAAACATGTCAGTTGACGGATTTTCCAGACGGTTTGGGGCTATTCCGTCAACCAACGATTTTTCTTGTATCGTGACGTATTACAAACATACATGTCAAGTGAACAATTACCGCTGAACACTTAATCGAAACTAAACTTTAGCGATCTCAATTTAAGGTTTATTTTAGATTTTATTGCAAAATGATTTTTTTGGGGCTATTTCGGCCTATTTATAATCAGAAGTATTAAACCTTTTAAAACAAATTCCCAAACCCTAGGGAAAATCCGTCAACTGACATCATGTTTTTAAAAAATGACCTAATGTTTTTGTGCTCACCAGATGGCGCCACTGATGAGTAAGGTACGAAGTACAGTGGCAAACTCATTGTAATAAGTAAATTGGACATTTCATATGGTAATAAGTATTGATCGACCGATTTAGCTAAGACCCTAAATGCACAACAATCGAAGAGCGTGATTACTATCATACTGCTATTTTGCCTTTATCGATCAAAATTAACTATTTAACTTTGCAACCGTGCTTAACATTCTCAAGTAAACTAAAAGATAGATAAATCATTTATTTGGAATTTTGCAACAAAATAAAAACAAAGAAATACAGAAAAAAGAAACAGAAAAAAAAACAATAAAAGAACAAGTAAAATAATTGTGGAACGGAAATAGAATTATAAATTAAAATTAAGGTATACTTGTGCCTTGAAATAATGCCAAAAAGGTACTGGCTCATTTTTGCTTTGCTCGTGTGAGCTAGCACTAATCTGCCAGTACCTCAGGTCACGATGCAGGTGAAATATTACAAGAAAAATAATAATAAATAAATAAAGCTTGCAAATAATATCGAATAAATAAAATAGATCTGTGTGATAGGTGAGTACTAAAAATTACAAAATATAAGGTGTAACTATGTGTCGACAAGGAGTGTATATATTATGGAAAAACGTGTGGTGAGATGTGTGATAACAGAGTAAAAAATCAACTTAAAATTGAAATCGTATACGGACTAATTAACACACGCTAAGACGTATATACACACCAGATGTGTATGCGTAGACAGGCATGAAAAAGTAAAGTAGCTATCTTAAGTATTTCCTCCTAATACAAGTCACACTGCTTGCAAGACGCACGCGTGCTCACGTCAGACAAGCACCTGCCCTACGGACTAATACATCTGGTGTGCAATGCCTTTACATACAACAGTTTTAGTACCTGCTGATTTTCAATCAGGACTAATCTCAGTCTCCCGAGTTGAATAACAAATGAAAAAAACAAACATAAATAAAAAAAACAACTTCCCCCTCTGCAAACTAAACGAAAATAAATTATATAAAATCATAGTTATTATTTAAGTAAGAAAATAATAATCATAGTTATTATTTAAGTAAGTCAAATCAAAAAGGTTGGCAATATATGAAATGGGGAAATTCCCGCACATGACGGTTTTGCCCGTTTCACAATTGACGGATTTGTCTTCTCGATCATTTCGTTAGTACCATTGGTGGTTAAATAACCACCCATAGTTTCTCACCAACAGATTATAATTGAAAATTAATAAAACTACCATCAAACATGCATATCGAACTATATAATAGACATTCTATATAATAAACGTGCACAAATGACTCAGGTAAGTGTCGACTCATTTGTTTTGTATAACATAGACAGACACGAGGTAGAATCGCTGATAGGCAGTTTAAAAGAGGACTGCGCTGTCGGCTGGGACAATATCTCGAGTAGTTTTCTAAAACGATTTAAGAAAATTTTAGTCTAGCCCTTAACGCACATTTTCCAGCAGTGTCTGGATAAAGGTGTTTTCCCTAACATCTTAAAAAAAGCCATTGTGATTCCTATCCACAAGTACGGTGACAAAGAACATAAATAATTATAGGCCTATCTCCATACTTCCAGCCACGGAATAAAGAATCCATTGGAAGTGGTGAGTGGGCGTTTCCGTGTCGCCGAACATGAGCAATAATAAGCATACTTCTTGCACAGATTAATGTCAGTTACCTAGCGACCGCACGCAGCGTATGACATGAGTGAATATTTGTTTATTTTAGGAAAATGCCGTATTACGTTATTAAAAGCTGCTCCAATAACAGCACATAAAAAACTTGTCTCATGGACGTATTTCCTATCATCGTTAAGTAATTTTAGAATACGTATAAAAAAATATTTAATTTTCAATTTCTAAGACACAATTTGCGCCTGTAGTCAAGGAAATATCAATTCTATTTCTCTAACAATAAAGTTCATAATCCTGTGTATTATTTCACTACTCGGAACGTGAATGCACGGCAAATTTCCCGAAGGTTCGCTACTCAAATGCTGTGGCTAAGGTCGATACTTGTTATCGATAAACCAAAATGAAAAAGATTATATTTTTATGAGTAATATGCAGAGCCCGGAATTCTCGTAGCACTTTTGAGCTATCATAGGGACTTCTCGTTTATCGACTTCCGTTTATACATATGTATTATTGTATAATCGGAAGTATTGTAGTACTATAAATAGAAATTAAAATAATAATATTTTATTGTTTATTGAGATGAACCGATTGAACCGATTGAGATGAAATTTGGTATGGAGATCGTTTGAATCCCGGGGAAGGACATAGGATAGTTTTTATCCCGGAAATCATCCCCCGAGGGGTGAAACGGGGGATGAAAGTTTGTATCGACCTACGATATAAATGAGTTCCACGCGGACGGAGTCACGGGCAGAAGCTAGTAACTACTATAATCTTATAGTTTTCCTAAAGACACAAATACAAAGGAAAAATGGATTGATGCCACGAGGAGGAAGGATTGGTTTCTGCAACGATTCAACACCATTTGTTCGAAACATTTTGAT
The DNA here is from genome assembly GCA_947049275.1 of Epinotia bilunana. NCBI lineage: Eukaryota > Metazoa > Arthropoda > Insecta > Lepidoptera > Tortricidae > Epinotia > Epinotia bilunana. The sequence continues at coordinate 21,282,458 of OX346259.1, read as the reverse complement.
GCAACTGATATTTGAGTTTCGCCAAAAGGAAATCGCTTCATTCATGAAGATTCAATTCCCACGCAGAGTATTGTATGTAGCGTAAGTACGAACATTTGATTCAATTCGCAATACGCACGGCGCACTACTGACATTAGTTTCCTTTTTTTTTTGAACCTGACTGTTGCTATAATAGGACGGACCCAATATAACGGTCAAATTGCGTGGTTGGAGGGTACCCTGGGGAAAATCCAGGGGGAGCCTCCGGCACGACCACGCGGGAAAGTTTATACACTGGAATATTTAGTTTCCTGTTATCCCACACAACGAACAAATTTGACGGTAAATTCTCACTAGACCGCACTCGCACAACTTTGGCAGTGTAGATTGCTGGTAAAATAATTCTATATAGTATTTGAGCTATGCTTGTATTAAATTAAACAAATTGTATTCTTTGTTTATTAGAAATCTGTGTTTAATTGCTACTACATTTGTAACAAAATTAATTTAGTATAAATGTTACCTTCTACTAATTATATAATAAACAAGATTTTATTAGAAACAATTTGTAATATAACTAAGTCTTAGCTTAATATTTACCGTATGAATATCATAAAAATATCGATAGTCAAACTTATACCATACCCACATCCCTATTCCGTTACAGCCAAATAGTCGTATCATCATAGACATTTTGCAGTACATGCGACTTCTTGGTTTTAAGCGGTCGCATCTCCATACTTTGAAAACACCGCCATCTTGCGTCGAGTAGCCGAACGACCACGCCTCTTGAAAGTCTTGCAACGCATATGGTAACGGGCGTAAGAAATATTTACTTGACACTCTAAATGAGACCGTAAATAGTACTAGTTAAAGTAGATTTTGCGTATAAAATTTGCTACCGTTAACAACATATTGTCACAGTACGTTTTAACAAATCGAAGGCATATTGCACTTGTATGTTCGTGTATTATTGAAGTGTGGTTGTGTGCGTGCGGCGACAGTGGTTCTCTATGAAAATCGATTGAATGCCACTTCCAATGGATTCTTTATTCCGTGCTTCCAGCTTTATCTAAAATACTAGAAAAAAATATTAATTAATGCTGATTAATTACCTTGTACACAATCGAATACTCTTTGATGACCAATTTCGCTTTAGAGCGCAAAAGCCGACAAATTATGCAGTTTTTGGCCTTACTGATTATGTAACCTCTAATTTGGACCAGGGACGGAAAGCTTTAGCTATCTTCCTCGACCTTGCTAAGGCTTTTGATTCGGTGTCTGTCCCAATATTACTTAGCAAGCTGGAGCAGATAGGAATCAGTGACAAGCAGCTATGTTTGTTCAAGGTTTACCTCAGCAACCGCTTGCAGTGTGTTAAGGTTTCAACTACATAAGTGCAGACCTCATGGTCGATTTTGGAGTCCCCCAGGGTAGCATTCTGGGCCCGACCCTGTTTCTCATTTTCATATGACCTGTGTGACCTTCAATTGAACCATAGCTCTCTAATATCATATGCCGATGATACAGTGCTATTGTTCTCGGGTAGTATTTGGGCGGATGTATACGACTATGCTCAGAAAGGTTTCTGTAATGTTACTAATTGGCTAAAGCGCAATTTACTTACCCTCAATGCTGAAAAAACTAAATACATGGCTTTTTCCATGAGAAGATCTGTGCAACCAGCACACAATGACACAATCCGTGCGCACCATTGCTTTCTAGCTAATCAACAGGTCTGTAATACATGCCCTTTTCTATCAAAGGTTGACACCATAAAATATCTTAGCATAATGATTGATTCGAACCTGAATTTCCGAAGCCACATAGACGTTCTTGCTGCTAGATTACATAAACTTATTTTTGGTCTTTAATAAGCTAAAAAGTGTTGCTAACAAAGAATTGATACATCGGATATATTCGGCTTTGTGTCAATCTATACTAACATTACTAGCATACTGTATAACGTTATGGGGTGGGGCTACGAAGACCATTCTATTGACATTTAAACGTGCTCAAAGAGCCATTCTGAAAGTGGCTACCTTCCGTCCGTTTAATTTTCCGACAACGGATTTGTACCAATCATGTAAAGTACTAACAGTTCGACTACGATTCATCAGGAGCGTAATTCTAAAACAGCACAAGTAGACTTGCTACAACCCTAATAGGCACACCAAAAGACGGATGGATATCATTTTTAAGCAATTTCGCACTAAACACGCTTTTACTCGCAGTTTCTTCTCCTTCCTGGGCCCTTTTCTTTATAATAAAATAAATAAACAATACTCCGTGTACGATCAAAATAGCAAAGTTTGCCAAACTAAAGTAACAGCATGGTTGCTAACCCTGACCTACGACGAGACAGAAAATTTGCTTACTATAGTGAAATAGTTCTGCAATCGCAAGCATGCTTTTTGTTAAATATAGTTTTGTAATTCTTGACGCGAGGTAACAAATGTTTAGACAGGCAATATATATGTAAAACAAAGGCCATTTAAGCCTAAAACACAGATTACATTAACTGTAACCTAGTTTAGGCAAAAAAATTGTATATTCGCATTGGCGTATTAATATTGTATACGAATTAATCCTGTTAGATATAAGTTTTGTTGTTAATAACTGAATTAGATTATATCCACTTATCTTACTATTCTTTCCTAAATAAATCATTTTATTATTATTGTAATTTATTATTACTAAGCCGTTAACTTCAACACAGCAGTACACTACACTCGAGTTCGAGTTCGCAGCTCAACTAAACTGAAAGCGGGGTTTTTCCGTTCACTGGCTAGACAGCGCCATCTGCTTTTGACTGCGGGTATGAAATTTTCTATCTGCTGTACCGATCGAATCAGTAAGCGTGTACTGTTGTTTGAATAGCCGCAAACACCGTTTGACGGAAATGCCCCGCTGACGGATTTGGCCATCCTGACCTTACTGCTTGAATGTGAATCTACCCACACGTTTGAATGTGAAGGACAATTAAGACAGAATTCGAAGACTTTGAACATAAAAACTATGTTTGAAGCCTGGCATTTACGCACTATTATAAACTAAACCTGTTATCCTATTATTAATATCTAAATACTTTTCAGTTATTCTAGTCTTGACAGCTCATGTTCTCAGAACAATATTGGCGGGTACGATAGTAAAGAAGTGTGCTGAAAACAGCGGAACGTGTTTTTTAAATGCCCTCATGGTCGGGGGGTTGGCACTTCGACTAGCGTCATACATAATCGGAGTCTGGGCTGCCTCGGGTAAACTCCAGGCACTGAAATCACTGATTCGGCAAACCCAAAAGGTAAACAAACAATCCATAGACATCAAACGCAAATAATCTATCGTCACATAGGGGCGTAGACACCATGTTAAAATTGATGGTAACGCTGGTAACGTAGCAATACAGTATAAATTAATAAAAGACCGGGTTGCACTGGGAGTGCCGGCAGAAGTGAAAACTCAATGACATTGTAACAGTTTTTCGGTCACGTGACCGTCAGACGGACACGTGACCTGTCTCGAATCTCACGTCTTACGAATCTTACGGTCATGTGACCTGTGACGAGTTTATAAATTTTTCCCTGTCACAAAAAGTGAACAGCGCCTATAAAGAAGTTTTCACTTCAAAAATATAATTAAAATCTCAAGTTCAAGAGTAAATTTAAAACTACCAATAGAATCCTTACGCTTTTATAGAAACAAAATTGACCCCCAACTAACCAGCAATTCACTTGATTTTCCACACAACGATTAGTACAAATAGACTGTGACGTCATACTTTTATGTCAATTAGTATGAAGCATTTCGGCTTATATAATTTCCAAAATATCGATCCTAGAAGAAAAATTATGAGGACCAAACTTGTAGAGAATCTAATTTCCTACAATTTTTGTTCTCGCGGTTTTACTGTAAAATAAGAAAAACCGTTTTTCGAATATACACAGGAGCCTGATTCAGTTTACTTTTTTAATTTACACTCCCAATGACCCCCCCGAGGGACCTACGAAATAAAAATCCAAGAACTAATTATTCACGGGTAGGGTCGGTTTTTTGGATATAATGACTGGACTAAAATAGTTTCATCAATTGTTTGTGTGGTCTCGCCCCCTCTGTATCATTTCGTTGGAACCAGAAATCCAGAGACGTCGGTCACAGAATAATTATAAATATCGTCGGTTCAATGCCGATGGAAGCTGATTGTAGCCACAATATTTTTTTCATTGTGTTAGACTAAATAATTAGGATAAGTAAACCCATAAGTACATAGATTCGTACAGTGTTTACATTTATTCTAGTTACCCTGGTAGGGTCGACGCATAAAATTACATAAGCAGGTACATTTTTTGTCTGTTTTTAGTCAAGTTGACTCTGCAGCTGGCTTTTTAGAGTCATACTCGTAGAAAATTGTGTAATTTTTTGCAATACCTATCATCATAACATCTGAAATTTAAAGCCTTGTCGAACGAGCGAGCGCGAGCGAAGTTCTATGCTTCAGCTGTCACGCTCGCTGTCCGGCTGTTCTCCCCTACAGGTCGCATTTCTCAACTGATTCTCTTGAAATTTTGTGAGGTCAATCAGGTTCGTTAAATGATATAGATATTTTTAGTCAAGTACATTTTTCTAAAAAGACAGGCTCGCCTGTTCTACAGCTCACAGAGCCACTAGCTATCCTTTAGTCAATTGTGTCCAGTTGAATTTATTATTGCTATCGTTTCATAGTTTGAAACATATTTCCAATTCGTCATCATCATAATCAGCCGAAAGACGTCCAATTAGTTTGTACTTATTATTATTATTATTATTTATTTATTTAATAAGTACAATTTACTAATACTAAAAATTAAAACATAGCCCCACAAAAAACTGTAGTAACAGTTTGACAGTGGCAACGGCAGTCTCTAGGTTAGAAATACTTTAATATAAATAACAGTGTAATATACTGTCCATAAATCAGTTATACATACTAAACTTTCTAGGTGTTACATAAGTACATCTAGGTAATGCGTTTTTAATAGTCTCTTGAATTTGCTCTTATTTTTTTCAAGTCGAATGTTTTCAGGCAAACTATTCAGTAGATATGGGATGCGCTTTTTGAGACTTCTGTCCCCATAGTAATTATTTATCCTAGGAACGAATAGTTTACCAGTCACCATAGCCTTGGTATTATAGGTATGATCAATCGGCTTCACGAATTCATCAATCTTTTCACGGCTCTTTCATTCCAGATCAAAAACAGTTTTGATTACGACGCTTCGAAAATCAAATATATTGGATCAATCAATAAAATGTTTATCGTATATGTCATTTGGCACATTTTAAGCGCGACTGAAAGTTTGTTTTCCTGGATAGACCATCTTGATGAACAGCGAGGAAACGGTAGGTTAAAGTATAACGTCTAACTTGTTAAGCACTAGATATATTAGTTAAAGAATGTCTAGTAATAATATTATTCGACCGCGATCAGTTTGGGAATGGCTGACAGTTCATATGAGGCTTTGATGTATATGACAAAGCTGTCACCTCCAAAGTCCAATCCGATTATAATAGTGGTATCATAATCTGCCAGCGTCATAGTAAATGACAATCGTTTCATATGAAGGTGCGTTTTGCAGAAAAGGGACATAACATACCCCGGCTTAAAACTTTGGACACTTACCTATAACTTTGTGATTATTTAACCTTTTGCTTTGCTTTTTTTCTCCCTTTGACTAAATTTTTAATCCTTTTAGAAGTATTTGTAACAGTTTTAGAAAGCATTTGTATTTATCGAACGAGCGTTCTATGCTTCAGATAGGGCCGGAAAACATTCGTCTGTCCGCTGTCTGACCGGTATTCGTCTCGCTGTCCGGCTGTTCTTCCCTGCAGGTCGCATTTCTCAATCGATTCTCGTGAAATTTTGTGAGCAGGTTTGTTAATTATATATAATGTTTACGCCGAGTCAATTGTGCGTTTTTTTTAAAGACAGGTTTGTGAGCTATAGTTCACAGAGCAACTAGTTATAGCTCGATTTGACATGTTATTTTTTCTCACCCCACCTTGTAGTGCTTAAGGTGGTTTCCATAGGTTTGCCCGCAGTGATATATTACCAGGATACGACGGCGATGATCATTCGTATGATGATAAGCGCTATGATACTGGAGCTTAAGTTAACACTCACCTTACTCAATGATAAGCTGGAGGAACTGTTGCAAAGTAAGTACCAAAATACTATGATAACACTTAAAATAAACAATTATATCAATCGTATAAAGCTGCATTACATACCATACGCTTTTCCAAGGGGTAATACTGTACATTCGTATAAAACAAGTTAATGATGACTTTTTTTCTAATTTACTTGGATCGTTGTTGAAAAACCGAATTCAAACTATTAAAAGGCGCAGACCAGTGGTCATAGCTATCAGGTTAAACAATAATAAGCATACGGTTCTTTTCTAAGGCGGTGGGTAAGTACTTATAGTACAAGAGCCGTATGCTTGGTCATTTTGCGTCATAAAAGCAACCATCACAGGTCAACGAAATTCAAATTCAAATTTCTCGGGTTGGAGTAATATATCCACGCATCCTTGTTACAGCCCCATATATGCCATCGACGGAGATCAAGTTGAAATTGTACCTGAGAGAGTTGCCTCAGAGAGCTAAGGTATCTGGTAACTCTTCAAAAGGTACGTACTTATTATAAAGCCGGGATTGGAATACGATTGGAAGTGACAGCTATTGCATTCCCAAACGACACGTCGATTGCGGTGAGTTTCCTGATCTAATGAAACATAGTAAAATCACTCCGTTATTCAAATCAGGTAGCACTACTGACCCCACTAACCTACCAATATCTGTGCTCCCAACATTTGGCAAAATTTTTGAAAAATGAGTTTTGTCACAATTAATAAAACATTTTAATATAAACAATTTGATGCATAACATGCAATTTGGATTTACCCGGGGTCGCTCGACAACCGACGCTGGTGTTGAGCTAATTAAACACATTTTCGATGCCTGGGAGGAATCACGAGATGCTTTAGGTATCTTCTGTGATTTATCCAAGGCCTTCGACTGCGTTTGTAATGAAACATTGATCAGGAAACTCGACTACTATGGAGTCAGAGGATCATTGTAAGAAGGAACTGATTGAAAGATTTAGTGAACGAGACGGATTGTTCCGATAGCTCAGTTGGTTAGTAGCGACGGGCCATGAATGCCTGTGGGCGCCGGTTCGAATCCGGCTCGGAACATTAAATTTTTCAATTTTTCCTTTAATTTAAATGTATAATTTCGTTAGCAGCGTTACTGCTTAATACAAAATTAATAACCCTCCTCTCCTTCGGCAGTCGGGTAAAAAAAAAGACTGTCAATAAACTAGTCTTGTCGTGATGGCAAGTTAACTACGATTGCGTTAATCGAGAAACCATGGTTGACGTCGATCCCTGGATGGACGTCCGCTTTGAGCGCCTTTATTAGCCAATCCCAAAAGGCACCTTAAAGCGGTGACGGGTTTGATGACAGTCGTTAAAAACAGTTACAGAACTTCGGGGGCCTAAAGAACCACAAGCAAGCAGTAGCCCAATAATTTGATACAGCCGCGTCCTTAAAAACGAGTGCTGTCGCCAGTTACGAGTATTAGGATTATGTAGCAAACACCCTGACTCCTCTATAATGCATTAAGATTAACGTTATAATTAAGAGTGTAAGAACAATTCTACCTTTTTGCGCCGTTTGGGGTTGAGACTACGGGACCGTGGTGGAAAAGCGCCCATGAACTCTTCAAGGAGTGTTCCAAACGCCTGGTAGAGGTGACGCGTGACCAGAAGGCTGGATCATATCTGGCACAGCGGATCAGCATTGCCATACAATGTGGCAATGCTGCCAGCCTTCTGGGCACGCTGCCCTCAGAAGGTGATTTGGGCCAAATTTTTTATTTGTAATTATTTTAATCCTAGTTTCTGATTTAGTGTTTAGTTTTTTTCTTTAAGGTATATATATTGTTTTTCTTGTTTTTACACCTTTGTTACTTAAAACATATTATTTACGTTCATTCTACAATAGTTTTTCTACAAACAGATACCGGACCTCTGGGTAAAGACTTCGGAAGTATACGCCACATCGACCGGTGCCACGACATGATATGCGACATGGTAGCCCAGGTAGACAAAATGCATGGGCCGTTCCTACTGCTATTCTTCATATTGTTGTTAGTGGAATTACTGATCACTCTACAAATTTTGATGGCAGGCTTTGTTGGTATGTATCGGAGATTAGTCAAATATACATTTATTTATTTATTTGAGACAACTTCACAGCTTTACAGTATAGGTAGTGCCAAAGCAATTATTTACACAAAAGAAACAAATAATAATAATTACACAGAAGAAGGTCACACATCCATCTTCTCGCAGAACGTCAAACATCTATCCATCTGCTAACAAATATATCCAGTTGGGTGCTGAGCGAGTTAAAGTGTAAAGTGCAAAGCTCGAATAAGCAGGTACTTTCTGCGAGACAACGTTTGCGCTGCCGGCGCCGCTAGTAAATATCGACAACGAGGTCGGAAATTAAATCTAGATCTAAAGGCTGCCCATTGCTATGTACCTACCATTCATTGCGTATGGCAATTAGAACTGCCTAACTAACATCTCCTATCTATTTATTTATTTATTTATTTAATCTTTATTGCACAAAAGAATATCTTATAGTACAAAAGGCGGACTTAATGCTATAAAGCATTCTCTACCAGTCAACCTTAAGGCAAAGCAGATAAAATGTGGGCAGTGCAACTTAATTTAAAACAAAAACTCTATAACATGTCTAAAGATGCGATGAATAATAATATAGTAGAATACGATACAATACAATATAATATGATATAACAATATATATAGTTCTGCCAGCAAAGAAATTTTGTAAGGACTTTTTGAAGACAAGCCTGTTTGGAGATTGCCGAATTTTGACAGGGAGATGGTTCCATAGGCGAGCTACTTGGACGGAGAAGGAATCTATGAATCTATGAACTCGGGCTCCTAATAGATGGCGCCAATAGACAAGCAGAGGTTTAAGTGCCATACGAAATTCGAACATATATCGATAATCATGTACCGGATCGGAGATTAAACATAGTGTATCCCACAGCTAGGAAGAAAAAGTTTCCCACGTGAATCAGCAATCAATTTTCTGTAAATCTTTGAATTCAGTATTATTTTACCTATAAAAAAGTCCCCATAGGTCAAAATATCTTATCTTCTATAATACTGATAAGCCTTATATTCTCGTATGTCTCGGCGAAATTGGGCGTTGATCACACACACCGTCGTCGGTGTTAAACAACTGTGATTTACAACAGTAAAAATAAATGAATCATACACTGGACGCTATTTGGGCTTAGATTTTTCTTACATTACTTGTCCCAATTTCCCTACAAACGGAACGTTTATTACGTTTCACAAAAAAATAGATAAAGAGGGTCGAAGATCTTTTTTTTGTTCCCACCCATCTGTCGTGGCCGAATAAAGTGTTAGGGCATATCGTTATGCATCATTGTGTATGTAGTCGCTCACTGTGGGCCTCATTAGAAGGCTCAAAGTTACCGAAAGGGTCGTGGAGAGGGCTATGCTGGGCGTTTTTGTACGTGATCGCATCAGAAATGAGGTTATCCGCAGCAAAGGCAAGGTAACCGATATGGCCCTCCGAAACGCTAAACTTAAGTGGGAGAGGGTGGGCCAGCATGCAAGTAGAACCACCATAGGAGCACCATTGCCGTTGAAGCGGAAAGGTTCTCAAGTGACGACCACATATCGGCAGGCGCAGCGTGGTTAGACCTCCCACAATGTCCTGGTAAAGGTCGCGGGAGTTCACTGGGTGGCGCAGGACCGGTCATTGTGGCATTCTAGGGGAAGCCCTATGCCCAGCAGTGGACGTCTTTAGGCTGATAGGATGATCCTTTGAAGATATATTAGCAGTGTTATAATATACTATTACGTGTTCAAGGTTCGTCGATCGCTAGCTTTATAATAAGGCAGACGAATAGAACGCTAATGCTGTTCGTAGACCTGCTGGTGCTTGTGGAGCCATGCCAACGCCTCCAAGACCAGGTATGTTGCTTCACATTTGTGCTGTTTTCATGCCGGAATCGAACAGTCAAAACTGTATGGGGCCACTTCGGTCGAATTGACACTTACCCCACTCCAAAAAAAGGGATGGGGTGTGGCTATAATGCCCCATTGGATACAAAGAACAAACAAAAAACTTGATTGAGAAAGATATTGCAATAAAGAATTATTATTAGATTTAATAAAGCCTAATGTAGTCTGAATCTTCTCCAAGCCGCGGCAACTTTGCCTAAACCAGCCACTCGGATCACTTATCACGGCGAATTTCTAATTTATTGAATGCTTGCACTTTTAGCAACAGGTACATAATATATTTATTTGAAATGCTTTCAATATGTTGTGTGCTGTGTACCACATCTTGACTGGGCATCATCAAGTTGTCGCGGATTGGCGAGATACATTGCTATTATTTGCATAATATAGTATACGAAGCAGCCATTTTTTTCACTACCCAGCCGTCAAACCTCTCTTTCTAGTTAACACTTTCTTGCCAGGAACCCACTAAAGTGTAATTTTTATTATCACGGAAGAAAATTTGATTAAGCTCTGTCACTGGTAAAGGTAATTTTTGATTATGAATACACATTCAGTGCCAAACATTTTGTAGGGTATGTATTAAGGGGATTTCATATAACTTGCAGATGGATCGCACACGCTGCTTGCTGGGTAGGCTATTAGGCCAAGGGCAGCGTTGCGGGATTGACCACGCGCAGTTGGATCTATTTATCCTTCAAGCGCAGATAAGGGACGTTGCGGTGGCGCCGATGGGTGTCATCACTGTCGGGAGACCACTAGTAGCTTCGGTAAGGCACTCACATTTACCAGTGAGCCGACCGTCAACGTTCCTAGGTACGCGTAATAAGGATGTTAACACCAAATAAAAAAGCGAGATTTTCTCGAAAGAGGATTTCAAATAGAAAAAAAGTATAATAAATAATCCCACAATCTAAGTAAGAGGCGGCATATTCTGGGCATTTTTTGGGAAAACTTACATTAATATGGAATAAATTTATAATGACAGTAGAGGTTCGCGACGTCATGACATGTAGCACTTTCGCTCTCTAACTAGCAACGTTAAGACGGTTGCAGCTTCGTAATTTTTTGAGATATTCGAATTCTCAGTCTCAATCTGAGACGTTACCTTGGCGCGCGTGGAAGAGTACGTGCGAATCAGATTAGGTGACCTGACATGGTATACCTACAGAGTGGGTTAGCCCTAAGAATTTCATACCTAATTTCACTAGCCCTAATGTTGTGAACCCTAAAATCGCAAATCCGAATTTTATTTTTTCCTAATTATCCATTAGCTCTAATGGCAATGGCATTATCCCGAATTTTCATAATGTCTAATGTCTCATGACCGAATTCTCAGTAATACTAATTTTATTTTACAGATTTTTTTTCTGTTTTCGTATAAAGTCGGTTCTGGCGCTTCGTCGGCCGCTGCCGCGGCACGCTCGCTTCGTTCGCTCGGCTCGCGCGCTGTAGTCACAGTTCTATCTAACACTCCTCCTCGCTTCGCTCGTCGTCATACCTACACCGACTTGCCATAGACCTGCCTTTAGAGTAGAATAGGTGGGTAATGATCTTTTGACTTATTAATGTTTCATTACTTCATTAGACCTTTTTTTTTTTCGCAAATAGTAAAGATTTTAAGATTATTGCAAAACATACCTAACCGAATGACTTTTATTTGATGACATTCAACGAAAGTCCGAAAAGTTCACTGTTTCGAAGAAAAATGCATTAGGTCTAGTGAAAAATTAGAGCAAAAGGTAATAGGTCTAGTGACAGGATAAGTGTGATGAAATTAGGTGTAGTGTTCATTAAACATAGTAGGCACATTAAGCATTAGGGTTAGTAATCATTAAGAAAAAAAAATCAGTTTCCAATATATTAGTAAACTTGATGTTTAGCATTAGGAAACATAAGAAGGTATGCAATTAGGACCAGTAAATAATTATGCCATAAAAGATTCTTTATCTTCTTCGTCGTTTCACACTTAACAGAGTGGTCGTGGTCATCATTTCAGGTGTTAGTAGCAAGCTTCACAACACGCCGGCATTCCTCTCTGACAGTCGCCTTCCTTATGCTTGCGTGTAGTGATGAATCTACTGCAGCTTTTATCTGGTCTGTCCATCTCATTGGTGACCTGCCTCGCGGTCTGGTGCCCTCGACCTTTCCCTGGATCACGAGTCGTTCGATAGCTACGTCTCCTCTACGACATACGTGCCCGAAAAACGTTAGGATGATAGACGCTGCTTGATGCGGAGTTCTTTCAGTACGGACTCATTGGTACGAAATTCAGGCCAAAATACCCCAGGCGTTTTCTTCCAGCATAACATTTCCAGAGCGTCTATCTTCCTTCGCTCTACTTCACGTAGCGTCCATGTCTCTGCAGCATAGAGAAAAATGGGGAACACAAGCGTTGAATAAGCCGGATTTTCGTTGCTCTATAAATGTTGCGGTTCTTCCAAATTTTCTTCTTTATCCATTGCTGATCTTACAATCGCCATACATCTCTTCACTTCTCGACGCACCCGCCACTATTTGTGATTAAGGCTCCCAGATAAATGTAGGATTGGACCACATCACAATTCTCAAGTCGTACTATTTCTGGTGAATTGTTATTCATGCGATCTACAACCATCATTTTCGTCTTATTTCGGTTAATCTTAAGTCCGAAGTCGAGGCTAACGCTTTCTATCTTTCCGAGAAGTTCTTCCATGTGGCGGGGGCCGCTACCAGTCCCAGCGGGGGCTGGTAGCGGACAAAGTGGTACCTATCGTCTGCATATCTCAGATTAGAAATCTTCAAACCACCATCATCTGCACGAACTGAGGCCGTCCTCATACAGTCTTCGGATAGACAAGATTAGTTATCAGAATATTAGGGCTAATGAAAATTTTATCGAACGTTGGTAGGTGTAATTAAATAAAGATAAAAAGAAAGAAGAATCTAAAGATATTAGGCAAAGTTGGGGGACCCGGATTATTGACCTAGTAATGGTCGCGGAATTACACGGTTCAACTCACGTCTTAAATGTCACTACGAGCCACATGTTTCGAATTGTTCGCCCGTAGTAACATTTATTAATACGTGAGTTGAAGCGTGTAATTATGAGCATGATGATGAACGTTCTAAATATTTTGTTGCAGATAATTGGCATTGTCGTTGCCTACTCAGTCATCATGATACAAAGCCAGAACGCATAATTTTCTCTACATATAGACACGTTTTACCCAAAATCACTAGACTTAATGTTGTGTCACTTAAGTGTTTGCATTAGGTACTAGGTTTGCACTAGGTACAGCACATTGTACAATTATTATACTAACATTTGATTAAATCGAATGTCTATGTTCCACTGATTGAGGCTCTGGTAAGTTTATTCAGGCTTATAAATGTTGCCTGGAAGAGATCGTTTTTCAGCGATAACACCGCATTTTGTTGGCCTCTACTTGTATTGACTATGTTCTGTACGGTATTCTGTTAATGAGGTGTGCAATAAAGAGTATTTATATTGAATTGTATTGTTTACTTACATACCCAGATAATTACACCTTATAACTAAGAAAAGTTATAAACTCCAGTCAATTGCCTACTTCCCTTGCTTCGACAATAATGAACTATTGTTGGCATGTTAATATTATTATTATTATGCTCTTCGTTTTTGACGATCATGATATAATTTTTTATAGTTTTGACATGTACATTCGAATTTATACTTACTTTAATTTCTTATCGTGAAATTAATCTTTCTTGCAAATTAATAGGTCTGTAATACATGCCCTTCTCTATAAAAGGTTAACACCATAAATTTCCGAAGCCACATAGACGTTCTTGCTGCTAGATTACATAAACTTTTTTTGTCTTTAAAAAGCTAAGAAATGTTGCTAACAAAGAATTGATACATCAGATATATTCGGCTTTGTGTCAATCTATACTAACATTACTAGCATACTGTATAACGTTATGGGGTGGGGCTACGAAGACCATTCTATTGACACTTGAACGTGCTCAAAGAGCCATTCTGAAAGTGGCTACCTTCCGTCCGTTTTATTTTTCGACAACGGATTTGTACCAATCATGTAAAGTACTAACAGCTCGACAACTATTCATCAGGAGCGTAATTCTAAAACATCACAAGTTGACTTGCTATAACCCTAATAGGCACACCAAAAGACGGATGGATATAATTTTTTAAAAATTTCGCACTAAACACGCTTTTACTCACAGTTTCTTCTCCTTCCTGGGCCCTTTTCTTTATAATAAAATAAATAATAAATGCTCCGTGTACGATCAAAATAGCAAAGTATGCTAAACTAAAATAATAGCATGGTTGCTAACCCTGAACTACTACGACGAGACAGAAAATTTGCTTACTATAGTGAAATAGTTCTGCAATCGCAAGCATTCTTTTTGTTAAATATAGTTTTGTTTTCTTGATTGTGAGGTAACAAATGTTTAGATAGGCAATATATATGTAAAACAAAGGCCATTTATGCCTAAAGCACAGATTACAACTATAACCTAGTTTAGGCAATAAACTTGTATATTAGCCCCCTAAGACCATTTATTTTAGACCCATTGGCGTATTAATATTGTATACCAATAATCCTGATCAATGTAAGTTTTGCTGTTAATAACTTAATTAGATTATATCCACTTATTGTACTATCGACAACACAGCTAACTGACCATCGGTGCACCTTAAGTGCATTGTAATAAGGTTCTATATAAACACAGGGTGGTCAGTTAACAGTTTTTTCGTTTGTAATATTCCCTAAATAAATCTTTTTTTTTAAATAATTTTTCCTATCTTATCTTTATTGGAAATCATATTGCCAGAGTCGCAGTTTGACTTACGACTTCCTCGAGGCACCTGTGAGGCCATATTTTCTTCCTGCCAACTTGAAGAGAAAAGTAGGAAACCTTGACCTGTTGTTGATTGACCTGCAGAAGGCTTTTGACAGTGTGCCTCGTGAAGTTTTGTGGAAGGTGCTGGCGAAGCTGGTATGCACGGTTAACTTTGTGAGGTTAATAGGGCATAACGACATGTAATGTTGTGTCAGTGTAAAGGACGAGCATACCGATTTTTGGTGTCAGCAGCACCAACATTCTTCGCCCTTTGCTTTGCAGTCGTAGTCAGATCCTTACTTTATTTAGCTGAAGGCATCTGTATTCGTTTTCGCACTCATGCAGCAGAATCGGGGCGACTGCTGCTGCTGTCTCTGGGAAACTTCGCGTCAAGGTGGAATACTAAACAAAACAAACCAAGGCATCTGCGTACATGGCAATTGTTCTGCCCAATCTTCTGAGGCTCTAGTATAAGTTTTACCGACACAAAACATTACGACCGCGTTCGCGTTTAGATGTAAAATCTCATACAAATTGAGGGTAAAACGCAAACGCGATCGTAACGTCTTGTTTCGGTAAAACTTATACTAGAGCCTCTGTATGCGTCCGAAAAGTGATGTCTCTACCGAAAATACTTTCCACAATCGGCCCGGATCGAATAAAATCGAATGGTATGCAAAGTTTGTCAATTCTGTTTTAGATGAGAGCTGCCGGACTTATATACAGGGTGTGGCCTGTAACAGGGGAAAATATTTAAAAGTACGCTTCCTTAGGGCATCTGTAGTAACCCCTTGTCCAATTTTTTTTTATTCGGAGTAATGTTGATCTAAAGTTATGACCTTCAAGTAATGTATCTTGGCACCACGAGATAGCAGTCAATGCAGATTTTGAGGTAACATCATTGAGTCATAATAGTTTTTGCATTTTTGTCAAATTTAAAATAAAAAAATACTTGTGTCACCCCAGAAGAGTAAAAAATACACGTTAACTGACTTTAAAGAAAAAAATATATAAAAAAGAAAAAGAACATATTTTTTTCAATTAAAACCACCTGGAAATGATTGCTCACAAGCTCAATAGTCTACCGTTTCATTTTTTGCTCCTATTCCAGGCCACACCCTGTATAATGTTTGACCGACCTGTAAAGTCGTGTTGTTAATGCAACCCGCTCTAAGGTGGTAGGTACTGTAGGGGGGTAAATTCAGAGGCAGAGACTTATTTAGGATGTATTGATATTTTATTTATTTTGATAACTTGATAGATGAAAGCCTCGGGGGCCAATCCTTGACATCTTCGGTTCCTCTTCTATTTATAGACTTCCAGACAGCTTGATTTGAACTCCGAACGTCTGCACAGTGCTGTCCAGCCAGCACTTATACTTATATTCATCTATAACTCTAAAGTTATTTATCAATGCACATTTACATAAATGACTAAAAACAGGCTGTGAGTAACAGCAGAACTCAAGTACCTACTTTTTAAGCACTAAATATATTATATATATAGCTAAGACATTAAATTCAGATCAATCTTGTTGACGTTTATATACTCATTAGTATACAGTAATGACTGTGTATTTTATTTTGTGTTCAACATATTTTTCGACCAACAAAGTAAACGTTGTTTCCATAAGACAAACGCTCTATAAAACGAATACGTGGTAACATGGCAAGAATAAGTTCACAGGTTATTACAGATAAGCCAACTGAAGTTGAAGGTAAGTTATAAGAATAAGAAAAAGAAAAATGTATTCACTTAAACAACCCTTGTTTTACAGTATTTTCTTCTGCCAAACTGCAGGACAGTTTGTTGGCAGAGGGACTCCCGTACAAAACATAGATGGGTAGGCTTAGCTATTAGCTAGTTACTTGTTACATAATTTTTATCCCTAATGTAATGGTACAGCTCACATGATAACTTTACTTAGACTACATTTCCAGTTTAGATTTTATCTTTTCTAAGAAAAACTCCTTCACTTTAACTTTAAACATTCTAAATGTGTTACTTTCCCTTATATCATACGGTATATCATTATATCAGAATCAGAATCAGAATCAGATGTTTATTTATAGGTATAACCATCGGTCCAAAACTCATTTTCTTAGAAAGTTCGAGTTCTCAAAAACTCAATTATACTTACTTCGATTATTCTGACCGTTCTTAAATATTTTTAAGTATATAAACTATAAATTGGAATTCCTTTCTTCCTTTAATGTGTTATTACTGCTCTTTTAGAAAATACAAGCATGAGTATACACGACTGTATGGATGAACGATATAACAAATTGGGTTAGGGAATCAGGAGACCGCACATATTGAAAAGAATTTTCTAACACAAATAGCTTTAGGGCATTGGGTAACCTTGTATGTATAAGAAAAAATGTCGTTTTTTTGCAGCGACCAAGGATGTTTTTTTAATAGTCGTATCTCTTAATATGCATAGATATATAAAATTAAATGCGTTAAACAATATCGGAGCCGAGATATATAAGTTTGAAGTTTAGTTTATAACTACAATATGTCCTGTGAAAATATTGTAGCTAATATCTCGGCTCCGATGCATTTTAGTGTATTACATTTCATAACAAAATAAGTTTGTTTTGAGTAGATCTATCATAATCTCTACCACATTTACGAGTGGCCGCTCATCTAAAAAAAATGACAAAATTTTTACCCAAACCCCTTTAGTTGTTTTTGCCGCAAAGGAATTTTGATTATTTTAGTTTTAGAGTATCTCTAAGTAATACTCTGGTTCTTTTCACAATATTTATTGCAATCATGATAACGGGCTCTTTATAATTTTACGTATTATTCTAAAAATCAAATTATAATTTTAAGTGCCTTCTAAGTTAGTTATTGTCAAACTGAACCGAAAATTATTAAATGATCATATTTATATAATAAATGTTCATAATATTTATAAAGTTCGTTTGAGTTAGCCCAGTCGCCAGCATTAATATTAATATTAATATCTGCCTCAACATATTGCGCACAAATATCTGACACGACTGTATTTCCAGAACACTACGAGCGTGTCAGATATTTTTCTTGCTTTTCTTGCTTTGTTATGGCTGGTCCTAATGCTAGTGACTTTACGAGTGTACGTAGAGTGTCAAGTACTATATTCATAGCATTTTTTTTTGGAGATCTTTGTTGTTTTTTTATTTTTCAGAAGCATTTGTGCCATTGTTTCTGCGCATCGCGATATGTACAACGCGTGTCATGTGCTTATCGCCTGCACAGCTGCGTCGCGCCGGCGGTCACTGGCGCCTCGCCGTGTCGCGACCGTTGGTGAAAGTGCAGCGCCTGATGTTGGTCATTCTTGGTTAGTTTATTTGTGACTACGAAAACAATATTTGCATAGGCGAATTATCAAACAACTCGCGATTGTGTCTTGCCGTTGCCGGTATTATCAAACCGCGATTAGAATACACTTGAGCACATTATGCCGTTTTCGATTTAATACATGAAATGACATTGTCAATGGTAGTGTGCAGATAAATTAAAATAATTATTTCAGTACGAAGAAGATCTAAAGCTTAGGAAAATAACATAAATTGTATTACCTAATTAAATAAATTACAAATAATGTATATTATTATTCCATCATAACATAACATCATCGTCTTCAGAACTGTCTGTATCATCACCGGGTAGAAAGAAAGTAAAATCGATAATTAATGTGCTAAATAGTGTTAAATACACATATTCACATTTAATAAATAAATAAATAAATATAAGGGGACAATCTTACACAAATCGACCTAGTCCAAAAGTAAGCTCAGTAAGTCTTGTGTTATGGGTGCTAGACGACGATATATATAATAGATATAAATACTTAAATGCATAGAAAACATCCAAGACTCAGAAACAAACATTCATGCTCATCACACAAATATTTGCCCTTACCGGGATTCGAACCCAGGACCTTCAGCTTCGTAGGCAGCGTCACTACCCACTAGGCTAACCGGTCGTCAAAACATTTGACAGCATATAAATAGTTTACTGCAGTACTTACCTATGTTGATAAGTAATTCAGTACGAGGAATTTCCAAGCTTTCCCTAGCTTTTGTGCTAATAGTACTTTCGAAGTGTAATAATCACGGTTTGATAATAATAACGTATGACACCGAAACGTGGTCGTTTATGGGCCTCATAAGAAGGCTTCAAAAGTCACTCGAATGCTGGGAGTTTGTCTGCGAGATTGCATCAGAAATGAGGCTATCCGCAGCAGAACCGAGGTAACCGATATAGCCCTCCGAATTGCTAACTCGAATGGCAATGGGCGGAGCACATTGCACACAGAACGGATGGACACGTTCTCGAGTGGCGACACAGCGGCAAGGCACAGCGTGGGTAGACCCCCTACAAGGTGGACTGATGACCTGGTAAAGG
Source organism: Epinotia bilunana (assembly GCA_947049275.1). Taxonomy (NCBI): domain Eukaryota; kingdom Metazoa; phylum Arthropoda; class Insecta; order Lepidoptera; family Tortricidae; genus Epinotia; species Epinotia bilunana. The sequence goes on along the minus strand of OX346259.1, from coordinate 21,263,124 downwards.
TCGCGGGAGTCCGCTAGATGCGTGTGGCGCAGGACCGGTCACAATGGTACTCTTTGGGGGAGGCCTATGCCCAGCAGTGGACGTCTTTCGGCGGATATGATGATGATAGTGATATAATTTTGCAAAATGACTGTAGCGTTTCAATTCCTCTCTCTTTCTCAAGTTATTCCCGCACCATAAACCCCGGAGTTTGGTGATGATGATGATGATATCAAACCGGGATTATAATGGGCTTTTGGAGATGACCATTTTGGCATAAATATCTCCCAAGACTCCACTTAGATGACTCACTCAAGACTGACTGTACCGCGAACATGGTCCCTTTGTAGAGACCTTTCCGAAGACTAGACCGTTATATCTATCTTCATTTTATTACTCATTTGTTTTGGGTAGCATGGGCGTTTCCAGATAAACGTGCTGCGTCCACGTTTCTCGAATATTCCAAATTTCCGTAAGCATTCGAATATTCTATTCGCTCACTTTTTCTAGAACATTCCATGCTACTCGGCGTTTGAATATGGACTCACTATGAATTTAAAACATACAGAAATCCCTAGGCTACTGTCGACTTATGACAACACGGTGAATTTCGAAATACCTTGACCACAGATAACCTCCAATAGATAGAGCCTATAAGCGATTTAGTTCGACGCAAAGGTCACCACAGTTGGCGGTAGGTGCGGGTTGCGGGGAGGTCGGTAACGGCGCTGCGATTGGCTGTTTCGAAAATAGCGCGCTTTGTCACATCATGGCGCCAGAAGCGTAGTGATGGGACGCGTTGGTCGTTAACGGTTTTTAGCGGTGCCGCAATCAATTGTTAGTAGAACATTTTACATGGCGTAAACCTGTTAACATAGTTTAAATTTTTGAACGGCTGTCACTGATATATTATTATCAAGTTCGTTCATCGACTGTTTTGATCACCACATAACATAAAAAAATAAGTTAATCATAATCAAATCGAGTAGTCACATAAAATAATTATTTCTAGCCATTTTACTACATTTACTGCATTATCGTGTTTATCTATTGTGCCTTCGTCCCGTTCGTATTTTACATACTTACTAGGAAAGGGCGAATGCGATGTTTATTCGACATTAACGCGAATATTCTAGCTAGGCTTATGTATGATATTTTAAGATTAGCATAGCTAGGTAAGGAAGACAAATAAAAACGATGTCATCATAAAAAGTACATATATTTATTCAATGTGATAAAATTATGTGGTTGATGATAATCCTCGTCATCATTCAAGATTTTAACGTTAACGTGCTCACTAGCGCCACTGGTAAATAATGGTGATTATTTAAATTTAACGATAGATATTTAAAAACGGAGGCCACTACACACTATTTTGTAATTAAGCTACACAACTAACCACTTCGGAGATCCCTCACATGTCATCGAAGTCCAGCATGAGGTCCATCTCGTGACACTAGTACTAATTGCTCTCGAAGACGATTCGAAAAAACCCAAATGCCATGGCTCCATCACTAACCACCTCCGAGAACATACTACCTATGTATTCATTAAGCAATAAAATCCAAATTGATAAGATTCTTCATGTGTGATACTTAAGATGTAGGCTCGGGTTATTAGTTTATATATCCTAATTTATTAACTACTTGTAAATTCCCATTGCCATGCTTGCTATTGGTGCGCGATGGTTACTGTGCGTCGTAATGTACGCTAAGTTTAAGTTTGGTTATAGATTTCTTTGTGTTAGTTTATTTCTATAAGTGAGAACCTGTAATTGGCTATATGGTTTATTATTTTGTCTATAAATATGTTGCGCTGTTGGTTTTCCATGTATCAATAAATAAATAAATAAATTCTATTTCATTCTACTTTATATGAATGAATACTAATACATACCAATAGCTAACTTTGACACTACATATTATTCTACAATACTCTAAATTACCCAAAAAATAAAATAAAACTACGTAATATCCACTCTTAAATCAACAAAAATCTTCCACCACGGCTATCACGCGACGGCGCGCGAGCTCTCTCGATTTTTCTCGCACTATCCGTCTCTTTCTTATTTGAATACTTAGAACAATAGGTATAGTGCGAGAAAAATCGAGACTATGTCGCGGCCGTCTCGTGATAGACGTGCTGTAGGTACTACAATAATATATTCCGTTAATTAGCTCTGGAAGCTATCAAATAGGGCGAGATAGTAATTTACTACGTCTCCCTCTACCTACTAGCTTGTAAGACGGTTGCAGTCCGCCACGCTGCCTTCTTGGTGCAGCTTAAAGCTTATAGTACATCGTATCTATGATTTCTTACAAAATAATTTTGACAAGGCAATGACAAGGATATATAGATAAGTATTAATAATCTTTCTTTGGTGAATTTTAGTATAAAAATAGTACAGGAAAGCACGGATGAGTTAACGTATTTTCCTTAAATGAATCTGAATCGGTAAAATTCGAAAGCATCACTAGCCCATCACTAGAGTGTCACGTGCTTTCGTGAGAAAGGAACAGTATATTGCCATTTCCATTTGATCAGTGCAAAAACATATATGCGTGGTGACCGCACGTCGCCCTATAGGCTCTATCTATTGGAGGTTATCTGTGACCTTGACAAACGGTTTTTCAGTCAGCGAATTATCGAAATATTATATAAACACTTGTCACCCTTTGTCGTGAACATTCTCATAGCATGTTCCACTGTAGTGATTTAACGAATCATTCCGGTAAAAATACTGAAATGTAATATTTTAAACACTTGACACTTCAATATAAATTCCTATCGCTATCCTCTTCAGAGAAATAATATGGGCAGAAAATGACACTTAAACAAACTTTGTTCCAGATTAGGTACTTATAATGCTATGTAATTTTTCAGGTGTACTGAGTACATCGGCTTATATATTCGATTTTCTATCCGAAAAACAACACCGCGTACGCGTAGGTACAACATTGTTAACCGCCGTAGGGTATATCATTGAGACTTGCCTGTTACTGCTGGCGTATAGCTTTGGCGTGTTGACTGGGCCGCGGAGACTGAAGCAGGCCATCTGTATGCTGCAACAAATACATAAGGTAACATATTCACTGCTAACGATACCGTACTACCGCAGTACTACGCTTGTAGTCGATAGCATGCAAAAACTGTAAGGCCGCGGTCTGGACGCCCTCCTAGCGGGTTTCTGGCACTGAAAGTTGTATAGGAACTGCTTAATTGCATAATATGGCAGACATAAAATCGCACCTGTATGGTGGTCGGCTTCTGGGGTTGATATTGATACACTCGGGAATGTCACAATCGACGCAAAGCTCCAACGCACTGACATCCATACCATACGATCTACGTCCCGGATGGCACCCATACGACCTACGGTACTGCAGCAATATTATACACTATTTGATTCTCCATATTTCTCTGCTTGATACTTGTACCTATACCCTGAAGCCGCAATCTGAAGCTCATCTTTTTTCGATATAACCGCAAAAATTACACTAAGTTTTGAAGCGGTAGCAAAGTTTAAGTTGAAAACAGTCCCTTTTAGACAATTACGTAAGTAATAGTTAAAAATAACCTGCGTTCAAAAATAAAAACGACATTAAAATTAGCTCACAATTGTGTCAACCCAGTTAAGTAGAGTTGTGTAACTCAGGAGTGAGAGATTCAAATGAACTGCATCTTTTCGTTTATGTCACTCGCTCACTCGTTCACTGAAGGATGAAATAACTCACTAACTCACTATATCAGTTCAGTATGCGTCCTTCCCCCGTTCTACGGCTCTCAACTCAACCGAGCAGAGGGGCTACCGCGAAACGAAAACGAACTTCGTTTGTGTATCTCCGTCTCTGTCACACTTGCCAGTTCGAGTGACAGAGAGGGAGATACACGAACGAAGTTCGTTTTCGTTTCGCGGTAGCCCCTCAGAACTGATGTACGAGTGGGTTGCGCTCTTCGCACTTACGAGTCGAAGCTATAAACCTATCTCACACTCACGCGTGCACGCTTACGTTACTGATAGAAAAACATGTCAATGTGTGAGTCACTCATTTATACTTGTGTGTGGTAGTGATTTGGTTGATCCATTAATTTCACGTTCTTCTCCAAAAAAATTAGTTATTAATATAAGGTAGTGTTATGATTTTGTTAAAATTTTCAAGAATAATGAACGGTATTAAATATTCCATATGTTTTTTTTTTATATTATAATAATTATTTTTTGACCAATTTATTTATGCTTTGCTCGGCGGAAGTCGCGTCCATGTCACTCATTTATACTTGTGCGTGGGAGTGATTTAGAGTTGTTAGGAGTCCACAGATCAACTGAGCGAGAGCTGTTAGGAGTCTATAGATGAACTGAGCAAATTGAACGAAATGAACGAAAAGAGTGATACATATCTTTACGACATGAAGATATGAATCGCTCCTTTCTAGAGATGCGCAAAACGTGTCACTTAAGTGAAAGGAGTGATTCATATATTCATGTCGTAAAGATATGTATCACTCTTTTCGTTCATTTCGTTCAATTCGCTCAGTTCATCTATACTCCTAATAGCTCTCGCTCAGTTGATCTTTAGACTCCTAACAGCTCTAAATCGCGATAACCGAAAAGAATAATGAATGAATGAATAACGGCTGACAATTGCACAGATTTTCCTTCATACTTGGTCAGGCTTAGGACTGTCAATCTAGTTTAGTTAGTTTTAATTAGTTTAGGTTTATTATATCGAACTATGTCCCTGGTAAACAACGTCCTCTAGATTGGCGTATTTAAAAATCTGTGATTGTATGTATAATGATTAAAGTTTATATGCAAGTTATGTTTTTCTTTTTATTACTTTTTTCTTTTTATTGTTGTTTTTCTATTCAAGAATATTTACAACATAATATCACCAGCATTAATATCTGCCATAACAAAGCCGGTAAAAATATCTGACACGTCCTTACGGACCTAAAAACATTTTATAGGCTCTTTGTAGTAGCATATACTAATACAGGTGACCGTACAAAAATTAAAGTTATTAGGACCGTATAAAAATTAAAGTTATACTATATTTACAAGGTATTTTTCTACTATATTTACACATATTGCAATATATATTTATTCCATATTACTGCTTATGAACAGCAACTCGTTCAATTTTTTTGATGAAAGCCTCGTCCGTCTATCACGCAGTATGTTTCTTGCTTTAGAGAAAAGGCGTTCGCAGGGCACGGATGTTGCTACTATACTCAACCGTTTCTGGATGTATTCGTACAACATGGGATATATATACCGCCGTTCATGCCACCACTTCAAGGGGTCGGATGTTCTTAAGATGATGGGCTCCTGCATATATTTTTCTAATTCTACGATCCCGGCTGCAGTCGGATTAGCGGGCGTCTGTTTCGCTACTTCCCGGTCAAAATGATCCCATATCGAGGAAGAAGACTGGCTTGGTGGAGGTTGCTGTTCTGTTTCGGCTTGTGGTCGGGGAAGATGACCCTCACTAACTCTCAACTTTAAAGCAGCTATAGCCTTGTCCGCCAAAGATTTGTCCCGAAACCTTGTCTTTAAACCTTGGGTTTAGCAAGGTGGCCTCCGCGTTCAACGCTGTGTGCTGTGTATAATTAAAACGGCTGTCCAACTCCTGTTTCAGTGTTTGCAGCATTAACTGGATTTCGTCAATACTGCTTCCTTCACTCTTAAAACGTCTTAAATTTAAATTTAGCATGTTACAAATCGGTATAACTTTTTACAACGTCACATTTTTTTCTCCACTAATTTCCTGTGTCACGTCATAAAATATCTTTAAAATAGGTACAGCTGCTTGGATCATCCTCCAATCATCATTGCTTGGCAGGTCGCAGCATGGCCAACGTAGCCGTCACGGCATCTTTTATTTCTAAAATACGGTACAACATGTCGTAAACAGAGTTCCATCTAGTGACAACGTCTAATTTTAATTTTAATTCGGGGCAATTTAGTTGTCGTTGCATTTCCCGCAATTTTCCACTTGCGTGGGTACTTCTTTTGAAGTACACCACTACACATTTAATTTTTTCTAAGGTGTCCGTTATTGCTCCTAAAGCTGTTTGCACACACAGATTGAGTGAGTGTGCAAAACAGTGGACTTGACGCCATTTGCCACCACTGATGGCTGCAGTAATGTTAGCAGCATTGTCACTCGCTATGGCCGAGACTTTGTGAGTGATGTTCCACTCATCCATAGTATAAAAAAAAGGGTTAAATGCTCTGCTGTGTGCCGCTCACTGTATTTAATACAACCTAGCATTGTCGAGCCTAACTTGCTCTCCGCCTCATTTTTGGTTAGGTAGTGGGCGGTTACACCAATGAAGCTTTCGCTATTGGTGGATGTCCACCCGTCTGTTATTAAGCATATTGCCGAGGCAGCATCAATTTTTGTTTTTGCTTTTTCTAATTCTTGCTGGTACATTTTGGACAAAAGACTTTCTGAGACTGTTTCGCGTGTTGGTAAGGTATAGCCAGGACATAGCATTGCTAAAAACTTTTTAAATTCTGGCTCCTCCACGATACTGAACGGGTGATAGCCACAAGCAATCATTCTTACCAACTGCTGGTCTATCACCTCTGATCGACGCGGTGGCATTGGTCTGGTGTTTTGAACAAACTGCGTCATGAAAGTTTGAGAAGCACCAGAAACACCAACAGTACCAACACCGCCGCGGAAAGTGAAAACTGTGCTTCGGGAGCCACCTGGCGGTTCGGGCGCTGAAATGTGTATAGGTGTGGGCGTAGTGGCATCCTCAGCAACAGGAGCGGGCTCTTGGCGAAGAGGAATTATTTGTATGGTTGGGTGTTTGCTTTTCATATGTCTGCTTAAATTGCCTGTGTTCCCCGACGTTACAGACAACGTATTTGAACAATAACTGCATTTGGCCTTTTTCGGCTCAGGTTCGCTAAAATGGTTCCACACTGCACTTCTTTTCCTAGACGACATGTTTATTAATTATATACACTACACTTAATGAGTTTACAGTATTTACACTTTTTATCTACCTAAAGTTTATATTTACACAAGATAAGTTTATGTTCATAAAAAAGTACTTATCGCTAAACGTTTGTATTGTATATATATTAAATATACACTCACTGTAATTATTATTTTAGAGTCTAACTAAACAGTCAGTAACCAATATTGAACGCATTTAAATAATATTTACGAAGGAACTGAAAAAGCCCGAAAATTCAACTTAGTTTTATGTTTGCAGTCCAAACTTTGGATTGTTTGGTTCATGCGACGTGAGCGTATACATCGATTAAGTAATAATTTAGGTACTTTTAATTCCGATTCGAAATGTCATGTGTTACCATATTGACAACAAATATTCATTCATTTAATAGCATTTTTGAATTCAATATTTTGTTATAATCGCTCTTCAGCGATAAGACCGCCTGTTGTCTACCTCTACCTACATGTTATTGTATTGTTTTTCTTTTACACTGCTTTGTTTGTGTGAGGTGTGCAATAAAGAGTATTTGTATTGTATTGTATTGTATTGTATAATTACCTAATTTTAACTTAAATATTAAATTATGAAGTAATTTTATCGACCGGATGGCGAGCGACGTACAGCGCCGCGTGACTGCTTGAAGAACTACTGTCATTATCATGGACGCGACTTCCGCCGAGCAAAGCATAAATAAATTGGTCAAAAAATTACTATTATAATATTTAAAAAAAACATCTGGAATATTTAATACCGTTCATTATTCTTGAAAATTTTAACAAAATCATAACACTACCTTATATTAATAACTAATTTTTTTGGAGAAGAACGTGAAATTAATGGATCAACCAAATCACTCCACCACACAAGTATAAATGAGTGACTCACACTTTGACATGTTTTTCTATCAGTAACGTAAGCGTGCACGCGTGAGTGTGAGATAGGTTTATGGCTTCGACTCGTAAGTGCGATGAGCGCAACCCACTCGTACATCAGTTCTGCTCGGTTGAGTTGAGAGCGGTAGAGCGGGGGAAGGACGCATACTGAACTGACATAGTAAGTTAGTGAGTTGTTTCATCCTTCAGTGAACGAGTGAGCGAGTGACATAAACGAAAAGATGCAGTTCATTTGAATCTCTCACTCCTGAGTTACACACCTCTACTCCTTTCACTTCAGTGACACGTTTTGCGCATCTCTACAGTTAAGTAAATGTACAGCAAAGTCCTGGAAATATGGTAATAGCCTGCGTAATCCCGGGGCGGCTTGGAGCACACAGTTTAATGCCGTGACTCAGAGTTTAGAGGAGCTGATACCTGCGGGTCTGGACTGGAATCTTTTTCACGTAAGTATGGCAGAATGGCGTCTGGACGCCATTCTGCCATACTTACGTGAAAAAGATTTGAATTGGTGCTCATTGCGCCCATCAAATATATTTAAAATGTAATATTAGCAACCGGCCAGTATCCCATGGGCTGGAAACTATCACGGGTGACTCCTACCTAAAACAGGCATGAGAGTTAATGGAGAAAGCTATAGGCCGCAAGCAATTCTATATTCTTTAGCGATTTTTTTTTAATGCATGCTAATATTTTACTCCAATGTCTTCCTTATATCCCAATTGCGCAGCACGTTTTCCTATCGAATCGCTATATAGCGAGTAGCGACTACCTTAGTCACACTTGTCAACTTTATGTCCCAGGAATTATACCGGAAGAAACAGGTAGATGTAGTCTACGTAGACTTCCAAAAACAATATTAATATTATTCAAAAATGTATTTTTTTCTTCAGATTCTTTGCTAGCTCAATTTAAAGCTTTAGGGTTGCATGACATCGGCAGCTGCCATCCCATAGACTTAGAGTACTAGCGGTCAGATTTTAACGAATGTAACTTACGATTACGACAGTTTGAAACAACCCGCTCTTAGCACTTTAATAAACATTTTTTTTAGGTAAAAAGGCTGAAAGTAATATTTTAACATTTGTTTATTTTTTCAGATTAAAACCAGCATTCAAAGAAGGAATATTAGACTACAATATAGTAAAGTTAAACACGTTTTGCTGATTTTGTACATAATATGGCATATAATTTGCTATTATATGCTATTTTATGCGTTCATTTATCACTTTTACATCGATAGGAATCGTAAGTTAAAGTTTACATTATTTATTACCTTAAGAAGAAATACGGACTGGCGCGCGGTCCGTACAAAAACTTGAACAAGCCGTGGTTGTATCTAATTACCTGTGCCAAATGTAAACTTATGTAAATATTTTTACTAGCATATATTTAGCTAGAAATTTCTCTTATGCTCATAAGAGTCAGAGAGAGAGATCAGTTATCTTTATAAAACAAGACATAAGTCTTGTTTTATAAAGATAACTGATTTTGTTAATGAGCTTTTATTTCTTATTATTGACGATCGTGTTAAGGATTCTTATAATTTTGACATTGTATGCGAATCAATATTGTAATTTTTATCTCGAAATAAATAAATCTTAATCTAAATCTAAATCTAGGGAATCACGGCGGCGGCGGCTCACTGTGCACCTCGTACATAGGCTGCTCCGGATCTACTCATGCGATTACAATATTATTTTCAACACAATTGCTCGTAACGTACCTCTTATTGTGTCGCTTTTAGGCTCATAATCCTGGATATTAAACACACGTGTTTTATAATATTACGACACTTGTGTGTTATGGTTATATCCCGATTAAGTCAGGTCGGCACCTTGCAGCAAGATGTATGCATGCACACGGTGGATTCTCAAATTAACCGGGTTGTACAGATTGAACAGCTTTTTTTTTAATTCTCGGCAAATGGATTCTTACTCGACTAAACAAATTAAATCCTTTTTGTTAATTAATTGGCTATTTCTTTTAGGATATGATATAGAAACGTTTAATTTAGTAAAACTATTCACTTTTAATAACATCTCAACATATTAATAAAGATAACATTTTAAAACGAAAATATTTATTTAATTTTGTATTGGCTGTTTAGAGATTTCATCTAATGCGCACTGCGCAAACTTCACGAAAAAAACGGTTGCGCGCCATTTTAGGTTATTTCACAGATATTTGTAAACATTGTTAATGCGTGTTTGGTTATTAACAAAAATGTTGACTCGTGGTGACTAGAAAAGTGATAAAAAGAATGGACGTCACTGGAAATTCTTGGCGATGTAATACAACAGTGAGTAAAAACCTGTTGCCATAAATAAATAAAGAAAATAACTTGGCAGGCCTATAAAATTTTCATCTTATGAAAAGGATTTTTCCTCGCAAAATGTGTTGAAAAACGTCGTATGAAACGCGTGAGCTTTGATAATTACATCCTCGGCTCTCTTATCACGCCCACCTGCGGTTCGCGTGATAATTCCGCCTCTGATGTAATTATCAACATACCTCACTTGTATCACAATGTACTATTATACCTTTGTGAGGGATATTTCAGTACTTATTGAAGTGGTGTAAATATTTTTTTAGATAACGCTTTTTTTTTATTATTGTATTATTGTGGGCCTTTGTATGCCGCTTCGACCAGCAGGTGATCTATTGTGGCAGCCCTTTGTTTATATTTCACCGTTTAGACCCGTTGCCTCTAAGAAGTTCCAGATTCTTTGGGCGGTGATATGTTGTACCTCTTCTGGGTGCACTACGTGCCGCCCTAGGTAGATACTTCTTTTGTGCATGAGTGGTCCGCAGGAGCAGAGAATATGCATTGCTGTTTCCTCCGTCTCCTGGCAGAACCTGCAAGTTGCGTCCTGTTTCATACCCATTTGAAACAGGTGCTTGTTTAATTTGCAATGTCCTGTCAGAATTCTTGTTACTGCGCAGGTTTGTGCCTTCTGAGTCGCAGTAGCTCTTTAGACAGTTTGTTATTGTATCCTTTGATCAAGGCTTTAGCATGTTTTTGTCCTTTGGCGAACTTCCACAGCTTTATTGCCTCTGATTTTTCTGTGTTGTGTAGCAGAGAATATGCTTTCCGTTTTGTGATACCACAGAACGGTTCTGGGCCGACCAGGGTTGTGTCCGCGCCCTTTCTTGCAAGTTCATCTGCTTTTTCATTCCCAACTATGTCGGAATGTCCTGGTACCCATCTAAGTATGACTTTGTTGGTATTGGCCAGGGTGTTTCAATTGTTTTTACAGTTCTGGACTAGTTTAGAGTAGGACTCTAGGGATTCCAGTGCCAGCAGAGCAGCTTGGCTGTCTGAGTTGATGTAGATGTGTTGGTTTCTTAGGTTTCTCTCAAGATTGATCTCCACGCATTTATTTATTGCGAAGAGTTCAGCCTGATAGATTGAGGCCTCTTTCCCCATGCTGACGCTAGCTTTGAGCTTTGGCCTCTCACCGTAGATACCACATCCAACATCATCACCCTTTTTTGATCCATCAGTGTACCATACGTGGCTTCCCTCCTTAAAGTCCATTTGGTCGTTTAGCCATTTGTTTCTCGGAAGTATTTCCACTGTGTACAGTTTGGTGAATTTGCATTCCACGTAAGTGTCGTCAGTGGGCATGCTTAGTTTTTTGTTATCAAAGACAAGGGCCTCTAGTTTGGTAAGCACTTGAGAGCGCCATTTTGGCCGTGTTAGTGTGCATATCCTATAGATGCACTGCTTCGCCTCCTTTTGCACATGCAGGTGGAGTGGCGTTAGATCGAGCAGTGCATCCAAGGCTGCCCCCGGTGTTGAGCATAAAGCTCCGGTTGCTGTTAAGCGAGCTGTACGCTGTAGACTGCTTAACTTTGTGATGGCTGTCTTTTGGTTGGCTTTGTTACACCAGACTGCAGAGGCGTATGTGATTACAGGCCTCACTACCGCTGTGTAAAGCCACAAAGCAATTTTGGGTCTTATGCCCCCATCTTGCTCCTGCCATTCGACAGCAAGTCCACATGGCCATTTTTGCTTTGTGTATTATGCTATTCAAATGAGCGTTCCAAGTTAGCCTTTGGTCAAAGGTAACCCCTAGGTACTTGACCTCATTTGAGTATGTTATTTCCTGTCCATTCAGTTTTAGTTTGGCGAGCTTGTTTAGTTTCCTTTTTTTGTAAAGGGCACTAGTACTGTTTTGCTCGCATTGATGGACAGGTCATTCTCTTTGCACCATTTATTTATGGTGTTAAGCGCTCCTTGCATTAAGTTCGAGATTGTGTGGAGGCACGGACCTTTGATTATGACTACGAGGTCGTCGGCATATCATTGTGTGTCATAGTCTAGGTCCTTCATAGTTGCTAGGAGTTGGTCCACTGCTAGGGTCCATAGTAGTGGGGATAGTACGCCTCCTTGTGGACATCCTCTTGTGGTGTAGAATGTATGCTCAACAGGGTATATTCATGCATTTTTTTAATTTTTTTAAACTATTCTATAAGTAATTATATAACCGGAAAAAAATATAACACTCACAATATTATTGAATGAGCTAAAAAATAATAATGAAAACTACTATCATTTTCGGACGATTAAAACGCCGCCATTTTGGCGCGCTCATTTTGTGACGTCACCGTGCACTTAGAATAAATAAACAACGAAGTGTTTGATTCACAGTTTTAGTAAAAGTGAGTTAATAAAGCTTGTAAGATCAACTTATTATAACGGAAGAGCACACAAAGCTTATTATAAATATTGTATTGCCCCTATTTGTGAAAATAACTGCACCTGACATGATATATTTTCATATGCCCAAAGATGCAAAATATAAGGAAAAAGGGGTGTAAGGCGATGAGGAGATAAAATGTATGTGTTTGAGTAGTTTATATTGTTATGAACATCCTTTCGAAGTGATTATTAAATATGTTTGTACCTAAAATATTTTTTATTACGACTCCCGAACAATATAAACAATAACCTAACCTAAAAATTTATATACTTATTCATAAAACTATTCTGATTCCCATTTTTTTAGTTATTAATGTTACAAAATATTATGATTTTTGTTGATCAACAGCTGACTACGAGTGTTGATTTTGATCACGAAACGTTTTAGCTAAGTTTCTATGTTTGCACTGTTGATCGAAGTTGAAAGAATTTAATCTTTTCTACTGAGTGTCCTACACAAATTTGTTTTATTTATAAAGATGTTCTCACCATGTAAAATTCCTAATACCAACATATCTTTGATTAGGTATATAATGAACATATGTACCTACTAGTTTTTTATTCCACTTATTTAAGAAAGACACCTACGAGGTACGTACTTAGTCATCATGAACACATCAATTTCAGGCAGATTATCCGACTTTGCCTTGACAAAACCGCTTTCAGTCGTTGTGGCGAATCTTTTTTCACAAGGAGTCACTGCTTTCAGTTAATAATCCCTAAATAAACACTGATTGTTTATCATAAACAGCGGCAAAACAATGCGAATAACTTTCAATAATCATACAAACGACCTGTAAACAGTAGACACCGAGTGCACGTTGACGTCACGATTCGCTCGGCCAATAGCGTTGCGTTTTGAAAATTTGCGAGGGAATTTGAAAAATACTACTTTTAAATAATTAAGTTTGTTAATAGAAACATGATCATTTGTAAAAATAATCATGTGAGTATATTTATTAAGCAATAAAGATTACTCATGTTTTTTTTTGCCATTTCTGAATCACATGCATATTCCCTATTGCATTGAGGGTCAGAGTGACTATTCTATTTGAAAGCATGCTCTGGATCCATCTGATGGTGCTTTCGTCCACGCCCTTTGATGCCAATCCCTTGAGGATAGTTTCTGTGGGTGTGTTGTCGAAGGCACCCTCGATGTCAAGGAAGGCACATAGAGCTGTTTGCTTGTCCTCTAGGGTTTTTTGCACTTTGTCGACCAGATCAAGTAGTGCAGTTTCCGTAGATTTCCCCTTTTGGTAAGCATGTTGGCTCAGACTCAGTGGTCTGGCTACCAGATATTTCGCTCTAATGTGCTGATCAATGACTCTTTCCATCGTTTTCAGTAAGAACGATGATAGACTAATTGGTCTGAAGGATTTAGGCTGTGAGTAGTCCTTTTTCCCTGCTTTTGGTATGAAGCGTACCTTGACTCTAGTCCATTGTTCTGGTAACCATACCAGAACAATGGACTAGAGTCAAGGTACGCTATTCCGAGCTACCAGGTGCGGAGTGATTAGATTTTGTCCTTTCTGTAGTAATGCAGAAAAGATACCGTCTTCTCACAAAAATTTAAACCATTTAAATCGTTAAATGGTTTAAATTTTTTCAGTGCCCATATAACTTGGTTTGGTCTGAAGATATTTGCAGCCAAATTCTAGTCGTTGTGTGCCCTCCGGGCTTGTGTGCTCCTTTGGGTGCATAACCGAATATCACTGGTGGGGTACGAACCTGGGAAGTGGATGGTTCTAAGCAAGTCCATTGTTTCCACCTCCGTGGTCGTAAAGCTGCCATTAGGCTTTTTATGTAGGCCTAGGTAGTTGGTTGGTGTTTTGGAGAGGATTTTGTGAATTCTTGCTCCTTTATGTGTTTGGGCGATCTCTTCACAGAACCTCCGCCAAGACCTCCTGTTGGCTTTTCTGATCTGTTTGTTATGTTCAGTCAATGTTCTGCCATACCTTTCGCACTCGTTTGGTCTGGTTGAGTGATTGAATATGCGACGGGTGGACACACGGAGCTTTTCCAGCCTTTTGTTCCACCATGTCGTTGTATAATGTGTGATTGGTTCTCGCAATGGGCAGCTCAGTTCGTAGGCCTTATAGATACCTTTGTAGAGTTGGTTTACTGCTATATTGAGGGAATCTGGATTTTTGACATATTTTGGGATATCCTTTAGATGGTCCTCCAGGTGAGCCTTGTAGGCTTCCCAGGAGGTTTCTTTTGGATTTCTTCGTGTTTGTGGTTCCATATCTAACGGGCCCTTCACACTAAATATAATATGTTTGTGGTCCGACATTGAATTCTCGCAACTAACGTGCCAGTTACCTAGGCAGTTTGCTGCCTTTTCAGTCGCAAAAGTTATGTCTGGTACTTCTTGTCTTGCCCTGGTCACGAAGGTTGGCGTGTTGCCTCTATTTAACAGGTGTAGACAGTTGGTAAAAATAAATTCTGAGAGTAACTCACCCCTTTTGTTGATGCCGGTGCTCCCCCAGATGGTGTGATGAGCGTTTGCGTCGCATCCCACAATCAGTTCTGCCATTTGTGATTCAGCGTACTCTACAACTTTAGCCAGTTCTTCTGTGGGGTCATGTTTCTCTCCGGGCAGGTAGGTGGGACAAATCAACACCTTTTGTGAGCTCTTTCCTTTGAGATCAACATACGCAGCAACAAGATCATCGCTGCAAAGTTCTGTAACAGGCAAGAAATTCATATTTTTGTTAAACACGATGCAGGCCCTTGGTTTGGATCCTTTTTCGTGTATTAATACCTTACCTGCTTTGTTAAGTCCTATTCCCATGGTTTTGGTGTTGATCCATGGTTCTTGTATGAGGGCGATGTTTAGGCCATTTTCGCCGAAAAGTTTCTCTACGACCGCTGTGGCCGCGATGGCGTGGTGTAGGTTGGTCTGCAGAAACGTCACCCCCCCGTGTGCTGCGTCTTTACTGGCCCCGGCGCTGGGCGTGGGCCTGCCCTTGCCGGCCTCCTCTTCCTTTACCCCTGGAGCGGTTGGAGCCCCTATTGTCCCCCCTGTTGGTGGGAAACCGCCGTGTTCCCGATGTACCCGCTGTAGGATGGGATGCAAAGTTGGGAGGGACTGCCCGTTTAGGTCCCGGAAGGACCTTTCGGGCGGGTGTGTGGTTGGGGTCCCTCGACGTTGACGGGTTTTGCGGTGGTGGGGTTGGGGACGTGTTGGGTTCCAGCTGTTGGGTCTTTGGTGTACCCTTTAGCCGAAACTGGACCTTACGGAAGCCTAGGCTTGCCTTTAGGTCCATCTTTCGGAGATTCTCCACTGACTGGTCGTCTAGGGCTACGGTCAGCATGATCCCGCCTTTCTCGACCTTTGTGTGGAGAATCTTCCAATACTTTGTGTACAGCCCGAAGTTCTGTGCACAAAGTAGCGACAGTGACATTTTCACGTCGGAGTCGCGTAGGTCAGGGATGAACACCATCCCTATGTAAGGCTTTGGAAGCTCATTTTCGGGTATGACCCTGAGGTTGGCTTCTGGCCATGGCTTGAGGGATGGTGTCGTCTCTTCTTGCCAGGCTTTGGACCGCTGGTCCTCGCACGTGATGAGCAACCAGCCTGGCTTGTGCGCGTAACCTACGAATTTAGGTCCTTCGGCCATCTTCAGAGTTGAGATCTTCTGCAGGATGGTGTAGCAGAGAGACTCCAGTTGAGTGTCCGACATCGGACTGGAGTCCTTGATACCGACTCTGATTTGGCTCAGGACCTCGCTGTAGGCCTGCGCTTGTTGGGGTTGGGTTATGGGTTGGGTTGGGGGGGTTTCACTCACCCTCGGGTTTTTGGGTAGGTTACCCTGCGGTGATTTCTCCTCCGAGCGGAGCCGTTTGACCGGCTTTTGCCCTGGTTTGGATTGTGAGCCCCCAAACTTGTAGCCCATCTTTTTGAGTTCCGCAAAGCTCTTTACGGACAGTTTTAAAGCCTCTTCGTGCTTCAGTCCCAGTCCCACTAGAGCTTTGTAGCGGCCTCGCGTGGAGCCTCCCAATTTCTTGTGAGGCTTGTCGGTGAGTGGATTCTCCGTTGGTGGGTTAGGTCGTTCAACGTCCTTTTCCACCGTGTCGGCGCTCTCCACCACCTCCATTGCTTGCTCTGACATTTGGGCGGTTTGGTCCGCGCATACTGTCAGAGGCAGTAGTTCCTGGCATAGGTCTTCCAGGGTACCTTCAATTTTTTTATTTTGTTCTTCCATGTGAATCCCACGAGAAGCTAGGGAAATTGGGTCCGTTCCAGCAGAGCCCCGCTTGCTGGAATAAGGCAAAGGTTCTCCTCGAGGTTGCCCGGTATCGAGGGTCCACCGTTAGCGACTGAGCTCCCCCTCAGTCACGCATCTCTCGGCACACCTGTAGATTGGGGTTTTTGGGGTTGAGGTTGTCTCGTCCGGGAAAGGGTGTGGGTGAGGACCAAAGGAGTGTGAAAGGATGGTGATGGTGGAGGGATGGGATGTTTGGAGTGACAGGATGCAGGGTTGGGAGTACCTGTAGGGCGGGAGTGCCGGTCCAGGTATCGTCTCTCATACTTTGCTGTCTCAGATCCGGGGTAGATGGTAAATAGTGTGACGCCCGTTCTCGATCTTCGACATTTCCAGGGTGCACGACCCACGCGCTGGTGGGTTCGCCTCAGGTCTGTACGTCGGCAGTGCCTGAGGCGACGGGGACGTGTATGAGCAGACTTGGGGAGGCGAATCGATAGCCCTGCGTCACATACCAGGGCGTATTCACCCCCCCGCACCCCTAGAAAACGCTTTGTCTTTTTATTTATTTTTTACTTCGAAGCGTCGAAGCATAACCATCCAAGAATTCACAACGAAAATTCGTGCCCATCACACAAATATTTGCGCTTACCAGATTAGAACATTTAATCCCAGTGCCATTGCCATAAGCTTCACAGGCATTACTAACTACAAAGACTATGCCATCATCAATACAAGTAGAGGCAAACAACGGCCGGTCTTATCGCTAGATCGCCATCTGATTGTCTGGAAGACATCGCTATCTCTTCCAGACAATTTTAGGGTAGCGGAAATCTAATGTACCGAGTACGATTCATAGTAAGTGATGGAGAGATAATTTATGAAACCTACAACACTGATAATAAAATAAGAATAATATACCTACGTACTTAGATATTATATAATATATAGAATAATATAATTACATACGGTACATGAAATACCATAGGTATAGAAGAAATGTTTAGATAGTCAGCCACAAAGTCTAATGACAATTACTAGAATAAGGCAAAAGTGCCATGAGAGAGACTACAGACTACAATACTAACTACATCAAAATAGTGGCCAAAAATAGGTCTCTTTTCTTGTAGGTGAAGCTAAATTGACATTTCATATTTTCAAGTAGGTTCATGTCTAGATCGATAGAAAAAGAGATTTTAGCGTATACGTGTTTTTTCAATTCTCTTAAATGCTGATTTTCATTCATAAATATTAAATCTAAAAGTAGCTAATTCCTAAAGGTCGTAAGTAAATGATGACGTCATTATTATGGCTGTTAGACTGTATTACTTTTGCCAATTTCTTTAAATAAAATGTTTTGACAGTTAGCAAACGCAGAAATGGCACAATCACGTTGACAGTTGACACCTTAATTTGAAATTTGTGACAGCCAGAAGTGATTTGAATTTTCTTAAGGCTACTGATTTTAGTGGACTAAAAACTACTGACTACTGTCCGTTTACAGCCATTAGAATGATGTCATACATCCGGTTTATACATTCTAGAAATTTTCTCCAAAACGAGTGGGGAATAATATAGATAAACCAGTTTATTACATTCAGATAACATTATTTACTCAAATGGTTTTCGATTTAGGTGTCATAAAATATTTTGAAATGTTGTCAATTATCCGAGTAACTTGACTTTGTTTTAGCTGCTGATTTATTATACATACCGGCCGCCTACATAGCTTGTGGGGTCTCATTTCTACAACTGGAATGGAGTATGACGCTGGTGGAAATTGGTTCCACGCTCAAATTAGTTAACAACGAACTGGAGTTCATGCTTAAGAGTAAGTCATCATCATCATCATCATATCAGCGGAAAGACGTCCACTGCTGGACATAGGCCTCCCCCAAAGAGTGCCAAAGTGACCGGTCCTGCGCCACCCGCATCCAGCGGACTCCAGCAACCTTTACCAGGTCATCAGTCCACCTTGTCAGCAGAACCAAGGTAACCGATATAGCCTTCCGAATCGCCAAACTTGTGGCAGTGGGCGGAGCACAGTGCATAGAACCGATGGCGTTGAGGCGGAAAGGTTCTCGAGTGGCGACCACGTACCGGAAGGCGCGGCGAGCGCAGGCCCCCCACAAGAGTAAGTACTCGTACCTAATTAATAATAATCATTATTATGTTCTTTATCGCACCACAAATAACAGAGATTATTACATAGATTGGGAAAAACAAATAATGGTAACAGCAGGCGGTCTTATCGCCTCTTCCAGATAACCTTTGGGTAGTAGTATGTTTTAACAAGAATCGTAAACAGGCATTGCATAAATACAGCTAAAAGAGTGTAATAACACATCTAATTACTTATTACAATTTCAACTTTGTTTTCCAGAAACAAACCGTAAAAAACAAATAACTAACTTAGCTGTGGCTATGTGATTATTGATTATATACTACAGTTTCATTCATTTTTACAAAGTTACAAGTTTATAGTAGTTGCATACTCGTAATTAAGTTTTATTTAGAGAATGCACTATGACATTAAGCTTAGTTACTTTTTCAGTTTCAGTTACATGAGAGAGACAAAATGAGAGGGCATGTATGCTGTGCCCTCCATGTTTTTTGTAATTGTACACCTATATTTAAAATTTCATATATTTTCACTTTATAGTTTTATTACTTAAATGCCTGCGACATACAGACATACAGACGGATTTGATGACACAATAAGGGGTAATTTTATGACATTATCGCTGCAGAACCCAAAATATTTTTTTTTTTTTACCTCCCCAGATACCGCGACCAATCCACAGTTCGGAAATGCCAATACAGACATACGCCGCCACAGCCTGAGCTATGACTTGATATGCGAAATGTTGAGACAAATGGATGACAACGGGCCCTTCATACTGTTCTATTTCCTCCTGGTGATCCTGCATTCGTTGATACCCCAATACAACCTGATAGTAGTATTACGTATGTACTACTCGTTCAAAGTTTCTTACTATCTTATCTTATCTTATCTTGTCTAAGTAAGGTTCCTTTCGGATACACTTCGACCCAGTGGTGTGTTTTTTTTCGTGTGTTTGCCAGGGGACAAATTATTTCCAAAATTGTCATTTTTTCCATACGAGTTGTCAGTTCATTTACTGGACTATTAAGTTCTATGAATTCACACATTTCAGGTTCGCGCCGGATTTGGGATATAGCACATCAGTTAAACTGGATAATCTTACACTTCTCTCATTTTGTAGCAATGGTCGACCCCTGTCACTGGATCCAAGTACAGGTATCTATCTCTAATGCCTCCAAGGTTCGACGCACTACATTAGCACTCATGTCATGGCATGTCATTAGCGGTGCTAGTGTACTGGTAACGATCCAAAAAGGTAAGAATGAATTAAAAAATAAAAACTGGCCAAGTGCGAGTCGGACTCGCACACCGAGGGTTCCGTACAAACCTGTAGGTATATAAGTAATAACTATCACGGCTACGTGGAATCAGTGCTTCGGTATGGACTGATTGTGTGGGGAAATGGGGTTGATGTTCGAAGGGCCTTCATCGGCCAAAAAAAATGTATTCGTGCTATATGTGGAGTGCGCCAATTGACTTCTTGTAAACCTCTCTTCTCTGAATTAAATATTCTCCCTCTACCCTGTCTCTATGTGTTTGAAGTCTCTATATGAACTTGTTTAGGACAGCCAAGGAGGTGTTTCCTAGAAACACTACCTAGTCGGTCCCAAAGTTCTGTCACAAATGAAAATAATGATAAAAACAAAAGTAGCTATCAATTTTTAATAAATTATATACCGATTTAAAGTACATTTAATAAAGAATTAAAATTACTCAAAATTATTCAAAATGACCTCCTTTGTTTTTAATACAGGCCCTTAATCGGTGCGGCCAGTCGTCTATCGCAGCACGCACCATTTTCATATCTATCTCAGTGACTGCTTTTCTTAAAGATGACTTTAGGCTCTCCAAATTTTTATGTGGTTTAGCACAGACCTTCCCCTCTAAGACCTGCCAAATTTTATAGTCCAAAGGATTAAGGTCCGGACTAGAGGAAGGCCAATCTTCGTGTCTTATAAAGTCGATTTTTTGACGGTCAAACCAGGCTTGAGTGGTCTTGGCTTTGTGTGCTGGCGCAGAATCCTGCTGGAACACAAAATTATGTCCCGAAAATAGCGTGTTGGGCAGATCTTTGACAACTTTATCCAAAACTGTCTCTTGGTATACTTTCGCACTGATTTTGACACCTTTTTCGCAAAAATGAACCTCAGTTGGCCCGTAATAAGATACACCCAACCAGACCATCACTGATGATGGATGATGCCCATGTTGCACCCGCGGAACTCTTTTTCCTGCTTCTTCAGAGCTCCTAGCGTACACTCTATCATTCTGTTTATTGTACTTCTCTTCAATATCGAAAATCTTTTCGTCTGTAAAGAGGATATCACGGTGTCGATGTTTCGCGTACCGCTTTAACAACTTCCGGGATCTTTTAAGCCTTATTGTTTTTAGACGGGCATTAAGTAAGTGCCCACGCTTTTTTTGTATGCTCGTAGACTAAGATCTTCGTTTAAAACCTTTTTGACGGTTTTTCTACTGACACCCATCTGCAAAGCCATCAATTTCTGTTTTCGGACAGGATTTCTTGCTATGCGCGCCTTGATCGCTTTGATCACTGCTGGTGTTCGTACGGAGCGAGGCCGGCCAATTCTTTTCTTGTCCTCAACACTGGAGACTTCATTGTACCTATCAATAGTACGGTACACAAACCTAAGCGTTATTTTAAAATTTTTGAGCAACTTGAAAATGGTACTTGGCGAGTGCCCACAGCGGTGCAATGCTAAAACAGCTATTCGGTTTTCTTTCAATGTCCACTCCATTGTGAGAAATTGCAACGAATGACTGTTTTTTGTTTTAAAATAATTGTCAAACATTCAAAAATGGAATGCAATAAGATTTTCTTAAAATCATCTTCTAAATTTAAAAATAATATGCCAGTGACAGAACTTTGGGACCGACTACGTAGGCACACAAACAGGCTTATTGTACTTAAACAGCAAAGAACCTGGCTTCAAGAAAAACTGTTACTGCATGTGTGTCATGTAATCACCATATACAATAAGCTACCACAGAATATAAAAGATCTACCATACACTCAATTTAAAACAGCGCTTTGTAAATGGCTACTGGCAAAAACATTTTACTCTATTGATGAATTAATTGCGTATAGTAATGTATAAAACTCATATTATTCAATTTTATACTATAAATATTTTATTACCATGACATTACATACTTAACTATTTTATCATTAATTACTGGGACTGTATGTGTATATTGTAAACTCATTGCGGATTCTATCTTAGTTTAAGTTAATGTAGCTTAGTATTTAATTAGTTATTTTAAGGTAGTCTAATTTAGTACACATTTACTATGTAAAACCCTTTTTATATGCAAATAAATGAATTATGAATTATGTACTTCGCGTGGCGAAATTATGACACGGTGTCACAATTGCTCGCCGCGAACTTCAGTCTGCTCCCGACCGCGGTCTGCGTGCGACGTCAGGTTTTAAAAACAAAATGGTTTGTTGCGCAATAATTCATTGTTCAAACAATTCCAATAAATTTGGAGCTGTTAATCGGAGTATTTCCTTTCATCGGTAAGTACAATTTGTCCTTAAAAAAACTATTTATTTTATTATTTTTATCAAAACAGTAGCGGGCGATTGTGCCCCAACGCTAGTATTCCATTGCGGCTTTAATGTGACGAGCCAGACTTGGCGTGCGTTCAAATAAATTATATTCAAACTGTCGAGTCACGTTCAAGCTCGATTTCTCATGTTTTCTGTCAAAAGTAAGAATAGTGCTGTACTGCGATTTTCTTACTCAATTATTAAAATCGATTTTGAAAACGGAGAAAATGATACTTACGTTCTTATATTATTATAAAGCAAATATTATTAACCAACAGGTTATGGTTACTTCTATTAGTCCTTACCTATTAAATTGGCGTTTTGTATGCAAAATATTCTATGAAAACTGTGATTTTCATACTTTGAATTTTGCGGATTATTCAGCAATGTCAAATTCAAACTAAATAAATTTTTGGTAGGAAAATAGAAAACTTTTAAGCTAAGTTACACATATCTTAATTACTTAAAAATAGTTCGCATCATAAAACTATACGTAATTTAAACACTTGAACCGGCAGCACATGAAAAGCTTTAATTGGAAACACTAAATAAAAAAATTAAACCTATTATTACTATATAAAACCTTTGTTACATAGTCTTATATTAAAATTAAAAAAATAATTTGGAAGTTGCTATAGAAATTAATAAATTACGTACAAAATAATATCTGTGATAAAAACGCCAATTTCATAGGTTAGGGCCTAATATATTGCAATTTCACTTCAGTTTTCCGAATGATCCTGATACCCTTCCCTTACTAATATTATAAATGCGAAAGAGTGTGTGCGTGTTTGTTTGGCCTTCTTTCACGTCGCAACGGAGCGTCGTATTAATGTGATTTTTTGTATGGAGATAATTTAGAAGCTGGATAGTGACAGGCTACTTTTTCCAGCGGGAAAACATCTAATTCCCACGGGAAAATTTCAATATGTTACCTTTTCCTATAACCACGCGGGCGAAGCCGCGGGCATCAGCTAGTTAAAAATAAATGGATGGAAGCAACTGTTCGTAAAAAAATGGTTTCCTAAATTTTTTGGTTTCCTTCTGGCCATTGCCACCGTCGCATATTTAGAGGACTTATGATATAGCTCGGCCAGTGATTAAGGTGTAGCGTCCGTGAGCAAGAACGTAAGCAATCCATTTAGAAATTTGTTTGGATGCTTAGGGACTGAACATACTAAAAGTCTCGACAAGTTCTTTCCTTCTATAGTGTAAAAAAACTAGGACCTTTTTATTAATACTATTTTTCATTTCCTCTGTTGAATCTAATTATCATTTCCTGTCGGTTCTGATCGATATTTTGAATCGATACAAGATAAACAAACAAGTTATTGCAACTGCCGCCTGCTAATCGATGTTGACGAATCGATGTCGCGCGGCTTATGTTTCCAGTCACTAAATTACGCTCGTGACGTCAAAGTACCTACACAAAATTTTACACGTTCCGTTCCCATACTAATCGACGAGCTCTTTCCTTCTATCTTGATATAGTTCTGTGTGTATGCGTATCAAGAAAGCTGTTTTTGTTAACTATCTCGGTGTAATTTCCAAAAGCACATTGTGGTGGCATCGGCCAGGGTTCGGAAATTCATCAACACGATGAAATTCCTGAGAGTCGTGGCTGATAGGCATATATTGAAATTGGGCGGTCTGTCAGCCTGTGCTCAATTATTGAATCCTTGCATTTAGAACCGCTCTTTAAGCACTTTTCAGGGATATTAAACTAGCCTTAGAGCACCCTCCCTCTAAGACTAGTTTAATATCCCTGAAAAGAGCTCAAAGCGCGTTTCTAAAGGTTGCTTTGCACGGACCGAGACGATATTCTACTGAGAGCTTTTTTAGGGAGACGGGAGTTCTCAGCGTCCGTAGACTATTTTCCATGCGGGTTGTAATTTTTATGTAGCAAGAGGTAATTAAGTCTCCTTCCTACCCAAGCATGTTGAGAAAGTGTATCTTCCTGTAAGGAAGGTTCGAACTAGCTTTTCTAAACGTTTTAAGTCCTTCATCTTTCCTTACACCTACAATGTGATTATTAAGAAGTGTGATCTGTCTGAAGCACTGCCATTGTCTCCAAGGTAAAAACTTTAGTACGTAAGTTTTTGCTCTCCTAGACTTACAGGGTATCTGAGGATATGTTATTTTAGCAGCTATAGAAGCTGTCAACCGGTCTCAAGAACCATCTGACTCACTGGGCAACTTATTTTCCCTTAACATAGTTTCTTACATATACACTTACTCGGATAGATACACGTTATCCCCAGACTCTTGCTCACACAAGAACTCAACGGTGTTAATACCTATTTAGAATTACTTAGTAAAATACTAAAATTGATTTCTGTTACCAACGTTAAATAAAAATTAAATTAAATTCTTTAAATTTAGGTCCTTATCTAGGCTTCGTAATATTTTATTTTTATTGTTTATTGTTAAACGTTTGTCAATCAAGCCACTTGATACAGGTAATTGTGTGTTTCTAACTCCCAAGATGCCTAGCCTACTGTCGGGGTTACTGATAAATTGAAAATTTTAGTGTTCATTATTTTTTGGTCAATAAATAGTTTATACTTTTTTAATCTAGCTATTTTTCAGAAGGAACGTACTCGCCACCTGTTGACCGGGCTAGCATGCCAAGCGGGCCGCCGCCACCTAGATCGCGTGCTGCTGGCGTCATTCCTCCAGCAGTTGCAGATGTCTGGCTTCCGGCTTGGACCGTGTGGCTTATTCACCTTGAATAGGCCGCTTATAACCTCGGTGGGTATTTTCCAGAAGGAAAGTACTGCATGAATGTACCGTCTTAACCCCGCACTGCTGCCGTTATTCCTCCAGCAATTACAGATGCCAGGCTTCCCGCTGAGACCGTGTGGCGTATCACCTTCACTAGGCATCTGGTCGCCTCGGTAAGTATTTTCTAAAAACGTACTGGCCACCTGTTGACCGGGCTAGCATGTTAAGCAAGCACCGCGGCCTAGATCCCGTGCTACTGCCGTCCTTCCTCCTACAGAGATCTCTGGGTATTTTCCAGAAGGAACGCCCTGTTGACCCCTAGCATGCATATGCATGTATCACCATGACCCCGCGCTTCTGGCATAATTCCTCCAGCAGTTACAGGTCTCTGGCTGCTCGCTGGGATCGTGTGGTGCTGGTGTGTTTACTTTCATAGGCCGCTTGTAGCCTCAGTATTTATTTAGAAACATAGTCACCAGTTGACCGGGCTAGCATGCCAAGTGAGCCGCCGCCTGGATCCCACGCTGCTGGCATCCTTTCTCCGGCAGTCACAGGCGGCTGTTACAACTTTAATGACTATGGTATCTATTCGATTCTTCAGAACCCGTAGATGGTTTTATTTAACTTTATAAACTTTTAAATATCTGGCCACGCGGTGCACGCTATAGCCTTTATATTAAATTATCATTTTTTTAAAAGAATTATTTTATCGTATTAATGGAGATTGCATATGGAGACTTACAAAGTCATAAGCTTTAATCTTAACATTATAGTAATATAATAAAGAGGAATTCCCTTTTTATAACCGATGGATGTAAGTTTCATGCAAACGATTATCTTCATTTATTCCTTTAACAATGATTTTAATCATTGGTATCAAGTTATCAACTCACTATTTTGATTAATAACTAATTATGAGAAAACTTGAGGTTTTTTGTGTCAAATAGTACCTGACATTCTGTTTTATTTTATATTATGCCATAATTGTTGACAGTTGTTCGCCGGCATCGGCACCTACTTAATCATCATGGTTCAATCCCAAAACGTCTTCGTGGTCATATAACATACAATTAGTGGAACATACTTAGTATGAATGAGGCATTGTTTTGTAAACGTCATTTATTCAACTAGGTACTTGTAACATTAAAGTACAATTACTTAGTAGGTTAGAGAATAAACAAACTTAAAATGACTAATGGGACTGTAAGAAAAAAATATAAACACATAAGAACGAAAAACCTTATTTTGGGCACAGAGTTTTCTATCTAACTAAAAGTGAAATATAGTGATTATTGTTTCCAAATTAATAATGTACGAGTATACTCAGCGAACGAAAACACCCTAGAAGTCTAAGTAGCGCCGCAAAGTGGCCCCACAAAATTGGTGCCATTGCCATTATGCGGGGTTGGGGGCGGGGTGTCAAAACGACTATGCCGCAACCGATGGATTTTTCGTTCGCTTTGTGTATAATTAACATTTTGTATGTAATTGTGTTCGTGATCTCACTACAACTACAAGTGTTCATAGTTATATGTAATTGATTTATATATCAGATATAGCATTGTTTAGCACTCGGTACTTTTAGTGGGAGTTGTATTATACATAATTATTATAATATATGGTGTGAATGTACTTTGATAAATTAATAAATGATGTTTTATCTATCCATGACTATCGTTAATAGCATACTCATCACTCATTTTAACCAAAACAAATCGCAAAAGCAGCAGCAGCTTTAAAGCCTGCTCTATACGGTGGGCCATCACGACCCATCGTACAGGATGCAACTATGCGTTAGACGGAAAAAGACATCGCCGCGCCATAAGCCATCTGACACCACTACCGTGCACGTGCAGCGTGTGGAGAGCCACACGCTGGCCCATCCTAGTGGGCCATTAGGATGGGCCATCATGTAGAGGAGCCATAAGATCAGCAATACGCATGTGGCATCCCTGGAGTTGCTAGCGTCGATAGGCTATGGTGGCCGCTTAGCATCTGGCAGCGTCGAGATGGTTCATCCATAGCTGCTTGTTGTATCGTGATTTATTTAATCATACAAAATGTATGCAATATGACAGTAAGGAACCAAAGCGCTGTACAATTTAAAATTCTTAAAATTTGAAAACCGAAAAAATATAACATCTAAATATGAATCGTCTCTACCTCAGACAAATATGACATACCTACATTCGCATCCACTAGCAAATACATCGCATTCAGGTGCTTGTGACAGAAGCGAGTTCAAAAGTTTTATGGCTCCTCTACATGATGGCCCATCCTAATGGCCCACTAGGATGGGCCAGCGTGTAGAGAGGGTAGTGGTTTCAGATGGCTTATGGCGCGGCGATGTCTTTCTCCGTCTAACGCATAGTTGCATCCTGTACGATGGGTCGTGATGGCCCACTGTATAGAGCAGGCTTTAGTGTCCGAACAGCAGGAGAGTTTCTGTGTGCTACAGTGCGAGTTAATGGAACTGCCAGATATTGTGATATCTCTGCCTATGGACGGTTTTGGGCACAAAAGTTATAGTCAGCTTTACGGCTCGTGCCACTAGACCCGGTAAAACGGTGTCGCCACGTAAGATATTGCAAATGGTCACCAGATTATTGTAGGTAGTTACGCCTTAGTTCCAGAGAGTTAAAACCCAGAGAACATAACAAGAACTTGCTAGGGCCTACAAGTACTACATTAGCTCGACACTCGTGGACGCGAATGCAAACACATTGAAATAGGAATACAAAGAAAGAGAGAAAATAAGTTTATTTGTCATCATCTTATTAGCCGAAAGACAAAACAAATACAAATATCTTTTCAACACAATTGCTCGTAACGTACCTCTTATTGTGTCGCTTTTAGGCTCATACTCCTGGATATTAAACACGCGTGTTTTATAACATTACGACACTTGTGTAATGGTTATATCCCGATTAAGTCACGTTGGCACCTTGCAGCAAGATGTATGCATGAATACGGTGCATTCTTAAATTAACCGGGTTGTGCAGAATGTACATCTTTTTTAAAAATTCTCGGCAAATGGATTCTTACTCAACTAAACAAATTAAATCTTTTTTGTTAATAAATTGACTATTTCTTTTTGGATATGATATAGAAAAGTTTAATCTAGTAAAACTATTCATTTTTGAAAACATTTTACATGAATTAATAAAGAGAACATTTTAAAACGAAAATATTTATTTTATTTTGTATTGGCTGTTTAAAAATTTCATCTAATGAGCGCGCAAAGCGCAAACTTCAAGAAAAAAAAACTGTTGCGAGCCATTATAGGTTAGGTATTTCACAGATATTTGTAAACATTGTTAATGGGTGCTTGGTTATTAACAAAAATGTTGACTCACTGGAAATTCTTGGCGATGTATACAACATGTGAGTAAAAACCTGTTGCCATCAAATAAGTAAAGAAAATAACTTGGTAGGCCTATAAAATTTTCAACTTATGAAAAGGATTTTTTCCTCGCAAAATGTGTTGAAAAACGTCGTATGAAACTCGTGAGTTTTGATAATTACATCCTCGGCTCTCTTATCACGCTCACCTGCGCTGCGGCCTGCGTGATAATTCCGCCTCTGATTTAATAATCAACATACCTCACTTGTATCACAATGTACTATTATTTTGCTTAAAATGTGGTTCATAATAGTTGTTTACAGAATAGGTATCAGGTTTCCACCCAATTTACCTGCATCTGACATGCAATATATAAACTAATTACAGACCTGGATATACCTCATGTCATTGTACATGCAAAGTTTCGTTACAATCCAACACGTAGTAGTAGAATCGAGCTTACTGCGGACTCTTAAGTGTTAGTGGGCGGGTCACGTGGTGGCCACTCGAGAACCTTTCCGCTTCAACGGCCACCGGTTGTGCCCTGCCCACTGACACGATAGTTTATTCATGACATTTTAAATTTCAAGAGAAGTAACAGGTAGCGAGAATTTTAAATCGTCGGTCTCGACTCAGCTTTATGCGAAGTCACCTTGTTAGTACTTTGACGTTGGTCTTCTGTGGATATTCCAAGAAAAATACGAACAGATCCTACCTATAAGTCCTTGATATTATTTGAGTTAGCCGAATTGCATCAACGTAGTCCATTCAAGAAGCAACTCTAGATTCCAATTCCAATGACAGTTTTATAAAAAGTCGGCCACACTAAATAATCCCAACCATACTTGTCGCACACCTCTTAGATAAATTATGCACTACTGTTTTAAATATAATGCGCCCTTTATCATAAAAATGTTTTTTCCTGCATCGTGTACGAACGTCGTGACTGATTTCTGTTCCTGGCGACATTCAATAAAACGAAGGGTATACAGCTTCTGTATGAAGTCAGAGTAACGGATAGATTGACGCGATTATAATTATCATCAATCTATTAATTATCTTCATGCTAATCAGTAATCAATATAACGTAATCTTCATACGTAATGTTGTTGCCTTGTCTTGGCGTATATAGGTGTCAACTTATTTTAGTCATCGTTACCCTCCTAGCGTTATTCCCGGTTATGCCCTAAGCCTGAAGTCCGGTTTGATACCTAACCCCAAGATTTGGCATAGGCACTTATTTTACGAAAGCGACTGCCATCTGACCTTCCAACCCTAGACCTTATTGGGCATAGACAGGTTTCCTCGCGATGTTTCCTTCACAGAAGAGCTAATGGTAAATATTCCGTACATAAGTTCCGAAAAACTCCTTGGTACGAGCCGGGATTCGAGCCCACGACCGCCGCTTGACCGCCCCATGCCTAAACCACTACACTACCATAGCTTATTTAAGTTCTTAGGAGAATTTCTCAAAAAAATCAAGTATTATTATTTTTGTTTTTTTCTAGGAGTATTATGTTATTTCCACTGAGAGTCAGGAGCTCTTTCGATCCCAGCAGGACGAAAAAATGTCTCAATAGTTATTTGTGTCACAAGGGAGCAAAATAGTATATTTACGGCGAGGGCGGTGTATTGAATCCTGAGCGTAGTGAGGGATACAAGTGTTAACGCCCGAGACGAAAATAATTTTGCTACTGAGTGACACGTACTATTTTTCACACCGACTATGAAGAAATTTAATAAAGATAGGTACTGTTAAAGTTAATTAAGAAGTTTTAACAAATTTTCTTAATTTTTATTATACAAATTTTTAAATATTACGAAAAATTCATAAATAATAAAAACGACCGGGTTGCACTCCGGGAGTGCCAGCAGAAGTGAAAACTTGCGAATTGCTTTAATCAGTATTTTAAAAAAACCCTCCCCCTCCAAAGCACAAGCACTTTTGTCAAAAGCACTTTGAACTGCGGTTGCTTTGCACAAGTTTCACTAACTTATATTTATTATTCAATTGAATTTGTACGAAAATTTGCTGCCATAGTTTTTTTTCATAATTAAGGTCGACTATTACTTGTGTACTTATAATGCCTACGTAGTGGCGGAAGACATAAAGTGTAAGGCCTGAGTGGACGCCCCGCTCAAAGCAGGGCGTGCAGCGTCCATATAAAAGAAATGCAATTTATATGGATGCTCCACGCCCCGCTCTGAGCGGGGCGTCCACTCAGGCCTTACACTATGGAGGAGGGAAGACAAAAGTTGCAACTCAATTTAAATATTATTATTATGCTATAGGATCACTGAGTCGAAAAATGTCACCAGGTGTCAAAAATGTCAAAAAGGTGAGGACCATGGGCTTAACGAGTAAGTGAGTTTTATCATTCATTTTATTTCTGTACATTTCCTCCAATCAAAAGACTGGATGGGTTGAAACTACTGTTTTTTTCTTGCATCTGTTAGCCACATCGAATTACAAAATCGTTTGAAGCTTATCTTATCTAAACGATGTTCATCCTGTCGTACATAAATCACTGATAATGATTGTATGGTATTAAAATATTGAAAGAAATAAGTAAATTAAATCAACCCCAGAGGAGTCACACTGCCGACACTATTGATGTGAAGATTCTTTGTGTTGAGGGGTAGAGTCAAATCTAGGTTACTCTCCACACACCACACCCTCGGGCGCTCAGGGCTGTTATTCCTAATAAAAAAGTACGAAACCAGTTATACCCAAACTGGTTTAGCCCTGCTTTAGTTCGCGCCTTAAAAGAAAACTTAAAGTATCACAAACGCTATAAAAAGTTTGGCAACCCTCTCGACTACGACACATTTGATCTTTTACGCGCACGTTGCAAGAAACTTATTGATCGTTGTAACAAAATCTATATCAGTTCCGTACAAGTGTCTATTAAACACAACATAAAGCATTTCTGGAGATATGTCAAAGACAAAAAAGGCGCCACTTCTATTCCTGTCACAATGAAATACAATAATTTGGTGTCATCAAATCCCATGGAGGTTTGTGAAATGTTCTCGAGCTACTTTGGTTCAGTTTTTGAAAAATCAACTGGCTCTGACACATGTATTTCCAGTGGCCCCGTCGCAGAATACAACCTTAAGCGACATCAATATTAGCATTGACCTTATACGAGCTAAGATCAAAGGTCTGAACTGTAAGAAAGGCCCGGGCCCTGATGGTATTCCTCCACTGTTTATTAAAAAGTGCTGCGATGAACTTTGCCTACCGCTTTGTATCATTTTTAATAAATCTCTCAACACTGGTCATTTCCCTGCACTCTGGAAAACGGCTCATATCATACCAATACATAAGTCAGGAGACAATAACTATTGCCAAAATTACAGGCCGATTAGTATTTTATCCCTTTTTCCAAAATTATTTGAATCAGTTATGTACAATTACTTTTATTCCCATTTTAAAATGTTTGTATCACCCAGTCAACACGGTTTCGTTCCTAATAGGTCCACTATCAGTAATCTACTGGTATACAAAAATTATCTATGTAATGCATTTGCTAAAAGGACTCAAGTAGATTCTATATATACCGATTTTTCAAAGGCCTTCGACAAAGTCAACCATTCAATCCTAATACAGAAACTAGAAGGTTATGGTATTCACGGGAACTTGCTAAGATGGATTCGTTCTTATCTTGATAACAGAAGTCAACTTATAAACATAAAAGGACATCTTTCTGTGCCAGTCACTATTTCATCTGGTGTGCCGCAAGGATCGTTTTTAGGGCCTCTCCTCTTTATCGTTTTTATCAACGACCTGGTTCAGCAATTGTCATGCCCTATTATACGCAGACGATCTTAAGATATATTCTAGTATAACTAAAACCGAGGACTGTGTAATCTTGCAGGATAACCTTAATGCTATTGTTGATTGGTGTGTTGCAAACCGCATGTTTTTAAATTCTGATAAATGCTACATTATTTCTTTTACAACATCCAAGCAAAAAATAGTTTTTAATTATTCTTTTAGCGGTTTTAGCTTAAACCGTACGTCTGTTGTTCGCGATCTTGGTATTAACTTTGATGAAAAATTAACCTTTCATAATAACTATGACGTATTAATATCCAAGTGCACTAAATTGGTCGGTTTCATTTCTCGCTCCACAAGAGACTTCAGGAATACAAACACTTTCAAATATTTATATTACGCCTTGATTAGAAGCTCTTTAGAGTATGGTTGCGTTATTTGGTCACCATATTACAAAGTTCATATCGATAGGATAGAAAAAGTCCAAAAGCAGTTTCTTAACATCCTTTGCTTCAGGCTTCAGCTAGGGCGCAATCTAAGGTCATACCTCAGCAGGCTGAAACAATTCAACATACCAACCTATTTCATCTCGTAGAAAATGTAGTGAATTGATTACATTATACAAAATTGTACACTCACACATTGATTGTCCTTCCCTTCTTTCTCTCTTGAACTTTATCACCAGGTACAAAGCTCGTAATCCATCACACAGATTATTCCAACTCGATATTTACAAAAATAACACATCATTTTATAATCCCGTTGTCCGAATGTGCCGTTTGTATAATGATATGGTGGCTGAACATCCTTCTTTCGACATCTTTATACACACCCTACCCTCGTTTAAAAATAAAGTTAAAGATGCATTCAAATTAGGCATTTAAGATTTAAGATTTAAGTTAGTTATTAACTCAATATTCTGTTATTCTGGTTAATTTTAAATGTAAATAAAATGTTATGCACATTGCCTATCCCTGTAAGTTGGGCAATACTCATATGTAATTCCATCTAGTGAATAGTTTGTCTAAGTTATTAATCTTTCTGTGCACACACTGTTTAGAATTGTAGTCCAGATCTAGACACTAAGCTTTTAATGTACTCAATGTATGACTGTAATTTGTTGTGTGAGCCTAATAAATAAAATAAATAAATATTCAGAACGCGCTAATGTGCCTCACCTCACCCGTCATGCGTAACGAAACTAGACCACTACCTACGCTTAGTTACTAGGAATCGCGGTATCCAGATATATTTGTTGGTGAACGGTGAGGTGAGGTTAAAACAACTTACGGAATAGCGGGGCAGGTGACATTATTTGCTACATTAACACGACAACACATGCCTATAGAGCAAAAACAGGGGTGTTCTGAGCATTTCTAGAAAAGTTCGTACAAATATAAGGAAATCCATTTAGGTATAACTCATTTAAATTTTCATATTTTGTAACCAATTAAAATAATACGCAATTTCAAAGAATTAGAATATTTGAAATATAATATAATATTCTTATTTTTATTTTTATTCTTATTCCTTAGTTTGCACAAACTTTAAAAGAAATGCTATTGTAGCTGCGATCTTCTTAAAGCAAATGGAACAATTGCGGATAAGTGCATATTGAAATTATTGAACAACTAAATGTAGATTGGTTATAAGACAATGTCAAAACATTTGTCTAACAGAATATCTTACTAAGATACGAGAATTCGATTTCAAGTTGAATACTGTTTATAACATATTACAAAACACATACAATATTATGTATTTTAAGAGTTTTCTATTCCTACTTCTCATGTAGCTTTAAATATCAATCGATGTGGCTATCTATATGCTTGTCGATTGATGCGTTATGAATGGTCGCTCTATTGGTTTCGTGACACACTTAAGCGCAAATTACACATGCAAGATATTGCATGCAAGTTTAACTACATTGCGGGGTTTTATAGATAAAACGCAGTATAAATACCTCGGTAACCCGCAATGTAATAAAAGTTGCATGCAATATCTTGCATGTGTAAATTGCACTTTAGATACCTGTAACCTTAGGTATACCTAGTTCAGAAAACTGACGTGAAGATGGAACTGTACCTTGTAAGTTTTTATTCGATTACACCAAGGTGATTATTTATTGCTATCATAAAGTAACAAAGGAGTAAAAACATAATATACCTTAAATTAAAAAACTTAACACTACATTAGAAACTAGGATTATAAATAAAAAAATTGGCCCAAATCACCTTTTGAGGGCAGCGTGACCAGAAGGCTGGCAGCATTGCCACGTTGTATGGCAATACTAATCCGCTGTGCCAGATATGATCCACCCATCCAAGGTGATTTATGTCCGGAAATATCATCAAAGTACACGTGTAATTATTACATCAAAGTAATAATTAATAATTATTATCGACATCATCTCCTTGATATGATACGCGATGCCATAATACTCTTATTTCTGGAACTGCAAGCTAGAGTGATACAAATCCTCGTTAAAGTTTACACCATTTTCAGAAAGAAACATTTAACAATTAGTATCATGTTGGTTTAAAAAGCGAAATGGACTTAAGTCTCTTTGATGTTCTACGTAATAGGTACAAGCAACACGGAAGACATTATGGAGCATCGCCATCAAAATTAATCATATCAAAGCTTATAGTGAAATCGACAAACAGCTGTTGCGATCCATTCATCTTACTATAACCTTGGTTGTAGTGATAATTGCAGAATAAACATTAAACACTCAGCACTGACCTTTGTCAATTAGTTAAGAGGTAGGTAAAACACTTTTATAGACGTGCTACTCCGACGATTGCTCTCTGCATATTATAGACAGAATTTTCGTTTGGGAAATATTGACCGTTCTGGATCTGGATCGCCATGAGGCGTAATGTTTTTTGGGCGTATTGTATGTCTGTATACACAAGAATAGGTTTAATTCACGGGTTGATGGATTTTAAATTTTGACATATGAGGTGTTGTTAGATTCTTCTTATTTATGGGACACTCCCATAGTCAATATAATAAATTAATTTAATTTAATTAGCAATACAGAGAGCTAACGCCGCCAGCGCTATGGGCTCCATGTCGCAGACAGAACTGCTGGACGGGGTCTTCTTTATATGACTGGGTTAGGTTAGTTAAGCTTTTTTTGCAATGAATTAATAATAATTTGTTATTTCGTTTATGTACTTATTATGTTGTTATTAGTTCCTAAAATAAATATTAATACAATGGTACCTTATAAATAAATATTAGAGAACAATCATATACAAATCGCAATAGCCCCATACCTAGTAAGGACACTAAGGATTGTCTTATGGTTAGACGACGATATATTGAAGTAGTAGATATACATACTAATATACATAGAAAAAAATCCAAGACTCAAAAGAAATTCATGCTCATCACACAAATATTTGCCCTAGCCGGGATTCGAACCCAGAACCTTCAGCAACGTCACTACCCACTAAGCGAACCGGTCGCCAAATATAGGTACATATCGGAAAAATGCATTAAGTAACTCTGAGAAATTGTATTGAACTTTACCAAGATCAAGCCAAATGCAGTTTGTGGTTTATGATTCAATCAAAGGATTTAGTATTAATGACCATTACCTATATATGACGAAAAAAATATTTGTAATAAATGAATAAAAATGTACATGTTAGTAATAACGAATAAAAATTTGGAGGTTTGTTATTCAATCACGTACGACTTAACAGATTAAGATGAACTTTAGTAATTATCTATACCTAGTACATATACCTACAAGTACCTAGACTGCCTGTGAAGCCTTGGTTAAAACAAACCTTTTAATGGCGAATATCAACCCCAAAGGGGTCTTATCTTATCTTATCTTATCTAGATGAGGGCCCTTTCGGATGCACTTCGACCCAGCGGGATCTTTTGTGCATTTGCCCTCTCCTTTATGCCTACTCCCAAGCTCGCTCCATCGTTTCCACAAAGCGGATGATGCAGCTCAGCGGGAGCACCTTGGGATGGGAGCACCACTTGAACCTACCCAAAGGGGTAAAATCGAAATTGAAAATTGATACAACACTTCACTCGGTGAAAGTCGAGGGCAAAACTTAGATTTGAAGAGAGACGGTTGTCAACATAGTTACTAGTTTCCTCGGTAATAAATATTACTCACTTGCTTCATACTCATTAAAGTCGAGCCCGGGTGTCTAGCCGATTGTTTATGAGATGCTGGTGAATAATTTTCATGCGCTATACTTACTATATTTGCATAAGGATGAGACTGAAGGCAACGATTCCTTCAAAGATTAGTGATGGGTTTTTGCACAGACTCGTCATAAATGATAACTATGACTACCTACGTAATTAACCTATTGCTGTGCAAATAGTTCGAACTACAGCGTTTGTTAAAATCACTATCTAAATGTAAAAGTATTTCTGCAGTGTAGTATTGTTCGATCTTAACGCTATTTACGAGAATTACCAATGTGTAGTTGGATGGCGTTTAAAATATATAATTTTAATTCATAAAGAGCGTGTAGCTGGTACATAATATGGATTTTTAAGAAATGATTTCTGGCCTTATATCCCAGGCTCAAATAATCTCCTTAAATTTTTACTAATTTCCATGAGTGGAAGTTTTTATAATTTAATCATATCTGCCTACATAGCTCGAACGTGTTTATGTTAGATATATAGCATTCGTATCTATAGTGGTACTCGTTTATATCGTAACTCCATACAAACTTTCATCCCATTCAGGGTATGATTTCCGTAATAAAAACTATCTTATGACCTCCGTGATTCAAACTATCAATCAATCAATCAATTTATTTATTGCGTATCACATTACAAAAAATAGATGGTAGGTAAATTAACAAGGTATTCATGTGACGCCCTGCAAGGGCCCTACAATAGATGGAGCTGATCATTGAAACAGGTTCCAATAAGACAGCAGACTTATACCTAAACTTATAACATATATGGACTATTGATTCAAGAAAGAATAAATAAAACTAAAGTTGGAAGCAAAATATTCACAATTTTCCGCAAAAAAACTCATTCAGGCTATAGAAGCATTTGTGGAACTCCATACCACACGAAGAGGTAACAGACAGACAGACACATAATACACTTTCGCATTTATAATATTATAGTAGGTATGGATTAGATATCTACTCGCACATCAACGTCAAATGCTTTATGTCCTACGTAAACTCGAACATGCTAGTCTGGTATTATCCACAATAGCGCGAGAGGTCCGTCTGTTCGCCGGCAGATGTTTGATCTGTGCGGGACTATTAATAAATTACGTGTTGGAAAGAATCGGCACAGTCTCGTGCCATATCTTGCGCAACAGGCCGCGACGGCCTCCCATCGTGCGCTTGGGCATCTCCGCGACCTCTCCATACAACACACGCGAGGTACGTATCCGGTAAATAATGTATTTTTTATACTCGTCGACTTTAATGTTTGAGTTAAGACTTCGTACACCAAACTTAAATCACATAATGTTTACTATAGAGCTCCTAACTCAACATTTCATAACTGTTGAGATAACTAAAATTAAATTGACCTATCACGTGGCGCCTTTACTAAACTAAAATGAATTAGACATCAACGCATTATGTTTGCCGGCACTTCTTGCCCTTCATTTCAGCAGATTTTCAATAGATACCAAGTATGTTTAATTAGTTCAGTTGACTCGTAGAAAAAGTATTGTATAGGTACAGTAGTTATATAATTAGCTTTTTAAGTCTCGTACCTTA
This sequence comes from Epinotia bilunana, assembly GCA_947049275.1. Taxonomy (NCBI): domain Eukaryota; kingdom Metazoa; phylum Arthropoda; class Insecta; order Lepidoptera; family Tortricidae; genus Epinotia; species Epinotia bilunana. The sequence continues at coordinate 21,225,073 of OX346259.1, read as the reverse complement.
ATTAGGCCTCTCAGCAAGCTTCGTGGGCTAAACGTGGTACTCGGCTGAAAAAGCATACATTATATAACGATTGCATAAAATACTATTAAGCATTTTAGTGATATTGGTTGACGACCGCTGTAGCCTAGTAGGTAGTGACCTTGCCTACGTAGCAAGAGGTCATGGGTTCGAATCCTGGTAAGGGCCAATATTTGTGTGATGAGCATGAATATTTGTTTCTGAGTCTTGGATGTTTTCTATATATTAAACATGTCGTCGTCTAGTACCCATAACACAATCCTTATTGAGCTTACTATGGGACTAGTTCGATTAGTGTAAGAGTGTCCCCTTATATTTATTTTTATATATTTATATTTATGACTTTTCGTAGCTACTTAATCTAAAGTGTAGGTAGCCACAATTACATATTTCATTAAAAAAATACCTAACAAAAATAGGTTTTTACTTAATAGCAACGTGCACATTTTATTTAGTATAAATGTAAATATTTTATAATGTATTCGTTTCATTTGCTCCACTTTCGGCAACGAGAATAGATTAATAGAATTGAGATAAAAATATTTTAAATTTTCGATGAAGCTCTTTCAAACATCCGTTAAGCATTATTTAAGTTATGAAATAGTCTTATTTCCATAACTGAAGATTAAGTTACACTTACTTATGTATTTTTCACTTTAAACTTTTATTCATTATGGGGAATACACATAATATAGATATTTAAGGTTTTTACAAAACGACAGTTTTACTATTTACTTATTTATTAACACTATTACTGAAAAAAAACAAGATATAAACTTTCAGAAGCAGTACATAATAATACTGTAGAGTAGACTAACTAATGTATGTATGTATGTATGTAAGCACTTTATTGTACACAATAACAGGTTAAAGAATATACATGTCACACAATAGATCAAAGTACAAAGGCGAACTAATGCCTACTGCTTTACATGCACATTCTTATTTTATGTATGTTAATCTGTTTTGACTTATGACTTGATATTGCAATACAAAACAATTCATCCTTTTTAACCGACTTCAAAAGGAGGAGGTTCTCAATTCGGTTGTATTTTTTTTTTCAATGTTTGTTACCTCCGAACTCCGTCATTGATGAGCCGATTCATTTTTTTTTTTGTTTGTAAGTATATGCTTCCAGGTGGGTCCCATTTTTTTGAAAATTCAATTGGTTGATGGGATCCATGAGGAATTGAGGGAACTCCTCAATTATTTTAGGCACGCGTGTAGTGATTTTGGTATTTTCTATTATAACTCGTGTATTTACATCCGGAAATCATAAATTGGTGGAGTGGAATTGATGATGAAGACCAGAGATGACTTATGGAATTCCTCAATTATGTACTTAAAAGTACAAAATTATATCACAGATTCTGATAAGATTCAACAGCACTAGCACTAACTAGCAACTAATGAAGTGCAAGGGTAATCCTTGTGGAATTGACGGAAGTCCTCAAATATTATCGGGTCACATACAGCGATTGGTTTTTTTTCTATAATAATCAACGCATTTGCTCTCGGAAATCAGTTCATGAGGTAAATTGGAAAAAAAATGTTCTCGTGGCTTGGCGGAGTACTAAATTGAAGTCGGTTAAAACTTTGTTTTTAAAGTAAATTATTATAATCTTTTTCCGTCTACCTAATCATCAGTCGCATATTATTTTCTGTATGTTTGCGATAAACTCATAAATGAATTAGTAGCTCTCTCTCTAGTAAAAATTTTGTAAAATTGAAAAAAATACGAAAATGCCCAGTGTTCTACCAAGCTAGATAATGACCGGCACGCTGCGATATCGTGATGTCGAGATCCATTACTTAGGTATGACAACTTTAGATAAGATTATTTCCGAATTCAAGAATCTTGAAACACTTTACAGGATCACTGCGGATATTACATAGTCAGCCCTTAAATTTATTGCTCCTATTACAGGTCACACCCTGTATATAGAACGAATGGCTCTTTTTTGTAATACAAAGATTGTCTGTATGTCAGCTGCTTTACCCAAAACCAGAATACCGTACGACATAATACTATGAAAATAACTATGATAAACTAAACGAGCATTTTCCACATTGGTCAGTTGTCTAATTTTTCTACTGGCATGTACGGCTGAACTTAGATTACGCGCCAACACGGCTATATGGTGACAGTATAGCGATACGACTTTTGTTTAAAATAACGCGTCAATATTTACTTGTATATTTATTTAACGTAGTTGTTCTATTGGCGACAAATTCAGTTTGCAGCAATAAAATCGATATATACTGTGCAGCTATAAAATTTTAATTAAAGCTATCCATATGTATCCCTCGTATTTATTTACATAACGATAAAATATGAGCAGACACTTAAAGTAAAACATAAAGATTATGCTTCTAAAAACATATCTACTAAGTGGGTGTCCTACTGTTAAAATGCTAATTTCTTTAAAGAGTTCTCTCACGGATTCTCTTGCTCTCAGGTTATATATAGCACGAATGGCTCTTTTTGTAATACAAAGATTGTCTGTATGTCAGCTGATTTACCCCAAACCAGAACACCGTACGACATAATACTATGAAAATAACGATGATAAACTAAACGAACTGTTTCAATATTGGTCAGTTGTCTAATTTTTCTAATAGCATATACGGCTGAACTTAGATTACGCTAACACGGCTATATGGTGACAATGTAGCGATATAAAGACCTTTTTTTAAAATAAAGCGTCAATATCTACTAGTATTTTTGTTTAACGTAGGTGTTCTATTGACGACAAATTCAGTTCGCAGTAATAAAAACAATTATATATGTATGTATGTTATTTATTTAAAACTTTATTGCACAGTAACAAGATACCAGTACAAAAGGCGAACTTAATGCCATAAGGCATTCCCTACCAGTCAACCTATATACTGTTTAGCTATAAAATCTTAATTGAAGCCAACCATATGTATGCCTCGTATTTATTTACATAATGATAAAATATGTGCATAGACTTAAAGCAAAACATAAAGATTATCATTCTAAAAAAAATCTTTTAAGGTGTCCGTTGAATCTTTCACACGTGTCTCGGATCTAAGAACGTGCAGTGAGATAGTCTCATAATTATAAAAACCGGAATAGCAGGTGCTATTATGTATTAAGGTGGTTACTAACCAGTAAACCATATTGATACCGACTATCAAGTATATTCCTCGCATTCGGGGCTCAGCAGGTTTCCGTTAACCTTTTAAATTATAATGTGCCATTTAAATTATCTTTGAGCACGCCATGGCGAATATTATTTCGTTAAAGTTATTTTAGAGAATAAACGCTTTTGCTGTTTAGGGTGAACGAACTTTCTTTTAATATCGTCAAATGTAACTGAAGAAGTTCCTGTCGATATAAATAAAGATGTCTGATTTTCGTAAATAGCAGTCAAATCCTTTTTCACATTTGCTATTCAGAAAAAAGTATTTGTCAAAGATATTCCCTGTTCAATCTTAATTTTCCTCTATCAGTGGCACATTTTGCTAATCACCTATGCAAAATTATTTATGTCTTGAATCCCTTCTGAACACTTCTTGAATCCCTTGCTACGCTCGGGATTCTATTGTAAAACCTTTCGCTTCACTTATATTATTTTCTTATTTAAGACCCGATCTGACACGAGATGCTGCTCTTGCCAATTATATTAGACTAGCTTCCGCCCGCGACTTCGTCCGCGTGGACCCGGGATAAAAACTATCCTATATTTTAATCCAGGCTATAAACTATCTTCGTGCAAAATTTCATTCAAATCGGTTCAGCCGTTTAAGCGTGATTGAGTAACAAACATCCAAACATCTAAACATCCAAACATCGAAACTTTGGCATTTATAATATTAGTAGGATTGATTGACTTGCCGAAAAATCAATACGGAGAGTTGTGTGTTTTTTTAAGAAGAATTATCTACGACTAGTAGATATTTACATCACATTGCATTACTCACATGCATGTTGGCATTTACTCACTGCCAGAATAGCAAGTCGCACTAGGAAGAAACTGGTTTAAGTGTACATCTGGAGCATAACACTCTACAGCTGCGAAATGTAGACCATGACGCAACGGGAGAGAGAAAGACTGGCGGCGTTTGAAATGTGGTGTTGGCGGAGGTTAGAGAGGATGAGTTGGACAGAAAAGAAAACTAATGAGGAGATTCTGGATATAGTCAATGAAAAAAGAAATCTGATAGGAATTGTTGAACACAGGAGCGGAAAAATGATAGGACACATGTTACGCCACGATGACTGGATGAAAACAATAATAGAGGGAAAAATAGAACGGAAAAGGAAAAGGGGAAGGCCGAGGAAATCTTACATGGAGCAAATAAAATCCATACTAAATCCATATTAATATTATAAATGCGAAAGTGTGTCTGTCTGTCTATCTGGTACCTCTTCACGCTTAAACCGCTGAACCGGTTGAGATGAAATTTGGTATTGAGGTAGTTTGAGTCTCGAGGAAGGACATAGCATAGTTTTTATCCCGGATATCATGCCCTGAGAGGGTGAAATGGGAGATGAAAGTTTGTATGGAGCTACGATATAAACGAGTTCCACGCGGACGGATTCGCGGGCAGAAGCTAGTAAAAAATAAACGCTTTATCGTATAGAGAAATAAAAAGAAAGGCGGAAGGTAGAATAAGTTGGAAATTACTCCACCGACAAGAGCCTCGCTCTTAAATAAGAAGAAGCACTGAACAGTAAACGACAAAGATGTATAAAATTTTCCCTTTAAGTATGACAAAGGCAGGTGAAAAAGTGTTAAACCTTATCTTTCACGTTCTGTGCGTACCTAGAAGAAACCTGTCGTAACGTAACGTAAGGACGTTATGACAGTTTTCTTCTAACGTCGTCGTCAATTTACCAACAGTTAAAAATGACAGTCAAGCCTGACCATACTAATATTATAAATGCGAAAGTCTGTCTGTTACCTCTTCACGCTTAAACCGATGACCCGATTAAGATGAAATTTGGTATAAAGGAAGTTCGAGTCCCCGGAGCAGAACAAAGAATAGTTTTTATCCCGGCAATCATACCCTAAGAGGGTAAAGTGGGGTGAAAGTTTGTTCGGAGTTACGATATAAACGAGTTCCACGCGGTCGAAGTCCCAGGCAGAAGCTAGTGGTAATGTTTCTTTCAAAATTTTCATTTTTGATACAAGCTTTTATTGCCGACTGTACTTTTCTGTATACCGTCATCAACTACTCATTGAAAGGATTCTAACGAGCCCAAACTCGATAGGGTTATGTGGTTTTATTACGGAGTTCCTATGGCCACCTTCCAGCTCCATCATCAGATCAGCTCCACGTCGTCATAATATTGCATTGTCACGCGATTTGCATACTTGTGAAAAGTTTCAACTCAATCGGAAACGGGGAAGTGGATCAAATTTAATTTGCAAGATTTGATTACAGATAGACAGACAGACAGACAACGGGACAGGTGAAAGTAAATAAAAGCTTGAAAAATGGGAAACTTTACATGTTCAGTAGGTTAACACGGCCATAAAACCGAATATCAAAATGTCGATGGAGGACATCCCTAAAGACATTAAGTATTACTAAAATCAGTTATGCTTATCTAAGAGCAAAGTTCTACGTTTTACTGTCCTAAGGTTTGCTGATCCTGTATCTTAGAACTCATGGCGTTATCAGTAATATAACTAACTTCTGCCCGCGACTTCGTCATCATCATCATCATCATCATCATATCAGCCGAAAGACGTCCACTGCTGGACATAGGCCTCCCCCAAAGAGTGCCACGATGACCGGTCCTGCGCCACCCGCATCCAGCGGACTCCCGCGACCTTTACCAGGTCATCAGTCCACCTTGTGGGGGGCCTACCCACGCTGCGCCTTCCGGTACGTGGTCGCCACGTATGTTTAACCATACTCCTGTTTCTTTAAAATAACTAATTAATTTCCATAGAATAATCTTTACCACGCATAAGCGTGTAACAGCTAAAATTTTCTTCAAATCCAAATAAACTTTGCCATCAATAGTTAATTATGGAATTTGATCTATTTAATCTTTATTGTAAATAAAGTACCTAAGTACTTGTAAGTACTTAAAGCAAAGCAAGTTACAAAGCATGCAAAATGATAAATTATCCAGGGTACCAATGATTTAAATATTCGTTTTCATAATTAAAGCAATACCGCTTAAGATACAATTCGGTGCAAAAATAGTTTGAACATAAGGATATTAATTACAGGAAGGGAAGATACAGTCTAAAAGGCTGGATGAGTTTGACATATTTACATGAAATATTTAGGAATCCATCGACGCCTCATAATAGGATTCCCTGAGTTGTGGTTTTAGTGTTCCGTAGTCAACAGGTCAACTTTAGGGTACATCACCTACAACATAATTCGTTTTTAAGAAATCTGTGCGTGATTTCTTTGCTGGCAGATGTGAGAAGACTGAAGATTACATATTTGAAATTTCGCTTGTAAGTATGCATGTAGTATATATTTATTTGTGTATGTAAGTATTTATTTTATTTATGTATATATGTATTTGTGTAAATATGTTGTATATAGAACTACCGTAATGTTATTATTCTTTTAAGTTGTTATTTGCACTGCCCACAGTCTTTTCCGCTTTTCCTTAAGGTTTGACTGGTAGAGAATGCCATTTGGCATTAAGTCCGCCTTTTGTACGATAAGTTTTCTTTTGTGCAATAAAGTTTAAATAAATAAATAAACATATGAAGTGGGGTGTAATGTTTTGTTTCTCGGTAGACCTAAAAGGAGTATCGTTGGATAACTTGTTCAAGAATAAAACTCGTCTTAAAAAGCCATTTTTCAATTCAGGGATGCTTTTGCGTGATATTGGGCTTTTAATACCCTCATTTTTATTAGTCATGTGTCCGGCCCTCTGTCGGTTAAGTGGTTCTGGTTACTATTACTACTGCGTACCGTCAAGGGACGAAAACCGGAAATGACATTTACCCGATAATTTCTCAAAAACTACCAATTAGAAATTGTATCGGGTTATTTAAAATAATAGTAGAATAGTTGGATTCAGTAAAAGCAACACTGGAAGGGCATGTAGTTGGTGCTAGATTGTCAAACTTACCGTTTGAAGTTGGGTGTCGGTGACGGCAGTTTTTTTGCTCTGCAAAACTTTCTTAATAACTAATGGTTTTACTGAAAGTAGGTACTTTCAATGGTGCAAAAGGTGTTCAGAATTTAATGCAGAACCAGTTTTAGACACGGTAAGTCAACATTATCTTTGTTTTGTAAGTAAAAATGTAAAAATAGTGTTGCACGGTTTTTTTTTTATCCGTGTTTTATCGGGACGCAACGAGGGTTATTAGGGACGAGCGTGGGGTAAAAAGGCACGCCGTTGGAAGTTAATAGGGACGTAATAAGTTGAAATCGGGACGGGGCTGCCAAAACCTAGTCTTGTTTTGGTGCAATTAGGTACATTCAGAGCTGGTAAGTACCTACATAAGCACCACTACCTACTTATTTGCCAGCTAATTATATTTGTGACAGCGCTAGTCAGGTTTTCCTATTGGTACCCTTATTGGCCTCTATTGACCCCATATCCAGTATGAATAGGGACGGCCTGTTTAAAAAAAAAGAGTGTTTAAATTTATTTTATTATGAAATATTAAATATATAAAATATTATTATGAGTGGGTTCTGAAACACAGGACAAAAGTTTTAAAACCTTAATGTTGTAAGCGCTTATAGAAATATTCCGCTATAATCACGTTCGTTCAAAGTTCAAAATTGTACCTAAACACCCCGGTTAACGGTATATGAAAAATATCATTGCAGTCGTAGATATAATTAATTTAATAGGGAAACTATCATGGATAACGAGTAATAGTCGATCAACTTAATAAATATAATTGAAAAGAAGACTTGACGACCGCAACGTTTAGATGGAGTGCGCGTGTCGATGTTATAAAGACAGACAGAACCCTAGAATACGCGCAAGTAAATATTCATTTGATTAGGTATTATAAATTACTTCATATCAACTCATAATAAAGAGTGGCTCACCATAAAAGTAGATTGGGTAACAAGATTACATTTGAATAAAAATATAATATAGGTACCTCATTAAATTTTCAATCCATATAATGGTATATATTATGATAATACATCATTAAAAATATCGTGTTTTGCAAGGCCTCGAAGGCAAAACCTTTATAAATACGTTAACAAGAGACATATAGCATACAATGTTATCTAATACATTGTGAGCTGAACTGCACTTACGTTATATTCATTTAAAAACACTTTGTTATTTGCAAAACTTATTTAACAGGTGCCTTGAACCTCGTTCTAACAAGTAACATTCTAAGTGTTTAGTTTAGTGCAAGAATACTTGAAGCGAACTCTTCAAAACAAAATCCAATTTAAGACGGAAATCTTAAAGGTCGAACTATGACTTGAATAACTCATTATTAATCCGAATTTTTGTATCAATAAAATAAACTAGAAACTAGAAGGAAACATAAATATGGTACGTAAAATATAGCTTGATCCCTATGACAGCTGAGTACAATTTTACGTTTTAAGGTTATAAATTGTACTGAGATGACAGCTGTCGCAGGGCTCAAGCTATATTTTACGTACCATAGTGATCATTATTTATAAATACGCGAATGTAACTATTTCATTAGTGATATAATTTTGAACATGATCTAAATATAAATCTAGTTTTTCACTTCAATTGAATTCATTTATTCATAAAATATATTTTTTACACGTCATACATATAATATAAATATATAATAGTATATTTTATAAAAGAGTTGTTGTGTTGACTGGTGATCACTTAGTGCTCTCGGAAGACAAAAATCTTTCAACCAATAGAAAGCAGCGGAGACTAAGTTGGTTTTGGGTTTCGAAGAAAACGAACTGTTGTTTTCACGGTTTTTATCTCGTCTGGGATTTTGTTATAGACCTTAGAGTCGATCCAGTGAAGGCACTTCCTCGAATTCGCTAGGCGTAGGTAAACTCGCATTATTTGGTGATACGCCTAATTCGGTGAATTCACTAGCTTTATTCGGCAGCGTGCTTCAAAACATGCAATTAGGCGTATCACCAAATAATGCGAGTTTACCTAACATTGTGGTCGGAGCTTGCATCTCGCAATGCCCAAGGTGCTAATCGACGAAACTACTTTAAACAAATACAAATTTGATATCCCAAAATAATGAAGCCAGTAAATAAATATCTGGATATAATATTACTTAATCTGGCAGGTACGCGCCACGTGCCACGTATTCACACATAAAAAATACCACGGAATAAATTCATAACAGTTCCGTAGTTTTTGAAGTGTTTAAATTTACAGCTTGGTATATATCGCGATTCTGGTAGATAAAGTAAATGTAAAAAATATACTTTAGGATTGCACACATTTATTATAGTTTTAAAAGTGTGGTGTCGGGTTAGAATAGCACCACCCCCTTTCTTCCTGTGGGTGTCGTAAGAGTCGACTAAGGGAACAGGGTTGAAGTGCGTTGTGGGCGATGGCCTAGCAACCTATCACTACGACATCACATTTGGTCGAGCTCTTATACCCACATTTATGCTAAAAGAGGCACTGGAACACAAGTTTCATGTGCTCTGCCTACCCCTTTTAGGGATAAAGGCGTGATTGTATGTATGTATGTAAAAGTGTGTATCTACTATCACAGAGTTAACTAAATCAAAAAGTATGTAATAGTATAAATCCTCAAGTAAGTAGGTATATTAGCTTAAATACTACTTGATTCAATGCCAATTACTTACGCATTCGTAAAATTTTATAAACCGTCGTTTTAGCGAATCATATCTGAGTAAAGTCAATATCCGGGTGGGCGTCCATAACTTTGGACATGTCAATAAAGTCAATAAATCTAAATGCTAAAATTGTTTTGAAGTACTTAATGTAAAGTCAAACATATGCATTAATAGTCGCATTTGTCATATACCGTCTCCGTGACTTTTAGAGCTGCCTATAAATTATTATTTTACTTATTTATAAATGCTTCATAAACCTGATATTCATATTTGAAATATTTTTTTCTACATGTGACACTCTGTTACTCAACACGCTTGAACTTTTCGCACAATATTAAGTAGATTGAGAGTCCTCAGGTCCTTGTATATAATTTGCGATGAACTCATAATATGCGCAATGTCACAATCATTTTAACCATACACATTTGTGATACTGCCTTCGCAGCCACGATCTAATTCTAAGAGTAAAGAGATTGGGGATAATTTGTACGGCTACCATTGAACTGGATACTAAATTTCAAAACGATTTAATAGTCATAGTCATTTTAGCATTTCTTAAAAATTACGACATTTTCTGCAACCTTTATGTTATTTCTACCCGGAATCAAAATGTACATACATTTTTGAACTTTCGTAATGTGTTTACCACCAGGATCAAAATCGTTGTGCCATTTTTTTCTACTAGGATCGAAGGAGCTCGTGGTTATCAGTGGAAATAACATAAAACGCCTAGAAAATTGTACAATTAATAATTGTGGCATATTTTTGAGAAACTCTAATTTATTGGTTCAAGGTGATTTTCTCCTCATTCCTGTTTCTGTTATTGCTCATTTTCTATGAAAGTTTACGCGGCCGGAAAAATGACCAGCTTTCCGAACATTCTCGACCAAAACATGTTTTAGTGAATCCATTCACCGTGCCGTGGCCTTGGCTTTGACCGCGTCTGCTTTTTATACTTATCACGGCGAATCTTGATCACTATGATAGCTCTCATTTCAGTACAATTTGACATTTTAATGTTAGTAATTGTAAGGAGATGACAGCTGTCATAGTGATCGAGATTTGCCGCGATACGTATAGACATAGTTATGTCTAGTATTCATTCAAATGTATGTTATTTAAACAAAATTATACTAAATCGCGGATAACTATCTTTTTATCCCCATAGGCATATTATATTTATTTCATAGACTCACTAATTAAGTACACGTGTTTTCGTGATTCTTCTTGCAACCAAGGATTTTGCAACACGTTCGAAAAGTCGATGAAATAAATATTATTATACAAGATTAGGTATGCATCGTTTATTTGTTTATTTCACCATTATAATGCCTCCACTATATGTCTGCATATGCGTCCGCGGACGCTGACATATGCATCCGCAGATGGGTCACCTCGAGCCGCCCACACGTCTGTAGGTCGATCAGTCTCGCACGGCAGACGCACCGTTTAAATATGGATATTGAGACCGTAGCTGCCGCAGCTATTTATTTAATTAGTACTTTTAACTACTACTTGAATGTACAAATAAATGGAAAAGAAGAAGGTGTTGGATGCGTGCTATGCATAGAAACAGAACAAAGTAAGCGGAATTTTTATTTAGACTCAAGTCAAATCAAATTTACGTAGCTCAAGAAACTTAAGTTTCCTCGGTGCTCATATTGTTAGCCATTGCGCGTGTACGCGTGCCCTCTCAATCGCAACTCCGAACAAACTGAATGGATAGACACCGGACGTTCGCGCCAAAACCCTTTGATCCGTGCCACAAAAAACGACAAAAATCGGATTCAAGTCGGACGTATACCTACAACAGACGCGCAAATTACCTCCTCTATCCGTTGGCGAACGCATCCGAAGATAGCATCTGCAGATGCATCTGCAGACGTGTAGTGGAGGCTTTACACAAAGGATAAACGTCTACTAATAAAGTAAACTTAATGCCACCAATCAAGTTCAGACAAAGCAGACAAAGTGCCTAAAATAAATTTAAAAGAAAATAATAACATTTAATTTAGTATATATCATTGCAGCTGCAGACAAACTGTTAAAACAGTTTTGCAGGAAAATTTAATAGGTTAAGTTATGGATCTCATTGTTTAGTAAAAATAAATAAATAATCGCCCGGAGTGTGCTTTCGCACCTTAACCCATGAATTGGCGTAGGGTGTCGATCTAGTCGCATAATGACTATTGTCATAATTTCGATTGTCATAGAACTTTACTCATAAAGTTGTTGCTCATAAAAGTCATTTGTAAGTATAGATTCTGCGCATAATACTTGCATTGTCATAATTGTAGTATGTTATATTTTTTTAAACCATAATGTTGAATATCATACAAGTTTTAGTCATTATATTGAAGATCTTAATAACTTTTAGTCATAAGAATTGCTATGCATAACTTATGTCAATAGAAAGTTTATATGATTGATTCAAAAAAAACAAGCTAGTAAATTAGTTGACCAGCGTTTAATTACGTTAGATCAGGCCCCCGCAGTAAAATAAAAACAATCATAACAAGCGCATTTTTGGTAGGTTAGCTGGTTATGGTTATAATTGTGTCCCTTAGAGCGGAAATAGGCACGACGACACGCTGGTGGTTAGGTTAGGTTTAGGTTAGGTTAAAATAATTGCCGTGCGATTGTTTCAGAAAAAAAAGTTTAGGTTACAAAGACACAATTTACTTTAACCAAACGTACAGGACTAAAAACGTTTGTCTTATACAGGTATAGGTTTACTTAAAACGTTATGCGCAATCCTACATATTATGGCGATTGTTATTAATGCGCAAAAAATTTATGATAATTGTTATACAAATAATAAGCATAAGCTCTCAAACATTATGGTTAAAAAATATATGCGAACTTTATGACTTTTGCGGTTATGCGTAATGATGATTATGACACAAGTAGTTCCAATCAAAACTATGGCTTTAAATATTATGCAACCCGATATGGACCCATTGACGTAATCACTAGTTTAACGAAAGCGAACGCCGTCTAACCTTTTAACACATGGGGAAAGATGAAACAAAAGGGATGTTTCATCATCATCATCATCATATCAGCCGAAAGACGTCCACTGCTAGACATAGGCCTCCCCCAAAGAGTGCCACAATGACCGGTCCTGCGCCACCCGCATCCAGCGGACTCCTGCGACCTTTACCAGGTCATCAGTCCACCTTGTAGGGGGCCTACCCACGCTGCGCCTTCCGGTACGTGGTCGCCACTCGAGAGAAGGGATGTTTAGTAAACATGAAACGAGAAAATCTAGAATGTAAAATCAAAATAAAATGTTTGTTTTCCAGATGCATCAACTAAGGAGGCTGTTAGTCCTAGCGACGTTCGTGACCTGTTGCCTGGAGGCACATGGGGCCGACAAGTACACAGACGAGAAAAGGCCGTATGAATTCGGGTTTACCATCGACGGGGAACAACACAGGCACGAGAAGAAAGGTATTGAAACAGTTAATTTGAACATATACTTACATACTCATAAACCCTGAAAACATTACACTCCTTTTCATTGGGCAGTCGTGTAAAAAACGTAGGCGGGCTTTACGCTCTGCTTTACTATATAGCACCAAAGAGAAGTAAGGTATAGCAGAATGCCATCCCGCTCTTATTGGAGTAGCCCAACCGGGATTCTCAATCTGAGAAGGTTGCGCCTAGGTATGCAGTGGTGTGTTCCTGGTAGTAATGCCTGCTACCACACGACAACGATTTGACTGCGCAGTCCGTTTGTGCAGTTTTATAGATCGTGTGTATGACAAATCGTTGCAGATTATTGTTACGATTTGTCATACACACGATGGATAAAACTACGCAAATCGGTCTGCACAGATTGATCGCTACGATATATAGTTACATGTGTAGGGCACAACGTCGCCAGAGCTACCGAGGATGCACTGTGTTGAGTTGAGAGTGAGGGAGCTAAATTTGTCTCTAGCTGTCGAGATAACAAATATTAAAATAATTAAAAGGTCGGCGACGTCATTAGGCCGGATAAGTGACACGCACGCCGAAGAAGCAGTTTTTGAGCACATTTTATCATCAACAATTAAATTTGGCGAAATCATAGGGCAACAAGCTGCATAGATGCCATATAGCATAATTGTTTGCTCAAATACGATTTAATATAACATTGCCGAGTTATAATGTCATTCGGAATAACTGCCACTAGTACTACTATTTTTTTAAGTGTCTGTTTGGCGTTAAGTCCGCCATTTGTACATTATTTTGGTTTTGTACAATATAGTTTAAATAAATAAATTACCTAGTTTACTTGAAATAATTATCACCTCGTTAAGGATATAAATTAACTGTTTCTGCGAGGGATAATGCGAGAATTTATAATGTTGATCTGATGATTTCTGCGAAGATAATGGTGATAACAAGATATTAGATCCTGATATTCTAATGAAATAACCAGTTGGACATAAGTTTCGTGTTCATCTAGTTGTCGGACCATTCACCGGATGAAGAAAACAATTATATTTATATGAGACCAGAGGACGCCAGAGGGGCTCCATTCTGGTACGTGTTAATAAAGCATTGAGATTAGATTGAAATCGTATTGGTTGTTGAGATCAAGCTCTTACACATCTATACTAATATTATAAAGAGGAAAAGTCTGTGAAATTGTTGCTTTGTAAGTTTATAAATTTGTATGTTTTGGGTAATCTCCGGAACCGCTTATGTAATATGGACATTCTGGAAGGTTATAGGCTATATTTTATTTCGCAGATTTGCCTGCGTTCTTTGCCATACGCGGGTAAAGTAAAGAAGCGCGGGCAGTTTTACTATATAATCTTGGATTATGGAACTATGAGACTTGTGCAGTAAGCTGCTGAGAAACGTGATCCCTGGATACAAACCTCTATGCAGGGGGTCACGTTTCTCTACCACTGACTGTACTCAACTCAATGAGCACAACATTTTGTCCACATTACATAATAAAATAAAATAAATTCAAAAGCCTTTTATTTCTTTCAGAATTGAGTTTAAAAAGTAGTTGAGTTGAGTAATTCATTATTTTTAATGTCTAGTAAGTTTTGTAAAGAATATTAGGTAGGTATTTTAAAATATATTATTATAGTTATTTTTGTTGCACTCATTTTTCTGCAAGAACCCCTCTATAGGTAAAGGTTTCCTCCACTTTACATAATTGCATATAAATATGGATACTAATATATTTACTGTGAATATGTTAAAACAGAATCAACTTCAGATGTTACTTACTGATCCTCGTGTTTTAGATATTATGTATTTTTTAAACAAACTTTGGTTGCATTGCACGCGAAGGAAGAAATCTTTTTGTAACTAGCAAGTATGCCAAAGGGACGTAGTCGAATTAGATTCTCTGAGCATGTCTAGAAAAAAATATTCCAATTTAGGTAGTAGGTAGGTACGTTCATTAAAGCATCCTAAATTTGTTTTGCAAAAGAATACAGTGAATGAACGAATGAGTGAACGTGACATGTTCATACACACATTCATCCATGATTAATAAAAATATATCTACAATATTGTATTCTCTTTGATAACTAAGTATATCCATTGAATTATTCATTCAAATACCGGAACGATTTTTAACGGAATGTTACGTCTATTATTGCGTTAGTATGTCAAACGATATAAAATTATGATGTTTTATCAAATCAAATATTTTGAAACTGAAGATTTTTCTTGTCAGTTTGCTGTCGAACTTGCTATCGGTACAAAAAAAGAACACTGACTTCAAAACTCTGCTGTCATTACATGGCATATTCTCGTGTGCATGACTTCAATTTTTTGCCGATATCTATAATGTATATAAGGTACGTTGCCGCTATTGTCATAGCAGGTAAGACTAAAAAAACATTTTAAACAGTCAAAATTGTATATTAGAAATTAGGCTAATAAATTCAACGAGAGCGTGTCAATCAACCAATAAGATTCCAATGCAATCTCCATACATCAGTAGCGCTTTTCGGAATGGAGCCCCTGACTGGGTATGAACCGGTCGACGACCATATTACCATGATTACATCATAAACATTATGTTTATGTATATTGGAGATCAACTAAACGTTTTGATTTGTCTAACGTCAACAATACGATAAGTTTCTTTCAAACATGAGATTGGGCTTACATGATTTCATTGCCGACTGTACTTTTACTATGCGCAGTCATCAACAGAGGTAGAAGTAGTTTAAGGTAGAATTGCATCCAAATGAACATAATACAATGGTGCCATGCTGTAAAAAATGATTTTGATACGTAGTCGAATACGTTTTTCCCCCTACTGGATGGAGTAGCTGCTGAAAGCTGGAGTATGTCAAATATAATAACGGTCACATTGTATCATATACGTTCCAATAATCTAAATGCCATGATGGTACAAATCGTATGGCAAAAAAAAATTACGCCTTGGCGGTACGGTAGCCATTTAGAACAGTCGGAAAAGTATGGCCTACTTCTTTTTTCATCGTCAATCGGAAAATACAAGATGTTTTGTGAAACAAATCAACATTCGCAATTTATCCGACACGTTCGATTAACGCCCACGCGATTGAGCCGCCGGTACCAGCGCTCTGACCATCATTTTCCTTTTCGTCATTACGTAATTAGACCCCCAAGGGTGGCCATACTTTTTAGAAATGACCGGAAAAATTGTGTCAGTATTTACCAAATCTACTAGTTTTTTTAGAATAGGTAATAAACTTAAGTAGCGCCCTTCTTGCGTGATTCGAATAGGCATTTATTTTGTTTTTGTTCTAATTAAAAAAAAACATAATGTCTGTTCGAATCTGCTGGACGATTACGAAACGCATTGTACGTGCGTCAGGTCTAAATGTCACTTACATTACAGTTGAGGTGTCCTAACGCTCATTCGAAAAGTTACACAAGTACTCCTCTGGTCACAATTACTTACTCGTATATTCAAGAAGGTTACTCGTACCTATCCAGCGGATTCGCTTGATCGAATCAATAGCTCAAGTGGTCGTGAACAAATATTGATTCATAAATGATTGGTGGCGAGGCACTTCAAACAAAAAATTCTGCGATAATCATAATACACGTTTATTTACAGACGAGAATGGTATCATCATGGGCGAATTCGGCTTCATCACCGCCGATGGAGTGTACCACGTAACAGTCTACGCTACTGACGAAAATGGAAACTTCAAGATCTTATCCATGAAGAATATTCGAGTCAAACCATGTAAGTTGCGCAATGTGTGTTAATGGGTAACACATTACGCGAATTGTTAATTATATATTGCAATAAGTTATGTTGCTTGGTAGAATCAATTTTATAAACTTGATTATGTAAAGCAAGTTTAGGCGTTTTTTTATTGATTGCCACGCCTTCAGTCGTGGATATTACTCACATCCACGCAAAATCGTTGTCTAGCACATTACAATTTGATGTTACAACGGAATAAATTATAAAGATAAATAATATTTAATTTGAAGCTGGATCACTCGATCACATGCGAACTACCTGATAAATCGTGAACGATTATTTTCAGATCCGACGTCACCTGAAGTACCTGGTAGGAAAGGTCAATCACTGCCTTTCCCCCCATCACAACAAGCACCGATCACGCAGGGCCCTACTCCACAGAAACCACCGCCGAAACCCAACCAGCCCTCGAAGTCCTGCTCTCACTGCAGCCTGCCCCCAACCACAACACAAGCCCCACGATTAACAGACGTGGCTGTCGTTTCACGTGACCCGCTGCCATCTTCTGTTCTGGGAACAAACCCAGCCACTCCACCGAAATATCCTCAGGCAGCCGACGGCTACCAGAACCCCCTGCAAAGCCAAGCGAACCGTCCAGGTCAGGGAGGCGCCGCACCGGAAGCTCCTAATTACCTTCAGCAAGCAGGGGCTGGACCTAACTATCCACAACTCGGACAAAATTCCCCGCAAAACCCACCTAACTATCCTCAAGGTCAAAGCCCACCCCAACAAGGAGGTCCACAACAAGGTCCCAGTTATACCCAACAAGGAGGTCCACAGGAAGGGCCAAACTACCCGCAACCTGGACAAAATGCACCTGGCAACAGTCCTCAAAGGCCAGGCCAAAATCTCCTCCCTCCGTCTGGAGATCGAAACCCGAAACAAATTGAGTCACGATTTGGCGAAACCCCTGGACAACGGAACAATCAAGTTGGCCCGTCAGGTCCCATCAAACCACAGCTTATCTCAGCTCAAATGCAACTTGTCGACAAGAATACTGATGTGAATTATAAAGCGCCTGGCGAAAGAGAGGGTCTGCCTAATGGATTGACAAAGGATGATATGATGACACTGTTATACACTTTTAATTATACTGTCGGTTTCCACGGTCACCACGAAGAAGGCTACACGAACGGTGCTAAGAAAGGTTACTACTTCGTAACCGGCAGGAACGGAGTGAGGACCCGGGTGGATTATGTGGCTGACGCAAACGGATTCCGGCCCAAAATAACACAAGAAGTACTCGATCTTCTGTCTGAAGACGTTCCTAAGCCCGAAACTGAAAAAGACGAAAAATATGGTCTTAAAGGTTATGAATTCAAGTGGCTTTACTACCCAGTTGACTCTAGAACTCGGTAGAAATATAATTGTAGATAATTAGTCATACATAGGTGAAATACTAACTTACCACAGTAGTATTACATTAGGTTACATTATTTAGATTTTTATTGAATACTTATAAAGTTGATGACGAGCTTGACGTCTTTCACCAAGACTGGTGGGAGTCTGCCCAGGACAGGGATATGTGGAAGAATAAGAGGGAGACCTTTGCCCGGCAGTGGGACACCTAAAGCTTTTAACAATAATAATAATAAATAACTTATAAATTTAAGGTGAAACACAACTAAACACTGCCATGAGAACTGCCATAACCAAGTAGCTTTTTTAACCTAAAATAGGTAGTAAAAGTTCCCACCTTCTAACATACCTACTATGTAAAATAATGAATAAATTGCGTGTATAATTTATTGATAATAAATATTTTACGATTTTGATAAACGTCTTCCTTATTGTCTTGGTTTATTTAAAAATTAAAACCATTTGACACATATAGGTACTTATGTGTTCTAAAGAACAATCAAACATAATCAGAATTTTCTTATGTTTCTAATTCTTTGGGTGTAAACGGGGGCGAATATGTTTGACAACAGTACCTATTTCTAGCGGTAATACGTAACTTCAGAAGTGGACGTAAACAGTAGGTCGAAGCAGCTAGTTCCCGGAGTATTTTGCGTCTCAAGCGCTTTTAAGTGTTGCTCATGTATTTTTGAGAGGACCCCGAACTCTCATAAAGTGTACTTTAAAGTTAAAAGGTTAAAAGTAACATAAAAGGGCTCCAGCTTTCAGCCAACCGGGCCTTTAAGTGTCTTAAAAAGTTAAAACAACATATATAACATTAAACTCCAGTCGAAACAAGGCAAAACTTATATTATTTAGAGTAATTTTTGCATTTGACCTAAATATTGCATGGGGTTGATTAGACTCGCGTGGAAGCCGGGTGCCGAAATACATTGATATCATATCTAAATTGGATATATAAGTGTCTGATCGACCCCAACTCGGTTAATTTCGCCAAGTAAATTAAACGTAGCGACGTTTACTTGTAACATACTACCTTTTAACTTCGTCTGCGTAAAATCCGCTAATCACCTCAAATGATATTGGCTATTCAATTCTCGCAGGCGTAGTTGAAATAAGCGCTTTCCTGTCATATACATCTACGTGTCTTAAAGGATGACTTCTGGGGAAAAACTGTACTGACCTTTGAAGGTCTCAAACTATCTAAATTTCATAAAAAAACGTTTGAGTGGTTTAAGCCTGAAAAGGTAACAAACAGAAAGATAGAGCAGCTACTTTTCCATTTATAGCATAATGTAGATGCGAAAATATCTCGAAATATCAGAAAAAGATTTATTAAGACATACATCTGGAGCATAGCATTGTACGGAAGCAAGACGTGGACTAACCCAGCGTCATAGAGAGAGACTGAACGCATTTGAAATGTGCGCATGGAGAAGGATAGAAGATTAGAAGGTGTTGGTTGGACAGAAAGAAGAACAAACGAAGAGGTTCTTTGAAAACTTAAGGCGAAATATGTTAGGGCATAATTGAAGGATACATAGAAGGAAAGAGAGGCAGCGGAAGACCAAGACGTGCGTTTCTGGACCAAGCTTAACAGAAAGTTAATGTAATGTCGTATCAAGAGGTCAAAACAGTGGCAGAGAGAAGAACAGAACGGCGATTACTCCACCGACAAGAGCCCGGCTCTAAGGTTTATGATGATAATAGAGTATGATGATGATGATAGAGTATGGCTGGATAACAGTGTTAAACCCAAAAAAAAATATGGTTTTTTACCTACCCTATCCTACACTCTCTCATATTATCAGATGCATCATGCGAAACGCACTACTGACTTATTTAGTTTTGATTCGAATTGTATGTCCTGGGCGAAAGCATCGCAGTCGCAGGTAGAAAACAGTTTACCTAAAGAGAACACGAGTATAGATGGCACTACTGTTTTCTTGAAAACACTAGCGCCATCTATACTCATCCTACCGCACTACGCTTAATATAGGATATCAACCTCGCTTTAACGCGAACTTTTGATCAGTGACGTGATTTACAAAGTCGTGATGTTGATACTAGATGCCTCCACATCAGCGTCATTAAATGTTGATATATTTTGATATACCACCTACCAGTGTAGGTGACATAATAAACTCGTTTATGATAGCCGTACGGCGTATGTGTGGACATATCAAGCGTGGTCAGTTATTTGTTCTGATGCAGTAATAAGATATAACATGATAATATTAGTGCCAGTAAGAATTAAGCGCAACGTTAGATAATTTTTCAAATAATTAAGTTCTTACAAAAAGAAAAACTTAAAAAAAAGAAACTTATCCTTTGCTATTTCGTTAATAATCTGAACGTTTGTAATTTTCTGGTCAGTTGTCTACCTCTACTGTCATTTTTATGTTCTTTAGGTACTGAGTTATGTTCTGTAGGTACTGTGTTATATATTTTTGGGGTGATGTGCAATAGTGTATTTATATATTATTAAAACGATTGGATTTCTTGTAGAACGTTAAATACTTCATCAAAAAATACTTGAAATTAGGCTAAAACCACAGAGCTAGGTAGTATTTTACGATTCCTTCGAAAACAGATGAGAGTTCATTAATCTACGGAAATAATAGTTAGTTTTGATGACATAATATACGATTTTTTTATTCACATTTCGCCATTTGGTCCGTGCGCGTGCCGCAGCACACTAAATCGAGCTAATACCTATTAGCGGGCGAGCAATACCAAACTTTGGGGCTACAGTCAAATAAATGTATGTATGTCAGAATAGTCAACCGGACCCCTTTGCTAAGCCACTTCTGTCTGTTTAGATTTGTTACATCTTTTCCCGAAAACGTTTTTTCTTTTAAAAATGGGTTTTTACTTCATGCCTATTATTATTATCCCTGATGATATTTTCTCCCTAATCCCTTAATCGAAACGAAGCAAGATGCAACTCCACGACAGTGGAACTCTTATATCACTTTTGGCGTCCTGAGTAAGACGGATCTTACCACTTCAAACTATTCCCCTTCTAAGTTACTATAACTTTGTAATAAATAAATCATTATGCTTGGGCAGAAATGCTGTCGTTTATTTGTCCGGATGTGTAGCTGTCCGGCTGTGCTTCTCTCCAGGTCGCATTTCTCAACCGATTTACGTGAAATTTCGTGGGCGTGTCCAATAATAATATGGCAAGTTTAGCAGTTTAAAAAAAACGAAGTCTGACTCGTGAGGTCTACAACAAACAGATCCTCTAGTAGGTTACACTGTTACACAAAACGGTATACTCTTTATATACAACGATATCTTTAATAGATATAAGTTGGTACTAAAGCACTTTGTACTGACCCATCCGACAAGGTGCCGGTGAGTAGAGGTCAACTCGCCAGAGACCATCAACACACGCGTCATACAGATATCTGACATTTCTGCATGCTGACACGGATGCAGCGACTTAGAGGTGTTACCATACTAATAATATTATATGTAATCAAATGTTACAAAATCAAATAAAATAAATATTGAGGAACAATAAATAAATAAACTTCGCAAGCCAGCGGTGCCAGGTCTAATCTGGATCTATGTTTTTTTTTGTATCTTTATTTGAATCGCATGAAGCTTCAACACCGCCTGTATTTTAATGTTTTTTTCCTCAACCAAGGGGGAACCCTTGGACTACTAGACTTAGGGGTGCCATTGAATGTTATTTTCCGTTTCGCTGTTTAATAGTATTTTATACAATCGTTACACAATGAGGGATCTTAAAGTCGAGTGCCGTCTTTAGGCTTCGAAAGTGGCCTAAGGGTACGAGAATGCCATTCAGGCTATTGCGTAACTATCGTATACACTACTTTTTCACGAGCCAACTGAAATAATTCAACAAACTTGTTATCTATTGAAAATCTAAGCCCCGGGCCCCGATGAAACGAAACGCAGACCACCGGCTGCTCAGCATTTTGTTGATGTCTTTGGTTCTATGACCAAGGAGACATTCTATTAGTCTAATTCATTATAGTTGTCTAAACAGTTGTAGGTGTAATAATTTATTATTGTTGAGTTGGGAGCTCCATTATAAACGAGTATGTGATTATAGTTTGGTGTATGAAGTCTTAATTCAAACATTACAGTCGACGAGTATAAAAAAATCTTGCGAGGAGTCTACATTAATTTGCACTTCATAAATAATAGGTTATTTATTCGCTTTATTTCGGAAATCCGTATGGAGATCATACTTATTTACGATATGTTTCGAATGTTCTGCATTCAACGTTTGCTTTGGTCAGTTTGTTTGCCTTATTACAAATACATATATTATGTTTACTATATCCATGAAAACCTATATTTATGAGTAGGCGCGTAAATTGATTGGGGATTCACGATGCTGCCAACATAAATTTAAGGCTCTTGATTGTACAGGTATTTACGTACGATTATTATAAAACCGATACCTATTTCATAACATCTTTTCCTTCGTACCATAACAAAAGTTTACAAAATCGGTAGCTCACAAATGAAAAGCCTTGAAATCTACAATCCACTCGTGACCCGGCAACATTGATCCAATAGTACCCAACTAAATAATAAGCGGTAATCATAAAGAAAGGGTTATGTAATGATACCATGAATGGGAACTGGCAGGCTGTAAACGAAAAACGCTCTAAGTGCGTATGTGGTTTATATGGAGTCGTGGTCTTTTTCCCTTGAGAGTTGCAAATGGCGATCTGCACGTTTTGGCGGGAAATCCACTCAGTTGCAGTAGAACAGGCGCGCGGGCGCCACGTCGGTTCTCAAGTTACTCTAAGCCCGATACGATCGCGGACGCGACGTTTTGTCTTCTACTCTTTTTGTTTTGACAATTTGTTTAAATGGAAGTATTGAGGACTAACCTCGTTTCCCATTGTCTTAATTCTCTTTAACATGGTGTGAATATGCTTTGTTGTCCTACAAAAGCAATGTTAGTTCTACTTTCCTAAATTATACGAACCTGTGAACCTACATACATTTTCTAAAACACTGAAATAGAATTCGCTCTGGTAGTGACTTAGTGTAATTATAAATTTTATTGTCAAAAGATATATGTAAGTATTTCAGCCTGAAGATCGTTTATAAACTAACTGCTTAACTCAACTGAATAACAAGGACCTAATGTAACTAATAAAATAATCATTCGCCGTGCCTAATTGTTATCATCATTACCGAAGCAATTACATGTGTATGCACGTCATTAAGCAACCCATTTTATCTTAATCAGGTGTTAAATATCATAAACATAATCGCTTTATGACAAATCACATCAATAGTTTTTTACGTGTAAATCAACGATTACAGTGTTAAACAAATGGACTGAATGTGGCTGAAAAAATTAACGATCCAGAATGTGTTTGATCCAGGTAGGTTTAACCATCTTTGTAGTGGTCTTCGCAGAAAACCATTTTTGATTTAAATTAGAATTATATTTAATTTATTGTACATACATACTACACACACATTGACTCCTTAAATCATTAAGGATTGGCCACGCGCTTTTGACTTCTCTGGAGTTGCTAATGTGATTTTTTGCACATTCTTGAAAAGTTGACCCTACGAGGTAAAACCGCATACGGCAAACATACAGAGCAAGGTTCATAAGGCTTGTTACAAACATCCTTATAAATTGTCAAACCAATCAATGTTGTTGGGGAGATGTTTACCACCTCCTGGGTATTTCCTACAGAAAGGATAGAAATGGTTCTGTGATATGAAAGTCAAATTATAACGGAAGGGAGTGTCATTTGTCTTGTGAACTAATGAAAATTCTAACCCATCACAATATAGATTGTAGAACCACTTGATTCCAATTCCATCATTTTATTTTTGTAAGTGGCTAACTGGGTTATGAAAAATATAAATTAGATTTATGAAAAATTGTAACACGTTCGTAGTTCATCGTCGTACGATTTTTGGCCCAAGCTGTAGCATAGAACTTCATTTGCTTTGCTCCCTCGTTCGATAAACTACTCCAGTGGGCGTAGCATGGTTGCCATATTATCACTTATCGTTGTGGTAAAGACGCCCATCACGCTCTGACAAGTATGCGAGTGCGAGTGTGACGGATGCCTTATCCACAACGATAAGTGATAAAATGGTAACCGCGCTACGCCCGCAGACCCCGTATCATGGTCGGCCTTATCACGGGATAAGTGACAAGATGGAGCGTCCGTCTCGTTCTATTGAAAGGTATGAGCCAGTGGCGGACGCTCTATCTTGTCACTTATCGTGTGATAAGGCCGTCCATGCTACGGGGTCTGTTCGGCCTAGTACGGGAATGCCGTCCTCGGCATTAATTTGTTCATGAAATTTTGGATGTAGTTCTATGTATTCAAGTATTTTTTATCTATATACTCGTATTGTCGTCTAGCATAGTATACGCTTTGCAAAATTTGGGATTCAGTGGTTTTGTGCACAATTGTCCTTCTTTATTTATTACTAGCTTCCGCCCGCGACTTCGTCCGCGTGGACCCGGGATAAAAACTATCCTATACTTTAATCCAGGCTATAAACTATCTTTGTGCAAAATTTAATTCAAATCGGTTCAGCCGTTTAAGCGTGATTGAGTAACAAACATCCAAACATCCAAACATCTAAACTTTCGCATTTATAATATTAGTAGGATTATTAACATTCTCAAGATACGTAATTTATTATTATTTACATCCTCAATTTCACTGACTTTATGGATAAAAAGTATCATATGCTCAAAACATCGCAAACTCTTGACTATGAAGTAAAATATTATTAACTGTATGAACCAACCCGTTGTAAATGGTACATCCTTTACAAAATTACACCCCGTAATGATCTACTTTGCAGCCCTTTATCTCGAACGTTTGCGAGCATGTTAAAGAAAATTACTTATCTCTTTTACGTAAAATTACTACATAAGATTATAATGCTGGATTGACAAATATTTAGCCCTACACCGTATACTATCTAAAGTCAGATTGGTCCAACAATGTACAAAAATACCACTGGTCTACAAGTGCATTTTTGGGTGCCATTATGTTGACTGAGCTATGCTTATTTTAAAATGAGACCTGAACACCACACACTTGTAAACATTTTACCAAATATAAAACTGCATTCAATACGTTATCTGTCTTACATGCGATTCATCTATATCCTATTCCATATAGGTAATATTAGAAAAACCGTGCGTTAATCATTATGGGCCGATTTTTCTACCGCTGTCGCATTTTGGAAAAGTAGTGTTCAAACACAAATTGCTGATTCTGATGAAAAAATTCTTTATTAACGTCTATTAAGTACTAAGAAGCTATATAAAACATATAGAAATCCACAGGTTTATGCTTTAATTTCACAGATAATTGCATATTAGTGGGATATTCACTGTGAGTGAGGAAATTGAAACGGATCGAATAGAACTGTACAACTCGAAAACACACAAACTGGTATGTTTGAAAAGCACTTAATGTTCGAAAAAAGTAAAACTAATACAATAGTTTCCTTTGATATCCTTGATAAAAGAAGAGATTTAAAAGAATTTGTCCGTTAAAATTACAATGTTATTTGCACGTCTGTCATGAGACGGCCGCGACATACTCTCGATTTTTCTCGCACTATACCTCTTGTTCTAATAAGAAAGAGATTGATAGTGCGAGAAATCGAGAGAGCTCGCGCGCCATCTTGTGATAGCCGTGCAGGAATGAGGTGTAGGCGCCTTCAAAGCTAGAGTTAATAGAATATTATTGAACCAGTGAACCTAATCTGTCCTCTTGGCATGTCTCACCAAGGGTCAATCACTGAGTCAGTTTATAAACAAGTTAAACTGAAGATGATAGAAGCCTGGGATGGAATTCTTCCTCATTCTTACGGTGGTTTGCATCCATAAATCACAACTTTTAATAGCGTTTTTAGTTCGTACAGCTCATTAGGAGTGCAACAAAAGCTTTGTACTGTCTTTATGGGACACAAGATGTCTTTGTGAAGAAATTTAGGTAAGTAGCACCGACACGACACAGTTGGTTGTCCCCGCTTTATTGTCATGTGACGATTTATCACACATGGTTAGCAGCAAACAGCGTCAAGCCATATGCATTAAGACGTAGTCACGTTGCGGTCGGGTGAAATGTCCGATTTAGAAGTCTGCCTTAAGGTGCTGATATATAGACATGCGCAGTTCCCTATTCAGAGTCCCTATTATATAATGGTAGAGTCAGGCCGACCTAAGTCGGGCCTAGCTGAGTTTCTTGCTGGACTCTGCTCAGCTAGGCTAGGTTTTAGCGAACCAGCGATAAACTCCCAGTAGTTCGACACCACTCACACCCCAGATTCGGTTGATACCGTACAACCAATCTCACTGGAGCCTAAGGTCGTTTATGTGTGATGAGCACGAATATTTGTTCCTGAGTCATGGATGTTTTCTATGTATTGAAGTATTTATTTATCTATATAAGTATATCGTCGTCTAGTACCCATAGTACAAGCTTTGCTTAGTTTGGGACTAGGTCGATTAGTGGTGTTTCAATATATGTATTCATTATTTATTTATTTATTTTAGGTAACATTCGTTAGAATGCTCATTGCAAGTTGACTTGAAGGGCAGGGTCGGTATTCGGTATTTTGTACTTGGACGTGATCTTACTGTTTTCGCACAGACCACAGATTTCCTCAATTGTCTTTACAGGGGTTATGGGAGCGAGGCGATACGCTTGCAGTACTTACTGCATACGAACCGCCCCGTTTCCGCGTATCCTGTGCCAGTCAGGAAGCACTTATTTAAATTTAGGCGCGCTGTAAAGAATCGGTACCGACTCGACTGATAGCTTGCTTTTATAGAATCAGGAAGTCGCCTAATCTAATCATATAATCGTCAGTGTTAGAAAGCATATTGTCAGGAATGAGAAAAAAGAATCACTCATGTACCTTAAAGTTGAGGAAGCAGGAACAAACATTATGCTTTTGAAGTTTACCCATTTAATGCAGATCCCGAAGTACAAGTCCATGAGCATTTAGAATGGCATTCGAGCCTGTATATCTCTCTCTCGCTAGCTCTTATAGGTTAGTATGCCAAAATAAACGATTTTTACCCGTACTCTTTTTTTTGTAGGTACTCTACTTAATTAAAATAAATACAGATGAATTCATTTCATACCTTATAATATATATTATACTTAAATGCGATAGTTACTCTGCGTCTGTTTAGTTTGGAGATAGTTTTATTCCCGGGAATTCACATTCTTTTTATCCCGCAAATCATCGCCAAAGGGGATAAAACGGGAGCGAAAGTTTGTGTGCAGGACTTAAATGCGATAGTTACTCTGCGTCTATTTAGTTTGAAGATAGTTTTATTCCCGGGAATTCACATTCTTTTTATCCCGCAAATCATCGCCAAAGGGGATAAAACGGGAGCGAAAGTTTGTGTGCAGGTACGATATAAAGGAGCGGAAGTCACGGGCAAAAGCTAGTAAGAACATAATTTGGATTGCTCATTTGCAGTTCAAAAATCTAAATCCATTTATGTTTTCCCGGAATAGACCCGTTACGGAAACAATTTTGCAACCTAAACTGAGTCACATAAGTTAACTAAAGAATATTTTAAATAAAGTCAGTCAGTGTAGTCAGCTTAGTCACTAAACTTAGTCATCACAGATAAATCCCATAGCGTGTGACATGCCAGAGTTTACCGTGTTCAGTTGACCGCGCAGGACATATATGTACGTCCAACAAGATACTTCTAAACGCAGTGGAACATTGATTCTTCATGCATTGCCCGCTTCGTTGGGCCCGCGTCCGTTCGGAAGTGTTTTTGCTGACTGATTGTTTAACAATTCGTGAGGTAATAAGGAAACATTATTTACGTAATTGGCGAATCGATAACTTTTTGCTTGTTGGTGAATATGGATCCGTTATGTGATGTGATATGGATTCAACCTCCTACATAGTCAGATAGTGATAAAGATAATATTTTTATTAAGAGATGGTTAATTAGTAACCTCGAAGTCCATTCGTCTCTTCATCATTCAGATAAAATTCAAAAATAAGCGAGCAAAACACATTGAAGCGTGAATTTGACGCATAAGAGATGAGCTAAATGAATCCCTGAAAGTATTTAGAATTGGAATATTACATTATAAATTGATTTTATTTTTTTAATTTTGGGTCTGTAAATGATATGCTACATATCCTAATCCATACTTACTACAATTTTACAGGAGGGACAAAATAGTACCCAAAAGCTAAAATAATTGATTACTATGATTACATCAGTTATCTCTTGGGATCTTCTTGTGGAAGATTAATGAACGCATTTCGTTTTTGTGGATCTCTAAAATGACTAAGTAAATGAGATCATCGCCTGTTTTGAATTCTTAAATATTGCTTATTTCCAAAATAAGTTGTAACATGTCCAAGAGGACTCAAGATTTAAATAAAGTGATATGATAAAGACCCGGGTTAAGAGTTGATGACAATGAGTTGATCATCACTAAAAGACGACTAATTAAACCTCGAATGTTTGGTGTTTATTTATTCCAATATTCCATTAAATACATTTGAATCAAATCAATCATCATTGTCATAAGTTAGAATAAAAATTCACATAGGTCTAAACTTTACGAGATATATTAATAACCGTTCATTACGTAAATATGGGCGTATCTATAAATATCTTATGTAAACTAACCAATAGTTTGGCAATAATGTTGCCTGAATATGGAAACGTGCCTCGCGATCCAATTGATACTCGTACATATTCAAATGCAAACATAACGGTATGATAAATTTAAAAGTAGTCCGTTCATCTCTAAATTTACATACTTAATCCTTGATTTTGGCTTTGTTGTAAAACATAAACAATATCAGTATATCTTGGTATCTAACACACAAAATAGCACTTACTAATTTTATGTTTCGACCATTTGGATGATTCGATCCGGTTTTTAATCTTATTTGTATTTATTTAATCATTAAATCACACAGATATTGTAACCAAACCAGTTCTTGTTAAATTCTTGACTACATAAGGTTATTTAATATGTCTCTTAACATTTTAGTCACTATTTTTTATTTGGTCCATGCAGTTTTATACATTAGTGCAGTTAGTGATGATGATGACGCAATTATTGCAAATTTACTAGACGAAGATCAACACACAGCTGATTTAATAAAAAACTTTGTTCGGCGCAATGAGGATTCCTCGTAATTTAAGTTCTTCCTCGGAAATCTGCCCCGGATTCTCATTTCTCAGTTTATTTATATGTACACTAGCTTCTGCCCGCGACTCCTTCCGCGTGGAATTCGTATATATCGTAGCTCCATACAAACTTTCATCCCCCATCTGACCCTCTTAGGGGATGATTTCTTGAATAAAAACTATTGTATGCGCTTCCTCGGGTTTCAAACTATCTTTATACCAAATTTCATTCAAATCGGTTCAGCGCTTTAGGCGTGAAGACAGACGGACAGACACATTTTTGCATTTGTAATATTATAATATATAGTATAGTGTAGATAGCGAGGTGTAAGTACAGTCAAGGTTAAAAATATGGGTGCATACAACTTACTCATAAATATGTCTCATTGCTCTTATATAAGCGAATTAAGGTTTCGGTACATATTTATGAGAGGATTAAATCCATACATATTTTTGCACTTGAGTGTACAACACTGCGTTAGTTAGACGCAAACCGCAATAGTTGCGTATCACGCAAATGGGCGTATTGAGTTACCCATCCGCATTTCTCACGTTAGGTTTATTGGGTAGACTTTATACCCGGCAAACGGAAAACATAAAATTTATGACACAGCTATTATAGAATATAGTTTCCTATAGTCAAGTGAAATTATTTCACAACTATACGAAGTAAAAGAGGTACTTAATAACATTTTTTTACGTTTATAATGATTGTATCATGATTTATATAAGTAATTAAACAAACGGTAATAATGAGTATCTAAACTTACATCACTATCTAATATAATATAGTATATTATATGTTATACAAATTAACAAAAAAGTCACACTAAGTATTTTTTATATATTATTTAAAAAAAATGAATCATCGTCAGTTATTTAGAATTGCGGATAATAAGATTGTTCCGTTTTGCTACTTTGTTGAGGTAAAAACCGGGCAAACCATCTTGAAAATCACTCAATGAGTCAGAAGGTACCTAAAAACCCCAAATCCCAATAATTAGGAAGTTTTTGCGATTCTTATTGAGTTAATTGTTATCCTTATTGTAATTTAAGTAAGTATGTTCGTTAACCTGCCTGGCGCTGCCCGTCTCGTTTTCGTCTTATTTTTTTTTGCTGCAAGAAGTTGCCCATATTGCAGATTTAAATGTTCAACGACGGCAGATTTTTTGTTGTCACAAAAATATGGAGGTTTAAAAATTACCCTATATGAAACAATGATTTAATCATGATTGGAACTTACTTTTGTGTTACTTACGAAGAAATATTTTTGACGTTAAATATGAACGCAAGAAACAATTCTATTGAATCAGTCGAATATTACTTCTAATAAAGATGAGAACAATATTTTTGCTACAGTACACAATTATTGTCGTGTCTATTGCATTGCTGGGCAAAACTTCCTCGATCAGTCTTCTAGGCTAATGCCGGGCAAAGGCCTCTCCAAAACGTCAACATCAAGTCCACCTGTATCCTCTTCGGACGACCACGGCGCCGTGGCCAACAATGGCACCCAATTCTTTACCTATCATATTACCCCAACTCAGTGGGTGCATGCGGTATACGAGACCAAATCAGTCCCGTTTGGGCCTACCAGTCTTGAGTCCACCAACGTCGAAACTTGCCTTGTTTTCGAGCGCCGAATAGCGCCATGCAAATATTCTCCTGGTTTCTCGACCACACAAGTTAACTTTTTTTTTTTTTTTATGATATAGGAGGCAAACGAGCAGTCGAATCACCTGATGGTAAGCGATAATCGACGCCCATAGACACTTACAACACCAGAAGAGTTGTAGGTGCGTTGCCGGCCTTTAAGATGGGAGTACGCTCTTTTCTTGAAGGCTTGACTTTCGCGGTTACTAACGCACCTTCCATTTCCATGGCTCGCGACAAGGTCTTTTATTGAGCACATGCTAAAACCTCATGTAAGTGCATGACATATGTGCTGAGGAATACGTTATAGTCGATCAAGGCGAATGCCAGCGGCGTCAATATAAAATAACTGCTTGCCATGCAGGACGCACCGGCGTTTTCACTATCGTTCAATGTCTTATTGTATACGACACTTTCTTTATAAACTTCACCGTAACTGATTTTAATTACGCATTTACTATTGTTGTAATATATAATAGTGATACATGTTTACGAATTTACTATTTCATATTAAAATTAAATCGGAAATAAACATTTTTGTCTTTTGCATTATTTTCATTAAAATCTTACAATACATATTCTATAAGTATGTTTCAACAACATACATATTTGCTAAAATTAAATTGTGTAGGTATATGTTCGAGTATTGGCATAATATGTTACCATTTACATCACTACTTATTGGCAACATTCACTTTAGCCAACAGAAATCAGGCCCCATGCAAGCAAATAAAAACGCAATTTCAAACATTACGACAAAATTGATTCCATACGACATAATTGAAAAGTGTTTTAAATTTTAAGCAATCGTCTCTTATGCTTTCCTTATTTCGTGCACGTTGCTACAGCAAAACAAATACGCATGTGAGGATAAAACAAACTACTGAATTTAAACAACAAGGCAACACACATGAACGCTGACAATTTGGTTTTGAAAATCCGGTAGGATAGTACAGTCACGGGCATTAATACACCACAGTCTCAAAAATATGTAGGCTAACCTTATTTCTGCAACAATAAGGTTGTAATTTGTAATATACTTATTTATGAAACTTTGAGTAAATACATATTGGTACCCTTGATCAACTTTTGAGTTTTACAGATCCGTAGTTTTAGCGTTACGACTAAGATTATGAGACTTATATTGACAGAAGTTCGCATATCCGACCTCCGAGTGGCTGCTTCTGGACCGGATTCTACGAGTACAGTGGCCTCTAAACTTCCTAATTTTATTTAGGTGTCGCTAAAACACTTTGCTATTCTATAAGCAGCTGTCATAATGAAATGAGAGCGCTATGCGCTAATTTGAATCTGACGTTTCTTATTTTAGGCGGTCTATACAACTTACTTAGCTGCCTAAATGATATTCTAAATATGTCGTTTTTAATCTACCGCCCAAATTATGTCTAAAAATTAGACAGATTAATTTTAGGCTAGTTAAGCCATGTGCACGTAGAATCGGGTCCATTACCTTAATACCAACCAATTAAAAGTATATGAAAAATTATGTATTAAGTTTAAGTTAGCCATGGCCTTAGCGAAGACAATACAGAGCCACTGACATGCGCAAGCTCAGAATGCCGGTGCCAACCAAACCCACGCGCAACCTTGCCACAACTAGACCATCATACATCATGCTAAACAAACGACTGCACAGCTTAAGAATAACTGCCTCAAATCTATCAAGTACTCTAAACAATAACAGTGATTTCACACTCAGTGTACCATTACTCGGCATTTAAAGCTAACCTTCACGCTACTGACCGTATTGGAACGAATTCATTTGTATATTAACCAAATCGACCTAATTACTTGGAATGCAGAGCGCGCATAAATTTTAAAAATAATACTGATTATTTTTCAGTTGTCGCCGCCCACCGCTACATTGTGATGAAAAATGTTTAAGCAGGACCTCCTTCTACTGGTGAGTACCTACATAAAATAATATATTGAACTATAGAAGTGCGCAGACGAATATTATTTTTACTTGACGATTAAAACACTACGTACTTATATGTGACGTGTGTATTACGTATGCATAACTACTTTTACAATACACGTGGCCATGTGACTCTTACCGCTCGCCACGTGTGTCTGAAATCCCACTTAAATCCCACTACCCGGCCAGGGGGAAAAGTGCAATCTTGTACTTACTAATGGGCGGTAGTAAAAAAGCCTCAGATCGCAAATGTATCGCCCTTGCCCTCGGTTCGGGCGTCAAATGTGATCTAAAACATACTTTGTTTTACCGCCTTAGGAGATAAAGAGATCCGACCTCTATTTCTGAATATTTAAGCGTTAATGACAAAAATGGTTTAAAAATTAATAAATACGTTGGTAAATAATTTTCCTAGAGTTCGACGCCTTTCTGGCTAATTAATAACAATCAAGGCAATTTTAAATTTCAAAGTGCCTACCAACAATAAAGAGCTTAACCACTAATACTATATAACCACTTTTTAATTAACATAAAATCGATAAAAGTAGCATAAATATGACACAATACGTAACAACCGCACAGCATAAAGAAAGACCTAATAAACTGAATTAAATTAACTCTTACGCAGCATTGTAATTCATTTATGAATTCCTTTATTTATTTTAATTGCATTTTATCCCTACGCGATTTCGCGGACTTTAAATGTTACATAACTCAAACTTATTTTTGAGCAAAGAGTGCTTAGATAAATAACACTATCAACTATTCTTAGATAACCGCAGTTCCTTGAAGCTGACGGAAAAGAAATCGCCCATGCAAGCAACATTACATGCCTACACATATCTGCACAAATTGGTTGCATTTCAACTTTTTCTTTCAATTCCCTCACTTCCTAGACATTTGAATCTTAATTTACTGACCATTTCGATTTATCCAATTTATTTATCAATTAAAAGTCACAAAGCGAATCAATTTAAGCTTATAGCGTATCGCTAGCTGATAGAGTATGTCAGTTTATTTTACACTCATGTGGTGGTATAAGTAAGGCTAAAAACATGAGTTTTACTTTATTTTGTTTTGTCATCACTATCAGCGCCTGCAGTTACGGAGTTTTTGGGGTATCGTTTATCGTTTCTTATTCTCCAGCCATATGACGGTTGTCGTTTTACCACTAAGAAAACATCAAAGTGGACAAAACATCAGTCTTTCTCATACTTGTATACTTGTCAGAGAGTGACCGATGGCGATGTTTTATCCACAGCGATAAGTGATTAAATGGCAACCATCATACGACAGTTGTAATTACTTCAGTATTAATTGACATTTGTCTAAAGTTTTACAACGTGTGTTACAGCTCCTAACTAAAGATGTACTTTGCATTATGGACAAGGTAATTTTGTAGTCAACTATTCTTTCAAATATTTTTTGCGTTCGCTACAATATATTAACGAAGGATATTTCCAGGGTTCTGATCCCGTATGTAAAACTGTACGGAGAGCGAATGAAGGAAAAGATGCAATGGATAATTTCACTCCAATATACGACCCTTACATACCAAGAGAAAACGTGAAATTGTACTCTTGCTCAGAAAAGGAATGTAAATCACTACAACTCGACTCTATATCTCAGATCACAACACCCACTATGTTCCTACAATCTTGTTATTTAAAAGCGCCTGAAACCTACGAATGCGAAAAAATACGATACAATTATTTAAAAAACATCGATAAATTGCTTTTCTTGACAAAAAATATACGGGGCAAAAGTTTTTACATGGTCGACTGTTTGGTTTACAAGAAAGGTGAACGTATATGTCATAGCAAAGACAGTGCTGACTTTCATGCCAAATTAGTCGATATGGGGAACATTGCGAGACCCAACGAGTCTGCCATTCTGTCGCAGGACGAATTTATATGTCAGCAGAGCCCAGAAGGGGAAGTCCTGTGTGACCTCAACCCGTATATCCCACTAGCCCAGGGTCTGAAGTTCAAAGAATTCCCGAAAATTGTCCCCGAAATTCTACTTAAAACTGGTGATTCCTTTGTGCTCCTTAAATTGAAATGTTGGAAACCATGGTGTGGATATACAGGGCAATCATTAAAGACAAGAAGATCGTTTCCTTACAAACCTCCCGGCGGTGATATCTACCGATGTTATTATGCCAAAAGACAACAGATTTGCAAGAGAATTTCAAGCATATACGAAGAGGCCGAGACAGAACTTAGAGTGTAATAAATATAATTGAGCTTAATAAAGAATGATTCTATATAGTTTTACAATTACCTTTTTGAACCAGTCCTAGCCACATTTTCTTGGAACAAAGTACCATAGGGCGGAGTGAAAGTGAATTGAACCACACTGGCCACCATAAAATTACATGTATACGGTGGTCCCATTATATTATTATTACGATTGATTTCGTCATTCCAACAAAGGATTGCGTTCAAAGATCTTTCCCAAGTATTTGGTAAGAGGTGAACAGACTTTACGTGAAATAAAAATGCTACGGACAAATGCGTGTGTATGAATTAAAAAAAATATATGCATGTTTCCCAGGCAAAGGCTACCTCACTGTTAGTCTATAGGACGCTATTAGCATAGCAATGCAATTTATATCGTCTTTATTGACTACTAGTTTTGTACCTATTGCCAGAATGACACAATTATATTTGAAATAAATAAAATTTATATGGATGGATCTTACACAAATCGGCCGAGTTCTAAAATAAACAGAGCTTTAAACGATATGATACAGACAGAAAGAATATAATGGAAAAATAAACCATCTTCGTCTGTAGCCCCCGACGGGACTCGAACCTGCGATCCCTCTATTGCCGGTAGAGTGCTTTAACCACCAAGGTACGAGGACAGTGACTGAAATCGCGTATCTTTCTACTATATTCCTGCTACGAATAGCGACCCTCTCTGTATACCCTTGGAAGGCTGACCGCCAAACACACACACACACACACACACACACACACACACACACACACACACACACACACACACACACACACACACGCACACAACATACGCGCGCGCGCGCGTCACGAACACACACACACACACACACAAGTAAGCAAAGCTATCACCACGGGTAATAGACGACGATATAAATACTTATATCGATTAATACATATTTAAATAAGTATAAATAGAAAACATCCATGTCTCTGGAACGAATATTCGCGCTCATGTTCATCACAGAAATAGATGTCTTAACGGGATTCGAACCCAGGACTCAACCTGCGACAGCAGGGCAATCACACTAGCCTAGATGGTAGTGACCAAAAGCCAAAGAGTTGATCATTTAGATTGTTTTGATTTCCTTAATTCGAAATTAAGTAATAGATACGCCGTTTAAAAACTTCGCGCTCTTAATCTCAATAAGTATTGTTCGTTACGCAACATAACAACAATCGAACGGTATAATGATTTCCTAATGTGCCGAGATAAATTTCAGATAATACGTCCTCCTTTGTATTCCGTGCTATACGAATCCAATCATAATATTAGATCTAGATATTTTGTTTGTAAATATATCGCTGTCAATCACGCTTACAATTTATTCGAGTAACGCAGAAAGAGGGCACGTTGCTCAGGGCTGTTATTCGGAACGACCTAATGCGCTTGCCCCACTCGTCACGCCTAACGAAACCAGACCTCTGCCTACGCTTAGTTACTACGAATAGCGGCGTCAAGATATATTTGTGGGTGAACGTTGAGGTGAGCTTAAAACAAGTTACAGAATATTGGGGCTGTAGGTGAGTGTACTTATGTAAAATCTCACCCATAATGTAGAGCCTAAATGGGTTGTAGCATTTGTAACATTATGTATTATCGTTGGGTTTGCCTCAGTAATAACTAGTGACACATAAGGAAAACAGACGCATTTAAAAAATAACTGAACTGCAAAGGTATTTGTTTTATTACAGTATATGTACACAAGTAGAATTTTAAGACTATACTATACTAGAGATCGCTCTTTAGCGATAAGATCGCCTGTTGTTTGCCTCTGCTCTTATATTCGTGGTTTTCTGTAGTACTGTACTGTTCTGTATTACTATTGAGGTGTGCAATAAGCAAAGAGTATTTGTATTGTATTGTATGCTAGTAATATAGAGGTGAAATTAGTGAAATGTATGTTTGTATATCGGGGGTCATTTCTAGAGCTAAACATCCAATAAATCAATCCTTTTTCAGTATAATATTCAAAGTAATTTTGTAGTACGTAGTACTAAATTGAAGTCGGTTAAAACTTTGTTTTTAAAGTAAATTATTTTGTAATCGGTTGACTAGTTAAGAGTCCGCAGCACGCTCGACTCAAGTTGACTCTCCACCCAAACGTAGTTTGGTTCTTATTTTAAAATAGCATACCTACTGGTATTTAAAAAAAATATCGAGTATCAATGACCTATAAGACCCATTTTTATTTTAAGGCACCTACTAACAAAATATGGACAAAATTAGTCTGAAATAAATGCATTTAATTTTTTTATTTTTATTTATAAGAATAACTCATTTTTTATATACAAAGGGATCCGCCGTATCTAGGTCGGAAACTAGTTTCTGTTACTATATAGGTTTATAAAAAAATATAATGGTAAAAAAAATAGCAGTTGGAGACTACAACATATTAGTCCCAAATGGTGTAGTGCCTAGGGGATGTTCGCAGAAGTACACACAAATAACTTCCATGCGATTATGCGAAATAAATTTTTATCCCTGATGCATGATGCCTGGAGTGACAAAAAGTACTAACAGCGTCCTGAAAATGATGGCTGGTAGGTTTGACTGTCCAATACATCAGTATTGGATTGGGCAGGTCAAATCTACTTTATTATATATTAAGTAGTGTATGTCAGTCTCTGTTGTGTGTTAAATTGTTGTTGTGTAACCTAATCTGGTAATTAAAATTAAAATGTAACTAGCACCTAATATACGTCGGTGAAGACCTGTTAATAAAATATATCATCCATACATTCATTCATTATGGAAAACGTTCTAGCAACAGTTTTAGTTTCCGACCTAGGTATGGCGAATCCCATTATGTATACCTACAAAGTTTCAGGTTATTCTAAAAAGAATACGTTTGAATGGAAAGTTGACTTAAGTCGAGCGTCCTGGGGACCCTTAAGGTGGTTTTGGTTGGTGGGCACCTTTAACCCTCACAAAGCCATACGACCGATTCACGCGATTTCGTCGAGGTCACGTGAACTGCCGTAGGAATCGATTTTCGAAATAAAAGGTATCCTATATTGTAATCCAAGTTATAAATTTTGTTTTATGCAAAATTTTATCTTAAAACGTTTATTGTGTGGTTGAGGAACAGACATTGCACGTACAACCGATGGCCGTTGGGGCTGAATCTCCATATTTCACGAAACTGAGTACAATTTCCGTACATCTCGCGAGATTGCGAGATTGAACTATCCATATAAAACACTACACGTTAAAAGTTTCATCTGGCTGACAAATTAATACTTACTTCAATTAGAATTTTATTACTTTTGACTATATTAAAATCTGGTGGTTAGATAAATGGGTTTTTTCATTAGGATTTTTTATTTTATTTAAATGTAACGGATTTTAAAAGTAGTAGTAGTTAATAAGTAGGTATTAAAAAAAAAAAAAAAAAAACATTAATTTAATTTGATTCATAGAATTTGCATAAGTTTTCAGTGAAAAACGCCTAATCTCGCGAGGTCTCGTAAATCTCGAAATCTCGCGAGAATGGATTAGTCGTCTTACGAGATTGCATTCCCTAAGTAGGATAGACTTAGGACATTTCTCCGTAAATATAACGACCTCATATTCAAACTTATGGTCTAAGAGCTAGCGACGATGGCCTTCCCACTACCCGATCGATTTAATTTTTTTTTAGGTTGCCAGCGTTAATTAAAAATACCAAAATAATCATAATTTTCATGCGGGCTCAGCTGTATTGGCTTTTTTTTCTGACGCGAGATTAATTAATATGTAAGCCCCAAAAAAATAGCCATGCAAAAATATCAGTGGAAAGATATCGAAAAAATTGTTGAAATCGTTAGATTTCGTTCGAAAATGTGCTGAGGGGAAGGTAAAAGCGGACTTGGAGGGGATATCAGCCGGTGAACGCGTTTTTTTTAGTGCACAGGGAGTACAGAGCAACTGTTTGAAAAAAAAATTAAAGTCGCTGAGCCCACATTTTTTTTCTTTTTTTATCCACCCCACTACACCCGCACCCACCGCCCGCGGCCTGCCAGCACGAAGATTATCGGAGAAGGTGGTTCAGGGAAGTAGCTAACGGAGTTTCGATACAGCTGAAGCCACATGACCGATTTGGTCGCTAGCTCTCCGTCTATTATTATGAAAAGTTCGTGTTTGCCTTATATTTCGTATGTAGTGTGTTTTATTACTAACATGTTACTGCACCGATTGCAGTCTGCTTAATGTCGCTCGGAAGTGCGCCTGCATAAAACACACAATACGCATTCTTACGAGATTGTTAACAGTGAGAAATATTAGCCACTGATATAATTAACAGATAATGGGTGCCATTGTGAGGAGAGTCGTGTCATAAAAGAACTTGTGTTTCCTGCCAAAAAAGAACATAAGAAATATTCATAGCCAACATATGGTATACCATAAATATATTTTGGAAAAACAACAGGAATATACATATAATAAATTTATTTTGGAAAAACAACAGGAATATACATCATATCACATACGGCTTCAATCTAAAAAAGGAATCTTGTGTTGCTACAAAAAACGCAATAACAAATCACTGGGACTTCAAAAAAAAGGAGGAGGTTCTCAATTCGGTTGTTTTTTTTTTCTTTTTTCAATGTTTGTTACCTCAGAACTCCGTCATTGATGAGGCGATTCATAATTTTTTTTTTTGTTTGTAAGTATATGCTTCCAGGTGGGTCCCATTTTTTTGAAAATTCAATTGGATGATGGGATCCATGAGGAATTGAGGGAACTCCTCAATTATATTAGGCACGCGTGTAGTGATTTTGGTATATTCTATTATAACTCGTGTATTTACATCCGGAAATCATAAATTGGTGGAGTGGAATTGATGATGAAGACCACAGATGACTTATGGAATTCCTCAATTATGTACTTAAAAGTACAAAAGTATATCACAGATTCTGATAAGATTCCGTTGAAATAGCAACTAATGAAGTGCCAAGGGTGATCCTTGTGAAATTGACGGAAGTCCTCAAATATTATCGGGTCACATACAGCGATTGGGTTTTTTTCTATAATAATCAACGCATTTGCTCTCGGAAATCAGTTGATGAGGTAAATTGGAAAAGAAATGTTCTCGTGGCTTGGCGGAGTACTAAATTGAAGTCGGTTAAAACTTTGTTTTTAAAGTAAATTATAATTTAACATTATGGATCAGTCGTGATTCACATTATAATAAAAATCACATTCAGCATTTCGCGGAAGTGCCATCTGGCCTAAAGCAGGAGGGAAATTTGTGCTTAATTTCTTTGCGTATTATTAGAAAACGCTCTGTACTCCCTGTGCACCCAAAAAAACGCGTTCACCGGCTGATATCCCCTCCACGTCCGCTTTTGCCTTCCCCTCAGTACTCACATAAAACTTCGAAATACAACAAAATATTGAAAGCTGAATTTTCTTTAGTCAATATATTCAGTCTTGAATATTTCGAAAAGGGTGATGATGGCACTTTATATATTTAAACTCATTCAGACCCCGTAGCATGGATAAGTGACAAGATTCGTCCGTCACTGGCTGACACCGTTCAATAGAACGAGACGGACGCTCTATCTTGTCACTTATCGCGTGATAGGGTGCATTAAAAACTGGTAAATTTAGTACAAATGTTTCCCTTTGTCCCTTCTCGTCGATCTTGACTTAGTTTACGAAATGAACATTCGAATACGCGGTAACGAATATATTCATAAAAATGTTGTCGATTACATATTGGTACTTAATTTATTAAGAAATAAGCTCGAATCAAGAAAGCGTAGTTGGTTCATGTAATGTGTACAAACAGCAGCAGAAGTAGTTACGCAAAATAACACGCTCAAAATTATCTAGACAGTCCTTATCCTCTTGAAATTAGAGTCGTGTGTAGGTCATTTTGAGCGCTTGACCCGCTTAGCTACTTTTGCTGCTGACTGTACCATACCACGTATTGAATTCTTGATAAGTTTAAATAATTAACGTTTTCTAATAATACGCAAAGAAATAAAGCACAAATTTCCCTCCTGCTTTAGGCCAGATGGCACTTGCGCGAAATGCTAGTATCTGTGCCTACGCCAAAGGGATCTCTCTCCTTCGAGGCGCCACTTAGCATATCAACTACAAATAACTTTCTGTCAAAAATGACATTTCTGGTGCAAGCTTTTATTGCCGACTGTACTATTCTGCATACCGTCATCAGTTAGAATCGTCTCAATGAGTAGTTACTCATTGAAAAATGAAACGAGCCCAAACTCAACGTGGTTACGTCGGTTAAGCACTGAATTACCATAGCCACCATCAGATCTCCATTATCAGACCAGCTCGATGGTACAATAATATTGAATTGTCATCCAAACTTAAGGCCTCCGGGAAGGTGGTCAAATTTAACTTGCAATATTTTATTACAGACACCGGGACAGGTGAAACTTAAATAAAAACTTGTTATTAAAAAAATGTACTAGTCTATAAGGCGGTCAATTTGTTTCGATATAGCACCATACCAGTATAATATTGAGTTGCGCAAGCCTCCTGGAATAGAGCGCGCGTAGCAAATTGACATTCACATTGATATACGATTAATGGAACCCAATCGTGAAAGGTAGGTGAAATTTGTAAGGGGATAAATTTACATTAAAACTATCGGTAGGTTATTTGGGTGCAATTTTACACTTTCAGGGTGGATTTGGATTCGAAATATTATTGGACCTTAAAGATTTATCCGATATTCTAGCCGGAGGTTTCTGTGACCGATGGAATGCCATTAGCTCTC
Source organism: Epinotia bilunana (assembly GCA_947049275.1). Classification (NCBI taxonomy): domain Eukaryota; kingdom Metazoa; phylum Arthropoda; class Insecta; order Lepidoptera; family Tortricidae; genus Epinotia; species Epinotia bilunana. The sequence goes on along the minus strand of OX346259.1, from coordinate 21,182,955 downwards.
GCCGCAAGCCGAGACAAAGAGCGAATGTAGAGCGAGTTTAGAGCTACTTATTAATGCTTGCGTAACCTGCGACCGTACCTGATAGGGCTGGCACACACGATCCTTAAATCTTACATCAACTTATCATCATTAGTGTGTTCTGTGAAAGTTAGTATATGTTTATCATTACAAAGTGCACCGCCCTGCCTGTCATTTACCAGTGTTCCCAGTACGTAATAATTAATTTATTAATAATACTTACGCAATTACGTAAACATAGAGCATTGATTTAGGCTTTGTGCTAGGATGTCACAATTGAGAATAATGTTTTATTATTTATAATATATTATATTTGTAGGAATAGGTCGCTGGCGTCTTCAAGTCGCATTACAAAGTTTTCGTCATTTACGTTTTTTAAATTAATATTAGCTTTTCGTATCAATCCTTCGAGGATTTTATGGAACTTCCGAGCATTTTCTCTCGGTTATTTTTAAGTGCAAACGTTTGTTTTTCCTGCAATGATCCACTTTTGTTTTCGCTGAACCAAACAACTTAAAGAAACCGGTCTAACCCCAAACAAGGTCCAGTTTTTCCCTCTGGTTTGGAAAGTCAGATGCAATCCAAAGCGAACCCCGGGCTCTGAACACACCGAAGAACTCTAGCAGAATAAAGACGATCCACCTTCGAGAATACACCATGTGTCTTAAAATGTACGTCTGGCAGCAGAGGCAACCCTAGAAACGCTGGCTCCCCGGTGCAACCGCCACTCTCACGCTGACCATTAGGATACACCCACTAATTCAGTTCTAGCTCGCGTTTACGGCCACGAATAAGTATTAAATCTACCCACTTGCGAAATCAAGATTTTTATGCATGATGTTCATCATTCCTTTCTTTTTGATCTCCAGAAACTACTAAAAATAAAAACGCAATCAATATTTAAAAATGTTTGCCAGTGCCAAATCAGCTCTAAGATTATATTATATATATACAATGACCGGCAGAAATTTTGGCCCAAAAACTTTTCGTGATTTCCAACTATGCATTGAATAGATTAAATAATGTTTTAAATAACTAAATGCATTTTTCTAATTTGGGCCAAATTTATTGCCGGTGAGTATATAGGTATCTGTGTGTTTGTTTAAGTTAGGAAGTACACTATCATTATTTCAAATAATTACTTAAATCTTATTCGTATTAAGTAATAGAAAACAACGACCCCTTTCACACAATTCCAATTATTATTTGACAGACTTTGAATGCAAATCATGACTATCTTTTTAAAATATTCGGAGTCTATAATTATGATAGAGAAGAACGAAGTCATTTTTAAAACCATTATACCTATTGGTATATCTATGTATAGCTTTGTACGATACGATACTACTTACTAACGTATAAGTTTAAAATTGGGTTCAAAAACGAGTTCTGTTAAGTGCCGATTCAAAAGTTGTTTGTTATGTAATGTAATAGCCGACATAGAGGTACCTGCTGTTGCGGCGGTTAAATCAACTTACTTTCTTAAAAATTGAAAATAAACTAGAAGACTAATTAAACAAAAACAGCGTATTTGAATGCGTAAACCTATGGGTAATTTCCATACAAAAACGAACTTGAGTGAAACTCGCTTTGCACCAAATTGCATTACGGCCTCAGGGCCGCGCCACGCCAAGTTTTATAACAATTAAGAAACCTACACGTTAAACAATTGCACTTTCGGTTTTATGATTGTTTGCTAATTGAAAAGATCCAAGCTGTTGTACTACGACCATTATTAATAAAAGAACACATTCGCAGAGAACTGAGGCTCTAGTATAAGTTTTAACGAAACAAAACGTTATGACCGCGTTTGCGTTTAGCTGTCAAATCTCATACAAATTGAGGGTAAAACGCAAACGCGATCGTAACGTTTTGTTTCGGTAAAACTTATACTAGAGCCTCTGATCATTGAAACGAAAACGGAAACATTTCATTAAGAAATGTCTGATACATGACGTACTCGTTTTTGTTGGTATTTATTGCAGGTCTCTGTTCATTTATATTGGACTGGCTTCGTCTGCGTGGACCCGGGATAATTTTTTTAATCAAGCTTCTAACTATTTTCTTGCCGCATTTCATCAACCAATTTTGAGCCGTTTGAGCGTGATTGAGTAACAAACATCCAAACATCTAAACATCGAAACATCCAAACTTTCGCATTTATAATATTTAGTGGGATGACGTGTTAAATGTATTTAGGAGGTAGGTACGTATACGACTACATCACATATTCAAACTCCTTCACTGGGGTACGTTTTTAATTATTAGACCCTGATGTTTAGTTGCATAGAATTCTGACATTTCTTGGTACTCGTATAGCTAGGACAAAAAATACTCTTTCAATCTGTGGCTAAAATTAAAGAAGATAAAATTGATATGGAAATGAATTATTATTTGAATTTACAAACATAATAATGTGTATCGTTTTTAAAAAAAATACCAGACGGGTAATCACGTAACGTTTTGAACGCGCGTTAGGTAGATCCAACTGTCATTTTTCCATATAAAAATTGAAATTTAGATCTAGCTGACGCGCGTACAATGCGTTACGTGATTGACCTGCTGGTTTAATTTTAAATTGCACAATTCGGATTTCATAAATTATAAAGCACTTTTCAGAGGAAGACGAAAATTGTTGTGTATATATCACACATTCTAACGCTTGGATTACCTTTAGTTTAAGACTTTAGAATTTAATATTAGTACCTATGGATAACGCGTAAGAGGTATTTAGGAGGTAGGTACCTACATCACATATTTTTACGCCTTAACTTGTGTACGTTTTAGAGTAATATCGTCTATTATAGACAATAAAGACTCTACTTATACTGAGATGGGATCTAAGCTATTCACTATTCTAAGCGCACTTGAGTAACAACCACAGATATAAGGTTTATACGTTGTCTTTACCCACAAATACCGGATTAGCATGTTAGGCGCCGATGGGCAATGTTGCAATGTTTAATTAAGTTAGTGCAGCGCGTCGACGTCTTGTATTGTAAGACGCATGATAGGTGACCAGCCAAGTCATGTTAAAAATATGTGAAATAAAGTCGAGCTGGGAATTAGCAGCTCAACATGATCAATTAAGAGTCCGCAGTAAGCTCGGCCGAATTTCACCTTCCCATACAAACGTAGTTACGCTCTCATTTTAAAACTACGTGTTGGATTGTGACGAAACTTTGCATATACAATGACATGAGGTATATCTATGTCTGTAATTAGTTTATATGGTTCCAGTTTATAAAACAAACGAAATACAGAAAAAAACAAGTTTTGTATGAAAAACTTAAATTCGCTGTATTTTTTTTACTGTGGTATGAAGCTACCACAACACGTAGTTTTAAAATGAGAGCGTAACTACGTTTGTATGGAGAATCGAGCTTACTGCGGAATCGTAAGGGATAGCTGACCTGCTCGAAGAAAGGTTTTATGGTCAGCGTGGTGGGCGATTACAGACTGCTAATGATGATGGTGTTGATGATGTTTAAAAGGCGGTTTAGAATTTACAATTAGGTACCTACAGATCTAAAACAAGACGCTACTGTATTGTAGCAGGACACAGTGTGTTTTCTACACAGTCGGCTAAAAATTAAGCATCATAAAGCTGTGTAATGCATAATATGATGACATCTAACCCTTTTTTTCTAACCTCGCTTCTCAAGTTGGGTCCCGAAGTAGCCCACAATTAAATACCCATAATGACATCTGACACGTAGTGACATGAAACGTAGCAAAGTTTCATGATCCGTCAGTACCGGTAGATGTAATACTCTGAGTAAGTATATATACTGCGTGGAACGGAACGATGGACTTTCCCGCAAGAGGGGGATTATTGAGCGCTAGTACGTTACATTTTCGAGATAAACTATTTTTTTTGACGCGATTTTTTTTTACCTTTGTATGGAGCGTTGGCCGACTGGAGCGACGAGCTCCATACAAAAACAAAAATAAAATCGCGTCAAAAAAAATAGTTTATTTGGAAAATGTGACGTACTAGCGCTCAATAATCCCCTCTTGCGGGAAAGTCCATCGTTCCGTTCCACGCTGTATACATTGTATGCAAAAAATCTGGCGACCTAGTAGAACTAGAACTTAAGATTAAAGTTACCCTTATTGAAACAAAAATACATCGGTTTGTGTTAAGCGATACCCAGACAATTATAATACCATTTTCAAAGAAATATACACCTATATATATTATTGAGGCATTTTTTTTTGTATCCGTCAATTTTAGTGTTAACTTGGCCCACTTTTCAGACTCGTATCGAAGCGATGTTTACCAGTGCGCATAATGAGCGCATCTATAATGCAAGATCAATTAGCCGTGTCTAAACTTGCACTTGAAACTGAGTTGTCGTCCCTATATAAATTGAAAGCGGTGACTATGGCCGCCAATGTCGGTCAAGGCCGAGCGATCTGCGCGCGCGCAGCGCAAGCTGTGGGCGTGAGCGGGCGCAAACTTGGGAAAAAGGTGCGGTTCACTGACCGGGGCAGCTCAGGGAGATTTTACAGGATACAGAAGATACCGTCAATTGAATAGTTTAGTAGAATATTTGTATGGAGTCGTGCATCCGCTTCGAGCTGGGAGTTCGTAGTTAAACATGATCAATAAAGTTTAATTGCTAAAGTTTTTTTATACTTGTTTCTGTTCTGATTGCTTTACCAATTATCAATTAAGTTGATAAAAACACAGCACAGGTAGAAGTAATATTGAGGACTAAAATAGAACAGCATAGTATATTATTTATTTGTAAAACACCTGTGTTTGTAAGTGAGGTCTAACTCCAGAAAACGCTTTCATTTTTGATATAGACCGAGCGATGCCGTGCTTGTGTGTGCACCCGCAAATCGACGCCAACGTTTGACAAATTTGGGACTAACTGGTAGTTACCGAGGCCGCCTACTTGATGCATAGGTACAGGCAGTCTCAAAAGGAGCTTTAGTAAAAGTGACAGCACAGTGAAATGACCTAGCTGGTCAGTTTTTGCGGTTAGGTACTCTGTCACATGTTCCTTTTCTTTCGACCTCGACAGACGTATAAGGCAATAATTATATGAATCGACTGTAAAAATAGTTATGGAAATCAACTTAGTCTTAATATGGATAAAATATAGGTAAAAATATGAGTATGCTAAAGTTACAGACGAGGTCAAAAGCGGCACCTGAACTCCTACGCGAAGTTAAAGTTTGTTAAATGATATTATACATACGCAAACTTAACTAAAATTACGCAACATTTTTTTGCAATACCAATTTGATGACTATCGCCAAAGTTACAGTAGGTATGGCAGCGACACAAAACAAGCACATTTCTGGGGTCTTTTAGATTAAACATTATTGTATTGAAATCGGTCAGGTATTTGTCGTACTTACACGTTTGTTCGCAACGTATAAGTACCTACACCAAAACTACCAATTGAAAATCCCGATACAAAAAGCTTAGCCAAATAGACTTATCCTCGTGTCAATTGAGGTGATCTATACGATGCACATACTTAGATGGGCGTTGCAAAATGCCACTTTAGACTAGTAATTTTTTTTTCACGGCGAAGTTCCAAATTTAGGCTGAAAAAAAACTAACCATGTCATTATAAAGGAGAAACAGATTTTTACAAATTGCCAATATCTCGAAAACTAAGGCATTTTAACAAACCTTCAATTAAATATTCTGAGAGGTATTTAGCAGCCCCATTAGCTGTCCACGGATTATCTTCGGTTTACTGGACAGCCTGTATATTGAATGACAATGATTGAATGTTTCCATGATGAGATGGGTTGTCTCTGTCTTTAATAATAAACAATGTCTACGTTTTGATTTGAGGTCAAATACGTGCTAGCTAATGCAGTGTCGTTAATGATATGATATGTATACCTGTTATAAGCGACTTATCAGTTTTATTTATAATCAATGGCCATATAAGGCTACGACGATAAACATCGCGTGTTGATAAACAAAAGCAATTGCTAAAGGAGTCAAGGTGTCGCTAGCGCATCTGATGGGACACGCGACATCGACATGACTCCGGCACCGTGACTGACATGTAACCATTGTACAGTCAGCATCAAAAGTAGCTACGCAAACGAAGACGTCAAAAGTCTTTATTAAAAGAGCGATAAGAACTTTTGAAGTCTCCGATTGCGTAGTTACTTTCGATGCTGACTGTACAGCACAGCACGTCTAGCATGCGACGGCCGCGACATACTCTCGATCTCTTGTTCTAAGTGTTCTAATAAGAAAGAGACGGATAGTGCGAGAAAAATCGAGAGAGCTCTCGCGCCGTCGCATGTTAGCCGCGCTGGGCCCTTGTTTGTCAATTTTTACGATGGGTGCCTTTTTATCACATCGCTGTGGATAAGACATCACCAAAAAATCTGTTAATACCGAAATCGATCCATATATTCGACGAATGGATTGGATCTCATCATCAGATCTTGACCAATATCGTACCTTTATTTGATGAACAAAAATCGTTTAAAACAAAAAGGATTTTAATGCGAACCAAATTCCTTCTAATGAAGATGAAGTTAGTACAAGAACAGACACAAACTGCGAATGCACAGCAGTTACCAGTTAATAAAATAACCAACTGCTATTAAAATCTACGACCTTTTTTGCGCCGATATTTTGCCTGACGATTAAAGCTCACAGCTAATTAAAAATGTAATCCCGAAACTATGCGATACGGAAAAAATATAAGTAGGTAAAATAATAGTCGACCTTGGTTATACCTGATATATCTGAGTGCAAACGCCTAACCAAGGATCACTCACAATAGATTAATTTGTATGCAAGGTCCCAGAAGTACCCACGTTTGGTTCAGAACATGACAGTCGTAATTTACCTGCGCCCCCGAATATACCTACACGCTGATATCAAAACATAACAATACGGCAAAACAACATGATTAATTCGCATTGAAACAAAACGTTTTGATCTCTTAAGTTAATATGACATTGAAAATTGCATTACACAATACTATGACGTCATAAGTACACTACCAGCCACTTTGACGTAATAGGGATCAAAGTCTAAAAGAGACTTACTTACTACAATAACAGCCCTTCACCATACTGACAGAACAATACTGTACTTAAGAGTCCCCAGTAAGCTCGGCCGAATTTCCCCTTCCCGTAGTTTCGCTCTCATTTTAAAACTACGTGTTGGATTGTGACGACACTTTACATATACAATGAGTTAAGATATATCTATGTCTGTAATTAGTTTATATATGGTTCCAGTTTATAAAATAAACGAAATACAGCAAAAACAAGTTTTGTATGAAAAACTTAAATTCGCTGTATTTTTTTGTTATGGTATCTGAAGCCACATAAACTAATTACAGACATAGACATACCACATGTCATTGTATATGCGGACTCTTAAGGGGATGCCTTGATTTGAGTCGACCACGCCCCCTTGACAGAGACACGCTTATACCTTCCGCGCACGAGAAAAAGAGATGCAACTCTTCGGGAATGAAAGAATCATATATATATCTGAAAATCAGCCCTTATTGTTTCTTAATCTAGTCAGAACAGCTGTTCAAAGCACGCGATAATTTCCCTCTTAAATGAGGGTTTCCAGGGCCGTTATTCGCTATGCGCTAATGCGGCTCACCCCGCCAGTCACCCGTCACGAAACTAGACCTCAACCTACGCTTAGTTACTACGCATCGCGGTGTCAAAATATATTTCTGGGTGAGGTTGAGGATGCATTATGTCGGCAGCAGTGTGGCGAGAGGTCTTTTTGACGGCAGTTTTCTAAAACCCAGTCATAAAATTGATGATGATTAAACGATTTATGGTGGATATTGACACACCAGCTGGTGACGTAATGCATTCTGGCAACCCTCATTGCTGTAAAAATCCACAGCTGTTTATACTTTTTAGATACCAAAATCGTTACTTAATCATACGATATTTGTGGTACTAATATGACTAACGCACATTTTTTTGCCACGTGCTAAATGGATTGATTGTTAATTAACTTATCTGTCAAAAACCACTGAACAAACATTGAATCATCCGATCGGCAACCATAATTGCGCACTTGATACCTCGCCACCCACCACAGATAAACATGTTTGACTGCGCAATCAATATCCCATGTTATCTTCTAATTAAAATGTTGTCCATGTTTCTGATTAGAACGATGTACCTACGTACCTAGTTCCGGCAATCCCCCGTGAGAAGCATGGCTTCCTTCCTATCAGCATCGTTAAGTAGCCACGTGTATGTCGGCGATACACCTGACAGATTACGTGATCATTATGTCAGTTTAACATTCATAATATTAATCTTTATTAATTCCTTCTTTGAACAATTTTATGGCAGGTTAAACTGATAGACTAATCAATTGCATATTTACAATGGTTTCGTAAATACCATGTACAGTTGAGTTCAAAGATATGTATACACTTTTGCACTTTATTCCATTGTAATACGGCAAAAAATGTATACTTTGACGTCGACTGTACACCATACAGGTACCTATGTTATTTGATACCGTAAACCTAGAGTGGGCATTTCGCTGCCATCTCCGCGTCGGTATCCTAGATATATTTTATTGTTCCGCGGATTCTAATGGCAACTGCTCTAAATATTAGTATTTGATTTCTGACTTTGATCCAGCTTATGGTTTGCGGGTAGAGAAATATAAAAATAATCATATAAAAATTGTCTTGGCGTCAATTCGCGGAATCAGTCCTGCAAAGGTTATCCGAGATAACACTAACATAATAAGTATCAAGACACGCCTAATAACCACCCATATGTGCTTGTGCAAGGCCTTATTTTTGAAGTGAGAATGTCTACCTCAATGTCACTCAATGAACTAATGATAAACACACACAGCGCGAGTCAATGTCAGTTATGACCGCGGGAAAAGACACCCGTAATTGAAGGCGACTAATTACTGTAGGCGCCAAAGCGGATTATATTTTTATTTGATTATATTGTGTGTTTTGGTGTATAATCTTTATTTATAACTAGCTGCCCACCTACCCAAGCGGAGCCACGGGATAAACATTTCATACAAACTTCTCAAACTTCTTACATACAAACTTACAAAGCTACATCCTCAAAAACGTTACCTCTTTAGATAAGGTTGTCAACGACGTCCACCTAGAAAGATACTAAAAAATAATCTTTTATCTTTGCACGACATTTTTTTTTACTTAATCTCATAATCTTAAAATTTGCCAATTTTTTAGTTTTTTATTTTCAGAACTGTTTTTTTGTATTTTAATAGTTATTCCAAAATATCATATAATTTGAAAAGCAGTTAGGTACTACAGTAAAAATCCTTTTCATTACCTACTCGAGGTGTACTAGGGATCTTTAGTTTTAAGAAGTAGTTAGTATTTAGTTAAAATGTAATGCAACCGATGGCAGTATATCCAAAATACCGACCTTAAATCGCTAGGATCATTTGTCATTAATGCCTAATAATGATACCTAGTAAACTAATAGCCTTACGTTACTCCATCAACCATTTTGATTTATTAGCCAACGTAACGATCTCTTGGGACAGTTACTAAACTGAACTCTAGATTGTATTATGGCAATGGATTTAATTGGAGCAGCCAGGAAAGTAGTGACATGTTGCCATAACCATTGCAATGTGACTAATGTTATTATTAAGCACGAGTTTAATGTATGGCATTGAACATTGTTTGTTACAAATACCTCGCTATAAAATCGATTTATTCACTTCGTAATCTTGCGTGCGTGATGATCATTATCCCACAAGGACTACAAAACGAAAGCCCACGCAGAATACGTTGCTCAAACGGGTGTCTTTTGCACGGACAACTGGATCCTTTTAAGAAAAAATTCTAGGCAGGTCACGACGTTTACGTAATGCGATGTTGTCGTCAGAGGCCGTGCTCTCCCCGGTCGGCGGGTGAAAGCGGCGGGGCCTTCCTGCGCGAGTCGCCCTTACACGAACCGATTTGGTAACTTGCCTCAACACGGGGTGAAACTGCGAATTCCGATCTCACATGCTCTGCTCCATAGTGCACTGCTCCTGCGTGATTATAATCAAGACGCAATGTCGTCCAACCGAACCAGCTCAAACGTCAACTTTTCTATGTATTTATTCACTGACGCGCGTTTCACGCATCGTTACAAGGCGATGACCAAATATGGGAGAATTGGCGGTGAATACGAATAACTGTTAAATAAGCTATGCTTAGATTGATTACTGACGGTGACTAACGACATGTTTTGTCTTCATTATTGAGTTATCCAGATGGAGATTTCAATTAGAAAGCGGATAAATTTTCGGCACATGCCGAAGTGTCGCATGTTGTGCAACAGGGTTGTGTAACTAGTGTACAACATGCCTAATGTATTGGACTTCCGATCGGACATGACAGAGTAAAGAGTCGTGTTCTTGCGCCTGGCTTAGACGGGTACGTAGCGAAACACTATGGCACTAACCACGTTGTATAACAAAAACAAACATTCCTTTTAGCGAATATATTCGCACTCAGCCGAAATAGGTTATGTGATAATTAATACTAATTTTAGAAAGTAATGATTTAAGCAATACCAAGGATGTGAATTCGTAACTTGTATGGTTGTGATCATGTGGCCGACTTATTACAAAGCTGTCATTGGAATTGGAATCTTCTACCCTGGCCGGTAGAGTGGCTTTTTGAATGGACTACTTTGATGCAATGCGGCCAACTCAAATAATCTCAAGTCTACAAAGGCAGGTGTGGCCGCAAAACCAACACTTGGAATGGCCCGAAAGGCGTTCGCACAAAAACTACTTTATGTGAACCATGCCGGACGCCGGCCACTTGCTGACCCAAAAATGTCAAAGTATAGGTTTTTATCTATAAACTGTGCAGTTGGTTTCTGCTTTCCTTTATTTTTGTCTTTGCTTGAAGTTGAAAGACAGATTGATCGGTCGTATTCTTCAGTTGACATAGGCTACTATGAGAGAAGACGATTCAATTTTATGCCCTGAAATACTTAAATGGTTAGATGTGAAATAGTAGTCTCAACAAATTTGCTATTAATTTGAGTTGATTTCATTGCTCTTTAAATTAATACAAATAATGTGTGTATTTTAAACAAAACCAAAGTGGATCAATATTAGCAAAAGTAACGAAAATAAGTTTAATTAATTAATATCGCCTATCAAATTGTAAAATATATACAACTACGTTAACGTATGTGTCAATTGTATTGTATGTCTACTCGCTTTGTCTCTCTGTTTTTTGTGTAGTGAATAAATGTCTTCTTTCTTTCTTTCCTTCTTTTAAGCTAAATGTTAGCTAGTAATTCAGCACTCGTTTCCCTCTAAGAACCTTATACCAATTTTACTAAGTAAAACCACAAAACCCATAAACCGCCGACCACTCTGTTAGACGACGAATTAAATCTCGCATTATCATAATGTCGTATCGTAGTTACGGTAACAAAACGCCTGGTTAGGTACACTGTTATTCATAAAGTTTACTACCAACTTAACTATTGCGAACCAACATACCTGTGACTTACGATCATTCTTGGTAGTCACCTGTTATTATTTGCCACAAGAAAGTGCGCATAAAATATGTATCAAACACGACTCTATTTATAAGGCCGTAAGGACGGTCAGATGTTTCTGCTTGCTTTGTTGTGGCATATATATTAATGCTGGTGACTGTACACACGTCAGGGGAGTCTGATAACATTTAAGAGTAGTAGTAATGAAAGTTAATCTATTTTAAAACGTTAAAGCTCTAAGAGTAGCTGTTGATAAATTAAAAATATATGGCTATCCTTGGAAATTTTATTAATAATCTGGACTTTTGAATTTCTTATAGAACATTTAATACTATGTCAACTTGAAATAATGCCACGGAGGACTTAAGTACGATGCTCAGTAATGCGGTTATCAACTTAACATTTTCTACTGGTTCTAAACCAAACTTAATATTTTTACGGTTCTTTAAAATTGGTAATTCATTCATTTCATATCTGTAAGTAGGTACGTTTGATATTCTGAAACAACCATTAAAGGTTAAAAGAGCACAGCAGCATACCGAACTAACATTGGTGAGCGAGGAAGATAACATTTTGAGGGCTACAGTCATAAGTCATAACAGAAACTTGGTTGTAAGCTATTGTATTGAATCTTAAGTGTTGACAGTGGATACGTTTGAGAGCTTACTTTTACTCACAGCTATTAGGATGCGGTCTGGACGCAAGCGGGCAGCGCGGTGCGACGAGCAACTGCCCATACATTGAAGTCGCTCGAATGTATGTACTGCCGCTCGTCGTCGCCCGGCTGCCCGCTGGCGTCCAGACCGCGGTCTTAACGGATCTCCGGCTCAAGTTACATTAGGGGTTATCGGTGAGTTGAATCGACGTAGTTTGTGAATACACAAGCGCGATTACGTCACCACTGTCAGCAGGCAGTTGATTTCGTCGTGAGAACCCTGCTCATTGTGCGGCGCGCGCGCATCACTTTCGTTATCGGCGGAACATGGCGGAATGAACGTCCGAACTTGCACGAGCCTGATTTACTTTCTGTGAACTTAGACCTGTTTGCATGAATAATTGTATATTCATTTGAGCTTACTAATGGGCTATTAGGTTTGTGTAAGATTGCCCATATTCATGAATTCTTTAAATGTTGTAAATTATTATAGCATCCCTTAAACCATAAATCACACAATGTTGAAAAAAAATTGACAAATTATACTAGGCAATTTTAAAACACAAATTTTGTTTAACAAAAACTCTTTTTCTATATCCAATCACTCAATTAGGTACTGAAACGAAAAAATCCTTGTTAGTTATAGAACCTGCATGCTGCTCACAAAATTTACGAGAATCGGTTGAAAAATGCGACATGTAGATGATGATTTGATGATATTCATAACAGTCGTGTACACACACACACACACCACAAGAAAATGGAATCAGACCTTCGCTTTTCTTTTAAATAGTAACCTTGGTAATCCTAACCATTAGTATGTGCGCGTAAAGACTAGATTCATCCTGAGGGTCGTGAGGTTGGAGTCTCGCCTTAACGAGAATTTTAACTCCTTTGTGGTGAGAGTTTCAATAGACCGTCTATCGACCTTCACTAAGGAAGAATTTTGGCCGAAGGGAGTCAAGTTCCGGCGTTTCCGCGGTTGGTTACCAGAGGCTCTAGTATAAGTTTTACTAAAACAAAACGTTATGACCGCGTTCACGTTTAGCTGTCAAATCCCATACAAATTGGGGGTGAAACGCAAACGCGATCGTAAAGTTTTGTTTCGGTAAAACTTATACTAGAGCCTCTGATACCACGAAATTGAGCAACACATCGCAGTAGTTGTGTTTTTTTGTAGTTTTTAATAAATATTGGGCAGCCCGATAAACGATACTTTTTGCCCCATTGATGATTCATACTTATTTGGCGATAACATATTTTTTTAATAATCTACATATTACATAAACACGTGAGCCTCTGGAAGGAGTGGCACTGACACAATCTGTAAATGCCAAGAACTCTCCGCCATAAATTAACCCAACAAATTAGAAAATGTTTAGCCAACATCGTCACCGCCAGAATTATCTACATTTTATTCTAAATGCCTGTGAATTGCGGGAATGCAACCTTAGCCGCAACCGGAGCTGCAACCGTGGTCAATGTTAAATGTTCCTAGGAATAGCTTAAAAAGTCCGGCAAGTCATCCGTAAGAATTTTTTGATCAAGGCTATACTTACTGAATTTTTATGAATTGACCTGGGGCCTATTCCACAAAACTTTACAAGCGTACACAATTTGTCAAAATTGTCAACTTTTTCTATGTAAAATTGTACAATTTTGTCGAATTGTAGAATTGTACAGTTTTGTGGTATAGGGACCTGACCTCATGGAAGAGTAAATTAAATTTATTTTGAATTGCACAAGGACGTTTTCCAGCAAAGTTATTTCGATAACATTTTGCATTTTACTTCGTTTCGCTTTATGATATAATTAAATGATTAATTATGTTTTCTATGTTACGTGAGTGTTTTAAATCATGGTTGATATTGCATCACTATATATTCGTAGCATGACATTGTCATTTTTATTTTTATTTTTCTTATAATTATGATTATTTATTTTCTTTTGTTTTACTTTTATTATTAATATTGACATACCTACCTATATTAAAAATACGGTAATTCAATTCAATGACATGCAATAAATAAATTCATCAAATATTGTGTGCCATACTCTGGCTGATTGTGACGAACAATAACCATACTGTGACCTATTATAATCACTCACTTTCGAACAATAAATTATTTGTATTTGTTTGTATTTGTATTTGGTTTGATACTTATTATATAAAACATAAGGTAACCATAACTTATTGAACTCAACTTAAAATCTACCTTTGAAAGTAGTATCATTAGCTGTTAAAAAAAAAAGTAGGTACTTACAATGGACTGATCAATTAATACTTGTTTTTTTTTACGGTTACCATCGAAGTCATACTAAAGTAAAAATTTATGTTCTATCAACTTTACATTCTGCTGCTAATAAAACATATTACACTCGCGGGCAAAGAATACGGGTCACCCTAAATTAAATAACTGCAATAGGTTTTTTAAAACATTTAATACTTGTTTTATTTACATAATATGCTATTCTTTACAATACCCAACTGTATTAACAATTTCCTGGATCCTATCATAAAAATATCGATATCCAAAAATGACGATTTTTGCGATATCTCGCTCCGTTAACGTTGTTTTTTTTCATGGGTTTTTTTTACGAGTCCGATTTAAACCTGGTAACGTTATATTATTTACTGTTATTAGAAGTTTACCTAGTCTAGCCATAAGTTCTGTTACTGGCAGTTAACAATGATTTTAAGAAAAATAATAATTCGAATTTCGAATGTTGTGTTTTGACGTAAGTACTTGGATGTTTTTGCCACCATTTATATACAATATAATATTAAAATAAGTAAATTAATAATGGAGTGGGGTGTCAAAGAAAATAGAATTGCTGTGATTGCTCTGCATAAGGTAGGAATGGAGCCGTCCCACATTTTTGAGACACTAAAAAAGTTAGAGATCAGTCGAATGTTTGTGTATCGTACCATTCAAAGATACACCAAAACGTCCTCTGTCGATGACAGTAAAAGATCTGGCCGACCACGTACTGTTAGAACAAAACAAGCCGTTAATGCTGTAAGGGCCGGAATTCGCCGAAATCCCATAAGAAAACAGAAGATCCTTTCTAAGGAAATGAAAATACCACCTAGGACACTTTCGCGTATAATCAAAGATGACTTGAGTCTTGCAGCTTACCGACGATATACAGGACATATGTTAAATCAGTCACTAAAGGACAAGAGAGTTGAAAGATCAAAAAGCCTTTTATCTCGATACGCACATGGGAAATATAAAAATATTCTTTTCACGGATGAAAAAATTTTTACTATCGAGCAGCACTACAACAAACAAAATGATAAAGTGTACGCACACAACTCTCGAGAAGCTAAAGAGATAGTTGGAAGGATTCAGCGAGGTCATCATCCCGCTTACGTCATGGTTTGGTGGGGTGTGTCGTATCAAGGCGTCTCTGAGATCCATTTTTGCGAAAAAGGAGTGAAAATTTCAGCTAAAGTGTATCAGGACACGATTTTAGAAACAGTAGTTAAACCACTAAACGACACAATGTTCAAAAATGTACACTGGACCTTTCAGCAGGACTCAGCCCCGGGTCATAAAGCTCGCACCACCCAGATTTGGCTGCAAAGGAATGTTCCGGACTTCATCAAGGCAGATGATTGGCCCTCTTCCAGTCCCGACTTAAATCCCCTGGACTATAAATTGTGGTCAGTGTTAGAGGACATGGTCTGCTCTAAACGCCATGCCAATATCGATTCTCTAAAAAAATCTTTGAAGGTAGCTGTGGCAAATTTCCCAATGGATACAGTGCGTGAATCTATAGACGTGTGGCCGGATCGTTTGAGGGCGTGTATTAAAGCTAAAGGCGGGCATTTTGAATAAAAAATATATTGTTTAGAAACCTTATTAACTTACCTATAAATAAACATTTACTTATGGTAAATTAATTACATCCTTTTAAAAATATGTTTCATTTCATTTGTAACAGAACTTATGGCTAGACTAGGTATATGTAAAATTAAATAAAGATCATGACAGGATTAACTGTACAACCTCTTACGCACTATTTTAGGAAATATGACGGTATTTTACCGACCCGTATTTTTTGCCCGCGAGTGTATTTTGCTTTAAAGTATATTAATGTTTTTAAAAGATGTGCAGTACCTACATGTATCACATACTGATGCCATGAAGTGTCTACCTACAGAAACAATACTTATTACCTACTTTGAAATGCGTTTTTCCGAAACTATTTACGCGTCGTGTAGTTAGTCTTATTATGATGTTAGGAATGATTGCTCCTCGGCTTTTCTTCAGATCTTTTTTGGTGCAACTAATCAGTAATTCACTAAAATATTGTTTATGGAACTGAATGGTCTTAATGGAGATCCGGAGATCTCGTTAAACTTAGTCACGACTTGGATAATTGGCACGAGTCAATTAAATAAGCCGTGCAACGTCCAAAAATAGTGATTGCAAATAATGTATTGTTTTGTAGAGCAAGTAGTTAGTTTATTACCATAGTTCGAAACATCATCTCTAAAGGGGTCCGGGGTCCGCTTCGATATCTACTCCCAAGATTTGGTGTAGGCACTAGTTTCCCGAAAGCGATAGCCATCTGATGTTCAACACAGAGACTAGACCTTATTGGGATTAGGCCGGTTAGGTCACGATGATTTTCTTTAGAAGTAAAGGTATCTACAATAAAATATTAAGTCGTACACAAATCTGTTTAAAAAACCCAGTGGTACGAACCGGGGTTTGAACCCCGGCTGGAATGATTCTTATTAATTACGATAATTAGAATGTGCCAAATGAATGCCATTGACATAAACAAGACTAGAGCAAAGGGCTTCTTTAAATACTGACGGCATATTATGAGGTGTTAGCATTGAGAAGAGCAGCACTGTTCAAGAGCCACAAAGCTAAAAGGCAGTAACAATACATGCCTCTATTCAATATTATTACTTTTCTCCCTAGGCCGGCAGCGTAGCGGTGCATGGATGCAACGGCATTTTTTTTTTTTTTTTGAACCTGACTGTTGCTATAATAGGACGAACCCAATATAGCGGTCGAATTGCGTGGTTGGAGGGTAGCCTGGGGAAAATCCAGGGGGAGCCTCCGGCACGACCACGCGGGAAAGTTTGTACACTGGAATACTCTACGAGTTTGCGCTCCAGTGAGATTGGTTGAACGGTATCAACCGAATCTGGGGTGTGAGTGGTATCGAACTACTGGGAGTTTTATCGCTGGTTCGCTAAAACCTAGCCTAGCTGAGAAGAGTCCAGCAAGAAACTCAGCTAGGCCCGACTTGGGTCGGACTGACTCTGCCCGGTATGCGGCGGTACCGGGACGAATAGGGACTGTATGTGTATACTTACCTGGCATAGGGGATACCGTGATCATGATGCAACGGCATGCCAAAGCGACGTACAAGGCATGCACTTAATGCCTTTGGCCAAACGATCTAATGAGTTTCTTTACATCTCTGAACTCTTTGAAGTTCAATGCGAACTTTCTATACGTTGACAGTTATAGGCATTGTCTCATTGTTAAGTAACGTTAACTATTTGATCGTGGTATGTTAAAAGGGAGTATATTTAATAGAGGTTTTATTGCATTTACGTCCTTTTAACTAGTAATTAAATATTTTCCAGATGCACCGCTGCATAATTAGGTATATGGACCAACGCTGAAGAACAGCCAGTCGCTTTGTACTGTACCCTAAAATTTAAGTATAATCGCGAGTTTAGTTGAGTAGTTCAAACTTTAAACGACATTTAAACATTCCTTAGGCGATATATGTTGTCACAATTACAACTTAACATGATTTCCTAAGTAGGAGTAGGATCTGCAGTCAATTTGTTATTGGATCTGCAATCAATTTGTTATTGGATCTGCAGTCAATTTGTTATTGGATCTGCAGTCAATTTGTTATTGGATCTGCAGTCAATTTGTTATTGGATCTGCAGTCAATTTGTTATTGGATCTGCAGTCAATTTGTTATTGGATCTGCAGTCAATTTGTTATTGGATCTACAGTCAATTTGTTATTGGATCTGCAGTCAATTTGTTATTGGATCTGCAGTCAATTTGTTATTGGATCTGCAGTCAATTTGTTATTGGATTTGCAGTCAATTTGTTATTGGATCTGCAGTCAATTTGTTATTGGATCTGCAGTCAATTTGTTAATGGATCTACAGTCAATTTGTTATTGGATCTGCAGTCAATTTGTTATTGGATCTGCAGTCAATTTGTTATTGGATCTGCAGTCAATTTGTTACTGGATCTACAGCCAATTTGTTATTGGATCTGCAGTCAATTTGTTATTGGAAACCGGCTAATATGTTAATATTACAAAGAGTTTCGTCCATAACGGGAACGGTCGCCAGAATACCAGGGGGCCTAGACAAGGTTGCAATCGACAAGCGCTAACGCCAATAGAAAACTAATGTATGGGAATGACAAATGTTAACGAATAAGGTTTCGTCGGCATCTTTCATTCCCTCACATTTTATTATTTTCTATTGGCGTTAGCGGTTGCCGATTGTAACCTTGTCTACGGCCCCAGCTACGACTGAGCTGTCAATCGTTTTATTGCAAGCAATATAATCTCTCAATCGGACGTGATTAAAACAACTTAATGATAGGTTACAGATAAATGATACGTCAAAACATCTCGACTGTTATAAAAAACTTGGTAGGTTTTTTGCGAGATTAGCTCAAATTGCTGTCTACTGAACAAATGGGGAACTATTAGTAGGATATTTGAGGTAACGTTCAATTAGACGTAAAAAGTGTATCTATCATTGGCAGTTGGGAACTGAAAAGATAAAGATATAGAGTGATTGAAGATGTAAAATGATTAAGCATGTAGAGAGGAGGGAAGAGAGAAAACGAACTAAAAGAACGGGTACAGTAGGATGGGAAGAACGAACGGTCGAAAGATAAACTGAGTCAAAATCAGTTTCAGTGTAGCTAACCTAAACAAAAATAAAGCGAGCTTAAATGTGTATGATGAAGGTCGTAAACGACTGTCGCCATCGTGGACATCCGTGATCAATTTCTAGACGATTCGCAAAAATATTAAAATAACTAAGTATCAAATAACCTGCCAAAAAAAGACACCTTAACACATAACCTAAAGCTTGTTCTATGAACTCGCTCGCACGAAATCATCTAAGAACGATTATAACAAAACCATGACGTCATAGAACAGATCAGCGATGAAAATTACTCATATAATCCCACGTAGACTCAAGTTAATTAAACAACAAGCAAAATAATTACAACATTACACTGATTACACACTCGTTATCCAATAAGAAGCTCTTCCGAGCCCACTAACCTAGATTATGTCGAAATTGGGCATTTAACGTAACAATAAGCTGGCACTGAAGAGGACAGGGGAAAGGGGGAAGTAATTTTTGACAAACTGATGAAATTTACTTTAGCTGAATTACGTTAGCACTCGAAAAGTTGCTAAATAACCTGTTTGATTTAAGTGTGATCATTTTGCAAGTAGAGTATAACATTGCTACCTACGTTGGTACTAAGAACGTAGGATACCTCCCTAATTTGTGCAGGGTACAAGGAAGTGATACAACTACCGTATTTCGAGGGGTTCTCAACTGGGGAAGTACCTTCAACTTTCAGAAGACCATGGCCATAATAACACCACTATCTTCTCTTTAGGTAGTGGTGTTATTACGCTTGTGACCACATAACTATATCTTAATATACTCGTAGTTCAGAGCTATAACCACGAACTTCGAAAGTCGAAGTTCGGGTATTTCCATCTCTATCGCACTTACATTACTCGAGTGACAGGGATGCATGTATACGAACTTCGAGTTTCGATTTTCGGGGTAATGCCGCTGTACTTGTGACTCGTCTGCCAAGCCTGGAGTGGCAAGCGTCAATAAACCTTTCTACTTACCACCAGACAGGTGCTCGTTTGCCTCCGTCGTGGTATAATATAAGTTTCTGTCAAAAAAATCATATTTGATACAAGCTTTTATTACCGACTGTACTTTTCTGTATACCCTCATCAACTCATTGAGACGATTTTAACGAACCCAAACTCAACGGGGTTACGTCGGTTAAGTACTGAATTCCCATGGCCACCTTCTGTCTCCATCATCAGATCAGGTCGATGGTACAATAATATTGAATTGTCATCCAATCTATGTCGTTACCCAACTTTTCAGCTCAATCGGTTAAAGATATCTGCTTCAAAATTCAGTTGCAACATTCCACCCGGACAAAACATACATTGCATTTTATTAATTTAATTAATAGTTTGTAAAAAAAGGAGCAGATTATATTCGGTACTTCAAATTGAGATAACGTGTAAAAAATCGTTAAATCCACGAAAAAGCGTGCAAAGGATTAGGTGGGCCATTTTACGGTTTAAGTTTAACACTCGACCTTTTTTTTAATTTTGATATAATCGGGTTTTTTCTACTCAGAATCGAGAGCACTTTCGAACCTAATAGAAGAAAAAAACTGTCCATAATGTTACATATAATTTTCGGTTTTCCGTTCCGTTACCACCATACAAGCTTAGTATGGAAACGGTAACGGAATGGAATACAAATCTTGGGACACTTTTTTTCTCCTATTAGGTTCGAAATTGCTCTCGATTCTGAGTAGAAAAAACCCAAAAATATCAAAATTAAAAAAAACGTCGAGTGTACTACTTTCCGTAAAATGGCCCAGGTATTCGTTTTTGTACCTTACGAGAAATGCGAATGGTCTTTTGACACATCGCGACACCCATATAACGTAAATTGGCACATGGCATTGGCATTCGTTCATGGTGTAAGATGGATCAAGTGCATCGACGCAGGACGTTAATCGATTGAAGTCGGCCAAATGTAGATACGCACTGCCCGCTAGCGTCCAGACCGCGGCCTTAGTTGTATCTACAGACCGCACTAACCTGGTGAGCGCTGAAGTTATTTATCCCGTATCCAAGAAGAAATGGTTGGCTTCCTTGTTCTTGTCACCTATAAAGGTGCGACCACACCGCTGCTCAAAATACGCTAACGCACCTTAAAACTCAGCAAAATGTATGAAAATACGTGACGCATACGACAACGTCAACGCCAAGCTATACACGCAGCGTTAAGCACCCGTGTGGTCGCTCCTTAACACTATCATTGCGTTGAATTGGATTATACACATCACATTTCTTACACACACATTACGAACAAGGCACTCGCTACACAGACAACGTAAATAAATAAGACCCGGCCACAACACTCTTAAACACTCTTAGTTCGCAAATTAAATTGATTAATTATATTTGCGTACTTCGATAGGTACGTGTTAAAAGCGGTTTCTTACACTACTGTGACATTTAAAATGCTTTATGGACAGATATAGCAGATCTTTTTTTGTGTTTTATTTAAAAAGGTTACACTAATTACTCTCTGTGTAGATTTGCATTCGGTACTTTTAAATAAGAGTATTGCAAAAAATTTTGTAGTTGAGTTTTTACCACCGCACCGCTCGCCGTCGGCAGGGCAATCATCCTCACACCCTGGAAACTAGAAATGGTCGCGTACCGTACCTACGGTTTCAGAGAAATTTCCTCCCTCGGACGCTCCGGTTGTGGAACGAGCTCCCTGCCGAGGTTTCCCCGAGGGATTACCTACAGTATGGGGTTCATCAAAAAAGGAGTGTATTAATTATTAAACGGTCGGCAACGCGCATGTAACACCCCTGGAGTTGCAAGCGTCCATAGGCTACGGTAACCACTTACCATCAGGTGGGCCGTAAGCTGGTTTGCCACCGAAGTGGTATTAAATAAAAAACAACTTTGGTTACATGATTCAGCGGTGCCATACATGGTTTAGTTTTTAACTGTTTGTTTAAAGAATATTAATGATTAAAACATGATTTACAAGGTTGGTACCTATTTCTTGCAATGCGGATTTGCGCCCTACCGCCCACCGCTAAGTGGGCGGCGCCCACGGCCGTCGGACACGCGTGCACTTGACATGTGAACCTTATTTGAACAGCTTTAGAGTTCAAAGCCTTTGTTATAAAGCTAGGGCCTAGTTCATTACTGCACACCTTCAGTGCGAATACCAATTCGCTAGTGTGAATACGAATATAGACGTAAATATGCCGTCACCCACTTGGCAAAGGTTTGACTTTGTTTTGCGCCGGTTCTGCTCTAAGCTTTTGATGATATTGGTAAAGGTGAGTACTAGATACTAGATATGCAAAATGTTAGTTTTTGAAGCAGCAAAGGCTCTGCAGCGTTTGTATCAAATAGTTCTTCAAAAGAGGCTCTGAAAATTTGCTACCTACTATACAAACTATGTAGTACTACGTATTATATTTTTTTAAAAAAAGGTCAACATTAAAAAAACCGGCCAAGCGCGAGTCGGACTTGCGCACGAAGGGTTCCGTACCATTATCTATAAAAACAGCAAAAACAAAAAACGCGTTTGTTGTATGGGAGCCCCCTTCAATATTTATTTTATTTCGTTTTTAGTATTTGTTGGTACATACAGCGGCAACAGAAATACATAATTTGTGAAAATGTCAACTGTCTAGCTATCGCGGTTCTTGGGATGCAGCCTGGTGACAGACAGACGGACAGACAGCGAAGTCTTAGTAATAGGGTCCCGTTTTTACCATTTGGGTACGTAACCCAAATTGATCGGTGTTGGGTGCAGTGGGTGTCCCGCTGTCCCGCTGTTCTCCTCTACAGGTCGCATTTCTCAACCGATTCTCGTGAAATTTTGTGAGCAGGTTCGTTAATTATATTACAGATGTTTTGTCGAATCACAATCTCAAAATTCAAAAAAGATTTTTTTTAAACGATAGGTTCGCGAGTTTTAGGTACCTACAGCTCACAGAGCCACTAGTAATTTATTGTAACTATTATACCTATTAGGTAAATATCTTTGGAAATGAAGTCATGGGGAGACGTCGTGATATTTTTTTATTCTCCTAATGAGCCTACAGACTAAATGTTTTTATAAACAAACTAAAATAACCTGACTAAACCAAACAACAAGCAATGCTGTTTTGTTATTAGATCAGTGCCTTAACAAGCTGCTGATCTCATTGCTCTCAGCATTCTTGTCACAATAATTATGGCAGCGGATATCTCCATTGTAAATTAGCCATGCGTGGTATATTAATCGTGTTTATGGTGTTGCCAGTGAAAAAAAACGATTAATTAAAGCAAACCTACACGGTAGCATTATTTTATAATGTTATTGTTAAACAGCCAGGCGCTTGATCGCCAATCAATGATTAAAACATGAGGAATCCGAAAAAGACACAATGAGTGTTGACTTACCCATTGTGTCCGAATAGGAAACGTCACAGATGCAATCAGGACGCAAAAAATGTATCGATGATTGTAACGCAATACTGTGTCTCTAGGTTATCGATACGGTCAGCAAAAAATGCAAAGTTCAATAATTCACATTAGATAAGGTCATGGTAAGACTTTTCTTTCCGGGCGAGCAAACTGAATCATGGTCTATTTTAGGCACAATCACACAAATGTCTTGAATTTTCTATGCTCATAATAAATGTAAATTCTACGCGCATGTAAATAAGTACCTACCGTAAAGCCTTAGCTTTGACCCATTTACAACTTTATCGTATTTGTTATGTCATGTTAATAGGCATGGTTAGTAGGATTCAGGCCATTTTTTTGAGACCTAAGTTAAGCCATGTTTATCTTAGGTCTGACAAATCGGCAATCCTACTCATATTACTTACTTATAAATGCAAAAGTTAGGATGTTTGTTACTCAATCACGCTTAAACAGCTGTGCCGATTTTGATGAAATTTTGCAGGAAGATGGTTTATATAACCTGGATTAAAATATAGGGTAGTTTTATCTACGCAGATATGACGCAGACGAAGTCGCGGGCGTAATGTAGTATCTAATGTGCAACTTGTGAGGAAATGTACCTTACATAGTTTAACTTAACGAGATTACTATTACATCTAAAATCTTGTAACGATTTTAAACATTCAATCAAATAATTAGGTAAGATTTAAAGCCTTGATTGAACCTAAGAGGTTAGTCACATGATAACTGTAAAGCCATGTTCACACGTGGGCGTACGTCCGGCGCCAATTTGAGCGGCGTTCACATTCACCAGGCTATCAGCGTCAGCCCTAATACGTTTCCTTTACGGGCATCGGCGCGGCGGCACCATAAATACTCGGGATAAGGCCTTGTTTACACGGACTAAAACTCGTTTGTAAACTTTATTAATTAGTACTGTAATTCTGTGTATGTGAATTGCTTTAAGTAATATATAAGTAGCTAGATTGAATATTACCTTAGCAGAACTAAAGGGTACCATCTACACCTAGTCACAAGTAGGTACAGTCAGGGCACAGGACTCTATATTGTCAATGTCATAAAGGCGTGTACAGATATTTATGTCGTTACTAGCTGATGCCCGCGGCTTCGCCCGTGTGGTTATAGGAAAATGTAACATATTGAAATTTTCTCGTGGGAATTAGATGTTTCCCCGCTGGAAAAAGTAGCGTATGTCACTCTCCAGCCTCTAAACTATATCCATACAAAAAATCACATTAATACGACGCTCCATTGCAACGTGAAAGAAGGACAAACAAACACACTCACACACACTTTCGCATTTATAATATTAGTAAGGATTTATACTGTACAGTAGGTATAACGTCACAGCAATTTATAACACTTATAAGACTTGAACCGTGACAGTCAAAAATTTATCGAGATTCCTATCAAAATTTAAACAGCATTGCGGATATAGTTCTCATAACTGCATAATGCTGCTACTTAGGTACATCCTTTCTCATCATCATCTACTAATTTCCCAATTGTACCTTAAGAGTCCGCAGTAAACTCGGCCGAATTAAGAGTCCGCACTGTCCGCAGTAAGCTCGGCCGAATTTCACCTTCCCATACAAACGTAGTTACGCTCTCATTTTAAAACTACGTGTTGAATTGTGCCGAAACTTTGCATATATATTGACATGAGGTATATCTATGTCTGTAATTAGTTTATATGGTTCCAGTTTATAAAACGAACGAAATACAGCAAAAACAAGTTTTGTATGAAAAACTTAAATTCGCTGTATTTTTTTTACTATAGTATCTGAAGCTACATAAACTGATTACAGACATAGATATACCTCATGTCATTGTATATGCAAAGTTTCACTACAATCCAACACGTAGTTTTAAAATGAGAGCGTAACTACGTTTGTATGGAGAATCGAGCTTACTGCGGACTCTTAATGGAGCCCGGGGTACGCTTTACCACCTAATGCTAAAATTGGGCGTACTCACTAGTTTTACGAAAGCTACTGCCATCTGACCTTCCATCCCAGAGGGAAAACAGACCTTGTCGGTATTAGACCGGTTACCTCACGATGTTCTGTTGTATGAAATGATATTTCGTATACAGAATGAAGTAATTCGTGATACAAAATAGCAGAATGTGAATCTATCCATGATTCTGGACAACTTATACTATGGGATCAACTCTGTGTTAAGCCAAAAAAAGGCCAGCTATTTCATACACTTTACTCGTAAAAATGTCTCAGAATCATGGATAGATTCACATTATGCTATTTTGTATCACGAATTAAATTTCACCTAGTATAAGTTTTTTGGGACGGGGCTCGAAATCACGACGTCCTGATTGAAATTCCGCTCCGCGTGACTACAGTAATATTTTTATCTGTAGAAAGGATGTTGTGTAGCATATATCGAGATATAAGGTACACAACATCATTCTGTACGTAAAAAAAATATACGGACTCGGATTTGAACGAAAAATAATTCTTTAATAATTTTTTTATACTACAGTGTAAAACAGACTTTACTAAGCGCAAAATGTCGAGTCCAGAGTGCTATGATTCACGGGACCTTGTTCGCCACCTCACGAAGACTTCAAACAAATATCTATTAAAACCCGTCTCCAATTAACGTGATGCCTAAATGGATTTGCATGTAATTGCATTCCGCATTCCAAGCTAGGTCATTAACGAATTGATTTTAAGAACTATATTTGACGAATCAGCTTGTCCGAGTAAAGTTACGGCCATTGAAGAGGGCAAACGTCCATTTCCGCTGACATGAAGACGTTGGGCATAAACCCAGAAATGACACAGAACCGTCAAAGATGGCGCGAAAGTATTAGGAGAGTCCCCCGTATAGGGGATAAGGCAAGGACAGAAGAAGAAGATTTGACAAATCGACGCGTGTATGGAGTCTTTAAAAATTGTGAACCTTAATAAAATTATGTATGCAATTATGGAGGACTTAATAGAGCTCATACTTACATGAAAACCGTCGATTGTGGTGACCGAGTACATCAGTAAATAGGTACTTTAATTCCTTTAGCACATCAGTTATGAAACTGTTGGTCCTGGTGAAGACCACCGCTGCACCATCAAGTGGGTGTTTTATTATGTATGACCTACGTATTGTTTATGAGGATTTGTTTGGAGTGTTAAATCAGATTCAAATCTTAGTTCTGTAAAATCAGTTACAAAGTTCTTTATATAAATTTTCATTTGTTGGGTAGGTATTTTGAACCCCCGGCGAAAACGAGGGGTGTTATAAGTTTAACATGTGTATCTACATGTCCTTGGCATCGTTTCTCCCAAACGGATTAACCTATTTGAGTGCGGTTTTTTTAATGGATATTCGAGTCCTGTCTGTCGAAATAGTTCTTAGCTGTTTCCTGGGTCGGGGGTGTTTAATTATTTTTTTTATTAAAGTAGCCAACTATTGTTAAGCAAACAAAAAAATCAAAAGAACAAAAATTACAAAAGTTATTCCTCTGGGTTGGAAGTTCAGATAGCAGTCACTTTCTTAAAACTAGTGCCTACGCCAAATCTTGGGATTCGGTGCCAAAGCGGACCCCGGGCTCTATCTGGGGCCGTAGAAAAGGTTACATTCGACAAGCGCTAACGCCAATAGAAAACTAATAAAATGTATGGGAATGATAGATGTTAACGAAAATTGTTTCGTCAGCATCTGTCTATCCCCTACATTTTATTATTTTCTATTGGCGTTAGCGCTTGTCGATTGTAACCTTGTCTACGGCCCCAGGGCAATACCGGGAAAAACGCTAGGAGGGTGACGATGATTGTAGAACAAACAAAACATTCATAAAATTCAGTTCATTTTATTAAGCAACCGGGGTCTGTACGGGCAGATGAGCGCCCTCAACGCGAGTCCCATCCAGACCGGCGCTGTACTTAGTCACATAAGTCTTCCCATCGTCACCAATGAACGAAGTCTCTCCCTCGGTGATGAGAACGTACGCCTTGCCGTCCGGGGTGGGCACCAGCCGGCCCCGCTCGGACACCACGGTGCCCTCGGCGGTGACGTACCGGAGCGCGTACTGGCCGAATTCGTCGTGGATCTCCTCGTGCTGAAGGGCGGGGAGGGCGCGCCGGGCGGCGGTATCGGCCGGGCTGCCGGGCGCGGCCGCGGCGACGGCGAGCAGGCAGGCTACTATGAACTGAAGATGGCGTTTATTAGAACAGTTTTTTACACTCGTGAGAGAACATTTTAGGAGTCTTGGTTACGACAAGGAGGACTACACTGTTTTTATACTACAAAGGTGGCAAGCATACGGTCTGACTGATCGAGCAGACACCGTAGCCTTCGGAATGCGACTCCAGAATAATCACATTGATCGATTTAGGCTGCACGTCCATCACAGATGTGCTAAGCTATGTGTCCATCATGTTAAATGCCGCATGATCTGGTGGATGCGCACGTTATCTAACTACAGGCTAGAATATAAATAGCCATGAGGTAGAACGGCATTCGTTTGTGAAGATTCTTTGTTGAGTGGCTCACCATAGTATTAGCAAATGACGTTTCAAGCCATCATTCATCATCATCATATCAGCCGAAAGACGTCCACTGCTGGACATAGGCCTCCCCCAAAGAGTGCCACAATGACCGGTCCTGCGCCACCCGCATCCAGCGGACTCCCGCGACCTTTACCAGGTCGTCAGTCCACCTTGTGGGGGGCCTACCCACGCTGCACCTTCCGGTACGTGGTTGCCACTCGAGAACCTTTCCGCCCCAACGGCCATCGGTTCTACGTGCAAACGCGTGATTGATAATGATAAAACACCCGACTCTTTGCACCTCGTAGGCGTAAAGAGGTGCGGCTGGGATGCATAGAACTCAAACTCATATTTGGAGCGCTTTTTAAATGAACAGCCAGGTATTAAATATAATATTTCAAATAAGGCGACTTACCAGTTTCATTTTGAAGGATGTAATGTGATGGTACTCAATTGAAGCTAGCTCAAGTTACTGATGCCTGGCTTAGCAAATCATTCCCTTTTATATCATCAAAATTCGAAATGAGATCCAGTGTCAACACAAATCGTTAATTAACCACTATTAACGTAATGCGAAATTAACTCCTATCGTTAACACACAGGAATGACAAGTGCAATTTATTTACCAACACAGCTCACATTACAATACTCTGCCTAATATTTCCTTGTCTCTCCTGACCGTTGGAACCTGCATTAAATATTAAAATTAGAAACCTACGCACAATTACAGGTTTAATACAACTATCGGATAATATTCAACAAGAGTAGGTGTATCTACAATCTGTATTTATTGAAAGACAATGTTTTATGATTATGTTAAATTCCTGTATTTATTTGTTTTTAATTTCATTTCTGATGATTATTTTTACCTATTTATTTTGATGTTGACATGTGTATTAAATTCATATTACTGATAATATTTGCACGCTTGCTTGCAAGCAAAATACATACAACTTATGCAATTGTACCAACCTACCAATGTATTTTTGCAAATAAATATATTTGATTTGATTTGATTTTAAGGGCGACATAAATGTACGAAATCATATAGTAACTAAAAATTAATCTTACTAAAATAATATTACAAATGGGAAAGTTCAGATGTTTGGATGTTTAGATGTTTGGATGTTTGTTACTCAATCACGCTTAAACGGCTCGACCGATTTGGATGAAATTTCGCACGAAGATAGTTTATAGCCTAGATTAAAATATAGGATAGTTTTTATCCCTAGCCACGCAGACCAAGTCGCAGGCGGAAGCTAGTTGTGAAATAAATCAAATAATGACAGCCATGACGATTACTGTAACTACAGTTACATAGCCTAGTTAATTGTGGTATTTGGTGTGTACATTTCATAAATATATATATATATACATATATAATCTATATAATGTATATATGTATATCGTCGTCTATATATAACCCATAGTCCATACGACACACAATTCACAGGCGCAGCAAAAAATGTGTAGGTATATGTTGTTCGCCTTATTGCAATGGAATAAAGTGCAAAATTGTAAACATATCTTTGACCTTGACCCTTGACTTTGATCCCCTAACTTATGGAACTAGATAATTTTGTGTGTAGGTAGCATACTAATATTTCTTAATATTCATTTAACGTTTCATTTATTCATTCTCATATTGCCTTTATATCGTTGACATTGTAACAAAGTCCTACAACAGCTTACAATTCAAAGTTTGCATTGATACATTTAATCATCTTCACGGAATGTCAGCTAATTGGTATAATATACACGTATACAGATATGACGCATCGTGTCGTGCCGTGGGCCTGGTTGACAAGGTCTTAAAATCGAGCACTGCAAGAGGCAAGGGCATAGCTAATGTCTGAATTACATTTAAGGCCACCGAGTATCGGGGGTAAACAACTTGAAAAAACCGGCCAAGTGCGAGTCGGACTCGCGCACGGAGGGTTCCGTATCTATAAAAACGGCAAAAAAAATCACGTTTGTTGTATGGGAGCCCCCTTAAATATTTATTTTATTTTGGTTTT
This sequence comes from Epinotia bilunana, assembly GCA_947049275.1. Taxonomy (NCBI): domain Eukaryota; kingdom Metazoa; phylum Arthropoda; class Insecta; order Lepidoptera; family Tortricidae; genus Epinotia; species Epinotia bilunana. The sequence continues at coordinate 21,152,939 of OX346259.1, read as the reverse complement.
AGTATCTGTTGTTATAGCGGTAATAGAAATACATCATCTGTGAAAATTTCAACTGTCTAGCTATCGCGGTTCTTGAGGTACATCCTAGTGACAGTCAAAACGGCAAAAAAAACACGTTTGTTGTATGGGAGCCCCCCTTAATTATTATCTTTTGTATTTGTTGTTATAGCGGCAATAGAAATACATCATCTGTGAAAATTTCAACTGTCTAGCTATCGCGGTTCTTGAGGTACATCCTGGTGACAGACAGACGGACGGACAGCGAAGTCTTAGTAATAGGGTCCCGTTTTTATCCTTTGGGTACGGAACCCTAAAAATTAAAAAAAATATCTTTATTTCTTTAACAACTAGTTACAATACTTACAATCAAACAGTGACCGGCGTCTCCTTGTAAGTTATTAACAAAATAACCTGTGTCAGGATCAGGAGGCACCGCTCCTCCATAACTAACAATTTACTATGTTGTATAATACTACTAAAGGTAACTTCTTAGAACTATAGTCTGTATTTTTATTAAGCGTGTGTAAGTTTGTGTGAGTGAGCGCGTGCAAGTGTGTGTGCGTATATGTGTATGTGTATTTGTGTGTGTGTAGCTAAATTTGGCTATTAGGCTATGAATTCTAGCAGGTCTTCCACCAGACCCCGAAGCATGGACGGCCTTATCACACGATAAGTGACAAGATAGAGCGTCCGTCACTGGCTGACACCGTTCAATAGAAGGGGAAGGACGCTCTATCTTTTCACTTAATCGCGTGATAAGGCCAACCATGATACGGGGTCTGATCGTAGTTTTTATCTTCCAACAAATTTATTTTTTTATTTTTTATATCCTATTGTAGCTTTGGGTATATATCTTTCTTAAAATACATAATCTTATAGATACGTTGCTGAGCTCTCTCTACGTCAATTTAACGAGTTTTTGCAGCGCCTCCCCAAATAGGCAAACAGTAGGTTAATATAGATTGCACCATTGATGTATAGTACTACATATCGAATAATTAATGATTTGCATATTGGATGCACCTGACCGCGAATAACGCTGTTGTCCACGTTAATTCCCTAGCCTGATTAGGATTCCCCAGGGGAAAAAGCGGTTAGGTTGTTAGTTGAACTGCGACCCTAAGCGCGTGAGTCGAGCGAGCGAAGCGAGCGTGTCGCGGCAGCGTCCGGCCAAGCGCCATAACCGAACATTATCATTTTTTCCTAGTTGCATATAAAATAATTGCCGCTAATTCCCCTGGGTGATCGGGATCAGGAGATTAACGTGGAATAACGAGCCCACTTGAATGTATTCACCGTTTAACCCTAAACTTGGCAAATATAAAAAAAAATCGTGTGTTCAAGCCTCTGTTGTACTGTACTTATAGAGGGCGATAATCTTTCCACAAAAATATGCAAAAATGTGTGCATTTAAAGATACACTGTCAAGTTTAGGGTAACTATAAACCTAAGTAACTTCTTCTTCTATGTGATTACCGTTATCCCGGATTTGCTTGTCTTCACATTGCACGATCCTGGTCGTCCTATTTTGCGAGTCCGTTTTCGCCCATGTCGCCTTCACGGCATCCACCGATCGCTTCTTTGGTCTACTAAGAATTAGGTAATTCATCCCTAAATAAAAAGTGTTTCATACTTATTATTACTTTGTGCTTCCGCACACTGGCCGTCTAAAATACTATGTTTTGGTAGATAGTTATTTGATTGTAGGTACTTATTTCAAATAAAACTTACGTCATCCACACGCAACAAACACGAAAAGTCGTCATAATGGTGTATCGTGACTAATTTTGTGCACATTAGTGGCATACCAAATCCCATTCATAAATTACCATTTAAGTCCGCATTTGTCTGAGATCAATAATACGGTATTAATATCAGAGCATCATTTGCATAGAAGTGCGTAATATTATGGTCATTACGGCGCGGACGACTTTATTATAAAAGGGCCCCCTGTATTAAATGCCACTTATTTTCTACGTTCCAGTTAATTACCGTAATTAAGTAAACAGCAAGATAGAATACTAATATATTCATTGCCACAGTTCACCCACAAGTAAAAACAATGATTTCAGAGAAAAAACTATTTGATCAGTCGCCCCCCGAATCAAAGTAACCCCATTCCATCGTACTTAGTTTGGGTATTGAATTAATATGAGATTTATTTATTTATTTATTTAAGGACCACCAATGGATAACACAACTGAACAATACATTTGACTTAAATACAAATAACTAAGTAAGATGCTTAGCCACTTATAGGTGGCCACAGCTCGCACATGTGTCAAATCAAGAGTAACAAAACAAAAAAAAACATATAAAATTACATGAATGAAGATTCAAATTTTCAGATTAGTAAATTTTCGCCTATAAAAAATGTAGAATCTTTGTAAATTGGAGAAGTTAAATATATTATATTGATTACTTTATGTAGATGAAGTCTTAAGGGGATGCCTTAATTTGAGTCGACCACGCCCCCTTGACAGAGACACGCTTATGCCTTCCGTGCACGAGAAAAAGAGATGCAACCTCTTCGGGAATGGCTTTTTTGGACAAATTTCGATAAATACCTAACTTAGTGAAGTTTTATTCATATTTCATTAGGCTAGGGGACTTTAGATGAGATAAAATACAATAGTATTAACTTGATTGTGGTGTAAAGTAATGCATTGTTTGAGTAGGATGAATAAAAAAGAAAAATAAAGACGCAACTTTAGTTTTTTTTCTATAGAAGAAATTTGAGGCAATCATGTATCGATTAAATAATTTAAAAAAACTTACAATCAGACCTTATTGTTTCTTAATCTAGTCAGAACGGTGTTTCAAAGCACGCGATAATTTCCAATGCGGGAAGCTTAAGCTGCCGTCCTAAGCAAAAAGGACGCATCTGACTACGAGTCTCATAGTCAGATGCGTCCTTATTGTTTAGGACGGCAGTAAGGATGTCCAGATGATGATAATGGATGTCTTGTTTGATGTTTTATCTGTTTTTTTATGTGTATCCTGTGTATTTGTGAATAAATACCTAGGCAATAACAAAAAAGTCACGCGTCCGAGAACTAAACAAATTTAAATATCGTTAGGAAATTGCCAATTTACCCAGGATAAACCCTTCGGGTTCGGGCTTATTACAGTCCTCATGGCTGCTGTAGTTTTTGGCTGAAATTTATCTAAAGTCGTTCAAAACAGAGAGGCCTGAAGAACATTAGTGAGCAAAGTAGCGCACATGAAAAAAAAACCGGGCAAGTGCGAGTCGGACTCGCCCTTCCAGGGTTCCGTACAAATTTCCTCCTATCTCGATGATTGGTTACGTACTTTAATAAAGATTACTTACCTATATATTTTATGATTCAATTACAAATGATAGTTTCCAGACTTATCCCTGTACAGTCTAGGGCACCAATATGTATTCACTCAAAGTTTCATAAATATGTATACTACAACCTTATTGTTGCAGAGATAAGGTCTGCCTACATATTTTAGAGACTGTGGTGTATACATATTGGTGCCCTTGACTGTATTTCTAGTATAAGACGATATTACTTGGCAAATTTCATAGTTCCAGGTCAACGGAAAGTTACCCTATACATTTAGATTCCCTTGAGTGTCGAAATATACGTTTTTTTACGGCATATACGGCGGTATCATGTTTTTACGTTAACTTAGAAGTTTGATTGTTACAGCGTCAAAGGTCTGTAGATTTAAGTGTATGGTTTTAATTTCAACTCGATACCTCCACGCGTTCCCGAGATAAAGTGTCTTGACAGACAGACAGACCGTTCCCTTTTTCCTTTTGAGGTACGGAACCCTAAAAATGGTTTCATATGTCATCACATAAAGCGTAGTATTTCCGCGTATATGGCTTTAGCTGCCAGCCCACGTCTGTGGGTCGTCACTGACATCGTAGATCGTAACTGATGGCATTTGTTATTCCACGAGACTATAAGGCCACAATAGGTATTCACGGCCTGTAATCAATTTACATGGGCATTTCCTTAAACAAAATTAGCGCCTTTGTCTAACGCAGAAGTAATCGGTGACATCAATCGTGTGACAATAAGAGATGAGGCCCGTTGAGTATTGTTCAGAGGCTCTAGTATAAGTTTTACCGAAACAAAACGTTACGACCGCGTTCGCGTTTAGCTGTCAAATCCTGTTCATTAAACGCGATTCCTTAATTTTAGTTTTAGGTTAGGTACTCATTACAGGACCCACTGAAAATCAGCGTCGGGGCCCCCTCTGCCTCGACTCATGCTGAGTGGGTTCCTTTTTTGAGACAACTAAATAATATTTTTAGATATAAGAATTCTGTACACTGTTGACTTTTGTTGTTTAAAAATAAATCTCATTCATTCATTCATTCATTCAAATCATTATGTATCATTTTACCAACACGCCAGGTTTACAATGTGATACTAATATCAAATCAAAATCTTTTGGTTTAGTTTGGCATCTAGTATGGTACTTTTATACTACCCACTACCCTTTTACCACTAATGAAATTATAGAATACGATCTTTAGCAATAACATAATTTTTTACTGTAAGTTATAACAATAAAAAAATAAAGCTAACTCATTTTTAACCCCCAACGCAAAGAGAGGGGTGTTATAAGTGTCTGTGTATCTGTGTTAGTCGCCCGACGGTCCACCGACGCGACGACGCTTGGAAAATAACCATATTTGAACTTAAGTACATAATACACGGTGTTCCCGGGAATTTCCGTTAACTTCGGCATATTGCAGAGTACATTCACAGAAACAAATAAGCATAATTATTACATGAAAAAAAAAACATCTTTTTTTAAAATAATCTTCTGTAGCATTAACAGTGGTGAAAGCTGCAAATCTGATTAAATTAAAATATTGAATATCTTGATAACAGTTAGAGTTAAGATACTACTGTCATGGAGAAATTAACTTTATTTGATCTAACCTATGCCCCCTTGCAATTAACGGAAATTGACAAAAACACGTAGTATGTGATGACAATAATTATAATAGGTGTAAAATATTATTTGTTCGTTTTTAGAGTTTATTTTTTGTTACCTTTTACACCTCATTGTGTAATAGTAGAAAAACTACAAAGCATTATCGATAAGTACCTATAACTCATACCGTTATTATAATGTGGTAGTAAGTATTATTTAATTAGATTGTAATAGAGACAGCTCTATGGGTAATATAGACAATGAGGCAGTTAAATATTGTAATTACGTAGCCTACTTAGTAATTCTGATTTGCTTATTGCTCTACTTAGTATCCAATTTTCGCACAAAATAACCAGCTTACTTTGAACTTGAGTGTCTATATGCCAAAAAGTATAGATACACCCGAGGCTCTAGTATAAGTTTTACCGAAACAAAACTTTACGATGGCGTTTGCGTTTTACCCTCAATTTGTATATTAAGTAAGTGACGTTTTAATTTCTGTTTAAACGTAAATAGCGAGTCAGATTTTCTGATAGGATTTAAATATAATATGTAATTTATTTTAACAAAATACACTCGGAAGTTAAACTGAAACTAAACTAAACTAAAATATGTTATATATAGACACTGGCACAGACGAAGGCCAAGGTATTTATCGAATAACCTGCCCGACATCACTCCAGCACGTCTAGCACACGACGGCCGCGACATACTCTCGATTTTTATCGCACTATACCTCTTCTTCTAAGTGTTCTAATAAGAGAGAGACGGGTAGTGCGAGAAAAACCGAGAGAGCTCGCGCGCCGTCGCGTGCTAGCCGTGCTGGGGTGATTATCTTGACTGTCGCATTAGGCTTCAGGTGTGAGGTGACAGGTGAGGTGACAGGTGAGGTGAGAGGTGAGGTGACCTGTGAGGTGATGTCTTGGGACGCCGTCGCGTTCATATATCATTATTTTAGTGAATTAGACCCCAGGTGCAAAGGTGCCCTTCACTAGTGGCGGCTTTGCCGGCTGAATTGCTATAGCTATTTAAAGCTAACTATTGCACCAGTAATGACCCAGAGCGGGGGTCAAGATCTCTCTCCTGCAAATCTATCTTATTTTGAGAATCTCCTAATTTATGAACCAACTAACTAAAACGAGAACAATATCCTTCGTTTAGCTCACTCAACGTACATGATTTCGACCATTTTCTTACACGTCTGTTTTCCATGATACTATGCGTTATTGCTACACCGGCCTTCGGGGTTCGGTTAACATCTATTGTTTAGAAGATTACTGATTCCGTCTCTAATTCGCGGCAGAGCCATTGTTTCTCACAATTCGCCCGATTTTACGGGCAACGCAAGCGGGCTGACATCTGCCGTCCTAAGCCATATGCTGTCTATACAGTGTGTGTCCTATGTACAAGTGGAACATTGGGATACCTATGAAATAAACGTATGTAAACTCACAATAGAGCCAAAACTGTGTGCATTATTTAAGAAATAAAATAGCAAAATGTTGCAAATGAGCGTTCTGTAAAATTGCCTGTTTTTATTAAGTCTTCTGTGACGTTTTACTTGTCATGCTTTTTTTTAATCTGTTCAAATATTCAGCCTGCGATTATGGCACTCTTTGGGGGAGGTCTATGTCCAGCAGTGGACGTCTTTCGGCTGATATGTTGATGATGATGTAATTCAGCTGATATATCAAACACAACATATAATATACATTTCTGCTTCGCCGGATGACAGGTACAAAATGCCTCAAGATGCTAATGTAGTAATACAAAGCTGTTGTATTTTTTTTTCTTCTTTTATCACATTGTGGACAATCAAACGAAAAGCCCGCCTGTTGTGAAGCGAGTATCTAGGCTCTATCGACGCCTGTATCTCCAGAGGATTCACATGCCAACCCTTTAAAAAAATGCATAGGTACCTCTCTTTTGAAGAGCCCCAGCTGTAGTCCCTCGGGAAAACCACGGCAGCAAATTTATTCCAAAGATGGAGCGGAAATTTATCTGGAACCCTGCTGTGCGCAACTCGATGCCCCTATAGTCCAGTCAATGAATTGACAGCTTGTATAGAAAAAATGACAATTTTGGAAATAATTTATAATAGCTTATTTTTTATGTGTAACGGATATATTATCAATTAAATAGTTACCCAGCGACAAAATCCGACAAAATTTCAGACATCAATAAAATGATAAATTAACTAGCTTCTGAAACGTCAGAAAAAATATTAATAAATATTTTTGGCTTTACTTTGGTTCATTTACATCTTCTCTATAATATTCAAGATAAATCGTACAAAAAAAGACAATGCATGATTTATTGAAATCTACATAATTACTTCCGGGTGGAAAGTTGGTCGGATTCTTGAATAAATCATCTTAGAATAACATTTTAAAATGAAATCAACAAAAAAAACGCTATTATAAATTAATGTTTTTCAAAACCGTATTTTGCCTGGAGTACTACCTATTGGCTTGTGCACTGTTACGTGGGACACACTGTATGATAGCTACTTACTCGTAAGGAAATACGACCTTGCGTAGCAGGGGAGTTTGAGGGACGTATGCTGAAAGTGTTTTTCTCTTGAAGGGACAGTAAATACACTGATAGTCACGTACGGTATTACCGGTTTCATAATTATGCAAAGTTTACATAAAGTTTCTGATTGTATGATGTTAAAAGTGTCCCGAATCTAATGTTGGTGTCAGAGAAAAAGTCCCTGAATTTGCATATTTGAGCAATTAGACACAATAGCGCCATTTATAAACTCAATGAAAAAGCTCCTAATTGGTGTCATACTAAATTTGTAATTTGAGTATTAGGTAATTGACTAATAAATAATGTAGTAGTCTTTAACATATTAAAATTATATTGTACTTTAAGATTAAACTATGTTTTAGATAATAGCATGTAGTCTAGTCTATAAGTAAAATTTACATGCTTCTTTAAGCAAAATGTACGCGCATATCAATATACGCCAACAAAATTTTTCTTATTATTATTCCTATAATTAACTATCCTCTGCTAATACGTACGTGCAATTTTCTCATCAATCTGAACATTACATCAATGTCTTGTCATGAGTATTATAAAGTGATATATCATTATTGATGTCGTCCTTGGCGCCATAAACGGCTGTTATTCGGTACACGCTAATGTGCCTCACCTCACCCGTCACACCTAACGAACCTAGACCTCTACCTACGCTTAGTTACTGCGAATCGAGGCGTCAAGATATATTTGTGAGTGAACGGCGAGGTGATCTTAAAACAAGTAACATAATAGCGGGGCAGTTGTTACTAACACTCCCACGCCTGATCTAACATAATCAAGCGGCACAACCTTGGCTGTGTAATTGTGGTGCAACGGGAACCTTTGTTGCATAGTACACTAGACTAATTCTATTTGGACAGTTCCTTAGCGATCTGGGGCTAAATTCGACCTGGAGGCCAACTTTTGACTTTCGGGCGCTCGAAAATTAAATTCAAGTAAATACAATTGTATTACCATTTTTTTTTTCAAATTTAAATCGTTATTTCAAAATACTATTTCATCGTTTTTGACATTTTTCGAGTTTCGAGTGGAAGAATCGAGCGCTGGAATTTAAAACAATGTTCCCCATTTTCTGCCTTGGACAATTTGCGTGACTCAAATAGTAAAATTACTTCATGGAGCTGTCATACCGACTGGCCATATTAACTGGGCTACGATTCCAGCTGCCACAATGTCAGATGGGAAGAAAATTTGCTTTTATTACATATTTCTTTGACATGAAGGTGATTCCGTGAGCTTTCCCCGAGACATGCCCCGAGGACGTCGCATTCATATTTTTGAACTAGCTTCCACCTATGACTTCATCTGCGTGGACTCGGGATAAATAACCATCCTATATTTTAATCGAGGCTATAAACTAGTGCAAAATTTCATCCAAATCAATGAGCTGTTGAAGTGTGATTGAGCAACAAACATCTAAACATCCAAACTTTCTCATTTATAATATTAGTAGGATAGGTCCCTAGTTAATTAATTTACCAGTCATGGGGTCCATGCCGCAGACAGAACTTTTGGACGGACTATTTTTTTTTGTAATTAGTTTGAATTTTTTCGTTTTATTATTTTTTATTTTGTATTAAAAAGAAATGTTTTATTCGGAACGTTACATTAAAAAAAAAAACAATGTGATACCTCTAAGCATGTCATGACAATCTCGCAAGGCTTCCCATATCCTTAAATATTAATCAAAGATATCAAATATTGCAAATTCTCATTCTAGTGCTCCGAGTATGTCAATAATGCCCTAATTTTATGGGAGGAGGGTCGATCAATTTCGTTTTTGACAGTATGGGGTTTAAACACCATCCAATCCATCTGATGTTTTTTTCTTTCCATTGTTCAGCTGATTGTAAACGATGCGTGTCGTACGATTTCAGAGAAATTTGCTCCCTCGGACGCTCCGGTTGTGGAATGAGCTCCCTGCCGAGGTTTTCCCGAGGGACTGTAGTATGGGGTTCTTCAAAAAAGGAGTGTATAAATTCTTAAAGGGTCGGCAACGCGCATGTAACACCCCTGGAGTTGCAAGCGTCCACAGGCTATGGTAACCGCGTATCATCAGGTGGGCCTGTTTGCCACCGACGTGGTATTAAAAAAATAATGTCTTAACAAAGGGCGCCAAGTTACGAGGGCGCTAAGTTATTTAAGTAAGATAGCATGTTATCATGTAGTATCCAATAGTAGCCAGCTGGGGATTGAGGAATTTGTGTAAGAATTGCCCCTAGTTGCAACGAGTAACCCATTGTTACTTGCAACCGAGGGATTCTGTCGTCGGATAATATGCACTGCGTGTATATTATCTGTGTGCGTAATCTTGTAACCGACTACCTTTGGTTAAGATTATTTCATGTGGCCGTCTTTTTATAAACCTGTCATTGGAATCTGAATCTTCTACCTTGGATGGCAGAGTTGCTTTTTGAATGAATTACTTTGATGCAGTTTGGCTAACCGGGATAATCTCAAGTACCTATACATGAGCTGCAATGCAAGTAAGCGCAAATAATGAAGCCGATTATCGACCATGTAACAGCTCATGCGACATGCCAATTACCATGTTTTCCATACGTTTTATTTTACTTTTTATGGCGAAATTAACCTCGAAAAGTTAATTTGAATGAGCACTTAGTGATCACATAGCACCTTGGACAATAGCCTTATTACAAGTGGTAACATTAAACGAGCCTAGATTTGTTCTTCCAAAAATATTCTAATCTAACCCTTTCGCGCTTTTATATGCAACCACGAAAAAATCAATTCGAAATTAGGATACGTCTTTGTTGCACTTGTACTAACTCGAGTGACAGAGATGGAAATAGACGAACTTCGATATTTAAATTTCGTGGTAGCGCCCCAGTTCTCGTTATTTAATGAAATACGTAAGAATTGCAAGTCGCACACATGGTATCTTTTAATAGTCTTTGATAACGTCACCGGGTGACTGCGCAAGTCGAATGATTTAAATTTCAATTTAACAAATTCACTGTCTGGATCACGTACATATTAGCCCTCTTGGAATGTTAAAGGTATTGAGAAGTAATTTTTAGGGAACATTGAATTTTAACAACACTAGATGGCGTTTTATAAGTGGACTAATGGTACAAACGACAACACTGTTAACTGACCATCCTGTGTTTATATAGAACCTTATTACAATGCACTTAAGGTGCACTGATGGAGCTGTGTTGTCGATAGTACAACTGTTATTGACAGAATATATTTTTATTTGAGATATTAACATGGCAGGTATTGTCTGTGTTGTTTTTTATTTTCTAAAAACGAAAGTAGGTATTAGGTTTAGATTGTATCCGCAGTTTTTTAAACAGAGGTTTCGACCCGACTGTCGCAGAATGACTGAATTAGCTTAGTGGGCAGTACCCTGCCAACGAAGCTGGCGGTCCTAGGTTCAAATCCCGGTAATGGCAAATATCGGAGTATCTCCTAAATAAATCCTCGTCTAATATAGTCAAGTGCAAAAATCTGTATCGATTTAATCTCATAAATGTGTACCAAAACCTTAATCGGCTGACATAAGAGCGTTGGGACATATGTATGGCTGAGTTGCATGCACCCCTATTTTTACACTTGACTGTACCCAGCCTTATTGAACTTACTATGGAACTGGATTTGCGTAAAATGGCCCCCTAACATTTTTTTCTGTTTGACTCAGGTATGCGCCTGCGGCGCGCTGGCTGCGCTGGACGGCTACAGTCCCCAACAGGACCCGGACCAGTTCCACATACAGACAGATGAAGACGACGAGCGGTACTTCCTCTACCAGACGCACAACGGGCAGTACCGCAAGGAGAGGAGGCTTAAGGACGGCTCTGTTGTTGGTGAGCATATTTTCCATCTAGAAAGAGAAGGAACAGTCAGAGTAGTGAGGCTTAAGGACGGCTCTGTTGTTGGTGAGCATAGTTTCCATCTGCAAAGAGAAGGAACAGTCAGAGTAGTGAGGCTTAAGGAGGGCTCTGTTGTTGGTGAGCATAGTTTCCATCTAGAAAGAGAAGGAACAGTCAGAGTAGTGAGGCTTAAGGACGGCTCTGTTGTCCGTGAGCATAGTTTCCATCTGCAAAGAGAAGGAACAGTCAGAGTAGTGAGGCTTAAGGACGGCTCTGTTGTTGGTGAGCATAGTTTCCATCTGCAAAGAGAAGGAATAGTCAGAGTAGTGAGGCTTAAGGACGGCTCTGTTATTGGTGAGCATAGTTTCCATCTGCAAAGAGAAGGAACAGTCAGAGTAGTGAGGCTTAAGGACGGCTCTGTTGTTGGTGAGCATAGTTTCCATCTGCAAAGAGAAGGAATAGTCAGAGTAGTGAGGCTTAAGGACGGCTCTGTTATTGGTGAGCATAGTTTCCATCTGCAAAGAGAAGGAATAGTCAGAGTAGTCAGGAACTAGGAGGACTTCCACTGCGTCTTCCTTGCAAGCTTGGGTAAGAAACTAAGAACTCAATCCTCGTGCGCCTGAACCTGAACTGAAGAGTTCCATCCTTGTTTGTCATGACTTACCTAAACATGAAGGAGTAGGAGACCTGGCCGAAGGGTGTAGTTTTCCGGCGATTTCGAGGCCGGCTATTTGACACCCAGAACTTGCGGCGCGCGTCCCGTCTTAACTTGTTTTTGTGTTATGTTATAAGTTTTGTATATTGTCATGTATGTTAGTCTGTAAGGTATTTGTAAATATGGGCCTTGTTGCCTGACTTAAATAAATAAAATAAACAGAATTCTGATTAAGAGAACTGTCTATTTGCCATGTAAACCGGATTTCAATGGACGTAAATTACGAATAGGCTTCCCTTGAAAAAGCTAACGTGGCAATGTTTTTGAAAATTAAGTGCCTAAGTTTTATCAGTAGGCTCATCGGCCTCAGGGTCCTAAAAAAGTCAGCTTGGCTTAGCGCTTGAAATATGCTCTTGAAAACAGACACTAAATAGCAGCTTGCGAGTACTTATACATAGTACTCGTATATAGTATTAAATAAGTTATTTTTCCCCTCACTGCCTCGGAAAGCCGTCTTTTATCCTTTAAAACCAGTGAGCAAAAACGCATTTTATCCACTAGTGGGGAAAGTAATTTGACCTTGGAGCGTGTTCAAGTAGCTTTTGACAGTATAACAAAACGTAAAACGCTCATAATACAAAAAAATCACAGATGATGTATTTCTGTTGCCGCTATACTAAAAAACAGAATAAAATGAATATTTTAGAACTTTTCAATAATTGCTTGTTGCCTTCATCAAATCGTCAGGCGCTGGGTCTTAAAATGTATGGGAAAACTAAGATCCAACTCGCACTTGACCAAAATTCTACTTCATATTACTTACCGTTATTATTACTTTAAAAAAAATGAAAAACATTATTTAAATTATATAAAGTTGTTTTTCATGCTGCACTTTCCTCGCTACAGTGAAGTTTTGTGTTACACACGGGTGCAAATGTATTTTACTTCTCGTGGGTTGAAACACTCGCTACGCTCAGGATTCAATTAAATTTTTTCAACTATAGCATCCTTTCGCTTGCTCGTGTTTCAATTCCACACTCGCGGGTAAAATACAACTTTGCACTCTTGTATAACAAATAACTATTATCGATGCAATGAAGCATACAATCCTGCGATATTTCTTCCAAGTGCAAGAACGACTAGTAAAAATTATTCAGGATGCAATAGTATCTGTTAATAAAACTAGTTCACTTCCTAATATCTTTTTAAAATGTACAACACTAAAAAAACAGACAAAGAGACCACACAGCGTGGGTAGCCACATGATTGCTCGTTTTGAGACATTTACTTACCACGCCCACAACGGACGCAATTATTTTTATGGACTTGCTCCTTATTGGGATCACGTATTTAAAATGGTTGTTTTTGTCCAGGTACGACTGGATGGGTTAGTGCAGATGGCTACCTACGATTGCAGGACTACATAGCCGACAACGAAGGCTACAGAATATATAAGTCGAAGACTGTTTTTGTCGGACAGAACCGACCAATTGGGGTATGTAAATATCAACTTCACAATTAGATACCTACTTATTTCATCATATATTCTTACATCAAAAACATTATTCATACGCATGTAGTGGTTTGTTGGGATGAAACTACTGACAGGCCAACAAACATTTATTATTTAATATTATAAAAAAAAAAACCGTTCATTGCTTTTTTGTGTATTTTATTTTTTATGTTTGTATTTTAGTTAAGTATATAGGTATTTCCTTTTAATTGTTTTGTTTGTTACTCTCCGTGCTCTCACCGAATGGACCCTGCGGAAGACCAGCGCTGGCTGCAAAGCTAGCAACATGCTGAGCTGGGTCCATTTCGTGACAAAAAGGAAATGTGCTTTTTTTATTATTATCTGTGTTGTGTTTGTCACGAATAAAAGAAAAAAAAAAAAAAAAAAAAAAACTTGTCACACATGAGGCTGATGTTGCGCCATACAGCGTTTTCTTCCAGTCTGTTTTTGAACAAAGCTGATAAATTGTTCAATATCGTTTTTTCTAGAATAATGAGGCAAGGCAACACACACAACTGTGTAAATCTTAAAGACAACAGCGATAAACAATCACCTTTTCAAGTACTTATTAACTTAATACTGGACGTTGTTAATTACAGGAGTCACTGAAAATAGCAAAAACAGCGCCAACAGACTCCGGTTTTGGGGTCGTCACCCCCGCGCCAGCTCACCGGCCAGTGGTATTGAACCGCGGCACACCGCGATTCAGCACCACCACCCGAGCACCAGTGCCATCGTCCACCTTTGCGCCACCCTTCCCCTCGGAAGTAGCAGTCACAGCGCGCCATCCGTCTTCAACGCCTCAAGTACACGTGTCGCCGAACTCCATCGACACCTCCACTCCTCATTATGACTTCCGACCCACCGTCCCACCGATAACTGCAAGCGAAGCCTCGCCGTCTCCAAACTCATATGACTCCAACACCATTGAAGATGGCTACTATGCTAGCGACAGCACGCCTTATCGAAGAGTTGACATATACAATCCGAACTCCTACAGGCACGCGGATGCTTGGCTCCAGCGGCAGAGAGCAGGAGCTCATATCGGCGATGGCTACACACCTCAATTCCCAAGCTACGATGGCGTAGCTTTCAGGAGAAATGGTTTCCGGTACTACCTACCGAAACAGTACCATGAAGAGGAGACTGGTGGTTCCGATGAACGAACGGGCAGCTTCGGCTATGTAGATCCGTTCGGTATACGCAGAGTGATCTACTACAACACCTCACCAGGGCAAGGGTTCCAAGTTCGTAAAAACAATAGGTACGTCGGGCATGATGCAACGCCTTACGACCCTAGGCCATTAAAATGATTAGTGTGATTTAAAAACTTTGTAAGTGAAAAATAGTTACCTAATTAAATTATTAACTATGAATCAGTATTGTTGTTCACATGTGACTAATGGAGACAAAACGATATTCGAACGACGCGAACACTTAGCCATTAATCTTAAATGTAAGTTGGTTTAAGTAATTAAAAATGTAAAAAAAATGATGCTCATAAATTAAGTTATTTAACGCATAACTTATTGGAACTTTAACTTTAAAAGCACTGTATGTTTATGTATATTATAAATTTATGAGTTATTACTTATTGTAACTATTTTGTGAATATGACGATTATTACGGATTATTACAGTAGCAATATTTATCAATTATAATTAACTGCATACATTTATACACATTTGTAAATATTTCGATATTGTCAATGATGATATTTAATGTACAGTTAGAAACTGATTAAATTACAGTTTCCGATCTAGATTGTGCCATCACAGCGTTTGTAATGTTTGCATGGAAACTCGCATCATAGTTAAGTTAGCAGCGATTCCAAAGTATTCAATTAATATTCCGTTTAGAAAAGTAGATGAGCGTACGACTTATTAATTTTATATTACATCTTTTATGTTACTTTGGCGACTTCGTCCGCGGGAACTCCCATTCCCATGTCTATTTCCCTCCCCAATTGTATCCCTCTGATAAACTCTTTTTAGGATAAAAAGTATCTTTATGCAAAATTTCATCTATATCCGTTCAGCAGTTATTGCGCGATTGTGTTACAAACTTCCAAACCGTCACATTTATATTATTTAGTAGCAGGGCGATTAAGTTATTGGGTCGAATATAAGAAAATAAGAAAAAATACCGTTGGTCAACTTAACAATAAACAATCAAATAAGGAAATTCGACTATCCTTAACATTTACCCACGCTTTAATGAACAGGGTCAACAAACTCATGTGGTGATTTCTCTAAAGAACGAAGAAACGAGTAGATAATGTATTCGGACTAAAAAGTTGTAATGCAGATAAAAAACTACTGTTTAGGTACCTACTTTATAAAAAAGAGTGCCTAAAACGTAACTGCCTTTTGAAGTTTACCAGAGTCCATACTAAGTATAAAGATTATACGCAGAGGATAGTTAGTAGTTAGAGAAGCAATCCACTACAATAAAAATGGCCTTTTGGGCCTGCAGATGACAAGTAACCATCGAACGACTCGTGAAAATTAAAATATCTTTTATAAATGTTTGACCAGCAATATGTTGTCGCTATAACGCCTCTGCCTGTAAAAGGGTTAATAAATGTGTAGGCTCAAATATGTTTTTTATTACTCAACTCGCAAATACAAAATAATTTCCATTACCATTAAAATTGGCTGCAGATGCTTTTCAGTGACTTAGTTGTAAGTTGGGTGCATGTTTTCAGTCGCGGCCAATAATTTGTCATTACCGTATTCGTCATGACTCGTGACATGTCAATACCAATGGCGACTTGTTGCCATGACTTCTACGGGAATTAATTTATATTGACTAGTGTTCGTGTGCTATTACTATGAATTTATAAAAAATTTAAAATATATAGAGATAAGTACAGGTAACACTATCGAATAACTAAAACGACTATCAAATTATCATCATCAAGTGGACTGTACTCTGAAATATGTTTAAATTAGCCTAACCAATTTAATAGCAATTTATTCGACACTAATTTGTTACTCGTATTTGGGAATATATTATATACTTAATTATAATTACAAGAGATTTGTTTCATTTTGTCAATTCCTCGCATGACGCAAATAGTTGCTATAAGTTGTATAAACCAGAGCCTACCTACCTCTATGATATAAATTTAAATGGTAACACTTTCGAAATTCGAATCCCATATAAGGTAAACATCCTAGTCTTCGACGTTGCACTAGTATATGTCACGGGCACTTTATGTCAGTGACATGGCTTAAATTCAAATAAAGAAAAATTCTCTTAGTTCAAATGTAACCCATATTGCTTTGACATAAAGTGCCAATTGTCATACACTGGCCACTAGTGACTAGTGCAATGACGAGGACTAGGACATACTTATTCGTTTTCTACAATCATCAAAACCAGCATAATAAATAAATGTCTGCTGGTGCTAAAGAGTGACAAACTTTGAAGGCGAAATATTGCATGCCTTACGATTGAATGCCTAATAAATAAATAATAATAATAAATATCTAACGCGACTTTAATTCTAGGACGTCACGACTCAGATATTTATTCCTGCTTTGTTATGGCAGACATTGCACCTACGAAGGTAAAATAGTACATTACTTACCAAGGGCTGTAAAAGAAGAAAGCCCGAAATCGCAGGTATTTGTTACCCGAGCCGCAGGCGAGGGTTGTAAATATGCGATGCGATAGGGGGCTTTCTTTTTACTGCCCGGGGTGAGTACACAATTTTATGTCTTCACCTGGCCACAATGAGCGCAGCGTACGGTAAAACTCACATTATGCCCAGGTGTGACGTAAAATATGATTACAAACCGATTCCAATAAATCATTTCAGTAAGCAACAAAGAAACATCTCTGTGTATTATTGATACTATTATTTAAATGCACCAAAATTTTGTTCTTATAATTTTAAAACTAGTGGATATGTTGACAGTGGTATAATAATTGAGTTTTAGGGGCTCCACGCACTTATTGATGAGTTTTTAAGAGTTTTGAGTTGATTCCTCCGTCAAAACTATATATATATATTAATGGTAGAAACGCTTATCGGTTACATTTGCACGAGAAGAATAAAAAACCGGCCAAGTGCGTGTCGGGCCACGCTCAATGTAGGGTTCCGTAGTTTTTCGTCCGTCACAGTTAGTGTCCCCACTTAAGTGTTAAAAAAACGGGCCATTTGTTACATTGAGTTGACATATTAAGTACAAAACCCTAAAACCCTAAATCTGTTTTTTTACTTTATTTGAAAGCACGTCATTTCAGAGTTTTCAGAGTATGAGAGATGAAAAGAGTATTTCTATTGTATTGTATTGTATAGTACATTTTAATCATTAATTGTTATTCGGCACAAGTGCTTGTGTTGAAAGCCGAGCTAGCGAAGCGGGTAAAGGTGGTTTTCCACCGGCGAGGCGAGGCGGGGCGTGGATGGGCGAGAATTGAAATTCGTATGGGACTTACTACCTATTTGCACTGAGCGCGCGCGCGTACGGTGGAAATAGGTAGTAACTCCCATACTAATTTCAATTCTCGCCCATCCACGCCCCGCCTCGCCTCGCCGGTGGAAAACCACCTTTATTTCAATGTGAGCGTTCCGCGTACAGCGACATCTATCGGAAAATTAAGTAAACTATTGCGCGCGAGCATAAAGTATGGAAGATGATTTTTATGGGATAATTCTTTATTCCGTGAACTGATTTTCACCGTTTTTTTACTTTATGTGAAAGCACGTCATTTCATTGTGATTTTGTAGAAATTATAGGAATAATAAACACCTGCTTATACGATTTAATTACAAACTTAGTTTAGAAATTATTTTGTATTTTTTTTTAAACTATTCAACCTATCAAGTTCAAAATATTTTTCCTAGAAAGTTTTTATAAAGTGCTACTTCGAGATTTTTTTCATATTTTTAAAACTTATGGTTCTAAAGTTAGAGGCGGGGGGGACATTTTTTTTTACTCCTGGAGCGATTATCTCCGAAAATATTAACATTATCAAAAAAATATTTTAGCAAAACCCCTATTCATTTTTAAATACCTATCCAACAATATATCACACGCTAGATTTGAAATGAAAAAAAAACACTCCCCACGTCACGTATAGGGGAGGTACCCTAATAAAAAAAATCACTTTTTATTTTACCACTGTCGGCGTGGTTGATATACATATGAATACCAAATTTCAGCTTTCTAGTGCTAACGGTCACTGAAATTATCCGCGGACGGACGGACAGACAAAGCGAAACTATAAGGGTTCCTAGTCTACTGCGGAACCCTAAAAAAGATGTTTTTTTTTAACGAAAAAACCATATAAGTTTAAGTAGCGCCGCTTAATGGCCCCACAGAATGGGTGCAGTTGCCATTATGCGGGGTGTCAAAATTAAAACAATGCCAGGCAGCCGTTTAGTAAGCATACCGGGTTTTAGACACGTGTTTTGGTAGAAATTTCCAAGGGGCTCGCATTCAATGTTTTTTTTTCGTTTTCTGCACCTACTGCGGGGATTACCCCCTAAACACAAACTTATAATGCTACTACCTCACTGACTTTATAATATTAGTACGTATAGGCTATAATGTTAAGGATAGATTTGAAAAAGTAAACAATAATTCGACCTGCCTATGAAGGGCCTTACAACCTTTCATAGGCAGCGTCAGACTATTTGCTACAGTAAAATACGCATCACACATTTTCTTCATGTTTCCAAATCGAAACTTGCTTCTGTAATAGGTTTCCCCAAGCTACCTACAGTAATTAAAAATAGATAACGGACCTAATCATCATTAGCATACAGCTAGCAATGTGAAATCTTTTCAAGTTATGCGACATTTAGGCCACTTTGCGCTATTTATAAACAATATCGAGCTGTGATCTGGAACAGTCGTTGCAGCCGCTCAAAAGGTACAGCGTCTTTAGAGATATATTAAATATTAGTTTGTCACGTAATTCTGAGGTGTTATTAGTCGTTACCAGGCTATAATGTTTATATTTTCACGTTAATTTCCAGAGTTCCTGCAAAATGCTGCGTTTAACAATTTGTCTGTTGGTGGCCAAAACGGCGTTCGCAGCAAATGCTTACCCGATCGACAACGGAGGCTTTGTTCCGGTTGGACCGGACACCAATCTAGTATTCAACTTCCAGCAGATAAGACGAGACCAGCCGTCGCAAGTCGAGATGAGGGAGGAAAATATCCATAAATACATGAATAGACCCAGAACTACCACTCCTCTCCCTGTCGACAACGGAGACATGAGCCCAATGAGCCCTGAGCATCCTGTACCGTATACTGCGGAGCAGTGGAGCGCATTGCAAACGGCTCCGAAGTACGACGGTCCTGTTGCGAGTTGGAAGAATGTGCCCGCGCCTCCTAGCTTCCCCCATTGGGACAGCTTGGCAGTTACCAACAAATACAATGGTTACGAAAGCGAACCGATCGTAGTTACTGAGGAGTCGGGCCAATGGTATGAACCTGAGATGCACAGCCGTGCGGTGCCAAGCTACGTTCCCCCAGTTGCGCCTACTACGATTGCGCCGATCAGGGAGCTAGTGCGCCACAGAGCCAGAGAGTCAAGAGGCAGAGGACTCCAAAGATTCAACTGGAATGACGTCACCACGGAGGTTCCGACTACAATGGCCAGCGTCGCCCCGACGTCAGCCCCCGGCCGCATGCCTCCCCCGTCTGTGCCTACCCTATCCCCGTGGTACGACGGTTTCTAGACAAGTTGTTGATATGACAAACAAGTAAATAAAGTTAAGTACTTCAATTAAGGCTAGATTTTATTTTAATTTAAGTTATAATATCTGCTGGACGTACCTATAGAATGTCTTTTTACGAAATTCAAAAGAGTATGATAAAAGTCCCCAACCCGCACTGGGCCTGGCGTGGGGAGAGCTGCTGATTCCCTCTCATGAGAAGAAGACCTGAGCCCAGCAGTGAGGACGTAAATAGCTGGCTGATAACGATGACGATGAAACATGACGCTAACCACATTACTCGTGCAAATCACCCGAGTAATCAGTTAGAAACCAGAGGGGAGAAGTAATTGCGTAATTTTTCGAACCTGCGTTAAGACAACCCAACTGTCAGCTTCCTATACAAAAAAAAATACATTAGGATCTACCTGACGTACGTACGAAACGTTACGCAATCGACCAGCTGCTCAAAGAATCATAACTTCACGACACACTAAACTGCGTTGTCGTGCCCCTAAATAAGTCATGCCGGCGCGCGTACTTAAAACTGTCGGACGGCACTGGATCGCGCGCGACCGCAGCGCGGCGCCACTCGCCGCTGTGCGACATGACCAGCTCGCTCGACGGGCTCCTGTGCACCGATCCAAACGTGGATCTCTTATAAGAGACAAGAGACTATAAAAGAGAATATAAGAGACTACAAATTTGTAGCCAGCCTGCCCATACTCGCATCCAGGTGCCTCTCTTATTGTGAGAATGCATGATTAATGACTGAGATGATGAATGATTACTGAATACGTACTTAATCCCTATATTTAAGAAACTTTTGCTCAAGTGTAATTGGTAGTAACCGTTCTTGTGAAATAAATAAATAAATAAAATAAAATAAAAGTATTAACCCCATTAGGTATTCACAAAATTTTACCAACCTCTGTTACCTTAAAAGTGTTTTATGCCTTTCTCATAAACACAAATATTAATGTGCCAGATAAAGACAAACGATTTTACGGCATTTTACCATTAATATAAACCTCTAAATTCCATTATTTTAATCGATAATGACTACCTACCTTGGTTTTTACTAGGGCTCCCGATCGTATCCGGCTTTGTCGATCACATTACGCATCAGGTAGATCTAAATGCCACTTTTATGGGAAAATGACATTTAATTAGACTGTACTAACGCGCGTTCAAAACGTTACGTGATTTCCCCTCGGGATTCATGTACCTATCGTTTCGGGTACCGTTTCCGTGAACAAACGCGGTTCTAAGGTCCGTCCTCGGCTTAGCTCAGTAAGCATTACTACTAGAAAACTGTAATTCGGCATGGGTATATAAATCAGTCACGCCCACAAAACAGTACAGTCGAGGTCAAAAACATGTTTACACTTTTGCACTTTATTACAAGGCAATAAGGTGCAAAAGTGTAAAAATATGTTTGACCTCAACTGTACAATAAAATCTTGAAAAATTTTTTTTTGGGTACACCTAAATCGGGGATGTATTTTTTTGTCGTTAAACCCATGGTGTGGGGTATCGTTGGATAGCGAGATTCCACCTGTAGAGTATAACAGATGTTGTCCAAGCCGAAACGGAGGACTATGTTCGCTTCGCTCGCTCGTTCAATAATATTCTGATTATGTTGAATGATTAAATAAAAAAAACTTTTTTAAATACATTTTTTTTCCTTTTGTAAAGCAGCAACTTCCCTCTTAGGAAAAAATAGCTTTGCTGCAGCTAGCAAACTCGCGACTGACAATAGGTACCTACTTTTTTGATGAAATTTCCATTTCAGGAGAAATTGGCTTCCACTAACTAGATCTTAACAAATCACTTTGATTTTGATGTCGTTCTCTTCAGCATATTTTTTTTTTTGGGTACCTCCCCTACATGTAAATTGGTGATGTATTATTTTTTTCTCGTTAAACCTATAGTGAGCGGTATCATTGTATAGCTTGTTCAAAAATATGATGGTTTTCTAAAACTATTTTTCAACTCAGTTATTCGTTTGCGAGATAATGGGATTTAAAGCCCTAATTTTTGTGACCTCGTTATTTCAATTGAGAAGTTGTGGTCCCTAACAACTGAGTGGTCGCTAACCGGCACATGAAATTAGGTGGTCGCGAAATGACCCTATACATTGGTGTGTTATAAAAATAATCATATTTACGATTATTTACGAGGGTAAGCTGTAATAAAAACTCCAAAAGCCGCTTTTAAGTCCGCATTCTGTGACAGACGGGCAACTACGGAACCCTACCCTGCGCGTGGCCCGACACGCACTTGCCCGCTTTTAGTTAAAACTAAAACAGGCTTGTAGAACGTTTATGAATACGGCCGCTAGTCTTTAATTGTATCAATAACGTACTATAAATCATTGAGATTGGAAAATATTTAGAAGTGGAAAAACATTTTCTCTTTTTGTATGGACGAGTATGTAGTCCCACTTAAATATCTATGGCTAAGTTTTCTAAGAAACTTTACTTTTAAATATTTGAAAATAAAGGCTTTGCGTTTTGATTAGGCCATCAATGGATGTTAGGCAACACTGTCATAGACCAAGTAAGTACTCGAGAAATTAAAATAAATATAATGTGTAAGCTGCAATTTTATTTCACAATATAGACATTCTGATCAGACATTATTTTGAAAAGGACGAACAGTTTAAAGCTTAGGTGCCTCGACGATCACAGCACCAGGATATCCCGTGTAGTAAGCTGGGTACAAGAGCTTAGAAGGGTTAGAGGTAGGACGGAACCAGTCGCCAATGAAAGATG
The DNA here is from genome assembly GCA_947049275.1 of Epinotia bilunana. Taxonomy (NCBI): domain Eukaryota; kingdom Metazoa; phylum Arthropoda; class Insecta; order Lepidoptera; family Tortricidae; genus Epinotia; species Epinotia bilunana. Next base: position 21,130,000 of record OX346259.1, on the reverse strand, counting down.
GAAGAGTCGGAAGGGAGATAGGCAGAGAAGACCACCAGTTCGAGATAAAACTAGGAGGCTTAGGTACTTCCAGTTTAACTTCTACAGGTTTTGGGGCCTCAGGTATCGGCAGTTCAGGGGCTGCAGGTGGTTCTGGCAGGGCCTCTTTGGGTTCTTCGGGCAGTTCGGGCTCTGAGAATTCCTCCTCAAGCGCTGGCAACTCAGCGTTCTCCTCTTTAGGTTCCAGTTCGAAGTTTATTCCCAGGGTCCTCAGAGGGAGAATCGGGGCTGAGTAGGCGATATACGGAGATACCAAGACATGGGACTCCGCTGGAAGCAACGGTGCATCCGGGATGGCTGGAGCGGCCAGCGCGGTTCCGAAGAGGCAGAGAGCTAGGAGAAACATCTGGAAAAAAAGTTGAATTGGTGTTATTTAGAAATCAAAGGAAAAAATATTTCTAAAGGTAGGTTTAGCTTAGTTTTTTTTATGTTGTTCTTACCTTGACTTTGTTACAGGTGATACTGCAATGAATATCTCGAGTAAAAATACAGCTTTTATACATAAGATCTACTAAGCATAATTATAAAACCGATTGAAAATTAATAAAATCTAATAGGATTTTAGTTTGTTGACGTTGCGGTTAAATTTATAACAGTTCCTTATATTAACCCATTAGGATTGATGAGATTCAAATAGCTGCATCTACGAGTTGCTATTAGAGAGTCATCACAAAGTATAGGAACCGGTATTTATTTAGTAATCGTTAAATCCGAGTAGTGACAGTACCTACAGGTTAATTTTAGCATTTGCGGTAAAAAGCTTAGTTACTTAAGTATTGTACAGGATAGCATATTTCCATTTGCTACTCAATAGATAACATCTAGCAATATACCTATTACCTACCTAAACAGTCACAGTAGGTAGATAAAGTGTACCGTAAAATGGGGTACAGGGATTGAGGGGGCAGATGGGACGCGAATATTTTTAGTTGCTACTTTGATTTCCTGGCTCAGGTTCTATTATCAGGTTGTTTTATCATACTTTCAGACATTTTTTTCTTATCTTGCGGCAACACAGAGTTAGCCAAATTATAATATTTAAAAAAGTGGAGTCTCTAGAAGTGAGCGGTGAAAGATTGTGGCCTGGAGTGAAACCAGGGTTTTGTGTAGCGATCATGCGGCGGGTAGCGAGCAGCGATAAATACGAGGGGAGAGTGAGACGGAACGCGGATCGAGGCAAGCTAATCCGAAATTCAGAATCCGAAAGTTTTTCCCCATATACATTTTCTCAGCTCAATTGCTATCCCCTCTTACTCCACTGCGACGTGGGTGAGGTAGGATTTTTGACTATTTATGTGTTTATTGTTAAAATTATGAAATTAAACGACACGACATAATAAACTAAAATTCATACGGCTGAAACTTTTTGTTTTAATGCTTAAAAACCAACGTGCCACATGTAAAAAAACACATAAAAATAATCGTGGTTTGAGTGTCTATTTTGACTTCACCCCATTTTATGGTACTTACCTTTATATTTGTTATAGTTTTTTTTTAATTCAATCATTATTTCACAGTTATTTTGAGAATTCGCTTAATTTCATGACAAACGATATGTCTGCCAAAATTTGTTCAACTAATTTGATGGTATCTTAGTTGTAGTACTTACAATAAACTTTTGCCGACAAACTGCCCTCAGTTTGCGAAACAGGAAATGTACACTTACTGGTAAATAACTTGTTATTTAAGAAAAATAAATTTAAAAAAATATATTTACCGACTGCCCATAATAAACATCTAGGTAAAGTTATTTTTCTTCTGCTCATGAGTAAAAAGTTGTGCTTTTTTCTAATAAACGTACATCAGAATTAGATTAGATCACTAGTAACCTAACCTCACCTTGGTATCTAAATAATTGAATTTGCAAGATACTTGTGAAAAAATTGATTTCTTTTCAGTGTACCTATCTCAATAACGAAATAATAAAAGAGATTTCTGCACTGCAATATGAATAAGAAGATTTTGTTTTTCAGTTTGAAAAGTGCTGCTTTCATTACTCCACTCCTAATTTTAATCTTGTTTGTATTGTCGCCATAGTATTTTCATTATCTGTATCGCAGCTTCTGGGCGTTATCCGGGTCACAGCCCGAATATTCCTGGGATCTGCTTGCGGGCCAATATAAAGTCCCCAATGCTGACCCAAAGCAGATTGCGGTCTTTGCATACACATATCAATTTCTTCGCATATATGAGTGACCACACGATGAGAATCTAATTGGTACCATCCCGGAATCGAACCCACGACTATTCCTCTTCTTTAAAGGTCGCTACTCGACTACCGCTACCAGTTGTGGTCTATTATAAGATGATAATATGTAGAAAAGTATTTCCTGTTGGTCGATTGCCTAACGTTTTGTACGTAGCGTACGTAGGTTAGGTAGATTTAAAAGTCATTGTATGGGAAAATGACAGTTGAGTTGTCCGAATGCTTGTTAGTAACGTTACGCAATTACCCCTTCACCAATAAAATAGGTTCGAAAATCCTGTTACCACTCTGAAGGAATCCTTGGCCCGCCTGATGTCTAGTTACATACATGAGCAAAAAAATTAAGAATATCCGCAATCATCCTATATCGGTCCCAGTGTTCCAAAATTATTGAACTCGGTGTTTTCTTTTATTTTTTTAAGTTATTTAACATCACGACATCGTAGCATGTAAGTAATTAAATATCTTAGTAGAGGACTAGGCACTTAGGTTGTAGTAGAGCGGTGGAACCAAAATATGAACGTTTAAGCGACTATCCCAACTTTGGGATTTTTTTGTGGAAGTTGTAACGTAGTTTGTAAATAATATATTTTTTATCCAATTAGGTATATAGTCGAGATTAGACTATTTTAACCCCTCCTATTAAAGTAACTACAGTATTTTCTTTTTACCCATTAACAAACCTAAAAATTAATTTATAGGTACTGCAGTAAAACCAATTTTATTGCAAAATCGCATTATAATTTAAGCAGACTGTGATTTAAACAATCTAAGGCCGAGGAACCTCGAAAATCACAGCACCTGCTTTATTTGCGTAATAAGATCGGTACGGAGTCTTAGGATTAGCATAATAAGAAGGGAAGAAATTCAAGTTGTTTATGAATGGGGGAAGATTGATCGTTGGCAGAAAAGACAAGGATGGCAAGAAAGACGATAAGGAAGGTAGGGATGGTAAGGAAGGAAACCAATCGAAAATACCGCGATTTCTTAGAAATCGAACAATATACTTTGGCTCGTCACACTCCAGTTTATCTTCTGTTTTTTGTAGCTCTGGAATCACCTTCACTTCTTGTAAAATGAGTCTTTGAGGATGATACCGCTGTGCGTATATTTCTTTAGCATTTGGTTCAACAATTTTGGGCTCGGTTCGCATAGGTGTAACTGGAGCTGAATATGCCATCGAGATATACGGAGACACCAACGTAAGGAATTTCATCGGTGCTAGTGCTGCCTGGGTGGTTGGACCCGCCATCATGGTTCCAATAAACCCCAGAGCTAAGAGAAACATCTGAAATTAAATTAATTTGAGGTAACATTTCAACTGATAAATTACCAAGATAATGACGAAAGAAATTTAAAAATATCTTACCTTGCATGTAGTTGAATATGCAATGAATATTTCCAGAAAAGCGAGTCTTAACTTATATACCTATCATTTGTCAACAATTTACTTGGTATTCGTAATACCTACCTAATCAGTGCCAATTGCTACTAATAGACTTGTCTTCATTACTGCTTAAGTATCAATATAACCCAATGGATATTTGGACCAATACATCTTCTACTTATTTTACACTAAGTTCATGTAACAGAAGGTTTAATGAGGTACACCTTTAGGGCGATAATCGTTGGAACGTCCCGCGTAATATTATTTGTAGGAAGGGGCAGAGATAAGCTCATCGCAGGTGATTTGTACGTAGTTGGTACAATGAAATATGTACAGTCGGCCCATGATGGATCATATGTTGAGCATGCTTAAAACCTTGTCGCATCAAATTGCAAGCAACTTCGTTGACACTGAAATGTCATATACCTACCTTCATTTGAAATCCTTAGGTGGGTAGGTATTATAACTTCAACCAATGCCAAGCTAAGAATATCAAAGAACTGTTAATATTTAAAATAAATTAAGATTCCAGCGCCAATATCTGAAACGAAGTGTTGAAATTGCGGCTCAGCATGAAGAGACTTTATTTATTTCCAATCTTATTCTGAATCTCCCCGGTTGTTTCCTTCATTGTTCCTGTATGTTTTTATAGTTTTCAACGCTATCCATGTTATTGTATTAGATCAGTATACTGGCGATTCTTTATTTCCAGCGTAATACCGTGAACCTATGGGTAAGGAAATATGCTGTCGAATGAACCATTCGTGGCCACCGTAATAATCTAATAATCGTCGGCGTAGAATATTAATGAAGAAAACGCATGTGCCTACAAAAAACATAGGTGACCATCTAGGATATCGTCCCCGAGTGATAAGAAATTATTTGCTATCACTGGTTTGCTCTACTGACTCATCAATAACGGTTTTTTTATTTTTTTTCCTTTGTAAGAAAGAAAATTCCTTGATAAATCTCGGATTATATTTCATCAGATCACTAATGAAAATGATTTAGATGACACGCAAGAAAACTAGTTTACTTAGTTCAAGATTAGTCCTTATTATACTTTATTTAGACTTTTAATCAATAATCGAGCTCAGAGTAAGGTCAGGGCCTGGCCTAGGGCGGGTTGCACCAACTTACGATTACAGACCGATTAACGTTAAATATGGCGCTGACAGCTGTCACCCCATAGGAACTTGTCAAACATTCCATACATTGAGATTTTAACGAGCACCGACTGTTTGGTGCAACCTACCCTAATTCTACGTTCGTGAAATTAAACTTTCATGGATTTTCACAAATAGGTAAAGCAGTAAAGTTTGTATGTTTGTATTCTTCTCATCATCATCATCATATCAGCCGAAAGACGTCCACTGCTGGACATAGGCCTCCCCCATGTATTCCTCTACAATCTATTTAATCTCCGAAACTACTAATACGATGTCATAAAATACTTCGCCAACATTTATGATTGCTTAAATATGTTGCATATTTTTCTAACATCAATCATATTATGAATAATAACAAAACTTTTTTTTTATACAACCGTTGTATGGGATTAGCACCCGAGACCTCAGTGTTAGAAAGCAATCGATTACTGACAACGCCACAACGAGTCATAAATTATAAAATTGCACCTTATTTGTGGCTTGCAAGTTTGACATTAGATCGTAAAACAACCGCCTAATAGTTAGCTGGAGTCTGTCAACATCGTAGAACAGAGACAGATACGAGTATATATGCAATGACAAGTCTATACCTTCTCTTTTGCATGAATGTCATAACAATGGGTTCTAAATTTAAATGTTTGAAATCTAACCATCACGCGCATCGCTCTCCCTTATTTCCAAAGTCCAAAGTCCTAAGGTGCTCATCATTTTCATGGGCCGACTGTACATCTAAGAAGACACAGCATTCAAAGAGCTTAGTTAAATTGGAACCCAGATTGAATTACCATGATTGAAGTGACAGGTTTATGAACAAAACACGAAAAATTTAACTATACAAGTTTATTCACTGAACCAGCTTTGCCCACATTGTTCAAAATCATTAAATTACGATTCCATTGATGCAATCAAATTATTCTGAACGTAATTGGGAACTCAAGCGGAGGATTGATCAACTTTGTATCCATCCAAGCCCGCGCTGTATTTGGTGACATAGGTCTTCCCATCAGTGCCGATGTAGGACGTCTCTCCTTCAGTGATGAGGACGTGTCCCTCCCCGCTGGGGGACGGGATCAGGCGTCCCCGCTCGGACACCACGGTGCCCTCGGCGGTGACGTAGCGGAGCGCGTATTGGCCGAACTCGTCGTGAATCTCCTCGTGCTGAAGGGCGGGGAGGGCGCGGCGCGACGCTGCAGCCTCCAGGGGGCTGCGGGGCACACCCATGGCCAGAGAGACGGCGAACAGGCAGGACAGGATGAGGAACTGTAAAGAGAGAGGCGTAAAAGGATGTTGAATGGTGGTCGACGTCAATGATATGTTTACAGGTTAATTAATACTTTTGTAATAAGTCCAAAAATGTAAGTAGGAATTATTTTTATTCGAATTCACAAATGGACCGGATACAATTTAATATTTAAAGTTGAAACAATAAGTGAATTAAAATATAGATGTTCCGTTGGAGAAGTTCCTTTTAGTAAGAAACATTTGAGATTTATTAAGACTATTTCCCTCCTTGGTTGAATCTATGTGAACGTTCGTTTTTCATTACTTATTTATCAAATAACAAAGTACTTACGGTGTTCATGTTGAATAGTTCAGGGAACTCGGAAGTCGACTGATGTCCAATGCAATGTAAACATTAGCTTAAATACAAAAACATGTCATAACGCTGTTCATTAGGAACTTGAACTCGTCCGCATTGATGCAAAGATTACATAAATGATAGTTCCAAATAATCAACTAGTAATTAGAGTTCAAGCTTATTTTACTCGATATAATTAGGTATCAGAGATCCGCAATCCCGCATAGATTGGATTATATTACACGGACAATTTTAATTTTTTTGTTAACTAAAATACAGTGTGAACCGCGGGATACGGTTGAAAACAAAGGTTAACTTAATGCGGACCCTCATCTTCTCTATCTTTTTTATACGCGGCTGAAACGTGGACTTTAAGACCCAATACGCACTGTCGACTAGTCGCCGGCGACTTGGTCTCTCGGCGACCAAAACATAGGCGGGCGACCGGCGACTAAGTGCGTAAACGCCCATATAAACTGTAGAAAGTCACGGTCACCGGTCACCGGCGACTCAGTCGACGGCGACTAGACGACAGTGCATATTGGGTTTAAAGGCCAGGACTAAGGAAAAGATTGATGCGTTCGAGATGTGGTACCTACACCTACTGACGGAAAATACTTGGCATCAAGTGGACAGCCCGCCGTACAAACGGAACAATCCTGCACCAACTGAAGATTCGAACTCGACTCTCTACTCTCTACCATATGCACTCAACGCGTACTTTGATTTTTCGGACACGTGGCTAGACAGGAGGACATTCCAGTGACAGTCTGATACTGATCGGCCACATGGATACGAAGAGAGGAAGAGGAAGAGCGTGTCCGTGTATGTGTGATCTACTGAGGTGGCGACGGAAAGTGTCCTATATTGCGGATGTTTTCTTCAGTTTAACATAGGAAATTTGGGAATGTATTCATTTTTGTATGGGAATTGAAACTTTCCATCTCCAACATGGAAATTCCGTACCTGAGAAACACAAAACTGTAACTCTTAAACACTATGTATAAGAATTACAGTATGCTTCTCAGGTACGTAAATTTCCTTAATTTCTTGTGAAACTTTCTAGAAATTGCCGAGAACTTTTCCAACTTTTGTAAACTTTCCGCATTTGCACATCACTAGCGTGATCCGGTGGATTGATTCTGTAAAAGCTTTAGCAGGAATCCGCGCTCAGGCTTGCCTGCGTATGGCGCCAAATAGAAGGTTTTGGAGGTATAGATGGTGCAAGACGTTTGTGCTAGTCACGACCCTTAGCAATGAGGAAACTACTAAAGAGAAGACTGTGTAAGTACTTTTAATTGGGTAATGATTCGCCGAACGGCGAAGCATGGATGGTTCTACCTGAGCGCTGTGTATGATATTTACATGTCATATGTGGCTACGGCGTAAATATCCCTCTCGTATTGACCTGACAAGCCACGTACGCAAGTGCCGCACTCTTATGGACGCTGCTTAAATCAGCTTTTGTAGATGCTAAAGGCCAATGATGATGCTGATGATAATTACAGGTGTCTGCACTGACGACGTTCACACATACACACACGAAGATAAACTGAAACTTCTCCTTTTGAAGTTGGTTAAAAAGGTATAAGAAATGTCTTCTAATTTTACTCTATACAGGTACAATGTAGGTTGCTATGTCAGCAGAAGTTTTGGACCAATCTTATGATTTATTAAATTCTATGTATCAATTAAACACGGAACCCTGCTTCCTTGCAGCAATTATATTCTAGTGTCAAAGTTTTTGTTAAGTACACAAGCAATCAGAGTCGCATAACTTACATTTCAAATACTTAACGGTATTAACGCAATATGCGGCAACAACTGATGAGTAATTTGCACACAGGTTTAACGTTACCGCCCAAATTTCCTCAGAAACTAGAATAACTAAGTATATTAAGTATAAATTGGGCTATTTCTTATTATCGACACTTAGTTTTCACTCTCATGTCATCAGACTACTGTAATCATGGTAAGTACGATTATTTTTAAGTCTTTTTAAATCACCTTAAATATTACGCAAAAAATTGAGACTAATATAAAGGTTTTATTTAACTAAATTATCATAAGTAGGTTGCTATGTCAGCAGAAGTTTTGGACCAATCTTATGATTTATTAAATTCTATGTATCAATTAAACACGGAACCCTGCTTCCTTGCAGCAATTATATTCTAGTGTCAAAGTTTTTGTTAAGTACACAAGCAATCAGAGTCGCATAACTTACATTTCAAATACTTAACGGTATTAACGCAATATGCGGCAACAACTGATGAGTAATTTGCACACAGGTTTAACGTTACCGCCCAAATTTCCTCAGAAACTAGAATAACTAAGTATATTAAGTATAAATTGGGCTATTTCTTATTATCGACACTTAGTTTTCACTCTCATGTCATCAGACTACTGTAATCATGGTAAGTACGATTATTTTTAAGTCTTTTTAAATCACCTTAAATATTACGCAAAAAATTGAGACTAATATAAAGGTTTTATTTAACTAAATTATCATAAGTAGGTACCTACTTGTGTGTGGTATTGGATATACACAATAAACATGTCTTTATGTGCTTTATCTCAAAAACACCTACTCGTAGTGTTACTGAGACAGCGAGACTGTTAATTAATGTATAGGTATATGGTGTTTATCGTGTAAAACATGATTAATTCATGGCTCTGTTTTCATAATATGGAAAATGTACGTCTATTTACTAGTAGCTATGGCTGTAATGTTATTACTAACATTATATTTTTTTTCTTTCAGATTTTTAAAACAGTTGCAATACTGTTCGTTTTTGGAGCGACCATAGCCTCGGGTCAATTCATTCCGAGGCTACTAAGACCCACGCCATATGACATGTCCGTAATGCCATATCGTCCATCAAACGGCTGCCCCTCCGCTCCAGAACTAGCGCCTGTCATCTGCCAATTCATGGAACCACAAATGGGACTTTTCAAGCCACAGCTGATCGCACCTTCCACTTACATCCCGCCGCTAGTCGTCGAAAAATGCGACAAGCCACAATTGGAAATTGAATTTCCACCGAAGCAGACCATAGTGATACCAGAAGCACCTGTACTGCCGCCAATCACGATTCCGAAATTCCCGGTACCTGTCATCAAGCCTTTGCCACCCGTATCATTCGTGGAGCCTTGGGAGCCTGCTCCCATTGCCATAACTTCTGGTACTGCCGACGTAATGGTGGCCGGTTTAAATATTCCTACAGCTCCTGTAATACCGCCGCTAGAAATGCCTGCTTTGCCGGAGATCGTGGAGATACATGGAGCTGATATGTCTGAGGCCTTTATCAACGATCAATCTTTAATGGTACCTTATCCTCCGGCACCAGCGCTTGAAATTCCAGGATTCCCTGCATTACCTGCCGCGCCGTGCCCAGAAAATGAGATTATTCCCCTACCAATCCCGGAATTTATCCAACCCCTAGCGCCTATTCTGCCTGCCCCTGAGCTACCCCCAGCGCATCTGCCCGAAATACCTGTTCACATTGAAATCCCACCCCAACCGATAACGCCACCGATGATCATGGAGCAGGGGGTACAGACAATTGTAATGCCCGAATTCCCAGGGATACCCATGATCGTGCCGCGTCCCGAAGATGAGCCGTTCCCTGTACCAATCCCGGAATTTATCCAATCACTAGTACCTATACCGGCTGCCCCTGTACTGCCTCCAGCACGCCTGCCCGAAATACCTGTCCACGTTGAAATCCCACCGCGACCGATGCCACCGATGATCATTGAACATGTTGAAGAACCTTGCATTACTGGAGAGATAGTACATCATCCTGAGCCTATGTTTATTGCTCAACCACCGAGGATACCACAGCCGACGCCGATTTTTGCTGCCCATCAACAAGCTATCGTTTCTGACCCCTGCGAGCCAGCTATACAACCACCAATGAAAATGGCTGGATACCCTTATTTCGTAAGAGCCATGCCTTCTTATATCCCGGCGCCTGTGATGGGGCCAGTTTTATATCCTGATCGCAGAATGTTGCCATACATGCGTCGTATTTAAAAACTCCCAGTTTGGATTAGTTTATTTTGAATAAATTCTGAAATTTTGAAAATATTTTATGTTTGTTTAATTTAATTATCGATGAGTAAATCTAGTTTATTTTACTTATGGCTGTCATGTAAATGTAAGCGATAACTTGCAGTAAAAATAACACCCACTTAACTGCAATAAAAACAAAACCCCTCATAATATACATATATGCCCTGATGATGGTCACATTTTTTTCAACCAAAAGAACAACCCTGAGTCTTCCGATAGTCGGATGAGAATATCGGATCCAGCCATCGGAAGGAAAAATTGGAGGTGTATATCCGCTCTTAGGGTTCCGTACCTCAAAAGGAACCATTATATGATCACATTATGGTCCGTTAGCCTGTCAAGACCGTTGTAGTTTTCTCATGTTAAAATTGATAACGTGAGAGAGTAAATTTAAAGCTACAAATAGAATCCTTACGCATTTATAAAAACAAAATTGTATAAGAACTATGGCCCTAAACGCAGTATTTCGCGATCGAAACTGGAATTTACTTGATTTGCAAACAACGGTTAGTACAAATAGAAAACTGTGATGTGACGTCATACTTCTATGTCAATTAGTATAAGGTGTTTCGGCTGCCAGCGAGGTCCGTCTTTGACAATTTTTTGGGGTAGGTAAACTAAGTACCTTATGTTTTGGTACTTACTCATACAAACATTTGTTCCTCCCCAACTACTGGTTCGAATAGGATCGTAAAAAAATCTTAGGGCACAAACCTATTTAGCGATCAATAAATTTAGAAGCATGATTAAGCTACATTTTTTATTCAATTAAAAATACCCTGCACTTTAATAAGAAATATAATTATACCTAGGTAAAAAAGATCAGTCTGAAACCAAACAAACGAAAAACACTTCGTTATTAGTTCGAGGGTCCTTTATACGTCAATCTATTGCAATTATACGGAAACCTATGTAGCTGAAATGTAAGAGGGCTTAGGGCGTAAGACGGCCCTAAACATGACGATCTGTTGCAATAATACAAAAGCCTATGAAGTCGAAATGTAAGAGGGCCCTAAAACGACGATCTATTGCAATTACTTATCCCAAAACCCATATAGTCGAAATGTAAGAGGGCCCTAAACATGACGATCTGTTGCAATAGTACAAAAGCCTAAATAGCCGAAATGTAAGAGTACACGGCGATCTATTGCAATAAAGCCAGACAATGTAACTGAAATCTAAGAGGGCTCTCTTTAAACTCGTCGAGTTATTGCAATAAAGTCTATTTAGCCGAAATGTAAGAGGGCCCCTAATACATCGGTTTATTGCAATAATTCCAAATACTATTTGTATACCTATAGCCGACATTATGTACCTAAGAGGCTGCCCTCTATAACCCTTCGATTCCCGGAGTCTCCCTTGGAAGCCATACCAGGTCGATCGAACCAGTTTTTAAAATGGGACGAATGTTCATATGGCACCAACTACAAATAAACATGATAGATGTAAAGCAAGATATCGCTAAAAAAACGAGCTAAGAAGGCCGACACTAAGAGATATGAGATACTAGCTTCTGCCCGCGACTCCGTCCGCGTGGAACTCGTTTATATCGTAGCTCCATACTAACTTTCACCCCCCCGCTTCATCCCCTTGGGGGATGATTTCCGGGATAAAAACTTAGGATAGTTTTTATCCCGGAAATCCTTCCGGGATAAAAACTATCCTTTTTATCCCGGATGTCCTTCCCCAGGATTCAAACTATCTCAATACCAAATTTCATCCAAATCGGTTCAGCGGTTTAAGTGTGAAGAGGTAACAGACAGACAGACACACTTTCGCATTTATAATATTAGTATGGATAGGCTAGGGGGGTGACGATTGTCTTAAAATTATTGTCATACAAACATAAGATCACACACAAACTTCCTGAAGCTTAATTCTCGAGCTGCTAAATTGTATAGGTAAAGACGCGTGACCCCCGCCCTCGCTGCTCAAGTGTTCACGTATCACCGAATTAAACAAATTTGCAAGATCGCGTTTATAAACCGGCGTAACGTTGTCCGTAAACGCGGCCAAAGATGGCGATCCCACGGTGCACTTATAGATCCTCATCGCCATCCTCCCAGCGTTATTCCCGGTTGTGCCCTAAAGAAGCCTGGGGTCCGCTTTGGCACCTACTTAATCCCAAGATTGCCAAATCTATGCCAATAGGCACTAGTTTTACGAAAGCAACTGCCATCTGGCCTTCCAACCCAGAGGAAAACTAGACCTCACTGTGTTTAAAACGGTTTCCTCACGATGTTTTCCTTCACCGAAAAGCCACTGTTAATTATTAAATGATATTTCGCACATGAGTTTTTGAAAACACCCAGTGGCACGAACCGGGGTTCGCGCCCACGACCTCCTGATTGAAAGTAGCGTGCCTTATCGCTCGGTTACAGAAGCTTATAGATATACATAATATGAGTTAAATAACCCTCCGCGTGGTCGTGCCGGAGGTTTCCCCTGGATTTTCGCCAAGCTACTCTCTAACCACGCAATTCGGCCGCTGGGTTCGTCCTATTATAGCAACAGTCAGGGACTCAAAAAAAAAGAGAAACATAAACATGAAATTGTGTCACAGACAGTAGTTCCTGCTCTAATTACTTCCGTGTCAATCGAAATGCATACAAAATACCACAAGAATGATATTCACAAATTTCACAATGCTCGTAAGTTCGCAAAATCTCGAGGTAGCTATATTTAGATAACCACCACATATATCCGCGTACGAAATTAAGTCTTAATTGCTTTTAAACCCTCTAATAATGATACGCATTGGTTTTTAATTAGACAAGGCGACTATTTCTTCATCCAATTGCCTACTGGCTTCATTATGGTTCCGTGCTTGAAAAATTATAGGAAATAATCCTCTTAGCATTGTCTAGTAAATGCTTCTTCTAAAATACCCTTAGAAGAGGATTCTTTTCTATCATTTCATTCCAAAATTCTAAATTCAACGACCTTCACATACATAATAGTTAGGAACTCTCGCGGGCCGCCTGTTGCCGACCGCCTTGCTAGACCATTCTCGTAGCTCACTAGTTTACGAGTATCAAGCAACTTCTTAGATATTATCTTACTGTTTTTTTTTTGTTTTACTTGCATCACACCGCCTTCATATTTTTACCAATAGGATATAAAGAGCGGCCTATTTCGCGCAGCTATAGGTAACAATTTAACAAGTTTAAACTGACCGAGTCGCTTGAACAATAATAACTCCTTTCTGTTAGCATGGGTTGCCTATTTAGTCTAATGAAGTTGTAACGTGTACGACTAGCTTCGTAAAACCAGCCACTGAAAAACCTATAAAGATTTGCAAAAATATTTAGGTAGGCATAATTGGCGAATATTTTATCGACTTATACTCATTTGAAAAAATAATATATATAGTTGATAGGTTTTCTGCGAAATTGTTTTAAGTAAGTCGATAATATCATAGTAATAATAGACATGCATTTTACTGTCCGTTGATAAGATGATAATTGATAACTGGAGTACAGCTCAGAAAATAATTATATTATAAGGACTACACCTAAACTATCGTGAATATTCATGGTATAAACTACGCTAAATAAATAAATTCTCGTTCTCGAGAACATTCTCAGAAGTTACCGAGAAAATCTCATGTGGAAAGTTTCGCAACTTTGGAAAGTTCTCGTGAGTGGATTGCTAGTAATAACGCGTGTTCAGCAAAATCGCGAAAAAAAGTAAGTATATTTATTGTCCATGAATTTGTAATTATAACGGAACCCTTCTATTAAAAATGATTCGTAATTGTTAAGTATCAACTTCAATGAATAAGTATTTATTTACTCACTAATTAAGGGACAGGTTCATAATCATCCCAATTTTAATCGAGTCGTCAACTCAAGAGTATATAGCTATAAATTGATGCAATTTTTTTATCCATCATCACTTCCTCACTAATTGTCGGATAACAAACTTGAGTGATCATGGTGAGTGAATTTTAATATATAGTATTTCTTTAACGTATCGGCTTATTGTGTGTTTAACTGACCTATTATATAAATACATGTTTAATGATTTAATTATTAAGATTATTTTCTCAAACATACATTCCTTTTGCGTTTCCTAAAAACATTGTTCGATATCTCACCATAGAAATTGAATTAGATCGTTTTGTGTATCTCACCACTGTTGTTTTCTTTTTCAGATCTCGAAGGCGGCAATATTATTCCTATTTGGAACAACTTTAACATCGGGGCAATTTTGGCCTCGCAGGGCACCATATGGAGCCTTTATAGCACCTTCGAAATCAACTGGCTGCCCTTCCGCTCCAGAAATGGCCCCACTAATCTGCAAGTTTATGCAGCCAAACATGGGACAATTCAAGCCACAGCTCATTGCACCAACTACATACATCGCGCCACTAGTAGTCGAAAAATGTGACAGTCCACAATTGCAAATGGATATCGAAATGCCAGCACCAGTTGAAGCCAAACCACTAGTGATTCCCCAACCACCCGAGCTACCGCCCATGACAATCCCGAAGTTCCCGTTACCTGTCATCATTGAGGCCCCTCCGGCACCCCTACGTGAGCCTTGTGAATCCGCGGACATTCCAGTAATGCCCGTCGTGAATATACCTGCAGCTCCGGAGATACCGCTGTTCGAAATATACCAGTTACCTCAGATAGCAGCGGCACCTGAACCTTTATTCAACGAGGGTGTGATTCCCGAAATTAACGATAATACCGTTGAATATCATCCTATCTCGGTACCACAACCGCCTGAATTAC
This sequence comes from Epinotia bilunana, assembly GCA_947049275.1. NCBI lineage: Eukaryota > Metazoa > Arthropoda > Insecta > Lepidoptera > Tortricidae > Epinotia > Epinotia bilunana. The sequence goes on along the minus strand of OX346259.1, from coordinate 21,114,803 downwards.
CCGCATTTGTAATACCAGAATTTCCCATCTATGTGGCAGAACAGGAGGCACCTCTGCCTGCCGCACCGTGTGCAGAAGACAAGCCAATTCCAGCGCCGATCCCAGCGCATATTGAACCACTAGTTCCACTGCCAGCTGCTCCGGAATTACCAGTGTTTACAATGCCAGAACTGCCTATCCAGATGATAGAATTTCCCATGGCTGTCGCACCCTGCTTGGAAGATGAGGCAATTCCAGCGCATACTGAGCCACTAGTTCCCATGCCAGCTGCTCCGGAATTACCAGCATTCACAACGCCAGAGCTGCCCATCCAAATAGTAGAATTGACTATGCCTGTTGCGCCTTGCTTGGAAGATGAGCCAATTCCAGAGGCGATGCCAGCGCATATTGAGCCACTCTCTCCCCTGACAGCTGCTCCGGAATTACCAGCGTTTACAATGCCAGAGCTGCCCATCCAAATAGTAGAATTGCCTATGCCTGTTGCGCCTTACTTGGAAGATGAGCCAATTCCAGAGCCGATGCCTGCGCATATTGAACCACTAGTTCCACTGCCAGCTGCTCCGGAATTACCAGTGTTTACAATGCCAGAGCTGCCTATCCAGATGATAGAATTTCCCATGGCTGTCGCACCCTGCTTGGAAGATGAGGCAATTCCAGCGCATACTGAGTCACTAGTTCCCATGCCAGCTGCTCCGGAATTACCAGCATTCACAACGCCAGAGCTGCCCATCCAAATAGTAGAACTGCCTATGCCTGTTGCGCCTTGCTTGGAAGATGAGCCAATTCCAGAGGCGATGCCAGCGCATATTGAGCCACTCTCTCCCCTGACAGCTGCTCCGGAATTACCAGCGTTTACAATGCCAGAGCTGCCCATCCAAATAGTAGAATTGCCTATGCCTGTTGCGCCTTACTTGGAAGATGAGCCAATTCCAGAGCCGATGCCAGCGCATATTGAGCCACTCTCTCCCCTGCCAGCTGCTCCGGAATTACCAGCGTTTACAATGCCAGAGCTGCCCATCCAAATAGTAGAATTGCCTTTGCCTGTTGCGCCTTACTTGGAAGATGAGCCAATTCCAGAGCCGATGCCTGCGCATATTGAGCCACTCGATCCTCTGCTAGCTGCTCCGGAATTACCAGCGTTTACAATGCCAGAGCTGCCTATCCAAATGATAGAATTTCCCATGCCTGCTGCGCCCTGCTTGGAAGATGAGCCAATTCCAGCGCATATTGAGTCATTAGCTCCTCTGCCTGCTGCTCCGGAATTACCAGCATTCACACCGCCAGAGCTGCCCATCCAAATAGTAGAATTGCCCATGCCTGTTGCAGCTTGCTTGGAAGATGATTCAATTCCCGAACCGATCCCAGCGCACATTGAGCCATTAGCTCTTCTGCCAGCTGCTCCGCAATTACCAGCGTTCACAATGCCAGAGGTCCCCATTCGCGTGGTAGAGCAAGGATCACCCATGCCTGCTACACCTTTTCTTGAAAATGAGCCAATTCCTTTTGTGCCAATCCCGGCTTATCGTCCATCTGAACCCGAATACAACATGGTAGACTATCAACCAATGACGGTGCCGCAGCCTCCAGAATTATCAGGTTTTGTGATGCCAGAATTACCTGTCTATGTTGCACAAGAAGAATTGCCCATGCCCGCAGCGCCACGTCTTGAGGAGTTTTCAGCATCTATGCCAGCTGCCCCTGAGTTACCTCCAGCCAGCCTTCCCAAGTTTGCCATCCGAATGGACCCACCGATAATTATTGCTGAACCTAAGCCTTGGTATACTGAAGAAAAAGCAGCGCCTGAGGCAATCAGCATTCCACAGCCACCGAAACTGTCGGAGATAAAAATGCCGGAACTTCCTGTCAAGGTGGCAATTGAGGAGTCCATTCCATGTGAACCATCCTTTGTGATGCCAAACCCTTTCTACCAAAACCTCTTCCCGTCTCTTATAACCCCGTATAATGAAAAAGCCAAAGAAAGGCAAAATATTTTGCTGCCGCCAATAGATGGCGCTTACCCAACACCATGTGTGTACAATTTAGTAATGAAACATATAGTGCCAAACATGTTATCAAACAACTTTAGATCTATGGACAATATTGAAATCCAACCTGCGCCATTTGTACCTTGTTCATAGATATTCCCAGTTTTGTTGGAAGGATGGACGCAAAATAGGAAAATAAATTAATGACATTGGGTTTTGACATTGTACATAAATTAATGACATTGAGTGGGCTGTAAAAATTTCAACAGACATTATTGATTTTCAAAAAAGCTTTATTACAAACTCCTAACATTGAAATCCATTGTTATCGGCAGGTTTGGTTTATTGATAAGTAATGTTTTGATTCCAAGTTCTTTTCCTGCCCAAACGATATCAAATTCACGTATCATCTGTAAAATAATAAAAATACATATAAATATGAGAACATGTAAGAATTTGATACATTCATTGATGAAAGAATGTGACTAATAATAAAATCATAATAACAAATTAAGAATTTACTATAATGTTTTAAAATTAGAATAATGTATCATCTCATCAAGTTAGGCTTGATATATTTGTGAATTAATCGTATAAATAACTGGTCAGCTGATGAATTAATTATTCCAAATACATATTAAAAATTACGTATTATTTAACATTTATTAATAACAGAAAGATTCTACCGAGTGCTCGGACCACTCTGCAGGTATTGATGGACTGCAAAAGGTGCAACACCAAAGCCAAGACTTCTTTCGTAATCGTACTCGTTAAAATGGCAAACCAACTTAAGTGTGGTCGCAAGTATGAAATACGCAAGAAGCACTTTCTGTATTGCCCAGTGTGACAAATTGTACGTTTACTTTCAACGAAGAAGTGTAATTTTCTGTATAGTCATTTGCGTGTTTACGGCTTAGGGCGACAAAACTTACCCTAATCAAAGTAATGCACATATTCTGCTCAGCCAATCGTCTAGAGATGCACGATCTCGGCCCAAAGCCGAACGGCAGGCTGAGGAACGGATGCAGGTTCTCATAGTGCGGCGAATCGCGAGCCCAGCGGTCCGGGCGGAATTGGAGAGGATCCCTCACATTCTGCGGAAGACGGCAGGCCACCATGTTCTGGGTTACTATTACCGTCTGAAATATGTATTTTGTTTTTTTAAGCGTGAAGTGCACCTTTGCACCTGGAGTGACGCGGGGCGGGCTATTTGATACTTAGTGTTAGTTTAGATTAGTAAATTTTGGGTTTAGGTATTTATTGTATTGTATTATTTTGACTGTATTTTTGAAGCATCGAAATTGCCTCTTCATCTACCTATTTAGTGTATGCTTTAGGAAATCAAAGACATTATGAAAATAGAGAGTAGGTCAGGCTGCCAAGACAGCTAAATAGATGTTCATGTCCGTGTGAATTCGTCTCTTCGTGGAAAATTTAAGGACCAAATACAAACATGCAATTTGCATAAGGTCCTAGCCTAGGTTACCTACAACTGACTGACCGACTTGATAATTTTACAAAATGTATAACTTACGTCCTTAGGGATATGATATCCTTTCAATACGATGTCTTTTTGAAGTAATCTACCAACGCCTATGGACACTGGATTAAGTCTCAAGCTTTCTTTAATACATCTCCTTGCATAGTGTGCCTTTGCCAATGCCTCAGCATTCAAAGGGCTGTCTTTATTGGGCAGGATTGTTGCGGCCTCTTGGAAAAGTTTCTCTTGACATTCCGGGTTTGTAGCAATATAGTACAATGCAAAACTCGTTGAATACGCAGTCTGTATACAAGAGATTCGATTATGAAACAATAAAACACGTATGTATATTATCCTCCTAAGGCCCATGGGCCTACTCATAGGACTCTCGAAGGAATTTAAATTATATACAACTGGAATAGAGTTGCATTTGTTTTGTTTCGGGCACATGCGAAATGCACAAACGAAAATCGACTATTTCCGACACGATACGATTCCAATTCCAATGCCATTTTGTGTTGTACGGTGGGCCTTAGGAGGTTAAAATACTTATTTATTAGAGTGCTTTGTAGTTAAAGCAATGGCGCGTAGTACCAATAAAAAATCTTTCTTAGGAAACTGTATACGGTTTTATAATAAAATCCCTAAGGAAATCACTGGGCTCACAGAAGGTAAATTCAAGAGTCATGTAAAATCAACTTTGTTAAAGAAAGCTTATTACACAATTAGGCAATACATAGAAGACAAAGATGCCTGGAAGCTTCTGCATGACCACCACCTGGTACCACCACCTAATGTAATTGATACATGTGTTATATAAAGGTAGAATCAGTTTTTGACTTGCAAAAGTGCTATGAGAAAGCCTATTTGAATAAACATTAACAATAACAATAACAATAGTATCAGTGTCCGAGACGCAACCTTATGACTCGCGGTATTTGAGCTCCCGAATCGTTGTAGATCCGCCCTGTGCAACTCGAACTGAGCCAACTTGGACTGGGGCGGAAATTGGAGAAACGGGGTGAAAAAATTGTCGCCGGGTATTCGAATGAAACAGCATTTCATTATATATACTGCGTTTAACACAGACCCTTTCAGGAAACCACTGTTTCAATCGGCTGGCTCGCGACAAACGAAAACTTTTTCATATTTTTTTTATATTTCCGCCCTAGTCCAAGTTGGCTCAGTTCGGGTTGCACAGGGCGGTTCCACAATACTTCGGCAGCTCAAATACCGCGAGCCATCCGGTTGCCTCTTGGACACTGCAACTACGCGTCATTGCTCTGAATATTGTACACAATTCAATGTTTGTGCCGTACGGAACTATAGCCGCGTAGTTACTTACTGTCCACAATAGCCGGAGCAAGATGGTTACTGCCTATAATAGCTCGTTCAAACTACCACCGAGCTGATCTAGTGGATAAGGCAGAAGGTAGCGGTATTTAACTAACACAAGGGGCCCTAGACAAGGTTAATACATCAATAATACAATAAATAAATAAACAATCGACAATCGTAAACGAGTGGCATCTGTCATTCCCTTGCATTTTTGTGCTTTTCTACGGGCGTTGGCGATTGTCGATTGTATTGTAACTAGGGCCCTTGTGGAGTTAAATATCGCCACCTTAAGTCTAGGGCCCAAGGTATTGTGTTTGGCTTCATTGGAACATTACAAAATAACCGTACAAAAGGAAGTACATACGGCAGTAAAATCTTGTGCCAAAAGTGTACATTTTGTCAGAAACTTATTTTATTTCAAACATACCGTGTCTATGGCTGCCATTAGGATATCGACAATCATTCCCAGTATGTCCTTTAAAGTTACGTTTTTTTGTTCCATGAAAGATGTCAACAGTGAGTGGTCTGTGGGCTTAGCCCAATTGTATAGATATGTTTTTCTCCAAAGTAAGTCTCGCGCCACCCTGCACGATACACATTTTCCGTTAGCCAAAGTTACACTGTTGTACAGTCGAGTTCGAAGATATGTGCACGGACAAAGTGATCAAAAATATGTGAACAAGACTTTATTGTTAACGTACCTACATATATTTACGAACTCGACTGTACAATCGATATGTTCATTATGTATGGTAACAAAATGGAACATCATCATCATCACTTTAACTCAGAGCTATAACCACGAACTTCGAAAGTCGAAGTTCGGCTATCTCCATCTCTATCGCGCTTATATTACTCGAGTGACAGGGATGCATGTATACGAACTTCGAGTTTCGATTTTCTTGGTAGCGCCGCAGTTACCAATCATACGTCGTCTCGGGAAACGGCCTTAATTACGGCAAAACTCCTAAAATATTGAGTTGAAAAAATTGTGATTGTCGAATGCTCCTTGACTGGATATTATTAGTATATTTTTAGGATTCTACTTATATATATTTAAGTGTTATATGCTCCATATTACTTATTTAACATTATGTCTACTGGTCAATGATCGATTTCTGTTTTTTTCTATAAAACTCTATCTCCACTTAATTGCTCAAATGTTAGCTAAAAGGAATCTCTCATAGTTATAAGCTCGCCTCTTGACAATGTTACCAGTTCTAAATTTAAATTCCAGGAAAAAATAAAAATATGTATGCTCCGGCGACCGTACCAACTCCACCAGTTCCCAGTTCTTGTAATAATTGTTGTGCTGTTCCATGTACAATAAAGAGTTTACATACATGCATATACATACAGGGTGTACCAAAATGGGGTGTGAACTGTGAACCGATCAAGGGCTCAACAGGTATCGTTTAAGAAAAAACAAAAAAAAAATTTGACGCTATTTTTTTTTACTTTAGCATGGAGCGTTGGCCGACTGGGGCAGGACAAGCTCCATAGAAATCTAAAAAAAATCGCGTCAAAAATTTTTTTTTCTGTTTTTTCTTATCAGAACACGATACCTGTTAAGCCCTTGATCGGTTCATACCCCATTTTTGTTACACCTTGTATAGGTAGGTACATAATATTCACTCGCTCGGTATTGTTAGCTTGATATGCTGAGCTAATCGCGCGTGCGCGGCCAACTTGCAAACTGGATTTCTCTTTCTTCTTCAAAATCCCACTAATATTATAAATCAGATTTCATCTTAATAATACTAATTCAAATTATAGAAGTATCTGTCGAGTTACGTTCACACTAAAACATGCAAGTTTTAATGTATGGGATCTGTTAAAGTACTGAGTGAAATGCCCCTGCTACGTGCGGTGGGCTGACTCGTGCTCTATTCACACACAAGAACGTCCGCGAGAAATTGCTCAAACGAATTATGTAGATCAGGGCAATTTTCTTACTTTTCCAAGTACTCCTGAGATCGAGCAAGTTTCCTGTACATGGGTGTTCTAAATAAAGTCCAAAGAAAGCCCTTGTCGAGTTTCATGATCCCCGCATTCGATCCGAAGGCAGCCGCGATCGTTTTACTGCTGCGGGATCCCCTGTCTTCCTCATCTAGTGTGAAACTGTTGAAACGCCAGTCGAATGCTACCTTGCCGATGACTGAAATAGAACGGTAGGTTAGTTACAAGAACTCGGCTTCAAGCAGTGTCTGTCCACGCTAGTACAAACTCGCATCCTCACACACTTCCGAGTTCGGACGCGTCTCGACGAGGCGAGACGGCGAGTCCGTCGAGCGAGCGTCTTGTTGTGCAAGGCAGAGTGAAGGGTACCCGACCGCGCGGAAGATCACCCATGCGATGGACAGACCAGAGGCTCTAGTATAAGTTTTACCGAAACAAAAGGTTACGACCGCGTTCGCGTTTAGCTGTCAAATCCCATACAAATTGAGGGTAAAACGCAAACGCCATCGTAAAGTTTTGTTTCGGTAAAACTTATACTAGAGCCTCAGATCAAATATGCTGTGGCCGGTCAATCGTATGAATGTACCAGGAGGGCCGAGAATAGAACGAAATGGAAAGAAATCGTGAGGCGAGTGACATCTGGCCCCTATTTCACCAACTTGACAATTGTCACCTGACACTGACAATTCGCCATACATTGCTTGTTCTAGAAGTTAGGGTGGTTGCGAGGTTACTTGTGGAATCAGTAATGTACGGAGAATTGTCGTTGTCAGGTGACAATTGTCAAGTTGGTGAAATAGGGGCCAGCTCGCCACTCAGACGACCACGACCGTTCTTACAAGAACGTATTGATTGACCAAGAAGAAAGAAGAATAAGTAGTTATTTTAAATTTGCTGACCCGGCGAACTTCGTACCGCCTCAGAATTTAGGTACTTTTGTATCATCTTCTCCTTAGCCTTTTCCCATTATCTGGGCTCGGCTCTCCTTGTCTGTCTCTTATATTTTTCTCGATCTTCCGCTGTTTCAGCGTCAATATCCGTCTCTTTCAGGTTTTATAGTGAATTCGAAGCTATTGTGAAAGAACTTAGAAATAATTGAAAACAAAATATATTAAAAATAAATATTAATTATTTTCTCTTGTGTATCTGAGTTTATTAATATAAGAAAACTAATTAAAAAGAGTTAAATAAAATAAAATATTGAGGCAAACCTTTTTTTCATAATTAATTAGATATGAAATGTTAATCGTTTTTAAATATTTCTATTTTCTTTTTTAGTAAAAAAAATATTAAATGGTTTAGTTTTTTAAAATTAAATTAAAATATTTTTAAGATAAATTTTATCCTGAATAATAATCCTATCGATTGGTGTATAATAAAATATAGAGTATTTGTTTTTATTTTTATTTTAGTTGGTTCGAGACCCGGGCGAGGCAAGCGAGTTTTCGAAAATCTTTGAATGCAGTTTTGTTTCTTTTTAAAAATAAAGGAATGTCTCCTTTAAGTAAAATGAGCCAACTTAAGGATTTAAGGTAATTTCCCTCTAGGGCCCGACTTATTTTTCCACACTGTACATTAATAGTAGGTATTTGTAGTATTTGCAGTTTGTGAAGGAGCCTTAGTTCTATCAATTTTAGTCTCGATAATTTGAAGTAATGGAAATGATCATTTTCAGATTTAATTTATTATAAAATGTTATTTTTATAAAATATGTTTTATGATTTCTTTGTTGTTTTACAAATTAGTTTTGATTGGTTCAAATATTTTCATTTATTATAATATTTATATTTACTATAATTTAACAATAAGTTTGTATTAATATTATAAATGCGAAAGTTTGGATGTTTAGAGGTTTTTTACTCAAACAATTTTAAACGGCTGGTTACATCCGATTTGGATGAAACTATGTACGAAGATAGTTTATAGTTACAGCCTGAATTAAAATATAGAATAGGTCCACGCAGACGAAAACTAGTACGTACATCTTAGAATAGACAAAAGTTATATTATAACCCGCGGCTTCGCTTGCGCTGTGTTTTACGCGATCCGAGCCGCCATCTAGTGATATATAACTAGGTCGAACATTTTACCTTCTAAATTCAGTCTATTCAGATATACCAAGAAGTCATCATTAGAAGTGACTTTGGTAGTTTTCACGTATTGTACAAACTCTTTCACAATGCCATCCGTGTCTTCAATATGGCCCTTGACGCTTTGAGGACTTGTGAAGTTCTTTTGAAATGCGCTCCGTAGTCTCCACCACTCCGGGCCATTCCTTAAATTAAAATAAAACGTTTAGTTTCTGTTCAAAATAAAAATGTTTGGTATATAAATAAAAATAGTTAACAGTTCTACCTATTGAGTAAAGGCTAGAAAACAAAACACTCGTATTGTGTAGCATAATATACCTTCGGCAAAGTTGACTTCATTGGTAAAAAAATCAGGACGTGAAGTGCATAGTTTATGGTTAGTCAAAAATTAAAAACCTTGACGGTCGATTTTGCTCGTCATCAATGTATGCAACATACAAATTCCATTATTTGTCGAGGTACAAACTTTAAAAAAAGTTAAAACAGCCATATAAATAAAAGGCATATGTCCTAAACAGCCAAAACGGAAGATCAGTAGCTGTGACATATCGCGGCTTTATAGTTGTCTCAAATAACTTATGGCGTTTTCAGAAGAAAAATACACTTGCAACTTATTGAAAAAAATAAAAAAGGCGGCGATGCAAAAAATATTCTGTTATACATACAGTGGCTAGTTGTTTTTTCGGAAAATATAGAAAATTGACGTGAAAATGATTCCAGATTTAAAAGAAGCTGCATATCTAAAGGCGTACGAGAATTTCATGAAGTGGCGAGAAGAAAAGCATGCCTTATCCATATAATTTTCAGATAGTATATTTTTGATTTCTTACACAATTTTTGAGAAAAGCACTATATTTGTCTCAGCCTGAAGGGCAATTGCTGGCTTCGTATTAAATTAAACGGACTTCCAAGGTCATCCGTTTAAAATTAATACTCAGCCAGCAATTGCCTACTTTCCTTGCTTCGACAATAATGTATGTACTATTAAATATTGATGCGTTTCAAATAATAGTCGGCTTTTGGACTCTATAGAACAGCAAAGCCAAGTGGCTCCTCCCACACGCACCCCTCTCAACTCAAGAAATCGCACAACAAATTCGTTCTAAAAAGTTTTTTTTTATGTTAAATAACATGAATAACTTAAAGAAATAAATCATTATAATAAAATATTACGTGGACAGCAGCCCTCCAGTTTTATAAACGTCTGGTTTGCCGAGTCTATAGTGCAGCATCGCGACGTGGCTCCTCCGGGCCGGGTGCCGGTCGTCCTGCCGGAACACGGCTTCGATGTCGTCCGGGTCGAACACGTGGACCAGCCGGACGCCCGGTGACTCCCGGACGAGGTCGCCGTATCGCCGCCAGTTGAACCAGGCATTCTTGTCGAGGGCGTTCGCGCTGTAATCGCCTGGGGGTTTTCATAATAATTTTATTGGGTGAATCTCGAATAAGCAGCAGCGTGAAGCAATTTTAAATATTTATATTTCATCCTCGAATCAAGATAGTGTTAAGTAGTTCTGGCTTTTAGGGTTCCATACCAAAAAGGTAAAAAGGGAACCCTTATGGTGCGAATCTGTCCGTCCGTAATCTCAGGAAATACAGGACATACTAATAATGCTATCAATTTGAAATTTGGAATATTTTAAACGAGCCTAATGCACATGTATACCTATAAAATGACAATATTTAAACTTTACATATTTATTTCCTATGAAGTCGGGTATCAAATGAAAGGGCTTTACATGCACATTCTTAAACAGTTTTTTCTTACAGTGATTAAAATTCGATTTCTGGATACCACCAATATACAATAAAATACGATTGCATGAAAGTTTGTACGAAACCCTCGGTGCGCGAGTTAGACTCGCACTTTACTGCATTTTGTTACGGTTTCTTTACGTAAATCGTAGGTAGAATGTTTAGATAATATATATAGATTTCCTCTTCGTAGGTATATGTAGATAAGTATGTAAATATGTAAGTAGGTAGTCCTTCGAAATGCCATGCCAGGATAAACTAAGTGAATCTGCACCCAGCGAGTTTGGGCTTTTAATTTTCATGGATGGGTGTGGCTCTACATTAGTAACAAATCTGCAAAATTTCAGCGCCGCAAATTTACTAAAGACAATTAGGTACCTACATGACATGAACTATATTACCATACAAAAAAATTGGACGGCTGAAATTTTGCATATTTGTTACTAATGTAGAGCCACACCTTCCATAAAAAGTATCAGCCCAAACTTGCTGGGGGCAGATTCAATTAGCTTATAGCATGGGCTTTGCAATCATTATGGGTACTTGATGCACTAATACTATCCAAAAATATTACAGTCGGGAACCAAATCTTGTGCGTGCTGAAGAATGACATTTCCGCACGTGTACATATCGAACGACGTTTTTTAATACAGTTGCGAAAAAATAAGAAAAACAACTATATTAAGGAAATCGAAACTTTTATATTATTAATTCTGAAACACAGTTGAAAAATAATGAAGTTGTTCAATAACCATTTTTTTAAACAGTTCTATCTTTTTTTTTTTTAATGATATAATAATTAATGGTACAATTTGTACAATTATTGAGTAGGAAAAGTCAAAAGCACTAGTTCACGAAAACCAACTTTCCGCACGCTAAACAGCTACTTAAAGTAGCACCTTTTTGAGCAACTGTATTAAAAAGATTTTTCTGAATTTGCCCCTGACATGGATGACTGATCAAACTGTAGCAGCGTTTGTCAATCTGTGGGACGCTTCTACCGGGGGACGTCAAGCCTCATGAAGGGGGTCGTACCTACTCGATATTAACCGACATCGAAATCTGGTGGTGTTGGTAAAACTTATGAAAACTGTAATAAAAATGCTTGCCAATATTAAGCTGAAATTAACTATCATTTCGTCGCATCAGAAAACAAGGCGTGCATTCACAAATACTAACCTTACAGACTAACATAACAAAAGTCATCAATATACAAAACTCAATAACACAATAACACGTTGAGAATGTAACGCGCGGTGCAATTTTCTGGGAGTCAGCTTACCGGCCTCGATACCGCCAGAAATGTACACCCTTCAGCCAGAACTAAAGGTCTTAAACTCATGTAAACTAACTTACCCAGTAAAGGCAGATACTTGTACAATGTTCCGACAACAGGATAGCTCTTAGGCCCTGGAATATCTTCGTAAGGTTTTGTTTTTATAACGCGTTCTTGCACAATCCGCGGAGCGGCCGTTGAACTCAATTTTACACAAACAGAACCTATTTCATATCTTCTTGGGATCATTGAGGATATCTTGTACATTTTAACGTTATTGTTTGAATCAAATAGTTTCCCAGTTGCGTAAAAACTCAAGCAGTAAACACGAGACTCCGTCTGACACTGATCACATTACCAAGTCATGCGTTCGAAATAAGATGCGCATTACAAATAAAGAACAAAAACTTGCCCCTTGATTTAATATAACTACCTACTCGTATGAAATGTAGCAGTTGTGATTTAAGTGTGACTTTAAATTCAACTTGAGGGTCGTGGTTATTCTTTTTTACCTACCTACTTGATCTGCCGATCTGTTTGTAGTTTAGTCCATTCGTTTTCAGTTTCATTACATCTACTTACTTAGGTATTTCTGATTACATATTTTCAACATTTTTTTAGGAGAAGAGGTGAACATTCATGAAGTCAAAAATATTGCAATAGGTACCGTGGTACCGTACAATAGGTACAAGTACCGTGAAGGTTCAAAACTGACAAAACTTTATCCGAGACCTATCCATACCGTATTTAATAGATTGCCTTCACAGTCTCTTCTGCATATTGAGCCCGGGTGTACCTACATATAGTACCTATAGCAAAGTATTAGGTGCTATGTGTATATAGTATTTTATAAAATACTAATCGTTTACAAAGTTTCAATAATTTTGAAAAATAGAGTGGCTTGATTTTAATGTTTATAAAACTATATTTTTTACCAATCCACTTCATTAGCTTTTTATCTCTTAATAGCCTTATTATCTGCCTAGATATACCCAGCGAATATTGGTTTGGTGATGTATATGTAAGAACTATGATCTCAGAGATGTAATATTCTGATTCGCTTGCCGTTGCGTTTGAGGAAGTGTTCTTGTGGGGTGTCTAGTCGCATAATGACTATTGTCATCATTTCAGTTGTCATACAACGTTATGCATAAAGTTGTTGCTCATAAAGTCATCGGTAGCTCTCGGCAACTTTCCAAGCTTGATCTTCACTCTATTAGACCAGTGCAGTTCAATGGAACTGTTATACCCTACAGTCAGAGTGTAAAAGCCTTGGGTGTTCACTTGGACTGTACTCTGAGCTGGAGAACACAGGTTGCGGAAATTAGTCGCAAGGTTACGGGATCTCTCCACTCTCTCAACAAGCTCAAGCACTTTTTGCCCATACACACCAAGGTTTTGCTTGTAAACACGCTGATTTTACCCATAATCGACTACGGTGATGTGTGCTATCCGGATCTAAATGAAGAACTTCTCGATAAGCTGGATCGACTTCTCAATAACTGTATCCGTTTCATTTTCTGTCTGCGGAAATACGACCACGTCTCCTCTTTTCGGGCTCGGCTCGGCTGGCTTCCTATCCGTCAACGGCGAAATACTCGCATGCTTTGCAGTTCATTTTCTATTCTCAATGATCCACATTCCCCTAAATATCTCAAATCTTTCTTTTACTTTCATGGTGCTTCTCGTGACCGTCAATTTCGCTCTTCTGGCAATCTTTCTCTATCCATCCCTCTTCACCGTACTGGCTTTATGTCCAATTCTTTCAGTGTGCAGGTGGTTCGTCTTTGGAACGGCCTTCCCCCCGCGATCAGGAAAGCCCCGAGCAAATTCGTTTTAAGAAATCTGTGCGTGATTTCTTTGCTGGCATATCCGAGTAGTCTGAAGATTACATATTTGAAATTTCGCTTGTAGTATATATTTATTTGTGTATGTATTTATTTTATTTATGTATATGTATTTGTGTAAATATGTTGTATATAGGACTACCGTAATGTTATTATTCTTTTTAGTTGTTATTTGCACAGTGCACTGCCCACAATCTTTTCCGCTTTGGCTTAAGGTTTGACTGGTAGAGAATGCCATTTGGCATTAAGTCCGCCTTTTATACGATATGTTTTCTTTTGTGCAATAAAGTTTAAATAAATAAATAAATAAACAGGGGGGCTCGAGAGGCAAGGCCCCTCACGCCACACAATAAAGAAACAAACACAATTGTATCTTTGGTAGGTCAGGTTGTCTTATATGAATTGAAAACGTTATGCGCAAACCTATTATGGCGATTGATATTTAAGCTCTCAAATATTACTGATGGTTAAAAAATATATGCGAACTAATTTATGACTTGGTCGACTATGCGTAATGATGATTATGACACAAGTAGTTATGCCAATTAAAACTAAGGCTTGAAATATTATGCAACCCGATATGGACCCGTTTTTGTGGAAACCACTTTTGATGGCAAACAAGTGTGTCCCTAGTAGACCTAGTACCTGCCTAGTTATCTACTTAGTGGTCACTAGCTCTGGGCCTGAACTGGCCTTATGGACAAGTATCACCCTGGAGGAGAGGAGGAGGCTAATAGTACGTGTGTCTGCTATTGCGGAACCTTTATAAATCTGTTAACCTAGACCTACTTACTCTTATCTTGAAAAGCCCAACGCGTATATTTTTCGGTTCCTCAATTTTAAGTACGAGAAAATAAAAATCATCCGGCATAGACCGTTTCCCGCGGCCCTGATCCGCATATTAACATCAGGCTAGCCACCCGTGTCAGTAGCAGTCTAGATAGGAGTATGCCGTCATATCTTGGCATTATCATCTAAATATAGGGAATGAGTTTCAGCTATTTTACTATTGACACGCTTGGCAGGTTAGACTATAAAAATATATTCACAAGCTATTATTCAGCTTTTGAACGTACCTCGATGTTAGTCAAACTTAACTTTGATAGACGTCAAACTATGTAATAATGCTAAGGGTATGCGCGCACGAGCAACTTTTGTCTCCGCGACTATTTTGTCTCTCACATCAAGTCTATGGGTTAGTATGGAAGTGCGCACACGGAGCCGTGTCGCTACGTGTGTGCACTTCCATACTAAACCCTAGACTTGATGTGAGAGACAAAATAGTCGCGGAGATAAAAGTTGCTCGTGCGCGCATACCCTAATAGTAACTTAAAGATCAGTCAGTTCTGTCATAAACAGCTGATAGTGGTTAGTCCCAAGTTTTAGTTTTTTCTAATATTTTAAATGAAAATTGGACCCTGAGTGAACCTAGTAATCTTCAGTCACCGGTCAAATATCTATTATTATACGTGCCTTTTCTAACCATGACGTTGGCAGAATCATCGACAATATCGATGGAGCCATAAAACCAAAGATTGATTGATTGAAATGAAAATTGGACTTTTGCAATTAAACCACAGAATGGAGCCTTCGTTTGTCATAAAGTTGTTTTAGAACTCAACTCTTAATTTACGTTATATAAGGGACGTGTTATGAGATAATACCTCGTGCAGATAAATAACATAACCTATTACAATAAATAATGTAATAAATATTGGTGGAATATTAAATTTCACTTAACGTGTGCTTAACAAATCACTGAATCCAATATGATGAGCTTTACACGATCGTTGTATAATTGTGTGATGCCAAAAATACTGAAAAACCAGATCAAATTTACCAGTTTTAGAAAACATTCTGGAAGTGCTATTCTTGGAATCGAGACTTCTTGCGACGACACAGGCTGCGCAATCATAAGTCACGACGGGACATTATTATCAGAAAGTTTGCATTCACAGAATCTTATGCATCTTCGGAACGGAGGAATCATACCTGATGTAGCTCAAGACTTGCATAAAAAGTATATAGAACCCACTGTGAACGAAACATTGCAAAAGGCGCAACTTTCAATGCAAGATATATCAGCTATAGCAGTAACTTTAAGACCTGGGCTAGCACTAAGTCTTGTAGTTGGAATGAAATATGCAAAACACTTAGCCCGAGTTCATAAGAAACCGATTATTCCTGTTCATCACATGGAGGCCCATGCTTTGGCAGCAAGAATGCACCACAGTATAAAGTTCCCATTTCTAGTTTTATTAGTATCCGGTGGACATTGTTTACTAGCAGTAGCTCAAGATGTAAACCATTTCCAGTTACTTGGACAAAGCATTGATATAGCACCCGGTGAAGTATTTGATAAAGTTGCTAGAAGAATGAAGTTGCGAAACATACCAGAATATTCTAAAATATGTGGAGGCCAAGCAATAGAATTGGCTGCATCAAAAGCCACCAATCCTCATATGTTCAAACTTCCACTTTCACTTGCCGAGTACAGAGACTGCAATTTTAGTTTCAACGGACTGAAAACCTCTGTTATCTCACAGCTGTTGAAGAAAGAAAAAGAACATAACATTGTGGCTGACAAATTGATCCTGGAAGCAAATGACTTGTGCGCTGCATTATTAATGGCTGTCTCAAGGCACCTAGTCCACAGAACACAGAGAGCCATGGACTTTTGTGAACAAAACAACCTTATACCGAAAAATAATAGACAGCTTGTTGTGTCTGGTGGAGTGGCGTGTAACAATTACATTTTCAATGCATTAACTTATTTATGTGCTGAATTTGATTACAACATTTATAGGCCATTACCAAAACTGTGTACAGATAATGGTGTCATGATAGCATGGAATGGTTTAGAGAAATGGAGGAAAGGTCTAGATATTACTACAGATATAAGCACATTAGATATACAGGCAGCTAGTCCTTTAGGAGAAAGTTTGATTGATAAGGTAGTTAATGCCAAAATACCTACGAAACTTTTAAAAATAAAAGTTTGATAATATACTTACTTTTTTTTCATTTCTTCCAATAATACAATTTTAATTAATAATATCAATCGGCTTAGTACAAATTACGGTTGCGAATAGCTAGCGTAAATACCCAATCAAAAATGAAAAATCTAGTCCATTATATTTGTGATCCGATTCAAGAAATGGCGCGCACTGCGCAGTGACGGTCTGACGGATGAAGTAACCATAGGCATAGAGATAAGTCTGTCCAAAAACAACTAAGGAGAAAAGAGGTTTATGAATTAATAAGATAAGAGGCAGTATGGCCCATGGTCTTAGCCTGTCCGAATAATGGACGAATTAAAAATAAATAAATAATATGAATTAATAAAAATCCTCTCACCGTAAAATATTACCTACATACATTTTTAGGACTCATATTATTTTAAACCATAAATCATGGACCTATGATACTCAGGACAAGCTATGGTAATAATAATATCACGTGTGATCGAGCTGGGGACCGATTTTTGACTTTCGAGCGCTCGACTCTTTCACTCGAAAACCGTCAAAAATGATGAAATGCTATTTTGCAATGACTATAGAAAATTGAAAAACGTGCGGTAATGACCACTCGTATTCAATTCTATCGGTAAAAAGTAAGTGCCTGTGATTATGACACTACAATAGCATATACTTTTATTTCATTTTCGAGCGCTCGAAAGTCAAAAATCGACCCCCTGGTCGCATACAAATCTCGATAAGTGTGACAGAAAGGGAAATATCATTCGTTGTCCTTCTCAGTTTCCCTTTTTTTTAATTTGCCACAACTGATTTTGTATGAAGTTGTGGCCTCGGAATAAGGATAAGCAAAAAGATAAGGAACCCGTCCAAATTGAGTAGGTTTTTTATGGCAAGTCATGTCAGCAGTCATTTTAAGACCAGTTGTTAATTTAGCTGCATAGGAGCTTTTCCGTCCCTCGTTGTGGAACGTAATGGTAATGGTTATATTCTCTTTGGTTGTGGCATCACGTAACATAGCCTGAGGGGCTACCGCGAAACGAAAACGAACTTCGTTCGTGTATCTCCCTCCCTGTCGCTCGAACTAGCAAGTGCGACAGAGACGGAGATACACGAACGAAGTTCGTTTTCGTTTCGCGGTAGCCCCTCTGAGTATAATAATAGTAGGTATTATATTAATAATAGTCCATGCCATAAATTGAATCATTATTTTTTTCTGTACTTAAGTTACATTTCATTCAATCGTTCACTCACTGTTCCAAATCGTTGGTCAGCATCAGAGGGCCTACCGCGAAACGAAAACGAACTTCGTTCGTGTGTCTCCCTCTCTGTCGCACTTGATAATTCGAGCAACAGAAACGGAGATAAACGAACGAACTTCGTTTTCGTTTCGCGGTAGCCCCTCAGGTGCATGGATGGTCACGCACACGCAGTCACAAAGAATTAAAAAAAAGAGTACTATGTATATACTATGTACATTGCGTACTACGCAGTCACACGGTTTGACGTATGAGATGAGTACTGAGTACGACAACAGAATTGACTTGACTTGACAGAGGGTGAGTGAGTGAATGCATTGAAGTGCATTGTACTGAAAAAATAGTATTGCATTAAAAATAACATTACAAACCTTTGCACTTGCCAAATTATGTCTATGAGCGTAACCTTAACAGCGCATTAGTCTAGTTGCATCAGTTCGATTATTCTTTAATAACACTTATAATGGAGATCCTGGAAAGATTTTATCGCAACATTCGAGGGCAGCTCTGTAACCTGCCGGCGGCAATGCCTAAAGCCGTGGATTTTGTCAATAAGTCTGTGCAAAAAGTGAAAATACCACCATTCACAAGGGACAATGTGCTGTACTATTACTTACCACTGCAAGGTCTGGCCAGTTACACAACGCTTTCGATATCTGTGATGAACCCCCATTTAATGGTCAGGTAAGAGCGATATGTTAGTATATTATACCAATGTTTTAAAAGCTTTACACACCTAATTTTTAAATGGCTCACTTCATCATTATTTTCAGGTTATTTCCCAGACGAGATGTAACTGACCTCTTATTCTTATCAGCGGGAGGAGGAGCTGGGTTATGGCTCTGGGCTCGCCCTCACATGGCGGCGGCAGTGCCTGCTAGAAGGTTCTCCTGGGCATTCCTTGGAGGCTGCCTGTGGCCACTCGGTTCAATATTCCTGTGGGCTATACTTAGAAGCTCAGTCGGCCAGAGGCCTGTCATTGGTACCATTCTCGGGGTGACGACCGGGGCTATGCTCACTAATATTGCACTGGATTACTTCCACTATGTGGAGCTAATGTTCTGTGGGGAGGTGCATCTTCCAGAAGAAGTGTACAGCCCTAACAGTGATGATGAGAAGTATGACATTGATATCTAAATATGGACTGGTGAAGTCATCACTGTATAAATGATGTAAATATTTTCAATGTTGGGTTGGGCAGTCAAATCAGATATCAATATTATTAAAACAAAAACATAGCTCCTTGGTTTTAACAGTAATTAATGGTTTTGATTGCTGATTTGTCTCATTCAGCTCTTAGTATGGGTGTGTGCATAATAGGTTAAGTTTTTGCCAATAAGGAGAATATTTTTGGCAGTGTATATGTCAAGGATAATAAATATCATGGGCATTCAATTTGTCCTTAATTCAGTAAAGGAAAAATATAGTGAGGAAACCAGTCTAATCCCAATAAGGTCTTTTCCCTCTGGGTTGGAATGTCAAAGGCAGTCGCTTTCGTAAAATTGGTGCCCATGCCAAATCTTGGGATTAGGTGTCAAAGTGGGCCCCGGGCTCCTTTAGGGCAAACCCAGAATAATTCTAGGAGGATGATTCTACTTTTCCTAAATATTGCATCCTAATCATGTAGGACAGGCCCTCGATTCAAATGCATATGTTGATTGCAATCTGTTATGTAATTATCATGCATGCCATACCAAATTTTACGCCATATGTTGCCAGCAACTATGTTTGTCTCGCTTACTTGCAGGCTAGAGCAGAACACCCATAGTTGCCTGCAACACATTTCGTTTAAATGTTGATCATCTACATTCTACACCCAAGTAATACCTAGCTGCAACACAAATTTAGTCAATATTTACTTTATACTTCATCATATTTCTGGTTCCTATTTCAGCAACTTTTGGTGTACATTGCTTGCTCAATTAGTAAAGATAGAGGCAGTTGCTGGACAGCATGGTTACTTGTCGACCCAGCAGTGTACATTGAATTGTCTTTGACAGATGAGAAATGCCTAGTTGGTGAAATAGGAGCCTGGTAGCAAATACTAAATTGATTCCAAATCAATATGTTATGTTAAATAGAATTGTTATCAATCCATTCAACCCTTCACTAGTAGTTAATGTTGATATAAGAGTGTCATTTTCTAAATGTGATTAAAGGTCTTATTTTGGAGACATGAATGAACTTAGGTCATTGTTTGTGTTCATAGATTTCATTAATGATATTTTGACTTGCTTTTGGTGTTATGTAAGCAATTTCTAGTCTTACTCCACTTGTGTTTTCAATGTATTTATGATCCCTGGGCAAGTGAATAGAACCAAGATGGTGTCATTTGCTAATGCTCGGATAGCAAGCGCGGGGCCCTGCGCGTTGCTATTAATATTACGACTTGATGACCGCTTTTGCCTAGTTGGTAGTGACACTGCCTATGAAGCAAGAGGTCCTGGGTTCGAGTCCCGGTAAGGGCATTTATTTGTGTGATAAGCACGAATATTTGTTCCCAGTCATGGATGTTTTCTATATATTTAAAGTATTTATTTATCTATATAAGTATGTTTTTCGTCGTCTAATACCCATAGTACAAGCTTTGCTTAGTTTGGGACTAGGTCGACTTGTGTAAGATTGTCCCCTAATAAAATATAAAAAATTACGCACTTCTTATAATTACCTGGAAATCGACTACTGCCCTGGTTCGACTTACCAGAGATTTTACTTGTTATTGCTGTAAGCTCTAAATTACATAGGTTTTCTATGTATTTGGTATTAGTAACAGAAGACATGGATTTATATTTTGTAGCTGGTGTACAAAGTGATATTTACATGTATCATAAAATAGCACAATATTTTAAGATTTTTTTGTCAAAGGATGCTTCAAATAAATTGTTAAACTGCATATATTGTAATTTCTTTCATTTATAGTACCCATACATAAGTTAAAGCCGTGCTAGTTTGACTTTCGAATTCATTATATGTACTACTGCGGGCTGGGGGGACGGGGGGACACTGAAAAGCTCAATATCTCGCAACGGATATTTTTAGTTTAAAAATGGTTTGAAAAAACCCATAATATTTTTGAACAAGCTATCCAACGATAACCCTACGGGTTTATCGAAAAGATAATTACCTCCTCACTCTACGTGTAGGGGAAATGCTCATTGCGTATACTGTTGGCGTAATTGATTTATATACCCATGTCGAATTACAGTTTTCTAGTAGTAATAAGCCGCAGACGGACATGGCGAAACTATAAGATTTCCTTGCTGACTACGGAACCTAATATATAATGAACTACACGCTAATCCCGCCTCTGCGCCCACTCCAAGTTAAGGATCAAGTGGTCGCAACCGTGGCCGTTGAGGTTCTGGATGTCTTTAGCGTTAATAAAACAGTCTTACATTTTATACAATATATTTTGTGAATAATGGAAAGAATGTAATACAGTTAGTTCGCGGGCGGTTTGGACCATTCCACGTTGAGGATCAAGTGGTCGTAACCGTACCCGTTGAGGGTCTGGATGGCTTTAGCGTTAATAAAACAGTCTTACATTTTATACAATATATTTTGTGAATAATGGAAAGAATGTAATACAGTTAGTTCGTGGGCGGTTTGGACCATTCCACGTTGAGGATCAAGTGGTCGTTACCGTACCCGTTGAGGGTCTGGATGGCTTTAGCGTTAATAAAACAGTCTTACATTTTATAATATATAT
The DNA here is from genome assembly GCA_947049275.1 of Epinotia bilunana. Classification (NCBI taxonomy): domain Eukaryota; kingdom Metazoa; phylum Arthropoda; class Insecta; order Lepidoptera; family Tortricidae; genus Epinotia; species Epinotia bilunana. The sequence continues at coordinate 21,093,130 of OX346259.1, read as the reverse complement.
TTTGTGAATAATGGAACGAATGTAATACAGTTAGTTCGCGGGCGGTTTGGACCATTCCACGTTGAGGATCAAGTGGTCGTAACCGTACCCGTTGAGGGTCTGGATGGCTTTAGCGGCGTCCGCACGGAACTTGAAGTGGACGTATGCGAAGCCCTTGCAGTCGCCAGTACTCTGTAACAATTTGACAATATGTTAATGTTTCAGACATGCGAGATACAATCGCCTGCGTTCTCGGTGTTACACTCAAGAAATGTTTGTCTTGCGAGACGCTATACATTGTCCCTTGCTTTATATAACGTGAGACATCCAGATTATCGACCTACAGGGGAGTACTGCTAACGCAGACGATTGTACATATGGCGGTAGCATCATCTCGTCTCGTGCGCGGCAATTCTGCGGCCCATCATAGCATATTAGACCATCTCATAGATACGTACACAGCCATTGAAGCTAATTGAACTTTTACATACATACATTCACACCTTTATTCCCAAAAGGGGTAGGTAGAGCACAAGAAAACCACGTTCCAGCGCCACTTATAAATGTGGGTATAAAAGATTGATTCAATGTGATATTGCACTTTTCCTTGATTTCCTCCAAGTCAGCCTCGACGGCGTAGTCAGATGTGTATAGCTGCTAACTTATCGCGCCTCGTATCGCGGCCGCGGAACCAACCTTCTCCTTGGCAAGATACAGCTTCTGCACCGGCCCGAAGCCCTTGACCAAGTCCTCCAGGTCAGCCTCCACAGCGAAGTTACTCAGGTTGGAGATACGTATGGCCGCCACGTCATCGCGTCTCGCGTCTGGCATCCCGCGGCCCGGCGCGCCGCGACCGGCGCCGCCTTCACGCAGGTACGGGGCGACGTACTTGTTGGTTGTCGAAGACGACTTCATATCTAGAAGAAAGAAAGAAAGAAAGAAAGAAAGAAAAGGAGTTTATTTGGCAAATATACAGAATACACAATAACATACATTTTGACATTTCGTGAAACGTGAAAAAGGATACCACTCAGCACAATGTCGAGCCACAGAAGATGACTCGACGCTGATATATGTGGATCCTTGAGTTGCACGTCACAGGACGGCACTTCCATTGTGATACGTTACAGAACAAGTGAAATTAAAAGACGAGGAGTAATATTAGGAATAAATGTATGTAAAGATGTGTTAATGTGAGCTAATTGTGGGATGTCGAATGTGCTTCTTATCGAAATGGTCATTAAATTTTGGAAATAATATATGATATGATAATAAAATAATACAATTAGTCAAAGTCAAGTCAGGATTAAGTAAAAAATATTGAATACAGGTTAAGTTCATGTTCATGTTTTGCAATAGAAATTACTTCTTTCGTCAATTTAGCAAGATGTAAAATTGAAATTCGTATAACGGTGTGCAATCAATGAAATTACGAGGGCGGGATGATAAGTAACTGGCCTTAGCTATTTAAAAAGTTTGAATTTAAAAATAAACTAGCGTAATTTAAGCTTTGTGTCTCTGGCTATCTGTGTTCGAAATTTGAATTTGATGGCTTAAATATTTTATCGATTTTTTGTTATTTGAAAATATATTGTGACGATTGTTTTCAAAATGGATAAAATTGAACAAAGAGCGGTGATAAAGTTTCTTTACATGAAGGGGATAGGTATTTATGAAGAGTTAAAGAATGTTTTGGGTGAATGTGCTCTTTCTCACGCCACAGTAAAAAACTGGGTGGCTGAATTTAAACGAGGCCGTGCAAGTGTCCAAGATGAAGCCCGCTTTGGACGTCCAAAAAGTGCCACAACTCCGGAAATGGTCTCCAAAGTGCACGATATGGTTTTGGCAGATCGACGATTGAAGTTATCAGAAATAGCTGACACTACAGGGATATCAGAGGAACGGGTACATCATATTCTAAGTGAAGAATTAAATATGAAAAAGTTATCCGCCCGTTGGGTGCCGAGATTGCTTACGCACAATCAAAAAGGAATCCGCGTGCAAAATTCGGAAGAATGTTTGGATCGTTTTCAGAAAAATAAAGCTGATTTTTTGCGTCGATTTGTAACAACAGATGAAACATGGGTTCACCACTACACGCCAGAATCAAAAATTCAATCAAAACAGTGGACTGAATCTGGATGTTCGGGTCCCAAAAAAGCCATGGCTGTAAAGTCGGCTGGAAAAGTTATGGCTTCCGTCTTTTGGGATGCTAGTGGAATTTTGATGATAGAATCCCAAAGGTAAAACTATTAATGGGGAATACTATGCTAATCTTTTAGATAAGCTACATCAATGCATTCAGCAAAAACGACGAGGCTTAGCAAAAAAAATCATCTTCCATCAAGACAACGCTAGGGTTCACACATGTGTTAAAGCCATGGCAAAAATCGGCGAATTAAAGTATGATTTGCTGCCCCATCCACCTTATTCGCCTGATCTGGCACCATCCGACTTCCACCTGTTCTCGAAGCTTAAAACTTTTTTGGGTGGACAGAAATTTGCCACTAATGATGCCGTCATAGCCGCTGTGGAGGAGTATTTTGGAGGCCTCGAAAAGAATCATTTTATGGAGTGCATCGCAGCTTTAGAGCGAAGATGGAATAAGTGCATAGAGCTAGGTGGAGACTATGTCGAAAAATAAAATTAGTTTTAACGTCTAAATTCAAGTATTTTCTACTTAGGCCAGTTACTTATCATCCCACCCTCGTATATTGTAGTAAACGGAACTTATATATGAAACATTGTGTGCGATACGCTGTACAGCCCTTACTAGACCACCACAGGAGGTTACCATAGACAAACTTCGTTTAGCGCCAAATTGACACTGGGATAGGCCAGAGGGGCAACCGCGAAACGAAAATGAACTTCGTTTGTGTATCTCTGTCTTTGTCGCTCGAATTGGCAAGTGCGACAGAGAGGGAGATACACGAACGAAGTTCGTTTTCGTTTCGCGGTAGGCCCTCTGGTTAGGGCTAGGTTGATTTGTTTAAGAGTCTGCAGTAAGCTCGGCCGAATTTCACCTTCCCATACAAACGTAGTTACGCTCTCATTTTAAAACTACGTGTTGTATTGTGACGAAACTTTGCATATACAATGACATGAGGTATATCTATGTATTAATTACAGACATAGATATACTACCAACTGGAACCATATAATTAATTTATATGGTTCCAGTTTATAAAACAAACGAAATACAGCAAAAACAAGTTTTGTATGATAAACTTAAATTCGCTGTATTTTTTTTTACTATGGTATCTGAAGCTACATAAACTAATTACAAACATAGATATACCTCATGTCATTGTATATGCAAAGTTTCGTTACAATCTAACACGTAGTTTTAAAATAAGAGCGTAACTACGTTTGTATGGAGAATCAAGCTTACTGCAGAGTCTTAAGGGTGAATAAATCTTAGGGGGCAACCTAAGATTTATTCACCCTAATGACCCTATATGGAGAACTACGCACCTGAAGGCTTGGCGACATCTCCAACCTTGCTCTGCGCCATCTGAGTGTTCTTGAACGGGCAGCTGAGGGTCCAGTGCTCGCCTTGGCAAGTACGGCACTTGAAGATTACACTGCTGCTTTGAGGCTGGAAAATACATTTGTTATCGTTCATTTGATTGTTAAAGCATATGGCTATAAGTTAATGCACGTAAAAAAGAGCTCTGGCGTATACAGTTTATATGGCGCCCTGAGATTTATCTACTTCCTTCGAATTGTACCCAGAGATCTAAATAAAATTGGCTTATGGTATAGGCGTAGATGTGGCACTCTTTGGGAGAGGCCTATGTCCAGTAGTGGACGTCTTTTGGCTGATATGATGATGATGATGATGATAGGTGTAAGAGTGAAGAGATGTTACATTGAAATTAATAATAAATGCCACAGCCAAGCACGCACAGTGAAGAACACAGAGTGATCAACCTCTGTGAGCTACTTTGCGTTGCAGATATTCGCCATTGTGTACCCGGCTTTCAATTGCATACAAGCTCTGTTACTAGATTCTCTTACTTACATGTTGTAGCTTTTAAAGGAAATATTTATCCAGACCAGCACAGCCATGCTGGTCTGGATAAATATTTGCTAGCCAGCACGCGACGGCGCGCGAGCTCTCTCGATTTTTCTCGCACTATCCGTCTCTCTCTCTTATTAGAACACTTAGAAGAAGCGGTATAGTGCGATAAAAATCGAGAGTATGTCGCGGCCGTCGTGTGCTAGACGTGCGGTCATTTATTTGCTAAAAGCATGGTACAAATAAGTCATATAAAAAAATACAATAAAACCACAGTACCAAATTTGATTGCTTTGCATAATTTCTTATACTAGGAGTGTATGGGACTAAAATATTCTTAAATTGCATAATAGGTCTTAAATGCTAAAAAGTAATATGGATTAGAGATAGAACAAATAATTTGTGATTTCAGACAAAGTGTTTGTCTAATTTGATATTGATGAATTTGTTAGTCATTGTATGTATAATGTGGATGTGACTAGTTCTTCTTCTGCTTATTTAAGAGCTAAGCTCTTGTTGGTGTTGCTCAAAGTAGGTCCTCCATCTACTCCGATGCCAGGCAACCTCTTTGACTTCTCGATACAACCTAACATCAACTCTTTTTTTTGAGCTGCTAGTTAGTGCATTCAATTTACCTTCAGGCCATCGAGTTGTCCGTCATCAGGCCGTTGGCTCTCCTCCTTGCTCGTGATGAACTGCATGTAGACATCTTCCGCAACATTCGTGGTGGCAGGGTTTGGTCCCGGCTTGTCACTTGCAGAGTCACCAAATTTGCTCCAAGTCTTGCGTTTAGCAATGCTCTATAAACAAAGTAAGTTTAATTAAGAGATCATACTAGATCAGTAATAAGTACTTGTGTGTTGCTCAAATGAGTACTGAGCTGCTCAAATTCTTATGCACATTTAGGCATACAAAGCACTATGACATCAGTCAATGTAATGCCTCAATTCCCATGGCTGTATCCGGATTCTACTATATTTTTTAAATAGATATCTTCCTGGTAGGTAAGTATTTGTCCTCATGGTACACATTGTACGGTCAAGGTCAAAAATATGTTTACACTTTTGCACCTTATTACAAGGCAATACGGTGCAAAAGTGTAAACATGTATTTGACCCCGACTGTACACTATGTGAATCTTAATTTGTAAATAAACAAGTTAATCAAGGTTTCTTTGCTCATATCCTGTGCCTGTCCTATGAGCCAGAAGACTACAATAGAGTTTCTTAGAATTATGTTTATGGCTACAACACACTTTTTTTTTTGTTCCACACACTTGGCCCCCAATGGCCCTTTGAATTTTGAATTTTGACAGGTGGTTTTCTTTGTATATTAACTATGGTTTTTCTGTCTGTGGATATAGCCTAAGTTAAGGACCATAATGGCCAGGCCTGAGATTTGATAAGTTACCAAAGTATTTTGATGCTTTACTACAGACATTCACATTTCATATTTAAATGGCTTTGCAGCCAACTGGCTCCCCGTGGACCGGGACGGCTGTGCTTTGCTGTCGTCGCATCTGAGCGGCTCCGTCCGAATTTAGCCTACTGCACTCATTATAAAATGTCGTCGGCTACCGCCAGGTACTCACACTTTGGTTGCGATGCTACTCCACTCGACCCTCACCTGGTCCGTTTGGTGGGAAGGTTTAAGTTGGTCTCCTTTTTAAATCATAACATGTACAAAACTGTTATTGACCACAGGAGAGACAACTTTTGTTTTTAAATCTATATGATTCTACAAGCAGACTTGGATTTTATGAAAACAAGGAAACTGTTAAATTAAATGATTGTGATCTACCTTGGACACCACACGCTTCTCAATTTTGTATGACCGGACAATCTTCACTTTCTTGTTGTCGTTATCATATTTGTATTCCGTGACTATCTTCAGTCCATTTTCCACAACTTCTGATGGTGGTGGCAGAGCCCCCTGGTCTATCTCCACCTCATCGGCCCATGACGACTGAATCTCATCCTTCATCTAAAATAATATACCAAATTATTAATATACCATATTAATATACCATTATAATAATATACCACATTTGACTTAGTGTCATATTATGTGCTGTGGGAGAAGCTGAGCAGCAACACAAGTCTACCGCCTGAAATTATAAGTACATTTAAGTATTGATACGACAACCAAACCAATGAGGTTAGATGGGCTGGAAGCTACTCGCAGACTTATAAGACGAAGTGTGGTGTGAGACAGGGGGGGCTAACATCACCTACGTTGTTCAGTGCGTATGTGAATGGGTTGATTGGGGAGCTCAGCAGTGCCGGCGTAGGTTGCTCGGTGGACGGCTGTTGCGTTAATAGTATCAGCTACGCCGACGACATGGTGCTGCTGAGCCCCTCAATCGACGCACTTAGGATGCTATTGTCCATGTGTGAATGGTTTGCCGTGGCCCATGGACTCAAATACAACGTTAAAAAGAGCGAGATACTGATTTTTAAATCCGGTACAAAAACTTACCCCATTCCACCAATAACTCTCAGTGGATCTCCTCTTAAACAAATTACTAGTTTTAAATATTTGGGACACTGGGTCACGGACACCTTAAAAGATGACGACGACCTAGAAAGGGAACGCAGAGCGCTATCGGTCCGGGGTAATATGCTCTCACGTAGGTTTGCACAGTGTTCACGCGAGGTCAAAATTACTTTATTTAAAGCTTATTGTCAGACGCTGTACACGTGCGGCCTTTGGAGCAATTATACGAAGAGGTCGTTTAGCGCTCTGCGTGTCCAATACAATAACGCCTTCAGGGGACTGCTGGGGCTGCCCTGGCGCTGCAGTGCGTCAGGAATGTTTGCCCTGTGGGCGCGCGTACGGGGCAGCCCTAACACTCTCCTGAAGGTGGTCGCTGATAGGACGGATACTCCTATGATCAAGCATTGGATATCCATGCATGTGAGCAAGAATAATGTTATTAATTTAATGTAATATTTTATTTTCTTTTATTTTATTTTAATGAATTATTGTAACTAACCCAGTAGTTAAGTTAATATGTTACTAACCAACTATGGATGATGACCGAAATAAATTATTTCAATTTCAATTTCAATTATGAAAACATACTTTACACACATTTACTCATACTCATACTCATAATATTTATTGCATATCACATTGTATCTTAACCTATACTTAGCATAGAATTGTGTACAACATGACACCCTGGAGGGAACAGCAAACAGTTTATTCAAGAGGAGATCGAGTTTTTTGTACAAGATATGCATTTTGGATAAACATTTCATTTCAACAACAAAAGGTTTCTGATACGATCTACGTGACAATTTCAGCTAAGCAAAGGGAAGTATTATTGCACTAAAACGAAACTCATTACAACCAGGTTATAGATTTTTATTTCTTAATCAATATTGCTTGTAATCATTTCAATATAAAAACAGCATTATATCTACAGATAACCCAAGCTACACATCGCTAATACATAAATCATCTTACAAGATTACCGGACAACTTGTTTTACATGTAGGACTTATTCAACAGCGGGTAAGTTAAGGTTAAGAAATGGACAACTATAAAGCAATCAGTAGAAATGCGTATTATACACTTACAATTTGTTCGGTAGTTGCTTCGACCTATGTAACAAAATATCAGGTCTTATTTTTGAGTTTTAGGGTTAAATTCCACACACAACACATCAGCAAAAAGGGAGCATGAAGGCAATGAAACGAATGATTTGATCGAGTGGAATTTGAAATTGACATTTCCTTCAGATTGAACGAATGAGTGATTGAAATAATATTGCCAGAACGATCTAAACCATTTCAGTCATGCTTTTAACCGCAGGCTTTGTATTAGTTTTGCAATATTGTTGACGTCAATATTTCAATAATATTTATATGTATAGATATGTTTGTTTAGTCTATGTCGTAAGCTTCTCGAAGGGGGTGTTGTGAATTTGTGCTTTAAATGAATTAATAAATCCCAGCAAATTTTAAAAGGAGCTTTGCCTACTATTAAGGTAAATATGTTATCTTATTAATAATAACTACATCGCAGTGTTACTTTTCAAGATCTCAGTGTTTTGTTGCACGTTTGCCCAATCGATATACTAATGACATTTGGAACGAACCAAGTTATCATTATCAGTAAAGTGTCTTGTTCAGTTTGCAAGTTAGTTTGCGCGTTATAATTAAATTAAAAAGGATCATGAATCAAGTTAGGCTTGTACGTAGACGTCTTGAGAAAAGAATAGGCTACATACGACGGCATATCGAGAGGTGACGACTATTTTCGCAGCGCTAATCCATGACGAATGAACTTTACATGTTATTTCTAAAAACCTGTTTTGTACGAGACATAGATTGCATAGAAACTGTGTTGGCAATTTGAATGTCGCGAGCGACGTCGAAAGTGTATCGCAGTATTAGGTTTTCTTTGATAGTAGGTAAATATTATCAACATGTGTCACCTGTTTAAATGTTAATTTCAGTTAAGGACACAGATGTCTGACAAATATTTTACTATTGTTTTTCTTGCAGGTTTAGCAACAGTGGGAAAAATGCTCCGTTTCCTCAGCCGGAGAGGTCGCTCATCGAGCCAGAACAGAAACAAACAAGGTCAGAAAACACCTACAAACAAAAATTTAATACAATGTAAAGTAATATTGCTAGATGATACTGATATTTCCATTAACTTGTCCAAGAAAGCCAGTGCTATGGACCTTTATGAACAAGTGTTTTACTCACTTGATTTGATTGAAAAAGACTACTTTGGCTTGCAATTCACTGACACAAATAATGTAAAACACTGGCTGGATCCAACTAAAACTATAAAGAAGCAAGTCAAAATTGGTCCACCCTACACCTTAAGACTTAAGGTAAAGTTCTATTCATCAGAGCCAAATAATTTAAGAGAGGAGCTTACTAGGTATCAATTCTTTTTACAACTCAAGAAGGATATCCTGGAGAGTAAACTTGAATGTCCTCACATCACGGCTGTGGAGCTGGCAGCCCTGGCTCTGCAATCGGAGCTTGGGGACTTTGATGAGACTACACACACACCTGCCACAGTCTCCGAGTTCAGGTTTGTGCCTAATCAAACTGAAGAGATGGAAATAGAAATATTGGAAGAGTACAAAAAATGTAAAGGCCTGACCCCAGCACTAGCTGAAGTCAACTATCTGAACAAAGCTAAGTGGTTAGAAATGTATGGTGTCGACATGCATATAGTCCTGGGTAAAGATGGGTGTGAGTATCACCTTGGTTTAACACCCACGGGGATTCTTGTCTTTGAAGGTCCTCAAAAAATTGGTCTGTTTTTCTGGCCTAAAATAAGTAAACTCGATTTCAAGAAGAAGAAACTAACATTAGTTGTGGTTGAGGATGATGACCAAGGTCGAGAACAAGAGCACACTTTCGTGTTCCGTCTTCATAATGAGAAAGCTTGTAAGCACTTATGGAAATGTGCTGTTGAGCACCACACTTTCTTCCGCTTACGAGCACCAGTTAAAGGCCCATCGGCCCGACAGAACTTCTTCAGAATGGGATCACGATTCCAGTACTCTGGCAAAACAGAGTATCAGACGACGCAGCAGAACCGCGCTCGTCGCACCGTCCAGTTCGAGAGACGGCCCAGTCAAAGGTTCGCCAGAAGGCAAAGTCATGTTCTTAGGGAAAGAGAAAAACAAACCACGAAAACAGAACCACCAGTATCTAACGAAGGAACAGATGAATTACCTAGCACATCCACTGAACCAACAAGTTTGCTCCCTGATTCTAATATGGATACTCTCTCTAGGAAGAATAGTGCTAAGTCACAGAAGTCTTCTATTCTTGACACAGACTTAAAGATGGCAGAAGTTGGAGAACCATCTGCAAAGAATCTCATGGATGAAGAGCCACCAAAGGAAGTATTGGTATCAAAAGAAGATTCTATAAGCAACAAAATTTTATTCAAATTGGACAAATCTGTGACAGAGGATAAGAAAAATAATCTTACCCAGTTGGTTATTAATAAACCGACATGCAATTGCTCCCCTGCCTCACCTTCATCAGACTCTAATCCTCTAAATGATCTATTGATGAGCCTCGTTAAAGAAAAGTTGAATAATGATGATTCTAAAAATGAAGCGAAGAAAGACCAATTGGATTCAGCAGGAGACAAAGAATTTAATAACCAAGCAAAATGTTATTTGTCGTCTACCAAGGCTTTGCCACCAGGGCAGCTGAAATGCAACAACATTTTGAAGGCTCGTGAGAATGAAGTAAAAATCATCAACGAAACAACAAATATTAACCTCTCAGTGCAGTCGTCACCATCCCCCAAGATAATGAATGAACCACTAGCGCCACAGGTTACCAACCAGAATAACTCTCAGTATGTATCAATAGTCGTCGTGGAGCCTCCGCAGTCCCAGGCTAAGGTAGCATCACCTAAGCCAGTGCCAACGAAGGAAGATGTTACCCCGAAATCTCAGCCGATATCCTCGTTGTCCCCGTGGCTCGTATCATCCGAACCTAGCTCCCCATCGGGAATAGGTGAAAAGGAAATCACTATTATTCATCGTAAGTCCGTGATTACTACACAGCTATAGTAACATAAAAAATAATTCAATAAAGTGGTAATATATAATTAATTCTGAAATCTGTTGATATCAGTACTAAGTTAACTTAAGTACTATAAGTAGGTATTTTTTATTAAGGAAAGTATTATTGTCGTGCCTTAAGAATGTTAAATACCTATTTCGAACATATACTTATGTGTGACGAATTCCCCTATTATGTATAAATATACATCAAACTAAGAATAGGATTGTACCAATTTGGTATAATGTAATCATTTCGCTTTCTACGTTTCGGAGGAAACCCAAAGCGAGACTGAAATTAAATATTGCGTCGGATTAACTAATTCGAATAGCAACACCTTATCCGAAATTCAACATTTTAATTAAGACTGACAAAGTTTTTATCATTATGTCAAAATAACATTCCGTAGCTACTTAATATTGTGATATAAATGAAAGTTTACCGTCCTGTTGATGCATGTACTTATGAATATACATTTTGTATTATTAATAATAACACTAGCATTTAGTACAAGTGACTGTCAGTATTAACATTTATAACCGTCGATTTTGTATAATCAGGCCTAGTAGCATGATACGTTTTACGTGATGTTTCTGGGACCATAAAACCTATCGTGCTAGCCGGGCAGGGGTGCCATAACTTCACTCCTCGCGCTTAAAGTGGCATAACCATCATAATAAGAATAATTTAAATGAATTTTGAACCTAAATGTATTTTATTTCATTTTTGTATGATATGTTGTCAATAGCTAACGAAATAAATTCACTGATTAAATGGGAGTTCCTTATTTGATTAACTTTTTAAGCAACTGAAAGTTAAAAATGATGGTTAAGAAACTTTTCCTTAAGTCCACTAGCATTGTCATAATTAAAAAAATAAGGCAATCAACACGATAGCGCCCACATATACCAATTATACTGTGTAAATTGCATATGCAGCATAAATGTACGTATGTGCGTACATATCTCTGTCAATTATGTTGGAGCATTCATGACTGGAAGTAACTATTGTTATGTTGATTTTCTTGAAATAGCCGTCCTAATAATATCACAGTAATCTTAACTCTTTTATTGATTTGTTAAAAATTCTTGTTTTTTGGGATCAGTTCAATAGTATAAAAATAAGACAATAAAATGGGCTTGAGTATATATATATAGCTGTCACGTGGCTGTCACCAATCTGATGTATTTTGTTTGAGAATCAATTTGTTTTTTGCCAGATTATGTAATGTTATGTCCATAATTAGATATACATTATGGACGGCAGAATACGGGTGCTGTGTTTTATTTGTCAAATATATATGTCGATATGTTATTACAAATTAATAGTGCCAATTATGCATTGGTATTTTTGTATCAAGGTGCTTGGGAACAATTATTGACTAATTTATATAAGTTAAGCAATTTTAAATACCTAATTAAGACTAAGAATAAATCGAATATTAAAAGCATGTAATCTGATAGCAATACTCTTTCGGTAGGTATGAAATGTATTATTTTAGTGTTGACTTAATGTATTATTTCAGTACTTATTCTCCTCTATTTTAATAAATTCAATATTTTTTCTTATTCATTGTTATATAGATTAATTAAATATGTATTTGTTTTACATGCTGGACATAAATATATTATGCTTCTGTCTATTAAAATTGCAGTTTTACTTTGTTACCTACCAATTGCAATTCCATTCCGCTACAAAAATATAATAGGGACCAAAAAGTCGAAATTTCACGTGACGTAATATGTGAACGGTCCCCTACTCGTAAGGAAGACCGATCGACAAATTAAAGAAAAATGAAGTTCAGTTGCTTTTCGAAAATAACTGTCGCTTTTGCGGATCAGCTTTAAACAACCTCATTACGCTGTTATAAATACAAATTAAGAAAAAAAAAACTGGTGACATTTGATGACAATGACATTTGTCACTAATAAGTTTGTAAACGGCAACGTGTATTGAGCACAAACGACAAACATTTCCGCAAAATGAATAAATCGCGCGACCTATCCGTGTCAACTTCGTCTTCAGGGTTAGAGAACTTGTTCTCTTATAAGCGCTATTTCATCAATAACTTAGATTCGTTCCATGGGGAACATATACTGCAGTGCATGGTTAAGATTTTGGAGCGGAATCAGGAGCAACCGCCTTCGGGCCAGCTGTCACCGGTTATGTTAGCGGAGGACGCGGAACCAGTTCCGCCGCCGCCACCTGAGCAACCTTATGAAATTTTTGGTAAGTCAGTGTTACTCACAGATCCAGCGGCGCGCCATACGTGGGACCAAGAGGTCGGACTCCGATCTCTCGCTTCTGAGTCAATCCAAAGTCGAGGTCGAGGCCTTATGGTGGCTGATAGTAAGCGACGACAGCTCTGTCGTAGGCTCGTCTTAAGCGTCGTCTTAGGCTCCTGACATGAAGCTCACTGGTTCAGTAATAGCCTATTCACTCTTGTTTTAAAGGCACCTAGTTCTCAATTCTCAGGAAATACAGATGAAGGGAGCGAATTCCATTCCTCAGCAGTTCGCATTAAGAAAGACGAGGCATATCGCTTCGTGCGAATAAGTGGTACCTACCTAAGTTGACAACATAAGGATGCATTCGCTCCCCACGCCTGTTCGTTCGGCGATGGAACGTGGAAGTTGGAATTAAGTTCTGCAGTTCCTGCACACACTCCAAAATGTATCCGATAAAACACCGATAGGCAAGCTACTCGGTGTTCGAGATTCTGTAGTTTTGACTTAAAGGTGGAGGGGAGCTCTCACTCATTGGTAACGATTCCACCAATGAGTGAGAGCTCGGCGCTCAAATGAATCCAAGGCCGCTAGCTAATACTTGGCGGAACCGTCCCATAGGTGGCAGCAATATTCCATGCACGAACGAACTTGAGCCTGATGCAGGGTGAGAAGCTGTTTGAGTGTGAAATCGGCTATTCTCAAATTTTGTGTCTGCGTCTAATTACCACGACTCCATGTAAAATGTTCGTAAATGGTCGTGGTAATTAGACGCAACTGCAGACACAAAATTTGAGAATAACCGAAATACCGCTAACCTAACGTCAAACAAGCTACCTATGTCTTTTTTAAACTACGATGGGCGCAACAGGCGTACGGCCTGTCTGATGGTAAGCAACCGCCTTAGGACGCTTGCAATGTCGAGTAATCGAACCGTTAAAGCGCCAAAACGCGACAAGCAGTCATTTTATTTTTTATATACGATCAGAGGCGTCTAGCTAGTGTGCAATCATTACCCTAGCGCCCTCTAGCACCCCCTACCGCGCGGTAGCGCAGTGTTAGCGCACCCGGCTAATGGCGCTCGGCGACCCCAAGAACCGCTGCCCCTGCTCACGGTCACGCGTTACCAAACCTTTATTGATTTTTCAATTCGCTAAGTCGACTGCAAGAGACGAATTACCCTCACTCTTAACAGCGTATCTTCTGGAACTCTGGCAATGTCCTCACCAACCTAAGCATAGCTTAGCATAGAAGAGCTAGCTTGACCGCGTTTTCGGCGGATACAAAGCATTCGTCCCTCTAGCACTTACATACTAATTTGTTAAGGGACGAAGCTTCAAAATCAAGCTAGGCTAGGCACACCACCACATAGGTAGGCACTTTCTGCAAGCCAAGTAGTAGGTAATATTATAGTGTAACAACACTAACCGATAATAGTGGCTATGCGGTCTTCTGTAAGGCTCTGGGTTCTATTTGGCTTGAACCTTTAATAAGGGTCGGCAGCTATGACCCATGACCATGACTCAAGTCTTGTAGGACCAAGGTACTTATAGTCAAGTGCAAAAATATGCGTCCTCTCATAAATATGTACCGAAACCTAAACCGCTGACATAAGAGCGATGGGACAAATTTATGAGTAGGTAACTTGTGTGCCCATATTTTGAAACTTGACTGTTCCGTCTGTAGGTACCTGATCGTACCATTATTACTTCATTATCATTCCGATTCTCTTTTGAGGTACCGTTTCTGATCCGAAGATAAAGTCCATAGACAACGTGGCTAGTATCATTCCGAAACACCAGGTGTTGCCCGAAATGCTGACTTGCGGGACCGTGATTCTGGACATCAGTTATGACCGGGAAGAACTGAGACTCGCCATGGATTATTTAAAGCGTAAGACTAAGTACTAAAAATGTTCAATTTAACTAAAGCTTTCTCCACATGAAGATAGTTTTATTTTAGAATGGAGCTTCAGAATGGACAAGCTGTATTTATTCCCGCGGCTCCGCTAATCTGTGTCAGCTATTGTAAAAAAAACCGGCCAAGAGCGTGTCGGGCCACGCTCAGGGTTCCGTAGTTTTTTGTGCGTAATTATTTTGTAATTTTTTTCAAAAACTATTTAACCTATCAAGTTCAAAATAATTTTCCTAGAAAGTTTTTATAAAAATCTACTTTTGAGATTTTTTTCATATTTTTAAAACTTATGGTTCAAAAGTTAGAGGGGGGGGGGGGGGGGACACATTTTTTTTTACTTCTGGAGCGATTCTCCGAAAATATTAACATTATCAAAAATGATTTTAGCAAACCCCTATTCATTTTTAAATACCAATCCAACAATATATCACACGTTAGGGTTAAAATGAAAAAAAAAACTCCCCACGTTACGTATAGGGGAGGTACCTACCCTAATAAATAAAAAACACTTTATTTTACCACTGTCGGCGTGAAGACCGGTTATCTCAAACTCGTGGAGGTATATCTATTTGAAATTTAAAACCATATACTCAAGTTTACAGTCCCTTGAAGCTGTGAAAAATTCAAACTTAAGTTAACGTAAAAAATAAGTTACGGCCGTTTATGCCGCAAAAAACGTATACTTAATTCGACACTCTCAAGGAAATCATAATTTAAAGGGTGCTTGGTCTTATACAAAAATCTCAAAAACTTTACTTTTGTAAACTCGGTGGGCGAGTCCAAGTCCGGTTTTTGTTAAGTAAAGACGCCAAGCAAAGCTCGGTCTCTTGGTTGATTTAGGCGAATCTCCCACTATATTAGTACCAAATTTCAGCTTTCTAGTGCTAACGGTTACTGAGATTATCCGCG
Organism: Epinotia bilunana; assembly: GCA_947049275.1. Lineage (NCBI taxonomy): Eukaryota > Metazoa > Arthropoda > Insecta > Lepidoptera > Tortricidae > Epinotia > Epinotia bilunana. The sequence continues at coordinate 21,077,522 of OX346259.1, read as the reverse complement.
GACGGACGGACAGACAAAGCGAAACTAGAAGGGTTCCTAGTCGACTACGGAACCCTAAAAAAACCAAGGGCTAAGGAGATAATTCATTTTTGGGCGCTCTATTTTGAACTTTTTCGAAACTAATAAAAATCAAACTATCTTGAGTTGCTCTCGAGTGCGGAAATCGGTACCCAAATCGATAAGAACGAACGAATCTCAATACGAAAATAAAGATAAGAAAATATTTTGCTTGCCACCAAAAATGGTTAAATGTATTTGAACTTGAGCGCCATTATCGCTCTTATAAAGGGTGTATTCTCACTGCTGGCCGATTATTGAAGAGAATATTGGCAGTATTTGCCACGCTCTGACTCAATGCCGGACGGATGGCAACTAAATAGGTACACCGTTGAATTTCTTCGCACATAGGTTTCCTCACGATGTTTTCCTTCACGAAAAAGCTAATTGGGGAATATTCCTCTACATACTTCTTAAGTTCTGAAAAACCTGAACTCAAAAAATTTATATGTCAAACGTATTATGTAGATTCTTATTCTGAATAATAAATCCGAGCCTAGCTGAGGAAAAATACACAATTAAATTAACATTTGACGACCTCTGTAGCCTAGTTGGTAGTGACCCTGCCTACGAAGCTAGATGTCCCGGGTTCAAATCCCGGTAAGGGCATTTATTTGTGTGATGAGCACGAATATTTGTTCCTGAGTCATGGATGATTTCTATATATTTAAGTATTTATTTATCCTTATAAGTATGTATATCGTCGTCTAGTACCCATAGTAAAAGCTTTGCTTAGCTTGGGACTAGGTTGATTTGTGTAAGATTGTCCGAAAATATTATTATTATTATTATTATTGAGAGCCCTCTCGCCCCCGTGTCCGCATCCCGTGTTTCCTATGGACCATGTACGGTTTGCAGTGCTAAAAGACCTATTGGACAAGCAAACGGGTGCCGTCTCCGCCCCCGCGACGGAACCCGACGATGACGCCGGCGCGGGCGATTTCAAGAAACGATACCTGATACTCATCTCAACCGTGATGACTTGGGCCGCCACTAAACCACTGGATCCGGTAATCATCCTTCATAATTTCTAGCCCGTACCACTGCTGGATAAAGGCCTCTCTCTTTCTTACGCATCTCTTACGCAATCGACAGTTAGTCTAGTTTAGACCACTCCTCCCGAAGAGCGTTGATCGCACTATCTACGTCGGACCCGGTAAATATAAGTACCTACATATACTAATAATTATAGCTGAGCGTCGTGGCGCCTTCTGACCCCGTATCATGCGCGGCCTTATCACGCGATAAGTGACAAGATTAGAGCGTCCATCTCGTTCTATTGAACGGTGTCAGCCAGTGACGGACACTCTATCTTGTCACTTATCGTGTGATAAGGCCGTCCATGCTACGTGGTCTGAACTCGATACCCACCAGCTTGCCTATTTTTTTCCGAGGACTATTGAAGGCCGCACAACGAACAACTTGTCATTTTAACTACAAGTTGGTGTGACTAATTGCATCGTTGTTTAAGCACCTTATTCTAAAATTCTTATTTACTTATACTTCAAGAAAACCTATCATTTGCATCACACAAATAATGTATTCTAGCGGAAAACATGGTTCTCCAGTGACAAACCTCAATTTTCCTACAAATCGGGGGACATTTTACGTCCGCTGGGCAACCGGTGAAATGAAGGGCAAATGAATATTTTTTAATACAGTTGTCATATGGTTTCACGCTATAATTCATTGAGTAAGGAATCCAACAACAATTTAACCACAGCCTTACCACAGCAGACATCGTATTTTCTTGTTATCTCCTTTTAAACAGCAAATAGGAGAAACGGGGAGGACACTAAAAAGTTGATTCACCCTCTTGAATTCTTAAAGTACTTACCCATTCTTTATGCTATTTGCCAACACTTAGTGTTAGGTTTGGCGGCCTGGCCACTGCTACGCATACAAGCAAAAGTGCAGACGGTATATGGACAATACACCTTCATGAGTTAATCTTTCCTTTATCACTAAGCAATGAGTCTGTTTCGCTAGGAATGATAATGATACGTTATTTAACCGGCCCCTAACGTCTTGCTGGAGTAGATCATGCTTTTCCGAAAGTCTTATCTGTCAACGATCTATTACTTCCATCCAGGAGAACGCAGAAATGCCATTCATCGAAGCAGATTTCCGCAAAAGGAAACCGCACCTTAACTACAAAATGCACTACGACGCCGAAAACGAAGTCATAGGCATCGCAAGAAAACATCGAACTCTAGTCGGGTAAGTAAGTTTACGGCTTGATAATAAATATAGCAAGTTGTGACTAATTGCTAGGTGTGTAATGGCTTTTCTTCTTCTTAGTCGTTTCCTCATTGCTGAGGGTCGTGTCGTTCACAAACGCCTTGCACCACCTCTATTTTGTGACATACGTAGGCAAGCCTGAGCGCTGGTTCCTGCTGAAGCTTTTACAGAATCTATCCACAGGACAGGCGCTCTTCACCTACCTCTCTTTTCTTCCACGTGACTGACCAGTATCAATTTCTCTAAACTGTCCACGTGTCCGAAAAATCGAAGTACGAGTAGGTAGGTACGCTTTAAGTAGGTACCTACTAGTACCTTTAAATAAGATTGAATGCATTGATTGTTTTGCGTTTTTCTTTCAAAAACAGCGAAGGTTCCGGATTGCTTTTATAGGTAACTAGCTTCCGCCCGCGACTTCGTCTGCGTGGATTCGGGATAAAAACTATCCTATATTTTAATCCAGGCTATAAACTATCTTCGTGCAAAATTTCATTCAAATCGGTTCAGCCGTTTAAGCGTGATTGAGTAACAAACATCTAAACTTTCGCATTTATAATATTAGTAGGATAGGTAGGTATATCGTTGTATTTAGCATCAGTGATGTTTAGATTTATTTATTTAGCTCAACGAGACATCCGTCGGAACGTGAAATCCAATAAAAAGGTTTTAGGTCAATCGAGAATTAACACCAACGTGCAACTCACTTCACTAAATTGGGCATTACCTTATGTCAATGCGGAAAACGTATACTAAATCAGTTAACTCTTGATATTTAGGTGCGTAAGTGATTAACAAATCGATGAGGCAATATCTAGACAAAAAAGCCTCAAGTGCCTCTCGTCTACATAGTCGTGTGCCTTTTGACTGTAACGTGGTAAAATCGCCTATTGTTCTCTCGTGCGACAACGGCCGTGACTCACTTTACCTCTTATCTAACAATTAAGTATGCATTACGTGGGGTAAACTATGGTTTAACGTTTAACAGCTGAGCTTATACAAAAACACTACCTATGAGTCTAAAATTAATATTCGGTTTTACCGTACCTACAATACAATCATCATCCTCCTAGCGTTATTCCCGTTAGTGTCCCTAAAGGAGCTCGGGGTCCGCTTTGCCACCTAATCCCAAGATTTGGCATAGGCACTAGTTTTACGAAAGTGACTGCCAGAGGAAAAACTAGGCCTTATTGGGATTAGACCGGTGTCCTCACGATGTTTTCCTTCACCGAAAAGCTAACGGTAAACATTCTGTACATAAGTTCCGAAAAACTCATTGGTGCGAGCTGGTATTCGAACCCACGACCGCCGCTTGCCAGCCGCATGTCTGAACCACTAGGCTATCGTACCTACAATACAATACTTACAAAAAAATATTATTCTTTATTGCTCACCAGAAATAGTACCTACATAAGAAAAACATGTAAATTAAACATAAACAAAGGTGGACAACAAGGGGTCTTTATCGCTAAAAAGTGATATCTTCCAGAAAACATTTGGGTGGTGGAGACGTTGCAAAATTACCATATGATTCGAGTAGGTGAAACAGAAAAACAGAATATAAAGAACTTAACTATAGGTGAGACTATACACTTACATTTAAATACATATTATATATAAACCTATGCATATACACATTCAATAACTAAATATCGACTGTAAATGATACCTACTGTACATCGTGTTTTCTGTCACACAACACAACACATGACATGTTCTATTGAATCGCTAGGGTTGCCACTGTTGCCAGGTTAGCGCAGCATAGCAGAGCAAGACATCTCATTCCGCCAGTGAGTGAGTGCTAACCACGATTGACGGCTCGGAGCAACAGCTCGCCGAACATAGTAGCATCGATAACTGGAATTGACCTGTCAATGTTCTTAATTTATTCTGCGACTCTTCTTTCAGATGGATTCATACTTATCTGATGTAGTAATCCTCTCCGTTGCGCCTGACACAAAAGGAGCCGTCACGTCAGAACGCACTATATGAATGTTTAATGTTTAGCTAGCCGTAGATACTAAATGTATGAAATCAACCCGAAGACTGCCACAGGGGGGCCTTAGGCATGCCTAAGGCTACCGAGCCGTGCCGTGCCGTGCCGATAATGTGCGCCGGGCCTCATAGGGCTTACCTGGCATGCCCAAAGACGCCTACGCATGGCGAAAAACGCATCGGCATTTCTAAGCCGCCTTGGTATGCCTGAGAACGCCTGAGTGATGCCTCGGCATTCCCAAGCACACCTCGGCATTCCTGAAGACGCCTCGGCTATAATTTCCGCCTGCGCGGCGAAGGATCCCTTCCCATAGTGGGCGCCAGCCTTAAGCTACTACTTGAATAGTGGTTTAAAAACTTATATAGTTATAACGTTACAGCGCTATAGTGGTGTGCGCGGGAGTGTCCTACGGTGGGCGCGAGGACGTGCTCTACTACTGGTTCCAGAAGGCGTGGGAGTGCGAACCTCTGATGCCAGTGCTCGGTCGCGGCGCCAACGTAGTGCCGCTTATCAATGTGCTCGATTTAGCACAGTATGTACTTTTACTTCTATTAAGTAGTATGGTTTTTTCTACAATGGTTACCATACTGCCTGTCAGGCGCTTGCAGTTCCAACTTAGAGGAATCACATGCGTGCTCATTGCTGCACCTCTACTTATATTTATTAAATTGAGAATGAGGGTTTCCAGAATGTATTATGTCACCAGCTGGCAGCACCGTGGCGAGAGGTCTAGGTGTCAAAATCTACCAATCAAATTGATTATGATTAAATATGATTGGTGGATTTTGACACCTAGACCTCTCGCCACGGTGCTGCCTGCTGGTGACATAATACATTCTGGAAACCCTAATTGGCTGCGTCTCGCTTCTTATGACAAGAGACAAACGCAAGTCCCTCAGTCTCAATGCAGCGCAACCTCAAGAGCTCTGGCGACCTTGCCTATTCACCATCAAGAAAACAACGCTACGGCGAGCCACAGAGAAACGTCCTCTTTGCATAGAATTTTGTGTGCAGGGAGGGTACCGGGTCATGGACAGAGGTTGTGTGAGGGTGCTAGCTATTGTTTGCGGTGTTCTCTAAGAAGGAGATACTTCCCCATTTGGACTGCTCGTATAATGATATATCATTCCGCTGTGCTCTTCCAGCACATGGCTTCATACCTAGATACGTTTATTTGTTTGTTAAGGGGAAATTCCTCTACTACGCACACCACGCACAAATATGCTACTCACCGAAAATTCTTGGAATCGTGCGTAGCGCCCTGCTCTCTGCATTATTATACGGTTATACAATTGAGACTTAATATGGGTAGTAAAATCGATTTAATTGAATTAGTCATGTTCAATACTTAATAACTGGTTATGGAATAATAACTACATCGTAATTCTCAGGGTGAAAATAAATATATATATACTTTATGAGTCATTTCCCGTTTCAGAATTGTCTACAACTTGGTAACGGATTTCCCGAAGAAACTATTCATTTTGGCCGTTGAACAAACTGTGACGAAGCAAAGGGAGGTTATTATTTCTTCCTTTACGTACTCGTAGTTTTTGGACAATATAGTGTAACAGGACTCCCGAGAAATGATACAAACCAGTGAAGATATACAACAGCTTTATATTTCTGCCAATAGTTACATTGATTATTTAATCCAAAAAATCCAATATACGACTGACTGTACAGTCCGATGGGTCTACTCCGACTGGGCGGTGGCCGCCTCCGCTGACTCCCACCATACGTCAAAAAAAAGTACCTCTTACTTTAATAAATATTTTCAAATCAATGTCAAATAGGCGGCGTTCAGGAGTAATGTTTGGTCTACCCGATAAAAAGAAAATAATCGCTGGCCTAAGTTGACTCGATGCCCTTACTTGTTGGAGGACAGTTAATAATAATACTGCTAATATTATAAATGCGAAAGTTTGGATGTTTGTTACTCAATCACGCTTAATAGGCTCAACCGATTTACATGTAATTTTGCAGGAAGATGTTTTATAGCCTGGATTAAATTATAAGATGTTTTTATCCCAAGTATACGCAGAGGAAGTTGCGGGCGGAAGCTAGTGTATATTAGTTATTCCCGTAATATACTATTAGTAAGACTTTACTTTAACAAGTGTAATTGGTGTAAACCGTAAACCGCTATTGTTTTTAACAATAGTAATAATACTTATTTTCTCTGAATTTCTCCACTATTAGCCTCCATTAACTAATTAATTGACGAGCGCTCTATTCATTGTAACGTGTTCTCCTATAAGTAGGTACTTAATTAATAATTAGGTACTTACTTACCTTACGTTCCCCTTTTTAGAGTTCCGCACCAGAATGTTGTCCAACGGAACACTGAATATGCAATCGCTCGTTTCCTAAAGAATTCTTCTTCCAGCTGCCTAAGTAATAGGGAATATGCATGTGATTCAGAAATGGCCAAAAAAAATCATGACTAATCTTTATTGCTTAATAAATATACACACATGATTATTTTTACAAATGATCATGTTTCTATTAACAAACTTAATTATTAAAAAGTAGTATTTTTCAAATTCCCTCGCAAATTTTCAAAACGCAACGCTATTGGCCGAGCGAATCGTGACGTCACCGTGCACTCGGTGTCTACTGTTAACAGGTCGTTTGTATGATTATTGAAAGTAATTCGCATTGTTTTGCCGCTGTTTATGATAAACAATCAGCGTTTTTTGGAGATTATTAACTGAACGCAGTGACTCCTTGTGAAAAAAGACTCGCCACAATGACTGGAAGCGGTTTTGTCAAGGCAAAGTCGGATAATCTGCCTGAAATTGATGTGTTCATGATGACTAAGTACGTACCTCGTAGGTGTCTTTCTTAAATAAGTGGAATAAAAAACTAGTACATATGTTCATTATATACCTAATCAAAGATATGTTGGTATTAGAAATGTTACAATGGTGAGAACATCTTTATAAACATAACAAATTGTTGTTTTCGTCAAGGCTTATAAATAAAACGTGTAGGACACTCAGTAGAAAGGATTAAATTCTTTCAACTTCGATCAACAGTGCAAACATAGAAACTTAGCTAAAACGTTTCGTGATCAAAATCAACACTCGTAGTCAGCTGTTGAACAACAAAAATCATAATATTTTGTAACATTAATAACTAAAAAAATGGGAATCAGAATAGTTTTATGAATAAGTATATACATTTTTAGGTTAGGTTATTGTTTATATTGTTCGGGAGTCCTAATAAAAAAGATTCTAAGTACAAACATATTTAATAATCACTTCGAAATAATGTTCATAACAATATAAACTACTCAAACACGATACATTATATTATCTCCTCATTGCCTTACACCTCTTTATCCTTATATTTTGCATCTTTGGGCATATGAAAATATATCATGTCAGGTGCAGTTTTAGTATTATTTTCACTAATCCCCTATTAGTGAAAATAATACTAAAACTGCACCTGACATGATATATTTTCATACAATATTTATAATAAGCTTTTGTGTGCTCTTCCGTTACAATAAGTTGATCTTACAAGCTTTAATAACTCACTTTTACTAAAACTGTGGATCAAACACTTCGTTGTTTATTTATTCTAAGAGCACGGTGACGTCACAAAATGAGCGCGCGAAAATGGCGGCGTTCTAATCGTCCGAAAATGATAGCAGTTTTAATTATTATTTTTTAGCTCATTCAATAATATTGTGTCTTATATTTTTTTCGGTTATATAATTACTTATAGAATAGTTTAAAATAATTAAAAAAATGCATGAATATACCCTATTATCTGATGGAGACAGTAGTTCAATTGGCTTTCTTATTTTCCTTCAGATAGTGAAACCCCTGGGACGCTGCGCCGGGACAGGAATGTTTAAATGCATACCGCCAGAGGATGCCTTCTTGATACCGGAAATTGATGTAAGTTTTTTTTTTTAATCTCCTTATTAAAAGAGGAGTGCTATAATTTGAACAAGTATATCTTGGTGTCGGCGTATCTGTCTGTAGTGTAGTGCGTCGTAGCATTCGTAGCTCCCAAACGGATAAAAGGGTTGTCCTTTTTTTTTAGCCCAGGGCTCCCGATTATGTGCAGTGTTGGGAGTGAGGTACCTACAACTACATATAGTTCATGTCTCTAGCTTTCAACTCAACGAACCCTCAAATCAATAAAGAGTCAGCAACGCGCTTGTTACTCCTCTGGAGTCGCAAGCATCCGAAATCTGTGATGTCAGCATACAATCAGCGCCCAAGTATTGGATTGCCACCGCATGAAATTTGATATTTTATAAATTTCACAGCAAAGGATTTTCGACCTTATGACCCTGAATCTGAACATGGAGCCAACGTTTATCGTGGAAACCATGGCTCTGCAGTGGACTACAGAGCTTACGTTTGGCGAATATGCCCCCGTTCTAATGAAAGAGTTCAAGAAACAACGTGGATTGAAACCATTTAAAGTGAGAGCTTCATAGTTATTGTTGATTTGTCTATTAAGCTGCACGGCCCATAATTTAACTGCGGGAGCCGAATCAATGAGGCTGGTAGGCAAAGACACCTGCCCTCTGAAATAATCTAATGGGGTCAGGTTTAATTCACTGAAATACCAGGCCCTGAAATAATTGAGGAATTTTTGATTTCGTTCTAAGCTATTTTTACCAAAAGAAAAAAAATCCCCAAAACCAGCTTTCCACCTTTCTTGGCTTAAAAAAATTCAGAAGCATGGTATGGCTGTTTAAGTAAAACAATGAAACTTTTCAGATCGTCGTTTATGGTCCCCCTATAGTGGGAAAGACGTCTTTATCGAAGCAAATTTGTGAAAATTACGGGCTTGTTTACATATCGCCAGAAACTGCCGCCGACGATGTCACAGAGGATTTGGTAAAACATCTGTTTTTAACCCTTTGGGCGTCAAACCACCTAAAGGTGTTGCTTTTTCTCGTGCCCACGGTGTCAAGAACAACTACAAGACGTTATGGCTTCAGTCAAAGACAATAAGAGAACATCATGCTTTCAACTGATGTTCATAATCACATTCTCACCGAGAAAAGTTGGCGTGTACGTAGGTATCACTTTCCGTACGCGAGATACTGGGTCGGTATTATTAAGCACATACCTAAATAGTTTGTAACGTAAGCACTTTGAGAGACACGTTGCATCTACCTGATAAAATCGTCGTAGAAGTCGGGTAACATATTAATAACATCATCCTCCTAGTGTGTTCCCGGTTGTACCTAGCCAAAATTATTTGGCGTTGGCACTAGCTTAAGAACACGACTGCCATCTGACCTTCCAACCCAAAGCGAAAACTAGGTATACCTTGTTGGAATTAGAGCGGTTTCCCTATGATTTTTTCCTTCATCGTAAAGCTACTGTTACACGTGTGTCACAAGTGAGCCAGGGTTCGGACCCCCGACCTCCTGACTAAAGATTGTGTGCCTTAAAGAGGGTCTAACAACTTTTCATCATCATCCTTCTGGCGTTTTACCGATAGTATCCCCTAAAGGAGCAACGGGTCCGCTTTGGACAATCCCAAAATTTGACGTAGGTCGCGATAGGTACCTACAATTTGTACAAAAGTCAACATTTATCTTTGTCATTGTGATATAGGCCCGACGTGTGGCTCACTGGGACGAGGGCGAGGTATCCGCCCTGCCCGAATTGTCGCCCGAAGAGGAAGTGCCAGTAGACGACGAAGAAGACAACGCTGAGGACGAAGAGCTACGCGAGACGACGCGACAGGCTCTCGCGGTATTGCAGTCTGGGATCCCGTTCAGCGACGAAGAGGTTATGGGGTACGGTGAATTGGTTTCAACTTTCAAAGTAGTTGCGTTCGTCAGTTGCGCAAATTCGACAACGCATGATCCGTCATGAGCTACGTGAGACGACGAAGCAGACTCTCGCGGTGCTAAAGTCTGGAATCCCATTCAGCGACGACCGCCCCATTCGTCATTTGCGGCAAAATCCGTAACTTTTTATCCGTCTGCGGCAACATGTCGTTGTCGTGTCTTCATACGGGCGAAGGTGGCAGTTTCAGTTTTTGTGTGATGAGGACAACTATTTCTTCCCAAATCTAGATTAGTTTGCATATACTTACTTAATTTAAGACGAAGGCGAGACCACCCTGCCTACAGTGTGGAAGTGCCGATAGACCACTAAGAAGAACAGCTATGCAAGTCGGAACGTCGAGGCCTGCCGTTCTCGTACGAGGGCTGCTACTTATGTATGTATCCGGAATAGAAAAAATTATCAAACGTACATTACTAAATATAGTTTTATTGTTTTTCAAAATATTCTCCGTGATTTTCGATGCACTTTTGCATACGTGTAAACCAATTTTTAAAGCACTTTTGCCACTCATTGAGGTATCTCCAAAACGTGTTGTTTGAACGCGTCGACCGCATCTTCACGGGTCGAAAATCGTTGACCACGTAATTTATTCTTTACATTTGGAAATAAATAAAAATCATTGGGTGCCAAATCGGGGCTGTACGGTGGGTGACCCATTAATTCTATATTTTGACCTTCCAAAAATCGAGTTGTTTCGCGTGATGTATGACAGCTGGCGTTGTTATGGTGAAGAATGATTCTGCGTCGCTGGTTGTCTTTACGTATTTCTTCAAACACTTCTGGCAAACAAATGGTCGTGTACCACTCCGAATTAACCGTTTTACGATTTTCTAGTGGCACTGTAGCCACATGGCCATTCATACCAAAAAAGCAGGCGACCAATGCTTCAAGGTGCTTTTTGCACGAGTAACTTTCGTAGGGTTCGGCTCAGTTTGAAACACCCACACTGTTGATTGCTGTTTCGTTTCGGGATCATACGCATATATCCAAGATTCTTCACCTGTGTAGATATTATAAACAGCTTTTGAGACACCACGGTTATATTTTTGCACCATTCGACGCGAGCCTCTTTTTGATCCTTAGTTAAATTGTGCGGTATCCAAAGCGAACAATTTTTTTTACAGCTAAATGTTCTTGTAATATCTTATTAATGCTCGTCATAGATATCCCCAGAATTGCCTCTATCTCGCGATACGTAACATGACGGTCATGCATTATAAGTTTCCGCACTGCTTCAATATTTTGTGGTACAACGGCCGATTTCGGGCGACCTTCCTTAACTTCGTCCGTAAGCATATTACGTCCACGATTGAACTCACTAAACCAGTGATACACAGTAGTTTTTGATGGAGCTTCATCACCAAAAGTCAAAGTTAATTGATCTATGCATTGTTGTTGCTTTAAGCCACGCCGAAAATCGTAATAAATCATAGCACGAATATTTTCACGAGTAAGTTCCATTCTTGCAACGAGATAACATTTTAAACCCGCTAAAAACAAAAGACTAGCGTACTCAAGAAAAAAATATATAGCGGCCAGTATTAAAAGAAAGTTCAAATTTTACCATGGAGGTCAAAAATTGTGTGTAAGAAAGTTGGAATCCTGGATTCCGGATACATAAGTAGCAGCCCTCGTATGTGTAGTGTTTTCTTGTTTGCCTTTGAACATTTTTTGTGTATTATAGGTACATGCGAAAACGGCTGCTTTGCCGAGAAGCACTGAACAGAGGCTGGGTGCTCGATGGATTTCCGAATACCATACCACAATGCACTGTTTGTAAGCATATTTGAATTTATTCTCTAGCTTTCCTCTTGTCATTAGTTTTGACAAGAAATGACCAATATTCCCTCTGATACTAATTTATAAGAAATCTAAAATAGGTTCAAATAAGTTAATCGAAAGTTATTAAAATATATACTTAGAGAGCAGGGCGAAATATCGTCTCGCTCATATTGGGAACAGTCATAACAGAACTTGGAAAATACCTCCACCTTACAGACGACCGCAGTCATAATAACACCATCAGTCTGTTCCCGAGGATGACCTGTGTTGACAGTGAAGGACATGCATTAATAATAAATAATAACAAAAATAAACTAAGTAATAGATTGATTCAATTTATACCTAAACGACAATTGTTATCCCAGTGTTCGACAGAGGAGAAGAACAAGATTCTGATGCCGAGGAAGAAAATGAAGAAGACAAGTTTGAAGAAGACGCTGAACTATACAGTAACGTGTTGAAAAAAATTCTACCTGGTAGGTTAAAGGACAAATACCCTTGCTTTAGTAATATTAGATATGATTTTGTACCATTGAAATTGAACTTCCTATCAAAAAGAATCAAATAGATTATCGGAGAATATGCACGCTCGAGTTTCGTTTTGTTACCACCTTTGCAGATATCGTGGTGAGCTTAGACGCATCGGACGACTTCATATGCGACAAAGCAATGAAACTACCCGAGGGAGACACCCGACTCGATGAAGAAATAGTTCTGAATCGCCTCTACGAATTCAGAGCCAACGATGCTCGTGACGTCACGCCGCTGAATTTCTTTGACGAGTTGGACATACATCCTCTTATAGTGGTTGTGAAGGAGCATTCGGATTATGCGATGAAGGGGCCTTATGCTGCTGTCACGTTGCGTATGGGCAGGCCGTGCCGATATTCCAAATTACTAGGTAAACAAAGTCCCTATAGGCACAAGCCTGGCTTAGCAAGATCATCGGATGGTGACGGCCATAGGACTGCAAAATCTTTGAGATCGATTGTTTCTTGATGATACGGGACGTAAAAATCTTTTACCCTGTAAATAAGGAAGTCTTTGTTTTAGAAGTAATTAAGTAGTTTTGTCTATCTGGTCTAAATGTAACACCCCACATTATTCATCTGCTCACAATGAAAAATATATCCCAACGCTATTACATTAGCGACGAATATGCGGGTACCTTTATGCATTTTTGTGTCCAGTTGACTACAAAACAGGGTCCGGAACGAGTTTTCCTAATGAGGGTTTTCCATAGGGTTATTTTAGAAGTTCTTTTTAAAACCCTATCCATATTAGTAACTTTATGATAAGGTTAACCTTCTGATAGGGGTAACCCTATTGATCGAGTTAACTTGGTTTGCCACTAACCAAATTGAAAACCCTAAATAAAACCCTATATCAATCGGGTTAACTTATGTTTACCACATCCGATATGCTTACCATAACAATAGGGTAACCCTATCATAAGGTAACCAAATTGATAGGGTTACCAAATCGATAGGCTTAAGCTTAAAAAGCGGTTATCCGGTCCTTTGCTACAAAAAGATCTACCTATCCATATTTTCATATTTTCGAAACACAATGTGAATAAATGGATGCAGCCTTTTGTAGCCAGTTGTATATATATATAGTTGCATGTATCATATTATTCGTGTATAACAGCAATGATCGAGGCTGCTGAAAAGAAGCAAAAAGAGGAAAAGGCCCAACAACGTCACGATCAAGCTAAGGCGGAAAAAGAACTCGAGGAGAAGATGCGTCGAGACCGTGAAGATAAAATGGAATACTGGGTATCGTCAATAATGTCTTCTTAACCCTTTGGACGCGATAGGACACTTGAAGGTGTTGCGTTTTCTCGTGCCCAAGGCGCCAAGAACGATTATAGGTATTAATATGGCAATTTTTTTTTTATTGTTATAAACTGCGATCGGGCGTTGCGAGGTTTTCTAGTTTGCCATTTAAATGTGTGCAAATGTTTTTTTTTCGGAGCACTTAAGGAGGCACTACATACACACACGTACGAAATCGGCGGACTGCAGGCCGCCGCGTGATTTAGGCCCGTGTGGAATCAAGGTCACTCCGTACTAGATTTTCTGTGACCTCTTGCTTGGCCGTCCGCCAATTTTGTAGGTGTGCAGCGTCTCCTATAGTCTTACTAGACGCGCTCAAAATTGTAGTATCTAAAAGCGTCAAAACATGATCTTCGAAAAATGGAGTGGCCCCTGACAATCTGTTGGATTTTCAGTCGGAGCTATACGCGGTGATGCGGGAGGAGGAGGAACAGGCGCTGGCGGCGGCTGGCGAGCCTATGCGCCATTATCTGGTGCACCACATCTTCCCAACCCTCACCCCAGCGCTTCTGGAGGTCGCGAAGCTGCGGCCTGATGACCCTATCGACTATCTGGTAAATGCTTGCCGTCTTTATAAACGGATGAAAGACTGAATCAAAGTAAAATCAAACACTGTACGCAGTAGTACAGTAAGTAACACTGAGATTAGTAAATTATAAAGACTGCCTTTAAGTTCAGCTAATATAGTAAGTAACACTGTAGCTGAACTTAAAGGCAGTCTTTATAATTTACTAGTCTCTCCTATTCATTTCATATCAACATAACAGCCGAAAGCCGCCCACTGCTGGTCATAGGCCTCCCCCACAGAGTGCCACAATAACCGGTCCTACGTCACCCGCGACCTTTACCAGTTCATCACCTTGTCTACCCACGCTGCGCCTACCGATGCGTGGTTGCCACTCGAGAACCTTTCCGCCACAACTATTCATTTACCTAGTAGATATTCCTCTACACGTCCCATTTCGATGTGTTCTTATAGGCCGAGCACCTATTCAAGATGAATCCCTCCGGTAAAATGCTAGAGCCGGGGTACAACCTTCAAGCTGAAAAGATCCTGGGCAAAATCAAGATTCTAGACGATGCCTTGGCTGACCTTGAAGTCAATATCGATCCTCTGGCACCTTCAGAAGTGGATTTGCCTTTACCTGCCTCGCCTGTGGGAGCCAAGCCGATGAGTAACCTGTGATAGACCCTTGAGACAATGTTACATTGTTTTATTCGTTTTACTGTGATGGTTTTGTCATTAACCTACTCATGAATAAACGCATTGTGGTTAAGGAGAAAAGTCTAGTTCAATAGGTCACCTTTTTAGTCATCACCGGGATGAAATGACAATGACGGGATTGCTGATTTTCCATATTTGCTTGAGATTTAGGTATTTAGATAGTAGGTAAGTAAGATGATGTTTGTGGTGTCGATGAGTAGCTCCGAAGATTACCTACCCCCTACATACGAACTTATAACCTCACTGATTTTTCGCCTTTATAATATTAGTATCTAGGTACCTATCGTAGTAGAAGTAGGTATAGAAGAGTAAATCATATTAATACATGCAGTGTTCCTGATTTGATTAGGTATATATATGGTGTCATGTTTGAAATATCGTTAAACATTCATATATTAATTGCATTACATCGACAACTTACCTACTATCACGATTAGACATAATTCGTCACGCAAAGACGATCGATAAAATAGATCGTATCTAACCCTACCCCATTCTGTTCAGTACCTTCGTATGTTATTGAGAATGTGGTCTATTTTGTGGTGTAATACTGGATTCTGTGAAAAATGTAAACAATGAAGGTATACCCGGACGTCTATCAACGGAGTGGATACAAAAATGAGAACAAGAAAAATGATGGTGGCATTTCCCTGTTTGCGACAAGTTTGCGTCATCAGACGACGGAGTTTTTCAACAATTCCTCTCTTCATGGTGTCCGGTATATTGCTGAGAAAGATCGGCCATTTTGTGAAAAGTAAGTCATGTTGTGTATGTACATACATACACAGCATGGCAAGGTTTGACAGAAAAACATTACAGGCCTGTAATGTTTTTCTGTCACACCTTGCCATGCTAGGCGTGTGGAAAGTTTCGCTTAGGTACTCCTAATTTTACGTCTCCTAGCCTTCAACTTAGGCAACAAATACCTGCAATCATTCTTTCTTTTGCCGCCTTTTTTATTTTATATCAACTCGCATGTAAGTACTGAAGTAAACAAGGTCAGGATGCAAATCGACTGTGACTACAACTACATTAATACCGTATGCGTATACCTAAGATCCCTACAGTAATGAAGTAAACAAGGTCAGGATGTAAATCGATTGTGACTACATTAATACCGCATGCGTATACCTAAGATCCCTACAGCAATGTCAACAATGCAATGCATCTGAAACTGGGAGCTGCAGAACTCTCGGGGCTACCTTAAAAAAAACAAAACCGACAAAAAAAATACTGTATTATTATTGAACCTGCTCACTCACACTGCTGGGAAATGCGACCTGTAGAGGAGACGCCGCAGACGCCGGATATACATTTTTTTTAATACAGTTGCTCAGTGTTACTTTACGTAGCTGTTTAGCGTGCCGAAAGTTGGTTTTCGTGAACTAGTGCTTTTTTTTCCCACTCAATAATTGTTCAAATTATACCATTAAATATATTAGGTGTCAATAAAAAATAAATAAGATAGAACTGTGTTAAAAAAATGATTTTTGAACAACTTATTTTTCAACTGTATTACAATGATGTTACAGAATGAATAGTATAAAAGTTTCGAATTCCTTACTTGAATCCGACTCGCACTTGACCAAAATTCTACTTGATATTACTTAAACGTTATTATAACTGTAAAAAAAAAAAAAAAAAATGACATAAAGTTGTTTTGCATGTTGCAGTTTCCTTGCTACCTAGTCTAGCCATAAGTTCTGTTACAAATGAAATGAAACATATTTTTAAAAGGATGTAATTAATTTACCATAAGTAAATGTTTATTTATAGGTAAGTTAATAAGGTTTCTAAACAATATATTTTTTATTCAAAATGCCCGCCTTTAGCTTTAATACACGCCCTCAAACGATCCGGCCACACGTCTATAGATTCACGCACTGTATCCATTGGGAAATTTGCCACTGCTACCTTCAAAGATTTTTTTAGAGAATCGATATTGGCATGGCGTTTAGAGCAGACCATGTCCTCTAACACTGACCACAATTTATAGTCCAGGGGATTTAAGTCGGGACTGGAAGAGGGCCAATCATCTGCCTTGATGAAGTCCGGAACATTCCTTTGCAGCCAAATCTGGGTGGTGCGAGCTTTATGACCCGGGGCTGAGTCCTGCTGAAAGGTCCAGTGTACATTTTTGAACATTGTGTCGTTTAGTGGTTTAACTACTGTTTCTAAAATCGTGTCCTGATACACTTTAGCTGAAATTTTCACTCCTTTTTCGCAAAAATGGATCTCAGAGACGCCTTGATACGACACACCCCACCAAACCATGACGTAAGCGGGATGATGACCTCGCTGAATCCTTCCAACTATCTCTTTAGCTTCTCGAGAGTTGTGTGCGTACACTTTATCATTTTGTTTGTTGTAGTGCTGCTCGATAGTAAAATTTTTTTCATCCGTGAAAAGAATATTTTTATATTTCCCATGTGCGTATCGAGATAAAAGGCTTTTTGATCTTTCAACTCTCTTGTCCTTTAGTGACTGATTTAACATATGTCCTGTATATCGTCGGTAAGCTGCAAGACTCAAGTCATCTTTGATTATACGCGAAAGTGTCCTAGGTGGTATTTTCATTTCCTTAGAAAGGATCTTCTGTTTTCTTATGGGATTTCGGCGAATTCTGGCCCTTACAGCATTAACGGCTTGTTTTGTTCTAACAGTACGTGGTCGGCCAGATCTTTTACTGTCATCGACAGAGGACGTTTTGGTGTATCTTTGAATGGTACGATACACAAACATTCGACTGATCTCTAACTTTTTTAGTGTCTCAAAAATGTGGGACGGCTCCATTCCTACCTTATGCAGAGCAATCACAGCAATTCTATTTTCTTGGACACCCCACTCCATTATTAATTTACTTATTTTAATATTTTATTGTATATAAATGGTGGCAAAAACATCCAAGTACTTACGTCAAAACACAACATTCGAAATTCGAATTATTATTTTTCTTAAAATCATTGTTAACTGCCAGTAACAGAACTTATGGCTAGACTAGGTACAGTGAGGTGAAAAGTTTTGTGTTACACACGGGTGCAAATGTATTTTACTTCTCGTGTATTGAAACACTCGCTACGCTCACAACTACCTATAGGATCCTTTCGCTTGCTCGCGTTTCAATTCCACACTCGCGGGTAAAATACAACTTTGCACCCTTGTATAACAAATAACATAACTATTCCCAAGCTGAAACGGAGATCTTCGTTTGTTTCGCCCGCTCGTTCAGTTACCGAACTGTTGTCTGTGACAGGTTTATGTGGTTCAGCTTTACTGCAGTAGGAGCGGTCACCACTTGTATCATCATCGTCAGTTTATGGGAGAAATTCCAAACGAACCCAACGATAACAGGTAACTTATTGATTTTTTCTTACGAAAATCTTTAATTATTTCACGATTTTCTCGTGTTACCTAATAGAAAATAAAGTGGAAGGCTACTACTTTGTTAATATTGAAACAGATGAATAAGATGGTTTAAGATGGTTTGTTATTTAAATCTGTCTAGTTTCTCGTATATCGCTGTCAGTTGGATTAAGTACTCCGTCATACCGAGTGCGGCCATGATAGAATGAAAGAAACATTTATTCGAGACAAAAACAAATAATAATGTAATAATAAACACTCAATCTTCGACACAGCACCATTGTTCGACATTAAAAAAGTTTACAAAAAAATAAGAGTATTTTCTAATTGAAGCATAAACAAAAGACGAGGATTATCTAGCTGTCATTGCGGATGACGTTTCATACATTCGGCTATTTTGAATAAAATGGCGTGGACATATGTTTCGACCGCGAGAGATCTCCAACGAAAGCCAGTTTTCTTAGTGAAATCACTAAGGAGGAGAGTAAGATGTATTGCCCATAACTTTGAATTGTTTTGCTTTATCGAAACTGTTAGTTATTTATAACATTGGGATAGAAATTCACTACTTTTTCATCATTTTATTACAAGGGTGAGGTTATATTAAAATGTCAAAACACGCCTGTCGGTAATTGGAGATTTTTTCTCCGCTTGTTCCAATTTTCGACAAATGACGAAACGTTTATTATTATTATTTTGTGTAGCTTATTTAATTATTTAGCTAAGTTAGTTTAGCAGTCTAAATATATATTACTTTCATTTAAATAGTCAAACTGCTTCCAATGATTGACAGCCGTGTCGATGATTGGATTTTCCATATGTTCCAATGATCGACAGTCGATGTGTCGAAGATTGGATATTCTATATGTTAGTCTACATGTTCCAGGTAACCGACATTGTTTGCAGGAATGGCGCCTAAAAAGAATTGGACGCCTTTTCGCAGATGTTACTTAGGTAGTAACCTAACTAACAAAAGTGTGATTAAAAGCCATATTAAATAAGAATTGAACTATTCTATAAAAAAAGGATTTGAAAAAAAATAACACTATATTATTGAGAAGTCGTTTCGATTGCCTAGGTGGCGATGTGGACGATCGCAACGACGGGTTTGTGGAAGCTGTCCGTGCCACTGGGTCTAAGTTCTTCAAGGCCCAGCGGCCCAACAGAACTAAAAGGGTCTCTAGGTCCACTCAGAAGCTAATGAAGGAAAGGAGTGAAATGATTCTGCAGTCTTCAGCCGATGCGACTTTATACCGGCGGCTCAATAAACGGATCTCCAAGTCCCTTACCCGCGATCTGTAGAGTGTAGAGCTGGCTCTACACTCTACAGATCTCGTGCGAGGTTGAAAACTGTCAAGTTTGTGTCAAGGTTGAAAGCTGAGGACGGGAGAGTCGTTTCTTCCAAACCTGAGCTTTTGAATGAGATAGAGCATTTTTACGGACAGCTATACACGTCAATTCGCAGACCCGAAGTTGGTCTGGCGGAAGACCCTAGAGCTAGACTTACCCGACACTACACCGACGACATCCCGGATATTAGCCTATACGAGATTAGAATGGCTCTGAAACAGCTTAAGAACAGTAAGGCACCCGGTGAAGACGGAATTACAGCCGAACTCCTGAAGGCGGGTGGAAAACCGATCCTTACGGCCCTTCAGAAGTTATTCAACACCGTCCTACTGGAAGGGAGAACGCCAAAGGCGTGGAACAGAGGTGTGGTGGAGCCGTTCTTCAAAAAGGGTGACAACACCCTGCTGAAGAACTACCGACCCATCTCACTTCTGAGCCATGTCTATAAGCTGTTTTCAAGGGTTATTACGAATCGTCTCGCACGCAGGCTTGATGACTTCCAGCCTCCCGAACAAGCCGGTTTCCGAAGAGGTTTTAGTACCGTAGACCACATTCATACGCTCCGCCAGGTTATACAGAAGACTGAGGAGTATAACCTGCCTCTCTGCTTAGCGTTCGTGGACTACGAGAAAGCCTTCGATTTGATCGAAACCTGGGCTGTACTACAGTCTCTCCAACGGTGCCATGTAGACTGCCGCTATATCGAAGTGCTGAAGTGTTTGTACGAGAACGCCACTATGTCAGTCCGACTCCAGGATGAGTTCGAAGCCTATTCCGCTGCAGCGGGTTGTCAGTCAAGGGGATGTTATTTCCCCAAAACTGTTCACCGCTGCACTGGAGGACGTGTTCAAGACTAGACTGGAGAAGGCTAAGCATCAACATCAAAGGCGAGTACATCACTCACCTTCGGTTTGCTGACGATATAGTAGTCTTGGCTGAGACCATGGAGGACTTAAGCACGATGCTCGATGACCTCAGTAAAGCCTCCGAGCGAGTTGGTCTAAGGATGAACATGTATAAGACAAAGATCATGTCAAACCTCCATGTAGTCCAACTCCCATTTCAATCGGACACTACTCTCGAAGTTGTAGACGATTATATATACCTAGGACAGACTGTTCAGTTAGGTAGGTCCAACTTTTGAGAAAGAGGTCAATCGTCGAATCCGACTCGGCTGGGCAGCATTTGGGAGGCTACGGCACATCTTTTCGTCCAATATTCCGCAGTGTCTCATGACGAGAGTCTTTGACCAGTGTGTGTTGCCAGTGATGACGTATGGTACGGAAACGTGGTCGCTTACTATGGGCCTCATAATAAGGCTCAAAGTCACCCAAAGGGCAATGGAGAGGGCTATGTTGGGAATTTCTCTGCGCGATCGCATCAGAAATGAGGCTATCCGCAGCAGAACCAAGGTAACCGATATAGCCCTCCGAATCGCTAAACTTAAGTGGCAGCGGGCGGGGCACATTGCACGTAGAACCGATGGCTGTTGGGGTGGAAAGGTTCTCGAGTGGCGACCACGTACCGGAAGGCACAGCGTCGGTAGGCCCCCCACAAGGTGGACTGATGACCTGGTAAAGGTCGCGGGCGTCCGCTGGATGCGGGTGGCGCAGGACCGGTAATTGTGGCACTCTTTGGGGGAGGCCTATGTCCAGCAGTGGACGTCTTTCGGCTGATATGATTGAAACGTTATTACATAACTTACCTACGCATTACATGTCCCTGTATATTATAAGCTCATAAAAATGATTAAAAGACGGAATAAGACTTTTTTTTGCGAGTGGTGTTGGGGATGGGTCGATATTTGGATGACGATAAATAGAACATGTTGATTACTAGATCACGATTATTGGAACATGTCGATTACTGGGTGTCGATATATGGGATATTGCAGTCGATAACTAGGCTAAAAAGAGCCTAAATCTATTTTGTTTTTATCATCTACTTATTAGTATTACACTTCTTTTTACTTTATAATAATATTGAATGAACCCTAAAATTTTACCCAGTACAATAAACTATCATGTAATATCATAATTCATAAAGAAACCAGAAATTAAAAAAATGCTCGAATGCGTACGTTAAAGTGTCGATAATTGGGGGTTTTACCTTAATTAAACAAGAAAGAGTGTCCGACATAGTGTTTCATAAACAAAACGGTTATATCTCAACATCATGCTGGCATTGTTCCCAGCGCTGATGTTCCGATAGAACCGTCAAGTGATGCCACTGTGGATAACAAACTTAAACAATAACAAACAAAAAAGAAAAGAAAATATAATTTTCTTATAAAGACTCTGCTAAACACGAGAAGGGCCAATTAACGTACCTACCTATAAAAAAATGTACAGCTATATATAAAAATTAATAAAATAATATACATAGATAGTGAAAGTAGATAAAAAGTTTATCGTGCATCTCTCGGCAAAACATATTAGGCCCGCGGACAACATTAAAAAATTGTCCCGCATGATTGATATTTTTTAGTGTTCCGTACCTCAAAAGGAAAAAACGGAACCATTATAAGATCACTTTCACACACTCAAGACCCCTTTTCTCAGGAACGCGTAGAGGTATCAAGCTAAAATTTACCAAATACTCAGGTCTACTGTCCTTTGAAGCTGTGAGAAAATCAAACTTCTAAGCCAACGCAATCAAAAGATGCAGCCGTTTATGCCGCAAATTTCCGCAAATTTTCGAAACTCGCAGTGGAATCAAAACCAACAGGGTACTTCCCGTGAACTCAGAATCTTGAAATTTGGTACGAAGCAACTTCTTATAGCACAGATAAAGGACAAAATTGCGAAAATAGTAAATTTACATCATACAATAAAAATGTGTTTAATAATTTTAAAGTTATTATTACTTATATACCTACAGGTTTGTACGGAACCCTCGGTGCGCGAGTCCGACTCGCACTTGACCGGTTTTTTAAAATGTTTATTGAAATTTGTTTCACAGGTATCTACTCACTTAGTTACAATCGACAATATCGCAATACTACCAAAATTACGAGTAACTTTAATGATATCGTTTCCATGCAGGTTTGGACACAGACTTTCACAATTGGGAAGTGCCCTTCCCGGCGGTTACCATTTGCGATCTCAATCCAGTTGATGAAGAATTACTGCAACAATACATTAACAGGTGCTGTAGTTGTGTTTTGGTCACTAATTACTTTTAGTTGTAATTAAACACCAAATTAACTTATTAGTGTACGGCCGTATTCATAAACGTCCTATAAGCCTGTTTTAACTAAAATGGCGTTAAAATTCGTTTGTCCTTATCTGTCACTATGACGTTTGTGTTCGTAAGAAAGGGACAAAGCACATTTTATTTAGCAGAGGCATTTTAAGTTTTATGAATAAGGGGGTTAGAGTTTAGTTTGTGGAGTAGCGGGATCATTAGAAGAAATCATACCAATTTGCGAGTGTCAAGTAAGTACTACCTGTAGTGTCCACTTAATAGGCACATTCAGAGGCGTCTAGCAGGGGGCGCTAGAGTAATGTTTGCACACGGGCGCTACAGCTACATGGGCTAGAGACGCCTCTGTGACATTCTCTTGGCTTGACAGCCCACCATCCACTTTCGGCAACGGTCGGACAACTACTGATCCCTACTCCGGTGATCGTGACGTATGCGCACGAGATAAGGATGGCAACACTAGAACTACTATTAGTTATGATGATGACATCCTTAGACCGCGTTTACGCACCAGCGGCAGCGTAATGTTTCACTGACAGCTCATGCGACTAGGTATATATGGCATTTCCCGCCTCCCCGTCGCCGCCGCCAGTCGCCTGACGCGACGTTAGGACTCGACTCTAGCCCTGTCATTCATGGAAGGAGCTTTACGCTGTTTGCTGAGCTTTTGAGGGTGTACGTAAAATAATAGTATTTTATGCAATCGTTATATACTTTTTTAGTCGAGTACCACGTTAAGGTACGAGACTTAAAAAGCTAATTATGTAACTATTGTATACAATACAATACTTTTCTATGAGTCAACTGAACTAATTAAACAAACTTGGTATCTATTGAAAATCTAAGCGCTGCTGAAACGAAGCGCAGCCAACGACTTTTTCTTTCTTGTCGTTGATGTCTTTTCTTTTCTTCTGTAGTCAAGACGACGTTATAGGTCAAATTCATTATAGTTCAGAAAAGGCGCCACGTGATTGGTTGAATGTATTTTAGTTGTCTAAAATAAAAATAAAAATATAAACATAGAATCAAAAAGACGATCGGTTGACAGTTGCGCGACATCAGCTGTGAACGCGACCATAACTCGCTCTGTCAATGTCTATGGCTGTGACATTGACAGGGCGAGTTATGGTCGCGTTCACAGCTGATGTCGCGCAACTGTCAACCGATCGTCTTTTTGATTCTGTTTATATATATATATTTTTTTATATATATATATATATATATTTTTTTTTATTATTTCCGTTTTCATGTTTGCGATGTATACTGTTTGTGTTGCCCTCCCACCCACTCACTTAAAGGCTTCGACGGAAGACCAGCGCTGGCCAACAGGCCTGCACCATGCTGTCGGGGCCTTTTCGTGGCATACCTGTTGTTTTTGTTTCTGTGTTCACTTTTGTTATTGTTTTGTATGTGTCACGAATAAACGTTTTCTATTCTATTCTATTCTATTCTATTCTATTCTATTCTATTCTATTCTATTCTATTCTATTCTAAACACTTGTAAAATGTTGAGTTGAGAGCTCCATAGTAAAAAGTATGTGATTTTAGTTTGGCGTACGAAGTCTTAAGTCTCGAGTATAAAATAGTATATTAAACCATCGTTACACAATGAGAGCTCTTAAAGTCGAGTACTTACGAGAACTAAAGAGCTAATTGTGAAACTATTGTATGCAATACTTTTCTACGAGTCAACTGAAATAATAAAACAAACTTGGTATCTATTGAAAATCTAAGCCCTGCTGAAACGAAGCGCAGCCCACCGGCTCAGCGTTTCGTTGTCTTTTCTTCTATGAAAAAGGCGAGGTTCTATTGGTCAAATTCATTATAGCTCAGTAAAGGCCACGGAATAAAGAATCCATTGGAAGTGGTGAGTGGGCGTTCCCGTGTCGCCGAACATGAGCAATAATAAGCATACTTCTTGCACAGATTAATGTCAGTTACCTAGCGACCGCACGCAGCGTATGACATGAGTGAATATTTGTTTATTTTAGGAAAATGCCGTATTGCGTTATTAAAAGCTGCTCCAATAACAGCACATAAAAAACTTGTCTCATGGACGTATTTCCTATCATCATTAAGTAATTTTAGAATACGTATAAAAAATATTTAATTTTCAATTTCTTAGACACAATTTGCGCCTGTAGTCAAGGAAATATCAATTCTATTTCTCTAAAAATAAAGTTCATAATCCTGTGTATTATTTCACTACTCGGAACGTGAATGCACGGCAAATTTCCCGAAGGTTCGCTACTCAAATGCTGTGGCTAAGGTCGATACTTGTTATCGATAAACCAAAATGAAAAAGATTATATTTTTATGAGTAATATGCAGAGCCCGGAATTCTCGTAGCACTTTTGAGCTATCATAGGGACTTCTCGTTTATCGACTTCCGTTTATACATATGTATTATTGTATAATCGGAAGTATTGTAGTACTATAAATAGAAATTAAAATAATAATATTTTATTGTTTATTGCTTTTTATAATTTATGGATTGCTTACCTATGCTTTTTAATCAGGACTAAGATCATCCTTATTATTTATAAGAAAGAATAAAATATTATTATTTTAATTTATATTTATAATTTCCTAAAAGTTGGTATCCAAAGGTTATCTCGAAGAGATCGCTCATTCGTGATAAGACTGCGTGTTGTTACTTCTACTTGTAATCATATTTTACATATTGTATTCTTCTGTATTTATTGATATACATATGTATAATCGGAAGTCCATAAACGAGAAGTCCCTATGACAGCTCTAAAGAATTACGGGCTCTGGTAATATGTATCTGAATATTATGTCATACACAAGAAAATCCATACTAATATTATAAATGCGAAAGTGTGTGTCTGTCTGTCTGTCTGTCTGTCTGTCTGTCTGTCTGTCTGTCTCTGTCTGTCTGTCTGTCTGTTACCTCTTCACGCTTAAACCGCTGAACCGATTGAGATGAAATTTGGTATGGAGATAGTTTGAATCCCGGGGAAGGACATAGGATAGTTTTTATCCCGGAAATCATCTCCCCGAGGGGTGAAACGGGGGATGAAAGTTTGTATCGACCTACGATATAAATGAGTTCCGCGCGGACGGAGTCACGGGCAGAAGCTAGTAACTATTATAATCTTATAGTTTTCCTAAAGACACAAATACAAAGGAAAAATGGATTGATGCCACGAGGAGGAAGGATTGGTTTCTGCAACGATTCAACACCATTTGTTCGAAACATTTTGATGCAACTGATATTTCCAAAAGGAAATCGCTTCATTCATTTCAAGATTCAATTCCCACGCAGAGTATTGTATGTAGCGTAAGTACGAACATTTGATTCAATTCGCAATACGCACGGCGCACTACTGACATTTAGTTTCCTTTTTTTTTTGAACCTGACTGTTGCTATAATAGGACGGACCCAATATAACGGTCAAATTGCGTGGTTGGAGGGTAGCCTGGGGAAAATCCAGGGGGAGCCTCCGGCACGACCACGCGGGAAAGTTTATACACTGGAATATTTCGTTTCCTGTTATCCCACACAACGAACAAATTTGACGGTAAATTCTCACTAGACCGCACTCGCACAACTTTGGCAGTGTAGATTGCTGGTAAAATAATTCTATATAGTATTTGAGATATGCTTGTATTAAATTAAACAAATTGTATTCTTTGTTTATTAGAAATCTGTGTTTAATTGCTACTACATTTATAACAAAAGTAATTTAGTATAAATGTTACCTACTACTAATTATATAATAAACAAGATTTTATTAGAAACAATTTGTAATATAACTAAGTCTTAGCTTAATATTTACCGTATGAATATCATAAAAATATCGATAGTCAAACTTATACCATACCCACATCCCTATTCCGTTACAGCCAAATAGTCGTATCATCTTAGACATTTTGCTGTACATGCGACTTTTTGGTTTTAAGCGGTCGCATCTCCATACTTTGAAAACACCGCCATCTTGCGTCGAGTAGCCGAACGACCACGCCTCTTGAAAGTCTTGCAACGCATATGGTAACGGGCGTAAGAAATATTTACTTGACACTCTAAATGAGACCGTAAATAGTACTAGTTAAAGTAGATTTTGCGTATAAAATTTGCTACCGTTAACAACATATATTGTCACAGTATGTTTTAACAAATCGAAGGCGTATTGCACTTGTATGTTCGTGTATTATTGAAGTGTGGTTGTGTGCGTGCGGCGACAGTGGTTCTCTATGAAAATCGATTGAATGCCACTTCCAATGGATTCTTTATTCCGTGGTAAAGGCGTCACGTGATTGGTCAAATTCATTATAGCAGTGTAATTCGTTGTATAATAATTTATTTCAGTTGAGTTGGGAGCTCCATAGAAAAAATACCTATGTGATTATATAGTTTGGGGTGCAGTCTTTATTCAAACATTAAAGTATAAAAAAAATACTAGCAAATTTGTTTTATGTTTACAGATCTACGTAGTCGGTCCCAAAGTTCTGTCACTGGCATATTATTTTTAAATTTAGAAGATGATTTTAAGAAAATTTTATTGCATTCCATTTTTGAATGTTTGACAATTATTTTAAAACAAAAAACAGTCATTCGTTGCAATTTCTCACGATGGAGTGGACATAGAAAGAAAACCGAATAGCTGTTTTAGCATTGCACCGCTGTGGGCACTCGCCAAGTACGATTTTCAAGTTGCTCAAAAATTTTAAAATAACGCTTAGGTTTGTGTACCGTACTATTGATAGGTACAATGAAGTCTCCAGTGTTGAGGACAAGAAAATAATTGGCCGGCCTCGCTCCGTACGAACACCAGCAGTGATCAAACCGATCAAGGCGCGCATAGCAAGAAATCCTGTCCGAAAACAGAAATTGATGGCTTTGCAGATGGGTGTCAGTAGAAAAACCGTCAAAAAGGTTTTAAACGAAGATCTTAGTCTACGAGCATACAAAAAAAAGCGTGGGCACTTACTTAATGCCCGTCTAAAAACAATAAGGCTTAAAAGATCCCGGAAGTTGTTAAAGCGGTACGCGAAAAATCGACACCGTGATATCCTCTTTACAGACGAAAAGATTTTCGATATTGAAGAGAAGTACAATAAACAGAATGATAGAGTGTACGCTAGGAGCTCTGAAGAAGCAGGAAAAAGAGTTCCGCGGGTGCAACATGGGCATCATCCATCATCAGTGATGGTCTGGTTGGGTGTATCTTATTACGGGCCAACTGAGGTTCATTTTTGCGAAAAAGGTGTCAAAATCAGTGCGAAAGTATACCAAGAGACAGTTTTGGATAAGGTTGTCAAAGATCTGCCCAACACGCTATTTTCGGGACATAATTTTGTGTTCCAGCAGGATTCTGCGCCAGCACACAAAGCCAAGACCACTCAAGCCTGATTTGACCGTCAAAAAATCGACTTTATAAGACACGAAGATTGGCCTTCCTCTAGTCCGGACCTTAATCCTTTGGACTATAAAATTTGGCAGGTCTTAGAGGGGAAGGTCTGTGCTAAACCACATAAAAATTTGGAGAGCCTAAAGTCATCTTTAAGAAAAGCAGTCACTGAGATAGATATGAAAATGGTGCGTGCTGCGATAGACGACTGGCCGCACCGATTAAGGGCCTGTATTAAAAACAAAGGAGGTAATTTTGAATAATTTTGAGTAATTTTAATTCTTTATTAAATGTACTTTAAATCGGTATATAATTTATTAAAAATTTATTGCTACTTTTGTTTTTATCATTATTTTCATTTGTGACAGAACTTTGGGACCGACTAGGTACATCACGATAATCACATATAAAAATGATAATCACATTGACTATAGGTATTTACTTTGTAGCACCTGGGGACAGACACCGCCGGCGCACGCATCAGACATGTTGCGGTGGCTAGCCACGCTCAGCTACCGGACCATTCTGGAGGGAGCTAAGGACTTTGCTACGGACCCTGAACTGGTCGGCCGGGGCTCGGAAGCGATGTCGGGCCCCGCTGTGGACCCTAAAAAGGCTGTGTACAGTGTAAGTAACGTATTTACGTCCCACCGGTCCATAAAATTGTAATTAGGTACCGTCCGCTACGCTACGCATGCGGGAAATCCCACTTTCTGACCAGGAGAGACGTAAAATGTTGTACCTAAGTACTCATCACGTGCGGGCGGTCATAAAAAAAGCCCCAGATCGCATATTTATCGCCCTTGCCTTCGATTCGGGCGCCAAATACCGCCACTGGGACGTGGGGGACCTAATGTAGGTACTGTCAGACCTATCCCACCGTCAGTTGGGTGCCAAAAAAAACAGTTATGTGGTATGTCAACAACGCTATCTCACTTAGGCAGCTCACTCTATGATTGTCTATTGCAAAAAAATATACACCTAACGTCATCACTTAGGCAATGTATCTTCTGTACCTTTACTTACGAACACTCAATGTAAAAACTGTTGAAAAGAAATATTTTTAAATATTTGAATTTTACTACTTATTAATTATTCTGTGGTATTCTGTATACTGCAAGGTCTGCAAGACTCGTTTAAAGGTAGGTATGTTTTAAGAGGATGCCGCGAGATGGGTGACACAAACAGGGTATAGACCTCCACTTAAACCTGTCATAATTAAATCGGATAACGAATTAAAACAAAACCGACGCTGGAGGGCGCTAAATAGGTTTAGATCGCAAGTTGGCCGCTACATGGAAGACATGGCCCGATGCAATGCATCGTGGCCCATCAATCCAATGTGTTTGCGATACAGCTCCGCAAACCATGGCATACCTGATGGCGTGCCTCACATGCCCACACTCTTGTTCGGGACGAAACTGAGAGACGTCACTGCCAAAGCTGTCCACACCGTTGTCCATTAGGCATCTCTTATTTGTGAAACCTATACACGAAGAAGAAGGAGAACCAAAAGTATTGTCCTTTTCAGATTGTTCGCCATTCAGATTCCTTGTTCTACGAATGCGAGTGGAAGGGAGATTCAGAGGAATGCTACGATCTGCTGGCGCCAGTTTTTACTGAGATGGGGTTTTGTTACGCTTTCAATTCGCGTCACGCCGAGACTTCATGGCCCTGGTGAAACCTTTTAAAAGCATTCACTGTTTTACAGATTTTGTAGATTATACATTTGATTATCCTTCAACTTTCATTGAAAAAGCAACTGAAAGTGCAAGTTATATAGCTATCCATGCCGTAAGCATGCATGCAAGATAGATGCTCGTATAATTCGATGTCAATTTACAGGCAATCTCAAAGTGAGTCGGAGCCTTTCGCAGAGGCATTTATCCATGAGACAGATGCGAAATGGTCATTCCTTTTCAACTCCTACCGCAATGACACTATCATCGATGTAAGATATTTTTCTCTTCTGACATATTTAAGGAATAATAAATGGTAGGTAATGCAAATTATTTGATAATTTCGATCGTGAGTGTGTTGTGCGATATTCTTTTCCGAGAGTTTCTGTCACTTACCCGTTCCCCAAGAGTTTCAGCCAGTTGCAACTTGCACCGTAAATTTAGGGCAGAATCATAAATAACCCGTGTTTGTAGATTTACATACACGCAACAGAGGAGATGGCCGGCTTAGAGCAGAGCGCCCAGCACTCCTGGGACCGTCGCGTCGAAAAAGTATCATTCTCTGTGAAGCACACATACACGACAGAAGACGCTCGCCAGCTGTCCATCCGCCAGCGGCGCTGCGTGTTTGCTAATGAACAGACGCTAGAGACCTCGTCCATATATACATATTCAGCCTGTATGAGGCAATGCCGAATGCGGAGAAGCCGGTCGTTCTGCAAATGTGTGCCTCATTTCTATCCTGATATAAGTAAGTTTCCTATTTCAATTTACGTTACTAGTTTGTTGTTTTGTTACATGTAGTTACCATTCTATTCAGTATATAGGTATGTCACGTGGCGTCAAATACGTCTGCCATCGTCAGCATGAACACTTTTGTGTACTAAAATACAAATAGGGGGAAGGAGTGGCAAGTTGCCAATGAGTAACAAGTTGAAGAGTGTCTAATAGAATCTTTTATTCAATGTAATACCTTAGGTTGTACCTAATCGTTAGGTTGCACTGATACAAGCAATATGCGTTTATGTTGCAGTAAACTACAAAGTTACTCTTAAACCACAGATGAAATACTAGTTCCTTACAGTAACGATACTGCACGCACCTAGGGCAAGCGCGTGTCTGCACAGTGACTATGGTGTCTCGCTTTATGTTTAAGAAGGCAAGTGTGACGTCATTTGATACCGCGCTAGGGCTGCCTGCTCGGCCAACAAAATGTTAACAATAACGTGTTTCCCGCGGCTTGGCTCGCGTATAAGTATTTTAGTTATTGGGTACTATTCTGAAAAACGAAATAACGGTGTGCAAGGTATGTACATTATGTATTCTCATTAAGAAAGTAGGGTCAATTTTAATATGTATGATGTATTATGATGAAAGAACTGCATACTTACACTTAAGATACTGCACACTTTAACTTATAATTGATTAAAACTTTCACATTTATAATACGTATTAGTAGGATACTTGCAACGTGTTTTTTGCTTCTTGACGTATTTGTTTGAAGCGTTGCTAAGCAATACATAAACTTCATACTAATAAAAAAGTACAAAACCAAAGAGCCTGGAAATACCGCGTCGTCTTCACAACCGCTCGCACCAACGTGTGCCAGCCAGCCCTTTGATTATGGTCCCAGGGGACAGACGTATGTCAACGCGGCGGGATGACGTCCGCGGGCTTCGTGCAGGTAGCCTGGTTAAACACTAAATCGGTCAATCGCCATGCTACATTTGTATCGGAAATAAACTCGACCATGCGATCAGTGATGACACTGCGTCACGGTTCTTTAAAAGCAATATCAATGCGCTTTGATATTAAATAATATTGTTATACCTGTGTATTTCGTTTAACAACTTGCAGAAGGATACAGACAGTGTACGTTGTTAGAGCTGCAATGCATTGCGACCCACGCCGCCGCCATCACGGATGTGTCTTGGTGCTCCTGTGAGCTGGGCTGCTCGCACACGGTGTATGAGGTGGAAAAACTCACCGAGGTCGAGTAAGTTGCCAAGGAATTGCAATATAACCTTACAATGCACTTGCTCTGAAAGTGCGCCTTTATATGGGTCAACATAAACACGGGAAGCCCTCCAAGCCTGCACGGCGGGGCGGGCCGGGGGCGGCCGCGCGGGAATGGATTTCGGGCCAATATACCCTACACGCGTGCGAGAATGACATTTCAGGACAATTAAAATTTCATGTATAATTTTGAGGCTGGCTGGAGTTGAATAATTATTATCCAATGTCAGTCTCATTAAAATATAAGATATAGATGTTTTGACACGCCGTCTATGTGGTTGATATAATGCTTGAATAACTACAACTTAGAAAAGTTGAAAAACCCCCGACATTTTCATTTCAAAGTCAATATCTCAAAAGCGGCTAAACAAATTTTCATGAAACATAGCTAAGAACACTCAGGATCGCATCAGCTTTCGAATAAAAAACTCGGTCCATCCGTTTGGGAGCTACGATACCACAGACACAGATACACAGACACGTTAAATTTATAACACCCCTCTTTGCGCCGGGGGTTAAAAAGGTAAATGTCAGCCTGATCATAATAATACGAGAAAAATCCTCATTAATCAAGATTGGTTTTGTAACTTAAACGCTACAGTGCGACACGTTTGTGAACACACGAATGCTAAACTCTATCGAGAATCGAACAAACATTTGGGCTTTAAAGCCCAATATCTCGCAAACGAATCACCAATTTGAATCGTTTTAAGAAATCCATAATATTTTTGAACAAGCTATCCAACGATACCTCACACTATGGGTTTAACGAGAAAAAAAATTACATCCCCACTTTAGGTGTATGTATGTATGTATGTAAGCACTTTATTGTACACATTGACAGGTTAAAGAATATACATGTCACACAATAGATCAAAGTATACAAAGGCGAACTTATCCCTATCCCTAGTAGCATTTTAAGTTGGCCCCACGTTGGTCCATTGATCACCGAGTTGGCCCAACGAAATGCCAACGAAAATGCTTCTAGGGATAAGGGATCTCTTCCAGCTAACCTTTGTGCAATTGAGAGGAAGGTAGGTAGACCGAGATAGGCAAACTTATACCGTGTATAAAAACACAGAGAAAATGAAAACAAAACCTAATAGGTATTAATTCTAGACAAATAAAAACATGCCAATACATATATAAATATATAGTATAAAATATAATACACACTATATATATCGCAAATATACAATAAATAAATAAATACTACATTCAATCAAGTGTAGGGGAGGTATCCCAAAAAAAACTTCTCAAGATTTTATTCTTCTGTTTTGTCGGCGTGATTGATTTATATACCCATGCCGAATTACAGTTTTCTAGTAAGTAGTAATTATTACTGAGCTAAGCTGAAGACGGACAGATGGACGGACGGACGGCCAGACGGACATGGCGAAACTATAAGGATTCCTTGTTGCCTACGGAACCCTAAAAAATGAAGCGGATGCCCCGCAAGTACTAAATGGATAACATTTGTTTACGAATTGCATTCTCTTCAGTACAAGCAAAGGACCAGTTTCGACGCCGTCGCTGGAAACAGAATTCGTGTCTTGGCCCATGGTACGGTACAAACGCGAGGTGCTGTTCGGCTGGGTCGATTTGTTGGGTACGTAACGAAATCATCACACTGCTAAGCGATCGTATAGCATGCTATTCAGAGGCGTATTTAGCCCATGTAGCGCTCGGCGCCCCCTATAATCGTACGCCCGGGTGCAACACACCCCCTGCACTATAGGTAAAGCCGCCCATATGCGGAGAACATGCATGGACATAATAGATTTCTGGCAAAAAATATAATACAAGAGGTTAAAAGAATATATTATGTTCACTTCTCTATTCTACCTAATTAAAAAAAATATTAGAATGCCACACATTGGGCGTCGTTACTTATATTGTATGATTTTTTTGTCTTATCTTTTTTTTAAACTAAGCATCAATCTCACGATAAATAACCAGTTTTAAAGTAAGTCCAAGAAGGTGTAAGTAAAATAAAAATATTAATTTTGCAATATTTTCATTAATCAAGCAAGCAATCAAGCGTTTGAATTTGAACGAATCCGTTTTTTTATTAAGTTGGTAAACATTTTAGGGTTCTATATGGAGTGGGGCATATTACGTTCACGGGCGAGAGCGGGTAGATCGCCTCGCGCGCGTCGGCCCCATTCGGTGGAAACATTAGTGTCTTACAAAACTCAACTACTTTGTTTAGTTGTACATTTTGTAGGATTGACACTCATTTTACAAATCAATTAAAACGGTATATGTACCGTTAAATACCGATAAAAATCGGCCCCAACGTTGGGCGCCACCTACCTCATCATATTTTCACCTCGTCTAGTATCATTCGGCGGAGTCGCGGGACTATTCCTTGGTTTCTCGCTGCTGTCTGGTTTTGAGCTTATCTGGTTCTTCACGATACGCGCCTGTGCGTGGCAGCGATATGCTGAAGAGAGAGCGGGCGGAGCGCCTCGCGTGAATCGGCCCCACTTTGGGCGCCATTTAGTGTCTTACTAAAAGTCAACCAATTTTATTAAAAATTTCAATATCGTTTAGCGGTTTGCGGGGGCGGCTTCTCATAAATTTTGCAGGATTGTCACTAATTTTATATATCAATTAAAACAGTACATAAATACCGATAAAAATCGGCCCCAACGTTGGGCGCCACCTAATTCATCATATTTTCACCTTGTTAAGTATCATTCGGCAGGATCGCGGGACTATTCCTCGGTTTCTCCCTGCCGTCTGGTGTGGAGCTGATCTACTTCTTCACGATACGCGCTTAGCGCGCGGCTGTGCGTGGCAGAGCGATATGCTTAAGAGGGAGCGGGCGGAGCCGCTCGCGCGAATGTCCCACTGGGCGCCATTTAGTGTCTTACTAAAAGTCAACTACTTGCTTTGTTGAGAAATTTTAGTGTCATTTAGTGGCTTGGTGGCTCCTTATACATTTTGTAGGATTTTCACTAATTTTCCATCGCAATTAAAACGGTAAATAAATACCGATAAAAATCAGCCCGCAAGCGCCTTTTTTTTAAACCTTTTTCTGTTTTAACCTTGTTTAGTATCATTCGGCGGGATCGCGGGACTATTTCTCGGTTTCTCCCTGCTTTCTGGTGTGGAGCTAATCTACTTTTTCACGCTACGCGCCTGGTGCGCGGCTGTGCGTGACAGCGACACCCTGAAGAGGGAGCGGGCGGAGCGCCTCGCGCGTCCAAAGCCGCCGTATGACCTGAGCTTGGTGCCATGGTAAGTAATTGATTTATTTATTTATTTTTCCTAATAAGTCACAATCAAGTCAACTGCCAAATCTTGGGATTAGGTGCCAAAGAAGACCCCAGGCTCCTTTTGGGCACAACCGGGAAAAAGGTTACGAGGATGATGATCCCTTAGGTCACACTTATACACGTACAAGCCGTCCGTACGTCAGCAGAGCGAGCAAGAGGCCGCTCTCCAATCTCTCGCTCCCACATGCACGTATGGCGCACCACTGCCCCTACCACCGCTGAAGTCGTTTTATTCAGTCTTTGCCGATAGTTGATTCTTCCTTTTTCTAGGTGGAAGCAACCACCGGGCACTCGCAGCACTCGGCCAATCATGGTGAAAAGCAAGGAATCGCCCCCACAATATTCCCCGCCACCTGGGTACAATACCTACTTACCTTAGATTATAGTAGATTTGTCTTACATGTCTTTGCTTGGAATACCAGTACAGTTATGAATTACATCGTGTTTTTTAATATAATAAATGGGTAGGTACCTATTGGTTATTAATAATAATAACCTATTGATTAATAGTGTGCCCCGTAAACACGCAATACTGAATCATTTATTGCATTCCACAATGTTAGTATACAGGGTATTATTAGGAAAACAAGTTTTAGTTGCTAAGTAATGACTAATGAGAATAAAACTTAATTGTGTACCCTGGCCCCGTATCATGGTCGGCCTTATCACGCGATAAGTGACAAGATAGAGCGTCCGTTACTAGCTGACGCCGTTCAAGGCAAGTCATCGTATGAATTTTTAATAAAACCAAATGAGTTATAATTTAGAAATGCTGAGCTTACCTGAAGATTTCTGCTGCAGTTTAAAGAGGGGGAGGAACCCACGCGAACGAAGTCGCGGGCAAAAGCTGGTATTACGACCTAATAGGTAACGGTAATATTATTCGTATCCATACTAATATTATAAATGCGAAAGTGTCTGTCTGTCTGTTACCTCTTCACGCTTAAACCGCTGAACCGATTGAGATAAAATTTGGTACCTATGGAGATAGTTTGAATGCCGGGGAAGAACATAGGATAGTTTTTATCCCGGAAATCATCCCCTGAGGGGGTGAAATGGGGGATGAAAGTTTGTATCGAGCTACGATATAACGAGTTCCACGCGGACGGACTCGCGGGCAGAAACTAGTATTATAAATGCGAAAGTGTATCTGTGTGTCTATTACCTCTTCACGCTTAAACCGCTGAACCGATTGAGATGAAATTTGGTATGGAGATAGGTTGAATCCCGGGGAAGGACATAGGATAGTTTTTACCCGGAAATCATACCCTGAGGGGTGAAGTGGGGGATGAAAGTTTGTATCGAGCTACGATATAAACGAGTTCCACGCGGACGGAGTCGCGGGCAGAAGCTAGTAAGTATATAGCGGTGAGAGGAGTATCAACATTTTGTTGTTATGACCTGACATTAGACTGCCACTACTTTTTCTCTTCTTATGTGCCAGGTGTAGGCAACGTATGCTTCACCTATCATCATCATCATCATCATATCAGCCGGAAGACGTTCACTGCTGGACATAGGCCTCCCCCAAAGAGTGCCACAATGACCGGTCCTGCACCACCCGCATCCAGCTGCACCTATGAAGTAGGTTTTATTCATATTCCAAATTGAATAATACTAATTACTGTTTTCTGCCGATCTTTGCTCGATTAAATGCCGCGGACTTCGACCTATCTATTCTATTGATACCTACAAACTGACGCTAATACCTACCTTTTATAAAAGTTCGTGCTTTTCCAAATAGTTAGTAGAATTTCCGTTATCTGAGTCAATAATCAATAAAGTTAAAAGGTGTAATTTGTGAAAATTCGGAAACTTTTAGTAAGCTTCCCTTTGGAATTAATTGCGCAATCAGCAGCATATATAAATACTTATCGGCACGAATTAGGAGCCCAAAAGTAGGTACCTAATCATTAGATTTCCTTGATAATCAATCAATATTAGATTGGGTCAATCTGACATTCTCATTTTGCATTCATGATATCAAAAATAACGCTCTGACACGTTACGTCGATGCTCCTGCAAAGGGCGGGGCGCGCGAAATCAGATATTGGAATGCGACGCGTAAGTGTCTAGTCGACTCCCAGACCGAGTCATGTTTTAATTATCACTGACTATAGCATGTAACTCGACGCCGGCATATGGCTATTGGGTTGTGACTTGCGCCATATGGCGATCGTATCAGCAAATACTATTATACTTTTCTGTGGTATCAGCTCCGTGGTATTTTCTATGTCAACAGCGTTAATATACAGTTGTAATGTCATTACAAAACAAAATGTAACCATGGCTTTTTTTATACTTTGTATGTATTTCGCGCTCTAAGATAATTAGACCCAACGTTTGTCTGGAAGAAGTCGCTTCCAAACTGTAACCCCTATAAATGTTTGTTTCTACCTGTTTCTTTCTGGTGTTAAGAGTCCACAGTAATATAGCTTAAGAAACCATAGTAAAAAAATACAGCGAATTTAAGTTTTTCATACAAAACTTGTTTTTGCTGTATTTCGTTTGTTTTATAAACTGTAACCATATAAACTAATTACAGACATAGATATACCTCATGTCATTGTATATGCTGTTTCGTCACAATCCAACACGTAGTTTTAAAATGAGAGGGCTGAGCTTACTGCGGACTCTTAACTAGGTAATTAATTAAGTCAAATAACCATTCGTTGGCACAAAGTTTATGCAAAATTTACACTAATAATGTGCCTTGAAGTATAGTTGAACGTGCCAATGTAAGGTTTATCTTATCGCATTATAATACCTACCTATTTTATTTTACGTTGGGGAAATGCGTTTACGCATCTCGGCCTATCCGGGGAGGCAGGACGGGCATGACGGACTAACCGAAGCTGGATTACCTACCGTCTAAAACCATCAACGAGGTCCGGTTCCGCCTTGTAAAGGGAGGCATCGCAGGATCGCTCCTGGTATCCTGGTATTCCGGGATTCCTGGGTTATAACAGCGTACCGCCTCGGGTCTAGCGGTATACAATAAGGCAGTACTCCTCCATAACCGCAAAAAAAACTTAACCTTACCTCAATGAATAAGTTTGAGTTTGAATAAGGCACGTAGGTAGATACCTAGGAAGCTACCTTAAAAGTACTGACTGGGTTAGGTTCTGGAATAATCCAAATACTACTTTTAGGTAGGTACCTACTTAGCCTTAGGTTGTTTCAATCCATCTGTAACCGTAAGTTTCCTCCGTTAAGAGGAAACACTAAGGTCGAGATAATTGAGAAATAGGTGTTTGTGTGTGCCAACCACAAGCCTCCCGCCGCAGAGCGCGATAGACAACTGCAGCTTGGACCGAAAATACCTATTCAAATTACATAAAATCAACGTTTCGTATTCCCCTAATTTCTTCTCCGAAACTTGACCTATTTAACCATTTTTTTATTAAAAATCAAAGAAAGGCTTTGGCCGTGTTCCTGTTTTCCTTTTTTTAAATAATCGGGTCTAAAAAAAAACTGGATGTTTGAATACAGCGGAAAATCTGGCATTTTTTTAGGTTTTCGAAGGTTTTAAGAATAAATTTATGAAAAAAGGAAAACATAGGAACATGTCAATAGTAGACATAGATTTATGGAAAATAATGATTGATCTACTGCCATTATCCAGGGAGAAAACAGGGGACTACGTTTCTATGGAAAAATGGCCGTTGTGTTTCCTCTTTAATTCGGATTGTATGGGAAGTTACACCGTTACCTATAGGATGACAGCTGCCAGTGCCAGCGTCTTATTTAGCTAGCGTTGACTAATGCAATCTCGATCTCGCGATATCTCGTCCATATTTTAGGAGACTAAGTAAGTTTATCTATTTATTTTCTTATGAAATTTCACTTGCTTCATTTCCGCTTCGTACAGCTACTGTCGTATTTGTTAGCGCCAGAATTTCCGAGATTCTACTAGCAGCTACGCGCAACTGCGCTCCCTACTGGTGTTCACGGAAGAGCTGCGTCATGTGCTCTAGTAGCACCTGGCATTATGCTACGTGTTCACCTTTTTCAGTATAAGTAGGTTAGTAATTAGTTTACATTTAGCTGATAAGTTCTTCCATTGTTTTCATTATTTTCTGTAACTAATTGTATTACTGTGTTCCTTTAATTATACTGAAATAAATTATATTCTATTCTATTCTATAATCATTCAATGGAATTCGTAGAATTTGCATACGTTTTCAGCGAAAACGCCCAATCTCGGATTTGTGGCCACGCGAGATCTCGCCTAGATCTGAAACTTGGTGACTAATGTTGAACGTCTGTCAAATGTGGTCGATGCAACCCGGCCTTAGGCTTCAAGCCTGTTGTAGTTAAGTGGTATTACGTTGGTATTAAAAAGGGAATGAAAACAATATTTCCATCAATTAAGGTAATTTATTTGGGATCCCAGTTAGACGATCATACAAAATTAGTTTTAACCGACTTCAAAAAAGAAGGAGGTTCTCAATTTGTCGGAATATTTCGTCTATGTATGTTCCCGATTAATCGAAGATGGCCGGACCAGGTGACCCTTACTAGGTGGTCCCTTTCTCATCAGGTCAGGATCTGATGACAGGACCAGGAGAATCGATGGAACTTCAACTTTTACAGGCAAACTTGAAGCAATTTGGGTAGGTACTGATTTGAAATCGGTTAACACTTTGTTTTTAAAGTAAATTATATTAGGGCACCTGCACTAATTTTGGCTTCAAACGGAAAACACGTTCCAAATGTATTCGAGAAATACCTACTAATATTTAAAGTTTACAAACAACCAGCACTGTCAAACGTCGTTCAATAATTGCTACTTAATAATTACCTACTTAGTAATTAGATACAATGTTTAAAGACAGGGTCGCCAAACTATTACGGTCCGCGGGTCCGGCCCGCGAGCCCTTTTAATCCGGCCCGCGGAAAGAAAGCGGAGAGTTCGCGATAGCGGTGGGTTATGGCTGGTCATGACCAGCCATGAAATCAAAGTCTTAAACCGCACGAATTTATATTAAGTGCAGTATGGCCCTTGAGTCAAAAAGTTTGAACACCCGTGTTTTAAGACATTGTACTTTTGGGTCATACAGTTTTAGGTTCGCGTCTTTCATATTAAGAGAGCTTTGAAGCCTAATTTTTGAATGACTCTTAATACCTACACATTTTAAACGGCGTCAGGGGCGCTACCGCAAAACGAAAGCAAAGTTCGCGATAACGTTCGTGTCCTCTGCGTTGCTGAGAGGGAGATACACGAACGAACTTCGGGTATCCTGCCGTTGCGGCAAAATATTTTTCGCCAAATTTCACTTCCCACAAAACTTATGGCAGTAGTTTCATTTCCTAAACGAACAAATGGCACATTTTTGTTTCGCATTTTGTTCATTTGGTCAAAATATCATCTGGCATCATTTTGCTTTGTCAAGTGTTATTAAGACAAAAGTTTATTAAGCAAACACTTTGTTTGGGCTAATATTGTTTTCCAAACAAAACATTTGTTCAAATTTTCATTTCGCACACTTCACACAAATTAACTTTGGCAAATATTTGAAAAATATTGATTGGTGTAATTTTATTTCATGACCAGGTCATTCCAACTTTTATTATTTCATAGAATAACTGTTCAGGGACTATTATTTTGATAAAATGCGAAACAACAATTTGATTAGTGATTTTTTGCCAAATGAACATTTGGGATTTTTTTTTGGGAATTGACACTGGGAAATAATTTTTGCCCATACAATAGAGAACCCGAACTTCGTTTTCGTTTGGCGGTAGGGCCTCAGATCTAGTAGGTATAAATTTATAATTTTCTACCATAAAGACAGTTTTATACACTGTATGTGTAGGTACTACATTTATTAACTAGTTCAAGTTTTTTTATTAATACCCAATTTCCTGAGTAAGTTGGTACCTAAGTACGTACATCTTTTCAATGTTTCGGAATAATAAGCACATGACAACATTTCAAAATAT
The DNA here is from genome assembly GCA_947049275.1 of Epinotia bilunana. NCBI lineage: Eukaryota > Metazoa > Arthropoda > Insecta > Lepidoptera > Tortricidae > Epinotia > Epinotia bilunana. The sequence goes on along the minus strand of OX346259.1, from coordinate 21,036,332 downwards.
GTAATGATGCGTAAATAAAAAACCATTTCGATAATTAGGCATGTAACCTGATCGTAATAAAGTACCTACTTTTCAGATTTTTTTTCACTCGGTTTCAAGAAAATCGTGAAATTGTACAAACGTAAAACCGTGACATAATTCACTTACAACCTTCTGGAATTAGCTACTTAATTTTTTTTTTGTTTTTTCTAGAGAACTGCCGAAATAAAAAATGGCTAGCATCAAAAGTTATATATTTTTTTCTCTAATTATTCATGCCTATAGCCATTGCGCATTATGGCTTCTCTACACTATTGGCGATTACAGACGACTACCGGCGAGCACGATCGTGTAGAGGGCATACCTACTCGGCTGTACTTGCCGATCATCGCCTATGATCGCCTGCGTCCCGTCACTTGTCGGTTTTTCGGGCACGTATCAAAGGAAATCGCCTACTAGACGATCGTGTGGATGCTTGCAGGATGATCGTGCCGATTATAGACGATCACACGATCAACGATCAACGATCATCGCCGAAAGTGTAGAATGGCCATCATGTTTGGCGGTGGGCGCGTTTTGGCGCACTGCAGGTAGGGAAAACCACCCACTGATTGACACTTATACATAGCTTGGCACCTAGCTATGCCAGGGTTGACACCCTTATTGTTACAAGCTTTTATTTAACTTGCACTGTTCATATACCGTAAAACTTTAAAATACCTCTGCTAAATAAAATGTGCTTTGTCCCTTCCTTACGAACACAAATGTCAAAGTGACAGATAAGGACAAACGAATTTTAACGCCATTTTAGTTAAAACAGGCTTGTAGTACGTTTATGAATACGACCGTAAGTGTGAGTTTTCATTAACTTTGCAACCCACTTTTCAGATACTTGCAGGTATCTGATTGACCTGATGGGGTCTATACATGTCATGATTTGTCAGCCCCAATTTATCAGAAGCTGACTAATTGTTATTGTCTGGAGGCATGAGCTGCTGATCCAACTGTCAAACGAGTTGTACTGAGAAATTGCATGCACATGTGGTCGGATTGTTACATCTGTACGCCACACCCAATTATGACTTCGACATATGCCTACTGACAAATTGGGGTAAAATCACATTAACTGTATACCCCATGAGGCATATTAGGTACAGTCGAGTTCATAAATATATCTACGTCCCCGAAGGTTCAAAAATATCTGAGCAACCTTACCCCCTTAACAATAAAGTCGTGTTCACATATTTTTGATCATTTGGCCGTACATATTGGCGAACTCGACTACAACCTACTTATGTAATATCGGGGACTGCGTAATATTAACCCGAGTGTCCTGTGTGTTATGTTCGCGTGGTGTCGGGTTAGAATTTCACCACCCCCTTTCTTCCCGTGGGTGTCGTAAAACTCGACTTAGGGAGCAAGGTTGCTAGCTACATCACATTTTGTCGATCTTTTATACCCACATTGCAGTGGCAGTGGAAAATAAGTTTCGTGTGCTCTGCCTACCCCTTTTGTGTATCTATGTATACATGTACGTAATATTATAGCACCATCGAGCTGACCTGACCATGAAGACAGAAGGAGGCCACAACAACCCATCGGAACCTACCAACGAGTTGATGCTTGTGCAAAAAAATGACATGGAATAAAAACTTGTACCAAAAACGTCATTGTGACGGAAACTTGAACATGCCATAATTAGAATAGTGCCAGGAAAAGGCAGGCTTACCCTATCGAAGCCCTTCCAATGTATTCATATTTCTAAAGGATAATAAAGCTAGTAACGCAATAATTAGATCACTTGTGCTATTCGAACAGTTCCACTTTATTCCTATTTAAGTATCACACAAATAACTGAACTAAAACGTCTAAAAAGCGTTTCTTCGGGGCGCCATTGAAGTAACATAATTTAAAACTAAATGTAATGTTACGTAAAAAATAACTCTCAAATTCACAGTTTTGAGATAGATTAAATATATTGTGTGATTGTGGTTGTGGGTGTGTGATTAAATATATCGAAATAGGTAGTTATAACAAATAATCTAATTTGCAATTGTTCTAACTAAAATCATGTTATGAGGTGTGTCAGTGGAAATGTAGCTGAGGATTCACTCTTCCCTAGTCTGGCCAGGGTAGAATCACGAAGTTCGGATATCTCCGTCTCTGTCGCACTTATGGTTTATGGTACTCGAACGACAGAGACAAAGATATACGAACTTCGAGATTCAATTACGAAAATCGCAGGCAACAGGAAAAATGGCCAGTCATAGACCTATAATTACTCAGGACAGCTATGGTAATAAAAATACCGCGACCGAGCGAGATGGTACTATACACATCTCAATAAGTGTGACAGAACAGGATATAAGTATGTGTCGCCCTCGTCATAGTTACACTTTTTTTATTGGCCGCAACTGAGTTGGTATGAGGTTGCGGCAACCATAGCCTGCCCAAATAAAGTACAGATAGCGCGCGAGTTGAATGCAGAGCAGGAATGTGATACTGACAAGGACAGCACTATACTGCGGACGCGCGAGCAACGTGCGGACGGAGGGGGGAGACTCTTCACCTCAGGCCCCGACTGCATTCAACTCGCGCGCTATCTGTAGGTTGTTTATGGTAAGCCGTTAGTCATTTTAAGACGTCTTCATTTAGCTGCATAGGAGCCTTTTCGTCCCTTATTGGCACGCGTATAGCTCTGTAGAAATCTATAGTCGTAGCCAGTCCTAATTGGTTGGCTCAGTGTTGCCAATGTAAAGTTGTTATGTAAACTTCTAGCTTTGTGAAAGGCACCCGGTCACCAATAATACATTATTGTTGAAACATTACATTTAGATTTAAAAAGTTATTCTTACATAACCCGATTCACTGAGCGGAAAAATGCAAAGCATTTAAACAAGATTAGAATATCTCGGTTAAATAACTAATTCTAAACAAATTCAGCCTCTATTTACAACAAAATTAAACTAAATAGGATTTTGCTTAAAATCGTAAGTACTTTAAAATTAAAATATTGCCAAAACAGCTAATATTTAAATAGTGATGAGGTAACTATAATGTTTAATGAATACGAATTATTTTTTTACATAAAGTATTACGAATGTATACATCGGATTGCTTAACATTTTCACCAGCACTCACTATATAGGATGACATTGAGTCTTAAACACCCAAGGCTCAACACGGCCGAGAACGGGTCACTGTAAAATGTTCACTATTTCTAAATGAAATAAGGTACAAGTTCGACAGTTTTGTTAGTGCTTGGAGTATTTCGTATATGGTAAAGAGTGGATCTGCGCTAGACCTAAGGGTATTTAAATACACGGGTTTACGAGGGGGCGAAAAAGTTACCCAATCTAGCGTAAAACCAGCTGTGTCGAGAAGACCAAACAAGAATTAATTTACATAATACTTTACGGGAATGATATTTTACTACTACGATATTTCACTAGTGTTATTTTATTTATTCGTTCTCTAGGTGAACTCTACTGAAAATTATATTTTTAACTATCCATAAAACAAATGATAAATTCGGTTCCTTGACTCGACTTTTGTCATTATACTATCTACATAACCAGGCCTCGCCAATTCGCGACACTAGGTAGGTTAGGTTCGTTAGGTAGCTTCAGATGCCCGAAGAGCAAACCGCCCAGAAATAGGAGCCCCGCCCGGCGGGGCTCCGTCGAATCTTTCGACCTACGAACAAAATGGCGAAAGGGGCATGCTGGTAATGTAACTTAGTTATGCATAGAGAACAAGGGGATGGTGCCCGGTAAACTGGTATTATTCGACGGCGATAGGTAACGGATTGGAGATGACAATTTCGCCAAATAATGACGTCATTGTGTGTATGAGTTGCCAGCTATCTTATTCCCAAACCAAACGCGGTCGAATAATGAGGAATGCAGGTTCGAAAACCTGCTAGGTCGACATTTTTACATTGTTTTCGATCTTTGCCCAAGAATTTTATACAAAATAAGTGCAATTTTCACAGATCAAACACACTCCTTATTCCAGTTTGGTCAAATCGGGCCTTAGGAAGATGTATTAAATAGAATTAACTTCTAATTTCATTTGGCTAGAACTAAGTATAAAATAAACATAATTTAAAAATTAACGTCTGTTAGACGGCAAAATAATTTACGATTGCTAATAAGCCAAGTGAAGTAATATACCTGTACTCGTATATTATGAAAACTACTGCAGTAGGGTGTATCGTGGATTAGTCCAGTTATATTATTTCATTCGATTTTGTATTCTATACTAATATCAATAAAGTCTCTATTAGTCAGTTGGGTTTGAAAAAAGATTTCATACAGTATCATGATAGCAATTATAAGTCAAAAACTGTAAATGTTACACTCAATATGATAATGATAACGGTCAGCTTAGTTGAAATAAGTACTCTATATAAATACCTTTAAGGTAGATAATCAACTGACACACTATCCTCGGACTCGTCCACAAAGTAACTGCATATCTCAACAGAGAAATTAAGTAAATTTTCTATAACAATATAACAAAACGCCGCGGCCAGATAAGGTGACAGGTCGCAACTACTTCTAAAACAAAATAGTATAACGCTGTCGAATCACGGAGCCTCCGAACCGGCGGCGGAAAAAGGACCTTAAACTGTACACTTAAAGATGAATTTGCATCGACGCGTTTTAATGTATTTTTTAATGTGCTGACCAGAGTGACTGAATTTCATTGCATGCGATTATGCTCCTAATTGTTTGGAGCTTATGTATTAATTTGACGTAAACGTGGGATGGATTAATGATTGTCATTAGAGTAATAACACATTTATATCTTAGTTAAGGTCCATTTTCCAAGATTGATCGAGTGTGCGAATTCTGCGTAAGAAGACTTTTGTAAAACCAAAGTGCCGTTGAATTAAATAAGTACATATTATATCAAAATTAAGTACATAAAAAATGAATAAAAGTAATTTAAAATTCGAATTTAATAAAAATACTGTCGGGGTTTGCTTACGGGGTTGAATTGGAAATAATCGCCGTCCTTTGAAACGCCGTTCTGACTAGATAGGAAACAATAAGGCTTGAATCTTCAGATGTATTGTTTCCCTGATTTAATCGATACATGATTACCACTATTCTCGATAAAACAAATTTCTAAACTTGGGTCTTTATTTTCCCTTATTTACTCAGCCTACTCATCCTCATCACATCAGCCGAAAGACTTCCACTGCTGGACATAGGCCTCCCCCAAAGAGTGCCAAAGTGACCGGTCCTGCGCCACCCGCATCCAGCGGACTCCAGCAACCTTTACCAGGTCATCAGTCCTCCTTGTGGGGGGCCTACCCACGCCGCGCCTCCCGGTACGTGGTCGCCACTCGAGAAACTTTCCGCCCCAACGGCCATCGGTTCTACGTGCTGTGTAGTTTTTTATTTAATTTAAAATCTCACTTAATGAAATATGAATTAAACTTCAGTAAGTTTGGGTATTTATCGAAATCTGTCCATAAAAGACATTCCCGGAGAGTGTTGCATCTCTTTTTCTCGTGCGCGGAAAGCATAAGCGTGTCTCTGTCAAGGGGGCGTGGTTTTCACGAATCTGCTCGAATCAAGGCATCGCCTTAAGGATGTTGCGCGATAAGTGCGAGCCGTTAGGCGACAATGGTCGGTGTCGATGGCGGTAAACGCGTTAGTGTTTTTGATAGTTTAAAAAGACATACGCAAACGACGTTTTAAAAAATTATTGCGCAATTGATTTCTTCCAGTCTTCTCCAATATCGTAGTGGTATGTGAATGACACATGGTGTGCAGTAAGTATTGTGACACACTTATTACACAGATACCTGCTGCATGTTAAATCGAACCGGTTAACACTAAAAATACCGCCGACGGCTATCATTTCATTTCATGGATGACTGTCAAATTTGCCCGATTTCACATTTTAAATTTCATTTCGTACTGTCAAACTTGCCGGGTAATACCATACCAACGGATTTAACTTTGTTCAAACTACCGGCCTAAAGTACTTACAAAGTTAGTTTGCAATTTACATACAACTTCTTTTTTAGAACTAGCCCCTCGCAAACATCAAGGAAGTATATGCTGTCCTTCTTTAAAATACACTAGTTTGACAGGGATAGCACGCGATTCGTTAGGTGGAGCTTCTATCCAAATCTTACGCAAAAAAACGCACACCTGAACCAATATACTCTAAGTAACAACGATATAGTTTAATTATGAAACCAAACCAAGGTAAATTCAAATATGCCTATACGCCATACGTACTTATTGAAGTAAATTTTCTATAATAATAACGAATAACTACTTGGTTCGGCTTTCACAGCGTAGTTACAGTTCTCTCACCAAGACGATGTCCTTACTCCTCTAACCGTATAAGTTGGTAAGAGACGGCAAGCGTTCGCGTCGTCTCAGCGAGAATGTATACTTGAGATTATTTGAGTTGGCCGAATCGCATCAAAGTGGTCCTTTAAAAAAGCAATTTTAAAGCCCAAGGCATAAGATTCCAAATCCAATGGCAGTTTTATAAAAAGTCGGCCACACTAAATAATCTCGTAAACAAGTGCGTTTTTGGTAGAGGCAATAAACTATGACGTCACTCGCGGCCACCCGCGATGTACGGGTCAGCAGCTGAATGCATACATTGAAATAAGGTTCATAATTTCGTAGCAGACGGAAGCAAAGCCAGTTCTACGTACAATGACCTTGAAATATAATACAAGAGAATCTATAGACCCTAATCTAACTCTAATTCTAAGACTAGGCGAGCTGTGTCGCTGTCTTTTTCTACTAGTATTACAATGAAATTTTACGGTATTCTGTGGAAACATACGCGTCTGTAGTGTTAGGGTGCTCATACACAGTGCAAGTAGATGCAGTAAGTAAGAACAATATCTATGTCCATTTGGATACTTTCGCAACTTACCTGCTACGTGTACGCGCCTTAGCAACATTGGAAAAAGACAGAGATACTGCGATAGCTGTCTAGCGCCCAGCGTGACAGAGACAGCCGCGATATGGGTGTGGGACCTCACAGTTGCTCTTGAAAGGAAACTACAAGCACTCTGCAATACTAAAAAGAGACCACGACACTGATACGCATCTAGAGCGACAGAGACACCAGCGGTGTGGGTGTGAGTGTAGCGAGCGCGCACAGGGCTCGATGATTTTAAAAAGATACCTCGATAATTATAGGCCTGTAGAGCAGTATGCGTCAGAGCGCTCGGTGACGTTAAAAAGAGACCGCAATACGGGCCCAGCCCAAGTGCGACGGAGAGCAGCATGTGGCGTCAGCACACGTGCGCGCGCAGCGGCGCCGCGTCGCCGGCGCCGGGGTCCTTGCCGCGGCGGCGGCGGAGCGCGCCCAACGCGTCCTGGAACTTGTCCATGTCGGAGAGCGTTGCCTGGAACAAGTCGAATTAATTAATATTACGAAACCACTTGGCTCGGTTGACTGGTAGAGAATGCCTGAAGGCATTGAATCCGCCAATTGGACTTTATTTTTGTTTGTGCAATAAAGTTAAATAATAAAATAAAATAATTACACACAATTCGCAAGGCTTCAACCATAGCATATGCTGAGACGAGCACACATTGCCCAACCTAACGTAATTTAGTATTTTTTTAACGCAATTTATTTCATTTTACTTATCATAAAAGTTATATTTTGTGTTATTTTTGGCAATAAATTAATTTGAATTCGAAACTGAACTAGAGTCTCGATGTCATAAGCATTTTTTTCAAATATTTTACATGGCATCCATTAAATAAGCTGTCAGTTATAAATAACTAATTCCTACACTATGCATTTCGTGTCACCAGCACGCGTTTTTTTAAAATTTATTGCATTTTTTGTGCCACGATTCGGTGGTTAGAGTGCGCTAGACATAGTATAGGTCGTATTTAGCAATTACGCGCCGCGTCGGCGTGGACTGAGTGAAGCGGTCAACCTACGAGCATAGACAGAGTATGCTCAATAAGGCTCATGTAATACTAGCTTCCGCCCGCGACCTCGTCATGGACGCGGGATAATAGCTATCCTATACAACAATACAATACAAATACTCTTTATTGCACACCTCACACAAACAAAGCAGTTAAAAAGAAAAACAATACAATAACATGTAGTTAGAGGTAGACAACAGGCGGTCTTATCGCTGAAGAGCGATCTCTTCCAGACAACCTTTGGGTATCGGAGAAAGAGATAAAACTAGATTATGTAGTAGGTGGTGCAGAGATTATAATATGCCAAAAAAAAAAAAGAGCGATCCATAATGATCCCAAGATTTTTCACTTGCATCGAGTAATCAATCTGAATCCCATCAAAAAGTATTGGAGGGAGATTTACAAAATCAACTCTAGAAATCAGATTGTTGCTGCCAATAACAATGTCTTGGGTCTTCGTTGGGTGTGAACTCAGACTCAGACCATATCGTTGACTCCATTTCAGAATGCGTACCAAGTCATCATTAGTTCTTTCTATGGCAGAAGGGAGATCACCAAGCACGGACTGTGTATAAATCTGAAGATCATCGGCATAAAGGTGATAATGAGAGGATATATTGTGTGTGATGGAATTGATGAAGATAGAAAATAAGAGAGGAGATAGCACACCGCCCTGCGGAACGCCCGCCAGAGTACTACACCAAGAAGTACAAGAAGAATCCAACTTTATTCTTTGCCGACGACCATTTAAATAACTACGAAACCAGTCAATTACTGCAGGAGATAAGTTAAGAGAGCGTAAAATAGCGAGCATAATGTCAAAATCAACAATGTTGAAAGCATTGCTGAAATCCAACAGAGTTAAAACTAAGCTTTCTGTCGTTCATCCCCAATCGGATGTCATCAGTGATCTTTACAAGGGCTGTACTAGTACTATGCCCTGAACGGAAACCCGATTGAAATTGGTTTAAAATATCATTTCTGTTTAAGAAGGAAGTTAATTGCTGATGCACTAGTCGTTCAAATACTTTGGATAGAAAAGGAAGAATGGAAATGGGACGATAATCAGAAAAGGAACTGGGGTTGGACTTTTTGGGTAAAGGGATAATATCAGCATCCTTCCATTAAGAAGGAATCATGCCAGATGAAATTGAAAAATTTAGGATACTGGTAAAGCAGTAGGTCAAGGAGCGGAACTATCATCTTACGACTAATGCAATCAACACCAACAGCATTTGAAGTGATGCTAAGTACGCTCTTCCTAACTTCACTGTCAGTGAATTGACGAAAAGAAAAAGGAGAGAAATCAGAAGTTTGGGAAGATGAAATATAGTTTAGTGTATCTACCTTAATAGGACCGCTAAAAGAGGTAGATGAAGAGAAATGCTGATTGAGTTGATTGAAATTTGTGTTGATTGTATATGACGATTGCTGAGTTTTCCCAACTCCTAGAGATTTTAGAAATTTCCATACTTTGGCTGGATCCCCATTTTCTACAGAAGTATGTATGCCATACCCCTGGGCATCACGACATATAGTACTGCAGCGATTCCGAATAGATGATACATACATTTGTTTTTGTCAGAGTTATCAAGTTTATATTTAGATTTAGCTACATTCTTCCTTTCAATTATTTTCTTAATGTCTGCAGTGAGCCAAGGAGCAGGCAGGTGCTTCACCTTTATAGCACGAATCGGAGCGTGAATGTCAAAGAGCTGTATGAGATAGGAGTTGAAGATAGCAATTTGATCATTCACTGAACCAGCTCCAGCGATGGCGCCCAGTCAATTTGAGACGCATCTTCCCGCAACTTATCCACGTCTAGCCGACCAAAATTGCGCTGCATAATAATTTTTGATTTGGACTTGGGTGGACGAATTTTGTAGGACATAAAAAGCAAGTCATGATAAGAAAAGGCTGCTGCAGAGTATTGACCAAATTTGGCTACATGAGAAGTGGAAGAAACCATAGCTAAATCAAGAAGAGATGGAACACAATTTGGAAAAAGATGAGTTGAATTAGAAGGAAGGATGCTCAAGTTACAAGCGTCAACCAGAGACTTAAGACGCCTAGCCCGGTGATCATCCTTGAGGAGACACGTATTAAAGTCTCCCATGACAATGTGATGAGAAAATTAAGGCATAAGATCTTCAAGGAGTTTTTCAAAATAATCAAAGTAATTCCTCCATTCCATAATAATCAAAATAATCCTATATTTTAATCCGGGCTTTTCCCTGCTCCCGGTCAACAATAACGTGCTTGAGGCAAGGCGGTAGGCGTGCCACGACACGATCATTGACACCGTTACCGTCTGCGGCGATCAAGGTAGCATGACACGATATGATCATGGTAACGATCGTTACACGGAGCGCGGGGCGCCACGATCACACGATCAAACGATCATCGCCGATTGTGTAGAGGGGTCGTTTTAAGTTCCTTACCTCTATAGCGATGGCCAGTATGAGATGAAGCGCGGGGACCAGCAGCAGGTATACGCGGAAGATGTTCTGCTCCTGCGCGTCCCAGTCAAACATCATCACCTCCATGTAGTCCGCTAGTTCCTGCCACGGGCAGAACAGGAGGAGCACCACGAATACCACCTGCGTCAGTAGAGACAGCACCATCGAATCTGAAAGAGTTGAATATATTTAGTTTGTGTGTAGCTGTGTATTATAGCTTGTTTAAGATACATCAATCACATTCCATCAAATACGGGTGTACACCGTGTCCAATAAGTTCGAATACAAACTTTTAGCACTTGCTGTATAGACATACGGATTGCTGGCTATAAAATTATTAATTTAATTTAAAAAGAATGTTGACATAAACATAATACAATAATTTCATAAGTCACGTATTTTTAGTTTGGGTTCAATACACGATGAAGCACTTTCGTGAAGAAATTATTAGAAAATTCCTTAATGGCGACAGGCCATGTGCTATCTTCAAGGCGTTACAACCCCATGGAGTTAAACGGAATCTGGTTTATACTACTATAAAAAGGTATAAAGAGATCTCTTCTACAGAGGACAGGAAAATATCCGGTCGGCCCCGCTCAGCTAGAACCAAAAAAGTGGCAAAAGCTATAAGAGAGCTAATTTGGCGGAAAAAACAGCGTTCTATTAGAAAATTAACTGCTGATCTGAAAAATTCCAGGGGATCTGTACATAATATATTGAAAAAAGAGCTTAGATGTCATGCCTACAAAAAACGAAAAGTACATGGCATTTCAGATGCGACCAAGAAAAAGAGAATTGTTATTACTCCAAAAGAAAGAAAGAAGGCAAAAAAATATGCATAGGGACGAAAATCCCATTCGGATATCTCAAAGAATTAGGAAGCTACAACCGTTTTGATATTGCTTGTTAGAGAGAGAAAACGCAAACAGTGTGTGACGTCACATTACGGGATGCTGCCGGGGGGCCGCGTCGACGGCGGCGCCGACCACGATGGGCACGGCACGTTGCCGTTTATTAGTGACGTCACAATCTTCCAGCGTCATCGTTTCATATGAAGTTGCGTTTTGCGAAAAAAGGACAGAACATACCCCTTCTCAAAACTTTGGACACTTATAACTTCGTGATTATTTAACCTTTTTCGAGAAAATATGACATTATTGATTATTTTATTTAGTGTCCACACCCCTATTGCTACGTTACAATGTCACTAAGTGTTTCTGTTATTCAACATAATTATCAATAGAGTTTAATTGTTTGCTTCTACAGTTAATGCAATTAATTTGCCTTAAAATACTGCGATAGAAACAGAAAATTCTGTTTACGACTTAGGTTTCGCCCTGTATACTCACAGTTGGCGCAGAAGGGTTGTCTGAACGGCCAGCCCTTGGCGTACACGCAGGCCATCACGAGATACTGGAACGAGGAGACGATGAAGATCACTGTGTTCTCCCAGCACAGCACCACTTCCATTTCCGGATTGCCTTCCACTTGGTGAAACCTGTGAGGTCAAGTATGTGGGTTCATTTTTATCGCCCGAATTGTATATCTTCTATTTATATTGAAAAACAAATGCAACTCTTGTTTCAATTAATGGTATACCTAAATGCCATTGAAGATAACAATGCCTAGAGGATTAAAGTGGTTTGGTCGGAAGAGTTCGTGATTATGACATTTATGACAATATTCGCATGTTTTTCAATATTTTTTTTAGCCTGGCTCTTCTTGAATTTACGGAGCCACTAGTTTAAAAATCGCAATAACATTTTGGGTCACTCTACCGTCTCACTTCATGAGAAATACTGTAGAACATAGCTAGGGGCGCCGTAGGTGGGGAGTTCAAAAAAAAAATGGCAGGTTAAGGTTAGCTAAAGCTATGTTTAAGTCACGTCTAACCTGTCGGTTTTGTTACTAAACGTATGGGATTGACATTGACCGTCGGTTTTGTTACTATCCGTTTAAGGAACATAAATTAATGAATATGCCCCGGTACCTCACGACATGAGCAACGGACTATGATTGCTGGCCCGCGGCCGGCAGTGCGTGGGGTGTCGAAGCCGGATTACATTTTTTTAATTGCACTCACCAGTCCTGTGCACGCAGAAGATACAAAGCAGCTAGTTGCAGTAGTAGGACAAGCGCTACCTGCAAAAACAAACGTCAATTTACTTCAGGTTTCTTGAGAGCGTACGTGGATTCGAAGCAATCGGGAACCTAAACCACTCGCTTTAGGGAGTGATAATCCCCTTCTATGGGAATGTGATTTTTGTTGTTAGTGTAAACAAGGGTGATAGTCGTCTGCATAATGGTGAAACTAAATTCAAATCTGTCGTAAAACAGACACTTATTTCAAAAGTATATTATAAAATAACCGATTACATCACGGATAGGGATATTTGGCAGTGATAAAGACCTGCCATATAAATCTATCGCAAATTAAATAAATAAACTTTCTAATGTAGCAATATAAATTTACATACTGAAATTATATATTGAATACTGTTTTGAAAAACTGAAATTATATATTGAATACTGTTTTGAGGCAGAGGTTTTTTTTTCCGAACCGGTGGTAGCTTATCGACATTTATAAGTGCATGTAATGTGCCTCAATTGAAGATACTTTGACTGACTTTTTTATAGAGCAATCGTGCCTACCCCCGACACGGTGCCGTGGAGAGTTTCAGCAATAAAATTAATTGGATCCTTTCTGCATAGGGTCGCCTGTGCTACTAATACGCTATTTGACGAAAGTCACGAAACGTCAAAAACGCTCCGCTAGTATGGAATTTGTAGGGATTACAGTATTGTGATGTCACAATCAAACAACGTCCTTATTGTTAGTTTTTATGAATTTAAAAATCTTATATTGACAACTTAAATGAAAAATGTATAGTTTCCCAGTATTTTCGTCATTTTTATCTGTTGCCAATGAAAAATAAATTATTTTCACTGTTATCAAATAGCGTATTGAAGAATCTGTACCGTCTCGAGCAACACGAGCGTCCCGAGCTTGAACGATATAGTATAGTATATACACAAGGGTGTGTGTGTGTGTGTGTGTGTGTGTGACCTGCGCGACGAGCGGCAGGATGCTGGGCAGCGCGACGAGCGAGACGGGCGGCGAGCGCGGCGCCAGCAGCGGCCCGGGCGCCGCGCGGCCCAGCGACAGCGCCAGCAGCGTCGTCAGCACCAGGTCGATGTACAGGAACTGGTAGTTGCCCAGGATTGAGAAGTACTGGAAAATATTGAAATAAGTTTACTTCGTGAATAAATAAATTATTATTATTATTATTAATTCACATCTCATGGTGTCATATTAGGCTTAGCAAGCGGGGCTAAAGTAGTACATTTAGCCCCTTATTCATAAAACTTAAAATGCCTCTGCTAAATAAAATGTGCTTTGTCCCTTTCTTACGAACACAAATGTCAAAGTGACAGATAAGGGCAAACGAATTTTAACGCCATTTTAGTTAAAACAGGCTTATAGGACGTTTATGAATACGGCCGTTAGTCTCTAGGGAAAATATGTAGACATATTTATGATTTTTAAAACATTGAATTTGACCGATCAATACACTTCACCGTATTAAATTCACCAACTCTTTCAAAAAACATTTGTATTTGCTATCAACTAACCAGAATACAGCTACATATTCAAATCGACCAATCAGAAAACAGAATTCATGTCATTAGGTGTTTTAAATCTCTAAATCACAATCATTCAAAAAAATAAAACGCCTCTGGCCGTCAAAAGCCGCGTCCAAACGTTCAAGCGTGATTCACTACATACTTGACATAAGCTTTGAGATTGAGCGGGATAGACCGCTGTCTATCTCTCTTTATCTTATGCCCCGTATGCTCTCCGCCGCGCTCGGCCTTTCTGACGCGGCTATGGACGGTAAAAGGCGTTTATTCGTGGTGTCAATATTTTGTATCTATGCCAAAGCAGTTTATTAAAAAAACTATGCTGCCAAATTGAACCATCATTTCGCCGTGAAATTTATAATTGATTATGGATGGATAATCTTCGTTTTTACCCGTGTGGTGTCGGGTTAGAATTTCACCACCCCCTTTCTTCCCGTGGGTGTCGTAAAAGTCGACTAAGGGACCGGGGATGAAGTGTATTGTGGGCGATGGGCTAGCAACCTATCACTGCAATATCACATTTTATCGATCTTTTATACCCACATTTATGCTAAAAGTGGCACTGGAACATACGTTTCATGTGCTCTGCCTACCCCTTTTGGGAATAAAGGCGTGAATGTATGTATGTAATCTTCGTTTTTACTATTTTCTCGCAGTCGAAGTGAAAACTAGAGTGTATAACTCTGGTCTAAAAGCCATATTACCCTCACTTCGCTCGGGAAAATAACCGTCTCGTGGTAATATGGCTCATTTTAGCCTCTTGTCATACAATCTACTATTTTGAACAGCGAAAAAAAACATAGAATGCGAGCTCCTTACAAATTTCTACCCAAACGTGCCTTAAACCCGGTATGCGGTAAACGGCTGCCTGGCATCGTTTTGACACCCCGCCCCTAACCTCGCATAATGGCAATGGCACCCATTCTGTGGGGCCATTTTGCGGCGCTACTTAGATTTATGGTATAATCGTTCGCAGCTTTTGAATACGTAAAAAAACAAAAAATACTACGCACCGCCACCTGTTATCAGAGGGGCTACCGCGAAGTGAAAACGAACTCCGTTCGAGTATCTCCCTCTCTGTCACTTGGCAAGTGCAACAGAGAGAAATACGTTTTCGTTTCGCGGTAGAGCCTCAGGGCCTGTCTCAAAAGCGTACGCTTAGAGTTGGTTGCACCAAACCATCTGTTATCGTAAGCGGTGTTCATTAAAAACTGAATGTATGGAAAGTTTGACAAGTTTCTATGGGATGACAACCGCCGGCGTCATAGTAAGTGAAGATATACAATCACCACTGTATTGCGGTCTTCTTGCGATTGCATCGTTATGGGGCTTCTAAACGGGCATCATTTTTTACGCCAATGTGCGGCCGGCAAGTATGTGCATCTTGCTCTAGCGTACAAAGTCAGCGTAAGACAGCAATAGTTGCCGGCCAGAAATTGCAGGAAAATGTGGCCCGTTTAGAAGCCCCATTACTAAATCACCGCAAAATTTGTCGCGTACCTACTCCATAAACACACGCTATTGTTATTAGACGTGTTCCAACCTAAAAGAGAATCTGAACATATAAGAGGAAATATATGAAAAAGAAGTCCTAATCACTGCAGGCACTGTACTTGTTAAACAAGGAAAAATAAACAATTTTCATTTTCATTTCATTTTCATATATATAGGATAGAGTTCCTGAGAAAAAATGTTCTAACATCAATTTCTAACATGCTAAGAAAATGACCCGAAAAAAAATGTTAGAAATGTTAAGAAAACACTACGATGAATTTTGACCAGTGTCATGTCACCAGTGACCACCAAGAGATATTTTCCATTGCTTAATTCACCCACATGCAACATGCTAATAGTACATCACTATAGAGGCCGGGAAGTAAGGGGTTGCCCGGCAACGGCAACCCCTTTTCACGCCGAGGTATGTTGCCGATTGTATGTATTGACGTTGTGTTCTTCATAATGGGCTTCCAAGTGTCACGTCTCGGGCGCAGCGAGACGAGAGACCCGTAACGGCATTTCATGCAAAATTGGAGGCCTGGGCCGGCAAGATGGTCTTTTTTAATTTCCATGCCACTATTTGTGGCACGGCGTTCAGCCATGAAAATTAAAGTTTTATTTCTTGGAGTTTTTTTTTAATTTATTTCATTACATGTTTGAGAAAAAATACTTACGTTATAGAGTATGAGTATGGAGAAGAACTGTATCAGCGAGTAGAGAGCCATGTATTTGAAGATGGCGAAGCTAGTGCTCAGCGCGCAGCGCCCTTCGAGGGCTAATAGCTTCACGCAGCGGATGTTCTGCTCTTGCGATGTGAATGGTGCCGCCACTGGAACAAACCATTTATGATTACAACTCATCTTTGCGCGCGGCGAGGAGCAAAATAGTCTTGTGACCTAATGTTTTTTGGAGACGAACAAATGTTTGTATTGGAGCAACTAGAATTAAAAAAACATAAATATCTGAATATTTTAAGCAAAGACGGACCTAAGTATGACGTCACAGGTTGCGATTTATACTAATCGTAGTATGAATAATTAAGTAAATTGCTGTTTCGGTCGCGAAATACTGCGTTTAGGTCCATAGTTGTCAAAAATTTGTTTCTATTAAAGTGTAAGGATTCTATTAACTAGTAGCTTTAAATGTACTCTTGGACAATAAAAAAAATGCATATATAATACTAATCATTACACGGTTCAACTCACGTATTTAATGTCAATACGGGCGACATTGCCCGGGAGCTCCCCCCGCCCTGTCGAGTGGTGTGTGCACGTCACGCGCCGCACGTCGTTCGGAACGGGCGCGGGCAGTGATTCAAGGGACACCGCCGCGAAAACACTCATCCTGAAGAAGAACTCCCGAAGAGGTCGAAACATGTCGCCCGTAGTGACATACGTGAGTTGAACCGTGTAATTATTCGTATTATTTCAACATGTCTCACGAAAGCTTAAATTCGAAAAATGCGTAAGTATATATTTCTTAAGTTTCAAGGTCAATATCTTTTGTATGATATTAATTATACTTTGTCATTTGTACTGTTGTTTTTTATACCTGAAAATATAAAATATGTGTACCGTAAATACATCATTAATTTGATGGTTTACTATCCATGGTACATGGTGTGTATGGCCTCGGAGAGCGAGATGCCGACGTGCGCGGCCTTGAGCGCGCCGCAGTCGTTGGCCCCGTCCTCGCACATGCCGACGACGCGCTCTTATACTATGAGTAGGTGTGTATGGTACCTGAGGCGTCGGCCTCGGAGAGCGAGATGCCAACGTGCGCGGCCTTGAGCGCGCCGCAGTCGTTGGCCCCGTCCTCGCAAATGCCGACGACGCGCTCTTATACTATGAGTAGGTGTGTATGGTACCTGAGGCGTCGGCCTCGGAGAGCGAGATGCCAACGTGCGCGGCCTTGAGCGCGCCGCAGTCGTTGGCCCCGTCCTCGCACATGCCGACGACGCGCTCTTATACTATGAGTAGGTGTGTATGGTACCTGAGGCGTCGGCCTCGGAGAGCGAGATGCCAACGTGCGCGGCCTTGAGCGCGCCGCAGTCGTTGGCCCCGTCCTCGCAAATGCCGACGACGCGCTCTTATACTATGAGTAGGTGTGTATGGTACCTGAGGCGTCGGCCTCGGAGAGCGAGATGCCAACGTGCGCGGCCTTGAGCGCGCCGCAGTCGTTGGCCCCGTCCTCGCACATGCCGACGACGCGCTCTTATACTATGAGTAGGTGTGTATGGTACCTGAGGCGTCGGCCTCGGAGAGCGAGATGCCAACGTGCGCGGCCTTGAGCGCGCCGCAGTCGTTGGCCCCGTCCTCGCACATGCCGACGACGCGCTCTTATACTATGAGTAGGTGGTATGGTACCTGAGGCGTCGGCCTCGGAGAGCGAGATGCCGACGTGCGCGGCCTTGAGCGCGCCGCAGTCGTTGGCCCCGTCCTCGCACATGCCGACGACGCGCTCTTATACTATGAGTAGGTGGTATGGTACCTGAGGCGTCGGCCTCGGAGAGCGAGATGCCGACGTGCGCGGCCTTGAGCGCGCCGCAGTCGTTGGCCCCGTCCTCGCACATGCCGACGACGCGCTCTTATACTATGAGTAGGTGGTATGGTACCTGAGGCGTCGGCCTCGGAGAGCGAGATGCCGACGTGCGCGGCCTTGAGCGCGCCGCAGTCGTTGGCCCCGTCCTCGCACATGCCGACGACGCGCTCTTATACTATGAGTAGGTGGTATGGTACCTGAGGCGTCGGCCTCGGAGAGCGAGATGCCAACGTGCGCGGCCTTGAGCGCGCCGCAGTCGTTGGCCCCGTCCTCGCACATGCCGACGACGCGCTCTTATACTATGAGTAGGTGGTATGGTACCTGAGGCGTCGGCCTCGGAGAGCGAGATGCCGACGTGCGCGGCCTTGAGCGCGCCGCAGTCGTTGGCCCCGTCCTCGCACATGCCGACGACGCGCTCTTATACTATGAGTAGGTGTGTATGGTACCTGAGGCGTCGGCCTCGGAGAGCGAGATGCCAACGTGCGCGGCCTTGAGCGCGCCGCAGTCGTTGGCCCCGTCCTCGCACATGCCGACGACGCGCTCTTATACTATGAGTAGGTGTGTATGGTACCTGAGGCGTCGGCCTCGGAGAGCGAGATGCCAACGTGCGCGGCCTTGAGCGCGCCGCAGTCGTTGGCCCCGTCCTCGCACATGCCGACGACGCGCTCTTATACTATGAGTAGGTGGTATGGTACCTGAGGCGTCGGCCTCGGAGAGCGAGATGCCGACGTGTGCGGCCTTGAGCGCGCCGCAGTCGTTGGCCCCGTCCTCGCACATGCCGACGACGCGCTCTTATACTATGAGTAGGTGGTAGGGTACCTGAGGCGTCGGCCTCGGAGAGCGAGATGCCGACGTGCGCGGCCTTGAGCGCGCCGCAGTCGTTGGCCCCGTCCTCGCACATGCCGACGACGCGCTCTTATACTATGAGTAGGTGGTATGGTACCTGAGGCGTCGGCCTCGGAGAGCGAGATGCCAACGTGCGCGGCCTTGAGCGCGCCGCAGTCGTTGGCCCCGTCCTCGCACATGCCGACGACGCGCTCTTATACTATGAGTAGGTGGTATGGTACCTGAGGCGTCGGCCTCGGAGAGCGAGATGCCGACGTGCGCGGCCTTGAGCGCGCCGCAGTCGTTGGCCCCGTCCTCGCACATGCCGACGACGCGCTCTTATACTATGAGTAGGTGGTATGGTACCTGAGGCGTCGGCCTCGGAGAGCGAGATGCCGACGTGCGCGGCCTTGAGCGCGCCGCAGTCGTTGGCCCCGTCCTCGCACATGCCGACGACGCGCTCTTATACTATGAGTAGGTGGTATGGTACCTGAGGCGTCGGCCTCGGAGAGCGAGATGCCGACGTGCGCGGCCTTGAGCGCGCCGCAGTCGTTGGCCCCGTCCTCGCACATGCCGACGACGCGCTCTTATACTATGAGTAGGTGGTATGGTACCTGAGGCGTCGGCCTCGGAGAGCGAGATGCCGACGTGCGCGGCCTTGAGCGCGCCGCAGTCGTTGGCCCCGTCCTCGCACATGCCGACGACGCGCTCTTATACTATGAGTAGGTGGTATGGTACCTGAGGCGTCGGCCTCGGAGAGCGAGATGCCGACGTGCGCGGCCTTGCGCGCCGCAGTCGTTGGCCCCGTCCTCGCACATGCCGACGACGCGCTCTTATACTATGAGTAGGTGGTATGGTACCTGAGGCGTCGGCCTCGGAGAGCGAGATGCCGACGTGCGCGGCCTCGAGCGCGCCGCAGTCGTTGGCCCCGTCCTCGCACATGCCGACGACGCGCTCTTATACTATGAGTAGGTGGTATGGTACCTGAGGCGTCGGCCTCGGAGAGCGAGATGCCGACGTGCGCGGCCTTGAGCGCGCCGCAGTCGTTGGCCCCGTCCTCGCACATGCCGACGACGCGCTCTTATACTATGAGTAGGTGGTATGGTACCTGAGGCGTCGGCCTCGGAGAGCGAGATGCCGACGTGCGCGGCCTTGAGCGCGCCGCAGTCGTTGGCCCCGTCCTCGCACATGCCGACGACGCGCTCTTATACTATGAGTAGGTGGTATGGTACCTGAGGCGTCGGCCTCGGAGAGCGAGATGCCGACGTGCGCGGCCTTGAGCGCGCCGCAGTCGTTGGCCCCGTCCTCGCACATGCCGACGACGCGCTCTTATACTATGAGTAGGTGGTATGGTACCTGAGGCGTCGGCCTCGGAGAGCGAGATGCCGACGTGCGCGGCCTTGAGCGCGCCGCAGTCGTTGGCCCCGTCCTCGCACATGCCGACGACGCGCTCTTATACTATGAGTAGGTGGTATGGTACCTGAGGCGTCGGCCTCGGAGAGCGAGATGCCGACGTGCGCGGCCTTGAGCGCGCCGCAGTCGTTGGCCCCGTCCTCGCACATGCCGACGACGCGCTCTTATACTATGAGTAGGTGGTATGGTACCTGAGGCGTCGGCCTCGGAGAGCGAGATGCCGACGTGCGCGGCCTTGAGCGCGCCGCAGTCGTTGGCCCCGTCCTCGCACATGCCGACGACGCGCTCTTATACTATGAGTAGGTGGTATGGTACCTGAGGCGTCGGCCTCGGAGAGCGAGATGCCGACGTGCGCGGCCTTGCGCGCCGCAGTCGTTGGCCCCGTCCTCGCACATGCCGACGACGCGCTCTTATACTATGAGTAGGTGGTATGGTACCTGAGGCGTCGGCCTCGGAGAGCGAGATGCCGACGTGCGCGGCCTCGAGCGCGCCGCAGTCGTTGGCCCCGTCCTCGCACATGCCGACGACGCGCTCTTATACTATGAGTAGGTGGTATGGTACCTGAGGCGTCGGCCTCGGAGAGCGAGATGCCGACGTGCGCGGCCTTGAGCGCGCCGCAGTCGTTGGCCCCGTCCTCGCACATGCCGACGACGCGCTCTTATACTATGAGTAGGTGGTATGGTACCTGAGGCGTCGGCCTCGGAGAGCGAGATGCCGACGTGCGCGGCCTTGAGCGCGCCGCAGTCGTTGGCCCCGTCCTCGCACATGCCGACGACGCGCTCTTATACTATGAGTAGGTGGTATGGTACCTGAGGCGTCGGCCTCGGAGAGCGAGATGCCGACGTGCGCGGCCTTGAGCGCGCCGCAGTCGTTGGCCCCGTCCTCGCACATGCCGACGACGCGCTCTTATACTATGAGTAGGTGGTATGGTACCTGAGGCGTCGGCCTCGGAGAGCGAGATGCCGACGTGCGCGGCCTTGAGCGCGCCGCAGTCGTTGGCCCCGTCCTCGCACATGCCGACGACGCGCTCTTATACTATGAGTAGGTGGTATGGTACCTGAGGCGTCGGCCTCGGAGAGCGAGATGCCGACGTGCGCGGCCTTGAGCGCGCCGCAGTCGTTGGCCCCGTCCTCGCACATGCCGACGACGCGCTCTTATACTATGAGTAGGTGGTATGGTACCTGAGGCGTCGGCCTCGGAGAGCGAGATGCCGACGTGCGCGGCCTTGAGCGCGCCGCAGTCGTTGGCCCCGTCCCCGCACATGCCGACGATGCGCTCCTCGCCTTGCAGCGCCGTTATCAGCTGCGTCTTCTGATCGGGACCGAAGCGACCGAAGACGATGCCTAAACAGAAACAAACATTCAAGTATTTCAAATATAGCTCGTTGGCAAGAACGCTGGCCTGACAGATTTGTTTATGTATGGTATATGAAAGAAGGTTTGTCACACGTAACCTCGACGATCTTTTCAGAATATTCTCTAATTTGTGTTGACTGCAAACGAAAATTATAAAGAACACCGCACGTAGGGTTTGCAAGATCCGCCAATATTTCGGATCCGGATATTTCGGATATTTAAATCGAACGGATCCGGATATCCGGATTTTTCGGATAAAACGGATCCACAAGGTTTTTTTGGTATAAGTATAAAGCAGGAATTGTAAGGCCAAACTAAGAAATAAATAAAAAAGCGGCCAAGTGCGTGTCGGACCACGCACAATGAAGGGTTCCGTGCCTATTAAAAAGGTAGTATCGTTACTGAAATCTTATGGCACTTACGTCCTTTTCTTTAAGGAAGACAGTTTTTTTGAAATATCTCGAAAACTTTTGAACCGATATTGTTCAAAACAATTTTCGCTGAAAGAATTTAATAAGCCCTATGTCCATGATTTTTTCATATTATTTAAATACACGGTTCAAAAATGAGAGGGGGAGGGACACAATTTTAGTAACTTTCGGGGCGATTATCTCCGACTCTATTCACTTAACCTTATATTTATTTTGAAAGGCCTATCGATTGATGTGCCACACGTGGGCCTGCAAAGAAATTTTTTTTGACTTAGTTTTATGTATGAATTGCATCCATAAAAAAATTTTTTTTTTGTAAGTTAATTACAAAACTATGTAGCGGCTAACAAAATACACCTATCCTCAAAATTTTATTCAAACACACCTTGTAGTTTAAAGTGCCTATGACATACGGACGGACAGACAGACAGACATGACGAATCCATAAGGGTTCCGTTTTTTGCCATTTGGCTACGGAACCCTAAAAACGGCTATACCACCGTATTTAGGTATATACCTGAAAGATTTTAAATAGATACGCATTCCCGAGTTCATAAGGGGTATAAAACTTCATTTTGTTTCAACTTTTAACTTACGACTACAAACTAACTATTAGCAAAGTTAGTCCAGTCACTGAAAGCTGTCACTTGGATAACTACAACCAGGTCGCGTTAACTCCGTACCTGGTGCTCGTACATACATTTCAATGAGCTCTATGTATACAGTTAATTCGATAGGGTTGTAAAAGAAATTGACATGATGACTCGGACGCCTTACTCAGTAATCGATTGGAAGAAGAGCCAACACGGAAATCGTGAAAATCAAGGGAAGAGGAGAAAGAGAAATGTTTAGCAAGGGACATTCCATTAAGCTAATAAGACTACGTATGTCTAGATATGGCAAAAACGGTGAATTATATAGTTATAGCGCACTATTCTTATTTTACATGATCATCATATTATAAGATTTATAAGTCAAGACCATAATACTAAAAAAATATTACAATTATAAAACGTATATTGTTGCTGCATTTACTTTATACTTCCTGTGTCAAATCAGACTACAATGTGTCAAATATACTTCTTAAATATTTATTTAGGGACATCTAAACTAACTCTTTAGTAAGTAGGTAGGTACATCTAGTCTAAGTAATATTGGATTTATATAATTACTTAGTGCCTACGGTGGATTAGTGCATTTAAACCAACGCCAACTTTTGACATCAAATTCCGCAATGTTGTGACTAATAAATTAAAAACAAAAATAATTCTGGTCTGGGGTGAAGAAGTCACGAATAAAAACAGAGATTGAGAATGATCTACATTATATCATTCCGTTTTTAGCGTGGACTCGGTACAAACTTCATTTTGTAGCGGTATTTTCTGTTTTCATGGTTGTATTTTAAGGATCCGTAATATCCGAAAAATCCGGATCCAGGAGCCTGTCAGATCCGCATCTGAAATTTGGCGGATATCCGGATTGCAAACCCTAACCGCACGCCTCTTATGAACACAAAGGATCGGTGAATGTACAGTCGAGGTCAAAGATATGTTTACACTTTTGCACCTTGTAATAAGGTGCAAAAGTGTAAATATATTTATGACCTCGACTGTACTAACAAAATAATCTTGCGCATTTAAATGAATAGTTAAAAATAGTGAAGCAGCAAAAAAGTGTACTTATAGTTATCGAAATTCGTTTTTTCCGAAATTTCACCCAGAATTTAGCATCATACAATAAATAATGTATTCCCCCACTAAATAAAAATAAAAATAAAATAGCCTTTTATTCAGACAAAATTATAACATGCATAATCCTATCAATTAATAAGTTAATGGCAGTTACAATGATAATTTTCTACTAATACATAATTCATTTCTAGTTTACATTATCAATAACATTGGGATTAACAATTAATAATTATGCATTCAGTATTTAATAAATATAGGTATAGTAAATAAAAGTAGGTAATTAATGAATATAATATTTATCATTGAAAATTATTTTGATGCATATTTATTTATATGTTCTGACTGCTTTCTTATTAAATACTAATTATTACTAATATATTCAATTTGCTTTTTTTTTTTTTTTTTTTTTTTCCTTTTTGTACACATTATTACGGTTACTTTTTTATTTTATTTTATTTCACGTTACTTGTCTGTTTGCCTTTTGGCAAAGGCCTCCTCCAACATTTTCCATTTATCTCTATCCATTGCAAGTCTTGTCCAGGTTTTCCCAGCTACTTGGACGATTTCGTCCACCCATCTCTTGAACTGTCGTCCTCTCTTCCTCTTTTGGTCTCTAGGATACCATATTGTGGCAGTGCGACTCCATTTGTCTTTTCCTCTCATCATGTGTCCTGTCCACTTCCACTTTAGTTTTCTGATCTTTACTGTTATGTCTTCAATCCTTGTTTGTCTTCTGATATCGTCAAGTCGTTTTTTGTCTTTCCTTGTTACGCCTATCATGCTTCGCTCCATAGAGTGCTGACAAACCTTTAGCTTACTCATTTGTTTTTTGGTGAGTGCCCATGTTTGGCATCCGTAGGTTAGCACTGGAAGGATGCAAGTATCGAAGAGCTTGCGTTTAGGCGCCATGGACAGGTTCTTGTTCTTCATCACTTCCTTAAGGCCCCAATACCGTTTCCAGGCGTTCGCAATTCTTCTGTCTACTTCCTTGTCCATTATGTCACTAGCAGATATGATTTGGCCCAAGTACACATACTCATCCACATACTCAATTATGCCTTGGTCAACTTTGATGGGAACCCTTTGTCTGTTGGTCATAACCTTTGTTTTTTCCGTGTTCATTTGTAGTCCCATCTTCTTACTTTCATCTGATATCTGCTGTAACATTCCTTGTAGTTGGTCTGGTTTGTTGCTAAGTATTACGAGGTCATCAGCAAATCTTAGGTGTGAGAGGCGAGCACCGTCCAACACAATACCACAGTTCTCAAAGCACATGTTCCTAAAAATTTGTTCCAATACTGCCGAAAAAAGTTTCGGCGATAGTGGATCTCCTTGGCGAACTCCTCTCATTATTTTTATTTCATTGCCTTTGGATTCCAATTGTATGCGTGCTTTGCTGTTAGTGTAGATGTTCTTAATGATTCTAATGAAGTTATGTTCGACACCCTGTTCCTTTAGTGCCTCCCATATAGAGTTATGATTTAGCGAATCGAAGGCTTTACTGTAATCGACAAATGAGCAGTACAGGGGCATGTCATACTCCTTATACTTCTCAATTATTTGCTTTAGTGTTTGAATGTGATCTAATACTGAATAGTCACTTCTGAAGCCCGCCTGTTCCTTGGGTTGGTTTTCGTCTAGCACTGTTGTGATCCTGTGGAGTATGATTTTTGAAAAAGTTTTGTAGATGTTGGACATCAGGCTTATTGGCCTATAGTTGCTAATATTATTTTTGTCGCCCTTTTTGAATAATAATATGATATTTGAAATCGTCCATTGTGTTGGTATTACTTCCGTACTAAAAATGTTGTTAAAGATGTTAGCAAGGATAGGTGAAATGATGTCTTTTGTGCTTAGCAATATTTCATTTGAAATCTCGTCTGGTCCAGGTGCTTTGTCCTTCTTCTGGGTGTCTATTGCTCTTTTTACCTCTCTTATGGTTATGGGTGGTACAGGAGTATTGTCTGGCAGCTCTACACAAATGGTTTCGCCTGAGTCTCTTCTGGTGTACAAGTCCTTGTAGAAGTCGGTTGCTACTTGCATTATGTCAAGTCTCTTTGTTTGTTCTTTGTTTTCCTTGTTTTTGAGATTTGGCATCCATTCCTTACTGTGTGTTAGTATCTTTCGCGCTTTTTTAATTGCTCCTGATCGTACCACGTATTCTTCAATTGTCTTGAGTCTGTGTTGTGTTTTGTCATTTCTAATGTTTTCTTTTATCTGTTTGCTGAGTTCGGTTATTTTCTTCCTTTGAGTTTTCGTTGGTTTTGTACTTATAAGTTGTATCCGTTCTTGTAGCAAGGTTTTAGTTTTATTTGATATATGTCTGTTTCTGGTGTTCTTGCTCTGAGAGCTCTTAGTTACTGCCATCTTTAGCTTGTTCTCGAAATAGTCATATTGTTCTTGGACGCCTACATTTTGAGTATCTTTTGTGAAAGATTGCAGGTTTTGCTCCAACGTTGTTCTTATTTGTCTTAGAGATTCTTCATCTTCTATCTTGAGTGGGAGCTTCTGTTGTGGTCTTGGCTTCTTTGCTGGTTTAGTTCTCAGATCCGCCCTAACCATTCGATGGTTTGTGTTGAAATTGAATTTATTTAGCACATTTATATCTTGGAAGGTTTTTGGTCTATTTGTGAGAATGAAATCGATTTCATTTTTGTACCTCCCGTCTGGCGATATCCATGTCCACTTCCTTTTTGTTTTTTTTTTGTAAATGCTGTTTAATACAGTTAAATTATGTGTGAATGCTAAGTTGATAAGCCTTTCACCGTTTTTACTTCGCTTTCCAGTGCTGTATGCACCTAGAATAGCTTCTTCGCCATGTTGATTAGTTCCGACTTGGGCATTGAAGTCGCCCATTACTACTAGGTTTCTGTGGGCATGTTGCTCAATAGTACGATTTAAATCAGCGTAAAAATTTTCCGCATCATCAATATCTGCATTTTCGGTGGGAGCATACACCTGGATGATGGTCCAATTATTTTTGTAGTCAGGTATTTTCAAGTTCAGTACAGCTATCCGTTCAGATATTCCAAGTATTTCTTCTATTTGGTTTTTGAGATGCTTTTTTAATAAAAATCCAACACCATGTCTTCCCTGGGTTTCGCCTTTGAAGTAAAATAAGAAGTCGTCCCATTCCTCTAACTTATCGCCTTTTCTTCTCACCTCAGAGAGACCTAGGATGTCCCACTTTATGTCCTTGAGCGCTGTTTCTAATTCATGTAAGTTCTCCTCTGACCTCAGAGTCAGCACATTTAGTGTGGCTATATTTAGTATTTGTTTATTAGTTTTTTCTTTCTTACAAGTTTTGGTAGTACTACTACTGTCTTTACACACCTCTGTTGGAGGGTTTTCCCCCACTATTATGGTACAAAAACTTACCCCTGTTAAGTACAGTCGTCATCATTTCCGGGTAATAAGTCCGGATGACAGACCAAGTCTTTCCCTCCATTGCTAGCACGTAGATATCGCTCGCGAGTTTCGGCGGCCCGCCTTCGCCGACCACCTGGTAATTGAATTGATTAGTTAAGCTTTTAGAAGACAACTTGAAATGGAACTCCAGAAAATATGGTTGATCTCGTGAGTCCCAGGTTAGGACAAAATGCATCAAGGGAATGAACAAAATGGATAAATGGAATGAAGAAAATGGAACAGAAGGAAGAAAAGAGATCAATGGAACAGAAGGAACAAAATGACCAATGGAATGAACAAAATGATCTGAAGGAATAAAATGGATCAATGGAATGAAGAAAATGGAACAGAACGAACAAAATGGATAAATGGAATGAACAAAATTGATCAATGGAATGACCAAAATGGATCAATGGAATGAACAAAATGGAAGAGGAGGAAAATGGATCAATGGAGAGGAGGAAAATGGAGTAAGACAAATGTTAAAGGAGGAGCCGTAACGGAGCCGATGAAGAATGTCGTCACTTCGATGTTTTACTTTATAAAACCGATGAATGCGTCTCCCAGACGGTGTTAGAAAATGTCCTTTATACTTATGCTGGCACGTCACTTAGCGGTATTTGCCCAAATAGTGTTGCGTATTTTTCCTTCCTACGGCAAATGAAAAAGAGAAAAAGATCTTCGAAAAAAATCTACAACATGGGCTTCTAACATGCTTTTAAGATGGTTCAGATAAAAGGGATAGAAACACCAACCAAACCCTACAATTAAGTGGTTTATACCCATGAAATTATAGTTTTTATAATGGTCTTATAGATCCTAGCCAAGCTAATATGATGAGTTTTATGGTCATGTTTTACGTGACGCTAGGTCCATTTGCATAAACCCTATGATGCGAGCAGCACAGGAGAAGTTACCATGGTAACTAAAATATTTGATGTGATGAAAGATCACTCACTTCCATGCACAGTGGTGGTCGCGCATCGTCAGTCTGTTGATGCCCCACGGTGATGAGCACTAGTTTTTGGTGCGGCTGCACCATGAAACACCCCCGGGCCACGGACATCGCTGTCATTATGTTGTCACCTGCAACAAGTTTTTACGTCAGATCTTGGCCATAGAGCGGTAATTGGGCTTCTTTTAATATGGTGTACCTTCTAGCGTGTTGTTAAAAAAAATAACTCAGTGTCAGTTTTGTGACGACAATTAAGTATTCAGTTTGTATAAAAAAATACTTTTTCTTTTCCATTTATAAATGATATGCATACAACATGCAACGTTAATTGAACGAGAACCAAGTTCATTTTCACATCTTTGGATGCTTAATTTTCGTCACAAAACTGACACTAAGTTAATTTTTGTTTAACAACTCACGCGAATTGGGTACAAGAATTTAAAAAAATGCCCAATTACAGCCCGCTACGCTTGAGTAAAAATCTACTTCACGGCCAGAGACTGACCATCTTTTTACCACCGCCCGTGGTGAGTACAAAATTGTACGATTTATAAGCACTATGAAAACATTTGGAGTAACGAAATTATTTTCAGTTATAAAAATTGATTCGCAAATATAGCCATTTAATCATTAGGACAGCATCCAAGAATTGATTTGCAACAAGTAAAAATCAGGCAGGAACCCTTGTTCTGTAAACAGCATTACAAACTTTCAATAATTTGATCAATATCACTACGTTTGCATAATCATGAGTCTGCCCAATAAACAGTAGAATGGCAAAATAAATATACAGCAGTCAGAATAGTTGCCAAGGTCCGCCGCGTTGTCGGTCATGGCGTGCGAGGACATTGGTATACAATATCATCAGAATATTCACATTTAGAATACTAACGAACACAAGCCCCTCCCAAAAGTCCTAACTAAAATCTAACCTCAAAGGGGTCAAGCTCCCTGGAAATCCAGGATCCGCCGCTGATGGTAAGGCTTTGTTTGGGTTGAGATTAATTTTGGAGTTTGTTTCATTCGCTGTTTATTTAAATTAATTCGTAGAAAGAGATGCTTTCTTCGGTATCCCCCTAGTTCCACTACAAAGATGAACATAGAAGTAAATTGTTATCTAGCCCTCAGCTCTCATAATCTTTGGGTCATCGGGCACTCCCGCCGCTGCGCCGAGCACGCGTCGCGACACGTGACGACACGGGGCCGCGACGAGGCCGGCGCGGCCGACGACGCCACGGCGATCCCCCTCTAGCATGAACCAAGCTGCTACCAGGACCGTAGGTTGTAATATAACTGAGACCCTCACTAGCTGAACTGTTACCAGAAAAGTACGTTAGGTTAGAACTGCAACCCTCACAGAAATTTACATATTTATTGTTACCATATTGAATGTGTACTCGTTTAGGATGAAGCTAAAGTGGGAGGGTGTCTAACCTAACCTAACATTTATAGAAGTTACGTATTAGTTATAGAAGTTACCTAACATGTATAGAAGTTATCTATTATTTATAGAAGTTTCCTAACATTTATAGAATAGAAATATAATAGTAAATCGTCTAACGAGGGGCGTAAGGCCTTTCCTTCCTCCTTCGGCGTCTGGCTTCTGATAGACTTTTGTTCGCAATATTCTTACGCCCATGTTATACACAATGTTTTTCATCACATTTGCGAGGAAACAAATACATTTTCGATGAAATTAATACGGTACGTAAAAAAAACTGTGACATGTCAGTTGTCCATTTTGTTGAATTTGACTAGAGGCGCGTATGGCAAAGACCCTTCGGTATACAGCCACGATTTGAAAACACTTAAAAACATTTTACATAGACACGAAATAACTACTTACATATTAAATCTGTAAATAATTATGTTAAACATGTTTGAGTAGTGTTTTTAAGTTTAAATTTATTTATAAATAGCATCTATAGAAGTTACCTGCCATTTATAGAAGTTAGCTGCCATTTATAGAAGTTACCTAACATTTATAGAAGTTACCTAACTAACATTATCTTACCTGTAACCATAATCTGCTTGATATTCGCTTCGTGCAACTCCTTAATAACCTGCGTAGTCTCCGGCTTCAGACTGTTCTGCATCACGAGGAAGCCGAGGAAGGTCATGTCGCACTCGATGCCCTCTCGCTTCACGCGCTGCGCGTCCACCCACTTCATCTTGCGGTCGAGTTTCTTGTACGCGAGCCCTATTACTCGGAAGCCGTTGGACGTGTACTCGTTCAGCACGGAGCTGAAGTTCTCTGGGAGCGTGTCCGTGTTGCACATGCCGGCGACCTGTAACGATTACAATTGGTTCATTTCCTAGTTTTTTTTTTATAATGCCATCCGAACTAGATTTTAAAGAGGATCAAATGCCTGGGGTTGGTACTAACTGCAACAAGAGGCATATAACGTTAAATGACTCACACTAATTGACAGAAAATGACGTCACAACTTTATGCAATAATGAGGAAAATTTCAGACATCGCAAGCGACCATAAAACTGCTCACACTAGTCTACAGATGTCACTACTTTATATCCGAACTAACCGGTTGTATGGAAATTAAGTTAACTGCTGTTTTGATCACGAAATTGCTTTTTGAACTTACTATGGGTTTAGTTATGTGTCCAGAAGAACAACTATGGTCCAATGTAGACTAATTAACGTCTACAAATAAGGTCATTTTTAGTTATTCTCTTCGTTTGTGTTTGTCTTCTTTATATTACCTCTCATAGGGTTCATCCACAATAATAGTTGTGACTAGACCCAGCGAACGAAAAAAACATAGAAGTCTAAGTAGCGCCACAAAATGCCCCCACAGAATGCAGAAATGGGGGTGAGGTGTCAAAACGATGCCAGGCAGCCGTTTAGTTCGAACATGCGCATACTGGCTTTAGGGCAGGTGTTTGGGTAGAAATTTGTAACGAGCTCGCATTCTGTGAGTTTTTCGTTCGCTGGTCAACACCAAATCATGTAACTGGACCACAGTTCGGTTTTACATTTACCTTCTCCGGTGCACCCTTGACGAAGTACACCATCTGAGGCTGGCCCAGTACTCGAGCGATGACGCCCATCGACTGCTGGGACGAGGAGAAGTGGAATCTCCGCAGCAGACCGACCTGGAAAAAGATAGCCGTCAGACCTGTCTCCCTTGACTGTAGGTACTCGGCTTTTGCGCACCTTCGACGTATATTTAATCGTATGGCATACGTTATTTCGCCTTTTAAGTTTGTCACTCTTTAGCACCACCACACCACCAACCACCACCGGCACCAACTGCCATTTGACCTTCCAACCTAGAGGGAAAACTAGACCTTATTGGGATTAGACCGGTTTCCTCACGATGTTTTCCTTCACCGAAAAGCCACTATGAAAATGAAAAAAAAAAACAAAAATGAAAATTGTTTATTTTTCCTTGATTAGCATGTACAGTGCCTGCAGTGATAAGGACTTCCTTTTAGGTAGGTAAACCTGTGTTAGGATGCCCCGCTCTTCCATAACTGGTAAGTAGGTAGGAAAATATTATCTAACTTAAAAACGATACGGATATTATAAGCAAACACCGGTTTGGCGGGGGCAAATCTGTACTGACGTTTAATAGTGCGAGGACACATTAAACTAATTTTATTAGTTGATATCGATAAAAATGACGTACAACCGTTGGGTAATTTCAAGAATTTGAATGAAGAAGAAAACTACATACACAAAAATAAACTTTTTGCGTAATTAACTTTTTTAATATTTAATATAATTTTCATAATATACAATCAAAATTTTCTACACATTTTCAGACTTTAATCTTCGTCGCCTGGGTGACAATATCCATTTTAGCCAACTAAATGACCTTTCTATGTCAACTGTAGTAAGTGGAGCAAATTCAAATAATTTATAGTATTGATGAATTTCTGCTATATGACTCAGTTCTATTTCTTTTCCGATAAGTATAAATGAAAGAGGTTTGCACATAGTTAAACGTATTCAAACTTAGCCATTAGTTTAGTTATGATAATGATGGTTAAAAATTTATTTTTATCGATGTCGATAAACTTAGTCGATATTAATCACTAGCACTGGTACATTTTTGCCCCCGCCAAACCGGTGTATGATTATAAGGCACGTGCGTCTCCGAAGGAGGGTCCGGGGGAAGAGCAACTATTAAATATCAAATGATATTTCGTACATGAGTTTTTTTTTAAACCCAGTCCAGTGGTACGAGCCGGGATTCGAACACACGACCTTCAGATTGAAAGTCGGCGAGCCTTACCAACTCGGCTACCATTTTGGGAAATTCTCTATAGAACATTTTGAAAAATTACCAACATCTCTCTATTGTCGTCCATGCGGTGAAGGATTAAAATTTCACCATCCCCTTTCTCCGTGGGTATAGTAAAAGTCGACTAAGGGAGCATGGTTGGAGTGTGCTGGGCGATGGGCTAGCAACTTATCACTGTGATATCACATTGTGCCGATCTTTTATACCCACATGCTAAAAGTGGCATTGGAACATAAGTTTCATGTGCTCAGGCTACCCATTGTGGGAACAAAGGTGTGAATCTATTGTAAGCTATTGGGAAAGCTTTGAAAGCTTTCCGTCGGCACATCGCCCTAACAGTTGTCTTCTTGGTTCATAAGATTTTGGTCTTTATACCATGCCAAGTATGTCATGGCGCAAGCCCGATGTGCAAGATCACACTTTCCGATGTGCGCCGCGCTTCCATACTTCGCATATGTTAATTGTTACATTTCCGCGCCGCTCTATGTACACGTCGCTCGGCAACACACGACGCCTTATCTAACTGCGCAATCAGGGGCGTATATTGAATTTCGACGCCCCGGGCCAATAAGTTTCGCCGAGCCAAAAGTCAATGAATGGCGCCAAAACCGACGAAAATGCAATCGGTCAGCGGCGGCTATGCCGCCCCTGGTGGATTGGCGCCCCGGGCCATGGCCCGGATGGCCCTAGGGTAAATACGCCCCTGTGCGCAATATGTCTGTTATTGATCTGTAGTGTCCGGAGTATCGGTGGCAAATTTCCCACAGAGGGAAATGGAGTCGTTTTTATGATTAACTTTTTAAGATTGAATAAATAAATTATTCATTTACCTAAAGAAGTTAATATGACATTAATTAGGTAAGTACTCGGAAATTTCAAGTACTTATAGCTATTTATTTTCATAAAACGATTAAAGGAACACCCAAATGTTATGTCGTAAATGTTTTGGATTGTTATTCAATTTCTTTTAACAAATGTCACCAATAATCGATATATTTATTTACCATACCTACTTTACAAAAAAAGTTTCTAACTTACAAATTTGATGAGACATTTACAAACTAATCATTTGACAGTTCCAGTCACCAATTGTTGATCAATGGCCTAGAAAAGAAAATATATGGCAGGTATTACTTTTTAGTCTAGTAATTTTATTTGAATAAAAAATGTAACTAATATTTTGATTTAAAAAAAAAAACCATTTCACAAACCTTGATATAGTGAATGCTCGCAACTCTCGCAAGATAAATTATAGGAAGTATTATTAAAAATTAATCATTTAATAGTTATTCGTTTAATCATAAAAATACTTAGGCGACTCCATTTCCCTCTGTGTGAAATTTGCCACCGATACTCCGGACACTATTGATCTGTTTGCAGTGCTAGGTCAAGTTTAGACGGCTAATAGCTAGGCCTACTTTTATCTTGACTCCGCTTTATGCTCATAAATATTCATTTTTGGGGTTCCATACTCAGAACCAAGGTAACCGATATAGCCCTCCGAATCGCTAAACTTAAGTGGCAGTGGGCGGGGCACATAGCGCGTAGAACCGATGGCCGTTGGGACGGAAAGGTTCTCGAGTGGCGACCACGAACCGGAAGGCGCGGCGTGGGTAGGCCCCCCGCAAGGTGGACTGATGACCTGGTAAAGGTTGCTGGAGTCCGCTGGATGCGGGTGGCGCAGGACCGGTCACTTTGGCACTCTTTGGGGGAGGCCTATGTCCAGCAGTGGACGTCTTTCGGCTGATATGATGATGATGATGACTCAGAAATGCAAGTGAAGGTTCAATTTAAAATTAATAGATAGGGAACTAGCTTATAAAAATGGATTCTATGACTTTGGGCGAGGCCTGTATCCATCAGTGAAAGTGTTGCGGCGAAAATGATGATGATGTACCTCATAAGGCATCTCCATGGTGAGTGGGTCGTAGTTGTCCAAATCCTGGAGCTCGTTCGCTGCGGATTTCGGCTTCACGATGGCCGGGGTCAGGTTGTCGTAACGCGTGTTCTCTGGACCCGGCTCCTCAAGCACCTGTCGGTATAGTGGTCTAGTTTAATGGTGGATACAGATGATAGACAGCATTGACAAGAGGAAATCCATACTAATATTATAAAATTAAAAGTGTTTGTCTGTCTGTCTGTTACCTCTTCACGCTTAAACCGCTGAAACGATTTGGATGAAATTTGGTATAGAGATAGTTTGAGTTCTGGGGAAGGACATAGGATAGTTTTTATCCCGGAAATCATCCCCCAAGGCGATGAAGTGGGGGTGAAAGTTTGTATGGAGCTACGATATAAACAAGTTCCACGCGGACGGAGTCGCGACAGAAGCTAGTAGTAACTATATAAATTAAAAAATCGGCCAAGTGCGTGTCGGGGCACGCGCAGTGTAGGGTTGCCTGTCTTACTTAGTTACATCGACACGCGCGCGCCAACTAAATGGTTGCGTCGGCCGAATTTGTACGAAAGTTGGCCTTTCTAAGTAAATTTTAAGTTGGTCGACTATTACTCGGTAACTAGTTATGCCTACTTAGACGTGATAGTTTTCCTGTTAAATTCATTATTTGTACTATTGCCACGATTTTTTTAACATTCGCAGTAGCAGCCATTTATCCGGCAGGGGGGGGGGGGGGGGGGGGGACGACGACGACGACGACACATTAAAGCACACTTTAAAGCCCAATATCTCGCAAACGAATCACTAATTTGAAAAATCGTTTTAAGAAACCCACAATACTATGGGTATAACGAGAAAAAAAAATTACATCCCCACTTAAGGTGTAGGGGAGGTACCCAAAAAAATGGTATAGCAGTCGTGGATTTTTGGGCCGTACAATACGGGATCCGAATTCGCCTCGATCAAACACAGTGAGGATACTTACCCATTGTGTGAATTCGAACATCTTGAGGTCGAGGGGGTCGCCCTTCAGCTGGCCCTGAATAAAATAGAAAAACACAATCAAAATCAAGTCAGGTTTTAAAAAGAAACCCGCCAACAAAGTTATTTTTAAAATTTGTCTCTATTTAGTTTAGCCCAATAAAGGCGATGTAGGGAAAGAGAAGTCTCCAGCACAAGCACGCAGGCGCAGGCAGTTAAAATAATTGTGTACGTTTGTATTATAATACCGTTATACCACGCTCGTAACACAATATCAATTTTAAATGGTAATTACAAGAACGTTCGATTGAAAAAGCACCAAGGTTCGGCTGCACAATTTGGAGTGACACCCGCCCGACTGGCAGGGACACGGTGTATACCTGGATGCTGGTGAGCGAATGGCAGGAGGCGAGCGCCTGCACGAGCGGGCTGCGCGCCGGCAGCGCCGCCACGTCCGCCACCGTGCGCCCGAAGCCGGCGCCCGACTGGCAGGGACACGGTGTATACCTGGATGCTGGTGAGCGAATGGCAGGAGGCGAGCGCCTGCACGAGCGGGCTGCGCGCCGGCAGCGCCGCCACGTCCGCCACCGTGCGCCCGAAGCCGGCGCCCGACTGGCAGGGACACGGTGTATACCTGGATGCTGGTGAGCGAATGGCAGGAGGCGAGCGCCTGCACGAGCGGGCTGCGCGCCGGCAGCGCCGCCACGTCCGCCACCGTGCGCCCGAAGCCGGCGCCCGACTGGCAGGGACACGGTGTATACCTGGATGCTGGTGAGCGAATGGCAGGAGGCGAGCGCCTGCACGAGCGGGCTGCGCGCCGGCAGCGCCGCCACGTCCGCCACCGTGCGCCCGAAGCCGGCGCCCGACTGGCAGGGACACGGTGTATACCTGGATGCTGGTGAGCGAATGGCAGGAGGCGAGCGCCTGCACGAGCGGGCTGCGCGCCGGCAGCGCCGCCACGTCCGCCACCGTGCGCCCGAAGCCGGCGCCCGACTGGCAGGGACACGGTGTATACCTGGATGCTGGTGAGCGAATGGCAGGAGGCGAGCGCCTGCACGAGCGGGCTGCGCGCCGGCAGCGCCGCCACGTCCGCCACCGTGCGCCCGAAGCCGGCGCCCGACTGCCAGGGACACGGTGTATACCTGGATGCTGGTGAGCGAATGGCAGGAGGCGAGCGCCTGCACGAGCGGGCTGCGCGCCGGCAGCGCCGCCACGTCCGCCACCGTGCGCCCGAAGCCGGCGCCCGACTGGCAGGGACACGGTGTATACCTGGATGCTGGTGAGCGAATGGCAGGAGGCGAGCGCCTGCACGAGCGGGCTGCGCGCCGGCAGCGCCGCCACGCCCGCCACCGTGCGCCCGAAGCCGGCGCCCGACTGCCAGGGACACGGTGTATACCTGGATGCTGGTGAGCGAATGGCAGGAGGCGAGCGCCTGCACGAGCGGGCTGCGCGCCGGCAGCGCCGCCACGTCCGCCACCGTGCGCCCGAAGCCGGCGCCCGACTGGCAGGGACACGGTGTATACCTGGATGCTGGTGAGCGAATGGCAGGACGCGAGCGCCTGCACGAGCGGGCTGCGCGCCGGCAGCGCCGCCACGTCCGCCACCGTGCGCCCGAAGCCGGCGCCCGACTGGCAGGGGATCACGGTGTATAGGTCCAGTCCGTCTTCGGTAAGAGTTCCAGTCTGGAACAACACGTTGCCAATCAAGTATTGGTACCTAAACCTTGCTCGAGGAACTCCCAAGCGCGGCGAGGGATTCAAACGTGGCATCTTTAGCGATGCGAAGTACTAGGGCAATGTCATCATCATCATCATCATATCAGCCGAAAGACTTCTACTGCTGGACATAGGCCTCCCCCAAAGAGTGCCAAAGTGACCGGTCCTGCGCCACCCGCATCCAGCGGACTACAGCAACCTTTACCAGGTCATCAGTCCACCTTGCGGGGGGCCTACCCACGCCGCGCCTTCCGGTTCGTGGTCGCCACTCGAGAACCTTTCCGCCCCAACGGCCATCGGTTTTACGCGCTATGTGCCCCGCCCACTGCCACTTAAGTTTAGCGATTCGGAGGGCTATATCGGTTACCTTGGTTCTGCTGCGGATAGCCTCATTTCTGATGCGATCACGCAGAGAAACTCCCAACATAGCCCTCTCCATAGCCCTTTGGGTGACTTTGAGCCTTCTTATGAGGCCCATAGTAAGCGACCACGTATCAGTGCCATATGTCATCACTGGCAACACACACTGGTCAATGTCATCCTGACATAAATAATTTTGTAGTCTCTTGTAACAGTCTTTTTAATACGCCAGTGGGAAACAGGCATACGGTCTGCCCGATGGCAAGCAAATAACGTATGCCGTAATATATAATATAATATACGTAGCGTACGCCTATGAACGCTTGCAATTCGTAAAGAATGAGAAGAGCGTTGCCAACCCTTTATACATTTTACAATAATATTTATAATGTGATTAATGAATACGAAATGAATGTATATGAATATTGTTTAAGTTACAGTATATAGTGGACCTTTGGCACTCTAAGGGTGGGTCGCACCAAACCGTCTGTAATCGAATATTGTTTAAGTTACAGTATACAGTGGACCTTTGGCACTCTAAGGGTGGGTCGCACCAAACCGTCTGTAATCGAATATTGTTTAAGTTACAGTATACAGTGGACCTTTGGCACTCTAAGGGTGGGTCGCACCAAACCGTCTGTAATCGAATATTGTTTAAGTTACAGTATACAGTGGACCTTTGGCACTCTAAGGGTGGGTCGCACCAAACCGTCTAATCGAATATTGTTTAAGTTACAGTATATAGTGGACCTTTGGCACTCTAAGGGTGGGTCGCACCAAACCGTCTGTAATCGAATATTGTTTAATTTACAGTATATATTGGACTTTTGGCACTCTAAGGGTGGGTCTAGTGATGTGCCGGGGAATATTGAAATACAAATTAGGAAAATTAAAGTTGTAATAAAAGTAAATAAAATGAATAGTGTCACGACAAATAAAGTGCCATTCGCCAAAAACTGCATTGTTGTACTAATTCTGACTTTTTATCTCAATTACCATTTAATATGTAAATGTTTTCTATTTTGTATTCGTATAATATTTTATTGCGGTTTTTTTATTAACTTTGTATCGTTTTTGTTACTATCAGAAGTACTTTTGTAAAATTTGTTATTTTTCTGATGGGGACATTGGGAATTTACTTTTGCGGGTAAATTACACTGGTTAATGTCTTGGTAAAAAAATCTAGGGCCCAAGTTATCATGGAATCCCTAATAGCAAGATATATAAACATACACAATTTCAATATTCCCGTATGTTCCCTTGTATGGGAATATTCCTGGGAATGTTCCCGGGAATATTCCCACCTGGGGAATATTCCTGGGAACGGCACATCACTAGGTGGGTCGCACCAAATCGTCTGTAATCGTAAGCGGTGTCCGTTAAAATCTTAATGTATGGATACTTTGACAAGTTTCTATCGAATGACAGCTGCCGGCGCCATATGTAACGTTGATCGGACTGTAATCGTAAGTCTCTCGCTCTACGAGCGGCCTATATCAATTAGCGGACGAATAGTCTGATGACGATGACGTTACCTTATCAAAGCACATGACTTGCAGCTTCCCGCAGATGATGATCCTCGCCGGGGACACGCAGAATATCCTGTTCCGGCGCAGCCGCTGCTGACTGTACACGATGCCGGCGGTCATGGCGGCGGGCAACGCCGGGGGCACCACTATGGTTATGATGTCGAGGGTACGGAGCACTATGGTTTCGGCGTGGCTCTGTTGGTGGAATTTAAAAAAAAAACTGAAATCGCTACAGCATGGTCTTATACATGCCAAAGTGTGTCTGTCTGTTACCTGTTCACGCTTAAACCGCAGAACCGATTTAGGTGTATTTTTATAGAGTTAAGTTTGATTCCCGGGGAAGTACATAGGATAGTTTTTATCCAGGAATTCAATCCCTAAGGGGATGAAAATTGGTCATTGTGGCACTCTTTGGGGGAGAACTATGTTCAGCAGTGGACGTCTTTCGGCTGATATGATGATAATGATAAATGCGAAAGTTTGGACAATCCAGGCTATAATAAACTATCTTCGTGCAAATTTTCATCAAAATCGGTTCATTGAGTAATAGCCATCAAAATTGTTACACATTAAACCAATTTGGATGAAAATTTGCACCAACATAGTTTATTATAGGACCCGATTCTACAGTGGCCTCTAAACTTCCTAATTTTATTTAGGTGTCGCTAAAACATTTTGCTATTCTATGAGCAGCTGTCATAATCAAATGACAGCGCTAATTTGAATCTGACGTTTCTTATTTTAGGCGGTCTATACAACTTACTTAGCTGCCTAAATGCTATTCTAAATATCGTCGGTGAGATTGCCGAAGCCGTTACGTGCATGATTTACGTTAAAGAAAATAATGCCCTAGTAATTACACATATGGTATTGTCTCTTAGTTCAAACCGTGCACATAACGGATTTGGCAATGTCACCGACGATATGTCGTTTTTAATCTGCCGCCTAAATTATGTCTAAAAATTAGACAATTTAGTTTTAGGCTAGTTAAGCCATGTGCACAATCTGGTGCCATAGCCTGGATTAAAACATAGGACAGTCTTTATCCCGGGTCCACGCAGACGAAGTCGCGGGCGGAAGCTAGTAAGATATACATACTTACACCTCTTTGTAAATACAGCCAGATGGAGTATCCCATGCCTATGGCGGCGATGCAGAACATGAAGATGACGAATTTGACCGCGTCCTTGTAGAACTGGAAGTCGAACTTCTTTGGGAACAGGATGCTCCTGATCAGCTCGCCTTTGGCCGTGTAGAAGCCGGTGCGGACTACTTTGGCTAAAACCTAGGAGTGCAACCAACCATAGTATTTTTTTTAAATTATAAATTTGACGAAGCATGTGACAGAATAATATTGGACTGTTATTATTATTTAATTTAATTTGAATTTTATCAATGTTATTTATATAAATCAATCTAATTTAGTGTAGCTAATAATGAAGCATGCATTAAAATAATGATTAATATTTACTATTCGATCACTATAGTATGGTATAATTATGTGATGTACTTAATTTAAATGTAATTTTATCCCGGTCTATAGACTGTGTGATCAAATCACTGACCTTCATATGCCTGACCTGGCTGAATATATTATGGGAAGAAACATGTATAGATATTTAAGACCTTATGTAACATATATTCATTATGAATTAACCATTCATTCATTCAAATTATTTAAGGGGTGTACAAAGATGTACATTATTTCTGCAACGATGCGCGTGCCCTTTGCACTAGCCCAAAATAATGTCATCAACCTCGCACACGCAGCGCTGTATCCGACGTGTAATTATAAATATAAGTGTAGCAATAAGTCAGTGTACGATTGACCAGTTAGAATAAATCACCTCTCCATTATTCGCGGTCTTTTCACTCCTCGGCACTCGTCCTCTCATTGACACTTTACTGCATCTCTATTACAAGGGGCTACCCGAGGTTTTCATCGATTTTTGACCAGTTTCGAATAGTATCTCCTACTTTAGCACTACAGATAGAATTATAAGTCAAACGGCTATCGGTTCTTCAATCTTTTATCTCCATTTTGGTCTGCCGGAAATGAATACTTAATTTTGTATGATTTTTTAAAACATTGTCTAAAAAAACACTTAATTCGTATCTCTATTGACGCCAAAGATCTAACATATACGAAATCTTCATATTTGGGTTCGATATAATCAAAGTCCAAATTAGAGCGCACCTGATTGTTGCCATAGAATCGTGTTTGGATGACGTGAGTTCCCGCGAAAAGCGTATGCCGTTTGTGACCTTCTGTGGAGAAAACCTCTGTCGATATGCAGGGTGGGCCTTTCATCACTGGTACACTTTCACCTGTAACAATATTGCCCAGCTGACTTGACATCCTGGTGAATATAAAAGGAGTATATTTTGGTTTGCTTCAAAATCGGTTGAAACAAAACAAATGCAACTACGTTCCAATAGAGGTGTAGACACAATGAAATAATCAATCATGTTGTGAGAATTTTCTCGAAAAAGGATTAAAGATGCAGTGAAATGGAGACAAAAACAACACAAGAAGTTAAACAATCACCAAAGTTTCAAGAGGGGCATGTTCTGTTCATTTTCCACAAAACGCACCTTCATATGAAACGATTGTCATTCACTATGACGTCACAATCTGCGAGCGTTTGCTCTCTCTACACAAGCAACATTAAAACAGTTGTAAATTCGTAATTTTTTGAGATATTTGAATAAGATTTACTTCATTATGTATATTTTTTTACCTTTTTTCTTTTGAAGTAATCATACATTTTAAGTTTACACCACTATTTACAATGGTATACATTTGAAGAGGATGTCTTTTAATGGACCCTTAGTCAGTCAACTTTCAACAACTAAATATAAAGTTTATGAATTCATACAAATTCGAAAGTAAAATTCAGATGCCTTTTGTGAATAACCGTATGGGAATTTCCCGGGAATATTCCCCAAACAGGGGAATATTGAAATACAAATTAGGAAAATTAAAGTTGTAATAAAAGTAATTTAAATGAATAGTGCCCCGACAAATAAAGTGTCATTCGCCAAAAACTGCATTATTGTAGTCAGAATTAGACTTTTTGTCTCAATTGCCATTTAATATATGAATATTTTCGTATTTATTGTGATTTTTTCATTAACTTTGTATCGTTTTTGTTACTTGCAGAAGTACTTTTGTAAAATTTGTTTTTTTCGGCTGGGGGAATATTCCAAATAACTGGGAATTCCCAATAACTGGGAATATTCCAATTGTTCCGGGGAATTTTCCCAGGAACATTGGGATTTTACTTTTGCGGGTAAATTACACTGGTATGTCTGGTAATGTCTTGGTAAAAAATTTAGGGCCCAAGCCCAGCAAGATATATAAACATACACAATTTCAACATTCCCGTATGTTACCAATAAATAAATAAATAAATAAATGTTCCCTTGTATGGGAATATTCCCACGTGGGGAATATTCCTGGGAACGGCACATCACTAAACCTGGGGTCCATTGCATAATAAATTACAACTTATAATACAAGCGGAGCACGGACACGGTTAAGGAGCTCGTGGAGCCGTCCATCTTGCGGAGGTCCATGCTCAGCTAGAGGCAAGTACCTGTGAGCATGCTCTCGTTCACGATGCAGGTCCCCGTGAGCAGCACGGCGTCGCAGGGCATGACGCAGCCGTCGGGCGGCAGGACCAGCACGTCGCCGGGCACGAGCCGCGCCGCGCTCACCACGCACTCCTCGCGGCCCGTGCGCGACGGCCGGAGCACGGACACGGTGAAGGAGCTGGTGGAGCCGGCCATCTTGCGGAGGTCCATGCTCAGCTAGAGGCAAGTACCTGTGAGCATGCTCTCGTTCACGATGCAGGTCCCCGTGAGCAGCACGGCGTCGCAGGGCATGACGCAGCCGTCGGGCGGCAGGACCAGCACGTCGCCGGGCACGAGCCGCGCCGCGCTCACCACGCACTCCTCGCGGCCCGCGCGCGACGGCCGGAGCACGGACACGGTGAAGGAGCTGGTGGAGCCGGCCATCTTGCGGAGGTCCATGCTCAGCTAGAGGCAAGTACCTGTGAGCATGCTCTCGTTCACGATGCAGGTCCCCGTGAGCAGCACGGCGTCGCAGGGCATGACGCAGCCGTCGGGCGGCAGGACCAGCACGTCGCCGGGCACGAGCCGCGCCGCGCTCACCACGCACTCCTCGCGGCCCGCGCGCGACGGCCGGAGCACGGACACGGTGAAGGAGCTGGTGGAGCCGGCCATCTTGCGGAGGTCCATGCTCAGCTAGAGGCAAGTACCTGTGAGCATGCTCTCGTTCACGATGCAGGTCCCCGTGAGCAGCACGGCGTCGCAGGGCATGACGCAGCCGTCGGGCGGCAGGACCAGCACGTCGCCGGGCACGAGCCGCGCCGCGCTCACCACGCACTCCTCGCGGCCCGCGCGCGACGGCCGGAGCACGGACACGGTGAAGGAGCTGGTGGAGCCGGCCATCTTGCGGAGGTCTATGCTCAGCTAGAGGCAAGTACCTGTGAGCATGCTCTCGTTCACGATGCAGGTCCCCGTGAGCAGCACGGCGTCGCAGGGCATGACGCAGCCGTCGGGCGGCAGGACCAGCACGTCGCCGGGCACGAGCCGCGCCGCGCTCACCACGCACTCCTCGCGGCCCGCGCGCGACGGCTGGAGCACGGACACGGTGAAGGAGCTGGTGGAGCCGGCCATCTTGCGGAGGTCCATGCTCAGCTAGAGGCAAGTACCTGTGAGCATGCTCTCGTTCACGATGCAGGTCCCCGTGAGCAGCACGGCGTCGCAGGGCATGACGCAGCCGTCGGGCGGCAGGACCAGCACGTCGCCGGGCACGAGCCGCGCCGCGCTCACCACGCACTCCTCGCGGCCCGCGCGCGACGGCCGGAGCACGGACACGGTGAAGGAGCTGGTGGAGCCGGCCATCTTGCGGAGGTCCATGCTCAGCTAGAGGCAAGTACCTGTGAGCATGCTCTCGTTCACGATGCAGGTCCCCGTGAGCAGCACGGCGTCGCAGGGCATGACGCAGCCGTCGGGCGGCAGGACCAGCACGTCGCCGGGCACGAGCCGCGCCGCGCTCACCACGCACTCCTCGCGGCCCGCGCGCGACGGCCGAAGCACGGACACGGTGAAGGAGCTGGTGGAGCCGGCCATCTTGCGGAGGTCCATGCTCAGCTAGAGGCAAGTACCTGTGAGCATGCTCTCGTTCACGATGCAGGTCCCCGTGAGCAGCACGGCGTCGCAGGGCATGACGCAGCCGTCGGGCGGCAGGACCAGCACGTCGCCGGGCACGAGCCGCGCCGCGCTCACCACGCACTCCTCGCGGCCCGCGCGCGACGGCCGGAGCACGGACACGGTGAAGGAGCTGGTGGAGCCGGCCATCTTGCGGAGGTCTATGCTCAGCTAGAGGCAAGTACCTGTGAGCATGCTCTCGTTCACGATGCAGGTCCCCGTGAGCAGCACGGCGTCGCAGGGCATGACGCAGCCGTCGGGCGGCAGGACCAGCACGTCGCCGGGCACGAGCCGCGCCGCGCTCACCACGCACTCCTC
Source organism: Epinotia bilunana (assembly GCA_947049275.1). Taxonomy (NCBI): domain Eukaryota; kingdom Metazoa; phylum Arthropoda; class Insecta; order Lepidoptera; family Tortricidae; genus Epinotia; species Epinotia bilunana. The sequence goes on along the minus strand of OX346259.1, from coordinate 20,991,890 downwards.
GCGGCCCGCGCGCGACGGCTGGAGCACGGACACGGTGAAGGAGCTGGTGGAGCCGGCCATCTTGCGGAGGTCCATGCTCAGCTAGAGGCAAGTACCTGTGAGCATGCTCTCGTTCACGATGCAGGTCCCCGTGAGCAGCACGGCGTCGCAGGGCATGACGCAGCCGTCGGGCGGCAGGACCAGCACGTCGCCGGGCACGAGCCGCGCCGCGCTCACCACGCACTCCTCGCGGCCCGCGCGCGACGGCCGGAGCACGGACACGGTGAAGGAGCTGGTGGAGCCGGCCATCTTGCGGAGGTCCATGCTCAGCTAGAGGCAAGTACCTGTGAGCATGCTCTCGTTCACGATGCAGGTCCCCGTGAGCAGCACGGCGTCGCAGGGCATGACGCAGCCGTCGGGCGGCAGGACCAGCACGTCGCCGGGCACGAGCCGCGCCGCGCTCACCACGCACTCCTCGCGGCCCGCGCGCGACGGCCGGAGCACGGACACGGTGAAGGAGCTGGTGGAGCCGGCCATCTTGCGGAGGTCCATGCTCAGCTAGAGGCAAGTACCTGTGAGCATGCTCTCGTTCACGATGCAGGTCCCCGTGAGCAGCACGGCGTCGCAGGGCATGACGCAGCCGTCGGGCGGCAGGACCAGCACGTCGCCGGGCACGAGCCGCGCCGCGCTCACCACGCACTCCTCGCGGCCCGCGCGCGACGGCCGGAGCACGGACACGGTGAAGGAGCTGGTGGAGCCGGCCATCTTGCGGAGGTCTATGCTCAGCTAGAGGCAAGTACCTGTGAGCATGCTCTCGTTCACGATGCAGGTCCCCGTGAGCAGCACGGCGTCGCAGGGCATGACGCAGCCGTCGGGCGGCAGGACCAGCACGTCGCCGGGCACGAGCCGCGCCGCGCTCACCACGCACTCCTCGCGGCCCGCGCGCGACGGCCGGAGCACGGACACGTTGAAGGAGCTGGTGGAGCCGGCCATCTTGCGGAGGTCCATGCTCAGCTAGAGGCAAGTACCTGTGAGCATGCTCTCGTTCACGATGCAGGTCCCCGTGAGCAGCACGGCGTCGCAGGGCATGACGCAGCCGTCGGGCGGCAGGACCAGCACGTCGCCGGGCACGAACCGCGCCGCGCTCACCACGCACTCCTCGCGGCCCGCGCGCGACGGCCGGAGCACGGACACGGTGAAGGAGCTGGTGGAGCCGGCCATCTTGCGGAGGTCCATGCTCAGCTAGAGGCAAGTACCTGTGAGCATGCTCTCGTTCACGATGCAGGTCCCCGTGAGCAGCACGGCGTCGCAGGGCATGACGCAGCCGTCGGGCGGCAGGACCAGCACGTCGCCGGGCACGAGCCGCGCCGCGCTCACCACGCACTCCTCGCGGCCCGCGCGCGACGGCCGGAGCACGGACACGGTGAAGGAGCTGGTGGAGCCGGCCATCTTGCGGAGGTCTATGCTCAGCTAGAGGCAAGTACCTGTGAGCATGCTCTCGTTCACGATGCAGGTCCCCGTGAGCAGCACGGCGTCGCAGGGCATGACGCAGCCGTCGGGCGGCAGGACCAGCACGTCGCCGGGCACGAGCCGCGCCGCGCTCACCACGCACTCCTCGCGGCCCGCGCGCGACGGCCGGAGCACGGACACGGTGAAGGAGCTGGTGGAGCCGGCCATCTTGCGGAGGTCCATGCTCAGCTAGAGGCAAGTACCTGTGAGCATGCTCTCGTTCACGATGCAGGTCCCCGTGAGCAGCACGGCGTCGCAGGGCATGACGCAGCCGTCGGGCGGCAGGACCAGCACGTCGCCGGGCACGAGCCGCGCCGCGCTCACCACGCACTCCTCGCGGCCCGCGCGCGACGGCCGGAGCACGGACACGGTGAAGGAGCTGGTGGAGCCGGCCATCTTGCGGAGGTCCATGCTCAGCTAGAGGCAAGTACCTGTGAGCATGCTCTCGTTCACGATGCAGGTCCCCGTGAGCAGCACGGCGTCGCAGGGCATGACGCAGCCGTCGGGCGGCAGGACCAGCACGTCGCCGGGCACGAGCCGCGCCGCGCTCACCACGCACTCCTCGCGGCCCGCGCGCGACGGCCGGAGCACGGACACGGTGAAGGAGCTGGTGGAGCCGGCCATCTTGCGGAGGTCCATGCTCAGCTAGAGGCAAGTACCTGTGAGCATGCTCTCGTTCACGATGCAGGTCCCCGTGAGCAGCACGGCGTCGCAGGGCATGACGCAGCCGTCGGGCGGCAGGACCAGCACGTCGCCGGGCACGAGCCGCGCCGCGCTCACCACGCACTCCTCGCGGCCCGCGCGCGACGGCCGGAGCACGGACACGGTGAAGGAGCTGGTGGAGCCGGCCATCTTGCGGAGGTCCATGCTCAGCTAGAGGCAAGTACCTGTGAGCATGCTCTCGTTCACGATGCAGGTCCCCGTGAGCAGCACGGCGTCGCAGGGCATGACGCAGCCGTCGGGCGGCAGGACCAGCACGTCGCCGGGCACGAGCCGCGCCGCGCTCACCACGCACTCCTCGCGGCCCGCGCGCGACGGCCGGAGCACGGACACGGTGAAGGAGCTGGTGGAGCCGGCCATCTTGCGGAGGTCCATGCTCAGCTAGAGGCAAGTACCTGTGAGCATGCTCTCGTTCACGATGCAGGTCCCCGTGAGCAGCACGGCGTCGCAGGGCATGACGCAGCCGTCGGGCGGCAGGACCAGCACGTCGCCGGGCACGAGCCGCGCCGCGCTCACCACGCACTCCTCGCGGCCCGCGCGCGACGGCCGGAGCACGGACACGGTGAAGGAGCTGGTGGAGCCGGCCATCTTGCGGAGGTCCATGCTCAGCTAGAGGCAAGTACCTGTGAGCATGCTCTCGTTCACGATGCAGGTCCCCGTGAGCAGCACGGCGTCGCAGGGCATGACGCAGCCGTCGGGCGGCAGGACCAGCACGTCGCCGGGCACGAGCCGCGCCGCGCTCACCACGCACTCCTCGCGGCCCGCGCGCGACGGCCGGAGCACGGACACGGTGAAGGAGCTGGTGGAGCCGGCCATCTTGCGGAGGTCCATGCTCAGCTAGAGGCAAGTACCTGTGAGCATGCTCTCGTTCACGATGCAGGTCCCCGTGAGCAGCACGGCGTCGCAGGGCATGACGCAGCCGTCGGGCGGCAGGACCAGCACGTCGCCGGGCACGAGCCGCGCCGCGCTCACCACGCACTCCTCGCGGCCCGCGCGCGACGGCCGGAGCACGGACACGGTGAAGGAGCTGGTGGAGCCGGCCATCTTGCGGAGGTCCATGCTCAGCTAGAGGCAAGTACCTGTGAGCATGCTCTCGTTCACGATGCAGGTCCCCGTGAGCAGCACGGCGTCGCAGGGCATGACGCAGCCGTCGGGCGGCAGGACCAGCACGTCGCCGGGCACGAGCCGCGCCGCGCTCACCACGCACTCCTCGCGGCCCGCGCGCGACGGCCGGAGCACGGACACGGTGAAGGAGCTGGTGGAGCCGGCCATCTTGTGGAGGTTTATGCTCATCTGGGAAGAAATGATTTACGATTACAGGCCGATCATCGTTAAGGTGGTTTGCTCTCCATACAAAACGTTATTTGACATTCGTTGGCTAACGAATGTCAAATAACCAAGTATGTAACAAACTTTCATAAATTGGCTTTCTATTTGCGCGAAATTCCCCCTTTCCTAGAATAAACTTGTATAAACTAGAATAATTTGTGATAAATAGTTTTCCCAAAATATGACGTCCCAAACGAATTTTTAAGTTTTTTTTTAGGAAAGAAGACTTTTTACACTAGGATCGCATGGTGGATAGCGAGCCACTCGCATGAGGCCCGCGGCCAGCAGGTTGAGTATAGCTGTACTAGAAGTTATGCTCTGATATAGCCCGTGAGCTGACATGAGCCAGGGGTCCTGGATACGTGTCCAAGGTTGCCAATAGAAGAGATGTCTCTGGTAAAGTTACTATACTCTACGAAGTTAAAGATTAATATTTACCTGTTTAGTTTGATATAAAGCCAGCATGCACGAGCCTGCGGAGAGTATCAGGACGCACGCCGCGTACTGATAATACTCGTCGAGCGACCATAGAATGATCGAGAATATTTGAAACAAATAGAACGGGTTGAACACTTCGTTCACGAACAGCGTCCAGTAGCTTTTTACTTCGACCTCTACGGAGTTTGAGCCGTAAAGTTTGATTCTGAAAAAAAAAAAACAGCTGTGATTATGGAAACCGGGTTGAACTGTGCTGTGAGCGATTATTTGATATTTAATGCACAAAAGAACTTATACGTACAAAAGGCGGACATAATGCCGTAAGCATTTTCTACCAGTCAACCTTAGGACAAAGCAGACAAATACCTAACACTGTAATATACCTACAATTACTAAAAGTGGTACCGAAAATTAAATTTTATGTGGTCAGCTAAGGCTGCTAAGGCAGCTAAGGTTTTCAGTTGCGTCTACATTCTAGATCAAAAGAGGTAAGCCTCTTTTGATCTAGAATGTAGACGCAACTGAAAATTCTTAAAAACCTGTTGTCATCAATAAATCAAGAAAATAACTTGGCAGGCCTATCAAATTTTCATCTTATGAAAAGGAATTTTTCCTCGCAAAATGTGTTGAAAAACGTCGTATGATACGCGTGAGCTTTGATAATTACAACCTCGGCTCTCTTATCACATATATGAACAATTCCGCCTCTGATGTAATTAATGTAATTATCAACATACCTCACTTGTATCACAATGTACTATTTTAATGCACACTAATTTAATGTGGAGAATAGCCCAATTATTTTTATCATTCAATACAGAGATCAAGAACCAAGAACCGACCAAGGTAAAATCTTGATATATCAAATGTTTTTTTTTTGTTATCTTGATTGATGTTATTATGAATAAAAGATATTGTGACACAATGACCAAATTTATTTCCGTTGCAAATATATGTAACTAACCTATTGTAAGTGTCCCCACGAGATGTCGAATTAGAATAGCACCACGCGCTTTCTCCCGTGGGTGTCGTAAAATTCGACTATGGGATCGGGTTGAGAAGTGTTGTGGGCGTTAAGCTAGCAACCTGCCACTGTACTAACCCCTTTCTCCGTCTTTAAACCCACAATAGCTAGAAGAGCCAGTAAAAAGTAAATTGAATGTGCTCTGCCTACACCTTCTCGGAATACTGAAATACCTATGTCTTATCGTAAGTCACTAATGGTCGGTTTCAATAATCAATCCACCGATAGTTTTCCTTACAAACAGTTACATTTCGACACATTTTCTACGAGTAAACTCACCTGGGAACGGTCACAGGGACCATCTAGGCTAAGCACCGAGTAATTTGTATTGGCCTTTAAGATTTTTTCAGTGCAGTCCTTTACAAAGAACATATTTATAGCATTGACGACCTTGGTAGCCTAGCGGATCCCGGTAAGGGCATTTATTTGTGTGATGAGCACGAATATTTGTTCCTGAGTCATGGATGTGTTCAATGTATTAAAGTATTTATTTATCTATATAAGTATGTATATCGTCGTCTAGTACCCATGGTACAAGCTTTGCTTAAGTCGATTTGTGTAAGATTGTGCCCTATTTTTTTTAAAATTCAAATTATTAAATACTAACACTTACAACTCATTTTGCTGCCGCTTATTGATCCCCGACATATTGTCCATTAGAAAATTTATGGTGAGCTTCTCGTTGAGCGTCTGCACATTCACGAACACTCCCTGGTCGTTCAGCCACACAAACCGCGTGTGCTGGTAGATGAAGTACCGCAGTTTGTTGTTGTGGTTCGCGATGTTGAGATCTATCTCTATTACTTTCTCCATGTTGAATGAGTCTTCGGCGTCCGTGACTGCAAATATTATAACGGTGGGCTTAAGGCGGGTTGCACCAACTTACGATTACAGACCGACGAACGTTAAATACGGCGCCGGCAGCTGTCGTTCCACAGAAATTTGGCAAAGTTCTAGTTAATACATTCAGATTTTAACGAACACCGATTACGAAAACCCACAGAGTCCTGCAAGTCTTACTTTATTAAACTTAAAATATTAACTTTCCCCTGCTTATACATATTTGAAATGGCTATGTATGTTAAGGCCAATGTAAATGAATTCTCTGTTTTCAAGAGTGTACGGCAGCGACATAAGATCGCAAATGACCAATCCAAAACAGCCTTACGAGCAAAAAGTGCATTTGGCATGGCACCGAAGTTATATAATAAGTTACCAGACTCTATAAGAAGTTCTGAAATGCCAGAATTTAAGCGACATCTATTAGATTTTTTGACTCAAAATGCATTTTACTCTGTGAAAGAATATTTAGATTATAAGCCTGACATGTATTAAGTACTCTGTAATAATATAATTAACTTTTAATATTGTTATTAACTTTTAGCATTTGCATGCCCAGCAGCGGGCAGAATACAATGTACGAATTTTATTTTTATCAACATCCGCTTGACTGTATTCTAGCAAATAAACTATTTTGATTTGATTTGATTTGATTTGATTTTATTAAAGACGGTTTGGTGCGCGCCCTTAGAGTTCAGTGGTATTCATTCTTTTTAATATAATTATAGGTCAACTATTAGGATGATTTTAGTCGTAGCTAAAATAAAAGATAATACCCCTTTTTATTGGTCCATTTTAGATACCAACACTGCTACCCCTCGAAGAATTCCTGTTGGTTGTACACCCCACGGGTGTAATTAAGACTAACAAACAAGAATCTAGACTTCCGGCTGGATACTTCAAGAATAAAATCGGGTAAATGAAACCACCTGTCAAAATCTTGTAATTAACATGGTCAAATGATGAGCTGTCCGTGGTTTATAAAGAACGCAAGCGAAGCCTCAGGATAATATATGAATACTATCCTGTCAGGATAATATATGTGTATACCCTTTGTCAATCCAGAAGGTCTATTCTACCTACTTGTGAAAGTTTTTAAATCGGATATATAGTTCATGAGATTATCCCCTGCATGACCTGGTAAAGGCCGCGGGAGTCCGCTGGATGCCGTCATTGTGGAGGGTTGTTTGGGGGAGGCCTGTCCAGCAGCGGACGTTTCGGCTAATACACGTCTAATACACAACAAAAGGCGAGTGAGAGAAAAATGCATAGTACGTAAAACTGTAATCTTACCACAAATCTCTTCAGCCATTTTCAAACTGCATCTTAAGTATTTGAATCTGTTGAGCGAAGGATAATAGCCCAACGCAAAATACGGTAATCCACATAGTGCTATACATATAGCGTGGAATATAATAGCGCGTAGTTTACAGTACTTGTAGCCGTATATTTTAAATATTTCTTCGTCGACCACGTTTTCCAGTATTTGCCATTGGGCTTCACCGATGACTTCGTAATCATCTGGAACATGGAGGAATCTGGTTGTGATCGTCACAGGGGATAGCTGTTGGATGCGGTGGACATAGGGCCGCTTCAGACCGGAATGGCAGCGGCCGGCAGCGGCGCGGCGAGCACTTTCAGTGTCAAATAATTTTAAACTTTATATAATTATATTATAATATAATTATATTATATTAATTATATATATAATTTTTAACTTTATCTACATAATAAAAAGTAAATTGTGGTGAAACATACATGGCAGAATGCTTAGGTAGGTAGTAAGACAATTATTATTTCCATAAGCACTTGGTTAGTTATTTCTTCCATACATTTTGCGTGGTACTGTGATTATGAAATATTAACATCAGTGTAATTTAATATTATCAGTTTCCGCGAATATTGCTCATTAACTAAAACGATTTGAACGGATTTTATCTAATATGCAAATATAATAATAATAATAAATAGGTACTCTTTATTGCACCACAACAAGTGAGACAACTTACAAAAAATTTGCTTAATAAATAATGGTAACCGATCTTATCGCTTTAAAGTGATCTCTTCCAGACAACCTTTACAAAATAGGCTATAAAATCCGTTAAAAATTTTTGTTTAATGACTAATATTTTCTGATACTGCAATCAGTGTCCAAAAAGAAGTACTTTTCGAAAGGGTCCCACAATTACACATTATTCAGCATTAGCCTTCATGCAAACATACACAAGATGATAATAAAATGATTAACATAATTATGGCTGCTCAATATTTATATATTTTATTTGCAAAAAAATCCCAACTATAAAATAACAGCAACAAAACGAATGAGTAATACTATAATGATATAGTAGATACCCACTAAAAACGCCATTTGGTAAATTTAACAGATCTGAAATATAAATTGCAAAAGATAAGTATAATATCATCTCGGTATCATCACAGTAAATAAAACGAATTACTGATCACATAAAAACGGCTGCATAAATTTAGATATGATTAGAAGATTGATGATTAGATAAGTCCGATTATGAAAGTTGATATTGGGGTTCTTTTTGACCAAGTCACAAACAAGGTAAGACCATCAAGAGTAAGGTTTTTTTAAAACCCAAATCTGCTTTTGTGTTACATTTTGGTTTGTGTTTGGTACTTTTTCGTTATCCATAAAACATAATTTGTGTTACACGCAATACAAAATGAAACATAAAAGCAGATATTGGTTCAAAAAACACCTTAATTTTGACGGCCTCAGCAGAAAACTAGTTTTTTTCCTGATTGCCGGAGGAGAGGAGGGTTATGTTTTTTTTTTAAATAAATTAGAAATGCCTAATGCAGATGATGTGCAAACAAATTATGCCATAACACCACATGTAATAAAAATAAATCCACATATGAATGTTTCATAAAACAAAAATTTCACAGTGTGGATTTATTTCTATCCCAACAGTATCCCCGGTGATGAAGCAAATTGAAGTCCTCTTGATGAATTTTGACTCCCTAGTCATTGCAAGCAGCAGGCCTAGCATGATTGACATTTTATCACTTATCACCAGGGCCCGTACTTTTCGTGCTGATGACGTCAAACCACACATAGGATGATTTCAAATAGTCTTTTCGTAAACTGTTGTAACTTATCAACAACTTTAATTGAGTGATATTGACACTTAAAATGGTCTTTGACTGACATTGTCATTCAGATTTACAATAAATTGACGTTGTAATTGTTTAGTTATTGTATTTTCACTATTATATGTAGTATTTATTTTTACTACTGTATATAAAGTGGCTATACAATGTCATCTTCACAAGGATATGGTTACAATTTTCCAGTAAAGTGGCCGTCAATAGAATTTGCTAACTATGTAGACAAACCGCCATATTAAAGTTGTCTTTCACTATGGCGGTTTGTTCACATAGTTAGCAAATTCCATTGACGGCGACTTTAGTAACAAGCTTCATTATACTAATTTCATTGATCACAACATCCTGCACGTCTAGCACACGACGGCAGCGACATACTCTCGATTTTTATCGCACTATACCTCTTCCTCTAAGTGTTCTAATAATAATATGAGAGAGACGGATAGTGCGAGAAAAATCGAGAGTTCGCGCGCCGTCGCGTGCTAGCCGTGCTGTGTGGCACGAAATGTACGAACCCTGCTTTATCACTGTCTATAAAGCATCCGTCACGTTCTGACAGCGAGTGCGGGAGTGACAGATTTACGGTACACATATTTTATATTTTCATGTTAAAAAAGGTCTTATCCACAATGATAAGTGATAAAATGGCAACCAACTTAGGCCCCCGGAAAAAGGTGGGTGCAAGAGTTGCAAGGATAATAAGATTAATCTGTGGTTTCCTACACTAGTAAATTATGAGCAACAAAAATTTAAGTTTGTGAAACCAAATTCCTAAGTTATTTATGGTGTGTTCCAAATGACAGGTAGAGGTGACACATGAAAGTCTGGATCATATCTTGCACAGCGGATCAGTATTGCCATACACCGTGGCAATGCTGCCCCACCTTCTGGGCATGTTGCCATCAGAGGGAGATTTGGGGCAATTTTTTTATTTATAATTATTTTTAACCTAGTTTCTAATTTAGCATAGCATTTAGCTTTTTACTATTTTACAAGTTATGCTTTTCTTATTTTTAGTAACAGCCGACAAGAATTTAGTTAAGAATATAGTATGTTTTAACATCATGTTTATTCAGTTTTTCATACTTTTTTAAATATTGTTACTGAATAAAAAGAAATCCTTAGTTAAATTTTAATGCAATTTTTGTGACTAGCCTATATAAGTTACGATTTAACTTTGCATTTTCATAATATTTATTATGTTATCAGGAATACCTAGCGGTGATAAATATCACACTGTCAGTAAAATCTGTGTTTTAAAATTACCTAGCAGTGAATACAGTTTGAATAGGTTATACTTAATGTAAAAAAAGTTACAAGCAGCGAAGGGTGCCATCTTGAAAGGGGATGGAATTGGTGAGATAAATCATCAGTTATTTTTATAAATGGATGATTAAATATTAAACAATATTATTAAACTAAGAAAATGTGTCAGAACCTAGAGTAATCTTTCATCTAAACACATTTCAAAGAATACTGAGAGACATATTAATCAGTCAAATCCCTATATAAACTGTAGAAACTTCACGGAAGTAAAATATACAGCCTAGTGTTGCACATACACTCTTTATAAATTGTGCATCAATTATTTAAATGAACAGAGACCTCATTCAGAAATTCGTTATCTTAACCTTCAATTAACTTGAACATCGTCCTATGGAATGTTATAGAAAGAGCATTCAGTTATCTCGACAAGCACTTAAAGTAATAGGAATGACCCAACTAATTAAAGAAAACAATGACAAGGTTATATGAAATTCTTGGAATTTAAGAATCTACTTCAGAATAGCAATTTAGATAAATCTAGCAAGGCTAAGCATGCATAAAGTAAGTCAAGACCTTAAAATTTGAATTCTCAGGTTCATGAGGAGTATTTAATGTGATTTGCATCTATGTACGTGGAAAAGTAACGCAAGTCTCTCATTATCTTACGCAGCGACGCAATTCTTTCTGCGTACGTTAACTACGCAAACATTTTGTCACATTGGGACCAGCAGGTCTCAAGATGCAATAAAATTCCTTTGCCTGAAGTGAGTCATACAGTAAAGGTTGGATATGCATGGTGAAATATCAGACTTACCATTAGCGACAGCGGCACTGTTCGTGTTCGGCATTCCCGCAAAAACTGATTATTTACACAGCATAAATAAATTAAGGCATAGTACTAAGATGTTATTTAATAATGTATTGTTAACCGGTGCTACCTCATTTCAAAATATTAAATGGATATGGAATTTCAGGATACGAAATTCCAATACTCACATCACACCTTATGAATGAATGAATTCATAGGCAAGGAGAAACGTCAAAGTTTTTTTTTAATTTTCGAATTACGTCAAAGCTGTTTAAGTATTATAAAAAGACGACACTATTTTGTTTTTTGAGTGGTGCGCTTTGCAATCAAGTAAATAATAAAACAAAGTTAAATTAATTATATATTCAAATTCAATTTCAGTATACATATGTGAAATAAATGATTTAAACGGCCACATCTTTCTTACTTTTAATAATATATATTCAATGGTGACGATAGTCAGTCACAGTAACTCTCGAAAGATGGCGCTAGCATAGATTATTTCCGGATATTGTTATCTGTCCCTGAAACGTGCTAGTGGCGGATGTTATTGATTTGTTTTCGATGGCGCGAAGTAAGTGATGCAAAACAAGAATACTTATGGTGATAATGATAACTATGTTTTACAAAACATAAGTGATAACTTTAGTAAATATGTCGAAAAGAGGACTAGCTAGCGGTAGAACCGAATATTTGGAGGTCGGTGAACTTAACTATTCGTGGCCTGGTGAAAATGGAACACTTCATGATTTTGGATCCGTAAATTACACAATGCCTTCAGGTATAGTATATATAAAATGCGTATGGAGACGATTGTTTATAAGTATTAATAAAAACCTAATGGGAAATATTCCAATTTCAAAGGACCATGGTATTGGCCTTGGTGTCCGCTATGGAGGATGTCACAACACCCGCTTTTTCAGGTTCGTAAGTAATTTGAATCTAAGAATCAATATATCACAATGTTGTTATTTGATCATCATCACGGTTAAAAAAGATCTTTTGTCTGTTTAGCTCTCCAATATGCTATTCGTAGCATCATACTGCGCCCCGAGTACGAAAAAAGGACAGCTTTGGATGCACACTATCCTAATTTTCGGTAATAATGTTAGCATGAAACAACATGAAATATTAATCTTTAGTACCTAGACAGATACCTACCTATTCTCATTACATTGCTGTGGCATAATAACTCTAGTAGTTTAACTAGTAGGTACCTAGGTAGGTAAGTACCTACTACATAGACAGCATCACGCGGTTATGGTTGACGAAATATTAAGTAACTGTCACCGATTCGCCATACAATTTGTTCCAGGAATCGATTCAAATTATATTCCTTCAACTGAGTATAAGTAGTAAGTCTCGGCAAATATGCCGTAATTACCTACCCAACTAACATTACATTAGAATTCGAAAAATGTCGTGTTTATGGCTGACTGGCTTCCCATGAGGCTGTTTGAGCCACCTAATACCTACGTGGTAAGTAGGTAGTACATTTATTAACTAACGGACGTATTCCAGCCTTCATGCTCTACTCCATCTGGGCCTGGCACGTCATCTGTTCCCCTGATGCGTTCTCCTGGAACTTCGGGTTCGTGTTTCTGAATCTGGCGCAGGTCGTCTACCTCGTTTATGAGATGCGGCCTGTCAAGTTTGATCCGGAGCTGGAGGAAGTGTATCACACGCTTTTTGAGCCTTTTAAGGTATGGCGTTTTGCTTTCAGCGCTTTTGGCCCATGGGCCTTTGGTACATTATCGGAAGAGCAGGTTAAACTGTAGTTTGATGACACAATTGTCTTCTTTATCAACGCATTTCTGGCAAAAACATATTTTTCTGAAACATGCGATGAAATATTGACGTTATGTTTTGCTATAAGACTGCAATGTATCACATGTGACACTCCATCATTGCGTTCAGCCATTTCAAAATTTCTCATCGTGGGTTTTTATTTTATTGCATGATTAAGGAAAGCACTAGCTCTGACTGCGTTTCCCAAAGGTTGACCGGTAGAGAATGCTTACGGCAATAATCCCGTCTTTTGTATTATAAGTTGTTCTATTGAGCAAAGAATAAATACTTAAAAGCATTATATCTTGGCGTGAAAAGGTATTGCCATTGCCAGCCTCGTATCCATCCGTATCTGCTTATATCTAGCATCAGGCAATCCTTATTTTCCAGCCTCTGCAGAATAACCCTCCTGCCTATATTGTTGTTTTCTTGACCACACATTTTTGTTTTTGATTAAATTCGGCTATAGAGGTAGTCTCAGAGAAGAAAAAAAGGAGTCGCAATAAAAGATCCATAGAACTACGAACGACGGACCCGAAACCAACAATTAATTTTGATTAAGTAGATATTTGCCTGTGTGGTGTCGGGTTAGAATATCAGCACCCCCTTTCTTCCCGTGGGTGTCGTAAAAGTCGAAGGGAGCAGGGTTAAAGTGTGTTGTGGGCGATGGGCTAGCAACCTATCACTGCAATATCACATTTTGTCGATCTTTACCCATATTTATGCTAAAAGTGGCGCTGGAACATAAGTTTCATGTGATCTGCCTACCCCTTTAGGGAATAGGAAAGGCGTGAATGTATGTATGTATGTAAAGTAGATATTTGAACTAAGTATAGTTGAGCGAGCATATTATGGAACCTTTCGTTGAAAATATATTTTGTCGTAGGTATCAAGACTACAGTTCAAACGCATGGTGTCACCCGACTTCGCCCACGTGATGTCGCTCCATGCAGGCGAGGCCTACGCCATGCAGAACCTAACGAAAACTGACAGGCTTGGCCTGTTACTCGCTGGCAAGGTAGGCGCTTACTTTATTTTATTAGACATACCGAGAGTAGGTATGTATACAATCCTCAATACTTTATTTCCAAACACATGGTGTCATTTGACTTTGCACACGTGATGTCACTACATGTAGAAAAGGCCTACGCTATGCAGAACCTGACAAAACTGACAGGCTTGGCCTGTTACTCGCTGGCAAGGTAGGATCTTACTTTATTTTATTAGACATACCAAGAGTAGGTAGGTATAAACTCCCTAAATATATTATTTCCAAACGCATGGTGATGGTGCTTGACGCAGGCGAGCCCTACGACATGCAGAAACATACGAAAACTGACAGGCTTGGCCTATTACTCGGTGACAAGGTAGGCTCTTACTTTATTTTATTTATTACTTATTAGGCATACCAAGAGTAGGTACTTATATTTATAATCCTACAATAATTTATTTCTAAACGCATGGTGTCACCCGACTTCGCCCACGTGATGTCGCTACATGCAGACGAGGCCTACGCCATGCAGAACCTGACGAAAACTGACAGGCTTGGCCGATTACTTGCTGGCAAGGTAGTCTCTTACTTTATTTTATTAGACATACCAAGAGTAGGTATGTATACAATCCTACCATACTTTATTTCCAAACGTATGGTGTCACCCGGCTTTGCCCACGTTATGTTGCTACATGCTAGACATACCAAGAGTAAGTATGTATACAATCCTACCATACTTTATTTCCAAACGTATGGTGTCACCCGGCTTTGCCCACATTATGTTGCTACATGCAGAAGAGGCCTAACATATATGCCATGCAGAACCTTACGGAATCTGACACCCCTTGGCTGCGCCTAGGTATGACTCGCTGGCAAGGTAGTACACAAAATGAAATCTGGTCGGATTGCACCATGTGAATATTTTTGTACAAATTTAATGCGAACAGCAAACACCTCACTAATACCAAAAGTACCTACTTAATCTTTTCTCTCAATCTTTTTTCGTAGCTTGGGGTCTAGATAGAGTCAAGTCAAATTATAATACATTCTTTTGGTAGAGTTAGCCAAGATAGTGGTCATCAGAACCCTAATTGTACAAACCCTTTATAAGGCAGAGGGAACTATATTCCCACCATGGATGAACTTTATTTCTATGTGATAGGGTTCAATTATATGAATAATCAGATGCTTTTGTGCCCGTTAAAGGGTTAAGGTTAATGAGAGAGGTTCTTAGAGGCGAAAGGTGATAGACCAATTTCTTGGCTGACTCTTTCTTGATTGAAACCCAAACTAGTTGCTATAGAAGACGTATTCCTTGGACTCACGACAAACCATACGAGTGCACTAGGTTTCGAGAATATATATTACACGAGTATATTCGCAGAACCTATCATCAGCATCTATAGGTACTTTAGCCACAAATACAAGCCTTTTAGCCGGGAAATAAGTTTTACTCCGCGACGACCCACTTGAGTAACATTTATATTACGAAACCGCTATAAAGATTATCAATCGTATGAGTTATCATAACCACTAGCAAGACACACGTACACGTTCAAAATGTGAAACGTCCATAAATGTACGTACACATTGTAACATTATGAGATAAAGTTACACGTATACTTCGGTAAGCGCCAGTACATTCTCCGTAAATGCCTCAACCCTCCGCAATTCCAACTTCCTTCCCGCTAACGGGTTTTTCTTATGACGTCACACATTATGTTGGCACTTGCGCGTGCCGGGCTAAATTAAGTTTCAACTGTGTTTCAACCCATACATAAGCTCACGCCTGTATTCCCAAAAGAAGGCAGGCAGGGCACGTGAAATTAATGATTAAGATTTAAATATTGTAATGATAGCTTCGCAGTGTCTCAAGATGAGTCTTTGAAAAGTGTGTGTTACCAGTGATGATCTGATGATATATGGTACTGAAAATGGGCCTCATTAGAAGGCTCAGTCACCCAAAAGGGGCTTTGCTGTGGGAGTTTCTCTGATCGCATCAGAAATGAGGCGATCCGCAGCAGAACCAAGATAGCCGATGTAGGCCTCCGAATCGCTAAACTTAAGTGGCAGTGGGCGGGGCACATTGCACGTAGAACCGATGCCGTTGAGTCGGAAAAGTTCTCGAGTGGCGACCAGGTACCGGAACTTCCGGTCCGGAAGGCGCAGCACGGGGAGACGCGCTACAAGGTGGACTGATGGAAAATGTCGCGGGAGTCCGCATCCAGCGGACTTTGGCACTCTTTGGGGGAGGCCTATGTCCCGTAGCGGACGTCTTTTGGCTGAGAATATGATGATCATGATGATGAACACACCACTTCAAGTGTCAACCCTATTCCCATGTTTGTCTCTTACAATACCCGTGGGAAGAAAGAGAGTGGTGCTATTTTAAACCGACGCCATACTGGAGACAGTTTACATCCGAATTCATTGATTTAATGCCCGAAGATGTGTTTTGTAACGTTTTAACAACTTCGGCACTTAACTCTTCGAGATGAGAGTTTTGTTGCCGCGGCGCGTCGGTTTAAATATGAGGCTGCCCCGAAAATATGCCTGGGTACTACTTTTCGATACAGTTTCTATTTGTCTGGCTTCAGAGATCATCGCTTTCGATAAAATTAGGCAACTCAATACAACATATCTCTCGTGGTGGATGTAGTTGTTGGAGATCTACGGTAGCCTAGTGGTTCTGGCATGCGGCTGTCAAGCGGCGGTCGTGGGTTCGAATCCCGGCTCGTACCAATGAGTTTTTCGGAACTTATGTACGGAATATTTACCGTTAGCTTTTCGGTGAAGGAAAACATCGTGAGGAAAGCGGTCTGATCCTAATAAGGTCTAGTTTTCCCTCTAGTTTGGAAGGTCAGATGGCAGCCGCTTTCGTAAAACAAGTGCCTATGCCAAATCTTGGAATTAGGTGTCAAAGCGGACCCCGGGCTCCTTTAGCGCATAACCGGGAATGACGCTAGGAGAATGATGGTGGATTTAGTTGTGGCGTTTGGGCCTGTTCCAAAATATGTGAAAAGAAATTCTATTATCTAACCGAACATAAAAATGTTGGGATAATTATAGGTAGAGTTAGGTGGCATGTAGGGGTATATATTACTTATAGGTCATGTAGAAAGTTCAAATTTGTAAAGGTTGCGACCAAAGATATGTAATGGCAAAAGTCTTCCAGGTCAAACAACGCTCCGCGTGGAAAAATGGTACTAATCGCTACGGCATGGTACTTATACCATGAAATGTTTAGTGGCAAAAGTCTTCCAGGTCAAACAACGCTCCGCGTGGAAAAATGGTGCTACGCGCTACTGCATGGTATACCATGAAATGTTTAGTGGCAAAAGTCTTCCGGTCAAACCACGCTCCACGTGGAAAGAAAATCCGCTTTGTACCGGAAATCGTTCATAAAGGCATGACTAATATATCATGCATGATTCGGCTTTGAACAGGTTATCACATTAAGATGTTTGAAAATTCACAAAGACACAGTGAGACAAATCCCTCACCTTACACTGAGCAATACGTCTACGTCTAGAAAAGCCATGATAGCTATGCATCTCCGTCCGCAAATGATGCAAATGGAAAAGTTTCCATTCCGCAAAGTGCTGTAGGGAGAAATTTAAAACAATTCCAGTCGACACGTGCCAATGTTTGCAATGAATACATTGCGATAGCCGCTTTAACGACACGGGCGTGCCGCAAGGCCCGAGCTCCCTTAATGTCACTTTGATACTTTTTAATAACATTTTGCATATCGATTTCGTGATGTCACATATTTCTACGCTTATAATGTACGAGTACCTGGCCTTGTTTAAAGTGGCAGGAACGCGTGCTGTTATACATAAACAATCATGAATAAATAAAAAATTGCCTTTATTCCTACATTTACAGTTTTTGATAGAGTATGATTTTACACGACTGCCCAACGAAAAGGAGTGTAATGTTTATGCATTTAATCTTAGTTATTCGTTTGCCCAGCGGCATAGGCCTCCCTATCAGCTACAGGTATGGCCCTTAGGTCATCTTCCCATCTTTTGTGGGGTCTTCCTTTCCTTCTCTGGGGTATCAGACTGATCTCTTACGCCCACTTGTCTTCATTTCTATTTCAATTTATTTATTATAACAATCATAAGCCACCGGGTTTCGCCTCCCGCACGACGCCCGTTCCCCGTTATTGCTCCCGCGCGCCGCGCAGGCGAGGATTGACTGGGAAGCGGTTAGACTATAAACATGTTTGTCTTTGGACTTATCAGAATATGGAATCGCCATGCCGTGTTTTGTAGTTACCGAGAGCTTACGTATGAAACACTCATTCAAATATAGGCGCGCCATAAAGAATCGGGACTGACCTGACAGCTTACTGGTACCGTACCGAGCCCGCACCGACCAATAATAATCTCTGAAGGTCAAAAATACCCATTGTCATTTGCCAATTAGAATCCCCATACCATACAATTGTTTCCATGTTGAGGGAATCTGGGGGCACGGTAGTGCCCCTGCCAATTCGAGCAAAACAGCGGCACGGCCGTACCATCCTTTTCTCGAAGCAGTTCAGGCCATTTTCGACCCACCTATAACTTCGTTGTGGATAAAACTAGATGCCTGAATTTTCAGTAACCAAGTAGGCATTGTATAAACACGGTAAAAATATTTCAAATTTCTTTCAATTTGAAGTAGTAGTTTAAGAATAATAACTAGTCAAAGTTTCTTAATTTTGTCACTCACTCACTGACTGACTGACTGACTGACTTGACCGATCATCAAAACTCGAAGGCACTTCTAGCAGACAAGAAGCTTCAAATTTAGAATACAATTAGTGTTTAAAACAAAAATATTTTGCAATTTCGGTCCAGTTTTCTAGATGCACCAACTGCATAAATAAGTTATTTTTATTAATCTTTATTTGCTTGCTAAATAAAATGTTGTGACTTGGCAATCACACAATACTTTATAGTGTTAGGTACCTATGCAAAAATCCATAAATGCAGTAATGTTGTGTGATTGCCAAGTTGCAGAATTTTATCTAGCAAGCAAATAAAGATTAATAAGAATGCCTGAGACTTGGCTCTACGAAATATCTCACAACTTTTTACGGTGGAAGAGTTTCGAGCCTTGGCCTCTTTTTTACATGGAATGTTTTTTATGGGATAAATGTTAACAATCATGGGTCAACTGTCCAATTTTGTTATTTGAATAGAAAAAATATATAAACGTACCTATATATTAAGTCAACTTTTGTGGCACGGATGTCACGACAACACAAAACATTTCAAAATACGACGTACTCTGTAGCCTATAGTTGTCAGTGAACCTGCCCACGAAGCCGGAGCGGAGGCCCCGTGTTTGAATCCCGGTAAGGGCATTTATTTGTATGATGAGCACGATGGTTTCTATGTATTTACAGTACATAGTACAAGCTTTGCTTAGTTTGGGACTAGGTCGAATTGTGTAAATTCGTCCCCAAATATTTATTTATTTTGAGAAAACAATTATAATTTATCTGAAACTCTCGACAAAG
Organism: Epinotia bilunana; assembly: GCA_947049275.1. Classification (NCBI taxonomy): domain Eukaryota; kingdom Metazoa; phylum Arthropoda; class Insecta; order Lepidoptera; family Tortricidae; genus Epinotia; species Epinotia bilunana. Next base: position 20,972,545 of record OX346259.1, on the reverse strand, counting down.
ATAAACGAAGAGGGGCGATTGAGAGGGCAACTTTCTGAGCAAACCTTAAGTGCTACCAGATTTATTTAACGTTAGTTTGACTTCAAAGTTGGAGCACCCAGTAATTCTGCATCCATAAGAGTGGAGACTTGTTAAATGGCTATGGTTAGTACTTATTAAAAAGTAAATTTTTCAAGGGAACATGGTTGAAGTGTGTTGTGGGCGACGGGCTAGCAATTCTCACTACAATACTTGTGTATCGCATTTTCTATGACATCTAGTTGACATATATGACATTTTAAATCTAGGATGGCCCGGCCTAGCTATTATTAATATTCTGATATTGACATGGTACCATTTATCATTAAGTATTTAAATTGTTCCTATTGCCTTATTATTAGTATTTTTGTTTCTCATGTTTGTTTTCATTTTGAAATTGGATTTTTATTGACTATTATTTATTATTGTTTTTTATTCTTATACAGTCTGATGAATCCATGCTATTTTAATTTTATGAAATGACATGTAATTTTTCAAAAAGAAATAAAATGATCTATCTATCTATCTATCAATCGATCTTTCAAACCCACATTTTTGCTAAAAGTCGCACTGGAACATAAGTTTCATGTGCTCTGCGGCAGTCTTTGCTGCCTACCCCTTTTGGGAATGAAGGCGTGAATGTATGTATTCATGTTATTTGTTTTGTAAGCATAGTTTAGGGATAGGTGGGCAACAACAAAATCGTTTGACGGGTAACGCTAATACCTCTATTAGCGTGAGTCTTCAAACAGAAATGAACTCCGTGTTCGTTTTTAGACGACAACTTATTCAGTTTGTATATTCTTTTTCTTTTTAGCCGACTTCAAAAAAAGGAGGAGGTTCTCAATTCGGTTGTTTTTTTTCAATGTTTGTTACCTCAGAACTCCGTCATTGATGAGCCGATTCGTAAAATATTTTTTTTGTTTGTAAGTATATGCTTCCAGGTGGGTCCCATTTTTTTGGAAATTCAATTGGATGATGGGTTCCATGAGGAATTGAGGGAACTCCTCAATTATATTAGGCACGCGTGTAGTGATTTTGGTATTTTCTATTATTACTCGTGTATTTACATCCGGAAATCATAAATTGGTGGAGTGGAATTGATGATGAAGACCACAGATGACTTATGGAATTCCTCAATTATGTACTTAAAAGTACAAAATTACCTATATCACAGATTCTGATAAGATTCCATTGAAATAGCAACTAATGAAGTGCCATGGGTGATCCTTGTGGAATCGACGGAAGTCCTCAAATATTATCGGGTCACATACAGCGATTGGGTTTTTGTCTCTAATAATCAATGCATTTATTGCTCTCGGAAATCAGTTCATGTGGTATATGGGAAAAGAAATGTGGAAATGTTCTCGTGGCTTGGCGGAGTACTAAATTGAAGTCGGTTAAAACTTTGTTTTTAAAGTAAATTATTCTTTTCAATTTATATATGATATGCATAGACATGTTTAAATGTTAAACAAGTTCTGTTTCATATTATTTGTATGCGTATTATTTTAATTTTATTTACTTTTTGTTTAACAACTCACGCTAATTGTGTAAATACACAATTAAAAAAAAAAAGCCTAGTTGTTGCTTTTACGGTTGGTTGGCTGGCCTAAGCGTTCTATTTACTCAACTATCGATTTGTCACAACAATCGCCTTCAAAGTGAATTAATTAAATGTCTGCTATCCCTTTCCTTCTTACAGCTGCGTCTCTAGGTTGTAGTGACAAATTGCTAGATGTATAATGGCCTAATGGCCATTTAATGCGAAATCAAGTATAGTGATGCTGTAACTAGGTGTTAGTAATAATAATAATAATAGATTTCTGGTGCAATCAGTCAACGTAAGGCAGCTTGTGGCGGGCTGTTAGGGCGTAGCGACCCTACGTACCTGAGTACTCCTGGGGGTGTCCTGTGGTCAGGTTGAGCCGACCGGGTGGATGGTTGGACAGGCCCCCTGTCTCTGGCTTGCCTTTACTGGCCGTTCAGAGTGGAGTCGCAAGAGCTGTTGCTCGAGGGTTGATGTGGACACCTAAGTGGCGAGTTGGCTATATGTTTAAAGTCCAGTGCCACCTCTCTTCCCCCCAGCTTTCTGACCGGTGTTGCCCTTAGGCCATTTTTTAATGTCGCTATTAATAGGGGCCCATCTAGCAGTTGGCGAGTCACCGTCTGCCAGAGATAAAAAGTGAGACAGTTTTATTAGGCAGGCGTCCGATGTTTCACCCAATAGCCCAGCCACTAGTCCATAATTTTCACCCAATAACCCGTTTCATTTAGATTCCATCAACCATCAATAGGCCCTATACTCCTCAGCGGGTGCTGTCCCTGTGTGCGTCCCATGACACGGGCAGGGACAGCATCCGCTCGGTGTACTCCTTGCATTTTATTAAATTGTCAAAAGGGCCTCTACGTGTTGGCTCAGTTGGTACTTTGTAGGTACCTAGCTCCACGCACGCCTCCCAAAGGTCCGGGACGTCATTGTCCCGTGAGCGGGAAAGACATACATAATAATAGTGTTGATAATTTATACTTTTAATAGGTATTTCATGTTAAGTAGGTGGCAAAAGACCGGCGGATTATGTGATTAAGAATCGTAATTATTGATTTATTGATTGCTAAAACAAACAGGGTAATTACATTTACCTAGATAGCTATATATTAGGGGACAATCTTCAAAAATCGAACTAGCCCCGCCCATAGTAAGCTCAATAAGGCTTGTGTTATGGGTACTAGACGACGATTTATTTAATAAATATAACTACCCACTTAATGCACATAGAAAACATCCAAGACCCAGAAACAAAATAAATGTTCATGCTCATCACACAATTATTTGTCCTTCCCGGGATTCGAACCCAGGACCTTCAGCTTCGTAGGCAGCGTCACTACCCACTAGGGTAACCCAGTTATAGCTTTGTATATACATATTTAGTTATATAACCACAACGACAACTGAGGAATCTATTTATTTTTATTTGTTGCGGATTCTATCTTTCATATTGAATTTACATATGGCTCCAGGTGGTGTTCTCATAAAAGATAGCATCGAGACTGAAGATTGCAAAACAAGTGATGGGTGGTCGGATGGAAATTCTTACTAAACAATGCTTTTCCTGGCAAAGTCTTTAGGGGTTGAATGAAAATCGTGTTTTTGGTTGCGTTTTATTTTAATGACAACTGTAGAATATTAGGACGGATCATTGATAATCTGTAATCTCCGTAGGTTAACGTCATGAGTGGACACCAGTTTCTACACCCAATTCTTCCCTGCGAGTTCCTGGATTCACCGGAGTTTGAATCAAGTCGGGCTACTATTGATGAGAAATTCAAGGTGAGTTGACATTCTTGACAATTACCAGCTACCTACAATTACCTTGTAATTTAAATATTCAAAGATTTTATTTGACCAACATAGGTATGTAAAAGGTGTTACAATTAGCTTTCGTATCACTATGTGGTGCCTTTCTGTATACATATTTTTTGGTTAAAAAATGTTTATTCATTTGAATTTATTTGCTATGTCAACTGAAGGAGTTATTTTAATACATGTTATTTTAAATAAAATAAAATAGGTCCAAAGATATATAACAATAAAATTAAGTAAAGAGTGTAGGATAATTATGTCAATATTTATTAAATACATGAGTCAAAAATTCTGTTTTCGTATAATATGCTTATTCCGGATGAAATAACTTTAAACTCCTGTTAAAATCTATATCGTTTCCATTGTTTTCAAGGATGTGCTGTGGAAGCTTATAGTATATTTTGTGGGACATCCCTTTTTTGTAGTAGTGCTGTGTTACTTGACTGCGATTTTAATTTGTTCTGGAGACGTATATTTTTACATTTATTACTGATGGCGATTAGTGTTTACAAAGTTGATAATTTCGTATATATACGAAAAGGGATCCCCTTGGATCGCATAATGTTATTTAGGCTATTATTGTTTCGCATAATTAGTGTGGCATAATTTCTTTTGGCATAATAGTACTTTTTCATAGTAGTACTTTGGCCAACTACTTTTTTGGCATACTACACTAATAGCATAATTTCAGTTGAACTAATCTGTATTGGCCGAATATACATTACGCATACTATTGTTTGGGCTAATAATTATTTGGTATATCTGTCATTATCCATAATTTCAGTTTTCTAAATTAATAAAACTCAGTTTCGTTGTTACAATGCATTTATTATTATTGTGAAAACATTTATTATAATATTGCCTTATTTTCTTAGATGAATGATAGTTGCTAAACCACGTTGCTATTGATCTTGGAAGGACGGGGGGGTTCGGGGGGCAAAGCCCCCCGCAGTAAAAAAACCCAAACAATCGTAACAATGGCATCATTAGTAGGTTAGGTTAGGGTTTGCTTGTGTCCCTTGGAGCAGAAATAGGCACACGTCGACACGCTCTGGCGGTTAGGTTAGGTTTACATAACTTTTGTTTAGGACATTACTGTTATGCATTTTGATATGCCTATTTGTGATGATCATATGATGCCAATTGATTATTATGCCTATTTGTGCTTATGCTTTTTGTCATTAGTCTTCATGAAGATTATGCTTTCAGTATTTATGCTTTTTAATGTTATGCGTATATAATTATGCGTAATGAGAATTATGCACATCACTATTTCGGCGAAAAGCAATTATGCGTAACAATAATAGTACAAATGACTTTATGCCTTCCAATAGTGAACCATACAAACAAGGTAAGTAATGTTAGTATTTTTAATTTTATAAAATACGGTTTGCACGGGTCATATCGCCTAATGCCACATATCGACCTTAAACAGGTTTATTGAGCTTTAAATACGTTTTACTTATTTCTTGAATTTCCCCACAAAAGTATCCCATACCTTAAAGTGGATGTTACAAATGCAGGATACTCGTAAGCAGTTAAAACCGATGACTAATTCTTTTCAGATTGTATAGCGCATAGGAACATTTACTTAATTTCCTACTTACATATATGTTATGTAAGTAGGATATTATAATATCAGTTTGGTTTTTCCATGTCAATTTATCGATACTATTAAGCCCTAAAAATTTGGTTACGTCCGTTTCCTTGATTGGATCTTCCTGGGTTTGGGTTTACGTCCCTTATAAGCTAACAAATTGTCAGGTTTGTTTATTTGTTGCAATGTTATGATATTAGTTTTGTCAAGATTGAATATAAGATTTATTTTATTATTGGTTAGCCATTCTCTTATTTTGATTAATGTATTGTTAATGTCCGATTCATATGTTTTACCAGTTTGTCCAGAAAATACGATGACAGTATCAGCAAAAAGAATAATTGGATGTTCCGTAGCCTTTGGCTAATCGTTAATATAGATCAGAAACAATAATGGTCCTAGTACGTTCCCCTGAGGTACACCATAACAACATAGTCCGACGAATAAATTTCCTGTTTTTGTTGTAGGAGAAATTCTTTTTATTTGCGTTATTTGTTTTCGATTATAGTCATGTAAGAACGTATTGGACTGAGTAAATTACCGCGAATCCTATAAGCTAAGAGTCTGTCATAGAGAACATTGTGATCTACTTAGTCAAATGCTTTTGTCATATCCATATACAAAGCGCACATGGGGTGATTTTTGGTAATATAGCTTGATTAATGGATTTCTTCTTCTTCTTGCGGAACCATTTGTGTTCTTCTTTCGTTCTCATTTATTATTTTCCAAGTAGTTCTATAAGTTGCTGTATATTACTCTCAATTATTTCGGACAAAACAGAGATTAGCGCAATGGGTTTGTAGTTGTTCATGTTATAATGCTTTTCCCCTTTTTTAAAAAGCGGTCTTACAACTGATACCTTTATTTGACTGGGAAACACGCAATGCTCAATACACAGATTTATCCTACTAATATTATAAATGCGAAAGTTTAGATGTTTGGATGTTTGTTAGTCAATCACGCTTAAACGGCTGAACCGCTTTGAATGAAATTTTGCACGAAGATAGTTTATAGCCTGGATTAAAATATAGGATAGTTTTTATCCCGGGTCCACGCGGACGAAGTCGCGGGCGGAAGCTAGTAACTACTACTTAAGTACTTATAAAAAGGAAAGGTACCCAACTGCCCGGCTGTACTCGTATTTGCTTGAACACATTTCTCTACAAAAGCAAGAGGGTTTCGTCACTTTTCAGTACTTTGAATGACATAAATTGTTGTTTGGGCAGCTAAAAAAAATAAGTGTCTGTTATTTTAGACATACTCTGTAACATATATAAAAATAAATCAAATCGGAGCCGTACAGTAAAAGTAAAGGCGAAATAATCTCATAAACAGTTTTTACAACCTTGGTGTGTATCCCATAATTTCCGGTGCTATTTGTATTTTTTTAATGTACGTATTAATAATTCTATGTCATTTATTTTTGTTGGTTTCATAAATATTGATTTAGGATTATATGTTAAAGTAGTCTTCATGTTTTTATATGCGCTGCCAGTAAGATTAATAGGACGAGCTTGGTCAATGAAATAATTATTAAATAGTTCAGCAATATGCTTAGGATTATGGTTTTTCCTTCACATAGTATTTTCTTAATGTTCTCGATAGGGTATCTAACTTTAGAAGTCTTATCTTCCAGGTGGCTTTCGTTTTGTTCTTGAATTTTTTAATGTTGTCATTTTGGGATCTTTGTGCCTGGTTTATTACTTTTTTGAGTTGTTTAATGTAATATTAAATTAAAAAAAGACCGGGTTGCACTCCGGGAGTGCCCGCAGAAGTGAAACCTCAACGGCATTGTAACAGTTTTTCGATCAGGTCACGTCTTACGAATTTTCAGTCTCTCGAATAGCACGGTCCCATCACAAAAAGGGCACAGCGCCGCTAAGGAAGTTTTCACTTTAAAAAAAATGCTTAAATATCCAAGAAAATAACGTTCCACCAAAAAGAAAGTTCAACTTATTCTGTTTTATATCACAAAACTATAAAAGAGCACCACGTAGCCCACGTAGCACTAGGCTGTATAAAATATAAATTCTCATCACTCTAGCTACCTAGCTAGAGTGATGAGGATTTAGAGAGATGAGAATGCTAGAGTGGTACCTACCACGAAGCATACAAAATTCAGATAGTATTGCTCCTCCGTCGGGTGTAACGGTCGTGCCGATGACGTTTTAAACTTGAGATATTACTACCGGTAGCTGGCTCTAAAGTGCCGTCTACCCACTTAGACATTATTAATAAGCTCAGGTAGGCCACTAGGAAATTTTAGCGGGAGCTCTTTGAGTATCAAATACGAAAATAGAACATGCAGCATTCTTTAAGACGTTATTTTATGGGGACGTTAGTTTAATATAGTATGTGCTGTCAGGCTTTAGACGATTTTGCAATGGCTTCCACTAACGATGCGGTTGGCATAGGTTTTTTTGTTAACCTGTCATACATCAAAACAACTTCACTTAAAAACTTTAGAGCTTGAGCTATGAGAAATCTATTTTTAGGCGCCATCCCAAACAATACATATAATACACATACAAACTGGTCTCTAATAGGGTCATTACGTTGGCTACGCGACCACCTTTGGTTAGCGACCACCTGAAGGAGAAGGTTTTTTTCTATTATTAAGATAACATCAATTCTACAGACCCTATTGAAACAATTAGTTGTACATGCATTTTTTTGTTGTTTTAGAATAGAGCTACTAAAAAACCGAGAAATCCTTTCAGTTCACCAACTCAGCTAAGTGGTCGCCAACCGGCACATGAAATTAGGTGGTCGGTAACCGGCGAAATGACCCTACCATACTCTTATTACAGTCGAGTCTGGTTTCTATGGTTGTGCCTAAACTTCACTATGCGCGCTCGTCTTACGTGACTGAATGATGCATTTTGAGGTATAGTTGAAGTTCACATTGAAGGTTAATTTAATCGCGCCTTTGATTGCTAACCCTGAACTTTAATAAGAAATGCTATCGCTCAATTTGAAGAAACTTGCCGAGTGCTATCAAATCGCGTTCGTGCAGAGCGCATCAAGCTATCAAATGTTTTCTGAAAGCCGACGTAAATGTGAGACGGGTTCGACGTCATCGCGTCAAATCGAAAACGCTGGCCAATCAATATTATAGACATTGAATTAGCTGCGTCACACGAAGAATAAATAGCGTTACAAATAAAGAAAAACGCTCGTGCTCCTTGATATCGATTCATAAATTTAGGAGCTGCGGTGGCGAACTTTCTGTTTGCCTCGGGGACTGAGATGGAGTTGAATTGAACCAGAACCAGAACTTTATTTGCTCAAAACATGGTACACAAAAGGTAACTTAATTAAAATAAACAGATCTACATGTTGAGAACCTCCTATTTCACTATTTTATGGGAAAATTATAAAATTTTCATGACTTTCTCGTCCCAATCCGTTTTGTCATCATTTCTTATGACACCAGTTTAACGATGACAGCAATCGTCACCTCGTTAAATAAGGCAATGAGGCCAACCTTCACGCTTGAATACACTGATGGGTTCATTATTCAGGGGGGTATGCAGCGTTCCGGAAATCTGTGACCTTATTAACGAAGAAGGGGTTTGTGGCGTGAGCAAAGGTTGCCGGTCGGAACGTTTGCTCTGTAGATCACCGATTTGGTTTGTTCGACGATTTTTTGATGTAACGTTTTGGCGAAGGTATACAATTAACGACATAAAAAGCACCAAGCCATAAACCTCAACTTACTCTCTTTGAAAGGATCTGAATGTACTTAGTTGTTGATAGGGGTTAAATCCTGGCACAATATTATGAAAAGTATTAGCGCTTAGTACCTGCGCTCCTTCGTTTACCCTAAAAAACAAATCATCAACATCCTCCCAGCGTTATTCCCGGAAATGCCTCTAAAGGAGCCCGGGGTCCGCTTTGACACCTAATCCCAAGATTAGGCATAGGCACTAGTTTTACGAAAGCGACTGCTATCTGACCTTTCAACCCAGAGGGAAAACTAGACCTTATTGGGATTAGACCGGTTTCCTCACGATGTTTTCTTTCATAGAAAAGCTAACGGTAAATATGACGTACATAAGTTCCGAAAAACTCATTGGTACGAGCCGGGATTCGAAACCGCGACCGCCGCTTCACTTGCCTGAACCACTAGGCTACCGTAGCTCTCCACTGAAAAACAAATATTAAAACGTTTTCCTAAAACAAAACACAAGCGGTGACTGCGGCGGCCATGCCAGCCAGCCTGGCCTGGCGGAAATTGGTGAACGCCTCGCCAACAATGCCCATAAGCATTGTTTGTTCGGTTAACTTTGTATCGTAATAAGCGGGTTTTATTCGTCAAAATAACACTATATGAGATATTTTCATATATATAGGCATATTAAGACCCAAGCCCATAATACGGATAGAGTTCGTCGATAACAGAGAAATCTAGTATCGAAGCCATTTTCCACATAATTTATGGAGAAACTTAATTATGCCGTTGAAAAACGGTTGTCCCCATACATCGATGTGTGGTATGTCACGGTTTACCAACAACAAATAAGCAATATCATTCCAAAAAAAGTCCAAAAACCACAACAGCATGGTTTTTGGATTTACTCCCGTAGGTACTTGTGCTACCTATAAGACATAATTTTTCATGTTCATTTAGGACTCGGAACCCAAAAAAGTAGGTGATTAATAAATCAATTGCAAATAAAAATAATATCATAGCCATTAGGCACAAACCATATTTACATGTAACCTACTTTTAATCAAACCATCGTTACGTTCGAAGTCAACTGCAGAATTAATCACAGCACGCTCTTGGAAAAACAAACCTAACGACCCGTGAAACACAGCGAACTTGCAAATAAAAATTCTGATAACAACATTCTCTGTCAAAAAGCATTATCTTTTCTGACTTCCTTTCGATAAAAAAAATATTTATTGGGATCAGGCCCGGGTCTCAGTGGCTGTATATTGTAAATGAGAAGGGGACCTATTCCTTTAAGCGCAGCTATTGAATTGAAATCGGTTTTGTATTTGTTTATTAGTGGTCTATTAGAAATGGAAAAAGTGCAAGCAAAGCGTTTTAACATATTACTCCACAATCGAGGACTTTGAAGCACAAGCGCTATCACTTATTATTTGTATACGCTTTTGCATACTATATTGACTGGATTATAGGTATTGCGCACTCGTTCTTTCTAACACATACAACTTGACGCTCATAAAAGCGCAGACGCGCAATAAATATAAGTCAAGTCGAATTCTATACGTTTAGCAGAATAGGCCCCTAGGTTCGTTGTCGGGCGTGTTTTAGGCATCCATTTCTCATTTCACGACCGGTTTGCTTGGCCGTAAGTCACTTCGCTCTTTGGCATTACCTACCCCTTTCCGTTGACCTAATTGCTGTCTGATACGGTCGAATAACAACCAAGGTGGCTATGAAACTGGCAAATTGGGTTAAATATCGACAATGTTACCTACGTATTACGTGGAATAAAGTCACTTTGTAATGTTTGACACTAACACTTTGGGTTAGGTATTGACATGTTGGATGTGTTGAGAAGCTGTCATATCAAAATATGCTGTGAAAGTTTAATTCAGGAGATCTATTTTGTTCGACATGTGACATAGTTATCATATCAATGTGTTGCACACGTGCTAAGTAAGATCTAATACGCGCAGCAACCGAATTAACTCCCAGTGGTTTGCAATGCTATACCGCACCACCGCATAGAGCAATAGAGCATAGAGTGAGCTAGGTATTTATTTAAGTGGAATGGAAATTTTTAAAACTGGATGGTATTTTGAATCATGTCTTTATTCCTGTAGGTATCCATCTTGGCCGCATCCTCTTGCCGTTACGTATACTGGCAGCGCAGTTCACTGGAATACCTATTCGTGAAGGAGCCGTATCTCGCTTGCGTCATCACGACGCTCATAGCCCGGGACATAACCACTAAACTCTACGCGATGAACAACAAAATAGTGACGGAAAGGGGCTCACATTTGGACATCAGATTGCCGAGCATTTCTCACGCTTTAGCGAGGAGTCCAAGGCGTTTTCGGGCCGCGAAACCGCCTCCACCGACAACGGTCCAACCTGTACCGCCGGAAAAAAGACCGTGTAAGTCATTTAGTAACTTTGCGCCACCGTAAATCATAACTTTTGAATATGCAGTAACATGCTTCCGCTGCGAGACCGTTTCGGCGTAGTTTCGGAGCGGGTTGGTATTTTCGTTTCATGTTCCAGTTTGATTGCATAATTGCAGGCGCGTTAATAGTTTAAATGGTACGCTCATGAGGCCGGCCATCCTCAAATAGGTTGTATCTAATTATCACGACCCGACATATGATATAAAAGTTGAAGCAATTAGACCGCAGAAACAAATCTAGAAAATGTCCCAGGCGATAAAGGAAATAAATGTCTATTAAAACTAAACGTATTCAATATAAAAATTTCCTCTTTAACATATATAATATATTTGTGGTGTTAGAAATGATTTCACTTGGACACAGAACATAACGAACCCCATTCGTATTATGTATGCTGGTAGTAAAATAACAATACCTAATGTTGCAACTCTCTGTAAAATCCAATATAAGCAATGTGCTCTTGCTAAATGTATTTACTACATACCTAATCCATACTCCACGTGCTCAAGTCTTCATAGTCGCGTGTTATTTTGCAACCACTGCTGCGTTCAAATACCTTACCTCTCCGCAGCCTGCTGGATTCGCAGCGACCGCACCAACCGCAACGACCGCAATGACCGCCCCGACCGCAGCGACACCCGTCGCGATGGCTCCGAATACTCCGGCGACGAAGAACTGATGCCCTTGGCTGAGCACGAGGCGCCGGCAGCCTCGTCCGATGACCTGTCCGTTGCGGAGAGCTGTCCCGACACCTCGTCTAAATACCACAGCTGCGAGGCGGTTGAGACTGATGATGAATTGAGACATTGATGTCTTTCCAGGGTATCACACCGCTTCACTTCACCTCACGTCGCATTCGCTTGTACATTCGGCTTGTTACTCGTAAAGTGGTCGTCAATGCCCAGCATGAGCCAAACTTCCGATTACGCATTGTTATTACGAATTTCGGCGTCAAGATATACTAAGGGTGAAGAGGAGTAGTTAAACACATCGTGAATAAGTGGCGTAGCTTGGTACCTAGTCTTCGCTCCGTCACTGACCTAAAGCAAACCACTGATTGTCTTTGCTACCTTGGTTTGAGCCTGTTTTTCATTTCCTTTTGTCTGAGCGTAGTTTATTTGTTGTGGACTGAGTGAAGTCTAGCTGATTTGAGGTCCGTAACTGAGTTTAATATTGATCACTTCCAAACTTCATTAATTGCTTCCAGATGATAATAAAAAAAGCCATATTATTATAAGTTTATGTCTTACAAGTTTTGTATGTTTCTGTTAAACTTGCATTTGCAATACACGCCTTGCAGGAAGCGTGGAGTTACTATGGCGGTTAGCCAAAACTTAACGCAGTAAATTCATGGCGTCGTCATCAAATGCCGTATACAAGCGTAATTTAAACTCACTCGGACATATTTTAATGAGAATTCTAGATAAATGCTAAACTAATGGAGGATTGTAGTCCTTATGAGAATACATCAGCTTGAAGAACTACCCTACTTAAGTTTCTCATTAAAATCTCTAAGCTATACCTAACCTAAGAAATAATAAAATATTCAAATAACGATATTGCTTTGTTTTCTTTAACCCATCCATTTTAACCGTAGGGACTTAATATTATAAATACGACATTAACTCTATATGTCTGTGTCTTTTCACGCTTAAAACGCTGAATCGATCTAGATGAAAATTGGTATGGAGATATTTTGAGATCCTGGGAAGGACATGATAAAATACCATGTGAAAAGTCTATTAGGAGGCTAGTCTAGGGAAAGCATTTGCTATTAGATTTTGGCAGACCTGGTGTTAATTCTTTAAGGCAGTATTAAGAATAATTTACTTTAAAAACAAAGTTTTAACCGACTTCAATTTAGTACTCCGCCAAGCCACGAGAACATTTCCACATTTCTTTTCCAATTTACCACAAGAACTGATTTCCGAGAGCAAATGCGTTGATTATTAGTGAAAAAAACCCAATCGATGTATGTGGCCCGATAATATTTGAGGACTTCCGTCGATTCCATAAGGATCACCTTTGGCACTTCATTAGTTGCTATTTCAACGGAATCTTATCAGAATCTGTGACGTACTTTTGTACTTTTAAGTACATAATTGAGGAATTCCATAAGTCATCCGTGGTCTTCATCATCAATTACACTCCACCAAATGTATGATTTCCGGGTGTAAATACACGAGTTTTAATAGAAAATACCAAAATCACTACACGCTTGCCCAATATAATTGAGGAGTTCCCTCAATTCCTCATGGATCCCACCATTCAACAGATTTTTTGAAAAAATGGGACCCACCTGGAAGCATATATACTTACAAACATTAAAAAAATACGAATCGGTTCTTCAATGACGGAGTTCTGAGGTAAAATATATATATGTATAGGTACAACCGAATTGTATAATATATATATATATACTTCTTTTTTGAAGTCGGTTAAACATATTCACAGACGCAGTCGCGGGTAAAAGTAAGTTGGATATTTATCATGTTTTAACAGAAGGAAACTGAAGAATGGAGTGTTTCTATTTCTACACGAATGAACTTATGCAGATGAGAACACAAAATCACTTGAATTATGTATTCTAAAATAGAGTTATTGCGTTGGCTCATAATACTGTGTAAGAACATCTTAACAAAAAAAAAGCTAAATAGGTAAATTTTGTGTCGATTTAGCTTGTTGGGAGATATTTTCTTGAGTAAGATACATGTGGACTTTGAAAAGAAGCTTATTGACTTTTATTTGGACATACAATGTGAATGGACATTTTCATTACCTACGTTCACATAACGAATAGGTATCCACTAAGGGTATAATTAAAAGCGATCCTCTTTGGAAAAACACTGGTGGGAATGATTGATCGAGCAGTCAACGGTACAATAATTTAAATTAGGTTCCCACTTGTAATACGCTGGAAAAGCCGCGTTGGCGCTGTCCCAATGTAAAGACTATCGCTCATTTCCGAGAAGATTAATAACATGTTTCCTCAGTTATGAGACAATATCAATCATCATTAAAGATAGTGAAGTCTTCACCGAAGTTTTAAAGTTAATCACTTTGATTACCGCTCGATGTAGCTATATAATTATAAACTGTTTAGCACGCATAAGTTAATCACCATACTCGCACAAATATCTACAGTGGAATGCGAGATGGTTTCTGATTATTCACATAATTTATCAATTTGGTTTAATGACATGATTGAGTATTGAAGTCAATTATGAAAATTAACTCGACGATTTATGCTAGCCGAACGAAAGGGACGTAAGTACTTGCTCGAGGATCGATGCGTTTAAAAGTGTTTGGAACATGCACATACAGCAAAAATGTTACCAAAAGAGGTACGATAATTTTGAACCTACCAAGTTCCAGAAACACCACGGTTAGTGTATTTTATCATAAGTCAACTCCGCCTCTAACCCCCGTGTTATATCCCGAAAATACGAGCGGAATCTTTGGTGTTCCAATAAATAGTCGGCTATTGTAAGGTACTATTATGTTGTCATCGTAATAAAGTGGATGTAGGTACGTCCATTCCGTTATTAATGGACTAGTCGTAAAGGGTGATAAAATTGCTCTCTTTATTAACCTTGCACAACCTCGTATTTTACCTATCTGTAACAATAAAAGAAATCTTAATTCGTATCGCATAGAGATTTCTTTCCAAGATCACGTCAAGAATGATACAAGGTTATGGAAGGAACTGGTCGTGTTTAGGGGCGAAAATTACTGTTTCGGCCCTTGTGCCTTGAATGCCGGAGTAATCAATCAGTGCTGTCCGATTCACTTTAGTACCTATAGCCGATTTGGTGTGGAGGAGTTAAATATGATTGGTTATCGGTATATGAAGGATTTATTCTGAAATATTAAGGTCAAGTATGTAATAGTTACAAGCGGGTATAGTATAGTGGAGGCCTATGTCCAGCAGTGGGCGTCTTTCAGCTGATATAATGATGATGATGTAATAGGTAGTTGGTATATATATATCTACATAAGGTAAGGTAAAAAGAAGCTTACCCTTTTAGTTGATTAATAATATTCTGAAGCCATATTAGACAATAACAGAGAATACTCGACTGTCTTTACAATTGTAATAATTACACTGTAACAGATTGAATTTGTTAAGTTATTGGTCAGTGTCGAGCACTACGACGCACGTTTACGTAAAGCTACTCACACACCAGCTTTGCCTTCTTAAATTGTGATGTGTATATAGGCAAGCAGGGACGATTTATTGTAACGGACTATGAATTAGGTTGTACTTGCGTGGCGATGGATCTATTATATGTGCGGTGAATGTCTGAGCTTCTGTGAGGAGATGGATGACAGGTATGAATGTAATTACCTACACGTGTTTTATTATTGTCTTTTTTAATCTCGTTTCATGGGGCATTGGTTTTACTGTAATGTCATGTTAACATTTTTTTTTTGTATTTCAACAAAGGACGATTTAAAATATAATATAACAATAGTTACGCAAGCAACGTTTCTTTGATTCAAGTTCGCTACATGTGCCTGTCGTTTGCATCACAGTATCCAAATCGTGAAGTTTGATGTTCATCGATGAGCGTAACTATTAGGACGCCAACGCACTAAGCGGCTAGCCGTGCGGTTGGACAAAACATATGAAACCGCAAACGCAAAACCTTTATGCACTAAGCGGTTGGTCGCAACCGCACGCGGCTAGCCGCTTAGAGCGTACAAGGGCTTAGACTAAGGGCTAGTTCAGACACGGCGGGAACCGCGCGATTATAGAATCGCATGGAAATCGCGCGGGTCTTATTTATATGAGTTATTTAGTAATCGTTCAGACATAACCGCGCGGTTAATCAAGCCGCGCGGTTACCGCAACCCAACCGCCAGAAAATAGAATCGCGCTGCTCCCGCGCGTTTCTATTACTATGGAGTCTTTACTTCGCGTTCAGTTGCGTTGCGGATACCGCGCGGTGAGCACGTCACTGTTCGTGAGTTCGCCATGGATCGTTTCGACACTGAACTATTTATTGATGAGGTGGAGAAGAGACCTGCAATATGGGACATTCAGTGTGATGATTACTCAAATAAAATTATCAAGAACCGAGCTTGGCAAGAGTTGGTGGAGATATTTGGAAATTGCGAAGACACGGTGTACTTCAAGTGATACAAAAAGGACAAAGCTTACCACCCCCTGTTCGCTACAATACTCAGCAGATCACACCTACGTATTGGCAAGGACAACAGTATACAAGCCCGCTTTTTTAAGGAGCAACCACAGTAAACACACTTCTTCGTCGACCTCCATTTTGAAACTGACGCTAACCCGCACGAAATCGCATACTAACCGCGCGTGTCTGAATAGCATCACAATTTTGCGGTTTGAAACCGCGCGATTCGTAAACGCACGATTCCCGCATGTCTGAACGGGCCCTAAGACATTTAGAATCCCTCAATCTTGTCAGTAACCATCAGTTGCTCGAGATTTTGTGTGCTTCAGATTTTGTCTATGGTACTATCAGTATAGAAATACCAAAACTAAAAACCTTAACACCCACTGTCTAATCCAGCACATGTCAAATTAAACACGAAACTGAAGTCGTTTGGCGCTGTCACGCGGCTGCCGTGCCAGCCAGCCCCGCCAAGCTACCAGATGCAAGTCTCGCAGCCAAATGAACCTCTAACTAAACTAGACCACAGTAGATAAAGTATTGCTTTTTGCAGTAAAACGAATCCGTACAAATGTGATCGGCTCACACTAACACATGTCGCTATAATAGACTAAGTGCAAGTCGGGGTAATCGGCGGTACATTAGCCCGCGTGTGTGGCGCGCACTGATTGTAAATGGAGCGCAACCCATGTAGCGCTCTCTAGCCCCCCACTCCCGTAGCGCGCGCTAGCGCCGTGTTAGCGTGCCCGGCGAGTGGCGCCCGGTGAGTGTCGCTCCGCGCCCCCTAGGACCATGCGTAATGCATTGCGTGCATTCACTAGGTAAACACGCCCCTGAAAGAACCTGCATTGGCAAATATATTCACTGTGACTAGACGGTTGGCGACGCTCTTTGGCTTCCGACGTGGACTGTACCGATCTGTAATTAACTGTATCGGTTTACTGCTGCGCTTGATGGGTTTGCATTTGGCATGTGTTGTGTTTTATTGCTTCGTTGTAGGCTTCATTTGGTTGAATGAATTTGGTCCATTTTAAGAAAAGTTACATCGACTTTTTCTCAGGTTTTTTTTTTGGGTTACACCTACGCAGAATTGAAAACCCTATTCAGCCAACATTCGTTACTGTAACCTTCCAGGGCGTCACATGTACTATTGAGATGTATGTGGGTTCGGGTGGTAGTAATGAAACGCGAGTGTACCGATGCAAGGCTGGTTTATTACTGACTCATGTATCAGGTGCGCACGCACACATGCATGCATACATATCAACTCCTCCCGACTTACATTGAACATCTGAGAACAATCACAACATGGTTACTGAATTATTGCAATTTATAATCAATTTTCTTAGTCCTAGGTCTTAAATTCCAACTAGGCTGAGAAGCAGGTGATGGCCCTAGCGGGGCTTCCTCATTAACTTGCACCGGTGGCTCAGACTGCTCTGACGGTGCCCCGGACACCCGAGTGTCCGCCTGTATTGGCGTCTCAGTCATCACCTCCTCCGTCATCCTCGCCTCTTCCCCTGTGCTATGCGATTGCGAACCATTAGTATTAACACTGACGGCAGTCGCCGGGGAATCGAGCCCACAAGTATACGGCGTGAAATCAACAGAATGAGTCATCTGTTCGTCATTTGTCGATGAACCGCCGGTGGTCGCTTCTGTGTATTTAAATAGTTGATCCACATGCCTTTTACATACGATATTATCGTTATTTTCTAATTTTATTTCGTACATTCTATTGCCAAGTTTTTTATATATTGTAGCCTTTGCCCAAAATGGTTTCCTATTTCCATAACATCTAGCCCATACAATATCACCTATTTGAAACACCCTACAGTGTTCATTTTCGTAACCGTTGTTTGCACGCGTCGGCGGCAGTCGCAACAAATCCAATCTACAGCGCAGCTCACGGCCTATCATCAACCTGGCGGGACTAGCGCCCGTCGTGCAATGCTTAGTGTTACGATATTCAAATAAAAAATCTTGTAGTTTGTCATTTATGGTTTTGACACACGAGTGATACTGTAAAATGGATTTTAATTGCGTTTTACAAGTACGAACATTAATCTCCGCCAGACCGTTGCTGCATGGATGATAGATAGGTGAAGTTAGGTATTGCATACCGTTCATTTCGCAAAACTCGACAAATTCTCGTGAGGCTATTTTGGCATCATTATCTGACACGATAACACTTGGAAGTCCAAATCTCGCAAATAAAAACTTCATTTTAGTTATTAAGTGCCGCGTAGTAAGATCATTTCCCATATCCAAGCATTCAAGCCATTTACTATAGGCATCTACTACAACCAAGAACGACCTTTGACCTACTGAGAAGTAATCTATATGTACCCGCTCCCACGCAGAGGCGGGCAGTGGCCAGGGCGCGGGCGCAGCGCGCGGGGGTGCGCTGCGCTGATGCACGCAAACAGTACATGCAGTAATCAACTGTTCGATATCCTTATCTACGTTAGGCCACCATAAGCGCGCGCGCGCATTACTTTTTGTTTTTACTATTCCTTGGTGCGACTTATGTAATTCGTGTAACACCCTACACCTATACGTCGCCGGAATAACAACCCTATGCCCTCGTAATAAACAACCTTGTTCCACATCGAGTTCGTTTCGGCATAGAAAATATGGCAGAATATTTTTACATCTAATTTTGCGTGGCCAGCCATGCTTGATATACTTAAGTACAGTGCACAAATCCTTATCGCTGGCGGTAGCCGTCTGTATGTCTTTGTATGTTAACGGTAAGCTATTTAATTGCAACGAGTTTATTGTGAGCATTTCCTCCCCGTCATCTTCTATTTCACGCGCACCAGGGGACGGAATTCGAGAAAAATAATCAGCTACTTCATTTTGTTTACTGGAGATATACTTTATTTTGTAGTTGTATGCGGACAAAAAAATCCCGAACCGGATTAAACGCGATGCTGTCATAACAGGAATACCGTTGCTCTTGCCGAATATCGCTAATAGCGGTTTGTGGTCCGTTTTCAATATAAATGGTTCTTGTCGACCATATAAATATTGATGGAACCGCTTCACGCCGAACACAATTGCCGCAGCCTCCTTGTGGAGTTGACTATAGTTCCGTTCGCCAGCTGACAAGGACCGCGAGCCATAGGCGAGCGGTCGCTCGACACCGTCGGGTCCTATTTGAGCTAGCACCGCTCCCAGACCGTAAGGCCCAGCATCCACGGCGAGCGACAGCTGCGCGTCCGGCTCGAAGTGCGCCAGCACGCGGTCCGACGCCAACTCCTGCTTCATCGCCGTAAATGCTGCCTGTTGCCGGTCCGTCCACTGCCATGGGGTGTCAGCACGCAATAACTCATGTAATGGGCCTAGCAAGGATGATGCATTTGGAACAAAATTCCTGTAATAATTTGACATACCTAGGAACCTTTTCAATTCTGTCACATTGTTGGGCTGTGGTGCATTAACAATAGCATCTACTTTCTCCGGGCACTTATGCAGCCCGTTTTTATTTATAATGTGACCCAAATATGTGACACTCCCTTGGAAGAAAGCGCACTTTTCTTTCCCTAATTTCAACCCGGCATTCTGAAATCTTCTAAAGACTTCCTCAAGTCTACTTACATGTATTTCTTTAGTGGGGCCCGTCACACAGACGTCGTCTAAGAAAACAGCTACCCCTTCAATACCTGCCAGTACGCTTTCGAGTGCCCTCTGGAATATGGCGGGTGCTCCCGAATACCCGAATACGAGACGGGAATACATAAATAAGCCTTTTGTCGTGTTAATGGTAGTTAGTCTCTGTGAATCCTTGGACAATGGGAACTGGTTATACGCTTGACTACAATCCAACTTTGAAAAATGTTGACCACCGCTGAGTTTTGCGAACACTTCCTCGATGCGAGGAAGTGGATATTTTTCAATGTACGCGTCATTATTTATAGTCAACGAATAATCGGCGCATATTCTGACACTACCGTTTGCTTTCCTTACGGGTACTATAGGTGTCGCGTAGTCGGAGTGAGTAACAGGTATTAATATTCCTTTGTTCACAAGCCTCATTAACTCGTCTTCTACGGAACCCTTGAGAGCAAACGGTAGGGGTCGAGCTTTGCAAAATCTCGGTTTGATGCCTTCTTTGAGCTGCAGTTTGACTTCACCATATTTAAAACAACCCAAGTCGTCATTAAATAATTCTTTATATTTATTTAATAGACTATTAACATCCATATCCGAGGAACAGTTTATAGTGTAATTTGTATTTGTACACATAAGGCTTATTCCAAACTTGGCCATAAAATCACGACCCAATAACCCTGGACCTCCATTTTTTATAACGTAAAATAAAATTTGCTTTGTCATGTCTCTGTATGACACCTCGGCTGAAAAGCAACCCAAAGGAGTGATTTTATGGCCATTGTAGAAACACATTCTAAGACTAACACTTCTTAAGGGTATATTTGAAAATTTGGTTTCGTACATGACATCCGAAATTACGCTAGTGCTCGAACCGGAATCTACCTCCATGTCGTAATTATTATCGTTAATGCCAACCGTCATTACTATAGGTCGTAATTTACGCACCTCAAATTGAAAAGTTTACATTCCTGACAGTCCCCGCAGTCCTGGCTACCTGGATTCAAGTCCTCCACATGCTCCGATGAACTAATATTGTTCACACGTACATCACACACCTTTTTTAAATGTCCCTTATTTTGACACTTTTGACACCGGTAATTTTTATAACGGCACTTATCCGCTCCGTGACCTTTCATCCCGCATACACTACAACGCTGCGCAGGCTGGTCTCGGCTGGCCCCCCGGCCCGCCCGGCCCGCGCTCGCCCTGTACAATGGTTCCTCCTTGACAGTCACGCTGGGTAAGGCCAACGCCCTCACCTTCCTCGCACATTCTGCCTGCTGAGCCACTTCGACGGCTTTAGCGAACGTGAGTGTCGCAGCATCTTGCTCGAAGAGCCGATCGCGCTCCGGCCCTGCGCGCAGCCCCAGAACGAGCCTGTCCCTCAGCATCATGTCGAGCGCGCTTCCGAACTCACAATGCACCGCGAGACCTCTAACTCGAGCCGCCCATTGCTCCACGGTCTCGTCAATTTCGCGCATCGCCCCGTAAAATCTCGCTCGATCTGCGAATGTGCAGCGCTTCGGTGTGAAATGTTGGTTGAGTAATTTAACCAGCTCGTCGAATTTGACCTCCTCAAGCTTCATAGGATGTACCAAATTCCTTGCTAGGCGGTAAGTCTCGTCTGACAGATGCGTTAACAACAAGGGCCCTGTCTTATCATCCTTAACACCATTTAGTTTAATAAATTGCACTAACCGACTATAGAAAATTTCCCATTCTTGGGAATTGTGGTCGAAAACCGACAAACTTCCGAACAAATTAGCCATTTCACTATTCTTTTTTTTTTTGTAACGCGCGTGGGTAGGTCCCGATTCGTCGCCACTGAGATGTATGTGGGTTCGGGTGGTAGTAATGAAACGCGAGTGTACCGATGCAAGGCTGGTTTATTACTGACTCATGTATCAGGTGCGCACGCACACATGCATGCATACATATCAACTATACTCACACTTACTTCTATTCCATCTAATGTAAAATGTGATACATAATAAATATTTTACTTTGTCACGTAACGGAATGTAAAAATGGAGCTCGTGTAAATGACATGAGACACTTTTTTCCTGTTAGGATGAATAAGGTTATCGATTCGGCGTTGGAATAATTAACCTAAAATTTCAAAATCCTGCAAAGTGGGTAAGTACACAACTTTTCATAAAGTCCATTTACTAACTCATGAATGTGGTTTTTTAGAATTCGGTCTTGAAGTTAAGGGGAACCAGGTCTCAGGCTATGGCGTCTGTTTCCCATCAGGTAGGCCGTATGCTTGTAAAAAAATGAAAAATATATTCAAGCTGCAATAAAGCCGTATTTCCTATACGTCTAGGTAACGATAACAAGGTATGTACGCAAGGGCTTAGATTAGGATAATTAATGTAGATTGCTGGTAAACAGCAATTACGGTTAAGCCCATGTAGATTGATACATCACGCTCTGTTGAGGAGAACACGCATGGATTGTAAGATAATTGAACAGATATAAGTCATTCGAGGCCAAACAACCATACGTATGTACACATATATCTACGCAGAGGACTTATAAAATTCTATGCAGGAGGGGGTCACGATCCTCTGCAACTGACGGTACTACACCGTAGCACGTTGCAGCATTTTTCCGCTTTGTAGCGGAAAGAGTTCGTAGATGCATGACTCATAATGTGAACTTTCCATGCAAACTTTTTTCAACTAACCACATTACTTAATAATAATAATAAAACTTTTTACTTTCAGACCAAATTGATTCATAGATTCTTAGTATACTACAGTATCCTAATAACTATGTTAATAACTATGTAAGTAGGTACAACAATAAAAAAATATATAAAAAAACTTAAGACTAAATAAAATAGGCTTAGCCATTCACAGGAACATGCAAGGCAAACAACCTGCTCTAATTGGTCCTGGCAAAATCATATGTACACAATACTAATCCTTCAATCCTACTAATATTATAAACGGGAAAGTTTGGATATTTGGATGTTTAGATGTTTGGATATTTAGATGTTTGGATGTTTGTTACTCAATCACGCTTAAATGGCTCAACCAATTTGAATGTGGACGAAAATAGTGTTTAGCCTGGATTAAGTACAGAATAAGTCGTTTTTATCCCGAGTCCATGCAGATGAAGTCGCGGGCGGAAGCTAGTGAATAATATTTGCTTTAGGATTATTAGTTTTGCAAGAAAATTGTTAAATGCCGATGTTGTTCATGAGTATTACTTACTATGTAATTAGCAAAAACAATATGCCACTACTTTAACCTGAGCTTTGCTGAAGAAAGTATCAATAATACCTATTAGAAAAATGGATGGATAAAGCGGGTTAGTTCTTGAACTCTGCTGCCAATAAAAAAAAATGAATGGTCACTGCCAAGCGCGCCCTCCAATGATAAATGGAGGTGAGCAAGGTCGCCAGAGCTCCCGAGGACGCGTTGTGTTGAGAGCGAGGGAATTTGTTCCTTCAGCTGTCAACACGGCGAATCCTCAAACATATCAAGGGTCGCAAAGCCCATGTTACTCCTTTGAAGTTGCATGCGTCTATAGGCTGCGGTGTCCGCTTACCATCAGGCGGGCCGTACGCTTGTTTGCCACCGTCGTTGTATAAAAATAAAAATAAAATAAAAATATCACGACATGGGATATTCTCCGATTTTTACAATTCGTCATACAAAAGGGTTTTCATACAAAACCAGTCATGCTAAACGTTAAAATGTATATATAAGCAAAATCCATAAATACATTGATATAAACAGTCCTATTCATCCTAAATATTTTTTCACAGGCTCATTTTTCGGTCTTGAATTTGAATTTTATATCTGTTCTGTTTTACAAGCGTCGTAAGGAGAGGCCTCTCTTCATTGCCATCAATTCAGCGAGAAGACGCCCTCAACCGGACAAAGGCGCAAGAACCGGTCTAAAGCCGCATCTAAATGTCACTTTTAGTATGGGAAAATAACAGTTGAATTTTCCTAAAGCGCAATTTACACATGCAACATATTGCATGCAAGTGTCATTACATTGCCGGTTACCGAGGTATTTATACTGCGTTTTATCTATCAGACCCCGCAATGTTAACTTGCATGCATGCGATTTCCTGCACTTATCGCTTGTTCGAAAAGTTACGTGTTTGTTTACCCCTCTGATAGTCGGTCCGGTATTCGTGGAATCCCCTAAGCTTGTAACAGGAGCAAATTTCTAATTAGCTATGTTATAAATATCATCAATTACCATCTGTAAAAAAAACAGGCGTACATAGCCCTGGAATACCCCATAGCACATAGCAACATTAATCCGCTGTGTAGACGAAACCACTCGTAGAGGCATGACTCATATGTGAGCCAAATCTTACTTATACATAGGCATTGCATGGGTTAAGTGAGATTTGTCTTAATAAAAACTGCCTCAAACCGCGGTCAGCCAAAAGAAAAAAAAACTGCCTCATTGCTGTCAGAATTAGGAAGTTCACAAATACTGTTTTGGTGCTCCTTACGATTATTGCATGTTATGTAGACATTTTGTCGATCTTTTATACCCACATGTATGCTAAAAGTGGCGCTGGAACATACGTTTCATGTGCTCTGCCTACCCCTTTTGGGAATAAAGGCGTGAATGTATGTATGAATGCATGTATGTATGTAGATATAGCAACCGACCTAGTATTTAGCATTTAGCACTACGTCACGGAATTCAGGTCGAAAGCGGGTAAGCAAACTCGTTAAAGGTGCAAACGGGCTTATCCCTCCAAAGCAATCGATTTTGCACCTAACCTAGATCAAAAGTTTGCCAATCATGATAGTGAGAGTACGTGTGTTTAGCCAATTTACCTTTTTCCGGGGTGGGAATGCTATTTGCGGCCATCTTTCAGTAGATAAGTTTTAGTACCTACTAATCTATTACACTATACAAGTATGCATTGGTTAATACCGGAAGGAATGAGACTAACAAAGGCATTAGCAACCACAAAGTCGGTACCGCTCACATCCATCAGGGACAATGACGGTAGAATGACGAAAACGGGGCTGGAGACCCTTAAGATAATGTGTAACACTCACTTCCCAGGCTCAGTAATACACGACAGCGTAACAGACGACGGTGCAATTAGTGCGTTGGAACAAACCACAAGTACAACGAGACACAATTGGGACACGTCTAAAAAGGTAGTAGATCATAAAAAGATAAAGTGGGCACTTTCAACATTTCAACCTTTCAAAGCCCCGGGGCCAGATGGAATCTACCCCATTCTACTACAAGAAGGCGCTAATGTACTAATCCCGCACCTTAGCAGATTGTACAGGGCGTGCTTGGCCTTCGCACACGTACCGCGTGTGTGGAGGATGGTAAAAGTAACCTATCTACCCAAACCAGGTAAGGCGGATTACAGTGAAGCCAAATCGTATAGGCCGATAAGTCTATCGTCGTTTTTCCTCAAAACACTGGAGAAATTGGTAGATAGACACATAAGGGATGGCCCATTAAGGAGACATCCGCTGCACGAACTGCAATGTGCATACCAGCCAGGGAAGTCAACGGAAACCGCACTCCACCTGGTAACAACCAAGGCTGAGCAGGCTATAGAGAATAAAGAACTATGTCTGGCAGCTTTCTTAGACGTGGAGGGAGCGTTTGATCGCACCACGTATAAAGCTATCAGCGAAGCAGCTGCAAAACATGGTGTAGAGCCGACCATTTGTAAATGGATAGGCAACATGCTAAATGGCAGACTAATAAAGTCATCTCTCTTGGGGGATGAGATAACGGCCACGGCCACAAAGGGATGTCCGCAAGGTGGGGTACTCTCACCAACTCTCTGGAGTTTGGTGGTGAACTCACTCCTGGTGGAACTCAATAAAGGTCCCACCCACACGGTAGGATATGCTGATGATTTAGTAATACTGGTGAGTGGGAAGTTCCCAGGCACGGTATCAGAAATCATGAACAAGGCACTGAAGACAGTGGAGAGATGGTGCGACCGGCACCAATTATCCATTAATCCAGGCAAAACTGTAGTAATACCCTTTACTAGGAAAAGGACCCTTCGCGGCGTACAGCAGTTAAAACTGTACGGGAGGGTACTAGAACTGTCCAACGATGTGAAATATCTAGGTGTCACTCTGGATAAGGAACTGAATTGGAAGAAGCATACAGATCTCACCATTACAAAGGCACTCAGGGTATTTGGAATGTGTAGATCAGCGTATGGCAAAACATGGGGACTGAACCCAAAGGTACTGAAGTGGATCTATACCATGATGGTGAGGCCCATATTATTGTACGGTAGCCTGGTGTGGTGGCCAAGGACTTTAATGAGCACATGCAGAGATGCCCTGACCAAAGTACAGAGATCGGCATGCATGGCTATAACAGGGGCGTTTCGAACCATGCCTACAGCGGCGCTAGAAGTCCTACTGGACCTACCGCCACTTCACATGGTGATTAAGTCAGAGGCGCGCAAATCGCTCTATAGACTAAGAACTCTTGGACTGTGGAGCGACAGCAAGCCAAAGACTAAGCACACAAACATGGAGACTGACAGTCTCTTAGACAGAATAACAAACATGGGATGTGACAAAATGCTACCCAAGTATGTATTCCATAGGAACTACACAACAAAAGTTCCATCCAGGGCCGAATGGGCCGAAGGTCTAGAACCACCGAGGTCTGGTGTCGAAGACAGTATATGGTACACGGACGGATCTAAAATGGGATCCGGTACGGGAGCAGGCATTTATGCGATTGACTACAGTAGTAGTGTAAGCATGGGTAGTTTGGCAACCGTCTTCCAGGCGGAGACATACGCCATAATTGCCTGTGCACAGGAGAATATAGACAGGCAAACCAGAGGGCAGACCATCTATATCCTCAGCGACAGTCAAGCGGCCCTTAAAGCGCTTACGGCGCCGAAAGTGGATTCTAGACTAGTCTATAATGGCGTCCAGGCACTGAACAAGCTTGGGAAGCACAATAAGGTGCAACTAGTTTGGATACCGGGGCACGAGGGCTACATCGGCAACGAAAGAGCGGATGAGCTTGCAAGAGGGGGGTCTACAAATCACTTTGTAGGTCCAGAACCATTTGTGGGACTCTCGCAGAGAACCATAACTTCGGCCTTTAAAGCCTACGCCAAAACCAAACACCAACACGAGTGGAGGAATGAGGCGGGCTTAAGGCACTCTAAGCTCTTCATAGAAGGAGTGGACTCGGGCTGGACTAACAAGCTCTGGAAATCCAGCAGGAAGCAACTCAGAATCATATCTGGGGTGTTCACAGGTCACTTCGGAGTCAAGGATCTCTTGGCCAAGTTGGGACTGTCGGACAGCTTAGTCTGTAGAATGTGTGGCGAGGAGGATGAGACCATGGAACACTTACTGTGTGAATGTCATGCCCTTGCCAGACAAAGAATGAATTACTTTGGTAGCGACTATCCGCAACCAAGGGGGTTCAAGGTGCTCCCGCTGAGCTGCATCATCCGCTTTGTGGAAACGATGGAGCGAGCTTGGGAGTAGGCATAAAGGAGAGGGCAAATGCACAAAAGATCCCGCTGGGTCGAAGTGCATCCGAAAGGGCCCTCATCTAGATAAGATAAGATAAGATAAGTATGCATTGGTTACATTGTTTCACCATGTCCAACCTAAAATATAAATTGCTATAAGACAATTTTAAAGTTGTTGTATGTATTTAGTTAGTTACTAGCAATAAAAATAAACAAGTACAGACACCTGAATCAATATCTGCAACAACATATAGGGCTTTAATATATAACACAACTCTATTTTTAGGGCCGTTAGGCCGTGTTGAATATTTTCGCCAGTTTTAGTATGCCAGCAGCTGGTGACAGTACCTGCGGTCGACGTGAAAGCAATGTTTAAGTTTGCATCTTCATCATCGTTATTATTATCATCATCGTCATCATCATCATCATATCATAATATTAGCCAGTAGACGTCTGCTGCTGGACGAAGGCCTCGCCCAGATAGTGCCACGATGACCGGTCCTGCGCCACCCGCATCTAGCGGACTCCCGCGACCTTTACGAGGTCATCAGTCCACCTTGTGTTCATCACCAGTTTTGTGTTCACCAGTTCACTTCCGGTAAATGGTCGCCACTCGAGAACCTTTCCACCCCAACGGCCATTGCCGGTTCTACGTGAAATATGTCACTCCCACTGTCATTAAGTTTTGCGATTCGGAGGGCTGTATCGGTTATCTTGGTTCTGCTGCGGATAGCCTCACTTCTGATGTAATCACGCAGGGAAACTCCCAGCATAGCCCTCTTTATTGCCTTTTGGGTGTCTGAGCCTTCTAATGAGGCCCATAGTGAACGACCACGTCTGCACCTTATTTTTCGTCGACTGTATCTACTTTGGAAAAGTAAGTCGCGTTACAAGGTGCGTGCAAGGTGCCATTTAATTTTATAATGGATTATCATAATTAATTACCGCATATCACAACATCTAAGAATATCTTTATTTTTCCTTGAGGGACCGAAAAGCCAGAATAGCCACGACATAAAATGGCCGTAAAGCGCCCCACTCTATCATTGTTGTAAGTAGATGCCTGACCTTAAAACACAATGAACAACTTGGCTGGAGATATGATCGGATCACTCCGTACTGCCCAAGGGTGAACGATGGCTTTCAGTTGGATATAACGTTGGTTTACGTTAATTCAGTACTGTAAAGGGTTAGAAGTCTATTATATCACGTGGTTTTTCATATTCTTATAGCCGAATATAATTTAGCGTTACGAGTGTAGGTTTTAGTTTGGATACCAAGCTAGGGTAAACAAATAGCGTGTTTTGTGTAACGTACATACATACAAACATCAGCCTATTGCAGTCCACTGCTGGACGTAGGCCTCCCCCAAGGGGCGCTTCAAGAACCGCTCTCGCGTTTTTGCCATCCAGTCACTGCCGGACCAGCTACCTTCCTCAAGTCATCGATCCACCAGTCGACGGCAGGGCGTTCATTCTTACACCTTGGAACCTAAATAGTAGTTCACGGTAGACGGTGCGATTCCAGAGGAAATTCCTCTCACAGACCCCTGCCGCGGTTTTCCCGAGTGACTACAGTACGGGGTTCAGCAACGCGCATGCAAGTATTCTGGGCTGTTATTCGCTACGCGCTAATGCGGCTCACCCCGCCGGTCACCCGTCACGAAACTAGACCTCAACCTACGCTTAGTTACTACGCATCGCGGTGTCAAGATATATTTGAGGGCGAGCGTTTAGGTGAGCTTAAAACAAGTTACAGAATAGGGGGGCTGGAGTTGCATAGGCTACGGTAACCGCTTTAAGCGTTTAATGCGTAAAGCGGGCGCCTACGCCGTAGTCGCTTTCCGCTACATACTGCATACGAGGAAAACCACGGGTTCGGCTACAAGCGTAGCGCAGTGGCAGTGAATGTGTTAATATAAAAAAAGATGAAAATGAACGCGATATGTCCTACGTGTTTGAAAAATTACACACAATGGGCTTGGCCACAACGCTTGCTGCCGTTGACGCTTTAAGTCGTGGCCAAGCCCATTGTGTGTAATTTTAAAGGGGTGGCCGAGCCCTCAGGTACCTTGTAAAGCTTTAGTTCAAATTCATAAACCTAATCCGAAAATACGTACGATAAGCAGTTCACATGATGCGACAACCGCTGTACAACTTCTTCCGTGAGTGGCTGAACGAATGTAAATTACCAGGCTTACGTGCGATGCCTTCTTATCCAACACTTGAGCATTACGTGCGATTTACCATTCGGGCGTTATCTGATGGCCTGGACCTAACAAAGAGCTTTAAATAACGCCGTAGTGAGATCGATATAACTACCAGCTTTAACTTGTGTTCACCTCCTGGTACTACAAAAATAATCTTGGACAATTAGATGCGATAGTTTAAAAATAAGCGAAAAAGGAAAGATTTTGAGCGCCGCCGTTACAATTATTAAGCTAGTACACCATGTGTGTGTTGAATTCCGATGAGTTTAAGGAAACATAATGTAGGTCACCTTAGGGAACCATTTATTAACAAAAAGATAATTTATTTAAGCCCAAGAATCATCACGATAGAGAAAACTTTATACTACAAAAACCGCATCCAAATGGGTTCGTCCGTTTCAAAGATGCTATGCCACAGACAGCATTCAATTGCGTTACAGTACGGATGGTTCAAAATAAATAACGTACGTCATACACATCGTTCAAATTCAACACAGCGTTGACTGTTTACCAAATTATAATTCATTTTTAACATGACGTGCCCCGTAAATTGAAAGTGGAGTGTTTGCAAATTTAAAGCCATCATTTAGCGAAAATGAAATCAATTCGACCAATCTGTTATTTGGTGTTTTTAAAAAGCACTTTACTTGCTAAAAAGGATATTGATTAGATTAGATTAGATTAGATTCATTTATTTCATTTTGCAAATCGACGTCATTTTTTGAAAATTAAATAGCATGAATTCACAAAAAGATCGTCAGAGTGTATAAGAATAACAATAATATAAATGAAAGTCAAAAATCTAAATATGTACATTGCAAAAATGTAAAAACAGAAATAATAATAAGGAACGATTGAAATAATGATTGTAATGTGTTTATTATTGCCATCTCGAATCTGATTATAATCTAGCTCTAATGAGTTCTTTAGATGGGTCAACGGCCAACTGAACTACTCCACACACACTGAACTACATGCATATAGTAACAAAATATTCCCACTCTTCTCCAAAAATAGTTAGATATTTAAAGTTGAAAACAACAACTATGTACAGTGAAGAGTAAAAATATGGGTGCATACTACTTACTCATAATTATGTCCCATAACTCTTATGTCAGCGGATTTAGGTATTGGTACTTATTTATGAGAGGATGTACATATATATGTACGGGTATATGCTATGATTTGCTTTATGCATTTTAGTTTATGGGCCCTGTGCGGCCGTGGTAAGAATGCTAGGTATATTTGTAAAAAAAATGCTATATTAAATGAAAACCCAATGTATATGTACACTAATTAGAACCATTTATGGACTCGTTATGCCCGGATTCGACCACACTCGTGCCTCTTATTATGGATCAGTCGCATAAACTACTATTTGCACTTGACTGTACCTACTTTATCCAGCAATAATCGAATGTGTAAATATGAAAGTAACTAGTGTAGGTAAAGGCAGTAGCAAAATTAGCAACACAGGCGAGTTGCTCAAAATATTCTAAAGAAGCTGTTTTACCCTTAAATAAAGACGTGTGTAGATTGTTTTAATCTCTTCGTGCGCGTAGTTATTTCTGCTGCTGACTTTACCTATACAGCAAACGATAAAGCAATTAATAGGATTGGGTTGCGCCATTGTTAGTTGAACGATCTATTTTAAAGTTATGTTAGCGTTAATGCAATTTACGTAAGTGGTCTCCCACACGTTCCAATATTAAACATTATGGACCATATGAATTAAAAAATTGACCTCCAAACTGTCGCAGCCTGCATTTAACATGAATGCCTCGGTTATACTACTATCCGCTAGCAAAAATAAAAGTTAAGGTTTTGTCAGCGGAGATTGGAGACGCAAAGGCTACAGAGCAAGGTCCCGCGGCCTGTATATTCACAACACTTCCCTGCCTCATTTCTACAAGCAAACTAGTATTAGTCTTA
The DNA here is from genome assembly GCA_947049275.1 of Epinotia bilunana. NCBI lineage: Eukaryota > Metazoa > Arthropoda > Insecta > Lepidoptera > Tortricidae > Epinotia > Epinotia bilunana. The sequence continues at coordinate 20,941,048 of OX346259.1, read as the reverse complement.
CTACTGAACAAGAGGTTGGGAGGAAAGTGGGGGTCGTGTTATACTAGGGACGGGCAGGGACGCGCACACTGCCGAGTGCAGGATGGCCGCCGAATAGACTGTCTGGCGAGCCGCCAGCCACTAATCGTCACGCAGTTTATACATTCAATCGCCACACAACTCTAGCTTTGCAATCCATTAATAACTAATGTGATATAAATCAAGATACTGCAATATAGGGTATCGGAGCATCATTTTTGTATGAAATAGGTTCACAATCGTGCTCCGATGCCCGCACAACTCATGGCACTATTCAAGCTACGTAGAAAGTTTGAGGACGAGGAGACTACTGCCTATTCCCTCTCATTCGTGACAGGAGGGCTGTGTCCAGCCCCCCTATTCTGTAACTTGTTTTAAACTCACCTCAACGCTCACCCACAAATATATCTTGACACCGCTATGCGTAGTAACTAAGCGTAGGTAGAGGTCTAGTTTCGTGACGAGTGACCGGAAGGATGTGCCGCATTAGCGCGTAGCGAATAACAGCCCTGCAGTGGTACGTACAGTAAGCTGCAGAGATAAGTATACCCATTGCTTGTAAAACTCGACTGACCGAGTCACGTGACTGCAACAATGCATCACGTGACTCCGTCGGAGCTAGCGGCCATTTGAATATTGTTTAAATTAGTTTTTAGCCATTGAGTATGTTATTCCGATTTCTTCAAATTCGAACTACTTAACCAGCTAATATTACCCAAGAAGGCCATAAACTTACAAAAAGACTAAACTCGTCGGGATCGAACGCGCGTTATCGGCACTGTGATTTATTTAACCCGCTCAGGGTGCCACCAGGCTACTTGAACATTAAGATTACTGGTCGAAATTACTTACTATTTATTTGCATTCACTCTATTATGCATCCTTGTCTAGCGTTAAAATGGAACTAGTCTTGTCCTTGTTTGTTATCTTATTATTGCACTTGATCGGTCAATGCATCTCGGACTGAATGAAAACGTTTCAATTATCTTTAAAATAGGGTCGTAAATTGAATGCTTTATTAGTTCTTTTTACTAATTGCATTTGAGGGTAAGCTCATATTAAAAGATTATTTTTAGAAATCTCTTAATACGTGTTGTGTAGTGTGCGTTAATCTTCACCGCTTATTAATTATATTCTTGGGAGTTATAAAAGTGTTATCATGGTTCGATTGACGACTTTTTTAAAAGCCAAAATAATTGTTCTCTGGGAACAAAACCAGAGTATTAAGAAAATAGCCCGTGATATGAATTTAACGGTAAGTGAGATTATGAAATGGACGAATATTTTTGGTTACCTATATCTACGTTTTTTTCAAGCCTTCTTATCTGAGTTTTAATATTCAATAATAAGTGTTCCTTATAAGCGTTCATATTTATTTTCTAGAGAAGAACCGTTCAGAAGTGGATTAGGAAATATCAGGAGACGGGTGATGTGAAGTGTGATCTCCCCGGCCCACGTCCTCGAGTATACACCGATGAATCAGAGAGACACCGTAATATTGTAAATATTCACACGGAGGCCCCATTTACTACCACTCGGTCAAGTGCTCAAACATTTGGGATTTCGCTCAGTACGGTTCGGCGACATTTGCATGCAGCCAATATCCATAATTACAAACCTGCAAGGAAAATACCTCTCACCGATGCTTATCGAACCGCTAGAACAAATTTTGCTGAACGTTACCTTAATTTTGATTGGGAAAACGAGATAGTAATATTTACAGATGAAAAATGTTTTAAATCTGATAAAGATGGCAGAAAGTTATTATGGAGAAGAAGTGGAGATCGGTATAATCCTAAAAATATGTTAGATTTGAGAACTAGTGGAAGAATAACATTGGGTAAGCAAATTTTATCTATGTATAAGCTGTGTAAAAAATATGTAAATAATTATAGTGTTTTTATACATATATAGAATAAAAAAATACTGGAATTGTATATTTATTGTAATTTACAGCGTATTGGGGCTGGATGTCATCCATGGGCCCCGGAGAACTAGTGGAAGTCGGTGGCCGCATAAATAGCCAGTGCTACTTGGAGGTGCTAAGGGATGTCATGCTGCCGACGGTGCGAGTCGCATACCCCGAAGGCCAAATTCATCTGGTCCAAGACAACAGTGCGGTCCACCGATCACGACTCGTCCAGGACTGGCTGTCATCACAGGATGACATTGCTGTTTTTAATTGGCCGTCTAAAAGCTCTGACCTTAACCCAATTGAAAACTTGTGGGGTCAAATGGTTTTGAATTGTGACTAGTGAAGTCAAGTCAAAACAGCAATTAGATCAAGAAGTCAAAAGAACATGGGAGTTGATACGAAGCAGCAGTGCATGTTCGAACATGGTCATGCACATGAAAAGCCGGCTCCAACAAATCATAGACAATCACGGTCACCCTCTTCGATATTGATAGCCTATCACTGTAATTATCCTAGCCCATTATACTCTGGTTGTCAGGCCATTCGCGTCTGTTAAAAATTGTGATATATACTTGTTTACGAGAGATATAAATTGTCAGACTGCTTCATAGTCTAACATGTTGGTTCTCTTTCCCACGTAAAAAGTTCACGATTTTACAAAAAAAGAATACCTAAATATATATATCTAATAAGTCGTATTTCTAGAAATATAATGTTCAAAGACTTTAAAACTGTGGGCATTGTATTTATTTACCCAGATAAACATTGCTTTATTTATAACATATTATGAGTAATCCTATTATGAACTTGCCTATTATATACCTTCGTAGATTAGGATATCTACTTATTCTTAGTCTGATGGACGGTCGCCAACACGCCCCTCCGACCAGGCGACCTTGGTCGCCACAGACCGCTGTAGTATGAAATTTTGCTGCAAACTACTGTCTACACGGTCGGTGCGGACCAAGGTCGCTCGGTCGGAGGGGCGTGTTGGCGACCGTCTAGCAGACACTAATATTTCTAGAAATACCTACTCTCCTGCCGTAATTTGAATCAATAGAGATTACAGTTTTTGTTTGAAATGTGAATAATGAAAATATGTAACCATGTTATACCGATTTCTGCAAGTTTTACCAAATAATGTTTTAATATATATAAATGATTGATTAGAAACAGCTAGGCCGCACTGAAATACGTTCAAAACAGTCTGTAAATAACAGCAAAACTGTATGCATTCAGTTTTTTGCTAAGTTAAAATAATAGCCAAATAAAAATATTTATAAACATTTAACCGTTTTTTAAAAAATTATTTTTCAAAATTATTCAAGAATAAAAACATCATAATATATACTTACTAAATTAACTTATGGAAAAAAAAAAAAAAAAAGGTTATCCTACTCCGAGGATTCGAACCTGCGACATACATATGTGTCTATACTTGAATAGTTTTCTGTAGCAAGTCGCCACTCGACCAAGATGCTACATACGTCACGGGACGAAATTATTATACCGTTTTGTATAAGTCCGAGTACTATTCTCAGGGGGTATACTTATCTCTGACGCTGACTGTACATAGGCTGGTGAAACAGTGACAAACATAAGATAAAACTCACTGATATTAGAGTGGTGATGGTGATGGTATTTTAATTTTCTTCGATATATTAATTGGATTCGAATTCCCTTTCGTGTTGCTTCGTCGCAATTGTTGAAAGTCTTCTACCCTATAAATTAGTTTTTTATTACTTTCTAAAACAGGAAAGGGCATTTTTGGTTAGTCAGTTCTAGTGACCAAAAAGTAAACTTAAATTGGTATTATTGAATACCAATGCCAAGCTTAAATCGGTATTGGTATTATTTAGAATAGAGCTACGGTAGCCTAGTAGTTCAGGCATGCGGCTGTCAAGCGGTGGTCGTGGGTTCGAATCCTGGCTCGTACCAATGAGTTTTTCGGAACTTATGTATTTACCGTTAGCTTTCCGCTGAAGGAAAACATCGTGAGGAAACCGGTTTAATCCCAACAAGGTCTAGTTTTCTCTCTGGGTTGGAAGGTCAGATGGCAGTCGCTTTCGTAAAACTAGTGCCTATGCCAAATCTTGGGATTACGTGTCAAAGCGGACCCCGGGCTCCATTAGGGACATTACCGGGAATACCGCTAGGAGGATGATGATAGTATTATTTATCGAAAAATACACAATAAATAAATAAATAAATATTAGGGGAAAATCTTACACAAATCGACCTAGTCCCAAACTAAGCAAAGCTTGTGCTATGACTTATGCTACTAGACGACGATAAACATACTTACATAGATACATAAATACTTAAATACATAGAAAACATCCTTGACTCAGGAACAATTATTCGTACTCATCACACAAATAAATGCCCTTACCGGGATTCGAACCCGGGACCTCTTGCTTCGTGGGCAGGGTCACTACCAACTAAAGCGGTCGTCAATGACATTGGATGGTTTTTTTCATTGTTTCACTACCCTTGTAGTTCTCTTCCTTTTTCTACTTCTATGAGAATGTATTGCTCTTGAATATTATTTATGTCTGTAAATTCATATCCTGTTATTTCCTCGTCAGTTAAAAGTACTATCTTACTCATTTTTCCATTCTAAATAGCGAGGTGAGAGCTTGTTAAACTATTTAACGTACATTTAGCCGCGGAGTGCATTAACATTTCAGGAATACTTGCACTTTGGTTGACGGGCGAAATAATAATGGTTGTTTTCAAGAAAGTCCGTGAGTTATTACAAATTGTGTTCACTGTGCATAAATTGAAAACATTTTGTAACTATAAATACAGCAATTGCAAATATTTTTTTGCCAATTCCAAAAGAAGCCCCGCAGTCATAGATGGCCCGCGAGATAGACTATCCGTCTCTTTCTTATGATAATACAAAACTTAGAAAGAGACTGACAGACTATGTCGTCGCGACACAGCTCGCGGGCCTTCTTCGGATAGCCGTGCAGAAGCCTGAGAAGAAGGGTTATGTTAGGTACGTGGAGAAGAATAATAATATTTCACCACAACGAACAAAAAAACGGCTTGATGGATTTTTATATAAGAGATTCTCCTTAGTCATGGAAATATTTGAAAAAAAAGTCCAGGTTTATAGAAATACTAGCTTCTGCCCGCGACTCCGTCTGCGTGGAACTCTTTTATATCATAGCTCCAATAATACCAATTTTCACCCTCCATTTCATCCCCTTAGGGGATGATTTCCGAAATTGAAACTATCGTATCCTTCCCGGGGACTCACACTTTCTCTATACTAAATTTAATGTTCAGCGGTTTAAGCTTGAAGAGGTAACATACAGACAGACAGACACACTTTCGCATTTATAATATTTGAATTTTACTTTTAAGAGATATACGACAAAAATAATAAACAATGCTCCGAGTTAATAGTGGTGCAATAGTTCTTTCTACATTGGAATGTCTCACTAAACAGCAATAGAAACGTTTTGAACCAGCCAAGACGCAAAATTACTGTATAACTCAAAAGTTAATTTGTCTGGGAGCTCTAAAGCCATGATTTATGTAGGGAGCCTCCACGAAATAATTCTGGAGCCGTGCCGACTCCGTCGATATCGCTGGTCACCTCCATAAATTGGTCTCGACTTGCAACGTAACTGGCCACTTACTTTTTTCAGGCTTTTTTGTTAATTGCATCTCTTTTACACGATTGGCGAGAGAGAGAGTTAAAGCACCTTAAGCACCCAGTGGGGTGATATTCAGTGCCCGCTTTTTGCGAGCAACATATCTAATCTATACGTAGGTAACATTTATTCTATTCGCTTCTCTGATTAAGGTGTTTACTGCAACTTTGCAGTCGGGCAAAATTTTTGAATGTGCGGCATATCGTCTTAATCAAAATAAGTAGTTATTCTCCAAATAGCCCACAAGGGCACTTTTACAAGTCAATATGTAGCGTGCAAACAAAAAGTTCGTATTTTAGCTAACGTAAGGCTTTTTCAAAGGCCATAGTTTCGTTCAAATGATTGCATTCTTAAAGTAAACTACTGTTTTGTATAGATCAACTCTTATTCTAGAGCACACCATTGCTATAATTCTATTTATATAAACGGTTATTTAAAACAACCAGGTTTTCGTCGGAGTGTTTTGCAAAAATACGCGTCAGTGCTATCTTTTAGGTAGAATATTTCCATTTTAAACTTTCAAAAATGTATCGATGTTTGCCTTTTACAATGGAATATATAGTCTTTTAGTACATACCAATCGCGCTAGTTCTAAAATATTGGTTTTTCCTATTAAAAAATAGAACTACATAATGTCTAATTCAGTTAGTTTAAACATTTTTTTATTCACGTATTGGATGATGTTTTGGAAATTTGTGGATGTATTATAAAACTACAGGACTTGTTTAATATTACGTGATTTTTTTTACGCTTTTGGGTGACCTAGTTAATTTAGGCCATTTTTAAAAAAACCACTATATAGCCGCGAGCGAAAACGTTGTTCAATTCATTACGCGCCGGGCCTTCCCAAAGAACGGACGTATCGCTCTCGTCGCTGCCCAAAGGTCGGTGACCGAGCGTACCCGACATGCGCCTACTAGCTGTAGTGGTTCCGCTACTGATTGATACTTGGTAAGTAATTTTACATGTTAAGTAAGTTTATTTATTTTATTGTTTCACAAAGCACTAAAGTGATATAACTTTTTATAGAAATGGGTAATAAACTAACATTATTTGGGATGAAAAAATCCAATAATACTACGTACGGCCAGACAAGTTAAAAGTTAAGTCACCAATATTATTCATATTATTTATGTTTATACCGCACTTGCCTTGGGGTTATGTAACGATTGTATGAAATATTTTCGAGTTAGTCATCATCATCATCTTAGCCTGCGGCGCGTGCAGCGCCCAAACCTTTACACATAGAAAGCTGAAATTTGGCATAGAGGTTTCTTTTATGATTTGTACTAGGGGTAAGGCTAAATTTATAGGGGATGAAAAGGAGGGTGGAATTCTAAATTAAAAAAACTTTGTTTTTTAAACTTACGATCATATAACTGGGAATATACTCTTCAAAAGATATAAAAGAACATATCATGTTTCACTGTTTTAAAAAATTCCACCCATAGAATGCTGAAAAAGGGGTTGGAAGTTTGAGTGGGAAAACGTCATATTTAACCTACGGTTATGAAACCTAGAAAATGTACTTTTCAAGGGAAATCAATGTTTTTGGTAATTACTTTTTGTGGTAAAGAACTTTATTTTCACAGAAAAAAAAATGAGAAAAACCGTCGAATATGGGTGAGGACCAAATTCTTCGCCAGGAGTGGACGTCTTTCGGCTGATATGATGATGATGATGATATGTGATACTGCAAAAACAAAGGATATTGCACAAGACAATCAAGGAACTCCAAAAAGAGCTCTTTTGGAATATATGTTGCCATATGTAATGCCAGTTCGGTGTGGACAGAAGAAGAGTTCCAGCTGTAAGACTGAAAAAATCAATAAAGATGACTGGTTTTGGAAGGAGATTCTTCTTCCAAAACCAAATTAATATTGAAAGAAATGAAATGGTTGATGGGAGGAAAGTAGGTCAATGTCAATTAGGGACATACTTACCTAGGAGATACTTAAAATATAGATAGATTCGTTTATTTATTTTAGAAAATAACATGATTATTTTATTTTACATCAAAAATAAAATACATTCACTAAAAGATCGTCTATAGGTATAATAATTTGAACATTTTAAACTACACGAGTGGCTCGGATTTACTCGGACCAATATTCGTACGGCTTGTGTTTGTAATTTAAACACTGTAAGAGTAAGTCGAGTCTCCGTACAAAACTATACCGTATGACATAAGAAAATAAGTGCGTCATCATCATCCCCTAGCGTTATTCCCGGTTGTGCCCTAAAGGACCTCAGGCTCCACTTTGACACCTAATCCCAAGATTTGGCATAGGCACTATTTTATGGTAAGTCAATAAGTGCGTAAGTTTAATAAAATAAAAACATTTAAAACTACAACTAAAACTGATTTTTATTTCCTACCTCACTATAAAGTGAAAGTATAACAATGATCAAGAAGGGTCGGTCCAACAGCACGGCAGCACTCGAACCGCACGCACACAGTAAACATCGTAGTGTGGGTTGCTAATCATAGCCGCTCGCAGGCGATCGCGACTTTGTTGAGTTGTAACGAAATGTTTGCACGCTGTTAAATCATACATCGTTCACAAGAAAATAGACAAAATTATCAATGTTTAACATGGTAAAAAAATAAGGGATAAATTAACAATTCATAATTCTTAAAAATGTACAAGGTCTATGTGAGTCAAAATTTATATAATAAATATATACCTATAACCAAATGCGAACAGTGCAGTCTGTGCAAGTCTAAAGTGACTTGTCGTTCATCCTTGCAAAAATCAGTTTGATTTGAGGCACTGGCATCTATTGGGTCATTTCAAAATCAGATTGACAGAGACATGAAACCGAAGCGATATGCTAGAAATGGACCTGTAGTCCTACAGGTGGATTAGGAGGGGTAATCGACACGATACGTGATTAACTCAGAGGGCTAATCACGTAACGTTTCGAATGCGTGTTAGGACAATTTAACTGACATTTTTACATATTAAAAAGTGACATTTAGATTTACCGATCTACGATACCATCTAGATATCTATCTAGCGCGTAGAATGCGTTGCGTGATCGACCGGCGCCTATTTCACCAACTTGACAATTGTTACCTGACAACGACAATTCTCCGTACATTGCTGGTTCCACAAGTAACCTAGCAACCATCTTTACTTCTAGAACAATCAATGTATGGCGAATTGTAAGTGTCAGGTGACAATTGTCAAATTGATGAAATAGGGGCCTGCTGAGGCCTATTTCACCAGCGTGACAATTGTCACTTGACAATAACATTTCGCCGTAAATTTCTAGGTCGGCAAGTAACTATAGTGCTCAGTGACAATATTTACGTTTAAGAGTCCGCAGTAAGCTGGGCCGAATTTCACCTTCCCATACAAACGTAATTACGCTCTTATTTTAAAACTACGTGTTGGACTGTGACACAACTTTGCATATACAATGACATGAGGTATATCTATGTCTATAACTAGTTTATATGATTCCAGTTTATAAAACAAACGAAATACAGCAAAAACAAGTTTCCTATGAAAATTTTTAATTCGCTGATTTTTTTTACTATGTTATCTGAAGCTACATAAACTAATAATAATAACAGACATAGATATACCTCATGTCATTGTATATGCAAAGTTTCGTTAAAATCCAAAACGTAGTTGTAAAATGAGAGCGTAACTACGTTTGTATGGAGAATCAAGCTTACTGCGGACTCTTAACCTTAGCAATTTACGGCGAATTGTCATTGTCAGGTGACAATTGTTAAGTTGATGAAATAGAAGAGAAGCCTGATGGCATAGTTTAGTGTTTTGGAATAAGTCTATAGGAGACGCTACACGAGCTAAATCCGCAGGGCTACCATGCAAGGTCACGGAAAATCTAGTATGGAGTGACCTTGATTTGTTCGGCCGCCGTGCTTCCTCCGCGTATCCACACGGGCCAATTAACGCGGCAGGACTGCACCAGCCGTCCTGCCGATTTCGCTCGTGTAGGGTCTCCTAATGCAGTAACAAATGCGTAGCTAGTGTTGTGCCGTTTCCGGGAATATTATCGGTTCGAGAATTTTCCCCAACATTACCAATACCAATCGGGAACTTTCAGGAATATTCCCGGCGACGGGGCATCTCTACGCGTAGCTCTGAGACTCAACCTCTTAAAATCAAAAGACTCGCAGGTTAGTTAATGAAAGTAAGTTCACGGACGGTTTCACGGTCGATACGCATTTGACAGGTGGGTATAGAGTTACCGTAGAATAATTTTATTGATAATATCTAAGTAAGTAGTAGCGAGATGGGAGTAAGGGTTGGCGGGGCGCGGGGGGCGCGCGTGCGTGCGGAGACGACGAGATTAGGGTTGCCAGATGCGTGCGGGGTTTTGGGAGGTTGCGGGAGTTTTAATGCGTTTTTTTATTGTGAATGAACGCGCTCAATGGTATATAGAAATTAAGATTTGTTATAGTAACAGTTGCTGTAACAAGTTTAGATAATGAATGACCTGTCTCTGTTACTGTAATTTTATAAGTTAGAAAACTAGTTATGGGTTAGGTTACTAAACTTAGTAATTGTTGTTGTAAAATCAATCAGATACAGGTTAGCCTTAAAACGATACTAAATATTAATAATATAGGCACTCCATTATGCCTCGATAAGAGCAACCGAAATTATGAGTAGTTATATTACTTTTATTTAACGGTATCGTAATAAATGATAGGCATTATTTATCCATTAAACTGTTTCAATCTTATTTTAGTTGAAAAGGCGCCAAAATTCGTTTGACCATGTATGCCACTTTAACAATAGTGCTTTCCTGATACAGGATAAGAAAATGTATCTAGGGTAAATCGCCAGTAACTAGCCACCCTTCAATAACTGGTCCCCTCATACAAAAAATGAACTCTGTTCTTACAAACAAAATTCAATTTAGTATAACGTGGCCAGTTATGGTTGGGTGACCAGTAATTAACACCTTATACTAAAAATGAATTACATTAAAGGTGGCTACAGTAAATTTTTAGTATTCGGTGGCCAATTAGTACCACAGTTTGTTAAATTTGTTATGAACAGCTGAGACCCTGTAACACATATTTAAACTAGCATTTATCCATTAAACTGTTTCAATCCTATTTTAGTTGAAAAGGCGCCAAAATTCGTTTGACCATGTATGCCACTTTAACAATAGTGCTTTCCTGATACAGGATAAGAAAATGTATCTAGGGTAAATCGCCAGTAACTAGCCACCCTTCAATAACTGGTCCCCTCATACAAAAAATGAACTCTGTTCTTACAAACAAAATTCAATTTAGTATAACGTGGCCAGTTATGGTTGGGTGACCAGTAATTAACACCTTATACTAAAAATGAATTACATTAAAGGTGACTACAGTAAATTTTTAGTATTCGGTGGCCAATTAGTACCACAGTTTGTTAAATTTGTTATGAACAGCTGAGACCCTGTAACACATATTTAAACTAGCATTTATCCATTAAACTGTTTCAATCCTATTTTAGTTGAAAAGGCGCCAAAATTCGTTTGACCATGTATGCCACTTTAACAATAGTGCTTTCCTGATACAGGATAAGAAAATGTATCTAGGGTAAATCGCCAGTAACTAGCCACCCTTCAATAACTGGTCCCCTCATACAAAAAATGAACTCTGTTCTTACAAACAAAATTCAATTTAGTATAACGTGGCCAGTTATGGTTGGGTGACCAGTAATTAACACCTTATACTAAAAATGAATTACATTAAAGGTGACTACAGTAAATTTTTAGTATTCGGTGGCCAATTAGTACCACAGTTTGTTAAATTTGTTATGAACAGCTGAGACCCTGTAACACATATTTAAACTAGCATTTTTTGCGTAACCGAGAAATACCTTCCGTTTTGCCTCACCATTGCATTGCACCTGGCGAAGTAAACTGGAAGGTATTAACAGTCTGTGAAAAATATTCACCGCCTTTTCCTCCCCGTTGGCAACCCTACCGCACCGGGCGCGGCGGCCGCGGGAGCGGGCAGTCAGTACGGCTCCGCTCACGCCGCTCGCGCCATGCCTGCCCGCGGCCCGCATCCCTTATGATGCACCATGCGTGTCCACAAGTGGGCGGGCACAGCTGCTCGGTCGATCGTAGCAGATCTTGTGAAACTGCAAGCAATAAGCGCTACGGTATGTCAAGTAAAACTTAACACATAGTGCGTTTACGTAGCGGTACTCTCGTTTTCCCACTTTGATATAGCCTGCCTAGCGGGCCCCGTGCACCTGAAGTGTAAACACGTATGTGTCGTGATCGGTGGCGCTACGTCTCTTGGCCCCATGAAACAAAAACAAATGAAGCAGCGCTACGCCGCGAGTGCGAGAGCTACGGTATGTAGCAACTCTAATAACTTAACACATTCACATTCTGGATTTCATTGCACATCGTAGCGAGCGTAGGCTGGTAGCCGATAATATGCGAAAAACTATATCAGCAGAGCGCCCATCTAGTGTATTTCTAACACTGAAAATGTGACATTATGTGTCGTCATACGAGCTCTAACAAACCCTAGCAAGCTAATGCCTAAAAATAATAATTGCTTGATTTTCCCGGTATGGAAGAAAAATCTCGCTGCCAAACCGTGAGCGGCATGGCCCAGAATTTTCCAATACCGTTGTTTTATCAGCAACGAAATCATTCAAAGATCTGTCACGCACAAGGCTTCAAATTGGTTGAAGTCTTGTTCCCAGTACTGATAGTGACCCCAAAATGTCCGCGTAAATGTTTTTACTGCTTGATGGTAAGTTCACACGCATACTTTAAACTGTGTGGTAGTAACCCTTAATTCAACCGTAACGGTCACAAAGATAAGGTCAAAAAAACTATTCAACAGCCAGAGATATTGCCAATCTTCTGAGATACTTAGTCATGATATAAACAAAAAACAGTCAGTACTGTTTGTTTTAACTGCACTGGAATAACTAACGTCGAAATAATGTCGATACTTCTTAGAATAATAGTAAACATTATTAGTGTATGGCCAAACAGACAAATTAAGCTCCTCAATAGCCTACATCAATTTGACAGTAAAATAAACTTTTTTTACTGATAATCTATAATCATGTATGTTTACTATATCATGATTCATGAAATGCTGCTATAACGCCTCTGGCACGTGTAAGGAAGATATTAAGGTCCTATCTGAGTCCTACGTACCGCATTCCGATTTCAATGTGTATAGCACTAGCCTCTCGACTGCTCTAACAAACCGAATGGAGTAGCGCCGCGTCAAAATTGGTCCATGAATGTCAAGTCTGTATCATTTAAGCCTGAATCACACTGGCGCGGCCTGCGGTGGCAGGTAGTAAACTTGACATCTCGTCAGTGTGAGTCGGGCTTTACAGAAAATGACAAAACAATTTTTTTTACCCTGTTTGGACTGCAGCGCGGCCGGCAACAGAAATGCTGCGAGATAACCTCCCTGGAGGCCTTATGGGCCGCCGAGTGGGAAAACAATACCCACGACCACAACGTCCTCGCCCAAGTTTGCGGAGCGCCCATACAAGCCTAATCCCAAGCCTATAGGTATTATACTCTAAACTCTTTAATAACGTTTTTTGTTCCGGGTTGCCCATAGGAAATTTTAACGAGCCGCCACTGCTACGTAGCACGCCCGTAAATGTAGTCAAAATATTACATCAATCCATTCGTCGCAGAGAAATGACGCGACGCGGCGCTTAGGTAAATCATGCTATACGTTCCAGATCGACCGCGCAAAAGCATCATTGCTATTTGTTACTGAGCCTTGGATGTTTCCTACATATTTAAGTACTCATAACTAATAAATATATCGTCGTCTAGTATTAGTGGTAATAGTAACACAAGCCTAAATGAGCTCACTATGGGGCTAGTTCGATTTGTGTAAGATTGTCCCCTAATCATTTTGTATGAAGCAGTAACGCTGCTAACGAAATTATAATAAAAAAAAAAAAACTATTATTGCCTGTGGTCGCCGGTTCGAATCCGGCTCGGAGTATTAAATTTTTGATTTTTTCCTTTAATTTAAAAATTTGTCCCCTAATACTTATTTATTTATTTGTATAAAACTGGAACGTTAAACGCAAGTCTCTGATTTACCCAAAATGTGGATGTTAGATTTGTTACGTCGAACATCGAACTACATCGACGTTGAATGCGAGCAGGTCAATAAAAATCCAAAACGTATCGCAAGGGCAAAGTCGTACCGGCACGCAATAGGGACAGGGTTAAGTCGGGTCTTTATTAATCTCGGGTTCTTGGCTCGCATGTATGCACGTGTTTACCCTATCCATTAACCTCAATAAAATAATATAGCCGAAAGTCCCATTCGTTCTTAGGCATATTAAGTATTCTCAAACCTAGCTTAATTTACGAGAACAATATTCCTTTGCTATTTCACTCAAAAAGTGCAGGTCTATTAGCGATGATAAGATTCACCTATTTGTGCATTTTTGCACTTTTTTAGCGGAATAGCAAAGGTATATCCCATAAAAAACATTCCATGTAAAAAAGACGCCAAGTCTCGAAACTCTTCCACCGTAAAAAGTTGTGAGATATTTCGTAGAGCCAAGTCTCAGGCATTCTTGTTAATCTTTATTTGCTAGCTAAATAAAATTCTGCAACTTGGCAATCACAGAACTTTACTGCATTTATGGATTTTTGCATACCTAAAACTATGTAGCATTGTGTGATTGCTAAGTCACAAAATTTTATTTAGCTAGCAAATAAAGATTAATAAGAATGCCTGCGACTTGGCTCTACGAAATATCTCACAACTTTTTACGGTGGAAGAGTTTCGAGACTTGGCGTCTTTTTTACATGGAATGTTTTTATGGGATCTCAATTCTTTTTGTAGGTTATTGTGTTATCAATACATACAAATTATGAATGCAGTCCCATTCTTGCTTTTTAATTTTCCCATCCCATTCACTGCAAATATAACTTTGTAATCCTAAATGTTTATATCCTATTATTTATGCAGTTGGTGTATCTAGAAAATTGGACTGAAATTGCATTTTGGTTTAAGTGTCCCTTCATTTATACACGATACTAATTTAATTCTAAATTTGAAGCTTCTATATCTTCTAGAAGTGCCTTAGACTTTTGATGATCGGTGAGCCAGTCAGTGAGTGACAAAATTAAGAAACTTTTGACTAGTTATAATTCTTAAACTACTGTTTCAAATTGAATGAAATCTGAAATATATCGTGTTTATACAAAGCGTGCTTGGTTACTGCAAATTCAGGCTTCTAGTTTTATCCACAACGAAGTTATAGGGGGGTCGAAAATGGCTTGAACTGCTTCGAGAAAAGGATGATACGGCCGTGCCGCTGTTTTGCTCGACTTGGCGAGGGCACTGCCGTGCCCCCAGATAGTTCTCGTAGCTCATTATATAGCTAAGTAGCACCTTATTCGATCAATTACTAACTTAAGTTGTATTTAAACTACTCGTCAGTTTTGTGACGATGTATGTGTCCGACATTGATCATCAGTATTTGTGATTGCAGACTCGCACATAATCAATTTACTTTGCGTTATGTCAATCTGTATTAATTGACTGCATCTCTACGTGGGGTGGCTTGGCTAAAACCACTTTACTAAACCTAGAAAGAGCCCAGAGAGCAATCCTCAAGGTTTCTACTTTCCGCCCCTATCAATTCCCCACTAACCTTCTGTATAAATTATCTGAAGTTTTAACAGTTCGCCAATTGTTTATATTGCACACAGTTCTAAAACAGCACGCTGTAACCCCTTACAACACTGATCATGCCAGTAAAAGGCGTAAAGATTTTGTTTGTCCTAAATATACGCAAAAACGACACGAGACGACGACGCTTTCTCTTCTAGATTTTTTCTTTTCCTAGGTCCACTTCTTTACATTAGACTTAATGCGCGGCTAGGTTTATATCCTCTAAACTACATGAAATGTAAATCAACGCTACGAGAAGCCCTACAGAATATGTCCTATGACGATACAGAGAAATTATTTATCGTTTTAAAATATTTTTTATTTTATTATATCTTCATAGTTAGCGCCTAGGTTATAAGTTCCTAACTATTTTATACTAGCCAATAAGAATGATATTGTATTATATTATGAATAACTTGATTTTCAATTGTTAGTTCTTTTTTGCCTGAAACAGGGTATCCTAGCTCAGGCACGTGTTATTTATCTCTAATGGTAAGCTCCTAGTCTATAGTAAAACTGATGTACTTTATGTTTTATCAATAAATTATGTTTATGTTTATGTTTATGATGAACCTTTACTAATTAATGGTTCTATGAATAGCCCTTCCTAAGTTACGGACAAAACAAAACAGTACAGAATAAGAAGGAATGGGACGCTTTCTCGTTGATTGAACCGATCCAAGCGCGTCGTTTTTTTATGTTATAGGAGGCAAACGCGCAGACGGATCACCTGATGGTAAGCGATTACCGCCGCCCATGGACACCTGCAACACCAGAGGTGTTCTGAGTGCATTGCCATAATTTATATATTTACGTTTACAAAACAAATTTTTCATTGGAAGTACTTAAAAGTTCTTTTGAAAGTTTTTACAATTCACCTAGTTTACAAAATATAATTTTCACTGATTCCTCGAACAAAGTGTATGGCGAATCGGTCTAAATATACTTGACACACGAAACAAACTATAAAAAGTATTCAAGTGGAATACTAGTAAGCGCTAACGACTAGAAAACGATCGTGACTCTCAAAAACTCAGTCTAGCATAACCCTTATAGTGGCATACGTTCAAATAATGAGTCACCATTGACTGGAGTGGCTCGTGCAAATGGAGGCCTCCATTTTGTAACCAACAATTTCATTCCAATATATTCTGATTATCTGCGTGTCACACACAGTATTCATCATCACATCAAATATAAATTTTAAACAAAAATAATACAAACCGCAATAAAAATACAAAATATCGATCGTCCATCTTCTCGAATTTGACGTAAGCTTCCGTATAAAAATAGTTATTTGTTATACAAGGGTGCAAAGTTGTATTTTACCCGGGAGTGTAGAATTGAAACACGAGCAAGCGATAGGATGCTATAGTTGAACCACGAGCGGAGCGAGTGGTTCTAAAATAGAATCCTGAGCGTAGCGAGTGTTTCAACACACGAGAAGTAAAACACATTTGCACCCGTGTGTTACACAAAACTTTTCTCCTCACTGTAGCGAGGAGAGTGCAACATGAAAAATAAATTTATATAATTTAAATAATAATTTATTGATTTTTTTAACAGTAATAATAACGTTAAGTAATATCAAGTAGAATTTTGGTCAAGTGCGAGTCGGATTTTAGTTTTCCCATACATTTTGAGACCCAGCGCCTGATGATTTGATGAAGGCAACAAGCAATTATTTAAAAGTTCGTAAATATTTATTTCATTCTGTTTTTTAGTATTTGTTGTTATAGCGGCAACATAAATGCATCATCTGTGATTTTTTTGTATTATGAGCGTTTTACGTTTTGTTATACTGTCAAAAGCTACTTGAACACCCTCCAAGGTCAAATTACTTTCCACACTAGTGGATAAAGTGCGTTTTTGCTCACTGGTTTTAAAGGATAAAATACGGCTTTCCGAGGCAGTGAGGGGAAATAGTTATTTGTTATACAAGGGTGCTAAGTAGTATTTTACCCGCGAGTGTGGAATTGAAACACGAGCAAGCGATAGGATGCTATAGTTGAACCACGAGCGAAAGGTTGGGATTGGTTCTAAAATAGAATCCGGAGCGTAGCGAGTGTTTCAACACACGAGAAGTAAAACACATTTGCACCCGTGTGTTACACAAAACTTTTCTCCTCACTGTAGCGAGGAGAGTGCAGCATGAAAAATAAATTTATATAATTTAAATAATAATTTATTGATTTTTTTAACAGTAATAATAACGGTAAGTAATATCAAGTAGAATTTTGGTCAAGTGCGAGTCGGATTTTAGTTTTCCCATACATTTTGAGACCCAGCGCCTGATGATTTGATGAAGGCAACAAGCAATTATTTAAAAGTTCGTAGATATTTATTTAATTCTGTTTTTAGTATTTGTTGTTATAGCGGCAACATAAATACATCATCTGTGATTTTTTTGTATTATGAGCGTTTTACGTTTTGTTATACTGTCAAAAGCTACTTGAACACCCTCCAAGGTCAAATTACTTTCCACACTAGTGGATAAAGTGCGTTTTTGCTCACTGGTTTTAAAGGATAAAAGACGGCTTTCCGAGGCAGTGAGGGGAAAATAACTTTTTCACTTCTCATGTTCGAAAAGTTTGTCATATTAGGCTTAGATAGCGGGGCTAAAGTAGTAAATTTAGCCCCTAGGTAAAATATGCAAACATAAATTTATGATTAAAAACATTTTAATTTGACCACTTTAACGTATTAAATCCACCAATCACAACTGTTTAAAAAACCATCTGTATTTGCTATCAACTAATCAGGATACAGCTATATATTAAAATCAACGAATCAGGAAACAGAATAAATTTCAAATAGTAGGCGTTTTTTATTCCCGAATTCACAATAATAAAAAAAAAACGCCTTTGATCGTCTTGAGCCGCGTCCAAACGTTCAAGCGTGGTTGGCTGCATACATGGCATAAGCTATAACATTGAGCAGGATAGAATGCTGTCTATCTCGCTTTATAATATGCACCGTATGCTATCCGCCTCGCTCGGCCGTTTGGACGCACTTAGGGAGCGACCACACCGGTGCTTAACGCTGTGTATACGCGTTAACGTGTCGTACGCGGTCACGTATTCTTCATACATTTTGCTGCGTTTTACGGTGCGGTAGCGTATTTTGAGCAGCGGTGTGGTCGCACCTTTATGTATGGTCAGTTGCGTTTAATTAGTTGTGTCAATCTTTTGAATCTGTGTCAAAAACATGCCGCCAAAGGTCAAATTGAACTATCCCTTCTCGCCGTAGAATTTATTATTGACTTTGGATGGATAATCTTTGTTTTTACTATTTTCTCGTAGTCGAAGTGAAAAGTAGAGTGTTTAACTCTGGTCTAAAAGTCATATTACCCCTGGAACTATTTCGTCTCGTGGTAATATGGCTTATTTTAGACCCGTCAAACAATCTGCTATTAAAAATATTATACACGGACACCAAATTACCACATTTTGATTTTTAAAACTGTAGATAATCCAGTTTTAAACATTTTTTGTAGTTTTGTACGTTTAGATTCATTAATAAATATATTTTCAAACATCGTATTTGAGTTAAAAGCTCCCTACTTTTAAGCTGGCTTAAGTGACAGATACAATTTAAGAAAAAGACCAATACGTCCGTGGGCGTAATATACACTATTTTAGCTCTGTATGCCTGCGCTTTATGATGCCCTTTACGAGCAAGTGTAATAAAATAGTACATTACGTACCTAGGGCGGTGAATTCGTGAATGCCCCAGATCGCACGTGTTTGTGGCCCGAACCGAAGTTGAGGGCCATAAATATGCGATCTGGGGCTTTATGAATTATCGCCCGTGGTGCGTACATAATTTTACGTCTTCTCCTGGGTGTGAAGTGAGATTTTTCGCTGCGTCCGTGGGCGGTAAATCTTACTTACCGCCCAGAATGACGTAAAGTATTTAAATCATGCTCAACACACTTTGCCCTTACCGAGGACCGTTAGCTTCGTAGGCACGGTTACCCACTTGGCTAAAGTTGTCAACAACTATTCACATACGATGTCGCTACGACATTAACGTATTCCGGAATTCAGCCTCTAGAGTCGTGTTTGATGTAAGACGACCGCGACCCTCGGTTCCCGCCAACCCGACGCCATGGACCGATTGCCAAGCCCCCTACAGCCAAACGATCGAGTCAGCATACCGTAATATTACTACTATTTCTAGACGCTATTCAAAATGTATACACGTGTCGTCTAGATTCGGCTCGTGACCAAACTGCAGGGTATAAGAACAAATTTAATATTAGTGTAGGTAATAGACTGGTTTTGTTTTGATATTTATTGTGATCGAACGTGTATTTGCTCGAACACGGTTAGGTACAAAGTTTTTAAATGTAGAATTGTTCGTGCGTATTCAACTTGCATGGGCTGCATGCAGGTGTGCCAACATTTCAGTAATTTTTATGTCTAGTAATTTAATGATATTCAAGTATTTAAGACGAGAGTCTTTGACCAGTGTGTGTTGCCAGTGATGACGTATGGCACGGAAACGTGGTCGCTTACTATGGGCCTCATAAGAAGGCTCAAAGTCACCCAAAGGGCAATGGAGAGGGCTATGTTGGGAGTTTCTCTGCGCGATCGCATCAGAAATGAGGCTATCCGCAGCAGAACCAAGGTAACCGATATAGCCCTCCGAATCGCTAAACTTAAGTGGCAGTGGGCGGGGCACATTGCACGTAGATCGGTTCTACGTGCAATGTGCCCCGCCCGCCTGCCGTGCCGTTGGGGCGGAAAGGTTCTCGAGTGGCGACCACGTACCGGAAGGCGCAGCGTGGGTAGGCCCCCACAAGGTGGACTGATGACCTGGTAAAGGTCGCGGGAGTCCGCTGGATGCGGGTGGCGCAGGACCGGTCATTGTGGCACTCTTTGGGGGAGGCCTATGTCCAGCAGTGGACGTCTTTCGGCTGATATGATGAAGTATTTAATATCAATTACAAGTGTTCATTTTATTATTTTATCATAACGTATAACAATTTCATGGAAACAAATAGATAAATATTTGTCCTCAAATCGTCCTAGCCTAACTCAATAAGTATGGAATTCAACTTTGAAAATGTTACGTTGATTGAAGAATGTTGTTAAAATGTATTGACGGTAATTCATAAATAATTATGATTTAATTCCTATACTCGATCGTTTAGGGCTATTTGGAATGCTATACAAACATGTTGAATCAATAAAAACTTTTTATTAAGACAATATTATTATGCGGTTTTTCGCACGGCCCACATAAAAATTTGTACTTCTAGCCGCTGTTTTCTCCTTCTTTGTAAACATTTTCTAACAAAGATTAACAAAGAGTTTAATATAAATAATGAACGAATATGTTTCGTTTTTTAAACTTTTACCGTTAGCTTTTCGGTGAAGGAAAATGTCGTGAGGGAACCGGTCTAATCCCAATAAGGTCTAGTTTTCCCTCTGGGTTGGAAGGTCAGATGGCAGTCGCTTTCGTAAAACTAGTGCCTATGCCAAATCTTAGGATTAGGTGTCAAAGCGGACCCCGGGCTCCTTTAGGGGCACAACCGGGAATAACGCTAGGAGGATGATGAGGCAGTAATTTATCCGTTAGTTCTATTACTACTCACGCAATTTCTTCAGGAGTGCGGTTATTTTCTTCGTCGTCCATTTGAAAAGGACCGTACACATTTTTCTTCACTTCACAAATCTTTGTAAGTCATTAATAATGAATAGTTATCATATTTCGTCTTCAAATTTTGAACTGGCACTTTGGTGGGAAATTAGAAATATGACACCTTGACAGCTCTTGTTTACGGTCTGTTTTGTTTTCAATTTCCTTGCACTTGCCTCCGAACCAAACTGAATCCGGATCCGAACCAAATCGGATCTGTTTATATTTATAAATAATACCAATAAATGGTAAAATATGTATATTAACACACAATACATGATCATTTATTGTTATTTTAGTAAATAATTTGTCATACAAATAAGATAATAGTAAATAAAATAAAAAATATTTTGCGAAGTTGGTACCACTGCAATATAAGGACCGTTTTTTTTTAGTTTGGTGTCTCATCGTGGTAAAACAGTGCTGCTATGAAAAATGTATGAACCATAACAGAACGCTAAAGAGTGCTTTTATGAGCCATATAGCAAGGAATTTTTGGGAGACTTATTATCGGTGTCATTGTATTTGAATTAGTGCCTAAATAAATAGCAGATAACGGTACAGGAAAAAAAAAAAATTAAACGCAATTTAGGCTACCTTTTTATAATCCGAAATCAAGTGAGCAGTTATAATATATCTACTTATTGTGAGTATGAATATTTTTTTCACATAACTAAAATTTACGTTCTTAGAATGAATGATTTTTCTCCAGCCACGAAGGCCACGACCGCTCAAGTGTCAAGCGGCCAGTGCGTAAAAAGTTCCCGTTTAGATTCGAGTTGTGTGCAAAATAATGCATTCATAGCCTGAAAATCCCTCCTTTTTTTCTGGTCAGAACCGCCTTTCAAAGAACGCGATACTTTTCCAATTCAACACATTATCATGTTTCATTACTCGTGAATTAATTGTAAACATGGTTACGGAAGAAAATTTATTACATGATTTCTGTTAGGGTGCCTATTTTACCAAAACATTAAATATAGGAAAGTGTCTAATTTTACTGAGAGAACCAAGAACTTTTAACTCCAATTAATTGAAATAACGTTCCTTGCATTTCTTAGCAGTTGAATAGCCAATAAAACATTGTTGGCGGAAATGTAACACCGAAACTTGATGACAACTGACAAGGGCCCTAACTTTATTAGCGGCTTGTGAAGGTTTACAACACTTTGGAAAGGACCCATCTTAATTGAGAATAATCGTCACTTAGACCCTTTGTTAATTGATGAGGTAAACCGCGGGGTTCGTAACTTGC
The DNA here is from genome assembly GCA_947049275.1 of Epinotia bilunana. Lineage (NCBI taxonomy): Eukaryota > Metazoa > Arthropoda > Insecta > Lepidoptera > Tortricidae > Epinotia > Epinotia bilunana. The sequence goes on along the minus strand of OX346259.1, from coordinate 20,918,864 downwards.
TGACTCCCATTGTTTGAACGGCATTCTTGGCATAGTTTACCTCACTGTAGGATAAAGTAGATTATTTTGTAGTATTTATTTATCTATAAAAGTATGTTGATCGTCGTCTAGTTCCCATAGCACAGGCTTTGCCTAGTTTGGAACCGATTGTAAGATTGTCCGCAAATATTTATATTCATATATATGTTGGACAGTCTGTTATATTTAATTTGTCATTCGGAGACAATTCGTCGTTACGTTATATCAAGAGTAACACTATACTCAAATAACAGTTTTCTTATAACGTAACGACAAATTGTCTCCAAATTACAAATAAGGTTATATTTATTGTATTCAAACTTTCTAGATTTTCTGAAGCCAAATACAAGTAGATGAATATACATTAACTAAATTAAATGATTACTAAGTTAAATCAAAGAAAGGCCCTCGAGGCATTGTACCGAGGATGCTGGCGTCATTTTATCGCTGAATTGCAATGCTGATTCGTTGCGCGAGGAAGCCGCCAGCTTTCCGGTCACCAGTTACATCAAGTATTTATAATAATAATAATAATAATGTATTTCATTTATTTAGATGACTTGGATCCACTGGCAAGTAATAATGCGTGTCGGGCCACGCCTACGGTTCTGTAGTTGCCTGCCTGTCTTAGTTACATTACATCGACGTGCGGTGCGGTTGTGTCGGTTGAATTAGACAAAAATTTGGGCTTTAAAGCCCAATATCTCGCAAACGAATCACTGAGTTGAAAAATGGTTTTAAGAAACCCATAATATTTTTGAACAAGCTATTTAAAATACACAAGCTATTCACATTGTGTTTAACGAGGAAAAAAATACATCCCCACTTTAGGTCTAGGGGAGGTACCCTAAAAAAGTTGTCGGCGTGATTGATTTATATACCCATGCCAAATTACAGTTTTCTAGTTGGGTTACTGAGCTAAGCCGAAGACGGACGGACGGACAGAAAGTTGTTTTTCCTTGTTAACTACGGAACCCTAAAAAGGAGAATTTGGTCCAAAATTTGACTGTGTTGAAGTTGGTATACGCATAGTAATTTGTATACAAATAAATAGATAGTAGGACGAGTACCAATAGTGACAAGTTTACAACACATGGTTATTGTACAGTACATATGAAGTCTGAATAGTTTTCTATGTATCTCCTCATAAGTAGATAGATATAATATATTATCCATAGTTGATTAATTCTTATTTGTCATAGTTTCACCTTTTTTCTTTGCCCGTAACTCGACATATCCATCATGGTATTCATCGTGGTTTGCAAACCATTACCCGTCCGAATGAAGTAGGTTGTTTATTTATAATAATAATATAATATTTGTTGACAATCTTATTCACATCGACCTAGCAAAGTTTCTACTAAGGATACTAGACGACGATAAACATACTTATAAAGATAAAAAATACTTAAATACATACAAAACATCCATGACTAAAGAACAAATATTCGTGCTCATCACACAAATAAATGCCCTTACCGGGATTCGAACCCAGGCCCTCTTGCTTCGTATGCAGGGTAGCTACCAACTAGGCTTAAGCAGTATCTGCTTAAAATTTTCTCTATGGGATTCATCCTCAAAAGATACGGCTGTACCAGAGACGAATTTAATTGCAGCCCAATTCAGTATGCCACCGACAGTTTCCCAAAATCGACGTGGCAATCCATTAGAGTTGATTACATTACTCGTACGAAACACATTAAAATGTAACAGTGGGCATAAAATAAAATGTGTCCAAAGTAGGTATTGGAGTGCAATAACAATCCTGCATTTGAAAGTCGTTCAAGCTACGTAAATGCTATCACCTAGGCTGGCGTTCACAGTGTATCGACAGCCCAAGGGCTGACCAGTATACATCTCACCTCCGATATATCATAAGCTGAGCATTCAGGGGCCGTAGACAAGGTTAGAATCGACTAGCGCTAACGCCCATAGAAAATAATAAAATGTAGAGGAATGACAGATGCCGACGAAACCCTTTTCGTTAACATCTGTCATTCCCATACATTTTATTATTTTCTACTAGCTTCCGCCCGCGACTTCGTCTGCGTGGGCCCGGGATAAAAACTATCCTTTATTTTAATCCAGGCTATAAACTATCTTGGTGCAAAATTTCATCCAAATCGGTTAAGCCGTTTAGGCGTGATTGAGTAACAAACATCCAAACATCTAAACATCCAAACTTTCGCATTTATAATAATTATTAGGATTTGCGTTAGCGCTTGTCGATTGTAACCATGTCTAGGCCCTCAGGACTGGTCCAACAGGCCGAATGGAGTAGCGCCACGGTGAAATTCAAAATTGTAGCGTTTTAAGCCTGTTGGCGCGAATAGTTGGATGGGTCATATACAGAGTTTAAAACAAAATTCTTCTCTCCTCTAGTCAAGAGTTAAGAGCTTCTATCTATCTATTCAGCCCGTATCCACCCAATGTTAAGAATAGGCCTCTTCTTTATTACGCCACTCTCCTCGGTCACTGTTTTGCCTGACCCCGTATCATGGTCGGCCTTATCACACGATAAGTGAAAGGATAGAGCGTCCGTCACTTGACACCGTTCGATAGAATGAGACGACGCTCCTATATCGCGTGATAAGGCCGACCATGATACGGGGTCTGTTCGGCAGATAATATCGGTCCATCGGGCAGGTGGTCTGCCCGCTGACCGTTTTGATGACCTTGGCTGCCATTCAGTAACCCGTTTTGTCCATCGTTTCTTCTCGCCAAGTGTGCCCACCTCCACTTTAACTGTGTTATTCGTTTGCCGACGTCCGCTACTTTCGTTCGGCACCGGATTTCAGTCTTACGGACACGGTCTACAAGGGAGATGCCTCAGTTAAAAGTTTACGTACAAATAAATAATGTTTTGATCGTATGATAATATATTATGAGGGGAGACGCCGATTATGCTGATTAGGAGTCAAACCATAAATTAGGATTTGTAGCCCTTAACTGTGACAATGTCCACTGGAACGACGCGAACCTAAATCTGTGTATAACCAGGATATCCGAACGGATGGAAAGCCATCGCGACGTACCCACGTGCATACCATCGGAATGAAACCGTTATGAATGTCAAAATGTAACGCTTTTACAACATAACGTCTATCAATTCTTAGCATAGATATATGGCATGCCGGTGAATGTCAAAACAGCACACATTACAGAGACGACTAACGACCACGTGACAGTTACGCAGTGCCCATGAATGTAGACAAAATAGTACGTCCATCCATTAGTACCAGAGACAAACGGTGCAGCTCGGCACTATGGTGGGCATTTACCTACAGTTTACCAATGATCGGCTCAAGATAAACTAGGAGCGAGACGTGAATTGAGCCGAGACAGTTTTGGAATCGATTGGATACGTGCTACGGCGTAGCTCAGAGCAAACTCGTAGCTCCGTAGCAAGTAAGTAGTAAGTAGTTACGTAGACCACCGAGTAACGTGACGTTACTCGCTTAACCCAATTCAGGGCCAGGAATCGCTACGCGCTACGCTCGTAGCCGATCCTGTGGTTTTCCTCATATGTAGCGGAAAGCGACTACGGCGGTCTGACGCATATGACTGTCGTTATGGGCCTTGAATGTGTTAATGGGCTCCACGCGCTTTTTGTCGAGTTTTGAGTTGATATTCCTTCGTCAAAACTATATATATAATACATATTTATGGCACAAACGCTTATCGGTTCTTTAATCTTTATTTGCACGAGATTAAAAATTAGACTATTATTTAACGGTTTATTCATACACGGTCCAAAAAAGCTCTGTTTTCGATATAGTGAAACCTGGTTTATTGAGACCTGGATGATTGAGAAACCTCTATAAGCATCCAAGGTCTCTATAATTGAAAGGCCATTCAATCACACTGATATTTTTGCCTTTTGGATGGTAGTTTTAATGTTTTGTACCGAACTACAAATATTATGATAACTGTATTTCAAAATTGTGTTATTATAGCAATTTTCATGAAATCAACCCTTCAAGTAAAACAGTTTAAAATTAATATGAATATTTTAAACACGACCTGTTTGATGTTTAAAATTAAAAGAAATCATTATAAAAAAACCGTAATAATCCCACGTAAAATTTACGTGGGATTTTTCCTATATTATAAAAACATAAAATTTAGGTATTCAATCTTTAAGATTTAGAGTATTTGTTATAAACTTGCACGACTTACGTCTCTAACAACCAACGAGAGATTTTTATTATTAAGTAAGTAATTTTCACAAAAGTTGCGTCCAAAAACTGGGTTTTTAGGAGTGCTTAGCTACCATTTTGCTGACTGTACATTAAAAGCTTACCTAAAAATACTTTACCCACCAAACAATACAAACATGTTAATTCTGGCTCCAAGCCGTTCGCTCAATTTCAATAAAATTGGCATCGCGTACGAAGTCGTTAATAAAATACGGTGGCATACCTCGTTAACCGAGGGCTTAAAATAAACTTTTATAATTTTTATAGGTACAGCATTTCATACGTATAGGTCAGGCATGCATTTATGTCAGGCATAAATCATTTTATCCCTTACTAACAAGTAACAAACTGCAAGAGGGCCGAATGCTTATTCGACGATTGTGGCAATCAATAATAGTACATTGTGATACAAGTGAGGTATGTTGGTAATTACTGCTATTGAAAAGTGTGAGTCATATGCCCTGACGCACAACCTTAAATATAATGTAAACAAGAGTGAGTACATGGTATTCAAAGCGGGAAGCAAGTGCCCATCACACATCCCACCCATTCATTAGAATGGCAAGCTGCTGGAAAGGGTTTACTCATTTAAATACCTCGGGCACTTGTTAACCGACGATTTTCGTGATGATGCCGATATTGAGAGAGAGAGGAGGGCCTTAGCCATCAGGGCAAATATGATAGCTCGCAGTTTCAGCCGGTGTACGGCGCAAGTTAAAATAACATTATTTCGTGCGTTCTGTACATCGCTGTACACCTGCAGCTTGTGGACTAGGTACACGCAGCGGGCTATTAACGCCATGCGCGTGCAGTACCATGACGCGTTCAGGGTACTGTTGCGGCTGCCTCGCTACTGCAGTGCGTCGGGCATGTTCGCGGACGCGCACGTGGACGGTTTCCACGCGACGCTGCGCAAGCGCTGCGCCGCGACGCTCCGCAGAGTGCGCGACAGCCGCCACAGTCTCCTGACCATTGTGGCCGACAGATGGGACAGTGGCCTGACACGGCATTGGTCCTCTCTGCATTTAAGCCTAGCATATAAGAATATTATTTAAGTTAACCTTAGTATTAGTTTTTATTTTAAGGCACTTACTAACAAAATATGGTCAAAATTAGTCTGAAATAAATGCATTTTATTTTATTTTAATTTTATTTATTATTACATCAGCGGACGTAGCACGGTTGCCCTTTTATCACTTATCGTTGTGGATAAGGCATCTGTCACTCACGCACTCGCATACTTGTCAGAGCGTGATGGGCGTCTTCACCACAACGATAAGCGATAAAATGGCAACCATGCTACGCCCACAGAGGCGGAATTATCACACGAGCCGCAGGTGAGCGTGATAAGAGAGCCGAGGATGTAATTATCAAAGCTCACGCGTTTCATACACGTTTTTCAACACATTTTGCGAGAAAAAATCCTTTTCATAAAATGAAAATTTTATAGGCCTGCCAAGTTATTTTCTTTACTTATTTATGGCAACAGGTTTTTACTCACATGTTGTATATACATCGCCAAGAATTTCCAGTGGCGTCCATTCTTTTTATCACTTTTCTAGTCACCACGAGTCAACATTTTTGCTAATATAAATAATCTGTGAAATAACCTAAAATGGCGCGCAACAGTTTTTTTTTCGTGAAGTTTGCGCAGTGCGCGCGCATTAGATGAAATCTCTAAACAGCTAATACAAAATTAAATAAATATTTTCGTTTTAAAATGTTATCTTTATTAATTCATGTTAAGATGTTATCAAAAGTGAATAGTTTTACTAAATTAAACGTTTCTATATCATATTATCCAAAAAGAAATAGTCAATTAATTAACAATAAAGATTTAATTTGTTTAGTCGAGTAAGAATCCATTTGCCGAGAATTAAAAAAAAGCTGTACAATCTGTACAACCCGGTTAATTTAAGAATGCACCGTGTGCATGCATACATCTTGCTGCAAGGTGCCAACCTGACTTAATTGGGATATAACCATAACACACGTGTTGTAATGTTATAAATCACGCGTGTTTAATATCCAGGATTATGAGCCGAAAAGCGACACAATAAGAGGTACATTACGAGCAATTGTGTTGAAAATGAACATTTGCGGACAATCTTGCACAATTCGACCCAGTCCCAAACTAAGCAAAGCTTGTACGGATACTAGACGATGACAAACAATCATAATATAGATAGATAAATACTCATCAATCATACAATTAAATGCTCTTACCGGGATTCGAACCCAGGACCTCTAGCTTCGTAAGCAAGGTCACTGCCAACTAGGCTAAAGTGGTTATTGCGGCGTCCCTCTCGTCAGTGACTGAATTCCGGACAATGTAATAACCACTTTAACCAGTTGTCATAACGTTTATGTACGTCTATGTGTACGGCAGGGTGTCAATTCTTGGAAATAAGGTGTCAATCACTGGCACGTTTACCTTAGATACCAAGAATCAAACAAATCGAACTCATCTCACAAATAAATGACCTTATTGGGATCAAACCGTCAGCGTAGTAGGCTAAACTGATCATCGAAACATTCCCGGGATTCAAACCTGCGACCGACTAAACTATAGTCGTTAAAATATCAATTTAAACGATATGATACAGAGAACAAATACCTATAATGGAAAAATAAACCATCATTGTCTCAAGCCCAGGACAAGACTCGAACATGTGCCCTCTGTATTGCCGTTACAGTAAATATCAATTTGTTTTCAATACAATGTTTCAAATAGACTCCTTGAGGTCGTCAAAACTCGCATAATGAACCGTGGCGGTTGGAAATAATGCAATTTGATGCAAATGCGATATGGCGATAACACGGCCCGCCACGCCACGTGGTCTTGTGGTGAGAAGTACGATATGGACACGGTATACGAGCGTATTCGAAAATTAATTACGACTATAAAGAGGTATGAGGTATGTTAAAACGTAATATAAATACTATACAAACACTCACGAGAAAAAATGGTTCACTAATGTTAGACCGAACAACTTTTGGCCAAATGTTTCATTTGACAAAAGTTTCATTTGACCTAAAGCTTTATAGTGTCTCAAGACGAGAGTCTTTTTGACCAGTGTGTGTTGCCAGTGATGACATATGGCACTGAAACGTGGTCGCTTACTATGGGCCTCATAAGAAGGCTCAAAGTCACCCAAAGGGCTATGGAGAGCGCTATGTTGGGAGTTTCTCTGCGTGATCGCATCAGAAATGAGGCTATCCGCAGCAGAATCAAGGTAACCGATATAGCCCTCCGAATTGCTAAACTTAAGTGGCAGTGGGCGGGGCACATAGCACGTAGAACCGATGGCCGTTGGGGCGGAAAGGTTCTCGAGTGGCGACCACGAACCGGAAGGCGCGGCGTGGGTAGGCCCCCCACAAGGTGGACTGATGACCTGGTAAAGGTTGCTGGAGTCCGCTGGATGCGGGTGGCGCAGGACCGGTCACTTTGGCACTCTTTGGGGGAGGCCTATGTCCAGCAGTGGACGTCTTTCGGCTGATATGATGAAAGCTTTATAGGATTATTATAAAACAAACCTAACCTAACCGACTTCTATTTGATGATATTCAAAGAATACCCGAAAATACCACTGTTTTGACGAAAAATGCATCAGGTCAAATGAAACATTTGTCAAATGATACATTTGGCTAAAAGTTGTTTGGTCAAGAGACAGGACAACACTGAAAATAATATTTTTAGACGCTATTTTTGAATTCTTCAAGCAAATTACATATGCAAGAAATTGCATGCATGTTTAACTACATTGCGGGGTTTGATAGATGAAACTCAGTATAAGTACCTCGGTAACCCGCAATGTACTGAAACTTGCATTCAATAAGCAGCAAACAAGGCTTGTGCTAAAAAAAAATTCCAGTGAAAAGGTCATTCATTTATTCTAAATGCATGCAGGTAGCTTCTGGCCTTTTTAAGTATGTCTACTGACAATGAACGAATTGGCGAAATGAGGAGTTCATTGGGAGCATTCATTCACAAGTCCGATATGCTGCACGTTGTATTCTGATTTCGCACCGACATTACTCCCCACTCGTTGGCGCCCCGATGACTTAACGTGGGCGGAAGCGGTGAGGATTACCCGCCTCCGCACCACGGCAATCCAAAACGGCATATCAACACGAGCCTCTCATATGTTTTCTATCCTTTCATTATTAAGGCCAGCGTATGCATACAGGCTATTTATTGTTCCTCATTTAAATTATAAGCCCATTCCACTGTTCCGCTGAGCAGTGCCGGCGCCGTAAAGTTTTCCGCTGCATGGCAGCGGTTTTATGACAGCCCGGTTCTGCGATATTCGTGCCAAGTGACGTGATGGTCTTAGAATTAGATCATTTATAGCCGGTTTATACGAAGCATAACATGGCTTTTGGCAAGATCTCTATGAATGAATTTTTCTTTGCGCGTAATATAACGTAAACGAATGTAATGCGTAAAAATCGGCCAAGTGCGTGACGGGCCACGCGCAGTGTTGGGTTCCGTAGTTGCCTGTCTTTCTTAGTTACGTTAGAATTTGTACGAAAGTTGGCCTTTCTAAGTACATTTTAAGATGTTCGACTAATACTCGGTAACTAGTTATGCCTACTTAGCCGTGATAGTTTTAACATTATTTAAATTAATTATATGTAAGTACTACTGCCACGATTTTTTCACAATCCCAGTAGCAGCCAGTTAGCCGGCAGGGGGGGGGGGGACATGACTCGAATAAAAATTTGGGCTTTCAGTCTTTTTAAAAAACCCATAATAGTTTCGAACAAGCTATCCTACGATACCCCACAATATGGGTTTAACGAGAAAAAAAATGACATCCCCACTTTAGGTGTAGGGGAGATACCTCAAAAACTTTCTTGACCTTTTTTTCAACATTTTATTCTTTTATTTTGTCAGAGTGAATGATTTATATACCCATGCCGAATTACAGTTTTTTAGTAGTAACGGTTACTGTCAGACGGACATGGCGAAACTATAAGGGGTTCCTTGTTGGGCGACTTGTGAATGAAGTTTGCCGTCGCGTCGCTAATCGCTCTACCAGTGCGGGCTTGGCCTTAACAAATTCTGTGGCGTCGTTGGTACACACAAGGACACATTTATTAATACAAACCTGAAATTTTCGAACCAAGACGACCTGCCTCGTTCTAATCATCGGCGTTGCCGATCCTTGGTCGATTTATCGATTCCACAGGAACTGAAACGGGCGCATAATTCTTAAAGAAACTCTACACTGCTACCAACTACAGCTTAAGATACGAGTACGAGCTATATTGTTGTCTTGCATTTTCCTCAGAGTAGCGTATTTTGAGAAGATTTGGCCTCGTCAATACATTTAAATGGCCAAAAAGGGGAGGTTCAGTTCTGTGGGTTGGAATTGGGCAATCTGAACGGCAAAAAGTGGCAATAATTTTCAATGTCCGATTGAAGTCTTACTGAACTGAACCGGTAAATTTGAATAAGCCTTGATTGAGGGCGTTGACATTTAACGTTCGATTATGTGGAGGTAGGCATTGGTATAGTTGAAATTGTCTTTGCTAATGGCCGAAATTTCATAAAAACTGTCATTGGATTCCTCTTGTTTGGGTGTTAAAGACGTCATTGAACGGGTAACTTTGAAACAACTCGATCAACTCGAATAGTTTTAAGTAGGTAGCGCTTTCGGTTGCGTAACAGCAAATGATGTTATTGCAGGGGTTTACTTCAAACCGAAATATCACGGATTCTACAGTTATATCACCACGTTAAGGCATATTATTTATATATTAGAATGATACGTTAAGTAAGACGGTAAACGTCCTAGTGCTCGACACTGACATTTGACACTTTCCGTTTTAATTTATATCAATAATGTTGTCAACTATTAGACATTAAAGTGCCAAAGATTGGGATACTTACCTTACAGCTAATTATAAAATAATATTTGATGTGCGAATGGTTATCATTGTTCATGTGTTCAGGTGCCAACCAACATTCATAATCGTGACGCAATTTTGCTCCGCGAAAGTCAGTTTATTTTTATTTTTATTTAGGCAACAAACAGTCAAATACAAAAATATAGTTTTACATTATGTTAAATAAAAGACCTTGGGTGCCATATCCTAAAATTACTTAAACATTTTAACTTAATCTTGCTTAGGAGCGGTAAGTTTAGTAGCTAAAGTACTATTGGAGTATAAACTAGAGAGCATATTAAAACACTTCGACTGAATAAATAACATATATTGCAATAATTAGCATAGATGTGCTTCCAACGCGCGCGGCTCAGCAACTGGTAAGGTTGGCTAGAGTAATTCTCGATCTAACGATGCGCCTAGAGTTTGGAGCGCGCTGATTGGTTCAAGCGCGCGACGTGTCCTTGAAGACGTCGGTGTTTGCGCTGGTTCCCTTTCAGTACCTTTTGGTAGTTTTATTAACGTGCAGGTAGGTTAGGTTAGGTTAGGTTATATTATTATGAGCGTAAATTAAATGGATCGTCGTACAGTGTGTGTTGGCTTTAAAAGCTCGTTACTTAATCAATTAAGTGAGGTGTTTGTGTATGGCTGGTATTTGCCCACATCATAACAACAGCGACCTATAAATTTCTCAAGCGGCGCACGCCTCCTTCGATATTACTTTTCTTCGCGGAAAACTTTGGGATCTTCAATAAAGTCTTCATGCATGCACGTATATGAAACACGAACAAGAATAACAAACATTATTAATTTATTAAGCCTTTGTGGCTTTCTTTGCTTATAGTCTTCGAAAAGGAGGTTATCAACTCGACTTTTACTGTGTTGGTATATTACTTACACGATAATGCAGATGTTTCTAAATTACTTCTTTTTTTTTGTTTCGATAACGCTATATCTTCGATGCCACGTCTTTTATCATAATAATAGTTTGTAGTACAGTTATTTGGATTGAAGTGCAGCAATCATAACACTAACTACGAATAATCACATCAGTCGGACAACAAAACCTGTTTGTTGTAAGCAAATGTTTGCGGAAAACACAGACCATAATCCCTTAAGACGAGTACCAGACTACGCAATCCGTTGGACTACTCTCCCACCAACAAAAAGCATACGTTACTAGGATGCTCATGTGGAAATAAGACCTTCCGATAAGCATTCTAAGTTCAAATTCCAACGCCATTAACAGATCGGCTGCTAGATTAGCATGGTCTAATGTTAATGCGCGATATTGCTGTTCCCCTCTGTTATTTACGTCAGGTTGTGCTTAAGAACGAGATAACACATAGTTCTTAAGAGGACTAGATCGGATGGAAGATTAGCCATCCCGTTAAGGCGTGATATACTCTGCTAATTATTCCAAACCAGAGGCTCTAGTATAAGTTTAACCGAAACAAAACGTTACGACCGCGTTCGCATTTAGCTGTCAAATCCCATACAAATTGAGGGTAAAACGCAAACGCGATCGTAAAGTTTTGTTTCTGTAAAACTTATACCTCTAAATGATGCTTTACTGATTACTGAGCGACGCATCTGAAATGTTGGGAGATATCTCACCCTATGTTATGTAACTATAATTGTGTATGTTTAGCAAGAAAAATAAATATGGATATAAATATGAACAAAATATAACCTTTCCCTCACTCAAGGCTCAAGACAGGGTCAGGTTAGGGGTATAGGTTTAGGTAAGTACCTACCAAGTTTTTTTTGTAGATGAGTGAATCAACTTTTTTCTGACACTATTTGCCATGGTTAGGCACTTGTCCCACCGCCGGCGAGTAAGCGAGTGTTACTGCGTGCTACTCGCTCAAGCGAGTAAAAGCGAATAAGAATTACTATGAGAGTACTCGCTACTTGCCGGCGGTGGGACAAGTGCCTTCGGTGTAGGTGGTTAGTTAATGGTCTTCTGGGTCACTTTTTAAAACTGCGATTTTATGGGTTTTAATTAAACTCACCAAATATGGGGTTTTCTTTTCATGTGTGACACCAACACCCCAATTTGTATGGACCATGTTCTGGCATGTTAGAAGGCCATTTGTTTTTCTATAAAACTGTAATATTGTCTCCTGGCTAAGGGGACAGAGTAACTGCAAGATAGTCGATTGGAACAGATTATGTTGCCGTGTGCGATTCCAAAAAGATGTCTAATCATTAATTTTGTATTAAGGCGCCGTAGGTTCATGGTCTTCTCTCCCTCTCACTGAGCATAAGCGTGAGCAAGATGGCAGTGTGTGCTCTGAAGCGCGGATATCACGTTTTTTAATTGTAATTTTTTGGACGTTTAAATAAATAAAAAAGTACTCACAGAATCCTCTCAAACATGATATTGCCGATTTTTAGAAGCAATTTTAATATTTTTAGCTTTTGTGCATAATTTGTTACGAATATTTTAAGTGTATTTTAGACCTATGTTCGTGTTTTTTTTCTATCGACTGAAAATTGCTTAATCATGTTTCGAATCACTGATCTCGCTGCAAGAAAAGCCTCAAGATTACTATTCGTATTTTTTTTGAAACCGTATTATTATAAACAGACGCATTATATCGTTTCAAAAACTCTGTTCGCTTATCTTCGCTGAACCTACGGCGCCTTAACCAGTAACGCTGCTGCCGGTTCAAATCTGGCTCGGAGCATAAAATGTTTTTCACATCTCATGCTCGAAAAGTGTGTCATATTAGGCTTAGCAAGCGGGGCTAAAGTAGTACATTTAGCCTCTAGGGAAAATATGTAGACATATTTATGATTTTTAAAACATTAAATTTGACCAATCAAAACAACACCGTATTAAATCCACCAATCACAACTCTTTCAAACGAATATTTGTATTTGCTATCAACTAACCAGAATACAGCTACATATTCTAATCGACCAATCAGAAAACAGAATTCATGTCAAACATTAGGTGTTTTTAATCCCTAAATCACAATCATTAAAAAAATAAAACGCCTCTGAACGTCAATAGCCGCGTCCAAACGTTCAAGCGTGATTAACTACATACTTGGAATAAGCTTTGATTGAGCGGGATAGATGCTCTCTGTCTCGCTTTATCTTATGCCCCGTATGCTGTCCGCCGCGTTCTGACGTTTGGACGCGGCTATAGACGGTGAGAGGCGTTTATTCGTGGTGCCAATATTTTGTATCTGTGTCAAAGCAGTTTTGAACCATCTTTTCGCCGTTCGTTTTTACTATTTTCTCGCTGTCGAAGTGAAAAGTAGAGTGTATAACTCTGGTCTAAAAGCCATATTACCCCTCGAACAATTTTCCCTCACTTCGCTCGGGAGAATAACCATCTCGTGGTAGTATGGCTCATTTTAGCCCCTTGATATAGAATCTACTATAAATGTTTCCTCTAATGCAAACTTATGTCTAATCATGTTATGTTTTTGATGAAACTTAACTGACGACGACGTTTAAAAACCACTGTATATTGCATTGCCGCTATAAAACGGGAGCAGCGGTATGTGTTTATCCTAGATTTTTGGCTCAGAGCTTTAAAGTTATAAACTTTAATGATTTTGTATTTACGGTCAATATACGTGGAACCATTAAGTTATAAAGTGAATAGAAGTCATAATAATGTTAACTATATCAACGAATGATGATGCCTATGGTTCTCTTAAATAATTCTGAAGGAACATACTTAGGAAAACATGCTTATTTAGTTACTCCGTTGGCTCAATGATCGATCAAGCGAATCCATGGACTAATAAAAAATATAGTTATATTATTTTTGTGGTTAAATTAATTTTCAATCGTATCTTGAGCGTTTAGGTTCCTGTATATAGATTACGAGCTTCTCCCCGCGACTCCTTCAGCGTGGAACTCGTTTATATCGTAGCTCGATACAAACTTTCATCCCCCATTTCACCCCTCAGGGGATGATTTCCGGGATAAAAACTCCTAATCCTAATCCTCCTCCTAATCCTATGTCCTTCCCCGGGATTCAAACTATCTCCAAACCCAATTTCATCTCAATCGGTTCAGTGGTTTAAGCGATGAAGAGGTAACAGACAGACAGACACACTTTTGCATTTATAACATTAGTATGGATATCATATAAGGTTCAAATCATCTTTGTACGCGGCTAAATGTGTGCGAGCTTGTACCTAACTATGCAGATTTTATTGGATTTTCCCGCGTGGTCGTGCCGGAGGCTCCCCCTGGATATTCCCCAGGCTACCCTCCAACCACGCAATTCGACCGCTATATTGGGTCCGTCCTATTATAGCAACAGTCAGGTTCAAAAAAAAATGGATTGGCAATGAAAGAGACACGGCAGTCATCGTCACACGAACGCACTCACACAGCGGTAGTTACTAGCGCACGCGCACATAAAACCGCGTGCAAGGATCAGTCGAACGCGGAAATCATAAATTTGGTGGAGTGCATTTGATGATGAAGACCACGGATGACTTATGGAATTCCTCAATTATTTACTAAAAAGTACAAAAGTACGTCACAGATTCTGATAACATTCCGTTGAAATAGCAACTAATGAAGTACCAAAGGTGATCCTTGTCGAACAGACGAGACGAAAGTCCTCAAATATTATCGGGCCACATACAGCGATTGGGTTTTTTTCTCTAATAATCAACGCTCTCGGCAATCAGTTCTTGTGGTAAATTGGAAAAGAAATGTGGAAATGTTCGTGGCTTGGCGGAGTACTAAATTGAAGTCGGTTAAAACTTTGTCTTTAAAGTAAATTATATTTTATCCACGTAGGTGACAGAAGTGGGTTGCTGTTTCGTGGATCGAACGACCTATAGTTATAGTTAGGGTTTAGAACAATATGCTATTATGGCACTACTACTAGGGGATCTCCTATTCCAGCGTTTTATTAAAATAAATGCATGTATCTTGTTGCGCTAAATCAAAACTTCTCCATTCCTTCTTTCCTTAAATCCCTGCTGGCAAAGATAGAACTTCCTGAGTCGTTAACAATTTGCTTCCCTGTTGCGGCTTTACGTCTAGGAACTTTGCCAAGTCCCCATAATAATATGGAAAATCTAGATATAATCTACGTCATGAATTTAATTTACCTACATTAAGACTTAACGATAAACATTAAGCAATGGTAGAACTTATTGTAGGTCACGTCAGTTACTGCTATTCCAGTAGTAGAGATATTTGACAGAAAGGAATTGCGATTGGGATCGGAAGTGAGTAACAAAAACATAAGGCTGGCAACCCTTTTCACGCCGAGGTACCTATATGTATATTTGTATATTGCTTTTCTCAAACATGCAATGAAATAAACAAAAACATAGGTACCTGACTAAGGAAATGGAAATGAATATGCTCGCAAATTTATTGCGAGTAAGACACAGTCGGCACGGCACCCTGCGTGAATAGTACATTGTTGTAAAGGCTAGAAAGTAAGCAATAGACGGACGAGTGGGTTCGAGCTCCGAGCCGAAGGTGAGGACCTCGAAGGAGAAGACGAGTCTATTTATTGCACTTTTGGCCGAGACATTACATGTAGTGCTTTTCACGCTTACTGCGAAGAAATTGCAAATAATGATAATTATACATCGAAATGAAGTACCTAATTAAAGATCATAATATGAAACACTAGCGCGACCCCGCTTGAGTGCGAGGGGGGCAACGCGTGGGGCGGCCCGCCGCGTGCCGGGGGCCCTGAGTCCAACAATAACATTGTTGGACAGTTTGAACTCATAGTTGTGCGATGTCCAACTAACCTCAGCTTTGAATCCTGAATTCTGACCATCTTTTGCCACATTTCTGAGCAGTGGCGTGAAAAGTTTATTTTTCTCAAAAATTATCGGCAAAGTTAACCTTATTAGTAAAAAATCATGACGTAAAGTGCATAGTTTATGGTTAGTCAAAAATTAAAAACCTTGTCGGCTCGATTTTACTAGACAACAATGTTGCATACAAATTCCATTATTTGTCGTGGTACAACCTTAAAAAAAGTTAAAACGGCCATATAACTAAAAGGCATAGGTCCTAAGCAGCCAAAACGGAAGATCCTAAACAGCCAGAACGACTTTTTAGTCGTCTCAAATAACTTATGGTGTTTTCGGAAGAAAAATACACTAACAACTTATTATTAAAAAAAAGGCGGCAATGCAAAAATTATTCTGTTTTTATATACAGTGGCTACCTAGTTGTTTTTTTCGGAAAATATAGAAAATTTACGTGAAAATGATTCCAGATTTAAAAGAAGCTGCAAGCTCAGTTAACGATAATTTGATCACTGCAAAGCCAAAAGACAAATATCTAAAGGCGTACGACAATTTCATAAAGTTAGTACTTTATGAAATTGTCGTACGCCGGCTGAGACAAATATAGTTATTTGTCTCAGCCGGAGGGGCAATTGCTGGCTTCGTATTAAATTAAACGGACTCCCAAGGACGTCCGTTTAAAATTATTACTTAGCCAGCAATTGCCTACTTCCCTTGCTTCGACAATAAGTACTATTACGTTATACCTGACCATAAACTCGCAATTACCGCCCCGCGTGCGAGGCATCTCATTTCCTGGCAAGGAGGGAGACGTAAAGTTCTGTACTACCCAGGGGCGGTGATAAAGAGTTTCAGATCGCATATTTCTCGCCTTGTCTTTGGTTCGGGCGTCAAATAGTAGATGAGCAATTCTGTTTCAAGAGCTGTCTAGAGTGTATCATTCAACGTAATTCATTTGTTTCAGACACGGGGAGCTCTCAGCTCTTAAGCGAAGTGGGCCGCACGGTGAGGTGATGGAGTTGGTAATACTGAAGGCTCGAGCCCAACTGAATCGTCTCGTGTCGGAGAAGCGGCGGCGAGGCGGGGGCGAGGGCGAGGGCGCGCGGGCGCGGAGGCGCAACATGGCGTCGGCGCCGCGCGAGCCCGCGCCCTGGCTCGACGCCGCGTTGGGCTACAACGCCTCCCTCTACAACGCCTCGTTGGCCTACAACGCCTCGCGCTTCAACCTCACATACGACACTGACTACGACCAGCTCAACGGGAACGCTACAGACGAACACGACAGTCACTGGTTCTGCGCGAAGTGGACCAACGCGCAGCAGGACTTGTTTCAGGTACAGTTAGCTATATCATCTTAACGGCTCGACTATGTTTTCGGGTCGCAGTGGCAGTGGAAGCTGTCCACCATACGTAGGGAAGAGAGATGGGACTGCGGCCTCTGACTCCCACGTATGGCGCACTGCTTACGCTCGTAGGCGATGAAATAGTTCATGTATGGCACAGATATTGTTGATATTTAAACATTCAGTCTTAACAATATTTCGCTGATTGGATTATCCTTTATGTGTCGATTCGACCAATTAGTGCTCTCTTGTAACAGTCCTTTATTTAATACCGTAGCCGCCCGCGCCAGTGGGATATAAAATATGGCTTGCTACCGGACCGCATGACAGTGGGAGTGTAAAATTACAAACAGGCAATGGGCCTCTCAGGAAATTTCGAATGTTTTAGACAGTAAAATATCGGTCTTTCTCTGGTTACATAGTTCTTTGGCGCATAAGTGAACCCATATTTTTATCCACATCAACCCAACATCTCTTTTCGCTTCACCCGCGAGTACAATGAACGCAAGCTAATCCGCGGTATAAAATATGCCCTATGTATTGGGCGTGACAATAATTTTAAAAACGAATGGTGGGTTACAAATTAAATTTATTTTTACTGAGCAAGAAAACGTTACTGCTAGAGCTAAGTTAAATATCAAATATCATTGCTAAACGTTTAATTCGTTGTTTTGAATTTAAAATGCTATCAGTATCCACTCGATTAATATTAAGGCAATGTTCGCTTTCCGTAGAGACGCTCGCTGCCAGTTTTCTCCATGTTGAAAATGTAGTATAACAGGTAGTTCCTGACAAGCATCTTAAGTATCTTTCCATTTAAGTCGACTGTCGACCCCTCAAAATGCTTGTTCCCTAATGTTCGGTCGATATGCTGTGCACGGACTAACTTGGGATCCTATTCCTACTAATATAATAAATGCGAAAGTTTGGATGTTTGGACGTTTGGATGTTTAAATGTTTGTTATTTAATCACGCTAAAACGACTCAACCGATTTGGATATAATTTTGCACGAAGAGTTTATAGCCTGGATTAAAATATAGGATAGTTTTTATTCCGGGTCCACGCAGAGGAGGTCGCGCTTTAAATAAATATTCATCTTGTTAAAACAAACGACTATTTCGGATTTAACTACGTTCAGATTAAAGTTAAATGATGTAAAACTGATTTGTTTCGAAAGAACGGCGAAAAGAGCACTTTTAATTATGAAGAACTAGTATTTTTTAAATTGAAAACAGCCTCTTTTCAGGAATAATGTAATTTTAAATTCAAACGTTCACATGTAGTATATTATTGAAATATTGAAAAGTGAGATATATTTTTATTTAGCGCTTCAAAAGCAACTTTTTGTAAGTATTTACCTATTTACTCACCATGAGCATAATACTGTATTCTACTTGGTAACATAATATTCCATTACTGTGTATCGGTTAGAATTTATTAAAAGTTGTACCGCTTCGAGACACAACGCTGCGCGACGTCTGTTATCGCTTATCCCGGTGGAATTGCATCGATAGATTAACCGCTTTTGAAAGGTATTTTTAACCCCCGACACAAAGAGAGGGGTGTTATAAGTTTAACGTGTCTGTGTGTTTGTGTATCTGTGTGTCTGTGTGTCTGTGTATCTGTGTATCTGTGTATCTGTGTATCTGTCTGTGGTATCGTAGCTCCCAAACGGATGGACCGATTTGAATGCGTTTTTTTTATTCGAAAGCTGTTGTGAGCCCAAGTGTTCTTAGCCATGTTTCATGAAAATCTGTTTAGCCGTTGAAATGAAAATGTCGTGGGTTTTTCAACTTTTCTAAGTTGTAGTTTTTAGTGATGGGTTTTAGTAAAGTAGATTCCGATTTAACGGAGAAACTCATTTGTTAAATCGAAGCTAAATGAATGCCGTCTCACTTTTTCAATCTGTGTTTAGTTTTGTTGGCGATAGAAAAAAACAAATAATTTTGACATCCCAGAGATCACCCCTTCTACTGTTTGTATTCAATGCGTTCTTCAAAATTACTGATAGCTTTTTCCACTAATTGACGAAACTAAAAAGTTTAATTTATTATTTCAGCTAATGCTCGATTTTTATAAATATAAAAATTGGGGAAGTTGAATCAAAAAGGTAGTTCGAATTTATTATTCGACTACGTAGGTGCCCGATTTGGCTAGGCAATCCATTTGCTATTTATCATTCGATATATTACCTAATGTGTACCATTATCAAATAACAGATGAGGGTATTTAATTTTAATATCGGATCCGGTACTATAATAACTGCAGTATATATAGATAGCTATAGCTAACGACTATTAGGTAGCTATCTCCAACTCCAGATTGCATCTAGGAAACGGCTTTAGAAGGTAAAACGTCCGTAGTTCGCCCAGCTATTGTCTGTTCCGGTCGATTTATGCAGCTTGCAGAACACACCTGCACTGGCCAGATGGGTCAGGCCATTGTCCGGTCAAACAGTTTTTGCTCTTGTTTAGCTATTGTTTGGAAACTAGGTGTAGAATACTATTCGTATGTGTGCGCGTAATGGGCCGTTCTCGTTTTTGTGCACACTTTCGCGGAGTTCATTACACAGTGAATGCAATACTAAAATGCTAATAATGTAATTGTTTTGTAGTATGTAAAATATGTCGTTAATATTTTGTATTTTTATAAATATAGAGTAAAATTCTAAATAAACCGCAAACTTACACATATGATAGAAATAACGGCTGTGACAGCGTGCGCAAAATGTTGAATGGCCTTACGTGTGCGTAGGTAGGTAATGTAATAGGTAACGCAATAAGGGAAATCATTATTTTTGTATTATTGAGCATTGAAGTAATCATAACAGTAGCAACTATATATATGTTGCCTGTACAAAGTCTAATAGAAAAATATGCAATTGTTATGACGGCGGGGTCAATAACAGTTTGGTTGCCATAGTGACACGCCGTCAAGGTATTTCAAAATTCACCGTGTTGTCGTAAGTCCTCACTCCTCAGTGACCCAGTGGTACAGACGACGGCCTTGGAGTCAATCGGGTTCGAGACCAGCGAGCGACATGCACTTTTTGTATATTTTAGATTCATAGTGAGTATACATTTTCAAAACGCCGAGTAGCATGGAATGTTCTATAAAAAGTAAGCGAATAGAACATTCGATCCGATGCTTACGGAAAGTACTAGTAGACGCGGACCTGTGGCGCGGACTCAGTCACTTGTGTGAGTTAATTGACTCAGTACTACTGACGTACGGACTCAGTAGACTTTGCCCTGTGTAAATCACAGAATAAATCTACTGTCGTGTTAAAGGTATTATTAACTTGATCCTGTGACCCCCGCCCCCACGCTCGTAACACTATTAATGCACTATTAATCCCTTACGGCGAATTCATATTATTTTATTCATGAACAGAAGATTGTGTTTGAAAATAGGGGCAAAAGCTAGTTGACCTTAACTGTGCAGGTTTCTAAGGTCTAACTATAATAATTTGTCAACAGGCAGCAAACCTCTGTTTTGCCATCGCGTTCCTTGCGCCAAAGAGCTTCAAGCAGAGCATCCTCGTGATGCGCGCGCTCGCGTGCGCGGGCGCAGTGCTCATGAGCATGTGGGCCGGCGCCGAAGTCTGTGCGCCCGACGTGCTCTTGTGGAGCCTGGCGCTCGTACTTGTTAACTCCGTGCACACTATCTTTCTTATTATAAGGTACGTTTCTAAAGTAAAATAAGAATAGAAATGAGCCTAAGATAGAGCCCTGTGACACTCCAAACTTGCTATTAAGTGAGACCTACGTAACTAGAATAACAACATCTTTTTGTACTACATTGATGAAGTAAAATCGTATGACTTAACGCATTATCAGAGGAATGAAATGATACAGTTTTAGTTTAATAATGGGTAATCCATGACCGGCGCAATCAAATGCTTTAGAAAGGTCAGATATGTTGTACCGCACATACTTCCTAGGTGATTGTGTTTGTCAACTCCGCGCAGATCATTATAACAAGAATGTAACAGCCCGTGTGATTAGTTGAGAATAGATGAAGATGCGTCATCTATGTGCATAAACACCAATGTGCACCGCACCGGGGCTGACAGTAAGTCTGACACATGATTTCACATTCGGTCTCTAATGCCTGATATGGGTGTCGTGTACTAATATAACATACATATACATATAATCTCACACCGGTATTCCAAGCAGAACACGATGTTTAAAGTTGTATATATGTGATATTGCAGTGATAGTTAGTCGGGTATGGTAGTGCCTTTTGGGTCCCGAAATAACTTAATTATCGACTAATTCTCCTCCCACAGGTTTCTTCCCCCAGCGCTATCGCTGGAGCTAACCGAGCTGTTCCTGAAACTGTTCAAGCCGTTGCGAGTGAACAAGAAACACTTCCAGGAGCTGACGCGAGAGGCGCGGGTGCTGCGGCTGGACCCGGGCGAGGCGTACGCCGTGGAGGATGTCACACCGGCTGATGAGAGGCTGTCCATACTTCTGAAGGGAAAGTAAGTTGCGATTTCAACTGCGGGTGAACAAGAAACACTTCCAAGAGCTAACGCGGAAGGGCGCGGGTGGTGCGGCTGGACCCGGGCGAGGCGTACGCCGTGGATAACGTCACACCGGCTGATGAGAGGCTGTCCCTACTTCTGAAGGAAAAGTAAGTTGCAATTTCAACTGCTATAGTTTGCGCGAGAGACACTTCCAAAGTGGTCAAATGTGTCTCCCCATGTAACTTCTAAAATAAGAGAATGATAAAACTAAAAAAATATATGATGTACATGCCATGCAAACATCCACTGAAAATTGGTTTGAATGAGATCCAGTACTTACTAGATCTCATTCAAACCAAGAAAAAACTACTTAGTTTTTTTTAATAGATCATAAATCGTACACCGCAATTTACCTTTCATTCAACGGATAATGGTACGGAACCCTTTGTGCGCGAGTCCGACTTGCACTTGGTCGGTTTTTGTTTCTCTATACCAGGTGCAAATAAGATCTGAATAAGATAGCTCTAACTTTGTGCTTTTATCATATTACCTCCTGCATTAAACGTGTGCATCCCAAACTTTCCCCGCTTTTAGCCGTTATACGAGCCTCGTGCCCTCATATTTCCAAAAGGTGTTACTTACAGCTCCGGCAAGGCACTTTAAACTAGGGGTCAGTTTGAACATACACTCCCTATTCCAATTTTATTTCAAAGTTTTTTAGAGCATGCTTCCAAACGTAGCTAGCATTTACTAACGGAGCATTTAGGTGAATTCGGAATGCTAAATGAATGTGTTAAATCGACCCCGTGGGTGCTTAAAACGTAAAAATAGCCCTCCCATTAGTGCGGTATGTCTGCAAGTTTATATTTGTAGTTATGTTTGCTTTCTAGGTTGCTTCACCGCAGACACGCCACAAAGGATGATTTTCTGAGATATCAACCACCATATTGTAACAATACCTAGTCTTATACTTATTAGTTTTATGGCATGAATAAATTAATATTATCGGTCAATTTTACACACAAACTATAGACATGGTGCAAGGAGAATGACATATCGGTAAACCTAAAGAAAACCGTCACAAATTCTCTTTACAAATAAACTACGAAATGCCAACCCTATTCGGCACAAAACTAACACTCTCGAAGGAGGTGAAATATCTTGGATTAACATTAGATGATAGACTAAATTGGAACAAACACCTAGACAGAAGACTAAACAAAGCAACAGTAGCCTTCTGGCAATGTAGAAGAATGGTGGGGAAGAGATCGGGCCTGGCTCCCCACATCATACTGTGGCTATACAAAATGGTGATAGTACCAATGATGCTAAGCTATGGTGCCATAGTATGGTAACCCAAACTACGAGTGCAATTACCGAAATCCAGAAAACGCAAAGACTAGCATGTGTAGCGGCAACAGGTTGTATGAGAACAACCCCAACAGCAGCACTGGATATAATCCTAACTCCTACCTTACCATAATATACAAGCACATAAGGAAGCACACATGCATATAAGAAAGCGGCTGCGAAGGCAATACGCCTCAAAGGCCTCAACCTATGGACGAAACTAAACACGAAGATCCATAACAGACTGATCACAAGCCTCCCTATCATGGAGGCTTCAATAGACAAAATACCACGAACTGCAGTCTCCAGAAAAGACTATGGCATATCACTAACGGAAGACTCGAGAGAGATGGGTCAAAAACAAATACGGGAACGGGATATTGTGTGCTCAGGGGATTTAAACTTACACATATCCAAACCACTGGGTGAACAAAACACGGTATTCCAGGCTGAATGCGTCGGGATAATTGAAGCCTGCCATGCCATAAATAGACAAGTTGAGAATACAAACACACGGATACTCTCAGACAGTAAATCGGGGAGGGCGGGGTTTAACGTGCCGATTTTACAAAAACGCAAGATATTAGCTACACTATGAAAGTTATATTAATGCTTTGCGGATTATCTAATGTAAATTTTTATGTAGTTTTTATAACCATACGCTATATTAGGGTGTATTCAATATTTATTAATTTATGGGCTATTTTATAAAAAAGTCAGAGGGGCCCAATTTACCCCATCATGGGGCGGGTTGTGGTAATGCTAAGGTTTTTTTTTATTTTAATATTCTTTTAATAACAGAAGTACAAGAGTTACATACTAATCTAGTGTACATTTGGGTCCTAGACAGCAAAAACATAATACACAACCAGTTTAGTGAGCTTATGCGCTCATTTTAAACTTTTTAATACGCCCATAAAAGCGTTAACATTTTTTTTTTATTTACACTGAATCACTGGTAGTGTACACTGTAGGTACAAGAACGAATCACACTTATATGCTTGCTTAGAGGAGCTCGCATTTGTTGCATACATGTTGGTGTTCAATAATGTTTACTTACAGCCTAAGTTATTACTACTAAGTAATAACCTAATACTAATATTACATTATATTGGTCATAATGCCTTTATTATACTTGATGTAAATTTAAAATTAACCTTTTCGATGTACTTAATAAAAATGATGTCGGTAGAAATGCATTCATGCTGCTAAAATAACGCATTATCAGTGCGTGCGTAATGCAAGCGGTGCGAGCCGTTGCTGCGAGACCGGTTCGCGCGCGACGTCACTCGGCTCGAGCACGTAGTGATGTGGTAGCCTGTATCGTCTATATTTATCGACGTATGGTAAGCTGCTTAAACGACTTTTGCCTATATTACTCACGAGTTTGTTCTTGTGGCGAGGATTCTTAATCAGGTTAAAAGTTTTGGTTTGTTTTAAGATGAAGGGTTTAAGTAGTGGTAGGTTAATTTTAATATGCAATTTCCGGAGATTGGTATAAAAAGGAGTATTATAGGAGATCTTAATTGCTTTGTTTTGGACAATTTGGAGTTTATCGTAGTTTGTATCGGAGGTACTACTCCATACCGGACAGTGGGACAGGTGAAAGTGACGTAAGTGAATGCTAAGGTAAGTTGTGCCGCTTATAATGAAAACAAGTAATGCCCTATTAGTTAGGTTTTAAATCATCAAAAAGGTTTTATTTGCCAATAAAGTTTATTTATCATTTTTAAATTTATTTATTTATAATGAGATCAACAGAATAACTTGTCAATTAAGACAAAAAATACAACTTCGAACATAACACTCAACATTCTCTATCAATTAAATAAAAAAAAACTTTCTTCTTAATGTCAATCAGTCGTTATATATGCTTTTAACTTTCGGCCCTCATTTATGACAGCTTCGGCGGCTCTTTGGAGTAATTCCCGGGAAGTAGTACCTTTATTTGTCATCTTTTGTAAACTCTCATCCTGTCAATAAAATGAATAATAATTAAATATATATGGGGTTGGTTGTGCCCTAGAAAGGGCTCATTGTGCCGCGGCACAATGAGCCCCCAGTTATTGGCACTTTTAGCCCCGTTAGTAGCATAATAACCTTCAGTTAAATTTTTAAAAACATGTTGAACACTGCGTTATATTACACTGTCCTAATGATTCTTCAATAAATTGTCGACACTATCTGAAATACTCAAAACGATAGCTTGAAAATGCAATAAAATAGACCAAAATGCATAAACACGAAAATATTTACTTACTTGGCATCGACGTGGCGCGTGGTAGCGAGCTACTCAAACCGCGGCGCTGACGCAACTAACATGGCCGCCGATTGCTCGCGTTGTTGGTAAAGCATTTCACGACGCAACAACAGAATGTATCTATCTCTTTTCTTCGCTGAGATAATTTCATCGGCACTACCTACCCCCGGCACTTCACTTTACTGCAAGCACTCAGCAGTAACAACATCACATCTAGCTTGATATACGAATGCCACCAAAACCTCACAAAGGTGTGCGGAGATGAAAACAACGTTACTATACAACAATGGATCAAGGGGCATAGTGGCTCAAGAGGAAACGATGCAGTGGGTGAAATGGCCAGAAAAGGCACAGAAATAACTGCATAGGTACGGACAGGAGCCAATCTTACCCCTGCCACAAAGCTACATATACAATCAACTAGACCAATAAACCAAAGACGTACACCAAAGATACTGGGAGGAGAAAGACATATGCAGACAGACCAAAGAGACTTTGTCAAAATGGGGCAACAAACTCACAACCGCACTACTGAGGACACATAAAACCAACTACGCCAGATAGTAGGAATTTATTATTTAATCGTATGGAATACATTATTAGATAGT
The DNA here is from genome assembly GCA_947049275.1 of Epinotia bilunana. Lineage (NCBI taxonomy): Eukaryota > Metazoa > Arthropoda > Insecta > Lepidoptera > Tortricidae > Epinotia > Epinotia bilunana. The sequence goes on along the minus strand of OX346259.1, from coordinate 20,892,951 downwards.
ATGTATAATAACAGGACACAAAACCTTGAACAGACACCTCTGTAACATAGGTATCACAGACAGGCCCATGTGCAGAGCGTGCATGGAGGCGGAAGAAACGACTAAACGTATTCTATTAAAAAGCAAGTAGGTATACAGGAAAAAGCACCTAGGGTCTCCAGGCACACAACGGAACGCAGTCAGCAACATCAAGGCACTCACCAACTTCCTGGAGGAGCTACGGTGGCTAGAGTAGCGCTAACTCACCGTTTTCACGGAAAATAGGCACACTGGATGTCGAATTGCGGAAAATACCCAGTACAATCAACTAACTACACAGAAACTACCCCCATAGTAAAACTCAATAAGGCTGGTGCTATATGGATACCAAGACCGAAACAAATATTCATGCCCACAAATACTCATTTACCCTTACCTGGAAACGAAAGCTTCGCAGATAGGATCACTACCTAGGTAAGGATTATAAAACAAATGATAATACCGTCGGTGATAGTAGAAAGGAGTGTTTAGAAATAGCTGATAAAACAATATTCTTGGGTATAACTTTACATTAGACAAAAATCTACAATGGAGTGCTCATATAGGCGTGTTGGCGCGTAAACTAAGTTCAGCCGTATCTGCTATTAGAATAATGAGACAACTGACCAATGTTGAAACAGCTCACCTAGTTTATCATATTTATTTTCATAGTATTATGTCGTACGGTGTTCTGGGTTGGGGTAAAGCAGCTAACATACAAACAATCTTTGTATTACAAAGAAGAACCATTCGTTCTATATATTATAACCCGAGAGCAAGATAATCCGTGAGAGCTCTTTAAAGAAATTAGCATTTTAACAGTAGTAGCGTCCCAATACTTTAATGAAACTATGGTTTATGTCATTAAGAACATAGATTCATTCTGTAAAAATTCTGATACCCATAATTTTAATACACGAAATAAAATTAAAATAGCATCCAAAAGGTTTCGTGTTCGTAAAGTATACAACTCTTTTTCGGGTCAATGTATCCATTTTTATAATAAATTACGTAATTAAATTTTGGTTCTCTGCCCTTTCAGCTCTTAAAAATTACTTGAAAAAAACATTGATGTCGAAGGCTTATTACAGGGTTGAGGACTATCTAATTGACAGAAATGCAAGGCCCAAACCAGAGTCTAAACTAGCTTAATTATTCATATAGCTTATTCGGACATGTGTTCTTGTAAAACAATGCATTATTTTTTTCTTTTAAGTAGGTTAAAAACTATTATTGTAACAAGCTTTATTTGGCAAAAAATGACTAACTGTTGAATTTGTTTCGGCGTTTCTTTTTAACAGTGGTCTTCTTTTTCAGAAGCGCTGGTAGAATTTTGACTTCTAAAAGTGCCATTACGGCCTACTTGCAGAATAAGATTTATTTATTTCGTTTAGGTACATGCCTATATAATTTCAAATCAATCCTCGCCCTGAGTCACCTTTACTTGAACACCGAATCACAAAAGTACAAAGTTGGCTAAGTATATGATATTTGTGAAACTAATTATAATGCAAACAACTGTTTAGGTACTTTCATTTGTTTGATGTTTTCACTACATGTTGTACAAGTTAACGGTATAATTTACTACGGTACGTAATTAATTAGAACGTCTACTCTGTTTACACTTTTACACCCTTTTTAAGTACGTTTAATACTATCTAGACTAGGGCTTGGCCTCGCGTACTCCTGATAATAAAATAGTTAACACGTTTAATATTAGAAAGTTCAATTCCCTTAAAAGCCTTTAGAAGGCAATACATGAATATGGAATCCACCCGCATTATTTGCGTTTAATATTTTACAAGAGATCTTTGTTCTATTAATATAAAAATGCAGGATACTATATAGCAATGTGAGGAATGTTTGTCCGTTTTACAATCCTTTTAAATATTTTTGTGCGGTATCTGTTTGTTTGTGCGTCTGTAATCAATAAATATAATAAAACAACAACCAACTATTGTGTCTTGAAAAATTGCTACATGACAATGCAATTAGTATTGCATTGCCATTTACCTAATTATGTCAAAGATTTTTCGTTTTAAAGTTGGTCTTTCGATTTTACTAAAATCAGTCAACGACTAGTACGCTTTCTTAAAAGATAATTACGTATTTGCGGCACTTGCAGTAGAAACCCTTGGACCTGGTCTTCGACACCAAGGCAAATCCTTAAAAAAAGTATCCCAAAAATTGATCGGGGTCTCAGGCAATCTCAGAGCGGGCTTATACTTCGCCCAAAGGCGGACAAATTCGGAACGATGCCCCGGAGAAGATAGAGAGAAGATTAGGTTGTGTTGAGGACGGGCAATTTTGTTTGTAAGTAATACGTTTTATTTGTTTTAAGTACCTACAATGTTAAGAAAGTTATTCCTTAATGAATACAAGCCTAGTATATCTCGAGTATATATTGCAATAATCGCTCTTAATTTTTGCTCGACACGCTCTGAAAACGCAACTTTTGCTTACAAATGCCTCGTGTGTGAACTCACAAATATCTTACGCACACAAAAACGACATATGAAAGCCAAGTTCGGTATGCGTCAACGCAAATTCTTCCAGATTGATTTGAAGTAGGTATATTTTTTCAGAATGCGGGTCAGCTGTGACGAGACGCACCTGCACTTCATACAGCCGTATCAGTTCATAGACTCGCCGGAGTGGGAGGCGAACCGGGAGCAATCCGATGACGTCTTCCAGGTATGTGTTCTTAAATCCGGTTCATACGTATCTGACGTGTTGTGTCGTGACGCTTCTTGACAATATCGGGTTTATATTTTGACGATCACTTTAGCCTAGTTGGTAGTGACCCTGCCTACGAAGCAAGAGGTCCTGGGTTCGAATTGAGTAAGGGCATTTATTTGTGTGATGAGCACGAATATTGGTTCCTGAGTCATGGATGTTTTCTGTGTATTTAAGTATTTATTTATCTCTATAAGTATGTTTATCGTCGTCAAGTACCCATAGTACAAACTTTGATTAGTTTGGGACTAGTTCGATTCAGCCCCTAATATATAGTTATTTTATATATTTTATATAGTTAGTACGGTTAATTAACGAGCCTATAAACGTCGTACTGTTTAGCACAGGCCTCCTCTTATTGATGATTTAGTTCGATTAGACACACACTATAGGATGCGCTCTGACGTAACAGATACGGTTGTGTCAGGCATCAGTGCGCATATGCCACATATGCCACATAGCATCACGCCAGGTAAGTACGAGTCCGGTTTTAAGGTATGATTCAGAGACGGCAACCGTACGTGGATATAGATTGGTCGCTCCGCTAAGACGGTACCTACAAGGCAGGGGCGGGGGGTGACGACTGTGGTGTATGACGCAATATCTAATAATCTTGTGTAATATTCTCTAGCCTTGAAAAACAATACCCTAGCATCTGGTTTACGCTCGTGTAGACACAACACCATTTAAGTGCATTAACGATAAAAATCTAGGATCGTTAAAGCTACGTAAGTGTCACGCACACTACGATACACAAACTGATTATGATAAAGCCCTGTTTTTACCTAAATAAATGTTCATTCATATCCCGACTAGTCTGTATTATTTACACCCCACGGCCTACATCTCACGACAAAGAGGGACCGAAGGATATCGGAGGGTAACACCTGGCCTCCGCTACCGCTCCGGTACATGATGTCGTCTCCCCTGCGCCCCTGCCTCGTGGTAGGTATCATCTAATGATCTTTTCAACGCTAAGCAACGCTACATGTGCTACGCCGTAGCGCGTAGTAGCATTTTTCACCTTGCAGTGAAAATCGCTCGTAGCGGCACAGACACCTCATATGTGGGTCATGCATGGGCATTGCATGGGTTAAGCGCTCGACCTAAAAGTTTGATATCAAACTATACCTTACATAATATCAAACTACAAAAAGCATATATATGCTTGCCATGATTTGAGAAAATTGTATTAATTTCGGTCCCCTACTGAGTGTTATAAACAAAAGTTTGTGGATATTTGAATACCTGCGATCTGAAAAATTCTTTTGTTTCATCGCTCTGAGTCACTAAATCTACTTCACTTAGGTGTATATCACAAGCTGGACATGGTAGTGAATTTACCCTGTCAAAAGGTAAATAGTGCTCTACTCCCTTGAAATGTCAGCACATAATTATTTATTAGTCTGATTAGTATTTTTAGAAAAAGAGCGTTTCCGTTCATTCACAGCTAAAATTGCTTTTCTGTAACCAAGGCAACATAATATCTAAAATTGCTTTTGCATTACCTAATCTGTAGAACTCCTACTTTCTTAACGAAACAAATAATTTATTAAATATTTTGTTTCGTGTCAGACGAAGATGGTTTATTTTGCCGTTATATTATTTCTCTCTGTATCATGTAGATTAGGACTAAATTAGAAGTTAGCGTGTAATTCCGTTAGTTATAACTATGACACCAATTATTAATACAGAGAAATTTCGTCTCTCATGTTATTACACTTACACTTAGAACACAAACAAACTCATTGTACAACCCTATGTTTTCATGCAAAGTATTTCCTAAACCAAGTTCGTAAATTTATATTAAAAGGCACATGTTATGACAAATGGTGGGCGTACTTGGAAAAGTTCCAAATCTCGGAATACCTTTTACGTAATTTGTTATGATTTGAAATTCGTTGCTTTGGTATTTATAGACCTAGAATACCTTTCTAATTTGATTGGGGAATAAAGTTGGGCGAGGAGATGGGTTGAAATGGAAAAAAATGGCGCACCAGGAGGGATGGCAAAAAAATTTCATTATATAAACAGTAGGGTGGTGGTCCTTAAAAACCGAAAATTTGAAATTTCAATGAGTCACCCTCTTATAAATATTGTTCTAATACGTAAAAAATAACATGTTTGTTTTGGATAAGATTTAGGGGACGCGACTGAAATTTTTAACTTTCTAAGGTTTGCATTTTTCCATACTTTTTTTTTTCTTTTACTTTTTGCTACTTTTTCGAGCTACACTTGAAAGGAATAAACAATCCAGAAAATACGAAATTCGTTCACTAAATGTTCGACACTTATTTTAAATCAAATTTAAAGTCGCTAAGCCAAATAAACTGCTTGCACACTTTTCAATCACTGTTTCAATTGGCTGCCTCACGACGATACTTTTTTTTCACCTATATCCCTATTTCGGCCCCTGGCCAAGTTAGCTCAGTCCGGGTTGCACAGGGTGGTTTCAGAACACTTTGCGAGCTGAAATACAGCGACCCATCCGTTTGCCTCTTGGATACTGCAACTACACGTCATTGCTCTAAATATTTGTCTTGGATGTATGATCATGAGTTTATTATTAAGTAGGTAATGTAACTCAGGCTGGACTTGACAGGTGAGATAAGGACAAACTCAAGCGAATCGACAAAATTGAACGAGCTAAACGTATCGCAGCGAATAGCCCTACGACAACTGTACAACTGGACAAATTACTGAATTGTAGACAATGAATCATGTAATGCCTATGAGGCCGGCATTATCGCTATGCGATTAAGGCCTTGTTTTTTCAATAAAGATTTAAAAAAAAAAACTGACATCGTACAATTTATAACCTTAAAACGTACGATTGAACACTTTTCTTGTTTGGTCTTATTAATTGACATTTAAAAGAAGTAATTTTATTTATCCATTCTTTATCTCTGTTGCCAGCCAGGAATACCCTGGCCTTTCGTCAAAGTAAGTGTATCACGTATAGAAAGTTTACTATATTCACCGGTACGAGTACTAACGTTTCAGAGATTCATACAACGTGACAGATTTAGGCATCGAATTCGTGAATACGTATTGATCCGGAACTTGAAAGCCTTGTTGAATTCGATAGAAAGTCTAGGGTGTCTAGGGTGTCTAGGGTGTCTAGGGTGTGTCATACTGAAGACGAAACTCAACAAGCAACAATTAATACGAAAGTGTAACCCTGTGGTAATTAGTAGGTAGTAGTTAGTTATAGACATGACTCACTATACTAAAAATTCAAGTTTATAATGTTGTTAATCCTTTTACCTTGTTTATTAATTAGGTTAATGTAAATTAAATTCCATATTAAGGTAGAGCTGTTGGATTCGACCCTTGGGTCAGGCCGCGTGTCATTAGAATAGATCCCCAAGGAAGATACCGGGTAAGGTCAGGAACCCTTAGCTATTAGGATGACTTTAAAAGGTAGTTTACAGTAAATTAGTTTATATGGTAGGTTATGTTTAGTAAGATACTTATGGATGTATTTTTATTCCATTATAAAGGTCCATTCTGTACACTGGTGATATCATTATTGAAAGGGGGGTTAATTGCAAATCTACACACTCACAATAAACACGTCTGTATAATTTTTGGATGTTGGAGGCGAATGGAGAAAATTAGCTGGAGAGAGAGAGAGAGAGTAACCAATGAAGGAGTGCTTAACAGAGTGGGAAAAACCAAATAGCTAGTGAGAAACTTAGAAAATAGAAGAGGTAAAATGATAGGACACCTCATAATTATGACACTTCATACTCAATATAATTGAAGGAAAGATAGAAGGAAAGCGAGGAAGAGGAAGGCCTAGAATAAACTACATAGAGCGACTCAAAATGAGAGCTGATGTTAGGTCGTATCGAGATATCGAAAGAGGTTGCGTGGGATGGGAGTAGATGGAGGGCCTACGTTGAGCTACACCGACAATAAGTTTAGCTCTTAATAATAATAAGAAGAAGATACTTTTAAGTATAGTTTAATTATACCACACTCAATTGATTAAATTAAAAAAAAGTTTTCATTCCGGAAATTCCATTACAGCTTATACCTATCTAAAAAAAACTTTAGACGCGAGAATCCCAATAATTGCATATTTATTTATAAAGTTTTAACCAATAATCATTTTAGTTCTTGTTGCCTGTGGGTGTGGAGCGGTTGGTTACCTGACACCCCAAAATTGCGCAACACAGCGCAGTTATAGTGTGTTTTTGTAGTTTTTTAATATTTTTTGATGTATGTAAGTATTGTAGTCTTAAAGGTATCTGTAATATAAAGGGCCTTTGTTGCCTGATTAAAATAAATAACTAAATAATAATTTTATCGCGTTATACACGGTGTTCCTATACGCTGTTTTTTTAATTTGCCACTCTTTTCTAGGCTCATCTTTCCCTGGCCAGAATCTACACCTGCGCTTGCACTTAAGTTTACTGTATCGACGCGTGTTAACATGATGAGTAGTGAGTACGTCGCATTGGACGTGTAAATGTATTTGTTATACTGCTTCAATCCATTTTTCTAATATGATTTAGGCTAAAAGATAATTTTGTTGATCCAGGTGTCAGTGGTGGCGGAAGAGGTGTGCACGTGCGTGTGCTGGTCGCGCATGCGCCTGGAGCGCGTGCTGCGGCACCGGCCGGCGCTTAAAGTCGTGCTCGACTGCCTCATAGGTCAGTCCACACTACACATAATTTTCATCTATCATCGGTTAACCATTTAACTTAGTATTCGCCTGCGCGGCTCGCAGGTGCAGGGTATAACGATAACGGGGCGCGGGCGCCTTCCGGGCGTTGGACTTTGTAACGATTTTGTGCTAATGTTACATTGTAACTGTCAATAAAAAAAAGTGTCGTGTTGTAAGGAACCTACAACCTATAGATTAACATAAGGCTGGCTGGTTCAGACTCGCACACTTTTTTACTACCATCGTGTAATAAAAAAAGCGGTACAGAGGGGTAATCACGTAACGTTTTGAACGCGCGTTAGGACAGTTTAATTGTCATCAAAAAGTGACATTTAGATCTATCTGACGCGCGTACAATGCGTTGCGTCGATCGACCTGCAAGTTTCAGGTCAGTTATGAGCTCTTGAGTAACGAGTTGCGTGGTCGACGTGGTCACCAAACTTATTACGGGCAGTTAAAGCTAAGTGCCATAAAATATTCCAAGCTTCAAGTTCGTTAAAACTTCGCTCGTTCTGACAGCCTTTGTGTAACCTGGTATTACGGAGGCTAAGGTAGGGAGAAACTATGCATGACTATGTGGAATAATAATACTTATATATGTAAAATTATTGACGCCTGATGTTTACCACTACTTTTAAGATTATGTTCTGCATTGGTTTAATATATTGAATGTGTGTTAAGGCGCGCTGTATTTTTGCTTCATGAAGCCATGTCCTTTATGTCCTGACAAATATTACGGTATGTTCGAGTTATAATAACAAACCTAACGTCATCTTATCGGGATCTATTGACATGACGGTATTTTTAGTGATGATGGTGATTTTCAAAAGTTATAAAAATACGTGTTCTGAAAAAAAAATTGCCCTCCTGATATGAAACTTGGCCTTATTATTCAGTAGAACGCATAATTCTGGCTGCGGTGCAATAGTGTATATAGTGCAGATATACGTGATCAAACCAAAACACGAGCGAAATTATTTTTATTGAAATTTATTTTCGGAAAATTAAAAGAGACGGGCGTTTTCGAACGAATTGTTCAGGTGATTGCACGCCCATGACGGTGCATTTCCTTACTTGATAATGGAACCACAATGGAAGGCATTCCAATAGATTAAATCTAAATAAGTGTGCGGTGTCGGGGTTTAGATTAGTACATTCACGGGTAAATTGGGCTACTTTGCTACCCTAATTTACCCGCGAATGAAAGTTTCCAATAAAGGTTTATTCTTTGTGACCTTAAGTATTTTCTGTGTTGGGCATAGGACTCCGTTGCAAAGATTTTCTTGAATTACCTTAAACCACTATTTTTGCTGTGGTCTTCTCCCGACTTGGGTTGCTCCAAATTATCATGATCTACCTAGCGTTTTCCAAATACATATAAGATAACAGTACCTTATATCTTCAGGCACTTAATGCACGTAATGCTGTTTCTCGCCAACAAGTCGCGTTTAATCTTTTCTATTATCAATGCTTAGCTTACGGTGGCGTCGTTGATCGGGTCACCACCTTCCCTAACATATGGTTGAGGGAGGCGATGGCTGAGATATGTTTGCGTCATACTCGTGATCGGGTGCTGTTTGTGGAGTCTGGACTGTTCATGCTTGCAAGGGCATCGTACCTAACTACTTAAATACTAGTGTTATTATTATTATTATCGTATTGACGAGAGACATCATTCTGATCTTGACAAGTTTTATTATTATTGACCCTGTAAATCTCTGACAATATTACATTAATGTTCCTTTTTTTGTTTTGTTTTGACGCTTAGAGACCCTATACATCTCTAAGAACATTAGAATAATTAATCATTGTATTTGGATGCTCAGAGGCCTTACACACCTCTGGAATACTGAATTAATATAATATAATATATCGAATATATCGAATGTAATGGTCATATTTTGCAATTTTGTTTTGTTTTCATTTACTTAGCGATATTTCGTTTGTTAACCGTTTATATCGGTCCTTAATCTACAAATTTTAAATTATTATTGTGTAAGATTATTATTATTTTATTGTAAATTACCGTTTGACATGTAAACGTGCCCTTGTGGCCTATTTGCAGAATAAATAATTGATTTTGATTTTTGATTGACTTATCTTATCTTATCTTATCTTATCTTATCTTATCTAGATGAGGACCCTTTCGGATGCACTTCGACCCAGCGGGATCTTTTGTGCATTTGCCCTCTCCTTTATGCCTACTCCCAAGCTCGATCCATCGTTTCCACAAAGCGGATGATGCAGCTCAGCGGGAGCACCTTGAACTCCCTTGGTTGCGGATAGTCGCTACCAAAGTAATTCATTCTTTGTCTGGCAAGGGCATGAAATTCACACAATAAGTGTTCCATGGTCTCATCCTCCTCGCCACACATTCCACAGTCTAAGCTGTCCGACAGTCCCATCTTGGCCAAGAGATCCTTGACCCCGAAGTGACCTGTGAACACCCCAGATATGATTCTGAGTTGCTTCCTACTGGATTTCCAGAGCTTGTTAGTCCAGCTCGAGTCCACTCCTTCTATGAAGAGCTTAGAGTGCCTTAAGCCCGCCTCATTCCTCCACTCGTGTTGGTGTTTGGTTTTGGCGTAGGCTTTGAAGGCCGAAGTTATGGTTCTCTGCGAGTCCCACAAACGGTTCTGGACCTACAAAGTGATTTGTAGACCCCCCTCTTGCAAGCTCATCCGCTGTTTCGTTGCCGATGTAGCCCTCGTGCCCCGGTATCCAAACTAGTTGCACCTTATTGTGCTTCCCAAGCTTGTTCAGTGCCTGGACGCCATTATAGACTAGTCTAGAATCCACTTTCGGCGCCGTAAGCGCTTTAAGGGCCGCTTGACTGTCGCTGAGGATATAGATGGTCTGCCCTCTGGTTTGCCTGTCTATATTCTCCTGTGCACAGGCAATTATGGCGTATGTCTCCGCCTGGAAGACGGTTGCCAAACTACCCATGCTTACACTACTACTGTAGTCAATCGCATAAATGCCTGCTCCCGTACCGGATCCCATTTTAGATCCGTCCGTGTACCATATACTGTCTTCGACACCAGACCTCGGTGGTTCTAGACCTTCGGCCCATTCGGCCCTGGATGGAACTTTTGTTGTGTAGTTCCTATGGAATACATACTTGGGTAGCATTTTGTCACATCCCATGTTTGTTATTCTGTCTAAGAGACTGTCAGTCTCCATGTTTGTGTGCTTAGTCTTTGGCTTGCTGTCGCTCCACAGTCCAAGAGTTTTTAGTCTGTAGAGCGATTTGCGCGCCTCTGACTTAATCACCATGTGAAGTGGCGGTAGGTCCAGTAGGACTTCTAGCGCCGCTGTAGGCGTGGTTCGAAACGCCCCTGTTATAGCCATGCATGCCGATCTCTGTACCTTCGTCAGGGCATCTCTGTATGTGCTCATTAAAGTCCTTGGCCACCACACCAGGCTACCATACAATAATATGGGCCTCACCATCATGGTGTAGATCCACTTCAGTACCTTTGGGTTCAGTCCCCATGTTTTGCCATACGCTGATCTACACATTTCAAATACCCTGAGTGCCTTTGTAATGGTGAGATCTGTATGCTTCTTCCAATTCAGTTCCTAATCCAGAGTGACACCTAGATATTTCACTTCGTTGGACAGTTCTAGTACCCTCCCGTACAGTTTTAACTACTGTACGCCGCGAAGGGTCCTTTTCCTAGTAAAGGGTATTACTACAGTTTTGCCTGGATTAATGGATAATTGGTGCCGGTCGCACCATCTCTCCACTGTCTGCAGTGCCTTGTTCATGATTTCTGATACCGTGCCTGGGAACTTCCCACTCACCAGTATTACTAAATCATCAGCATATCCTACCGTGTGGGTGGGACCTTTATTGAGTTCCACCAGGAGTGAGTTCACCACCAAACTCCAGAGAGTTGGTGAGAGTACCCCACCTTGCGGACATCCCTTTGTGGCCGTGGCCGTTATCTCATCCCCCAAGAGAGATGACTTTATTAGTCTGCCATTTAGCATGTTGCCTATCCATTTACAAATGGTCGGCTCTACACCATGTTTTGCAGCTGCTTCGCTGATAGCTTTATACGTGGTGCGATCAAACGCTCCCTCCACGTCTAAGAAAGCTGCCAGACATAGTTCTTTATTCTCTATAGCCTGTTCAGCCTTGGTTGTTACCAGGTGAAGTGCGGTTTCCGTTGACTTCCCTGGCTGGTATGCACATTGCATTTCGTGCAGCGGATGTCTCCTTAATGGGCCATCCCTTACGTGTCTATCTACCAATTTCTCCAGTGTTTTGAGGAAAAACGACGATAAACTTATCGGCCTATACGATTTGGCTTCACTTACCTGGTTTACTTTTACCATCCTCCACACACGCGGTACGTGTGCGAAGGCCAAGCACGCCCTGTACAATCTGCTAAGGTGCGGGATTAGTACATTAGCGCCTTCTTGTAGTAGAATGGGGTAGATTCCATCTGGCCCCGGGGCTTTGAAAAGTTGAAATGTTGAAAGTGCCCACTTTATCTTTTTATGATCTACTACCTTTTTAGACGTGTCCCAATTGTGTCTCGTTGTACTTGTGGTTTGTTCCAACGTACTAATTGCACCGTCGTCTGTTACGCTGTCGTGTATTACTGAGCCTGGGAAGTGTGTGTTACACATTATCTTAAGGGTCTCCAGCCCCGTTTTCGTCATTCTACCGTCATTGTCCCTGATGGATGTGAGCGGTACCGACTTTGTGGTTGCTAATGCCTTTGTTAGTCTCATTCCTTCCGGTATTGACTCAATCTGATCGCAGTGATTCCTCCACGCTCTCCTTTTGGCTTTCCTCACAGCCTTGCTGAGTTCTGTGAGTTTTTGTGCATAGTACCCGAAGTCATTGGATGACTTTGCGTCATTAAATATTGCCCTGGTTTCCCTCCTGAGCTTGACTATCTCTGGGGTCCACCATGGTAACTTTTTAGCCAGGATTTTCTTTTCCGGGCAGTTATTAGTGAAGGCCGTGTATACGGCTTGTACTATTTTGTCCGCTTCGAATTCTATGTCAATAATAGAGTTTAGCTTACCTTTTGGGTCTCCTAGGTCCACTTTGAGATCATTTCTAAAGGCCGACCAGTCCGTGTTCCTAGGATTCCGTTTACGTACCGTATTTGTTTTTATTTTAGTTTGGTACCTAAAGCAAATGTATCTGTGGTCCGAAAGGGATATGTCATCAGATACGTGCCATGAGTTGATTTTGTTGCTAGTGTTGTTAGTAGCCAACGTTAAATCAATAACCTCTCCCCGCCTAGAGTTGACGAAGGTAGGTTCATTGCCTTTGTTCAATATTTGTAGAGAAGAGCTTACCAGGAAATCCAGTACCTTCTCTCCTCTCCTGTTGACATCTGAGCTACCCCAGATGACATGGTGAGCGTTCGCGTCGCAGCCGATGATCAGGTTGGTGTTCGCCTGGCTGCCATATGCAACAAGATCCCGCAGTTGTTGTGTGATGGGATCCGTTGCCTCGTAGGGGAGGTAGGCTGATGATAGTATGAGCTCCTTACCCTCCCCCTTGTTTAGGATCATCACCGTGGTGAGATCCCTGCAACAGAAATCATGTAAAGGCATAGCGTTGATGCCATTTTTGACATATATACATGTCCTCATATTATTTTTATTATCTGGACACAGGTGAACAATTGTTCCCCCCGTTCCACCTAAACCTCTTATTTCACTTTTATATATATATGGTTCTTGAATAAGAGCAATATCGAATTTGTCGCATTTTAGCTGCCTTGCCAGAAGGGCAATGGCCGCCTTGTTGTGTTGTAAATTAATTTGTACACACCTTAGACCCGCCATTGGCGCTTTTATAATTTAGGCTTGCTGAGGTCGGCAGCCTCCTCCTGGACAGAGGAGACATGGAGGCCCCCAGGTACAGCTCCGCCAATCCCCGCAGGTCCTCTGAGCCGATCACCGATAACGGTGATGACTCTCGGGCCCTGCGGGATTCAGCAAGTCCGTACCCGGAGCCCGGCCTGTTCCCGTCCTCCACCTCTGACTGCCCCTCCCCCTTGGCTACCTCAGCCCCCTCAGCCTCCTTGTAAGTGCCAGGCACATTGCCTTCCGGAGGTGTGCCCTCCTCGGCCTCCCCAGACAGTGGAACCCCCGCGCCCGCCCCCGGCGTCGGACCCCCCGCGCCCTCCCCCGGCTTCGGACCCCCCGCGCCCGTCCCCGCACAAGTGCCTTCCTCAGCCCCCTCAAGCGCCCTCTCCTCCGCGTCCTCTAGGAGCTTGAAGGAGCTCAGGTCGACACCCGTGTGTAGGTGGTAGCCCGCGGCCTTGATAACGTCGGCCGACACCCGGTCCATCAGTATGATGCGCCTGGTGTTCGCGTCCGACGTCAAGGTGTCTACCACCTTCCATTCCTCCGTGTGTAGCGCAGGATTGTACCTTTGCAACACACGGAGAAGCAACTTAACGTCATGGCCGCCAACTATCTTCGTTTTCCATGCCATTTTGACAGGTTTGGGAAGATCCTTGGCGTCCATGACCCTCAGGCGCAGGCCAGCAATCTCCTCGCTTCCGATTGCTGACCTGAGCCATGTGACGGACTCTCTCCCTTGGCAATTGACGTGGAGAGCGCCCGCCACTACGTTGCCGAGAGTGACTCGGGGTAGGGGATCCGGAGCGTCAACCAAAAGCTCCAGAATGAGCTGCTGGATGGCGCCCAGATGCCCCAACCCGATCTTCTCGGCCGGAAAGGCCTCCGGGACGATGGCCATCCTCTCGCTTGCAGCCACTTCAGCGAACGAAGCTGCGACTTTCACTCGCTTGGAGTCGCTGACAAGCAGAGAAGAGTCGCCACTGGCTCCCAGTTGCCTTTCTTTTGCACCGTCCCTGGCCCCGAAGTGGGTGCATCCTGGTAGGTGCCCTCGCTCAGTGTCTGAGCCCTCGCCTTGGCGTTGTCTCGCCTCTTCTGCCTCCTGCTATTGACGGCTCCTCCACCGGACCACGCATCCGCGCTCTGGGGTGCGGACACGCTATCAACAGCGCCCGGATCGTCAGCAGGATTCGGAAGAGGACCGGCCGGCCTGTTGCAGATGACCACAGTTCCGCTGACCTCCCCTCCGGCACCTGCGCCAGCCGGTCTCCTTGCGGGGACCTGCTGGGTGTGTCCGCTTTTCGACCCGTGGGGAAAAGTTCGAACGGTGCCTCCGGTTTGGACCGCTCCACCATGGCCTCTGCCTGAAAATGCGCCGCGCGCCTTCTGCGTCCTTGCGGACCCCCTTGCTCGGCTGTTACCCGCTCTCGCTCCCCTGTCTGGGACAGAAGTGCGTGCCGCCGGTACAGCATTTGCGCTATGCGCCTTGGCCTCATCCCTAGCGGGTACGGCTTTCCCTCCTTCCTTCGTCTCGGGTCTTATGGTATCCATGTGACTTTTGACCTTGCTTCATCAGTTTGGCTCCCCACCCACCACGGAGCCCGCACCCTGGGGATGCGTTAACGCATCAGGGCTACCAAACTGACATAGCGCCCCGAGAGTATGTTGTTTGTGAGTCCGCACGGTGCCGAGCTACTCGTCATCTCCTCAGACGACTCGTAACCCGTGCTCCGCCGACTACAGACCCCATACCCCAGGACACTCGCCCGTGGCCATCAGACTGGACACGACAGCCGATTGATCATGGCTGGCTAGGCCATGACCGCCCGTGTGAGGTGAATCCTGAGCCAAAGAAGAGTGTTGTCTCCCAGCAGTAACTATCCCGACCGCTGGTCGACTCAGCTTCCAGGATCTCCCTCTCCAACCGTACGGGTCCCCGCGCACGGCACAAACACGCGGGTGGCATTTTACCGCTAACCATCCTTCTTTGTGGATGGAAAGCCCGCTGCGACATGCCACGTCATCGCTTACGGCTGATTAGACGGGATTCACGGGATAGGATGGGTTGGGATATAAAAGTATAGGCTCAACTGATTGTTTCCGTTCTGTCTGTTTCTAACGGTAGAACCAGGCAGCTAACAGGCGGTAACCTCGTGAAGGAACCCAATCAGTTTTGCCTCGAGGATCTTAGCAACTGTGAGCTCCCCCCGAGGCCATCTACCATGTTAACTGCCGGACAGGCCGCTACCATAGACAGACCCAACGCAAGTAGCGACCGGTCGCAAATTTTCCTTGCCCCTGGACCTGCCTCCGCCCAAATGATTGACTTAATGGTTCCTCAATAAAACTTAGGTATCTCACTGATATCGCAACAGCGTATAAGGCACTGCACGTTAGGTCTTGTAACAGTGACGAATTTTACAATAATGCTTTATCTACAATTCTCTCTTACTCACTTAGGTTCAGAACATTTTGTACTAGGACTAAGCTTGCAATAATAATCAAATGTTTGCTGGCTGGTTTGGACTTCTTCTTTACTAAACATGCCACCCATTCAAGGGATGCCTTGATTCAAGTCGAGCACACCCCCTTGACAGAGACACGCTTATGCCTTCCGCGCACGAGAAAAAGAGATGCAACACTTCGGAAATGGCATTTTTGGACAAAGGCCATGCCAGGATAAGCTAAGTGAATCTGCCCCCAGCGAGATTTGGCTTGTCATTTTATTCGATTATGTGGCTTTGTATCGGAAACAAGTATGCAAAATTAGAGCCTCCAAAGGTTTATAGTTGGAAAAAAAACGAAATATGATCTTTTTTCAATATTTCTTTTTTAGCCAGCCGATTTTGAAGGGCGTTTTTTTTTGTATCGCATTATATCCTACATATAATTGTCTTTACTATATGCAAATTATACGTATTTCACGTCAACATCGGTTGGCTAAAAAAAGAAATATTGAGAAAAGATTATTTTTTTTTACTAAACTTTTGGGGACTAATTTTGCATACTTTTTACCGATACAAAGCCACATTAGCGAAAAAAATACAAGCCAACACTCGCTGGAGGCAGATTGACTTGGCTTATCCTGGCATGGCCTTTCGATAAATACCTAACTTGAGGGAGATTTTAGATGAGATAAAATACTATAAAAAAAAACCCCAACTTTGGTTTTTTTTTTCTATCGAGGAAGTTTTAGGCAATCATGTATTGATTAACTCGGATAAACAATCATATAGTCAAGAATCATACTTATCTGAAAATCAGACCTTATTGTTTCTTAATCTAGTCAGAATGGTATTTCAAAGCACGCGATAGTTTCTAATGCACCCCCTTAAGCAGCGAATCAAGTAGGAAACCAGATGTTCCATTTTGATTAAGAGTTGCTATCGATTTATCGAATTACACGCGTTTCTGCGTGGTTTCAGGTCAACTGCTGCTGCTATTGTCTACTCACACAAAATAAACAATCATACTAAAAAAGTTCCCTGGCGAAAAAAACGTTAAAATTCGTGTTTTATGTAATGACTCTTAACTGTCATTACCGAAATATAAACACTAATTTAACGCATTCAGGACTTATATATGACCACTTAAGTAGCTTCAAAATTGGATGTTACTGGAAATGACAGCACCAAAGATCCAAATACCTTTAGAGATGGTGAGAAGTGTGGTTTCAAAATGTAGGGCTACAAATAAGTTTCTTAGCGGCCAACGTACATACTTGTGTCTTCAAGTGTTTGAATCGGATCAAATTATCCCTCTCCTGTACAGAGGCTGGATAGAGTGTTCGTAATTATAGATTCAAGTCACACAAGTTGTTCGCGACTCTACCACACCAGAACGAGAGAGTCTCTGACTCGTGTAGCTGGGCTTATAGAATTAATATTATACTTTTGGTGCCACAAAATTTTGGTGATTATCAGCCTCGTTTCAACAAGTCAACTTTTTACGTTCCAGGCAAAGACATAACCCTCAAGCTTTACTCAGTCAGCGAGGGCCTGACCACGGGTGGCGTGGAGCGCGTCATCAGCGAGGCTCACCTGACGCGCTCGGCCAGCGTGGACGCCGTGCACGAGGGCACGCGCGGCCGACTGCGCAGTCTGGCGTGGCGTGCCTGCTCTACCACGGCCAAGGGTGAGCCTATCTTCCTAACCATGTCTTTTCCGCTCATGGGACAGTGGTGTTCTGGTGTCCCGGACCTTTTGGAGGCGTGCGTGGAAGCCAAATTACCGAACAAGTACCACATACCGAACATGTAAAGATCCTTTAGGCAAATTAATGAAATGAAAGTGGTACATCGAGCGGATTCTGCCCCTGTCCGTGTCATTAGACGCACACGAAGACAACACCTGCTAGGGTCTATAGGGTTTATTGTCTATATTGCCAGTTATGGTGGGTTAAACTTCATCATTATTAGTAGTAGTACAGTACCTATATCTGAAACAAAGGAGTCACTCCCAACGATGTCCACTACAACTAGTCCCATTTTCCCTGCAACTGTCATCAGAATGATAGGTATAACTTGTTAGTTGCTAGCTTGCGTGTGAGACGATTAATTGTGACTCTTCGTGATTCATAATTATACCTCAATCGTAATTTTGTTGTCGCTGCAGGCACGTCATACTGGCAGCCGATGGTGGCACGCCAGTTCCTCCGGCAGTCGCCGTTCGGTCGCGGCGCGCGCCGGCTGGTGGCGCAGGCGTCGTCGGCGAGCCTGCAGCCGGCGCCGGCGCCGCCGCCGCGCAGCCCGCCGCGCAGCCCGCCGCGCAGCCCGCCGCGCAGCCCGCCGCGCCGCGCGCCCTCCTTCCGCCGCGGCAGGGAAGTCAAGTTTGCGGAGTCCACGCACGAGACGGTGTGACGCGGGCAGCGGCCCCAGCAGGTGCTTATTATAGTCCGTAAGCCCAATACACCTACGCACTCCCAATACACCTACGTCACATGACAACATGATAAAATGCATGACAGCAGGTCGAGTAAGTAGTGCTAAACAAGAAAAAAAAAATGCTTTGAAAATCCCTCACTTCCGGTCAAAATTTGTAAGGCCAGCGTTCTGACACCGTCTGCCAAGTACTTCCGGCCATATCAGGACTAACAGACTTAGGTTTACTCACTCTAAGATTAAAGGGCTAAATGATGGCGTAAATATACTCGAAAGCTTGAAAATCCTGAAGGATTGAAGTGAACTTCCGGCCATTTGTAGGGGTCAAGTAGAGTAAACCTAAGTCTCTCAGTCCTGAAATGGCCGGATGTAGGTACAGGAAGTAGGTACTTGGCAGAGTGTGCCAAAGGTAAGCAGGGCCAATCCGATCCATTCCTGGGCTGGATAATAACGTTCACGTTATTCCAGTCGCTTATTACGGTAGCATTTCAGTCCAGTGATCGAACCAGCACTGGAATGAAACTGGAATAATGTGAGTCGGCTCTGGAATATATCCATACCAGTGAACAATCCAGTCCAGCACTGGATTTGCTCTCTATGCTATTCCAGTGGCGCTGCAAAAAACCTCTTGATCCGTAAATCCAAAGCGCAGGTTTCGCCCGTGGACAGAATATGTATCGTCATTAAACATCGATACAACATTTATCATCCGGAATACCCATCGTCAAATACAAAAATATACAATAAACAAAGACCATTTGTGAATACAGGTGAACATTTTTAGGGTTCCGTACCCAATGGGTAAAAACGGGACCCTGAGACTTCGCTGTCTGTCTGTCACCAGGCTGTATCTCAAGAACCGCGATAGCTAGACAGTTGAAATTTTCACAGATGTATTTCTATTGGCGCTATAACAACAGATACTAAAAACAAAATAAAGTAAATATTTAAGGGGGGCTCCCATACAACAAACGTGTTTTTTTTGCCGTTTTTATAGATAATGGTACGGAACCCTCCGTGCGCGAGTCCGACTCGCAATTAGCGGGTTTTTTATTTTATTTTAACTACCCCAGGAGCTGGAGCCGCTGGTCGAGCCACAGTCATCGCCCATCACACCCGCGCCGTGCCCCTGACCGAGGAACGAGCGAACGATTCGCACCACGGACTTTTAAATACAGTCACGTTGGAATTGTGAGACATTATATGTTATAGTACCTACTACAGGCGCAGATCTAGAATTATTTGATAATTTCCACAGTTTTTGCTCTTCCAATACGACTGTTGAAAGGTAAATTTACATTATTTAGTCCGCCTAATGCGACCATCGCGATCGTTTTAATCAAATTCAGCTTACTAACGTCGTATTCAGATAAGGCAATCGTGTGCGGCCGACTGATCCCACCTTTTACACCATTGTGGTTGCTGCATAAGTTCAAACGCATGCGGTGACAAGTGACAGGTGATTGTAGATGTTACGAACAAGTGACGTCGACTACCTAATGTGGAGTTTACACTGTTGTTGCCGCCGCGCCGCATTTATTTATTGAGTCGCATGCGACGAACTAATTAATGCAACTTTGTCTTATTTATAAATTGTCGTTCTAGCATAAGATAGACAAGGTTAATTTTGAATGAGCTATTATGTTTAAAAATTGATAGAGATCCCTTATATTTTAGAAACGGAAAGCTGTTCTCTAGTTATTTGTTTAATGCAGCGATCCCTGCCTTGAGATGTTATAGTTTATTGACACTGTTTATAAATATTTATTCCACATATATTCCATTATTAAAAAGAGCTTCCTGTTGCAACAAACGACTGTAAAGTACCTACTTAGAGTAACGCTTCGTTCGCTCGAGGCCCGGCGTGAGTTAGGACCGATTTTTTAGTGTCTTGTCGTTTTATATTTCTTCAGAATTGGATAAACATCGTTAGGTTGGAAGAGCACGATTCTGTACAATTTTAGCACAATTCCCTACAGTCTCCTTAAATTTTATTCCATTCTTCCACAAAACGTATGGGACTTTCCTAACTGAGTTGAGTTTTTAGTATGTACTTACAAAATTTTAGGGTGCATATTAGAATAAGCATTGCACACAATCACGAACTCTTCCAACCTACACACACTTTGATCCAATTCGGATGAAAACAAATGGACAAAAAGATACAAATCGGCCTGTTAGTGATCTCTAGTGATACCCTTGCGTTTTTAGAAGAGTGCGTCGGTGTGTGTTAGATTAGGCTATTAGTAAACGTGTATTTAAGTTACGTTTCCACCGAAACAGCACACAAAACAAAACGTAAACAGAGCAACATAACACCCATAGTATAACTACGTAATATAATTTTCTAGACATTGATAATAAATTCAAATGGAATTCTAAAAGTATTAATAAAATCATTGTTTATTAGTAATTAAGACGTTAAATCGTGATAAAATTATAAAGTTAATACAAGGATTTATATTCGAATTTAGTTAACGATAGTAATATGAGTATTTATTGTATTTGTTTAGCAAAGAGTTATATTTTCGTGTCCCCAAATTACATAAGCACTATCGGAGAAATATTATTTACCTAAATAAAACGAAAAAGTATTTGCTGCTCGTTACGATAGAGCGGAAAATACTTACAATATCTCCTTTTTAGAAATTTATTTGCCTAGTAGCGGAGAGACTTCCTCATACTTAGTTAAGGAAGGCTCTCCGTAGAAGTTTCAGCTATCACATTGTTTCCGGCTTTTTTTTATTGAAGCCTATTGTGCTATGAGAGTTTACAACGAATAAGACGAGGAGTTATGGTACCTGTCTGTCATATTGTTGATTAATGGTGTCGTTTGTGATTAATAATATGAGACAATCCCTAAAGGCTGATTCACAACTTTAAATTATAAGTAATTGGTTTGAAACCACATATTATTTTTATTACCATTCCATCCACTTGAGGAGTGGATGGATTATACACAGGTTTAGGTCCGCGCCTTTCTCGTGGACTTTGTAAAAGTTAAAGGCTACAAAGCCTGACTTTTGGTTGGACTCTTAATCCGCACAAGGTTGAGGACCAAATTCTTGGCCAGTAGTTAGCCTAGTTAATTGGTAGTAGTTAAAAAGTTCCGTTGTGACACGAAAATTAACCATAGAATTGTATGTTCCATGGTTAATTTTCGTGTCACAACGTAACTTTTTAACTACTACCAATTAACCACGCTAACTACTGGCCAAGAATTTGTTCCTCACGCATAAACGACTCCTCTCATATGTATATTATTATGCTTTAAAAACATTATCTATATGCGCGTAAGCTCTTAACAGTATAGAAAACAGAGACGAATTTTGTTTTAATCACTGTCTGTGACCCAGATATATTCAACTGTTTTTTATTTGTTACTTAAACATATCTTTAGCCACCTGTCATAAAAAAACGACATCTATCAAATTATTGATCGCAGATGCTCTTATTGATCAATCGTGTAAAAACAGAACATGGCCATGTTCCTTACCAGATTTTCTATTGAATTAGTATCTTGCCGACTAGTATTAAAACTAACTTAAATAATGACCGCAGCTTAAATTTAGGGTATAAAATAATAATTAAAGTTCTTTTACAACCTATTTTGTGCACGTTCGGAAAAGTTTCTCACGGTCCAAATATTTTCAATCCAACTCTAAATGGTAGGCTCTGTGCTTTATTAAATTCATTTTGTGAACTGACTGTAGAGACTAACGCTGTATTTATACCAACTGTTATATATTCATAATGTATGTTATGTATGGAACAATTGAAGCACGAACATGCGACTGTTACAAGAAATAACGAATCCATCTACAATTTGGGTACGAAATATCTTGTGTAATTTTCCAAATCAATAATGACGTGACTTTGTGTGCGACTAGCATATCCGGCCACGTGAATTTTTGCAATGCGCTACGCGTCGGGGGTTAGCACAACGGTCGCCGCGATGTGACGTGAGACGAGAAAGTCTACCCTCCTGTTTCTAATTTGTACGGTGCGAGTGAGACAGATAGCAAGTAGTGCTAGACCCCCCTGCCTATTATAAAGCATTCGTCCCTTACAATCGAGAAGAGTCTGTAGAGAGAGGAATTGCTTTATGTCGGACATAAAAGCGATCATGCTAGATATATAGTTAGCATGAGCCTAGTGGCTGATGAGAGAAGTATTAGATGTACAAGCATAGGGACAAGGGGTCGTAAATACGCGTGCACACTCGCACGAGTCGTGATAGTTTACTTTCAACTTTTATACACTAACATAAAACACAAAACGTCAGCCACGACTGAGATCATAGCAGATACGTGGCATCGGTATACCATCATTTGTACTTAGTTGTCTGGTCACAAACGTAATGGTAATCAAATAATATCGTTAATTCGCGTTAGTGTTTAGTTGATGTTGTCGCTTTACTGTGTCGTGTCAGACTAGACGAGCGAGTAGCGTTTGTATTAACGTATCTGAGATACCCAGTTGGACGAACTCCGTTGCGTTGTTGAATGCGAATAACTTAAGAACGGAGGCGACTGTTCCGAAGACACTCTGTAATACTCTTTGCAGACCTGATCGGATGAAAATAAGCCCGATTGGGCACGCTCTTGAGAATACATATCGTTATATGTCTTGTCTCTTAAATGTTTCTCTAAAGGTGTAATTAAAAGGCGTTGCAAGTAAACGTCGATTTCTGTCGCAAGCAAAGTAGAAACAACTAAAAGACTATAGATTTTGACGTGATAAAAAGTTTATATTTATATGTTATCGCCACAAATATCACGCTCAATAACTGTACAACTTAAAACGCTCTTGACAATTATAATTTCGGTTAGCACGAGTACACAAAAACAATAATATAGGCGAGTATTTTTTGCGGTAAAAGAGGGTGTAATTTTGTATGATTCTCGATATCGTCTTTTGCAAATACAAAAATGTTGGCCTTGCTCTTATGGTGTAATAACGTAACATTGTAAAAGGCTAGTGAATTTTTGATAAATTAATAACAAGTAGACTTGAAATTATAAATATATAAGGTGTAACACATTTAACAACTTACGCACTATTCATACATACATAAAAAGCTTGTTAACGTTTTTGCGTTCAGCTTGTCTTGGAATTCATAATCAATTAAGCATTTAATGTCAGCTACTGTTAACAAGAATAGAATACAAACCACTGTATGGCATCTTGCAACTCACAGGAATTGAAAAATAATAGTTCCATAAATACTTCCAGAATTATTTTGTCAGTAATAGTGATTGTTCAAAAATATGAATTGAATACGACTGTAAATGTTTTGTTATGTATGGAATTTAGAATGTTACTGAATGAACTTGTAAGAATTGGCAACTAATCTAAGTTGAAATGACGTATCTATTAGAGGTTAAAATCAATTTTGAGCTAAAAATTGTTTAATGTGTCCGCTCGTATTTGAATTCGTAAGCATAATTATAAATAGGAATGTCATTACAACTTAAGCTTGAAACAAATTATCTGACGCGGCAGACGGACGCGGCTCACACCACAGATGATGAATATACAATGAATTGTGCAAACAATCGGATGTAAGCCGTGGATGTAACCTTAAGCGGTCGGACGTCCGACTGAAATCTGGTGCGCTGGATCCCTTTCAACTGTGCACATTTATCAGTCGCGGATGTCAGCCGCGTCCGCCAGCCGCGTCCGATAATTTGTTTCAAGCTTTAGACAAGCCCTTACAGACATTGCAGTGACATAGACAAACCAGATTCACACCTAATTAATCACAATTTATCGTACAGTTTGGAGCCATCTATTATCTTTACCGTAAGTCTGTCTTCAGTCATGTTAGCGCACCCCTAACAATACATGGACGGAACTCGCAAAACCTTTTTCAGGATAGCAGTTGAAAAGTAACAATTGAATGTCAGTCTTACTAATTTAAGTATAAGATACATCTTTGGCTTGGAGTATGTGGTCGTTGTAATGTATTTGCCTGAAAATGGGAGTGCAACTTGACGAACACAGTAACCCATCTTTTGATGCTACGATTTTTTTTGTAAAGATTGTATACTAGAACGAAATCAACTCCCATAGAGTTGGATCACTTTGACTCTCAAGCAGAACTACCGCAAGCGCCTTAAAACCACAGCACGTCTATCATGGGACGGCCGCGACATACTCTCGATTTTTCTCGCACTATACCTCTTGTTCTAAGTGTTCTAATAAGAGAGAAACGGATAGTGCGAGAAAAATCGAGAGAGCTCGCGCGCCGTTGCGCGAAAGCCGTGATGAGTCCACGCGCCGCTACGAGTGGGGCGTGGGGCGTCCATATATAAATTGCACTTTTTTTATATACACGTCCCTAGCCTCGCACCTAGCGGAGCGTGCACTCGTGCAGCCCCGTATGTCAGAGCTGCATCGATGCGCGATACGATTGAGCAAGAGATTGGAGTGTTGCCTCTCTGTTACACCGCTGATCGAAGTCGTCATTGGGTCCTTACAGTGTGTCCGATATTTTTGAACCCCTTATTTTATCAAATATGAATTACATTGCAGGTGTTGTACTTTACAAAGTTCGTCATTGTATTGTTAAGCGTGTTAGGTGTAAAGGCCCTATCTTGGGTCATGTCAATTGTATGTCGTAGCACTTTATTCATTGTGTAGTCTTCCAGTGTTTAAATCGTTGTGGCTAGCTAATTAAACTGAACTTATTTACCTCTTCAAAGTCTGTTCCATTTGATTTAAATTGTAAAAAAATGCTAAAGCGATAGATATAGACCAAAAGTTATGGTGTCTAAGAGGAATTTATTGTAATAGCAATCACTGTTTCCGAACGCGATATGTGCGTTTCGATGATAGCTATTCCACGATCGAAACATAATAAGTTTCTGTCAAAAATTTCATTTTTGGTACAAGCTTTTATTGCCTACTGTACTTTTCTGTATACCATCATCAACTGCTCATTGAGACGATTCTAACGAGCCCGAACTCGATGGGATTATGTGGTTTTATTACGGAGTTCCTATGGCCACCTTCTGTCTCTATCATCAGATCAGCTCGATGGTACCATAATATTGAGTTGTCATAAACTATAGTTATATCCAAAATTTCAGCTCAATCGGTTACCGGGAAGTGGGTCAAATTTAACTTGCAAGATTTGACGGACAACTTACATACATACTTTTATACTTACATACGAACAAGTCACGTTAATATAAAGCTTGTAAAAATAAAACCAAGTGTATAAAACAAAGCGATACGTTGTATCCAAAAAAATGACCGTAAAAAAATCATCTCTATCTCTATGAGACTCATAAATTAGAGCGATACAGATGGAGATATAAGAACATCGATGTTTGTGACCCTGAAAAGGGAATCACCATTTAATGTAACATGCTATTAACATTTAGCGTACAAAATCGGGAGCAAATTATTTCCATGCTTAATAATATTCGTTTTAATTACTATAAGCTATCTGACCCTCTAGCACGGTATCGTGCATCGCTGACTTACTTAAGAGTTGACTCTGAAAACATGCATGGGAACTGTTACATTTTTTAACTGTATGCGTTCTTGCCCTAACATCTGTATTGACCCTAAGGAGCGAGCAAGAATGTTGGAGGAAAAAGAGTATGCAATAACGTAAATCGTTTAAAAAAATGCTGACAGCGGACCAGCCGTCTTACTCCTACAAGTTTACGACAAAAGTTTGACAGGTGGTATGTGGTCGATAACGCTGCAGCGTGAAAAAGCGTTTAAGTTTCGTTTGACATAATGGGTAATGTTTTATGTCCGCGATAAACGGTACCATTTTAGGGGGAATGTTGTACAAATGTCGAACCCTAATGTCTGCTTAATGAGAGATTCTGATGTTATTCAAGACGAATATAATAAATATCTTAAGTATTATAAGACGCCCGAGCACTTTACAAACAGGGCATCGTTAAAATAACTATTTACAGTTGTCTCAAAAATAAAGTCGACCAGTAAGCAGTGTTTTGGAACATCCTTCTTTAATGTCAAAAACTTCATTACAGTACCTATCCATAAACCAAACTACTTAGCTACTGAGGTGATTAACTGATCATGCTGCCTCTCACATTGTCTGATTTTACAGAGCTTGTCTCGCATTTTTCATAACCCCGTTGTTAGTTTGGTTTGAGGGTAGGTACTATAGTTTTTTTTACATTACTAGTATTCTATAAGGAGCAATAAATACCGGTCAATTTCAACGAACATTCGATACAAAGTCCATGTACCTCGAATTTAAAGTTCGGGCGAAATGTTTACTGACCTCTAAGAAGGGCTCGATACATGTGGCCCGTAGAGACAATGCCCGTAAAAACAAACGGTAACTCGTTGTTATTCGTATAATTGTATGTTAAAATAGTTAAAATAGTCCTATAGACGTGTAATAAATCCATTTCGGGTGTTCCAATCACAATAGGTCGACCGCAGCTTGTAGGCGCCTTCACAGTTAACCCATTCAGGGCTAAGAATCGCTACGCGCTACGCTCGTAGCCGATCCCGTGGTTTTCCTCGTATGTAGCGGAAAGCGACTACGGCGGTCTGACGCATATGTGTCGTCATGGGCCCTGAATGTGTTAGGCCTATAATCTATTGAGTTTTGCTGTTTTTGGGACATCATGTACATATATGTTACCGTACGATACTGAAGCAGTTGCGATGTGATAAATACCAATTATATTCATATAGTTATGTGTAAAGGCGCCGGTCAATGTACAGTTTACTGAGTTTGATTTTACGTAAGTAGTAGCGTCTGACGGAAAGTGTTTCTGTTCTATGAAAAAGCAATGTTAGTCGTAATTCATGGGCTGCGGTGGTCGCGCGGCTTTCTAGCATATTAGACTTTAACGATGTATTGAAAACAAGCTTCTGTCAAATATTTCATTTTTGGTACAAGCTTTTATTGCCGACTGTACTTTTTTGTATACCATCAATCATCATCAACTACTCATTGAGACGATTCTAACGAGCCCAAACTCAACGGGGTTACGTCGGTTAAGTACTGAATTCCCATGGCCACCTTCTGTCTCCATCATCAGATCAGCTCGATGGTACCATAATATCATCCAAACTATACTTATACTTCAAATTTCAGCTCAATCGGTCACCGGGAAGTGGGTCTAATTTAACTTGCAAGATTTGATTACAGACAGACAGACAGACAACGGGACAGGTGAAAGGAAATAAAAGCTTGTAAAAAAGCTTGTAAAAAAACAGTAATGATCTTAACTTTATCTTCTACAATTTATCGTGGATCGTGCTGGTTCTGGGATATTCTGCGTGATTTAACAGAGTTATAAACCATAAACATGTCATGAAGAGAGTTCCAGACTTGCATCCCACCATGGTTCCGATCTACAGACACGAAGGAAAGACCAGAGAGAGAGGCCTGCCTGGTGGCTGTTGTATCTAATTGCACATTAACAGGATAATTCACCAGTATATAGATGTGTCAATCACGTTATGACAAGGTACCTATATAACTTTTAAATCTCACAGTGTTTCAAACCCACGAACCACCAGAAATTGTGCGGATTATAGGTTCTTGTAGTTAAGCCAGATTCTTCAGGGAAGATCTTATCCTTTTCTCTGAACTTGATGCTACTCGACATTTACTTCTTCTGCGGTTTTGTTTATATATATGTACATCAAACATAATAAATACATTTTCTCCGTGGCCGTCCCGTCCGCTTTTCTTCTATTTTCCCTTAACCATTCGTCAGTGTTTGGTTAGAACCCTTAACACATATTGTAATCCCCTTTAAGAGTGAGTATCCACCAGAGCTGTGCGAGGTAGCGAGGCGGTGCAACAGCATTGCTGGGTTTGCGCTTGTCTTCCTATTGGCGCAGAATAAATAATAGTAGTACTTACAGATTCTCTGTTAAAAGTCAAATCCCCTGTTTAGGTATGCCGAACGAGAATTCTTTCTATCGCATGCAACGCGCTGCGGTAGAACGCGTGCGTGCCGTAGCAGCGCTAACATACCGGCCGCGGCGGGCAGGCGCCAGCATGTACTTATAGCGGCACCGTGAAATCACGGATTGAGCCGCCCCTGCTATTGGTGCATCTTTTCCGCGCTTGTTCTAAGTGTTCTAATAAGAGAGAGACGGATAGTGCGAGAAAAATCGAGAGTATGTCGCGGCCATCCCATAATAGACGTGCTGCACATCTACCATGAGACGACCGCGACATACTCTCGATTTTTCTCGCACTATACCTCTTATTCTAAGTGTTCTAATAAGAGAGAGATGTATGCTTGCAACCGCACACAGCTGTGATACAATACAATAGGTACAATACTTTATTGATAACAGCATAGTTACAAGTCAAATGGTTAATGTAAACAGTAATAACAATAATAATTAATTAGGTCATTAGTTATGTTCACGGTAGCTTAAGAGTCCGCAGTAAGCTCGATTCTCCATACAAACGTAGTTACGCTCTCATTTTAAAACTACGCGTTGGATTGTAAAGAAACGTTGCATATACATTGACATGAGGTATATCTATGTCTGTAATTAGTTTATGTAGCTTCAGATACCATAGTAAAAAAAAAACAGCGATTTTAAAGTTTTCATACAAAGCTTGTTTTTGCTGTATTTCTTTTGTTTTATACACTGGAACCATATAAACTAATTACAGACATAGATATACCTCATGTCAATGTATATGCAAAGTTTCGCCACAATCCAACACGTAGTTCTAAAATGAGAGCGTAACTACGTTTGTATGGGAAGGTGAAATTCGGCCGAGCTTACTGCGGACTCTTAAGAAACTCCGCGGCACTATAGATATCTCACTCTGAAGAAAAACTAGTGTGCTAGAAGGCCTGGCTGACCGCACAGCATTAAGCCAGCATCACACTGGCGCGGCCTGGCCGCGGCGGACAATACTAAACTTGTCATTAGCTGTAAAATTTACTATTGACCGCCACCGCAGGCCGCTCCCGTCTGTGAGAGGCCTTAAGCCGTAGCCGACACTTAGTGGAGCGCGCCTGTGATACACGTTAGCTATTTAGTGAACTAGGAATCGTGGAAACTGTGTTAAGTTCGGCCAGCGTCGCAGTCATTACTATGTTGCCCCGCGTCACATCATGCGACATTACAGTTATTTATTAGATATATTATTGTATTTATTCACTTTATTAACATGTTTATTACGTCTTTAATAAAAGATTGCTTATATATTGGATTTTCATTGTAAGCGTACCTAAGTAATCATAATCCTTCATCCTCAATATATCTAATTTTAACGATATTCTCGCTTTGTTAGTTTCCCCGTAAAACAAACTGTCATGTACAGTTAGCGTCATATAGTTAGTAGCAGCCAGAGTAGTCAAATATTTCGTAACACACCCTTATTCTTACAGTAATAAAAACGCGTACCGAACTATTTGGCTACCTTGACTGCTACTAACTATATGACGCTGACTGTACCTATATAATTGAGATTTTCTTTTTATATCCACAATCTTTTAAACGTGCATTAGCTGATATTAATACAATTTTAGAATAGGTACGTTATTTTGCAACGCGTGGTCTTTTGGCCGAAAATAAAAGTACGGTAGGGATTTCATAAAATGATTCAAGAATTGACAAATCAGGCGTAACGCGTGCATTAATAACTGAGTTATTAAATCGCGTTACTTAAACGAATGGTAACTTAATGCTGTAAATATAATTGTTTATAGTAAAGAAATGTATTAATGGCTTAATATATTCAAGTCTTGACCTTGGGGGTCTCCGAACGGGTGACGTCTGCCACGCGGTTAAGCCGTACACAAAAGTATTTCATTGTGTATTCCAAATTAAACCGTATTCGTGGCTGTCTAAAGTGTAATAAAGAGGTAAAGATACTGACATCAAATTATGTCACATCGCTGGCAACGTAGCCGCAGTGGGTTACTGATTGATAGCATGGTAGAATAAAGCAAGATAAGTCATTCCCGTGACAACTCATGAGTCATGACGTCATCGTATTTTGTACTGTTAGTGTGTTGCCACTGTGTGAACGTAAATTACTCGAGTAAATTGCATTACTTCACGTTGAACTACTGATTGTATACAGCAGTCTGTTACCCCAAATAAATAATTAAATTAGCTAACATTATTTTCAATATTAGTCATGCATTATTTCACCTTGATTGTATGGAAGATGTCAGTCAATGGCAACATTTATGTGACGTAGGCAGCATACATCGTTTGAAATGACTTACCCTGTTTTTTTCTACCATTGGTTACTGATAGCACGCGATAAAGTTAGTGTGAACAGCGTCGGCCATAGCGCGCGTACGTCATGCTCGCTCGCTTATAAACAAACATTTAACACCATGTCGATCCTAAGAACCTGTGTTGTGAGCGTAAGAAATGTGAACAAGTGCCGCTTGTCATGTGTGTTGGTGCAAAATGTAAGTATATTTAATTATTATGTTGCTTCATAACAAGTGAGGGCCCGCCGTTGCGGTGCAACGTGGAATTTAACTTGCTTGTTATTTCATCGGAGAGTTACATCATTTGTTGCTCTGGCAATTAACAGATTTAAATATGGTAATAATTTGCTTTGTTATGTTAAATTTATATGTTAGGAGGTTTAGTTACGAATTTATTCAAATTAGGTAGATATGTTAAGTTGAATAAATATTTACGGTTTTTGTTACAAAATGTATAAATAAAAGTAAGTAACTATTGAAATATGGCAGCTGACTTTTACCAAATTTGGTAAAAAAACAAACCAAATAAAAATACATTGAAAAACTTTATTTAACACTAGCTTCCGCCCGCGTCTGCGCGTCTGCGTGGACTCGGGATAAAAAACTATTCTATATTTTAATCCAGGCTATAAACTATCTTCGTGCAAAATTTCATTCAAATCGGTTCAGCCGTTTAAGCGTGATTGAGTAACAAACATCCAAACATCTAAACTTTCGCATTTATAATACTAGCTTCCGCCCGCGACTTCGTCCGCGTGGACCCGGGATAAAAACCATCCTATATTTTAATCCAGGCTATAAACTATCTTCGTGCAAAATTTTATTCAAATCGGTCCAGCCGTTTAAGCGTGATCTGCGTGATTGAGCAACAAACATCCAAACATCTAAACTTTCGCATTTAAAATACTAGCTTCCGCCCGCGACTTCATCCGCGCGGACCCGGGATAAAAACTATCCTATATTTTAATCCAGGCTATAAACTATCTTCGTGCAAAATTTCATTCAAATCGGTTCAGCCATTTAAGCGTGATTGAGTAACAAACATCCAAACATCTAAACTTTCGCATTTATAATATTAGTAGGATAGGATTAGTAGGATCACATTTTATGCAAAGGAGCATTTTATACATTACCTAGACTTAAAAATAGACTTAAGTATTAAAACTTATACAACACTGTACGAGGCATATTATGATGCTAAAAGGAGACATAGACGCAGCATGATGTTGCAGTGAGTACTATAGGAACGGGAATGCAGAACCGGTACTGTTTCGGCTTTTTATTGAAATAGAAATAATATAATTTACTTTAAAAACAAAGTTTAAACTGACTTCAAATTAGTACCCCGCCAAGCCACGAGAACAGTTCCACATTTCTTTTCCAATTTACCACATTTTTTTACACAACCGATTTCGGAAAGCAAATGCTTTGATTATTAGAGAGAAACCCCCAATCACTGTATGTGGGCCGATAATATTTGAGGACTTCCGTCGATTCCACAAGTATCACCTTTGGCACTTCATTAGTAGCTATTTCAACGGAATCATATCAGAATCTGTGACGTACTTTTGTACTTTTAAGTACATAATTGAGGAATTCCATAAGTCATCTGTGGTCTTCATCATCAATTCCACTCCACCAACTGTATGATTTCCGGGTGTAAATACACGAGTTATAATAGAAAATACCAAAATCACTACACGCGTGCCTAATATAATTGAGGAGGTCCGTGCCTCATGGATCCCATCATCCAACTGTTTTTTTTTTAAATAGGACCAACCTGAAATCATATTATACTTGCAAACAAAAAAAAACGAATCGGCTCAACAATGACGGAGTTCTGAGGTAGCAAACATTTAAAAAAACATGATAAAAAAATACAACCGAATTGAGAACCTCCTTTTTTAATTCGGTTAAAAAGATATCATTACTCACATTGTCTTGCATTTTAACAGTCAGTCTTAATTAGTTTTTGGTATATCAACATTGCTCAGTCCAAAAAAGCGAATAGTACAATACATAAATACATACATTCACGGCTTTATCCCCAAAAGGGATAGGCAGACCTCATCAAACTTGTGTTACAGTGCTACTTTTAGCATAAATGTGGGTATAAAAGATCGACAAAATGTGATATCGCAGTGATAGGATAGGTCAATATAAATAAATAAAGAAAATAAATATTAAGGGACAATCTTACGAAAATCGAACTACTCAGTCCCATAACTAGCCATACTTAAATACATAGAAAACATCCAAGACTCAGGAACAAATATTCAGGCTCATTACACCAATATTTGCCCTTACCGGGACTGGAACCCAGGACCTTCAGCTTCATAGGCAGCGTCAATGTCAATACCCATTAGGCTAACCGGTCGCCTAAGCACACACACACTACTCGGCTAATAACACTAACAGTCAGGCTTAAACTACTAAATCTTCAAAATGTCTTCAAGAAATTTCAACAGTTAGTCTTATAAATTTGTATTTTTAAGAGATAAAACTGTTACGTATTTGTTCCTTTTAGAAGAAAGAAACGCTAATATAATATTTCCCGAAAGTTCCGAAAGAAACAGGATTTTTATTTTGTTGTCCCGGTTCTTTACTAGGTTAAAAAACCGGGAAATCCCGGGACCTTCGGTTCCGGTACTTCCCGGGTGCAAACCCTAGTACCTATACTGCAACGCTGGTTTTCAGTCAGAACCTTACATACTTACAATAAATTTTCATCGTAATTATCATATTATGTTGGATCGGAGTGAATTTGTATTTGGAATGTGAGTAATCTTGTGTGTATTTTAATTTATATTATTGACTGTGGTTTGGTTAAACTTATAATATATTCAAATATATATGTTATATGATATATCTAACACTTACTATACAAGTAAGTATATATTCGAGAAACTAATGCCTAATAAGCGGTAATAAGTAGGCACATGCTCACGCACACATAACCCCTCATACAAACAAAAATGTTCACACACTATCAATATATCTTACAATCGACCAGATTACAAAACTTTCCTTGAATGTTGGTTAATGATCAACCATAATAAGCCATAGCAACATATTGTATTCATAGCATCAGATGTTTTTAAATATCCAGTCATAATTGTATTAACTTATATGATAACGGAATGAGATGATAAGAAGTTGTTCAAAATTTTATCAATCTTCGTAAATAATGGGCGTAGTATGTAATCAACGTGTGATAAGACAATCCCTATAGTAATGTTGAGATTGTTTTTAGATGACTAACGAAAGTATAACTATACTTAAATATTTGTCGTTTTTGTGAAAAACTGACTATAATTAAGTGATCCCACCACTTTTTTTTAATAAGAGAGTGTTTCTAGAAAACTAAAAAATATTTTTTCTGGGAACGATAAACTAAAGATTATCGGAATCTATTTTGTAAGACGTATCACAGTCTAGGACAACCAACCGATAGCTAACAAAATCTAGGGTACCTACATTTACAAAGTCTATACACGTCCCACACGACACCTCAATCATGAAAATATGGTATCCACGAGACAAGAGAAGGAGATAATGAGGCTTATAGGGCCCATTTAATAAGGCATGTAACCTTGTAACGCACACGTAAAAGCAAATGAAAAGTTATAAAGATACTATAGTTCTCATCTTTGTGCGCGGCTGTATGTGTGCTTGCGCTTGTAACTATGCAGGTTTGATTTGTATGGTGGTGACAAGAAAGTTGTCATTACAGGCTAGCACGCACACAGCGGTAGTTACAAGCATACAGCCACGTGCAAAGATGAGTTGACGCCTACCTATGTATTGTTGTGCACTCCTCGCCAACGCGGGGGTAGGACGATAAGGCGGCGCGTGCGTCACCATGTCACCCGTGCCCCGCTACCATCCTACCCCCGCGCCCGCGCGCCGGCAGGCGAGGACTGATATATATATGTACTACTTTACTGATATATCTGTGTAAGTAAAGAGGTGAAATCTGTCTAGTATAATTAATTCAGTGTTTGTCATCAGGATAGGTTGCGGCCGAGAAACCAGTCGAGCAGATTACAAGAGACCCTAATAGGACCGCTTTCGAGACCTTTCCACACGACCAGTATACTTGACAAGGTTGTGGCATTCAAGCTTTCAGACATCGGCGAGGGAATACGAGAAGTAGTTATTAAAGAATGGTACGTATGGATTTAGTCACTCCGCAGCCCGCCGACGGTCACAGCGCTGCCCTAGACCGTAGAAAGTGTCTCACCTAAGGTAAAACAGAATAAAACAAATTAGAAGACCACGTCTGTTTCAAGTAAACCCCAATCCGCACCAAGCGTAACCAGTCAAAATCCTAGTAGAATGGTAAAAAAAGATTTCTGCGAACTTGTTTTCTAAAAGTTTTTTATACATATGAGGCAATTCAAAGTCTCAGAGGGATTTTTATCAAGTTCCCTAAAAATGTCTAGCGATAAAATTTAACACACGATACTTGCATTACCTACCACGTAAGTACAATCCCCTTTTAAAGGAGTGTCTTTCCTGAAGGTTCGTCAAAGTCGGCGACAAAGTCCAGCAGTTCGACAACATCTGCGAAGTGCAGAGCGACAAGGCGGCGGTGACGATCACGAGCCGATATGACGGCACTGTCGCCAAACTGTACTGCAACGTCGACCAGACGGTGTTAGTGGGGAACCCGCTTGTTGATATCGAAGTTGAAGGCGATGTCGAAGGTAACTAACTTGATATGGTCTTCTTTCCAATAACAGAGGATCATGGTCTCTTTAAAAGTCACACTAGAAAACTTGTCTCTCCAGTATCTGTCACTGGAGAATTATTTTTGTCTGGTCATATGACGATCGTCAGTCTAGTGAAGGGAGGAAAAGCAGAGGCATAGTACAATGGGTGGGTTAAAATTTATCTTCTGCTCATTCTAGTGATATGCATTTTAAAGGAACCCAAGGTCCGCTCAGGTTGGTTTATAGTTAATTATCTAAGTTCGGTCGCGGATAAAGTGAAGCATTTCGACAACACCTGCGAAGTGCAAAGCGACAGGGTGGGCGAGGCGATCACGAGCGGTGCGGCACCATCGCCGAGGTGTACTGCCGCTCGTCAACATCTAGGTTGAAGACGATCTCGAAGGTATTTAGCTGTCTCTTTCTTCATCCTCGCTGAAACCTCATGAGTTTTTTTTATACAACGACGGTGGCAAACAAGCGTACGGCCCGCCTGATGGTAAGCGGACACCGCAGCCTATAGACGCATGCAATGCCAAAGTAGTAACATGGGCGTTACCGACCCTTGATATGTTTGAGGATTCGCCGTGTTGACAGCTGGAGGAACAAATTCCCTTGCTCTCAACACGACGCATCCTCGCGCCTCGGGAGCATCCTGGCGACCTTGCTCACCTCCAGGAACACAACACTACTACAGAGCAAGTAGTAGTGTTATTACCTCATGAGTCTCATTTTGTATTTTTCTTCTTCCTCGTCAAAACGCTATGACTGAGTATTGTGACTATTCGTGACCACTTTAAGCAGCACGCAAGTGTATGTCTCTGAAAGAAAATATTTTGGTCGTATACCAGTTAAGTAAGCTTGGAAAAGCAGAGGCAGAATACCCACCCGTTAGTTGGAATTTAGGTCTTCCTCATTTTAGCGTCTTTTTGGTATAAAACACAAGCTGCCCACACGGCTTCATTATTCGTATCGCAAAGAACGCAGGCAAACCCGCGGGATTAATTATAGCCCATGTCCATTCGTAAAGTCCATCCATTCTATATACACTGGTGAAAAAAAAACGGAAATGCTCTGATGACTACCCCTACATACCAAAATTACAACCCGACTTATTGTCGTATTACAGGTGCTGCGCCGGAGGCACCTGAGGCAACAAAAAACGATTCTGTAACCCCAGTAGCAAGCGACAGTCAAAGGATAAAAGTCCTAACTACCCCGTCTGTAAGACGAATAGCTTCCCAGTTCAAAGTGAGTCAATAGCTTGGTCCAAGCTAGCATCAGCACTCCTAGAGTTGGGAGGAAAGCTAGGTTTAGACGAAGCCAGTGTTGGCTGCCAGTTTTACTGGCCGCCAGCGCTGGCTTGTTATTGGCCTCGTATAAACAGCCAGCACTGGCGGGAATTGAGTGCCGGCCTATTTTTCAAGCCAGTTACCGGCTTCGTCTAAACCTAGCTGAATGCTCTTCGGGTTAACAACATTCTGTAGGTCCATTCTATATACATCTCCCGCTTATTCCACGTTCTGATCCAAAAACAAAAATTCACATGAACCCGAATACTGTTGTGAGAGCTCATGTACTGTCCATGAAATAATCATACTTGGTGCAGCATGAAACGCGATCACGAGTATAAACGAGTGATTTTTTATCTCAAAATAGTAGTAAAGTATATTCTGGCAAAAAAGTAAAGGAAATAATAGGGGCCAGTATCGCTCAACTAACACGAATAGCACGACCTAGAGATATTGATACTTCACTTTTTATAAGACATTATTTTTATTATTACTTCTATATAATGTTGTTTTATTATGTTTGTCAGATTGCTACAGTAATTTGAATACCTACATGTTTTGTTTGCCAATTTTATTAAATAGTAGGTACAATATACAGTTTATTCTTCCTCAAAATATTCCAATTTGGTCACTACACTTACTTAAAATACTTAAAATGTATCAAATATATTGCAAGTACCTGGTCTTAAACATAACCTTTAACATGTACAGGCAGCATCAGAAGTAGCTACGCAAAAAAACACGCTCAAAATTATCTAGACAGTCCTTATTCTCTTGACATTAGAGGCGTGTGTATGTCATTTTGAGCACTTGACCCGCTTAGCTACTTTTGATGCTGACTGTACTATGGAAAAATTACGAAAATTATAATTTTTTGATAAATAAAATTAGTATAATCATTCATAATTTAACACTTAGTAGTAGTCTAAAATAGTTAAAAACCTATCATTCCAGCAGATCTTCCATAAACATTGTCCAATTACCCTACCTACCTACCCTAGCTACCTCGAAAATCGAAACTCGAAGTTCGTATATATGCATCCCTGTCACTCGAATGATGTGAGTGCGATAGAGATGGAATCACCCGAACTTCGAATTTCGAAGTTCATAGTTATAGCTCAAGACTTGATATTCCGCAAGTCATCGGTTGTATCACTACATCGCTTCCCGCTGTATGTCCCTATGTATGTAGATCTTTAAAACTACGCAACGGATATTGATGCGGTTTATTTTAATACATAGAGTGATTGAAGAGGAAGATTTGTATGCATAAAATAGTTCCCGTGCGAAGCAGGGGCGGGTCGCTAGTATATTATAAATTATTTCCTGTGCGGAACTGCGTATTGTTTGGCATTTTTGTTGCATTTGAATGCTAATAAATCCACGAAGTTTAATAAATATGGTCAAATAACAACAGATGACAAAACGTCTACTTGCATATGGCGAGTTTGACGAAGGTACTATCGATAACACAGCTAACTGGCCATCGGTGCACCTTAAGTGCATTCTAATAAGGTTCAATATAAACACAGGATGGTCAGTTAACAGTGTTGTCGTTTGTACCAGGATCGAAATAAACGAGTTCCGTTTCTAGACTTTTTTGCCAAGCTGTACCTAAAGAGTACATGCTGTAAGCTAGACCACTCATATTTTCAGGTAAACTTGAGCACAGTAAAAGCAACAGGCCGCAACGGCAGAGTTCTAAAAGAGGACATGCTAGCCCACTTGGGCATCAGTGCCGAAAAATCCAACGAGTTGCCAGACGCCACGCACGTGCAAGCTGTGCAAATACCGACACAGGCCGTCGCCAGAACCGAGCCTGTGTTGGAGGACAGAACGGTGCCGATTACTGGCTTTATGAAGGCCATGGTGAAGAGTATGACGGAATCCATGGTAAGCATTCAATAGCAAAATACCAGATTTACACGCTGTACGGCCGATTATGCAAGAATGAATCAATAAAGATTTTTCACAAAATTAAAGTACATAAAAAAGTTTTTTACATTAGTAACCATTGATCCTTAAGGCGACGCCTTGATTTGAGTTGAACACGCCCCCTAGACAGAGACACGCTGATGGATGCCTTCCGCGCACGAGGAAAAGAGATGTAACACTTCGGGAATGGCTTTTTTGGACAAATTTCGATAAATACCTAACAGAGACGTTTTATTTAAATTTCATAAAGTGCGATTTTAGACGAGATAAAATACTATAGTATTAACTTGATTGTGTCGTAAAATAAGATATGTATCATTTGAGTAGGCTGAGTAAAACAAGGAAAATACAGACCCAACTTTGGATTTTTTTTCTATCGAGGAAATTTTAAGCAATCATGTATCGATAAAATCAGATAAACAATCATATAGTCAAGAATCATATATCTGAAAATCAGACCTTATTGTTTCTTAATCTAGTCAGAACGGCGTTTCAAAGCACGCAATAATTTCCAATGCACAGCCTTAATATTATTCGGGCGTCAGGCTTGTGCGTGTGTGTAAATACAAAGAGATTAAATTTGTTTAAATCGAGCCAGGGTTGGGCAGTATTTCAATTACATGTATTTGAAATACGTATTTGAAATACAAATACGCATTTTGTATTTATATTTCAAATACTAATTGGCGAAGTATTTTGTAATTGGTATTTCAAATACCGCGCTGACATGTATGTAGTATTGCGTATTTCAAATACTTTACTTTTTTAAATAAATTTTCACAAAAATACATTTTATTTAATTCTATACTTAGGCTTAGGGCTTAGGGCACTGTGGCAACACTTTACTGTAAGTGTCAACGTCAAACGTCAAGTGCCAACTGCCAATTTAGTTCAAGAGGGGAGGAGAGGAATTCAGTTCGGAGGATTTGAATCGGATAGATCTGAATCTGAAGATGATGGATTTAAATTCTCATCCATCTACATCCACGTTGATAATGACAATGGCGGTGGTTACAGAGAAAGTTCAACAACTTATCCACTAATTCTAACTGGCAAATACTACAAAGTGACGACAGGCTCGAGTGTCCCCGGTGGTAGAAGCCAAGATCCAGTAAAAGTTGAAGCATCTTTGTTGTGCTCTTCCAGTCCATTTCATTGGCTGGATACATTCATTCACCTACTAGACGGAACCTATCTGGCAATACTTTTACGAATGCAGTTTTTATGAAAGGAAATTCCTTCTTCACTTTATAAAAACGTGTAAAATTTGTTGTGAGATAAGTTTCAAAGAAGTTAAATATTGTATTTTGTTTTTTGTATTTCAAATACAGTATTTTGAATACTGTATTTTGTATTTCAAATACCTGTCACCAAAGTAGTTTGTAGTTTGTATTTCAAATACAATTTTAAATGTATTTTGTAATTTGTATTTCAAATACAATGAAGCCAGTATTTTGCCCAACCCTGAATCGAGCATAAATTTACGAGATAATATTTAGAGACAGGGTTTAAATATAAAGTGTTAACACTTATAAGTGACGAGTGAAGACTCGCGCAATGAAAAGGGATGTTGCTATATCAGTAACTCATATTAACTGAAAATTATTAAGAATTTTTAAGGTGCAACACTATGATTTATATTATGATTTTCTAATAATTCTAATCCATTCATTACAGAAAATCCCTCACCTAGTTCTAAGTGACGAATACGACGTCACCAAACTATTTGAAGCCCGAAAGGCCACCAAACGGACAGCAGAGCAGCAAGAAGTAAAGCTATCGTACATGCCTTTCATCGTGAAGGCGGCTTCGTTGAGTTTGACCGAGTACCCCGTGCTGAACAGCAGTCCTGACAGTGCATGTGAGAAGCTCACGTATAAGTCGAGCCACAATATCGGGCTGGGAATGGACACGCCTAACGGGCTCGTTGTGCCTGTTATTAAGGTACAGACTACAATTATTTACATATATTATAAAGAGGTAAAGTTTGTGAGTTTTAAAGTTTGCTTGGTAATCTCGGGAACTGCTCGTCCGATTTCAAAAATCTTTAACCAGTAAATATAATGTATCTTCTGGAGCGATAGAGGTCCGCTGCTTTGCTTGCGTTCTTTCTAATACGCGGGAGAAACCGCACGACTTATAAAATAAAGAAAAAAGTTTGTAAGGAGTATAATAGGCGATAGTAGAACCCCATAACGGGTGACGGACAGTTAATGTCGGCTACAAATTGTTGTTTGGACGAGTAATTGTATTCTTATTGTATCACCTAGAATGCCGAATTTGCTTTCCACTTTTTTGACGACTTCCCAACGAAAAGGAGTGTATTGTTTTTGCAAGTTTGTCACGAACCTCTTGAAAGAATAAGAAATGGCTAATGATTATACTGTTTTTCAGAATGTACAAAATAAAAGTATACTGGAAATAGCTCGTGAGCTAAATGTTCTACAGGAAAAGGGCATGAAAGGTCAACTCGGACTGAACGATCTCACCGGGGGAACATTCACACTATCAAATATTGGCGTTGTAAGTATTTTTTTTGTAAGTTCGGCTTAGCAAGCCATTTTAGGGCTCACGTTCACACCAGCCCCCCTATTCTGCAACTTGTTTTAAGCTCACCTCAACGCTCACCCACAAATATATCTTGACACCGCGATGCGTAGTAACCAAGCGTAGGTAGAGGTCTAGTTTCGTGACGGGCGACCGGCGGGGTGAGCCGCTTTAACGCGTAGCGAATAACAACCCAGGGTCGCCATCGTCGGCGTGGATCGCAATATATTATATACAGGGTGTAATCGTTGAGTGTAACCAGGCGATCATTCAGTAAATATAACTATTCCGTTAATACTATAGCAGATATCGGAAAACTTTAAACTGATATCGAAAGTGCGTTACCCAGTTAGTAAAATCACATGAATAACAATTTTATAATAAAAGTAAGTAGTAATGTTAAAAACATTAATTTTAAACGCTCCCATACATTTAGTACATTTATAATGGCACATAATGGTGCAGTACTTATACATAATAAAATAACAGAACATAGGAATCAAAGCAAACATTTTCAAATCGAAAAAAGGATACTTAAGATGCCGATCGATGCGGTCTATTTGGTTAGGCCCCTGAATACTGTTTCCACGGTCAAGTTGCCCACTTACTTCAAAAATTCGAATTTCCCCTTTGGCAACCCATCAAACCAACCAGACGTTACCTTAAGGGGCTCCCATATGCCAATGACCTTCGATCTGAATCTCTTAGTTTTCTAATATTTTTTGTAGCTTATTATATTAACAACAACGGCTTTAAGCAATATAGTATCCCATATTTGGTTCAAAGTTCATTGTTTTCGAGATATCTGGCATCAAAGTTGAACAATTTTAGGCCAAAAAACTGGTTTTCTGGCTCTAACTTTTGTGTTAATTAGTTTAAAATGAAAACCCTAGACACGTTTTTAGAGACGTCAAAGACGAACCCAAATATGTA
Organism: Epinotia bilunana; assembly: GCA_947049275.1. Taxonomy (NCBI): domain Eukaryota; kingdom Metazoa; phylum Arthropoda; class Insecta; order Lepidoptera; family Tortricidae; genus Epinotia; species Epinotia bilunana. The sequence goes on along the minus strand of OX346259.1, from coordinate 20,851,165 downwards.
GACTTCGTATATGTTAGATCTTTCACGTCAATAGAGATACGAAATAAGTGTTTTTTTAGACAATGTTTAAAAAAATCATACATAATTAAGTATTAATTTCGTTCAAAATCCGGTAGACAAAAATGGAGATAAAAGATTTAAGAACCGATAACCGTTTGACTTATAATTAGTGCAAAAGTAGGAGATACGATTCAAAACTTGTCAAAAATCGATGAAAACCTCGGGTAGCCCCTTAAGTGGATTGATGGAAATGATGGCCAATAACTTAGTAGCCTACTTTTAACGAAGGAAAGCGAACAAAAATGATGTTGATGAGGTGAGCAAGGCTTAAGCGAAACTCCTCCCAAAAATACATTTCAAATTCAAGTTTTTTTTTTCTGTTTCAGGTTGGTGGCACGTATGCTAGTCCTGTTATATTCTCGCCCCAGGTATCAATAGGCGCACTTGGAAAAATACAGGTACGTTAATTATTTTTAATTTCGAATATTGATGTAATAGCATATTGACCTACAACTTAGAAAAGTTGAAAAACCCCCGACATTTTCATTTCAAAGTTCAATATCTCAAAAATGGCTTAACAGATTTTCATAAAACATGGCTAAAAACACTCGGGCTCACATCAGCTTTCGAATAAAAAAACTGCATTCAAATCGGTCCATCCGTTTGACAGATACACAGATACATAGACACGTTAATGATGTCTTGAGGCTGATATGATGATAAAAATGTTGATGATAATGACGATGATGTTGATGATGATTATACCTAGATATTTTTCTAGCACGAATCGTGTACTGTAAGTTTTTGACAAAATGAAAACATCGATAAATCTGATGTCGATAGTTCCTATCTCAATATTACAAAGAACTACTAGGTACCACACAAAGACTGCAAACAAAATTGTATTCACCTTTTTTTATTATTTAGAGAAGAAAAAAAACAGCTAGTGTACGATTTTTTATTTAATCATCAAACATTTATAAAAATGTGTATAAACTAAAAATGCGACTAACATCGCTATTGAAAGTCATAATTACCTAATTACTCTTATCGTCTCCATGCTAAAAATATTTGAATAACAGTTTACGTATTTATTTCAAGATATGTCACAATTAAAACATCGATAAACTAGTATCAAAAGTAAGTCACTAATGTCAAACCGTTCGTGCTAGAAAAATATCTAGGTATAATGATGATAGACAAAATATAAGAGAGCCTTGAACATGGGCTACAATGTGTTATTACGAGTATAACACGAGAGCAAATAAATGATAATTTTTTACATAACATTTACGGTTCCGTACCTTAAAAGAAGAAAACGGAACCCTTATAGGATCACTTTGTTGTCCGTCCGTTCGTCTATCAAGACCCTTTTTATCACGAACGCGTGGAGGTATCAAGCTAAAATTTATACCAAATACTCAGGTCTACTGTCCCTTGGAGCTGTGAAAAAATCAAACTTCTAAGCTAACGCAATCAAAAGATACAGCCGTTTATGCCGCAAATTTCCGCAAATTTTCGAAACTCGCAAGGGAATCAAAACCTACAGGGTACTACTTCCCGTGAACTCAGAATCTTACAATTTAGTACGAAGCAACATCTTATAGCACAGATATAGGAACAATTGCAAAAACTGTACATTTTTAGTTACATCATATAATAAAAATATTTTTAATAATTTTAAGGTTATTACTTATAATATACCTACAGGTTTGTACGGAACCCTCGGAGCGCGAGTCCGACTCGCACTTGGCCGGTTTTTTTTCAATGGGACAACTTCTTATCATTTATCAAGTATAATATTTTTTTTGCAACCTTATGCAACTAAGTACTTATTTCTAAGATACAAAGGACCCAGGGAGGGGGTTAGGTAGGGATACATTATGTATTGTTCTTGAATATATAAATAAATCATGTGATTAAAATTCACTTACAAAATCACACATTTGAATACAATAGACAACGATCAAGTGAAGTTGAGCTAAAGAAAATGTATCCATGAAAAGTATGATTACTTCAGTAGCTTAGTTGAAATTATCAATAATTCAAAATTCCTCAAAACAGCCGAGTTTTTGACAAAATTAAACCTCAGTGGGGCCCAACCCAACCATGTTAAACCCCCTCCAAACCAGGAACGCCACTGCCACAAACTACTTTATTAAAATATGTATGTATGTAAGCGACCTCTTCCAGGTTAACCTTTGAGCAATTGAGGCGAGATCAGGAACTAGGTACTTAACACGTGCACAGAGACGTATAAATTTACCTCTATGCTACAGTAAATTAATCTTTATACGTTATAATAGTGTCACCTTAAAATTAGTGCTTTCTTTTATGACCGGTAGGGCTCAGGTGGTCGTCGGAGGCAGCGGTATCGGTAGTGTAATGTCCTCAGTCTCGCCAAGTCCCCAGTCGCCGCAATCTCATGGGTGTGGTGCCACGGTACCTGCCTGTCTAACATGTTATTTAGCATTCTCCTAAACGACCTACCCCAGCCCCAGGCGATAAGAGGAGCTAACATCTATATTGTACGCATATGACGTCACGCAGTAGTGAGCACACCGACGAGAAATGAACTTGAAACGGACCTTAATAACGTCGTTCGTCAACTTCACGAGTGGTTCCATGCCAATAGACTGGCGCTAAATAAAGAAAAGACCTGTGCCATGGCAGTCAAATTAAATGGTCACCCCGGTGAGAGCCTGCGAGTGCGTCTGCGAGCGACACGCTTGCTCGGGTTCCACCTCGACAGTGCATTAAAAAGCACATAAACGAAGTGTGTGGTTGGCTGGGGCTCGCATGCTTCGCCGGACGGGCTGCCGTGTTAGTGTTACTTTGCGACGGTCCACTCGGTGCTGACGTACGGAGTAGAGTTGTGGGCTCGCGCCGCCGACTGGTACCGCGTGTTCTCCATGCAGAAGAGGGCGGTCCGCGGCATGGCCGGCTAGCCATAAAATGCATGCATATTAACCAAATAAAGTATAATGATGCTAAATTTAATTTAAAAAATTTACAAATGCTACCAAAACCCGAATCAGCGATCCCCACTTCCACGTGGTCTTGTCTGTCCTAGTCCTAGAGTGTATATAAAAGCCTGCGGAGTCAGAAGCTCGCGAAGAGGTTCTGAGTTGAACGGAGTCCACGAGACCAAAGTAGGCGTAGGTCGAGTGCGCACGTGAAACGAAGGGCCGACAGAGCGAGTTTCTGGCGGGAGCCCGGGCGGAGGGGGGAGACTGAGTCCCAGAAACAAAAGCGGGGCTCCGTCGAATTTAGGAAATTATTTTATTATTTTTGGGTTAGCAGTGGTTTATTAGGATAGCATTTTCTTTAATAGGATAGTAAGATGTTATAATTTGGGTTATTATTTCACAGAGCTAGCGACCAAATCGGTCATGTGGCTTCAGCTGTATTGAAATTCCGTTAGCTACTTCCCTGAACAACCTTTTCCGATAATCTTCGCGCTGCTGGCAGGCCGCGGGCGGTGGGTGCGGGTGTAGTGGGACGGGGAAAAAAAAGAAAAAAAATGTGGGCTCAGCGATTTTTTTTTTCCAAACAGTTGCTCTATACTGCTGCCCTGTGCACCCAAAAAAAATCGATCGGGTGGTGGGAAGGGGTTGTCAGCGTTAATTAAAAATACCAAAATAATAATAATTTTCATGTGGGCTCAGCTGTATTGGCTTTTTTCGGCGTCAGAAAAAAGCCAATACAGCTGAGCCCACATGAAAATTATTATTATTTTGGGGCTTATATATTATAAGCCCCAAAAAAAGAGCCATTAAATCACGTGTCATTGCACACCACCACTTTTTCAGCTTTTCCTTGAGTGATGCCACAGACTGGAACTGTCTAAAGGACAATGGCAAACCGTTCTACAACTAATAATATTGTAATTATGTCTTATACGAACTCCGTTTGATGGTGTCCCGTATAATAAATATATATGAAAAATACATTTCTATAAATTCCAGGTGTTGCCACGCTTCGACGCGGAAGGCAACGTAGTTAAGGCGCACATCCTCACCGTGAGCTGGGCGGCCGACCACCGCGTGGTAGACGGCGCCACTGTAGCCCGATTCTCCAACCGCATGAAGCAGTACCTCGAGAACCCTTATACGCTTCTCTTAGATTTATAACACTGTTATATGTATTTTGTATAAGGACCAGAAGAATTTAATTGGTTGTGTTTGCGCAAATACGACTGCATCTTATATTTGTTTTTCTAGGATATAGATACAACCAAATGCATACAATATAACAAAATTACCCCTTACCTCTCTTGTTTTTACTTAACAGAAATAAAGACTTCTTCTAAATATTAACCCATATATGCCCAGAACTATCCTTGTTTTTGGTATTCCATTTGCCTTTGTTTCGAAAACGATGAACAGACCTTATACATACATTAATGCGGTTCTGGGCATATGAAGGTACATTTCATTTTCGAATCAAGGGGCATATATGGGTTAAAACTGCATGGACAAAGTCTAATTATTAACTGGTAAAATTGACAATGTATTGTATTTTAAAAAATCTTACATTGAATTTAAACCTATCGAATTTATCCGCTGTTTACCACAGATTTCAAGTAAAATGTGAATGGTAGCTGCTAAAGTGCTTAATTATTCCGTGTTGGCGAACCTCACATCGCTTCATAATGGCTACTTTACTCTCAGTATAAGAGGAGAATAGGTAAAAGAACATATAAAGCGAGAAAAGTTTACCATGAAGATCTTTATGACATTGACATAAGATTGAATTTCATAGATTTTTTTAAAATATTGCCGTTGTGTTTTTCATGCTTTCACGTCTACTTGGCAATCCCTATTTTCCCGGCCTCTGCAGTAATGTACTATTTACACTATAGCTGTTCGCAACTTGGGCGTCTTTGACAATGTACAGCGAAACGTAGATATAAAAGTCGTGTTAGCTCTTGAGCGGCAATTTGTTTATCACATTCGAAGTAATTTACTTTAATGTCGACGATATTTTTTATATTTTTTATTATTGTTGATTTGTGGGCCTTTATATGCCGCTTCGACGAGCAAGTGATCTATTGTGGCAGCCCTTTTTTTAAGATTTCACCGTTAAGGCCCGTTGCCTCTAGAAAATTTCAGATTATTTGGGCGGTGATATGTTGTACCTCTTCTGGGTGCACGATGTGCCGCCCTAGGTAGGTACTTCATTTGTGCATGAGCGTTCCGCAGGAGCAGAGAATATGCATTGCTGTTTCCTCTGTCTCCTGGCGGAACCTGCCAGTTGCGTCCTGTTTCATACCCATTTGAAACGGGTGCTTGTTTAATTTCCAATACCCTGTCGGGATTCTCGTCACTGCGCAGGTTTTGTGCCTTTTGAGTTGTAGTAGCCCTTTAGACAGCTTATTATTCAACCCTTTGATTAAGGCATTAGCCTGTTTTTGTCGTTTGGTGAACTTCCACAGCTTTAATGCCTCTGATGATAATACCTATCTAAAGAAATGTAAGCAAGAGTAATTTGTAAATTGTATTTTATATATTTTTATATTACAATCCCACTGCCGAAGAGACAAATAGCAAACGAGTTTTGTACATTGTTTGATTTTATTAAAATGTTGTTATTTTTAATTGTTTCATATCTGAATACCGACAGCTTCCCAATGTATATTTAAAAATTTAAAATGTAATAACTAGTGATCATTCTAATTACAACATCTTATTAGAATGACCACCAGTGCTGAGGGCTCCGGAAAGGACTCATGAGACAGAAGACACACTTGTATTTTAATCAGTTACCCATCAGTAGTGATGGGTAACTGATTAAAATACAGTAGCCTTGGGGTACATATTAGAAGGGTACATATTCATGTGGTCATAAGGAATATTTTTATTAGAAGCAAAAAAAAACTTAAATAACAAACCGACTTCAATTCAGTATTCCGCAAAGCCACATACATGAACATTTAATTCCACATTTCCTTTCTATTTTACCACATGAACTGCTTTCTGAGAGCAAATGCGTTGATTATAACAGAAAAAATACCCAAGTCGCCAATATTTTGATGCGTCGTAAGTATGTTTGTATGTATGTATGTTGTAAGCACTTTATTGTACACAATAACAGGTTAAAGAATATAGATGTCACACAATACATCAAAGTACAAAGGCGTCGTTCCTCAAGGATCTCAGAATCACCTTTAGCATTTCATAGTTGGTATTTCAACGGAATCATATGAGAATCTGTGACGTAAGTACTTTTATAGTTCATAGCAGTCTAAGTAACTTCGCAAAATGGGGTGTCAAAAAGGCACCCTTGAAAGGCTGCCTGGCTAACTAAAGTTGGAACATGCGCATACCGGGTTTTAGGCACGTGTTTAGGTAGGAATTTGTAAGGAGCTCGCATTCCATGGTTTTGTTCGTTCTCTGATTTTAAGTAAATCAGTGAGGATTAAATTTCAATAAGTCGTCTGTGGTTTTCATCCTGTGATTTCCGGGTGTAACTAAACGAGTTGGTAAGATGTAGAAAATACCATATTTACTACACTCATGCCTAATATATTTGACGAGTTCCCTAAATTCATCGAACTGGAGTTTCGATAACAATGGGACTACGGGAGTATGGGACCAATCTGAAAGCATATATTTTCAAATAATAATTTACTTTAAAAACAAAGTTTTAACCGACTTCAATTTAGTACTCCGCCAAGCCACGAGAACATTTCCACATTTCTTTTCCAAATTACCACATGAACTGATTTCCGAGAGCAAATGCGTTGATTATTAGAGAAAAAACCCAATCGCTGTATGTGACCCGATAATATTTGAGGACTTCCGTCGATTCCACAAGGATCACCTTTGGTACTTCATTAGTTGCTATTTCAACGGAATCTTATCAGAATCTGTGATATACGTTTGCACTTTTAAGTACATAATTGAGGAATTCCATAAGTCATCTGTGGTCTTCATTATCAATTCCACTCCACCAAATTTATGATTTCCGGGTGTAAATCACGACTTTTAATAGAAAATACCAAAATCACTACACGCGTGCCTAATATAATTGAGGAGTTCCCTCAATTCCTCAAGGATCCCATCTTCCAATTGAATTTTTGAAAAAAATGGGACCTACCTTGAAGCATATACTTACAAACAAAAAATATATTTACGAATAGGCTCATCAATTACGGAATTCTGAGGTAACAAACATACAAAAAATACAAACGATTTAAGAACCCCCTCCTTTATTTTAAAGTTGGTTAAACATACATACATACATCCATTCACGCCTTTATTCCCAAAAGGGGTAGGCAGAGCACATGAAACTTATGTTCCAGCGCCACTTTTAGCATAACTTGTGGGTATAAAAGATCGACAAAATGTGACATTGCAGTGATAGGTTGCTAGCCCATCGCCGACAACACACTTCAACCCTGGTCCCTTAGTCGACTTTTACGATACCCACGGGAAGAAAGGGGGTGGTGAAATTCTAACCCGACAACACACGGGTTTATTTTAAAGTTGGTTAAACATACATTAAAATAACCTGAGCCGAGTTCATTTCGCATTTTATTTCCTAAATAATGGAAAACTTTGATAAATTTATTTGGAATGCTCATGGGCATGTACACCTTGTGTCATATAAGTATAATATTTATTTAAAGTGACGAATATAATATTTTAAAAAATCCTTCACGTATTTTAGGTTTAGCGTGGTTGGTACTCGCGATTAAAATAAGGTAATTATTTATATTTAGGGCCCTAACTGAGCCATCGGAAAATTTAAGTAAAATCGAAAATAAAGTACGCTTAGGTACTTATGAATATGATCTTGATCAATCAACCAATTCGAAATTGATCAAAAGGCATTTTTTAATTTGTTTGATTCTATCGTCACAGTAAGTTGCCTTAAATATTTATTGATTATTTTTCAGGGAGAGAGGAGCTACTACACCTGCCACAAACATGTTATTATAATTTTAGGAAGAAAGACTGAAATTGGATTGTAATATTTGAAGTGAAAACTTCTTTAGCGGCGCTGTGCACTGTTAGTGATGCGATGGGGAAAAAATATTAAACTCGGCACAGGTCCCGTGAACGTAAGATTCGACAGATTGAAAATTCGTAAGACGGACACGTGACCTGATCGAAAAACTGTTACACTGTGTGTGTGTGTGTGTGTGTGTGTGTGTGTGTGTGTGTGTGTGTGTGTGTGTGTGTGTGTGTGTGTGTGTGTGTGTGTGTGTGAATTCAAAAATACTTAATCTCAGTGTTCTTCTTGTAAGACAGAGAACAATATTTGAAATGAGAAGAGCGCTTAATAAGGTCTAGGTACCTCTAAGTGAATTTTCAATTCTATAACAAAACGCAGCTAATTTGTCAAACAATGAGTTATTATTTAGACACTAATGCCTACCTTTCAGAAACAGACGAATCAATCAAAGTCCCATTTTAAGTCCAATTCCGTCTATTGCCGACGCAAAACCTGGAATCTTGTGACCTTGAAGTATGCGATGGTCCACTCTGGGATGCAGTGAGGAGTATACTCTCGGTGAAATCTAGCGAACACCTCCGTGAAGATAAGAGCATCGACGCTGTTCAACGGAACCCATTTCAGCGCCAGGAAAGCCATATCCACGTCACAGTATTTTTTATCTGTAAACAACAATAATACTTATATAACAGAATAGGATAATCAATTATCATAGTGTAGCATCTAGCGGTAAAAACTAAGATAAGTGGGTTAAAAACTTGATAAGATTATATTTCACTTGCGTGGTTGCTGGGGCAGAAACACTGGGTTCTAAGGACACAAATAGCCCTTAAAAACGGTATTTTTTCCACTAAAATTGATTATTTAGTTAGCCAATGAACTTACAGTAGCAGAAGGAAGCTGGGGAAAAGGGGGGATTTGAATCAGGGTACTGAAGATGATCGGTTCCAGAACTCATATCCTGCTATGCTATTCTGATGAAATTAACTTTCCTGATCTGTGAGCCAATAGCGAGCGCTGGCGGTCGTCCGTTGCGTTCTAACTCTCGTGCATCAAGCTGAAGCGCAGGGGCTTTGTCAGCAGCTCGTTGAGCTCCAAGTATTGACCTACGCCGATTACCTTTCAATCAGAGTTCTGTAGATGACCGATTCCAGGGCTCATACCTGCTATCCTGATGAAATAGACTTTCCTAGGGGAGCTGATCTGTATGTCATCAGGCTTCAACGCCAACAGCGAGCGCTGCCGGTCATTCCAGTTGCGTTCTAGCTCCCGCATCAGGCTGGAGCGCGCGGGCTTCGTGAGCAGCCCGTTCAGCTCAGAGAATTGGCCGTCGCTGATCACAGTCGTTACGCGGGATATAGCCTGCAAGAAACGGTTAGTCACCTTAGCACACTTTGGGGAAGCCTGTGTTAAGCAGTGGACATCTTTCGGCTGATCTGCTGATGACGATGAAACGGTCAGTAAAACCGGCTCACTAAAAACCTCTCTTGTCATTTGTGATACAGTCAATCGCACACACGGACTCTGATATCATAGGAATAAGGATCTGTGTAGCTATGTACCATTATGAGTCTGTTATTCTGCTTTGCTACTCCTGCTGCCGACACTATATCCACATCGATAACCTCTATGCGACATTCACATCGTAAGCTTCCCTTTTAACTTACCACTGCCGTGCGAAAGGACTTCAGTGCTATAGTTTACTCCGCCAAGCAAGACACGAGAACATTTCCACATTTCTTTTTCAATTTACCACATGAACCGATTTCCGAGAGCAAATGCGTTAGAGAAAAAAACCGGATCGCTGTATGTGGGCCGATAGAATTTGAGGACTTCCGTCGATTCCACGAGGATCACCTTTGGCTCTTCATTAGTTGTTATTTCAATGGAATCTTATCAAAATATACTTTTGTACTTTTAAGTACGTAATTGAGGAATTCCATAAGGCATCTGTGGTCTTCATCATCAATTCCACTCCACAAAATTTATGATTTCCGGGTGTAAATACACGAGTTATAATAGAAAATACCAAAATGACTACACGCGTGCCTAATATAATTGAGGATTTCCCTCAATTCCTCATGGATCCAACTGAATTTTTGAAAAAAATGGGATCCACCTGGAAGCATATACTTAGAAACAAAAAAAAATACGAATTGGCTCATCAATTAACTCAGTTCTGAGGTAACAAACATTGGAAAAAAATATAAAAACAACCGAATTGAGAACCTACTCTTTTTTTTTTGGAGTCAGTTAAAAAAGGAAATGTGAGAAACAAGAACGGGATAACAATGCCAAACATTAAGGTATACATATTTTTGATTTTGTCTTTAAACTCAGCTGTAGGTAAACTGCATATTTTAAACAGAGCCTTGGTCCGCACATGAGCCCCATTGTAATCAAAATTACGGTATAACAAAGAAACAACACCCATTATAAGAATATCAAGTGATGTTACATACATACGTCAATAGCGAGCTACACAATACCAACAGTTAACAGATCATTTATGAACCTTATTGCAACGACATACGGTCTACTAGTGGTGAGGGCAGCGTACTGTTTGCGTTATGATAACGAGGCACATTCACAATGATGGAAACTAGTTTCTGTGCTGATCTGTATCAACGGTTGTAAATTTAACACAATGTTACACAAATATTGTGTTAGAAAAATCACCTTTAGACTTAACGTTTATGGTATAACTGAATGTCTAATCAAATTCTTCGATTATATTTTGATTTTAAATCCAGTGCACCAACAACACAAGCAGTCTCGAAAGCCTACTCACTACCGAACTGGAACCCTGGCCAAATGGATACTGTAACGAGGCTCAAGAGCCTACATAACTGCAAGAGTGCCACACATCGGTTTGTTGCGAGCCTAGAGGCGGCTTTGCCTATGGTGTAGGATGTGCGTTGCACACGGGCGCAGCGGTCCTCGGGGGCGCCGAGCGCGACTTGCCGCGCGTGCCGGCCTACTAGAGGGCTCTAGGGTAATGATTACACACGGGCGGTACATGGGCTAGAGCAGAGATGGGCATTAATCGATTATTCGAAAGAGAATTTTAAAAAAATAGAAAGAGAAAGATGTATGAAACAGCGAGAGCGCTTATTCATTCCTGATATCAATCGAGAGAAAATTAATCTAAGTAATCAATCAATGAAAGATTTAGTCGCTAGTATTTAATCGAAGATTAATTTAATCGTGATTAAATTATTCGAAACTCTTATGACTAAGGTTGATCAATCGTCATTTTTAATCGTTACTCGCGATTAAGTAGTTTAATCTTAATCGTTAATCGTTAGTCGATTACATGTTGCCTATCACTGCCAGTACCTGGCTTAATAGTAATAGAAAACCATCTAGTACGAGTAAGTGTACCTGTTTTGTGCCAAATTTGAAATCATTTTCTCTGAACGACGGATCCCAGATAGTTCGGAGCACCCGGAAGTCTATTTTCGTCATCAACCATGTAAACGGGTTCTGCAGCAATATTAGTTTAGGAACTCTTTTTTTCTTAGGATTTTTATTTGGTTTCCTGTTGAAAACGAATGTTTTCGGGAAGCCTAAGTCAAATTTTGAAAGTTTCGATAGATGTGGTAATTTTGAGCCAACATTTCGGGATTTAATGGGTTCAAGGGAATGAAATATCACTAGGTCTTCATTGGAGTTAGAAGGAAAGTAAATCTTCTGTGGTAAGCTGGCGGGGACTCGCCACGCGGAGGGGTAGCGGGGGCTGCGACGGTTCACAGCGGTTGGCAATTTCAATGTATTAAGTACAATACATTTTCCTAATTTTAGTCCACGTTCCATCTGAAAATAACAATGTTTGTGTAGATCGACCGCGTGCTGAGACTGAGACGGTGCTGATGAAGGGACAGGTGCGTGAGAGGAGATGGCATGGAGTGCTGGGAGGGTAAAGACCTCTCAGTGAACGGGCCATAGTTTGTTCTTTGTCGTCTACAGTGTAGGTTGGAATGAGTTGTGTCTTCATAGTTTTAATGATCTTATACTAGCTTTCGCGTGGAACTTCTTTATATCATACTCCATATTAACTTCTTACGCCCCCACTTATGCCCTTTCCCGGAATTCAAACTATCCCAAGACCAAATTACATCTTCATTCGTTTAGTAGTTTAAGCATGAAAATGTAATGGACAGACAGAGATACTTGCGCCCTTGTGCACGGATTGTGACTTACCAGCGAAAAAATGCTGGCTGCATTTGGCAGTAATGCCGTTATCAATGATGTTCTAATGCAGTGCTTTTAATCTTTTTCATGCCGCGGCCCCATTTGTACAGAAAAATATATTTCGCGACCCCCCACCCTACGCTGTTCAAAATACTTACAGCACTTTAACCTTAAAAATATGAGTAGCCGCGACCCCTTTTAGAAGGCTTCGCAGCCCTCCTGAGGGTCGCGACCCACAGTTTGAAAAACACTGTTCTAATGCAAATGCGACTATTCTCTCTATCTATTACTATTTATACTTATTACAAAGGGGTAAAGTTTGTGAGACTGTATGTAGGGAGTAATCTCCGGAACTACTCAAACGACTTCTCTGACATAGACATGTAGGCTATATTTTATTCCGCTTTGAATGCGTTCTATTTAATACGCGACGAGGGCCTCATGGGCAGCTACCCGTTTAAAAAAAAATTGTTTATCAAAATTGCTACGTAAACATTACACAAACAAATTAATACAAACCACAACATTTCCCCTGAACCGTGTTCGGTTTAGTTGATTTTTGTCATTTTTGTATATAAATAATTACAAATAATTTAATGTCGCCTTCAAATAATAGTTATTCACTTATCGCCATTTCTAAAATGTCATTTTCTGTCACCGCGTGACACGACGTAATTGTGTCAATAATATTTCTATTTAAAAAGGTGGTAATCGTATAGTTTGTATTTTAATGGGGACATGACTTATAGAAATCAGTAACTTTGTATGATTCACAATGGATTCACACGTTAAATAAAATGAAACGTGAATTGAAAATGTATAGGTAAAATACAAACATCGCAATAACATGCACGTGTTAAGAAGAACCGTCTCGACCCACAAGACTTTTGATTAAAAATAACCGCACTCCAATGGATCTCCGTTCATCAAGTTTGTAGAATAAATAAATAGGAACAAGTCGCGTGCCGATTTTCTTTTTTCAAACGTCCATTTTATGATATCAATATATTTAAAATCTTAGTTTTCTGAGCTTTGTTTTTTTAATGATAATCATTTACTTATTGCATTAGCCCTAAATCACATTGGCGCGGCCTACGCTGGTGGTCAGTAGTTTTGACAGCTAATGAGAAGTTTAATTGACCGCCGCGGCCAGGCCGCGCCAGTCTGTTACTTTTTTTTAATAGATACTTACAAAATAGATACATTAAAACACTATAGAAACAAATATACTCTTGCGATTCATAATTAAAGAACTCCTTCAATGTGTAGAAATATTATGAAATAAGTTTTTCTTGTAATTTTATACAAAACTAGCCTCTGCCCGCGGCTTCGCCCGCGTAGTAAGTGTAATTTTGCAATAATTGTTGAATTGTTACGCTGGCAACGGCCTACTACTACTTACTTCCCCTATGAATAACCCTTCGTTAAAACCCGTTAAGGTAAATTTATTTTTATTTATTATTGTTTTTATTACATTTAAAAAATCTATCGTATTCTGCTCATTCTACACTAAACGATAAAAACTACATATCCTTATTAACGCTCGCGCTTATTCGGAAATCGCCGTAGGTCTCAGCATGTTTAACTATATAAAAGGAGCCTATGCGCAAAGTTTCAACTCTCATATTATGTTTTCCATATGGCCTTTCCACCCCCTATAGGGAATGAATTTTGATGAAAACACTATTTCAATTATAAGAGCACCTGCCATCTTGGAGCCATCCGGTCTTGCCCGAGATGATGGCAACAGGCCCGACGGTATGACCCTCGTGCCATGGAAGATGGGACGGCCTTTAGTATGGGACGCGACATGTGCCGACACCCTAGCGCTCTCCCATCTCCGTGGCACCTCCGTGAAGGCTGGCTCTGCAGCCAACTCGGCCGAGCTCTTTAAGCGGCGCAAGTATGCAAACATTAACAGTGGTTGCATATTTGAGCCGTTTGGGGTTGAGACCCTAGGACCCGGGGGGGAAAGTGCCCACAGAAGGGCGCTTTAAGGAGTGCTCGAAGCGACTCGCCGAAATTACGCGTGACCGGAGGGCTGGCTCATACCTTGCACAGAGGATAAGCATAGCCATCCAACGTGGCAATGCCACATTAGCCTTCTGGGCACATTCCCCAGCGACGGCGAACTGGGGCAAATATTTTATATGTACCTAAGTTATTTTATTTTATAAGTCGTTTAGTTTTAGATATAGTTATAATAAGTTTTGTGTATTTTTGTTAATAGAACATGTTCCTTTGTTAGTGTTCCGTACCAAAATTGGTCCAAAGGAACACGTATGCGATCACTCGGAGGCTGTCCGCCTGTCACAGCCAGTTTTTTTTTAAATTAAATTTAAGCCCTTTAAAAAAAATAAGGACGTACATACGAACTTTCATATAATTTCTAAGTTTTTACAAGAATGTCTTCACGGTACAACTCCTATTTCACCCATTTATTATAAAAGAAACCTGCTGCTGTCCTACTTTCATGTTTCTAGCCAAAGTTTATCATTAAAAATCACACATTACTTATGTGAACTTTCAACCCCTACCTTAACCCCTTCACGGGATGAATTAGAATAAAATCCCTTATCAATGTTTTTGACTGTAAATTATAAGAGGAACTTGTGACCCAAGGTTTAAGCGGCTAACTTTAAAAATGACATGTTTCCCATACAAACTTTCAACTCTTTTTTAACCCCCTTAGGGGATGAATTTTTATAATAACGGAACGGGTTGAAAGTTCACATAAGTAATGTGTGATTTTTAATGATAAACTTTGGCTAGAAACATGAATGCAGGACAGCAGCAGGTTTCTTTTATAATATGTAGAACTATCCAGAAATATATATTTTTTTCATTTGTTTTGCTTTTTAGTAAGATACCTTCATACATAGATTCAAGTCTATAACTTTCCAAATGAACGATTTCCATACAACGGTTTGACCCATATTTATTTCACCCCCTTAAGGGTTGAATTTCGAAAAATCCTTTCTTAGTACACGTCCACGTACTGTAACGCAAGTTTTATAATATTGTGTAGATAACTTGTCGCTTTCAATCATTCTTAATTCTTATAGACATAGTTTATTGGTAGTCCATGTATAAGAATCATTTATTCATGGTGTTGTCAATTAGGTAGTATAGATATACTCTATACTATCAATAGATATACACATCTGTCATTCACAGATGTGTATATCTATCTATGTATGCCAGGGACCAAAGCGGAGAGGAAAATCCTCCCAGATAACTTTAATACATTTTATAAATGCACGTCAGTGGTATGAGGAGCGGCGTCGATTGTCTTTTCCAGGTTGGGTCTTGAGTATTTCCAATTAACGTCGTCAACTTGGTTGTATGTACGCCATTACACGATGGGGTATTTACACTATGTATTTATTATTCAGGACCTATAGGCTAATTTGTCTGGCTATAATCATAATCATAATAATAATCATAATCATAATCATAATAATAATAATCAAAAGGCGTAGGGATGTGACGGCCCCATCGCCCACCAGATTTCTGGTGCAATCAGTCAACGTAAGGCAGCTTGTGGCGGGCTGTTAGGGCGTAGCGACCCTACGTACCTGAGTACTCCTGGGGGTGTCCTGTGGTCAGGTTGAGCCGACCGGGTGGATGGTTGGACAGGCCCCCTGCCTTGCCTTTACTGGCCGTTCAGAGTGGAGTCGCAAGAGCTGTTGCTCGAGGGTTGATGTGGACACCTAAGTGGCGAGTTGGCTATATGTTTAAAGTCCAGTGCCACCTCTCTTCCCCCCAGCTTTCTGACCGGTGTTGCCCTTAGGCCATTTTTCAATGTCGCTATTAATAGGGGCCCATCTAGCAGTTGACGAGTCACCGTCTACCAGAGATAAAAAGTGAGACAGTTTTATTAGGCAGGCGTCCGATGTTTCACCCAATAGCCCAGCCACTAGTCCATCATTTTCACCCAATAACCCGTTTCATTTAGATTCCATCAACCATCAATAGGCCCTATACTCCTCAGCGGGTGCTGTCCCTGTGTGCGTCCCATGACACGGGCAGAGACAGCATCCGCTCGGTGTACTCCTTGCATTTTATTAAATTGTCAAAAGGGCCTCTACGTGTTGGCTCAGTTGGTACTTTGTAGGTACCTAGCTCCACGCATGCCTCCCAAAGGTCCGGGACGTCATTGTCCCGTGAGCGGGAAAGACATACATCATAATCATATTTATTGGTAATGTCATAATTTACACATATTACATAAACAGGGTACCTATCTAGTGATTATTTCAAGTCATTGCAAAACAACTCCTTATAATCGCAGAACGCCTGCTTGATAAGCCTTTTTAGGGTTCCGTAACTCAAAAGGAAAAAACGGAACCCTTATAGGATCATTCGTGCGTCTGTCTGTCCGTCCTTCACAGCCTATTTTCTCCGAAACTACTGAACCAATTACGTTGAAATTTGATACACATATCGACTACCGTAGGCTCAAAGGGCGTAAGGGACAAATTGGCGAAAATGAGTTATGAATGCAGTTATATTCAGTTTTTTTTTCTCTATCGATTGGTGTAAATAACGCCTTGATAGCTTAAAAAAGTGTCCGTTACGACAATGAAAAAAGTTGCATTAGAACCCGTTTTTGCAATACATTTTGCTGTATCCACTAAACTATAAAATATCTGTGGCACATTTTGACGTAACTCTCACTTTATGTACGTTACAGCATTTTGCACATATGCCATCATTGATGCATTTTGTCGCATTTTCACTTATCCATACAAACTTCCTGTAATCCTCAATGCAATATCAACTAATCCCCAGCGCAAGTCACTTAGTTACATAGCTGAGACATGGCTATTTTTACGTCAAATTGACATTTAGAAATATTTTTTGTAAGATACGGTTAAAAGTAAACATTATGAAGTAAGGGACAGGTATATTCCAAAACGGTTTTTTTTTTTGTCGTAAGGGGCTCTCCTGAAAAATTACCATTTGCCCCTTACGCCCTTTGAGCCTACGGTTGTCGATATGTAAGTTTGTGACCCAAAAAGAAACATATAACGCAAACAAATGAATCTTAAACATGGGGGCCACTTTTGGGGGGGAAATGAGAAATTTTTAAAAAAAAGTTTTGCATATACTATCGCGTTACATATCAAATAAAAGAGGATGTGGGTGCCTTGCATAATATCATTTGAAATGTATTTAATTAATCACTCAACATAGACTTTAACACACGATACTTTGCCGTACCGTGTGACGTCACGCGCGCCGGCAAAGTCACCCAAAGGGCAATGGAGAGCCATTGGCCTTTGGGTGACTTTGAGCCTTCTTATGAGGCCCATAGTAAGCGACCACGTTTCCGTGCCATACGTACAACACACACTGGTCAAAGACTCTCGTCTTGAGACACTGCGGAATATTGGACGAAAAGATGTGCCGAATGCTGCCCAGCCGAGTCGGATTCGACGATTGACCTCTTTCTCAAAGTTGGACCTACCTAACTGAACAGTCTGTCCTAGGTATATATAGTCGTCTACAACTTCGAGCGTAGTATCCGATTGAAATGGGAGTCGGTACTACATGGGTATTTGACATGATCTTTGTCTTATCCATGTTCATCCTTAGACCAACTCGCTCGGAGGCTTTACTGAGGTCATCGAGCATCGTGCTTAAGTCCTCCATGGTCTCAGCCAAGACTACTATATCGTCAGCAAACCGAAGGTGAGTGATGTACTCACCGTTGATGTTGATGCCTAGCCTTCTCCAGTCTAGTCTTGAACACGTCCTCCAGTGCAGCGGTGAACAGTTTTGGGGAAATAACATCCCCTTGTCTGACACCCCGCTGCAGCGGAATAGGCTTCGAACTCTGATCCTGGAGTCGGACGGACATAGTGGCGTTCTCGTACAAACACTTCAGCACTTCGATATAGCGGCAGTCTACTTGGCACCGTTGGAGAGACTGTAGTAAAGCCCAGATTTCGATCGAATCGAAGGCTTTCTCGTAGTCCACGAACGCTAAGCAGAGAGGCAGGTTATACTCCTCAGTCTTCTGTATAAACTGGCGGAGCGTATGAATGTGGTCTACGGTACTAAAACCTCTTCGGAAACCGGCTTGTTCGGGAGGCTGGAAGTCATCAAGCCTGCGTGCGAGACGATTCGTAATGACCCTTGAAAACAGCTTATAGACATGGCTCAGAAGTGAGATGGGTCGGTAGTTCTTCAGCAGAGTGTTGTCACCCTTTTTGAAGAACAGCACCACCTCACCTCTGTTCCACGCCTTTGGCGTTCTCCCTTCCAGTAGAACGGTGTTGAATAACTTCTGAAGGGCCGTAAGGTTCGGTTTTCCACCCGCCTTCAGGAGTTCGGCTGTAATTTCGTCTTCACCGGGTGCCTGGCTGTTCTTAAGCTGTTTCAGAGCCATTCTAATCTCGTACAGGCTGATGTCCGGGATGTCGTCGGTGTAGTGTCGGGTGAGTCTAGCTCTAGGGTCTTCTGCCGGACCAACTTCGGGTTTGCGAGTTGACGTGTATAGCTGTCCGTAAAGACGCTCTATCTCACTCAAAAGCTCAGGTTTGGAAGAAACGACTCTCCCGTCCTCAGTTTTCAACCTTGCGTACAACAACCTTAGGTACTTTTTACTAGGTACTATTTACCTTTTCATTTAATTCGTTTTTTGAATTCGTTTTCTGACATCTACTAGTAAAATATCTCCTACAATTTCTTCGCTACCCAAAGGTCTGGAAGAGATCGCTTTTAGCGATAAGACCGCCTGTTGTTTGCCTCTACTTGTTATTTGTTGTTGTTCTGTCTTGTTTTCATAAATTGAAGTGTGCAGTAAAGAGTATTTGTATTGTATTATCATCAATACCATTAATAGTCCGTAAGCCCTCTCTTAATACACCAACGTCTCATGACAACACGATAAAATGCATGGCAGCAGGTCGAGAGTTGTGCTGCGCAATAATCGGAAGATTATCGCATCTAAAATTGGCCGAAAGTTTGAAAATCCCTCACTTCCGGTCAAAATCTGTAGGGGTAGAGTATATATTTTTTTTAATTATCTATTTATTTCAAGTGACTAGGACTCATACATTATACATTGCACCTTGCGGCATTGTCTAAAGAATATAATACTTATTACATTACAATTGATACATTGAATTAGTTCATTAAAAATACAAAATACTATTACAATTCGGATTTAAAATACAATTAAAATTAAACAATTTCAGACAGCTTGGACGTGCCTGTCGCAACAATGCTGAATATATAGACAGTTAACTTTATTCGCTATCTTAGTCAGGACGGCATTGGAGCTGGCACGCACCCTGCGCACCAGGCCAGCGCCACGCGCACGCATGCTCGCGGGGAAGTCCGTCACGCGCGCCTCTGCGAACATACCCGACGCGCTACAGTAGCGGGGCAGCCCCAATATCACCCTAAAAGCGGTATTGAATTGGACGCGGAGGGCGCTATATGTTTTTTGAGTATAATTGATCCATAGGCTGCAGGTGTACAGAGACGTGCAATAAGCTCTAAAGAGTGTTACTTTCACGTCCATGGAACACCTTGCAAACCTACGAGCGATCATGTTTGCTCCCACACACAACGCCCTTCGCTTCTTATCAATGTCCGCATTGTCATCGAGGCCAGTCGTGACAATATGGCCCAGATACCTAAACTGTTCAACCCTTTTCAGGGGTAAACCATTCAAGTGAATGGGTGGTACATTCAGTACGCGCCTAGCTCCGGCCTCAAAAACCATGTATTGGCTTTTCATGACATTGTATTGTAACCCGTGATCATGTACATGGTCTTCATAGCACTTCAACAGGGACCTGAGATCGCATACTGACGCACTCAGCAGGACCATGTCATCAGCATAGCTTAAATTGTTGACGCAAATCCCATCCACGTGACAACCCACATGACGACTGCTGAGCTCGCCAATAAGCGCGTTTATGTAAAGGTTGAAGAGCGAGGGAGAGGTCAACCCCCCTTGTCTCACCCCGCACTCCAACCTATACTCTTCAGATACCTCTCCGGCCCACCTGACGCTATTGACCTGGTGTCCATACCAGTGCTTTAAAATGTTAATAAGTTCTTGAGGCAAGTTAATACTCTCAAGCTTCCTCCACAGTATCTCGTAGGACGCCAAGTCAAAAGCTTTAGACAAATCCAAAAAGCACGCGTATACAGGCGTTTTGCGGTCGATGTAATACTTAACGACGTGCTTAAGTGACAGTATTGCACTCTCCGTTGAAAGTTGCGGTCGAAAACCAAACTGATTGTCATGGAGACATAGATATTTATATAGTAGAGTAAAGTAGAATTTATTCATTTTTTATTTTTGATTATAATTTGTAATTTGCATGCCACTAAAACGGTGAATTATGCTGACCATGTTATTTCGAAATCCATCAATTATGTAATGTACCATAATTCAGCAAATATTTTTTTTTAAACGTAAGTCTGTCAATCCTGTAATGGCCAGAGGTACTTCGCAGACGGTGCCAAAGGCAGCCAACTTTCTTTGTCCCAGTCCAGTAAGCAGGACCAATCCAATCCAGCGCTGGGCTGGATCATAACGTTCACATTATTCCAGTCATTTATTCCGGTAGCATTTCAGTCCAGAGTGATAGAAAGTTTGAAAATCCTTCACGTCCGGTCAAAATCTTACGGGTAGGTAAGTATATAGCCTGGATTAAAATATAGTTTTTATACCGGGTCCACGCAGACGAAGTTGCGGGCGGAAGCTAGTACTTCTTAAAACGCCCACTTTGCTTACAGGTTCAATAATAAACACACACATGTATGTATTCTGATAAACGTTAAGGAAAATCATGGGCAAAACAATAGCAGGGAATACAATGACCCTGACTCACAAAGCCAGGTATAACATTAATAACAGTTTCGCACCGGATCAGTGCCTTAAAGCACGCAACTGTGAAGTACGTTGTTATTGTCTGTATGTACCCTATATGTATAGTAGTAGTGTATGTGTACTCATTTGTATAGTGTAGGTAAGGTAAGTGTATACTATGCCTTATTCCAGACTAGCTTCCGTCAGTCACCCAAAGGTTTATGGAGAGGGCTATGTTGGGAGTTTCTCTGCGTGATCGCATCAGAAATGAGGCTATCCGCAGCAGAACCAAGGTAACCGATATAGCCCCCCGAATCGCTAAACTTAAGTGGCAGTGGGCGGGGCATATAGCACGTAGAACCGATGGCCGTTGGGGCGGAAAGGTTCTCGAGTGGCAACCACGAACCGGAAGTCGCGGCGTGGGTAGTCCCCCCGCAAGGTGGACTGATGACCTGGTAAAGGTTGCTGGAGTCCGCTGGATGCGGGTGGCGCAGGACCCGTCACTTTGGCACTCTTTGGGGGAGGCCTATGTCCAGCAGTGGACGTCTTTCGGCTGATATGATGACTATAGATTGATGTGCCACACGTGGACTTACAATACATTTTTTTGACTTACCGTTACAAGAATAGAAGGAGGGGGGACTCGGGTTTTTTTAAATACTGATAAATAAAGCAATTCGTGCAAAATTATTCCCTAACCATTCCAAAATATCAAAAATGCACAACGTTAATATTCAAGTTTTTACTTCTGCCGGCACTCCCGGAGTCTTTATTTTCATTTCATTACATAACTAAGTATGCAGCGGCTAACAAATACACCTTTCCTCCGAATTTTATTTAATTATATAGTTTTCGAGAAAAATGCCTGTGACATGCTAACAGACGGAAAATTACGAATGATGTTCCGTTTCTGCCATTTTGGCTACGGAACCCTAAAAACATCGACACTATTCGAACTAATTGAAAGTATAGGCTCAAACTAGTATGCATATTAATGTCTGCTTTTGATATTATCATTTCATGGCTTTCTTGCATAGAAAAAAAAGTATTATTAATTGAACGCAAATAGGTAAATAATCATTTTCTTATGAATAATCTTCACTGATCGTAATCACGGATAGGTACGCTTAATCCTTTTTTTTACTAGTCAGATTGCGATCAAGCAATCACGCTCGAGCGACATCATATCATATCTTCATGTTGGTATAAAATAAAAATCATATCAGGAAGATTGCCAGTTGTGAAGTTTGATTTCATAAAACTGGTAAGTTCTTTAATGCATTAACTTATATGTATATTCTTCTCAAACCTCGAGAATTTTATAACTAACATTTGTTAATGGAATTTTTATAAAATCTTTTTTTAGCTATTTAACTTTTCAAATTTTTTCTGCAATATTAGGTTTTTATGTAGGTGGTACCAGTCGCCTCGGGTTGCCGTAAAAACCAGCATCATATTTTTTATGAAATTATGCAGGGTTACATAATTTACTTATACATACGCCTTTATTCCCAAAAGGGACGCGCAGAGCACATGAAACTTATTTTCTAGTGCCACTTTTAGCATCAATGAGGGTATAAAAGATCGACAAAATGTGATATCGCAGAGATAGGGTGCTAGCCCATCGCCCACAACACACTTCAACCCTGCTCCCTTATTCGATTTTTACGATACCCACGGGATGAAAGGGGATGGTGAAATACCAAATCAGTGAAAAAAATGTTGTATGAGTACCAAATATTTTTTTTTTCTTTCTTAGTGTCACAAGGCATGATTTCTACGGTTTTTTTTTAGAGGAAAATAAATGTTTGTATGGGCGAGCACTTGCTCGCCCATATGACCACTTTCATTTTATCTTATATATATAATGTCTGACCTCGCAGGCGGCAGCCAAAATGCTTCATACAGAAGTATTACGTCACCGCTGTCTATTTGTACTACTTAATCGTTTTGTATTATAGTTTAAGGATCGTATTGGCAGAATTCAATTTACTATGGACTATCAAAAAAAACAAATATTTTCTGAACTTTAAAGTTCAATTATCTTTATATGATTTTGTTTATATTTTGTAATTTACACTTTATTGCAGTTATTAGATGGTTTAGATTCATATAGCAACACTGCGTAATGAATTTTAACTTAAGGAAAATACACTATTCTCTTGGCAGCACCATGTGGGCGCTATTGTTCAGCATAGCTGCGCTTGCGTCGCTCGGCGCGGCATGCAGCCCCAGCGTCACGTCTGTGAGCGGAACATTCGCCCCAGCTACCGTCTGCTCCGGCCAACTCATCTTCGCGGATGAATTCGACGAGTTTGACCTGGAAAAGTGGCAGCATGAGAACACGCTCTCTGGTGGTGGTGTAAGCACTTTGCTTTGTTTATAGACCAGTCTTTGATGACTAAAATCTCTCCCAAAGTGGCAGTTCATAGATAGTTTACACGTGATACCGACCAATATAAAATTGACGACCGCTTTAGCCTAGCTGGTAGTGACCCTGCCTACGAAGCAAGAGGTCCCGGGTTCGAATCCCGGTAAGGGCATTTATTTGTGTGATGAGCACGAATATTTGTTCCTGAGTCATGCATGTTGTCTATGTATTTATAGTATTTATTTATCTATATAAGTATGTTTATCGTCGTCTAGTACCCATAGTACAAGCTTTGCTTAGTTTGGGACTAGGTCGATTTGTGTAAGATTGTCCCCTAATATTATTTATTATTTATTTATTTAATATATATTGCACGAGACGAAGACACTCATAACTCGACCACGTCTCCAGAAGCATCTGCTTCTTACTGTTGTTTAAAAAGAGAAGTGAGTCTCAGTCGTCAGATTTAGGTTCGCGTCTTTTTCCTGTGGACATTGTCAAAGTTAAGGGCTATCAAGCCAAATTTTGCAGACGTAGTCGCGGGCGGAAGCTATTTATTTTTATGCACGTAACCTTGAAACTGTTGAAAACAGGAAAAACTAATTATGTTTTAAACACTTGGTAATTGTGTATGACCCATGTGCCAAAAACTGACAAGATTTAAGGAAAACCCGTGTTTTATATACACATAGTGTTACTGCATTGATCGATTGCTTGGCTCAGTGGTCAGTTGGTCATACCTACTGTTAATCTATCATCACTATCATCAGCTTTTATCTAGATTTTAAGCACAAGTCTCCAATTATCGAGAATTAATATGCTGCATTCTTTAGCTGGTACAGCGTAACACATATTTTGAATTTAATTTACTTGTTGTTTCTTCCAGAACTGGGAATTCCAGTACTACAGCAACAACCGCACAAACTCATTCGCGCACAGTGGCCACCTGTTCCTCAGGCCTTCGCTGACGTCCGACCAGTTCGGCCAGGCTTTCCTGACCAGCGCCACGTTGAACGTCGAGGGTGGCGCCCCTGCAGACAGGTATATCATTAATTAAGTCGACCCCGTCCTCCCCAACTTAGTTTTTATCTCGGTTCCATCCTAAAAGAACCCAAGATCAGCTTTTTACCTTACCCCAGGCACTGGCGAAGGCTAGTTTTTTGCGGAAGTGACTAGGTGCCTTCTTCAAATGGTGAATCATGATAGTTAAAAAATCCTAAACTGCCATTCTTTACGTGCCTTACCCCACCCGTCACGCCTAGCAAAACTAGACCTCTACCTGAGCATTAAAAAAAAATGCCACTATTATTAATTGTGCAATTTTCTAGGACTTTTATGTTATTTCCACTCGGAATCAGGAGCCCTTTCGACCCTGGTAGGACAAAAAACTGTCCCAAAGATATTTTTCCTATTGTGTTAGCATTCACCTTATACTTTGTATGGTGGTAACACAATAGGAAAGTTCAAAAATGCATGGATATTTTGGGATACTTTTTTTCTCCTATTAGGATGGAAAGACATCGTGATTTTGAGTAGAAAAAACATATTAGTTGCAGAAAATCTACGAAAAAATGTAGTGGCATTTTTTTTGAGAAACGCTCACCTACGCTGAGTTACTGCGAATCGCGGCGTCAAGCTATATTATATTTGTGGGCGAGCGTTGAGGTGAACTTAAAACAAGTTACTTCTGTAACTTCTGTGTGTGTTAGCGGAGCTGAAGACCACTCACTCAACTTAATGTTCTATGAAACCTACCCATTGAAATGTCATTTTGTTTTTTTCCTTTTCCTTCAGATCTATTGGACTACCAATAGACCACAGTCTGTTTTATAATAATTATCGATTATCTCTCAATTGGCACTAGCTATCGTTAAATCAAATCGAATAGGCAGGGGGTCAGGATCGGTCGATAACTTTATCGCTTACACGAGTTGATGTTTTAGATCTTATCTGGCTGGCGGTTTTCATTTCTAACTTGGTTGATAGCAAGATAGGCACAGCTCGGTGAGAAAACATTTTGAGGTAATCTGTAATTAATTTAATAACTACAGCCAACATAGTACTTACACACAAATAACACTCCAGTATTCACTCAATAGTATACGTAAGGACACTTTAAAATGCAGTGTTGACTTGACATATTTTGGTTGCGTTGCTTGACATATTTTGCCTACTAAGGCAAATGAGCTTTTACTTCTGTTGATCAAAACGAATCTAAATCGGTGGTGAAGAATCGTCGCTTTGGGGTTTATCCAGATCAATCCAGCGGTTAATCCCCATTTCACCTATCATTCATCTTAAAATAAAATAGTTATTCAATGTAGGTATTTACCATATTACAAAATTGTTATTAATTCCCAGATGCACTAACCCACAATGGTTTGGCTGCGAGCGCACAGGATCAGTGACCAACATCCTGAATCCGATCAAAAGCGCGCGCGTCCGCACCGTCGAGTCCTTCAGCTTCCGCTACGGCCGTCTCGAGGTCCGCGCCAAGATGCCTGCTGGGGACTGGCTGTGGCCTGGTAATTACTTTAGCCTCCTATAAAAATAATTCAAATGCTTCAATACTACTGAAATTCAATGCTACTGAAATATATTGCAATTTCACAAGGATTTTGCAATCACACCATTGCGATGCTATAGGGAGAGTACTTAAAATTTGCCATTGAAGTATCCATTGAGCGTGTAATAAGGCTTATTAAGGTCCTATTGCAAGCAACAGTCCATGGGCGGACCGGGAAAACTAAATAGTAACTTATTATTGCTCTTCATAAAGAAAAGTGCTTTATGTTCTCAAATAAACTATGCTGCACTCAAAGAGATTTCGTTTATCTATTCAACAGCTATCTGGCTGATGCCCGCTCACAACGCATACGGCACCTGGCCTTCATCCGGCGAGATCGACCTGGTGGAATCTCGCGGCAACCGCAACATGCTTCTGAACGGAGTCCATATCGGCACTCAGGAGGCTGGTTCCACACTGCACTACGGACCCTACCCTGAACTCAACGGATGGGAGCGCGCCCACTGGATCAGGAGAAACTCCAATGGGTACGACTCCAACTTCCATCGCTATCAGCTGGAATGGACACCAGGTAAAGATCAACAAGCTTGGAAACCATTGCACGTCGTTATGTTTTAACAACTTACAAAATCCTACTTGTCCTACCTTTGTACCTACAGTCACCAGCACTTATATCTGCCACAACAAAGCGCGCTTACTCTTTCTATATCTGACACGACCCTATTTCTAGGGCCGTTAGAACGTGTCTGATCATTATTTTTGTGCGCTTTGGCTGTAAATAACTGTACATTACAACTGTCAATTTATCCTACACTACACCAATAACCTCATTTCCTTTTGTTTGTTAACCGACTTCAAAAAAAGGAGGAGGTTCTCAATTCGGTTGTATTATTATTATTATTATTTTCAATGTTTGTTACCTCAGAACTCCGTCATTGATGAGCCGATTCATACCAGGTGGGTCCCATTTTTTTGAAAATTCAATTGGATGATGGGATCCATGAGGAATTGAGGGAACTCCTCAATTATATTAGGCACGCGTGTAGTGATTTTGGTATTTTCTATTTTAACTCGTGTATTTACATCCGGAAATCATAAATTGGTGGAGTGGAATTGATGATGAAGACCACAGATGACTTATGGAATTCCTCAATTATGTACTTAAAAGTACAAAAGTATATCACAGATTCTGATAAGATTCCGTTGAAATAGCAACTAATGAAGTGCCAAGGGTGTTCCTTGTGGAATTGACGGAAGTCCTCAAATATTATCGGGTCACATACAGCGATTGGGTTTTTTTCTATAATAATCAACGCATTTGCTCTCGGAAATCAGTTCATGAGGTAAATTGGAAAAGAAATGTTCTCGTGGCTTGGCGGAGTACTAAATTGAAGTCGGTTAAAACTTTGTTTTTAAAGTAAATTATTTAAACATAATAACACAAAAATATATAAAATACTTAAGGTACATTAAAACTAAAACTAACTTGAAAATAACCTACCTAAAACCTACCTAAACTAAAAAATAATTTCTAAATTTGGACCCTTTGGCAGGGTACCCATCACGCAGGCAGCATTCCCGCGTTAAATTGCGATTGCAAGTGTTTGCGCGAGAAAACTGGCCGCGCGATTGTCACCTGTTGCCTCCCTCAAGCGTTTGCTGAGCGCCCCGTGAAGCCCACGCGCGCCCTTACCCCACGAGCCAAGTGTCTCGACACCAAACATGTAAAGGCCAGTCCCGACAGGACAATTTTCGCGTTTTTGTACCTTTTTAAAAAAATGTTTTTCACAGGAACCGGTGTCATGATTGTAATGCGTTATGTACCTATGTAGTATTAGTTGTATGTAGATCTGTTTGGTATACTCGTAGGTATCATTTTACTATCCATTTCGTTCTCGAGACAGGTTTGTGGGATTATAATTATTCACGTAATTAGCCCTCCGAATCGCTAAACTTAGTGGCAATGGGCGGGGCACATTGCACGTAAAACCGATGGCCGTTGGGGCGGAAAGGTTCTCGAGTGGCGACCACGTACCGGAAGGCGCAGCGTGGGTAGGCCCCCCACAAGGTGACACAACTGATGACCTGGTAAAGGTCGCGGGGTTCGCTGGATGCGGGTGGCGCAGGACCGGTCATTGTGGCACTCTTTGGGGAGGCCTATGTCCAGCAGTGGACGTCTTTCGGCTGATATGATGATGATGATGATGACCTAATTAACAGTTTCCGGCTGTGAAACGAGCGCTGCAGAGGTTTATGCCCGAGGGACTACAGTATGGGTTTTTCCTAAATTTGTGTATATATATTTTAAAGGGACGGCATCGATCGTTGCTGGAGTTGCAAACGTCCATATGTTATGATCACCGCTAACCGGTGCTTACACGCGGGCAATGGTCCTTGTTTGTGAACCAACCTGTTACGTAAAAAACCTTATTTCCAGACTTCATAAGGTTCAGCATTGACGACGTGGAGCTTGGCCGCGTCGCCCCTGGCGCGGGAGGCTTCTGGGACCATGGCAGCTTCGGCAACGGACGCAACATCCTCAACCCGTGGCGCTATGGATCTAAGATGGCACCTTTCGACCAGAAGGTACCTACTTTTTGCATTTTGGACCAGTATTTGATAAAGTACTTTACTTACTTGAGGGTTCCGTAGTTAAACTGAGCATGACGTTTCGCGCATTAAAAGCGGCCATACAAATAAGAGTACATTGATTTCATACGACCCCTTTTTTACTTACCTACTATTTATAACGCGTTAGGCTAATGATGGCAAAAAAATCTCATCGATATTGTTTGAATTGCATCTTATTTTCGGAACTTATGTACCTACGGAATATTTACCGTTAGCTTTTCGGCGAATGAAGATGTCGTAAGTTTTTCCTCTGGGGAAGGTTTCATAAAATTAGTGCCAGACCCTGGGCTCCTTTAGGGCACAATCGGGAACAAAGCTAGGAGGATGATGAGCCATGTTATAAGTTTACCTGAAACGGTGCTCATGACAAGGCCAGCCTCCAGGCGCCCGCTACCGTCCCACATCATCCCAACTGGCGCGGCCATGCCGCGACGGTCAATAGTAAACTTGTCATTAGCGGTAAAATTTACTACCTATAAAATAAACCTTATGAATCATCATATCTGTTTATTTTGCTACAGACAAGAAATTAAACAAACGATTTTTGTTCTAGTTCTACATAATCATGAATGTCGCTGTCGGCGGGACCAACGGATTCTTCCCTGACGGCGTGACCAATCCAAGCCCCAAGCCCTGGGGGAACGCCTCTCCTTCCGTGAGTTTTACATTATAGTATACTACCTGTTGCGCGCGACTTCGTCGGCGTAGTACTCATTCGTCACTTTAAGGGATTAATAATACGCATATGTACCTACAAATTCATTCCAACCTTAATTACCTACCTGCCTACGAGTAATGTCTCGCAGTGGAAGTCTTTCGGTCAGTCGGGTAGCTAGCTAGGTCCCGGGTTCGAGTCCCGGTAAAGGCATTTATTTGTGTGATGAGCATGAAAGTTCTTGAGTCATGGACGTTTTCTATATAATCAAGTATTTATTTAAAAAACGACTTGTGTCACCCCGATAGAGTAAAAAATACACATAAACTGACTTTAAAGAAAACATTTTTTTTTTCAATTAAAATCAACTGGGAATAATTGGTCACAAGCTCAATAATGTACCGTTTAATTTTTTGCTCCTATTCCAGGCTAGGTACACCCCGTATAAGTATGTTTATCGTCGTCTAGTAGCCATAGTACAAGCTTTGCATAGTTTTGGACTAGGTCAATTTGTGTTAGATTGTCCTCAAATACTTATATTTTATCTCCATACCAAATTTCATAGAAATTGGATCAGCGGTTTAACGTAAGAGACAGACGAAGTTACTTTTGCATTTATAATACAACATGAGTGGACAGAATGGATATCAGATTTGTTTTGATTTGTTGAGGATGGCAGACACAATCCTTGGAGGAGATAATGACTTTTTATTTTATTTTAGGCTGCGACAGACTTCTGGAACGCGCAAAACGCGTGGCTGCCGACCTGGAACCTGAACGTGAATGATGGCCAGGACGCCTCTATGCAGGTCGACTACGTCCGCGTCTGGGCTCTTTGAGAAGGAATACTCCCGTATTATTTAATGAACTAAATTTAAAGAGTGAGATCATACGCTCTAGTCACATTTATTGAGTAACAGTTGCGAACTCGTATCCAGACCACAATTATAAATAAAACGTTGACTATCGATACAGTTTTTTAACTCTCTTTTCCTATGCTCGCTAAAAATAAAAACTCTTCCTCCAAATATGCTGTGTGTAGTTACATACAGCATATTACTACTACTAATACTACTACACCTAATAAATAGGTAGGTACTGTAAACAGAAAAAACATACTATTCTATATTCGTGGGCTTAAGGCGGATGTCACACTGCGCCGCATCTCCGGACGGAGGTGCGGAGCTGCATACAAATTTCGCCGGACGGAGGTGCGCTGCAGTGTGTCGTACCACACGGAATTTATATAAAAACTGAGGTACTTGCATACAACGAGCTCCGCATTTCCGTCCGGAGATGCGGCGCAGTGTGGCGTCCGCCTTATGCGTTTCATTAATCTCTACGTGTAATAATAAAAATGAGGAAATTGTAAAAATATACTGGTACAGTGGAATAACCTTTTTCACATGCCAGGAGAAATTGAATCTTATGTCAATATCATAAAGACCTTGACAGGGAAAAAAATCAAGGGCTGCTTTATAGTTTTCAATGAGGTTTGATGGGTCGAGTGCGTCGTGTTGTTATAATAACCAATGCCAGGGGCGGTTCACTACGTGCCAATCATTGTGTGCCATTGCACTGACAATAAGGTTTTGATAGCTGAAAATTCTTGAATATTCTGATACAACCGGGGTCAGATTTATTCAGTATCAGTAAGAGCATGAATTTGTTATGTAATTATGTTAATTTGTAGGAGCGCGAAATATTATGAAGTGATGTTTTGGTAGCTACTTGGTATTAAATGACTCTAAATCAAGAACAAAAATCATCATTCCTGTAGAAAATAATCAGTTTCGGTACTTAAATTGTGATCCGCATGTTTTTTGGGTCCAGCAAATAAAATAGGCCTAAAAACATAAGTGTACATTAAAGCTGTGTCCACAGGAAAGTCTGGATGCTAATGCATAAAAACATGTGCCAAATATTGATTTAAAACAGTGTGATACCCTACAAAATGGCGACCTACATTTTTGGGTTATTTTAAGAAATGCTCACCCTTTCGCACGTAATATATGGAAAATTCCATTTATAATTTATGACTACGTGTAGATGTCTCCTCTCATTAACCTTGTTCACACATCCCTAGCCACATTAAACACTGAATAACAATGAGCTACCCGTAGTATAAAAGGCCTGAATTGAAATCTCTTACCAAATTACTAAACAACCTCTTCAATCGACATCAACCATGAAGATTCAGGTAGCTGTTGTCTTGGTTTTCCTAACTGCTCTGGCAGCTCATGAATCCCCTCGGGTATACTGTGGAAGACGTCTTGCAATAACCCTGGCAGGCCTCTGCTACGACAGCAATGCCAACCAAGCAGCTAAA
The DNA here is from genome assembly GCA_947049275.1 of Epinotia bilunana. NCBI lineage: Eukaryota > Metazoa > Arthropoda > Insecta > Lepidoptera > Tortricidae > Epinotia > Epinotia bilunana. The sequence continues at coordinate 20,819,657 of OX346259.1, read as the reverse complement.
CGGTCAGAGTATCATGAATCTTACGATTACGATTCAGGGTACATTTCACCTTGGGTGGCAGCTACAAATGCTCAAAGACTGGCCGGAGGAAGAAGCAAAAGGACAGAAGGGATTGCTTCAGAGTGCTGTGATAAGCCGTGCACGGTGAATGAGATGATGGCCTACTGCTAGAACAGATGGTAACAAAGAAGAGGGTTGGAAAATGTCTTCATAGAAAACATCATGGCGAGAGATAAAATAAGTTTCTGAAAACTATGTTATTTTTGGTACAGTCAAGTGTAAACATATGGGTGCATACATTACTCATAAATTGTTCCATCGCTTAAGCGGATTAAGGTTTCGGTACAGTCGCGGAATGAAAAGGTTGACCACTTTTGGTTAACACACCACTTAATAGCTTTGAAATAAGGGCGAAAAATGGTCAACCTTTTCATTTCTCGACTATACATATTTATGAGAGGATTACATCAACACATATTTTTGCACTTGAAGCTTGTACAAAGCTTCTATAGCTGATTGTACTTTTTATGCACAGTTTAGTTACAGTGTTATGTGTATAACAGATTTTCTTGTGGAAAGGGTTCCAATGCGTGTTAACTTGTTAACTACACAACACTGACCGTAGCCGTTTTTTTTATGATGGAACTCTTAAATTCATTTTGGCTGTGTGTACAGTCGCCACCAGATATATCGGAGCGGCCAAAGTGCTCACAAATATCTGAACACGTGTCTACTGTCGAGGCATTAGAGAGCCGCTCCGTACTCTTGGAAATGGGAAAATAAATTGTAATTTTTGAATTTGCCTTTTTTTACAAATTTGTACTTACCTTGACCTGTTCGTTTGTTTGTTAGTGTGGGACAAATCTTGGAACTAAATTTTGATCCAGTTAACGTCGACCGATTGAGCTGAAATTTTGTATATAGTTTGGATGAGGATTCAATATTATGGTGCCATCGAGCTGATCTGATGATGGAGACAGAAGGTAGCCAATGTAGTCATGGGAATTCATTACTTAACCGACGTAACTCCATTGAGTATGGGCTCGTTAGAATCGTCTCAAAGACGAGAGTCGTTGATGTCGGTGTACAGTCGCCATCAGATATATCGGAGCGGCCAAACTGCTCACAAATATCTGAACACGACTGTATTGTCGAAGCATTAGACACGTGTTCAGATATTTGTGAGCACTTTCGCCGCTCCGATATATCTGATGGCGACTGTACAGAAAAGTACAGTTGGCAATAAAAGCTTAGTACCAAAAATTTATGGACCCTCCCCGCTTAATAAAATGACTAGTTACAGTCTTCCAATGTTGAAATTACGTAATAACTGTAGTTTCACGGCAACTTAATTTATAGAGATTGGTAATGAAAATGAAAAACTTTTTATGTAAATTTATAACTTTATTTGCTTTTAACCCCTTGAACGCGCCCGACGCTTTAAATCGTGGCCCAATTTGTCGTGCTCACAGCATCAAAAATATCTAAGACGTTAGCGTGAGCGCATTTCTTTGGTGGTCAAAGGGTTAAAGTGATTTTATGTTTACATCAATGTTTTCTTGATACAACATAATAAAATATATGAATTTACGATTGACTAGATGCAATTTCCCTTCTTAAATATAATTTGCGAATATTATTAGTCTATTACGTATATTTTTACAAACCAGTGTTATTATATTTTTAAATGCAATCTTATGTAGGTATGTTTTTTTTTTTTCAAAATATATCTACTTAGAACGTCTTTACTTACCTACTCGATTTGAGTGCAATTAATATATTATATTTATATACGAATTTGAAGCAACAAGCTGTCTAAAATGTTATTGACGCATTTTTTACTATCAAATGTTTTGATAGCTTTTATCGAAACCATGCAAATTCAGATAAGCTTCTGATATGTTTTCTAAAGAATAACTGAATAATGTCATCAAGCTTATATTCAATTATTGTTTTGAAAAAAAACAACGTTGAGGTGAAATTCAATTTTGAGCACATTTTTTCTTGCATTTTTATTTGTACCTACCTAAAGCCCGAGAAAATTCTTATTACATTATAACAACGACCTTTGTTCCATAAATATATGCTAACTTAAATGGTAATAAAAAAAACCGGCCAAGAGCGTGTCGGGCCAAGCTCAGTGTAGGATTCCGTAGTTTTTCGTCCGTCACAGTAAGTATCCCCACTTAAGAGTTAAAAAAATGGGCTATTTGTTACATTGAGTACAAAACCCTAAAACCCAACATACAGCGACATCTATCGGCAAATTAAGTAAACTATTGCGCGCTAGCTTTAGGTATGGAAGATGATTTTTATGGGATAATTCTTTATTGCGTGAACCGATTTTCACAGTTTTTTTACTTTATTTGAAAGCACGTCATTTAATTGTGATTTTGTAGAAATTACAGGTACAATAAACACCTGCTTATACGGTTAAATTACAAACTTAGTTCAGAAATTATTTTGTCATTTTTTTTAAAAACTATTCAATCTATCAAGTTCAAAATAATTTTCCTAGAAAGTTTTTATAAAGTTCTACTTTTGAGATTTTTTTCATATTTTTAAAACTTATGGTTCAAAAATATTAACATTATCAAAAAATGATCTTAGCAAACCCCGTATTTTTATATATTTATCCAACAATATATTACACGTTAGGGTTGAAATGAAAAAAAAAACCACTCCCCACGTTACATATAGGGGAGGTACCCTAATAAAAAAAAAACACTTTATTTTACCACTTTGTCAGCGTGATTGATACACATATTAGTACCAAATTTCAGCTTTCTAGTGCTAACGGTTATTGAGATTATCCGCGGACAGACGGACAGACAAAGCGAAACTATAAGGGTTCCTAGTCAAATACGGAACCCTAAAAAGGCTTAGTTACGATGCATAAAAGTCCGAAGTCCTAAGTAATTATGAGAGAACTTTATAAAAAAACAACTAAGTACTTTAAGCTCGGTTAGGCAGAAGCACAGAACATCCCCACTAGAAGCCTAATGTTTCTCAGTTTGTTCGCGCCTCGAGTCACCAAGCGTCCGAGTTATAGCGCTTATATATAATCCGCGGTCGCCCGCCTTACCGTTCGCAATTCGACCGCTATATTGGGTCCGGCCTATTATAGCAACAGTCAGGTTAAGAAAAAAAATGCCTTCCCGTTCAGTTGCGTCCAAGTTAACTACCTAGGCGGAGTGTGCATGTCTCTCATATAAAAATCAAAAAAAGAGATTTTCGTAGCTAATTATGGGATTTAGTAGTGTGAGTTGGTGTGGAAAGTCGTCGTAGACATCGAATTAGAAAAAACATGGAATTACATTCCACAATTCATTATTTCATTGAGAATATTTATAGATAGCGGAGGCCATTTTATACTGGTCACTGCGAATACTTCGGTACGGACACACTATGTCTTTCCCTTTTCATCACGTTGAAGTTTCGAGAAAGTGCGAAAGAGCGAGTACTAAATGCTAAGTAATGTGTTTTTGGTACATTTTAAAGTATACATAGTTTTGTTACCTTTTTAATATACAGTAAATATTAAAATGGTAACAAAACTATCTATACTTTAAAATGTACCAAAAACATTAGGATGCTTGTAGTGAACATGTCCCATCACTACGCATTCCGGTGCAAGCGCATCGACCAATCACAACGCTCTTAGCACCCACCCTTCCCCTCACCTCTTCCTCATACTTTGGTGACTCGTGTCGGGAACAAAAAGACAAACATTAGGCTTCTAGTGGGGGTGTTCTGTGGGCAGAAGTCACTCGAAATAAAACCATTTATTTACATTCTTACTCTAGGCAATAAACTAGATATTCTTATACTCTAAGTAAATTAAACAAACGTTCAGTTGCATTCGTTCGTTCAAAATTAAAATTTATTTAAAGTTATAAAAAAGTGCTGATGATTGAGTAATAAATTATGTACAAATTAAATTATATTATTAGGTACCTACGAATGTAATTGGTTGTCTTCAGAATACGAACTTAGTTACTTTGAAAAAAAAAAACATAAATAGTAAAAGCAATTGACGCGTAGTTGCAGTATCCAAGAGGCAACCGGAGCTCGAGGTATTTGAGCTCTCGAAGTGTTGTGGAACCGCCCTTTGCAACCCGAACTAGGCAAATTTGCCCAGGGGCGGTTGGCTGCTGGGATGGTGAAATACTGCAACTACGCGTCATTGCTCTGAATATTAAGGTCACAACTCATTAGAGCCACCCGGCGCCCGACCCGCACCGCCTCGCCTCGTAAATGTACTAACTACGGAGTTGATGTACCTAGTCGGTCCCAAAGTTCTGTCACAAATGAAAATAATGATAAAAACAAAAGTAGCAATAAATTTTTAATAAATTATATACCGATTTAAAGTACATTTAATAAAGAATTAAAATTACTCAAAATTATTCAAAATTACCTCCTTTGTTTTTAACACAGGCCCTTAATCGGTGCGGCCAGTCGTCTATCGCAGCACGCACCATTTTCATATCTATCTCAGTGACTGCTTTTCTTAAAGATGACTTTAGGCTCTCCAAATTTTTATGTGGTTTAGCACAGACCTTCCCCTCTAAGACCTGCTAAATTTTATAGTCCAAAGGATTAAGGTCCGGACTAGAGGAAGGCCAATCTTCGTGTCTTATAAAGTCGATTTTTTGACGGTCAAACCAGGCTTGAGTGGTCTTGGCTTTGTGTGCTGGCGCAGAATCCTGCTGGAACACAAAACTATGTCCCGAAAATAGCGTGTTGGGCAGATCTTTGACAACTTTATCCAAAACTGTCTCTTGGTATACTTTCGCACTGATTTTGACACCTTTTTCGCAAAAATGAACCTCAGTTGGCCCGTAATAAGATACACCCAACCAGACCATCACTGATGATGGATGATGCCCATGTTGCACCCGCGGAACTCTTTTTCCTGCTTCTTCAGAGCTCCTAGCGTACACTCTATCATTCTGTTTATTGTACTTCTCTTCAATATCGAAAATCTTTTCGTCTGTAAAGAGGATATCACGGTGTCGATTTTTCGCGTACCGCTTTAACAACTTCCGGGATCTTTTAAGCCTTATTGTTTTTAGACGGGCATTAAGTAAGTGCCCACGCTTTTTTTTGTATGCTCGTAGACTAAGATCTTCGTTTAAAACCTTTTTGACGGTTTTTCTACTGACACCCATCTGCAAAGCCATCAATTTCTGTTTTCGGACAGGATTTCTTGCTATGCGCGCCTTGATCGCTTTGATCACTGCTGGTGTTCGTACGGAGCGAGGCCGGCCAATTATTTTCTTGTCCTCAACACTGGAGACTTCATTGTACCTATCAATAGTACGGTACACAAACCTAAGCGTTATTTTTAAATTTTTGAGCAACTTGAAAATCGTACTTGGCGAGTGCCCACAGCGGTGCAATGCTAAAACAGCTATTCGGTTTTCTTTCTATGTCCACTTCATCGTGAGAAATTGCAACAAATGACTGTTTTTTGTTTTAAAATAATTGTCAAACATTCAAAAATGGAATGCAATAAAATTTTCTTAAAATCATCTTCTAAATTTAAAAATAATATGCCAGTGACAGAACTTTGGGACCGACTACGTAGTGAGCGCATGTCCGTACAAATCCATTATAAAGAATACTAACCGCTCGAGGCGAGGCGGCGCGGGTCGCGCGCCGGGTGGCTCTAATGAGCTGTGACCTTTAAGGTCTCTTGATTATCTGACAAATTTACTTAAGGATAGTTAGGTACTATATTTAGAGGTAGGTATTTTGAGTTAAATTAAGTACAAAGCTGTTTTAAATTAATTACCTATACCCATATACACTTTTTGATATTTATTTATGACTAGACACTTTTTGTATCGTTCGTTCTCCTTTTTTAGTGAAAATATCTTGTCTCTCACCACTATATATTACAAAGACGAAAGGTCTGTGAGATAGTAGTATTGTAAGTTTGTACGCCTGGGGACCGATTTTTGACTTTCGAGCGCTCGACTCATCACTCGAAAACTGACAAAAACACACATAAACTAATTACAGACATAGATATACCTCATGTCATTGGTACATGCAGTTTCGTTACACTCCAACACTTAGTTTTAAAATGAGAGTGTAACTACGTTTGTATGGAGAATCGAGCTAACTGCGGACTCTTAAGGTTTTGGTACATATTTATGAGAGGATTAAATCGATACATATTTTTGTACTACACTGTACTTACACCTCGCCATAATTCTGGTGCCACCTCTGCGGAAGACAATACCTGTACTGAGAGTGGAGCACCTGCATTTATTTCTACCTGACAACACAACGAATCCCCAAATCAATAATGGGTCGGTAACGTGCTATGACTCTTACAACCACATACGGATTAAAGATTAGCTACCGCCGTAGTAAAAAAAATGTCCGCAATACAAAAACACAGACACCGTTTAAGTTATATTACACTTTTATATTTATTTCCGTTTAAAAAATCACCAATAAAGAAGAACAATCCACCTAAAAAACATTTACCATTCTTTGGTTTTGATATTGACTAAAGTTTACAATTACCTACAGGTATATACGTAAACTAAATACTAATTTACCTTATATTTTTCTGTATCATTCTTATTTCTTAAATAAATAAACAGATAAAAAAAATATACCTTATACAAATGTAAATAAGATTAGGTATAATTTACACTTTAATAGGTCGTGTTTCTAGAATATTTTGAGAAATTGAATAGTAATGTAACCATGTCATGACCATGACGTGCTTTTTAACCGACTTCAAAAAAGGAGGTTTCTCTATTCGACCGTATATATAATTTTTTTTATGTATGTCCGCGGATAACTTCGTCGTTTATGAACCGATTTTGATTATTCTTTTTTTGTTGGAAAGGGAGTATCCCAAGGGTTGTCCCATGGTAAGGAAACCAGGATCTGATGGTGGAATCCTGAAGAAATTGAGGGAAACTCTCGAAAAAATTGTCTTTCCGACTAGTGTGTTCCTTAATATTATTCAATATAAAGAATTTTAAAGCCCTATTATTTTCCCTAATAATCAACGCATTTGCTCTCGGAAATCAGTTCATGTGGTAAATTGGAAAATAAATGTGGAAATGTTCTCGTGGCTTGGCGGAGTACTAAATTGAAGTCGGTTTAAACTTTGTTTTTAAAGTAAATTATCCTATATATTACTCACATTAACTCATTCAATAATCAATACCAAATGATGCAACAGTCACGTTAGGACAAGTTTACATAACCGTTAAATCTCAAAATGTTAAACAAACGACCCAGGCAATTGCCCAAGTTAATAAATATGATCTTTACAAATACTTTACATCTGCATATAATTTGTTGTAGATCTTTTTTATTCTAAGTCACACTATAATTCACTACCCTGTCACAAAACACCAAATGAGATTCCGCAATTTCACATTTTGCAGAAAATGTACTCCTACAGAGTAGCGTTACTTTCCGAACGTACTTTGGGAAAAATCTACATCGAGTGAAGATAAAAATGACTCTTTGATATTAAGTCCACACCTCCCGCACCCTACTCCTTCTAAGTGTTATGTATGATTAGAAAGAGACGTATATTCTACCTCGCGAGCCGTCCCGCTCACGGTCTTCTGCTAACCGTACCTACTGGCACCACTGTGACGAGAGACCTAAGTTACTTTGAGCCAACAATCAAGCGCACAAGCAAACAAGAGGTCAACAATGAAGCTTGCACACAGCAAGAGTGGCAAATGCCAACCCACTAGTTTCAATTAGGCGGCAACACTAAACGTCATACGGACACATTTTGAATCTAATGCTTTCAATTTGCGGTTTCCTGACACAGACCTCTCGCCACAGCACTTAGTTCTACCGGCAGCAGGACCAGCACAATTTATGCTGGGCATAGAAGGGTACGACAAGTAAATTATAAAAACTGTAAATGTCTGCTGTAATTAGATTCAGTATAGACAGGTCTCTGTACCATTCATTTCGTATGGCACCTAAACCTCTGCTTAACACATCGGCACCATCGATTAGGAGCTCATCATAGAGTTCATACATGGCGATATTGGGTTTAGTGAAGGTCTAATTTCCAAACAAAATGCACTCTCACACATTTTTGTTACAAGACGGGACTTAAGGCGGGTTGCACCAACTTACGGCAGCTGTCATCCTCTAGTGAAACTCTCCATACATTCAGATATTAACGAACACTGTTTAGGATTATAGACGGTTTGGTGCAAGTGGTGCAACCGACCCTTAATCGCGTATAAAGTTATCTATTTATACCTGTCTGAGGTTTCCCGCCGTGACAGATGTGCAGTGTCACAATATCCATAATTATTCGCGATTAACTACCGTTTTGTAACAAACAAGACTCATGCTTTTGAAGGAACGCGACATTGAATATATACTTAGTCTCCGGTGCGTTTTCCATTTTACTCACACCCAGTGTTATAGACTTCTAAAACCCCTCACTGCAGAAGCCCCCTTTAAACCTTGTCTACGCGACTTCAAGGGTGACAAACGTTCTCCGCCTTACAGGAACTGAGGGGTTTTCTCTTTCCACCCGTTGTCCTTCAAGGAGGTCGCGCGGGCAACCTTGCCGTACTGGATGTTGGGCGCGCAAGGTTTTTGATGGTTGCTGCTTCTGAACGTGACGGTAGTGCGAGTGCGAACGCTAGACGTGTTGGATTTTTGCCTTAAGCCCTGCATCTGGAAACATCATCGTAACAATTAAATACTTATGGACTAGCACAAAACAAATGCTTCAACTTGCATTTATAAAGTCGTCTGCAGACGTTCTTAAAGTGGATTGAACTACCTGGCCCCTATTTCACCAACTTGCCAATTGTCACCTGACAACGACAATTCTCCGTACATTGCTGATTCCACAAGTAACCTAGCAACCACCTGAACTTCTAGAACAAGCAATGTTTGGCGAATTGTCAGTGTCAGGTGACAATTGTCAAGTTGGTGAAATAGGGGCCTGGTTTTATGGATAACTCACAGTTCCTATCTACACCGTTCTGTGCCCATTTCGATGCCGAAACATACATACATGTTCTCCGCAGTCACGTAATTTGCGTATTAAACGCAAATTACATGACTGCGGAGAACATAGTATAGGTACATTCTGTTTCCTATGTAACTTTGACGGGTGTCCCTCCGAACGAATACGAAACAGTGCACTGTGAGCTGCAAGATCCGTGAGGCGGAAAAAAGTAGGTACCTATACATCCTGGAATTAACCAAAACAACATCAAGAATAAATTATCAAAGGCGGCATTGGACTCTCAACTGTCATTAAGTTCTATCTTGCAAAACCTGCAAACAGAGTCACAAAGGCTCTTGTCTGAAGTTTTGCAGGTAGGTATAACTAAAAGGGACTTAAAAGTCTGCTATTGTAGGGCGAAATAGAGCCAGAGAGAACAGTTATAAAATGTATGAAATAGAAAAGTCCGTAGAATCCCATATTTTGTGTAATGAACGAACTATTGTAAGGGGCGATTAATGATGTTTTTCTAAATGTCTAAGTTGAACTCGAGAACTGGAACGGGAAAGGTATACCATGGGTTTAGAGTGCGAGGTGTGTTTTGTTTGTGATGCACAATAGTGTTCCCATTTATCTCCAAAACGGCTTGACCGATTTAGATACGGTTTTTTGGAATTACTCTCCAGTAGGTAATACGGTCATGTTAAACTGACTTCGTCATTTAAAATGTAGGCAGTAGATACACGTAGGTCCCTACAAGCTGATCGAGATAGCTCCGTATCTTACGCTTGTACGTTTCAAGGAGCTCCATAGGGTAATCACGTAACGTTTCGAACGCGCGTTTGAACCATTTAACTGGTGTTTTTCTCTCTCTCTCGACTCTGTGAGCCGTAGCAAATGTACCAACGATGAGTTTCCAAAATTGCCAAACTTTCCCAATGGAAAATTCACGGAAATTTCTGAATATTTCGTAAAGGTAATTTTTTTAAATGGAAACTATCTTAAATTCTTGTGAAAGTTTCTAGTTTCCGAGAATGTTCTCACTATATTTTGAGACTTCCCACAACTTGCACATCCGTAGCTCGTGTCACAACTCGTTTTCGTGAGGTAAAAGCATAAGTAATAATATTATACCTCTATTGCAACTTAGGAATACAGTTTCTTTTCTATGATAGATTGTTTTAATGTGCAGTAAGTACTTAGTTATTTACAACTTCCAGGGAGTAATCATCTTAAATATAAATAACTTTTCATAAACAGTTGTGTACAGCTGTGTTCATAAATGTCTGGGACTGTCCCTGTAAACAAATTGTGTCTGTGCGCGTTATCTTGCAAAGATACGAAACTTATAACTATATGTCACTGACGCACACGCCACATCATGAATGGCATACGTTCGTGAAATTAAAGTACTGTACTTCAACACTATCCAGTTATAGATACCGGGATTCGAACCCAGAACCTCCAGCTTCGTAGGCAGGGTCACTATCAACTATTGGCTCTGTGAGTTGTAAAACTCGCGAGCCTGTCTCATTTTTAGGGTTCCGTAGTATTCAGTATTCAGTATTCAGTATTCATTATTTATTGCGTTAAAGGACACGTCCATGCAGTAATACATAATAAACAAAATAAACAACAAATAACAACAATAATAGAATTGACAATTCGACAGTAAAACACAACATCAGAATAATAGGTAACTTAGAAAAATATACGAAATAGGATTACATTTAAGATAATTGTGAATGTCAGGTAAATAATACTATAATAAAGTCCGTTTAAATATACATTACAATTGCATTAAATCGGTATAAACATGTCAAAGAAGAGAAATAATAAGATATAATAACAAGGAAATTACAATAGTTGATGATTATTGATAACAAAAATTAAATTGAGTACAAGTATCAATCAAATATCTTACCAAAGTATTCGTCCAAGTTATAGAAAGGTCTACGTATTAGGTATGATTTTAACTTTCCACTAAATTCCCTTATGCTGCTAGAGTTCTTTATGTCAATTTCGAGATGATTATAAATTTTTATGGCTATAAAGTTGAAGCTTTTCTTAAAATTAGCAAAATTTGACTGAGGCAGTAAGAGGTCTGTTACGACGTAAGGGATATCTTTCACAATATTTCGTTAATTCGTAGAGGTTTTGATTTTTATATACATGAAGACAAACCTGATACAGGTATAATGCAGTAACAGTGTAAATGTTGTTTTATATAAATAGGTGTCTATGTGTTTCAGGGAAGTAACCCTCAATAAACCTTAAACATTTCTTCTGCATTAACAAAACTTTATTCACATATGAACTATTGCCCCAAACTTCAATTCCATATCGGATGATACTTTCGACATAGGAGTAATAAATAGTTCTTAATGTTAGCTTATCGCCTACTTTAGCCATTGATTTGAGAGTATAACATGCACTTCCAAGTCTTTTTACAACATAATTAACGTGATCACACCATTTTAAACATGGATCTAGTTCTACCCCAAGAAAACGGATAGAATCAGTTTTGTTAAGAGGGAGGTTCAAAACACAATCTACAGAGTTGAGTGCACGTTTAAATATCATGTAGGAACATTTGTCTTTGTTTAACGATAGGCCATTCGCGAAGAACCAATGAGATATGTCTCCCCAGCCACAATTGGTTACATGTTTTAGCCTCTCGTAACACTCCGCTCCCAAAATCAGACTTGTGTCATCAGCGTATAAATATGGTGTCCCATTGAGCACATTATTCGGTAGATCGTTTATAAAAATGATGAACAACAAAGGTCCGAGTACAGATCCCTGTGGGACGCCGCGACGTATAGTGCCTTCTGATGATTTATACATTTGCTCACATTGTGCATGATCTGAATATTTTATTTCTACAGATTGTGTACGATTGCTCAGGTAAGAGGAGAATAGATTTAACACAGAACCTCGAAGGCCGTAGTACTCTAGTTTGTAAAGTAGAATGTCATGATCAACGCAGTCAAAGGCTTTGCTTAGGTCACAGAATATTCCTGCGCATTTTAAACCGTCATTTAGATGGTTAACAATTTCCGTGGTAAGCCCGGTTATTGCCGTGGTAGTGTTTTTACCTTTCCGGAATCCAAATTGCTTTGTAGATATGTAGCCATTTACATTCATATGGCTTTGCAGACGTTCAGCTAAACATTTTTCTAGAATCTTTGTCAGAACTGACAGCAAGGAAATTGGTCTATAGTTGTTAATTTTTGTGCTACCACCTTTTTTATAGACTGGGACTACTTTCGCGTGTTTGAGTGCTTCAGGGAAGACTCCCCAATTTATGTGTTCATTGAATATATGGCAAATAGGTATACATATAATGTCGATATTATTTTTTATTATAGATATACATCAGGTCCACATGAGTTACTATTTTTTAAACTTTTAGTATTTTTTATAATTTCAGGTTCATGGACAGGCTTTATAAACATAGATTTAACGTTATTAATGCGTCTTTTTTAGTAAATCTTTAAAATCGTCAATTTTGCCAGTATTATTAGAATTAGAATTATCACCAACACTCAGAAAAAAAATATTGAATAAATTAGCTATAGTTTTAGGATCACTAATAATTTCAATTTACCTGTATTTTCCTTAACTAGGTTCCATACAGCTTTGGATTTATTCCTTGCCTCTTTAATAGTATTTGCAGCATGGAGTCGTTTCGCGGTGATAAAAGGACATGTTGATACAATTTAAAGTGCGAGTCCAGTGTTTTATCATATCGTCTCTTAAGATCAATATACATTTTTCTTTTGGTTCTACAGGACTGTCTTATACCTTTGCTTACCCATTTCTTTTTGTAAAGTGGAATGCGACAGGTTTTAATAGGGTAGTAATTGTCGATCAGTTCATGCATAGTGTTGTAAAAAACAGTCAGTTGTTCATTGTGACTTAGTTTAGATAATAGTTGCCGCCAATCTATCTTTTCCAGTGCAGTCCTAAACTTTGTATTTGCTGCCTTAGTATAGCATCGCTTTTCAAAATTTTGTGTCTTATATTATGTGTGGTTAATTTATTTTTAAGATGGATTATTTGCGCATCGTGGTCAGAAAAGGAGCAAGGCGCAACGTAAGCGTGTATGTATTGGTGATGATTATTATCGGTGAAAATATTGTCTATTGTTGTTTTAGCAGTTTTGGTAGTTCTTGTCGGTTCCATGACTGTTGGTTTTAAGTTATGAACAAGCAGTGTCTGAAGCAAGTCTTTAGCTGTTTGCAATTTGCTATTGGATATATTAATATTGAAATCACCACACAGTATAATGTTTTCTTTATTAAGTTGGCTAAGAAAGCGATCTAGATTTTCCAGAAATACTCTGATGCTAGACTGGGGACATCTATATATGACGAAGATATGCATGTTGACCCCATCAGAATTGATACAAACACCACAATGTTCACAACATTTTTCGATATTGTAAGTTGTAACGTTAATAGGAGTACATTGTTGCATCAGATTATTTTTTACAAAGAGTAAAGCACCGCCTCCCCGACTTTCAGAGCGTGCAGTTTCAGCAGCAATGCTGTAGCTAGGTAGGTTAATAGATTTAAATTCGTTTGGTTCAAGCCATGTTTCAGTAATAGCAACAATGTTGGGTTCCAAATCTAGTTCACATTCAAGATAAGCCTCTAGGCTAAGCAATTTGTTCCGTAGACGGTTAATATTTAAGTGCATTACTGTAGTGGATACTACATTAGCTGACGTTAAAGTATCGCTATCTATAAAAAAGACTGACTATTATATATTTTTTCATTTATACATTTTAGGCAAGCGTTAAGAGAAAGTGCAATTTTGTACTTCCCTTTAATGCTTAATTTATAGCCATCGTGTTTGAAATCGTGATGTAATAAGTTGTCACCAATATTTGCTATGTATACATGAGAATGTTTACATAGAAGTTTTGGAATTTCTGTGTTAAAATTAGTTACAAAGTCATTAGAACTTTCACAATCTTGATTTACACTTATTGGTATAGTACAAATTATAACTTTACAATGATGAAGTGCACTTACTACTTCATCTATATAGTTAACTGTGAGCTTATACTCGTTGACGCAGAAGTCACTGCCACCACACACTATTACTACACAATCTTTGTCCGTGAAGGTCTTCGTTTTGTCTACTATACCCCTAAGCACACGATTGGTTGTGCCGTGGAATATTACATCTGTATATATGTCATAGTCACGTTTTCTTATCTTAGAGAGTATGTAAGATAGCTCAGTAGCATGCAAGTCTGATAGTATCAACATTCTTGGTTTTGGGCGCACTAAGTTTTGTTTCGCTGCGTTATTTATTGCGTCGGGGATTTCTTTGGTCTCAGAAGGAGCTAAGGATGTAGCCGAATTGTTGATCGTGTTCTAGGGTTCAGGGGAGAAGGACTAGCTATTGTCAGGCCCTTTATGTCGGTTCAGTTTTTCCCATTTTTGTTTGCAGTGCGGTAATAGATCGTTGCATTTGCGATAGAATGGTTTGCTTCTTATTAAGCGTATTATAGTTAGATTGTAACGTTTTGTAGTCACGGGTTATGTTACTTAGACGATTAAGGAGCTTTTTCATTTTCTTGTTAGTCTTATTACTATTTGAACCTTGGGTTTTAGGGTTTATTTCTTGAATCGTATTTGGTATGGTCAATGCCGCGTTATTTAGCTTTAAAATTTCGTTAGCTAGTTGACTGTTTTCTTCCTCCAGTTCTTCAATTCTAAGTCCCAGATTCCTTTTATCTTGTTCATTTTTTTAAATTGTAGATTTTAACGGTGTTAGTACTTCTATGTTATCAGTGTCCATGTAATCTATGCGAGACGTCAGGTCATTGTTATCAAGCGTGATCAAATCCAATTGCGAACTAAGTCTCTTACACAGTTCATCTTTTTCTTTTAGCAGGACCTTAAGGGACTTTATTTCATCATGAAGCTTTAGGATGTCGCTATCGTATCTTTGTGCAAGATCTTTTTTAATTATTACTATTTCTTTTTTGAAGTTGGATATTAGTTTGTCCTTATCATTTATCGCTTTAAGGCATTTGAGGTGATCATGTAGCCCTTCCTCATCACTATGCACAGCATTATTATTTTCAGGTAACAGCTTTCGTGTTCGCGAAGTCTTGCCTAGTGACGTCTTCATTTTCGGCATTAGCATCACGGCGCCACTATCGCTTGTACTAGATGACTGGCTATCACCGAGATCGCCAAATCCTTGGGTTTGCGGAGTTGACGTCTTTTTCTGCTGCTTACAGCTTGAACATTTCCATTTCTTCATGTTCATAGGAAGATTTTTTTTTAATTCAGCTTCTGTTAAACCAGCACACGTATAGTGCGCCTTATCTTGACAAACAGTGCATTTAATTAGCATTTCTATGCTGATTCCCAGTTGACACTTATTACAATTCATTGTTGATATTTTATATTTTTCCTTGTATATTATTCAGTTCCACAAGATAAATGCAAAGACTGTCAAAGCTATACGGTACGTTTTGTTTGTATATAACTAGCTTCGTAAACGCTTCCGAGATTTCTGAACGAGCGCTTTATGTCAAACGTCGCAGCTGAGCTGTCACTGTCACTTGTCAACCAGATACCAGCTGATTTATTTCGTGACCGTGTTTTTAAAGTATATTTTAACTGAAATGACTGTTATTAGCAGTTAATTTAAAGTTTTTCTCTGTGTGCGTGTGCTCCCAATAAATACAGTTACCTTCTTCGTCTATTTCGGTGTATTTAAACAGAAATATGCTCACCAAAGTATGCCCGGAGGATTCTCACAGGACCGTGATAGTGCCATGTTTATCAACAGGTTTTTCCACTTTATTTGCTGTTCTTACCAGGTTTTTGAATATTATTTACGCCGCTTATCAACAAGGTGTTACTCTGACAGGTGTCACTCACATATGTCAACAAGGAACCCTTATAATTTCGCCATGTCCGTCTGTCCGTCTGTCCGTCCGTCCGTCTTCGGCTTAGCTCAGTACTAGAAACTGTAATTCGGCATGGGTTAATCACGCTGACAAAAAAAAAAATTTGAACCCCCCCCCCTACACTGCGCGTGGTCCGACACGCACTTGGCTGATTTTTTTATATATTTTTTCTGAAGAATCGATTAAATTATTTAACCTCCAAAATTTCACGAGGACCGGTTGAGAAATGTGACCTGCAGAGAACAGCCGGACAGCCGAACATCCGGATATGCGAAATAATTTCGGCCCAAGCTGGAACGAAGAACCTCGTTTGCTTTCGTCGCTCATTCAACTAGCCTTAAGAGTCCGCAGTAAGCTCGGCCGAATTTCACCTTCCCAGACAAACGTAGGTACGCTCTCATTTTACGTAGTTTTAAAAGAAGAATAAGATATACCTCATGTCATTGTACATGCAAAGTTTCGTCACAATCCGACACGTAGTTTTCAAATGAGAGCGTAACTACGTTTGTATGGAGAATCGAGCTTACTGCGGACTCTTAAAGTGCAAGACAACTAGTTGCAGAGTGTGTGTGCAGGTGTAAAACAAAAAAGCCGCGTTGTTAACTTACATGGAAATGAGTACTAGAGTGTATGTTACCGGGGTCGTGGCACAGCAACTTGCGGAGCGAGCGTCTGAAGTTGCGCGTCATCAAGCAGTACACTATCGGGTTGATGGCAGAATTCGCGTGCCCTGGGGAACAGTATAAATTATAGATGCTGGCGAGTTAGTCGTGACAACAGAAAGCAGCGAATTGACAGTTGTCCTCCGCGACAGCGGTAAGTACCTTTGATATCCATAATTTTTACATCCTTAAATTTTGTGTTTGCCATAATCATTAATTATTTCATTATCCGTAACAGTGTTTTTTCTCTGAAACCATTACATTTTCAGGACTATTATATATCTAACTATATACTACTATATACATCTAAACATCCAAACTTTCACATTTATAATATTAGTAGGATAAATCAAACTATTTAACACAACAATAATGTTAAGGACTGAGGTACAGCCCACTCCCCAAAACTGTTTTGAATCCGAAAAGGAAGCAGAATGTATACCTTAAGCAACATACTAAACTGGACGGCAATAAGATCACTCGAAACTAGGCAGGGTTTACTCGAGGCATCTCTTTCACTCTACACACCAGCCACTAACTATAGCGTGAATAGGACGTCAAGATTTTCGAAGCTTCATTGACTGAACAGTACAATGATCATCACAGTCTGCATCAGGCCTGGGCGCCGATTATCAACTTTCGAGTGCTCGAAAATTAAATAAACATAAATACGATTGTAGTATTATATCAATAGAGTAGAAAAACATTGACTAGATACAAACATAATATGAAAAAAAAACACAATTTTAAAACAAACTAACAAAGAAAGAAAGTAACATACATACTAATTGTAGTGTCAAAATTGCAGGCACTGTTTACTTTCTACCGGTAGAATCGAAAACGAGTGGTCATATTTCTTTCGCTGTTTAAAAATAGCATTTCATCATTTTTCTTAGTTCTCGAGTGAAAGAGTCGAGCGCTCTAAAGTCAAAAATCCGTTCCATGCACGCCGACCAACCCAGGGTGAAAAGGGCGGAAAGCGTTGAGCATCTACTCACCGAGCAGCAAAGTGTAAGGCAGGAGCAGAGCGACGGAGTCCACTTGAACGGCGTTCACGTCGATAAGTAGTTGCAAGATGTTGTAGGGTAGCCAGCAGAGTGCGAACAGGATAGCCAGTAAAAGTAGGATCCACGCGACACGCTTCCGCTCTCGCACTAGTCGGAGTCGCTGGAAATTCAAACATAAATTTTATTCCTAAAGAATGAACGAAAGCGGAACTGTAAAACTATCTCCAGATGGACTTCGGAACATAAAAGGCCCAATATCTCTCCAGGAAGGATTGGGTTGAGGAAGATTGTAGGTGTATGTAAGTATGTTACTTTATATAGAGGTAATATTTTGCAAGTTAAGGATCAACTTTCCGAAGTAGAATCCGGTTGTAAGTAGCACACTTTTTTCAGTCAGCTGACAATGCAATACCCTGGTACTTACAAGCCGGTCCGAAGACTCAGACTGTACGAGATAAATATAAAAAATACAGTCAGCAATAAAAGCTTTTACTATTACTGACATTTTACTATTATGGAAACATCGAGATAATTTCTCCCTGATAGAGGATGGAGAGTAAACACCGAACGCCTATTAAATAACGTAACGACACTGTGATACTGAAGGAACCGTCCCCGGCTATTAAAACAAGCTTAAAATGATGTTCTAGAGATAGCATTTTAAACGCTTCTCACTTAGCTTGACTCGGCTGGTAAAATCTGCGGGCGTAGCACGGTTGCCATTTTATCACTTATCGTTGTGGATAAGGCATCCGTCACTCTCGCACTCGCAGCATACTTGTCAGAGCGTGATGGACGTCTTTAACCACAACGATAAGTGATACAATGGCAACCACGCTACGCCCACTGTTCGATAATTGACATTTTATCTAAGTATCTATTATAGCTACCAAAAACATCGGTTTGTAAGTGATTACCAGTAAGTTTTCGGTGAACAAAATCATCGTCAAGAGACCTGCATACATCTGCTAAGAAATTCAAAGGTTTGTGAAGTACCCAGTCCGCAATAGGCCAGTGCGGTGTGGGGACTACTGCCCATTGCCTCTCATCCATTTGGGGAGCCTGTGCCCAGCAGTGGGACGTATATAGGCTGATGATGATCAATGACGTAACAAGACATGGATATCATGATTGTTAATAAATAATAATAAATCAAACTTTAAACCAGGTCATCAGTCCACCTTGTGGGGGGCATACCAACGCTGCGCCTTCCGGTACGTGGTCGCGAGAACCTTTCCACCCCAACGGCCATCGGTTCTACGTGCAATGTGCCCCGCCCACTGCCACTTAAGGTTAGTAATTCGGAGGGCTATATCGGCCGCGGGAGTCCGCTGGATGCGGGTGGCGCAGGACCGGTCATTGTGGCACGCTTTGGGGGAGGCCTATGTCCAGCAGTGGACATCTTTCGGCTGATATGATGATGATGATAATGAAACTTTAAACGTCCCACTGCTGAGTACAAGCCTCCTCTTATAGAAGGGAACAGGTAGTACCTAGTCCCCACGCTGGCCCAAAGCGTGTTGGGGACTTCACATACACATTTGAATTTATTCACAGATGTGTGCAGGTTTCCTCACGATGTTTTTCCTTCACCGAAAAGCTAACAAAAATATAATAATAATGAAATTATATTCAGTAAGTACATAAGTTCCGCAAAACTCATTGGTACGAGCCGGGATTCGAACCCCCGATCGCCGTTTGACAGCCATGCCTGAACCACTAAGCCTACCGTAGCTTTGATATGCTTTGCTTTGTATGATTGTTAATACCACAGTATAATTAATAGCAGGTGCCCACGGGTACAGAAGGTCTGTAATGTATGACCACTATAAATAAATACGCGAGGGTAGCGTTCGTTGTGGGCAAACGGCGCACTGTGAATCGAGTAGAACATGCAAATGGGACAAAAACCCTTATCAAATATCCAAAAACTCATTATGGTAGGTCATTACTAATGAGTATACATTAAGAGTCCCACGTGTTATTTTTTCCTGCAACCCCCCCTTACATGAGTAATTAAGGTGACTATATAGGATGAGTGCAAATTTACTATGCATTCATTTGCGTAATTGCTCTTGGCTTAAAAATAATTGTGTGCATTTCCAAGTTATTTGTGTTTATTTCATTATTATGGATTCCAATTTGGAGGTTAAGTAGTATTTTTAGACATATATTGATTATAAAAATATTCATTGTATTTTGTAAAACATCAACATGTTTCCGAATAATCATTGGAATTTTACCCTAACTGACTTTCATGGTCAAGAAATTACATGTCGGCATCTGTCTACTCTGTGAAATTTATATATAATATACTTATAACTATAAACCGTCATATTTAATAAACTCCCTATCCAACTTTTGAGTACAACAATTTTTTTTATTTTTTCTTTCAGAATTCGATTTTTGCATTTCAAGTCAATTTCTTCGATGTATGGCAGAGACATTTGAAGGAAGCGAGAAACAACGAAATATATACATTTATATCATCTGAGCATGATTTAAGTGGAATAACCGAGGACTCCCAGAGACAAATTAAGGTAAAGATATCCCAATTTTCATCCAGGATAGCTCAGAAGTGGGATGCTGCTGGTAAATGTAGACAGCGATTTCTCGAGAAGAACTCTGACTGGCTTCATGGTGAACCTATCAAGTTTGAAGTTCATAGACGTACGACGATGCCGTCATCATCCACTGAAGCTGTAGCAGGCCCTGGAAGGCCCCAGAAGGAATTCTCGGACTCTAGCCTGAAGACTAAACGACGACGAGTAGAGAATTTAGTTCAATCTACAAGTTCCGAGGAGTTATTGTTTGCAGCAGAAATTTCGTCACGTCAATCGGGCTCCAAGGAAGTGGCTAGAAGAATGAAGAACATAATTGAAGATAACAAGAGCGGCGACACCTCAGGCAACAAAGAAAACACCAAGTCATGCAAAGAAAACGCTAGATGTTTGACGAATGAAGAAGCTTTGGCGTGCTATATAGATAGCAAATTGACTACATGCACATACAACATCATAAGGCAGTCGACTAGTAAGGTAGGGCATACCGTATTTCCATCATTGTATTGTTTAAAAAAGGCTAAAGTTGCATGTTATCCTCCTGAAGATAGCTTTTTGATTAATGAAACGCGTGCTGAAATCAACGTTCAGACAGTTTTAGATAAAACCGCTGAACGTTTGGTTTTATCACTGGAAGATGTTTTAGATAATTTAGTGTCCCCTTGTTCATCATTCAAACTAATTAGTAAATGGGGTTGCGATGGAAGTTCCGGTCATAGTACATACAAACAAAAGTTTACGAATAGTAATGACACTGATGAATTTTTGTTTGTATATTCGTTCGTTCCGCTTCAATTACGGGATGATGCTGATAATGTCGTTTGGCAGAATCCACGCCCGTCATCTACTGCATATTGTCGTCCAATAAAGTTTATTTTTTCCAAGGAAACAAAAGAATTGACTATTGCCGAAACAAATCGAGTCTTGGAAGAGATAAACGCTTTATTGCCAACATTATGCAAGGTGATGGGAAGGGAAGTTTCTGTTGAACACATTATGCTTTTTACCATGGTTGACGGAAAAATTTGCAATACTATGACCGAAACTTCTTCTGCTCAAAAATGTTTCATTTGTGGAGCTACTCCAAAAGTTATGAATGATGAATCTAGGGAATATATTGCAAATAATGATAATCTTGGTTTTGGTTTATCAACTCTCCATGCTTGGATTAGATGTTTTGAGTGTTTACTTCACATAAGCTATCGCCTTGAAGTAAAAAAGTGGCAACTTAGAGGAGAAGCCGATAAAGCGAATGTAAAGAAACGCTCACTAGAAATTCAAACTAGATTTAAAACGGAAATGGGACTGATCGTTGATAAACCAAAACCAGGCTTTGGTAATACTAATGATGGAAATACAGCTAGAAGATTTTTTGAAAACCCGGAGCTTAGTGCTGCAATTACAGGGTTAGATGTATCACTCATTAAAAAATTTGATATAATACTTCGAGTTCTATCATCGGACTATGAAATAAATTTAGAAGCGTTTGAAAATTTGACACGGGATATAAGAAAACATTATTTAAATCTCTATTCGTGGTATTACATGCCTGTTACAGTACACAAATTATTATTAAGAAGCTCGAAACAAAGATTGCAGACGATTTAGGGAACATCACACACAAAAACGATCTCGTCAAGCCACGAATAGAGATTTAATGAATATGCTGTTGATTACATCTGACCCTTTAATTAATAGTTTTAGAAATGTACCAAGGCAAAGAGTAAACTCGTTGTCTTCTGATGTTTTAGCATTGTTGAAACCCCCTAGAGTTAATGAAACTAATGTAGATGTAGTGTCTAGTTTGTTTAGTGTAGATGATCATGACACGTCAATTAATGATTCGCAGGATGAAGATGATGACGGTGAAAGTAATTAATAAAATGACCGCTGTAATTAACTCTAATTGATTTATATGTACCTACTTAAGAATCCTATGTAAATGTAGTTCCTAATTAGTTTTACTTTTCCTTGTAATGGCATGATAATGTTAAAAATGATGTTGATTAAAAGATTACTGCAACAGTAGATTTAGTATTTTATGTGTACATGTAATAAAATATATAATTCATTATTGTACATTCACTTTTATAATATTGTTTTTTCTGAACCCCCACCCTACCCCTCTAAGTCACGAACCAAAGTACATAAACTATACGTATATGTATATTCATACATAATGAGCTCGTATAAGCTCAAAAAACTACTAAAATAATTTTGTCCCATATGCTTGTTCTACTCGATTCACTGTGCGGCGGCGCGGCGGGCGAGCGAGCGAGGTCGCGTCTGCCCCCCTGAGCCTGATTTGTGGTTTTCTTTACTTACCCTGAGACCCAAAGGTTTACCTAGTAAGTTGCCTAAGTGAAAACGATAGCTGTATTTTTTTTGTTATTTTACAATCATAGAGTGATTGTTGAAGTACCACATCACAGAACATCCAAAATTATAACTATTTTGGTTCCTATGTTTGTTCCCGAAATTTTCATCCATTTTACAAGAAGAAGAAGTTGAATTTAAAAATAATAATATGATATGATAATAAAAAAAAACAATAGCCGGCGAGTCAGGATTCAGAAAAAAAATCGGACAAGTGCGAGTCAGACTCGCCCAGCGAGGGTTCCGTAGAAATATGTAGGTACATATATGATTGATTAGGTACATAATTTTAATATAGACTATATTTTTTATGATTTAATGACAAATGTATAGTTTTCTTAACCTGCGTTATTGTTTCCGACTCACAGGCGCCACTAGGCTATGAGGGACTGTAGACCTGAGTATATGATTTTAAGTTTTATAAAACAGTTCATCTTTTACGGTAGGATTACGTCACGCTAGGAAAAAACTGTAAAATTTAAAGATCAATGTAATAATGTTGTACTATCGACAACACAGCTAACTGACCATCGGTACACCTTAAGTGCATTGTAATAAGGTTCTATATGTGTCAGTTAACAGTGTTGTCGTTTGTACTTACTGCGTACAATGGAACGTATGTATGAAACTGAAATATCATTGTGTGCAAGACGCTGTGCAGCTACTAACAGCCCTGACGTACTAGACCTTTTTTTACACGGACGCTGGAGAAATGTGTTACACATACCCCCCGGCCCGGGGAAGGCCATAGTGGGGGATTATGTGGGGATCTCTCCTCCCGTAACTCCCTCCGCACAAGACGGAGGGAGGGGAGGAGCCAACCCACTAAAAATCCAGCGGCGTCACCCTCACCTGCCGTTAAGGGGGCGTCGTGGGATGCAGGATTACTCACCACGACGCCCCTCGGCGGCCCTGGCTGCCAAGCCAGGGCACCCGCGCCAAAAGTGTAGGGCCATGTGCAATGTGGGTCCCCAACCCACTGGCCCTACTGCGGGAAGACGCGGCCCGCGGCTGCATACCGCGCGCATCTTCGACCCCTCCGTCTGCGCCGGAATGGGAGCGCGTCCGCGCTGTCTTCGCGCTCCCGCTCCGCGGCCTCCTTCTGCGATATGACGACTTCGCAAAAGGGGGCCACCGCCTCCCAAGATCTCTCGCTGCCCAACATGGCCACCACCACGTTGTGCAGCGAGAGGTCATCCACTCCGAGGGCCAACACCATCGTGCGGCGCTCTTCGGCCCAGCGAGTGCACCACTCCAAGGTGTGCTGGGCCGTGTCGTCCTCCGCGCCGCACTCATGGCAGGCGGGGCTATCCTCTCTTCTAATCCTGCACAGGTAATGACCGAAACAGCCATGTCCGGTCATCACCTGTGCAAGCCTGAACCCCACCTTGCCATGGGCCCTATCCAACCAACTGTCCATCGACCCGAGGAGTGCCCCTATGGTGCGGACTCCATAGGGAGAGTCCTCGAGGTCGCCTTTCCATCTCTCCCTCAACCTCCTCTGCGTCTGCCCCCTGGCCTCCCTCACCTCCTCGGGAGCAGGATACTCCCCGGTGACTCTCCATCGCACCCGCTCCCTGTGCGCCTCAGCCAGCGCCTCCGCATCTAGCTCCCACGGAGGTGTGCCAGCCAAGGCACACGCCGCCGCCCATGCCACCGTCACGTAGGCCCTGCAGATTCGTATGGCCACCACCCTCTGTGGCCTACGAAGCAGGGCCCTGTTTGCCGCGCTGAGCCGATCCGCCCAAATCGGGGCCCCGTACAGGGCCATGCTTCGGGCAACACCGGCATAGAGGCGGCGGCACGTGACAGATGGCCCCCTACGTTGGGCAGCAGCCGCCCCAGTGCCGAAGCCGCGCCCACTATGCGGGGAGCAAGTTGGCGGAAATGCTCCCCGAAATTCCACCTCCGGTCCAGGATGAGGCCCAGATACTTGATGTGGGGCCTCCGTTTTGGGGAGGGAGACCCGCAACCCCAGCAACCGGATGCGGGTCACCATTAACTCCGCGGCCACCTCCGCCCGCCGCAGAGCCTCCCTCATTTCTGCCCCCCGGACAGCTACCATCTTATCATCCGCCTAGCAGATCACTGCTGTCCGGGGGAGGAGAGCGCCCCTTATGGCCCAGTCATACCCCAGGTTCCATAGAAGGGGTCCAAGAACGGACCCCTGGGGCACGCCACAGGTCATGGGCCTCTCCCTCCTCTGCCCTCCTCGTTCTTCGTAGAGCACTACCCACTGCGTGAGGTATTGCTCCACGATGCGCCGCAGATAGAGAGGCACCCCGTGATACCGGAGTGCCTCCCCTATTACCGTGTACAGGAGAGAGCCAAACGCGTTGGCGATGTCCAGCGACACCGCCACCACTCCCTGCCCCCTCCCTGCCGCCTCCTCGTGAAATCCCCTTAGGGTCCCCAGCGTGTCCATGCAGGACCGCCCCGCCCTGAACCCAAATTGGCGGTCCGACATGTTGGGGCCCGTATTGTCGAGGTGCTTGACGATCCGGGAAGAGAGGATTCGTTCCAACATCTTCCCGGTCTCGTCAAGCAAGACGATTGGCCTTCACCCAGAGGGGGAGTCCGCTGGCCGGCTCTCTTTCCTGAGGAGGCAGCTGACGTACTAGACCTACACCCGGCCCCGTATCATGGTCGGTCTATCACGTGATAAGTGACAAGATAGAGCGTCAGTCACTGGCTCACACCGTTCGATAGAACGAGACTGACGCTCTATCTTATCACTTATAATTATAAGGCCGACCATGACACGGGGCCAGGAGGTTACCATAGTTAATGTTAATTTCAAGCCAAAATGATGGCCTGTTAATACTCAAATTTGTCCACGAAACTGTTGGTTGATAATCAACTTCAAACGATCATATGATGGGAAATTTGGCTACTACGAAAACTAATAAAGTCCGGGTCCATCGTACATTTATCCTTGCAGATCTTACTTCAGCTGAATATGCATCCAACTCACAAATTAATTATGCAAGTTATCTGCACTGTAGGTAACTCGAAATAGAATGCATAATTTTATTCGCTTTGCTGGCGAACAGTTATTTCTGCAGCAAAACTGCTAAATACCTTGCGCTGATATATCTTATTTAAGCATCGGTGGATTTCGGTTTGTACCTACAATTTATAATCTGAATTCATTGTGGTAATGCAAAACATTTCTTTATTCTATAATATACAATTTAATACTTACTACTTATATTATATTATACATGCGAGAGTAACTCTATCTGAATACCCTTTCACGCTTAAACCGCTGAACCGATAGAGATATTTTTTTTATGGAGGTAGTTTGAATCTGAAGAAGATAGGATAGTTTAAATCCCGGAAAACGGGGGGTTGTATGGAATGGATAGCTAGTTGCACAATGTAGGAATGTGTCATTGGGTCAGTTACTATGTCGTAAGGTATCGAGAGTAACTGTTCAGATAAAGCATCATATTATGCGATTAAATGGTATCCTAAATCACGTACCACATTCGAATCATGTCTCGAACAGCTCAGGATTTGATGTCCCACCATGCTATACCGTGCTATCATTCTCTCCTCAATACGATGCAAAGGATGCGATTTATTTAAAATTATGCTTAGAAAAAGTGTTACATGCGACGATGTATAAATAACTGTAGCATTAAGTTTGAGTGAGTTGCGTTTACTTTAGTCACGTAAATTATTATTATTATGGAGAATCTATACCTACACCGCCCCTGACGGTCACTCATAGAACTAAACAAATAATTTGTGCCATGCACGTCTAGCACACGACGGCCGCGACATACTCTCGATTTTTATCGCTCTATACCTCTTCTTCTAAGTGTTCTAACAAGAGAGAGACGGATAGTGCGAGAAAAATCGAGAGAGACGTGCTAGCCGTGCTGATTTACTTATACGTTTACTTTAGTCGCAATCGTTAACTCGATAGTTCTCGTAATCGCATACCAGACAGAACGTGACGGATGTCTAGCCACACCGATACTACGTTGCAAATGTGTTTGTGTTCTAGACACACACACAAATAGGTAATGCAATTAGTACCATTATTTTTTTCTATATTTAGCCTTATCTCACAAGCATTTATCGTTTTAATTTCAATACTAGCGTATTTTGGATATGACATTATAGAATACGCGTTTACGTAAGAATTAAGCACAAGAACATTAAGTACCTATAACTTAGTATGCGCCGATTTTTCCACTGATCCTAACTCAATATGGTGGAAGTGCCATTCTTTTGCATTTTTAAATACAAAATACGTTAATTTGAGATAGGTGTCGATCGGATAGATCTACGGTATCTCTTGACAGAATAATAGGTAATAAGTTATCACGCGCTAATTTGCAAGTGAAATTGTTTACTACAGTCGATACGATATTTCTAGATATTGTGTTGTGTGACACATGGTACCGATGCCGTAATACGAGACCAGTGTTAAATTACGCATTGAAAACTAAACGCAGCGACTAACGTTTTGTAGTTATTGCCGGAGAACATCGGTACCATGAGATAAAAAAAACGGCTTTGTGACAGTCGAAATCTATTCGAAGCGCGTTTATTCGCTGTCGGGAATAGTATCGTACGTAATGTGTATTATCGATAGCTACTCGCGGTAGCCTTACTGGTCTGAAACGCTCATGTCGTTTAAGCCTCATTCCACTTGCGTTTTAACACCCTACCCTACGTAGAACAGTTGCATAAAATACTATTAAACACTGAAAAATAAATATATATCCAGTCAACCAATTCTTTTGACTAATATTATCATTCGAACTAAAGTATAGGAAATATATTAAAAATATGTGGTGCAAATTATTAATAATATTAAATTTACCGTAAAAGAAAATCAATACAATATTTCGTGTTCATTTCAGTATTGGTTATATTCACAAACTTATAAATTTTAAATACATAATATTGCGACTATTTCGGTTTTTATTTAGGTATAATATTATTGAATGTGTAAGAAAAAGAAATCATGGCTATATGGAGGGTGGACCATGGTTGTATGGGAAAAAATAAAAGTTCTAGACAAGTCAATTGAGGCGAGTGACCCATTTCAATATATTCTGATAGGATAGGAGCAGGGATGCCATTAAGCTGTCGATCACAGGATAAATCAGATCCCTTAACTTAACTAATGACGTGTAAACAATCTAAATAGACACACGGTAGTGTGTCCGACAAGTTTGCAATTCAAAAGGTAATGCAGCGGTCGTGGTTGACTCCTACATAAATCACGTGGACCACATTTAACTTTCCGTAACATTAATGTGTAGACATTAGTGTGTGGGTGTAGACTCATAATTTATTATTATTTCAAAAGAAAGAGGGCAAAAAATAATATGCCTGATGACGAAAATCTCATTCAAATATCTCAAAAAATTACGAAGCTACAACCAATGTTGCTTGTTAAAGAGAAACGCTACCAGATCGTGACGTCACGATTCTCAAGCGTCGTAATAAATGACAATCGTTTCATATGTAGCTGCGTTTTCGACAAAAGGGACAGAACAAAACATTGGACACTTTATAACTTTGTTATTATTTTCCATTTGACTACATTCCTAATCCTTTTTCAAGAAAATACATCATTATTGATTTTTATTTTTATTTAGTGTCTACACCCCTATTCGGCGTACGCAAGCGGGTTAAAAACTTTTAATTCGCACCACTGTTCAGCGTGCCGATGCCGTTATGGTACCAACTTCACAAACAATTTTTTTTTCGTAGCACTTGCTTCGTAGATCTTGGATATGATGCAAAGTCGGTAGCCAGTTTTTCGCTTATCCCCTTAACCCAGACTGAGTAGCTGGACAAAATATGGCCTTTGTCAACCCCAAAGTATCAAGGACCAAGGTATATACTGGTGTAGCGCAATTGGTAACCATTTTTCTCCCCCGTTTTGACGCCTTAAGAGTCTGCAGTAAGCTCGATTCTCCATACAAACGTAGTTACGCTCTCATTTTAAAATTACGCGTTGGAGTTTAACGAAACTTTGCATGTACAATGACATGAGGTATATCTATGTCTGTAATTAGTTTATGTAGCTTCAGATACCTTAGTAAAAAAAATACAGCGAATTTAAGTTTTTCATACAAAACTGGTCTTTGCTGTGACGGGCGATGGGGTAAGTTGGTCTCGTTGTTGAACATAATTTATAGTGAGCGTAGAAGGTGCGGGCAAGATGAAACACTTAAGAAACAATCAACTGCATTTATTTCTTTAAGTACGAAACGTAAAACTGTTCCTGGTCCGAGTCGTCCGTACGCCAGTGGTTCAAGCCCAATAATGGCCCCTCCTGCCCGGGGTAGCTGGTTTTACACCGCCCCTCCACCGGTCTTGCACGAACGTCAGGCCAGACTCAGTTGAAGCGCACCAATCCAGCGCTTGCGTTTCGTTGTCATTTGATGTCCCATACTAATGACTTCCCGACACGGCCATCCTGCGGGACACACGTCCCTGTGTGTTAACCTGTAACCAAAGTTTCATGCACAGTATCACATAGTTCGGTCACTCCTGACCCACCATACGTATGGGGTCTTCTAAATGAAACTTCTGGAAACTGATCTCACTCAAGTATAATTCACACAAATTATTCTTAGATCAATTCTAGAATGCTTAGATCGATCTACCATAACATCTCGCTACTAATTACTTGGCATTTCAATTCAAAATAGTTGATTAAATCTGATATTACAATCATACAAGAAGATTTAGATCTCAGAGCTTTACTGACTACTTACTATAGTAATTATCAAATGCGGATTTAGCACATATCCGACTCACAGTAATGATTAAGTTCTACATGTGATCTGGCTACTCATAGCCCGGCAACTAGCAGTTGCACTCACTTTCATGCGCGTCCCCTGGGGACCGCCGAGCCTTCGCCCAGACTCCCTGGTTTCTCACAAAACCCGACCTCCGCCAGAGTTGATAGCCTACCGCGTACTCACGGACTACTTACCACGTAAGTAGATACCGATTTCTACCGAGCTACGGCTACACATCAACCTCTGGTACGGTCCAACCATCATGTAAACTTAATCTTGAACGTCAGATTCCTCATTGTCTGAACAAATTTCTAAATCAACCTCAATTTCGTCAGTTAAGCTCTTATTCCCTGGCATCTTTCTCAACCTATCGTGAGCGTATTTATAAGTGCGTCTCGAATTTAAAGATTTCAGGGTATAGCGGTCACCATCTAACATTTCTATAACCTGAAATGGACCTTTAAACTTAGGATCTAACTTAGTTTGATTTCGTTCTTCATTTTTAATTAAAACAAAATCTCCGACTGAAAATTTATTGACGTTTGCCTTAGTTCGATCAAACCTTTGTTTTTCATAGGATGCTGCCCTCTCTATACTACGAGCTGCCTCGTCCCGAACTCTATCTAGATCTACCTCTGTTTCGAGATCCTCACAAGTCATCAATGCCAATGGGCGTGCCACTTTGCCAATAAGAAGCTCTAATGGGCTTGATTTTGTCGTACGATTAACGGTACAATTAATAGCGAGTTGGACTTCTCCTAATGCATCTTGCCAGGAACGGTTATCGCTGGTTTCGACTGCAGTTAACATGGACTTTAAAACAGACATAACGCGCTCCACCTGACCGTTCGCACGAGATGACCCTGTCGCTATCAGATGCAAGTTAATACTATTGGAATCGCAAAAATCCTTAAAATCTTTGCTTGCAAAACAACGCCCTTGATCCGCGATTATACGTGTAGGCGCACCAAATAAAGCTACACTTTCTTTTACGGCCCTAATACTACTCTTGCTATCAATATTCTTACTGTGAAATAAAAGAACGTATTTCGTGAACGCGTCAATCAGTACAAATACGTACTCTTTTACGTCATTTTTGCCACTTAGCTTGCCTGTGGCATCGATGTGTATTGTATGCCATGGTGTGGTCACTTTTGGGATTGGGTGCAATTGAGCTTGAGTCTTTCCTGATTGAGACTTAGCAACCTTACAAGTTACGCAATTGTCGACAAATCTTTTAACGAATCGCGACATTCCATCAAACCAATAATAATTATAAAGTTTTTCTAAAGTTTTGTCATACCCAAGATGAATAAGAGACTCATGGATGTTACTGACCACTGACCATTTTAGAGCCCTAGGAAGTATTGGTAAACACTTAGTTCTGCCATTACGCTGAATTTTACGATATAACATGCCTGCTCGAATCTCATAGGTGTTTGCAACCTCGTCATTAATTTGATCACTATTCAGATCCGAAATAAGTTTACAGATCTCGCTATCTCGTTTCTGTTCAGCTAGAAGCCAGTTACCTGAGAGTTCTGTGATGTTAATACGTCTCTGCTCTACTTTACTAAAATCTTTTCTAATAGCAGACTGCGTTACCTCTGACTGGGAAGAGAGGGGTGGTTCTGAACCGGGCTGCGCCAATGGTAAAAGGTTTCGAGAAAAGAAATCTACATGTGCCATGTCTTTGCCTTTGTTATAAACAATATTAAATTCAAAGCACTGTAAATAGGCCCACCACCTGTGGACCCGCGGTGTCAAGTCGATTTTCTTACTTGAGCACTTGAGAGAGTTACAGTCCGTCACCACAGTAAACTCGTGACCGTGCAAGTATTGCCGGAAGAATTTGACTGCGTTTACGACTGCCAAAGTCTCAAGCTCATAACTATGATACCGCGACTCCGCAGGACTGGTTCGCTTACTATAATATGCGACTACGCGTCGTTTTCCTTCAACGATTTGAAATAGTATAGCGCCATAGCCCTCTGAGCTGGCGTCTGTGTGCAATTCGATTGGATACTGAGGGTCAAAGATCATTAAAACCGGTTCTTCGGTTAGAATGGCGATGATCGCCTGGCGAATGTCTTCATGTCGTTTTTGCCAAACAAAAGGAACCCTTGCCGATGTTAATTTATAAAGTGGCCCCATGACACGTGAGAATTTAGGAACAAATTGTCGGAAGTAGGTTGCTAACCCTATGAATTGCCTCAACTGGGTAACGGTCGTTGGCGAGGGCAGAGCAGACAGCGCTTCTACCTTACGACGGTTCGGCCTAATCTCTCCTGCCTTGACTTCATACCCCAAAAACTCCAGTTCAGTTTTTAAAAATGAACACTTTTTTAAATTCAATGAGAATCCGGCTTTAGCTAACCTATCCAGAACGATATCCAGTCTCTCGAGCCCTTCCTCGACGGTTTGAGACATAATTAAGATATCATCTACATAAACAATGACAAAGGTATTTACTATGTCACCTAATGCTTTTACTATTGCCCTCTGAAAGACAGAAATCGCATTTTTTAATCCGAACGGCATGGTCAAGTACTCATACTGACCTTCACTGGTCACGAAAGAACTACGCTGGATGGATTCTTCAGAGTTAATTGGAATGAGATGAAAACCGGAAGCACAATCTAATTTTGTAAAATACTGCGCACCGTTCAAACGAGAGATTTGATCAGAAATGAGCGGTAATGGATATCGGTCCGACACCGTATTCCTATTCAGCTCCCTATAGTCTACGCACATCCTATAGGATCCATCACGTTTCTTGACCAAAAGGGCCGGGCTCGCAAAAGGTGAACTACTGGGACGAATTATATTTGCACGTAACAACTCGTTTACTTGGTCACGCATTACTTTCTTTTCCTCAGGACTATGACGATAAGGTCTCCTTTGCACAGTTAAATTAGGATCAATTAAACGAATCTCAAGCTCTCCTGTTGTCACTCGGGTTTTAGGCATACCGGTTATAAAATACTCAGAGTACCTATCTAAGACACTAACGAGTTCAGATTTTTGTTCTTGAGGAATATCAGTGTTAACAAGAGAAAAAACATTAGTCGGGGGTAGATTATTAACTAAGTCGTCGCTACTCGTACTCATGGAATTTAACGAGGGTAGTTCAGGCGCACAATTGTCAACATTGACTTTAAAAATGTTAAACTGCGTTGCGGTCATATTAACACCGAACCCATGTTGTAAAATCTCACGTCCTATCATAATGTCGCTACGTAAACAAACGTCAGGCAAAACGTGCAATAAAATTTCAATCAAATTGTTGTCGATTTTTACAACACATGAAATCTGTTCAGTGCTTAAAACACTCGATTGACTAATACCCTTCAAACTAACAACATTGTGATCACGCTTGCCACTAAATTTAGACGCGATACTTTCTTTTATTAGTGAGCACTCTGCACCGGAATCATAGTGAAAATTATAACACTGACCTTGATGTTGTAAAATCCCAGCCGGTGGATCCACGATGCACACGTCCACACGGCGTTCTCTGCTAGTCGCCGCCGTATCCGCGCCTCCTCCACTCGTGCAGCGGCTAGCGATGTGTCCCGTTGTCTTACACTTGAAACAGACGATGGAGCTCGATGAGGTTTGTTGTTGAGGGTTAGGTTTAATCGCCGTGATATTATTTTGTGATTTCGCCAGTTTTGCCTTCGCATCTTTTTTGCGAAGTAAACAATCCACTTGTTTATGTCCATTTTTCCCGCAGTGAAAACATTTTGTTGCAGGTGACGTTTTCATTCGTTTGTTATCAAATCCTCGTTGCTCTCCGGGTGTACTAGCTTTGCGTTTCAGATACGTAAACGCTTGTAGCTCTTGTTGTAGACGTTGACGCGTGTTTATTTCATTCGTAAATGCCAATCGTTGCAATCGCGAATCAAATTGTGCAAGGTGTGCGAGTGTTTGTGACACAGCGATTTGCTCAACAGTGGCATTTTTCCAACGATTTAGCAATGACGTCATCACTCGACTCCCGTAGGCCGCTAATGTTTCACTTTCTTTAGGCTTGTCTGTATTTAAGTTGATGAGGGTTGCCGCGGTAGTTTCAGTGCAAACAAATCTAGCCGTAAACAACTCTTGAAATTGTGGCCAGGTCATACCCGCATAGGATATTTGGGACAACCATGCCGATGCTGCTCCTTTTAAGGCCTTGCTTACAGCGACAATCAACTGACCTCCTTCCAGGGGGTTGTCTGCCAAGCACAGGTTGGCTGTTGCACACCACGACTGTGCGTCCACATCCGTTTTGTCAGGGTCGAATTCTGGAAGACTCACATGCTTATTGGAACTTTGCGGCTTGTTAAGAGCTTCGATTAACGCCTTCATGTTCGAATTTTGCATCTCGAACAGTAGCCGCCAATTTTGGTCATGACTTCCGCTTTCTTCACTTCGTGTTCCATCTTCGCGCTCGTCGGCCCGCTCTAATCCCACATCTAATGACGGGCGATGGGGTAAGTTGGTCTCGTTGTTGAACATAATTTATAGTGAGCGTAGAAGGTGCGGGCAAGATGAAACACTTAAGAAACAATCAACTGCATTTATTTCTTTAAGTACGAAACGTAAAACTGTTCCTGGTCCGAGTCGTCCGTACGCCAGTGGTTCAAGCCCAATAATGGCCCCTCCTGCCCGGGGTAGCTGGTTTTACACCGCCCCTCCACCGGTCTTGCACGAACGTCAGGCCAGACTCAGTTGAAGCGCACCAATCCAGCGCTTGCGTTTCGTTGTCATTTGATGT
Organism: Epinotia bilunana; assembly: GCA_947049275.1. Taxonomy (NCBI): domain Eukaryota; kingdom Metazoa; phylum Arthropoda; class Insecta; order Lepidoptera; family Tortricidae; genus Epinotia; species Epinotia bilunana. The sequence continues at coordinate 20,785,590 of OX346259.1, read as the reverse complement.
CCCATACTAATGACTTCCCGACAGCTGTATTTCGTTTGTTTTATATACTGGAACCATATAAACTAATTACAGACATAGATATACCTCATGTCATTGTATATGCAAAGTTTTGTCACAATCCAACACGTAGTTGGATGTTGGGTTGGAACACGTTGTTGTCTACCTCTACCTACATGTTATTGTATTGTTTTTCTTTTTAACTGCTTTGTTTGTGTGAGGTGTGCAATAAAGAGTATTTGTATTGTATTGTATTGTAGTTTTAAAATGAGAGCGTAACTACGTTTGTATGGGAAGGTGAAATTCGGCCGAGCTTACTGCGGACTCTTAAGGGTCACCAGGACGCCCGACTCTCCATACAAATGTTTGGTTCTCATTTTGAAACGATATTATTATGCTAGAATAATTAAAACTTCGTATACACAATGGGATCCGCCGTATCCAGGTCGGGTCGGATACTTGTTTCTTGTAATTATCATAATTAAAATAGAAAAAAAAACGAGAAACTAGGACGTTTTCCTAGTCTCTGATGGCGTCTTTTTCTCTATAAAATTTTTATTTTATTTTTTATAATGTATAGCATCATAAACTAGCTCCCGACCTAAATGTGGCGGACAACATTGTGTATACAAATTTGTAATTCTAATTAATTTTATTCCAGTATGACGTTTTAAAATTTGTATGGGGTGTCAACTTGAGTCGAGCTAGCCGAGGACTCTGAAGTTGATTGCCAACGACGGCGAGAGATGAAACGGTAAAAAACCAGACGACTATATCATCGATGCATTTTCCGGAATTGCCTCGTCACTCCTCGCCGGTAAAAAAAGCTCTAGTGGGATTTGTATGTGTTGGAATACACAGCAGCATTCTGATTCGACATTTTAACACTGCTACGCCCTAGTGTGAGGGCGTGGAGCGTCCATATAAATTGCATTTGTTTTATATGGACGCTGCACTTTCTGCGACGTACCATCGCCAACACAGTTAGGGAGCGACCACACCGGTGCTTAACTCTGCGTATACGCGTTGACGTGTCGTATGCGTCACGTTTTCTTCATAAATTTTGCTGCGTTTTACGGTGCGTTAGCGTATTTTGAGCAGCGGTGTGGTCGCACCTTAGGCTCCATATTCGAAATTTTCGTGAAAATGAGTTGTTTTGTAACCGTTTTATACATTATAACGTAACATTTTTGGTATCGGAAAAAATATATCATAATCTGCAAGATATGCGACGGGTCATAGTTTTCGTAGAAATCCATTTTAACAATAAAAATTAGAGAAAAAGAAATCTAAAGTCACCCCTATTTTTTCACTTGTAACCATTTTACTGCTCCATTTTTTATCAGAATAATATGAAATTTTATAACTTTCTTCATACAATAATGAACAAGAGCATCATTTTCTTACTTTCTTAATTTTCTTAAAAAAATATCTCGTTTTCTGAAATATTCCGCCAAAGTTCCTACGCCTCCCCGTTTTCGTCCATACGGTCAGTGCGGGACGAGACACGTTGCATGACGGACCTGTGTCAATTTGCGCTGGCCGAAATTTTTAAATATTTGTCGAAATTGTGGACTATATTTGTTGCATAGAGTGGACAATCCGTTTTGTGATTCGTATAGTAGGTAACTAATAAATATTTGCGTATAGTTAAGTTTTTAGTGACAGATAATTTTGTTGCATAGAGTGGACAATCTATTTCGTGGTTTGTAAAGTAGTAGGTACTATAGACAAGACAGCTGACTGACCATCCGTGCACTTTATGTGCATTGTAATAAGGTTCTTGTATAAATACAGGATGGTCATGGTCTAATTAACATTTACGTAGGTATAGTTTAGATTTTGTTTTTAGTTCAAGATGGGAAATAATAATAATAACAATAATACATACATACATACATACACGCCTTTATCCCTAAAAGGGGTAGGCAGAGCACATGAAACCTGTGTCCAGTCCACTCCACTGTTAGCATAAATGTGCGTATAAAACAACACACTTCAACCCCGTTCCCTTAGTCGACTCTTACAACCCCCACGGGAAGAAAGGGGGTGGTGCTATTCTAATCCGACACCACACGGGTAATAATAATAATAATAATATAATAATATAATATTATTAATATAATAATAATAAATTCTTTATTTCAGGCCAGTTTGCCCATAGATTGTTAGTAACATACAAACTTACGATACTAGAGTTAGTGGGTCTTAGCTTAGGTCTCACAAATTTTTCAATAATTATTTTGGGTCTTTGGGGTTAAATAAGCGCAGGAGGAAAATACGTAATATCAAGAATTTTTACAAGAGAAGAGGAAAAAGAATACACAAGTAAATATCTATTCTATCAAAGTATCAAATATCTAAACAGTATCAAAATTGGGCAATCGCTAAAACCAGACATTTTATTAGTAAATATATTTACAATATCTATTGCCAATTAACAATATTGTTTTATCTGCTCGTATTAATGACTGTCAAGTGTTAATAAAATAAGTTCTAATAAAAATAGTGGGCTTGGCAAATATTGTAAGTACCTGCCTATGGGTTGCATGCCAACTCCAAGTTCGATACAGAGTTATTATTTGATATGAAACAAAGTATGGTTAACGTACAACTAATCTATAAGTATATATTTACCCGAGGCCGATTTCTGTACAGTCAGTATAATATAGTTAGTAGCAGCCAAGTTAGCCAAATATATCGAACGTACATTCATCGAAATAGTCTTTGTTACTATAAGTAGGAGTAAGGAATGTGTTACGATATATTTGGCTACTTTGGATGCTACTAACTATCTGATGCTGACTGTACACGCCATCATCATCAAATCAAGGAAGTAGAACGTAATAAATATACCGAAAATTAGTTTAAAACTTAACAACCTTACACTTACACAAAAGGTAACAGACAGACAGACACACTTTCGCATTTATAATATTAGTATGGAGTATGGATATGGAAGTATGGATAGTATGGATTATATGTCTTTCCCGCTCACAGGACAATGATGTCCGTGCGTGGAACTCTGAGCCAACACGTAGAGGCCCTTTTGACAATTTAATGAAATGCAAGGAGTACACCAAGCGGATGCTGTCTCTGCCCATGTCATGGGACGCACACAGAAACAGCACCCGCTGGGGTGTAAGAGTCTATTGCTAGTTGATGGAATCTAAATAAAACGGGTTATTGGGTGAAAATGATGGACTAGTAGCTGGGCTATTGGATGAAACATCGGACGCCTGCCCAATAAAACTGTTTCACATTTTATCTCTGGCAGACGGTGACTGGCTAACTGCTAGATGGGCCCCTATTAATAGCGACATTAAAAAATGGCCTAAGGGCAACAGTAGGTATGGATTATTATTATTACCTTTATATTTTTTCGCACTATCCGTCTCTCTCTTATTAGAATATTTAGTAACAGAGGTATAGTGCGAGAAAAATCGAAAGTATGTCGCGGCCGTCTAGTACTAGGCGTGCTGAGGGCCTACCGCGAAACGAAACCGAACTTCGTTCGTGTATCTCCCTCTCTGTCGCGCTTGCTAGTTCGAGCGACAGAGTTATTCGAACGAATTTCGTTTTCACTAGCACGGCTAGCACGAGGCGGCCGCGACATACTCTCGATTTTTCTCAAACTATACCTCTCTTTCCTAATGTTCTAATAAGAGAGAGACCGATAGTGCGAGAAAAATCGAGTGTATGTCGCGGCCGTCTCGTGCTAGCCGTGCTGACGGAACTACACTAATCGTAAGTAAATAGTATTATAAAAGGAGAGACATAATTTTTGAACTTAATCAATTATGTAATTTATGTATGACAAATATCACGTTTCAATTAAGCATGACGAATGTCACCCACCTACGTCCACCCTTGCATTGGTAACGATGCGCGATGACGCGTCTGTAACTTAATCTATGTAACGCTTAATAAACGACGGCGGGTTGTGCGACTTGCGCGGGGAGAGGGTCGAGGCTCCGCCCATACGCTCAAGGACTTTAGCGGGTATACAAGCCTTAAAGGTGCGCTTGCACACCGCTGCATTAAGTGACCATCTGTGCACTTATGTAGTCAGTTAACTGTGTTGGCGCTTGTACGAGGAAAACCACGGGATCGGCTACGAGCGTAGCGCGTAGCGATTCTTGGCAGTGAATGTTTTAAGGGCGGGTTTCACCAACTTAACGATCATAGACCGATCAACGTTAATTATGGTGCCGGCAACTGTCATTCCGTAGAAACTTGTCAAACTTTCAGATTTTAACGAATACCGTTTACTATTACAGACGGTTTGGTGCAAGTCCCAAGTCTGACGTTCTCGACGACTCGTTCTGTCTGAGTGAACCTATTTTTATTTGTAAATTGTTCGTTCGATTGGAAAATTAAGAGTCCGCAGTTAGCTCGAATCTCCATACAAACGTAGTTACGCTCTCATTTTTAAACTAAGTGTTGGAGTGTAACGAAATTTTGCATGTACAATGACATGAGGTATATTATATGTCTGTAATTAGTTTATGTAGCTTCAGATACCATAGTAAAAAAATACAGCGAATTTAAGTTTTTCATACAAAACTTGTCTTTGCTGTATTTCGTTTGTTTTATATACTGGAACCATATAAACTAATTACAGACATAGATATACCTCATGTCATTGTATATGCAAAGTTTTGTCACAATCCAACACTTAGTTTTAAAATGAGAGCGTAACTACGTTTGTATGGGAAGGTGAAATTCGGCCGAGCTTACTGCGGACTCTTAAGCTCTCAGTTGAATGAATAAAGCACTTAAGCGAACTGAATCAAAGAAAGCCAAAATTATGTGAAAAAATAAGCAAAAATAAATTAAAACAAGCAATGAAGTAGCTCAGAGGGATCACGTAAGGTATGTTGGGATAACATCGAACTAATTTTCGACAGTTTTTGGTAAGCCTTCGGGGTTTATTTTTTGACTAACTTATCTAACGACTCCTTGAATTGTTATCGTTTGTTATATATAAGTATGAAATATATTTTCAATACATATTTTTAATTCCCTCATATATGCAACCGTTTTTATTTAATATATGTCTAAAGTTAGTAATTATATATTTTTTTCAACGTGAAACATCGGACGTACTCGGGGTAACAACGGACTATGTTAAAAAAGGAACTCTGTGCAGTTACGCCTATGGTTCATAAAAATAAATATCCGTTCTTTTACTGTCAAAACTACAAGCTCAGAATGGTTTTGAATACTTGAAAAACAAGCGAGAAATATTTTTAAAAAGAGTTACCACGTCCGTCTTTCCCATGGCAAGATAAAAGTAAATCCACGTTACTCGAACTTTTATTAGAAATATTTTCTTAATAAGCCTTTCTTGGCAAACATTGCCTAATATGCAAATATGAATTAAAAAATAAAACAAAAAGAACACACACACATAGATGTTATTTTAATACGCATAAATTCAATCTATATCCTTTAATTAAACGCTTATTCAAAAAAAACTGGCTTGCGGCATTAAATTAACTTTGAGAACCGCTGCTTTTTTAACCGACGAAAAAAACGGAGGAGGTTCTCAAGTCAACGAGTATATATTTTTTATTTTTATGTATGTACAAACGGGTCAACACCGGTTGAATTTAGTACGATCTTGACCCGCAAGACAAAGATCGGATTAAATCGTACAGCCTAATCTAGCCGTTATTCGTAGTTCTAGCTTACATAAAACAAGTATTATAACAATAATACGCACAAATGACACACAAAAACAGGTCAAACTTACGTGGTTGTTGAGATACGAGTACGTAGCCACGAGAAAGTTCGGATTTCCTGATAACTCGTCAAATAATACTGTTTCGATTTTTCTCGCTGCCACACATAACCTGTCGCTTTAACCGCTCACTTGATTTCGGATTTTAAATTTTTCATTATCAAGGCAGCCCATACTTCGATTGGCAACCACAGTTGCCACCATCAGTTTAGGGGTTCGCGAAATCGGCAACTGTGGTTGCCACAAGCAAGTGAGTGGCTAAAGCCACGTGGCTGACTGAGGTGTGGGGCGCAACAAGATGGCGTAGGCAGGTGGGTTGCCAGCAATCGAAAATCTCTTCTAGTTTAGTGGAAATTGAATTAACCGTTCTTGACCCGATCCGTTCTTACCCCAACATACCTTAATGTTACGAACGCACGTCAGGACAATCCAACTGTAATTTTTCCCTATAATAAAATCTCAGTTAGAACTACCTGATGCTGATTGACCTGCAGATCAAAAAAAAAACCGTCCGATACCTAACCTAAGTTGCACCTCCAACCCCTCTATTCGGTAAGTTGTTTTAAGCTCACCTACCTGAACGTTCACCGTCAAATATTTCTTGACGCCGCAATTCGTAGTAACTAGTAACCAAGCGTAGGTCTAGTTACGTTAGGCGTAACGGGTGAGGTGAGGCGGCGTACTAAAGAAGTGAGGTTAATAATGTATTAACCTCACTTCGGTGTCTATGTCGCAGGCATATTGTTTAAACTGTTAAAAGGAGCGACCACACCGCTGCTTAAAATACGCTAACGCACCGTAAACGCAGCAAAATGTATGAAGAATACGTGACGCAGTCGACACGTCAACGCGTATACGCAGCGTTACTCACCGGTGTGGTCGCTCCTTTACATAACAGCTAGCTGTCTCACAAAACACATTAAATACCCCTGAACGAAAATCCGCCGGAATGTGTTCGGCGGATTGCCGCTACATTGTAGAACGTATCGTAATGACAATCCCGCTAATATTTTGTTGCATTCCGACGACCACCAGAATCCATAGCCATTTTTGACGTTTTCATTTGCATCTGAAACTCGCCGACGGCGACGCCATTGTTGTTCTTATGTAAGATAGCGCCGCGAGTATAAAAAATAGGAACTAAAAATTGACAAACCGGCTGCTAATAACCTACTGTATTACATTACCGCTAGTCGTATTGACGAACGATTAGCGCCAAACACATTCCAGCGGTTTATCATTCAGCGGTATTCAATTCGCCGTATTACAAAACAGCGATGTTATGTAAAACGGCGGATTATACTATTTCACTGCGACATAAATATCGGTGTTGTCACTGCCAGCAGGCCAGCTGGTGGCAGTGGCTAAACTTTCACGTGTCGCATTATGTCGCAACCAAACGCCATTTACATACCAGGAAGACTAAACGCGTAAATAGCAACTTACCTACCAACATTGTTAACTTTCGTCCCTTTTGACACGCTTTTCGTATAAACGGAGCAACGAAGTCGTTATAGTTGCGAATGTTATACATTATCGAAAGTAATTAAGCCTATAGAATATATTTTCGATGGTCTGTACATTTTTTCCTAGGTATAAACCAGGGACCCGACCACCCATTGAAAAGGAAAAGCGCTTAAATGCTGGTCCCTTTCGTCTATAGGTAGCCCAAATGAATGACTTACCCATTCGAACAGGTAACCCACAACAACCCTTTGCAGTGGATATCCCTTTCAAATGGGTAGCCTAATGAAAAACTTAGCTATTACAACAGATAAACCATTTAATAGACTCTCCCTTACCTATAAGGAAACCCGAATAAAAGGCTAACCCTTGTGAATTGCTTAAAGGTATCCTCCTAAGGGGAACAATTATAGTGAGTAAGCCTTATGGCTTACGCACTATAATGGTTCCTCTTATGATTTAGCGGTGATTATAAAACTTTCCCTTTCAAGAATATCGTACTCAAATTAAGGTTTGTTAAGGTGTAAGAGAAAGAGACAGGATTAGTCTGAGTATGCAAGTATCACAAGGAAAGATAATACGTAGGTATGTGGAGACCTGTCTGGGGACGGGAGTTGCATTTTATTTGTAGTTGCCGCAATCCAGCTTAGCGACAGTGTAACGAAGGTACATTCCTAGCAAATTAGACAGTTTTAAATTCTAAAATTGCTTGGCTGTTTTAGGGTGAAGGACGGCGCAGCACTAAGCAGTATTAGGAGGCCAATTGGCTTATGTATATATTGTGAATTTTTACTTATTTTTAACGAACTTATGAACTTTTGTACGCTCCAATATTATGTAATATGTACGTGTGGACCGATGTCTGAAAATAAACGATAATAATAATAAAACCAAAATACCATTTGGGGTCGTTCTCTCATTTCGTGCAAAGCAAGGCATTCTCTCGAGTTTTTTTAATTTCTTAATAATTAATACTATTAGGTTATTTATTCTGTGGTTGCAATCTCGCTTATCAACAATTTTGTGCTAAATAGAATAGAATTATTTCAGATCAAAGACCCATTTAATTGTTAGTTACATTTGTGCTTATTATATGTTAGGTAGGCAATTATTTAATATATTTAGTACATGATCTTACTTTTTTGGCTACTTCTGAGTCGTGCCATGAACATGAAGTGTGCTATAAACTACTAATAGTAATTTACACTCATCTGCTTAATAAATATATACGTTTATATAAATATTATACTTTCGATTACTAAAAAATATGAGTCGTTCTATTGAGTTCATTGTAAAAAGTAAATTTAGTTTTTTTCTTGCTAGGAATATTTTACAAAGCGACATTAGCAGTTTTATTTTTATGTGCTTAATTCGAAATAAAAAACTTTTCAACCATTAAACAGATGGGCTAATTTTGTGCATCTAATCTCCTACTAAAAGCTTAGAATATTCGCCAATAATGCGACCCCTGAACCCAAATGTCAAACCTGATATGCTCCGTCCAATAAAACCCAAACTCAATTCAAACTTCAACCGTCATTGGCGACCCAATAAGTTGTTGACCCGATCGGCCTATTGCGAACTCTATAACTAAAACTTATAACGCCAATTAAATTAACTACTCTACCGTTATTACAATAGGTGTTTAAAAGGAATTAATTTATGGTTATTATAACAGCTTTATTTAAACTTTCACGATTACATACATATTTTATTCTAAATGGGACTTAATCGCGTGTGCACACAGATACCTCAAATTATAACTTCTACATCAAATAATTAAACACGAGTCATTAACGTATATTAAATTAAAACACGCGTGTTTAACACGCTGGATTAACTACGAGATTAAAACGATGTAATTACGAGCCGCTTTAAGAGCACGCGTTGGAAAATACTTTATTTCCATCGTATTTTATTTTTACATTCTGCTGTGTATTTGTATTAACTACTAACAATATATATTGCAATATACATACATTAATATACATACATACATTCACGCCTTTATTCCCAAAAGGGGTAGGCAGAGCACATGAAACGAATGTTCCAGCGCCAAAAAATGTGGGTATAAAGATCGCCAAAGTGTGATATTGCAGTGATAGCTTGCTAGCCCATCGCCCACAGCACACTTCAACCCGAGTTTTACGACACCCACGGGAAGAAAGGGGGGGGGGGGGGTATCACGCAAATCAGAGTAATTTCAAATTAATTCCATTTCCCATACCATTTCAAAGTAATTTCAAACACTGCCTCTTTTGTCATAATTAAAAAAAAAACATTTTGTTACATCACATTCTCATATTATTTTTCTCATTTGTTTTCATCCTACACATTTATTCACTTGACAGGCCGGCAACGTTGTATTTAATTTACGACAGTAATAAAAGTATTTTAATTTTGAAAAAGCCGAAATCTTTTTCATTAAAGTCTCATGATGACATATTATGTGCTAAGTAAATAAGACTGTCCATCCGAGCCGCAAGTTTTGTGTTTTACTTTGTTACTATTAATCACCACCACATAAACACTGATTTTAACCAATTAAAATTAACGAACTTTATTTCACGTAAGACGAGCGACGGGCCACGTATAGTGCTAAATCCGAACTTAAAAAAAGAAAGGTCCTAACTTTAATGCAGTTTCAGAAGAAATTTCAACCCTATCGCGCTTTGAAGAAGATATAAAGTGCAACTGAACAGAACCACTTCACGAAATGGCAAAGTGTGGCGCGAGTACACTCATAGGCGAGGTGAATGGGTCTCAGAGGGCAGACTTCAACCGCATACAGCTACAGCATAGTTAACATAGAAGAGTAGTATATATATACCTATAGTTCATCGTTCAATCCTTACCCCAATTAGTAATAAAGACCGCTAGAGCGTATAGGAAAGTATAACTCATTGTTCATATTATCCACATACATCCACACCCTCTTTGTAGGGTCAATGTCAAAGATATGCTTTCAATTATTTTGCAACTCCTTGGTTTATTATCAAGTTTATTATCAAACGTATAGGTACATGTTTAAAGTCGACTGTTACTTACCATAAAACAGTAAGCTCGGCCGAATTTCACCTTTCACAAAACAAACGAAATACAGCAAAAACAAGTTTTGTATGAAAAACTTAAATTCGCTTTATTTTTTTTACTATGGTATCTGAAGCTACATGATCTTATTACAGACATAGATATATCTCATGTCATTGTACATGCAAAATTTCGTTACAATCGGACATGTAGTTTTAAAATGAGAGCGTAGTTACGCTCTCATTTTAAGTTACGTTTGTATGGAAAATCGAGCTTACTGCGGACTCTTTAAAATTAAAAAAAATTAAAAATTAAAATTAAAATTAAAAAGCCTTTATTTGATCCAACAGTTTCAGTACAGTGATACAGCATCATGCATCATGGATTATTTCCTACTTGCTGTACAATTTATATTATCACGTACAATATTTCCTTTTTATAAAAAAAAAGCAAGTATGATATTTCAAAAATTTATAGCTTACATAATTTCATCTAGTTTAGAGTACCATAATTCAATTAGATTCAATTAACTTATATTAATTTAATAATTTAATTCATTTTAATTTAATTGGGATATACTTGTAAGATTATAATTCGTTATTAAATGTCTTGCGTGTAATTAGTAAGTATTAATAATATATTACGATTATACATTCATTCACATGACAAGTATAAAAACAGGACAAAACAAAACAAAATAAGTTAATTAATTGTGATACAATTGACAAAATGTAATAATAATTTTAAAATGCTATGAATCTGACTATTACCTACTACAGTGACTAGAGAATACTAATTATTTATTTATAAGTCTATCCCAATTTAATTAAGGGACCCCCTTTCGGGTAAAGGCCTCCTCCAACTGCAGCCACGTCTCCCTGTCCTGTGCGGCGCTCACCCAGTCGGCGCCGGCGACGGCGCGGATGTCGTCCTCCCAGCGCTTGAGCGGACGGCCGGCACGCCGCTTGCCGCCGCCCGGCCCGCGCCACACAGTCACTCTCCGAGTCCATCTCGAGTCGCCGTAGCGCGCGATATGTCCGGCCCACCTCCATTTCAGTCTTCTGACATGTTCTAAAGCGTTTTTTATTTTTGTTTTCTTTCTGATGTTTTCATTTCTTTCTCTGTCTCTAATTTTGATGCCTAGTAAGCTCCGTTCCATCGCTCTCTGACAGATTGAAATTTTTTTAGCGTTACCTTCCGTTATTGACCATGTTTGGCAAGCATAAGTAAGTGTCGGTAAAATACATGTGTCCATAAGTTTTCTCTTAAGTGGGATCGGCATTTTTGATTTAAATATGTGTTTTAGTGACCAGTATCGTTTCCAGCTCAATGCGATACGTCTGTCAATTTCTTCTTTGTCGGACTGGTCAAAAGAAACAAGTTTTCCCAAATATATATAATTTTTTACGTACTCAATTATGTCATTATTAATTTTGATAGTTTTTGTCTTGGCGTTGGTCATAATTTTTGTTTTTTCTAAATTTATTTCCAGTCCTATTGCTTTGCTCCTGCGGTAGAGAGAGTGTGAGAGAGTGACTGCGGACTCTTAACCATACGTAACACATAACCCAAGTAGTAAAGATGTTTCGCGATATATGTATCTGCGTAGATACTAAGACTGCTATTACCTATTTGATGCTTACTTGTAACTATAGTTCAAATAATATAATTAGGTAAGTATTGAAAAAAAGAAGATGAATAATTTGACTACATGCATGACTAATTAATGTAGTCCTAGTTTTTTTTCCAAATACATATACGTGCATATAGGTATACAATAGTAGATTATAATTTAAAAAAAAAATGCACGTGCCGTGAAAGAGCAACGTGTGGATCAGTTGATCTTGTACTATAGATACGAGTCCACGAATTGTCATTCCCGCCGAGGCAGATATGGTGCTTTTTCTCTAAAAATGCGAGGAAATCAAATGATATTTTAAATAATCTTAAAACAGCGAGTGTGTTTTATAACATATCGTTCCCGCAAAAGTATATAATAGTAAGAAAAAGACAAACCTACATAAAAAAGACAAATATTGATCACAATTTTAATATTTTATGTAATTTTAACTATTGAAGATTGAACAGGATTAAAATTTAAACGCATTGTAATTTGTTATGAATTTTAATTCGACAATATTAGAATTAATTTGAAACTGCGGGCAGCTAGCGAAAGTAGGTATAAAAAATATTGTATCTGAAACTTTAATAAAAAAAACGTAGAATAGCCTATTGGCTACCTACTTAACTTTTTTTTCAGGGTGACACCAGAAACAGTTTTCTGAGTAGATTAAATGTTTGTATTGGACTAACTCCAATTAGAGCACGTCAAAAGTAAAAAAAAAAGTCAAAGGCGGACCCTTGCTGGCGACACCCAAAGGGCTCATACAAATTGACATAGGAGCGGGCCCCATTATGGAATAGTTTTGTGTTAACATTTCTATAAACTTTTAATGCAGTACACTGATCAAACTAGGAATAATTCATTCAAAATGTTATACTTTATATTGCTATGAAGTTGTATTCTTCTACCATTCATTCTTTCCGAAATTCAGTGTATCCCAATATGGGATACACTGAATTCACACACATATCCCATATTAGGTACCTTATCCTAATATGGGATAAAACTCAAAAAACATCCCAAAATGATATTTATTCAAGTACCTAGGCCTAGTAACAAGCACTTTCAAATCGTCAGCTAATTTCTTGAGTAATTTATTTAACATAAAAAATGCTGCGGAGGTACGCAGCAAAATGAAAGTTATACTTTTCTTCATAAACTGTGATAACGGTTCTTTTGACCCGTTTTACAGAAGTTCTATTAATGTTTGCATTTTGCATTAAGTTTCCAATTAGTGAGAAAAGAGCTCTGGCATTTTGTATATTCGTTTAAATATTAACTCATATTAATCAATTGAGGCAATAACGTATTCATATATACAACGTGTAACAAAAATAACGCAAAACAGGCATCGTTTTCTGATAAGAAAAAAGTAAGAGAATTTATTTTTTGACGCGATTTTTTTCACATCTCTATATGGAGCCTTGACCGACTGGAGCGACCTGCTGCATAGAAATGTACAAAAATATATCTTAATTCTTCACAAGAACACGATGCCCGTTATGCCCTTAAACGGTTTTGCGTTATTTTTGTTACACGTATAGTACAAGGTGTAACAAAAATGGGGTATGAACCGATCAAGGGCTTAAAAGGTATCGTGTTCTGATAAGAAAAAACAGAACAAACAATTTTTTTGACGTGTTTTTTTTTATTTTAGTATGGAGCGTTGGCCGACTGGGGCGACAAGCTCCAGTCGGCTCCAGTAAAAATATTACGGATTGAACGATATCTACTTACATATATTTACGAAGTCGATGAAACAAGTCACTATGACAGCTCAAAAAGGCCACCAAAATACCGGCCTCAGCCCCGCTATTATGTAACTTATTTTAAGCTCAACTCAACGCTCATCCACAAATATATTTTGACGCCGCGATCCGTAGTAACTAAGCGTAGATAGAGGTCTAGTTTGTATGGGTGGTTAGTGGTGGGGTGAGGTTTGTGTGTTACCAAAATGGAATAAAGCCAGGACAGAGAAACGCTAGCTTTCTGCAATATTATAGTTTCAACAACAAAAACAATAGAATAACTAATACAATTTTTGTTCCTGGTTGGTGCAGACCAACAGAGAGTGAATGACTAAAGTTGGGTTTATAGACAAGCGAACGAGTATGGAAATGCTCTCGTCTGTACATAAGCACTCCTTAGCAACGCTATAGTGTATGCTTTCCGAGTTCCGTCTGAGTATTAATGTTGGGTTAATTTGACTTCATTATTATTATTATTCTTTGATTAATACTCGAACATATTTATTTACCAATAATAATAACAATTTTGAAATTTAAGGAAAAATTAAAGCTCCGAGCCGGATTCGAACCGTCAACCGCAGGCATACAATATGGTCCGTCGCTATAGGAACAATCTGTCTCGGTCACCAAATCCTTCAATCTGTTCCCACTTACAACGCTTTGTCACGACATCGACCTAGAAAACTCAGGCTTTTTGACTCTTTAATTAAGTGAACAGATTGAGCGATTTGGTGACCGAGACGGATTGTTTCGATAGCTCAGTTCGTTAGTTGCGACGGGCTGTATATGCTTGTGGTCACCCGTCCGAACTTGGCTCGAAGCATTATTTTTTATTCTTCTTTCCTTTAATAAACGTTAAAACGTTGTCGTTAGTTAACGTTAGTGCTACAAAATTAATAACAATTTAACTAAATTTTCTCTTGTTATTTTCAAAGTCCATTTACCATCATTCTGCCTGGGAAGGCCAAAAAGATGTCATGGCCGCTCCACACAATGGGCCATCCTGACCAATCATACAGGAGGCAACTATTCGTTAATGGGATTAAGACATATTTATGTCTCGTTCTACCGCATAGGCGCGTTCTGTATGATGGGTCTGGATGGCCCATTGTGTGGAGCGGCCATCAGATTGGTGGCACTTCTAGGTAAAAGGAGCGTCGGCCGTCCACCAGCTCGATCGATGGACGACATTAGGAAGATTGTGGGTCACTTCTGGATAAGATTAGCTCAGGATAGGGACGGGTGGCGTGCTCGAAGAGAGGCCTATGCTCAGCAGTGGGCGATTACGGGCAGAAAATGATGATCAGGATGATGGTTTTCAAAGTATTATTTATCTGACCTTCCTTATTAGTCTTTAGTGTGCGTTGATTCTTATGAATCAACGCACACTAAATAATAAATAAGTAAATTAAAATTATTTTTATAAATTAGGAACCAACTTCAAGGAAGAGGTTCTGATTTAAAATAAAAGAGAAAAACACTAAATACGCCATCGGGAAAAATACCTACGGTTTATAAAATAGCATATCCTGTACAATACACCCTATACTCATCCCATAATATAATATTAGAATTTGAACGAAGAAATTCGACTATTTCTCTTCTTCGTTTACCTAAGATATAGCAAAGGTAAATATTGTAGTAGTTTTACTATTTCGTTCATTAAGTGCTTTTCAAGTACGCAATACTAATGTGTTTGCGTTTCGAAATGGTTTTCCTTCAAATCGCATGACGATTAGGGAGGTACGCACGATTTTTATAATTTTTAAATAATGTACCACACCTCATTATACCAGCTGTAACAAAAATGGGGTATGAACCGATCAAGGGCTTAAAAGGTATCGTGTTCTGATAAGAAAAAACAGAACAAACAATTTTTTTGACGTGTTTTTTTTTTACTTTAGTATGGAGCGTTGGCCGACTGGGGCGACAAGCTCCATAGAAATGTAAAAAAAAACAAAAAATTTTTTTTTTTTGTTTTTTGTTATCAGAACACGATACCTGTTGAGCCCTTGATCGGTTCATACCCCATTATTGTTACAGCTGGTATAATGAGGTGTGGTACATTATTTAAAAATTATAAAAATCGTGCGTACCTACCTAATCGTCATGCGATTTGAAGGAAAACCATTTCGAAACGCAAACACATTAGTATTGCGTACTTGAAAAGCACTTAATGAACGAAATAGTAAAGCTACTACAATATTTACTTTTGCCATATCTTAGGTAAACGAAGAGAAATAGTCGAATTTCTTCGTTCAAATTCTAATATTATATTATGGGATGAGTATAGGGTGTATTGTACAGGATATGCTATTTTATAAACCGTAGGTATTTTTCCCGATGGCGTATTTAGTGTTTTTCTCTTTTATTTTAAATCAGAACCTCTTCCTTGAAGTTGGTTCCTAATTTATAAAAAATAATTTTAATTTATTTATTAATTATTTAGTGTGCGTTGATTCATAAGAATCAACGCACACTAAAGACTAATAAGGAAGGTCAGATAAATAATACTTTGAAAACCATCATCCTGATCATCATTTTCTGCCCGTAATCGCCCACTGCTGAGCATAGGCCTCTCTTCGAGCACGCCACCCGTCCCTATCCTGAGCTAATCTTATCCAGAAGTGACCCACAATCTTCCTAATGTCGTCCATCGATCCAGCTGGTGGACGGCCGACGCTCCTTTTACTTAGAAGTGCCACCAATCTGATGGCCGCTCCACACAATGGGCCATCCAGACCCATCATACAGAACGCGGCTATGCGGTAGAACGAGACATAAATATGTCTTAATCCCATTAACGAATAGTTGCCTCCTGTATGATTGGTCAGGATGGCCCATTGTGTGGAGCGGCCATGACATCTTTTTGACCTTCCCAGGCAGAATGATGGTAAATGGACTTTGAAAATAACAAGAGAAAATTTAGTTAAATTGTTATTAATTTTGTAGCACTAACGTTAACTAACGACAACGTTTTAACGTTTATTAAAGGAAAGAAGAATAAAAAATAATGCTTCGAGCCAAGTTCGGACGGGTGACCACAAGCATATACAGCCCGTCGCAACTAACGAACTGAGCTATCGAAACAATCCGTCTCGGTCACCAAATCGCTCAATCTGTTCACTTAATTAAGGAGTCAAAAAGCCTGAGTTTTCTAGGTCGATGTCGTGACAAAGCGTTGTAAGTGGGAACAGATTGAAGGATTTGGTGACCGAGACAGATTGTTCCTATAGCGACGGACCATATTGTATGCCTGCGGTCGACGGTTCGAATCCGGCTCGGAGCTTTAATTTTTCCTTAAATTTCAAAATTGTTATTATAATTGGTAAATAAATATGTTCGAGTATTCAAAGAAGGAATAATGAAGTCAAATTAACCCAACATTAATACTCAGACGGAACTCGGAAAGCATACACTATAGCGTTGCTAAGGAGTGCTTATGTACAGACGAGAGCATTTCCATACTCGTTCGCTTGTCTATAAACCCAACTTTAGTCATTCACTCTCTGTTGGTCTGCACCAACCAAGAACAAAAATTGTATTAGTTATTCTATTGTTTTTGTTTTTGAAACTATAATATTGCAGAAAGCTAGCGTTTCTCTGTCCTGGCTTTATTCCATTTTGGTAACATACAAACCTCACCCCACCACTAACCAC
Source organism: Epinotia bilunana (assembly GCA_947049275.1). Lineage (NCBI taxonomy): Eukaryota > Metazoa > Arthropoda > Insecta > Lepidoptera > Tortricidae > Epinotia > Epinotia bilunana. Next base: position 20,768,321 of record OX346259.1, on the reverse strand, counting down.
CCATACAAACTAAACCTCTATCTACGCTTAGTTACTACGAATCGCGGCGTCAAAATATATTTGTGGATGAGCGTTGAGTTGAGCTTAAAATAAGTTACATAATAGCGGGGCTGAGGCCGGTATTTTGGTGGCCTTTTTGAGCTGTCATAGTGACTTTTCTTTCATCGACTTAAGTAGATATCGTTCAATCCGTAATATTTTTACGGATTCTTTTCTAGTGTACTGATAAGTTTCTCAATCTTAATATGTTTTCTATGAATTTGAGTATTTATATCTAATGAATATTTATTATATATTATATCTAAAACGAGTTTACAATATCACAACATTAAAACCACAAATGTTTCTTAAGTGTTTTAAGTTTTAAGTTAAGTAAGTTTGTTAATTACAAATTTATTACAAAACGAATGTCGGAATATTTTGACAGTTTCATTAAGTTACTAAACTTATAATTTATTTTGAAAGTTGAAAGCCTCTCAATGTGCTACTTCAAAATAATTTTAAATTTCAATGAAAGTCCATAATTTATGGGAAGTTACTACCGTCAATGGGATTCATACATTACCGTCGGTTTTATAAAGATCCGTTAGAATCTATGTCGGCAAGTGCCTAATCAAAAAATGTACCGAGTTACAAAATGTTATCGAACGTGATTTTTTTAAATAATAATGACACTAGAAGTACTAAATTAAATAATTTCTTGACTTGTTTTCAATTGACACAATTAGTTACAGAACCTACGCATTTTACAAACACTAGCCAGACGCTGCTTGATGTAGTTTGTACGGATTTACGTGCAAAATATGTAAGCGTACACCATGTAGGTACGCTCTATGGGCACTGCCTTGTTGTTTGCGAATTCAACATTAAGCTTGAAAAACCAAAGCCATTTCAAATAACCTACAGGCCTATCAAGAACATTCAACGAGACTATCTAGATGCGGACTTGCGGTCTGTGAGGTGGGACCTGATGTCAAACCTGGGAAATGTAAATGATATGGTCGAAGCCTTCAACAAACACATAATATATATATTCGACCTACATGCTCCACTAAAAACTACACTAGTTAAGGGTTGTTCGTACCCCTGGATCACGGACACAGTCAAGCTCATGATGCGTTTGCGTGACAAGGCCGCAGTAGAGTTTCATAGAAGCCAGTCTGACAGTAAAAAACAATACTACAAAGACTTGAAATCTATTGTCAATAAAGCAATGTTCTATGAAAAATCTGCATACTTTGAACTGAACATAAATAGTAAGATTCATGATCCTAAGTCACTATGGAATAACCTGAAGTCAACTATTCTGCCTAAAAAAAACAGTGAACTGCCTACATCATTTGACAACCCAACTGTAATAAATAATCATTTTCTAAGACTTCCCGGAACTTCAGAAGTTTCTATATCACAACTAACATACCTTGAGTTCCACAGGCACAGCGACTCTATATTTACATTAGTTCCAATTAATTCGGTCCAAATTAATAAAATAATAAAAAAATTGAAATCAAATGCTGAAGGTAGCGACGGTATTAATTTGAATATGCTTATGTTGACATTGCCCCACACTATTGATATTATAACTGACATAATAAATACTTCCATTTTGACATCTACATTCCCTGACATCTGGAAGTTAGCGATTGTGCGCCCATTGCCTAAAACTGCTAACCCATCCGAACTCAAAGACCTACGACCTATAAGTATTTTGCCGTGTATTTCAAAAATACTAGAAAAGGCTGTGGGCTCTCAGCTAACTCATTACCTTGAGTCAAACAACATTCTGCCTAGTGTTCAATCAGGTTTCAGAAAGGGGAAGAGTACAGTGACGGCTTTACTTGATGTCACTGACAATATTTTGTGTGCACAGGACAAGGGAATGTGTACATTGTTAGTACTCCTTGACTTTTCCCGCGCCTTCGACTGCCTTAACATTAATCTACTTCTATCAAAGTTGAGTTATTATGGCTTCGACATTAATGCATTGAGATGGTTTCACAGTTACCTTAACAACCGTTGTCAATTTGTAAAACTAAATCTTAGTGATGGCTCCACGCGGGCTTCTGCACTTGCCGGCCTCGAAAGAGGAGTCCCTCAAGGGTCAGTTATTGGTCCGATCCTGTTTATTTTATACTCTGCTGATATAGGGTCACACATCACACACTGCAAGTACCACATCTACGCGGATGATGTACAAATGTACATCTCATGCAAACCTTCCGAACTAGAGAGCACCATAGAAAACCTTAATGCGGACCTTTCAAGAATTTCTAACTGGGCAACAGAAAATGGGTTAATTCTTAACCCAAGCAAGACTAAATATATGGTTTTTGGCAGCAAACAACAGCTAGCTCGCACCAGTCTTTCAAATCACGTTATGCTTATGAATATGCCTATTGAGCGGACACAGGAAGCGTGCAACCTAGGTCTTTTGATGGATGGAAGCCTTCGTTATGAGAAACACATTGCCAATACAGTCAGAAGCTGTTTTTATAAACTCAAGGTACTGTACAAAATAAGACCATTTTTAAAAGAGAGCCTACGAATACAGTTAGTGGAATCACTAGTTTTATCTAGACTTAATTATGTGGACACTGTGGTTGGTCCACGACTTCTTTCTAAAACAAAGAAACTCATCCAGCGTGTTCAGAATGCCTGTGCTCGCTTTTGTTTCAACATTCCGTTGAGGGCCCATGTCACCCCATTTCTAAACAAGAATAATATCTTGAAAATGCAACACCGCCGTAAGCTCCATCTGGCTTGTTTGCTTTTTGGGGTATTGAAGCACGAGGCACCGGCGTATCTCTTCGAGAAACTCTCCTTTAATAACTCGTCTCGGTGTAGAAGCCGTCAGCGCGTAATATGTTTGGTGACTCCCCGACATGCTACTGCTGCTTTCCGAGGAAGTTTCCGCTATGCAGCCACGAAGTGCTGGAACAATGTCCCGCCGCCGCTCAGAAGGCTGTCGGACGTTAATAGATTTAGAATTAATCTCAAAAAATTCATGCAAGAACATCAGCATAAACAGGAGAATCTCTGTCTTGAAACTAGCTGCATTTAACACTCCCTCACCTGTTGGTTATGCCCCTTCTGCAATTCATTCATTTCATTGCCATACGGTTGCTGGACAACGTAATTTAATATGTAATTTGTCAACGTAGTTTAATTTATAATTAAGTATTGTTTTTGTAAGCCCAATTTCATGTCCATGCTGTTTTGTTTGACGTTTAGAGTTTAGTTTGTCTTGTCTTCTCTTCACTGGCGCTAGTGGTACTGTTCACGTATGGGCTGCGTTCATTTTTACCATTAAGGCCCATACGCACGTAGTGGTTTGTTGGGATGAAACTACTGACAGGCCAACAAACATTTATTATTTAATATTATTAAAAAAAACCGTTCATTGCTTTTTGTGTATTTTTTATTTTTATTTTTTATTTTTTATGTTTGTATTTTAGTTAAGTATATAGGTATTTCCTTTTAATTGTTTTGTTTGTTACTCTCCGTGCTCTCACCGAATGGACCCTGCGGAAGACCAGCGCTGGCTGCAAAGCTAGCAACATGCTGAGCTGGGTCCATTTCGTGACAAAAAGGAAATGTGCTTTTTTTATTATTATCTGTGTTGTGTTTGTCACGAATAAATGTTTTGATTGATTGATTGATTGATTGATTTGGTCGAACGCATTTATAAAACCGGGCCTAAAAGGTGCCAGGTGAATTGACCTGTTGATCAAACTTTTTTGATTTCTCTACTCACCCCTTATGTTGTGTATACTTAATATACGAGTAAAACACTGATTCACGTAGGTACTATCGACAACACAGCTAACTGACCATCGGTGCACCTTAAGAGCATTGTAATAAGGTTCTGTATAAATACAGGATGGTCAGTTAACCGTGTATGTATGTGCCCTAAAGGAGCCCGGGGCACAGATGAAATACTAATTCCTCGGGGTCCGCTTTGATACCCGCCTCCAAGATTTGGCACAAGCACTATTTTTACGAAAGCGACTGCCATCTGACCTCCCAACCCAGAGAGGAGAAGAAGAGAGAGGGAAATAGACCTTATTGGGATTAGGCCGGTTTCCCCACGATGTTTTCCTTCACCGAAAACACCGAATAGCTAACGGTAAGTAATCTTGTGGACACTACGTGTTTTCTCAAAATTAAACAAATAAAAGCTGATCACTATCACTTCTAAACTTGCAACGGAAGTTGAAAATTTTATCTATCTACCGATCCAAATCTACGGTCTGACAGCTGTGGGCAAAACCACAAGTTTCAAATTGAAACCGTTTTCAAGATGGATGGAATGACCCACAGTCACGTCAATTTATCACGAAATGTACCTAGGCTGAGTTAGTTTCAGTTTTCTCCGGGACATTGAGTCCGTATTTGAAAATGTTACAATAGCCGATGAACTTAGCTATAAGTAAGATCTACATTATACAGGGTGTACCAAAAATGGGGTGTGAACCGATCAAGGGCATAACAGGTAAGAAATAACTAAGTGTTTTATTTTGACGCGATTTTTTTACATTTGTATGGAGCTTTGGCCGTCTGGGGCGACCTGCTCCATAAAAAGGTAAAAAAAAAATCGCGTCAAAAATTTTTTTCTCTTAGTTTTTTCAGGAACCGCTGATTCTAAAATCTGCGTGTAGAATGGACTTTGTGGATAGGATATTTATATTTTATCCCACGAGTTTGCCTACGTTCTTTGAAATACGCGGGTGAACCCGCGCGGGCAGACAGGGATATTATAAACAGAAAACGTCTTTGAGATTGTAAGTTTGGATGTAATGGGAAATCCCCGGAACCGTGTATCCGATATCGAACATTATTTCACCTGCGTGTAGAATTAACTTTTTGGGTGGTTAGAGGGTAAATTTTGTTCAGTGGGTTTGCGTTCTTTGCTATTTTCGAGAGAAAGCGTGGGTAGCCGGTATGAAAATAAAGCCTACCAAAGCTCTGCTTAAATAGAACAGTATGAAAGGTGTGAGTTCAAGGTCCCTGTAAATAATACACATTTGCGTAGAAAATTGGCCAATGAAGCGTTAATTGTACCTAGAGTAGTCAATTATTATGGTAAGAGAACCAGATCTTATCTTGTTCCTAAAATGTATAACAATATACCGTAACATATTAGGAAAAGCGCCAGCAAAAATGTCTTTGAATCGAAATTAAAAAAGCTTATGTTAAAACAATTTGAAAATAGAATGTACTCAATTAGTTGAAATAGGTTATGTTATAACGTATAGCGAACTTACATTTATACCTTACACTACTACAGCAGTTGATGGATATATACACTTATAAATAGCTAGCTTAAAACAGTAATGTACAGAAAGGGAGTTTATTTCTCCCAAAAAACTGCTCTACTGTTTGGCGGAAGTTGAGATTGTTAAAAAACACTTTTTTTTCGTGAATAAATGCTTTATTTATTTTTAAAAAACCCTCGCTATACGAGTAAATAATCAAAAACATGTTAATTGCAAGGTTCAACTTTCAATCCCGGGGTATAAACGGTAACAAAGAGAATGTTTAACTTTGTCAAACAATTAAAAATATATATATTCCCGAAGATATTTATTAATTTAAATATTCCAGTGCTTACCACATTTTTGTAATATCTCTTTACTGAAACAAAACAGTGTTTTCAGCTGCAGACCACAAATTAACAACCTATTTAGGTTGTTGATGGGCCTCTGGACGCCTATTACGGCTGAAAGCGGAATAACAAATGGACAAACTTCACCCACCTAACTTTTCAACGCGAAATATTTTGTAAATATTTTTTTTTATCTTAGGTCAACAAGCCCCTCTGGACGTTTAGGTATTTTATCAAAATTTGAATTAAATATGATATACATGATATGAATCATAAGAAATGATGAATGATGAATGAAGAGACTTTAATGTGAAACTCATTCCCCCAGGACCGTAAACTTCGCAACCCTTTGAAAGATTCGTTAAATATAAATAAAGAGGACGCCCCGCTGGCGCAGTTAATTTGGCGCTAAAACGCGGTGTGTGGCCGCAGGCCTATTTCTATTCGTCGCATCCGATCCCAATCATAATTTCATTTGTTTCCACACGTGCCGAGGTAAAGTGTTATTATGTAATCCAATCTTCATCGACATGTCGCTCTATTTATTAAACCAGAAACAAACAATTTAGGAGTCTATATCTGGGAGTAAAATTAGAAGGCAGGAGTACTTCTATTGCTGATAGCGCAACCGGGAGACGGCGGAGGGGCAAGCCACGGGTTAGACATTCCCGAGGCGCGAGCACTGCTGCCACCGGCGTAAGCTTATTTTTTATTGACTCAGTGGAAATGCACTTATGCATCCCCCCAGCCGGGGAAGCTATAATGGGACTCACATCATCCAGCCATCTCTATTTAAAGAGAAGGGGGAGGGAGTCTACTCACTAAAACCACTCTAGCGTTTCCGTCTCGCGAACATGTCGCCATGACGTCCCCGGCACCGGCGTAACCTATCCCAATGTAACACAACAAGAGAACAAGTGAGATATGCCTCTCCCCGTCACACTTATCAAAAACTGTATACAATCATCTCGTTTGGTAGTGGAATTATTCGCTTGTCAAATCGGGTTCGTCTGGATGACAATGAATGTGAAAGACATAGACTCAATCGAGGCTCTTGTTTTGTGAACTTTGGCATAGGGTTGTCACTTATCCTACTACCAAATTGGCTCTCCAATTACACACAGGCAAATTATCATGTATCTTCCTCGCCAATTAGGATAATAATGTGAAACGACTGTCAAAATCGGTTCGGTAATTTCTGAAATACGTAATTCCCATTTGCTCTGTCGTTTTCCGGGAATTTGAGTCGGCTATTAGAACATCATCGTCTTTATCAGCTTATACACGTCCCACTGCTAATTCATGAATGAGAGATTGATACTAGACGGTAATATTAGTGATTTACTTCAGGTGACAGAAAATATTCAGGAATACTGTCTGTATTTTTCTACAGCTAATAATAGAAGAATAGGAGTAAGTCTGAGAAATGTTCATTTCATCTGTGTAGGTATAGAATGAACTCTCTAGGTACAAATAGGCTATATATTCAGAGCAATGACGCGTAGTTGCAGTGTCCAAGAGGCAACCGGATGGCTCGCGGTATTTGAGCTCCTGAAATGTTGTGGAACCGCCCTGTGCAACCCGAACTGAGCCAACTTGGACTGGGAAAATTTGGTATCTGAAGCTACATAAACTAATTACAGACATAGATATACCTCATGTCATTGTATATGCAAAGTTTCGTTACAATCCAACACGTAGTTTTAAAATGAGAGCGTAACTACGTTTGTATGGAGAATCGAGCTTACTGCGGACTCTTAATAATCCATAGTATACTTTTTTATTTTTTTTAATCATATTAGAGGCAAAAATGATAATTGTTCATTCTGTAATTATATTTTATTAGATTTATTGTGCGTTGTTGATTTTGTTACTTAATATGAGTTCCGACGAAAACACCGACAAAGAAATAGTAATGTGTTAGTTATATTTTTTGTCTAATTTACTATTAGTTTTTCTTGAAATTAAAGTTTGATTTGTTGGACGTTTTATTCATTTATTGCATAGCATGTTTAAGAAAAACACGTAAACATACTTCGGCGTGAAAAGGGGTTGACAGCCTCATAATCATAACTCTCATAACTAACTATAAATGTACTCGGCCGGCATCGGCAACCCCTTTACTTCCCGAATCCCAGCCTCTGTAGTAATGTAAGTACTATTGAAATTCTAGTGATCGTCATTCTCCGGTTCAAGCAATGCGACGAAGAAATGAACGAAGTGTCGAGTGACAGATTGCAACGTCATTTTTCTGCGCTAATATCACAAGATAATATACTAAGCTAAACATAAAGCAGCTAAGGTAGCGTAAAAACAACAACATAAAAAAGTTAAAAAACCACCGACATTTTCATTTCAAAGTCCAATATCTCAAAAACGGCTAAACAGATTTCCATTAAACATGGCTAAAAACACTCGGGATCACATCAGCTTTCGAACAAAATAAACCGCATTCAAATCGGTCTATCCGTTTGGGAGCTATGATACCACAGACAGATACACAGATACACAGACACGTTAAACTTATAACACCCCTCTCTGCGTTCGGGGGTTAAAATCTAATTTATGACGAATGCGCCTCCAGTGTAATGTTTGTCATTTATAAAAACAAAATATCAGTGTAGGTTTAAATCAAAATAACATTTATTTATTATAAAACGAGCGAGCAGAGCGAACGAAGTTCTCCGTATCAGCTTGGGGCCGAAATTATTTCGCATATCTGGATGTTCAGTTCTCACAGGTCGCATTTCTCAACCGATTATCGTGAAATTTTGTGAGCAGGTTTTATAATTATACAGATTGTTTTGCCAATTCAGATGGTTTTTTTTAAATAAAAATATTAAAAACAAACATAGTACCTAACCTAACAAACATTTACACATTGTGCTATTTACCTACCTGTTGGTGCGTTTTCCGTATAGGTACCCATATTTAGCACTTTGTGCATTTTGCGCAGTATTGGTCTTTATTGCAGCACTAGCTTCTGCCCGCGACTTCGTCCGCGTGGAACTCTTTTGTATCGTAGCTCCATAAATACAAACTTGTTGCAGTAATATAAAAAAGGTAAAACACGTTAGGGCTTAAATCAATGTCGCCAGGTCAAAGCACTTTTTTAACTACTACTAAATCTCTAGTGGATGGGCTATAATGGCTCCTTTATGTGTCGTAAACCGTAATGGACCGCGTTTGGTTTACGAGTGGAACATGCATGCGTAACAGTGTTTCAGACTCCGTAGCATGGACAGCCTTATCGCGTGATAAAGCCGACCATGATACGAGGTCAGACTGTCTTAGGATTCGTAGCTCTTTATCATGTATAGGACATTTCGGCGACAACACGCGTGCTGCATGAAGACGACATAGTTAATTAATCGCTGAACCTGTTGCTTATAAACTAGGGGCTCTCTGCAGGTCTATCATGGGACGGCCGCGACATACTCTCGATTTTTCTCGCACTATACCTCTTGTTCCAAGTGTTCTAATAAGAGAGATACGGATAGTGCGAGAAAAATCGAGAGAGCTCGCGCGCCGTCGCTTGATAGCCGTGCTGAGCTGTACAAGTCCAGTGTCAATTCTCTTTTAACCGACTTCAAAAAAAAGGAGGTTCACAATTCGGTTGTATATTTTTTTTAAATGTTTGTTTTCGAAAAACTGAATTGACAAAGAAATACAGAAAAGTATATATTATCGAACTTGCTCACTGCGATCTATAAGAGGAGAGCTCGGCTCGGCTATAAAAGCTTTTTACAAGCTATTCTTTGCCTCCCACTATTCGTATTAAATATATTAAGTATGCAAATAAAGCCATGCTACAAATTTGCCAACCCTTTTTCTTCCACTTGCTTATTGAGCTGAAAATGTATATACATAATATATGTACCTACATACATTCATTGACAACTAACAGCTACGTTCAGGGTCTCTAGCGTCATAGTCTCATACTGCGTGGTATCATATTGTATACCTTTTCTGTAATAGGTTAAGAAACAATGTGATATGCAATAAATGTATATGAATATGGATAAATGATAAGCGTTTCATTGCGGAAACGGGACAGACTATTGACATGTTGTACGTAGAGGAGTAAATAATACGACGAGTCTCGGATATAGAATGAACGCTTTATTAGGAAAAACATGGGTTTATATAGGCATACTCTAACAATGAAGGTTACTTGTTAATTGGATTCGGTAATGTGAGACATAGTCTCGGGTTCTGAGATGCTAGGAAATAGGATCGGAAATAGGATAGTTATTCATTAGATAAAGCAAATGCACTCGTGCGTGAAGCGTCGGTATCTGTTACATTAATGAATGGAGTCATGCTGTACTCCTCACACCTCACGCCTCTCCTTTTTTTTTAAGACAAAATTTGGATACATATTTTTGGCTTAAAACTAACTTATATAATGTATTACATAAGTATGTAAATTTATCTTATTTCTATTTTCTGTATACAATACTATGGGTGTTACAATATTGTTTCTTATACTATCTTACTGGTTTTAAACGGTTTACTGTGTGTTACTGTTCTTAAACTGTTTACTGTGTGACACATATCTGAGTGCGAGTATGCTTTCTCGTTATCTTTTACTTATGCTGCGAATTCATTGTTTAGCCATTTGTGGTTTAAATATGATATATCTTAAGCTAGGACGATGTCTATTGTTGTTTAAATATGATATTTCTTAGTGTACGGGTGGTAATGTTCCCTATTTGGTTTTGGATGTATTTTATGTCAGTGGATTCGGGTTGCGTTCCTGGATCTGTATATTTGGTGGTCTACGATTAATGATGTAGTTATTTGCCTCAGTTTCGTTCTATGAGCTTGTTGGATTAACTATGTTTGAGTTTTGTTTATTATTTAAAATAAAGGGTTTTTAAATGAGTTAAACAATTTTTATATGGTTAGGTGCCGTGTTCGTGTGTTTCCGTTTTCTATGTCTAAATTGTGTAAATTAATTAAAAGATTCACGCCTTTATTCCTAAAGGGGTAGGCGGTGTTCATGAAAGATGAACAATAACTTTGCGTGTAGTTTGTTGCTGTTTGCTGTGAAACGGTAAGTTTTTAATTTGAGTTTTATTGTTACTAGTAATAGAGTTCAGTTTTGATTGTGTAAAATATTATGTTTCTCTGATAGTAGTATTACATAGTATTTAAAATTGAACTTGAAAAGGTGATCTTGAATTGATTGACGTTTTATGGTTTCGTGTGTAAAGTTTGTATTTTTTTTTTTAATTAATATTATATCTCTTAACCTACAGTATATAGAGTTATTTTTAAATCGAAATGTTCTTTTTTCTTATATATATATATTTTTAAATTACTTCTACGTGTTAAAACTATTATATTAGTATTTCCTTATTAGTTTTGAAAAAAAATTAACAAAACAAAATATATATTACTTTAATGCTGCTAAATTATAGCAAGTTTGTTATGATTTTATGTCATTTTCTACGTTTCCTACGTTTTGATATTTTTATTTAATTTTATTTTGACCTTTAATATTTTTCTTTCATATTTATTTTAGAGAGCTTTTTCATGATAAATTTATCTTGGTTACAATATTTCGTTATTTAATTTTTACACGTCAATAATCTTCTTTTTTAAATGTATTTATTTCATTACATTTTTATTTTATTTTATTTTTGTCGGAGTGTTCTTACTCACTTGTAGCCTGGTTAATCTGTTGTACCTAGGTCTATAGCTGTTAGTTTTGGATTTAGTTTTTATTTTGTATTATATTTTTGTTTTTTACATTTGTTAGGTTTATATTTTAGTTTTTAGGGATACGCATCTACGTGGTCGGCCGACCTTACATAATATTATTATTTGCTCAAGGTACAAGATACTGTTTAGTTTATTTATAAAGCGCGCACACATATATCAATATATGTATATGTGTAACCAGGCAGTTCATTTAACACTTCCTCACTTTAACCCTTTATCGTTTCCATGTGTCTAAAGACCTACACGATTGATAACTCGACCGAATCATGATCAGGTTCCAAAGATTTCCTGCCTGCTTGTACCTGGCGCATCCCTTATATCACCTATATGCTTTCTGTCGTGCCACGGTGCGTGGCGCACGTATGCGTTTACGCGACTGCACGAGGAGTCTCTCGGACGCTTGATGCTGGCAAAAAGTATATTTGTGATACAATGTTGTTCTCAATTTATTCGTTTTGCACCTTTGCTTGTTTTTTTTTTGCTCTTTTATTTGTGAATTATCTCTTTATTATTATTATTTTGTCAGTTATTTAATTTATTTTGCTGAATTTAAATTTACACTAATAGTTATTATAGTTTTTTTTTTTTTTTAGTTATTTAGTGAAACGAAATATTATGATTTTAATAGTTTTTTCCTTCATTTTAATTTTATTTTGTTATTTTTATATTTTGGGTATTTTTACTTTAAAATTAATATCTAGTAAATTGGATATAATGTTAATAATAGATTATTATTCTATTTAAAATAGTATCTAATAATGAATTGAACATAATGAAAATTGTTGCTTATTTGTCTATATAAAATATATTATTGTTAATTCAATATAATGAAAGTAATATCTTATTCGTCTATATAAAAAATAATCTAGTGTCACTGTTTGTAAAAATAAATATATTAATTTTCCCTATTATTTAGATTTATTTTAATGATTTTTTACATATTTATCTCTTTCCTTGCCTGTACCCTGGCTGCATTTTGCTAATAGAATTCACTTATTTTCTCTATCACTACTACGCACGATCGTTGAAGACATCGTCATATAAGAATTTCATCTACTTTTAGGTGATCAGTCTAATCGTACTGTGAAAAACTTACACGTCTTAGCCTTCTCGGATACATTCTGATTTAAAAGAAATTGTTTTTACTAAATCATAGCTATCTGATAAAATAATTTTACTACGGTATGGTTAAAATTCGGTGTTTGTAGGTATTTGCGTCTATACTAATTAGTACGAATATTTGTGCGCTATGAAAATTATTTCTATACGGGTCATAATAAAAAAATTAAAAAAATGTAATTGAAAAGTAAGTCTCTAAAACAATGCACGAAGATTTCTATAAAATTTGTAATTCGGGCTGTTATATCAGCTGTCGCGTGCCATAAGGACACGTCTTATTTGCGCTATTTTGAACTCAGTCTAAAAAGCTATAAGATTTAAAATGCATATTGCTGAGAAATTGATACCGTAATTTTAACCATAGGATTTCCTTATTCATCAAACGGCGTGTTTTTGTATTTGGTATTACAGTTTTAGTATATATATATATATCATAATGTTCTATATATTACTACCGTGGATTAACATATGGCGCGGTAATTTCATCCTTTACACTAGATGAGTCACGCTATTGAGTACGTGACTTTAATATATCCATAAAAAATAATTTCTATTTGAATTTGATGGGATTATTGGACAAGACATAGTCTGGTTAGAAGAAAAAAAAAACATGTGCCTATGCTCCCTGTGTTAATCCGCGTATGTCATGCGCTTAGGCTGACGTTCATGTTTATAAACCATATCTATGTAGTGCTGTTTGTATTAAATCGCACTTTGTTCACATGACTATAAGTTAGAATTTAGTTCTTAGTTACGAAAAGAGATGAAACGGCTAGAGTGTGACGTTGTTTTCTTGGGTATTTGCTATCGCCGTGTTTACTTGATGTCGCTGGGGGACCCGCTATTCTTATTTTAGTACTTTGAGTTAATCTGGTTTTGGTTACGATTTTTTTTTAAACAATATTAATATTAATTTGGATTATTGTCTGTTTCATGTACCTTTTGGAATGAATGAATTAAATAAGTAATTTTGAGTCTGAATCTTTTACCAACATATGTGTGTTACTTGATGGTGTCTATAAGTCGTGTTAAAATTTACTTTATATTTGTCTATAATGATTTTAAGTTGATTTTAATATAACATTAGATTGTTATTATTCCTTTTTCTTTTCTTTTCTCAGTTTTTTAATACTGGTGTAATGTTTTTTTTTTTATATTGATAACTGAACCGAAATAATGATTAAAACATTTTATTGTTATAGACTGGATTAAATCATTGTAGTGTTTTGTGATCTTTCTAACTTTGAACTATATTCTTCAACATACTTATCTTTTAACTTTTATTATTTTTGTAATTTTTAATCAATTATACTTTTGCTAAGTTATCAGATGGCCAGTCCAATAATTTAGCTAATGTACACTTGTCAATAAAGGAATGTCTGTAATATTGCGGTATTTAAATTTACTCGGGTTTATTAAATTTTAGTGACACTAAATTTACACATTATTTATCTATAATATATGAATGAAGTAGTTATTACTTAGCTACTTTTCTAAAATTCGTAAAAAAAAATATTTAAGATTATTTAAAAGTACGATACGCTTTCGACGTCTTCGTTATTTCATCTCGTCTGCCTGGCTGGCTGGCTGGTGGCTGCAGTGTGCTCCTCCGGGACGGCTGCTGCGTCGGTTGTTGATGCGGGCCGGGAAAACCCTGGACTCCCTCGAACTTGGGCCGGGATAACCCTGGACACCTCTTCTGTCTTGTTGTATGTTGCGTGGCGTGGTTCGTGGATTGAATTTTATCGGCCCCCCTCTTCGTGGTGATTGCTCCATGGTTACCGTAGTTGAGCGTTGAGCGGTCTCTGGGTTTGGTGGTACGCTACTGCTAGTGGTGTTTCTTCCTGATGATGTCCGTACCGTGGTGCTGCTACCGTGATTTGGAGCTTCCGGAACTGGTTGATAGGGCCCACTAGTGTAACGTCGGTGCCCATTACGGTGATCTGCATCTTGTCGGTCATCTTGTCGTTCTGGCTGGCGCAGTGGAGCTGGTTGGTGCTGGGTTTGTGGTTGATGCGCTACGGTGATAGTTTTGGCTGGCCGCAAATTGTGTGAAACGCGGCGCGGTTTTTATCTTCTTCGCCGCAATGCAGGTCGCCGCGAAGCGACCTGCCCTGGCAGGATCACTATGAAAAATGTCCTGCCAGGCCTGGCAATGTCGCCATGAGATGTTGTACGTAGAGGAGTAAATAATACGACGAGTCTCGGATATAGAATGAACGCTTTATTAGGAAAAACATGGGTTTATATAGGCATACTCTAACAATGAAGGTTACTTGTTAATTGGATTCGGTAACGTGAGACATAGTCTCGGGTTCTGAGATGCTAGGAAATAGGATCGGAAATAGGATAGTTATTCATTAGATAAAGCAAATGCACTCGTGCGTGAAGCGTCGGTATCTGTTACATTAATGAATGGAGTCATGCTGTACTCCTCACACCTCACTATACCCCCTCTTAAAACGTTGGATATGTGTAACTGTGATTATTTATTGTTCTGTGTTACTCTTTTCTCAATGCGGCTACATTTTTAATCCTTTCCCGAAAAATCAACATTATTGATTATTTTATTTGGTGTCACCATCCCATGCACGCAGCGGTATTGAAAATTGAATTGCATGTGCAACCCTCTGGAAACACAGGCTTGTGTGTACGTATGTAAAACAACCGGTCAAGTGCGAGTCAGACTCGCGCACCGAGGGTTCCGTACAAACTATCAATTAACTCAAGGTTAAGAAAATGTCCCTATATTTGACATCTTAATTCTGTAGCTAGCATGATGAGCAAGAATTGCATGAAATTTATCCACGCAGTCATCTTCGATGTAATTATTTTCAATTACTTAAGAAAAACGATCAACATCCATATGAAATTTTCTCTTTAAGCTTTTATAAACCCGTAAAATACAAATTACCCTCGTATGAAACAGAAGAGAAAACAACGAATTCCAATACCTCAATGTATCAATGAGTATATTTTATTTAGTTTTTTCCTAGCCGATCCGCTTCAGTTTTTCCCATTACGAAGCCAAAGCCCAACGAATACGATGACAAATAGACCGAAGTAAATTTCGCCTGTTAAATTACTTATTTTAACCCAACACAACAGAATTCAATTTCAAACAACGAATAACTTTTACACCAAGACCCTTGTCTACCAAGACAATTGTATCACGAATTCTTTTTGACCTGCTATTGAAAGATACCCGTCCCAACCCCATTCATTCTAGAAAAATCTTAACAGCGCGATGTAGGAATGGGGTCAGCGCCATCTATCGGCCCCATTTGGTACTAACGTGCAAGGGCAATCAGGTTAGTATGTATGTTGATATTTTAGCGATTATTGTTTATCACGTGAACCAATCTCGATTATTATTATTATTATTGAAAGAGAGTACTTCTATTATAGTCTTATAGGAATTTCAAAAGAAAAAAATACTTATAAAGTTGATTAAATTGCAAACTTAACTAGGAAATGATTTTTGAAAATAAAACAAAAAATACGCTACATTTAGAAAAAGTTATACTTTTCCAGTAATATTTATGTTTATCTTAATCACAAGTAATTATTGGATAACTTTGGAGATAAGGGGGGGAATGGTATTTTTTTTACATTTTCCTTCATAAATCAAAATTTTACCAATGTAGAAAAAAAAGAAAAACTGTTTCAAAAAGTACAACTCAAGCCCTTTCATATGATACCCCATTTGACCTAATAGTTGAATTATTTTTTTTGCCCCCCCTCATATTCGTAATTTTTCATAGAAAATTAAAATGTTTATTTAAATTTCTCATTTTCCATGCACGTGGATAACTCTCATTTAAAACCATTCCAAATTTCAAATAGATAGCTTAAGTAGTTCGTGATATATTTCACTTTGTGACAGACAGACAGACGGACGGAGTCGCACCATAAGGGTTCCTGTTTTACCTTTTTTGGTACGGAACCCTAAAAATATAGTTTATTCGATAGCATCAACAAATTACATAAGTGCCTCTTTTTAAGCGTTCAAGACACTTGTGCTAAGAGAGCCCCGCTCTTCCGCAAGTAGTTTCATACAAAAAATTGTGTGTGTGTGTGTGTGTTTATATGAAGGGTCACTTATTTTGAATTATGGTTTTTACTTATGTCATAATAGCTTTTTGTTTTTAGCCATTTTGTTACCTTAACTTTACACTCACGCATGGTACAGGAGTATATGTCAATTTGTTTGTTTATTTCGTTGTAGAGATAACAAGAATGTGCCTCTTGTTGTTTCTTGGCAAACACAGATTTCACTGTCGGGGTAATGATTACATTAGTCTTTTTCCGACGTGCGTGTGACGCGATTGGTGTGTAAGTTGTTTTCTTGTGTTTTTTTACAATTAAGTTAGCAATATACAATTTACGAACAGATACGAGTAACAGTCACTGAGTAGGTAGAGATCATTTGTGGGGAATCGAAACGGCTTTTGGTACATAACTTTTAGTAATGCTCTTTGAGCTCTCTCAAGCGCTAGGAACTTAGTATTCGTGGCTCCTCCCCATACAGAGATACAATAAGTGAGGACAGATTGGGCTAATGATACGTAGACTTGATTTAGCTTATTTTTTGTTAATACGTGTCTCAGGCTTTTGAAGGTCCAGATGTGTTTGCGGGTGCTGTTCATAATGGTTTCTACATGTTGGTGCCATGTAAGACGCTGGTCAACGGTAACTCCTAGTTATCTTGTGCATTCTACCTTTTGAATAGAGATGGACAGGAGCAGATTGTCTGTGTGTTGCAGCAGTTGTGTATCCTGACAAAAGCAGTAATTTCTCGGTTGGGAACGGTGATAGTTGCAGAAACATATAAAGTTGGTATTGGTTGTGTTAAGAGTGAGTAAGTTTTCCTGCAGCCATCCAGCAATCTTAGTGAGGCCTAGTTCTGCAGATAATCGTACCAACTCCCATGTGTTCCCTGAGAATACAATCGCAGTATCGTCGGCATACGCGAATATGGTTCCCGCCTCAATACGCATGTTGCAGAGCTCGTTTATGTAGACAAGGAACAACGTGGGGCCTAGTATACTGCCCTGTGGTATTCCGTAAGATATTGAGCTTTCGTCACTGATGTAGTTTCCTAGTTTGACCTTCTGTATTCGGTTGTGAAGGTAGCTTCTAGAGACTTAATCCTACCTCTTATGCCAATCTTTTCCAAAACGTTAACAAGGATGGGAACAGACACAGTATCGAACGCCTTTTTGAGATCAAGAAACACAGTTAGACATTTTTTGTTTGTGTCGACATTTTTTATTACTAGCGACGAGAGAGCAGTTACCGCGTCGTCAGTTGAGATACCTTTTCTGAAGCCGTATTGTGCATTTGATAGAATATTAAATTTATTTAGGTACTTGGTCAGCCTAATGTTAATCAGTTTTGCAAGAATTTTTGAGTCGGCTGGTAACACCAATATTGGTCAGTAGTTAGATACATCTGTCTTGTTGCTACCCTTGTAAACATGAGTAATAACCGCTTGCTTAAGTACGCCAGGGAAGACCCCTAGCTCAAAGCACAAATTAACTATACGGGATATTATAGGGACTACCGTATTACATGCTATATTTGAGAATTGAGTTGGGGTGTCATCTACTCCTGGAGCACTATTAGATTTTAGGGTGAGCAGTACTACTTCGTTGGTATCTGTCTAATAGAACGAAAGAGTTTACCACAGAATTGTTAAGGGTCAATGTGACGTTTGTTGCTTCACTTGTGGGCTTGTTAATCGGTGGTGGGATCATTTCAGCGAGGGATTTTCCAATGTCAGAAAAATGTGATACCTCAAATATAATACCCAAGTACTACTAGTACTAACCTGTTGGCTGTTTGCACTGCCCTCTGTCTGGTCGAAGGGCGGCATAACTGAGCACAGGCGACGTCCCATGAGCGCGTACGAGACCACTACGATGCAGCCTGCAACAAGTGCCGTAACATTATATTTATATTTTATTTTACTATTTTAGGCACAGATACAAATCATAGGGTTCACACTAGGGTTTGCACCCGGGACGTCCCGGAACCGAAAATCCCTCGATCTCCCGGTTTTTTTAACCTAGTAAAGAACCGGGACAGATGTTAGAACTTATTACCAGTCGTTTTATTTTCACTGGTATGGAAAAAAATGCAAAATAATAAGTAGCAGTTTTTTTTGTGTAACGGTTACATGATCATTTAAATAGCCGTCATAAAAAAAAATACTTAGCTTAGTTAGCTCCTGAAATATCGGGAACAATATTTTAATACTCATCTTGGAAAGTTTGTAAGATTCTTGAAAAGAGAATTTTAGAATATTTTGGAGTGTTCAGCACGGTTAGCAGAAGACGGCGCGTGAGCTCTCCCGTCTCTTTCTAAGTTTTCTATTAAAAGAGAGACGGATAGTGCGAGAGAGCTCGCGTGCCCTCTTTCTGATAGCCAGGCAAACAAACAAAAAACAAGCAAATATAAATTAATATTTGAAGTATAGGCGGTTCAAGCATTAAAACGAAGGCATCCCTTTGTAGGTACTATGGTATGCTCTGTTCAAAGGTTAAGTAGCGCACTAAAAAATATTTTCTTTAACCGTACCTCGCAGATGAATATGTACTTTAGTAAAGTGCGACAGAGTGCAAACTGCTTTACACGAGAAACCTCAATGAATCAAGTCAGATGCCCGTATTTTTATAATGGCTTGGTTAAATATTTTCCGCTTTGAAATTGTATAATTTTGTTATGACAGTAAAGATTGTTGTCAATTTCAAGAAGCTTTTTGATTAAGAATGAAATCATTTCTGCAAAAAATGGTGAAATAAGTGAAATCATTTGTAGACATCTCGAAGTATTCTTGTTAAACGTATTTGAAAACTACGAAAAGAAATTGGCTGGTCTGTCTAAGTGGGGGGCTTAATAAGGAAATGTCCGTTGCCCTTGCATTGAGTTTGCGTAAAAAGTATCCAATTCCTTTTTTTAGGGTTCCGTAGTCAACAAGGAACCCTTATAGTTTCGATGTCCGTCTGTCCGTTCGTCTTTGGCTTAGCTCAGTAACCATTACTGTTCGGTATGGGTATAAATCAATCACGCTGACAAAACAGTACAATAAAATCTTGAAAAAAAAAATCTCTAGGGTACCTCCCCTACTCCTAAAGCGGGGATGTACATTTTTTTCTCGTTAAACCCATAGTGTGGGGTATCGTTCAAAAATATTATGGGTTTCCTAAAACCATTTTTCAAACAGTGATTAGTTTGCGAGATATTGGGCTTTTTGATTTGAGAATTTTTGTTCGAGTCATTTAGGCGAGTCATCGAGACTACATGGCTACTACTGGGGATATTAAAAAATTCGTGGTAGTAGTACATATAATGAATTTAAAAGGAAAATTATCACGGACAAGCAGGCATAAGTAGTTACCGAGTAATAGACGACCATCCCGTACACCTAAGGCACTGGTCCCACCGCCGGCTAGTAAGCTAGAAAAGTTGGGCGAGTAACGAACGTTTCATTGCGTGCTGACCAGGCACCGTGTGATCAATCGACCTTTACAGATCCGCAATGTAATGCTACTCGGCCAACTTTTCTAGCTTACTAGCCGGTGGTGGGACCAGTGCCTAAAGCGGGGATTTATTTCTTTTTCTCGTTAATCCCACGGTGTGGGGTATCGTTGGATAGCTCGTTCAAAAATATTCGAGGCATGCCCCCCCCACCCTTGCCGGCTAAATGGCACTGTGGATGTGAAAAAATTCGTGGTAGTAGTACATATCATTAATTTAAAAGGAAAACTATCACGGACAAGTAGACATAAGTAGTTACCGAGTATTAGTCGATCAACTTAATGTGTACTTGGAAAGGCCAAATTTCGTACAAATTCGGCCGACGCAACCGCACCGCACGTCGATGTAATTAGGACGGACAGGCAACTACGGAACCCTACACTGCGCGTGGCCTGACACGCACTTGGTCGGTTTTTAAATCAATTTCGGCTATACCAAATATTAAAACGACCTAGCAGGTTCACTTGCATCCGTTTCCCTTTTTTGGGCCTCTTTAAATGAAAATGAAAATCATTACAGTACAACATCAAGATTTTCCAAAGTCATCAGGTCATCACAAACAAATATCTTACTTTGCAATTTGTCACAGTCTTTCTGAATAAAAAAAATATTGTAATTTTCTGTATTTTTTGTATCATTTGTGGATAGTTATTGACCTCATACATCGCAGTGGAATAGTATAATCCGCCGTTTGCATACAGCGCTGTTTTTCGATACGACTGACGTTCTGACCGAAGCGGCAAACGATCAGGCCTACTACTAATGAGTAGGTATTCAATTTAGATTGAACTTTAATTTGTTGCTGGATGTCGACCAACCCCTGATATTAATCATAGTCTAGTTGCAACGTTATATGAAGCCAG
This sequence comes from Epinotia bilunana, assembly GCA_947049275.1. NCBI lineage: Eukaryota > Metazoa > Arthropoda > Insecta > Lepidoptera > Tortricidae > Epinotia > Epinotia bilunana. The sequence continues at coordinate 20,747,462 of OX346259.1, read as the reverse complement.
CTTAATCAGAACACGAAGTAGCCTGCTTACAATTTTACGTCCAATTAAGACCCCTTTCGAATTTGGCGAGGCGCAATCTGCATGCAGTTTAGCCTCAATACGAATATATAATTGATTAAATATGTATATTTGCTACAGTTTCGTCCTGTTTGCAAAATGATTAAATAATGTAGATATTTTGTACTTACCGAGACCCTTACCCTCTATCCCCCTACCCCCTACCCTCGCCCTGCCTTCTTTACTTGTCGGTAGGTAGTGTCAGTGTTATATTTGTGACGTATAATTAGATTTTTTTAAGAGCCGATATTTTACAGCTGTCATCCCGGTACAATAAACGTCTATAATCACATATGATGACATAAATTGCACTGGGATGACAGCTGTCAAATATTGGATGTAAGGGCATTTTCACTATACTATTAGGTATTTTGAGCGTACCGCCCTGCTTCCGCGCATCCCGCGCCAATAATGATGCAATTATACAGTAGGGACGGTGACGGTGAGCGGGATGATAGAGGAAGACATGTATATGTTTCGTGGCCCAGATGCCAGTCTCGGGGGTGACTGCTTGATTTGAAATCCGAATAGTGCTGTAGAGCCAGCACTGCACAGGTTGAATAGGCGACCTCTACATCTACAATATTATAGGTACGCACTAAATAATCTATACTGAGATGAGATAGTTGACACTGACAGCTGATAGGTAGCTTATGGATACCACACCGTCATGAAGGTATTTAACTCATATAGGAAGAATAGAATATAGAGACACACACACACACATGCAAACAGGGTGACAAGGATGTATGCAAAGACAATACGACAAGTGGGAACGAATCAAATGTCCTGTACGCTTACCATGAGTTTGACAATGACGGCTTACGCTAACGAGTATCGAGTGTTCTATCTGTGCATCCCGCTCGTACTGTCAAAGTGCAATAGAGATGCACAGACAGAAAACTCGATTCTCGTTAACGAAAAATGACATGTCAAACTCATGGTATCCGTACTGTCCCTCAGCGCGTAGAGGCTTTTTTTGTTTGTCACCAGCTTGTTTGTCACTACCTGACAAAATATTGTACGATATTACACGACTAAATAATAAATTACAGTAGACGTCTAGAATGTATTAGTCTTCTGATACTTCTTAATTTAGTAAGCTTCATTTACCATCGTCCCTTACGGGCAGAGGCTAGGGCGACATCTATTATAATATATCCTCTATCTACGTATTTGACAAAAGTCAAACCAGCTTATTTTTATGAAACGTCAAAAACGCCCGTTAGCATGGAATTTGTAGGGAGTACTTGCTTTTGACGTCACAATCAAACAACGTCCTTATTGTTAGTTTATATGAATTTAAAAATCTTAATATAGCAAACTTAAATGAAAGTTTGTTTCTTTCCGAGTATTTTCATAAGGTGTATCTGTTGCTTAAAAACTATTTATTTTCACTGTTGTCAAATACACTAAATATTGCGGAACTGGCTTTAGCAATATCATCAACCAAATACAGTACGAATTTATTTTAAAAATAGACAAGTATAGACGAAGACATCATACATAACAACATATACACACATATACACATAACATATATGGTCAAAGAGTATGGTCTCGCTACCTCCCTGGTGTCTTAAGGGGCTCCTAGCTCCCAATGACCTTCGATCTATAACTGTCGGTTTATTTGTGTTTTTTATGGTTTATCGTATTAACAACAACGAGGTTTACCGAAATAGTATCCCATATTTACTTCAAACCTCACAGTTTTCGGGATATATGGCACCAAACTTTGGCAATTTCAGGCCAAAAAACCAGTTTTATGGACGTAACTTTTGTGAAAATTAGTTTAAAATAAAAATCTCTCGTGGGTTGTTAGAGACGTCAATAAGGAACAGTTATATGTAGATTTCATATATAAAAGTGCATGAACAACATAATAATATCGAAAACAGAGCTTTTTTGGACCATGTTTGAATAATTCATAAAAAAATAAATATTAATTATTTTCAAAAAAACTCTCGTGCAAATGTAGATAAAGAACTAAAAAACCGATAGGTGTTTGTTCCATAAATATATCTACAGTTTTGACGGAGGAATATCAATTCAAAACTCGTCAAAACTAGCCAAAAAGCGCGTGGAGCCCCTTAAACAGCTTTCCTAAAATTAGCTAGTAAGAATAGTTTAGTAAATAATCTTAAAAAATAAAGATTGTACTAAACGAAACCCATCATGTATATTTGTTTCTTACTGAAAATAAACAGTTTTTTTTTTAAGTATACATAAAAATTATTGCAGTCCAAATTTTAAGGCATGATAGTTTAGATAGTTTAACTTGGAATTAGTTCCAGTGAAACCAGCGTTGGACTAATTCAGTGTGCCAACCAAATGTGTCTTGGTGAGAGCTGGTTAAGGAATAAGTGTATGCTTAGTGCCCTTGTGTTTTACTTTATAAGCTTTTTAGTGTTCCGTACCAAAATTGGTCCAACGGAACACTTATGCAATCACTCGGAGACTGTCCGTCTGTCACAGCCAGTTTTCTCGAAGACTGTTTGAAATAGGAAGCTGAAATTTGGTATAGGTATAGAAATGTATGGCCTAATTACATACCTATAAATAAAGTCAAAAAGGTGTAAACCCCAATAAAGTGGGCAGTTTTGGGGTAATAAGGGGTTTCGCAATTTTTTTTATCAATCGAAAGCTCGTAAAATTTTGAGACGGTATACACATTTTGAGTTCTTTTTTGTATGTAAGTTAAACGGCTGAGTGCTCGACGCTTGTACTAGTATATGGCATGGCCACTTTATGTCAAAGTGACATGGCTTAAAATCGAATGAAGAAAAATCCTCTTAGTTCGAATTTAACCCATATTGCTTCAGCGTCGAGTACACTTGTTTTTGTTTGTTCTCCATTATACATACAAATAAACGGCTGTGTGACACATTAACGGTCAGATAATGTTAAAGTACCTATATAGATCTATTTCCATTTCTCGGGGTAATTTTTCAAGTGTAAAATCGTATTAAATGTTGATCCTTATTAATTTCTGCTTCGCTGTAGGTCTTTGTAATAGTGCACGTCTAGATACGCACCTAGATAATCGATAAACTAATGGATTTGTAAAAAAAGGAATTAAAGTTCTTAATAAAAGTAGGCATACAAGTCAAATATGCAGTGTGTCCATGGCGCTTCAATCGCTCTGCAATGTTCATCATATATTTAAACTAGTTAGTTTAACAAACAACTTAAAGTTTGAGGTAAATTGACAAATCCTGTATATTTTTTGGAATTATAAATGCGAAAGTTCGGATGTTTAGATGTTTGGATATTTGTTACTCAAACCGATTTGGATGAAATTTAGCATGAAGATAGTTTATAGCCTGGTTTAAAATATAGGACGGTTTTTATCCCGTGTCCACGCAGACGAAGTCGCGGGCGGAAGCTAGTCCTTTATATTTTTTGGAATTTCTAATGATTGTGGATTCCAATAAAGAGTTTTCATTTACCTGGTACGGCGTACACAAGAACGAAGCTGAATGCGCCATATAGCTCTTTTCGTATTGTGTCCGGCCATTTCTCCGTGCAGAACTCGATGCTGCGCTCCATCCACACCTGCGAACAATATACCCATAAATAACATACATAGATACATACATAGATTCACGCCTTTATTCCCAAAAGGGGTAGGCAGAGCACATGAAACTTATGTTCCAGTGCCACTTTTAGCATAAATGTACTGGGTATAAAAGATAAAAAAGTGACATCGCAGTGATAGGTTGCTAGCCCATCGTCCACAACACACTTCAACCCTACTCCCCTAGTCGGAGACGAAAGAAAAATTGATTTGCTGTCATTCAGCACAAATGGAAAAATGACAATTCGAAATTTTTGGTCGAATCTGTATAATGTCAATTTGAAAAACCTTGCCCTGGAAAATGGTTCAGCTTGAACAATGCTAAAATGAAATAAGGGTAAATCGACAATAACTGACCACCGTTCAATAACTGGCCACCTCAACCTAAAAATTAACTCTATTATAATAGAATTAGTTTTTGGTATAAGGTGTTAATACTGGCCACCCCTCAATAACTGGCCATGGTTATACTAAATTGAATTCGGTTTGTAGGGGAACAGAGTTAATTTTTAGGGCCAGTTATTAAAGGGTGACCAGCTATTGGCGATTCGCTCATCGTCCTAAAAGTAATATTGACATAATTGATATAGGTCGGAACAAAAACGTCCATATGGATAATGTACACTCCAAATATAATATATGGCCAACCCGAAATAAGTCATATATGATTTTTGTACAAAATAGTCGATTTTCATAATAAATTTTGATATTATTTTATTACACAACATTCACTTTGCACGTGTTTGAATATGAAACTATTTAATACTGGACGAAATTCCATTTAAGCTAGATTCATTTCGATCAATAAAAAAATTGTAAAAAAGTATAGACACAATTACATTTTCACCAATTTCACTTTTGATGGGAATACTTTTGGTCCATTTTCAAAATGGTCATTTCGTGTTGATAATTTTCCATTTGTGCCAAAAGGCAGTAAATCGAAAAATAGACCAATTTGGAAGCAATGCGCGAGCGCGGCCAGCCAAGTTATTAGGTAGTTGATTTTTCTCGCAAACCGCCTCGCAACCTCGCTCAGTACTGTTGGATACTCACCCTTTGAGCTCCTCCGCGAAGGCTCGCGTGGATGCACACACCATTAGTACTAATCTGGGGGCACGCCAGTGCCCCCGCCAAGTCGAGCAAAACAGCGGCACGGCTGTACCATTTTCTTAATTTTTGTTACTCACTGACTGACTCACCGATCATCAAAAGTCTAAGGCACTTCTAGCAGACATAGAAGCTTCAAATTTAGAATACAATTAGTGTTTAGTGCATAACCCAAAGGAAACTTTAAAAAATGCAATTTCAGTCCAGTTTTCTAGACATACATAACTTTGTAATCCCATATAAACATATAGGATTACAAAGTTATATTTGCAGTGAATGGAATGGGAAAATTAAAAAGCAAGAATGGGACTGCATTCATAATTTGTATGTATTGATAACATAATAACCAACAAAAAGAAGTGAGATCCCATAAAAAATATTCCATGTAAAAAAGACGCCAAGTTTCGAAATTCTTCCACCGTAAAAAGTTGTGAGATATTTCGTAGAACCAAGTCTTTTAGGTATGCAAAAATCCATGAATGCAGTAAAGTTGTGTGATTGCCGAATTGCAGAATTGTATTTAGCTAGCAAATAAAGATTAATAAGAATGCCTGAGACTTGGCTCTACGAAATATCTCACAACTTTTTACGGTGGAAGAATTTCGAAACTTGGCGTCTTTTTAACATGGAATGTTTTTTATGGGATATTATTAATGCGAAGGTAACTCCGTCTGTTAGTTTTTCACGCTTAAACCACGGAACCGCTTTAGATAAAAGGTTAGGTTTAGTTTGAGATCCTCGGAAGGACATAATGTTTACAATGTTTCATGTTATTTTTAGGTCTTCTAGAATGTCGTTTCAAAATTAGTACCAAACTAAGTTTGTATAGAGAGGTTGTCGAGCGTCCTGGCGACCCTTAAGAAGAAAGTAATTTAATATTTCAAAAATAATTATGCTGAATTTAATGTAAGATTTGGACTAAGTAAAAACGTTACTTGCTAAAGTAAATCATTATTTGCCAAACTGATAATGGGCGATTTATTGTAATATTCGAGAAACGTGGACGTAGCACGTTTATCTGGAAAAGCCAATGCTACTCAAAAATAGATATTTTTAATTTTAGCATATTTTTTCTGCTACCGATAATATTTCACGGTTGTAATTGAAAAATAAAAACATTTTAAAACAAAATTATCCCAGATTAGCTATTGCTACAGCGGAATGAAATCGTGTGGGCGAAGTTGCCACGATTGACGTTACGCACCAAAGCCAGTGTAAGTAATTAATTACCACCTAATTAGTAAAACGAGAGTATAATTTGTTTCGGGTAAACATTCAATCATTGACAATGAATCGTATATATTGTGAAACGGGAAGCGTCCTACTTAATTACCATTTGGTAATTGTTTCGTCGCAAGTACCTACGTTTAGGCAGTGAAAGTAAAATGGACCTCGTTTGTATGGAAACGCAAGCGAGAATATTGACTCGCTGAAATACACTCATGAATATTAAAACACATTGTATTTCAGGGGCTTTTTAATGAGTATTTAAGAGGGAACAAATGGATCGTTTTGTTCTCTCTCGGTAGATGTTTTGTACATTTTATAGCTCAGGTAGGTACTTATGTTGCCCAGATTGGAAAAAATATGAAGAACCTACTCGAATTCTAAATATATTGAGTAAAGTATCTGATTCCTAACTTCGACATTTGTCAAAATATTAGTCCCAAAATATTTGATACAGCATTAAATTAATACTTACATTCGGAATCGAAAATGTCGGAACGAAAATAACGACACAATCAGAATTATGCGCATTCCATCGAGAGCTCGATCGTTTTGTCGTAGTTTAATAATGGATGACTGATTACCAAGCAATGACCACACGCTATGCTGCGTTTACTGCGATTTTAAATTAAAAGTTTTCTCGAAAACCAAATGGAGTTAAGAGTCCGCAGTAAGCTCGGCCGAATTTCACTTTCCCATACAAACGTAGTTACGCTCTCATTTTAAAACTACGTGTTGGATTGGAACAAAACTTTGCATATACAATGACATGAGGTATATCTATGTCTGTAATTAGTATGTATGTATGTATGTAAGCACTTTATTGTACACAATAACAGGTTAAAGAATATACATGTCACACAATAGATCAAAGTACAAAGGCGAACTTATCCCTATAAGGGATCTCTTCCAGCTAACCTTTGAGCAATAGTTTATATGGATCCAGTATATAAAACAAACGAAATACAGCAAAGACAAGTTTTGTATGAAAAACTTAAATTCGCTGTATCTTTTTTACTATGGTATCTGAAGCTACATGAACTTATTACAGACATAGATATACCTCATATCATTGTACATGCAAAGTGTCGTTACAATCCGACACGTAGTTTTAAAATGAGAGCGTAACTACGTTTGTATGGAGAATCGAGCTTACTGCGGACTCTTAATGCTGGCAGTGTATACTACACGGGACAAGATTCTGAAAGTTGGTGTATTGAATAAAAAACCATTTAAAAACAATTGGTATTGATCTCGCCATTTTTAGATTTCTGTGTTTTGTTCAATGAAGTTTAAAATAACTAATTATATCTGCGGAACCCGGTAAAAAAGTGGTCCAGTCCAGTGGTCTTTACTGATTCATGACGACCACTTTGACCCAGTTGGTAGTAACCCTGTTTACGAAGTCGGTAGTCCTGGGTTTTAATCCCGGTAAGGGCATTTTTCTGTGTGATGAACACGATTTAGTAAGGTTAACTATTAGAGATTTTTTTAAAGTACGTATTCATTAAGAAAGATTTAGCAAATAAATAAATATTTGCTCCTACCTATATATAGATGTTTGTTATGTAGGCATATAAATATGTATCTATGTATATCGTCGTCTATTACTCATATTACAAACTTTGCTTTGTTTGGGCCATCCAGTCCCCAAGATTGTAGGCAATTTTTTTGTAGTAATACTAACATTACTATAACCGATACATTTTTGTGTCCTCGTAATCATAGGCACCATTTTACCTCTCCACCGCGGCTACGGCCAGAAGCGGGGCGAAGATGGCCAGGGATATGAGCCATAGACACGCCAGCAGACTGCACGCGCCTCCTCTTGACGGCATCCATGGCTGGCGGGGTGAATAAGATAGTGACAATAGCCATGTCCATAATTGCAAGCCTAGCTTCTTCTCCATCCTACGATACTAATATTACTAAACGATCCATTTTTCATACTCGCAATCATTGGCGCCATTTCCCTCTCCACCATGGCTACTGCCAGAAGCGGGGCGAAGATGACTAGGGAGATGATATGAGCCATAGACATACGCCAGCAGACTGTACCCGCCTCTTTTTAAAGGCATCTAAGGCTGACGGAGTGACTAAGATAGTGACAATAGCCATGTCCATAATTGCAAGCCTAACTTCTTTTCCATCCTACGATACTAACATTACTAAATGATCCATTTTTCATTCTCGCAATCATAGGCACCATTTCCCTTTCCACTGCGCCTACTGCCAAAAGCGGGGCGAAGATAGCCCGGGATATGAGCCATAGACATGCGCCAGCAGACTGTACGCGCCTCTTTTTGACGGCATCCAAGGCTGGCGGGGTGACTAAGATAGTGACAATAGCCATGTCCATAATTGCAAGCCTAACTTCTTTCCATCCTACGATACTAACATTACTAAATGATCCATTTTTCATTCTCGCAATCATAGGCACCATTTCCCTTTCCACTGCGCCTACTGCCAAAAGCGGGGCGAAGATAGCCCGGGATATGAGCCATAGACATGCGCCAGCAGACTGTACGCGCCTCTTTTTGACGGCATCCAAGGCTGGCGGGGTGACTAAGATAGTGACAATAGCCATGTCCATAATTGCAAGCCTAACTTCTTTTCCATCCTGCGATACTAAAATTACTAACCGATCCATTTTTCATCCTCGCAATCATAGGCACCATTTCCCTCTCCACCGCGGCTACTGCCAGAAGCGGGGCGAAGATGGCCAGGGATATGAGCCATAGACACGCCAGCAGACTGCACGCGCCTCTTCTGGACGGCATCCATGGCTGGCGGAGTGATTGAGTGATGGCCAGATACCGGTCCACGGACATGGCTGTGATTGTGAAGACCGATGACGCTACTGCTACCCCTATGGAAAAAATATAATGTAATTTTATTATAGCGAAAGTCAGGGTAGTCAACGACAGTTCGTAATGGATATGTCGCAGTGAATATCAAGGTAGGTACAGTCAGCATCATAAACATGTATGCACTTTTCGACCTTATCTCTCAGCTTACAGGTCCTAGATTGTATACATTTATGTTGCTGACTGTACTAAATAAATAAATAATATTAGGGAATAATCTTATACAAATCGAACTAGTCCTATAGTAAGCTCAATAAGGCTATTGTGTTATAGATACTAGATAACGGCATATTTAATAGATATAAATACTTAATAGAAAAAATTCAAGACTCAGAAACAATGAACATCACACAAATATTTGCCCTTACCGGGATTCGAACCCAGGACCTTCAGCTTCGTAGGCAGCGTCACTACCCACTAAATCAAACGGTCGTCAATTTTATTAACCGTGTACCAACTTAGATAAGTTAGTATCGTGATGTTTGTCGTTTCTCAGAAGCCAAAACACGATCTTCACGATTTCTCCGTATTTACTGGTTTTCTCACGATGTTTTCCTTCACCGAAAAGCCGACGGTAAATATTCCGTATATAAATAAGTTACGAAAAGCTCATTGTTGGTACGAGCCGGGATTTGAACCGACGACCACCGCTCGACAGCCGCAGCATGCCTGCTAATAGTACTTACCGATTTTAAAATGACGACTTCCCACAGATGTAACTCAATTTTCACACTGCCCTTTTCACTACTTTTAGATGATTTCCGAGATAACAACTATCATTTTTCTTTCCAAGGCTCTCAAACCTTCTCCATGCCAAACAGACAGACAGTTATTTTCGCATTTTAAACTCTTACTTTTTACTAATTTTATAAGCAGCTAGCATAAATGATCATGGGCAGCTGGTTTTTAATAAAATGAATGCAATCGTACTTTGCTAGAGAAAACATTCCACGTAACTAATGGTCTGAACGCCACGTCGGTTTTGTATCCAATTATTTAATTTACTACTAGAGACTGTTTAGAGCATCTCAATTAGTTATTTGCTGATCCTCTGGCTAGCTCAAGAAAATTTTGAATAACAGCATCGAATAATGAACAAGTAAGTACCTACCTACTTTACTTTTATGAAGATAGGAATAAGAATAAGTAATATCACACTAACTTCACGGCTACGTTATTAAGATAATCCAGAGTCCGAAAGTAGTCTTAGACCCCGTTCGCACGAGCGCTTAAAAATTGTCGCGTTATAACCCGACGTTGGCGGTATTTTACCGTTCCCAATATTTGTGTTCATATGAACGCTTAAAAATCATTGTGAAATCGTACCCGCTGTGGTGTGCACGTAGTATTGTAAACTATGAATTCAAGAGCAAAATTATTGCCAATAGCCATTTGTGTTGCGAGAAGGCAGAAAAGGAAAATAAAATCTTATTGGGTACATCCCCTTAATGATCCTCTGTATTTTAGGATCCTTTTAGTCAGTTATGATATCTTGAGCGAAATTGGATAGCGCTATGAAATATTAGGGTATTAAGGGACAATCATACTCAAATTGAACTTCTCCAATAACTAGTGGGCTAAGGCTTGTGTTATGGGTACAAGTCGAAGATCTATTTAATAGATGAAAATACTGGAATACATAGATTACCTACATCCAGGACTTGGCAACACATACTCATGGTCATCACACAAATATTTGCCATTCCCGGTAATCGAACCGGACCGTCAGACTATATGCGGGGGTCTGTTTCTCTGCAGCTAACTGTACCTAAAACGTGAAATGTATTCAATTGTATTAAATGCTTATAGAAAAGAACGACTGATGGTTAGGGTTCCGTAGTCAACAAGGAACCCTTATATTTTCGCCGTGTCCGTCTGTCCGTTCGTCTTCGGCTTAGCTCAGTGACCCTTACTACTAGAAAGCTGTAATTCGGCATGAGTATAACATAACACACACACAATCACGCCGAAAAAACGGTAGTTCTCTTTTTGCCTCCTATACCTACACATAAAGGGGAGATGTATTTTTTTGCTATCGACGTTTTGATACCCTCTTTCTCTTACTATTTGACTGAGTAGTGAGTATGAGTTCCTCAACGTGGTCGAGATCTGCAATAAAAATACCTACCTACTTAGACTTTGCGATTTTCATTTCTTCAGTTTTTCAGCAGATTACTTTAGAAATTAATGTCATTTGTATTCTGTCGGCTCCTATAAAAGTTACCAGAGAGTACTCTCAATTTCCGGAGAAAAGGAAAACCGGCTGTGCGTAAAATATTAAATCTAGTATATTTAGCATAACACTGAGAAAATGCGTTTAGTCGACAATTGAAATATTTGTGTTCTTCAGTAATAGAGTTAATAAAATTCAATACGTATGCATGCAGTAAAGAAACCGTTCTAATCCCAACCCAATAAGGCCTAGTAGTCCCTCTGGGTTGGAATGTCAGATAGCAGTCGCTTTCGTAAAACTAGTGCCTACGCCAAATCTTGGGATTATGTGCTAAAGTGGACCCCAGGCTCGTTTAGGGCACTACCGGGAAAAACGCTAAGAAGATGATGACCTTCATAAAATCTCGCCCAAGAAGGGTAGGCAGAGAAAATTAATTATAAATTTTCAGTTCCACTTACAGCAATTAGGGCAAAACCGGGAATAACGCTAGGACAACGGAGGATGGATGGGAAGCCTTAATTATTCCATTAAGTCGATTAACGAGTATACACGGACGAAATCGCATGCAAAAGCTATTAACATGGTAAACAAGATATTTACTAAATGGTCACTGTGATCTCAAAGGTTTCCATAAAATGTTTACACCACACATAGAAAGATAATACTCGCATGCTTTGCACTATTTTAGGAAATATGACCGTATTTTACCAACCCGTTTTTTTCCGCGAGTGTATTACAGCGTTAAACATTAGTCTGTCATGTATGAAGCATTTACAAAGCTACTATACTCTCGTTATGTAAAGGATAATCCTCATATTTCAGGTTTTCCTCATACATTATTTATTTAAGCGGCTTAGGATTTTCAGTGTTTATATGCGCAGACGAGCTAACGCCAAGTTGGGAATTTTCCCAACTCACTATAATTTCCTATATATCATGGAAATAATAGTGATTTGGGTTGGTAAATGTTTTTATCTCCGCACCTATCATTAGTGCTCTAAAATGCCTTCGGAAACCGTAGGAAATTACCAGCATTATTACAACCGATTTTACTATGAGAACTTTATTGTCTGTGGTAGTGCTAGGTAAAATCTGTACTTTAATGTTATAACAGTATAGATTTTTGTAACGTTATGATTTTAAATTTGGAACAGCTATCACAGCTCAAGTGGGTCTCTATTCTAGTATCGATAGATATATATATATATTTATTTATTTTTTATTTCACAAGAGCCATTGTTACAAATACATGATTAATTTCGCCAAACTGCAAAGCAGTTTGTTGGCGAAGGCAGCACTCTTTTTATATTTTTTAAACTAACTATGCTATTACTAAGAACTAAATTTGTACATCTATACTTACGTTAAACGTCCCCGTGCCGTTCACCGCACCTACAGATTGCACTACAATCTTAACTCCCAATCCTACTAATATTATAAATGCGATAGTTTAGATGTTCGGATGTTTGTTACTCAATCACGCTTAAACGGCTGAACCGATTTGAATGAAACTTTGCACGAAGACAGTCTATAGCCTGGATTAAAATATAGGATAGTTTTTATTCCGAGCCCATGCAGACGAAGTCGCGGGCGGAAGCTAGTAACAACATAAATCTCAGAGCCTTTAGTGTCCACTATAGGGCAATGCCAGGCACTGGGACATTTACCTTAATTACATGAAGCGAAGATAAACATAAACATTATAGGTATTTTTGCGACTTAACTACTTTCATTTTCTTTAATGAAGGTATCCATCAAACACGCCTTTACTTTAGATTTAAATATATTTTTCGTTTCACTCTCGTTCTCTGATATGATTCTATTATAAATGCGCGGTATCAGGTACCCTCTTGTTCTTTGTCCGTAATAATTATTAAGTGATCTCGGTTCAACATACATTTGACGTGACGTTGTTTTTCTAAAATTACGATTATAGGTTTTACCTATCTTGTATGTTGGGCATTTATACTGGTCTATAGCTAATAAATATTTAAGTTTAACATGTACAGGTAGTACATTACATTTTTTAAACAAGACGTGGTACTTTCCTTTGCAGTTTTGCCTTGTTTTTTTATCTACAATATTTTTAATTAATCTAAGTTGTAGGTTATATATTCTGTTATATCGTTATGTTCGGTTATATATTAAAATAGTTATCGATACAAAACGTCAAGAATTCCTTAGTAAAGTTTGTAAACATAGTACCATCGTTTTCTATCTATGCCCGAGAACCCAAGATACGCCCACACCTCAACATCAGAAGTGGTACCAAATCAAGCTAAGGAAGAAATTTCAGAGGAAATAGAAGATCTTTAAAGAAATTGGAATTTGATCCATGAAAATATTGACAGATGTCAGAAAAGATTCAGAATTGTCAAAACTAATTTATTAACCGTGTAGTCAACTTTTATCGTAAATGTACGCATATTAAATTATTATTTGTTGTTAACATTAATCTGAAATCTGATGGCTGAAAATAATTGGAAACCTATACTACCTAATTCACCCAACCTAACCGAACCTAACCTAACCTACACACACACCACACACAAAATTCCACATTCCACATTCTTAAAAAAATAGATATCCCGAACCTTATATATGAAACCAATTCATCCAAGTGTAAAAGCCCCTTAATTTGTAATTGCTTCGTCAAAACGGATGTAGACTCAAAATTTATTAGGTATTACTCCAAGAGAAGGAAGGCAAAAAATATGCCTAGTGACGAAAAGCCCTTTCAGATATCTCAACGAATTACAAAGCTATAACCGTTTTGATATTGCTTGTTAGAGAGAGAAAAGGAGATCCTCGCCGATTCTGAAGTCATTTATCTGCGAGCGTAATAGCAAATGACAATCGTTTCATATGAAGGTGCGTTTTGCGGAAAAGGGACAGAATATATACCCCCTCTTAAAACTTTGGACACATAAGTTTATGATTATTTAAACCCCTGCTTTACTTTTTTCTCCATTTGATGTTTAATCCTTTTTCGGGAAAATTCAACATTATTGGTTATTTTATTCGTTATCTACATCCCTTACAACGCAACGCTCCTTCTGACACAAGGTTGTTATAAATAGGTAATTATAATCTTCCGTACCAAATCAGATGGATTAATACCGAGATAATAAGCAACATTTTCAACCAAACGAGAAATACAGTCGAGTTTTAGGAAATACTCGGTGTATTTTTTTAAGAAATTCATGTAATCGCGATGAGTTTTATGAATATCCCGGATTCAAGCCATTTCGGTACATATTACATCAAAAACAAACTCGATATACGTTCAAGTGTTGACTGAGGCACGCTAATATCTTATGCAACGAATTTTCCTCAATAACAGGAAACTGGATGAATATAGAACTTAATCAAATTGGAATCAGCTGCCATATAGCTGCTTATTTGTAATATAAGAAACATTGTACGACTGTCTTAATAATTGTGTATGTAAATTAGAGTGCTCAACTTGGCGCGGCACTCCCGTGCCTCCAGATTTAAATTCAATACAATTATTAGTCACATTCACCCTCAATCTATATTCAGTTAGATAGCTATATATTATGTTAGACGATTTACAAAAGATTCTATCTAATTTACTTATGTACTGTGATTAATTATACAGTACCTATGAACCCAGCGATCAACACACCTAACACAACACAATCCTTATGGAGCTTATTAAAAAGCTATGTACATAGTTAAAATTGTAAGTTTGTCCCTTAATATTTATTTATTTAACTGTGCTATGTAGTGAGGATCAGCAATTAGATTAGGATTAGCGAAATAAAATGGCCAAACCTTACTTTTTTTGATATAAGTATGAAACTTGGCACAGTTGTTCCTTGTGTCAAAATACGTCGATTAAGATCGATAGCCCTCGGGAGCCCCTCTCTTGGGGGCATCAGGGAGGGGAGTTAAAATACCGCTCCGCCCGGCTTCATTCTAAAAATTTTAACTGTCCATGATTAGCTAATAGGTCAAACTTGGTATCAATTTAAAATTAATCAATAACATAGATCTCATTTCTGATATAAAATTAAAGGAGAATGCAGAAAACATATTTATATACTAAAAACCCAGAATCGAATAAAATTAATCGTACATGGTTAGGTCGAGCATATCCAACGGGTCATAAATATGTAATTTGTTTTCAAGAAACCGATCCCAAAGCAATAAAAAAACGTGAAAACTCCGTGTACACAGTTAATTGACCATCCTGTATTTATATTGAACCTTATTGTAGCACATAAAGTGCACGGATGGTCAGTTAACTGTGTCGGCGATGGTACTCAGAATATAATTCTTATACTTCATTCATAGATTTTTCACAAAATACAACTGACATAATCATTTTAAAGTACCTATTACTATTGAATCAGTACCCACTTGAGAAGTACGCATCATTTCCCTATTATAATTTAAGTGCATGATAAAATGATAAAGAGATACGTAATTAGTAGGTACCTGGTAATTAGTAGGTTGTATGCAACAAATCGAGTTTCTGTCCAAAAAAATATTGATTAATTTTGAATTAAAAACGTTAAAATTCATGGTCTTCATTTTATTTCTGACACTATGTTATTTAGCAAAAAATAATCCTTTCGATCGGTATGATAAAGCTACAGGGTATTTTTTTTCACGTGAAGCGGGTTCGATTCCCGATTCAACCATGTAATTATTTAAAAATCTATGAATGCAGTTTAAATTGTTTTATTAAATTAAAATAATGTCTTCTTTTAGTAAAGTCTTCCATCTACAATATTCAAGTACTTTCCCTCCATGTGACATAGACGTGGGACGCCCTGTATATTACTGTTTAATATCGTTTTCACGTAACGATTGCCATACATACTTGTGGGCCCTATTTTTTTTTTAGTAGTATGTAAGTGGAAAAGGTAAAGGTAAAGGTAAATAATACGATAATTAAATTAAATGTCTCGAGAGTTCACGCAGTTTCCTTCAATGAAAGTTATGGCAGCATCTCAAATCCCTCTAGATACAATTGCATCACGTTTTATTGAATTGGAATTATTTTAATATTTTTTGTATACAGAAAAAGATGGCCGTTCAATATTTACGACGGTTCAAAATAAAAAAAATTGAGTTGGAATTCAGAGAGCATTTCGATTTTTATGTATTTTTTTTATAAATTTGCTTGACACATTTATTTTTTATACCAGTTATGAATTCTACGTTATTGATTTAACCGAAATTGATAGCAAATTTGAACTATTAGCTAATAAGCTAACCATCGGCAGTCAGCATTTTAGAATGAAGCCTAGCGGAGCGGTATTTTAAACCCCCCCCCCCCCCCCCCCCCCCCTCCCTGGTGCCAGAGGGAGGGCTCTCGAGGGCTAACGATCTGAATTATTTTGACACAAGGAACAACTGTGCCAAGATTCATACTTGTATCAAAAAAAGTAAGGTTAGGTGTTTCTAGTCTAATAATTGGTACCTTGTAAAAAGTTGACGGTCTTGCACATGACCTCTCCGAAGTACCAGAGCAGCGTGACAGACTTGGCGATCTGCACTGGCATGCAGAAAAGTGTCACCAGTAGGTCTGCCACTGACAGGTTCACCAGGAAGATATTCGTCACGCTGCGGACAATGAAAATGTATTTTTTAATTACATTGCATAAGGGTTGTTTCTCTAAAGTGGTAGGCGTAGCACATGAAATCCAATTTACAAAAGCGCTTCTAGCATTCGCTGGTCAAAAGGTGGAGAAAGTGTGATATTTCATATTACCGTGATAGAATCTAGAATCTATTGATAGAAATTTGAATAGAAAAAAAAATAGAGCTAGTGGAACGTTTTTCATACAAAGTCTTTAATCACTTCATTTTTCTATCACATTTCATTATAACTATAGCAACAGATCTAGTTTCCGACGTAGATAGATGGATAGATAGATAAGATTCATTTTTCCTCTAGAAAATTAAATTGTTTTACATCAAAAATAAGAAGGATTAACTAAAAGATCGTCAATAAGTACCTACAATCATTTGATAATTTAAAAACAATGGGTTTCACACGTGAAAGTCAAAAAGAAAATAAAAAATGACAATAAACTTGTATACATAATTAGGATATCCCAAGCAATGTCAATTTTAAAAATGAGTGATTTTGTTAATTATCAATAGGTACAATTTCAAAATATAAATATAACGGTAAAATGTCAAAATAGTCTAGATCATAGCGGATCCCATTGTGTATGAAAAGTGATGCTATTCCAGTATGCCGTTTTGAAATGGGAACCAAACTACGTTTGTATGGAGAGTCAACTTGAGTCGAGCGTACTGGGGACTCTTAACCCTACCCCTTTGACTTTACAATATCCACGGGATGAAAGGGAAGAAGCATGTAGTGCTATTCTGACAGGACACCACACGGGAACTTTAGTTTATCTAATAATGGCTTGTGAGCTTAGATTTATTTACGACTAGCTTCTGCACGCGACTCCGTCCGCGTGGAAGTCGTTTATATCGTAGCTCCGTACAACTTTAGGGAAGTGGGGGGTTAGAAAGAGACAAAAAGTAGCCTATGTCACTCTCCATCTCTTCAACTATCTCCACTCCACCTCCACCTCCGTTTTGCCGTGAAAGACGGACAAACAAACACACACATATTAGTATGGATGCCATTCGAAGCAGGTTTTGGAGAGGAACAAATGTTTGTATGGGAGCAACTACAATTAGAGAACATAAATACCCACAAAGAGTTAAAGGCGAAACTCGCTGACGGCAGCCGAATCGCTTGATACTGATTGACGTAAAAGTATGACGTCACGCTTTGCAATTTGTAGTACTAAGTTGTAAGGAAAATCAAATAAATTGCTGGTCCGGTCACGAAATAAATTTGTTTCTATAAAAGCGTAAGGATTTTAGAATAGTAGCTTTAAATTGACTCTTGGTCAATAAAAATATTTTTCTAAACTATCAATATATATTAATTATATTTTGTAATTTACACTTTATTACAATAATTTGATGGTTTACTATCCATTTAGCAAAACTACGTTATCAATTTTAACATGACGCAACTACCCCACTACACGAGTTAAACCAAACCTACAGCTCCGTAACCGTCTAGCGTTTTTGACGCACGGAAATCATATTCGTTCATACTAACTCTTTTTAAATGCACTATTTAATTCGAGCGTAATATGTACTTATGTGGTATTAAATTGAACTGGAAGAATTGCCAATTAGGACATAATACAAATTTAATGATTAAGGCCATTCCGCAACACAATATTAGTTTATATCCAAAAAGTAATGAATGAATGAATGAAAGGACCAAAGCTCGTAGATTATACTGTCAGTATACCGACAAGTAAGAAAATCTGGACGACATGGAAGAAAAAAATTGTCTGTTTTTTAAAATATAATTAAAAGCCATCCAGGAGTTGAGAAGATTCGAGGTAATGATATACCACAAATATATCTACGCGTCCGAATCATGATCTAGACTTAACTGACGCGCTGTCGGGGGAAAAAAAAGTGAAATGGGGTTACTTTAGGAAAAAATGGGGCTACTTTGAATATTTAGAATGTTGTATAAAAGCAGAACTATTCGAAATTAAGAAGATTTAATCGAGTAAACAGCAAGATAGAATATTATTAGCACAGTTCACCCACAAGGAAAAATAATGATTTCGGAGAAAAACCTATTTGATCAAAGTCGCCCCCCGAATCAAAGTAACCCCTGAGAACGGGAACTCATGAATTCGAATCCATTAAGTAGGGTCACCTGTCCAAAATTGAAACTTTGGTGCACAGTGAAACACGTCAATATCTCCAAAACCCGATGTTGCTAGATACGAGGGCTGTTTGATAAGTCCTTTTAAAAACTATTTATAAAACCTTTTTTCTGGTAAATGGCATTAACACTGGCAGGCACAATCTTTCAAATAAAGACTGTCAAAAATTCAGCAAAAAAGAACAAGTTTTTGTCAGTTTAAAAATTGTTTGACTGTGATCACTCGTAAATTTTCAACAACTTTGGAAAAATCTGAATTTCGTGGCGTTATAAAACATTTTTATATGAAGGGTTGCAGTGCTGCCACAATAAAATCTGAACTTTATTCTGTTCATGGCACTAACGCACCGGCGTTACAGACTGTTTATAACTGGATAAATGATTTTAAACGTGGTCGGTCAAGCACATCGAGGATGTTGTTGAAGAAGTCTATAATATTGTACTCGACGACCGCCGAGTGAAGGTGCGTGAAATAGCTGAGAACACAGGCATCTCCAGTGAGCGAGAACATAAAATCCTGCATGAAGATTTGGGTATGACAAAGCTGTCTGCATGATGGGTGCCACGTTTGTTGACAATCGAACAAAAACGCGAACGAAAGCGAATTTCAAAACTATGTTTGGATAAGATGAAGCGTAATCCTCGGAATTTTTTGAGTTGATTTGTCACTGTGGACGAAACTTGGGTCCATCATTATTATACACCTGAATCAAAACAGCAATCAAAACAATGAATAGCGACTGGTGAACGTGCCCCAAAGAAGGCCAAGACTGTTTTGTTTTGGGAAGGTGATGGCGACAGTCTTAGCGAAGGAATCATTATGATTGATTACTTGAAAAAGGGAAAGACTATCACTGGCCGTTATTACTTATTACGCAGTTATTGGACCGTTTTTATGCCAAATTGTTGGAAAAACGACCAAAATTGTACCCCAAGAAAGTCCTCTTTCATCAAGACAATGCCCCAGTGCACACGTCAGCTATTGCAATGGCCAAAATCCACGAGTTGGGCTTCGAGCTGGTTCCGCATGCTCCATATTCGCCGGACCTAGCTCCGTGCGATTATTACCTATTCCCAAATCTGAAAAGATGGCTTGGAGGGCAAACATTTTTGACAAATGAGGATTGCATCGCAGGTGTAAACGGCTATTTTGAAGACCTCGACAAAACGTATTTTTTGGAGGGGATCAAAAAATTGGAAACTCGCTGGAACAAGTGTTTGGCCCTCAAAGGAGACTATGTTGAGAAATAAATGTAATATATATTTTTTACTTTTTGAAATGACTTATCAAACAGCCCTCGTAGTCCTGTATAGCTCATTAGGATGTACTGAGGAAACCCTCTTCCACGCTCTGTTTGTGGACGCGACGCGTGGAAGAAAAAGTCACCACAAAAACTTTTCTACATTTTTCACAAAAAGTAAAAAAAAAAATTGAATTTGATTTCGTATTATTTAGTGTCTCATTGCCTTCTGTAAATCCCAAGCGTCTATGGAGTTGTATGTTGATATAAATGGGTCACTTATTTGTGCAAATTTTCATTGATAATTAAAAAAGCCGTAGTTTGTTCACAATGAAACAGCATACAATGAAACAGTGTGTGTGCAACAATGACACAGCGATGTAGAAAATTTTATTATATAAAACGATCTAATAATAATAACTATATAAAACTTGATCAAATGCAAACAAATGTTGAGACTTATAGCACTTTTCTCACTGTTGATTACCCCTGCTTCATTGTATAAATTCAGGTGTTTCATTAAATACACGTATATGGACGCATTGAAACAAAGCTCATTTTTATAGTAAATGATTTTTGTTAAGTAACTGTTAACTCCACCGAGAAGAGCAATGATGATGAACTGTTAAAGTAAAGTATTTTTTTCAATATGCCGTAATTACTAATTACATTTTTTTCCGGGATTCATTTTTATTATTTTTATATTTCCCTATTAAGATTTTAGAAGTAAGGAAAGTATTTCCAAATTATCTCAGAAGGTACACGTAATCAAGAATTCCACCCACAATTATATTTACTTATTAGTTATACACAAATGTCAGGAACTAGTTTGTAGACAATTTGATTGTTTTGTTGTCCCGAATATACTTTATGGAATCGAATTCAAGCATTTCTTACTAAAAATACATTCGCAAAAAACAATGTTTCCTGTGAACACGATCCATTACACGAGACCGCAGCCGTGACGGGAATTAATATGAAACATAGTACGTTTAAACCTAATGCTTTGGCACGCAATTATTCGTTTCAACGGCTTCCCCGAATTTTAATGGATATTTCACTTAAACAGGGAACAAAAAAATTGGCCTAGTGCGTGTCGGGACACGCGCAGTGTAGGGTTCCGTAGTTGCCTGGCTGTCTTAGTTACATACAACGACACGCGCGCGCCAATGAAATGGTGCGGTTGCGTCGGCCGAATTTGTGCGAAAGTTATAATTTCTAAGTATGTTTTAAGTTGGTCGACTATTACTCGGTAACTAGTTATGCCTACTTAGCCGTGATAGTTTTCCTTTTAAGTTGATTTTATATGTACTACTGCCGTGATTTTTCATATCCCCATCCCCAGTAGTAGATATTTAGCTGGCGGGGGACGACGACATGACTCGAACAAAAGTTAGGGCTTTAAAGCCTAATATCTCGCAAGCGAATCACTGAATTGAAAAAATGGTTTTCAGAAACTCATAATATTATTGAACAAGCTATCCAACAATACACCACATTATTGGTTTAACGAAAAAAAATTACATTCTTACTTTAGGTGTAGGGGAAGCTAAAAAATATATTTTCAAGATTATATTCTACTGTTTTGTCGCCGTGATTGATTTATATACCCATGCTGAAGAGCTAAGCCGCAGATGGACAGACGGACATGGAGGGCACGCCCTTGGGCGTAACATAGGCTATTGTGGCTCTGTTAACCCTTTTCGAGCAAGTGTCATAAGTATTAAATGTAATGTATTTTGTTTTGATTTGAAATTTCACATTATGTGCAAGTGTAAATTGAACATTATTGGGGACACTTCCTTTTTGCTACTTGTTTATATTTTGTGTAAATAAATACAATACATTACAAATATTATTTATTGCTCACCAAAATTATTGTTTAGTTGTTATATGCCCGTGTGGTGTCCGGTTAAAATTTCACCACGCCCTTTCTTCCCGTGGGTGTAGTAAAAGTCGACTGAGGGAGCAGGGTTGAAGTGTGTTGTAGACGATGGGCTAGCAACCCATCACTGCGATATCACATTTTATCGATCTTTTATAGCCACATTTATGCTGAAAGTGGCACTGGAACATAAGTTTAATGTGCTCTGCCTATCCCTTTTGGGAATAAAGGCGTGAATCTATCAATCAATGATGTTGTATTTTGACAATTATTATCAGGTTATCATATCAGCCGAAAGACGTCCACTGCTGGAAATAGTCCTCCCCCAAAGAGTGCCGTGACCGGTCCTGCGCCACCCGCATCCAGCGGACTCCAGCAACCTTCACCTGGTCATCAGTCCACCTTGTGGGGGGCCTACCCACGCCGCGCTTTATTTTCACTGCTTTATAAAAAGTTGCTATACAATGTAATCTCAACAAGAATATAGCTTTTTTTTGTGAAATATTTTAGATGTGTTGGCATTAGTCCGATATTAAAATGCGAGTCGGAAGATTTTAATATCAGATTAATGTGAAGCGTGCCGTTAACAACGAAAATATTTCACCCCCGAGGCCGACAGCGTAGTGCCACGCGCATCATGAAAATCGAATATCGAAATTCAATCTCTGTTGCTCATGTATTAATAGTGTGAAAGATGGAGATAAACGAAGTTCGCATTAAGTGGTTATAGCTACTCCATATTTGTATCTGAAAATCCTGAAAATGAATGTCGCTGATTATTAAAACAATTTACTTGCTCCTTTTACTGCCAAAAAGGGCTATGATGAGAGGATTGAAAGAGCCGTTAATTAGTACCTCAATAAGTCCTCCCCAAAACCCGAAAGGATCTCGGGTAAAATAATTGATGTTTTTTTCGTTCATTATTACAATATTTTGATCGGGAAAGGTTTTGCTAATATGAACGGGATTGTTAAGCCGGGTTTACGACGCACGTAAAGTCAATTAATGCTTACGTGTCCTATCCCTATCACGTAAACAAACATGACCTCATAGATGATCACAATCATGACTAGGTGATTAGCAATGCTGAGTCATAGACAATCTAAACTTCGTTATGTCAGATATTTTTGAGGTCGTTCCTTCGTTACTTCGGTTATTGAAGAAAGTCCTAATAAATAATAAATATTAGAAATGATATTTTTCAGTGGTTGCTTGGTTGATTTCAATACTTTGTGAGTTTGTATACGTATACACTCACGTTTAAAGTAATTATTAATGTCTTCGAGGATTGTTTGTTTACATGATAGGACTGGATGGATTTAACGTGGGGTCCGCACATAGACGTGTAGTGCGACCGCCTTTCCGCCGCCTGCTTTGCACTTACAAGACTGCACCAAAGTTTAGACCCCAGTAACGTCAGAAAACCGTACTTCAGTTACTTCCATTCAATATTATCGTACGGAGTTGACCTGTGGGGTGACGCTGCTGATCGTGAAAGGGTCTTCAAGTTGCAGAAGCGCGCTATTCGCGTTGTCTCCGGGGTGCAATGGGACCATCCAGCAAAGGAACTGTTCATAAAAAACAGAGTCCTAACACTACCTTGCCTGTACAGACGTAGCAAAACGGGTAAGGAACAACATAGGTCTGTACCATACAACAACAGAAGTGCCAAAGTATCATTTCAGACAGCGCGAAGAGCTCCGACCACCACGCACACGCCTGGCAAAGTCTAGGAAGTGCCTTCACTGGATCGGCCCTAAGATCTATAACAAAATCCCAGATGACATAAAAACTGCTGAAAGCAACAGCTTGTTTGCATCGAAACTCAAAACCCACTTAGTCTCCATGGCCTTCTACTCGCTGAACGATTTCTTGTCTTCCGAGAGCACTAAATGACAGACCAGTCATAAAACGATAAACCGTATAGATAGTAAATAATTAACAATATAAAAAATGTAACTATATTTAATTATATGACGTGTAAAATCCATATTTTATTAATAAACAAATTGAATTGAAAAAAAAATCATCGTTTATGTATTTATTTAAAATAATAGCACAGCTATACAGTTAAAAACTAAGTCACTGTGAATGCCAAATTAGATATAAACTGCATTTTAATATATGACCGAAGAATTACATCGATTCATCACCTCACAGTACCTACCTCAAGCATTCACGATACACAATTCCCCAACTACTTCCAATGACGTCCACACCCGGTGCTGACGCAAGACGCGCGTCGACACTTTCGCTACCAGGAACCCGCCTAGCGGGCGCCTACGCCGTAGTCGCTTTCCGCTACATACGAGGAAAACCACAAGATCAGCTACGAGCGTAGCGCGTAGCGATTCTTGGTCGCGAAAGTGCTAAGGCTGTGTAGAGCTCTGACGAAAGGAGAGTTTTTGCGCGCTATGTAATGGTGCACGCCTCTCAACTATCAGTAGCCGGTTACGCGGGCGAAAATTGACCCTCAGCACTGAATAGCAGAAGGGATTGTGGCACTCTTTGGGGGAGGCCTATATCTGGACATGACATAGTGGACGTCTTTCGGCTGATACGATGATGATAGGACAAGTAAGGATGAATTGCTTTTAGGGGCGCGGGCTTGCAATGGTGATCGCCCTAACTCAAACATATCGTCAACCAATTAAGGTAAGAGACAAAATGCGATTTTTCAGGAGAGCCCGCTTTTATCCAAAATATTGAACTATTACTACTTACCAAATGCGCTACTTCTTCTAATCAATTTATAAGTGACATTTAGATAATTCTTTCGGAAAAATAATGAACATCTCGGATGTTCACTTTTGGAAATGATTATTCCAAAAACCCATGCATCCAACTTTCGGAGGTTTAGCTTATCCAGTTAGCTAACACTAATGAGTGAGCAAGACCTTAAAGATGAATTACCTTTTTCTTGATAAGTTTTTTTTTAAAGTGAACCCTTCGTTCATGGGCGTAATTACCAACGCAATTCAGAACTGGGGCCGTAGACAAGGTTACAATCGACAAGCGCTAACGCCAATAGAAAATAATAAAATGTAGCGGAATGACAGATGCCGACGAAACACTTTTCGTTAACATCTGTCATTCCCATACATTTTATTAGTTTTCTATTGGCGTTAGCGCTTGTCGATTGTAACCTTGTCTAGGCCACCTGCCCCCTATTTCACCAACTTGACAATTGTCACCTGACACTGACAATATCGCCATGCATTGCTTGTTCTAGAAGTCAAGGTGGTTGCTAGGTTACTTGTGGATCCAGCAATGTACGGAGAATTGTCGTTGTCAGGTGACAATTGTCGAGTTGGTGAAATAGGGGCCTGATATCAATGTAAAATCGCATTGATATTACTTCTGAATTGCGTTATTATTTTTCTCTGAAATGATTCTGGTTTATTTAAAATAAGAGGGTGCACGCATTCTGAATCAGTATTTTGCATAATGTTAAGAATTATTATTTAATTTCAGTAACCATGTACCAACGACAACACTGTTAACTGATCATCCTGTGTTTATATAGAAACTTATTACAATGCACTTAAGGTGCACCGATGGTCAGTTAGCTGTGTTGTCGATAGTACATTAATTAGTATACACGCATATGGTTAATTCAGTTAACACTTATTCAATAAAACGTGCAATTACGTTCAGATGAGACGTAATTGCAAAGGTATACCTCGACACATTGAAATATTGATGAATTATTAAATATTGAGTTAGCTGAAAAACTAGTCTACTTGAAACATAATGACAGCTTGGCTAGGAGAGCATAGTTTGCTCAAACTTAACTTGTCAAAAACAAATTTAATTCAGTTTAGGCCTCATCAACGACCTGCTTTAGAAACAAGGCACTAGAAGGGAAGGAGTCAATTCCAAAACTTAAACTGGAAGTGTCCCGTAGCTAAAATTGCCATAAAACTATCCCAGTTCACTTATGGAAAATTAAAAAAACTGCCGATCTATAAACAGCAATTTCCGCTTACCATGCATTTGCCCAAGCATGGTTACATTACGGAATTATTCTATGGGGCAGCAGTACTGATGTTCCCAAGTTATTTTTAATACAAAAAAGATGCATAAGGATCCTAAGTAATATACGAAATGACGAATCATGTAGACCTCATTTTGCAAAATAAAACATTCTAACACTGACATCCTTGTATATTCTGGAGACGTGCAAATTCGTGCGGAAACACCCTAGCCTTTACACACAAGCTAAGGATATGATTACAGGAATCCATAATTTGCGACCCAGAGACCAACTGATCCCAACAACTGTAGCCAAACTTAAAATGAACTCACAGGGACCACATTCCATGTCGATACGAATATATAATAACTTACCGAGACACATATTATCAGCTAAGGAGAAGTACACATTATTTGTTACAAAACTAAAAACTACCTGTTGTTTAAAGCTTTTTACACCATCAAAAAAAATATATGAACATGTAACTTAGAAATCATAAATATACCTAGGTTAAAATAAAGTTAGTATTTGATATTTTTAATCTATAGGTTAAGTTTTTGCTTTGTCCTAACAGGGTCCATGCTGTACCCTATACCCTTGTAAAATCTTGTAATACCATGGTTTGCAAATAATAAATGAATTATGAATTAAAATTATCCCAGAGTGCGTATTTTATAGACCTACAGCACTAATAACTCTCTCTTAATGGTTCTAGTATGTGCTACCAAGCTTATAATAGCATACATGAAGTTTGTTTGCGCTTCTAGTACATCTGTTCTTATAGCTTAACTTATAATCGCTAATAGGCTCAAATTAACGGCACTTTAAGTACTTATTCTAAGATTAAATATTGTTCTTATTGAGCATTATCGAATGCTGCTATAATCTTAATGTGTTTATAAAGGTTTAATGAATTACCATTATTATCCAAAATAATCTTCAAGAAGCCCGTAAAGGAGTACAATCGTTCTTAATGCTCTTGCTAATTCTGTTATGGTTTCATCACGGACATATTGAATATATGGTGCTAATTTTACACAGATAACCTCCAATAGATAGAGCCTATAGGCGACGTGCGGTCACCACGCATATATGTTTTTGCACTGATAACCCCCACTACCCCGCGCCATATTGTCAGTATCGACCAGGTACACGATCTATACGTGCGGCAAACAACCAACAATTTAAAATTGATTTTGCGCTATAAAAAATAGTTCTTGCTGTGTGAAGTGGTGTGAGAAAGTCTCCCGAACTTCTAATTACACAAACGACGGAATAACATTTCACAGGTAAGTTAAATTTATATTCTGTCACGCGGAGTTCATTTTACACTGGACCATAAGAAGTAGTGAAGTATGCATGTCCCTTTTCATCAAATGGGAATGACAATATACTGTTCCTTTCTCACGAAAGCACGTGACACTCCAGTGTTGAGCTAGTGATGCTTTGGGATTTTACCGATTCAGATTCAGTTAAGGAAACGTACTACGAATACGTTAATTCATCCGTGCTTTCGTGTACTATTTTAATACGAAAATTCACCAAAGATTATATTTATATCCTTGACATTGCATTGTCGAAATTCTTTTGTTAGAAATCATAGATAATGTATACGATGTATGTAGGTTTAAACTGCACCAAGAAGATGCTGCACGTGGCGGACTGCAACCGTCTTACAAGCTATGAGGTAGAGGGAGACGTAGTAAATTACTGTCTCGCTCTATTTTATAGCTTCCAAAGCTAATGAACCGAATATATTATTGTAGTACGTTCGCGTGAGAATGCACGTACATCTTATCTTTATACGTATGATTATGTAAGACTTAAAATAATAGATAAGTACTTTTATTCGAAAAACGGCTTAGTCACCTTACATTTTTTATACAATGCAGGGAACTTACAACACAGGAACAAAATTCACAACCGTTTTTGGAAAAGCTTGTAACAGAAATATGGAGCTCGTTATAGTCTTGTTTGGTTTTGTAAGGCGCTTAAAGTGAGCTTCGCGGGAGCAAATAGTTTTGCGAAGTCCAAATATAAGTCTACTATCGGCTTAATAGGTTGGTCACTAATTCTACTATAGTGCTTTATTAGGACAAGCATGTCTATAAATCGAGTCCTTTTCCGTGGTTATAAGCGCTTACAATCTCGTTAGAGTCCTGATAATATGTGGTTTTAGGACCATACCACTTTGTTACTTGGGAGATTAGGTACTTGTACGCTAATTTCTACAAATTTCGTGGTTTTTAGGCCCGCAAGAGGCATGTCCTTCTTGCCATTTCGGCAAAACTGGGCTCACAGCACCTCCGAGGTGCAAATCCACCCGAACGCGGCTGACACCGCCTGACAGTTCCGTGCGCAAAATATAGTCGAGCGGTTGTTGTCACTGCCAGGGATTACTAGTATATGGGCAAAAAACTGTTCCCAAAGTATCAAATCCCAAACTGTTTTTCTCAAATTATCATTTGGCAAAGGATTATTAGTCAAAACAACTTATCGCAACTGTACAGTCACTAAATTTAAATTTGGCAAATTATTGTTTAACAAATAATTACTTGGTCATTTTACCATGTATGATTTGGCCAAATGTATCGTTTGGCATAACATACTCTTCCCAAAATATTGCATGGCATCGTATAACAATAATCTTGACCTGACTGAACTGACGATCGCCGACTGCCATACATGGTCCAATCGCCATGATCAAGCCAAAAGAATCGAAATTCGATTGTGCCATCAAGTATAACTGTTGGCATGACTCATGCCAATCCACTCCCACACACGGTCAGTTCTAACTGATCCGATCAGTAGCATCATGCCGATTAGACGATATGAAGCATGGTGTATGGCCAGCATTATAGAGTTTAGCATAAGCAAATCTAGGACATCGAAGGTAGCCGCTGTACAAAGTACATTTTGTACCTACCATGTAGGGTTGCCAAATATTTTTAGGGGAGATATAGTATTTTCAATAAAAAAACGACAAAAATATAGTACACTGTAAAAAAATATAGTACAACCGACAACACTGTTAACTGACCATCCTGTGTTTATATAGAACCTTATTACAATGCACTTTAGGTGCACCGATGGTCAGTTAGCTGTGTTGTCGATAGTACTTGGCTGGGCATTGTTGCTATTTAGTAAAAAATCTCGGCAATTTGAAGTACTTCGTAAGGTCCCTCAAAATATAGTATTTTCGCGTACTATATATTTCTTCAGCAGTATATAGTACAAAGAGTCAAAATATAGTACAATACTATATAATATGGTGTTCCGCCTTTTAGCATTGTCAGTATCGACCAGGTATACGATCTATACGTGCGTCAAACAACCAACAATTTAAAATTGATTTTGCGCTATAAAAAATAGTTCTTGCTGTGTGAAGTGGTGTGAGAAAGTCTCCCGAACTTCTAATTACACAAACGACGGAATAACATTTCACAGGTAAGTTAAATTTATCATATAAATGTAAATTTCATTCTGTCACGCGGAGTTCATTTTACACTGGACCATAAGAAGTAGTGAAGTATGCATGTCCCTTTTCATCAAATGGGAATGACAATATACTGTTCCTTTCTCACGAAAGCACGTGACACTCCAGTGTTGAGCTAGTGATGCTTTGGGATTTTACCGATTCAGATTCAGTTAAGGAAACGTACTACGAATACGTTAATTCATCCGTGCTTTCGTGTACTATTTTAATACGAAAATTCACCAAAGATTATATTTATATCCTTGACATTGCATTGTCGAAATTCTTTTGTTAGAAATCATAGATAATGTATACGATGTATGTAGGTTTAAACTGCACCAAGAAGATGCTGCACGTGGCGGACTGCAACCGTCTTACAAGCTATGAGGTAGAGGGAGACGTAGTAAATTACTGTCTCGCTCTATTTTATAGCTTCCAAAGCTAATGAACCGAATATATTATTGTAGTACGGTCGCGTTCTTTAATTTATGACCTTTTTTGCTAAAATATTCTTAGTATTCCTATAAAATTTGACAGGATTGTGAACCTTAAGTGGGTCCCAAATTAAAGTCCGCGACTGTACCTACAGCACGTCTATCATGAGACGACCGCGACATACTCGCACTATACCTCTTGTTCTAAGTGTTCTAATAAGAAAGAGACGGCGAGGATAGAAACACAAATCAATCAATTAGGTACATTAATATACATAAATACATAATGCATACAATATAAACTTACTTATACATACTTAAATAATTAATTGTATGTACCCGAACAAAGATATCATGAGGTCCATCAATCTTTAATAGTTAAAAAGAGATGCTTACGCAACTTGCGTTTAAAGGAGAACTTGCTCTGAGCTTGTCTGACGGTAAGAGGGAGATCATTTCAGACGAATAGCAGGAAACCAGTACGGTGAAATAAGACAGAGAGTTTAAGACTCCTGGATGTACGTAGCTTGCAACCAGGACGGGGTGTAACAAAGTTTTATTTTATTTAAGATATTCCGGTGCAGCTAGGTCGAAAAAGATGGTATAAAGTGTGCACAGAATTTTGAATTTATACACCTTACTTCGCATGTGTACATACTGTCTATTCAGGTTTCCTCATATTAAGATGGGTATTTAAATTAAACTTGAGTAAGATTTCTAATTAAACTTGTTTTATTTCTTAGCACACGTTATAAAACATTACGGTAAAAGTTCTAGTTCGCATAGAGTGAGCCACCTTACGGCCAGACAGGTGAAACTAAAAACGTTTACAAAGTAGCTTATAACTAAGGTGACCGGCGTTTATAGAGACAGATGCTATCTTTTAAATTTATATTCCAATACCTCACGATGTTTTCCTACGCGAAATTTTCGAAAAACTCATCCGAGATTCGATTGACGGCCGCATACTTGAACCGCTCACTAGGATATTATGAGAAATAATGAATTACAAATATAAAAACCGGCCAAGTGCGAGTCGGACTGGCGCACCGAGGGTTCCGTAAATTTTTCGGTTTTCGCAATTTTTCCTTTATCTGTGTTATAAGACGTTGCTTGGTACCAAATTTCAAGATTCTGAGTACTCGGGAAGTACCCTGTAGGTTTTGATTCCCTTGCGAGTTTCGAAAATTTGCGGAAATTTGCGGCATAAACGGCTGTATCTTTTGATTGCGTTGGTTTAGAAGTTTGATTTCACAGCTCCACGGGACAGTAGACCTGAGTATTTGGTATTGTAAATTTTAGCTTGATACCTCCACGCGTTCCTGAGAAAAAGGGTCTTGACAGACAGACGGACGGACGGACGGACAACAAAGAGATCCTATAAGGGTTCCGTTTTTTCCTTTTGAGGTATGGAACCCTAAAAACTAGTTGGATGTATTCACAAGCTACTTAAATACAAAATACAGTGTGTAGTGGCCTTTTTTTAAATACCTATCGTAAAATTTCAAGAATCAAAATTATTTATCAATAATGATGCTGAGGATTATCTATCATCAACGATATAATTTTATCACATTGAATAAATATATGTACTTTTTATGACATCATTTTTATTTGTCTTCCTTACCTAGGCTATGCCAATATTAAAATAACATAACATACATAAGCCTAGCTAGCACATTCGCGTTAATGTCGAATAAAATTCGCATTCGTCCTTTCCTAGTAAGTATGTAAATACGAACGGGACGAAGGCTTCATGTCCGACATAAACACGATAATAATGCAGTAAATGTTGTAAAATGCCTAGAAATAACTACTCGATGTGATTAACATACTTTTTTATGTTACGTGGTAATCAAAATAGTCGATGAACGTAACATGATAATAATATAACAGTGACCGCCGTTCAAAAATTTAGACCATGTTAACGGGTACCGTACCTACGCCATGTAAAATATTCTACTAACAATTAATTGCGGCACCGCTAAAAACCGTTAGCGAACAACGCGTCCCATCACTACGCTTCTGGCGCCAAAGTGGCGCCATGATGTGACAAAGCGCGGTACTTTCGAAACAGCCAATCGCAGCGCCGTCACCGACCTCCCCGCAGCCCGCACCTACCGCCAACTGTGGTGACCTTTGCATCGAACTAAATCGCTTATGGGCTCTATATATTTGAGGTTACCAGTCTAATTTTATAACAGGCAAAGGACGTATCACAGAAATTGACGCGGTTCCACTCAAGATAGTGACAATGAAAATTCATGATTTAATGATATAGATGTTTCTGGAGAATGCGATTTAGATTAGACCACGAGGAGAGCATTAGCGATGAATCTTAACACGATGACGAAAGTGATGTTGAAGGCTATTCCATTAAAAAATACATACTAGAAAAAGAAAATATACTAACACTTTTGGAATAAAAAAGATGTCCTGCCTCAGGATGCCTCAACGCTTCTTGACATAAATAGAAATAAGACAAAAGCCATTTAAGTAATCTGATGTTGGTGCATTGAAATTATTGTGGAACCCTAATTCCTGACAATATGGCGCTATTATAGTTCTGATGAAGAACCATTTGCTTCTATAAAGGGATGTTAACGTTCTTCAAAATGCTTGCTCTAAAACATGGTGACTTTTGATTAAGTATATTTCTTACTAGCTTCCGCCCGCGACTTTGTCTGCGTGGACTCGGGATAAAAACTATCTTATATTTTAATCCAGGCTATAAACTATCTTCGTGCAAAATTTCATTCAAATCGGTTCAGCCGTTTAAGCGTGATTGAGTAACAAACATCCAAACTTTCGCATTTATAATATTAGTAGGATTGCAACCTAATTTATTCTAAATACAACTTATTAATTACGCTGGTTTCAAGAAGTGCGTAAAAAAAAAGATTAAAAACACAATATCCTTCACCGAAAATATACGTTCGCGTGAGAATGCACGTACATCTTATCTTTATACGTATGATTATGTAAGACTTAAAATAATAGATAAGTACTTTTATTCGAAAAACGGCTTAGTCACCTTAAATTTTTTATACAATGCAGGGAACTCACAACACAGGAACAAAATTCACAACCGTTTTTGGAAAAGCTTGTAACAGAAATATGGAGCTCGTTATAGTCTTGTTTGGTTTTGTAAGGCGCTTAAAGTGAGCTTCGCGGGAGCAAATAGTTTTGCGAAGTCCAAATATAAGTCTACTATCGGCTTAATAGGTTGGTCACTAATTCTACTATAGTGCTTTATTAGGACAAGCATGTCTATAAATCGAGTCCTTTTCCGTGGTTATAAGCGCTTACAATCTCGTTAGAGTCCTGATAATATGTGGTTTTAGGACCATACCACTTTGTTACTTGGGAGATTAGGTACTTGTACGCTAATTTCTACAAATTTCGTGGTTTTTAGGCCCGCAAGAGGCATGTCCTTCTTGCCATTTCGGCAAAACTGGGCTCACAGCACCTCCGAGGTGCAAATCCACCCGAACGCGGCTGACACCGCCTGACAGTTCCGTGCGCAAAATATAGTCGAGCGGTTGTTGTCACTGCCAGGGATTACTAGTATATGGGCAAAAAACTGTTCCCAAAGTATCAAATCCCAAACTGTTTTTCTCAAATTATCATTTGGCAAAGGATTATTAGTCAAAACAACTTATCGCAACTGTACAGTCACTAAATTTAAATTTGGCAAATTATTGTTTAACAAATAATTATTTGGTCATTTTACCATGTATGATTTGGCCAAATGTATCGTTTGGCATAACATGCTCTTCCCAAAATATTGCATGGCATCGTATAACAATAATCTTGACCTGACTGAACTGACGATCGCCGACTGCCATACATGGTCCAATCGGCATGATCCAATCGCCATGATCAAGCCAAAAGAATCGAAATTCGATTGTGCCATCAAGTATAACTGTTGGCATGACTCATGCCAATCCACTCCCACACACGGTCAGTTCTAACTGATCCGATCAGTAGCATCATGCCGATTAGACGATATGAAGCATGGTGTATGGCCAGCATTATAGAGTTTAGCAGAAGCAAATCTAGGACATCGAAGGTAGCCGCTGTACAAAGTACATTTTGTACCTACCATGTAGGGTTGCCAAATATTTTTAGGGGATATAGTATTTTCAATAAAAAAACGACAAAAATATAGTACACTGTAAAAAAATATAGTACAACCGACAACACTGTTAACTGACCATCCTGTGTTTATATAGAACCTTATTACAATGCACTTTAGGTGCACCGATGGTCAGTTAGCTGTGTTGTCGATAGTACTTGGCTGGGCATTGTTGCTATTTAGTAAAAAATCTCGGCAATTTGAAGTACTTCGTAAGGTCCCTCAAAATATAGTATTTTCGCGTACTATATATTTCTTCAGCAGTATATAGTACAAAGAGTCAAAATATAGTACAATACTATATAATATGGTGTTCTGCCTTTTAGCAGAATTTCCTTTGGTCAAACATCACTTTCCAACCAACATTTCGAAAATGATTCACTTTGACAACTAACCATTGCCAACTTTTTGTATGACAACCTGACACTTGGTCGAATTTTTATAAAGCAGAATATCCCAATGACTAAAAATGTTTGGAAAACTTATCACTTGCCAACTATTTCACTAGGCCAAACAACTATTGAACGAACAACGTTTCGTCAGTGCAATAGTTACGTTTTAACATATAAGCCAACTTAAAAGTTACGATGAATCGAGATGGGTTTCGCCAAAAGATATGCAAGTCTTTTGGCGAAACCCATCTGTTGAACTTGCCTGAAACAAAGAACAGTTTCGTGATAAGTATAGCAACAGAAATAATAACTGTGACAGAGTCCAGATAGGTGCGACGACGAGCGAAGCGAGAAGGAGCGTGTTAGGTTAACCGCGATCTTACAGCGCACGAAGCCGAGCGAGCGAAGCGAGCGTGCCGCGGCAGCGGCCGGCGAGTGCCAAAATTGCCTTATTGAATATTGAAAATAAGTATTGAAAAATACAAAGCAACGTCCCGCAAGTAATAACGTAAACACTTATCGCTAATAAGTCAGTTTATTCTTACTCACCCACAAAGTTATTAAAAGAAGTGAGCAGTTGCGCATACCCACATTGTAAATTATATTACATAGTAACTGTACGAACCCTACTGCGTGAAACATTTGGGAAACGTTATACAACGAAATGACTATTCAGCCAACTAAAACATTCTGTTAAACGATTTTTGGCATTTTGAAAGTTTACTTTATAATCATCAGACCAAACGTACAGTTGGCAACTGTGAGGTTGGGAAACGAAACGAAATCTTATGACAAATTGGCAAGTGATTATTTGGCGAAATAATATTCTGCGAAACGTCGGTTGGGAACTAATAATTGGCCAAACAATTTTCTGCGAAAAATAAGAGAACCATATAATATACTAACCCTACTACCATGTCTCAATCAATCGATCGAATTTAGAGTAAAACTTCACGCTGTTTTTGCCACGTTGCTTTGCAAAATTTACGAGTTCTCCAAAAATCCCTTTCAATTCTTTTTTTTTTTTGTAATAGCAGCCATTACTTTTTTTACAAATCACAATCAATTTTAGGCCAAGTTTGAAAATAAGTATTAATTTCGGCCGATTGATCAAATTCTATGGGTGAAAATTACGTCAAGCCAATTGGACCGAAAGCCTTAAGTAAATTTAGAAACGCTCGATGGAGGAATAAAGTGTATTTGAATTCTAGGCCGTGTTTGATCAATTCCATTGTTAGCATTGATAATGCTTTACCAAGTACAATCAAAAGAACTTTAATGAAGTAAGTATCTGTTAGTCTCATGTCCTTATTATTTGTTTTTTTTTTGTAACGTCATTGATGTATTATGAATTGTTTCATGAGAATTTCGCTTATTGATAATTTATTACCTATTGGCTTGTTTAATCGAACGAGCTCCATGCTTCACCTTGGAACGAAAATCGTTTGTATGTCCCGCTGTCCCGCTGTTCTCCTCTAAAGGTCGCATTTCTCAACCGATTCTCGTGAAATGTTGTGATTAGGTTCGTTAATTATATAGATTTTTTTTGCAGTCACTCAAAATTTTTTTTTTTAATTTTTGAATTGAAAACTTCTTTAACGGCGCTGTGCACTTTTTGGGATGGGGAAAAATTGTTAAACTCGCCATTCGGGACGAGGCTTGGGGGCGGGGGGACCGATGCCGTAGTACGAGACTGGTTTTGTTCTAAGACGTAGTGGTACGGGGGCTTGGTGTCAGATGCGGGGGGACGGGGGAAGTGGTGGGGGGGTTGCAAAATAAAAATTATTCAACTTTTCACTTCTGCCGGCACTCCCGGAGTGCAACCCGGGTCATTTTTTTCATAAAAGTCAGGCTCTCGTGTTCTACAGTAACAGAACTAGTTTTCAATTATCATCATCCTCCTAGCGTTATTCCCGGTTGTGCCCTAAAAGAGCCCGGGGTCCGCTTTGACACCTAATCCCAAGATTTGGCATTTTATGTAGACTTGATCTCAAAACAGTTAATAAAAGGTCTAGATACCATGAAAACACTACGTAATATTTACTTATATTCTTAAGTGAACGTCATTACAATGTTGCTTCAATACGCTTGGATTGCTAGAGGTGAGGGTTATCGATTAAGAAAAGAACGATGAAATATTGTGTTACAAAATAAGGCATTGTAATATAAATAGGTACCAATTTTTCATAACTGTAATAATACCTGTCAAATTGTATTAGTGGCACACACGGTATACATAGGACTTCCGTGCCGTGTCGCCATTTTGTATTTCGATGTCACCGCTTGTCAAATAACAATACAGCACAGTTATCACGCGACGGCGCGCGAGCTCTGGATTTTTCTCGCACTATCGGTCTCTCTCTTATTAGAACACTTAGAACAAGAGGTATAGTGCCAGAAAAATCGAGAGTATGTCGCGGCCGTCCCATGACAGACGTGCAGAGGACTTACCGCGAAACGTATACGAACTTCGTTCGTGTGTCTCCCTCTCTGTCGCATTTGCTAGTTCGCGCGACAAAGAGGGAGATACACGAACGAAGTTCGTTTTCGTTTCGCGGTAGCCCGAGGTACGCAGTCAGACAGTACGAGTGGAAAGATCGGACAAGTGAAAACAATTGACGACTGGGACAAAGTTGTTTTCCTAGATTAAACATGGTTAAATGC
Source organism: Epinotia bilunana (assembly GCA_947049275.1). NCBI lineage: Eukaryota > Metazoa > Arthropoda > Insecta > Lepidoptera > Tortricidae > Epinotia > Epinotia bilunana. Next base: position 20,710,490 of record OX346259.1, on the reverse strand, counting down.
GAATCATAGTGTTGGAAAAATATGGACAGACTATACATCTCAGTCGTTAATGAAAGTTCCTGAAGGAAAGGGCCAAAGACAGTGGAAGCAGCTCTAAAGTTACGTTACTTTGGCATCAATCTGTCATTCTAATCAAGCTGGAAAAAATTACATATAGTTTTGGGAAAGCGACTGCCATCTGACCTTCCAACCCAGGGGGAAAACAAGACCTTATTGGGATAAGGCCGGTTTCCTCACGATGTTTCCCTTCACCGAAAGCTAAGGGTAAATATTCCGTAGGTACATAAGTTCCGAATAACTCATTGGTACTACGGCCGGGATTCGAACCCACGACCGCCGCTTGACAGCCGCATGCCTGAACCACTAGGCTACCCTAGTTTAAATGTATCTTGACATTTATTATTTGAGCTTTAAGTGATAACAGCTAATACTATTCGTGACTTGTATTACTTATTAGTATTTATATTTTTTTGTGTATGATTAGTTTAGCTACGCCTTATGGGTAGAATTGTATATTCAATTTCAGGATGAAGAAATAAATGAAATGAATTTAATAAATCACCCTTTTCAGACAAAAATGGGCGGAATGGTGACGAAAGAGGAAAACAGCAATAGCATTGTGGCAAAATAATTTCCTGAAACATGCAATTTAATATTGAATTTGTCCTTTATAATATAATAGGCTTCGAAGTATCGCGTTTTGGTGCGGCGAAACGAGAGATCCGTAATGAAATTTCATACAAAATTGGAGGCCTGCAAACATTCTTTTGTTTAAGTCATCATTGTGTTCAGCCATTAAAAAATCCTTGAAGTTTTGTTTTTAATTTCATTGTATGCTTGGGAAAGCACTATACATACCTCGGCGTGAAAAGGGATTGCCAGAATCGTATCCCTATCCGGCCTGGCTACGCTCGTCCGTCTGTATACTCTACGAGTATATCTACTTGGTCGTCAATCCCTATTTTCCCGGTCTCTGCAGTAATGTACTATTACAAAAGTTCTATCTATCTATTCAACCCGTATCCGCCCACTGTTGAATACAGAGGGCCTACCGCGAAACGAAAACGAACTTCGTTCGTGTATATACCTCTCTGTCGCACTTGCTAGTCCGGGCGACAAAGGCCTCTTTACTACGCCACTTACTTTGGTCCTGTGCGAATATCATCCACTTTTTGCTTCCTGTTCGGCAGATATCATTAATATCGTTATATTTTTTATTTGGAAATACAATTTATCGACATAACAGCGTAAGTACACCATAGCGTTGGTAAATTTACCCCCGGTTCCCATGTGTCGGCTGTCGGGCCCGATTTTTTATCGGGTGTCGGCGCCTCATAGAAATTGGTGTCCGACAAGTGTGGATAGCTTCATATAAAATGTTCTGCCACTGGAACGACCGATTAAAATCCGGCCGACATCCGATATTACTGAGAACCAGCTGTTAAACTAGTAAGTAGTTATACATCGTACAATAAATACAAATAAAATATAGATGCTTATTACCTACACCTAGGTAATAAATCCCATCAAAAACATAAATGTGAAATGAGAGCCAAGTTCATTATCCTACTAATATTATAAATGCGAAAGTTTGGATGTATGAATGGATGTACGTTCCAATTAATCTCAAAAACGATTGCACCAATTTTTATGAAACTTTCCAGTTATGTACCTTATATATCAGAATAGAACATAGGCTATAATTTATGTCAAATTTCATCCCCTTTCGGGACGAAAAAGGGGATGAAACTTTGTATGGAGACTTGAAGACCAACAAACAGCGTGAAATGAACGTTGTCAAATGTAATATATCTATTAGTCACTAGATTGCGCTAGATGTACTTCCTAATTCGTACGATAGCATACCTAGCTATGTAGGTTAAAAAGGTAAAAGGCTTTATTATTTTTAATAAACACATTTTACTAACACATTTATTTCCACGCGGACGGACGGACATAGATATACCCCATGTACATGCAAAGTTTCGTTACAATCCGACACATAGTTTTAAAATGAGAGCGTAACTACGTTTGTATAGAGAATCGAGCTTACTGCGGACTCTTAATTGCGTCGTGGTCCTGCGTCTCCATGAGGAGGGGCATTTGCCGAGTGTGAACCTGGGCATTCGATTCGATGAGTACGAGTCTAAATGAAAAAGAGTTCGTCTATTAATATTCTTATAATGAACAGATGTTATAGATAGTAAATAATTAAAGCAATGAACAGACACCGTTAAATATTCAAAAAAATATGTTTTTTTTATTTTATATATTAACTAAAGTACATATTCCTTACTTAAGCTGTCGAAGCAAAATTTTTCGTCTGCTAGTAACACAGTGCAAACTAATTCGTCTACCACTGGGTAGTGTCGTCTTTCCTCTTCATGATGGCTTCAATTCTTTGTGGCATTGTGTCAACTAACGCCGCACATACCGCAGAGGATATTGAATCCCACACTGCGTTTATCTTGTTCTTTAAATGTTCCTTCGACTGACGTAATGATAATAAATCAGGAAAATCTGCGTACATTATAGCTCAAGACCTTTACCTAGCAAGATCTACTATACTATCTATCAATTGGCCACCTCAGCCTAGATTTGTCTCCAATCGAGACGTTGTGGTGGAAGATAAAAAATTGCGTAAATCATTAGTAATGTAATAATATTTATTTATTTATTTATTTATTATTAAGGATCGCCAACAGCGGCAACAACAATTACAAGCACTAATATAAAAAAAAACATAGGTTTATATTTAATTGCGCCACCAATTACAGCTTAATTTACTGCTTGAAATTATAACTTTTCGAAAGTCTTGCGAAATTTGTTTACCTACCTAGGTAGGTAGGTAAACAAATTTCGCAAGACTTTCGAAAAGTTATAAAATCGCCACGCGCTATGCTCGTAGCCGATCCAGTTTTCATATTCAATATAGGTATATTGAATATGAAAACTGGATCGGCTACGAGCATATCGCGTGGCGAATCTTGGCAGTGAATGTGTTAACTGTTATATCGATCAATAATACATCAAAAGTTGTTATAGCGACCGTTACGCACCTCTTTCAGAATGCTTGACTCTAGTACTCTCGACAAAGAATATAGGTTTTTTTTATCTACTCTGGAATTGGGAGCAAAGGTATAAATATATCTCTAAATAGACGAACAATTCAAATCAGCTCTTTGTAACATCAAGAAAGCAGGGGGAAATATAGAATACACCATAATTTGTTCCTCGTATTGACACATGAGATATGAGTATCGTTTGCACCGATCTTTTAGAGTTTGTATTGTTATTGAGGCTTAGTTTTTGGGTGAATCCGCTGTCGTGGAACAATAGACGATGATAGGATTTCGGTATCTCAAAGGAAGATGCGGTGGGTTTGGAAGTAGTAAATGACTAAGATTTTTGCACAGCAATCAAAAAAACAATCTCAAATGATTTGAGATTATGGTCACCCCACGCTTTCACAGGATTGTTTTTAAGTTACCTTTGACATAATCTTACTTTATTTTAATAATTATTCTGTTAGTTACCAATACTATGGTTATTGATGAGTAGACAAACATTTATATATAAAAATAAACAATAGCTATGTAGTATAGTATCAATGTTCAAGGGAAAACTTAAGGAGATGGCATCGCAATCGATTTTACTGTCTGAAAAAAAATATCAGGTTCATAACCGTATTGTATTCATATCATTAAAACATGAGTCATGAAAGTTTAAAAAATCGATCGTCAGTACCATCATTGTAATGTATATACACTTCCTTAAAATAAGGGAACACAGATAAATTCTGAAGACTAATTTGTCCGAAAGCATTTTATGTTTCAAAATTCCGAACGCCATCTTACGCTGAACCGGAACGCAGATAAATTAATAGGTAGGTTCGTATTCGAAATCGTACATGAGTAATTTAGGATTTTGTACCAAGAAACCCTACCTACAAACTTACAAAGTCACAAACTCATATTGCGTCCTTACCTTCATGATATTTCTAGAAGGCCGCGCATCTCCACCCACGTATTACAAAGAAAGCAAGCGGAGCCACGGGACAAACAATATAGTCCATGTTCATCCCGAAGGCCCATTCTACATATTATATGCATACAAATGTACAAAGCTACAAAATCACAAACTTTACCTCATTTATTACCATAAAAAAGTGATGATCACTATTATAGACGAAACGTACCTATCGCCGAAAACTACATTATTATGATCGAAAATGGAAATTAATTTTAATACTCTGCTTCAGAAATTATCAATTCTTAACTAAGAAGGGACTCGTCAGATTTGTAGAAACAAAATATTAAAATGTCATTTAGCCTCGTAATTTAATAGAATTATAAATATGTCATTAACAAGTAACTAAGTTTCTATCTTTAGTAAATCCTACTTAACGATATCTGAGATATCTTTTAACTTGTCAAGCATCTCGAAAGTTTTAATAAGCCAGTGAAAACTCAGGGCTGGTAAAAACTGCAACTTGTCACAAATTGTATATCATTTAAATTATAATGATTATAATGCGTACAATAAAATTTTATGCGTGAAATCATTTTAGTTTGGACCAGGGGTCACCAAAATAGGACCCGCGGAAAGAATGCGGAGAGTTCGGCCCGCGATACCGATGGGGTGGGGTAAAGCTAACGAACGATAAATGTAAAAAAAAAACTACTTGTTTTGGTGATTATTCATGCGTTTTAAACAGATAAATTAGATTCACTTTTGTGGAGGCTACACAAAAGGCTATTTTAACTGTAAAAACATACTAACTTTCAGAGAAAATAAATCGAAATGACATTCCACTTCAATGTATTTTTAACCGCTGACGAGTACGAGGAGTGTTTCAGTTTAACATATGTATCTGTGTGTCTGTCTGTGGGCTCAAAATCAATGAACCGATAAAAGTGCGGTTTTATTTAAATCTAGTGTTGTCTATCGAGATGGTTTTTAGTTATGTTTGATTTTGGCGGGGGGGTGTTTTCAATTTGTAGGCTATATTTCTGTTATATAAGCTATCTGACTGGTATTCAAATTAGGAACTCTTTATGAAACGCTAGCTGTATAATAATAAATAATAAATATTAGGAGACAATCATACACAAATGAAACAAGTCCCAAACTAAGCAAAGCTTGTACTATGGGTACCTGCTAGATGACGATATACATACTTAAGTATATAGATAAATAAATACTTAAATACATAGAAAACATCCATGACTCAGGAACAAATATTCATGCTCATCACACAAATAAATGCCCTTACCGGGATTCGAACCCGGGACCTCCGGCTTCGTAGGCAGGGTCACTACCAACTAGGCTACAGAGGTCGTCAAAACGTACGTGTATTAGTATGAAGTTTGTAGGGAAAATGTAGAAAGTGACGTCACGATTTTTTTGGTCTAGAGCGACGTGTTGTTTCATATCTAAGTAAATATCAAAAATAATAAGTTTATCAAACCCTGTACTTATAGTGTAAACCAAGGTTCACTGTCACTGAGAATTCAAAAGTAAATAAGGAAAAAGAACTAAGAGGATTATCTGGAGTTCTCTGGGTGGTCGTGATTTCCCACGGGACGATATATTAAGTCCGCAACAAGACATTTGCAATGCCTGCCTACGTCTTACACCTTAAAGCTAAGCATTCACGAACTCTTTAACAAACCAGAATGGAACGCCGCGTCAATATCGGTCCATGAATGTCAAAACTGTAGCGTTTAAAGATACTTAGCGTGGCCCCCTTGGATGTCCAAAATTGATGAAAAGCGCGTCGCGCCAACGCGCCTTCCGAATGGAACGCTCGTGAATGTCAACATTTACAGAGACAAATGGCGCAACGTTAAAACAAAACGGTGAATGTCATAACAACACGCACGACCACAACTAAGTGACAGCTACCTGGCCCGCCCGTGAATATAGTAGAAATATTGCATCATCAGCATATCAGCCGAAAGACGTCCACTGCTGGACATAGACCTCCCCAAAGAGTCCCAAAGTGATTGGTCCTGCTCCACCCGCAGCCAGCGGACTCCAGCGACCTTTCAGGTCATCAGTTAGAGTATCATCATATTTACTACATTCGAGTACGAAGAGTGGCGCAGACCACCCGCTAGATCATCATCATATCACATCAGCCGAAAAACGTCCACTGCTAATAATAGGTCTCCCCCAAAGAGTTGCCAAAGTGATCGGTCCGCATCCAGCGAACTCCAGCGACCTTTCAGACCCGGTATCATGGTCGGCCTTACCACGCGATAAGTGACAAGATAGAGCGTCCGTCTCGTTCTATTGAACGGTGTCAGCCAGTGACGGACGCTCTATCTTGTCACTTATCGTATGGTAAGGCCGTCCATGATACGGGGTCAGGTCATCAGTTAATATTGCATCTATTGATTTAATTGTGTCGCAGAGATAAACGGCGCCGCGCGGGGCTTCGCTTAAGTGAAAATTCAGCTTTATGCATATTTACATTCAAGTTCGAAGAGTGACGTAGACCACTCGCTGGAGCACACAAATCACTGCACCCTTGCGACTACCTAATGCACGATGCCATACATAAAGCGGGTGATAGGAGCCTGCACGTCTATCATGGGACGGCCGCGACATACTCTCGATTTTTCTCGCACTCCTCTTGTTCTAAGTGTTCTTAAAAGAAAGTGAGGGATGGTGCGATACAAATCGAGAGATAGCGTGATAGCCGTGCTGTGGAGATGTAGGGCATGATGTCACACGATCCTCTGCATTGAGGGAACGACTTATGTTGACGAAATTTTTTATACAACCTGAAATCACCGTATTTTTTGAATTCTTGGTTTATAATATAATCTATCTATAATTAGATTTATTTAACAGCCGTCATCCCGAAATAATAAAAGTCAATGATAACATATGATGACATAAATTCTAGTGGGATGACAGCTGTCAAATATGGGATGTAAGGTCACTTTCACTATAGTTTTATAAATGGCATTATAATATACAAAAGAACACGTTTTTATTCACGGCTAGCATTATTTATATAAAAAACTATATTTTCTAGGAATTCTCATAGTTTCATCAAACCTATTTTATTTAATATAAGTACCGTAAAAATTCGTTTGTCTCTATCTGTCATATTGACTTATGTGTATATATGTGTTTCTGAGAAAGAGAAGGTTGGTTATTAGATGAATAAGGTGATACATTTGTACATACACAGTTACATTAAGTCCGCTCGATAAAAATACTCAATAAAATATCGATAAAAAATACCAAATATAAATCGCGAATATCGTAAATCGGCCAGTCCAATCGCCTTAACAAAGTTTCTTCAGATAAATAAATGTCAAAAACAAAGTACAAAGAAAAAGATGTTACATTTTCTTACATTTACATCAAACCGGATGAGCTCTTGAGCTTGTCAGGATTTAGGCCTAGTTTAGCCATGGATAAGTGTCTAGTTCATTTAATTGTTTACTACAGGGTAACAATGTGTGGGTGTGTAGATTTAGGACGCTCTTAAATAAGTGTCACTTGTAATTGGATGACGAGTTTACGGCAAAGGTTTCGTAGAACCGGCAACTCTGAGTGTGTTGTCTTATTTATAGGTGTATAGTCCAGTCGGTCAGACTGTTTATTTAAGTGATTCTTGTCGAAAACGCTTACTTATATATTTTTCACAAATTGCAACACTGGCATGTTATTCAGAAGATTTCTAAAGATTCGCGTCATTATCCGAACGCGCGTTAGGACATATAATGTGGGTATAATACATGAAGACTGTATCGTTTAGTATAAATACAAATTTACTTAGCGGTTTTTTTTGGTGTCACATTTTTATTTAAAACTTTCATATGTGTTTAATTAGTGCTCTAATAAGATACGCATTTCCTCCTGGGATCTCGACGTTAAGCATATGATTTAGACAAAATTTACTCAATTCTCCCGAGTAACAATAATGATTTCGAACAAATACTACAAGAAAATTTACGATGTGCGAACAAAACGATATTACATCAAAAATAATCGTACTATGCGAGCCGCAATTACACATGATTCGTAAAGCGTAACATCTGGGCATAGTGTATTCATTTTTTGTAGTAAAAAAAAGGTTTGAATCTGTGTACGATGGCTTTTTAGAGAATATGGTATGTTACTTACGACATCTTTGACATCCAATATAACTATCATGGAGCGTTTCTATCGACCTGCTCTAGTGATGGTACAACGCCATGAATGTCCGTTAGGCTTTGGTTTTTAGCTGTCTCCCTCATTTCGCTTGCATCAGAAATTGAATTGATTTAATTGTTTGATTGATTGATTGAATTGAAGGGAATCTAAAACTAGGGTGTAAAATCGTATTTATGTAAAAATAAAAACTCACCGCAGCTGCTCAATTAAGGAATCATGAAGAGGACACTTAGATAATATATTTAGGCAGCTTATTAACCTTTTGTTTCAATCGTACCAAGTAAGCAAGCAAGCAAGTAGTAGTCAGTGAAAGAGTCTCAAGATAATCTCCATAGGCTTGTCCGAAATGACTTTGCTAGACGATATTGAAAGCATCATAAAGTCCCTAAAATTAAAAATAATATCCGGCTTAAAAATACCCTCAGATCAAACCCCTAGACCTAGAAAATAGTAATACAAAATAATACACATATCAACAGTTAGACCAGATTTTATCTGTATTTATACTAAACGATACAGTCTTTATATCAACTGTCATCCTTTGAAATAACGGCCGATAATAAGCCTCAGGACATTAATTGAAAAATTATGAGATTTTTCAAAGCAAACTCTCCAAAAATAGAAATATGGCACCTTATCAAAATAATCTACACTAAATATTGCTTCCTAGCTTCAGTTTCGACTCGACCTTGAAGAGTCAACAAGTCACAAACGATTTTATATATATATAATAGATGACACACTCAGTATGATTATGGTTTAGCGTTACTAATTTGAATTCCCTGAAACTTCTTCGACACTGTCTTTTCTTTGTCAACAAACATTTCCTAAGCAAAACGGGAGTGTAGCCTCAGGCGTGTTGCGTCAGCTGCGATTTTCCATGGTAATATGTATCTACTAAAGTACTTTGTTTGTTTGTTTGTACTTTGTTGTTATACATAACAAGTACATGTACTTTTCGATTATCATAATTAAACGAACGGCTTAAGGGTGTACAGTGCATCCATGTTAACTCTGCAACAAATAATTTGGCAACACCACTGATTAAATATCACAGGTATTTCTACATAATATGTAGAAATACTATATTATAGTATATAATTAGAAATACCTATTCAACGTTTTCAAGTCACTTGACGTAGTTCGTCGGCAATTTCTTTCCTTTTTAACAATATGGTGTCTGGTTTAAAATTGCCACGAATTGAACTGCCTGCACTGCCTTTCTGGTTTAATTATGTTGTCTGCTCATTTTAATTTTGGTGACTGTCTTGTCATCAGTGACACCCGCGAAATTAAAACGAATCAATTGTCGTATGATTAAAATTGACCCAAACGTTTGATCTCATTTTATCTCATGTTTGAAATTATTTTATGTCTCTCTTTTATTGTACGGGTTAAAAAGAGACAAGAGAAGACCTGGTAAAGGTTGCGGGAGTCCGCTAGATGCAGGTGGCGCAGGACCGGTCATTGTGGCACTCTAGGGGAGGCCTATGTCCAGCAGTGGACGTCTTTCGGCTGATATGATGATGATGACGATGATATAAGCCTGCTCGACACGATGGACCATCATGGCCCACAAACCCATCATCCAGGACGCGGATATGCGGTAGAACGAGACGTACCTAGATATATGTCTTATTCCCTTTAACGCATAGTAGCGTCCTGTATCATCCATTGTGTCGAGCAGGCTTTATGGTTCAGTCAATGCACGGCTTACCCCCCGTTCCCACTATGTCGTCTGTTGGGACGATTTTTTATCGTGTGTCGTCGCCTCATACAAATTAGTGTCCGACAAGTGTGAACAGCTTCATATAAAATGTTCGAACGACATAGTGGGAACGGGGGTCTTGAGGAGCCTTAAAGTTAAAGTTGATTGATTTCAGCCATACACCTCGACAGGAAAATAAAATATATTTAAATAATCGTACACAAGCCACAATCACTGTTAAGCATCGAATCAGTATATTTTATTTATCTATTAAGTTAATTGTCCGTCCAGTATTATACACGTGTAGTGAAATTCAAACATTGTAGACACGTACTTTCCAAGGGTAGTATTGAATACTTGTGGTCAATGCCACACGTTCTTCAATTTCCTTACGATCATATGTCTAAAATAGCATTTCATCGTTTCTGTCAGTTTTCGAGTGAAAGGGTCCTTAAATTCTCATTAAGATTGTTTAAATTTAATTTTCGAACGATAGAATCTGTGAAAACGTTTAAGCATTTACCAAGTCTCAAGCCACAATAAGTGGAAGGTCATTGTGCCAATGGAAGCGTTTATAAAATATGAGACGATGATCACTAGGGAAATCAAAGCAAATTCAATAGAATGAAAATCAAGACCGAGTTCTGGCGTGGCCTGATTCTATTAAATTTTAGGCCGACTGCCACCGCTGCCACTAAATAATGGGACTAGCCTTCACCGAATATTGAGGTTTAAAGACTTCTCAGTACCTACGTTGACATCGATTCAATACACGACGCCATGACATTAGGTGATCGATTATGTCACCTATGTTACGTATTAGATCAATTTTAACTCAAGTAACCTTTACCCTCCAGAGACCGCATAGATACTAAAAATGGACTTTGAACCAAGTTGTCCGGACACCCTTAATTAGACAAAAAATAGCGAAAGTCCATAGTTCAAGCCTGAAAAAAAGACAAAAAGACGGCGAAAGAGTTTGTACAGCCGGATGGATACTGCCAAATTAAGGGTGAACGGGTAAATTCAAAACGGAGTTTAATATTAAGTTTCTAGCGAGCTTAGTATGTTAGGAGGAAAATAAACTAAATCGTGATTTTTTCTCTTTTCCACATATTCCTCCGCGGAATGGGAAATCGCGTAACCTTTTGCACGCTTGTTAGGACACAACGGCAGTTAAAAGTTAATAACTGTGTCCTAACGCCCGTTTTAAAAGTTTCGCAATTACGCATCTGCACATTACATTACTGCATTGGGCGAGGGTTATCTGAGTTAGCGTTCATAATATATATCTAAAAAAAAGCATTTTTCAGACCAATGTTGTCCATTTATTTTGTTAGTAGTACCTTAAAATAAAAACTAATACTAAGGTTAAAAAAATATATTTTAAGCTTAAATGCAGAGAGGACCAGTGCCGTATCTGGCCAGGTCAGGTGTGCAAAGCATACTTATAGGTTTTTACTCAGTAGATATTTTAATCACGCTGACCCTTAATAAAAAATACATACGCCTTTACTAATAATACCTACGTATAGTTAAAGGCTTTTAGTGTTTAAATATAGGAACAGAATGTTTCCCAGACAGTTCTATAGCGAGAGCAAGAATAGGGAACATTCATATTTTTCTGAAGTACTCCCAATCAATAACGTTTTATGAAACCTACTTATACAGGGTGTGACCTGTAACAGGGGCAATTATTTAAAAGGACGCTTCCAAGGCAGTAACCCCTTGTCCAATTTTTTTTATTCGGTGTAATGTTGATCTAAAGCTATGACCTTCAAGTAATGTATCTTGGCACCACGAGATCATAGCACAGCAGTCAACGCAGATTTTGAGGTAACATGAATGAGTCATAATAGTTTTTGCATTTTTGACAAATTTTGAATAAAAAAAACTACTTGTGTCACCCCAGAAGAGTAAAAACTACACGTAAACTTAAACTTGAAAGAAAAAAAAGAGATAAAACATTTTTTCACAACACAACAACCAACTGGAAATGATTGCTCACAAGCTCAATAGTATACCGTTTAATTTTTTGCTCCTATTCCAGGCCACACCCTGTATTATCTTTATTACGTAAATAAAATGTGTACAGTATATGAGTACTTTAAAACAATAATTATTATATTTATTATCGTTGTCAAAAACGGCGGCAAGTGGTCGCCCGTACATGGGGCCAACTATATTCCCTATTTTCACCTGAGCGGTCGCCCAGGGTTATTTATACCTACTACATTTATACTATATAGATAAGTTTTAAAGTGGTGGAGTAACCGTGCGATACATCAAAAATCATGTAGGTACCTAATACCGTTATGTCTCTGAACTTTTTATCATATCCACTTCAATTCATACATCATGACCAGGGCTCGGATTTTCCATCGCAAGATACGACGAAAAAAAACCACGGAGTCGATATTAACATTAAAACTTTACTCATATTCATACTCACTCATTTTCTTACTCCCGTATTTTTTTTATATTTATCATGCTGTAACTATTCCGACTTAGTTACACAGACTATATTGCTGCGATAGACCTAACGTGGGTAGGTACAGGCCGCTTTATCAAATTTAATCGTGTGCGTCATGTGTTTATTATCGACTTTGGACGTGTCATTTGCAATTGCAATATAATATTTATATTTGCAATCGGTGCACACTGCGTGAATTATTACGTGAACATTTTCTTATTTGGCCCATAATGCAATAAAACATGGAAGTTAACATCTTTATGACTATTTATAATATTGCATCTTTTGGTATTACTTAATCAAATAAATGAGTATGAATATGAGTAAAGTTTTAATGTTAATATCGACTCCATAGTTTTTTTTTTCGTCTTACCGTGCGATGGGAAATCCGAGCCCTGATCATGACATATCGTGACATTTAAGAAATACAGACACTACTAGACAAAAGCTGTCGAATTACGTCCTAGGTGAAATTTACGAGTATAAATTAATTTCATAAATTTTAAGGAAGTCTTACATAATAATACAATTTGTACAAATTAGACTTTGTGATGTGAAGCCTGCCGAAATGGCGCCATACAATAGAGGAGCCCCGATTCGGGTAAAAACACGTCCCAAGACGAATATTGTCCTCCTATTTATATGATAGGAATATTGAATCTCCACTTTCAATGTACGCTTATTTGTAGGTACATAATAATGTACAGGAATTCAAGTCACAAAGTTTTGCGTGTGAGTGACATTTTGTTGTGTAAAAGTTTTTTTTTTGCATTATGTGTAGGATATAATATATGACACAAAGGCTTTTACGTACTACGCCAAATAAATCTCTACTATGTAATAAGGATTTCCGTGGTTTTGAATATTTATAAATGCTTCCGAAAAAAGACACCGATCACAAAATCCTGCAGGAATAAAAATATATAAATGAGCTGCGTAGCTCGCGTATGACATAAAACGCAACCGAAGCCGCGGGATGCATATATAACATGTCCCAAAAGTCAATGTCAAGCCGAAAACGGGTGATAAGTTATAACATTTATCAAAAAAAACAAATGCTTTTAACAAACAAAATCCTACACATTAAAGTATCCGTATGCGACTTGACGTTGACTTTTGGGACAACCTGTATATTGGTGAAATTAAGCAAGTGCAAAAGTGCGTCTTGACTTCCGATGTTCCGATGACTTGGGGACCGATTTTTGACTTTCGAGCGCTCGACTCTTTCACTCGAAAACGGTCAAAAACGATTAAATGCTATTTTTGAAATAAGAGCGATAGAAAATTGAAAAACAAGTGATGTTGACCACTCATATTCAATTCTATCGGTAGAAAATTTTGACACTTCAGTTGTACCTATTTAAATTTGGACTGACTATTAATTTCAAAGATAGATATATTTAAATAAAATACATTGATTCGATGCTAATTGATTGTTTTTATATTAAATTGTTGTGTACGATTATATTTAATTTATTGCCGAATTTTGTGGTTGAAAACCAAGACCAGATCGTTAGTCTATTGGCGGGAAAATAAGCGTTTCGTTTACTATTACTCACTACTTACTTTAGTTTTTTTGTTATGAAACGCATAATATATTTAAAATTCATCAATTTACTATAGGTATTATAGATACACAACTTCCAATAAAGTACTATTCTCTATATTAGGTATGCTGAAAATTAATATTTGAAAAACCGGTAATTATCTACTTTTTGCATAGAACGAAACGCAAAAGTATCGATTTCCCATCACTAGCTTTCGAGTGATGATTACAAAAATAGCTATTATTGGGTTCATGCAACAATAATAGTGACAAATATTATATTAAATTTAATAGTTTTTATATTTTTATTTTTATGTGCGAATATTTTCTACCGCTCGCTTTTGATTTCGAGCGCTCGAAAGTCAAAAATCGGTCCCCTGGGCCGGTTTTAATTCGCAGCTTATGAACAAAGAGACCAAAAGAAATAATCAAATTTGTGAACGGCCCGAATTTTGTGGTTGAAAACCAAGACCAGATCGTTAGTCTATTGGCAGGAAAATAAGCGTTTCGTTTACTATTACTCACTACTTACTTTAGCTTTTTTGTTATGAAACGCATAATATATTTAAAATTCATCAATTTACTATAGGTATTATAGATACACAACTTCCAATAAAGTACTATTCTCTATATTAGGTATGCTGAAAATTAATATTTGAAAAACCGGTAATTATCTACTTTTTGCATAGAACGAAACGCAAAAGTATCGATTTCCCATCACTAGCTTTCGAGTGATGATTACAAAAATAGCTATTATTGGGTTCATGCAAAAATAATAGTGACAAATATTATATTAAATTTAATAGTTTTTATATTTATATTTTTGTGCGAATATTTTCTACCGCTCGCTTTTGATTTCGAGCGCTCGAAAGTCAAAAATCAGTCCCCTGGGCCGGTTTTAATTCGCAGCTTATGAACAAAGAGACCGAAAGAAATAATCAAATTTGTGAACGGCTGAGGGTATTTAATAATAGACATTTTCATAGGTTACTTTTGAATTTTTAGCTTTAGTCATTTTAATTGTAGTTAGTTTTAGTTTTATATTCAAGTTATATGTTTTTCACAAGTAGTTTAGTTTGTGTATTGTTATTGTTCATTTATTCAGGATTTAATGATTATCAAAATGTGAAATAAAAACTGCTCGTAGTGGCTTAATTTGCGATTTTGCGAATTGTATTTTAGTTAATTGATATATTAATTATTTGCGTTAATTCATTTGATATTTGTGATCCCGATTATTTATTGTTTCGATTTATTATTATTTTAATAGTGTACATTTAAATTTGACATCAATGTTTCTTATGTATTTAAACGCATTATAGGGAAATTTGATTATAATCACAAGACTATGAATAACTATCATATCACTCAAAATCTAAATGACTGAAATATCAAAGTTGAGATGTTCAAACTTATATCAAAAGTCGTGGATGTAATATGTAATATATATAGCTCTGGAAGTAAATTTGCAAGTAATTTCAAATTCAAATTAATTTAAATCGATTCTGGTATTAAGTTTAAGGTTTATTGAAAAATAAAAGCTCCACGTTGTATTTATCATCTAAACACATTTGTCTTCATTATGCCAAATACATTCGTCCTGCATTAAACAAAGAATCCTTTGTGGAATTATAAACACCCAACCAAAATTGTTTTGTGTTAAAATATCACGTCGAATGTAGAACTTAAACTATTATACGGGCAAAGTTGGCAACAGCTTGGAGAATTTTAAAGTTTGAGCGTTTTCATAAATAAGGGTCCACTGTGCGCCATGTTTTTCAGAACAACAATTTATATGAAAGTCTTAAGCACGTCTTTAAGGAAACAAATATTTTTTTATTAAATATTTATGTTTTGTGACAATGTATCGTTCACACCCCCATTTATTACCATGATCAAATTTTAAACGATATACAGGGAACATATATTTTAGTGGAAAAAATAAACCATCATCGTCTGAAGCCCAGACCCCGTATCATGGTCGGCCTTATCACACGATAAGTGACAGGATAGAGCGTCCATCACTGGCTGACACCCTTTGATAGAACGAGACGACGCTCCTATCTTGTCACTTATCGCGTGATAAGGCCGACCATGATACGGGGTGCTGGACTGTACCGGCAATAAAGAAGGCACAAGTTCGACTCTTGTCCTGGGCTTCAGACGATGTCGGTTTATTTTTCTATTCTATTCGTTATCTCTGTATTATATCATCGGCATAGAGCAGTGATCCGGCACTCTTTGGGATTGACGCTGGGTCATTGATCATGATTCCAAACATTAACGGACCCAAGATCGAACCCTGGCTGACTCCAGAATGGGTGTGGTATGGTTCAGAGACAAAGCCTCCATGCTGCACGTACTGTCGTCTGTCGCGTAGATAATTGCTAAAGAACCTCAGTAATTTGGGGGAGAAGCCGATACAATTAAACTTACTCAAGAGCACATCATTATCTACGCGATCGAACGCTTTTTTAAAGTCGAAGTACAACACATCAACTTGTATCCCCTTGTCTAAGTATTCAGAGATCGAGTCAACCAAAGTCAGAAGATTCGTTTCAATTCAACCGAACGATTAGGTCTGAATCTGAAACCATGCTGAGTGTCACTGCGGTAGGGTTTTATTTGGCGAGTTATGTGCCCTACTTAAGATGGACTCAAAGAGCTTTGCAATCGCAGAGATAATAGCAATTGGTCGATAGTTTTCAACTTTAGACGTGTCCATTGATTTGGGAATAGGACGCACGCGTGTCAAATTCCATTGATAAAGGTACGTCCCAGAATCTAAGGCTAAATTGAAAACCCGAACCAACGGCAACGCTAGCGAGTCTTATACCCTTTTAAGATAAATGCTGGAACATTATTTGGACCAGGAGAGCTGTGGGGCTTTAGGAGTGTAATGCCAATATCTCCGTCTTGAAGTCAAATTTTATTAATATGGATCTAGTTAGCTGTATTTGTAAGAACCTGTGTGGATAGATGACCTGATACTCGTAAAGATCGCCGGAGTCCGCTGGTTGGGGATTGCGGGTGGCGTAGGACTGGTAATTTTGGGACACTGCCTATATCTAGCAGTGGACGACTTTCGGCTGATACGATGAAGATTACTTATTTCTAAATGTGCATGAGATGATGCAGATGATTTCTTTATGAATATTAGATTGGGATCAGATGTTATAAACGTGAGAAGGAAAGTTGTGTGTCTGTGTTATCATGTATTGACACGCAACAGTCAGAATACCAAATTTACCAAATTTGGCATTGATTTATGAAAATCTTGTATGTACACAGAAACAAACATCTTTTTGAAAGGTAATGCGACATACATAATAGAAACACTGGAAATAAAAGAAAACGGCCAAGTGCGAGTCGGACTCGCGTTGCAAGGGTTCCATACATCACAAGATTTTAAACATTTTTTTTTACTAACGGAGCGTTTTTGACGTTTCATAAAAATAAGCTGATTTTATTTTTGACTCACGCTTGACTGCACATTTCTAATAGGTTGTCCTGTCATCTGTAGGTAAAGAACTATTTTGTGTATTTTTTTCCAAATTTTAGACTCCGTAGTTTCGGAGATGAAGGAGTAATGTTTTGGCTATTTTCTTAAATAATTTCTAAACTAATTATTTTAAAATTACACAATGAGCTCTTTCATTTGATATGTAACACGATAGTATATGCAAAACTTTATTTTTTAATTTTCTCATCCCCCCCCCTAAAGTGGCCCCCATGTTTAAAATTCATTTGTTTGCGTTACATGTTCCCCTTTGAGTCACAAACTTACATATGTGTACCAAATGTCAACGCAATTGGTTCAGTAGTTTCGGAGAAAATAGGCTGTGAAGGACGGACAGACAGATGCACGAGTGATCCTATAAGGGTTCCGTTTTTTCCTTTTGAGGTACGGAACCCTAAAAATTAACTTGACTCCATAAAATAAGTAATTCGTTCATAGGTCATAGTGTGTACATTATTATTATAAGGTATGTATGTATGTAAGCACTTTATTGTACACAATAACAGGTTAAAGAATATACATGTCACACAATAGATCAAAGTACAAAGGCGAACTTATCCCTATTGGTAAGGTTCCGATAGACATCCAAACATTTATCATGGAAAATTATGTGAAAAGGGATACTATAGAATATCAGAACACCATGAAGATCGGAACCCGTGGAAATCAATTGTTTGTTTTTAATAATTTAATTTTTGTTATTAGTTAATGAATATGTAATTTAATGTAGGTACCTATGTAATTTTATTATTATGTATGTCTTTCCCGCTCACGGGACAGTGACGTCCCGGACCTTTGGGAGGCGTGCGTGGAGCTAGGTACCTACAAAGTACCAACTGAGCCAACACGTAGAGGCCCTTTTGACAATTTAATAAAATGCAAGGAGTACACCGAGCGGATGCTGTCCCTGCCCGTGTCATGGGACGCACACAGAGACAGCAACCGCTGAGGAGTATAGGGCATATTGATGGTTGATGGACTAGTGGCTGGGCTATTGGGTGAAACATCGGACGCCTGCCTAATAAAACTGTCTCACTTTTTATCTCTGGCAGACGGTGACTCGCCAACTGCTAGCAGTTGGCGAGTCCATGGGCCCCTATTAATAGCGACATTAAAAAATGGCCTAAGGGCAACACCGGTCAGAAAGCTGGGGGGAAGAGAGGTGGCACTGGACTTTAAACATATAGCCAACTCACCACTTAGGTGTCCACATCAACCCTCGAGCAACAGCTCTTGCGGCTCCACTCTGAACGGCCAGTAAAGGCAAGCCAGAGGCAGGGGGCCTGTCCAACCATCCACCCGGTCGGCTCAACCTGACCACAGGACACCCCCAGGAGTACTCAGGTACGTAGGGTCGCTACTCCCTAACAGCCCGCCACAAGCTGCCTTACGTTGACTGATTGCACCAGAAATCTGGTGGGCGATTGGGCCGTCACATCCCTACGCCTTCTTATTATATTATTCTCTTTATTCAACTTTAATCTTAGGCTAGGTTTTTACAATAATTATATAAAAAGTAAAATATAAAAACTATATACAAAACATAAAATCATTATAAAATCCTAACCTAGGGTACCGCCGGCAGCGAGGCGGGGCCTAAGCTGCCGGTGGTCAGGGCGTCAGAGTCAGGAACCTCCTGACTATCAGCGCAGTATCCAGGAGTACCGCCTTCTGTATCTGACCCTTGATCCAGCCATCTAGCGAAAGTCTCTTGAGGTGATGGTCGAGACTCTTCGCTATTAAACCGTTCGCCGCAACGACTATCGGGACGATGATCGTCGAATCAACATCCCACATGGCGGTTACCTCGTGAGCCAGGTCTAGGTACTTGCTGGCTTTGTCCTTCTCGGCCTTCACGAGGTTCTCATCATGGGGGATGGAGATGTCGACGAGCACTGCCTGGCGTTTCGATCGATCTGTCAGCACAATATCAGGCCTATTGGCAAGAATAGTCCTGTCCGTGATGACAGATCGATCCCAATAGAGCGTGGCACGACCATTTTCGAGAATTGGCGCAGGGGTGTACTTATAGTAAGGCACTTCGGAAACCACAAGACCGTATAGCAGAGCAAGTTGCTGGTGAATAATCCTGGCTACAAGGTTATGTCTGTGCAAGTACTCGCCGTTAGCAAGATGACCACAACCAGAGATAATATGCCTGAGTGACTCCCCGGGACGGCGGCATGCCCAATAAATGTCGACCGTACCGTCCTTCAGGATATACCTCCGGTAATTGTTCGTCATGATAACTTCGTCCGCAATTGCACAGACAAAACCTTCGGTTTCCCCGAAGAGATCCCCGAAACGTAGCCAGTTCACCGACGCGAGCAGATCTACATCGGGCCCTGTGAGGGCCTTGTAGAACCGCCCGTGTAGCTCCTTGCTCCTCCACACAGCCCTGCGGTCCTCGACGCTCATTACTTTAAGTCTGCGCCAGTTCTCGTTTGCCAAGGCGAGCGGGGTGAAGTTTCCGTCTACTGCTACTACGTCACGATGCATCCCACACTCGTTGTTTAGAAAATAATCCCTGAGACTGCACACCTCGCGGTTGTGGAGGTCTTTGGCATTTAAAAAGCCGCGACCTCCACACTTCCGCGAGATGTACAGTCTCATAACAGACGAGCGTGGGTGTAGCGATGCGCAGTAAGCAGTACTCGGACTCTTCGATCCAGGGCATCCAGCTCAGTCTGAGTCCACCTTAGTATGCCAAAGGAGTAAGTAAGCAAGGGCATCACCCAAGAGTTGAAGGCACGCACCTTGTTGCCGCCCGACAAAAGACTATTAAGTACTTTGGTCAGGCGACAAAAGAAGCGCTCCTTCACCGCTCGCTTTACGCCCTCACCCTCAATACCCAATGACTGTGACATACCAAGATACTTATAGGTTTCTGCTTCGGAGATAGATTTGAGAGACATTGTCTCAGAAAGTTGCAAATTTGTTGAATTTACAACTTTCCCCCGCTGTACATGCATGACCGCACACTTATCGACACCAAACTCCATTTTGCTGGCGCTACTGAAGACTTCTGTTGTTTTCAGTAGTTCCAACAGGTTATGTTCATTCGGTGCAAATAGCTTAAGGTCATCCATATAGAACAGATGAGAAATGACCTCACCCTCCCTCCGAAGCTGGCAACCTAGTCCTGAATCCTTCAGCAGGGTGCTAAGCGGATTCATTGCTAGGCAGAACCACAAAGGACTCAAGACTGTCGCCCTGGAAGATCCCACGTTCAATCCTTATAGAGTCCTGCGGGCCAGAAGGGCAATCTCCTCCCCCCGGTTGACGAAGGACTATGGTCCACTGCCCCATGCAAGCGCCTAAGAAGGATCTTAGAACTGCATCAACTTTATACAACTCTAAGATCCTCCTCAGCCATGAATGAGGCTCCGAATCATAGGCCTTCTTGTAGTCAATCCAGGCGGCCGAAAGGGCCCCTCTATTCCGCCAGACTCGTTGGCAAATGGTCATGTCTATGAGGAGGAGCTCTTTAGTACCACGAGACCCAACCCTACATCCATTTTGAGCAGGGGCCAAAACGTTGTTTTCAACGATGTGTGCGTTAATTTTTGCTCTCAGAATGTAAGGAGCTTGTACAGCGTAGGCAAGCACGTGATGGGTCTGTAGTTTTTCGCTTCCGTGGTGCTACCGGACTTATAGAGCAGGGAGGTGAAACCAGTCGTCAAGAAAGATGGCAGGGAACCGAGCTCAAGGGCCTGCTGGAACTGCGTTGCCAAACGCAGGTGTGAGCATCGAAACCATTTCAGCCAAAAGTTATGTTATTATTATTATTATAGATGTCGTACGCGTAAAAGAATAGGACATAATAGTACATTACTGCAAAGGCCGGGAAATAGCAATTCGTGGATGAGTTGATTTTGTCGGATGAAGCGAAGCTGAATTCGACAATAGATACGAATCCACGAATTGTATTCCCGCCGAGGCAGATATAGTGTTTTTCTCCAAAAATGCGAGGAAATCAAATACTATTTTCAATCAACAATAATGTTTTCAAACAGCGTGTATGTCAATAACTTATCATGGTCCCGCACAATTTATTTTTTTAAAGGTACACGGCATGACTCATGGTGCCAGTGTCAATTGACACAAAAAAAAAAAAAACATCAAAATCGATCACAATTTTAAATGTTTTTAAAATGATAAACGGGATTGAAATTTATATCGTTATGCAATTTATTTCGTTAATATTTTTATTTCGTAATTTATAACTATTTGAGACATTTTTAAAACCTCACTTCGATCACTAACAAAAGTAAGCGTTTTGTCTATGACAATTAAAAAAAAGAAAACGCGGGAAAACTTTAAGCCCACTACAAACGGGCGCAATTTGTCACACCAACTTGCAATAGATCGAAAGAGACAGCCATACATTACTAACCAGTCTAACTAGAGCAAGTTATTGTGACAAATTACTAGGCCTTTAAACGTACGAGCACTGTACGTGCATCACCTTAAAAGGTAAAAAAGTATACAGTTATGGAATTTCATACATTTTCCTGGCCGCTAAAACTGTACAGTAATGACTTTTAACTTTTTAAATTTGCGCTTGTCAGTAACGAGGAACTTTACGTACTATTTTTGCTACAGTAAGGCGCACATTTCCGAGCATATTGGAGAAAAATCAATAACATTTCATTTTTATTCACAAAACTCTGACAATACCTAAGTCAATAAAAATATTATTGTCGACGACATTTCACTGGCAGATTATTTTAAAATGATCTACCTACCTACACCTAGAAATTTGTAGGTAGATCATTTTAAAATAATCTCTCAGTGAAACGAATTTTAATGACGTTTAATGATCAAGCTTTTACTTAGTGTTTACCAAAAACAAAACATCTCATTTGGATGAGGCAGAGAATCATGTATTATTCATGTACCTACCTCGAAGTTGCATTCTAACCGTCCTATTATCTGTCAACTTACCATCACCCTGTAGTGCTTTCTTTTTCTAACTGGAAATGATTAGTGTATTGGAATGATGTGAATGTAATACCTACCTTATCTGAGACACTCAAATTGTATTCCGCTAGGCCTAGTTTTTGGTCTCTCTCCTTTCGGATTCATAATAACTTACCATCACCCTGTAGTGCTTTCTTTTTCTAACTGGAAATGATTAGTGTATTGGAATGATGTGGATGTAATACCTTATCTGAGAAACTCAAATTGTGTTCCGTTGCGCCTAGTTTTTGGTCTCTCTACTTTCGGATTCATAATAAAATGAAAATCAAGTACCGTATATGTGTCGAATAGTCTCCCTGTTTACTAAAAGGTAGAGGGCATTCTCAAGAGACCAATAAGCAGTGAGCAACACATTTATCTACAGAAAACAATACATAGCTTTATCCTAAAATGACTAGGGATATACTTCCCGGCAAAAACATCAAAGAAAGGTTCGTAGCTAGTTTTCCAGTACTTTCTATTAGTAATCTGTGAACCTTTTCAGTTAAATAGGGACCCTATGCCTTTTCCCTCGCGACGTTGAATATTGAATGGAGACCATCGAAAGTACTTATACATTTCACGGTACGTTTAGTTCAATAATAGGGCTGCAGAAAAAGTAGCAGTTGGGATAGGGTTGAATACGAACGAAAATGTAACAAAGCCTGATTAGTTGACGACTTAGGCCTAGTAACTGGTAATTCAAAGACACCGAGTACGTTTTTTTTTTGCTTTAATGCATGTGTCAATATGGTACGATAATTGTGGTGTATTTCCCGCATTAAATTACAAAGCGAAACATTGCCCAATATAAATGTGTTTACCAGGATTCGAGCCCCGACCCCGGCTTTTTAGGTAGGGTAAGAATAGGCACGCATATACCAAATAAAAAAAAACGAATCATATATGACGAAGTTCCGAGGTAACCAATTAAAACAAAATCATCAATTTAAAAAAATACAACCGTATTGAGATCCTCCTCCTTTTTTTGAAGACGATTAAAAATATGATTTGGTCCATGAAATCATATAAGAGGAAACGCCGTTTATACGGATTAAGAGTCCGCAGTAAGCTCGATTCTCCATACAAACGTAGTTACGCTCTCATTTTAAAACTACCTGTTGGATTGTAACTAAACTTTGCATATATAATGACATGAGATATATCTATGTCTGTAATTAGTTTATGTAGCTTCAGATACCATACTAAAAAAAATATAGCGAATTTAAGTTTTTCATACAAAACTTGTTTTTGCTATATTTCGTTTGTTTTATACACTGTAACCATATAAAGTAATTACAGACATAGATGTACCTCATCTCAATGTATATGCAAAGTTTCGCCACAATCCAACACGTAGTTTTAAAATGAGAGCGTAACTACGTTTGTATGGGAAGGTGAAATTCGGCCGAGCTTACTGTGGACTCTTAAGAGTCCAACCGAAAATGAGGCGTTATAGTACTTAACTTTGACAACATCCACGAGTTCGTAACAGAAGAGACACAATAAGCATTAACAGTATGGGGTAACCTATCGCAATCACTAAAATTTATTGACCGAATATCGTTTGTCCGAAATCTTTTCGTATTTTTATGAGTTCTCCGAATATACAATTAATTACTTTTCATTTACCATTTGACGTTATCCAAATGTTTCAGTTGTCCGAAAAACTTTTACCGCTACAGTCATTTGAGCTTTGGCTCGTTACAACTTTTGTTTCACAGCCAAATTTTTTACTCATCCATCATCACTTTCCGCATTTCATACGTTTAGCCAACTGTTCATTTTGAGTGAAATTCAAAGTAGTTATACAGAGATTCTAAGGCAGGTCGGTGTAGGTACGACGACGAGCGAAGCGAGGAGAAGTGTTAGGTGAACTGCGACCCTACATCGCGCGAGCCGAGCGAGCGTAGTGAGCGTGCCGCGGCAGCGGCCGGTGAAGCGCCAGAACTGAACACTGTTTTACTACCTAATACTTACATATGTAGTATATAAGTAAGGGTCAAGTCGACTTTATTTAGTATCGATTTATTTAGAGAACTGATATATGTGTGTATAGTGTATAATAATAGAATCGTATACCTACACTTGTTTGTATACATTATTTACCATAAACATAGCTTTGGGAGGATAACCTTAGTTTAATTTCGAACTTTTTGCTAATGTTTTTAAATATTGAAAATGCATAGGTAACCACCATTTTCATAAACAAGCATATGAATTAGTAACATATATGTGAGCTCCGTATAAACAATAATATGTGAAATATAATAAGGCCGATTTGATAAAATACGAACAGATTATCAACCGCATCGTTACGTCGGTATAATGATATTGCGGGTATAACAATAATTGGGAATAATTGATTTGTCAGACAATTACAAAAACTAAACCATAAAATGACCAGCCGTAAAGGTCGCGACATAAAGTGTCGGACAAACGAAAAAAAATTCAAACGAAGTTTATCGAATAGTAAATGCCGAAATGAAAATAGGACAAAAAAGTTTAGTGATTCAGATAGGTAACCAACAGTATGTAACAGAAGACAAGTAAATAAAAAAAAAAAAAAAATTCGCCGATTTAAATGGTTTCCGGCCCTGCATTGATTCGCGAATTCAGTGTTTCCAGCAAGATACGGAGCACCAAGAAACATGCATCAACACATAGATAGTGCTAGAGTCAAAGAGTCCTACACCTAGGGAAATGTTGATGCTTTTTGCACTAAAATCTTCCTTGTAATTAGAAGCATAATCACCTGACAAACAACGCTACTTAAGTCGGTCTGGTTTCAACACAGGGGAAGGGTTTGGCAAGCCTGTAAATCCTCTCACTGAAATCCTTCTTTACCTCAAATGCAAAGAAGATAACATACGTTGATGAATAGAAAGGATAAGTACGCCACGCCTACTGTATAAACGTCACGTTACGGGACAATCTTACTTAAATCGATCTAGTCCCACAGTAAGGTTACTTCCGCGTTTAAAAATCAGAACGAGAATACATTTGCTGCCCAAACCTTAAACCTTGCATTTGGTGGTGCAATCGGTGAGGTTAGGAGGAGTTAACTGTCAGCTGTTAGGTTCAAATGTCTGTGAAATCAGTACAAAATAAATTTGAAATGTCAGTCAAGTCAGTTAAAGATTTTGACCTCAATAAATGATCTACTAATGAGTGACATGCTTTATAGTTAATTAATAGAACCCTGGAATAACCCGGTACCCAATAAATTAGGAAATAACTAATTACTTCACCTAGTTTACTTACACTGTATAGGTACATTGCGAGTTTTACATAAGTGTTTTGTTTTGTTTGTAAAAGGTCTTTATTTATCATAAAAACAAGTACAATGTAAGTACACTGACACATACACTTACACACAAAAACTAAAATTAAGTTACTTTATACAGGCTAGTTTTCGCCTTTAAAAGCTGGTTGCATTTGATAAAAGAAATTTAGGTTATTACATAAGTATACTTATTACATGTTCTAAGTATGAAAAACTATACCTAAAGGTATTTATTAAATGTGGCCCATTGTATTGGGTGTACTTTTTGCATTAAGACTTATTTATTTAATTATAAACAGAATACAAAACTAAAGTTAGGTAGATCTATAAATACAGTAAGAAAATACTTAATTTAATACTTACTGCTTATTGTGGGTAACAAACATATCGAAATCACCAGAGCGCTTGGCTGTAAGCAACATGGATGCAATTTAACTAAACCAGTAAGATTAAGCGAGCGAGCTACCTCGCCTCCCGCGCGGCCGCGCCACGCGGGTCGCGACGGGGCGACGCGGGTTGCGAGACAGGTCGTTCGAATGGTCACCATTGCCCGTCGCATGCGCAGAGACCAGTGTGACGTCAGGCGGAGGAAACAAATAGTAGTGCTGGGGTAAACGGTAAGTGCCGTATCCGTCGATATATTTAAGATCAGAAGTTGTCTTATTGGAAATATTTGAAACCAAGATATTTTCATGATGTTTACATTTATCAAAGAACTTAAGTGTTAAAGTGATTATGAATTTACGTAATAATGGAATATTTTCGGAAATATGTAGGTTTTTAAGGTTCGTTTTGAATGGAGTATTATAAGCAATTTTTAAAGCTTTGTTTTGGATTGTCTGCAACAGTTCATAATTAGTTAAGCAAGTACTACTCCATACGGGGCATGCATATGTAAGACAAGGCCTGACAAGAGTGGTGTAAATCCTGAGTTTAGTTCGAGGGCTGAGGTTGGATCTACGGTTTAATACAGGACTAAGTGCACCAAGGGCTTGTGCACCTGTAACACGCAGCTTGCATGTATGTTTAGTCCAATTGAGCTTACTGTCCATGATAACGCCCAGGTAACGGACGGCGCTGCTCCAAGGGATCGCATGACCAGAAATTTTTAGTTTCTTGTCAGGGGGTTTACGCTGACGAGTGAAAATTATCGCTTCAGTCTTTGCCTCATTGAGTTTGAGTTTCCACTTGGTAAAGTATGCGTGAAGCAGATCCAAGGACAACTGGAGGCGACTTATAATGAGGTCAGTGTCTTTCGATGACGTATATGATGCGGTATCATCAGCGAAATAGGCCAGATGGGTTCGTGTTTGTATGGGAACGTCATTAATGTATGTTAGGAATAAATAGGGTCCAAGGATGGACCCTTGAGGCACGCCAGCAGGCACTAGCTGTCTTTTAGATTTATTTTCGCCTATGTGAACACAGAAAGTACGATTCAAGATATATGATTGCACAAGTTTTACTAAATGCATTGGTATGTTAAGAGTGATAAGCTTGTGTAGGAGGCCTTCGTGCCACACCGTGTCGAAAGCCTTTTCGATATCCAGTAAGAACATTCCTGACGATTGTTTTAGGTTAAGATGGTGAGAAATATGCTCTGATACTCGAACAAGTTGCTGGGCTGTGGAATGCGAGTCCCGAAATCCAAACTGTTCGTTGATAAGTAAATGTTTGGATGTTGCAGCTAATCTAACATAGATAACCTTTTCGAAAAGTTTGCCTAAAGAGGGAAGCAAGCTAATAGGTCGATAGCTGCTTGGTAAGGTATCATCTTTACCTGGTTTCTTTACGGCAATTACTTTAGCCGTTTTCCAAAATGAAGGGAAATAACCAAGAAACAAGCAAGCATTGAATATTTTGGTAAGTAAGACAATTGCTTTCTGTGGAAGGTTTTTTATCATTAAATTATTTATTCCATCTTCCCCAGGAGATTTACGCAGTTTTAGTTTGCGTATGTACTTTGTTATTTCGTGTGGCCGCGTTGGGTGGTTAAGATCAGCGATGATGTAATCATTAATATTTTTTGTAGATTTTTCTATTTCTGGGTCAAGATTGGGGATAGACCAGTCAGTAGTAAGATTCATGTTATTATAAAAAGAGCTAGCGAGTGCATTGCATTGTTCGTCGACTGTTGTAGTTAAAGTAGTGTCATTTAATTTCAAGGGGGGAACCGTGCTTGACTTGGGCCTGATTGTTTTAATCAGACGCCAAATGTCTGATCTGGGATTGTCAACTTTAGCTAGCCTGTGGTTCCATTCTCGGTCACGGTGTTTACGAATTTCAGTTTGTATTTGTACTTGTAGGTAATTAATATTAGATCGTATGCACCTTTTTTCATCGTGGTTGATACAGATTTGTTGAGCACGACGTAGGTAATTTTTGTATCTGATAAGTTTTTTAATGTACTGTGGAAGTTTAATCATAATGCCTGCTTCAATACCAACCGGAATATGATCATCTCGAGCCTTAATGATACAATTACCCAAATTGTTAACGGCTGCATTGATTTCACTTACTGATTTGAATGTTTGGGAGCAGAGAATTATATTTTCATTCAACGAAGAGCGAAAACCCTTCCAATTAGCGCGGTGATACTGAAACTGTTTCACTGTTTTGCGAATGATTGTACCACCAACTTCAAAGTATAGAGGTAGGTGATTTGAAGAAAGGGCAGTTACATAAGTGTAAAACTGCTGGCGCACCAGTAGATTGCAAAATGTAGGGTTGCCAAATTAACAACGGTATTTTCAGTCAATTGGGTTTGGACCGTACACGCCAAATAATATCGGCTCAGACTCGCCAGACTCGTCACGGTAATAGCGAAATGGTCCAATATAAATCTTTATAACTGCATATGATACAGAGAAATGAAACCCTTCATTATTGCGGCGATCGTTTAAACAAATGAATCAATACTTTTTTCAACACAATTTCTCGTAACGTAGGTACCTCTTATTGTGTCGCTTTTAGGCTCATAATCCTGGATATTAAACACGCGTGTTTTATAACATTACGACACTTAGTCACACATTAAGTCACGTTGGCACGAGAGTCTTTGACCAGTTCGTGTTGCCAGTGATGACATATGACACTGAAACGTGGTCGCTTACTATGGGCCTCATAAGAAGGCTCAAAGTCACCCAAAGGGCTATGGAGAGGGCTATGTTGGGAGTTTCTCTGCGTGATCACATCAGAAATGAGGCTATCCGCAGCAGAACCAAGGTAAACGAAGCCTTCCGAATCGCTAAACTTAAGTGGCAGTGGGCGGGGCACATAGCACGTAGAACCGATGGCCGTTGGGACGGAAAGTTTCTTGAGTGGCGACCACGTACCGGAAGGCGCGGCGTGGGTAGGCCCCCACACAAGGTGGACTGATGACCTGGTAAAGGTTACTGGAGTCCGCTGGAGGCGGGTGGCGCAGGACCGGTCACGTTGGCACTCTTTGGCCTATGTACAGCAGTGGACGTTTTTCGGCTGGTATGATGATGATGATGTTAATTAATTGACTATTTCTTTTTGGATATGATAAAGAAATGTTTAATTTAGTAAAACTATTCACTTTTGATAACCTTTTACATGAATTAATAAAGATAACTTAAAAAAAAACTGTTGCGCGCCATTTTAGGTTATTTCACAGATATTTGTAAACATTGTTAATGCGTGTTTGGTTATTAATAAAAATGTTGACTCGTGGTGACTAGAAAAGTGATAAAAAGAATGGACGCCACTGGAAATTCTTGGCGATGTATACAACATGTGAGTAAAAACGTGTTGCCATAAATAAGTAAAGAAAATAACTTGGCAGGCCTATAAAAATTTCATCTTATGAAAAGGATTTCTTCCTCGCAAAATGTGTTGAAAAACGTCGTATGTAACGCGTGAGCTTTGATAATTACATCCTCGGCTCTATTATCACGCTCACCTGCGGCTCGCGTGATGATTCCGCCTCTGATGAAATTATCAACATACCTCACTTGTATTGTATCACAATGTAATATTACGCTACACCTGGCCATAATGAGAGTTTTACTACTGCACGCTGCGCGTACGGTAAAACTCGCATTGTGGCCCGATGAAGACGTAAAATTGTGTACTTACCACGGGCGGTAATTCGTAAAGCCCCAGATCGCATATTTACAAACACCTGCGATCTGGGCCATTCACGAATTCACCGCCCTAGGTACGTAATGTACTATTACGTATTGAGTAATTTGTTCTATTCTTACGAATAAACTAGAGCGTGATGTGATTATCATAAGATTTTTGTAAAATAAATATAAAATTTGTTAAGGGCACCGCAAGGTCCGGTTCGCGCCTATAAAAAGGTTAAAAAATATTGTCTTAGTATTGTTACAGGAATGCTTAAGTACTGTATATTCTGAAATACTTAAATGTCCTCGAAGCCTTTGTGCCCTTGGTCGCCGCAAGTCTCGGCGTTTTTCCCTTGCCAAATACGAATGCCATTAGTTTGAAATGTGATTGAAGAAGAACAAAGAAAATTTAAGTGCGCTCAGGGCTATTGTTGTATTCCTCCTTTTTTAGCATGAAACGGTGCGGAGACACCTTAAAATACGGATTGGGTAATATTCATTTGATTGGGCCTTTTGTAACCGAAGTATTTTTAGCTTGATATTGTTGTTACCTTCTTGATAATAGGCTCGAAACTCTAACATACCTACTTGACATTTAAGTAGGTACAGTCGGCCTCATAAATTGCTGAACACCTAGTAGGTACCTTGTTGTTTTCACTTGTTTGACAACTTCATATGGTAGTTTAACATGACGTTTAATGCGGCACGGTACAAAGGTGTTAAGGGGGTGAATTGGAAATTATCGCGTGCTTTGAAATGCCGTTCTGACTGGATTAAGAAACAATAAGGTCTGATTTTCAGATACGTGATTCTTGACTATATTATTGTTTATCTGATTTAATCGATACATGATTGCGTGTAATTTCTTTGATGGAAAAAAATCCAAAATTGGGGTTTATTTTCCTTGTTTTACTCAGCCTACTCAAACGATACCTTATTTTACGACAGAATCAAGTTAATACTATAGTATTTTATCTTTTCTAAAATCTCTCTTAGTGAAATATAAATAAAACTTCACTAAGTCGGGTATTTATCGAAATTTGTCCAAAAAAGCCATTCCCGAAGAGTGTTGCATCTCTTTTTCTCGTGCGCGGAAGGCATAATCGTGTCTCTGTCAAGGGAGCGTGGTCGACTCGAATCAAGGCATTCCTTTAAGCCCCTTGTGAGGCTGACCGGAGACCTAGAGGTCTCCGGAAGTCTAATATAGATATTACAAGCGCTAGTAAAATTAGAATCATGTAATAAATTATAACTACAGCAGCTAAAGAACTACTACTACTACTACTACTACTACTTTCAGTGTTGTTTTTAATCATTCCTTATGAGCGGGATTTAAACCAGTGTCCTTTGCATTCCGTGCATTTGACTTGCCAGCCGTATACCATCTGATTGACATGTGCAACCGACGCCATACCAGTTGAAATCATGCTAAATATGTATGGATAAATAAATAGATCAATTATGGTCGAGAAATAGCTAATGTCAAGCATCTTGAAAATATAAATAAACTAACTTCTGCCCGCGACTACGTACGCGTGGAACCCTTTTAAATCGTAGCTCCTTACAAACTTGCGCCCCCTATTGGTCCCCCCTAGACGATGATTCCCGGAATAAAAAGTATTATATACTCGTATATTAATCCAGGTTATACACTATATATATGTATACCAAAATTCATTTTATCTCGTTTTAAGCCGTTTTGCGTGAATGAGGTCCAAATTTTAGCATTCATAATATTAGTAGGATTTGCTAAATTTCCAGGGACAGGACTCGCTTGAAAGACTATTTTATGTTTAATGAATTTATTTAATTTCGAAGCGCTCATAGCCTGCGCCTGCGGGTCGAAAACGATAACGCAGGTTAAGCAAAAATGGCAGCGGTCAGTCTTTGGATGGGTGACCGCCTGATGTTTGAGTGGTTACTGGTTAATGTAAATGAGCGCTTCCGTGCTTTGGAAGGCACGCTAAGCAGTTGATCCCGGCTGCTGTCTATGACAGTAGTCGTTAAGCCGAGTTAGAGGCCTTCGGGCGGCTTAAGAACTCCTAACAGTCGAGTTGCCCACTGACTTGACAAAGGGGGGACAACTGTTACTCGCGTCCGCAGGAGGTACCTACCACAACCCTGCACGTGTCCCCTGGGTGGTACTAAAGAGTGATAAACTTTAAAGGCCAAAAATAATGTATGCCATACGATTAAATAGTTTATAAATGATGTTTATTCACGATTTTCGCTACGGTGTTAGAATTGTGTTGAAGTTTACCAACAAAGTAATTGATAAAGTAAGTATAAAGTAAAGGATAATCCTACTAATATTATAAATGCGAAAGTTTGGATGGTTGGATGTTTGGATGTTTAGATATTTGGATGTTTGTTACTCAATGACACTTAAACGGCTCAACCGATTTAGATGAAATGGATTGGATTAAAATATAAGATAGCTTTATCCCGGGTCCACGTAAACGAAGTCGCGGGCGGAAACTAGTTATTAAATAAGGGATAAAACTGGCCAAGATGGAGTCGGACTTCCGCAGCGGTGACACGCGCCGGTTGCCTTTGAACGTGTTAAAACTAAAGCAAATTCAGATCTTTGTTACAATGGATATTAATAATAATATAATATTCATGATTATGTAAAACAAACATTATTAATGCTTGATGTATATAATGATAACACCATCTAGCGACCATATTTTTGATACAATTTCAGTTTGATAGAGGTCGTTGATGTTAGTTGTCGATTTGCGCCATCTAGCGAGCTTAATTTTAGTCCAATTTCAGCTCAATAGATGCCGCTTATATTATGTTTTTGATTTTATTTAGACTAATAAGAATGATATACCAAACAGTATTAAATGGGTTTTATTTGATTCTAAAATTATGAAAGGAAAACTAATGTACCTAACTGTAAATGTTTCTAAGTATAATGCCTTACAATATTTCCGTAACTTTGCAAGCAGAACATTTTATCAGTTCATAATATTGTAATTAAGTTTAGCCCAGGTTGGGGTCATGTTGGAGAAAATCAGCATAAATTAAAAACGCTAAGACTGCATGAATGCATTCAAATCCACAACCGCCGATATTGTTATTAATGCTTAAGCTTTGTTTTCACCGGGGACCGAGGTTTTCTCGGCTGTAATACTACGAAAAACGATTTCTATACAAAATTAAACAAAAAACCAATAACTGATCGTTTATCAAAAAAAAACGAAATAAACTGATAGAAAGAAAACAAAAAACCTCATGGGGTTCCAACTAGAAGCCATCAACAAACCAACCATTGGGTAACATTGGTCGTCATCGAATAGTAAGCCTGCCTTTTGCGAGAAAATACGGAAAAAACTAATTTAAGTTTTTTGACGTTTAATCTATATTTTGCTGAAAGTTTGAATAGGGTTCTTTTTAATTTCTAGTCAAGTATATGCTTGCAAATTTTCAAGTCTTTAGCTCATAGATTCAAGGAGTTCTCATACAAACTTCAACCCCAGTTTTAACCCTTTTGCACCCTTGTCTTTATAATTTTTATTTCCTATTGGCCGGAAATTTTCTCAACAGATTAGTAAAGTTTGCTTCAACATCCGTTCAGCTGTTTTCACGTGATGCGCGTACAAATAAACAGACAAACTGTATATAGATGTCATCGCCGCCACGCGACGTCTACTTGACAACAAAAGATGGCGCTGTTAAAAAATTGGTGATGTTCTGCATCACGCTATTGGTCTTTAAGTTATGTTGTATAAGTAAATACAATATCCTTCAGGTTCTCCTTATTATATCTCTCTGGCAACATCAACGAACTTTCACAGTTATTATATGTATAGATGCCATTTGAACCTGTGTTTGGCGAGGAATAAATTGTTTGTGTGGGAGCAAACTACAATTAAAGAACAACAGGACTAGGACCTTGCTGGCGGCAGCCGAAACACACTTCATACTAATTGACGGAAAAGTATGACATCACATTTCGCAATTTGTTACTAATCGCATGGAAAATCAAGTAAATTGCTGTTTCGGTAACGAAATACTGTGTTTAAGTCCATAGTTTTCATTCAATTTTGTTTCTATAAAAAGCGTAAGGATTCTATTGGTACCTAGCTTTAAATTAACTCTTGGACAATAAAAAAATGCATATTTTTCTAAACTAATCCAGTCCATATCTTTTTATGATTTTAATTATATTTTGTAAATTATACTTTATTACAATAACTCGATGGTTTACTATCCATTTACCAACACTATGTTATCAATTTTAACATGACGCAACCCTATTGTAGACGCCAGTAATGTAGGTTGGTCAGTAATGTAGGTAAGTTGTTACATAAAGAACCAGGGCAATTAAGACACGTCTTTCTTCGGGGTAAGTTTTTAATGCGAATATTTGGCTAAACTTTAGTATGGATATCGGGTAAAGTTTTAATTAGTTCCACTTGACGATAAACAAGAAAAGTAGGTATCGCAAAGAAACTAATTAACACAGGCGAGAAAAGGCTGCGGTATAATTATTATTTACCTAAAAACAACAAGAGGAAGTCACTAGGAGCGGATACCTCCTGAGGACATAATTTGCAACACACAAAATCCATACTAATATTATAAATGCGAGTCTGTCTGTCTTTATTTCTGTTACCTCAGATGAAAGGTATGGAGATAGTATGGATCCCGGGGAAGGACATACTAGGATAGCTTTTATCCCGGAAATCACTCCCTAAAGATGTGAAATGGGGGGTAAAAGTTTGTAACTCTTAGCTATTTTATTTGCTTTCTAACTGCTTATTATATATAGCGGAGATTCGAAAATAACGAAGTTCACTCGACAGCTCACAACCGGAAAATACAACTGCTTATTAATAAAGTATAAAATGAAAATAGTATTTTACTAATTTCAAAATAAAATGCATTAAAATTGGAGTGGTATTAACAACTCTAAGTAGTCAGCTTGATCAAACTACCTACAAGAAATTAATCAACTAACATAATATTTTATCACGTTGGCACTGCTCCTCTCGTTAGAGAAGAGGTAACAATCTAATTACATAAGAAGTACTTACGTATCACATTCATTTTGCACCTTGATCCTTTGAGATAATGTGATAACGTTTTCAAATGTATTGGCTTCAACTGTACATAACTACGAAGTTTTCGAAGTTTCAAACCTAATGTCGAAACAGTTAAACTAAGGGCATTCACGAATAGACTCCAACAAACCGAGTGTAGTAGCGAAACTGTTATCATCATCCTCCTAGCGTTATTCCCGGTTGTGCCCTAAAGGCGACCGAGGTCCGCTTTGACATCTAATTCCAAGATTTGGCATAGGCACTAGTTTTACGAAAGAGACCTCCATCTGACCTCCCAACCCAGAGGGAAAAACTAGACCTTACTGGGATTAGACCGGTTTCCTCACGACGTTTTCCTTCACCGAAAAGCTAACGGTAAATAATCCGTACATAAGTTCCGAGAAACTCATTGGTACGAGCCGGGATTCGAACCCACGACCGCCGCTTGACAGCCGCATGCCTGAACCACTAGGCTACCGTAGCTCTTATAATAGTAGCGAAACTGTAGCGTTTAAACATAGAGGCGCGGCCTTTTTTGTACAAATGAAACTCGCCGTTTCACCTAGGGCCGACATACGGCTGTACTCAAAATTTATTATTTACTCCAAAAAAAAAGGCAAAAAAATCCCATTCAGATATCTTAAAGATTTACTAAGCTACAACCGTTTTAATATTGCTTGTTAGAGAGAAAACGCTCGTGACGTCACGATCTACGAGCGTCATAGTAAATGACAATCGTTTCATATATGAAGGTGCGTTTTGCGGAAAAGGGACAGAATATACCCCCTCTTAAAACTTTGGACACTTATAATTATAACTTTGTGATTATTTAATCCCCTGCTATACTTTTTTCTCCATTTGACAATATTTTTAATCCTGTTTTCGAGAAAATTTAACATAATCGGTAATTTTATTTGGTGTCTAAGCCTCTTCTTTCGTATGTCCGGGTGTCCGGTTATCCGACTGCCCGGCTGTCCTCCTATACAGGTCGCATTTCTCAACTGATTCTTGTGAAATTTTGTTAGCAGTGTCAGTCATTTGTTTAGAATTATTTTTCAATTTAATAAAATAAAAAAGATCTACAGCTCAGGGCAACTAGTAATATTTTATTCAAACGGGTAGAAAGCCATCGCGACGCGCCAACTGGACATCCGAATGGAACGATTGTAAATGTCAAAATTCAACGTCGCAACTGCAACAATACTATGTCCATCCATCTGTCGTACACAAACGGCATGTTAGTGAATTTCGAACTTATAGTTAAATAAGAATAATACAGTGAAACTTGGATAACTGAGACGTCTCGTTTAAAGAGGTAAGTATTCCACGTACCCAGTGTCTCCGATAGCCAGGTATAAATAAATATCTGCCTCAATTACAGAGGGTCTCATTAGTGGAGGTGAGATGGCCCACGGCGCCAGTGGTCAGTGACAAGTACCGCTACAGCAACAGGGAGCAGTGGGAAAGGCAAAGGAGACCCTAGGTGTCAAGCTTTTATACACCAAAGAAAGCCTCATTCGATAATAACGCCGCGGGCCTCTTATGGAATAGTTACGTCACTGGTGGGAGGTATTATTATGTTACTATATACTAACCTTCATGCTTTGGTCTTATGTAGAAAAGAACCTATTACCTTCATTCGATGATTTCTCCACGGGTCTCGTTTGACTAGCCACCGAATACAATGGCGAGTCATCCACATTCCTCGACAATCACAGTGGTCACGATCCTCAGTATTAAGGGACCTGCCTGATTGGATTGGCATAATAGCCTGGCCTGTTTCTCTTGACACATCGGATAAACTTGGGTCTCACACACCTCCCGGGGTGTTCATTCACGCGAACGCGGCTGACGCCACCGGGCAGTGACACAATCGTGTTAATATACAAATTACCTGACGCACAAAGGTAACAACCCTAACTAGACGACGTAGCAGCTATCCGGTAGAGCGGGCATATCTAGCGGGCCTGTAGCATGATTCAGTGTTTTCTAGCTAACAGACATTGGTTTTGTTAGAAAAAGGACAGTACGTAAGTACTATTAAGAAAGAATACCCGGGATTTTCCGAGACACTTGACAGCTAATTCTTATTTATCATCCAAGCAACATCTGGTACTCAATTTGACATATTAATTTCGTCACATGTATACCCTTTGTTAGCTCAGCTAATTGAACCCTAGCGTGTCAAGGGCAACTTAATGATGTAATATATCCCTTATTATTTATCAACAGTAGAATAGTTAACGTCTAATAAGAGACAGAGTTAGGATCCCCCGTTCAGTCAGACCTTAGGACTGAACGTCAAAATTCTTTCTTGGCCGAATGTCCAGATGTCCCACTGTTAGGCTGTTCTCCTCTACATGTCGCATTTCTCAACCGATTCTTGTGAAATTTTATGAGCAGTTTTTGAAGTGAAAACTTCTTTAGCGGTGGCACTTCTTGGTATTGGGAAAAATTGTTAAACTCGCCACAGGTGTAGGAGCGTAGGAGGTCACGTGACTGTAAGATGGTGAGAGATTCGGGACGAGGCTTGGGGGCGGGGGGGACCGATGCCGTAGTACGAGACTGGCTGCGCCATTCGAATTAGCGAGAAAAGGCACAAACGCCATGCAATTCGCGGCGCTTCTCACGCGCTAATTTGCAAGTGAAATAGTTTACTTCTGTCGCTACGGTATTCGTCGATTTGAAATGTTAAAATATTCAAGTTTTCACTTCTGCCGGCACTCCCGGAGTGCAACCCGGTCTTTCTTTGTCAAATTAGGAATACGAATTATTAAAAAAAAATGGATAAAAGACAGGCTCGCAAGTTCTACAGCTCAGCCGCTTCGCCTCAGCTCTTTTTTTCGAAGCCTGTTTAGCAAATGCGTTCCCTCTTGACTTCCACTCGTCCCGGCTTTAAGCAATCTCTGGCCAATCGTTACATTGGCAAATGCATCCAGGTCGTCCCGCCATCTCCGTCTCGGCCTGCCACGTCGTGTGGCACCCACTCCATAGCTATTGTGGCCGACCTCTGTGGATGCATGCGGCAGACGTGGCCAGCCCATTCCCATTTCACCTTGGTGGTAAATACTCGTACTACTGTGCAAATCTAACACTGACAGTATACCAATGAATAAGGTTATCTAGGCGAAATCTTTGAACTCTAGTAAAGTGCCTATACAACATACCTTACATTATTACCCTATACCGATTCCCGCGCCCCGCCGCTAAATGGGTTGCGATCCAGTTGCTTCCAGGGATATATCGTTATTTCTCAATTGAATCTTGTGGTCAGATCAGTGTATATATTTTGATGTCCTAAAGGGAAAAATGTTGTATAATACGTTTATAAACTGTACAACTCGCATGTATTTTTTTATTTCATAATTTATTTTCCAAAAACCAAGTCGATTAATAAATATTACATAGGTTAGTAATTATTGAACCTGCTCAGAGAATTTCACGAGAATAATTTGAGAAATGCGACACGTAGAGGAAATCAGCCGGACATCTGGACGTACGAAACAATATTGGCCTAAACTGACACGCAGAAATTGGACCGCTTCGCTCGCTCGTTCAATAACCAATAGGAAGGCTTTCAGTCTTATTTAAATACTTGACATAAGTATCAATAAGCCAATAATTGGCTGTCAGTGAGAATACCGCAAAATTGGGAAGAAAATGTGAGGCGACAGCGAATCACTGACTCATAGTCATTAAAGGCAAACGTCTGTTGTGCGGTGGAGGATCACTTCATAATTTAATTAATTATAATTTTATCCTAATTGGTTTTTACACCCTTATTTTATGCCTAATTATAGCGTCTGTGTTATGAAGTAAATTTTCAAACCAATAATACGACTAATGTGGCATTAGAATTAACTTGTCGTTAGTTTTCTTCAAAATTGGATAAAAGTGCGTAATTTGGAAGAGCTCGTGATTCTGTGCAAAATGAAAATTCAACCGAGTACGCAAAACCTCATACGTTTTGTAACTCAAGGGGATTAAACTCTAAAACACTGTAGGAAAATGTGTAAATATATGGTCAAATACCTTCTCGTTGTTAGGTGGATATCACACTGCGCGGAGCTCATTGTATGCTATTAGGTACCTCAGTTTGTATATAAATTCCGTGTGGTACGACACACTGCACCGCACCTCCGTCCGGCGTAATTTGTATGCAGCTCCGCACCTCCGTCCGGAGATGCGGCGCAGTGTGAAATCCGCCTTAGGCTCCATTGTATTTTTAGAATTATTCATTTTGTTAATTTTGTGGTACCTGCATTATTTTGTTTTACAACAAGGTTAATGAAGTGTAAATATTATTCACACATGCCCACGCATTTACGACAGCGCTCTACAAATACAATGTTGGAAAAATATCTTCTCAACTCAATCGAATAATGATTACGTTTCGACGCCAGAATAGGTTGTTACTTTCTATTTATACAGTATCATAAATAACGTAATCTTAATTTTGTGTAAGTAACAAACCATTAATGTTTATCTTCTTCGACTACCCTATAAAAGTATTATTAATATTAGTTGTAATGGCAGCCGGATACCGTTTAAAATCTATGCATTTAACTTTCTCTTGATGAGTCACAAAGTCTGTTCATACATAAAGCTGGTTGAAACTGGATTTGAGTATACGTATTATCTGTAACTGCTACTAACTACTAACTAAACACTGAATCATGCTACAGGCCCTCTAGATAAGCCCGCTCTACCGGATAGCTGCTACGTCGTCTAGTTAGGGTTGTTACCTTTGTGCGTCAGGTAATTTGTATATTATCACGATTGTGTCACTGCCCGGTGGCGTCAGCCGCCTTCGCGTGAATGAACACCCCGGAGGTGTGTGAGACGCAAGTTTTCCCAATGTGTCAAGAGAAACAGGCCAGGCTATTATGCCAATCCAATCAGGCAGGTCCCTTAATACTGAGGATCGTGACCACTGTGATTGTCGAGGAATGTGGATTACTCGCCATTGTATTCGGTGGCGATTCAAACGAGGCCCGTGGCGAAATCATCGAATAAAGGTAATAGGTTCTTTTCTACATAAGACCAAAGCATGAAGGTTAGTATATAGTAACATAATTATACCTCCCCACCAGTGACGTAACTAACCATAAGAGGCCCGCGGCGTAATAATCGAATGGGGCTTTCTTTGGTGTATAAAAGCTTGACACCTAGGGTCTCCTTTGCCTTTCCCACTGCTCCCTGTTGCTGTAGCGGTACTTGTCACTGACCGCTGGTGCCGTGGGCCTGACAATCTACGATACCTACTTTAGTGCACTGAATAGGTAATCATTAAAATGACATGGCCTTTATTAAATATAAGATATATTTACAGGAGTGATTGAACGTTTGCGCCTGTTCATTTTAAATCGTGTTCGTTGGTGCAATTCCGCTTACTAGTCCGTGTTCAAATTAATAAAAGCATGTCCCGCTTTGATTTGATTGTATTTTCGATTAAAATCCAATTACATTGATTCTCACTGCAACAAGCTAAGCGTAAGAAAACGAAAATCGGCCCGTTGTGTTATTTAAAATATTCACCGTGAATATAATATTAGACTAACACCGAAAGCTGTTAGTAAGACGAACAGTTTTTTAGGTTTCCCTACCTCTAAAGAAAAAACGGAACCCTTATATGATCACTTCGTTGTCGTTCTGTCTGTCAAGACCCTTTATTTCAGGAATGCGTGGAGGTATCGAGTTGGAATTAAAACCATATAATCTACTGACCCTTGGAACTGTGAATAAACAAACTACTAAGTTAACGTGAAAAAAAGATACAGCCGCTCATGCCGCAAAAAACGTATATTTCGATACTTTAACGAGTAATGGAATAAAAATTTATAGGGTATTTCCGTTGACTCAGAACTATGGACATTTGGCAAGTAATATCGTCACTACAAGTACAGGGAAAATTATGAAAATCATTTGTGTTAAGTACGGACCTCGATGGGCAAGTCCGACTCGCACTTGTCCTGTTTTTTGATATTTGCCACACAACTGCAACAAATGTAATACTAAAAGGGTGCAATCCAAGAATATTTTTTTCGTCATTTCCAGTGCCAGAATTCTCTCATGTGTCTAGACGTCCAGATGTCGCCTTTCTTAACCGATTTTTGTTAAATTTTGCGAGCGGTTCCAATAATTAATATAATTATAAAATGTTACCTGTAATGCGATTCTCAATTTAAATTGTAAATTACATTGTTCATTGTTGTAAACTTAAATAGATAATATAAGTAGGTACATAAAATGAATACTTAGTGCCATATTAATCTATTGTTAGTGCGGATCGAGCCGTGCGATCTCGCCAGCTATTATATAAACCTACCAAGGTTTCCGATAGTGGCTAAGGAAAGAAGATCACAATATTTTTCAGTATGTTTAAATTTACAAAAAATTAAACATACTGATTGAATCACAGTGATCATATCATACCTACTGATTTAATCATGGGGATTTTTTCGCAGTTTCGCGAAATTTTGGTAGTAAGTAGTTTTAAGTTTTTTATATTATGTGAGTAATAAATAAAAACATAGCGCGTAGAACCGATGACCGTTGGGGCGGAAAGGTTCTCGAGTGGCGACCACGAACCGGAAGGCGCGGCGTGGGTAGGCCCCCCGCAAGGTGGACTGATGACCTGGTAAAGGTTGCTGGAGTCCGCTGGATGCGGGTGGCCCAGGACCGGTCACTTTGGCACTCTTTGGGGGAGGCCTATGTCCAGCAGTGGACGTCTTTTGGCTGATATGATGATGCTGATGATGAATAAATAAAAACAAAAAAAAAAAATATATAGATCAATAGGTCAATAAAGTTTATAGAAAAAAATGCACAGGGTCACGAGTTCAACAGCTCACAGAGCCGCTAGTCCTTATATCTCATATTCAGGCCACTTGAACATTACCTCATATTAAAACGTATTATTTATTTAGACATTAGTCGTACCTGCTTTTACTATGAGCCTTCGGTATCAGAGATTGCAAGGAAACTAGGGATGAACTGAACGTCATGATATCGAGTCAAAAATTTAAAGAAATTACTTTAAAAAAAAACAGTACGCCGCCAAGCCACGTGATCATTTTCACATTCCCTTTCAACTTTACCACATGAACTTGCGTTGATTATTATAGAGAAAAACAAATCACTGTATGTGGGCCTATAATATTTTAAGAGTTCCGCCAATCCCTCAAGGATCTCAAAATCACCTTTGGCAGTACATTCGTTACAATTTTAAAGGAATCATATCAGAATGTGTGACGTACTTTTATAGTTTTAAGTATATCATTGAGGAGTTCCATAAGTCATCTGTGGTTTCCATCATCAGTTCAATTTCACCAAATTTGTGATTACCGGGTGTAAATACACAGGTAAGTAGAAATTCCTACATGCGTGCCTAATATATTTGAGGAGTTCCCTCAATTCTTCATGGTTCCCATCATCCAACTAGAGTTTAAATAATAATGGGATCAACCTAGAAGAATATAAAAAAAAACGAATCGGTTCATTAATGACGAAGTTCTGAAGAAACACAGATTAAAAAAATACATAGGTACAACTAAAGTGAGAACCTGCTTCTTTTTTTTAAGTCGGTTAATTTAAGTTACTTTGCTGGCATCTTCAATTTTATAAATATGCAATTCCATAATAGACCTCTCGCATCCAAAACATAATACTTAGCAGTCTAAGGAACATACCATATAGATATATTTCATGGCATATTTGAAAAAAAAAAAACGCTGATTTAATCCTATAGAAGGTAAAGATTAATTGCCGGGATAAATCGTTGTTGCGCAGATAAAGGCTCTGTGATTGATTACCTTGTAAGATAAAACTCCGATTATGATTATAAAAATTCGTATTAAGCTGATATTATATTTTAGAAATAGATTATAGCAAAGTTATATCATAAGGTTTAAATTCGAGCAACTGGAAAACTTTCACCTTAAATAAGAGTATTGCAGAGAAAGAAGAACAAACAAAGAGGTTCTAAATTTAGAAGGAGAAAGGAGATGTCTTCTAAAAACTATTGAAAACAGAAGGGGAATTATGTTAGAGCACCTGATAATGACATGACAATTAGGTACATAAAAACTATAATTGACTTAGAAAAGTTGAAAAACCCCCGACATATTCATTTCAAAGTCCAATATCTCAAAAACGGCTAAACTGATTTTAATGAAACATGGCTCTTAGCCACTCGGGCTCACAACAGCTATCGAATAAAAAAAACCGCATTCAAATCGGTCCATCCGTTTGGGAGCTACGACACTACAGACAGATACACAGATACACAGACACGTTAAACTTATAACACCCCTCTCTTTGCGTCGGGGGTTAAAAAATAGAAGGAAGGAGAGGCAGGGTAAGACTAAGACGTGCGTTTATGGATGAAGTTTATGTAATGTTGAGCAAGTTAGCATGTCGCTCTTGTATCAAGAGCTCAAGACAGTGGCATAGAGAAGGACAAAATGGCGACTACTCCACCGACAAGGGCCCGGCCCTTCAATTCATGATGGTAAGGTTATCGTTTTGTTCATCATTCCCTTGTCCCGTTTACTTGGTCAGCGCAGCATGTCTTTTTCTTCCAGCATACGTCCGCGTCCCTGTCACTCGACATCTCGTTACTGCCTACACTTCCTTCCTCTTCATATTATCTCTAAAACTGTCCATCCACCTTTTCGTTGGCCTACCTCCTGTCTTCCATCAAATTCATACCCCTTTCAGATACCGGAAAAACAAGACCCTGGTAAGTAAAATGAAGCATATACGAGTAGACCTGTGATTGTGTGATTTGGCCAGGTCCGAAAAGGATATATGTACTTAATACTTTTTTAGTCACATGAGTTTCATACCTCCTCATTACATACCTATACCGCGCAAGGCGATGGGATCTCAATTTGTT
Source organism: Epinotia bilunana (assembly GCA_947049275.1). Classification (NCBI taxonomy): domain Eukaryota; kingdom Metazoa; phylum Arthropoda; class Insecta; order Lepidoptera; family Tortricidae; genus Epinotia; species Epinotia bilunana. The sequence continues at coordinate 20,666,770 of OX346259.1, read as the reverse complement.
ATTGATAAGTGCTACTTTCAGGCTTCCTCTAATATACTCATTTCTTATTCTGTCCTCGTCACACCACACATCCACTTCAACATTCCCATCTGCTTAACATGCAACCTCTTTTCGTCCGTCACATTTAAGGCCCCACATTCAGTCCTTGCTGCATGATGTCTCACAAGGTCTTAAAGATACTACACTGAAGAGGCATTCTGCCATCGCATATTTTTCCGGAGGCCTGTCGCCATTTCATCCACCCAGCGCTCATTCGTTTTTTCGGGTACGTATTAGAAGATCGAAAATTGATACATTCAAAATGAAAACATCGGCGTTAGCTCCGGCGCTGCGGGCTGTGTAGCCTACCTATATATTCTACCCTAAGGCAGGTTTCCGTTAGGTACAACAACGAACGAAGCGAGGGATTCTAGGACTCGATGGATATTGTGTCATTATAACTCCTATTTTTTTATTGTGTAATCGTAGAAATTACGCTAAAATAAGCATGTTTTGTAGGAAAAACTTTTCTCAAACTAAAAATGGCCGAGATATTTGACCTCAAAGTAGGAATTTGGAACCCAAAAATAATCCAAAACCGAATCGCAGCACCCCACCATCCACGTGGTGTCACTAAATTTAGATCAATAGTGATTCCTCGTAGCTCCGGCGCTGCGGGAACAGCAGCCCTTTCGCCCTTGCGTGACAAAGCACGGTCACTTCGCTCGGCTCCGCAGCTTCGTTCCCGCGCTCCGTCACGGCGGGCGAGAGCTGCTGTCCCTCCGCGCCTCCGTTCTCTTTTATAAACACTCTAGGGGTAGGGCAGACAAGACCACGTGGATGGTGGGGTGGTGCGATTCGGTTTTGGATTATTTTTGGGTTCCAAATTCCTACTTTGAGGTCAAATATCTCGGCCATTTTTAGTTTTAGAGAAAAGTTTTTCCTACAAAACATGGTTATCTTAGCGTATTCTCTACGATAACATCAAGAAAAATAGGTGTCACAATAACATCACTGATGAATAATATATTACAGTTGGTATACCTACGCAATGCATATTAGTTTCGGGTAGGGTATAACTAGGGTATAAAATAAACACCAATAGTGTGTGAAAACGCATTATTATTCAAAAATGTTAACCACTATACAACAAAAATAAACATTAAGTACAATAAATGACAAATTAATTAATAGAAAAGTATTATTATTAGGGCCTGTTTCACAATCGCCGCATAAAGTTATCTGCCAGTTAAAATTATTGCTATCCTTTTCTTCCGTCATATAATTGAAAAGTAACAGCCAACAGTTATCTGACGGATATATTTTAACTGGAAATTGTGAAACAGGCCCTTAGAATAACACAAAAATTAAGAGAAAATAACATAATGTTATTTTTTCTTAATTATTATATTACCTACCTATATAATTTGAGGCAATCCCTTTAAAATCTACAGAATTGTAGGTAGGTACTACTCGTACATTTACCTATTGTACCTATAGGTACTAAAATGGTAATTACTCAGTAAATATGTATGTCGTATTTTACAACATCACAGAAAAGTTAAGTCATAACGTATTAATTAATATATAGAATAATCATAATTAAGGATAACGGGTAGTAGGCCTCAAACATCCACATAATTTAATGTTCACAAACACATTATATTCGTCCATATGTATTATGCTGTGTATTACAATCAGATGCTTTCATATCACTCAACTAAATTCAATAAATCGAATAATCACAGAATCGCTTTACTTAATTATTACATATTAACAATTATAGTACAGTCGAGGTCAAAGACATGTTTACACTTTTGCACCTTATTGCCTTGTAATAAGGTACAAAAGTGTAAATATATTTTTGAACTCGACTGTAGGTAGGTACATAATACCTACACAAATAATCACGTCATACAAATACTTAAATAGTCACGTTTAAAGGTTTGAGGCGACACTTTTTAATAAGTCCACAAAACTATATTCCGAAATGTTTTTTAAGACGTTTTCTATGTGTTGTAATTTAATTTCACATTTAGATTTTCTCTTTTTAGCAGGTGTTTGACCGTGAAGAATTTTCTGTATTTCATTTAAGTTCACTGTTGTTTCTTTCATCAATTCTGCCGTCAAATGGTAAAAACCAACGTGCCTTTTGCTACATATTTGATTGATGTGATTATGAAACGATTCTGCACTATTCTGAGTGCGAGGAACTGTCGAGCGGTAATTGAGACACCAAAAATGGGGACTATACTTCGCTTCTGAACCATTCTGCAATTTTTTGACTGTCATTTGACAGAGTGCTCAACAAGTCATTGAAATACATCACTACATTATCCGGCTGAATGAAGCTTAAAGCCACCAAACACTTAATTTCTTGATTAAATGTGTAGTCAGTGTTGTATTTCAGGAACAATCCCTCCTTTTTGAGTTTTCTAAAATGAAAGAAACAGCCCTTCAACTCATCAAAATGTTGACGCAAGCTTAATGCTGCAGCTTTTTCAAAGTCCATCACTACAAATAATGGATTCAACGTGATTTCATGTTCTGCGCAGTATTCAATCATCATATCAAATATAACATTGTATGATTCCTTGTCTTTATGCGTGCAAAGAGCAAATAACAAAGGAAATGTTTTGTCGTTATTATGTATGGCACCGTGGATCGTATATAACTGTTGGAAAATTTCAGGTACGATTTTAAAAGTGCCGTCCATCACCCAGTAATTTGCTTGACTCAAATATTCCATCATCTTTTTTGTGCTAAATAGAATAACTCTTTTATCTTTACCAAAAATTCGGTGTTTGATGACGAAATTTTCGTTTTGTAGTAACGTCCACTCCAAATCAATGTCAAAATCAAACTCAGTCGGTTCGTTAGGCGTTTTTAATACCTTCTTTTTCTCGCGAGTAATCATTTGTCTTAACGATTCCTTTGTAGGTAAATTAGTCACAGTCTCGGCACTAGTCGACGCTAGATGGTTTTGCAAAATCTGACATGTTTTCACGGAAGGTTGTTCTCTTGTTTTCGATTTCAAATGCTGAATGTTTTCAGCAACACATACTCTCAGAGGATTACTTTCGTGATTATGTTCTCCGCTGTACGATATCACTTTTGCACAATGTACTTCCGTAAAAATATTTGTTATCAGTCGTGCCTTGCATTTAAGCAAATTGTTTTTTTTGTGTTCACAATCCCAATACAATCTTTCATCAGTTTGTCGATTTTTTGCATATGCAAAACCATTTATCTGCACTTTCAATCTACCTTTTTGAGTACTAAACACTTCGATATTACAATCCGACATGGTTATATGACACAAAATCAATATCGTTGTATTTGTTTGCGATTGTAATCTTGGACTAACGTTAACACAACAGCGCGTTCGCAGCATATGACAAATTCTACATCTACCCTCATTTTTATTGTTCTAACGTTAGTAGTAGAAACGAAACTCTTACGGTAATTTCTGCCAAATGAACGCAATCAAAAATGGACTCTAAGAGCTTAACATAAGGTAGTAATAAAGAATTACTCCAATTTCTTTCCTGCTAAAAATACCTACTAATAAGCAAGGTGGAACACGCTCCCGAAAATCCGCTAAAATAATTTTACCAGTGGTATGCAAGTAGACCATATGATGTTAGTTATTTTGATGGTTCGACGTTTTACTTTTCGATTATTTGGGCGTCGCCATTTCAATGGTCGATATCTTGTCATTCGAAATTTTAATATATCGCCTGCATAGTTGTTGATATTTTGTACTTTCGATATTTTAACCGCTCGGCATTTGTATTTTAGGCCAATTAGACGTCGATATAATAACATTAGATATTTCGATCGTTCGATATTTTGTACTTCGATGTTTTCACTGTCGATATTTCAATTTTCGATCTTCTAATACGTACCCGTTTTTTCACATGACGGTCGATATTACCATCACACTGTAGGTACTCGTACAAGCGAACCGAGATACTTAAAGCAAAGTTGATCATATTGGATAGTATGCTTCTTGATAAGAGGCATCGAGAAGCATATTCAATTTCTTGTTCAATCAATTTACTTATTTTAAATGAGAAAATAAGCTTCGTAATTGAAAAATGCAAAAACGAGTAGAAAATAATAGAGGGGCGCCACTATATCGCTCAAATGGCAACATGATTAGTACGACCTAGAAATTTTGATACTTCACTTTTTAGTAGGACATTATTTAAATTTGATTCCTAATTTAGAAAAAATAAATACAAATACATATTGGTATAGACATACAAACACACAAACATATCCTCTAGGTATATAATGTTTATGTCGACAGAATGCTATTAATTTAAATACAAGTTTTGTTAAACAATTTTATTAAATAGCACAATATACAGTTTCTTCTTCCTGAAAATATTTCACTTTGGTTACGGTTACACTTACTGAAAACACTTACAATTCATCAAATATTTACATAAAACCAACTCGGTACTTGCAATAAGTACCGAGTTGGTTTTATGTAAACATAACCTCTAAAAAATATCAGTTTACTGTAATTCTAGCATTAGGAATAAATACAATTAATTTAACCATTCACAATTTAACTCTTCTTAGTAGTCTATAATAATTAACCACTCACTTGCTTGTGGCAACCACAGTTGCCAATTTCGCGCACCCCTAAACTGATAATGGCAACTGTGGTTGCCAAGCGAAGTATTTTTAAAATCCTTACTTATAATATTTTTAAAAATTCGAAATCAAGTGAGCGGCTAATAACCTGTCATTCCAGCAGTTCATCTATAAACATTGTCCAATAGGGGTGTAGATTCGAAAATTATTATTAAGTACTCCAAAAGAACCACAAAAACAAATAAAAGAAGTACTTAATAACAGTATTATATAACTGAAACACATTCATATTCACATTCGAAATTTTCGTGAAAATGAGTGGCTTTGTAACCGTTTTAGACATTATAACGTAACATTTTTTATTTTATTATTTTGTTGAGTCAGCGAGGTGTTAATTAATGTTCAATAACACAAGTAGGTACCTATGGCCAATTACAGGTCATTCATATAAATTGTTAATAAGTACAAACACGCTTACATTAGGTATAATCACCAACAACACGGTTAGAGCAAGACGGCGCGCGAGCTCTCTCGAGCTCTCTCGCACTATCCGTCTCTTTCTAAGTTTTGTGTATCCGTATCCGTCTTGTGCTAACCGTGCAGGGGTAGGCAGAGATCACCGATTTCCACTGGCTAGAATCCTGATCCTGACACACTCTCTTGCAGCATCCACTTTCTTAACATTATTCAAACTTGTTCGTTGATTACTCGTTCGGGAACAGTTGACCCGACTTTTCTTAAGATTTATTATAATTTGTCTTAATTTGGTTGACGCTGCGCGCTCTTCTGTGACACTTACTATTATTATCAAATTCAAATATTTATTCAAGATGACCGTATCATGAAACGGATTTATTATTCTTATTTCATCCATTATCTGGTACAGTCGAGTTTGAAAATATGCGCACGGACAAAGTGATCAAAAATATGTGAACACGACTTTATAGATGGCATAAGGTTGTTCATATATTATTTTACAATGGTACCTAGAAAGGGGAACCCACATATTCATGAACTCGACTGTACCTACACAAAAGATATTGCGCACCCTTCTCAAATTATTGTTACGACGGCGGGGTCAATAACAGTTTGGTTGTCGTAGTGACACGCCGTCGAGGGATTTCGAAATTCGCGGTGTCGCCTAAGACCCCAGCGGTACAAACGGCGGTCAAAGAGCCGATGTGCCCGGGTTCGAGTCCAGCGATCGACATGCATTTTTGTGTTTAAAATTAATGGTGAGTACATTTTCAAAACGCCGAGTAGCATGGAATGTTCTAGAAAAGGGTAAGCGAATAGGAACATTCGATGTTTACGGAAATCTAGAGACAAGTATATGGACCGGTGTGAAGTTAGCGGCCAAAGTTAGCGGCCGATGATAACCCGACCAAATTAAGAAGTTCTGTATATTTTCAATCAAGAATACGGACAAAACAAGCAGAACTGCAAAAAATCTACTTTCGTGTAAGAAAACAACAAAAATAAAACAAATCCAAAGATACAGAAACGCTAATAACTAGAAATACACTTTGGCTGCTAACTTCACAACTTAGCGGCCAACGTGATTTTTTATACAATTATCATAATTTCTGCACCTTAGGCAACAAGCAATTAGCTACCAAACAAAACTATTTCTAGAGTGATACTCGACTGCATATAACAGGAACAGAGGCGACCAAGTGGAAACATCAGCTTTCTGTGAAAAAGTGCATTCTTTCAAGATTTGCTGCATCTTAGACGGCAAGCGAGTAAACCACACCCACTGCATCGTGTAGTGCATCACACTAGCTACCAAACGACACTATTTCTGGAGTGATACTCGACTGCATATAAGAGGAACAGAGGCGACCAAGTGGAAACATCCGCTTTCTGTGAAAAAGTGCATTTTTTCAAGATTTGCTGCATCTTAGACGGCAAGCGAGTAAACCACACCCACTGCATCGTGTAGTGCATCACACTAGCTACCAAACGAAACTATTTCTGGAGTGATACTCGACTGCATATAAGAGGAACAGAGGCGACCAAGTGGAAACATCAGCTTTCTGTGAAAAAGTGCATTCTATCAATATTTGCTGCATCTTAGACGGCAAGCGAGTAAACCATACCCACTGCATCGTGCAGTGCATCATACTAGCTACCAAACAAAACTATTTCTAGAGTGATACTCGACTGCATATAAGAGGAACAGAGGCGACCAAGTGGAAACATCCGCTTTCTGTGAAAAAGTGCATTCTTTCAAGATTTGCTGCAACTTAGACGGCAAGCGAGTAAACCACACCCACTGCATCGTGTAGTGCATCACACTAGCTACCAAACGAAACTATTTCTGGAGTGATACTCGACTGCATATAAGAGGAACAGAGGCGACCAAGTGGAAACATCAGCTTTCTGTGAAAAAGTGCATTCTATCAATATTTGCTGCATCTTAGACGGCAAGCGAGTAAACCATACCCACTGCATCGTGCAGTGCATCATACTAGCTACCAAACAAAACTATTTCTAGAGTGATACTCGACTGCATATAAGAGGAACAGAGGCGACCAAGTGGAAACATCCGCTTTCTGTGAAAAAGTGCATTCTTTCAAGATTTGCTGCATCTTAGACGGCAAGCGAGTAAACCACACCCACTGCATCGTGTAGTGCATCACACTAGCTACCAAATGACACTATTTCTAGAGTGATACTCGACTGCATATAAGAGGAACAGAGGCGACCAAGTGGAAACATCCGCTTTCTGTGAAAAAGTGCATTCTTTCAAGATTTGCTGCATCTTAGACGGCAAGCGAGTAAACCACACCCACTGCATCGTGTAGTGCATCACACTAGCTACCAAACGACACGACTTCTAGAGTGATACTCGACTGCATATAAGAGGAACAGAGGCGACCAAGTGGAAACATCCGCTTTCTGTGAAAAAGTGCATTCTTTCAAGATTTGCTGCATCTTAGACGGCAAGCGAGTAAACCACACCCACTGCATCGTATAGTGCATCACACTATCTACCAAACGACACTACTTCTAGAGTGATACTCGACTGCGCATAAGAGGAACAGAGGCGACCATGAAGGAAACATCAGCTTTCTGTGAAAAAGTGCATTCTTTCAAGATTTGCTGCATCTTAGACGGCAAGCGAGTAAACCACACCCACTGCATCGTGTAGTGCATCACACTAGCTACCAAACGACACTATTTCTAGTGATACTCGCCTGCATATAAGAGGAACAGAGGCGACCAAGTGGAAACATCCGCTTTCTGTGAAAAAGTGCATTCTTTCAAGATTTGCTGCATCTTAGACGGCAAGCGAGTAAACCACACCCACTGCATCGTGTAGTGCATCACACAAGCTACCAAACGAAACTATTTCTGGAGTGATACTCGACTGCATATAAGAGGAACAGAGGCGACCAAGTGGAAACATCAGCTTTCTGTGAAAAAGTGCATTCTATCAATATTTGCTGCATCTTAGACGGCAAGCGAGTAAACCACACCCACTGCATCGTGTAGTGCATCAAACTAGCTACCAAAAGACACTATTTCTAGAGTGATACTCGACTGCATATAAGAGGAACAGAGGCGACCAAGTGGAAACATCAGCTTTCTGTGAAAAAGTGCATTCTATCAAGATTTGCTGCATCTTAGACGGCAAGCGAGTAAACCACACCCACTGCATCGTGTAGTGCATCACACTAGCTACCAAACGACACTATTTCTAGAGTGATACTCGACTGCATATAAGAGGAACAGAGGCGACCATGTAGTAACATCAGCTTTCTATGAAAAAGTGCATTCTTTCAAGATTTGCTGCATCTTAGACGGCAAGCGAGTAAACCACACCCAATGCATCGTGTAGTGCATCACACTAGCTACCAAATGACACTATTTCTAGAGTGATACTCGCCTGCATATAAGAGGAACAGAGGCGACCAAGTGGAAACATCCGCTTTCTATGAAAAAGTGCATTCTTTCAAGATTTGCTGCATCTTAGACGGCAAGCGAGTAAACCACACCCACTGCGTCGTGTAGTGCATTATACTAGCTACCAAACGACACTATTTCTAGAGTGATACTCGCCTGCATATAGGAGGAACAGAGGTGACCAAGTGGAAACATCCGCTTTCTATGAAAAAGTGCATTCTATCAAGATTTGCTGCATCTTAGACGGCAAGCGAGTAAACCACACGCAATGCATCGTGTAGTGCATCACACTAACTACCAAACGACACTATTTCTAGAGTGATACTCGACTGCATATAGGAGTACCAGAGGCGACCAAGTAGTAACATCAGCTTTCTGTGAAAAAGTGCATTCTTTCAAGATTTGCTGCATTTTAGACGGCAAGCGAGTAAACCACACCCATTGCATCTTGTAGTGCATTATACTAGCTACCAAACGACACTATTTCTAGAGTGATACTCGACTGCATATAGGAGTAAAAGAGGCGACCAAGTGGAAACATCAGCTTTCTGTGAAAAAGTGCATTCTTTCAAGATTTGCTGCATCTTAGACGGCAAGCGAGTAAACCACACCCACTGCATCGTGTAGTGCATCACACTAGCTACCAAACGACACTACTTCTAGAGTGATACTCGACTGCATATAAGAGGAACAGAGGCGACCAAGTGGAAACATCAGCTTTCTGTGAAAAAGTGCATTCTTTCAAGATTTGCTGCATCTTAGACGGCAAGCTAGTAAACCACACCCATTGCATCGTGTAGTGCATTATACTAGCTACCAAACGAAACTATTTCTGGAGTGATACTCGACTGCATATAAGAGGAACAGAGGCGACCAAGTGGAAACATCAGCTTTCTGTGAAAAAGTGCATTCTATCAAGATTTGCTGCATCTTAGACGGCAAGCGAGTAAACCACACCCACTGCATCATGAAATAGAAATAGTGTCGTTTGTTAGCTAGTGTAATGCAGTAAACGATGTAGTGGGTGTGGTTTACTCGCGTGCCGTCTAAGATGCAGCAAATCTTGAAAGAATGCACTTTTTACAGAAAGCTGATGTTTCCCACTTGGTCGCCTCTGGTACTCTTATATGTAGTCGAGTATCACTCTAGAAATAGTGTCGTTTGTTAGCTATTATAATGCAGTACACGATGTAGTGGGTGTCGATTACTCGCTTGCCGTCTAAGATGCAGCAAATCTTGAAAGAATGCACTTTTCCACAGAAAGCTGATGTTTCCTTCTTGGTCGCCTCTGTTCCTCTTATACGCAGTCGAGTATCACTCTAGAAGTAGTGTCGTTTGGTAGCTAGTGTGATGCACTACATGATGCAGTGGGTGTGGTTTACTCGCTTGCCGTCTAATATGCAGCAAATCTTGATAGAATGCACTTTTTCACAGAAAGCTGATGTTTCCACTTGGTCGCCTCTGTTCCTCTTATATGCAGTCGAGTATCACTCCAGAAATAGTATCGTTTGGTAGCTAGTGTGATGCACTACACGATGCAGTGGGTGTGGTTTACTCGCTGGCCGTCTAAGATGCAGCAAATCTTGAAAGAATGCACTTTTTCACAGAAAGCGGATGTTTCCACTTGGTCGCCTCTGTTCCTCTTATATGCAGTCGAGTATCACTCCAGAAATAGTATCGTTTGGTAGCTAGTGTGATGCACTACATGATGCAGTGGGTGTGGTTTACTCGCTCGCCGTCTAAGATGCAGCAAATCTTGATAGAATGCACTTTTTCACAGAAAGCTGATGTTTCCACTTGGTCGCCTCTGTTCCTCTTATATGCAGTCGAGTATCACTCCAGAAATAGTTTCGTTTGGTAGCTAGTGTGATGCACTACACGATGCAGTAGGTGTGGTTTACTCGCTGGCCGTCTAAGATGCAGCAAATCTTGAAAGAATGCACTTTTTCACAGAAAGCGGATGTTTCCACTTGGTCGCCTCTGTTCCTCTTATATGCAGTCGAGTATCACTCTAGAAATAGTTTTGTGTGGTAGCTAGTATGATGCACTGCACGATGCAGTGGGTATGGTTTACTCGCCTGCCGTCTAAGATGCAGCAAATCTTGAAAGAATGCACTTTTTTACAGAAAGCTAATGTTTCCCACTTGGTCGCCTCTGTTCCTCTTATATGCAGTCGAGTATCACTCCAGAAATAGTTTCGTTTGGTAGCTAGTGTGATGCACTACACGATGCAGTGGGTGTGGTTTACTCGCTTGCCGTCTAAGAAGCAGCAAATCTTGAAAGAATGCACTTTTTCACAGAAAGCTAATGTTTCCTACTTGGTCGCCTCTGTTCCTCTTATATGCAGTCGAGTATCACTCCAGAAATAGTTTCGTTTGGTAGCTAGTGTGATGCACTACACGATGCAGAGGGTGTGGTTTACTCGCTTGCCGTCTAAGATGCAGCAAATCTTGAAAGAATGCACTTTTTCACAGAAAGCGGATGTTTCCACTTGGTCGCTTCTGTTCCTCTTATATGCAGTCGAGTATCACTCCAGAAATAGTTTCGTTTTGTAGCTAGTGTGATGCACTACACGATGCAGAGGGTGTGGTTTACTCGCTTGCCGTCTAAGATGCAGCAAATCTTGAAAGAATGCACTTTTTCACAGAAAGCGGATGTTTCCACTTGTTCGCCTCTGTGTCTCATATGCAGTCGAGTATCACTCTAGAAATAGTGTCATTTGGTAGCTAGTATGATGCACTACACGACGCAGTGGGTGTGGTTTACTCGCTTGCCGTCTAAGATGCAGCAAATCTTGAAAGAATGCACTTTTTCACAGAAAGCTAATGTTTCCCACTTGGTCGCCTCTGGTACTCTTATATGCAGTGGAGTATCACTCTAGAAATAGTCTTGTCTGTTAGCTAGTGTAATGCACTACACGATGTAGTGGGTGTGGTTTACTCGCTTGCCGTCTAAGATGCAGCAAATCTTGAAAGAATGCACTTTTTCATAGAAAGCTGATGTTACTGCTTGGTCGCCTCTGGTACTCCTATATGCAGTCGAGTATCACTCTAGAAATAGTGTCGTTTGGTAGTTAGTGTGATGCACTACACGATGCAGTGGGTGTAGGTTACTCGCTTGCCGTCTAAGATGCAGCAAATCTTGAAAGAATGCACTTTTTCATAGAAAGCTGATGTTACTACTTGGTCGCCTCTGGTACTCCTATATGCAGTCGAGTATAACTCTAGAAATAGTGTCGGTAGTTAGTGTGATGCACTACACGATGCAGTGGGTGTGGTTTACTCGCTTGCCGTCTAAGACGCAGCAAATCTTGAAAGAATGCACTTTTTCACAGAAAGCTAATGTTTCCCACTTGGTCGCCTCTGGTACTCTTATATGCAGTGGAGTATCACTCTAGAAATAGTCTTGTCTGTTAGCTAGTGTAATGCACTACACGATGTAGTGGGTGTGGTTTACTCGCTTGCCGTCTAAGATGCAGCACATCTTGAAAGAATGCACTTTTTTACAGAAAGCTGATGTTTCCCACTTGGTCGCCTCTGGTACTCTTATATGCAGTCGAGTATCACTCTTAAAACAGTGTCGTTTGTTAGCTAGTGTAATGCTCTACACGATGCAGTGGGTGTGGTTTACTCGCTTGCCGTCTAAGATGCAGTAAATATTGATAGAATGCACTTTTTCACAGAAAGCTGATGTTTCTACTTGGTCGCCTCTGTTCCTCTTATATGCAGTCGAGTATCACTCCAGAAATAGTTTCGTTTGGTAGCTAGTGTGATGCACTACACGATGCAGTGGGTGTGGTTTACTCGCTTGCCGTCTAAGATGCAGCAAATCTTGAAAGAATGCACTTTTTCACAGAAAGCGGATGTTTCCACTTGGTCGCCTCTGTTCCTCTTATATGCAGTCGAGTATCACTCCAGAAATAGTTTCGTTTGGTAGCTAGTGTGATGCACTACACGATGCAGTGGGTGTGGTTTACTCGCTTGCCGTCTAAGATGCAGCAAATCTTGAAAGAATGCACTTTTTCACAGAAAGCGGATGTTTCCACTTGGTCGCCTCTGTTCCTCTTATATGCAGTCGAGTATCACTCTAGAAGTCGTGTCGTTTGGTAGCTAGTGTGATGCACTACACGATGCAGTGGGTGTGGTTTACTCGCTTGCCGTCTAAGATGCAGCAAATATTGATAGAATGCACTTTTTCACAGAAAGCTGATGTTTCTACTTGGTCGCCTCTGTTCCTCTTATATATGATAAATACGAGTCGTTAATTCGCGGACAAGTGAATGTCAACATTAAACGCGGTGGAGGGTGTATGCAAAACAGCGGCCCGATGGGTATATTGTCATTAGCGGACGGTTTACCGTTTGAACCGCAGGGCAATGACCGGAGCGATATGACAAGTTCACCCCAAGGACGTGAGTCAGCGCGGATTGCATGGCCGGTTAGAGATGCGCCGTCCTTGTCGCATACACGGAACGAGTTATCTCTAGCTCACGCAGCGGACGCGCAGAGTAAAACTATGGAGGAACCGGTTAGTGATGACAAGCGGATGTCGACTGAGTTGCCATGCGATAGGGTTGAGAGTCCGGTGTGCCTGAATAAAGCCAGTAATGAAATAGATCGGCAGGCAATAACAATAGCTAAGACACAGGATGGTGAACCGGAGTCTAGCAAGCAAACTTATTCGGATTTATTAAAGAATGGGAATGAATGGAAACAACCAACAGTGGACGAAAAGTGGGAGTTGGTGCAAAAAAAGAGGCTCAGAAATAAATTCATAGGATGTAAAGGTAACGCGGAACCGAGCTTAAGTGTAAAATTTAAAGCGGCAGAGAGTAAGGTGCCGCTGTACATATATAATGTGCACAAAGATGTGGCGGAAAATGACATTAAGGAGTATATTCGCCTAAAAACAAAGGAGGAGGTGTCGCTTGTAAGGGTTCGGATGCGGAGGCAAAAGGACTATAATTCTTATAAAATGTACGTAGCGAGCGATAAACTACATATGTTTTTAGATCAACAATTATGGCCACAAGGTGTGTATTTTAGGCGCTTTATATCAGTCAGGGACAGTGAGGAGGAGCGGGGTAAACAGAACTGTGAAGGAGGAAAGTCTGGTCTAAGTACGTCAAATGAGTAGTAAATTAATTAGTTTTAATTGCAAGTCCTTGAAAAGGTCAATGGAGGGAGTGAGAGAGCTGTGTGAGTTAGCGGATGTCGTTCTATTGCAAGAGACGTGGTTAATGGAGCACAGTTTACCACTGTTAGGGACGGTACACAATGATTTCGCATATACCGGGACCTCGGCTGTGGATTCGGGGGCGGGCGTGCTGACCGGGCGACCCCATGGAGGAGTTGCGATACTGTGGAGGAAATCGGCTTTCTCGTGTGTGTCTGTTGTGAAGTGTAACAGTGTGCGGTTGGCGGCTATTAAAGTGAGCTTGCCGAAGTCGGCTGCACTAATATTTAGTGTGTACATGCCGGTAAACGCGTACGAGAACCTACCATTATTTGCCGAATGTATGGGGGAGATAAGCGCTATAAGCGAGGACAATCCTGACATTGAAGCGGTGTATATAATGGGTGACTTTAACGCGCATCCTAATGAGTTGTTTTTTAATGAAATGTTGCAATTTTGTGACGCACAGAAATGGAGTTGTGTTGATCTTGAGATGTTAGGTATTGACACGGATACATATACCTTTACTAGTGAAGCTCACGGTTGTAACAGGTGGTTAGATCACTGCATCGTCACAAAGGCAGCGCGGGATACGGTGCGCAATGTTCTAGTAAAGTACGATGTGTATTGGTCTGATCACCTGCCGCTTATACTCGAATGTGACCTAAATAAAATACAATCTAAGTATGTACCTATTCTGTCGAGTCAACAGGGTGTCCGCTGGGGTGAAAGGAACGACGAACAAGTGGAGCAGTACCTTACTATTTGCAATAGTAAGTTAAAAGTGCTCGACTTTCCAGCCGAGTTAACGTCGTGTGCCGATAAGCTATGCAACAATCCTAAGCATAGAACAATACTAGATAACATGTATAGTTCGATAATTAGTACAATTACGGAAGCGGCAAGAAGGTCGAGCAAAGTAAAAAGATGGGTCCGAGATAAACAGGTAGCTGGATGGAATAAATATGTGGCTAACGCGCACAGGGATGCCAGGGAGAAATTCTTGGTATGGCTGTCAGCGAATAAGCCCAAACAGGGTCCAATTTACCGGGAGATGTGTGAAACCAGAAGGCTTTTTAAGTCCAAGCTAAAGTGGTGCCAGGATAGGCAAGAACAAATTAAGAGCGATATTCTTGCCTCACACCGGGCAGCTAAAGACTTTAAGGCCTTCTGGAAGAACACAAGTAAGTTTAATGTGAAGCCGACTGCTCCTGTGAGCGTTGCGGGTGAATGTGACAGAAAAACGATTGCGGATAACTTTAGTCAGGCGTTTGCAGTTAGTCCGTTGCTCGCATCGGTCGCGGGAAGGGAGGTAAGTGAGATTGCCAATAGTTTTGATCAGGCGTCTGAGGAGAGCGGTGTTGAGACTGTCATGCGCAGGAGGGCACTGAGTTTTACAGCTAAGGAAGTCAGCGATATTATAATATCTATGCAAAGGGGTAAGTCGCCGGGACATGACGGTCTCAGCATTGAACACCTCAAGCATGCGGGAATCCACTTACCTCGTGTTCTGGCGATGTTTTATACTCTTTGCCTCGGACACGCTTATCTTCCTTCGCAGCTCACGCGGACAGTGGTAATACCACTTGCAAAAAATAAAACAGGGGACCTATCTGATATGGGCAACTATAGGCCCATCTCACTTGCGACTGTGCTGGCGAAAGTGCTTGACGGCTTGCTTACGGCACAACTTTGCAAACATGTCAAATTGCACGACGCTCAATTCGGATTTAGACCAGGGCTGTCGACAGAAAGTGCAATTTTGTGCCTCAAGCAAGCTGTCAGGTATTATAAGGACAGAAACACGCCTGTATATGCGTGCTTTCTGGACTTATCCAAGGCATTTGACCTGGTTGTTTACGAAAAGCTCTGGAGTAAGCTGGAAGAATCCAGCATACCCAGAGAGTGCATTGCTCTGTTTAAGTTTTGGTACAACAACCAGGTCAATAGTGTGAGGTGGGCGGGGGTTGACTCGGAGGAATATAAACTGCATTGTGGTGTCAGACAGGGTGGGCTCTCATCCCCAATCCTTTTTAACTTGTATGTCAACGAACTGATTGAGGGTCTCAGCAGAGAGCATATCGGATGTCATATCGGCGATACTTGTTTCAACAATATAAGCTACGCGGACGATATGGTTCTGCTGGGGCCGTCAATCGGTTCGATAAAGCATCTTCTGAGATTGTGTGAGGGCTACGCGCAGAGCCATGGTCTTAAGTACAACTCGACCAAAAGCGAGGTGCTATTGTTCAAGGCACGTAAATTTAATACCAACACCGTGCCCATGATCATGCTGGGGGGTGTGGCCCTTAAAGTAGTCGACAAGTTCAAATATTTGGGTCATATGATTACGGCGGATCTCAGTGATGACTTAGATGTCGAAAGGGAAAGGAGAGCGCTGGCAGTCAGGGGCAATATGCTCGCCCGCAGGTTTGCACGGTGTAACGAAGAAGTAAAGGTAACGCTTTTCAAGGCTTACTGCCAGACGTTTTACACATGCAGCCTGTGGGTGAGGTTTACACAGAAGGCCTATAACACATTACGAGTGCAATACAACAACGTCCTCAGAATGGTGTTGAGGCGGCCGAAGCACTGCAGTGCGTCGGGAATGTTTGCCGAAGTACGGACAGACGACTTTTTTGCAATTAGGCGCAAAAGAATTGCTTCACTGCTAGGTCGAGTGCGCGGAAGCAGCAACAGCATGCTAAGGACGTTGGCAGAGCGCCTCGACTGCCCGCTCACAAAATACTGGGTAGACGTGGTTATCGGGAGGGCCAAATAGTTAACCTGTCTGGTTCTCAGATTTCTGTTTCTCTTTTGTTTTCTTTCTTTTATTTTTGTTTATTTTCTGTTTGTTTTATTTTTATATTATACCGTGTACCAAAACTAACATACCTAGCGTGTAAGCTTCCTAAATCTTAAGTTTATTATATAAGTACTAACTAAATATGGATCTCGGTCCGAAATAAACAATTTTTATTTTATTTTTTTTTATTTTATTTTATATATGCAGTCGAGTATCACTCCAGAAATAGTTTCGTTTGGTAGCTAGTGTGATGCACTACACGATGCAGTGGGTGTGGTTTACTCGCTTGCCGTCTAAGATGCAGCAAATCTTGAAAGAATGCACTTTTTCACAGAAAGCGGATGTTTCCACTTGGTCGCCTCTGTTCCTCTTATATGCAGTCGAGTATCACTCCAGAAATAGTGTCGTTTGGTAGCTAGTGTGATGCACTACACGATGCAGTGGGTGTGGTTTACTCGCTTGCCGTCTAAGATGCAGCAAATCTTGAAAGAATGCACTTTTTCACAGAAAGCGGATGTTTCCACTTGGTCGCCTCTGTTCCTCTTATATGCAGTCGAGTATCACTCTAGAAATAGTTTTGTTTGGTAGCTAGTGTGATGCACTACACGATGCAGTGGGTGTGGTTTACTCGCTTGCCGTCTAAGATGCAGCAAATCTTGAAAGAATGCACTTTTTCACAGAAAGCTGATGTTTCCACTTGGTCGCCTCTGTTCCTGTTATATGCAGTCGAGTATCACTCTAGAAATAGTTTTGTTTGGTAGCTAATTGCTTGTTGCCTAAGGTGCAGAAATTATGATAATTGTATAAAAAATCACGTTGGCCGCTAAGTTGTGAAGTTAGCAGCCAAAGTGTATTTCTAGTTATTAGCGTTTCTGTATCTTTGGATTTGTTTTATTTTTGTTGTTTTCTTACACGAAAGTAGATTTTTTGCAGTTCTGCTTGTTTTGTCCGTATTCTTGTTGAAAATATACAGAACTTCTTAATTTGGTCGGGTTATCATCGGCCGCTAACTTTGGCCGCTAACTTCACACCGGTAGTATATGGGCCCTTGGAATATTCGAGAAACGTGGTGCGTGAATAGAGTGAAGAGAGTAGGTCTAGTGCGTAAAACAGTAAAGTGTAGCTGTGTCAGTACTAGTAGGCGCGGACTTTCAGTCACTTGTGTGAGTAAATTGAGTTGTCAGCGTTAGTACGTGTGGACTCAGTGGACTTAGCCCTGTGTAAATCGCAGAATAAATCTACTGTCGCGTTTAGACAGGTGTTTAACTCTATCCTACCCCCCACGCTCGTAACATTATCAATTATTGCACTAACCAGAAAAATCGAGACAAAGGCAAGGTAGTCCCACTTCCGCAGTTTCCTCCCTTCCCTTAAATAATATTTCAAAACATTGGGCCAATTTAAAAGCAAAGCACGGTCCCTAATACACTTAAGATCGTAGATTAAAAATGACTTGGTGTAACCTAAAAGTTATAATCTTGTTTAGGCCGCCCCGTCCGCCTTTTCTGCTTGTAATGGCAAAAATACAGAACCCGAGTCGGGCACGCGTCTTTGAGCGCTTGCTGGCCAACCCCGCTACTCTGTAACTTGTTTTAAACTTATCTCACCGTTCACCCACAAATATATCTTGACGCCGCGACTCGTATTAACTCAGCGTAGGTAGAGATCTAGTTTTGCTATGCGTGACGGGTGGGATGAGGCGCAACAGCTCGTTTTGAATAGCAGCCCAGCTATTTCATCACAAGTCTCCGTTTCACGTCACCGTTGGCCCTAGTGTAACTTTTCGCACATCATCATTATTTTATTTAGGCAGAAACCACTCGTTAGCAAAATTTGTGAATACCATTCTCCGAACACGTAACTTGATAAGCCGTCTGGTGTTACGGGCTCTCTTTTACGTAATTATATTAGAAGATGGCGAATGAAATTTGGCAATTATAAATTGTCATAGATTAAGAAATCAAATCAATTAAATGTAATCGCGATATAATATAGTTCACCGCAAACAAATAATTAATAATATATCAAGTATGTAGGGTAAAAACAAGTGAGCGTAGGAAAGGCGTAAAACCAGAAATCCTGGACTTACACGAGGCGGCCGACCCAAACCGAAAAAATCCAGTCAGCAGTCACAGGTACACATTTTCTCCTTTAGCTTTTTAGAATGTTTCGGCTGACCGATAAATAGATCCTTCGTTTTCCCGAACCTCGCTTAATGAACCAACGATCGAGCTCAGTAAAAATAAACTACCTACTAGCAGCAAGGGGTGCGTCTCACGAAATATAACAACATTATATATAATTTCATATTAATAACGTTTACCAGATATAATGAACGTTAGCTATAACAACAAGACAAACATACTTTTATAAGGAATAACGGTCAGTTGACATATATTCATATGACATAACGTTTTTTTCTGTAACACTAAAATTGACTGATTTCAGTTCGTATAATACATAACATAACGTATGACGATCGTAACACATAATATGTTTTCGTATAACACACATAACGTATAGTATATTTCCAGGTATATAATATAGAAGATTAGCTTAGGGCAGGGGGCTCGGAGGGCAAAGCCCCCCGCCGTAAAAAAAACAACAAACAGTCGTAACAATGGCATTATTTGTAGGTTAGGGTCAGCTTGTGTTCCTTAGAGCGGAAATAGGCACCCCGCGAAGCGGGGTAACATTGACATGCTCCCGGTTAGGTAAGGTTTAGGTTAGGTTAAAATAATTGGCATGTTTGTTCATAAAAAAAATATTTAATAGGTTCATATCATAGGTACATGACTTTCAGCAAAGTTTTCTTACGACTAATGTACAGTCGAGGTCAAAATATGTTTACACTTTTGCACCTTATTACAAGGCAATAAGGTGCAAAAGTGTAAACATATCTTTGACCTCAACTGTACCAATATCAAATGCTAATTGGTAAGCTGTTTTTCATTTGTTAACATATGATAGATAAGCCAAAAAGTTATTTTCTGAGTATGGACCAAGAAAATAATTACGACTTTCGTCTCATTCATTTCTCATAAAGTGAAAGTATATTTCTGACGTCTCCATCTTGTAACATTATGCCTGCGCTAGGTTGAAATAAGATAGGAATAACCATATATATAGACGGTTACTTGGAAACGCCCCATTACTCTTGGAGTAGGTACCTAGTCATTAATCTTCTAGCACTTTCGCAATTAGTAGGGGAATATAAATATTGATGGGCTCCACCTACAAGAGAGGCAAACATAGTCATTTTGCATGAGATCAGAGTTCCTACTTATACATATATTTTATTGAATCATGAGGTTTTTATTAGTACCTACCTTTTAATTTATTCCAGACGATGCGTTAAAAGTACATATAAATAAAACCGTTCTCTTTTGATATCTTATTTATGATTTTGATTATAGATACTGATACTATAAATGCGAAAGTATGTCTGTCTGTTTGCCGGTCTGTCTGTCTGCCTGTTACCTTTTCACGCTTAAACCGCTGATCCGATTTAGATTAAATAAGGTATAGAAATAGTCCGGAGAAGGACATAGGATAGTTTTGTCGCATCGCGACAGGCCATCTGGCGGGAAATAGAGGAACCAAACCTAATTGTTTCCAAGTATAGTTGATACCTATTGGTTCCCACTGCTTCCACTAGATGGCGAGTCAAAAACGCTTTACCGAGTGAGTGCGAATGACTCGTCGGTAAGGCGGTTTCGCTCTCTCTCTGACAGATCTAGCGTCGAAGATGGTGGACGGCTGTAAAATTATAATAATTGAATAAACGAGAAAATGGGATTATGTCTTTAACTTCAACTGCAAGTGGACAAGTTTTATCCCGGAAATCATCCCCTCAGATGGTGAAATGGGGAGTGAAAGATTGTATGACGCTACGACATTAACGAGTTCTACGGGAACGGAGTCGTGGGCATAAGCTAGTATTGAACAGTTAACTCCTTACTGTAGACAGTTATATACAATAACGACATGTTATACAATTTTGTTTGTATGTTTATTATGTAAAATAAAGATTTGTATTTTTAAAATGTATCCCACCAAAAACACTACATGTAAAGTGATGCCAAGACTCCATAGCTCATACAGCTTTCAGCGTGAAAAAGATACCAGATCGCCATTAGCGCCAAGCTTCCAACTCCACACGGCGTAACTCTACCACCAGCCACGCTCTACAAATTCTACATCTTAACTAAAAAGTATAGCTTTATTGGGCACATCCCGGTCGCCGCATAGACTTTCACGCCGAATGAATTTATGATAATATTAATAAGTGACGGGTCTATACTTTTTAGCCAAGATATAGAATTTGTAGAGCGTGGCTGGTAGTGGTAAAGTTACGCCGTGTGGAGTAGGAAGCTTGGCGCTAATTGTGATCTGATATCTTTTTCACGCTTAAAGCTGTATGAGCTATGGAGTCTTGGCATCACTTTATATGTAATGTTTTGGTGGGATCTCTTTTTGTAAGGTAATTTCTAAAGAAGTGAATGGGAAAACCCATACAAACTTCCATCCCCTAATTTAAAGAGTGGGGGGTGATTTACTAAAAATCCTGAAATATATATCTTATTATTTATAACAAGGATAACAAGGACCCCCTATATCAATTTTCAGCCCTCTAGCATCAAAATATGCGGAAGTCTCATACAAACTTTCACCTCCTAGTTTGAGGGGTTGGGGGCGGTAAAAGTTTCAAGTTTTAAGATTTTTTCGTTGTTTGTATACTATTACTAGCTTATATACCAAATTTCAGCTTTCTAGGACTTCAGGAAGAACCTTAAGAATATTGATGATCATCAGTGAGTCAGTGACGAAATCGGGGTATTTTAGATATCAATAAAATCTAAAGTATAAGAGCTATGCAATTGAAACTTTATAGTTTTAATGGGTCAACCACTGATATCATATCCCGAAAATTTTGTTTATCTGGTATAATCCGAACCCAAGTTAAGAAAGTTCAAAAATACGACGAAGCACTTCGAGAAAAGGTAGGTAGTGCCCTTGCGCTTCGCTTAGCTCGTCTTAGCGGGGCCACTCCCGTGCCCCCAGATCAGGACGAAACTATGCGAATTGTAAAGATCTAGTAGGTGTGATGAATTTTTAACTGTAAGTACTCATTTTATTTTAATTATAATACCGTAAAACATGCCTACTTTGCCACCAGGCAAAACTTTGTCCAAAAAGCTAATTTTAAACAAATCTGGTAATCAACGAAAACACAACATATTTATGGCAACCTTACTATTTTTAGTAGAAACAAGATTATAATTATGACTTTACTTTGAGTCATACATGTCTTCAACTTCAGCCAGGAGCGTGCAGCAAAATGTGAAATGACTGGTGTATGGATTTGTATGGCAAAGTTGAAAATACCTAGGTAACATTGCCCCTCTGTAATGTGTAAAACTTTTCGTAGTTAAGACCAAGATGTTAAAATGGAACACCATGTTTGCCCAAAATTTTGAACTGAGTCTTGTCTCAACACCGTAAGAGTGTCCGTAGTTGCGTCAATAATTCGAAATGGTCAATGTTGGCAAAAGTCCAGATAACTTTACCCGCGATCAATATCGATAAAAATTTGGAATAGGTGTTGATTTAAAAAAAATCCCCTCATGAACAAATGTGTATGACTACGAAGGATTATTTAAGCAAAACAAAACATGTACCATATAAAAAATATTATGAGCTTTTCGTGTTTATCCGAGAAAAGCGGGCAAAGTAGGCATGTTTCACATTACGCAATCCAGTGGACAAGCCTTAATTATAGGTAAACTCAGTTACAACTTTGCTAACCTAAAATTTAGTCGAACAAAGGACCCGATTCTACGTGCACATGGCTTAACTAGCCTAAAACTAAATTGTCTAATTTTTAGACATAATTTGGGCGGCAGATTAAAACGACATATTTAGAATAGCATTTAGGCAGCTAAGTAAGTTGTATAGACCGCCAAAAATAAGAAACGTCAGATTCAAGTTAGCGCTGTCATTTGATTATGACAGTTGCTCATAGAATAGCAAAGTGTTTTAGCGACACCTAAATAAAATTAGGAAGTTTAGAGGCCACTGTAGAATCGGGTCCAATTTCATGCTCAATATAACAATTTATGTCGAAGAATGGAACAAGGAATAATCAAGAATTATTTATTCCGAGAACCAATTAAATTTCACTTTGTCACTTCTGAATAAACAAAATCAATTACCAAGTCCTCGAACAATCATTGGTTAATTTAGTACCTATTTAATGAATACTTGCGGGCTTACAATGATTTAAGAACAAATAACCTGTTGTACCGAAGGAAGTGTATTTATTTAGTGAAAATAGGGGAGTGGTAGGTTTAGCCTAGTGCGTAGTCAAGTTGGCTACAAAGCTGACGGTCCAGCCCCCCTATTTCTGTAACTTGTTTTAAGCTCACCTCAACGCTGACTCACAAATATATCTTGACACCGCGATACGTAGTAACCAGGCGTAGGTAGTCTAGTTTCGTGACGGGTGACCGGTGGGGTGAGCCGCATTAGCGCGTAGCCAATATCACGAATAAATAAAATTGTTTTAAGGAATTCCACTCCAGTCCCCGTAAGGGCAATATTTGTGTGATGATTATTTCTATATATATTTAAGTATTTATTTCTATTAAATATGTCGTCGTCTCGACTAGATAAGTTCCACTTTTTTTATTTGCCGCAACCGAGTTCGTATGAGGTTGCCGCAAATAAACCAATACCTACCCGCCCAAATGAAGTACGTTGTTTATGGTAAGTTGTCAGCCATTTAAAGACCAGCGGGCGTAGCATGGTTGCCATTTTATCACTTATCGTAGTGGTAAAGACGCCCATCACGCTCTGACAAGTATGCGAGTGCGAGAGTGACAGCTTAGATGCCTTATCCACAACGATAAGTGATAAAATGGCAACCGTGCTACGCCCGCTGTTCTATATTTAGCTGCATAGGAACCTTTCCGTCCCTTGGTGGCGCGCGTATAGCTCCTCTGTAGATAGGACGACTGCTTTAACCCAGTTGGTAGTGACCCTACCTACGAAGCAAGAGGTCCTGGGTTCGAACCCCGGTAAGGGCATTTATTTGTGTGATGAGCACGAATATTTGTTCCAGAGTCATGGATATTTTCTATTTATTTAAGTATTTATTTATCTATATAAGTATGTTTATCGTCGTCTAGAACCCATAGAACATGCTTTGCTTAGTTTGGGACTAGGTCGATTTGTGTGAGATTTTCCCCTAATATTTATTTATTTATTATTTATTATCACCACCGGTGACAATTATCAACTTATGGAATAGGGGCTCTGCGTACTCCATAGTCAAGGGTCTTTGGCGAATAGGCCCACAGTAAAGTGTTCATTTGAAGTCAGCATCAACTCACATTCGGGTAATCTCCCATAAATTGCCAGCTGTCTTGTACAGCGCTATGATGTAGGACATTACGTTTTATTGGGCAGTCTATTTGACGGCTTTATTACCTCGTAAAATATCATGTGAATGTGTTTTGTTCAAAATGTCTAAATATTCTAAACAGTGTGTGGGTTTGATAATTTGCTTTAAGGAATGCAGAGGCTCGCCACCTGCCTTGATGTCTGTCACAATAGAGTAATTAAAACGGATACAAAATCTACTGCACCTTTACAGTGATTGACTTTGGAACCGACAAGCGACTTCGGGACATCCAATTTAATCAAATATCAATCGGTTTTATCAATTTATGGGTCCCAGTCACATCAATCAACGAAGGGTCGGTAATGTGTTTGTCATTATTCTGGTGTCGCAAGCGTCCATACGTCGCTAGGTTAGCGAAGGCGTAAAATATACATAAATACATATGTTGACCTAATCTAACTAAGTCAGGCGTTCCGACATATTCAACTTTGGATAGCTTAAATAGGATAGCCAATTAGCCGTCCTTGACCACACAGAGGCAAAGTCATCAGATCGCGGTTGGACGTCAGGTGGGACAGGCAAGTGAAACCGATGGCGAAACGCCGCTTAGTAGTAATTAAGTGTTCCTCTGATATTGGGCAGTAGCAGCTGATGCTACTGATGTACTACAAGAAGAAAATGGAGGTCAATCCAAAAGCGCTACCCACTATAGTTGAACTGATTATGGAAGGCTTCTAGTTAAGAACACTGAATTGGGCCGGAGCCGGACACTCGCTGAAACGACGGGAGATGGAGCATACGCGTTCTGGAATGGAGGCCTCGCTCGAAGAGATAGGTTGGCAGGCCCCCGGCAAGATGGTCAGATCACATATATACGATCGCAGGGCCAGTCTGGGAGCGATCTTCGGCAAATCGAACTAACTTGACGAAAATTGAAGAGGCGTATGCCCAATGGTGGGCGCGTACACGCTGAAGAAGAGTATGAAAGGCAAGGGGAAAACACCGCACTCTACTGTCTTTATCCCCGCAGCAAAGGTAATGTGTAAAGTAGTACAACTGCATCAAGCTGCACCGACAAGAAACCAGCTCTTAACTAAACGACGATGATCGGGTAGATCAGAACCCTACGTTTCGCAGTCGGAAGTGTGAGAACTAAGGCCCTGATAGGTTCACTTATATTTAATTATTATAAATGCGAAAGTTTGGATGTTTGTTACTCAATCACGCTTAAACGGCTGAACCGATTTGAATGAAATTTTGCACGAAGATAGTTTATAGTTTGGATTAAAATATAGGCTAGTATTTATCCCGAGTCCACGCAGACGAAGTCGCGGGCGGAAGCTAGTATTTAATTAAATTTTACAGCCAAATTTATTCCTAGGGTGTCGAAGTAATAACCCCTCAATGTTTCAAAGTAATCCGTTCTTAAGGCGCTGAGGTAAATGGAATGAATTTGTAATATTATTTATATTTTCATGTTTCCTTTCAAAAGTTTTTCTTGATAGTCTTTTTAAAAATAAATATAATATCGTCCCACATCGGCAAATAACCGAAGATATTATTTGCATTACAACTGCATACAAACTGATTCCCAACTGCTACCTACAAACATACGTATAGGTACAATTTAATTAATGAAAACAAACTGAAAAAAGGGCCGGATATTCATACTGTCGTTAAATTAAGTTGCTTCCGTTAAAGCTGGCCATTGACGGCCGCTTCAATAAGACGAATGGAGCAACACTGCACCAAAATTGGCTCATTAATGAAACTGTAGCGTTCCAAGTGACAGGTACGTGTCGCGCCCGTCAATGTAGTCAAAATATTAATATTAGGCCTATCCATGTGGGTGCATCCATTTGGCCTTGAGATAAACAGCATGGCACAGCGCCTGTGTGAATTCCCAGCTTAGAATACGTTCGTGTGGAGTTACTTTATTAGTGTGTGTGCCAGTTATTTGTGGTCGATGCAATGCAACCCACCCTGAGTTATCTAAGTTCATGTATGGCCTGTCAAAAAGACGAAAAATTAGAAAAAATATTAACTTGACTGACTTAAGATCCTACGTCCCCTAGATGGGGAAGAGGGCGTCGACAGTGACTCCATGCAGATCGATCTTGAGCTTCTCGCTTCATTTCACTCCAAGACTTCCCGATTTTCTTCGCCCCGTCAACTAAGCCTACAGCCTACACCTACGCCGCCAGGTTTTTTGTTTGGGACGGCCACGCTTTCGCTTTCCTTGGGGATTCCAATCCAATCAGTAATTGTTTCCAAGTGATTAAAAAAGTACCTATACTTTCATGCTGGTTCCGTAATGATATGGGGACTTCACAAAATTATATGCATCTACCAATTAGTTCATAAATGTACGCAGTTTTACTCACGATGATTCCATTCACAACTCATCGATACGAGCCAGGAAGACACATGACATCGTTGCATACAGATCATCTATTTTTTGATGGTGTAACCCTTTTAATTCGTTATTTTATTTATTTTTTCCAAGTTTAAGGTTTAGTTTTAGTTATTTTAATTTAATAGTAGTTTAAGTTTAATAAAAGTAACTAACACAGTGATATTTTAATATGTAAGGGAAGAGATCTGAATAAAAGGCTATATAATAAAGTAGTTTAAGTCCTGTATGTACGCTTTCAGTATCTATGTTTTTTTTCATTAATTATTTATTTAATATATGTATATTGCAATAATGTACATTTCGTAATTATGTCTAAGAATTTAATACTAAAGTACATGAACCCTGATAGGGCAAGGCAATTTTAAATTAACTCGTACACTATAATTCAAAGTAGTAATAATAATATGCAGCATGATGTTGTTCAATTTTATCGTTATATTTTTTATTTTATTTTTTAGTAAATACTTAGCTATTTATTTTATATGAGGTATTTTGTTTCAGTGCTTACGGTAATTCTATATTTGTGAGTGTTTTCCTATATTTTTGGCACTATCCATTTTGTCGTTCTAACGTAAGGAACGTGGCCGCGGCGCAGAGAACCTTCGACATTCAGCCACTATTGAGAATAAGTAACTGTTCAAAAAATATTTTACACAGACAATAAAATTGCAACATTTATATTCAATTCAAAAATTCGAATGGTCAAGCAGTTCAGTTAATAATTACGAGTAAGATACTTAGCGATGTTAATTTAAATTTCAACATCCTTCGATTAAAACTGACGTATAAATGATGGATACGATTTAAGAAAAAAAAATTACTCCCATAGGCGCAAAGGCATAATATTATAGGCTATTGCAGTGTGATGTGAAGAAATAGTAGGTACATACGCACCTAGGACGGTAACACAAATAATGTCTCATCTCATATCGCAGACATTTGAAGCCCGAGCCGATGGCAAGGGTGAGAAATATACGATCGGAGGCTTTCCTAATTATTGCCCGTGGTGAGTGCAAAATTTTACTACGCACCCTGCTCAGAAATTGGGATTTCTTACTCCCATAGCGGAAGATATTTGCCACTTTATAGCCTCTGACGTAATTAACGACTTCGGTGTTTTCTTACTAGCACTAATCAACGTTTTATTGACCCGGTCTTCGTTGCCAAGAATAATTTGAATGATGTTTTTCTTTAAATTACAAAGTTTTAGAATCAGTCCCAATATTGTATAGTTGACCAAATTACTAAAATTTATTGAGTCACTCTAAGTTTGTTCTTAGAGACGGAATGTTTTTATTTGCATAATACATAAGAAGTCAATATTTGGACACATTTTTTTCCAATCGACCATGCTCTGATCTCTATAGTATCCACAAAACAATGTTAATATAGTTAGTAACGACTACTTACTACTACTACTAAACTAAGCGTGAAGGATAATTATGACGTGACGTGAGTAGTCTGGTAGTTTTACAACCGACAACCAACTACCAACACAAGCCCATTAACATACACATGATTCAATTTTAAATCTGGGTCTGTATTTTTCGTATGTCTAAAAATATTTCAAAAAAATGCCCATAGTGCAGTCGTGGGTCGCTATATAATTAGATTTTTTTGCACGGTTGACAGAACAGACTGATAATTTAATTTGCGTTCGGTGAAAATGTACGAAAATACCAGCTTATTTCGGACGGTCCCTATCAGACTCTATATCGTATATTTACAGTACAGAATTTAAAAAATAAGCGGTTTCATGGTTCACAACACTACAACTACTACTTACGACTACAATTTGGCAGACGGTGCAAAAGTTGGCAACATCGCATTCAAATTTTAACCGGAAAGTAAGGATTTTCAAATTTTCGGCCAATTCTTTTTTCCCTTGCTCAGCACAACTTTCTCAACCTGCTGCCATGCATTTTATCATATTGTCATGTACCCACGGTCTAAAGGGTAGTACCTACA
Organism: Epinotia bilunana; assembly: GCA_947049275.1. Classification (NCBI taxonomy): domain Eukaryota; kingdom Metazoa; phylum Arthropoda; class Insecta; order Lepidoptera; family Tortricidae; genus Epinotia; species Epinotia bilunana. The sequence goes on along the minus strand of OX346259.1, from coordinate 20,638,501 downwards.
TCAATCGACAAGGGTGAAAATTGGGCCAAATTATGTGACATAATTTATTAACTGTAGGTGTTTCACGACGGTTCGAATAAAGAAGGTAAGTAAGTAATAATTTTTTCTCGTTATGGTGCCCTCATTCCCCTTATTATATCACCTCGCGTCGCCTCATTACATCACCTGCGTTATTGCCGCTACTTTTCATGTAACAGGAAAACCATAAGTACTTATAGCAGTTGTAGATGACGTCGTATTTATTTATTTTTAAAAAATTGTTTTAGGGTTCCGTACCCAAAGGATAAAAACGGGACCCTATTACTAAGGCTCCGTCCGTCCGTCTATCACCAGGCTGTATCTCATGAACCGTGATAGTTAGACAATTGAAATTTTCATAAATGATTAAAACGACGCTATAACAACAAATAAAAAATATATATTTAAGTAGGCTCCCATACAACGAACGTGATTTGTTTGCCTTTTTTATAGATAATGGTACGGAACCCTTCGTGCGCGAGTCCGACTCGCACTTGGCCGGTTATTTATGGAAATTGTCCTTGTAGCGTCATTGCGCGACGTTTCACCAAATGTTCACCAACGGAAGACCAGCGCTGGCCCTGCCAGCATTACCCTGAGTTGTGACCATTTCGTGACAAGTAATGTCTCGTGTCCACAATTAGATTTTTTGTCACGACTAATCACTCTTTCTTTCAAGGAGTAATAAAATTGATGATTGCGCAAAAGAAGTACCTACAGTGTGCAAAAAGTCCGCATCTATTTTTCTCTTGACGCAGACTTATCTCCGCAAGTCGAGCAAAACAGCGGCACGGCCGTACCATCCTTTTCTCGAAGAAGCAGTTCAGGCCATATTCGACCCTGATAACTATAATATATTATATCATTGTGGATAAAACTAGAAGCCTGAATTTTCAGTAACCAAGCACGCATTGTATATACACGATATATTTCAAATTTCATTCAATTTGAACCAGTTGTTTTAAAAATTATAACTAGTCGAAGTTTCTTAATTTTGTCACTCACTGACTGACTCCCCGATCATCTAAGTCTTAGGCCCTACTAGCAGACATAGAAGCTTCAATTTTAGAATAAAATTAGTGATTGGTGTATAAATCAAGAGAAAACTAAAAAATTTGCAATTATATTCCAGTTTTCTAGATACACCAACTGCATAAATGACTTGTAATCCCATATAAACATTATAGGATTACAAAGTTATATTTGCAGTGAATGGGACAAAAAATTAAAAAGCAAGAATGGGACTGCATGCATTCATAATTCGTATGTATTGATAACACAATAACATACAAAAAGAAGTGAGATCCCATAAAAACATTCCATGTAAGTAAGAGGCCAAGTCTCGAAACTATTCCACCGTAAAAAGTTGTGAGATATTTCGTAGAGCCAAGTCTCAGGCATTTTTATTAATCTTTATTTGCTTGCTAAATAAAATTTTGTGACTTGGCAATCAGGTAATTTCTGTATATAATACAAAGTCGTGTTAGTTAGGTACACCTTATACGTATAACTCAAGAACGGCTGGACCGATTCTTATGATATTAGATTTTTTGGATTTGTACAAATAGCAATATGGAATGGAAAATTTTTCTTTTTTTGTTAATTTTCTGGTATATTTTGCATGGCGATACTAACTTTGCGGGGTCAGCTAGTAAGAAATGATAAAAAACGCTTTTCGATATAAAGAGTTATTATCAACTTGGATGACTTGTAAGACGGTATTCATCTTTTTTTTATAGAATATCGCTCAATTTTTTTTTATTGAAAGTGGGTCATATTCCATAATATAATAAAATAATATTGTCTATATATAGGTATATAATTGTACTTAATAAAATATATAAACATCGTTATCTTGTTAGCTCTTATAAAAATACCTTAACAAAACGTTTTCGCTTTTGCAGAAAGCCGCACGCAAATCCGTGTTTGTTATCTCACAAACCTCCACCCCGTTTGTGGCGTGGGGTTAAAAATAACAAGGGGTTTAGTAATATAAAACTTTTAAACAAAATTCCTACGTTCTCGAATGCGAGTAAAATATAATTTACTCCCTTAAGGCGATAAAAGAAAGAACGACTCAGATGTTTAAATGTATTTGAAATTTAGTATTTGTCTAAATATGCGTAATCTAAATCATCATCATCATCATATCAGCCGAAAGACGTCCAGTGCTGGACATAGGCCTCCCCCAAAGAGTGTCACAATGACCGGTTCTGCGCCACCCGCATCCAGCGGACTCCCGCGACCTTTGCCAGCAATCTAAATATATCAACACTAATATTATAAAGAGGGAAAGCCTGTAAGATTGTAAGTTTGTATGTTTGGTAATCTCTGGAACCGCTTATCCGATTCCAAAATTTCTTTCACTACCCTTATTTGGACTTTATAGGTTATATTTTAACCCGCGGGTTTGCCCACGTTCTTTGCCAAGCGCGGGCAAGGCCGCGCAGGCACCTAGTTTAATTTCATTAAGAACCACCAACGTATTTATCCGGTATTAATGACAGTATTATACGTTTAAAAAAAATAATTTCTTAAGTACTAAAATTAGGAACCTATAGTTATTTAGAAGGGTTAGGAGATATTACGTTTATGTTGCATTGATATTTATTTTTATCATTATTAAATAATTTATATTCGTAGTATTGACATTTTATTTTTATTTTTACCTAGGACATTAAATTTCAATGACATGCTTGTAGAATCTTTAGTTAATATAACCAGGGAACCATTATTAACTTTATAATTATCCACTTCCAGACACTTTTTTTTTGTATTTGAAAATAAAACAATTGGTTTTCTTACATAATCATTACTTAAAGTGGCTGAAGAATAAATGAGATACTTACGTTTTGTTGGCCTGGGGCCTAAAATATTTAATTTCAATTAGACTAAGTGGAAGCTAATTGTTCTTAAGTAAGAGGTTAATTTGTGTACAGACCTATAATAAAAAAAAACTCAAGACCTTATTATGTATATTGCCATCTAAGGTAGTAGCTAGGCACGTGACTTTCAATCTAGAGGTCGTGGGTTCGAACCCCGGCCCGTACCACTGGGTTTTTCAATAACTTTTGTACGAAATATCATTTGATATTTAACAGCATTCGGTGAAGGAAGACATCGTGAGGAAACTGTTCTAATCCTAATAAGGCCTAGTTTCCCCTCTGGGTTGGAAGGTCAGACGGCAGTCGCTTTCGTAAAGTAGTGCCTATGCCAAATCTTTGGATTAGGTGCCAATGTGGGCGACGTGCTCTTTTAGAGCACAACCTGGAATAACGCTAGGAATAAAATTTTAAATAAGAAATAATAAAAATTACTCTTTCTTGCACACCTCAAAACATGAATCAAATAGATAACAAGTAAAAAATAGATGTTAACAACCTAAAATAAATGGTGGAATCTTTCACTCACTGAGATCGAAGCTAAACGTTTCGGCGCAGTTGTAAAAAATACTTTTTTTTCGTGGGAAAATGCGTGTGAAAATGTGTGTTTTACGCGCCTCGACTGGTTGGGGAACCAGGACTGACGTTATGACGATGACGGACTCCTGGGAACCGCCCGGCTTAACTCAACTCGAGCGAAAACTGGTACCCTTTTTTTAACAAATGTGTCTTTTATTGTACCCACGTACTTAAGTCATTTACATGTTAGTTAGATAAATGCTTGAACTTTTATTATTATTTTCCACGATTTTTTATTTCCTATTTTTGACACACCCAAAGAACGCAAACCTAATAAATAAAACAAGGCACTAAAACTATGATACGCTGTTTTTGAGGTGTACCTTATCAAATGATTTTTTTTTTAGTTCTGGAGTATTTTATAATAATAATCCACCATAAAAACAGTTAATTACATACCTTACTTTTTTATTCTATTATAGTGGCCAAATTTTTGGTTTCGACTCAGATGATACTTCTGTAAGATGACAGCAATTGATAAAAAAAAACAATTTAAAACCAAAATAAAACATGATATTAACAAAATAATTGAAACATTGAAATAAATTACAATAATTGTATCGAATAAACTATGAATCCAAATTAACGGCGCCGCGGTTTTAAAATCGGCAATTAAATCGATCCGATGCTGAATACAGCATTCGTTAATAAATCGCTAAATATGACAAACCATACTTCTTCGCCTCATCAGCACAGACATCAATTTGACGTGTCAAAAATAAAAAGTAAAATGTCGTGGACAATAGGTACATTTGTTTTACCTACGGAAACCTTCTGCGAGTCCGCTTCGCGCTTAGTTGACTTTATTTACCTGTAAAAATAAAATAAAAACCTCAGAAAGCCTCTTTTATATTCAAGTTGGTTGGGACCGGAAGGGTAATCACGTGCCGTTTCGAACGCGCGTTAGGACAATGCAACCTGCAGCTGGTCGATTACGTATCGCAATGAACGTGCGTCAGGTAGATTTAAACGTCACTTTTTGTATAGTAAAATGACAGTTGTTGAAAATGACAGTTGAGTTGTCCTAACATTCATTCAAAAAGTTACGTGTTTAGTTTACCCGTCAGTCGGTCGGTCGCCCGGGTACTATTTCTTTAATTTTATAACTTGCAGTGGCGGAGCGGCCATACAAGCCGATCCCTACCAGCTTGCCTAAAATGTAATTTTAGGCAAGCCTATTTATACTCTAAACTCTTTCATAACTTTTTTGCTCCCGGTTGCCCATGGATAATTTTCTCGCGCCGCCATGAATAACTTGCAAAAGAGCCCTTGAGCAGGCTACCTGCACAAAGCCCGCGGACGTCATCCCGCCGCGTTGACATAAGTCTGTCCCCTGGGACCATAATCAAAGGGCTGCAGGCCTTTGATTATGGTTCACAGCCGCTCGCAGCAACGTGTGCCACACGCTGCTGCGAGCGGCTGTGAAGACGACGACGCATTTACGGGCTATTTGGTTTTGACCTTTTTTATGAGTTTGAAGTACTTATGTATATGTATTGCTTAGCAACGCTACAAACACATACCTTGTACAGCAAAAATACGTTGTATTGAAAGATCAATTAATTATTGTGTGACATATAATAATATATTAATGTTGATTGTTTTAGATTTACATGAGTTCTAATTTGTGTAAATGTGTTAAAATACTTATCATTAAAAGTGTGCGAATGTATGCAGTACTTTTATTCTTCTTCGACATATATGATAACATTAGTTAGTTCATTAGAATACATAATGAACGTAACTCGCACACTGTTATTTAGTTTTAAAGAGTAGTACTCAATAACTAAAATACTTATACGCGAGCAAAGCCGCGGGAAACACTATTTATTGTTAACATTTTGTTGGCCGAGCAGGCAGCCCTAGCGCGGTGTCAAATGACGTCACGCCTGCCTTCTTAAAGATAAAGCGAGACACACATAGTCACTGCGCAGACACGCCCCTGCCCTAGGCGCGTGCAGTATCTGTTACTGTAAGGAACTAAGAAAGAAAGAAAATAAGTTTATTTCGCAAATATGCAGCACAATGTCGAGCCAAAGAAGATGACTCGACGCTGATATTATGTGGATCCTTGAGTTGCACGTCAAAGGACTGCACTTCCATCGTGATACAGACAAGTGGAATCAAAAGACATTTCGGAAACCCAACTGCTTTTTTACAAATATTTTAGCCCCATACGTCATAACCCGTCAACGGTTTAGGCTGCCAGAGAATAAGACATACACACATACATACATACGCTCGAACATACGATATAACCCTCCTCTCCTTCGGCAGTCGGGTAAAAACCAGGACATATTAATATTATTTTAAATATAAACCCCCGTGTGGTGTCGGGTAAGAATAGCACCACCCTTTTTCTTCCTGTGGGTGTCGTAAGAGTCGCCTAAGGGTACAGGGTTGGAGTGTGTTGTGGGCGATGGGCTAGCAACCTGTCACTACGATATCACATTTTGTCGATCTTTTATACCCACATTGATGCTAAAAGTGTCACTGGAACACAAGTTTCATGTGCTCTGCCTACCCCTTTTAGGGATAAAGGCGTGAATGTATGTATGTATGTATGTAAATATAAAAATGTTCGCATTACAATCTATTTATTTATTTAAACTACTAAAATAAGCCTGTGACAACCAGAAGTTACATATCTAAGCCGGGACACGGAAATGGTAAGATGGATTAATCTGACGGTCAAGTAGAAAGTTTTTAAGGCGCTTTCTGAAAATGAATAGCGAACTAGTATTTCATCTGTGCCTTGAGGCCTAGTTAGAGAGTAAACATTTAGCATTGACTTTGATCTTGGCCTGCCAGATAATTGAGGATTAAACGGGTTTAGCGACGCGGATTACGGGATTATATTAGGTTACCGGGATTTCCGGCACCCGGAAGGCGACTAACACTACAGTTGATATTGTTACGTCCACGGGGTGGGTAACGTGATAGAAAATACACTAATTGATCACTAATTAAAAGGAATGCAAACTTTATTACAAAATTACTAATTAACAAGGCTTACTTAATAAATCAATTCACTATGACGCACTTTTCACTCACTTCGCTTTGAGATTCGCACTGTTCGCAGTTTAATTCCAAACTCTCCTCCGCTGCGTTGGCGCGTGGCTTATATATCCGGTGCCCTTCGCACTAGAACATTCCGGAGAAATCTTGAATAATCGGTTCAAGGTCCGATTCTAGGAACAGAGCGTCTAGATTGTTCGATGCTCGTTCGACCCGACGACTGGAACATTCCCGAATATGCTGTCCCTTTCTAGTTGTCTCTTTCACACACTTCTCGAACCTTCTCAATCTAGATGTCTCTAGAGAATAGTGCTGTCTCTTTCTAGTTGTCTCTTTCACACACTTCTCGAACCTTCTCAATCTAGATGTCTCTAGAGAATAGTGCTGTCTCTTTCATTCCTTCGAGAAATTTCGCCATATAATGAAGTGTACTTCAAAGGCCCATAAGGGGTCCTGAAAACGCCTGAAAACGGGTTTTCAGGTTATCGCGCCATCTGATAGAGGCTGTCCTGAAACGGACTGAAAACATGTTTCAGGTGCCTGAAAACAACGGCAACTAGGGTGAATTTTCAATCTTCTAGTATGTGGAAGAGCCACCTCTGAAACGGCCTGAAATCACTTTTCAGCCTGCTGAAAACGCTTCTAAAACATGAAAAATCAAGTTTGAAGTTTATACCACCGGCGCAACACTACCCCCTCCTAAGACATGCTCGTCCCGAGCATCATTGTTTCCGTGAAACTTCGCCAGTCGGTCAACATGAACAACCTTGCAGGGACCACGTGAATTTCGCTGTATCCGATATGTGACGTCATTGATTTTTGTGACTACCCTATATGGCCCTTCCCAATTTGGGGACAGTTTTGGAGATTTTCCCTTTTTCCGCATCGGGTTATGTAGCCACACCCAAGAACCTTCCTCGAATCCAATTTGGTTAGCCTTCCTATCGTATCGGGTCTTCATTCTCGTGCTAGCTTGAAGCCCGTGTTCACGGTTCACCGTTCTAAGACAATGCTTACAGTCGTCGGGACAAGGTCTTCGAGAAAGGGCGTCTGCGTTTTCATGTGATTTCCCACTACGGTGTTCGATGACGAAGTCATAATATTCCTGAAGCTGTTCAATCCAGCGTGCCACCTGGCCCTCGGGATTTTTAAACTCCAGCAACCATTTCAGAGCAGCATGATCAGTCCTGATACGAAACTTCCGCCCTAACAGGTATCTACGGAAATGCTGTAACGTCTTGACGACTGCCAGCAGTTCCCTTCGAGTGACACAGTAATTTCTTTCTGGCTTCGACAACGATTTGCTAAAGTAGGCGATTACAACTTCATTATCTCCTTTTTTTTGCGACAAGACTCCTCCAATACCAGTATTACTCGCGTCCGTCTCAACAATAAAATCTACTTCGGGATCTGGATACCCCAGTATTGGTGTTTCACAATCTCTGCTTGAGGTCGTTGAAACTTGCCGTACACCGATCCGTCCAATCAAACTGTCGTTTCTCTTCCGTCAGTTCGTGCAACGGTTTTGCTATATCCGAGAAGTCCTTCACAAACCGCCTGTAATATGAGCACAGTCCTAAAAATGCACGTACTGCAGTTTTGTCCCTTGGTATCGGCCAATCCTTCACGGCACTTATCTTCTCAGGATCTGTCTGGATACCATCCTTCGAAATCACATGTCCCAAGTAGTTAACCTTTCGTTTGAAAAGTGAACATTTCTTTGGACTCAGTTTAAGGCTTGCCTCTCGTAACTTAGACAATACTTGCTCCAATTTGCCGAGTTGATCAACGAAGTCTCTACCAACGATGATAATTTCATCCAAATAGACCAAGCAAGTATCTCCCAGCAATCCAGCTAGTATTTGTTCCATCAATCTCTCAAATGTCGCTGGTGCATTGCATAATCCAAACGGCATAACATTAAAATGCCAGAGCCCCTTTCCGGTTGAGAAAGCCGTTTTCTCCTTATCACTATCCTTGATCTCAACTTGCCAATAGCCACTTTTTAAATCCAACGTAGAAAACCATTTCATTCCATTCAAAGTGTCTAAGGTGTCGTCGATTCGAGGTAACGGATAGCTGTCTTTCTTCGTGGCATCATTCAGTCGACGGTAGTCGACGCAGAATCTCATGGTCCCATCCTTCTTCTTCACCAAAACTACGGGAGAACACCACGGGCTTGTTGAAGGTTCAATAACGCCCTTCTTCATTTCCTCGATCATGTCTTCTACTTCCTTCTCCTGGGCTACTGGAACTCGCCGGGGTCGCTGTCGTATAGGCATGACGTCACCAGTGTCGATCCCATGCTGTACGACTCCAGTTTTTCCGATGTCAGTGTCATGCGCAGAGAAAACATTGCTGTATCGCAACAGCAATTTACGTGCCTTACTGAGCTCTTGCCCGGTAAGATCGTTTCTGGAGCCATCTAATAACCTTTCAATGTCTATTGGAGGCGCAGAACACCCAGGGTTTTCGCTCTCCGTAGAACCTTGACAACTTCGTATCCAAGAGATTTCCTCACATGATCCAACTAGAGCTCCTTTTCTAAGGACGCACTCGGTGTCACTTAAATTAAGAACTCTCACAAAGGTTTTAGTCGATGTTGTTACCACCGTGCGGGCTGTCATCCATGGTTTACCATCATTGACCTTTTCCACAACAACACAACGATGACATCCTTGTTTTGTGCTATACGGCAATCGCACGGGAACTAGTACCTGTGCCCTCGGTTGGAGGATCGTTCTTCTAGTACAGTAAACATTCCCATCTACTCCGCCCTCCATAGGCACCTCATCAGGCCCAAATTTCAGTACTCCAACCTTCAAGTCAATTTTACAGCCATGGCCTCTCATAAAATCCAGCCCAATGATGCAGTCGTCGATAATGTTAGCTACAATAACCTTATGCCAGTAGCTCTTATTACCAATTTTTAAATCCACCTCTCGCTCCCCCTGTATGGGAATGTACTGGCACCGGCCAGCGGGCAGCGGTTTGCAGCTGGAGATGCCTAGGTTGGACTAGATGATCTCTGGTCAGGTGCTTCAGTAGCCGAGAACTGATAACCGTCCGAGAAGCTCCGGTGTCGATGGTAAGGTGACATGGTACTCCACCAATTTTTCCTTTGACAACCAGACTATTCCCGTCATTAGCCTGTGAGATCATAACTGGGACATTCCGACCACCAGCCAGCACTCGTCCCTTAGTCCTGGCTTTTACCTGTTGCGACCCGGATGCCACAGTACCTGTTGCCCTTGTCACTGGAGTCAGATCTCGTTCTTTCCTGCCCCTTTTGGGGCAACTGGTCTGGATGTGGCTACGTTCTCCACAATGGTAACATCGTGGCCCAAACTCACGATGTGGAGCAATCGGTTCCCTAAGAGATACTCTACGTACCCTATAAGGCCTTGACGGGTCCTGGCGCACAGCTTCTACTTCCAAGGCATGAGCCACCGCATCCTTCAGGCTCCCATGGTGCCCTAATCGCACTGCAGCCCGTACTTCCAAATCCTGTATTCCGTCAACGAAGGCCTGCACTAACGTGGTGTCCACAAAGGAGGCGGATGTACGTTGGTACGCCTTTCTGACCAACTTCTCAATTTCTAGGGCCCACTGCTGCAAGGTCTCGCTACGCCCCTGCGTCCTGTCCTTTAACTGAGCTCGGTACACGTGCTCCAGGTGCTTGTCACCGTAACGGGCCTCCAACGCCTCTAGAAGCCGGTCGTAAGTCTCCTCTTCTCCTAATGCTTCTAATATGGTGAGAGCCTCGTCACGTAACGCTAAGGTTAGGGCTGTCCTGGCCTGCTCTTTACTCCAACCGTTAGCCTTGGAGACTGACTCGAATTGCCGCTTATAAGCTGTCCACGACGATGTACCATCGAAAGGAGGTACCATGAATCGTCCACCTCCCGATACAGGCACCTCGACTGCACAGGTACTCGTACCACTGGCCATTTTTATTTCGAGCTTCTGGAGGCGATTCTTGTAGGTGTCGACTTCCTCCTTAACTGTCCCAATGGTTTCTCTAACACCATGAAGTCCAGTTTCAAATTTAATGTCCAAGTCAATCAATTTCTCCTGGACCTCACACATCTCGCGCTTCCATTCAGTCGCGGTCTCATGTACCTCTCGAAGCAGTCTCGATTGTTCTTCTTGCTTTTCTTCCTGTTTGCGCAGCCCCTCTACGATTTTTCGGACCTGTTCCTGTTGTTGACGAGCTTGCTCTTGTTGTTGACGAGCTTGCTCTTTTAAGAGAACTAAGATGGCATCGACGTCCAACTCTTGCTTATATGGGGTCGGTGAGTCTGATGGGCCAGCGCGCGAGGCAGAGTCTTCACCTGCTGCAACTCGGCTCCGGGTCTGCACTCCCTTCTGCTCGTTCTCACGTGATGTAGTCGACATTTTCTATCCCACTTCTGACACCAAATGTTACGTCCACGGGGTGGGTAACGTGATAGAAAATACACTAATTGATCACTAATTAAAAGGAATGCAAACTTTATTACAAAATTACTAATTAACAAGGCTTACTTAATAAATCAATTCACTATGACGCACTTTTCACTCACTTCGCTTTGAGATTCGCACTGTTCGCAGTTTAATTCCAAACTCTCCTCCGCTGCGTTGGCGCGTGGCTTATATATCCGGAGCCCTTCGCACTAGAACATTCCGGAGAAATCTTGAATAATCGGTTCAAGGTCCGATTCTAGGAACGGCGACCCCTCGGCTCATGAATGTTCCAGAGCGTCTAGATTGTTCGATGCTCGTTCGACCCGACGACTGGAACATTCCCGAATATGCTGTCCCTTTCTAGTTGTCTCTTTCACACACTTCTCGGACCTTCTCAATCTAGATGTCTCTAGAGAATAGTGCTGTCTCTTTCTAGTTGTCTCTTTCACACACTTTTCGAACCTTCTCAATCTAGATGTCTCTAGAGAATAGTGCTGTCTCTTTCATTCCTTCGAGAAATTTCGCCATATAATGAAGTGTACTTCAAAGGCCCATAAGGGGTCCTGAAAACGCCTGAAAACGGGTTTTCAGGTTATCGCGCCATCTGATAGAGGCTGTCCTGAAACGGACTGAAAACATGTTTCAGGCGCCTGAAAACAACGGCAACTAGGGTGAATTTTCAATCTTCTAGTATGTGGAAGAGCCACCTCTGAAACGGCCTGAAATCACTTTTCAGCCTGCTGAAAACGCTTCTAAAGCATGAAAAATCAAGTTTGAAGTTTATACCACCGGCGCAACAATATTAATTATATTTACCGAGAACTGGTCTCAGGCGAACCAGTTTACGCCGTTAGTTAATTGTTGATTTTCATGGTTCCGTACCAGTTCCAGTGTTATTACTCGTATTAGGCCAAGTGCAGCCAAACTCTGGAATGAACTGTCGCCTGCGGTATTTCCGGACCGTTATAACCTTCAAGCCTTCAAGAAAAGAGCGTACTCCCATCTTAAAGGCCGGCAACGCACCTACAACTCTTCTGGTGTTGTAAGTGTCCATGGGCGTCGATTATCGCTTACCATCAGGTGATTCGACTGCTCGTTTGCCTCCTATATCATAAAAAAAAAAAAAAAAAAGTGGGGTATCAAAGGAATTGACATTCTAAAACAGTTTTTTTTCTATAGGCAATGTAATATAATTAACAGATTTCTGTATGTAATTTTTAGACGTGGCGAATCGTTAGTGACGAGTTCCGAATATAATTTGGAACGTTGGTGCCGTTAAGAGGACCCAGTTTTCTAGGTATGGACAAGATTATTTAGTGTGGCCGACTTTTTATAAAACTGTAATTGGAATTGGAATCTTCGAACTTGGGCAGTAGAGTTGCTTTTTGAATGGACAACTTTGATGCAATTCGGCCAAGTGAAATAATCTGAATTATAGATGTCGCTACACGCCTCCGAGAGGATATTTCTTCTTTCGAATTTAAGCCATGTCACTTTGACATAAAGTGATCATTATACTATACTAGTTCAACGTAAAGTGGCCGTCAATAGAGTTTGCTAAATATGTAAACAAACCGCCATATTAAAATTGTCTTTCACTATGGCGGTTTGTTTACATAGTTAGCAAATTCCATTGACGGCGACTTTAGAGGTAAGATGCTTACCTTTCCCAGCTGTAACGAGGGACCAATTTATATGAAGGGCGTGGGGAAGTAATTTTAAATGTGTTGTAAATCACAAGGCAGTAGTAACACGTGCCTCCCGTAATGTAATATTGGCGTCATCATAAACCGGGTATAACCTGTAATAATCAAACCCGAAACACGACTATTTCAGTGCTGTAGTGATGATAATCCTGGAACACTTAATAACACTGAACTTGGAGCCGATAGTGTTTACTCTAGGAGCTACGTAACAAAGCGTCAATTTATTAATTGACCGAGACCGATTGTTCCCATAGCTCAGGGGGCCTAGACAATGTTACAATCGACAAGCGCTAACGCCAATAGAAAACTAATAAAATGTATGGGAATAACAGATGTTAACGAAAAGTGTTTCGTCGGTATCTGTCATTCCCCTACATTTTATTATTTTCTATTGGCGTTAGCGCTTGTCGATTGTAGCATTGTCTACGGCCCCAGGGCTGTTATTCGCTACGCGCTAAAGCGGCTCACCCCGCCGGTCACCCGCCACGAAACTAGACCTCTACCTACGCTTAGTTACTACGCATCGCGGTGTTAATATACATATATTTATGGGTGAGCGTTGAGGTGAGCGTAAAACAAGTTACAGAATAGGGGGGTAGTTAGTAGCGACGGACCATCTGTGCCGGTTCAAAACCGGCGCCACCCGGCGCGGAGAGTTATTTTTTTAATTTTTAATTTAGTTTAAAATATAAATTAACTAATTTATTTGTAAATACAATTTAAAAAAAACATAGGTAACAGCTACCGCCATGGCGTTGGAAAACGTAATCTAACGTAACACTTAGAGTATTGGAACGTTATTGGCTATAGTTTTCTTCGTTGTCTATTTTAAATTCAATATATAAATTCCAAGATAAACTAGGACCAAGGCCATCTTGGGTTTAGGTGTCAAAGCGGACTTCGGGCTCCTTTAGGGGCACAACTGGGAATAACGCTATGATGATTAAATTTCTAAGATACCTATCCTAATTTGTGTGACACTGCAGGGTACTTTTTTTTAATACCTTACTAATTCTTGTGTCTTTAAGAGGATTTAATGCTTACTAATAACGCCGTTTGGTCTAATTTCTCTTAAGAGTCCGCAGTAAGCTCGGCCGAATTTCACCTTCCCATACAAACGTAGTTACGCTCTAATTTTAAAACTACGTGTTGGATTGTAACGAAACTTTGCATATACAATGACGTGGGGTATATCTATGCTGTAATTAGTGTATATGGTTCCAGTTTATAAAACAAACTAAATACAGCAAAAACAAGTTTTGTATGAAAAAAATAAATTCGCTGTTTTTTTTTACTATGGTATATTTATTATTTATTTATTTAAACTTTATTGCACAAAAGAAAACTTATCGTACAAAAAGCGGACTTAATGCCAAATGGCATTCTCTACCAGTCAAACCTTAAGGCAAAGCGGAAAAGATATGAACTTGTCATTGTAGATTGTAACGAAACTTTGCATGTACATGCAAAGTTTCGTTACAATCCGACACGTAGTTTTAAAATGAGAGCGTAACTACGTTTATATGAAGAATCGAGCTTACTGCGGACTCTTAATAGGCGATTAGAGACGAGAGGTCCACAATAATAATTACAATAATTAATATCCATCTATCTTGACAAACAATTCAAAGTGCGAGCGCGACAATATCATGGACTTCCGCAAAGTAACGCCTGATTTAATAAATTATTTGCTCGTAAAAGTTTGACTTTTTTGTGGCTCAGGCATTGAATGGTTTGACACCGTAATTCCAAGAGCTTACCCTACTACGAACTCAGAAACAAGTAGCTGACGATGCAACTGGGATTAACGCGGATAGCAAAGAGGATTATCTGACTCCATCCACCTTTCGTGCCCGCATCCTACACGATATAAAAATAATGGCCCTGAGTGCTTTATCACGCAACTTTGTTGTTTATTGCTTGTGTTGAAAACTATTAAGAAAACAAAGGGAGTATATTTATAGCCACGGATATAACAAACCATGTGCAGACTGATCTAAGTATATTCGAGGTTATACGACGATAGTTATTGAACGTTTTCAAACGATATACTCCTATCTCCAATTAATAAATAGGTACAGTATCTTCGCAGTAACGAGAATACCGAGAATCTCAGATCCTATAAACGTTAGATGGTGACTAGGTGCAGGGAATAAGAGTGTAAGAGAAAACACAGCAGGTAAGTTTGTATGCGAAAATAAAGTATAGCGACCGCGAGGGAGATAGCGGCTACCTGTGACAGTGGCCATTCATTTAGCAACTGACTGACGCTCGGTCGCATAATACGAGTAGGTGCATATTTACTACATGCATAGTATATGCTTCTATACATTTAGGTAGATACTACAGGCCCCCCGTAGCATGGTCGGCCTTATCACGCAATAAGTGACAAGATAGAGCGTCCGTCACTGGCTGACACTGTTCAATAGAACGAGACAGACGCTCTATCTTGTCACTTATCGCGTGATAAGGCCGACCATGATACGAGGTCAGACCCGCCTGCCGAACGGCCTGGTGTCGCTCGCGCTCACTATTAATGCGTAGGTATAGCTTTATTTCTATAAAAAGAAATAGGTAGGTACAACACAACATTACATGA
This sequence comes from Epinotia bilunana, assembly GCA_947049275.1. Lineage (NCBI taxonomy): Eukaryota > Metazoa > Arthropoda > Insecta > Lepidoptera > Tortricidae > Epinotia > Epinotia bilunana. Next base: position 20,623,253 of record OX346259.1, on the reverse strand, counting down.
AATATGTAAGCAATTAGGTATGTATGTGTGCCTATGTGGCAGCTAAGTATCTTAGCTTTAAAATATAGTTTTAAGGTCAGTTAACAAAAAACAGGCATCACCAGCGTCTGCAGATTACAGATCCCTACTCGTCTTTCATCTGATTAATAAATACGTACTTATATAAATCGGTAAGTATGTTACTCTTTGCGTGCCGACAAAGATATTCGTCGGCTTTTCTTTTTAGGGTTCCGTACGTCTCAATGTTAATACGACAACAAATTACGTTCACCCGGCCCCGCTAAACTCTGTGACCCAATTTCGTTCGTAACGTAAATAAATGAATTTAGTTTTACGGCCGATTTGACGACCGGTTTAGCATAGTGTGTAGTGACCCTGTAGCCCAGTCATTATATCCAAAAAACCGACCCTACCCGTGAATAATTAGTTCTTGGATTTTTTTTCGTAGGTCCCTCGGGAGGGTCATTGGAAGTGTAAATTAAAAAAGTAGACTGAATCAGGCTCCTGCGTATATTCGAAAAATGGGTTTTCTTGAATAACTCAGCTATTTTACATTTTACAGTAAAACCGTGTGAACAAAAATTGTAGGAAATTTGATTCTCTGCAAGTTTGATCCTCACAATTTTTCTTCTAGGATCGATATTTTGGAAATTATGGCATGTTTGGCGTATGAGTGATTGCAGACTACCGAAAGCCGTTTTCTACTCCCAGCTATCAGCTGGTAAACGGAAGCAAGGTGGGCAGCACCTACGTTACAAGGACGTGCTTAAGCGCCACCTAACTACCTGCGGTATGCCACCTGATAAATGGGAGGAGCTTGCTTATTAAGAACTTTGAAGGCGCTCGTCTCATTGACCTTGATGCGAAACGTCAGATACGTAAATCCCGGCCGAAACCCTCCTATAATTATACTTACTCGTATAATAATTCTGGACAACTTTACTGCCCTACCTGCGATAGAGTTTTTAAAAGAAAGTTCGGCTTTGCAAACCATCGCTCACGCTTGTAATTAGCTAGGGTCGCCGTTGCCGATTACGGCAATATAATGACCGGTAAACATATCGTCATCTAATACTCTTAACACAAGCCATGCTTATCATGGGGCTAGTTACATTTTTGTGAAACTAATATTTGTTTATATATTATTTATTTATAGGCGTTTTCTATAAAGCGATTATCTTCTACTTTTTCTCATAATTCGGAAGTATTAGTCGAACACAATGATGACACCCGTGTTTGCTAAGTACGTATAGATAAAATAACAGAATAAGGCCGCTTCAGCGATAATTGACCTCAAAAGGCACATATGAGCGTTTCTTAAAAAAATGCCACTACGTTTTTTCGGAGATTTTCTGCAACTATTTTGTTATTTTTTACTCAAAATCACGATGTCTTTCCATCCCAATAGGAGAAAAAAGTGTCCCAAAATGTCCATACATTTTTGAACTTTCCTATTGTGTTACCACTATACAAAGTATAAGGTAAATGGTAACACAATAGGAAAAATATGTATGGGACAGTTTTTTGTCCTACCAGGGTCGAAAGAGCTCCTGATTCTGAATGGAAATAGTTAACATAAAATTTGTAGAAGTATAATAATAGTGGCATTTTTTTTGAGAAACGCTCATATATCCTCATGCATTACTCCCAAAAAAGAATATCAAAATGAAGATACTAGAGATATGTCACATACTGCGGATAGAATGCTGGCCCTCATTGTAATAAGATTGGATTTCCAATGGAATTCCCAACGCAAAATATGCGGAATCCGAATTATCGTCGTCAGCTGCTTGTTACGTCGGTTGTTCGCTAAAGTAAACCAATCCTGAATGGCTGAGAAAATAGGTATTAGCTGCTATACCATAGACATACCCGGAACCTATACCAGTGTCAAAAAAACAGAATCATTCAACTAGTTTAGAAAATTATAGCAGAGTGCAAATATATTGTATCGATTTAATCCTGTCATAAATATATACCAAAACCTTAAAATGCCGACATGATATCCATGGGAAATATTAATTTAGGAGTGAGTAATATGTGCATATTTTTTCCACTGTATGTGTTATATAAACATACAGCCATTTTTGCACTTGACTGTGCTTTGACCTGACTCACGAGGTGACCGCCTTGTGGGGTGTAACAATCATTGTCCCGATAGTCCGATAGTCGTTCCGGCGAACGGGGTAATAGCGAAAAATCTCGAAAGGAGTCAAAGGTTAGATACAAAAGGCAGGTCCTGCAGGACGATCACGTAATACTTTGTACGTAAGTACCTACGTTAGGTAGATCAAAATGACAATCAATCACAGTTGAGTTGTCCTAACGTGCGTTCGAAAAGTTACGTGATTAACCTTCTGGACACAGCGCAGACAGTCAGGAGGTCTTCACTCCGTCGCCCTAATTACCGGTAAGTTAGGACGCGTCTAGCTTTATAGGTATTTAGTTTAGTAGGCCCAACTTGCGAACGCTCACCATGTCATCTAGGGTAGCTCAGATGTCAACAGGAGAGGAGAGAAGGTACTGGATTTCCTGGTAAGCTCTTCTCTACAAATACTGAACAAAGGCAATGAACCTACCTTCGTCAACTCTAGGCGGGGGAGGTTATTGATTTAACGTTGGCTACTAACAACACTAGCAACAAAATCAACTCATGGCACGTATCTGATGACATATGCCTTTCGGACCACAGATACATTTGCTTTAGGTACCAAACTAAAATAAAAACAAATACGGTACGTAAACGGAATCCTAGGAACACGGACTGGTCGGCCTTTAGAAATGATCTTAAAGTGGACCTAGGAGACCCAAAAGGTAAGCTAAACTCTATTATTGACATAGAATTCGAAGCGGACAAAATAGTACAAGCCGTATACACGGCCTTCACTAATAACTGCCCGGAAAAGAAAACCCTGGCTAAAAAGTTACCATGGTGGACCCCAGAGATAGTCAAGCTCAGGAGGGAAACCAGGGCAATATTTAATGACGCAAAGTCATCCAATGACTTCGGGTACTATGCACAAAAACTCACAGAACTCAGCAAGGCTGTGAGGAAAGCCAAAAGGAGAGCGTGGAGGAATCACTGCGATCAGATTGAGTCAATACCGGAAGGAATGAGACTAACAAAGGCATTAGCAACCACAAAGTCGGTACCGCTCACATCCATCAGGGACAATGACGGTAGAATGACGAAAACGGGGCTGGAGACCCTTAAGATAATGTGTAACACGCACTTCCCAGGCTCAGTAATACACGACAGCGTAACAGACGACGGTGCAATTAGTGGTTTGGAACAAACCACAAGTACAACGAGACACAATTGGGATACGTCTAAAAAGGTAGTAGATCATAAAAAGATAAAGTGGGCAACATTTCAACATTTCAAAGCCCCGGGGCCAGATGGAATCTACCCCATTCTACTACAAGAAGGCGCTAATGTACTAATCCCGCACCTTAGCAGATTTTACAGGGCGTGCTTGGCCTTCGCACACGTACCGCGTGTGTGGAGGATGGTAAAAGTAACCTATCTACCCAAACCAGGTAAGGCGGATTACAGTGAAGCCAAATCGTATAGGCCGATAAGTTTATCGTCGTTTTTCCTCAAAACACTGGAGAAATTGGTAGATAGACACATAAGGGATGGCCCATTAAGGAGATATCCGCTGCACGAACTGCAATGTGCATACCAGCCAGGGAAGTCAACGGAAACCGCACTTCACCTGGTAACAACCAAGGCTGAACAGGCTATAGAGAATAAAGAACTATGTCTGGCAGCTTTCTTAGACGTGGAGGGAGCGTTTGATCGCACCACGTATAAAGCTATCAGCGAAGCAGCTGCAAAACATGGTGTAGAGCCGACCATTTGTAAATGGATAGGCAACATGCTAAATGGCAGACTAATAAAGTCATCTCTCTTGGGGGATGAGATAATGGCCACGGCCACAAAGGGATGACCGTAAGGAGGGGTACTCTCACCAACTCTCTGGAGTTTGGTGGTGAACTCACTCCTAGTGGACCTCAATAAAGGTCCCACCCACACGGTAGGGTATGCTGATGATTTAGTGATACTGGTGGGTGGGAAGTTCCCAGGCACGGTATCAGAAATCATGAACAAGGCACTGCAGACAGTGGAGAGATGGTGCGACCGGCACCAATTATCCATTAATCCAGGCAAAACTGTAGTAATACCCTTTACTAGGAAAAGGACCCTTCGCGGCGTACAGCAGTTAAAACTGTACGGGAGGGTACTAGAACTGTCCAATGATGTGAAATATCTAGGTGTCACTCTGGATAAGGAACTGAATTGGAAGAAGCATACAGATCTCACCATTACAAAGGCACTCAGGGTATTTGGAATGTGTAGATCAGCGTATGGCAAAACATGGGGACTGAACCCAAAGGTACTGAAGTGGATCTACACCATGATGGTGAGGCCCATATTATTGTACGGTAGCCTGGTATGGTGGCCAAGGACTTTAATGAGCACATGCAGAGATGCCCTGACGAAGGTACAGAGATCGGCATGCATGGCTATAACAGGGGCGTTTCGAACCACGCCTACAGCGGCGCTAGAAGTCCTACTGGACCTACCGCCACTTCACATGGTGATTAAGTCAGAGGCGCGCAAATCGCTCTACAGACTAAGAACTCTTGGACTGTGGAGCGACAGCAAGCCAAAGACTAAGCACACAAACATGAAGATTGACAGTCTCTTAGACAGAATAACAAACATGGGATGTGACAAAATGCTACCCAAGTATGTATTCTATAGGAACTACACAACAAAAGTTCCATCCAGGGCCGAATGGGCCGAAGGTCTAGAACCACCGAGATCTGGTGTCGAAGACAGTATATGGTACACGGACGGATCTAAAATGGGATCCGGTACGGGAGCAGGCATTTATGCGATTGACTACAGTAGTAGTGTAAGCATGGGTAGTTTGGCAACCGTCTTCCAGGCAGAGACATACGCCATAATTGCCTGTGCACAGGAGAATATAGACAGGCAAACCAGAAGGCAGACCATCTATATCCTCAGCGACAGTCAAGCGGCCCTTAAAGCGCTTACGGCGCCGAAAGTGGATTCTAGACTAGTCTATAATGGCGTCCAGGCACTGAACAAGCTTGGGAAGCACAATAAGGTGCAACTAGTTTGGATAACGGGGCACGAGGGCTACATCGGCAACGAAAGAGCGGATGAGCTTGCAAGAGGGGGGTCTACAAATCACTTTGTAGGTCCAGAACCATTTGTGGGACTCTCGCAGAGAACCATAACTTCGGCCTTTAAAGCCTACGCCAAAACCAAACACCAACACGAGTGGAGGAATGAGGCGGGCTTAAGGCACTCTAAGCTCTTCATAGAAGGAGTGGACTCGGGCTGGACTAACAAGCTCTGGAAATCCAGTAGGAAGCAACTCAGAATCATATCTGGGGTGTTCACAGGTCACTTCGGGGTCAAGGATCTCTTGGCCAAGATGGGACTGTCGGACAGTTTAGACCGTAGAATGTGTGGCGAGGAGGATGAGACCATGGAACACTTACTGTGTGAATGTCATGCCCTTGCCAGACAAAGAATGAATTACTTTGGAAGCGACTATCCGCAACCAAGGGAGTTCAAGGTGCTCCCGCTGAGCTGCATCATGCGCTTTGTGGAAATGATGGAGCGAGCTTGGGAGTAGGCATAAAGGAGAGGGCAAATTCACAAAAGATTCCGCTGGGTCGAAGTGCATCCGAAAGGGCCCTCATCTAGATAAGATAAGATAAGAAGGCCCAACTTGAGAAACGAAGTTAAGGTAAGAAATAAAATGCGCGTCCTGCTACCGGTTAGATCTAATAGTAATAGAGCGATTTAATGCAGTTTTTTGTCCGAAAAGTGACGTGATCGAGAGGGAACTTAGGTTACGTTTCAACAAAATCGGTTCAGCCGGTTTTAAGATATTCAACTTTGAAGTGCGAATATCGAGAGTTTCTCAACTTTTCTATATTGTTAATTATACTTTAATACACATTTTGTAAGCCTAAGACGAAAGATAAAGATTGGAAGTACCTACAAACCTTGTAGTATACAAAATAAAACTGTCAGTATACTCGTGAAACAGCGTATGATCAAGAGTGCGGCTTCGTCAGCAGCGCGTTGATCTGCCTTGCTTTTTAACCGACTTCAAAAAAAGGAGGAGGTATCAATTCGGTTGTATTTTTTTATCATTTTTTTTTTCAATGTTTGTTACCTCAGAACTCCGTCATTGATGAGCCGATTTGTATTTTTTTTTGTTTGTAAGTGTATGCTTCCAGGTGGATCCCATTTATTTCAAAAATTCAATGATGGGATCCATGAGGAATTGAGGGAACTCTTCAATTATATTTGGCACGCGTGTAGTGATTTTGGTATTTTCTATTATAACTCGTGTATTTCCACCCGGAAATCATAAATTTGGTGGAGTGGAATTGATGATGAAGACCACAGATGACTTACGGAATTCCTCAATTATGTACTTAAAAGTACAAAAGTATATTAATCACAGATTCTGATAAGATTCCGTTGAAATAGCAGCTAATGAAGTGCCAAAGCTGATCCTTGTGGAATCGACGGAAGTCTTCAGATATTATCGGGTCACATACAGCGATTGAGTGTTTTCTCTAATAATCAACGCATTTGCCCTCGGAAATCAGTTCATGTGGTAAATTGGAAAAGGAATGTGGAAATATTCTCGTGGCTTGGCGGAGTACTAAATTGAAGTCGGTTAAAACTTTGTTTTTAAAGTAAATTATCTTGAGTAGTGGAGTGACAATCGAACAATGTAGTTACGACATTATTTTCCGTCTACAGAAAAACAACCTGAATCTAGAAATTCTTAAGAAATACCACAATCATCTTGAATTTTCTTGAACCAAGACAAATCTTCGTAATGACTTTCTTGAACAAATATTTACCTCAAATCAAGTGTCTTTTTTCTGCATTAGATTTTTCGCGGCTGTAGGCCTCAGTGTTCGCCTTAGTGTCTATTTTCATCACATTTCCTAAAAAAGCTTCGTAGTTCCTTGTCAAATATGGATTACGCCAATCGAAACTTCTCGAATATTGAAAGCTATATATTCCGACTTTCTAACATCAAAAGTAAAGTGAAACTAAATTATAATTCACAAATAAAACCCGGCTCAGTAACTTCCCGAAAATATTCAGTCATACTTTTCATTAATTATATTTGGTTACATTAATTCCTTCGTATTTTAATATATTCTTCGATAATCTTTAGTAATAAAAGGCAAATATCTTTATTTTATAAAATTACTGGAATGCTTATACATTAATATATTAATTTAGGTCATAGGTACTCGTATTTCAAAGATCAATGCCCTCATCACAAGTCGACGTTTGACATGAAGGGTAAAATATCAGCGTTGAGATTTCACATAAACGAACCATATTGCTTAGTTACAAAACAATTAATTATGGTAATTATTATATTAATACTTAGCTTATGCCCGCGAGTCCGTCCGTGTGGAACTCCTTTATGTCGTAGCTCCATACAAATTTCCACCCCCCATTTCACCCCCGTACGGAGTCATTTCCGGGATAAAAACTATCCTATGTCCTTCCCCTGATCTCAGAATATCTCTATACCACGTTTCATCTTAATCGGTTCACTGCAAAGACAGACAGACAGACACACTTTCGCATTTATAATATTAGTATGGATAAAGCTTACTCCAGAACCTTATTCCCAAGAGATTAACGAAATACATTAAATTCTCTTGAGTAATACTTTATTTCATTCGCATACTTACTAGACGAATAATCTAATAATATGACGAATAATATAAAAGTAGGTAAGTATATTACCCATACATCGCGCGGATCAAATTTCGTGGTTGGAAAAATAGTACAATAATCATCATAATTATGGCTAATGGAAGTAGGTGAACATCACAGATTCCAAGTCACAGGACGTATAGTGTTATAAAAATGACAGATTTTTTTTATTGATTTTATTTATTTATTTATTAATAAATAAGGACCGGAGCGCGTATTACGTAGCAAAATGCCTCCCAAACGTAAAATACACTCGAGCTGCTATTGCGTCAAATTCAAAATATACACGTATAATTTGATTTGCTTTCCAAAATAAACGTGGATGAATTACCTTTTAGCCAGCACCATGCTGAGTTGGGCCAATTTCGTGACGCGACACAGATTAACTTTTTTCTTTTGTCATTGTTTTGTAATCCTGTGTAATGTGTTGTCACGAATAAATCTCTTTTTCTAGCTTTAGAAGGCTAAACTAATCCTAAACAAATGGACCGATTTTAATGCGTTCTTTTTTCCGAACGATAACGTGATTGAGATGGTTCCTGGTTATCTGGTTTCAACAAAATCGGTTTGCGAGATATTAAAGTTTGAAATGAAAATGTCGGGTTTGTTACAAAGTTGTTAATTAACTTACCGGGAGCTGGTGTCACCCCGATTTCTTTCCTTATCGATATACTGTCAGTATTAGGGTTGCGCGGCGCGTTTTCCTTGCAGTATAGTACCGCATGCGTATCGCCCTGCTTCCGCGCATTTCACCCCATTCAGGAATCAGTGATCAAAATGTAGACGCGAAATAAAGAGTCTATACCAACTTGATTTAGGTTAACATAAAGTATGTATTACTGTCCACGCCAAAGATATGTATACACTTTTGCACCTTATTATAGTTATTATAAATGTATGACGTCGACTGTAGGTACGTACAAACCGTTGCGCAATCGACCAGCTGGTCTATAATTGAAAACCATTATCTAAAATTCGGAAGACGAAGGAAGGACTATTAATAAAGCACCACGCCACTCAGCGGGGCTAGCGTAACTCACAGCTTGGCAAAATCGCGTGAAATTAACCTCTAATTACGATAGAGCGAAAGAGACAGGCAATCATGTCATTACAGCAGGGCTCGCTCATAAAGCCAGTTGAGCGGGCCCTGCTAAAATCACCAATAAGGGTCCGCCACGACTGCAAGCGGCGGCGGCGGCGACAGCGGTGCATCTCATATGGAAGCGAGAGATCGGAGCGTGTCCTCTCTCTCTCCCAATGCCGCTTTACCGCTGCCGCTCCAAGTACGAGGGTCATGCCAAAAGAAGTTAAATACTCCATGGTCATTTGATTGATACTGGCAAGTTATACACCATTGTAAAGGCTGGTTATTTGCTTATAAATTCAAAAATGGAACACTCGGAAAATCTTAGTAAGTACCTATAATTTTTGAATTTTGAAGGATGAATTTGGGGGGAATTTCCGTGTTATTATTTATACTTTAAAAAATGTTTAAAACCTTAAGTGTTTTGAATTTTTACCCACGACTTTTGGTGTCTGCGTGTTCACGTGCAACGGTTTTTAATTGGTTTGCTGAATTTAAAAGAAGACGGGAAAGCTTTGAAGATGAGGCGAAGACAGGACGGCCGCCAATCGCAGTCACTCAAGAAAATGTGCAAGCAGTGGAAAAAAATATTCGTGCGAACCGACGAATTACATATGTAGAGCTCGAGCGTGAACTGGGCATTGAATCAGCAGCAATGCAAAATATCATGATCAACTGTTCCTTCATAAGCCATTCCTTTGCATAAACGTCGTCAAATTGCAGATATTATTTATATACTTAGTATCTTAAATGGTAACATTGATTGTCCGGAATTACTAGCTAAGCTCGCCTTCAATACTCCATCTAGGTCTAAAAGATACTTCCCTCCCCTCTTAATTCAATTTACATCACGTAATTATAGAAAAAATAGCTTTTTATTGCGAGCTGGTAAAAGCCTAAATGAACTAAGGAAGGAGCGGGATATTGACATTTTCAATACCAACATCACCACTATAAGACGGATTTTAACAGACGAGTTTTTTAAGTGAGCGAGTCGCATAAGCGACAGCATGTTACTGTAACGGTTGACTTATATCACTTAACTATTACCTATAGTACATTGTGATACAAGTGAGGTATGTTGACAATTAAATCAGAGGCGGAATTATAGTGATAAGAGAGCCGAGGATGTAATTATCAAAGCTCACGCGTTTCATACGACGTTTTTCAACACATTTTGCGAGGAAAAAATCCTTTTCATAAGATGAAAATTTTATAGGCCTGCCAAGTTATTTTCTTTACTTATTTATGGCAACAGGTTTTTACTCACATGTTGTATACGTCGCCAAGAATTTCCAGTGGCGTCCATTCTTTTTATCACTTTTCTAGTCACCCCGACATCATCATCAACATTTTTGTTAATAACCAAACACTCATTAACAATGTTTACAAATATCTGTGAAATAACCTCAAATGGCGCGCAACAGTTTTTTTTCTTGAAGTTTGCGCAGTGCGCGCGCATGAGATGAAATCTCTAAACAGCCAATACAAAATTAAATAAATATTTTCGTTTTAAAATGTTATCATTATTAATTCATGCTAAGATGTTATCAAAAGTGAATAGTTTTACTAAATAAACGTTTCTATATCATATCCAAAAAGAAATAGTCAATTAATTAACAAAAAGGATTTAATTTGTTTAGTCGAGTAAATCGGGATATAACTATAAACACACAAGTGTCGTAATGTTATAAAACACGCGTTTTTAATATCCAGGATTATGAGCCTAAAAGCGACACAATAAGAGGTACGTTACGAGCAATTGTGTTGAAAATAATACGTTTTCTTTTTTTTTCTTACATAGGTATTGATTGTATGCTTGTGGGTAACACGTTGTAAAATTTAGTGATAACCACCAATTGTATGTTAACCTGTTGCTACTGGTGGGAACCTTTAATTGGCTTTCTGTTACTTAAGTTATATGTATGTATGTATTATATGATGTAGCTTATATTATTAATTTGAATTGTTAGCTGTTGGTTCTCCGAATAATAAATAAATAAATAAATAAATAAATAAGCGTTGTTCAAGATGTGTGTCGCACAAACTCACCGATTTGCAGAAAGATTGCTTGGATTGGTGCAAATTTATGATAAATAAAACACTTGACCATTTCAGTTCAAAAAACATTACTATTCTGCCCCACCCGCCATATTCTTCTGATTTAGCACCCTGTGATTTTTACCTTGCTCCAAAAAATAAAGAAAAATTAAAAGGAAAGCGATTTGAGAACAAAGAAGATGCCCTGGCTGCGTATAATTATGAAATTTCTGAGGTGTCTAAAGAAGAGTGGTCATCAGTATTTTCCAAGTGGTTTAGACGGATGGAAAAGTGTATATACGTGTTCACGGTGAATACTTCGAATAAATAGATAACTGTAAGAAAGAATAAACTCTGTAACTTTTGAGTATCCTATTTCTGACCCTCGTAGTTGCTGAACCGTTACTTTTATTTATAAAAGCTTTTTAAGGCGGATGTCACACTGCGCTGCATCTCCGGACGGAGGTGCGGAGCTGCATACAAATTTCGCCGGACGGAGGTGTGGTGCAGTGTGTCGTGCCACACGGAATTTATATACAAACTGAGGTACTTGCATATAACGAGCGCCGCATCTCCGTCTGGAGATGCGGCGCAGTGTGACATCCGCCTAAGGCATGCACCTGGGCCACAACGGAAGAACAGCGCTGGCCTTGCCAGCTTCATGCTGAGTTGTGGCCCTTTTGTGACAAACAGTGTTCGGCCTATTTGTGTAATTTTTGTTACCTACGTGTTTGTCACAAATAAATGCTTTTCTTTCTTTCTTTCTTTCTTTTCTAAGGCGAAAATGATAGTTGATATATGTAGGTGTATCCTGACACCCGTTCAAAAGTTACGCAATTACCGAGTACCTACTTGCCTTTTCTATGACTTAAACGTTTTTGTTCGGTTTTTTTTTTAAATATATTTAACCAAGATCAGCAATAGCCTATTCACTCTTGTTTTGAAGGCACATTGATCTCAGTTCTCAGAAAATACAGATGAAGGGAGCGAATTCCATTCCTTAGCAGTTCGCATTAAGAAAGACGAGGCAAATAGCTTCGTGCGAATAAATGGTAGGTTGCCAACATAAGGATGCATTCGCTCCCAACGCCTGATCGTGTAAAGAGAAACGAGACGATACCTACTTATTTTAACACTTTCACTGCCAAGCGGGTGCTTACCTTAGGCTTACGCTTAGGTGGGTACCTAGCAGGCGCCTACGCCGCAGTTACTTTCCGCTACATATGAGGAAAACCGCGGGATCGCAGTGAATGTGCAGCTCGCGTGGTCCAAAGTATTTGTAACGACGTGGATAGGTATTACAAACACAAAGGGCTCAGGCGAAATATATAAGTAGCCTCTGTCACCATAGATTTTTTTCCAGGATGTAAATTCTTCTGAAATTGGGTGAAACAATAGAACAACGACTTTTAATAAGTTAAGGAAATTGGCTACTTTCCTCATGTTAAAATATATAACGTTGTGGTGCTATCAAATATTTCAATAAAGTATAAATTACGTAAATTAGGTAAGTAATTAAAATCATTAAAATATATGAGACTTGAAAGTTAAATTTAAAGATAACAATAGTATGATAATTATACATATGTGGGGTACTCAACTTATGTATACGCCGTATTTCACGGCCAAAACAGCAATTTATGTGATTTGACATACAACCGTTAGTACGAAGATAATGCTACGTAACGGCTATGGTGTCATAATACTATGTAATTTTTTATGAGCCGTTTCGGCTGTCACCAGCTACGCTCTACCTTGGATCCCCTTTTGTCGTTTTACGTGCTCTAATTGTATATAGTTAGAGCCATACAAACATATGTCGATCTAGTCAGAAAACTGGTCCGAATGGCAGTGTGAAAAAGTTTTGTCAAGTAGCCAATTCTATTGATATCGAATGTACATTCTGTTACAGGAGTGTAGCTTGAAATCAGTCATTTAATTTAGATAGTTAGAAAGACTAGACTACTCAACGAGGGAAGTAAAACTTAAGGTGCAATCATGGGTCAATTCACTTCCTTATGAGGATATAGAGAAGTTTCTGGAAATAGTCAAGTAAAACATACACACAAACACTTTACAAACACACATACATTTTATTCTTCATTCAAACTGATATTTATAATATATCTTTAATATACTATTCAATTTAATAAAATTTAATAATATGCGGTCTCCTGCGATACAGGCAAAGTCTAGTGCAGGGACTGGTACTTGTGATATACTACGTGTAAACTATTTTGCTGAATAAATGTCTTACGTCTTATATCACATGTTCCATGTGTTCCTTTTACTACGAATAAGACCAAGTTAGCCGAACATTTTACATAAAGTTGTGCTCAAGAACATGATTAGAAACAAACTTGTTTAATTATCTACACCTTAGGTTTCCTTCAAGGCCTGCTGTTCCGAAGTTAGTTCCAAATAAAAACCTTATTAAATTTTACTTGTATCTCGATGATTTGATTTTGTTGAAGAACAGTAAGCATCATAATAGTTAGTAGCAGTTAAAGTAACCAAATATTTCGGTATACGTCTTTATTACTGTAAGAATAAGGGTGTGTGACGATATATTTGGCTACTTTGGCTGCCACTTACTATACGATGCTGACTGTACAAAGCTTCGTTTTTGCAAATACCTGGAAATATATGTAATAGATCAGCGGGCCTAAGATGGTTTTCATTTTATCAGTTATCGCTGTCGATGTGACGCTGTGACAAGTATGCGAGTGCGAGAGTGACGGATGGCTTTCCACAACGATTACTCGTAGTGCTAAAATTGCAACCATCTTAAGGCCTCCACACACCGAAGGTATCTCTCTCACTACCAACGCATTTAATATCTCTCTCACTATCTGTATCAAACAGTGGCGCGGGCCCACGCTACTGTGCGAAAGAGATATTCTAGGACCTTTACTTTTTATCATTTACATAAATGACTTGCCAAATGCCGTCTCTTGTAAAACGATTATGTTTGCTGATGACACGACACTTTTACTAAAATGTAACAATAATTTAACTTACGAACGGGACTTGAATAATGTATTAATGAATGTTATCAATTGGATGAATATTAATGATCTACAGATTAATATAAATAAAACTAAATGCATGCAATTTCTGTCCTATAATTCGGCTGACATAAAATTACATTTGAATTATAATAATGAAAACGTTGACAAAGTTGACACGTTTAAGTTTTTAGGCATTATGATGGACAAGCACTTGAATTGGAAGCTTCACGTAGACGAAGTCTGTGCGAGCCTAAATCGCTTCGTTTTTGCCTTAAAACGACTACGGGATACAGTCTCGCCGGAGGCTGCGCTCACAGCATACCACGGGTATGTTTCTTCGGTGTTGCTGTATGGTTTGATTCTGTGGGGTAATTCGGTGGACGTAGATAGAGTTTTTAGGATTCAGAAGAAGTGTGTCAGAGTCATTTGCAATGCGTGGTTCGATGATAGCTGTGTCCCATTGTTTAAGAAACTGCACATTCTGCCTTTGCCTAGTTTATACCTCAGAGAAGTATGCGTATTTGTAAAGAAACACCAATACTACTTTAGCAAACGTGGGGAAAGCTCGCAAAGGCAGACTAGACTTAAAGGGAAAAACCTGTACCTGAAACCACAATGTCACAAGGATGTTTACAAGCGGAACGCATATAACATGTGTATTGCCATCTTCAACCGTCTGCCCGAGGAATTAAAGAAGTTAGAGGGTAACCTGTTCAAATCTAAGTTGAATAGCTGGCTGCTGGATAAATGTTTTTATAGTATAAGATTATTTTTTGAGACATATAAGATTGTTTAATTATAGACCTAAAATTTAATTAACTATGATTATATGAATTATTTTTTCCTTTTGACATGCAATATAAATGTAAATAATAATATAAGTATAATGTAAATAATTATGTAAAATTGATTTTAGAGTGTATTGAATATTTGCACGCCTGAACCGGCTTAATACATGACACTATTCGTAATACTATGACATCCACTTGTACTGTATAGGTATTTTATGCAAATAAATATTTGATTGATTGATTGATTGATATAGATACCGCCCGACCCGCACCGCGCACGACCCGCGTTCGGTATGTGGAGGCTTTTACCCTACAGCTTCTTCCAACACTACTTATGCGGTCTCTAAAGCATGATCAGGTCCTCGATTGCGTGACGTGACAGCTGCTTGCTCCTACACAGCGACTAGCCAAGTGCCGAAAGTCGCTCAGTATCATTGGCCCCAAAATTTATAATAAGGTTCCGAGCCACATAATATTATCTGAAAGTGACATGATATTTACAAAAAAACTCAAATCAACTCTTAGATGCAGCATGTTATAGTGTGGATGAGTTTTTACAAGTGGGTGGATAGTTGACTGATGTACGATCATCTTAAAAGTACTTTAATCATTAATTGTACCTAGGTATTGCTCTTGCATGTTTTATGTATTGTTCTGTCCAAATTTACAAATGTATACGCTAGTATTAGATATTTTATTAATAAGACATTCTGTATATTGTGAATTCCATTATGATTTATGATTATGTTATGACCTGTAAATAGATATTCACCAATAAAGAAACTGAAACTGAAACTGACGCTTCGTACATACGTAAATTAGATAGAAATTAGATGTTTATTTTTTTTATGGATTTGTCCTAACACTTGTTCCAAAAGGTTTCATAATTACCCAATTGCAAGCGTGCTCAAGTTTGGGCACCTAAGTACAAGGTCTGACATCGTTAAGATGTTGGTTGGGAGCAATATTATTTTGCGCGGACGCGTATCGCCCCGCTTTCGCGCATCCCGCTCGCTCCCGTCAGGAAGCGCTCAGTAGTTAGTTAATTATACTTACTGGGCTCTTTTCCGCAAGTCGACATCCAATGTGCCTATTTTGCGTGAAATGGTGGGGTAGCGCTACTCTAACCACCAGAGCTCCTCTAGAAAGTTGGTGAGTGCCTTTGTCTTTCTGACTGCGTCCCGTAGTGTGCCTGGAGAGCCTAGGTGCTTTTTCCTGTATACTTCTACCTGCTTGCAGTTCAGTAGAATATGTTTGGTGTAGGAAGCGCTCATTTAAATATAGGCGCGCAGTAAAGTAAATGTGATGTCTTAAATGACAGTTGACCGATAGTAAGCTGTCAACTGTTATTCGGTGTCAGAAGGTGAGCATATTCATTAAATTATGTCCCTGTAACGGATAGTTACGAATAGTAACAAAACTGACAGTTAATGTCAATCGCATACTTAAGTTTAGTAACAAAACCGACAGGTTAGACGTGACTTAAGCATCACTTTAGTTAACCTTAACCTGACTTTCTTTTTAACTCTTCAGGGTCTGAACCTAGCCCACACTCACACATGCGAAAGTGATCTAAAATTACGTATTTATATACCAGGGTTTCTGAGCCAGCAAAAATAGAAGAAATACTCTCAAATCACAAACTCGAGTTAAATTCCGTCTAAAACACGTTTTGGGCGAGGCTTTCGTTTCCCGACCGTCACTGTCTAGCTTAATTTATTACGTCAGGCGCATTTACCCTAAATTCAAGACTGAATTTGATTATATACCAAAACCTCGTATATAACTTCCTGAAACTGTTAAATAATCCTAGCGATAAACCTGGCATTTCAGTACTTGCTTTTTTACAGTTCATAAATAAGAATGTGTGACAGCGGCTAACTTCTAAAGTAGGTAGGTACTATCAATATCTCTACTACCCACAAAATGTACTTAATGTCGTCGGATTATTGTTATTATTTCCTTTGTTTACTTAAAATATTAGTAAGACATTTACAATAATTATTGAGTGTATATTAAGTAAAATATAAAACTTACATACAAAACCACTTACATACTAACTTAGCCATATATATTATATGTTTGTATATTTATGTAAGTAATTTAGGATATGTATTTTCATTAGCTACCTATCCTTTTCATTTGTGTTTTTCTTGGTCAACTGCCTGCACCTATAAGCTTTTCTGTTTAGCCTTGTGGTTGACTGGTAGAGAATGCCTTAAGGCATTAAGTCAGCCATTTGTATTTCTTATCTGTCCAATAAAGTTTAAATAAATAAATAAGCCACCGGTGGTCAAGGCGACAAGAACAGGAAGCTCCTGACTGGACAGTCAGGAGGTTCCTCTCCCCTCCCTGTCGCCCTGTCGCGGATGCGCAGGGTCCAGCACGTCTAGCACACGACGGCCGCGACATACTCTCGATTTTTATCGCACTACACCTCTTCTTCTAAGTGTTCTAATAAGACAGAGATGGATAGTGCGAGAAAAATCGAGAGAGCTCGCGTGCCGTCGCGTGCTAGCCGTGCAGGAGAACCGCCTTCTGTTTTTCTCCCGATGTATTCAATACATGTCGCGAATCTATGAGTTAGAATTTTACAACTGCACCATCACGACTGGTCAATCATCATCATCATATCAGCCGAAAGACGTCCACTGCTGGACATAGGCCCCCCCAAAGAGTGCCACAATGACCGGTCCTGCGCCACCCGCATCCAGCGGACTCCCGCGACCGTTACCAGGTCATCAGTCCACCTTGTGGGTAGGCCCACGCTGCGCCTTCCGGTACGTGGTCGCCACTCGAGAACCTTTCCGCCCCGACGGCCCCGAATTGATTGTCACATTGAATCGTTCGTTAATCAGTTAATGTGTCCAGTTCCTAAATATGGCTGTCATAACAGAATTATGTCTTGCAAATATCCCAGACGCACTACCAGTAATTTACTAAGCAAGTTATTCCTCCATTGATCTATTGATATATTGCCTCCATAAACCTTTTAAATTACTCATTACATTGCCCGTTAAAGTCGTTTTCATAAACAATTACCGCAAATATCCCTATTAATAGGGTAATTTATGCAAATGAATTCAAGTCCGTAATACGCAGTCTGATCGGGTTACGATTTACGATAAGCCCGGAACAATGAATATCAACTCGTTATTAATTTCCTTGGACCGCTAGTCAATAAACATCATTGTGCACATAATTAAATACATTCATAGCTTATTAGTAAAGCCTTCATGAACTAGGTTATTAAAATTAAAATTGACCCACATTTTTTATTGGTCCTACTCAAAGCTTTATTTATTTACTATCTTCCGCCCGGAACTTCATCTGCGTGGACCCGGGATATAAACTATCCTGTATTTTAATCCAGGCTATAAACTATCTTCGAGCAAAATTGTATCCAAATTGGTTGAGCCGTTTAAGCGTGATTGAGTAACAAACATCCAAATATCTAAACATCCTAACTTTCGCATTTATAATACTAGCTTCCGCCCGCGACTTCGTCCGCGTGGCCCGGGATAAAAGCTATCCTATATTTTCATCCAGGCTATAAACTATCTTCGTGCAAAATTTCATTCAAATCGGTTCAGCCGTTTAAGCGTGATTGAGTAACAAACATCCAAACATCAAAACTTTCGCATTTATAATATTATAGTAGGATTAGTAAGATTTATTTAGGTACTTCAGGCAACAAGACCCATATTTATAAATAGGTACAGTACCTTACAGACGAACATAGGTACATATACATATCAATATGCAAAACTTATAATATACTTAACACGTTAAGACGGCGACGCGCGGCGCAAGTTCTGGGTGTCAAATAGCTGGCCTCGAAATCACCGGAAAACAACACCCAGCCCCCCTATACTGTAACTTGTTTTAAGCTCACCTCAACGCTCACCCACAAATATATCTTGACACCGCGATGAGTAGTAACTAAGCGTCGGTAGAGGTCTAGTTTCGTGACGGGTGACCGGCGGGGTGAGCCGTATTACCGCTTAGCGAATAACAGCCCTGCTCTCAGATCTCATCTCCATAGTCGACAGGGCTGTTATTCGATACGCGCTAATGCGGCTCACCCCGCCGGTCACCCGTCACGAAACTAGACCTGTTCCTACGCTTAGTTACTGCTCATCGCGGTGTCAAGATAATTTGTGGGGTTGAGGTGAGCTTAAAACAAGTTACATAGGGAAGCAGCTTGCGAGTTGGGTACTCTCACCACAATTTAATTGAAACTCGCAGATGATGATATATGATGGGCGCAACTACAGCTTTCTGCTATCGTATACAGGGATGTTATTCGCTACGCGCTAAAGCGGCTCACCCCGCCGGTCACCCGTCACGAAACTAGACCTCTACCTACGCTCGGTTAATACGCATCGCGGTGTCAAGATATATTTGTGGGTGAGCGTTGAGGTGAGCTTAAAACAAGTTACAGAATAGGGGGGCAGAATGCTGTTGGAGCTATGCCTGACTCAAGCCAGCGTTAGGTGACCTTTTTACCCAAATGCGCGACGCAAAAGGTAATGTGGTAAACACCAGTCCATGTGTGTATTGTTCATATTATGTTTGTTCCTACGTGGGACTGAAGATATCCAACGCGTCGGGCGGTTTTAATTAATCATACGTACGGCAATCAATTCGTTTTAATTAATCATACGTACGGCAATCAATTCGTTATTCCATTTTTCAATTATTTTATTTTAAGAAATATATTATTTATTTTAACTACCTACTACAAGTAAAAAAAAATACTGCCTTGGTTCCTACGATGATCTCAATGATGCAGTCATCTAAAGATTCTATCCTGTATTGTTAAACTAATTTATTTATAGGTTATATTTGTAACTATGTTTCTTGAAAACGGCAGCAAGGATTTCGACGAAATTTGCAATGTAAAGGTGGCGACTGATTTGTAACTTTTCGGTGTGTAATTTTTTGTACGCCACCAGAGTTTACGGGGATGAAAAATTTATCTTATCTGTGTGTCTATGTATCAAAATGTGATCATAACAATAAAATCAAAATAATATGTTTACTGCTGTACTTACTTGTGAAAAGTGATTCCATCTTTTTTGGTGTGCTTGTCCGAACGACTAACACACCATTTAACGGCACAGCAAGCCATAGTTATTGAAATTTAACATTTGGTTTGTTTAACAGTTTGTCATGGCAGCCATGTTCGAACTAAACGGCTGCGTGGCATCGTTCTGACGCCCTGCCTACCATGGCACCCTTTCTGTGGGGTCATTTTACGGCGCTAGTTAGACTTCTATGTTTTTATCGTTCGCTGGTTTTAATCTTGAGTGTCACTGAAGACAAAACAGTAAGTAATCAAATTCAAAATGGCAGCCAACATATTAAAAAACCGGCCAAGTGCGTGTCGGGCCACGCGCAATGTAGGGTTCCGTAGTTACATGTCTATATTTGTTACATCGACACGCGCCAAGTAAAGGGTGCGATTGCGTCAGACAAATTTGAACGAAAGGTGGCCTTTTAAGTTAGTCGACTATTATTAAATATACTTAGCCGTGATAGATTTCTTTTTAAATTCATTATATGTACTACTGCCATGATTTTTTTCACGTAGTATAGCCATTTTGCCGGCAGGGAGGGGGGTTAACGCTTTAAAGCCTAATATCCCGCAAACAAATCACCGATTTGAATACTGGTTTTAAAAAACCTATAATATTTTTGAACAATCTATCTAACGATATCCCACACTATGGGTTTAATGAGAAAAAATGCACACTAGGTGGAGGGGAGGTACCCAAAACAACTTTTTTTTAAAGATTTTATTCTACTGTTTTGTCTGCGTGTTAGATTTATATACCTTAGTTTTTAAGAATTTTTAGTTAAAATAACCGTTTAGGATTGATGACGATTTAAAGTTGGCTGAACAACAATTTTCGCTAAATATCCAAAACCTTACTTACAGCTTGTAAGCTGTAAGGTTTTGGATATTTAGCGTTTGGACTCTAGTCCAAACGGCATGATTGATTGCTAGATACGCGGTTTCGCACTATGGTTGTTGTGTAGATACGCAGTATTTACTAGTGCTAGTTACGCGGTATTGCACTATCCCCGACGATATGAGGTGTCGTCGGATTGTTCATAATCGTGGGAGCGATGTTTGAAAAAGCAGTTGGGTTTTTTTGAAAAATCCTTTAATTTCACTTGTTTCAATAATGCCTAAGCCCTTGTTTATGGAAGAACGACATGTGCGGCAGCGGGAGACGCGAGCTGTTAGTCGGTTTTAGAAATACTCACGTCTGTACAGTACAGTTAGGGCTATTACAGTACAGTTAGGGCTATTAATATGTATACGTACATTATTTTGAGCGTGTAATTTTGCGTAGCTACTTCTGGATGCTGACTGTACACATATGTACACGCCTTTATGACATTGACAATAAAGTCCTGAACACGAATATTAACACACCTTCCGTCCGTTATCGCTCTTTATCAGTAACAACAGCAGCGTCAAAGGTTGCATGATTGTGCGTTTACGCCCTAATGGTTTTCTTTTTACTTGGAACTTTCCGTTTGCCTTATTCTATTTTTTGTGTTCAAGAATTGGCCAACGCTTGAGTTGGCCGTCAGCCGTGACGTGAGACTCACTTAAATTTATTTTGTAGCTTTCCGGTACGGGCTTTTGAAGTGCTCGCACACCAGGCCGTACGTACAGGCGTACCTCGGACCCTGCCCGCGCCCACTTCCGTGTTCTTTACGCCTGGCGCACCACCCGACGCGTCGATAGTGGACCACCAGCGCCCCTCCGTGCTGTTCCGCTTAGGGATCCTGGTTTTGGCCTCCTAGGAGATTCGGTTTACCATCTTCCGGTGCTGCATTCTAGTGAATTTTTAACAACCACACTGCGCTCCAAGACCCGAATAGAAGATGTAGCTCGGAAGGCGGCCAAGTTAAAGTGGGACTGGGCTGGTCACGTTTGCCGCATGCCGAATGAGTTGTGGGCCAAAGGGACCACGGAGTGGAAGCCGCAGAACTCAAAACGGAGACGCGGCAGACCTCGTCGGCGATGGCGTGACAACTTGGACTTCTTTTTAAAAGCCAGATAGATGATTGGAAAAAGAGGGGGAGGCCTTTGCTCAGCGCTGGGACATAACAGGCTCGATATAATAATAATAATAAGTGGTATAAACCTTGCGCTCACGTGTGTATCTGTGTTTTCTTTCTGTCATATTCCGACACCAATAGCGTTTTATCCGATTAAGGAAGCGCATTAGTTTGATCGTGTAATTTATTTCTGACAATTTCTTCCGATTCCATTAGCGATCTACGATGGAGAGTGAGTGAGGAGTTTTGAACGTGTTATGACTTCTTGCTAAAATACTCTTTGCCCACCGACGCGTTATTTGGATTAGTTACCTCCTCGGCTGTTAATATTCATCTTTAAGTGCCATCACCAACCCTATTCCATCGTCGCTTCATCATCAGCAGTTCTTTATCAGGACCTTACGCAAAGTGATTACGGAACGAAGTTGCATTTTAAAACGCCAGTAGATTCGTTACTCGAAAATTTTAACATCTCTTTCATACAATTCAGAAAAGATTTTGATACAATTCTGAAAAGTTCGTTCTTCGCCGTTTTACTCCTTTCTATGTGTGCGCGCGCGTTCTAGGACTTTTGTAGCATTTTTTGTGCTGGTGTTAATTTACGCTAGGGTAATTTTTTATATTTCATGGTCTGTGCCGTCGGCTTGACCTGTGAGATTACGCTATTCAAACCGCCATCGAGAACACGGAGATCTTATGTCCCCGCGCCGTCCAGCCGCGCGCGCGCTCCTCCCCCCGCCGCCCGCGCCCCGCGGGGCGGGCCGAGCGGTGGCGCGCGAGCGCGGTTCCTATCAGTACGCTTTCATTACGCTACGCGATTGCACGGTGTCTATAGTTAACAACGGCGAAGTTCGTTCGAGATCATTTAGATCGACAATATTGTGTTATAGGATTGTTTACACCAATATCGATGGTAAGTGAACTTGTTTTC
This sequence comes from Epinotia bilunana, assembly GCA_947049275.1. Lineage (NCBI taxonomy): Eukaryota > Metazoa > Arthropoda > Insecta > Lepidoptera > Tortricidae > Epinotia > Epinotia bilunana. The sequence continues at coordinate 20,600,503 of OX346259.1, read as the reverse complement.
TTAATTTGTAAGTGCTTGTGACTTTTATTTCAGTTATTTATAATAACCCTTTAGGGTTAAATACCTACTTGTACTGTGCTGACATACAAGTAACTTTCAAAATCAAGGCTCGATTTACTGTACACCTGTACAGGCGCAAATCTGTGAATCGCGCTTCCTGTTCAGGACCGATTCGATCTATGATTTAATTTGCTGTCTCTGCGGTCTTTCCAAACCAGAGCGGTAAAATTATTATTGCACCTCGAGTTCTAAGCATTGCCGTACCTTGGTGGCTTTATAACGATCCGACCGTTGTGGCGAACCGCGTGGCTATTTTATTTTAAGTCACCTAGACCACTTAGAGTACGGCCCGTATTTAGGAGCCGTACGGGTCAGAATGGTCAGCCGTACGGGTCAATCTGGTGAGCCGTACAGGCCAGCTTAGTGACCCGTACGGACCAGTTTTGTGAGCCGATCGGGCCGGATTGATGAGCCGCACGGGTCAGTATGAGCCGTCCGGCTCAGACGATGACCCCCTACGGCTCATTTTTTGAGCCGTACGGGTGACTTTGGCGAGCTGAGCGGCTCACTTTGACACGTCTTACGGGCCAATTTTGTTCCGTAATTTTACGTGTAGATCATTAGATGAGCCGTATTAGTCAATGGTCACAGAATTCCTTGTTTTATAGGCAACGGGATCACGAGATATGTGTTCCCTTGGATCACTACTCGACTGGGAGGCGGATGACCCTGGAGACAACGCGATCCTCAGCAGGCTGACACGTCTCATCACAGCGCATCTCCCGGATGGCTGGCAAGAATGGAAAGTACATACCTACTCCAAAGAAGACTTGCTGGGAAGTGAACTAGACCCTCAAATTCTGAACAAGATCAGGTTCGCGATCCCGACGGTAGGTTTGGCACGCGCTTTTTCGCCGAGCTGTTCCTCTCTCTCTGAGAGAGCTTATAGAGATATTAAACTCAAGTTACTAGAGTGGCCTTTGTGTGTCGGTTTAATTACCGGCCCTGCCTTTCTAGCAGCGCGAATACGGGGTTCCGCAGTACAGAATGAACTGGTTGTCGCTGCTCTGGCAGACATGAAACCCCTATTGATCGGCAGAGAGGAGGCAAACCACGAGTTATCCAGCGACCTTGAAGACAACGGCTCTGTCTCGCATGTTTCTCGGCGCAGCAACAGCTCTGCTCGTACAACTAAACGTCAAGACAGATTGAGTAAGTTAGAGGAAAATCAGGTGGCGCTAAAGGAGATGCTGGAGTCCTTCATGAAAAAATTTGAAACACCACTTGACTCTCAGGAGAACTCTGCTTACGAAACCTCCGATGACGACTGCGTTTCAGCTCACTGCTCAGATATCGATGACCCAATCGCTCCTGAACAGCCTCCGAACGAAGCTACCCCTACGTGGGAGCCCCTTGAGGCTCCATTAGGCTCCGAAGAAGATCTTGACTGGCTGCCCTGCACTAAGCCACAGGACCCTGTTATACCCAACCCAAAGCCACATATTGAAGATCAGGGGGTTAGAGTACTAAGACTAGGCGACACCACGTATAACCAGATCAGGTATGTCGAAGTACAGAAGAAATTACACGCCGCGCCAGTTTTTGGTGCTTTAAAGGCCAACCCAGTCCTAGTCAAGCATATGACACCTAACCCTGTGCAGGAACAGCTAAGTAAAATGGACTATGTTCTTGGTACCGTTGTCCACGGGCTTTTGATGCAAAGAGATGCACTGCATGGAGCTCTCAAAGAGCTTTCAAATAAGCATCCTGCCTTCAAAGAAGATCTCAAGAGCCACCTATCTGCTGGATCTGCCACGAAGACCATATCAGACGATCTTCTTCAATTTGCATGCGGGCGTAGGAACGAGGCTATAGAGCAAAGAAGGAACTTTCTTATCCCCAAGGATGAATATCAGGCGTCACTTTTAAATTCTGTCCCTCCATCAACAACTCATCTTTTCTGTGAATCAAAGCTGACAGAGGTTCTTAAGCAACCACCAACCACTTTCTTTCGCAGCCACTATAAAAAACCGGCACAACCGAAACGCTACAATAACCCATCCGGCTTTTCCCAGGGAAAGATCCCCACAAAGAAGACGTTTGTCAAGCCCAGAAGTCGCCCGTCCGAGAAAACGGGTTCAAATTCTAGACGTGCTGACAAAAGAAATCACTCCAATCCCTCCTCAGCCCGAGGACGCTCGTCCAAGGGACACTCTTCGAAGAAACATAGAAGTGCCTGAAATACGGCTCTTCAGAGGAGGCAGGCTTCGTTCATACCTAGAAGTCTGGAAAAAGGAGGGAGCCCCCAAAAGCATCCTAAACATCGTAAAGGGGTACACAATCCCGTTTGTAACAAAACCTCCTCTGATTCCATTTCATGCTCAAATGTTAAAAAATTTCGAAGCCAAAGAAATGACGCAAGAGATAAACTCCCTCATAAATCAAGACATTCTGGAACACACATCAGCTCATTCAGGTTTTCTTTCAACAATGTTCCCGGTCCCAAAATCCGACGGCAAGAATCGACCCATAATCAACCTACGAGGTCTAAACAGATTCCTTCTGCCAAAGAAATTTCGCCTGTTAAACCATTTCAAAGTACCTCATTTTCTGCAACCAGGAGATTTCCTTGTAAAAATCGACATCTCCCAGGCATACTTTCACGTGCCCATAAAAAATCAGCACAGAAGATTTTTAGCAATTGTCAATCAGGGTCAGATCCTACAATTCACGTGCCTACCGTTCGGCCTTTCTACAGCTCCCCTCACATTTGCAAGGCTGTCAAACTGGGTGGCATCACGACTCCAGGATATGAACATAAGGCTGATAGTTTATCTCGACGACTTCCTCCTGGCCTGCCAGGATCCAGTAAAACTACGAGAGGATGCCATCAAGGCAGCAAACTTTTTGACAAGACTAGGTTGGATCATAAACAAAGAAAAATCCCTAAACGAACCTTCGCAACAAATCGAGTATTTGGGAATTATGTGGGATACTTTGCAAAACGTAACTTCACTGCCTCAAAAGAAATTCCAATCGATAGAAAAAGACTTAAACAAAATCTTAAGGGATCGAAAGTGGAGCTGGGGGCTCGCCAAGAGCTTGCTGGGCAAATTAAATTTTGCCAGTTTCGTAATCCCGCTAGGAAGGTTACACTCCAGAGATCTACAAAGAGCAGCCAACCGCTTACCAGAACATCAGAAAAAGAAATTGTTCCCTATAACATCACAGACTCTTCAAGAATGTGTCTGGTGGCTAGAGAACTTGAAACAAAACGGAACTCTCGTAAAGTATCGAAAGACAACTTTTATAACATCAGACGCATCAGACAAAGGTTGGGGAGCTCAGATAGACGACAAAATGGTCAGCGGTCTATGGACCCCAGCTCAAAAACGATGGCATATAAACAGGAAGGAACTATATGCGGTAGTACAAGCTTTTCGATTGGAAATGACCTATCTAAGGGAGAAAAGGGTCATAGTCCAGTCGGACAATCGGACAGTTGTGGCGTACATCAGGAAGCAAGGAGGAACTCGTTCTCGTCAGCTAACAATGCTTGTGTCACAACTACTCCACACAGCACATGCCCTGAGGACGGAACTATGCCCTCAATATATCCCGGGCATCTACAACGACATAGCAGACAGTCTATCTCGTCAGAAACCCCTGGCGGACTGGCATCTTTCCCAGCAGGTGACGAACCTGATATTTTGCAAATGGGGAACACCCGAAATAGATTTATTTGCAACGAAAGAATCCAGGGTAGTTCCAGCCTATGTCTCTCGAGACGCAAAGGACAAAGAATCCCAGTTCGTCGATGCTTTCAGCAGGGTATGGCAGTTCAATCTGGCCTGGATTTTCCCCCCTCCGTCAATAATTCCTCGAGTATTAGCCCACCTAAATCATGCGAAAGGTACATATATCATGATAGTGCCAAGGTGGGAAAAAGTATTTTGGAGGTCGGATCTGAAAATGAGAGCAGTGGATCCCCCGTTCCAAATTCGCAACCTCAATCATCACTTGATAGACTTGACATCCCAAGCGGGTCTTCCGAACGCCCAAAACTTACGCTTGGAGGCTTGGAGGATACGGGGTGGTCGACCATAACTGCAGACTGGCATGATGAGGATTTGGAACTCCTCAGAAAGTCTTGGAGATCGTCTACGCTAAAAACTTACTCAGCTCCTTGGAGAACGTGGTTAGACCGGTGCAGAGCTCTGGGTCTTGACCCATACAACCCCGATGGCAACTCTGTAGCTCGACATCTAGGCTACTTATTTAGAATAAAGAAGCTGTCTGCCAGTACCGTGAAATTACACAAGTCAGTCATCGCAAATTTCGCTAACCCAACCAAGAGGGACTCCATCTCTAACAATATTTTAGTAAAACAGATGGTTAAAGCTATCGACTCAGCAGAACCCACTTCGGTTAAAAAACGTATTTGGGATATAAAGCAACTAATTGATTGGATGGAGAAAAGTCCCGTACAAGAAGACAGCATCTTTCAGGTCTCTCGTCATCTTGCACTATTACTGTTAGTGGCATCTGGTAGACGAGTTCATGATCTTACACTACTAAACATAAACGAGACAAGCATGCTACTTACTGATGCAGCTGTTACATTCTGGCCGGATTATGGCTCCAAAACTGATAGTACAACCCATAGACAGTCTGCCTGGCAGCTTTCTATGATACCTAATGAGAAATTGGATCCGGTTCGGTGGACAAAACTACACCTGTCACTCTCAGAGACCAGAAGATCAACAGGAAATACTCAGATTGATTCTCTTTTTGTCACCTCAAGGGGGCCGGTTAAGGCAGCTTCAAGAGCAATTATTGCAGGCTGGATCAAGACAGCCTTTGTGGAGCTAAGCCTTCCTTTTCCCCCTGGAAGTATTCGCTCGGCAGTCGCCTCTTCCAGAAGGGATAACAACATGCCTATAGATAACATCCTTAGAAATGGAAATTGGCGAAGCGAACGCAATGTGCTTAAGCATTACTTTAAGGAAGTTATAAGAGCATCTGACTTAGTACGTAATTCTAACGTCAATTTAATTGATTCTAGTTTTAATACGTTGTGATCGACTTCAAAAGTCCAGTTCTATTAACCTAATAACTAGCAATTTGTTTATAAGTAGATTGCCTATTTTCTATTGATCTCAATCAGAAATGCTTAGACTGAAATTTCATTATTTTTAGTTATAAAATAAACAACCAGTTATCGTGTTGTTAATCTTAGATCTCAGTTATATACTGTATTTTTATTTAATCTTACAATTCCTCGTATACTGTACGGGAGTTACTTTTCATCCGAGTTGGATGCATGATTGTTTAAGTTTGTTTTGTTTTCTTTTAACAAAAATGTTGGTTATTTTTATTACAATTCTTAATGTGCATTACATTAAGTCATCAATACGACATACCCTTTTATTGTTTTTAAACTTGTATTATATGATTATTGCTTTAATAATTCTTAGTGTATCACATGCGCTAACTATTCATTGAAAATATTGAAATCTGTTAATTACAAACATGTTGATTTCTCATTCTTTTGTTTAATTACAAGCACTTACTTAACTTACCTACCCTTCAATCCTTATTCTCCTACTTCATGTATTACATGTAGGCATAATATAACACATGTATATTCACAGTACGCTTCCCCGCGTCGTCAGAACCTAAATATATCTCACAGGTCAAGCCGACGGCACAGACCATGAAATAGCAAACGTTTTTCCCCCGAAGGGATAAAAACGATATATTTCATGTCTTGCCTAGGCTTGACCAAGTAATGCCTTGACGACTTTACAATCTCAAGGTACTGATAGGAACCGCGCTCGCGCGCCACCGCTCGGCCCGCCCCGCGGGGCGCGGGCGGCGGGGGGAGGAGCGCGCGCGCGGCTGGACGGCGCGGGGACATAAGATCTCCGTGTTCTCGATGGCGGTTTGAATAGCGTAATCTCACAGGTCAAGCCTAGGCAAGACATGAAATATATCGTTTTTATCCCTTCGGGGGAAAAACGTTTGCTATTTTTATGTGTCATCCAGCACAGCTATCACAAGACGGCGCGCGAGCTCTCACGATTTTTCTCGCACTTTAAAGTATATCACAGATTCTGATAAGATTCCGTTGAAATAGCAACTAATGAAGTGCCAAAGGTGATCCTTGTGGAATCGACGGAAGTCCTCAAATATTATCGGCCCACATACAGCGATTCGGTTTTTTTCTCTTTATGTGGAAATGTTCTCGTGGCTTGGCGGAGTACTAAATTGAAGTCAGTTAAAACTTTGTTTTTAAATTAATTATTTTGGGTATCGTTGGATAGCATGTTCAAAAATAGTATGGGTTTTTAAAACCAGTTTTCAACTTTGTGGTCAATTTTGCGTGATATTGGCCTTTAAAGCTTTAATTTTTGTTAAAGTCAAGTGTCCCCACCCCCTGCCGGCTAAATGACTGCTACTGGTAATGTGAAAAAACCGGCCAAGTGCGAGTCGGACTCGCGCACGGAGGGTTCCGTACCATAATCTATAAAAACGGCAAAAAAAAACACGTTTGTTGTATGGGAACCCCCTTTAAATATTTATTTTATTTTGTTTTTAGTATTTGTTGTTATAGCTTCAACAGAAATACATAATTAGTGAAAATTTCAACTGTCTACCTGCCGCGGTTCTTTAGATACAGCCTGAAAAAAAAAACGTTTGTTGTATGGAAGCCCCCCTTAAATATTTATTTTATTTTGTTTTTACTATTTTTTGCTATAGCGTCAACAGAAATACATCATCTGTGAAAATTTCAACTGTCTAGCTGTCGCGGTTCTTGAGATGTAGCCTGGTGACAGACAGACGGACGGACGGACATTCAGCGAAGTCTTAGTAATAGGGTCCCGTTTTTATCCTTTGGGTACCGAACCTATAATGACTTAAAAGGAAAAAAATCACGGCTAAATAAAGATAAGTTACCGAGTAATAGTCGCCAAACTTAAAGTCTACATGAAATTTCGTACAAATTCCGCCGACGCAACCGCGCCATTTACTTATGTACATTATTACGCCATAACAAAGACAGACAGGAAACTACGGAACCCTACAATGTGCGTGGTCCGACACGCACTTGGCCGGTTTTATTTCGTATGACCTTTGTGTTTATAAAGGAGGCAAAACAGAAACATTAATACTATAAAGAGTTGACAGTTTGTTGCTGTCAAATATGTAAGACCTGATAAAATATTCAGTAAAAACTTACCCCGTGGCGTCTCTAAGACCGGTAGGTAACTATTAAAATTCAAATGACGCTTTCAAGCGCAAATTTTGACAACAAACGGCGTTCATTTTTTATTCGCCTTCCGCCAATGTACCTAGCACAGCCTTTTAAGTTTCCAATAGGTTTTTACCAAATAACTCGTTCCATATAAGCTTAGAGGGGAAATCGGAATTTTTTCTAGTGATTTATCACTTTTCCCCGAATCTCCTTATTGAATTTTGCCAGGAATGTTTACCGGGTCATTTTTATGAAACTGTAGGCTGGGTGGGTAAGGACACTTCGGTACTAGGCGGAGCGGAATCGGCATACGGTATTTTAAACCCCGACGCATAAAGAGGGATGTCACGAGTTTGACGTGTCTGTGTGTCTGTGTAGAGACAGCTATCTGTGCCATCGTAGCTCCTAATCGAATGACCCGATTTTAATGCGTTTTTCTGTCCAAAACCTGACGTGATTCAGATGGTTTATAACTACATTTCAACAAAATCGGTTCAGATGGTTTTAAGAAATTGACTATGTATTGATAACTTTGAAATGAAAATGTCGGGGGTTTTTCAACTTTTCTAGTGTACTTTGATGTGGGGTTCTGATGCCGCTATACTGTGTTGTCCTACTTGTCGGTATACTGTTAATATTAGATTTGCGCAGAAGTATTATGTTGCGTATCTGTACCGCCCGCTTCCCCGTTTACCGCGCCAATCAGAAACCAGAAAGCACCAGCGAACGAAAAAACTATAGAAGTCTAAGTAGCGCCCCAAAATGGGCCAACAGAATGGGTGCCATTACCATTATGCGGGCTTGGGGGCGGGGTGGCAAACGATGCCAGGCGGCCGTTTTGGGCACGTGTTCGGGTAGTTTGTATGAAGCTATCATTCTATGGTTTTTTCGTTCGCTGGAAAGCACTCATTAAAACGTGGGCGTTGCCCATCGCCCACAACACATGAAGTGCTTCCACCCTGCTCCCGTAGTAGACTTTTACGACACCCACGGGAAGAAAGGGGGTGGTGAAATTCTAAAACGACATCACACGGGGGTAATTTTTTTAATTCGAATTAAGTGTAAAATTTTCTGAATTCAGTTATGGCTCGAACATTTAAAGATTCATACATTTATAATTATTTGGGTTTACAGATTCTGGGGTACGTAATAACAACTGAAGTGCGCTCGATGTCGGGATAATACAGTAGCATTTTACGTCAAAAATCTAATGAAAATACAGATTGTATTGACTTAAGCACTGAGTGACTAACCTACATACTATCATTTGTTTTGCTACAACAGCGGAAATATTACTGCCCAAATTATCAAAGGAAAACCAGACAACTGAAGGGATTGGCCATTCATCTGGAAAATAATAGATAAGGGCCGACGATCGTATAATAACAGGTTGAAGGGGCTATGGGGTCTTATCAAGGTGATTATAGTATGGGGATAAAATAAATCATTGTTTTCGTTCAAGTTTGTTTTTGTTTCCTTATTTTTGGCGACGTTGATTTAACTTTAAAAGTTTTCTCGTGGCATTTCGTAAGTCCCCCATGAATCTTCCTCCGAGGGAGGAGGCCTATGGTCAGCACTGAGACATAGTATGAATCAAGCTGAGCATTTTCCTGAGCACCGAACCGTGCCGTTTGTCTCTGCGAATGGAAGAACGTAATATTTTGACTTGTATCTGTCTCTTGGTCGTGATCGTGTTTGTTTCGACATTCAATGGCGCACCGTTTGATTCTGTCACAAATACAATGGATGGATGTGTAATGTTCTTGTTACTTAGAATTTTGTTATTCAAGACCGTTCCATTGGAATGGCGCGTTAACGCGTCGCGTTGGTCTACCCACCGTTTCGATATCCTACCGGCCGCGCCAACTATCTTTAAATAGCATGAAATTGTATTGCGATGCAAGTGCAAACAGAGACTCTATTTACCATTGCATGTGGTACTGACCCAGTAAGCAGTGTAATTACTCGTATGTATGGAAAAATCACGGAAATCCGTAACTCTGTTTTGTGATGCGTGCAAAAAGACTTTCTACGACTTGCTTGTAAATGATCAAAAACATGCTATACCCGCTAAGCTCTATATAAATATTCGAAAACGTAATATAAAATCTAAAGTCGTAATGGTTTCTAGGAATGAGTACCTATCCCACTTGTTTGAAACTTGTGATATAGAATATCATAACAAAAGCTATTGAATATTCAATGCAAACACTCCATTTAAGGCGATGCCTTGATTTATGTCGAACACGCCCGCTAGACCGAGACACGCTGATGCCTTCCGCGCACGAGGAAAAGAGATGTAACACTTCGCTGCCGTGCTTGTGATAAGTGCAATAACTTCATTCGAAATATAAATTAAATATTTACTTTATTATATGACATTTATGCACACATTTGAATTACATTTCGATTGAAAGTTATTGCACTTTACGTTAGGAGGGCAGTTCGGGATTGGCTTTTTTGGACCAATTTCGATAAATACCTAACAGAAGTATTGTTTAAATTTAATAAAGTGAGGTTTTGGATGAGATAAAATACTATAGTATTAATTTGATTGTGTCGTAAAATAATGTATCATTTGAGTAGCCTTAGAAAAAAAAGGAAAATACAGACCCAACTTTGGATTTCTTTTCTATCGAGGAAATTTTAAGTAATCATGTATCGATAAAATCAGATACATAATCATATATAGTCAAGAATTATATATCTGAAAATCAGACCTTATTGTTTCTTAATCTAGTCAGAACGGCGTTTCAAAGCGCGCGATAATTTCCAATGCACAGCCTTAAAAAGAAGGAACGTATCAAAAAATTATAAGTATTGTAACAAAACAGCGAGTTCAACATGGATCTGAACAAAGCGTCGGTTAAATAGGAAGATTTTGAATAAAATCACAATTTGATCGACAGCTTTTTTGAACGTAGATACTAAGTGGCATCAAGGGGTGATTAATTAAATATATTTCGTATTAAAATAATATTTTTTTGCAAGTTGACGATGACCCAGACTTAAACTAACACGTAAATGATAACTTTCATAAAATATGATACAACGTTTTCAAATGATAGGTTTCAGCTCATAGGTGACATTAATTACCAGCAGCTCATGCTGAGAAATAAAAACCCAATGAAAAATAGTAATAATAATCCCTTGCTTTAGATATTTTTTGTTTGAAAGGGCCTCTGCGCTGTTGGCCTCGGCCACTTGTACACCTTCCAAAGGTCCGGTACCCCATGTCCTGAGAAATTGCAGACATACATAATAATATTAATAAAGATTTATTTGGCATATTTTCTTATAATAATTTCCAGAGGAGACCTCGCTTCGCGTGTATCGTGGGAAAACAGTTACAAATTAGGTACATTTTGGAATTGTATTACAAGTTGCGTTCAAAATATTAACAAAAGGAACTCTAAAACTTAAAAGGGACACAAAGGGACACGTTAATTGTTAAAACCTTAACAATTAACATTGCAATTCTACAATATTAAACAGAAAACATAAGCTAAAGTATATATAATCTAAAGCTGGGTCTACGCTAGGCGAGCCGAGCACGAGCAGAGCCACAATTCGTCTAATGTGGACCGACTTACAAGCCACGAACGCCACTTGACGCCGCGAACAGAACAGCTCTGCTCGTGCTCGGCTCGCCTAGCGTAGACCCAGCTTAAAATAGCTTCCGACTCGGCACAATTTAACGAAAGAAGAAGGTTAGAAAATTGTTTTTTTACCTCATTCATGTTACAATTACAACCCTTAAGGTTACAACGTTTTTTAATCTCGTTTTAAGTGGATACCCTTAAACTCCGAAACGCTTACCAAATGTGGAAAGTACTTTCGGAATCGGTAAGGTAAATACGCGTTTTTTAATTAGAATATGGAATTTCATGTTAACGTTTTGAGAGATTTATGAGTAACTAGCTTCGTCTGCGTGGACCTGTTATAAAAACTATCCTATATATTGTAATCCAGCCTACAAACTATCTTCGTGCAAAATTTCATCAAAATCGGGTGAGCCGTTTAAGCGTGATTGAGTAACAAAAATCCCTAAACATCCAAACATCCAAAATTTTGCATTTATAATATTAGTAGGATTAAAGAAATGTTGAGTAAGAACAATTTACGGACTTAGAGCCGGAGCTCAGTTAATGTATACATTACAAAGAACTTAAAAAAAGGTTTTATTTTTCTATTTTTTTGCTTTTATGTATTAATATTGTTTTTTTTTAAACGAATTTATTTCTTTAATTTTGTAGATTCAAGCGGCAACTCCAACAACACTACCTATTTGTTTTGCGGACATATCTACTACATTTCAGTCATTAGGAACGTTGTGAAAATGCCATATACGCTAATAGTCTGTCAAACATTTATGGTGCAATATTTCTGGCAATCTTCTAAACTACTCTTACCTTTTTTTTTCTTTTTTTTACGTTGGGGAAATGCGTTTACGCATCCCGTTCTATCCAACGAGGCAGGACTGGTATGACGGACTAGCCGAAGCTGCACTACCGTCTAAAACCACCAACGACATCCGGCTCTGCCTTGTAAAGGGGGGCGTCAAACCACTTATGGTTGAAATTTTCTAAACTAAGCTCATGAATGGCCATTGTACTGAGCTCATTAATGCCTTTGTTTGTGGTCCGAACAAAGGCTATTAAGGACGCGCGCGTACCAAATTTGCTAAAAAAAATTAGCGCCACATAAAATGTTCATTGTATAATGAACTCTAGCTTCCTTTACAATAGATTCCAAATTAACATAGCGCCTTGTACCTGGCTCGCTGGGAGCGGGTTTTAGTTATCTTTTAATCCATTTTGAATCTATTGAAAAAGATGATAGAGTTCATGATACAATGAACAGTACAATGGCCATTCATGAGCTTAGTTTAGAAAATTTCAACTATACCTGCACTCCATTGATGATACGTAGAGTCGTTTCTGTCGCAAAGGTTGCCTTTGGCCATTCAACAGGGTAATATGGCAAGCATTATGGGCACTTTTGCACCGGAGGCGACTAGGGGTTGTTTATTTGACTAGTCTCATCATCATCCTCCTGGCGTTATTCCCGGTTGTGCCCCGAAAGGAGCCCGGGGTCCGCTTTGACACCTAACCCCCAAGATTTGACTAAGGTACTCGTTTTACCTCTCTGGGTTGGAAGGTTACCCTCTGGAAAACTAGACCTTATTGGGATTAGACCGGTTTCCTCACGATGTTTTCCTTCACCGAAAAGCTAACGGTAAATATTCCGTACATAAGTTCCGAAAAACTCATAGGCACGAGCCGGGATTCGAACCCACGACCGCCGCTTGACCGCCGCATGCCTGAACCGCTAGGCTACCGTAGCTCTCGCTTATATACCTATATGTAATAATCAATTACTTTCAATTGTTATACCTCGTTTATACATTTTTTGAATTAAGTAATACTTAACCAACCCTACTATTGCATACAAATTAGGTACAACATCGGTAAAGAAATCGTATAATGTCCCGTGGACGCCAACACAAATTCAAATATGAAAGCAAATCTTATGGAAATATATGCACGTGTTTTAAATTGAAGTCAACGTTAAATGCATGAGTGGGCGGACAAACTACCTGGCAAAAAGATTACTCGTTCTATGATTTTTGTCTGTTCTGTAGGTATTGGATATGTACAATCCTTACTATTACCTATTAGGTTAAGGAAATTAATACCTATTAGGTTTTGTTTTCATTTTCTCTGTGTTTTTGTACACGGTATAAGTTTGCCTATCTCGGTCTACCTGCCTTCCTCTCAATTGCTCAAAGGTTAGCTGGAAGAGATCCCTTATAGGGATAAGTTCGCCTTTGTACTTTGATCTATTGTGTGACATGTATATTCTTTAACCTGTTATTGTGTACAATAAAGTGCTTACATACATTATGTATGTATACTACTACATACATACTATTATAAATGCGAAAGTGTGTATGTTTGTCCTTGTTTCACGTCGCAACGGAGCGTCGTATTAATGTGATTTTTTGTATGGAGATAGTTTATAAGCTGGATAGTGACATAGGCTACTTTTTCCAGCGGGAAAACGTCTAATTCCCACTGGAATATATAACATTATATGTTACATTTTCATATAACCACATCAGCTAGTATCAATATAAAAGTAGATTAAATATACAAAATTTAAACACATTATAAAAACTTAACCTATGGTGCCGCCGACAGCGGGGCGAGGCCTATGCTACCCGTGGTCAGGGCGCCAGAGACAGGAACCTCCTGACTATCCGCGCAGTATCCAGGAGTACTGCCTTCTGTATCTGACCCTTGACCCGGCCATCTAGCGAGTCTCTTGAGATGTCGGTCGAGACTTTTCACTATTAGACTGTTCCCAGAAACGACTATCGGGACCATGATCGTCGAATCAACATCCCACATGGCGGTTACCTCGTGAGCAAGATCAAGATACTTGCTGGCTGGCCGCATTAAAATTAAAAATATCGCCGACGGAGGAGTTGGTTCCTATCAAAAACTTAAAGCTACCACTAACCTAACCTAACCGAACCTAACAAGTGCCTGAATAAAAATTGATGCTTTTGTCCAGCGTGTCCATATTTACGACAATTTGTTCTAGCACTCTGCCCCACTAAATACCGTCCTTTTATAACAACGGCCAGTCGGCTTAAAACTAAGGGCAAAGTCTAGTTTGTCCCATTAAGCTGACAACATCTCAGCCTTCTGGGTTTGACGTGTTTCTGATTAAATTGCTCGTCTACAGGGTGCCTCATACGGTTATGCGAGATCAAGAGAAAGAAATAACCTCTAAGCTTTAGTATGCCTTGTTCCGGATCCGTCCAGAGGCTCTAGTATAAGTTTTACCGAAACAAAACGTAACGACCACGTTCGCGTTTAGCTGTCAAATCCCATCATCAGTTGTCAAATTGAGGATAAAACGCAAACGCGATCGTAAAGTTTTGTTTCGGTAAAACTTATACTAGAGGCTCAGAACGATTCAAACTTACAACGCAAACTTCAAGGTTATGATTTGATTGAATGTTTTTGACATCGGCATACGAGAGGTTAAGCCTTTGAAGGCCAATGACTCGCATATTAGTTATGTCTCTACGACCGGTTTTCCCTACAGAGCAAACTACTACACACATCACACACATCGCTATAGTTTAAGTTATTTGAAGTGAGCTCATGAATGGCCATTGTACTGAGCTCATGAATAGCTTTTGTTTATGTGGCGCTAATATTTTTCTTGCAAAAAATGGCACGCGTCCGACCACACAGTCGTATTGTTAGACTTGAATGCTATTGTCCTCTTAAACCATTTTAAACATATTCAACAAGGAATAAGGTTGAAAATTCAATATCCACGCAATGTAGTTCTAACCTTTTTTTGTAAGTAACTCGTTGGCGGTTACGAGAACAAAAGCAGATAATAGGATTGTATTAGACACAATGCCATTGTGAATGCAGGTAAGTGGATGAGCTTAGTTTAGAAAATTTCAACTATACTACACACCCACTCGCTTGGCCTCGTATGGTTGTAATTATATTATTAAGAAACAACTTCACATTTTAGATTCAAGTTCGTGGTTGTTTCGGCTCCCTAGTGAAGTAAATAATGTTTGAACGCAGCATTCGATTAAAAAAAATGTAAATAGGTAATGTTTCTATAAAGTTAAAAATCCTATCTTACGACGCAATAGACTCAGGTCTATTGCAACAACTTGCCTCAGTTTTGCATCGTCAAAGGAAACGAATTGCTGTTACATTTTGGTTTTATACACGGATACACGGAATTTCAGACGATGTATCTATTTTTTATATTACATCATTGGTGAACTGCCTGCGTTCACCACTTAACCTACATATATATATGTAAACAGTAAGTCATTTAATTTATTCTCCTGAAGCCCCGTGTAATATAGTTACGACATAAAAAACAATTGATTATTTATAGCTATACTGCGTGGAACGGAACGATGGACTTTCCCGCAAGAGCGGGATTATAAACTTTGAAACTTTTTTTTTGACGCGATTTTTTTTTTACCTTTGTATGGAGCGTTGGCTGACTGGAGCGACGAGCTCCGTACAAATGTAAAAAAAAATCGCGTCAAAAAAAATAGTTTATCTGGAAAATGTGACGTATGTACTAACGTTCAATAATCCCCCTCTTGCGGGAAAGTCCATCGTTCCGTTCCACGCAGTATATATAAACGTAAAAGTCCTGACTGTCTGAAATCAACGCCCAGCCCAAAACTTTGAAACTAGAAAGCTGTTTTTTTTACCGACTTAAAAAAAGGAGTGAGGTTCTCAATTCGATTGTATTTTTTTTTTTTATCTTGTTTTTCAATGTTTGTCACCTCAGAACTCCGTCATTGATGAGCCGATTTGTAATTTTTTTTTGTTGGTATGTACATGCTTCCAGCTGGGTCCATTTTTTCAAAAATTCTGTTGGATTATGGGATCCATGAGGAATTGAGGGAACTCGTCAATTATATTAGGCACGCGTGTAGTGATTTTGGTATTTTCTATTATAACTCGTGTATTTACACTCGAAAATCATAAATTTGGTGGAGTGGAATTGATGATGAAGACCACAGATGACTTATGGAATTCCTCAATTATGTACTTAAAAGTACAAAAGTATATCACAGATTCTGATAAGATTCCATTGAAATAGAAACTATTAGAAGTGCCAAAGGTGATCCTTGTGGAATCGACTGAAGTCCTCAAATATTATCGGCGCACATACAGCGATTCGGTTTTTTTCTCTAATAATCAACGCATTTGCTCGCAGAAATCAGTTCATGCGGTAAATTGGAAAAGAAATGTGGAAATGTTTTTGTGGCTTGGCGGAGTACTAAATTGAAGTCGGTTAAAACTTTGTTTTAAAGTAAATTATTCACAATAGGTAGTTAGGTAGTTAATATAAAACGTAAGTATACCACCCACTAAAAAGGAATTTTTGAAAATTACACCCTCTAAGGGGTAAAAAGTGGTTTGAAATTTTGTATGGGGAAGGAGTAAAATTTTAAGTGAGAGACTTGACTCTTTGTGTATGGACACTCCTTATTACACTACAAGAAAAGCAATTTTAGGGCTTAGGAAAAACCCACCCTTAAACGGGTTAAATAGGGGTGAAAAGTTTGTAAGGGGGAAACTCTTTTTTGAGTCCCGGGGAAGGACATATGATAGTTTTTATCCAGAGAATCATCCCCTGGGGGAGAGAAAGGGGGGTAAGTTAGTATGGCGCTAAGATATAAACGAGTTCTAAGCGGACGGAGTCGCGGGCAGAAGATAGTCAATCATATACACGTTTGTTAAGGTTTTGATTTGTCCCAGGAGGTTAAACTTGAACGCTTTTCGTATAATATATCAATGTTTTACCTGATGTAAAATAAGATAACATTTTCTTCACAGTTAATAAACCAAGTACATACAATGAGAGTTACAAACAATAGTATATACATTATTTGCAAACCTCAGAAAGGGTAGGTATGCTGCTTTGTACTTACACGTACTGTAATCATGTTATTTGGTATATCAAAGTGCCAACATAGACAATTGCTTGGCTCCTCGACTGAAAATATGAAATAAGCTTCTCCGTAATGGATTATTTGAAGAAACCTTATTTTACGTAACAAAATTGTTATCCTTTATGAAAGAGAAATAGTAATGTACCTTTACTAAGTTGAAAATTATTTCTAAACTTCGAGCGTGTGTTTGGAACTCGTGTCAAATACCTTTTTTATTTGGGCAGAAATTAGAACCTCTCGAAGAGTATGTATACAGAGTTCAGATATGCGATATGATGAGATTTTTTTAATATTGAAGATAGGATTTTTAGCTTTATATAGAAACACTAGCTTCCGCCCGCGACTTCGTCCGCGTGGACCCGGGATAAAAACTATCCTACATTTTAATCCAGGCTATAAACTATCTTCGTACAAAATTTCATTCAAATCGGTTCAGCCGTTTAAGCGTGATTGAGTAACAAACATCGAAACATCTAAACTGTCGCATTTATAATATTAGTAGGATTACCTATTTAATTTTTCAAAAATCTAACGCTGCGTTCAAATATTATTTACTTCACTAGGGAGCCGAAACAACCATGAATTTAAATCTAAAATGTGTAGTTGTTTCTTAATAATATCATTACAACTGATTTTAGTGTGCCACTTTTGGAGCGCTTATTCTCCTATCTTCCTCATTTATATTACGATTACATCATTGGCGTTCACCGTATCTCAGTACACATATAATGTTAGCTCAGGTAAGGTCTTACATTGTCCCCTGTTTACTAAAACAGGCGTATTCAAACATTGCACAGGCTATCGTATCATCACTATCTTACACTACAATAGACCATAATGTACCATATGCCTAATGATATATTTATATGTATCGATACGTACTTTTAACGAGACATGGTTGTTCTTTAGGAATTTTGTGCACAAAATCAGAGCCGTGAATGTTATGTTATGACTTTATATCTATTCCGTGCCTGACGTGAAGAACTTGATAACTCGACTTAGGTACAGGTTTTTTTTTACCGTCGCAATGGCTTTCTAAGGCATTGGTATTGTAAGGAAAAAATTGACAACTCGATATCTACGTAACTTTTAGAGATAGTGCCTGTGACACTATATGAATACGTCCATATTTTGCGTATTTTACTTATTTAACGAAACGAGATATCTACGCGGTGTGCTACTTATATCAATGTTTACTCAAAAACTGACCTAGCGTACGTAAATTGACAAAACAAGTTATCAAAGCGACGACTAACACAGTCTTACGTTAACAAATGAATATATCGTCTTATCTACATACTCAACTACCGATAAAACGTGCGTAACTTATTATGTCAATTTATACTTACATACACACTATAACGTTAAGAATGAACATATCGTTGTATCTACTTATACACAACTACTGATAAAACATGCGTAACTTGATAAGTAAATTATTATGAATAATAAGATAATAAGAAAGAAAAACATAACCATATTTGAAAAACCACATAAAATTACCCTTACATCAATTTTGAAATTTCAATTAAGTACAGTACACTGAAGTACAGATTTTTGGTAATTCAAATAAACAATGTTTTCACTGGTTTGAGCACTAATGGATGGGGAATAAGTTGATAAGTCCCTGGGCAGTATGTAGAAAATCTTACAAAATGAGCAGATTTGGGAGAATACGTAAAATAATTTTAAAGATCGCATAAAATTATCCATAAATCAAGCTATAAAGATCAGTTCAAGATAAAAACGGATTTTGGAGAGAATGTCAAACTTTAAAATCGCTGCCCTGTATAATTGCCATTTTGGACTTATCAAGTTGTTCACGCCATGCACGGCCTAATCATATATTAATAATTACATAAATAATTTAAACGAAATAACTAGAATATCCTAAGATTAAAATATAAATGATATGATACAATTTAAATTCATTACATTTCTTTCAGTTCCGTTTGATATATTTATTCATCTAGGATCTCGCGGTGATTGAGCTCCCAAAGCGTCGTGGAACCTGCCTGTGAAACCCGAGCTGAGCCAACTTAGACTGGTGTGTATGTAAAAGCTGAGCCAACTTAGACTGGTGTGTATGTAAAAGCTGAGCTAACTTAGACCTGTGTGTATGTAAAACTACTTTCGGTGTCTAAAATTCTGTTTGGCTCTGTATTGTAAATTTGTCTCATGTTTTTTATTTTGCGCTTTATTTTACACTTTGTTTTAGAAAAACACACAAATTAAAGATATAAAATGAGTAATTTAAATACCAAATAAAATAATTATACACACTAATAAGACAATAAGAGTGTAGACTTCAACCATTGAAGGAAGACCCAATGACAAAGGCAAGGATGCACATGAACCAGGCTTTATTTACTACGGCCAAAACTAATTCAGCAGTGTGCTGATGTCTGCGCACAACATTTAGACATTCCAATTTACAATATGCAGTCGTAGCTGTTGCTCCCGTATCGGCCCCACCACAGAAGGCAACAAGGCGAGGTTTAGAGATTTGTGAGAAATACCCTGCCTGTAATAAATGAAGGTTCCAATGTGTGACACGCGCATTATCTTATTGAAACCATGAATTTCGATTGAAGATAGAGACACCTTAAAACTGTTGACTAAAAAAGGTGTCATTCATTAACACATTTACTGCCAAGAACCGCTACGTGGCTACGCTCGTAGCCGATCACGTGATTTTCATGCTATGTCCTAGGCGGTTTTCTGGCAGTGGATGTGACAGTTTCTTTCGTAATCGATATCAAAGCACCTATTTCTATATCTGTGGCGCGTCTCATAAAAGTTAAAAATCTTGCACCGAACTCCTTGTTTACTTGTGATCGTTCACGCAAATGTTAGTCGTATTCATGAATACTTGGGTAATGCTCTTGAATAATCTACAAAAACGAAAAAGGCACGTTAGACGATATGATACAGAGAGAAAGAATATAATGGGAAAATAAACCATCTTCGTCTGTAGCCCCCGACAGGATTCGAACCTGTGACCTTTCTATTAACGCTAGGCTGCTCTACCAACTGAGCTACGAGGACAGTGACGGAAATTGTGTACTTTTCAATTACATTCCCGCTAAAACTAGCGTCCTCTCTGTGTCCTCTTGAAAGACTTATTCACAGTCCTCGTTAAAAATAATACGAAACAAAAATATTTAATTAAATAATTTTGTTTCGTCATGAAGGTATAAAGCACGTTAGCACTAAATGCCTACAGTTTAGGACCAAAATTACGATAGGAGCGCTACAAGAATATATGCCTTTCAAAGCCATTTCCCAATGGCTCCAACGTCTTTAGCGATCTGGAACCGAACGGACATTTTATTGTCTGTTTATGATCCATAATTTCATCTCGGCGATATCGTTTTCTGGCTCAAACAATATAACAAATTTTGAGTTGGAATGGAATGAATCTAACATGAAATAATAATATAAAGTTTTGAGAATAACCGCCCTAATTAGGAGTCAAGGCGGACCCCTGGCTCCGATAGGGCACAACCGCGAATAACGCTAGGCCATCAGGTCTTCGATTCAAAAAACCCGCTCGGCGGGTTCCCTCTTCTTATCTAGTTTAGTCAGAACATGTAGTAGGTACGTAAGGCAATGGAGTGCTTCCTGGTAGATCGAGCGAGCTGTATACAGCACATACATGTCTACTGTGGAACAGCATTCACGGTGGTTTACACAATCCAATAGCCCTCACATGTCGAACGCAGGTCCTTTCAGACCGAGAGTGCACTTTGGAAATTGTTTTCACTAATAGATAGCCGTTCGATACAGTTTTCATCCGACATGTCAATTGCTACCTTTATTTACTAGGTTTACATGTATTTTTGACTGTGAAGAACTTTTACATCTCCAAATCTAAAAAAAGTAAATACATGTGTATTTTGTCTGATTTTTTAAGTGAAATGTAAATGTCTAGAGATAAATAAAGTTCTTTAGGCACTTGTCCCACCGCCGGCGAGTAGCGAGTACTCTCATATTAATTCTTACTCGCTTTTACTCGCTTGAGCGAGTAGCACGTAGTAAAACTCGCTTACTCGCCGGCGGTGGGACAAGTACCTTAACCACAATTATTTGACCAACTGGACTCTTAGTATCTGCATGGAGTTATATACAGGATGTTTAAAAAACCCCTAAAGCCGACAGGGGGTTAAAAGGTCCCCTGCAAAGAGTCTATTTGGCAATATTTGAAAACCGTAGACCACAAAAAAAAACATAAAATAATCATCATTGAAACGCAGCCCTGAAAAAGTAAAGCTAAAGAGTAGAATATACCTACCCAGACAGTTATTTTCATTTTTACCTAATTTCCTCTTAGAGATAAATTACAACCATAACCAAGTTAGAGTACATGCACATGTTTCTCAATTTATGACGGATCGGCAACAAGAACACGAAATGGTCGCTTAGTTGATGTTGCTGAAGATTTATTAAGATGTATTAACACCATATTTTTTCTTTTGTTTCTGTAAGTACTTAAAGCGGTTTGATTCCTTTTATTGTGATTTTATTTATTTATTTAAACTTTATTGCACAAAACAAACAAAAAAGTACAAAAGGCGGACTTAATGATTCAAGCCATTCTCTACCAGTCAACAATAGGGCCAAACAGACTTTCAAACGGACGAATAGCTTGTACAGTGAATGAAGGTGTGAAAACTACTATGGTGAGGAAGTACAGATAATTTGAGATTGATAAGGTTTGGTTATTTTTAAATTAGATACTGATGATAAACAGTTAGTCTTCTGATAAAATAATCTATGAACATTCAGTTTGATTTACGTGACAGATTATTAGGGTTGCCACTTTTTTCGGTAGAATAAGTTAAGTTGATCTTAACCTAATTGACCAGGAGAGGAGACTGTATACAGTATCTCTAAGCAAATGTGTTCCAAGAGTTTATTTTTCAGTGTTGCTATTACGTAACTATATTTGTAAAGTGTAAGTACTTTTATGCTTTAGACTTTATTTATTTATTTATTGGTATTTTGGATAACAACAGCCGTAAATATACAGTTTACATATTATGTTTGCTTACAAAATAGGAGGCCAATAATAGTTATCCGTTAATTACATCAAGAAAAACAGAGGTGGTTAAGTATTAAATACTAAGATAATGAGTGTGGCAGCATGCTAAAGAAAAAATTACAACATGATATAGTTCAGATTATTTGAGCTGTCCGACATTTTGTGCTGTCATTGTGAAACTTTTAATTTCAATAATAAAGTTGCTTTTCGAGTGGACAAATTTGATACAATTACAGTTTCTCAAACAAAACCAACTACACCTAATGATAATTATCAATAAAAGTGGATAATAAAAAGGTTATTTGCAGAAATAGCATATTTAGTAGAAATAGGTTTTCAATCAAAATGAAAAGTAACAGTTTTTAAAGAAAAAATACACAGAAAACTCAGGTCTCTGAGTTAATCAAACCTCATGTACCTACATTGAAATTCATTTTTTTTGTTTATTTACTACTAGTTCTAGTTCCTTTAGTTGGTTACCTACTTTAGCCATAAAACTCACAGTGCATACTAAGGTAGGTACAAATTGATATCGTTAGTTTTGCTACGTACTTATTGTTTAAATATATATTTATTTATTTTTAATTGACGTGAGTATACTGATTATTTTAAATTGCTACGTTGTTACTAGTTTACCAGACGTTATACTTGTTTGTTTAGTAATACGGCACATACCTCATTTTTAAATTTAGTTTTAGATCCGCTAAATGGGTCTGTTGTATCAAATTCCTGATTATACAGACGGGGGATACGGGATAGTACAGCGTTGGCACCATAGTTAGTAGAATGTAGTGGAACTTGAAAGGGAGTGGTTTTTCTGGTGCGACGTTTAGGAACACGAAACAATAAGCTGGATAATAATTCAGGGCAATCGAGAAGATTATGAATTATGTCAAACATGAGCCTACATATCTGACAATTTAAGTCTGTCGTCAAGCGTTATACTTAGGCAGTTATCGCAATAAGTGGACGATGATTTATTAAATTTGAAATTTAGGTGCTTTACAATTTTTTTCTGTATGTTTTCAATGCGGTTTTTGTAGACAGCATAGTTAACTGACCAGACAGGGGAAGCATATTCAAGACCACTTCGCAAATATGCGGAATACACTATTTTCATACTCAATAAATTACGGAATGGTTTGCAGGTCCTAATTACAAAACCGAGGTTGCGGAAAGATTTATTAACTATTAAGTCCACGTGATTTTGTCATGGTAATTTTAGCATCTAACGTCACCCCCAGATCTCGTACCACGTCAACCCTCAGAACTACGACGCCATTGAAATTATACAAAAAAGTTAATGGATTAGTTTTGCGAGTAAAAACTTTAGGGGTTACTAGCAAAATAAAAATAAAATTGTTTGTTACTGATACAATATCTGCCATATGTCACTGTCAGAATTCCCATTCCCAGAGATGGCATCTCAAACAATACTCGGAACTAGTTTTTGTGGGTTATATTCTATCTATCGGATATTATCTGTCTATTGGAAGCAAGTATCTAATAGCCGTGAATTCCAAGGTTAGGGCTACCAGCACCATAAGACAAGCATGGCACCTGTCTCGCCTAGACGGAGAAGAAGACCCGATGTAAACACGTTAGGCCTTTTAAGCCCTTACGTTAGAAACCCCCCCACTGAACTTCCTCGTAATGTCAGTCGGTTCCCACGAATATACACGAAAAATTAATGACGAATATTGTGAAATATTACCCATCAAATACTTATTACACGCACAACCTTTTTTTTTTTCAGTATGTATTTGATAGAAGTTTATCTTGGATTAAGTTTTAATTTAAATTTAAATGCCGGCACCAAATGTTTCTGTTTTGCCCAATGGTTGACTGGTAGAGAATGCCTTATGGCATTAAGTCCGCCATTTGTATTATATCTTGTATTGTGCAATAAAGTTTAAATAAATAAATAAGACTAGTCCCTCCCGGTCGCTGTCGGAGGACCGTATCATTCCTGTCATTTTCGCAATTAAGTAACTACCCCGCGGGACTTCATGATTGTCGAGTAGAGGGTAAAGTAAATGTCCTATTGACTATATAGTACATTACTGCAGAGGCCGTGACGTAAGGGATTGCTGGACGAGTTTGGAGTAGACGATACGAGTCCAGGAATACCTGTTCCGGCCGAGGATTGTATAGTGGTTTTCTTAAACGATGTGAGGAAATATTAAAATTAAAATAAATACAAGGTAATCCATTAAATAATATTTAGGTAATTTGCCGCCTTTTTAGGGTTCCGTAGTCGACTAGGAACCCTTATAGTTTCGCTTTGTCTGTCCGTCTGTCCGCGGATAATCTCAGTAACCGTTAACACTAGAAAGCTGAAATTTGGTACTAATATGTATATCAATCACGCCGACAGTGGTAAAATAAAAAGTGTTTTATTTTATTTTATTAGGGTACCCTATATGTAACGTGGGGAGTGTTTTTTTTTCATTTCAACCCTAACGTGTGATATATTGTTGGATAGTTATTTAAAAATGAATAGGGGTTTGCTAAAAACATTTTTGGATAATGTTAATATTTTCGGAGCTAATCGCTCCAGAAGTAAAAGAAAATGTGTCCCCCCCCCTCTAACTTTTGAACCATAAGTTTTAAAAATATGAAAAAAATCTCAAAAGTAGAACTTTATATAAACTTTCTAGGAAAATTATTTTGAACTTGATAGGTTGAATAGTTTTTGAAAAAAATACAAAATAATTTCTGAACTAAGTTTGTAATTTACCCGTATAAGCAGGTGTTTATTGTACCTGTAATTTCTACAAAATCACAATGAAATGACGTGCTTTCAAATAAAGTAAAAAAACGGTGAAAATCGGTTCACGCAATAAATAACTATCCCATAAAAATCATCTTCCATACTTTAAGCTCGCGCGCAATAGTTTACTTAATTTGCCGATAGATGTCGCTGTACGCGGAACGCTCACATTGTACATGGCGCTGTTAAGAGTTTTCCTGATTTAATGGGGTCGGAGCAGGTGCTTGCAGGTGCATAGATCAGGTCGAAAATTTGTCGTGCCCGAGTTGTCTTAGTTGTCTTTGGTCGTTCGTTATCTAATAATAAAATTGTTCGCTAAGTACTGCTTGTATTGTGTCTGTCTATAATACATGTTCGATTTGATTTGGGAATTTGAACTGTCTTGCTCATACATTCGGGTCACGGAACGGGCTACGGAACCCTACACTGAGCGTGGCCCGACACGCTCTTGGCCGGTTTTTATTTTTTAAACATGCCATTTGAACAAGCCATTCGAGCACCATGTTTAACCGCACGTAGGTATATTTAGTACCATAAATTTTGTTTTTTTTATGTCGCAAGTATGCTTACAGAGTCTAGTGGTGGTTGGTAGTAGGTATGTAATTTTTCCTTTGTCAGTTTAATATTAGTAAGAAAATTTAAAAAGTTAGCGTAGCGGACAATAATGGTTTTACTTAGGGTTTTCATATATTACTTCTTGGCGTAAGGCCAAGAAGAAACGTAGGGAGTCTTAAACAAGAAACTTCATGTCTTCATTTCGTGATATTTAACGCAAACATTTCCGAGCATGTTTGAGAAAAAGTTATTTTCACGCCTCTGCTCGGAAATGTGGCGAACGATGGTCTGAATTGAGGCTTCGAAACTGATTAGTTGTACGAACAGGCCTTCTTATGAATTGGAACATGCCAACGAGAAGTCCAATTGGAACGATTCAAGAGGTGAGAAGCGTGAAATAGATGGACTCGTCGTCATTAAGGTCCAGGCCTTCGGTTCTGACTTCGAAATTCGAACTCACTACCCCGCCTAACAGCCGCTATAATCCGAACATATATATATATCTGGCTTGTGTCAAATCATGACCGACCTCAATCTCCCAATATTTTAGGGATTGAAAGAAATTACTGACTCGGAAAATAAACGGAACGTCATCGCGAAACCTATTTGCAGACAAGGGGCTGAGTGTTTAGGAGTGATTGCGTCTACCCACGTAGAAGGATATGTGTGGCGAAAAGGGTACTTATCGTCTCGACGCTTACGTCAAATTCTGGCACGTTTATACTGGAGATACTTCAAAAATGGCCTAAGCGACGAAAATGTACGTATTATTGTTAAACATAGAAAATACGTGTCTATAAAAAAATATTTTATGCGATTGTCATAAATTTGGACGTCGTAAATATGTAACGTGTGTTTGTACATTAGTATAGTATTAAATTCATTTAAATACGATGACTGGAGCGCACAATGATTAATTTAATGATGAATGTAAAGAGTATTCAAAAAAATCAGTATCGCTATACTAATACTAAGAACCCTACATAAATGGTTTTGAAAACCGATGCCTGTTTCCAGAAATTTAAACAATGGAGCTTTTAATATATGCTGATGCTTTTAATTCGGCCGACCCAACCGCACCATTTAGTTGGAGCGCGCGTGTCGATGTAACTAAGACAGACAGGCAACTACGGAGCCATTTAAAAAAATAAAAATAAAGCGAGGGATACACATGGCTTATACCATCTCCAAGCGCACAACATGATACAACCGGTGCATGATGTTAATGGGTGCCGTCAGGTGCAAATACTCATCATCATCATCATATCAGCCGAAAGACGTCCACTTCTGGACATAGGCCTCCCCCAAAGAGTGCCAACGCAGCGGACTCCAGCAACCTTTACCAGGTCATCAGTCCAACTTGTGGGGGGCCTACCCACGCCGCGCCTTCCGGTACGTGGTCGCCACTCGAGAACCTTTCCGCCACAACGGCCATCGGTTCTACGTGCTATGTACCCCGGGGACTGCCACTTAAGTTTAGCGATTCGGAAGGCTATATCGGTTACCTTGGTTCTGCTGCGGATAGTCTCATTTCTGATGCGATCACGCAGAGAAACTCCCAACATAGCCCTCTCCATAGCCCTTTGGGTGACTTTGAGCCTTCTTATGAGGCCCATAGTAAGTGACCACGTTTCAGTGTCATATGTCATCACTGGCAACGCACACTGGTCAAGTGGTCAAAGACTCGTTTTGAGACACCAAATGCAAATACTATTCCAGTGCAACTGTGCTGCGATGGAAACTATGGTAAAGTATCATCATCATATCAGCCAAAAGACGTCCCCTGCTGGACATAGGCCTCCCCCAAAGAGTGCCAAAATGACTGGTAAATTGTATTATTAATAATATTTTTAATTACAATCCTAGATCTTGTGTACTATCCGTCAGAACCTTAACGAGAATATTTCATAAACGAGTGCCTGTTTATTAGTGACTTGTAACTTGTAATACAAGCGGAAACCTCGTTTCAACCCCCTATATTCGAATAAGATCTCCGCTTATATTACAAGTTGATGGGAGGCCTATGTCCAGCAGTGGACGATTTTCGGCTGATATGATGATGATGATACTATTTTCGGCTGATATGATGATGATACTATTTTCGGCTGATATGATGATGATACTATTTTCGGCTGATATGATGATATTATTTTCGGCTGATATGATGATATTATTTTCGGCTGATATGATGATGATGATACTATTTTCGGCTGATATGATGATGATACTATTTTCGGCTGATATGATGATGATACTATTTTCGGCTGATATGATGATATTATTTTCAGCTGATATGATGATATTATTTTCGGCTGATATGATGATGGAACACAGCCCAGTTTGCAACTTGTAGTAGCGCTAGCGAGCTTATTCGAAGTTGAGTTTTTGCGAAACAGTGTTCACATTTTCTAATGGGATAACTTTTTTGTCATGTTAGCAAGATGCTGTAATTGAAATTCGTGTAATGAAATAAAGTTGTTAGGAGTATAGGAGGTTACCATAGACAAGCGTCATTTCGCGCCAAAATGATAGTGGGATATAGGCCTGACATAACTGCAAACTGCAACTTTACATAAAAAAACAGATAATAAGAAAACCACCGAGTAAAGGCCATGTTTGTTTTTATCTTAATACCTGTGCACCTCTCACGTTGCATTACATATGGGACTATATATGTACGGCCACATATAACCTCTTAATCTGTGTGTACGGCCCAATAATCGTCTATGCATCTTTATCTTTTTATACAAGCACTGAGCAGTGGCAACATCACATCTAGCTTGATATACGAGTGCCACCAAAACCCCACAAAGGTGTGCGCAGATTAAAACAACATTACCATACAATGGATCAAGGGGCACAGTGGCTCAAGAGAAAACGATGCAGCGGATGAACTGGCCAGGAAAGGCTCAGAAATAACGGCATACGGACCGGAGCCAATCTTACCCCTGCCACAAAGCTACATAGGTACACATACACAATCAACTGGACCAATACACAAAAGAACTACACCAAAGCGACTGAGAGGAGATAGACACATGCACACAGACCAAAGAGATTCTGTCGAAACGCGATAACAATCTCACAAACGCACTACTGAAGATACATAGAAACCAATTACGCAAAATAGTAGGAATCATACATAACAGGACACAATACCTTGAACAAACACCTCTACAACATAGGTATCACAGACAGCCTCATGAGCAGGGCGTGCATGGAGGCGGAAGAAACGACTAAACATATTCTACTGGACGTTTTCACGCAAAAGATACCGGATGTCGACTTGCGGAATATGCCCAGTACAACTAACTAACTGTCTCTTAAGAGTCCGCAGTAAGTTCGATTCTCCATACAAACGTAGTTACGCTCTCATTTTAAAACTACGTATTGGATTGCAACGAAACTTTGCATGTACAATGACATGAGGTATTTTTTTTACTATGGTATCTGAAGCTACATAAAGCTTCAGATACCATAGTAAAAAAATACAGCGAATTTAAGTTTTTCATGCAAAACTTGTTTTTGCTGTATTTCGTTTGCTTATAAACTGGAACCATATAAACTAATTACAGACATAGATATACCTCATGTCATTGTATATGCAAAGTTTCGTCACAATCCAACAGGTAGTTTTAAAATACGTTTGTATGGGAAGGTGAAATTCGGCCGAGCTTACTGCGGACTCTTAATGCATGGGTTTAAAGCACAAGAGATATAGTGGACACGGCTTACTGGACCGTACCTATACATTATAAGGATCCCATATGCGGCCTTTCTGGGCACGCCTTTACATATAACGATTAGGTTTATTTTACACAGCGGTAGATCATACCCTGAATGCTTAGTAATGTTTGCGGTACCCAACCTAATATGTTTGAGGGCTGTTAACGGAAGAGGCACTTAGGTTTCGGTAAAGAAATTGATGTTCTCTATCCTATTTAGAGCAGAATACGGGAATCATTTTCAGTAACAATGACGCAATTTATACACTATCTTGTTTTATTTCCGACATATTTTAATAGTACATTACTTACCAAGGGCTGCAAAAGAAATAAAGCCCGAAACCGCAGGTATTTGTGGCCCGAACCGCAGGCGAGGGTTGTAAATATGCGGTAGAGGGCTTTCTTTTTTACTGGCCGTGGTGAGTACACAATTTTACGTCTCCACCTGGCCACAATGCGAGTTTTACCGTCCGCGCAGCATGCGGTAAAACTCACATTATGGCCGGGTGTGATGTAAAGCATATTTCATGTTAGGGTAGTAAATGACCGATTTTGAGGGAGAGGCTCTGACTATACCTACCGACAATACAAAAATTAACATATCTCATTAAGAGATACGCCAAATACTTAATCGGCAATTGTTCGGCATTCGGCGCATTTCGCATATTTGAGAATTTTTGTATTCGGCCGCGTTTAGAGAAGTTTCTATAAGATAATCTATCAACTATCTAAAGGAGTGGGAACCTCTGCCAAGTGAACTATGATTTAGACGTATCAGCGGCAGCTGCCTGTCTAAAATAGGATGATAATAATAATAATAATATATATTTATGTAACTTATATTATCCTCCATATTTCACTTAAAAACTTTTTTTTACCCTAATTTGTCTGTTAAAGAACGGCTGATAAAGGCATACCTGTGTATATCAAAATTTAGCGAGAGAGCGTGACAATATACTAAGAATTACATTGGGTGTCGTGTTTCGACGGTTCCGGGGAAATCTGCCAAATCCTACACCGGAGATGACGATGCAACGGGGCCACGCCGTTTCGTCGCCTAAATAGTATTATTTGTTGTTTTTAGTTTCGTGACGCTTTTGTTATTACTTTAATGTCACGTAAATGTATTTATCAATAAATAAATAAATTGGCTTAAAAAAAACTGACATTAAACCTATTTTATCCAAAAGGCCGTTCAAATTCGTTTGTCTGTCACATTCTCTTTTGTGCTTGTTTGAAAAGGACAAAACACATTTTAGTTATGAGCTGGGTTTTGTAAATAAGTGTAAGAATTCGCATATTACTCTAACACGTATAACGCTAAAAGGTCCTCACTCAGTTTGGAGTCACGAAGCGAGCCGCAATACGTGCGTATTTCTATTATGTTCTAAATATACGACTATATACAACTTGTTACTGGCACATGGGTTTTTATAGAAAATGGATATTAGTATGTTAAAGCATTAGCAATGCAGTTACATCATATTAATTTGATTAGCTATCCATTAAACTGCATGGCTAATCAAATTATATGAAGTAGGTAACTGCAGAATTTTGTTTCCTAAATTCGCACTTCAAGTATAGTAGGATCAGTGTCCTACTATACTTAAAGTGCGAGTGGTACAGTTACCACTGATGATGACGTTGTAATAAACAAAATATGCTAATGTGTAATTTACTCGTACTTGTCAAGGCATTTTGCTGTAAATTGCTGGCAAATTAGATTTTGTTAGGAAATACAAGAATGCCGAATTTTAGTTTTGTCAAGCAGGGGCGGCTTCACTCCGTCATTTCGTCGCACCGCGACAAGTACGGCGGTCTACCGGCCCCAGAGGGTATATTCGCGCTGCTACGGCACGCACGCGTTCTATCGCAGCGCGTTGCATGCGATAGAAAGGAACAGCCACGTTTAGGCTCCTTCAGCATACCAAAACAGGAGATTTGTTAATAGAGAACGTTCTGTATGTAGTACAATTGTTAATTCTACGGTTTTGTAATAAAAAATACGCAGTTTGTTACAAGCTTTTCTTAGCAAAGGACAAGGAACCGTAGTTCCTTGACTAAAACATTTTTTTTTGTGTACAGTCGAGGTCAAAGATATGTTTACACTTTTGCACCTTATTGCCTTTTAATAAGGTGCAAAAGTGTAAACATATTTTTGACGTCGACCGTACCAAAATTTAAAACTACCCAAACGACTACGATCAAAAACTAAAATTTTGACTTGTACTTACTTATCAATGTACAGCATCGTGAATTGAAACATACCTAAAGAAGCAGCGGGTGCAGCGGGCGGAAAATGCCGAAAATCAGAAACGCATTAAATATAGAGGTCTCGGCAGAGAGTACAACTTTGTTCCATTTGGCGTCGAGACCCTCGGTCCGTGGGGTCCTAGTGCGCAAAAGTTATTTACGGAAATCGCGAAACCTCTGGTTGATGTAACAAGTGACCGAAGAGCTGGCGGCTTTCTCGCGCAACGCATCAGCATTGCAATTCAGCGAGGAAATGCTGCCAGCATCCTCGGTACAATGAGGGCCTTTTTTTAGCTTTAACTTAGTTTTAATTTAATTTTGTTAATCTTAGGTATCATCTTGTAAATATATACAATTATATTAATGACCAACTCCATAGTTAACGCGCCGAGAATATGGATGGTGACGTCATAGTCCATGCCCGTTTAATATAGAGCGTTTTCGGTGGATGCCGGCACGTGCAGAATTGAAATACCTAATAGCATCAGAAAAAAAATATATAAGAAAGTTTTAATGCTACCTTTAATATTCCTATGGATTATACATTTGATTTTCATAATAAAAAAAAATGCATATATACCCTATTGTGTTTGTGCGAGAGGTTTAGAAATTTTATCCACAGCAATGAACGACATGAACCCTTTGAGCCCGATCATGTGTTCTTTTGCTTATAGCAATAATTTGCCCCCTTATTCATAAAACATAACAAACCTCTGTTAACTAAAATGTTTTTAACTAAACTGTTTCTCACAAACACAAATGTGAAAATAACGTACTGATTTAAATATTCTCACACATTATTTTTACTAAACGGGATTTAACTAAATTATTTATTTACCTCTGAGGTCAGTCCCCCGTGACCAAGGATATGTCGTGACACATCCGAAACGTCGGGAAGCCTCTCAGAGGTAGATAAATAATTTTATTATACACGATTTAGTCCCGCTTAGTAAAAGTTATGTGAAAATGACTGATGAAGACAAACGAATATCAATGGCATTTTAGCTAAAACAATAAAGGAAATTGAATAAGACCGTTAATTGATAAGCATTGAGACTCGTTAAGTGCTTATTTCGCTCATGAGAGCGGTATTATCGCGAAAGCCCACGCATTTTCTTGAATACCTATTCGTATGAATTTCGTACCGACTTACCTATCGTAGCTATAACTATATTTGAGTTGGCCGAATGACTTCAAAGTTGTCCATTCGAAAAGCAGCTTTACAGGCCAAGGTAGAAGACTCAAATTCCAATGACAGTTTTAATTAATCTCAACTACGCAAGTTAGTGTGAGGTTATTCTTAGAAGCAAATACACGCTCATTTCACAAACTTGACAACTTCCTCGAACATAGAAGTTGGTGAAGTCGGGGCCAGAGCTTTTGTCAAGTAATCACCCACGTCCCTGACTATTATAATTTACTTTAAAAACAAAGTTTTAACCGACTTCAATTTAGTACTCCGCCAAGCCACGAGAACATTTCCCTATTTCTTTTCCAATTTACCACACGAACTGATTTCCGAGAGCAAATGCGTTGATTATTAGAGAAAAATTGCTATATGTGGGCCGATAATATTTGAGGACTTCCGTCGATTCGACAAGGATCACCTTTGGCACTTCATTGGTTGCTATTTCAACGGAATCTTATCAGAATCTGTGACGTACTTTTGTACTTTTAAGTACATAATTGAGGAATTCCATAAATCATCTGTGGTCTTCATCATCAATTCCACTCCACCAAATTTAGGATTTCCGGGTGTAAATACACGAGTTATAATAGAAAATACCAAAATCACTACACTCGTGCCTAATATAATTGAGGAGTTCCCTCAATTCCTCATGGATCCCATCATCCAGTTGAATTTTTGAGAAAAATGGGACCCACCTGGAAGCATATACTTACAAACAAAAAAATATTACGTATCAGCTCATCATTGACCGAGTTCTAAGGTAACAAACATTGAAAAAAAATCAACCGAATATAGAACCTGCTCCTTGTTTTTGAAGTTGGTTAAAAATAATAATAAAGCCAACCTCAAGACCTTTTGAAACGGATTTGATTAAAATCCTTCGTTTTTTTTAAATATTGTATTGCTGATATTGTAAGTACTAACATCAGTCTTTCTAATGATAATACTAACAAGTAATGGATCTTGTTATCTGATTTAATAAATGAATTAAATTGAATTGATTATGTAGGTACCTTGCAAAATCCGTACTTCCATATCCATACTAATATTATAAATGCGAAAGTGTTTTGTCTGTCTGTCTTTTACCTCAACGCTTCAACCGCTTAACCGACTTTGATGAAATTTGTTATTGAAATAGTTTGAGTCCCGGAGAAGGACATACACATATTTATCCCGAAAATGGTGATGACCGATTTCCTTAAGAGGGTGAAATTGGGGGTGAAAATTTGTCCATACAAATTCCCGCGTGGAACTCGTTTATATCGCAGCTCCATAGCTACGATATAAACGAGTTCCACGCGGGGTCGCGGGCAGAAGCTAGTGTTAAATAAATCCTTGCAACGGTTACTAAAGAGTTAGTCCAGTCAATGAACTGACAACTTGTATGGAAAAAATGTCAATTTTGGAAATAATTTATAATAGCTTCTTTTTGATCTGTAACGGATATATTATCAATTAAATAGTTACCCAGCGACAAAATCCGACAAAATTTCAGACATCAAAAAAATGATAAATTAACTAGCTTCTAAAAAGTCAGAAAAAATATTAATAAACATGTTTGTCTTTATTTTGGTTCATTTACATTTGCTCTATAATATTCAATATAAATCGTACAAAAAACACAATGCACGCTTCATTTAAAGCTACATAATTACTTCCGGGCGGAAAGTTTGCCGGATTCTTGAATAAATCATCTTAGAATACAATTTTAAAATGAAATCAACAAAAAAAACGCTATTATAAATTAATGTTTTTCAAAACCGTATTTTGCCTGGAGTAAGTACGATCCGGAAGTTTGTCAATACAGACCGGCTTGACAGGACTGGCGTCCGAGGCGGTTTGAACTATAGGGTATGATTACCAGTACGAAATGACAGTTCATAATTAATTACCCATTTTTTTATCACCTCTTGGCGAGGACTGCATCTGGAATATTAGACGGTACATAACCAGTACCATCACGCTCAAAACTTGTGTTTTGAAATCAGAACGACGGGGAACGAAAATCAGATGTCCACTTCTGCCGAATATTGCGGATTCGATTTTATTTAGGTCGGCCTAAGCTTATTGGGGAATAATAGTCATTTACGTCACACCTGGCCATAATGTGAGTTTTACCGCACGCTGCGCGTACGGTAGAACTCGCATTGTGGCCAGATGAACACGTAAAATTGTGTACTCACCACGGGCTACTGTTTTTTACTAAAAAGAAAGCCCTACCTCTATCGCATATTTACAACCTTCGCCTGCGGCTCGGATCACAATTCACAAATACCTGCGATTTCGGGCTTTCTTTCTTTTACAGCGCTTGGTAAGTAAAGGACGGACCTATAGTAATAGTACATTGTGATACTAGTGAGGTATTTTGATAATTACATCAGAGGCGGAATTATCACGTGAGCTGCAGGTGAGCGTGATAAGAGAGCCGAGGATTGTAATTATCAAAGCTCACGCGTTTCATACGACGTTTTACAACACATTTTGCGAGGAAATAATCCTTTTCATACGATGAAAATTTGATAGGCCTGGCAAGTTATTTTCTTTACTTATTGATGTCAACAGGTTTTTACTCATCATGTTATTTAGATCGTCAAGAATTTCTAGTGGCGTCCATTTTTTTATCACTTTTCTAGTCACCACGAATTAATATTTTTGTTAATAACCAAACACGCATTAACAATGTTTACAAATATCTGTGAATTTTTTTGTGAAGTATGCGCAGTGCGCGCGCATTAGATGAAATCTCTAAACAGCCAATACAAAATAAAATAAATAATTTATTTTTAAAATGTTATCTTTAGTTATACTGGGCTTTTTCCGCAAGTCGACATCCGTTGTGCCTATTTTGCGTGAAATGGTGGGGTAGCGCTACTCTAACCACCCCAGCTCCTCTACAAAGTTGGTGAGTGCCTTTGTGTTCCTGACTGCGTTCCGTAGTGTGTCTGGAGACCCTAGGTGCTTTTTCCTGTATACTTCTACCTGCTTGCAGTCCAGTAGAATATGTTTGGTCGTTTCCTCCGCCTCCATGCAGGCTCTGCACATGGGGCTGTCTGTGATACCCATGTTGTACAGGTGTCTGTTCAGGGTGTTATGTCCTGTTATTATTCCTACTATCTTGCGTAGTTGGTTTCTGTGTGTCCTCAGTAGTGCGGTTGTGAGTTTGTTGTCGCGTTTTGACAGAATCTCTTTGGTCTGTCTGCATGTGTCTATATCCTCCCAATATCTCTGGTGTAGGTCTTTGGTGTATAGGTCAAGTTGATTGTATATATAGCTTTGTGGCAGGGGTAAGATTGGTTCCGGTCCGTATGCCGCCGTTTCTGAGCCTTTCCTGGCCAGTTTGTCCGCTGCATCGTTTCCTCTTGAGCCACTATGCCCCTTGATCCATTGTATGGTAACGTTGTTTTTGTCTGCGCACACCTCTGTTAAGTTTTGGTGGCATTCGTATATCAAGCTAGATGTGATGTTATCACTGTTCAGTGCTTGTAGTACCGATTTACTGTCTGAGAGTATCCGTATGTTTGTGTTCTCAACTTGTCGTCTCTTTATGGCATTGCAGGCTTCACGCATTCAGCCTGGAATACCGTGTTTTGTTGACCCAGTGGTTTGGATATGTGTATGTTTAAGTCCTCTGAGAACACTCCACATCCCGTTCCCGTATTTGTTTTCGAACCATCTGTGAAGATTCTGAGGTCTATTTGGTTTAGCCCCTCCCTCGAGTCTTCTGTTAGTAATATGCCGTAGTCTTTCTTGAAGACTGCAGTTCTCGGTATTTTATAGATGGGAGCCTCCATAATAGGGAGGCTTGTGATCAGTCTGTTGTGGATCTTCGTGTGTAGTGTGTTTAGTTTTGTCCATAGGTTGAGGTTTTTTAGGCGTATTGCCGTCGCAGCCGCTTCCTTTTGTATGTGCATGTGTAAAGGTAGGAGTCCTAGCATTATTTCTAGTGCTGCTGTTGGGGTTGTTCTCATGCATCCCGTAGCCGCCACACATGCTAGTCTTTGTGTTTTCTGGATTTTGGTAATTGCACTCGTGGTTTGGGTACGGGGCCACCATACTATGGCACCATAGCTTATCATTGGTACTATCACCATTTTGTACAGCCACAGTATGATGTGGGGAGCCAGGCCCCATTTCTTCCCCACCATCCTTCTGCATGTTATCTTTATTAATTCATGTAAAATGTTATCAAAAGTCAATAGTTTTACTAAATTAACCGTTTCTATATCATACCCAAAAAGAAATAGTCAATTAATTAACAAAAAGGATTTAATTTGTTTAGTCGAGTAAGAATCCATTTACAGAGAATTAAAAAAAAGCTGTACATTCTGTACAACCTGTATCTGTACAACGGTTAGTTTAAGAATGCACCGTGTACATGCATACATCTTGCTGCAAGGTGCCAACGTGACTTAATCGGGATATAACCATAACACACAAGTATCATAATGTTATTAAACACGCGTATTTAATATCCAGGATTATGAGCCTAAAAGCGACACAATAAGAGGTACGTTACGAGCAATTGTGTTGAAAAGATGATTTTCATTCCTTTCATGATTACTCACAAGAATTTGTTTGTGATAAAGCCGCCGTCATCATCATCATATCAGCCGAAAGACGTTCACTTCTGGACATAGGCCTCCCCCAAAGAGTGCCAAAGTGACCGGTCCTGCGCCACCAGCATCCAGTGGCCTTGTGGGGGGTCTACCCACGCCGAGCCTTCCGGTACGTGGTCATCAAACCGCCTTTACCTTACCTTACCTGCCCCAACGGCCCTCGGTTCTACGTGCTATGTGCCCAGCCCACTGCCACTTAAGTTTAGCGATTCGGAGGGCTATATCGGTTATACTTTGGTTCTGCTGCGGATAGCCTCATTTCTGATGCGATCACGCAGAGAAACTCCCATCATAGCCCTCTCCATAGCCCTTTGGGTGACTCTGAGCCTTCTTATGAGGCCCATAGTAAGCGACCACGTTTCAGTGCCATATATCATCACTGGCAACACACACTGGTCAAAGACTCTCGTCTTGAGACACTGCGGAATATTGGACGAAAAGAGCGTAGCTTCCCGAACGCTGCCCAGCCGAGTCGGATTCGACGATTGACCTTTCTCGAAGTTGGACCAACCTAGTCTGTCCTAGGTATACAGTACATGTATAGGTATACAAATAGCACTCAAGCAAAAGCGAAAAGCCAAAACCACCGTTTGTCACAAAATCTTATTTATATCTCGGCAAACATTGAAACGTCTCCGCAAATCACTCCATAAGTTTTATTACTTTTCTACTCTATACCGATGCTTTACCTACAACACAAAGACTGAAATTATTGAGCTCCGCGAAATAACGTCGTGTATTTTTTGGCAGCAAACAGCTACTAGAAATAATAACGAAACTTTTAGTAATCTTTATCTATACTCCCCATAAAAGAAAACTCTGTGCGATTGTTCCTAAATAGTTTGTTTATGTGTACCTAGTTTAAAATATATAGGGGCTAACCTCCAGAAACACTCCTACGACAAAAAATAACCTTTCAGCAGCATATGAATGGACCTTCGGGATGGACAAATGCTATGTTTTGTCCTACGTATTACAAAGAATGCTAAATCGCGGGATTAAAAGTAAAGCCCATGTCCATTATCAAAGCTTCCCTCTACAGTGGTATTCTTGAAATGAGTACTTCGTTTTGGAGATTTATCCCCATCGACATGATAATTGTCCCCTTATAGAGATAAGTTCGCCTTTGTACACACAACCTTTCAAAAATATCTACACATGGGTCTTATAACAGTGACAATAAAGTCTCTGTACTTATAGATATTTTTGAAAGGTTGTATGTATGTACATACATACATTTTTACGTTCATACGTTTTTTTATATCCAAATACTACAAAAAAAATTACGAACCTGCTCACAAACTTTCAAGAGTAGTGGTTGAGAAATACGAGAATAGCTGGAGATACGAAATAATTTTGCCCTAAGCTGAAACATAGAACTTCTCTTCGCTTTCTCGTTCAAAAAAAGTAAAAAGGTAAATTTAAAAAAGTACCTACCTAAATAAAACAAGTGTGTCCACGTGGGGCAAAATACTATTTGCCCCAACTCACCCTTGTATGGTTTTTTCCATATGCTTTTGTGGTATTTGTTTTCTAGGAATTGCGGGTTTGAAAGGCCCTTTCGGCAAAGCCTTTTGATCGGCGCTTAATTGCTGCCCCCTATAGACTTGCAGCGAAATTCATTATTCGTATGTTGTATTCTATACGTTCTTTCAGTACAGGTACGCTACGCTATTCAATTAGAAAAATTTCAAAGTTCAAATGTTAAGTCGATAGTTCTGATATGTTCACATGGTAAAATGGCGATATGGATAGGTACCTATGATACGACAAACCAATTATAAATATGACTTTTGGATTTCAATACCTTCCAAGTTCTGAATTTTCTGGTCAGCCGGTCGAGCGCTCGAAAATGTAATCGGAGTAGGAAAATACGATTGTACTTAGTGTCAAAATTGTAGGCGCTTATTTTTTTTTTATTGATCAGGTAACCAGCACTGGTTTTTCAGTTATTTATCGCTATTTCAAAATAGCATTTCATAGTTTCTGACAGTTTGAGTGAAAGATTCGAGCACCAAAATCAAAAATCGCGTCCAATTGCACCAACTTGACAAATGACAATTCGCTGTACAGTCAGGCGTATTACTTAATACGACTATACGTACATAAATATCTGTACAGTACTCTATATACCAAACTAAATAAATTACTGATTAACAATTCTTATTATTCTATACAAGGATTTATGGAAGATTCTATAAAATAACTAATTTTAGTTTCCAACCAATTTACCATAGTTATGTAATTAGTACATTTAACCTATATACTGTTATGGGTTGAAAAGGCGATGAAAGACAAAGACGACATAAATAACTAACGATATTGTTTATTAACTAAAATACTAAAACCTAGCTTAAAAATTAAAA
Source organism: Epinotia bilunana (assembly GCA_947049275.1). Lineage (NCBI taxonomy): Eukaryota > Metazoa > Arthropoda > Insecta > Lepidoptera > Tortricidae > Epinotia > Epinotia bilunana. The sequence goes on along the minus strand of OX346259.1, from coordinate 20,561,198 downwards.
TGTATGGGCGCCAGGAGAGATTTAGTCCGATGTTCGACTCGTCCGGGTACTCTGCCTACCCTTGCCGATGGAGTAAGTAGATAGTCCAGTCTTTCGACATCAACGATTGCCGTATGTAAAAGGGCGTGTCGTTAGGATATAACAAGACAAACATTAAATTAGCCTTAGACACATTACAAAAAGGTCGTGTGTGATTTTTTGTATGGAGATAGTTTAGAGGCTGGAGAGTGACATAGGCTACTTTTTCCAGCGGGAAAACATCTAATTCCCACGGGAAAATTCAATATGTTACATTTTCCTATAACCACGCGGGCGAAGCCACGGGCATCAGCTACTAAAGATTATAATTCGCAATAGGTCGTTTAGAGTCGATCTATGTATACAACTCAATTTGACGTTTTTTTGTTAGGTTAGTTACGTTCTAAATTATGCGACGCGCTACGTGCGAATTATGTCCAGCACATCAAATAAATTATCAAAACAGAACACTCCTGCCAATACAAAGAGTAACTTAGCTCTCTGCCAGTAGGGATGCTCTCTGAACAAGCAGCAGAGTCGCATAATAAGTAAGTTTTGGCATCATGATCGCGAACACCACACCCGTAAATCCAGCAGGACCAATCTCAGCAATTTCGGTAATTTCATTTCTTTACAACTTTAATATTACACACGGGGGGTCACCGCACATCTCCCCGCTGCGAAGTCGAGTGATCCAGACTTGCCAGTCATGTAACAAATAACATTTTAGTGCTAGCGGTACACCCCGAAATTCAGTAAAAAGCAGCAAATAGTGTTAAAAGCATGAAAATCGGAACGATTGATCTTTAGGGCATTCGAATCAACTTGAAGTTGAAAAAACATTTTTGTTCTGAAACCTATCGTGTCTAGTATCTGATGATAGGACATACCTACTAAGCCAATTCTAAAAATATATCACATCATTATATTTCAGTCACTTGTTTTAAATTAAAATTAAAATCATTTTCAAAACATACTTACCAAGTTTGGGCTCCTCCAGATATGATAAGATTGAATAATTATTTGTAAAATATACCTTAAATGATATGTAATTTCCTCATATCCAACCCCAAGAAAGCAATTTTGGAAATACTTACAATTCTTTTTTTTTATATAACAATGTGATAAAATCACAAATAGTTGAAACATGTATAAAAAGATCAATTTTAGACACTACGGATGATAAATACTAATGCGAAAGGAGTTTTCAATCATATTTATATTATTTATTGATATTACCATATTTATATTTATATAAAAATAAAAATAAACTTTTCATTGTTCTGTAATGGTAAATAATAATAATTGCTTATACTTAATGAAAATTGCAATATCATCAATGTTTATGCTTTCTTTTTAAATATTTAGTTGATAGTTTTTTAAATAAAAATAAATATGTTGATATCAATAATTAATCTTTCTCTTAGGAAAATACTTTGACCCGCATGAAAAGTACACATAGCAATGTCACATAAAAAAGGAACAACGTGGCCAGTTAGTTAAAGCTAAAAATAGGGTGATTTGACCTTTTTCATACAAAGCGGTGGTATGAGTAATTCGCGAAAGCCAAAGTTTGGGTTATTATACTTTATATATGTACCGCCATTTTCTAATGACAACAATAGCTGGCCAGAAGCAAGATATAAAATGCAAGTACATCGTACAGTTTAATAGCGAGACGTTTGTCTAAACATTAATGGTACTAATCTAATGTTATAGCGGTTCTAAACGTCAAAATGCTCTCAACGAAGACTGTTTACCCAGTGACTTTAATGATTAGAAGGAAGCTTCTTTCGATTTATTTATTTTTATCTATCTTGCACGAAACAAAAACATACACATAGCGATTTATTACCAAAGCAATCATAGAGTCAAGTCGTCACATAAAAAGTCGAATCAATAAGATAGTCGTAAATATATGGAGTTTCAGACACAAATAAAATCTAAGCTGTAAAAATGTAATAATCAGTGTAGCGATAAAAAAAGCAAAAAAAAACAAAAAAAAACCATTATCTATGCGCTACTGTAGCGCACGAGTACACCAGCAGGTCGATCACGTAACGCATTGTACTATAGGCAGATCATGGTTTTTTTTTGTTTTTTTATATGATTGTGTTAACATGCCTCAGAGTGATGATCGGATCTCACGGTTCCAAATACACTGATTTGCCATACGATAAATAAATAGTGTGATGATAACGTAACTTTTCGAAAAGTCTCTCATCATGCAATTGTTCACTCTTGACAGTGGTCGTGGTTTCATGATGTATGGATAAAGCAGCCCTCGTAATGCTCCTCCACTTGTTACGGTCTTCAGGTTCACGGGAACACTGGACTATGGTCGATTGTGTCGCAGCTTTTATCAAATCCATCCAGCAGGGCGTAGGAGATCGACCGCGTGATCGCTTTCCTTCTACCCCTCGCTGGACAACGAGTTGTTCCATGTAGTTTTGGTTGTGTGTGCCCAAATTGTGTGAGGATTCGTAATTGCACAATCGACGTAGCCATGTTGCAAGATACAATGATGACAGATGGACGCTATTATGTACAAAGTGGCCAGGACCACAAGGCTCTAGAGCCAGGGGTACACCAAGCAGCAGGTGGCAGGATGGGTTAGCGTCAATTGCAGATGTAAATTGGACAAACACTGTAAAAAATAGGGAAAAATGGAACCCTTTGGAGGAGTTTTTTTTAGGGGGTCCATACAATAATTTAATGATATACAAGGTGTAACAAAAATGGGGTATGAACCGATCAAGGGCTTAACAGGTATCGTGTTCTGATAAGAAAAACAGTAAAAAAAAAATTTACGCGATTTTTTTTTACCTTTATATGGAGCTTGTCGGCCCAGTCGGCCAACGCTCCATACTAAGGTAAAAGAAATCGCGGCAAAAAAAATTTTTTCTCTATTTTTTCTTATCAGAACACGATACCTGTTAAGCCCTTGATCGGTTCATACCACATTTTTGTTACACCCTGTATACAGAGTGTACCAATAATGCGATGTGAACCGATCAAGGGCATAACAGGTATCGTGTTCTGATAAGAAAAAACTAAGAGAAATCATTTTGTGACGCGTTTTTTTTACATTTGTATGGAGCGTTGGCTAACTGGAGCGACCTGCTCCATACAAATGTAAAAAAAAACTAGTTTTTTTTCTTATCAGAACACGATACCTGTTATGACCTTGATCGGTTCACACCCCATTTTTAGTACACTGTATAAAATTATAATATGTGCATGCAAATTTTAATACTTATTATAAAATTATGAATACAGTCATAAAATAACATACTTAAATAATATGCTCTAATGAATAGGACATAGCTAATATATAGCTTTTATAATGAGCAGCAAAACAATTTTTTTAAAGTACAGATTTTTTAAAATATGTTATTATGATTATATATATTCTATTTTGCATGTTATTGAAATATAATTGTTGTGAATTATGGAATAAATAAAGTTTAATATTATTATATAATAAAGTTATTGTTATTATTATTTTTTGCACAGTCGACGATAATCTCTCTTCAATTTTAAGTTCTTCCAAGATCGACACATTGGTGCGAGCGTGCATCAAAGTAGTCCATTTAAAAAGCTCCCCTGCCGTCCAAAATAGATTCCAATGACAGTTTTATAAAAAGTCGGCCACATTCAATAATCTTGACCATTCCTGAGGTGCGTACAAAGCCTTACGCAATCGACCAGCAGGCCCCTATTTCCCGAACTTGACAATTGTCAGCAGATAATGATAATTCGCCGTACTTTGCTGTTCTTACAAGTAAGGGTGGACAGCTGGACCCTATCGACCCAGCAATGTACGTCCATTGATGATCCCGTTGATAAAGACATCTGCAGGCCCAAGATGGTTGTAAATTTTATCACTTATCGTTGTGGATAAGACGTCCGCCACTCTGGCACTCGCATACTTATAATATATATAAGAACGTGAAGGACGCACAACACTTCGGGAGCTCAAATACCGCAAGCCATCCGGTTGCTTGAATAATGCAACTGCGCGTCTCATTGCTCAGAATAATGCTGCTGCGCTGAGTAAGGAATGTATGAATGCCATGATATTCCAGCGCTTATTTGTTACAATTATTTTCCGAGCTCTCGACGAAACTCATTCTACTCTTTTGTGATACGAGTAAAAATTAGTCGTGTTTTATATTTCTAGAGCGGGAAAATATATATTTACTCAGATCTTGGCGGCATGTGGTGAATTGAGGCATGAAGTAAATTTTGAGCACGCTAAATATTAATAACTATTTACCGCATAGTTCTAAATCATCAAATCTACACTTGTTACTCAGAGTAAGACACGAGTACGTAATGGGTAGGTAGACCTGGTCGATCACGTAACGCGTTGTACCTACGTACGTTTTACGTAGATCTAAATGTCAATTTGTATATGGACAAATGACAGTTGGACTGTCCTAACGCGCGTTCAATCTGTTGTTCTGTAATTTTTTTTATATAAAAATTGACATTTAGATCTACCTAATGTACGTACAATGCATTATGTGATCCACCTGCAGGCACAAATGATGTCTAAGGTTAAATATTCTCCAGACAAATATATGCGAAGATGTATGTTGTCATAATATTGATTGTATTTATTTATGTATTATTTGAACAGACATTTAAACAGCTAGGTGTTAAGTCAAATATATGAAATCACGGTTTCACAAATCTGTGACGGATATTCAATTATTCCCCCTTAAACAACGAATTGTTTAAGGGGGAATCGAGAAGACAGTAGCCGAGATTCGATCAGGGCTCTCTGGGCATCTGTGAGTATGTGGCGAGACGACAATAGCCGAGACTGGAATGGCTCTCTGGGCAGCTGCCCAGCTGCACAGCTGTGGGTGTCGTGTTTCTGCGAGCGGAGCTCCCAATGGTGTGCTGTGTCGAGAGTGAGATACTTGCATTCGATTTGGTGCTGTATTCCTGGTGGAAAGAAGGTCGCCACAGCTCCCGAGGATTGGATATGTTGATAGTGTGAGACCAGAGGGCCTACCGCGAAACAAAAACGAACTTCGTTAGTGTATATCCTTTGTCGTACTTGCTAGTTCGAGCGTTAGAGATGGAGATACACGAACATAGTTCGTTTTCGTTACGCGGTAGCCCCTCAGCATTTGTCTCTAGCTACCAAGGTAACGAATCCTCAAATCAATAAAAGGTCGGCAACGCGCTTGTGCTTTTGCTGTCGGAAGCGACCATATGCTACGATGTCTGCTTACCATCAGGCCGATAGTATGCTTTTCTTACACCAGTGGGCGTAGCATATGGTTGCCATTTTATCACTTATCGTTGTGGTAAAGACGCCCATCACGCTCTGACCAGTACCTATGCGAGTGCGTGAGTGACGGATGCCTTATCCACGACGATAAGTGATAAAATGGCAACCGTGCTACGCCCGCAGGGACTTATACAGGTAATCGTAAAAAATATCTACTCCAATTAGCGTTAATGTTTCCGCTATTCAAAAGTTGTATTTAGAGGCGTGCGCAAAGATATCGTTGATTATTGATTAGCAGCGATATACTGAAATTCAATACCGGTATTTGTGCATGAAAAGATTACCGGTATTGCACATAAAAAAAGTTTCTTACCTCCTCATATACTGGAACTTGATGACGATGAAGATGAGCAAGGTGTTCGCGGATAGGGAGGCCGTGAGCACGGCCACATACAGTGCGATGATCACGATGTCCGGGCGGTAGAACACATCCAGGTCCATGGGTGGCGCCCACATTTCACTCTCGTTCACGCTCATGAGCAAGGATGCGTTGAAAGTCCTTAGCGGCATTTTATAGCCCCAATTCTAACACTTCACAGACACAAATCACAATGGTTCATCACTTTTATGTTGCAGTTTTTAGTTCATATTTGTTTATATTGGTGGATACCGTTTTGAATCACTCATTTTTTCAGATATGATGACGCCTTTTGCACCGTTCTGTTAATGAATAATGACAAGTTGGCAATCGGTTCCTAGCTGGCACGATCGCTTTTATGTCGTACATAAAGCATACGACCCTTACTAGCGAGTGTGTGTGAAGTATAAATAAATGTTTTATGTCCGACATAAAAGCGATCATGCTAGCCTAGCTAGGTAATAATTATTCGTGAAAATATTTTATTTATTAGACGTTGTTTGTTGTTGTTTGTTCATTAGACGAGTAACGTAAACTTTGATCTTTTACGACAGTCCGTGAAGAAAACCGCAGACGCATCGGGAATTGTAAAATTACGGTAATCAGTGTTTTATTTACAACTGATTTTACTTTTCCAAAACTAGTGATCATGAAATATGTGAATAAAGTTGAACAAACACAATGCACCAGTCATGTTTTTATAGCAATCGGTATGTTTGTGTTTGTTTGTTTTGGCATCGCCCGTCGCCATTTTGAAATTCTGTAGTAATGTATGTTTCATGAAGAACATGCTGTGTGGTGCATGTTAATTATAGTAATCGTAGAATCATATTTGAGTCTCAATCCGGAAATTTGTAAGTTTTTCTAGTTTTGAAATACTTAAACTGCGTATTCCCATCCTCCTAGCGTTTTTTTTTCCCGGCAAGCCCTAAAAGGCTCCGGGGTCTGCCTTGGCACCTTTGCCCTTTGTGGTCAGTTTTTTTTTGACAACCTGTTAGCCTAGTAGGTACACTGCCTACGAAGTTGAAGGTCCTGGGTTCGAATCCCGGAAGGGGCAAATATAGTCAAGAGCAAAAGTTTTGGGTACAGTTTGTACTGAAATTCTATAAAAAGTGCACCCGAAACTTTTGCTCTTGAGTGTATTTATGTGATGAGCATGAATATTTGTTTCTGAGTCTTGGATGTTTTCCATGTATTTAGTTATTTATATCTATTAAATATATCGTCGACTTGTTACCCAAGCCTTATTAAGCTATGAGGCTAGTTAGATTTGTGAAAGAAAGGCCCCCATTTTTTTTCTATATTGTTTATCATAAGAAGTCACAGGCAAACACAAGTTATGGACTGAAACGATAGAACGACACCACTGAACACGCCCGGAAGCGATCAGCGAGACGTAAAACCAAACTGCGTCATTCACACAAACGGGCAAGTGGTTCAAAGACACTAAACAACTAGGACACTTTTAGTATACTTGGGCGGTTATCATACACACTGCCGCTGCACACCGCTGCGGCGTGCGGAGAGATGGTTAGCAACGTTGTGTGCCAGTACCTCAGTTTGTATATAACTACGCCGCTACTTCCTTCAGCACGCTACTTCACACTGCACCGCACCAGCAAGGAGTCCAGCGAAATATGTACGCTGCTCCGCACGCCGCAGCGGGATGAGGCGGCAGTTGGTGAACGCATTAGCATTTGAATTTTATTGAGCGCATTCATCTTATTTATTAATATTTTTATCTACCATCCTATTGAGAAAACGCTTTACGAATGTGTTGACATATTCGTAAGAAACGATTACTTACTTTGATGACTAAATTCCTCGTGCAGTTTTAAACAGAGTTCAAGAAACTGTTTAAAATAATGCTCGTAATATAAGGTTCAGCTTACAACGTAGCTGCATGTGTGCGTCCGCGCTACTGTAAACAATCTCGTAACGTTTCGAACGCGCGTTAGGAAACAGAATGTAATTTTGCCATAGAAGATTTGTTATTACCGTAAAATGGGGTGAGTAGGGTGAAATTTGACATTCAAACCTCGATAACACTTTATTTTTAATTATACAAACTGAATGGTGTATTTAATAAGTGTTCGGGACGTTTGTGTTTTAGTTTTTATTTTATTTTGGGTAGTTCCATTTCATAACTTTGACTATAAACAGGAAAACCCACCTCACCCCGTTGTCCCTCGTAATTGGGGTGAGATGGGTTTTCATACAAAGGTGATTTTGGAAGATTGTTGGATCGTTTTTTTTTATTATGAGTATTACTATAGCTTCATTCTAAATTGGAATACATTATTCTTGTAGCAGTAGCCTTAAAAAACTATCTCACCCCCCTTTCATACCTTCTCTCCCCATTCATAACCCAACTCTCCCCGCGAACCCTACTCACCCCATTTTACGATACCTAACCTAACGTACGGTGGTCAATGCTTTACGTGGTCGACCTGCAGGAGTAGGTCGCGTCTTCGTAGACTGAAAGATCTATATTGAAAATGGCGTCCCCCCAGCTAGTTCTCTGTTATATTCGAAAATATATGGTTTCAGACTGCCGATTACTCCCACTGCTCAGCTGGATTTAGCATATCCAAATAGAATGCACCTGGAGCCGTTTGTTGAGCTAACTGCTAGTGCTAATATTGGCATGACGGTGGCATCGCCATCTTAAACAATTGCAATTGCTTTAGATAACACTTATTCTTTTTCACCTCACCGGCTCGAAAAGGCTTGATTTATCGCTCAAAATCTGCGCCCAAAAGCCCATTATATCCGCTAGCGTGGAGCATGACGGTCAATCGCGAGATCCAACTTTTTTCTATAGAGAATGAGAGGTGATTATCCTGCGTTCAAAAACGGATGGTGTTATGCCAATAATTAATTGTTATTATTTTGATAAAATTAAATTAATAATACTTATTATTTCTTAATTACATACGAAATATTAATATTTAGACTGACTTATAAGGATACAATACGAATTAATAATTTTAAAATGTAGGTTTATTTTTCAAAAAAATCCGCTTCTTCCAAATTTGGAACGCACCGTTTGAAAAGTTAATTTAAGTAAATTTGGTTTTGTTCTAAAGCCACAGTAAAACCAAAATAATGGTGGCTATTTATAGATTTTAGTGCACAAGATTATATGTAATATGAATTTCAATGCCTGCTAAGTTAGCGGAAAAAGTGAAATAAGCGTATTTGAGCCTTAGTTTACCCGTGAGTACCCAACAATACTTTGACTTTTTTAGTGTAGGTAAGGCACTGGTCCCACCGCCGGCTAGTAAGCTAGAAAAGTTGGGCGAGTAACGGTTCATTGCATGCTGACCAGGCAGAGTGTGATCAATCGACCTTTACAGATCCGCAATGTAATGCTACTCGCCCAACTTTTCTAGCTTACTAGCCGGCGGTGGGACCAGTGCCTAAGCGTGGAGTTGTTTAAAGATGCAAAAATGTTTATGTTACATTTAACCATTATAAAATGCTAGATCTTGATGAGATGTAAACAAACCTTTATTGAAAATGAGTATAAGGTCCAAATTACTTCCCTTACATTTACAATTTTCCTCGCGGTGGTGAGGTGAAAAGTTGTGTATTCCGCTCGGCAGCAAAGTTGTTTGGCGTCTCGTGCCTTGAAAGCCTCGCTATGCTCAGGATTGTACTTTTGAACCTTACAATCCTTCGCTAGCTTGGCTTTCAATACAAGCATTTGCGCCAAACACCAACTTTGCAGCCTTCCATAACAAATAACTATTCTCTGCTTTCGTTTGGGCCAAAATTCTTCAATTTTTAGTTTCATTTTCTACAGGTCGCATTTCTCAACTCGTGAAAACTTGAGAAAAATAGTATTATTCTTATTAGTGAAATTAATCAAATAATGAACTTTCTCTGACAAACACTGAATCAAACTACACAAAAACTTTATCTATACATATTATAAAACTCTTGCGTTACTGACCGATTGACAGGCGCGCAGCCTAAACCGCTAACGATATAAGCATGAAGTTTGGAAATGTATTCTTTACAGTACGTGGACGTGTACTAAGAAAGGATTTTTCAAAATTCAACCCTTAAAGGGGTGAAATAGGTGTCGAACCGTTGAATGGAAATCGTTCATTTGGAAAGTTATCGACTTGAATCTTTGTATGTATCTTACTAAAAAGCAAAGCAAATGGGTTAAAATAGAGTTGAAAGTTTGTATGGGAAACAAGTCGTGTTTAAAGTTAAACGTTTGAAACTTCGGTCACAAGCTCCTAATGTACAATCGAAAACAATTGATAAGGGATTTTTTTCTAATTCATCTCTTAAAGGGGTTAAGATAGGGGTTGAAAATTCACATAAATAATGTCTGATTTTTAATGATAAACTGCGGCTAGAAACATGAACCCAGGACCGCAGGTTTCTTTTATAATATGTAGATCTATCTAGAAATATATCTCCCTATAACCCTAAAGGGGTCAAATAGCAGTTGTACCGAGTAGATGTTCTTTTAAAAACTTAGAAATTTGACAATTCGTAGGTCCTGTATACGTTCTTGATTTATAAACCAGATAATTCACATAGCGTTTTCATTAAAATTCATTCCCTATGGGGTGGAAAGGCTATAATATGGAAATCAAAATATGAGAATTGAAACTTTGCGCATTAGGCTCCTTTTATAATAGTCAAACATGCTGAGTAGGTACCTACGGCGATTTCTGAAATTCATCCCCTAAAAGCGTTAATAAGGATATAGTTTTCATCGTTTAGTGTAAAACTTGAAAAATACGATAGATTTTTTAAATGTATACCATAATACATTATGAAAAATATACAATTAAAGCAGAAACGTCTGTTGATGATTCTTAAGATATATATATTTGTAAAACGGAGTTTTCAATTTACCAATTTAAACTAATGAACTCATCGCACTGTTACCTTTCACGCTTAATACCTGAACGGATTTAGACGAAATTTTCCGTACACATAATTTGAGACCCTTGGAAGGATATGTGATAGTTTTTATCTCGGAAATCATCCTTTAAAATGGTAGAACTTTGTTTGGGTCGGCGATAATAAAGGTACAACAAAAACCCATTATAATATATAATTTCATAGCAATCATTTTTCTAAGACGGTAACAAGTTCTACGCGGACGAAGTCGCGGGCAACAGCTAGTATCTACATAAATACCTACCATAAATGCATATAGATGTAGAAAATCTTTACAAACATTACCCGTATCGTTGCATTCGACAATATCCTAGGCAATAAAGTGTTTTATTTTAATGTGTCTCCTCTTCGAGTGTAAAGTCATTAAACTAGTAGACCTATGATATAGCTTAGGGGGGTCATTCACCCTTCAAACCTAGACTTTTTTGTCTCCTTGATTTGGAGTTCTTTTAATTTTTTTTATGCACACTAAACTAACGTACATAATTTTTTTTATGTTATGTGTTATCATAAAAGTTTTTTACTCTGGCAACAACACTGTAAAAACATATAAAAAAAATTAGAAAGATGTTTCTGACACATGGTTTTTTGTCCTCTTATTTTCGCTGGGTTATTACTAACTGTGATTATTATGGCGGACAAAACAGTTTGGACTTTGTTTCAATGTGCATCTACATATATTCACGTGATAAGTAGTACTGCTTCAATGTCGCGTGTATCCCGTGATTATAATGAGTGTGCAACAGCTCATTTGCGACTGCAATACGTTCGATATTTAAATATATCCTGGAAGTTGAAGAAAATATCGAGCGGATGGGAGTCGCCATTATACTATGACTGCAAGCGTCTCAGAACGTGCCTTATTTGGCATAAAATATCATTTTATACACCACTAAAATGCGCAAAAAGGTCGTTGCAGTACCCAATAAACTTAAGTGTTATTCGCTTTCATACTGCGACGAATATTATTGGCGAAAACAACGAGGCTGAAACTTTTACGAATTTCACGAAGTCTTTTTTTTCTATTAGGTACCTATACCTACTCTTAAGTCAAGCTCACCGTTATGAAAAATTGGTATTTTAGGGATCCGTACACAACATCTCAACCACAGCGGCCTAGACAATATCAGTAATATTGAAATAAATAATGTCTGTTTTATCTTATTATTATTATTTATTTATTTAATTTCTGTCTCTTTCCTGGTCCAACAAATATCGGTGGCAGTTCAGCGGGGCAATACAGCCAGTATTTATGGCACCTTCATTTTCTTTCATGATTTTCTAGTTTTAGTTTTAATTTAGTTTTCTTATTATTCTCTTACCCCCTGATTCATAAAACTTAAAATGCCTCTGCTAAATAAAATGTGCTTTGTCCCTTTCTTACGAACACAAATGTCAAAGTGACAGATAAGGACAAACGAACTTTAACGGCATTTTAGTTAAAACAGGCCGTTAGTGTTTAGTCTTAGTTTATATTTTTTATTTAATATGTACTGTGTGTTTTTAACCTATAATCTTATTTGTAATTGAAGTCTCTTATCTTTTTAATAAACAGAGTACATAAACTGAATGGTTAACTTGGTCTCAGGTCTGTCGGAACAGTTTGTCTGTGTGATCCTGATCATTGCGTCATAGTACAGAGTTTACTAATTTGTAAATAGGTTTACGTTAAATAAAGGGGGGTTATTATACCTACTTTTGTAATGTCGTTTTAATTTTCTTTCAAAGTATGCGTGGCCCCTTTCGCATTGGCGGAGCGGTATTGGTAAATATGCGGTATTTTGTATTTCTACGGGAGCTTACTGATGTCGCCAATATTTCCTTATTTGTACCGACTAGCAAGAAATAGGCTAGTTTCCTAAGTTTTTTTACGAAGCAATTTGAACCTATTTTTGGATAGTGACCAAATGTTTGTATGAGAGCAACTACAATTAAAGAACATAAGCAGGTATCCAAATATAAGAGGCAAAAACGGACCCGCGCTGGCGGCTGCTGAAATAGTTAATACAAATTCTCATAGAAGTATCGTCATACTTCTATGAGAATTTTTATCATAGTTTTCTATTTTGTATTAAATAATCGTCAGCTCTTAAAAATTACTTGAAAAAAACATTGATGTCAAAGGCTTATTACAGGGTTGAGGACTATCTCACTGACAGAAATGCATGGCCCAAACCAGAGCCCAAAATAGCTTAATCATTCATATAGCTTATTCAGACATCTGTTCTTGTAAAACAACGCATTATGATGATTTTTTTTCTTTGTATTCATATTCAGTTTGACTTATTTTAAGTAGGTTAAGAACTATCATTGTAATAAGCTTTTTTTGGCAAAAATGACTGACTGTTGAATTTGTTTTGGCGTTTCTTCTTAACAGTGGTCTTCTTTTTCAGAAACGCTGGTAGAATTTGAAAGTGCTTGTGAAAGTGCCATTACGGCCTGCTTGCAGAATTTAATTCATTTATTTCATTTATTGTTGTATGGAAAAAAGTAAATTGCTATTTTGTTAGTGAAATACTGCGTTTAGGGACATAGTTGTCGTAATATTTTGTTTTTATTAAAGCGTTGGTTCCTATTGGCAGCTTGAAATTTACTCTCTGGCGATATTTTTTCTAAAACTTTCTAGTTCCATATCTTTTTATAATTTCAATTATATTTTGTAATTTATACTCTACTGTAATAATGTGATGGTTTATCATGTTATCAATTTGAACCTGAGGAAACTACCCCATTCTGGGTGACATAAAAAACACTTTCGAAAATGACAAACGTTCAAATATTATATGTAATAATACAAGAAATACCGTAAAAGCAGTAAATATTTATGCAATACCTGTCCTGAAATACTCTTTTGGTATCATCAGATGGAGTATATCCGATCTTAAATCTTTCCAACGCACCATTAACACCACTAAGGACCGTGCCAGAAACAAAGTGGACAGCTGTAAAGGTGCATATTTTTTATTTAATACAATATAAAAAAATAAAACATAAAATAAACCAAACTTGAACATTCTCTTGACGAACTATTTTTAGGAATTCACTGTAAACTATTTATTTTGCTTGCAATCTCACTTTCTTTTTTATATTCCTCATTAGAGTTTGGACGACCAAGTTTGTCACTTTTTCTGATGCCCTATTCCACTTTTTCTTGAAGTCATCGACTGAGGTTGCAGCTTTGACATTTTTTTGGAGATGCCGCTTCATTATAGCCCAGTATCTTTCAATAGGCCGTACCTCGGGGCAGTTAGGCGGGTTCATGTCTTTTTGAACTACGTCCACTTTGTTGGCTTTATACCATTCTAGTGTGACCTTAGAATAATGGCATGATGCCAAGTCTGGCCAAAATAAATTCGGCATCCCGTGCTTTCTAATGAAGGGTAGCAGCCTTTTCTGCAAGCACTCCTTGCGATATAATTCGGCGTTTAAGTTTTGTGTGGTGAAGAATGCTTTGGATCGCATCCCGCATTGACAGATTGCCTGCCAAACTAAGATCTTTTTGCCAAATTTCTCCTTCCGATTGGACTTATCCTTCCGATTAACTTTTTTGCTAGCGAGTACCGTGATGAACTGGGGTCCTGGTAAGGTTTTAAAATCAAACTTACAGTATGTTTCGTCGTCCATTATTATGCATTGTCTTTATTTGGTCAGTATATGATCGTACAGTTTTCTAGTACGTTTTCGGACTGCTGCCGTCTGCTTATCATCTCGTTTTGGCTGTTTTTGTTTTTTGTAGGTTTTTAAATTACACCTGCGTTTGATTCGCTGGATCGTTGTAGACGAAGTATTGGCTTTTTTCGCGGCGTCTCGTACCGAGGGGGACGGTTTTTGTACAAGCATCCGTATCACTTTCTTCTCCAGTGCCGCGTCCCATGTACCTTGCTTCCTGCCAGACTTAGGCAGATCTTGTAAAGTAGTAGTTTCACCGAACTTTTTTATCAATTTGTGCACACCTGACGGACTAACATTATACTTTTTAGCGAGCTTTCTGAACGTCATCCCCTTTAATTTGCACCAGTCGTCCAAAATATTTTTGCGAACTTCTAGGTTTATTCGCTCCATCTTGATAATGCATTTGAATTTAAACTGGTATTTGTCAGTGTCAAAAAATTCACTAAACTGGCCATTGTAAACCACTAAAAAGTTTTTACTCTTTGATGCAAAAAAAAATATTTATATGATCGTAAAGTTGTCCACTAACATTCTGGCACGGTCCTTATGACTAAGTTCCGAAAACACCATCCTAGATCCTGCGTACAGAGATTAACCCTGCCAAGGAAGGAGGGTGGCAGAGGTCTCATAGATGTGACCAACTTACATAATAAACAAATTACAGCTTTAAGAACATATTTTCATCAAAAATCAAACTCCTCTCAAGTCCACGCAGCCATAGAACAGAATGACCACCAGTTTACACCTTTGAACTTGAAAGACCGAACTACCCAAAAAACCGAACAGCTTACCGATCATACAACCAAAATAGCCCAGTGGAGTGCGAAGTCTCTACACGGAAGACACCGCCAAGATTTAAGCCAACAGAATGTCGACAAAGAGGCGTCGAACGCATGGCTTTATCGCGGCGAGCTCTTCCCAGAGACTGAGGGCTGTTCTGGATCAGGTTATCGAGACCCGCAACTATCAAAAATTTATTATAAAAAATGGAACTTTAGATTTATGCAGGAAGTGTAATAGCCCAGGAGAAACCATTCAACACATTACCGGAGCATGCAGAGCCATAGTCCAAACTGACTACAAGCACAGACACGACCAAGTAGCCAACATAGTACATCAGAAACTAGCAATTAAATATAACTTGATTCCTCAGCCAGCCATTCCTTACTACAAGTATACGCCTGAAAACGTGCTAGAAAATCAAACCCACAGAATGTACTTCGATAGAGCTATTTTAACAGACCGAACTACACACTTCAATAGACTGGATATCACTGTAGTAGACAAGATCAACAAGACAGCTCTTTTAATTGATGTAGCAATTCCAAACACTCAAACTTACAAAGTACAATAGTTGGTAAACTGACCAAATATACCGATTTAAAGGAAGAAATAACCAGAATATGGAAACTAAGAAACGTCACCATACCTAGTACCCATCGTGTTGTCCACTACAGGTGTCATCCCTCAACAGTTGCATACCTCTTTCAGAACCCTGTCATAGCCACCATTTTCTTATATTGTAATGCAGAAAGCTGTAATCCTAAACACTTGCAGAATAGTCAGAAAATTCCTACAGAATGATTCACTCCGTAACGTACAAACCCGACCACATCCATCAGTCACTCTTTTTTCACCCGAGTCAAACCATAACCAAGAACAACTCTTTGATCATCATCATCATCAAGAACAACTCTCCGATCATCATCATCAAGATCTTCTGTCTTAATTAAAACTTAATAGGTATATGAGATGCACTTGGCTTCGGCCCGTGCTTCCCATTACACCGGTATTTACCTAAATACTATGTTTAAAGAAACAAATAAATAATAATAATCTTTATTAATAAAAACATAATAATAATAATTTGCAAATATTGATAGATCGTAGGTAAAAGACCGTTTGTATTCGACTCCAACTTGGCCGGTTTTTAGATGATTAGGATTACTTTTATAAGGGAATTTAATCCCCAATGGGCTTGATTGTTATGTTAGCCTGGACTGAAATCGAATACATATGAGAGTTTTCTTTGTTTTTCTCTCCTTTTATCAATATTTTATTGGCAATTATGGTTCATTATACATTCAAAAAATAATGAAATATTTGAAAAGAGATCGCGATGGAAATTGAAGGTGTTAATATACCTGGGTAAAAACCTTATGTAGATATATATTGTTGATATACTCAAAGAATTTGTTTTAATAAATTTAAACCAAAACCATCAAGCTGCTTTGTCAGTCATGTCAAATTCCGGCTTCTGATGCTGATCAATTGCGTAACATTTCGTACGTACGTTAAGTAGATCGAAATATAAGTAAATGTCAGTTTTGTATGGGAAAATCACATTGAGTTATTCTAACACTCCGCTCGTTCGAAAAGTTGTTACTCTTCTGGTCAATTGCGTAATGTTTTAATACGTACGTAAGTAGATCATTACATTATTTTTATGGGAATACAGTTGAGTTGTCTCGTTCCAAAAGTTAAGTCCAAACATCTAAAATTGACAAAAAAAAATTAAGTAAAGTAAAGTAAAATTTATTCGCAAAGCACTGGTTACACGAGGGGCACACCGAAATGATCGGGAATGGATAACTTAGGACTTAGTTTCCTTATGGGTTATTTCAAAATTTTGCCTGGGTATACTAATTTTACCAGCGCAACGACAATATCTCGCTAGCATCTCAGTATTTCCAAACCTAGCTCTATCTTCTATAGGTCGACTAAAAACAATGGTAACTCCTGAATACATCCCAAAAGTATCCGTATCCGTACCCGTATAAAGTACCCGGTATAATCTACACATGGTATACCACGACATTTCGTTATCTATAAGTATTCGAATGACTCTAAAAAGAACAACGTTATCAAAAAAAAAGTATTTGAAAGCTAGTTTCCTTTTGCGTTCCCTCATATTTTATACGAAGAAGAAATGCTACTTGTGTTGATTTTTGCTCACCTAGGTACTCTACAAAAGTTCTGATGAGAAAGGTCAAAAGGCATTAATAAGAGTGTGAGATATTAGTTTTGTACAATATCAGGCAATTTCTACGCGAAAACTTGCGAATTCGGCTGGTGGAGTCTTTAGTATTATCCAAGTTGAACTACGCAGATGCAGTGTATGGGCCACGATTTCTTGGAAAAACGAAAAGACTCATCCAACGTGTTCAAAATGCTTGTGCTCGTTTCTGTGTTAGTATTCCTTCGAGAGCCCCCTAATTGCTGCTTTAAAATACATTCATAAAAATAAAAATAAATTAAAAATTAAACAGTGCTTATACGTGACACGTAATTTTATGGCGTTTTTTGCCCGCCCATAACAATCGGTTTATCTCTAGAACCGTAATAAAATAAATAAAAAAATAAAATAAAATAAACATGTTTTAATTCGGACCAGTCATCCATATTATGTTAGTAACAGAATGAAATAGACAATTTAGATCCTTAACGCTATGTTAGTAACAATAATAATAATGAAGGAAACAACAACAAAACAAAAAAGTACACAGCAGATCGAAGTTCGTTATTGTGGGAGCAAATAGCCATTGTTCTACTTGGTCCCACCGATAACCACTTCGACCCAGTACTTGGTGAGCGGGCAGTCGAGGCGCTCGGCTAACATCCTCAGCATGCTGTTGCTGCTGCCACGCACCCGTCGTAGTAGTGAGGCTACTCTTTTTCGTCTGATGGCGAAAAAGTCATCCGTTCGCGCCTCGGCGAACGTGCCAGACGCACTGCAGTGCTTAGGCAGCCTCAGCAGCATTCTAAGGACGTTATTGTACTGCACACGCAGTGTGTTATATGCCTTCTGTGTAAATCTCAGGCTGCACGTGTAGAAAGTTTGACAATATGCTTTGAAAAGTGTCAGCTTAACTTGTTCATTACAGCGTGCAAACCTGCGGGCGAGCATGTTGCCTCGCACTGCCATCGCTCTCCTCTCCCGCTCCATATCCTCGTCATCGCTTAAATCATCTGTTACCATGTGCCCTAGATATCTAAATCTGTCCACTACTTTAAGGGGCATGCCAGACAACATGATCTTAGGAGCATTGATCGGGTTATATTTTTTTACTTAAAAATAACCAGCTCGCTTTTGGACGCATTATACTTAAGACCCTGCCCCGCTCAGCGTACCCCTCACACCTTGCCAACAGCTGTCGTACCGAGTCGACTGAGGGCCCCAGCAGCACCATGTCATCTGCATAGCTGATGTTATTAAAACATGTATCGCCTATATGACATCCCGTCCGTGTGCTGCTGAGATCCTCAATCAACTCGTTAACATATAAGTTAAAGAGGATAGGCGAAGTCAGCCCTCCCTGTCTAACCCCACACTGTAGTCTGTACTCGACCGACTCTTCACCTGCCCATCTCACCCGATTGACCTGGCTGTTATACCAAAACTTTAACAACGCGACGCATTCCTTAGGCAGGCTCGTCTTCGCTAGTTTGTCCCACAGTACGTCGTATACAACCAGGTCAAACGCTTTCGAGAGGTCCAGAAAGCATCCATAGACAGGCGTGTTTCTGTCTTTATAATACCTAACAGCTTGCTTAATATGTAATAGTAGTATGGTAATATGTAGACACTTAAAATTTCCGCAGATTATGTATTACTATAAAGCCTCTATAATAATAAGTAATAAAAGTATAATAACGTTAATAATTGGTTTTTTAACATAACTTAACCCAACTCTAAGATCGAAGATGTTTTACATATTGTATATGCCACTGCATATATAAGTATGCGGTTCAGCATATACCTATACTTAGCATAAGCAATATGTATAAGCAATATGTTTGTGATTCTAAGTGACTTAGAACTCGAGATATTAATAATTAACTATAATTCAAAATGGCCGCATTAAAATTAAATATGGCCGACGGAGGAGTTGGTTCCTATTAAAACCTTAAAGCTATGGACCTAAGTGCCTGAAAAAAAATAGTGCTTTTGTCCAGCGTGTCCATATTTACGACAATTTTGTATAGTATCTCTGTCGCTTCAAACCGCTCGCTCAAGTGATTTCGCAACGATCCCAACATTTTTACTACCGTACGCCTTAGTAAATATAACATTTTTAATTGCCCAAAGCCAACTTTGAACTGAATCACATCAAAGCGCGAACGTGTTTTATAATATTTGTATAATCGTTAATCTTATATTAGGATAAGTATTAAATATTTTCATAACAAAATATTTAGTTAAGCAAATTTACAAGATGCCGAGCAATTTGGTTATAAATTAGACGCATATTGCCGTAATCTGATTTAGGACAGGAATATCTTGTTGAATTAAGAGCAATTAAGGCAAATGCCTAACATTTCACGTTTATTTGATTACTGGAAATTGAAGAAGGTTTAACCAGTTCAACAATTGTATTTGATCCTATTTTTGTTAAATAATACGCCTCACAATGGAATCAATGTGGAATTCAATCTACTAATTAAAATTATTATCCAGCAATCTGTGGAAGACTAACATTAACCGGAGGTCAATCTGTCTTGTACTTTGCATACCAATATGATAATATGAATGTGCTATGTGCACTCTTTTAACACGTTAGATGCAATGTATTGAGTCAGAGTGCGCTCCTGTAGCTGAAAGTGTTGCTCAACTTGAATTAGCGACCATGACATGTAGAGTAGGTAATCGAGTAACTTTTCGAGCTTGCGTTACGAAATGTCGAACGTCATTTTTTTTACTAAAACAATGGTTTCATCGCACTTGCTCGTAAATGGTGTTATGCCTGTATACAAAAGGACAATGGCCTACATTGTTCCCACGGGAGTTATATGAGCTTGTGTGTGATCTGATTGGTTTAAGCAACTCTAGTTGACCGCGCGCCACTAGAATTCTGTGGTGTGATTGGTTGAAATATTGAAGCTGCGCGCTCCGCTCGCACTGATCTGGAAGTGAAGGTATCAATTTCGTAAATTATTGATTGGTGCGGTTGTATGAAACATAGATTTTCCTGACTTTTGTAGTTATTATTTCCTCGCAATTAGTGGTGCTTCCCACACTGGCTGTTATAACTATCTTTCTTCAACATCATAGTGTTACATAGCCTTAAACTTATTTTCCCGAATCACTACGGAACCCTATAAAGTATTAAAAGAGAGCGTATTAAAGATTTTTTGCAGACAGCAAAAAAAAACTGTTTTTTTTTAAATCTAATAAACTCATTATTGGACAACCGCCGGAGCCCTCCGTTTTTGACGTTTGTTTGATGTAAACTAACCATTCTCAGATAAAGGATAATGTCATTTATAATTTAGTCGTGTTATATCGGTGACATCATGGTGACGTCCGTTTCAGTACAATATTTTGACAGGTGATGACAAACAAAAAACCGGCCACGTGCGAGTCTGATTCGCGCACCGAGGGTTCCGTACAAACGTTCATACACCATTCCCGTCAACCACAACCTGAATTCATTCTTGAATAATCTTAACAGCTCATAGTAGAAGTTTCCGTTGTTCAGCGCCATCTACATTTTGGTACTGATCACTTGCAACTTAGTAGTTTTGTTTTATATAGGTACAATTACATACAAGTCATTAAATTGCATACTTAGATACATAGATACATAGATAAAACGTTTATTTGTTTGCTACTATCACACAGAAACAGAAACAACATCGTAAAAAAACTAAATTATAACAAATATTCGATACATACTATGGAACAGAATAGACATACAATAACATATCAAAAAAAATCAACATGCAATTGCTGTGTGCGTTGCAGCAAAACAAAAGGGTTCATGGCTCAGTTATACGCTTCGCTCTTTCGAGAGAAGCACTGGTATTCTGCCTGAGTCCGAGACACGTAAGTTTAGTATCACAACAGTTCAGAAATGTTTTTTTATAAATAAATAAAAAAATGTTAGACAGAGATATCGTTTTATTTTTCCTGTATTATTTTAATTACCCCTAATCATTATGTAATCATTTAGAAATTTTCGCTTGGTTAACTTCGGAGATAAGTAGATAGTATTTTCTTTTACATTTTCGTTCATAAATCAAAATTTTATCACTGTAGAAAACAAAATTAAACCCGTTTAGAAAGTGCAACTCGAGCCCTTACGAGTACATATATTTAACACCCCGCTTGGTCTATTAACCAGGCTTTGAATACTTAACCCCCTATATTCGTAATTAATAATAGAATAATTTTCATAGAAAATAAAAATATTTACTATTTTTTTTCATTTTCTATACACGTGTGTTAACCTTATTTACAATTGTTCTAAAGTTCAAATTCATAACATAAGTAGTTCCTGAGATATTTAACGTTGTGACAGACGGATAGGCGGACAGAGTCGCAACATAAGGCACTTGTCTCACCGCCGGCGAGTAAGCGAGTGTTACTACGTGCTACTCGCTCAAGCGAGAAAAAGCGAGTAAGAATTACTATGAGAGTACTCGCTACTCGCCGGCGGTGGGACAAGTGCCTAAGGGTTCCTTTTTTAGGGTTCCGTAGTCAACAAGGAACCCTTATAGTTTCGCCATGTCCGTCCGTCTGTCTGTCTGTCCGTCTTCGGCTTAGCTCAGTGACCATTACTACTAGAAAACTGTGATTCGGCATGGATATATAAATCAATCACGCCGACAAAACAGTACAATATAATTTGGAAAAATATTTTTTAGGGTACCTCCCCTACACCTAAAGCGGGGATGTAATTTTTTTTTCTCGTCAAACCGTTCAAAAATATTATGGGTTTTCCAAAACTATTTTTCAAATCAGTAATTCGTTTGCGAGATATTGGGCTTTAAAGCCCTAATTTTAGTTCGAGTCATGTCCCTACTACTGGGAATGTGAAAAAATTCGTGGTAGTAGTAGATATAATGAATTTAAAAGGAAAACTATCACGAACAAGTAGGCATAAGTAGTTACACTAGTTACAGAGTAATAGTCGACCAACTTAATGTGTAATTGAAAAGGCCAATTTTCGTACAAATTCAGCCGACTCAACCGCACCGCTCGTCGATGTAACTAAGACAGACAGGCAACTACGGAACCCTACACTGCGCGTGGCCCGACACGCTCTTGGCCGGTTTTTTTACATAAAAAGCTTATACGCGGGGACAGTAGATTTCACATTGTATCTCGTTCCCATGCACTTGTGGTATTGTCTATGCCTACATCCTTGTCACTCATGTGTGTATGTATGTGTGAGTTACCCCTATTCTATTTTTCCTCTATATAACGTACCTATAGAAGAATCATTGTCTCGATGACGACAATAAATCCGATGCTTGACAAGAAAATATTCCAGTATACTTTACCCAACATACTTTATTCCCAAAAAGGGTTGGCAAAGCACATGAAACCTATCCCAGTGCTTCTTTTAACATTTATAAATATGTCGGTATAAAAGATCGACAAAATGTGATATTGCAGTAATAAGTTGCTAGCCCATTGGGGTATAAATATGAGTTGTAAATATATAATATGTCGTTTAATGGTAACTAGTAATACACGAATAACTATAGACCGCCCCAAAATAATGTACATGGTTTTAGGTTCATCATGCACATTTGACAAAGAGAAAATATTATATTTTGGAATATTCTCTTGTCAAGCATTGGGTTTAATGTCGTCATCGATACATAATCCCTTTCTATCAGCAGACACAGCGTGGGTAGACGTAGGTGGCGGAAGTCCGCTGGGTGCGGGTGGCGAGGACCGGTCATTGTGGCACTCTTTGGGGGAGGCCTACTTGGAGGAAACATACTAATCAATACCAATATTATAAGTTCTTAACATGGGCGCGGCAACCCTTATAAACATACTACTACACATCATCACATCATTATGATGATGACGATGATGATGATGATGATGATGATGATGATGATGATGCTGTCATGACCGATTTCGGCCACAGCTACTGTGTGATCTGGACTTGATATCATCGATTAGCAATATGACTTGAGTGTTGTTGTTATACTCTCCGGTGCGCTCTCATGTGGCTTGCATATCCTATCTTTTTTGCAAAGCTACGAGCGCAAATTGGACAGGTTAATACCCCGCCCACGACGTTGTACTGGATGGTTGCCGGTAGGCGAGCCTTCAGCTCGTCCCGCTTTCTATCGAGCTCGTTACGACGCTCAATTTCGAAGGCATTCACTTGTCGATGGATTAGACGCCGCCATTCGGGCCGCCGTGCTGCCTTCTCCTCCCAATCAGAGGGCTCTAACTTGCATTTCTTCATGTGTCTTTTCAGAACATCCTTATAGCGAAGCGTAAATGTGGTGGCCGATAGGCCACCACATTTACGCTTACCATTCTGGAGTTCTGAAAAGAAAATGCGCTTCGCCACTCTGTCGTCCGACATTCGCGACACGTGTCCACACCACCGCAGCTGCCGACTCATCAGATACACCTCAATGTCTCCGACATTGCGCGCCTCAGGACATTTGTATTCCTGACATGGTCCACCCACTTGATGTTCATGATGTCTCGGAGACATTTGAGGTGAAATCTGTCGAGTATGCGGATGTGTTTACGGTAGAGCACCCACGTTTCGGAAGAGTATAAGAGATTAGGCAAGCACAACAGCCATGTAGACGTTAACTTTTGTGGCAAGTTTAAGGTCGTGGGACCGGAAAACCTTGGGTCGCAGCTTGCCATAAGCCGCAGCTGCAGCAGCAATTCGGCCATTAATCTCCGACTCCAGGTCGCACTTGGATGTTATTGTGCTACCAAGGTACTTAAACTTATCTACATCATTATAACTAGACACTGACATAGCTTAGCTTACGTAAATAGTATTTATTAACAGCGTGTGACGTTGTCATTTATCTAAATAAGAAGCCATTTGTCCCGTCCAGAAAACACCCAAATCACCTGAACTGATTGAAATAAATCGCAAATACAATCAAAACACCAATCAATCGTATACTTAGACCACGGCCTCGAATTTCTCTACGTACACGTGACGTCGTCGAGAAATCCATTTTTACCAATATCTATCTATTGGTAAAAATCGGTTTAGTAGTTTACGAGTTAATTCAATAACATAGACAAAGGCGGCCTGCGACTTTGTTTTATAATATGTATAGGATGTATAAATGAGACCAACACGGCTATCATGAGACGGCGCGCGAGCTCTCTCGTTTTTCTCGCACTAAACGCTCTTATTCTCTTATTAGAACGAAGTATGTCGCAGCCGTCTCATGATAGAAGTGCAGATGGGCACCTAATCATGTAACGTTCCGAATGCGCGTTAGGTTTTTTTTTACATTTAGATCTACCTAACTCACGTACAACGCGTTACGTGATCGACCTGCAGTAAGCAGAATCGTGCTTTTGTCTACTTTACTTGCTCACAAACTCGCTATTATAGGACGAATGGTTTACGTCGAGCATAAACGATCATGCTAGTCTACGAGACTATAAATGACGTGGCGCGGCGCGAGACCAGAAAATCTGCCCTACTCTTTCTAATTTGCACAGTGCGAGTGAGACGTTGAACCACGTTACGCAACTTGGCGGGGAGGCTATTTACGCTAGCCTACCCAAGAGGGTTGCCAATATTGTAGTCATTTTGCGTCTAAACACGCGGGGTCAGGTATCTGCAAACTGGTGTAATTTGCTGGCATTCAGCCAATACACCGCCCACGGGAACTGTTTCAAGAGTCTAGATGTAGTCTGTGTTATTCCCATTCGTCGCATTTTGAGATTTTTACGTCTTATGCAAAAATGTCTCAATCCGTAGCACACAAAGTAAGGAGTATGCTTGAAAGATGAGTATGTAAGCATAGCGAGTGATGTAAGCATACCGGAATATATATATATATAAATTCCTTATAAACTTCAAAATAATAATGACAATATCGGTAGGTATTGTTCAAGTTAAAAAAACAAGTTTTCTCGTTTAATTTTACACCAAGAATAGACTAAGTTATCCTAATAGTTTCCTAACGCGTGGCTAAACCTAGGAGCGTGGTTAAGTAGCTTTTGACAGATAAAAAAACGTAAAACGCTCATAATACAAAAAAAAACACAGATGTTGTATTTCTGTTGCCGCTATAACAAAAAATACAAAAAAAACAGAAAAGGATATATATTTAAGAACTTTTAAAATTTGCTCGTTGCCTTCATCAGGCGCTAGGTAACAAAATGTAGGGGAAAACTAAAATCCGACTCGCACTTGACCAAAATTCTACTTGATATTACTTACCGTTATTATTACTGTTAAAAAAATAAAAATATTTAAATTAAATAAAGTTGTTTTGCATGTTGCACTTTCCTCGCTATAATGAGGAGAAAAGTTTTGTGTTACACACGGGTGCAAGTGTGTTTTACTTCTCGTGTGTTGAAACACTCGCTACGCTCAGGAATCTATTTTAGAACCACTCGCAGCGCTCGTGGTTCAACTATAGCATCCTTTCGCTTGCTCGTGTTTCAATTCCACACTCGCGGGTAAAATACAACTTTGCACCCTTGTATAACAAATAACAATTTCACAGTTTCATTTGAACGTTATAAACTTGTTTCTAAGGTGGGGCCAATAACGATTAAAGCACAACAAAAATAAAACTTAAATTCAAAGCCAATTGATGGCAGTCGCTAAACACGACCCATACTAATAGAAAGCGCAAAGTGTCGTCATGTTATGCAGCCCCGTACTAAAACTGGATGGAAGAAATAAGTAAATTGCTGTTTTCGTTGTAACATATTTGGATTATATTTACCTAAGTTTACTTTAGGATGATAAAACGAAAACTATTTTTTTTTGTGAAAATACGATTTTATTTTTAACCATCTTCAAAAAAAGGAGGAGGTTCTCAATTCAGTTGTATTTTTTTTTTCATTCTTTGGTACCTCAGAACTCCGTCATTGATGAGCAGATTCGATTTTTTTTTTGTTTGTAAGTATATGCTTCCAGGTGGGTCCCATTTTTTTGAAAATTCAATTGGATGATGGGATCCATGAGGAATTGAGGGAACTCCTCAATTATATTAGGCACGCGTGTAGTGATTTTGGTATTTTCTATTATAACTCGTGTATTTACACCCGGAAATCATAAATTTGGTGGAGTGGAATTGATGATGAAGACCACAGATGACTTATGGAATTCCTCAATGATGTACTTAAAAGTACAAAAGTATATCACAGATTCTGATAAGATTCCTTTGAAATAGCAGCTAATGAAGTGATCCTTGTGGAATCGACGGAAGTCCTCAAATATTATCGGGTCACATACAGCGATTGGGTTTTTTTTCTCTAATAATCAACGCATTTGCTCTCGGAAATCGGTTCATGTGGTAAATTGGAAAAGAAATGTGGAAATGTTCTCGTGGCTTGGCGGAGTACTAAATTGAGTCGGTTAAAACTTTGTTTTTCAAGTAAATTATTATTACTTACTTACTTTGTAATGTGCATTTTATTAGGATTGTTTAATGGTTTACTATCAAAACAGCGACACTGTTATAATTAAGTCCAATTGTAAAACTTTAAAATAAAATACAAATGAATAGTCTATCGGCAAAAGCATGTCGATTCCAAAAAGAATATTTTAAATATTTTCCTCTATACGAGTAAACGGATTATCTTGCGTTTTTTTACAATACGTATTCTGTCACTTAACGTTATTCACCTAAGCCTACCAGATCCCAACTAACATTCCGAGAAGAAACCACTCAAAATAAATATTTTTGCTAAATATAATCACGTATTTTTTACCACCGACGCGAAAAGAGGGGTGTTATAAGTTTGACGTGACGTGCTTCGTAACGTCTAAATGAATGGAGCGGATTTTTTGGAACAAAATCTTTCTCAATTCAAATTCAGCTGGTTTACAGATATTGAACTTTGAAATTAAAATATCGGGGGTTTTTCAACTTTTCTAAGTTGTTAATTATTAAGCCTAGGTATTCGGCAGTGATAATGACCCGAGGGTTAATTGCAACTTAACGAATGAGCGTCAAGGTTAAGCAAACTGTCATTTTCCCATACAAAAAAATTACATTTCGTTCTACATGGATCAGATACCTCTTATATTCATAATTTTATTTGGCATAACACTAGTGTTTACCATAATCTTCATTTGCCATAAAAGTGGAGTCCTCTGAAACCATTTTCAGGACATTTTTTTAATATACTAAATATTTTTATTATTACTTATTTCATTATATGTTTAAATAAACTTTTTATAGAGCGCTACAAGCGCCACAAGTTGGGCTAGGTTTTTTTTTTAATTAACCTATATTGTATCCCACTGCTGGGCAAAAGCCTCCCCTTTTTTCCGCCACTCGTCTCGGTCCTGTGCTAGGGTTCGCCAATCTGTATAAAACGTATCAAGGTCGTCCCGCCATCTCCTTTTCGGTCGGGCTAGATTAGTTTTATAAAAAACCTGAATTGTTTACAATTTTCTGAGAAAAAATGCTTAGCAAGTTATGATTATGACATACGTTATACTTAATACCCGTGTGGTGTCGGGTTAGAATTTCACCACCCCCTTTCTTCCCGTGGGTGTCGTAAAAGTCGACTAAGGGAGCAGGATTGAAGTGTGTTGTGGGCGATGGGCTAGCAACCTATCACCGCAATATCACAGTTTGTCGATCATTTATACCCACATTTATGCTAAAAGTGGCGCTGGAACATAAGTTTCATGTGCGCTGCCTACCCCTTTTGGGAATAAAGGCGTGTATGTATGTATGTATGTATGTTATACTTAATAGTTAATGGCAATTTACTAATTACCCAGTCCAGTGCAGGACATTCAACTGTCATCTTCCCATATGAAAATTGAAGTTTGGATCTACCTAACGTACAGTCACGGAATTTGATTGTTGTATAGGTACAATGGCGTTACGTGATCGACCTGCTGATCTACATAAGTGTCTTTTAGAAACTGGCCGTCATCGGCACAAGTCCCGGCTACGCCGAATATTTGAGTATTGGCGTCAATATTTGTTCGTGACTCTTGGATATTTTCTTCGTATCTAAGGCGATTCACCCACGGCACCGTATCCCGCCGCGGTGCGCGGAGCGAGAGGATTTTTTACACGCGCATTGCCGCGTCCGGCAGTCTGTTGTACTGTGTGTTTCTATATAAAATAAGATTCTTGCATACAATGGTAAAATCTGCGGCCACGCGCTATGCGACGGGGCGCGGTGCAGTGGGAGAATCGTCTAAGTAAAGACACATATTTGGGTCGAAGGCAATAAATGTGTTTGTTGACTGGTAATCTAATCGGTAACTTTTAATAAACTTTCAAAAACGCTCTGTTACTATTTATTAGTATGTTTATCGTCGTCTAGTACCCGTAGTACAAGCTTTGCTTAGTTTGCGACGGTCGATTTGTGTAAGATTGTCCCCTAATATTTATTTATTTATCTATATATATAAAAGAAGACTTCCTGACTGATTCATCACCGGACAGCCGAAACTACTGGGGCTAGAAACTTGAAATTTACACCAGAACTTCCTTTTATGACGTAGGCAAGGGATAAGACGGGATTTTTGAAAATTCCATCCCTAAGGGGGTTAAATAGGGGTGCAAAGTTTGTATGGGGGAAACTTTTTTTTTAGCTAGAGACTTGAAACTTTGTAAAAAGATTACTTATTAAAAAACACAAAAAGTACTTTTAGCGTTTTAGAAAATTTAACCCCCTTAGGGGTGGAATTTTCTAAAACGCTAAAAGGGGTGCAAGGTTTGTATAGAGGGAACTTTATTTTTTGAGCTAGAGACTTGAAACGTTGTAGAAAGATTACTTATTAAAAAACACGAAAAGTACTTTCAGCGTTTCAGAAAATTCCACTCCTAAGGGGCTTAAATAGGGGTGCAAAGTTTGTATGGGGGAATCTTTTTTTTGAGCTAGAGACTTGAAACATTGTATAAAGATTACTTATTAAAAAACACGAAAAGTACTTTCAGCATTTCAGAAAATTCCACCCCTAACGGGGTTAAATAGGGGTGCAATGTTTGTATGGGGAAAACATTATTTTTAGAACTATATAGACTTGAAACCTTCTAGAAAAATTACTTATTAGTATACAAAAAAAGTAATTTCTGCGTTTCAGCCATTTTCACCCCTAAGGGGGTCAAAAAGGGGTGCAAGTTTTGTATGGAGGGAATTTTATTTTTTCAGCTAGAAACTTGAAACTTTGTAGAAAGATTACTTATTAAAAACACAAAAAGTACTTTATGCGTTTTAGAAAAATCCACCCCTAAAGGGGTTATAAATAGGGGTGCAATGTTTGTATGGAGGAAACATAATTTTTTGATCTATAGACTTGAAACTTTCTAGAAAAATTACTTATTAGTAAACAAAAAAAGGAATTTTTGCGTCTCAGCAATTTTCACCCCTAAAGGGGTTAAAAAAGGGTGCAAGGTTTGTATGGAGGTAATTTTATTTTTTCAACTAGAAACTTGAAACTTTGTAGAAAGATTACTTATTAGAATACAAAAAAAGGATTTTCTGCGTTTTAGAAAATTCCACCCTAAAAGGGGTTAAATAGGGGTGCAAAGTTTGTATGGAGGGAACTTTATTTTTTCAGCTAGAAACTTGAAACTTTGTAGAAAGATTACTTATATGAATTTAAAAAATAAATATTAGTGTTTTAGAAAATTCCACCCCAAAGGGGGTTAAAATACGGGTGAAAAAGTTGTATAATGGAAACTTTTCCGTTGAGCTACTTGAAACTTTGTAGCCAGTTACGTATTTGAATACAAAAATGAACTTCAATCGTTTTGGAAACATTCACCCACAAGGGGGTTAAAAAGGGTTGCAAGGTTTGTATGGGAAACACTTTTTTTTGAGCTATAGATTTGAAACTTTGTAGAAAGATTACTTATTGTAATATAAACAATTACTTCCAGCGTTTTAGAAAACTCTATCCCTAAGAGGGTTAAAAAAGGGTGCAAGCTTTGGATGTGAAACACTCATTTTTGAGCTGGAGACTTCAGCGTTGTATAAAGATTTCTTATCAGAATAAATAAAAGTTCTTTCAGCGTTTTGGAAAAATTCCACCCCTAAGGGGTTAAAACGGGATTCAAGGTCTATTATATGGAAACCAAGAAAATGATTTGATGACAAGTAAGAGATTTTCGACTTCAGTCTTAGGCTGTATATTAAAAGACTACAAAACTGATTTCAGAGTATTTTGAAATTCATTCACTATAGGGGTTAAAGGGGATTCAAAGTTTGTATGGAGAGCAAAACATTTTTAAAGTAAGGGATTTGTAACTTCTGTTTTAGACTGTTTTAAATTGATTCCATAAGGGGGACACATTCATCCCCTAAATGGGCTAAAAGAAGTTGGATGTTTGTACGGGGAACAAGACAATTTTAAAGTAAGGGATCTGTAACTTCGGTTAAAAACTAGGAAACTAATTACAGCGTTTCTTAAAATTCACCCTCTACGGAGGTTAAAGAGTTGGAAGTATGTGTAGGTCATACATAATCCGACTGCTAGCAGAAAAGTAGGTTAGGTTAAGTTAAAACCACGACCCTTACAGAACCGAACAGCTACCAGAAATGTAGGTTAGGTTAGGTTAGAACTGGGATGCACCCAGAACCAAAAGGTAGGTAAGTAGTAGTAGTAAGTAGGTGCGGATTATATAGTTTATTATAATAATATTATTCTCTAACACCGTTAAATGGGGACGACGGATGTAGATGGAAAGTTCTACGTCTTTTAGCATTAGATTACGTTTGCTTTCAAAACTATTTTCAGTAATGTAGCTTTCTTTAATACATTATGAAAAATATACAATTTAAGCTGAAACATCTGTTGATGATTTTTAAGATATTTATATGTGTAAAAACAAAGTTTTCAATTTAAACTAATGAACTCATCGCACTGTTACCTTTTACGACATTTTCCGTACAGAGAATTTTAGACCCTAATTCGAGGATATAGGATAGTTTTTATCTCGGAAATCATCCCTTAAGATGGTAGAACTTTGTTAACAAGGGCAGCGATCATTAAGGTTCCGCCTACAATCATTTAATAGCAATCTTTTTTCTAAGACGGTACCAAGTTCTACGCGGACGAAGTCGCGGGCAACAGCTAGTTTACTATAAAGTTTGTATGGAAATAGAAACAAGTGACGACACGGTTGCCTATAAAAAAAAATGTTTTTCTTTAAATCTGTAATCAGTCTCCAGGACTATAAGCGGATGTGATGTAGATGTTGCGGCATGTAGAGCGAGTACTCCATTGAGCACATTCACTCGCGTCTGTAAAAATAAGAATAATTTATTGAAAACGCCTTATTGATATTTTTTTAACAGATGATATTTGCCAGCCGTCATCCCGGTAGAATAGAATAGAATCTTTATTTGCTTAGAATAAGTAGGTACATCCGTGTTCTTAGTTGTTATATGACAATAATTATCTTATTCTGCTATTTGTATTGTGTAATACTAGCATGCAAATATCCTACTAATATTATAAATGCGAAAGTTTGGATGTTTGTATGGTTGGATGTTTGGATGTTTGGATGTTTGTTACTCAATCACAATTAAACGGCTCAACCGATTTGGATGAAATTTTGCACTGATAGTGTATAGCCTGGATTAAAATATAGTATAGTTTTTTTCCGGGTCCACGCAGACGAAGTTGCGGGCGGAAGCTCTTTTCTTTAAGTCTTAAATATTATTGCTAAATGTCCTGTGACAAGAAATCTTTTACATTGTAATAGTTCTTTACAGTTAAGAGTTTGATTAATTGGTTTTTAAATCTATTTAGAGGTAGCTCTTTCAAACATTTCGGTAGCTTATTAAATATTGTCATGCACATAACAAAACAATGACTAGAGTACAATGCTGTCCTAGGAACGCAATCATGCACCAACCGTCCAGGATTTCGTTGCTTGCAGCTGTTTTAAATAAATACATATGCCTCTTAACGAACATGCAGATTTCCAAAATATATAAACAAGGTAGGGGTAATATATTAAGTTTGTAGTTTGTGGTTACAAACTCTATATTTACAGAGTGTCGAGAGAGAGAGAGAGAGAGGTACTGTTTGTTACATTTGAAGAGCTTACAAAGGTATTAGTGAATCACAGATTGGAGCAAGATTGAATACAATAGGATAGACACAAATTCGACCAATTACTAAAAACAATAAACTGAAGACCCATTTTTAGGGTTCCGTAGTCAACAAGGAACCCTTATAGTTTCACCATGTCCGTCCGTCTGTGTGTCCGTCTTCGGCTTAGCTCAGTAACCATTCCTACTAGAAAACTGTGATTCGGCATGGGTATATAAATCAATCACGCCGACAAAACATTACAATAAAATTTGGAAAAAGTTTTTTTTTAGGGTACCTCCCCTACACCTAAAGCGGGGATGTATTTTTTTTTCTCGTGAAATCCATGGTGTGGTATATCCTTGGATAGCTCGTTCAAAAGTATTATGGGTTTTCTAAAACCATTTTTCAAATCAGTAATTCGTTTGCGAGATTCGAGAGCGCTATAAAGCCTTAATTTTAGTTCGAGTCATGTGTCCCCCCCCCCCACCCCCCCTGCCGGCTAAATGGCTACTACTGGGATGTGAAAAAATTCGTGGTAGTAGTACATATAATGAATTTAAATGGAAAACTATCACGAACAGGTACGCATAAGTAGTTACCGAGTAATAGTCGACCAACTTAATGTATTGAAAAGGCCAATTTTGGTACAAACTCGGCCGACGCAACCGCACCGCACGTCAATGTAACTAAGACAGACAGGCAACTACGGAACCCTACACTGCGCTGACCCGACACGCACATGCCCGGTTTTTTATGGGTAATCTAGGATTTGCGAACAAGTAACAATGTGACAGTAGATACGTTTAGTGTGTTTGTTGTGGTGCTGAAATTCCAGTAGAATCACCAGTAGTGCCACAAAAATAGAATTGTTTTATGCTTTCCTTCTCTTTATAACATTTTTCATCATCCTCCTACCGTTATTCCCGGTTGTGCCCTAAAGGAGCCCGGTGTCCGCTTTGACACCTAATCTCAAGATTTGGCATAGGCACTAGTTTTACGAATGCGACTGCCATATTCTATATAACATTAACAAACTAAACGTATTAATTTTCACTAGACGGTGTAACATCCTCCCTACTATACATTTTAAAAGCCTACTTCAGCCTACCTACTCTTTTAGTTTACAAGAAAATCTGAAGCTCTGAAGCTCTGGAAAAACTTGAAAAGTTGGTTAGGTTAAGTTATTACCACGACCCTTACAAAACCGAACAGCTACCAGAAATTTAGGTTAGGTTAGGTTAGAACTGGCTATGCTCTCATAACCGAAAAGAAGGTAATATTTCATTTAACCTTCGGATTATTATGTTGATTTAAATAGTTTTTTTGAATAATCTAATTAATTTATTCCCTAACACCGTTAAATGGGGACGGCGGATAGAGGTCGAAAGTTCTACGCATTAGATAAGTTTGCTTTCAAAACTATACAGGTAGCCCGGACTAACGTGAGTAAAACAGTAGTTTTACTATGTTTATCGGTTTAGCCCAGTAGGACGGATTAAGGCAAACATTTCCAGTAATGTAGCTTTCTTTAATACATAATGAAAAAATATACAATTTAAGCAAAACGTCTGTTGATGATTCTTAAGATATTTATATTTGTAAAACGGAGTTTTCAATTTACCAATTTAAACTAATGTTACCTGTCACGCTTAATCCCTGAACGGATTTAGATTAAATTTTCCGTACAGATAATTTGAGAGCCTTGGAAGGATATATGATAGTTTTTATCTCGGAAATCATCCTTCCAGATCCTCATCCCTTCAGATGGTAGAACTTTGTTTGGGTCAGCGATAATTCAGGTTCGCCTACAATCATTTATTAGCAATCATTTTTCTAAAACGGTAACAAGTTCTACGTGGACGAAATTGCGGGCAACAGCTAGTAAATAATAAGAACGCACCCACTCGCCTTTGTGAAATGCAACAACTGTACTTAGTTCCAAGTAAAGTTAATATAAAGCTGGTAACGAAGGAAGCGTCTGTAATCTTCTCAATTTTCCTTCACATTGAAGCTAGCAAAAACTATAGAGAAAGGCTGAAATCATATTTTTTATTAATCGTTATTAAAAAGCTTAAAACGAGTCAAATTTCAGCAATAAACGTTCAAAAACTAATAGATCTTAATTGTGCCTCAACGATGAGCGTTTCTGCGAAAGATTATTTTCGAGCTTTTCAGATTTAAACTCGACACTTATGAAAAAGCTTTTTTAATTTAATCTCGTCGGAGGGGTGTTTCATTGAAGGCCGTATTATTTAATGAAAATAGTCCTCGGAATCAATTTAGGTATAATAAGATCGACTCTTAACTACGGGCCTTCAGTTATTGTCAGAGGGGTAGTCACGTAACGTTTCGAACGCGCGTTAGAACAATTCAACCGTCATTTTTCCATATAAATATTGACGTTTAGATCTAAGTACGTACCTACGTACAATGCGTCACGTGATCGGCCTGCAGGACTCAGGAGTCAACGAACACAATTCGACTTGTATTATTGTCTAAGTTAATAAAAGTGACACACTTACCCCCTTATTCATAAAACTTAAAATGCCTCTGCTAAATAAAATGTGCTTTGTCCCTTTCTTACGAACACAAATGTCAAAGTGACAGATAAGGACAAACGAATTTTAACGCCATTTTAGTTAAAACAGGCTTGTAGTACGTTTATGAATACGGCCGTTAATATTGTATTCAAAAAATAATCTATGTACCACGCAATTAATGAATTTTAATTTAGACGCTATTGCATAATATTAATGTATAATTGGTTTGACTTTATTTTTTTTATTTATAAAGTGTCCTACTGCTGGGCAAAGGCCTCCCCTCTCGACTTCCACTCGTCCCGGATTTGAGCAATCTGTGGCCAATCGTTACAACATGCGTCCAGGTCGTCCCGCGTAGTAGTCTAAAAAATATCTCTCTCGGTAAAATAGAAAATACGGCATACCTACAGATACCGCCCCACCAAATAATATTCAGAGCAATGACGCGTAGTTGAGTGTTCAAGGGGCAACCGGATGGCTCGCGGGGTATTTGAGCTCCCGAAGTGTTGTGGAACCGCCCTGTGCCACCCAAATTGAGCCAACTTGGACTGGGGCGGAAATAGAAAAAAAATATTTTTTTTTTTGTTTCGAGGCACCCGGCTGAATCAGCGGTTGCCTGAAAATATTTGTACGCTCTTTATAATTCAATTCAATTTAATTCAATTTGTTTATTAATAAAATATGGATTTTACACGTCATATAATTAAATATAGTTACATTTTTTATATTGTTAATTATTTACTATCTATACGGTTTATCGTTTTATGACTGGTCTGTCATTTAGTGCTATCGGAAGACAAGAAATCATTCAGCGAGTAGAAGGCCATGGAGACTAAGTGGGTTTTGAGTTTCGATGCAAACGAGCTGTTGCTTTCAGCAGTTTTTATGTAATCTGGGATTTTGTTATAGATCTTAGGGCCGATCCAGTGAAGGCACTTCCTAGACTTCGCCAGGCGTGTGCGTGGTGGTCGGAGCTCGTCGCGCTGTCTGAAATGATACTTTGGCACTTCTGTTGTTGTTTGGTACAGACATATGTTGTTCCTTACCCGTTTTGCTACGTTATAATGAAACACTAGTCTAAATCGAATACCTAGCGACATGTTTTTTTCAACCCCCCTTCCAAATTCCGCTCCAGTCCAAGTAGGCTGCTGCGGGAGCTCTAATACCGCCGACCATCCGGTTGCCTCTCGGACACCGCGCAATTACGCGCTTTAGGCACTAGTCCCACCGCCGGCTAGTAAGCTAGAAAAGTTGGGCGAGTAGCATTACATTGCGGATCTGTAAAGGTCGATTGATCACACTGTGCTTGGTCAGCACGCAATGAACCGTTACTCGCCCAACTTTTCTAGCTTACTAGCCGGCGGTGGGACCAGTGCCTTAAATATAAGAAAGCGCCCTCGAATAATAAATTATAAGTACCTACTCTAAATGTTTCACAACACACAGCTAATGTTTCGTTATAAGACACGCCTAAAGTCTTAAACGTGGTAGGAAATTACATGAAGTAATCTGAAGGACGCGATGGCTGAAAAGGGTAATGCCGGATGACGGGCTCAGAACAGAACAAAACGACTGGATAGGTATGAATAAATTAAATTTTTGAGGCAGAAATTTAATATTCTCTCGTAGGTACGGCGCGATGAAAATATAAGCGTTATCTAGCGAAGAAATTCCTCTAAATGGGAATGCATACGTTAAGCATTTTATTTAATTAAAATCTGTTTCATGTGCTCCCTTCTGCGTACACCGCCACCGGGTTAGGCTGCCGGGCTACGGATGCCGCGCAACCTTACGCATGTTACGGATTCCGTGGCGTTTGACAACCGCGCGTGGCGTGCCGCACAAAATCACGTCTGTGAGTAAGGCTTACTATCCACCTAAGGTGCGTGGTTGCGAGGCGGTGAGCGGGGAAAACATGGACCAATGGGTACAGCCACGCTATTGGTGGATTTTTTTCTTACCGACCGCCTCGCAACCTCGAACAGCTCTGGTGGATACTTCCCATTAAAATAAATAAAATAAAATAAAAAATATTAGGGGACAATCTTACACAAATCGACCTAGTCCCAAACTAAGCAAAGCTTGTACTATGGGTACTAGACGACGATAAACATACTTACATAGATAAATAAATACTTAAATACATAGAAA
This sequence comes from Epinotia bilunana, assembly GCA_947049275.1. Classification (NCBI taxonomy): domain Eukaryota; kingdom Metazoa; phylum Arthropoda; class Insecta; order Lepidoptera; family Tortricidae; genus Epinotia; species Epinotia bilunana. The sequence continues at coordinate 20,524,223 of OX346259.1, read as the reverse complement.
ACATCCATGACTCAGGAACAAATATTCGTGCTCATCACACAAATAAATGCCCTTACCGAGATTCGAACCCAGGACCTCTTGCTTCGTAGGCAGGGTCACTGCCAACTAGGCTAAAGCGGTCGTCACTATTAACGCGGCCTCAATGTGTCAAACTAAGCATCCGAACCACATTTAAATCCGGAACACCTGCACTAGTCCAGTATTGACGGGCTTTTTCATCTTATTTGCGATATGGAATGCAACTTAAGAATATAGAAAAGTTATAGGTATATTTGTTTATTCAGGAAAAAAACACAAAAAGACCACAAAAAAGTAATTGTTCTTAAATCACGTACTAACGATCAGTTTTGTGACGAAATATATGCGCCAGACGGTAATTGTCTGTTTTGTTATGACTACTAACCATCGTTAACTAATTAACGATTCACTGAAACGGATTTACGAGTAATAAAATAACTTTAGGTTAGGTATAGGCTGTGGTCTCTCTGTGCTAACTAATCATGTCACGGGAACTAGATAGTAATCCTGTCTCTTGCTTACGTTGGCACTATTACCCCCAAAAAAAGGATACACGTTTACGACTTTTCTAAGATCTGGCGTAACCAAGCGATTACTGAAAATTCAGGCTTCTAGTTTTATCCACAACGAAGTTATAACTCTATAGGGGGGTCGAAAATGGCCTGAACTGCTTCGAGAAAAGGATGGTACGGCCGTGCCGCTGTTTTGCTCGACTTGGCAGATAGAGACAGTGGCATCGGAACAATTACAAAATTGCTCGGCTCCCCAAAAAGTTGGAAAAACATAAAACTATACTGTCGTTACGCTAGAATACTCGCTAGAATGCATGCCCCCTCCTGTGTATTTTGTGCGCTTTTACAATGTCCCAAGTTTTACAATGGTCAAATTGTCTCATTCTTCAAATGAATGAATTTCATTATGACTTTGACCTAAAACGTCATATTCTCTAAATACCTAAAGATTGAAATGCACAATTCCTGCAAATATCCAATGATAGAAATGACAAAATATTAAAATAACTCAAACTGAAAACATCTAAATGGCAAAATGCCTAAATTTTTTACCCAAGTGGTTATTTGAGTGAATGATTTGATATTGATATTATTACTTTAGTATAGTGCCTGTTCAACGTACCCCGCTCTACCCTACATATGAAATGGACTGTACCTAGGTTACTACGGCGTCAAATAAAATTACAGGAATATATGCTATAAAAATTGCCTTTATATAATTCTCCGTGTAATACAAATTTAGGTATTTTGAGATTTGGCTGTTTTAAGCATATGTTGTTTTGCCATGAAAGTGTTTTGAGTTTAGGCATTATGAGACTAAGCTATTTTGAAATTCGGCCATATTAAGATACCGGTGTTGTAAGAAAAAAAATTAGGCATTCTGCAATTTAGGTATTTTGAAACCAAGAAGTTTTAAGATCTGGGAATATTGATAAAGAGGTAAAATGCAATTTTGTAGTTATAAGCCCAAAGCATTTTAAAGGTGGCCCTACGTAGATACCGACGCTATCCTACTTTAGACCTTTATAAGGAAGCTGAAGTAATAAGCGTTCGAAAATTAATTTGTATCGAGCCACCATCTTCATTGACAAAACAATTCTGCAACTTCCATCATATCCTGACCTGCTAAAGAAAAGAGTTTTTAAAGTCCCGATACCTACTGGAAAAACTGCATTTGCAAAACGCTGCAACGAATTTACCTTACCTCGTGTTTATAATCACATCGTGAAATTCTGTGACATAAAACTCTGCCTACAGGAGCTGTTGTCGTCCTGGACTTATGAACAGGGTGAAGAAGCGCTGAAGTAAAGAGCAATTTGCATCCTTCCCTATTCCTACATTAACTCTACATCTACACACACTCTCCTACATTCATTCACCCAATATTCACACTGCACTACGCACACATTGAACAAATTGCATGTTTTTGCCCGATTTGTAGTTTAAAAAAAAACCTTTTAACATTTCTTTTAATAGCCGCATGATATTTGTAACTCACGTGTTCGATCTAACTACCACGATACAGGCTGTGCCTAGTGTGGAAATCACTGTACTTATCTCAAGAAAATTCTTATTTTAAGTTCTGGTCAATAAATATAGATTTATAATACATGCCTTAAATTAACAGTTCTTTAAACAAAAGTTAATAAGTCTTACTAGCACATAAAATAATAAAATACAGTTAATAGCTTAATGATAAATACAAGTCAATAAATTATGATATTATATTCTATTCTATTCTATAAAGAATTCTCTACCGGTCAACTTTAAGACAAAGCAGATTAATTAAATTTATGGCCACGATCCTACCTTCGGACGAAGGCAGGATGGTGGCCATGATTTAATTTATCTACTAGGTGAACCCTAAATCACGAAGAGCAATAATGAAAGTTAAACAAGAGAACGTTTTTCCCTTTATTTTACTACTGATGACGGAAACATTTACATAGGTCTTTTGTCGGAGGAAATAGGGGTTCGTAATTCAAGGTTTTGTATGGGCCGCGCGCTAGCCCGCAGATGATGTTAAACCTACTTAGATTGGGAGATTACTAAAGACAACGAGATATTTCTCGAAAACTTTTGGTGGCATTGACGATGCACTAGGTAACGTAGGTAGTCATTAGTTGACATACATATTGACAACAAGCAATTTAATAGGTAACAATTTGAATAAATACTTCTAACCTAAACCAGCAAACCTAAATACAAATAATAGACACTGAAATGTCGCTGTACTAATATTGAACATCGTTCCGCATTTGCAATCAAGGATGAGTAATACAATACAACTATATTTCGATCCATAGTCGAAAGTACAGTTGGCAATGATGGCATCCAATAGACCGTAACATTCCTTACAACAAGATATTTAGTATTTTCAAATAACAACATACAGTTCGAAAAAACGAGTAGGTATTTACTTATTGGTTGTTTAACTCATATTTGCGCGCGGCTGTATATATACGAGCGTTTGTAACTGTCATTTCCCCTTTTTAGGGTTCCGTAGTCAACAAGGAACCCTTATAGTTTCGCCATGTTTATTGTATTTATAATGAAATCATTAGGTACACAAATAGTTTACATATAATATCCATCGTAGGCAAAACCTTGAGGAGGTTCGTATGCCGATGGGGAGTAGGTAATTCATTACACTAGGTACTAAGATGAGACAAATGTTGCGTTAATTGTCATGCTATTTCAAAGAAAATCATGTTGAAAAGCAAAAACATTTACATTGTTATGTTTAAAATTGGTCAAAGTATACGGAGACCATAGAGCTGACTCGTTTCTTGCCCAACGGATCGACATACCTACTCAAAGTCGGAACGCAGCCTTCCGCAGGAATCCGACCTTGGGGACCTATTTTTATTTTATTTTTAGGGTTCCGTAGTCAACAAGTAGTTTTTAGTTTCACCATGTCCGTCTGGCCGTCCGTCCGTCCGTCCGTCTGTCCGTCCCTTTTCGGCTTAGCTCAGTAACCATTTCTACTAGAAAAGTGTAATTCGGCATGGGTATATAAATCAATCACGCCGGCATAACAGAAGAATAAAATGTGGAAATGTTTTTTGGGTACCTCCCCTACAACTAAAGTGGGGATGTAATATTTTTTTTCGTTAAACCTAGTGTGGGGTATCTTTGGATAGCTTGTTCAATTTTTTTTCAAATCAATGATTCGTTTGTGAGATATTGGGCTTTAAAGCCCAAATTTTTGATCGATTCATGTGTCCCGTGCACTACGAAACCCTACACTGCGCGTGGCCCGACACGCACTTTGCCGATTTTATTTTCTTAATATTAGGTTAGATTCCAAACCTTCAATAAACTAAAGAGTTTATTGAAGGTTTTGAATCTGTTTAAAAAACATTTATTCATCGAAATAAGTAACTTTTACGTTCCAATATAATGGATAGTAAATTGTTATTTATTTACCGAATTTCTGATATAGCTCTACATGTAACCTTTCTTTATTATTGGAAAAGGCCATCAAATTAAAAATTGTGTTTTATGTGTTAAATTGCTCAGTTATGTATGATTCTCAAAAGTTAGGCGGAAATTACTTACATAGCCAATTTTTTTTTTTTCACGATAAAGTCGAGTTCGCTCTTATCATACACTTATACCAATATTTGACCACGCTCTCGCTACAACGTCTATTGATATCACCGGAGTATCTGCTCAGAGATTACACTGCAAAAGAATGTTTTCCGAGATCTCCGAGGTCATTGGAACTTATTCCCAGGTGAGTGTAGTATATACCGGGTGTCTTAAAACTTTGCCACACTGAGGAAAAGTACCTTAATTATCGAAGATATATTAATATCATTTTATCTTAAAAAAAATATTGGAACAGAATACAAATAAAAATGAAAAAATCTTCTACGATACCATACTCACGTAATAATAATTTTTTTAACGTAAAATTAAATAATCCTAATGAGTAAGTAACCCTTTCGACCGGTATCGTAAAGGATTAAAATGATTTTGTTCATATTTGGTGTGTTGAATTCCTGGTTAAGGCAGGTGATTTTTCAACCATCTTTGAAGTTTTAGGTTTTTTGATGACGTTCCATCTTTTTTTCTAATTAAATGATGTCTTCTTCCAGTAAAACTTGCTGTCTTCAATATTTAAGGTACTTTCCCTCCGTGTGGCAAAGTTTTGGTAGTCCCGGTATAATAATAATAAATAATATAATAACATGGCTAGTCTACTGACTAGCCATGTTATTATATTATTTGTATGTAGCTGTCAGCCCGTGGACAGGACGCGAGCGGGCAGCGGGGCGACTGCCGTTAGTTGCCCCGTATGCATGCATACTCGTACCGGCCCGCTTCCGTGGAACATACCAATGCGAAAGTATAATACTGACAATATACCGACAAGATCGGAAATCTGGGCAAAATCGCTGAGCTCTCGGTAAATTATATTAATTTTAATATTCGTACAACGTTCTTCAAAAGTGATAGTTGAGCAAAAAGATAAATGGGTTTATTTCTTCTCTCTCTCTCCTTTTGGAGTTTTTCTGATGTATTCGATATTGACAATTACTGAACCTAACTAATATGCTGTACACGGGTAAATTTAGAGCGTGGGCGGAGTACGATAGAGTATTCGAAACTTTCGTCATTAGCACGTATTTAGTAAATGACACGACGCGAATTTCAGATCATCAGTCAATAATACATTATACTCGTATCTATAGACCTAACTTTCATCGGTCAATTGCGTGAAATGTGATATTACTCGTATTGTGTTGCAAGAAGCTCTGACATGTTTGGCTCGGTGCTTGGTTTACAGATGAAGTAAGAATAATTTACTTTAAAAACAAAGTTTTAACCGACTTCTATTTAGTACTCCGCCAAGCCACGTGAACATTTCCACATTTCTTTTCCAATTTACCACACGACTGAACTGATTTCCGAATGCAAATGCGTTGATTGTTACAGAAAAAAAAGAACCGCTGTATGTGGGCCGAACAATGAACATATTTGAAGACTTCCGTCGATTCCACAAGGATCACCTTTGGCATTTCATTAGTTGCTATTTCAACGGAATTATATCATAATCTGTGACGTACTTTTGTAGTGTGGTCCTCATCATCAATTCCACTCCACCAAATTTATGATTTCCTGGTGTAAATACACGAGCTATAATAGAAAATACCGAAATCACTACACGCGTGCCTAATATAATTGAGGATCCCATCATCCAACTGGATTTTTGAAAAAAATGGGACCAACCTGGAAGCATATACTAACAAACAGAAAAAAAATTACGAATCGACTCATAAATGACGGAGTTCTGAGGTAACAAACAATTTAAAAAAAATGATAAAAAAATAATATCACCTTTTTTTCTTGAAGTCGGATAAAAAATGATCTCTCAAAAATCTTTGTAACATTTCCTATCTACCTATCAACATTTCCTACCGACATTATTAACGCGAAAGTTTGTGAGGGTGTTTGAATCAGAAGAGGTTTTCAACTGTTTCACGCATAAATTATCAAACGAAACTAATTTTTCAGTAACATAGCTTATATTATGTGCATAAGAATAACAAGTGAAATCAATTCAAATTGACCGATAACCTAATAAGAAAAGCAATCTGTTCCCGTAAGGAAATAAAAACTATATGTGTCTTAAATCCCACTGGGTAGCGTTTTTTTTTTCATTATTTTGTATTTGTTTAAATAATAACATGTAAGATCGATTAATACGATTAAAAAGCCGCGGGTAGAAGCTAAGAAGTAATTAATAACTGCCTTACGCCACTATCACAAGTACTTACATATAATTTTTAATTTAATTTTCGCTGTAATTACTTTTTGCGCAACTTTTTTATAAGTACTAGAAAGTTCTTAAGCCGTAAAAGTTCTTTATTTTTATTTTTATTGTGTACTAATAATAGTTTTCATACCAAATTTTAGCTTTCTAGGACAGGAAGTACAACGTGAGTGAGTGAGTGAGTGAGTCAGTGACGAAATCGGCGTTTTTAGATATCAGTAAAATCGAAAGTATAAGAGCTATGCAATTGAAACTTTATATATTTAATAAGTCTACTATTGACATCATATCCCGAGAATTTTGTTTATCTAATATAATCCAAACTCGTTGTTATGAGGGTTCAAAAAAACGACGAAGCGCTTCGAGAAAGGTAGGTAGTGCCCTTGCGCTTCGCTTGGCTCGTCTTGGCGTGGGCACTACTGTACCCCCAGGCAATTTACGAGTTGCTTTACGTGAGAGCTGATTTAAGGTATTGACCATAACTCCAGCACGAATAGGTTGTACCTCTAGCCATCAGAAAAAGTACTAAAACATAAATTAGATAAGTTATAAAAAGCGTCGTGATTGGAGTAATTTTCACATAAGATTAGTATTATAAAGACCAATGTGCAACGCGGCGTCGTAGAGGGGCCTATTCCACCGAACACATTGAATTGAAATCAGTTTGGTACATGTTTCACTCGTACTAACACATGTAGGTATATAGTCCTTCAAAATCTTAAAAACCATTTTCAGCCGATTACTGGTATGAGATTTAACTGAAAGGCACGCTTATGTACATAAGTTCGGTGACAAAGCCATATAATAGCATCACCGAACCGATCTGATGGTGGACACAGAAGATGGCCATTGCAATAAACAACACAAGATATACCCGTCGCGTGTTGGCACATTGAAATCCTCTCATTGATTAGTTGATGGCGATGCAAAAAAAGTACTGTGAGCAAAAAGTTTGTAGGTACCAGAAATTGATTTTTCAGCAGAAACTTATTCACTTTACGCGATCAGTCACGTCATCGTGGTACAGAGGATGGAACTGTGAGAATGATAAAATCGGTCCGCAATGTCCGAGGCATCAAACCCTAAGTGGAATTGAATGGTATTGATAGGTTTTCAACGCCCGGAACCAACGCACTCGTGACACCACGGCGGCTGTAAGTTGATAAGCGGATGCGACAAAGGGGAAAAACAAAAACATGGAGGAGAAAACTGCGTCATCTGAGTGCGAATCAATTTCAACGATCTCAAGACCAATAGAGGTGTTAGACTGTTAGGGACAAAATCAACAAATGAAAACTTAAATCTCCGTGTTATCAGCCAGCCGACTTACGAACGTTTCCTGCTATAAAATACTTTTGATCGACACTTTTTCGATATTGCCTGCTAAAAGTTGGTAAGTAAACCCATTCGATATTCTGAAAGGAAATGTTATTTGGTATAGAAAGTTCAACTTAATCCGAGCCAATACACCTGTAATCTCCCCATCATCTCCTGGAGCCAGCAATGGAAATCGAAAGCAAACATCGTTCAATTGCCACCCAAGAGTTAGGTATTACTCGGCAAATATTGTGTCTTCTCATATCTACTGTTGAAGACACACGGTGAGCTCCAAAAAAAGTAAACAACATTGAACCTTATCGACAGGCATGATATATATGAATTTAGTGATACCGCAAATGCGACTCGGCAGCGACGGGCAGCCGGCGCGGCGCAGCGAACACGACTTACACGACGCAACTTGCACTCATCATCATCATCATCATAATATCAGCCGAAAGACGTCCACTACTGGACATAGGCCTCCTGCAAAGAGTGCCACAATGACCGGTCCTGCGCCACTCGCATCCAGCGGACTCCCGCGACCTTTACCAGGTCATCAGTCCACCTTGTGGGGGGGCCTACCCACGCTGCGCCTACGCACTACTGCGGTACGTGGTCGCCACTCGAGAACCTTTCCGCCCCAACGGCCATCGGTTCTACGTGCAATGTGCCCTGCCCACTGCCACTTAAGTTTAGCGATTCGGAGGGCTATATCGGTTACCTTGGTTCTGCTGCGGATAGCCTCATTTCTGATGCGATCGCGCAGAGAAACTCCCAACATAGCCCTCTCCATCACCCTTTGGGTGACTTTGAGCCTTCTTATGAGGCCCATAGTAAGCGACCACGTTTCCGTGCCATACGTTGCACTAACTTGCACTCGTTTGATGCGAATGCGAATATCGATGCGAATGTTTAAAATGATGCGAACCATTCGCATATGCGAATGCGAATATTCGTAACATCCCTACTCTCAACACATCACACCCTCGAGAGCTCTGGCGACCTCCCTCACCACCAGTAACACAACACCTCATACTTAACTTAAACCTATAGAGCAAGGTTATTGTGTTACTGTAGGCCAATTCTCGGGCACATTGGAGGCACGAGAGCAAAACAATCGTTAGATAACGCCGGTATTCCGTGAACGTACTCGTATTCTTTGGAATTTTTGAAATCTCATAATATGGTACTGAACCAATGAAATAAAATAAGTATATACATAGCAGTTTATCCAGAGGCCAAGGACACCTCGTAAACTAGAATAAGTCAAAAAACATAAAATCCGACAGTGACATAAACTGCAAACCGTCCTAAACAAGATCATGCAGTGGGCGTAGCATGGTTGCCATTTTATCACTTATCGTTGTGTTAAAGACGCCCATCACGCTCTGACAAGTATGCGAGTGCGAGAGTGACGGATGCCTTATCCACAACGATAAGTGATAAAATGGCAACCGTGCTACGCCCGCAGGAGACCGTCGACGTTGATAATTGCCGACAGTAGAATTGATGTATTTTGTACGAAATGTATAGCACTATCGCTATACTAGATATAAGCTGTTCCATATCTATACTTTAATCTTTTCTTATATTATTATGTTTATTTTCATTATTATTCTTTGTTATGTCTGGTTGGTAATGGCATGTGTGATATTAATATCTCATAAAGACTGTGTATCTAATTGTTCCCACCTAATTATTTAGTACTTTTTATAGTCTACGAGTATGTGTAATTGTGTAACCACATAAAGCCGCGTTTTCGATGATTTTAAACATCTAACATTTTTTCGAACAGAAAAGGGGCGGGCTTAGCCAAAATGTTTTTTGTTACAAAATACAGAAACATGATTTCCGTCACGGATGGAAAACATTCCCCGCGTTCGTCCGCGGGCGAGGGGGTCAATTATTTCATCATTTGAGTTTTAAAACAACAAACGTTAAAGATGACAAATTGTACTGGGATGACAGCTGTCAAAACAAAAGTATAATGTTATAATTATGACCACCTATGACAATAACAATACATTGTTCACTTTAAAGACGCAATGGACGGGCATGCCCGACTTGTTTTACTTATCTAACGATGTTTTTTAATATATTTTGCTAACATATTTTGTTAGTTTTTTGGCACAGCGGCCACGCCTTAAGTGTTTTGGTGATAAACTGTTAACTTGTGTGAGTTAATAAATAAATAAATTGAAATAAAAAGGTTGACATTCATTTTTAATCATGGCAGTGATTCATGATTTATATTATAACGGGACATTGCTGGAATGCCCAAACTACCACAAACATGTGTCTTTCATAATGATTCCTATAAGAGCCGTCCCATTCTGTCATTAAGAAATCTGGAATCACGGCCCGTGTCAAAGAAAGCTCAAAATTGTATCCGGATCCGGCCTTTAACTTTCTTCACCGACTGTCCTTAAAATCTGGTGTTTCCCATTTAGGTCTATTATATATTACAAATAATAGAAGATAATAGTAATTCCCAATTGTTCCATTATTAGTAGGTACTACTACCTACCTAAGTCGCCGATCGCCGCCCGATGGCATATTAAAAGGCAACCAGCATGTCAAAATTATATCCGTATTTTGTTTATTATTCGTACACGTCTCTTCTCTCTGTCTTTAAAAATTGAAAACAAAAATCTTACTTGTATCCGTCAAACTTGACTATCCTACTAATATTATAAATGCGAAAGTTTGGATGTTTGTATGTTTGGACGTCTAGATGTTTGGATGTTTGTTACTCAATCATGCTTAAACGGCTCAAGTGATTTGGGTGAAATTTTGCACGAAGATAGTTTTTAGCCTGGATTAAAATATAGGATAGCTTTTATCCCGGGTCCACGCAGACGAAGTCGCAGGCGGAAGCTAGTATTTATTATAAAAAAAAGGTCGGGTTACACTCCGGGAGTGCCGGCAGAAGTGAAAACTTGAATATTTTGACATTTCGAATCGATGAATACCGTAGCGACAGAAGTAAACTATTTCACTTGCAAATCAGCGAGTGAGAACTTATTGTGTATCGGCTGAACGCGTAAGCGCCGCGGATTGCATGGCGTTTGCGCCCTTTTTCTCGCTAACTTGAATGGCGCAGCCAGTCTCGTACTACGGCATCGGTCCCCCCCGCCCCCAAGCCTCGTCCTGAATCTCTCACCATCTTACAGTCACGTGACCTCCTACGCTCCTACACCTATGGCGAGTTTAACAATTTTTCTCCATTCCAAAAAGTGCACAGCGCCGCTAAAGAAGTTTTCACTTCAAAAACAAAGAAAGTAACATATTCCCACTGGGGAACCACTGGGGGTTTCCACTACTGAGTGGAAAGATAGTTATGCTTTACAAGTTAAGTAAGGCATTTTTAGGGATAAAAAGTAGTTAATACCTAAAATAAAATATCAGGCATGTTAAACGCAGTACCGTTCCTAGTTAATAAAATGTTACATCTGCGAATTGAGACCTAAATCTAAAATGCAGGTATTTCCAAAATTCAAAACATTCACTCAGTTCGCGATTAACTTAACTTTTACTGCTATTTATTACTTACACTAGCTTCCGCCCGCGATTTCGTCTGCGTGGACTCGGAATAAAAACTATCCTATATTTTAATCCAGGCTTTTAACTATCTTCGTGCAAAATTTCGCCCAAATTGGTTGAGCCGTTTAAGCGTGATTGAGTAACAAACATCCAAACATCTAAACATCCAAACATACAAACATCCAAACTTTCGCATTTATAATATTAGTATGATACTTGTAATACTTAACGATATTTTAAACTTGATATAAAAATTAAAAACTAAGTCCTTCCACTATTGGGATTATGTTATTTCATTAGCTGCCCCGCAATTATTTTATAATGCCTGCCGCGAAAAAAAGGTAATTATCATACCATACAGTTTCTTAAATTTAACTCTCAATTGCAATTTCGGTAAATTCAAAACTTTTCACAACAATCACTCGCATAAACAACACCAAAGACACTCTCGCGTTATGTCCGCTCGGAAAACGCGACTCACAGCGAAAGGAAACTTTTCGCTTGAAAGCGCGACCGTGTCTGTAAACGGCTGAGGGCGCACTGAGTGTGTGCGGCCGGTTCACTGCGAAATTCAGCCGTTATTCGGATTATGGGAAGATTTCCCTTAGACTTGGACTTACCTGACGGCCTTTTAATAAGGTTTATGTTTTCGAGCGTTGTGCCTTGAAGGGGCACGGGGTCCACTTTGACATAGCCCAAGATTTGGCATACGCACTAGTTTTTACGAAAGCGACTGCCAGCTGACCTTCTAACCCAGAGGGAAAACTAGTCATCATTGGGATTGTTGCGTATTGGGAAATGTATGTATGTGGACAAGAAAATTCTATTACACGGGCTTCAATGCAAACGGCTTGACGGATTTTAACATTATGAGGTGTCGTTGGATTCCTCATGATTCATAATCTTGTGGGTGACAGGCTAGGTAGATATTGATCTGAAAAAAGCAGTTGGGTTTTTAGAAAAATCATTTGATTTCTCTTGTCTCTGATAGACGACATTTTTGATTTCTATTTCCACTCGTCTTTCAGAAATACGTGAAAATGTTTATAATATAATCCGTGTGCGACGTTATTACTGCGTCTGTAAAATTAAAAGTGTGCAAAAATTACAGACTACAACAATTTAGAAATGAAAAATAAAATTTAGATAGACATAAACACCAGGCACCATGAAGTTTTCATTTTCTATCGAACTAAATCTAATCAATCAATCAATATAAACATAACGTGTTAGTAAAATATTAAATACGTAAGTCTAGGGTTAGTATTATAGTGATATGGATAGGCTACCTACTAAACCAGGGTATTGGACAAGATAAAAAAAAATATATATTAACGCGATAAACTTCATTCACATATGTGTTTACTCGTCATGTAGGCTTCATACATCCCGAGTATGTTCCAAAATATTGATACATTCGCGCATACATTACGAATTGCTGAACTTCAGTCCCAAGCACGGCCGACTCAAGTCGACTTTCCAAACAAACGTTATCATTTTAAAAGGGCGTACTGGAATTATATGAAACCCTTTATACACAATGGGATACCCCATATTTATGTTGGAAACAAGTTTTTGTTACTATCCATACTTAATATTATAAATGCGAAAGTGTATCTGTCTGTCTGTCTGTTACCTCTTCACGCTTAAACCGCTGAACCGATTGAGATGAAGACAAGTACGATTGGTATGGAGATAGTTTGAATCCCGGGGAAGGACATTCCTATGTTTAGTACCATCCTTAGTTTTTATCCCGGAAAGCACGGAGGGTTACATACCATTATCTATAACAACGGCAAAAAAAACACGTTTGTTGTATGGGAGCCCCCCTTAATATTTATTTTATTTTGTTTTTAGTATCTGTTGTTATAGCGGCAACAGAAATACATCATCTGAGAAAATTTCAACTGTCTAGCTATCGCCGTTCTTGAGATACAGCCTGGTGACAGACAAAATGGCAAAAAGAACACGTTTGTTGTATGGGAACCCCCCCCCTTAATATTTATTTTATTTTGTTTTTAGTATTTGTTGTTATAGCGGCAACAGAAATACATCATCTGAGAAAATTTCAACTGTCTAGCTATCGCCGTTCTTGAGATACAGCCTGGTGACAGACAAAATGGCAAAAAGAACACGTTTGTTGTATGGGAGCCCCCCTTAAATATTTATTTTATTTTATTTTTAGTATTTGTTGTTATAGCGGCAACAGAACACATTATCTGTTAAAATTTCAACTGTCTAGCTATCGCGGCTCTTGAGATACAGCCTGGTGACAGACAAAATGGCAAAAAGAACACGTTTGTTGTATGGGAGCCCCCCTTAATATTTATTTTATTTTGTTTTTAGTATTTGTTGTTATAGCGGCAACAGAAATACATCATCTGAGAAAATTTCAACTGTCTAGCTATCGCCGTTCTTGAGATACAGCCTGGTGACAGACAAAATGGCAAAAAGAACACGTTTGTTGTATGGGAGCCCCCCTTAATATTTATTTTATTTTGTTTTTAGTATTTGTTGTTATAGCGGCAACAGAAATACATCATCTGAGAAAATTTCAACTGTCTAGCTATCGCCGTTCTTGAGATACAGCCTGGTGACAGACAAAATGGCAAAAAGAACACGTTTGTTGTATGGGAGCCCCCCTTAAATATTTATTTTATTTTATTTTTAGTATTTGTTGTTATAGCGGCAACAGAACACATTATCTGTTAAAATTTCAACTGTCTAGCTATCGCCGTTCTTGAGATACAGCCTGGTGACACATACAGCGATTGGGTTTTTTTCTCTAATAATTCAGAAATCAGTTCATATGGTAAATTGGAAAATAAATGTGGAAATGTTCTCGTGGCTTGGCGGAGTACTAAATTGAAGTCGGTTAAACTTTGTTTTTAAAGTTAATTATTCCCCTACGTAATACTCGGACGACAAACCGCATTCACCCGTCCTCAATGGTTGGATGGACGAGAAAGGAGATGTGATTTCGATGACAACGCAATACGATTCGCGGAAATAACCTATTCCTATTTTATATTATTTTATTTTATCTCAGAGCCTAGTCGTTTTCCAAAACCCTAAAATTACAAAGAGTCCATACACAAAGTTTCAAGTCTCTCACTTAAAATTGTACTCCATCCCCAAACAAACTTTCAACCCCCTTTTTACTCCCTTGATGGTGGAATTTTCCAAAATCCCTTCTTAGTAGGTACTTAAGTCATATAAAAAGAAAGAAGAAAGAAAAACATTTATTCGTGACATACACAAAATGACAAACATTGAATAAAAATACAAATAAACACGTCACGAAATGGTCCCAACTCAGCATGGTGCTGGCGATTACCAGCGCTGGTCTTCCGTTGGAACCATTGGTGAAACCACGGGGGGCAGAGCACAATTGCAATAAAAATATCAATATAATAACTTACAATAATAATAACAACCCAAAAAAAATCTATGGACACTAGCTGTTATTCTTACACTTTTATTAATTTATACTAACACATAAATTAATAAAAGTGTAAGAATTCAGAAGTGAGTTTATAAACAGGGAATTGAAAACGCTGGCCAATACCTATAATTATATGCAGCTAGTGTCCATAGATTTTTTTTTCACTGAGCCGGTGTTTAAAAATACATGTCTTGAGTTTAGTTCGAAAGCTATGTATATTTAGTAGGTTCCTTATCTATTAAATTACAATAAATCATTACTCTAAATATTACAGGAAAAATAGGACGGTATCTCCATCTAGGTTATTTTTCTTTAAATGTTTAAAATCATTTCTAGATAAGCTTCCTTCCTTCGTCCTTTAATCACCTTAAGATGTATATTTTTTCCTTAAAATACCTACTAGACTACACTAAAAATATTGACATCGGTTAACATTAGATCGCATTGTCGCTGGAAAACCAACAGTTCCTCGGTCACTTGACTCAAGTTAGTACAGAATGCACCGACATAATATATGGCGGTGTATCCATGACAGTAACTTCCTCAGGGAAAGAAGTTGGATAAGTTGTATGAAAGTTTGTACGGATTCCACGGTGCGCGAGTTTGACAGTTTTTTTTTATTATTATTAAAGCTTTAATTCCTCGAATAATTTCTTTATTCCCAGAACCGGAACTAAGGATTCATTGATAAGGATTGATGATTGGCAAATTTGAGCTGACGAAGTTGGCCAGAACGCCAAAAAAAGAAGAATGGCACACATCACGAATAGCAAATTGGGCTATTTTCTCTACCTCGTACCGGAAGTAATGCAAAAAATCTGAATCCCAATATAACTTTATGAAATACATTTTAAAGCGCGATATTCACCTCGCCATACAAAGTATCCACTCGTCAGGCAAAACTCGTTAAGACTCATGTACCTGGTAGGTAAATCGTTCCGAATGACCATCTGTTTAATTATGTCTATTGTCTCCGATACCGGTACATTTGTGAATGGAGAGGCTACATCGAAATTCACCATCAACTCATCCTCGTGCAGTGTAACGTTCGTTCAAAAGACTCAGAAGGCTTCTGTACATATAAATTTATGAGAGGATTAAATCGATACGTATTTTTGAACTTGACTGTACTTTTTGCATGTTTGTACACTATTTCAGTGTGCCACGTTTACCCGGCTTCCAGCCGCCTTTAGCTTCCATAAGATCTTTTAGGCAATCATGATTGGAGCCGAACGCAATCAGAGCAGAATCACGGTTTCGCAAGCATGAATACAAAGTAGATTTGAAATGCCGACTTTTCTCAGTTAACTTTTTAGGGTACTGTTGAGGAAATGGGGTTTAGCCAGTGAATACCGGTCACGGACGAACGACTGGATTGATGGTCTACAATATACAGGCGTTGGTTCGTCTCTCACTCGCGAAAATACTTTTTTTTGAGTTTTAGTGGATGATAACTTTTAAAAGGCCTGTAGGCGGCTATAGTCCGACCGCTTCACTCAGTCCTCGCCTGCGCGGCGCGCGGTCGGACTATAAAAACTGACGTTAAAAATTAGAGAGTTTGTTCCGGCGTTTTCTCGACAATGGTCTCTTTTGAATGCGTTAATAGACGTTGACTGGTCGTGCCTTCTCCCTCCTCTCTTCTGCGTCTGCTTACAAAATGATTTATTTCATTTAATATTATAAAAGCAGCGCAAGCATAGTAGGTAGCGAGCAATAGGAACGTTGATTGGCACCGGAGCTGCCGATAAGATTAATTGGGTTAAGAAGTATCGGAAGTAAGCTCGCAGCTTATCGTAATCCTGGACGAATGGCCAATTAACGACTTAATGGCGGAATCTTCTGAAAGCCAGCGATCTAATGAATTAAAATGATTAAAAATGTTTCCGCTCCACTTGAGTTTGTGACATTGCCAAGTCACAAAATTTTATCTAGCTTGCAAACTAAAGATCAAGAAGAATGCTTGGCTCTACGAAATATGTCATAAATTTTTACGGTGGAAGAGTTTCGAGACTTGGCCTCTTTTTTACATGGAATGTCTTTTATGAGATCTCACTTCTTTTTGTAGGTTATTGTTTATTGTGTTATCAAGACATACGAATTATGAATGCAGTCCCATTCACTGCAAATGTACTTTGTAATCCTATATATGTATGTGGGATTACAAAGTTATTTATGCAGTTAATGTATCTAGAAAACTGGACCGAAATAAAATATTTTAGTTTTTCCTTGAGTTATACACATAACACTAATTGTATTCTAAATTTGCAGCTCCTATGTCTGCTAGAAGTGCCATAGACTTTTGATGATCGGTGAGTCAGTCAGTGACAAAATTAAGGAACTGACTAGTTATAATTCTGAATTGATTGGTTTAAATTGAATGAAAGACATATACCGTGTTTATACAATGCCTGCTTTGTTACTGAAAATTCAGGCTCCTAGTTCTATCCACAACGAAGTTATAGGGGGGTCGAAAATGGCCTGAACTGCTTCGAGAAAAAGATGGTACGGCCGGGGCGCTGTTGCGCGTCCACTGAGCAAAAACGGAGTTTGTATGTGTAATTTTTTGCATGTTTATACGCAAATAGTTGCATCTTATCTTCACTGCTAGACCAGCACGATTTTTAGCGGAATAGACGCCAATACACGCCAAGTAACGCCTGATTCAATAAATTATTAAACTGATACATATTTTTACACTTAACTATATGTATGTATTTGAGTATGTAAGCACTTTATTGTACACGATAGCAGGTTAAACAATAATACATGTCACACAATAGATCAAAGTACAAAAGCGAACTTATCGCTATAAGGGACCTCTTCCAGCTAACCTTTGAGCAATTGAGAGGAAGGTAGTTAGAACTAGGGCTCGCGGTATTCGTGTAAAACGCCGAACCGTGTACACGTATCCTTAAGCCCAGCGGTACTAAGAACCCGAATTACACGATCCCGTCAAGATCCGTCCCGTTCCGTCCCGTCCCGTTTCCAAGAAACGTTTCTCATCTCGGCTCAGCTCGGGTAACGGGCAAGGCAACTCGACCCGCCGCGCCGGTTTGAGTTAAAGCAAAAATGATTTATGATATACTCTTATTACTTGCAAACTCGTAGAGTAAAATTGCCTTATGGAAAAATGTATTTATGTATTTAAGGGTTTTTTTTTTCATTATTAAAGGCAAGATTTACTTTGAAACATAGTTGATGTAGTTCAACAAGGTAAAATATTTAGCAGTAACGGGATGTACGCAAAATTAGCATTTAGATAGGCATTATCAGTGCCTTGCATTTTTTTTGACAAACCCAAAAGTTGATAAACAAGTCGTTGAATTCCCAAGCTATATTAAGTTTTATGTATTTGCGATAAAGTCAAAATTTCAACAAATAAATGAAAGCGTTTACCTATGCCCTAACTCTCCTTTGTTTTTTCTTGTTAGTGCGAATCGTGCGTACCGGGGTAAAGGGTTTTATGACATTACCTGGTAGGTACGGGTAGGTACTAGAGCTAGTAAGATTTGACAAAATTATTTTTAAATTTCTAATGAATCTTTAGTAAGATTATAGTTCGCCACTCAGTCGGTCGACTTTACGAATCTAACTATTGCCATTTTTGTTATTTATAAAGATTTTGTTAATTGTTGGTCATTTCGTTTTTATTATTTTTTGTTTGTTAACGTGTTGTTTTTTGTTAAAAATGAAGAGAAGTTGGGTATGTTATGCCACTAGACTCGGTGACAGAGCTTTTTGTGACTTGTGCGATGATCGGGCAAACAATGAGTTTGCGTGTCGTGGTGGTTCTACAGGAGGTATAGGGAAGCATTTAAAAATAATTCACCTAAAATCTCCAATCCTGACACCTAATGAGTAAGTACCTACGTTTTTATTAAAATATTCTGTTCAATAATTCGTAATGGTTTGGTAATGTATTACTTAAATTAATTAAATATTCTACGTCTATGAAAATGATACGTTACGGACAGAACAGAAATAAAACTATATGTGTGTAAGAAAATTTACTGATATATTTGTTTATATTTGTTTTTAACATTATTAAGGAAAATAACTGACTAGCTTATTAATGGAATGAATGAATGGAATTAATGGAATGGTTATGCATCGTATATTTTATTTATTATACGAGGAATATTAAATTGGATACTTTACAGTTTAATTTTAATGAGTCATTGAACTATTTTTGACATTACCAATACTTATTATGATATCCAATAGGTTTGAGAGTAAAAAAAAACGAAATTGGAAAAGTACGAGCAATGATCTTTATCGTAGCTTTTAAAGGCAACGTCTCAGATCGCCACTATATGGTAAAAACGGGTCGGAACGGAACCGCGTAAAATTAAGATCCGTGTTCGCGGGATCCCGGGATCCCGGGTCTTAATTACGCGGTTCCTAATTACACGTTCCGAACGGGCCATAAAACCGTTTCCGTTTAGCACAGAAACGGGGACCCGGCTCCGGGTACACGAAACCCGGGCACGACCACGCGCCCTAGTTAGAACGAGATAGGCAAACTTATACCGTGTACAAAAACACACAGACAAAATAAAAACAAAACCTAATAGGTATTTATTCTAGAAAAATGAAAACATGCTAATACATATATAAATTTACAATATAAAATATAATACACACTATCATATGTAATATATATCGCAAATATAAAATAAATAAATACTATATTCAACCAATTCACAAGTCATTGGAAAGCCACAACTTCCACCGACTGTACCTCCTTCGACGTGGTTAATATAGCATGTCCAAGACCGACCAAATCATAGGGGTGTAGACACTAAATAATATAATCAATAATGTCGTATTTTCTCGAAAAAGGATTAAAAATGTAGTCAAATGGAGAAAAAATCAACGCAAGAGGTTAAATAATCACGAAGTTATAGTGTCCAAAGTTTTAAGAAGGGGTATGTTCTGTCTCTTTTTCGCAAAACGCAACATCATAATTATGAAACGATTGACGCTCGCAGTTAGTGACGTCACTAGAAGGCGGCAACGTGCGATGCCCCCAACATGTTCGGCTCCGCCATCGACGCGGCCTGCCGCGCGCGCGAAGCGCTCTGCGGCAGCTTCGCAGATTGTGATGTCACTATCTGCGAGCGTTTTCTCTCTCTAACGAGCAATATTAAAACGGTTGTAACTTCGTAATTCTTTGAGATATCTTAATGGGAATCTCGTCACTAGGCATATTTTCCCCTTCTTTTTTTGGAGTAATAATAATTTTCGAGTCTAAACCCGTATTGAATGAGGTAGTGATGCGAAAGAAGTTCTCTGCTTCAGTTTGGGTCCGAATTCTTTCGTATGTCCATTTGTCCAGCAGCACGTCTATCATGGGACCATACCTCTTGTTCTAAGTATTCTAAAGTTCAAAGTTCAAAGTGCCTTATTTGTTAAACATAGGTATAACTGATACAGAGATGTTAAATAATTATTGCGAACCACTAGGTTTGCCAGTTGGCGTACAAAAACATTATATTATTATATTTAATTACATACAATTACATATATTTTATTAAGACCTTTAGAATCAGAAAACTACTAACAAACTGTGGATCATGTTGTCCGAATAAAGAAATAAAATTCTTTATTAAATCACCTAAATTGTCGAATACAAAATAATTAAAAATTAAATACTTCATTACATAATTTATATAAAAAAGTCAATGTCATTTGCATAATAATAATATTCATAATAAAAGATAAAAATTAAAAATCAATTGAAGTCATCATTTAAGTAATTAGAAATAGAATAATAATATTTGTTTGAAAGTAATGTCATGAGTTTGCGTTTCAGAACCGGTATCGGAGTTAGCTTAAATTCAGACGGTAATTTGTTGTATATCTTAATTGCTACAGAATACAAACTTTTGCGCATTAAAGCGGTTTTTGCAACAAATGTGCACAGGTCCTCTCTGCGTCTTTGCCGTAAAGGCCTGCCAGTGGCATCAGTCTTTTTGAACAGTACCGGATTATTTTAAATAGACATTACTGCTTCAAATATGTAAGAGACGGCATGGTCAAGAATTTCATTTCTTTGAAATGTGATACACAGCTATCGGTTTGTTGGAGACCACGCATTACCCTGATACACCTTTTCTGCGCTTTGAAGACCGCTTCTCTATTCAACGAACTAATAAGAGAGAGACGGATAATGCGAGAAAAATCGAGAGAGCTCGCGCGCCGTCGCGTGATAGCCGTGCTGGTCTCCTCTACAGGTCACATTTCTCAATTACTATAAAGTGTTTGTAGTCAATACAGATTCTAGTTTGTTTTTGTAGTATATAAATAAGTTTGTTTACATTGAGCGAATTCTATTGAACACGAAAATAAATCTAAGCATAAACAAGTAGCTTATACACGTAAAATATTTATTTAGTACCTAGTATTTATAGAAACAAGTGCTGTTACATATGGATAAAATGCTGAAAACAAGAAACAGGATCAAACACTAAATCATCATCACCATCATATCAGCCGAAAGACGTCCACTGCTGGACATAGGCCTCCCTCAAAGAGTGCCACAACGACCGTTTCTGAGCCTATTATATCAATCGATACTTAGAAAAAGCAAAATATAGCAAAAAACCGTTACATCCTACGTTACATTATATTAAATAACTTTATGCCAATTTAGGTAATGTATATTAAGTGTATGTTAGTTTTTCAGACATTATATAAAACATTACGCACCCTATCTTCAGATCTGTGAAAATAATGGACGGGGTAGTGGGCTTAATCCTTCGTTTCGTTACCTTCTACATTTTCATAGATTTTTGTAGAGTAGTTTAATGCTGTGTACCCATACCTCCGTTAACAACTTACTGAGACGTCAGCCATCTGAGACTGAATCGTAATATACCTAATATCGTGTAAATAATATCGTGTTAGAACAGGAAAGCAATCTTTGAAATACGTGTAGGTAAGGTACAATCACCAGCGTTAATATCGGCGCAACAAAGCGCGCATAAATATCTGACATGACTCTATTTTTAGGGCCGAAAGGACGTGTTAGATATTTTTGCCCGCTCTTTTATGGCAATACAGTCAGCGTCATATAGTTAGTAGCAGTCAGAGTAACCAAATATTTCGGAACACACCCTTATTCTTACAGTAATAAAGACGTGTACCGAAATATTTGGCTACCTTGGCTGCTGCTAACTATATGACGCTGACTGTACAAAGCGCGAGAGTTTGAAGTGTTATGTTGTTTGCAAAGTTTCAATTTTCGCTACAGTCTGGACAGTGCAAGTGTGTTTGACCTCCGATGACACAATGTTATAAAATATCGGGATTAAGTTATATCAAGGGTTAGTCAACGTGCTGTATTGGTAGCAAAGATTGGTTGTCAAAAAAAAATACACAAGTATTATAATTTATAAACATTAGATGTATCTTTCACAAATTATGATATTTATATACATATTTATAAACACTTATCCAAATTATACCGAATAAACGACTAAAATTTGTTCAACAGATTTGGCTGTCAGTTGTTCACGTCGATTGGAAAAAATCCATTTTAAATTGCTAAATGACCTTTCTACGTTAACAGAAGTCACAGGAAGGTACTTTAAGTCTTTAAAATATTGCACACAATTTTAATTGACGCCCTCCGGCATATCCACCGCTTTGCCTTCAATCAGCTGCTGCACGACTTTTACAGTACTGTAACCGGGGTTTTTCTTCAGGACATTTTTTAGTTTCAAATAAACTTCCTTGCCCGTGGGATGTAATCGCAACTTTGCCATTTTTTTTATCAAGTCAGAGACAATTTTTAATGAACATTTAAATTCTAGTTTTGGATCCTCCAGCAATTGAATCGACTTTGCGATAATGTTGAAGTTTGTGTCAACGAACAATAACTCTGATTTTAAATTGCGATCACGAAAATTTTTCTTTGCGTCGACAATTGTTCTTGCTTCACGTGAATCTAAAGCATTGATCACCGTCTTGATTTCATTATAATATTTCTTGTAATATGAAGCACCATGTTCCCCATCTGGTTATCACGGGTCGCGGAGGAAGAGGAATGTTCGGATACATCATTCGGTTTTTTTTTGTTCTAGAAGGAGCTTTACGGAATACTTTTTTCACGCAGTCTATTAATTTGTTTATTTTAGGGTAAAGACTTCTCACTTTCTCTGCAACGCGATTCAGTCCATCTGCGAAGCATGTTACGTGTGTTAAATTTGGATATTTCTGTGTGAGACATTTTCCCGCCTTGAGCATGTATGATCCAGCATCAGTTACGAAAAACAGTAATTTTTCTAAGTTATCATTATGGCCCCAAAGATCTATAAGCGTTTCGTTTACGAGTCTAGTTGTAGTTAAATAATTCGTTTCCTCCAGAACCTTTGATGTAAACAAATGCATTTTGGTGCTTGTTCCATCCAATGACTGGATCAAAACGTTCGCCACTTTTTTGCCACATGAATCGGTTGTTTCATCAACGCTAAAGCATATCGTCTTATTTAGAAGTTCCTGCCTGATTTGGTCTTTTTTTTCCTCGTAAATTTTTTGAAAGGTACTTCAGCCGTATATTGGATTTACTGGGTAAATTGACACTATTTCCGTATTTATTGTTTAAAAGGTTTTCCATAAAATTTCGGAATTTTGGGTTGTCAAGTTTTGACCATGGTACATTAGAATGAATCATAAATTCAGGCAAATCTTTGTTAAACTCTTTTTGTCCATTTTTATTATTGTAAAGCTTTTGGTGTGAATCAGTTTTCATATGCCGGTCCAAACTAGATAAAGAAGGGTGAAATGTCGAATCACACAATTTACAAAATAACCTACTGTTTTTGAGTTCCAAATCAGGGTTGTCTTTTAAGCTTTGTTGTAGCTTGGAATATGAGTATGAACTGCTTACTTTATTTACATGAGATTTTGACTTTAGGTGCTTATCTATATTGTGTTTTTTCCTTTTAATATTGATATTGCAAATAGTATATCGCGTACCTTCGTCCGTCGTAATAAAATCCGGGTATTGTGTCAAATCCATATTGTGAATGTAAATACTGACGTCATACGTGCACTTTATTAGGACTCCACTCAAAATACTTGAATATCCACTCTAGATACGATGAGCATTTGATAATTTAGATTAAAATAAACACTTCGTGTAATTTAATTGCGTTTTTTAACTAGAGTTGTATTTTTATGATATTTAATGTCATTTGACGTACATTGTTTTAAAAATATATTAGGGCGGATATTAGGTTTTGTACCGTAAAGAGTTATATCTAGAGGTGTAATCCTAAGAAGGTAAGTATTTATTTTATAGTTAAGAACAGAAGTGAATATTCAAATGTATTTGCTTTTTCTGCCAACCATACCCTGTGCTACGAAAAGTACACGTTGATAACGATCTTTATATATAAGCGACTACACAGGTACTAGTATTACTGTGAGCTACATGGCTCACGTCACGGTCGCCAAAAATGCTTTGTAACTGATAGGAATTATGATTGAGTTGTTGGTTGACACGTCGGACTCATAGGAGAAGGTATTTACGTTCCCAGGTTGGGTCTTGACAGAACTATCATATAATCTATGTACGGGCATGATTGAAAAGAGTTCATCATATCAGCCGAAAGACGTGTACTGCTGGACATAGGCCTCCCCCAAAGAGTGCCAGTGACCGGTTCTGCGCCACCCGCATCCAGCGGACTCCCGCGACCTTTACCATCTCATCAGACCACGTTGTCGGGGGCCTACCCACGTCACGCCTTCCAGTAAGTAGTTACCACTCGAGAACCTTTCCGCCCCAACGGCCATCGGTTCTACGTGCTATGTACCCCGCCCACTGCCACTAAACACTTTCGCTGCTAATAATCGCTACGCTCTTAGCCGATCCCGTGGTTTTCCTCATTTGTAGCGGAAAGCGACTACGGCGGTAGGCACCCACTAGGCGGGTTCCTGGCAGCGAAAGTGATATGTTTAGCCATTCGGAGGGCTATATCGGTTACCTTGGTTCAGGTGCGGATAGCCGCATTTCTGATGGGATCACGCAGAGAAACTCCCAACATAGCCCTCTCCATACCCGTTTTTGAAATAGTTTGAACAGATAAATTCTTCGTAAGAATTAATTGAGTCCGCAGTAAGCTCGATTCTCCAGACAAACGTAGTGACGCTCTCATTTTAAAACGTACGTGTTGGATTGTGACGAAACTTTGCATATACAATGACATGAGGTATATCTATGTCTGTAATATGTTTGTAGCTTCAGATACCATAGTAAAAAAATACAGCGAATTTTTTTCATACAAAACTTGTTTTTGCTGTATTTCGTTTGTTTTATAAACTGAAACCATATAAACTAATTACAAACATAGATATACCTCATGTCATTGTATAAGCTACGATGTACGAAGCTAGTTATTTTTATAAACTTGCCCAATGTAAAACACGTATAACACGAGTAAACGTCGGAGATCTTTGTAAGATGAAACTAATTCACGAAAGGATATGTGCCACGAACTGTACAAACCATCTAGGCCACATAGTATCAAGTATGATTAGCAGTTTTATTGTGATGAGGGCGGACTTTCACGGAGAACAAAGTAATACCCGACCAAATTGCAAACGTCACAATGTTTGGGAAGATAATGCAAGAGCCGGTCTTCGCGTTGTGGCAGATTGTTTGCACTTTCATTTTACGATGCTTCGATATGATTATATGAATCTAGGATTATTACGACTTCGACGCTTGACAGATTTGCTATGTACATAATATCAAATGGCATCATCGCCCACTCTGGACGTATATAACGTGTAATTGAAATAACGCAACATATTTGAGTAGGTACCTACTCAGTTGCTTTCACTATTTTATATGTGGGTTTTCTAGATTATTTTTCTATTATATCCAGTCTGAAAGTCAAAATGGCGCAATTACACCGCCTATGCCTATAAGGAACTGGCATTAATGACGCCTAGCGTGTAGATGACCGGCATAGAAAAACGTGTAAATTTACGAATTGAATAAAATTAATAACGCTGTTTTTATACAAATCATTAACACCTATATCGGAGAGCAAGTAAATGTATAGAAAACATGCACGCACCGAGTCCAATATCGGACGCTCCGAACAAAAAGTGTCGTTGTCGGCTCCGACACCGACAGTTGCGGATTGGTGAACATTCAAGTGCAAAAATATGGGTGCATACAACTTACTCATAGATATGTCCTATCGGTTCACTAATGTTAGACCAAACAACTTTTGGCCAAATGTTTCATTTGACAAAAGTTTCATTTGACCTCATGCATTTTTTTCTTAAATAGAAAGCTTTATAGGATTATTATAAAACAAACCTAACCTAACCTAATAACTTCTATTTGATGATATTCAAAGAATACCCGAAAATACCACTTTTTTGACGAAAAATGCATTAGGTCAAATGAAACATTTGTCAAATGATACATTTGGCTAAAAGTTGTTTGGTCAAGAGACAGGACCCCGTCCTATCGTTCTTATGTCAGCGGATTAAGGTTTCGGTACTTATTTATGAGAGGAATAAATCGATACTTATTTTTGCAATTGACTGTAAACAGGTTCATGCGGCCTCTCCGCTACGTTATTAGTTTAAGTACCGTCGCCACAGACTAAGTACAGTATTTAAAGCTGTCAATTATCTATATTTATAATGTCAGTAAAGTCAATACCGTGGCTACAATCCCGGTTACATATAGATAAACATGAAATAAGGTAAAAATCCACCGAAGTAAACGTATGTACTGGGAAACAGTTTCTATTAAAAAAAACAACGTGGGCTGCAATACCAGTGATTGCATATCACAAGCATTAAGCCAGCTAGATCTTATACGTAACAAAATTAAATGTTAGAACACTCCCGATACATCAAACGTAGCTTAATGGTTATTAGACAATTTAGACATACAAGATATTCGATAAAAAAAAACGCACGCACATCAGTTCATCGCTTTGAGAGCTAACGATGCCACAGATAGCCACAGAAATACATAAATACATACATACAAATACATAAATACTAACATACAAATTATAAATTGCGAGAGGTTCGCATCAGGCTTTCCAAAAACCATAAATAAGTGACTACGCCTGATTTGTAAATTATATTATGGGAAAATCGTATGGTTACACGTTTTCTTTTGTGTACTAAGATTTGTATTTTATTATATCTATCTAGCTCTATATAGCTAGTCCTATAATTAAAGATTAGCTTCATTTAAGCGGTAGACGGCCTCGGACCCGGGAACTAGCAACTTAAAATAGCTGTATAATGACTTTAATCACGATGCACAAACACTTAAAGCTTCCTAGAGCACGCGAGCTTCCGTTAAATTTTTCAAGTTTTCTGAGACGTCCGGCAGGGCGTATGCTTGTTTGCTACCGTTGGGATATTAGAAGGGACTCATTGTCTATTTAATTTCATTTCAATATCCGTGCTGCGTTTGCATATCGTGATCGTGACCGGTCTAATCCTTTTGGATTGGAGGTTCAGATGGCAGTTGCTTTCGTAAAACTAGTGCCTATGCCAAATCTTGGGATTAGTAGCCAAAGCGGACCCCGTTGAGATAAATGAGCCCGTTTAGGGTACAACCGGGAATACGCAATGATGATGGTATATCTGGGGGCATGGTTTTCCCATTCACTTCTTTAGAAATTACCTTACAAAAAGGAATGAGATCCCTAAAGTAATTTGCCGCAGTATTGAGTCTATCACCAGACAGCCAAGCAAAGTTACACAAAGGAACGAAATCATTTACAACTACAATTAATTGTCGATATCAAGTCAATGCTCCACGACGAACAAAGGAAATACGTACCTGTTAATTTATTTAGGTATTTTACGGTACCCCTCGGTGACAAATTCAAGGCCGTTATTCAGCATTTACCGGTGACTCGCCACAAGCATGCCAATATAGGCTGAACTTGGACTAAATTAGAAATTACTCATAGACGGTCCAACTTGCTGCTTGAGGTACACTTGGCTCTTGCGTTCCTTCGTGCAGACTATTGAAGGTGAATATATGGATCCTACGTATATAATTATTCCAAGTATTACAACTTAATTCATATTCCTATCTGGTTTTATCTTGTAGCTAGCAGTCTGCCACGCAAACTACACTCTATTGTGGATTGGGGATGACGCTCACTATTGCCGAGCAAGTTGACAACCCTAGCGATTCGAAACAGTACGTGCAAACATTGATTTTGTTAGACAGTGGAGCTCTCTTTTTTATACAACGACGGTGGCAAACGAGCGTACGGCCCGCCTGATGGTAGCGGACAACGCAGCCTATAGACGCATGCAACTCCAAAGGAGTAACATGGGCGTTGCCGACCCTTGATATGTTTGAGGATTCGCCGTGTTGACAGCTGAAAGTACAAATTCCCTCGCTCTCAACACAACGCATCCTCGGGAGCTCTGGCGACCTTGCTCACCTCCAGGAACACAACACTACTACAGAGCAAGTAGTAGTGTTATTATGGCTGCGGTCTTCTGCAAGGCGGAGGTACTTCCCCAGTTGGGCTGCTCCAAATTTGAGCGGGATGACATTTAGCAGTGCCCTACCTCAACACGCTGTGCCCTACCTTACCAAAGCTAGCTTCTGTAGATAAGGTAAAGTTAGACTGGAGAGAAGTGTTCAACTGAGTCGGGACACTGTGAATCGCATAACAGCCCAATTAGATCCAGCTTTGATGACGTCCCAGCGGTATCCCATCGTTAGACAGTCGTTATAATTTGGAATGTAGATTTGGTTAATTAAGGAACAGCAAGCTTTTTGCATTTATTGCAGACATTATTTTTTCACCCGTGTTATAATTTCACCACCCCCTTTCTTCCCGTGGGTGTCGTAAAAGTCGACTAAGGGACCAGGGTTGAAGTGTGTTGTGGGCGATGGGCTAGCAACCTATCACTGCTATATCACATTTTGTCCATCTTTTATACCCACATTTATGCTAAAAGTGGCGCTGGAATATAAGTTTCATGTGCTCTGCCAACCCCTTTTGGGAATAAAGGCGTGAAATTATGTATGTATGTATGTATTATTTTTTCGAAATAGAGGCCGCAAACCAGAATCGAACCAAGCCTGTTCCTCTGGCCGCTTGGGCTGAACTCGGCTCTCACGCACCTGCAAGATACGCCTAATTACGCAAGGAAAAACAAGGATAAAAGGTCTAAAACCGTTTTTTTTTTTAATATAAAAGTTAGCTTATGTCACTCGGAGCACAATATCGAATCGATTGACACTTCATTTCAAAATCAGTTCAGTATCTTAAACGCTACGGTGGATCACACGTAAATACAAACAGACTATTAAAATCATATCATAACCCTTCCTTTCGAATCAGCCGCAGTCGGGCACAAACAAGTGATGCCGTATAAAGAATGACTAGGACCAACGTCGGTGACGATTTTTTTTAACCATTAATCTTGTTGTATTATTGTCAAAATTCGGTAAGATGCAATATTTTCATTTTGGCTTTCATTTGAAAGAATCGCATGTAGAATAGACCACGAAAGTATTAAAAAATTAAAACACTTCAATTTATCCTCGTGACGCCCAGCACGCAAAAACGAACAGTGAAATTTGAAGTTTCTCTTAAATGGAATTAATTTGAATTTTCAACAACTGACATGGCCTTTTAAAAGGCGCGTAGGCGCCACGAGGTTAAAGTCTACAATATCTGTTACAAAGTGACAGTTCCTGTGACGTCACTCATGTGTGTCACTCGCTATATTTGTTTGTCCGTGATGTCAAAGAGTTGCCTAAGTTTCGATTTTTGACAGAAGTGACGTCACCAGACCTGGATTTGGATGTTGGATTAACACGTTCCGTTTCACATTACTTCAAATCGTACGTATTGTTTGAAATTAGTATTAGGCAAAAAAGTGATAAGCGTAAATATAACTTCAGTATTTCTTCATAAATAAATAAATAAATATAAACGTAATACATTTTAAATTACATTCTAAGTTAAACACTGAATCGTTTAAATTTTTTAACCCTTAGGATATTTGTTGTTAACAAATAGCCTTGATACGCCTAAAGCGTATTGTCATTTAATTCGATAGCTCTCGACGGGGGCTCAATCCGGTACCTTCATTTTACATTTCCTAATTGGATTAGGATCGTATTGGCGTGCTCGTGCTCGCTTTGGCTCACTGCAACCCTTGAGTAAGTGCGCGACACACAGATGTAACCTTTAGGTTGGAATGAAACAAGTATTACATTTTCAGTTGCAAACGGGCCGCGGTCTTCAGTACCTACCCATTGTACTCGTATTAAACCCAGACACACCCTTTGTTTGGTCTCGCTATTTATCATTCTGGAACCATTGATTTTAATTCAATGATGGTCGTTTGAGGTTGATGTACATATGTAATGCGTTTGTTTTTGGAAAGTACTTGGGAGTTCTGTGAAACCACCGTATGAATAGGTTTTCATGACCTCACAATATTCGACATTATACGTTTTCATTTTGATATTCTGAAAGTAGACTTAACCTTAACGAAAAAAACTTACGAAAAGAGCTTAAGAAAAGAGCGTACTCCCATCTTAAAGGCCGGCAACGCACCTACAACTCTTCTGGTGTTGTAAGTGTCCATGGGCGTCGATTATCGCTTACCATCAGGTGATTCGACTGCTCGTTTGCCTCCTATATCATAAAAAAAACTGTGTAATTATAATTAAAATAAATTATTTCCACAATTGTAAAAATCACAAATCTCATAGTAAATGTTCGAAACACTCGAAAATATTATCTGTTACGCTCTAACAACTTATACAGACCCCTTTACAATGTGTTATAGCGTGACAAATAATATTTTAAGACACACCTGTGTCTTGTCTTGTGTGAAACCTGTGTTAAACCTGAAAGAGGGAAATCAATAAGTTTAATTAAACACGATTACACCCGTTTAGAAAAAATACTTAACAATAAAATTACAGGCCAAATACAATAGGCGTACGACTTTTCAAGACTGATATTTCCATTTTACTGATTCGTGGCCAGGTTGCTTTCAAAATCAACATTTGTGGATCTGGAGTCACCTTGGACATGATTTTGTCATGAAATGTGACAAAAATGGCCGCTACTGTGGAGTTTTTGTAGAACGAATTTTTTTGACATATTTCATGATGATGACAAAATCACATTTAATCCTAGCATAAGCTAGTCATAAGCACGGCTTTAGGATAACCGTGTTTATAGGTAAACTAGATGCCCGCGCAGCCACCTGTTGCAAAGAAAGCAGGCAAACCCGCGGGATAAAATATACCTAACCAATAACCATTCAGAAAGTCCATTCTACACGCAGAAGCGCAGATGATGTACTTAACTTAATTAATTGATATATATACATTTTGTCAAGAACAGAACGGCGCAGCTGCTATAGCAACAAATTGGATTAAATTATTTCATAATATAATAAGTAGCAATTTCATTAAAACCGCAGAGAATATTAGTAATTTAGTAAAAATCGTATTTTTTTTAATCTTGGGGCACGGTAGTTCCCCCGCCAAGACGAGCCAAGCGAAGCGCAAGGGCGCTACCTACCTTTTCTCGAAGTCATCATAACTTGGGTTTGAATTATACCAGATAAACAAAATACTCGGGATATGATGTCAATAGTAGACTTATTAAATATATTAAGTTTCAATTGCATAGCTTATATACTTTTGATATCATTGATATCTAAAAAACGCCGATTTCGTCACTGACTCACTCACTCCGTCACTCACGTTCATCATCAAAACCTTTAGGGTACTTCCTGAAGTCCTAGAAAGCTGAAATTTGGTATGTAAGCTAGTATTAGTGCACAATCAACAATAAAATCCAAAATATTGGAACTTCTACCCTCCAACCCCTTAAACAAGGGGATGGAATTTTGTATGAGACTTCTGCAAATTTTGATGCTAGGGGTCTGAAAATTGATGTAGGGACTACTTGTTATAAATAATAAAATACATATTTAAGGTTTTTTAGTAAATCACCCCCTACCTTTTAAATTAGGGGATGGAAGTTTGTATGGGTTTCCCATTCACGTCTTTAGAAATTACCTTACAAGTTTCTGTCAAAATTTTATTTCTGGTACAAGCTTTTATTATACCACACAATCAAAAAAAAAATATTGGAACTTTTACCCCTACTTTTTAGCCAAGATGTTGAATTTGTAGAGCGTGATTGGTAGTGGTAGAGTTACGCCGTGTGGAGTAGGAAGCTTGGCGCTAATTGCGATCTGATATCTTTTTCACACTGAAAGCTGTATGAGCTACGGGGTCTTGGTATCACTTTACATGTAATGTTTTTAGTGGGATACATATTGACTTCCGATAGTCCAAGTGAATATCGACTCTTAGGCACTGGTCCCCCCGCCGGCTAGTAAGCTATAAAAGTTGGGCGAGTAACGGTTCATTGCGTGCTGACCAGGCACAGTGTGATCAATCGACCTTTACAGATCCGCAATGTAATGCTACTCGCCCAACTTTTCTAGCTTACTAGCCGGCGGTGGGACCAGTGCCTTACAGAGCACATTAAGATTTAAATTTAAAAGGAACAAATTTTCCGGCTTAGCGGTGTGAAAATTAAAATAACAATTAAAAGTCCAGCGCACCGAATCGAATTATCAATTATAAAGTTCCACGTTTCTGATAAAGTTCATGTTTTCGCTTTAATCCCGTTTTAATTTACTCGTTTTGTAGCTCGCTCGTATAGAATAATATAGGTATAGGTAATACTTCGCATCACATATAATTATGTATATAGGCACGTTTTTCGCCGTATTACAAGGAAATAATATTGCCCGTGTGGTGTCGGGTAAGAATAGAACCATCACCTTTCTTTCCGTAGGTGTCGTAAGAGAAGCACTAAGGGAAATACAACTAGGGGTAAAGGGTATAGGGTTGAAGTGGGTTGTGGGCAATGGGCTAACAACCTATCACTGCGATGTCACATTTTGGCGATCTTTTATACCCACATTTACGCTAAAAGTGGCACTGGAACATAAGTTTCATGTGCTCTGCCTACCCCTTTTGGGAATAAAGGCGTGAATGTATGTAGGTACAATGGAATAAGATGCAAAGTGAAGATGTCTTTGACTATACCTATCTGATTATGCCGCGTCGAACGGCTATCCTTGTAGCTATCTACGCAACACTTGGTTGTGCTTACGCAAAACATTTTTTCAGAGCAGTGACGCGTAGTTGCAGTGTCCCAGGGGCAACCGGATGGCTCGCGGTATTTGAGCTCGCGAAGTGTTGTGGAACCGCCTTGTGCAACCCGAACTGAGCCAACCTTGACTGAGGCGGAATAGAAAAAAAGTCCTTATTTCCTTATCCTTACTAATATTATAAATGCGAAAGTGTGTATGTTTGTCCTTCTTTCACGTCGCAACGGAGCGTCGTATTGATGTGATTTTTTGAAAGCAGGACAGCAGGTTTCTTTTATAATATGTAGATCTATCTAAAAAAAATATACTTGCCCCCTAAAGGGGTGAAATAGGAGTTGTACCGAGAAGACGTTCTTTTTAAAACTTGGAAAGATGAAAGTTCGTATACACGTTCTTTATTTATAAACCAGATAATTGAATAACTTTGTTTTTTTTCTCTATCGAGGAAATTTTAGGCAATCATGAATCGACTAAATCAGATAAACAATTATATAGTCAAGAATCGTATATCTGAAAAATCAGACCTTATTGTTTCTTAATCTAGACAGAATGGCGTTTCAAAGCACGCGATAATTTTCAGATCACCCCTTAAGGTTACGCCTAAAATAATTTAATAGCTATATTTTTTCTCAAGTTTTACGCGGACGAAGTCACGGGGAACAGCTAGTGTAACATAACATTAAAGCAAATAACATAACGTTACAGAGATTTGGTACTAAAACGAATTACTTAATATCTAAATTAGAACTCAGCTCAGTTAGTACAGGCCCCGGGTTCGAATCCCGATAAGGGCATTTCTGTGTTGTCATGTTTTATATGTATTTAAGTACTAGCTTCCGCCCGCGACTTCGTCTGCGTGGACCCAGATTAAAACTATCCTTTATGATAAGTCTTGGACAGAGCAGATTAAGGGCGTAACCCAATTTGTTATATAAAATGTAAACCTATAATCTTACCCCCTTATTCATAAAACTTAAAATGCTTCTGCTAAATAAAATGTCCTTTGTCCCTTTCTTACGAACAAAAATGTCAACGTGACAAATAAGGACAAACGAATTTTAACGGCATTTTAGTTAAAATAGGCTTGTAGACCGTTTATGAATACGGCCGTTAATGTATACAACCTAAATTTCTATGTCAGTTATTGTTGCCCGAAATAAAGAGTTTTCATTCATTCATTAATTCATAATCCAAGCTACAAATTGTCTTCGTGCCAAATTCCATCCAAATCGGTTGAGCCGTTTAAGCGTGATTGAGGAACAAACATCTAAACATTCTTATATCCAAACTTTTGCATGTATAATAGATAATCCTTTCGAGTACCCATTGACCGGTAAGTGTTTACGCGGTATAAAGAATCTCTTTTTAATTAGACAACAGAAGGCCAATTTATAATTTCCAAACTATACCTAACAACTAGGTAAGTTCTACGACCATAACGCGAGTCCGAGACCCTTTCTTTTCTATTAAAGTAATTATTAATAGTACATTACGTACCTAGGGCGGTGAATTGTTTGTGGCCCGAACCGGAGGTGAGGGCCATAAATATGCGCTCTGGGGCTTTACGAATTACCGCCCGCGGTAAGTACACAATTTTACGTCTTCATCTTGCCACAATGCGAGTTTTACCGTACGCACAGCGTGCAGTAAAACTCGCATTATGGCCAGGTGTGATGTTTATTTTTTTCATATTGCAATATTTCAGATCGCACTATCACATTCTGCCAAATCTTGTGTATGTTCCCGCCATTGCCAACTTAATGAATGTGTGTTGCAGGCTTTATGATAAAACTAGCTGTTGCCCGCGACTTCGTCCGCGTAGAACTTGTTACCGTTTTAGAAAAATGATTGCTATTAAATGATTATAGGCGGAACCTTAATTATCGCTGTCCTTGAAAAGTTCTACCATCTTAAGGGATGATTTCCGAGATAAAAACTATCCTATATCCTCAAATTAGGGTCTCAAATTATCTGTACGGAAAATTTCATCTAAATCCGTTCAGGGATTAAGCGTAAAAGGTAACAGTGCGATGAGTTCATTAGTTTAAATTAAAAACTCTGTATTTACACATATAAATATCTTAAAAATCATCAACAGACGTTTCAGCTTAAATTGTATATTTTTCATAATGTATTAAAGAAACCTACATGACTGAAAATAGTTTTGAAAGCAAACGTAATCTAATGCAAAAAAAAAAACTAATGTTGTGTGTGTATCTAATGTTGATGATTTGATTAACTGACTGGTTGCAATGTAAATGTTTTTATAGTGTTAGTGTGTATATATGACGAATAATGTAAACTAGTGTGTAATGTTATTATTTTTTACTTTTTATTTTATTTCAATTTATCTGAATAATTGACTGCTGTAATTGTAATTGTAATTGTCTTTTCAAGGCTTCTTGTCAGTCCTTTTACACGTGCAGCCTATGGACGAACTACACTAAAAAAACACTCAATGCCCTGCGTGTCCAGTACAACAACGGTTACAGAGGGTTGATGGGACTGTCACGGTACTGCAGCGCATCTGGGATGTTCGCAGAGGGACGGATCGATGGTTTCAGTGCCATTATGAGACACAGAACCGCGTCCCTCATGCGTCGTGTGCGTGATAGTTCCAACAGCCTTCTTCAGCTGATTTGGAACAGTCCTGCTTGCGCAGTGTGGAGACACTGGAACGCCCTACACATGGGCTCAAGAGGTTCGGTGTATAATTTAATGTAACTAACGTAGTTTTATAAGTTTTTATTGGTACTAACACGATATGGACACGAGTCTGAAATAAATAATTTGATTTGATTTGATTTGATTTGATTGTAATTAATCATATAATACTGACATCGTAATTGATAATAATAATAATAAATATTTGCACATCTGCATGCAGGTAGAATATGTACGTACTTACTTAGCTTTAAGACCTTACGTTACCATATTCTGGCAAATAAATATTTGTATTTGTATTTGTATTTTCTACAAAGTCAAATCTCTAGCTCAAAAAAAAGTGTTTCCCATACAAACCTTGCAACCCTTTTTAACCCCCTTGGGGGTGGATGTTTCCAAAACGATTAAAGTTCTTTCTTGTAGTCAAATACATAATCTGGCTACAGTTTCAATTTTTTAGCTCGAACGGAAAAGTTTCCCTCATACTACTTTTGCACCCCTATTTTAACCCCCTTAGGGGAGGAATTTTTTAAGACGCTAATATATTTTTTGTATTCGTAATCTTATACAAAGTTTCAAGTTTCTAGCTGAAAAAAAAGTTCCCTCCATACAAAGTTTGCACCCCTATGTAACCCCCTTAGGGGTGAAATTTTCTAAAACGCAGGAAATACTATTCTAATAAGTAACCTCTCTACAATGTTTCAAGTCTAGTTCAAAAAACTATGTTTCCCTCATACAAACATTGCGCCCCTAACCCCTAAGGGGTTAGGGGTGGAATTTTCTAAAACGCTGAAAGTACTTTTTGTGTTTTTTAATAAGTAATCTTTCTACAAAGTTTCAAGTCTCTAGCTAAGAAAATGACGTTTTCGCCATACAAACCTTACACTCCTTTTTAACCCTCTTAGGGGTG
This sequence comes from Epinotia bilunana, assembly GCA_947049275.1. Taxonomy (NCBI): domain Eukaryota; kingdom Metazoa; phylum Arthropoda; class Insecta; order Lepidoptera; family Tortricidae; genus Epinotia; species Epinotia bilunana. The sequence goes on along the minus strand of OX346259.1, from coordinate 20,487,843 downwards.
GAATTTTCTAAAACGCTGAACTTTATTTGTATTCTAATAAGTAATCTGTACAAAGTTTCAAGTCTTTAGCTAAAAATCCAGTGTTCCCCGTACAAAAACTTCAACCTTTTTTAACCCCCGTAGGGATAGAATTTTCTTAAGCGCTGAAATTACTTTTTTGTATTTTAATAAGTAATCTTTCTACAAAGTTTCAAGTCTTTAGCTGAAAAAATAAAGATTCCTCCATACAAACCTTGCACCCTTTTTTAACTACCTTTGGGGTGAAAATTGCTGAAATGCAGAAATTACTATTTTTGTATTCTAATAAGTAATTTTTCTAGAAAGTTTCAAGTCTCTAGTTCTAAAAATAATCTTTCCCCATACAAACTTTACACCCCTATTTAACCCTCCTAGGTGTGGAATTTCCAAAAATCCCGTCTTATTCCTTGCATACGTCATAAAAGTAAGCTCTGGACCAAATTTGAAGTCTCTAGTTCCAGTAGTTTCGGCTGTGCGTTGATGGCAGATCAGGACTTCTTCTTTTATATATAGATTATTTTCACGGTTTATTGCCTTCACGGAATAAAGAATCAATTGGAAGTGGCATTCAACCGATTTTGATAGAGAACCACTGCCGCCGCACGCACACAACCACACTTCAATAATACACGAACACACAATTGCAATACGCTTTCGATTTGTTAAAACGTGCTGTGACAATATGTTGTTAACGGTAGCAAATTTTATATGCAAAATCTACTTTAACTGGTACTATTTACTTTCTCATTTAGAGTGTCAAGTAAATATTTCTTACGTCCGTTACCATATGCGTTGCAAGACTTGCAAGAGGCGTGGTCGTTCGGCTACTCGACGCAAGATGGCGGTGTTTTCAAAACTATGGAGATGCGACCGCTTGAAACCAAAAAGTCGCATGTACTGCAAAATGTGTATGATGATACGACTATTTGGCTGTAACGGAAAAGGGATGTGGGTATGGTATGAGTTTGAGTATCGATATTTTTATGATATTCATACGGTAAATATTAAGCTGACTTATTTACAAATTGTTTCTAATAAAATCTTGTTTATTATATAATTATAGTAGTAGGTAACAATTATACTAAATTACTTTTGTTATAAATGTAGTAGCAATTAAACGCAGATATCTAATAAACAAAGAATATCATTTGTTTAATTTAATACAAGCACATCTCTAATACTATATAGAATTATTTTACCAGTAATCTACACTGCCGACGTTGTGCGAGTGTCTAGTGAGAATTTACCGTCAAATTTGTTCGTTGTGCGGTATAACAGGAAACTTAATGTCAGTAGTTCGCCGTGCGTATTGTGAATTGAATCAATTGTTCGTAGTTACGCTACATACAATACTCTGCGTGGGAATTGAATCTTCATGAATGAAGCGATTTCCTTTTGGCGAAATTCAAATATCAGTTGCATCAAAATGGTTCGAACAAATGGTGTTGAATCGTTGCGGAAACCAATCCTTCCTCCCCGTGGCATCAATCCATCTATCCTTTGTATTTGTGTGTCTTTAGGAAAACTATATGATTATAACAGTTATTTTGTTGTGTATGACATAATATTCAGATACATATTACCAGACCCCGGAATTCTTTTGAGCTGTCATAGGGACTTCTCGTTTATCGACTTCCGATTATACAATCAAAAATGTACCTATATCAATAAATTTATAGTATACAGAATACAATATGTAAAATATGATTACGAGTTGACGTAACAACACGCAGTCTTATCGCGTATGAGCGATCTCTTCGCCTTTGGATACCAACTTTTAGGAAATTATAAATATAAATTAAAATAATAATATTTTATTCTTTCTTATAAAAAATAAGGATGGTCTTTGTCCTGATTAAAAGGCATTGGTAAGCAATCCTTAATTATAAAAATTGAAAAGGAATAAGCATAAACAATAAAATATTATTATTTAAATTTCTTTTTATAATACTACAATACTTCCGATTATACAATAATACATATGTATAAATGGAAGTCGATAAACGAGAAGTCCCTATGACAGCTCAAAAGTACTACGAGAATTCCGGGCTCTGCATATATTACTCATAAAAATATAATCTTATTAATTTTGGTTTATCGATAACAAGTATCGACCTTAGCCACAGCATTTGAGTAGCGAACCTTCGGGAAATTTGCTGTGCATTCACGATCTGAGTAGCGATATAATACACAGGATTATGAACATTATTGTTAGAGAAATAGAATTGATATTTCCTTGACTACAGGCGCAAATTATGTAAGAAATTGAAAATTTAATATTTTTTTATACGTATTCTAAAATATTACTTAACGATGATAAGAAATACCTCCATGAGACAAGTTTTTTATGTGCTATTATTGGAGCAGCTTTCAATAACGCAATACGGCATTTTCCCTAAAATAAACAAATATTCACTCATGTCATACGCCGCGTGCGGTCGCTAGGTGACTGACAATAATCTGTGCAAGAAGTATGCTTATTATTGCTCATGTTCGGCGACACGGGAACGCCCACTCACCACTTCTAATGGATTCTTTATTCCGTGATTATTTTCCTGTTGGCTGAATTTCAACTTGAAGGCGCGAAGTACGAAGTTATAATACCGCCTTAATACCGACGCGATTGATAATTAATGTTTATAATAGGCCCGTCCTATACTAATTTATTTATACATACTGTTTATTGCTGATAAATATAAATACTGACAAACCAGCACGGCTATCACAAGATGGCGCTTTTGACGTTTGACGTTATGTTGTTGAAATTTGTTGATACATTTATTGTAATTACGCCTCAATACGAATTTAGCACATACAAGTTTCCATATCAGAATCGATTATTTTTTATGCTTTAGGATTTAATATGCATTTTGTGAAGGTCTATCACAACACCGGATCGAAATTATTACTGTAGGATAGTTGAGGCAAGCCCGCCATTATGACGTCACTGACAGTTGACAGATATGGCGGCTACGATTTGAAGCAGAAGAAATGAATAATTTAATGAGGTCAAATGTTTCCGAAAATTAATTATTCGTCACAGTCGGATAAAAGCTATCCTAAACGGAAGCTAGAATAATAATGTACTTATAAAAAAAGTTACATGTTTTTTCGTTCTTGGGAAGCTCAGATCATTCGGGATACACCAATGCTTAGTTTGATACTAGCTGATTCATTTTTAATTTAGAGATTTATTATAAGTGAGAAATTAGTAGGATTTATTTATCTATATAAGTATGTTTATCGTCGTCTAGTACCCATAGTACAGTTGTAGTGCATAATTGTATTCCATCGTATTTTCTCGGCAACGTTCGTATTTGTCATGCTACTTCAGTCACCCTCAGTACTTTTTGTACCGAGACTAACTGAAATAGCAAGACACGTTCGTACGTTTCCGTGAAATACGATGGAAAATCATTATGCACTACATCTGTACAAGCTTTGCTTAGCTTGGGAGTAGGTCGATTTGTGTAAGGTTGTCCGCAAATATTTATTTATTTCTTGTATAAGTTTTTTTATTTTTTTTAATGTTTCTTATCCGACATTTATGAGCACGGTCTGACATTTACGACATTTTTTTGCTTTTAAGTATATGCCTCCAGGTTGGTCCCATTTTTTTCAAAAACCCAGTTGGGTGATGGAATCCGTGAGGAATTGAGAGAACTCGCCTCAATTATATTAGGCACACGTGTAGTAATTTCGATATGTTCTATTATAACTCGTGTATTTACCCCCGGAAATTATAAAATTGGTGGAGTGGAATTGATGATGAAGACCACAGATGACTTATGGAATTCCTCAATTATGTATTAAAACTACAAAAGTAATTCGGTTTTTCTCTAATAATCAACGAATTTGCTTTCGGAAATCAGTTGTAATGTGGTAAATTGGATAAGAAATGTGGAAATGTTCACGTGGCTTGGCGGATTACTAAAGACTAGTAGAGGGGAATATTTCTAAAATTGATATATGAGTATATATTGCGTTTTTGCTATTTTCACTACGGAACCCTAATTAAAATACAAAATGCAAAACTGCTAGTTTTTTATTGAAGTTATATCTTTTTAGGCGGGTTATTTTTTTCGGACTTCCTGTGCTCGTTCTTTTAGAGGTACGGAACCCTAAAGTTCCAAATAAAATCGGTTGGACTTTCGTATCTCGAATAAATACCCTTATCAGAGCACGTTCTCATTAGAAACTGATATATTGTATCGTCAGCCACGTGAAGCACGACTTCGTGTCGTATTTATTTTTCTGTGCCAGTCACGTCGTAGCACATTAAACCGCTACGCGCCTACTGCTACGGGCTACGTGCTACGATTGAGGTTCTACTAAAAAAATACCTAGATCTTCTACATTAAAAAGATTTGTTACAATAAACCTCAACTTTAACACATTCACTGCCAAGAATCGCTACGTGCTACGCTCGTAGCCGATCCCGTGGTTTTCCTCGTATGTAGCGGAAAGCGACCACGGCGTAGGCGCCGCTAGACGGTCCTGGCAGTGAAAGTGTTAATTATTTCCTTTTATTATGTACTAGCTACTGCCCGCCACTTCGTCCGCGTGGAACTCTTTTATATCGTAGCTACTTACAAACTTTCGCCCCCTATTTAGCCCCCTTAGACGATGATTCCCCGAATAAAAAGTATTATATACTCGTATGTTAATCCAGTTTATACACTATATGTTTTTTGCGAAAAACGCAGAAAAACGCAGAAAAACGCAGAGACACGCAGAGAAACGCAGAGATACGCAAAGATACGCAGAGACGCGCAAATAAACGCAGAGACACGCAGAGAAACGCAGAGATGCGCAGATAAAGAATGCATTAAAATACGCGCCTCGCATGCCTCGCCGCTCACCTTCGGGCCTTCGGCCCTCAGGTTTCTCTTGTGAGTCTCTCGGGGATAGTGAGTGTCCGCGTGGGTACGCCCTTCGGGCCTTTGGCCCTCGGGCTCACATAGAGAGCGCGCTCTGATGGGACACTCGGGACTTTTTTCTGCTTTTTTCTAGGAAAAAAAGCATGTTTTGTAGAAAAAACTTTTCTCTATAATCATAAATGGCCGAGATATTTGATCTCAATCGGGAAGATTCTAGGACAGTCAAAATTTCGATGGGTTGTGTCATAATGACACTTTTTTTTATTTCTGTATCATAGAGAAGAAAACATACGTTTTCTAGGATTTCCTAAACCGAGAAAGGTGTCGAGTATTTTCTTGGCAATAAAAAATGATGACGTCGGAAGGTGGTCATAGGAACTCCTAAACTACAAAAGATATACCCATCGTGTTCGGGTTCATTGGAGCCCGCTCAACCAATAGCTACTGACTAAAATAAAAACACAGCCGGCAATAAAAACTTGTGCCAAAATAAATTACATGAGTAAATTGTATAACTGTTAGTATCTATACATCTGTATAACCTTAGTAGGAATATAAATAAAAATTAAAAAAATCTTTATTTCAGACCGATTGATCCATAGTGGGTTAGTAGGTTAATAACAAACGACTTAAGACTACATTATGTTAGTAAATAAACAATATTAAGTAAGTAAAAAATTATTTTTTTAAATAATAAATTGGGCAACACCTTTTATCTGCCCCATCCAAAAAGATAAAATCGGACAGTCCACTCTCGACGCTATTGCCTCTAGAATGCTGTTGGCGCTTGCTCTCACCCTGCCTAATAGCGAGGCTATCTTTTCGCGCATGATCGCCTGGAACCCGTCTACACGGGCTTCGGCGAACATGCCCGAAGCACTACACCTCCTCGGCAGCCCCAGCAGCATTCTAAACGCATTATTGTATTGGACGCGCAGGGCGCTATAGGCTCGTTTCGTATATTTAACCCACAGGCTGCTCGAGTAGAAAGATTGTGTATAATCTTTAAAAATCGTTATCTTTACTTCATATGAGCATCGAGCAAACCTGCGGGCAAGCATATTACTACGAACCGCTAACGCCCTGCGCTAAATAAACTAAACGCTAAACGCTACATAAACTTTCAGGACATGCGAGGAGGAATGGATTTCAAATGTTACAATTATATTGTATACTAGCTGTACCTGCGACTTCGTTTGCATGGTAATGTACTGGGAGTTAACGTATTTCTCCTCTTGGAAATAGGACACATGCAGTTCTAATAGATTTATAGGCTAATCAAGTAAAACGTTGAATAAACCTATTTTAGCTAAAATGCCGTTCAAATTCGTTTGTCTTTATCCACTCTGTTATTTAAATAGGGAAAAAAGGGACAAAACTCGTTTTATTTAACAGAGGTATTTTTAGTTTTATGAATAAGGGGATAAAAGTTTAGTAGATGTTTGTGGCAATAGATCCAACAGGTAGGACACAGGCTGCAGCATTAAATGTTTATTGATCATCTTCTCTACATATTTTGTTTTATATTAAATAAATAAAAAACGTGATGATCGAAATGACCTTGAGTCACTCCGACTCTCAGGTAAAGATGTATTTAGGAATTAATAATAGATAATCCTTTCGAGTACCCATTGACCGGTAAGTGTTTACGCGGAACAAAGAATCTCTTTTTAATTAGACAACAGAAGGCCAATTTATAATTTCCAAACTATACCAAACCACTAGGTAAGTTCTAAAACCATAACGCGAGTCCGAGACCCTTTCTTTTCTATTATAGTAATTATAAAAAATATTAAAGCAACATGTTTATTTTTTTCATATTGCAATATTTCATTCAGATCGCACTATCATATTCTGCGAAATCTTGTGTATGTTCCCGCCATTGCCAACTTAATGAGTGTGTGTTGCAGGCTTTATGATAAAAGTATTTTCCTGTATGTTGGCCAATTTCTATGTCTCTATATTGGCTGAATGTCAACTTGAAGGCGCGAAGTACGAAGTTATACTGAAACCGCCTTAATACTGACGCGCTTGATAATTAATGTTTATAATAGGCCCGTTCTATACTGATTTAATTAATACATACTCTTTATTGCTGATAAATATAAATACTGACAAACCAGCACGGCTATCACAAGACGGCGCGCGAGCTCTCTCGATTTTTCTCGAACTATCCGTCTCTCTCTTATTAGACAACTTAGAAAGAGACGTATAGTGCGAGAAAAATCGAGAGACCTCGCGCGCCGTCTTGTGATAGCCGTGCAGTATCATAACAAATACTCAGCGTGTTATCTTGCAGAAACTCAAATAGACTTTATGGCTGAACGCGAAAACAGCGCTATGCCATGCCATTTAAAAAAAAGAGGACGAGTCAAACTTTGACGTTTGACGTAATGTTGTTGAAATTTGTCGATACATTTATTAAAATTACGCCTCAATACGAATTTAGCGCATATAGGTAAGTTTCCATATCAGAATCGATTATTTTTTTATGCTTTAGGATTTAATATGCGTTTTGTGAAGGTCTATCACAACACCGGAAATTATTACTGTAGGATAGTTAAGGCAAGCCCGCCATTTAATTGAATAATTTAATGAAATCAAATGTTTCCCAAAATTAATTAATCGTCGCAGTCGGATAAAAGCTATCCTAAACGGAAGCTAGAGTAATAATGTACTTATAAAAAAAAGTTACATGTTTTTCCGTTCATGGGAAGCTGAGATCATCCGAGACACCAATGCTTAGTTTGATACTGGCTGATTCTTTTTTTAATTTAGAGATTTATTATAAGTGAGAAATGAGAGATTTCGAACTGTTCCAATATGGGTATAGGGGAAAAACTAAAGTAAGTCACCTGTTGTATGTAGTAGTGGCGTATTCGAATAGACAATACATGTTTAAAATGAGAACACAAACAAAACAAATGTCTATTCGCACACATTACTCACACATACAACAGGTGACTTACTTAAGTTTTTCACCTATATTGTTTTATAATCCTCAAACAAATGTGATTAGGCCGTGTAAATAGGCATTTTTAAGTATGCAGTAGTGAGCGGTGCGTAGCTGAAGGCAAGGTTACGCCGTAGAATAAATTTAAAGACAAACCAAATATGATAATTTCGAAAGAGCTGAAACTGCTTACCTTTAGGTTTTTCGGTGTGCAGCTTGGAGCAGAGTAGTCCGCGGTCAGGAAGAAACACAAACAGTAGTCCGACGGCAGGAGCATAAACACTGATTTTATTGGCAGTATAATTATAGCGGTGAGAAATTATTATCACTAATTTAGGCGTAAATATATTATTATTGCGGAAATATAATGCGGTGACAGGCGTCTTGGAAAATTGTTGACAGACAGACTATTTTTTTCTTCTGACGCATGAAGGCGGTGTAAGCAGTCCAGCAGCTTTCAAGAAAGGAGGCCAAAAGGGTTTGTGGCGTTTTGCCTAGAAGCAAAACTCCTTGGTTATTATTTATTTTCTAGCAGCTACGTAAGAGCTGCAATTGTTTTCACATACACCTTTGACAAGTTGTCACGGAACGAATGTCCGGAATTATATTGATTAATGTTATGTTAATTTAACCATGGAAGTAAATACAATCCTGACTAGTGATACCAGCGTTTGATTCCACCCCTGCGGCTAGAACACGAAAAACACGGGAGCGATGAAAGTCGCCTCCCAAATTGGTGACCCCTTCGTTTGAGTCTGCCGGTTAGTTTGGAATTGGACTGAGGTGAGCCCTGCTTCGTGGCACGACGCCGACGGTTCCCGGCGTTTGTAAGAACACCGCGCTGTGCGTCGCCCACTGCTCATGCGTCAGCAGGTGTCAAGTAAGAAGTGCATGCAATTTTCACTATTGATGTCTACGAATGTGCAGCGGCCCATGAAGAACAGCCCATGTAAATCGGGCGGTCTGCTTCGCAAACGCGAATTATAATTGTTTTCGTCAACTACACAAATTCGATATATACAGGGTGTTGGGGATTGCAGTATCTGAAGTTAGATTTATACAGTGTGTAAAGTTTACTCCGAAGTTACGAACTTTATTTTTATATTGCAAAATTTTACCATTGCTTTGTTTGTTAACACTATTCACGTTTATTAAAAAAAAAACTGTTCCATGTGTAAAATACTACCTTCTTATTTTGAATTGTACATTCCTGTGTTATTAGGGTGTTCGTTTATTGTATGCGTCGTGGTCTGGTTGTGGTATTCGCAGGTTAGAATGTCTGTTGAGGAACTGCGGACCCAGCTGGATGCTCTGAGGGCACAACATGCCGCACTACAAGCCCAATTAAACCCACACGAGGAACATGGACCTCCTCCAGCTAAAGAAATTTGCGGAGTTTCTGTCAAGTTGCCGCCGTTTTGGACTGACAGGCCAGCTGTTTGGTTTGCTCAAGCGGAGGCACAATTTCATGTGGCAGGTATCAAGACTGACATTACTAAATTTAGCTATGTCATTAGTATTATCGATCAGAAACTCATCGGGGAGATCGAGGATATTATTATGCACCCGCCTGAGGAAGGCAAGTACGACACTCTTAAACAAGAGCTCATCCGTCGGCTCTCCATATCTGGACAGCAACGGGTGGAGCGACTCCTTAGCGGGGAAGAACTCGGGAGCAGGAAACCTTCCGCTTTCCTGAGACATCTGCAGTCCCTGTCAGGTAACTCTACGGATGACAGCATCCTGCGTCAGCTTTGGATGCGTCGGTTACCGAGTCAGGTCCAGGCCATCCTCGCCGCTCAGTCAGACCTCAGTTTGGATAAATTGGCTGAGCTTGCGGACAAAATAATTGAGGTCACTCCTGGCCCGTCGCACGTCTACACAGTAGATAACAATGGACTTCCTGATCTTACTTCCCTATCTCATCAACTTAGGAAGTTAAGCGAGCAGGTTGCTGCACTCACTATCAACGAAAAGCATCAGCGCGGCACATCCCGCGCCCGTTCGTCATCACGAAGTTCCAACCGCAGTAGCACACCGAACAGGAGCTCTGCTACTGCTAAAGTTTGCTGGTACCATAAAAGGTACAAAACTAAAGCAGCCAAATGCATTCCTCCTTGCAATTGGACTTCGGGAAACGCAACCAGCAGTCAGTAGTGGCGGAGTCTGACTGCTGCTCAGTTGACCCTTCTGGTCGCCGTCTATTCGTCACGGACAGGACCACCAAACACCAGTTCTTAATCGATACTGGTTCCGATTTGTGTTGCTTTCCGTTCCGTTGGCTTAGAGAACGGAGAAGACCTTCGGATTGGCAACTCAATGCCGCCAACGGTAGCATTATCAAAACCTTTGGAACCGTTCAACTGAAACTTGATTTTGGACTGCGGCGTGACTTCACCTGGCAGTTTGTTGTGGCTGATGTCAATACAGCCATCATTGGTTCGGACTTTCTGTCCTATTATCACCTGCTGCCAGATTGTCACAACAAACGGCTCGTTGATGGCAACACCGGTCTTAAGACAGTTGGTACTACTGCTAATACTCTGCAGTCCAGCATCAGGTCAATCGGTTCATTAAACTCTTCGTTTGCACAAGTGCTCGCTGAGTTCCCTGACATTACGAAGCCTCCTGGATTTCCACGGTCTGTTAAGCACAACACTGTGCATCATATTAGGACTACTGAGGGCCCACCCATTTCTTGCCGTCCCCGTCGCTTGGCACCTCAGAAGTTGTCTGCTGCTAAGAAGGAGTTTGAGGACATGGTGCACGACCATCTGAGAGTGCTTGGTCCTCGCCTCTACATATGACTCCCAAGAAGGACCAGTCTTGGCGTCCATGTGGAGACTACCGTGCGCTGAACGCCAGGACTATTCCTGACCGTTACCCAGTTCGTTACATAAACGATTATGCGCACAACCTTGCTGGTGCTACCATCTTTAGCACACTTGACCTTGTGAAGGCATACCACCAGATTCCAGTCGCTGAGGATGACATCCCCAAGACAGCCATCGTCACTCCGTTTGGCCTTTTCGAGTTCCCGTTCATGACCTTTGGATTACGGAACGCTGGTCAAACGTTCCAGAGGTTCATCGATGAGGTCACTCGGGGTCTCGATTTCGTATTTCCCTACGTTGACGACATACTGGTCTACTCTGCTGATGAATCAGTTCACAAAGAACACTTGCGGATCCTATTCAAGCGCTTACAGGACTATGGTCTTGTTCTCAACCCGTCCAAGTGTGTTTTTGGTGTCACAGAGGTCGTCTTTCTAGGCTACAATGTTAATTCTGAAGGCACTCGTCCTCCTCAAGAGCGCATTCAAGCTCTGATTGACTTTCCTCCTCCGAAGGACGTTCAAGGTGTGCGCCGTTTTCTTGGCATGATAAACTATTATCGCCGCTTTATATCTCACGCTGCGCAGTATCAAGCACCTCTTATTAATGCAGTAGTCGCCATTAATGGCAAGGGTGCCAAGCCATTCTTATGGACACCCGAGCTTTTGGCACACTTCGAGGCGTGCAAGTCAAGCCTTTCGAACGCAACTCTTCTACAGCATCCGGTCCACGACGCACCCCTTGGTTTGTATACGGACGCCTCCAGCGTTCATGTCGGGTCTTGCCTTCAGCAACTTATAAACCACCAGTGGTGCCCTCTTGCCTTTTTTAGCAAAAAGTTGACCCCTCAGCAAACTCAGTGGCCAGCTTACTATCGAGAACTACTCGCGGTGTACGAAAGCGTACAGCACTTCCGCCACATTCTCGAGGTTCAACATGTAACCATTTATACCGACCACAAGCCGCTGCTGTACGCTTTTGTACAGCGACGCGAAAAACTCCCGCCTTCGCAACTGAACCAACTGTCGTTCATCGGTCAATTTACGACGGACATCCGTTACATAAAAGGAGAAGACAACGTCGTTGCCGATGCGATGTCGCGGATCGAGGCCATTTCGTTGGAAGAAGATTACGAAGCCCTCGCTAAATCTCAACAAGAGGACCAAGAGCTCGCTGACCTGCGTCAAGGAGATTCCAGCCTTCAGCTTTCTAGTGTTGCTGTTCCTGGCACGGACGTCTCTATTCTATGCGACGTGTCCACTGGCAAGCCTCGTCCTTATTTGACCCCTTCTTTTCGTCGTGTGATGTTTGACAAGCTTCATAACTTGAGTCACCCCGGCGTTAGAGCCACTACTCGACTTCTGGTAGGACGCTACGTCTGGCCTTCTATCCGAAAAGACTGTCGTAAATGGGCTCAGTCTTGTCTTGCCTGCCAGCGTAGCAAGGTTTCTAGGCATACTTCGGCTCCTCTGGGTAGTTTCGAGCAACCATCTGGTCGCTTCGTCCACGTGCATATCGACATCGTTGGTCCCCTTCCTGTCTGTGATGACTTCCGTTATTGTCTTACAGCTATTGACAGGGTTTCCAGGTGGCCAGAGGTGTGGCCTATGCGTTCAATTACTGCGGAAGATGTTGCCGATACTTTCGTTCAAGGATGGATCTCTCGTTTCGGTGTTCCTTCTATCATAACTACTGATCAGGGCACCCAGTTTGAGTCCGATCTCTTCCGACGCCTCATGCATACTTGCGCCACTAAGCGCATTCGGACAACTGCGTACCATCCGTGCGCGAACGGCATGATTGAGCGACTACATCGCCAATTAAAAGCCGCACTTATGTGCCACCCTGGTTCCTGGACGCGCGCTATTCCTCTCGTCTTACTCGGCATGCGTACCGCCTACAAGGAAGACTTGAAGGCTACTGCTGCTGAAATGTTGTATGGCGAATCTCTTCGTTTGCCTGGAGAGATGTTAGTCTCCAACCCTGGCGATGACCGATTCGACGATCGTGCTGATTTCGTTGTTCAGCTGAAGCGCAAGATGTCTTCTTTCCGCCCAGCTCCAGTTTCTCGCCACTCGACTCCTGTTGTTTTCGTCTCGAAGGATCTGCCGACTGCATCTCACGTCTTTTTACGGGACGATACCGTCCGACGTCCCTTGCAGCCTCCCTATACCGGTCCGTATGCTGTATTACAGCGTTCTACCGACGGAAAAACTCTTACTTTGGCTATCAAGAACAGAGAGGTTGTTGTGAGCATTGATAGAGTCAAGCCAGCTTTTGTTGACTTGGAAAGTTTTCCTAGCTCAACTAACTCAACAATTCCTTCCGCTTCGCCGTCTCAGGATTTAACCCAAGCGCAGCCAGCTGGACTTTCACCTAAGCCTAAGCCTGCGGATACTATTAACCCAACCACTACCACTACCCTTTTAAATAGACCTTATACCACTCGTTCTGGTCGCCACGTAAAATTCAACGTTTGTAATGATCATTGTTATTTTTAGCTTTTAAGTTTTTTATTTTTTGTTTTTTGTTTTTTGCTTTTTCTTTCTCCGTGGGGGGGTGGTGTGGCGTTTTGCCTAGAAGCAAAACTCCTTGGTTATTATTTATTTTCTAGCAGCTACGTAAGAGCTGCAATTGTTTTCACATACACCTTTGACAAGTTGTCACGGAACGAATGTCCGGAATTATATTGATTAATGTTATGTTAATTTAACCATGGAAGTAAATACAATCCTGACTAGTGATACCAGCGTTTGATTCCACCCCTGCGGCTAGAACACGAAAAACACGGGAGCGATGAAAGTCGCCTCCCAAAGGTTTTTCTCTGACGGCGTAACCAAATGTTGTTGACAGACAATTTTTTTCTTCTGACGCATGAAGGCGGTGTAAGCAGTCTCAGCAGCTTTCAAGAAAGGAGGCCAAAAGGGATTTTGCTCTGACGGCGTAACCAAATGTGTAGTGCTGGATCTACCTTAGTTATGTTTTGTTTTAAATATTTAATGTGTCATTATTTTGAAACATCTACAACCTAATGGTGTTAATGACAAATTTGAATAAAGGTAATTAATTATAGATTGTAATGGTCTGATTAGGTTTTCTGGGTTTCCCTAATCCTTGCAACAAATGGACCATGGTTATTGTACTGTCCCAGGAAACACTTAGTGCTAGTGGTAAATAAAAATAATATTAATCAATAATATTAATATTATCAAAGATTATTGAGGGTCTATAATCTTTGATATTATTGAAAACTCCTCTCGCATTAGTATTTATCATCCTCAGTGTCTAAAATTGTGATTTTATCACATTTTGTAATTTTTAAAAATTATAAAAAAATACTAAATGAAGTTATTTTCAAAATTGCTTTTTTGAGGTTAAATATGAGGATATCACATATCATTTGTGGTATATTGTATTAAAAAAAAGCCATATCGTGTCTGGAGGAGCCCAAACTTGGTATGTTTCGAAAATCGTTTTTGTTTTAATTTAACAAAAATGCCTGAAATATAATGATGTGATATATTTTTAGAATCAACTTAGTAAGCCCTTTCATTAGGTACCACACTCGATAGGTTTCAGAACAAAATATATATTTTTTCCATACAAAAAAAAGATGTCGACATAACTGCTTCCTTTTTCGTTTTTTTTGTCGGGCTACGGGTCAAATTGATTCGTTTGGCCTAAAGATCAATCGTACCGATTTTCAAAACTTTAACACCATTTGCCGCATATTACTGAATTACGGGGTGTACCGCCAGCACTAACTCGGAAGTCACATGCTGCTCCTCCTAGGATTGTGTTTTGGTTTACATACATGGTGATTAATTTTTGAAGGGGCGTGTAATGTTTGAACTTGTAATGCAAACATTAATCTAATACATTGAGGTATCTAACCTTAATTGTATTCAACCTTATACTTAACCTCCTTATTGTCTTCTTCAGAGCTGCTTAATATGTGACAGGTGCCAGACGTGATGGCTTCCCAGTGCTTAATGAAACGTTTAATAAACGATATAATCCATTGTTGAAACGTTACTAAACAGTATTTTATTTCTGCCGAAGTCCAAATCCCAAGTAAAAATAATCAAAAATTAAAAAACAAAAACATATTTGGAATCGCAATGCACTACCGAATATGCCCTTGATCGGTTCACACGCCACTTTTGATACACCCTGTATACTGAAATTAATTTGATATACGTATCGTAAGAATCGACCCCACCTTCCACAAATTTTGCTCAAGATGATAACGCGATTTTCCCATTACCAATAAGCGCATAACGGAGTCTTGTAATCATATATAACAAAACGGCGAATAATAACATTGTCTTGGAGGTTTTTAATAAGATCAGCGCTCACACGACGATCGGATTTAGCCTTGAGAATCTAAGGGTGAGTATGCATCGGAGTTGTGCGAGGTTGCGAGGCGGTGAGCGACGAAAAGATCCACCAATAACATGCTGCTGGGCGCATTTCGGCATCGCTTCCTATTGGCGGATATTTTCGTCTCTGACCGCCTCTCATCCTCGCCCAGCTCTGGTGGATCGTCACCCTTAACAAGCTGAATTCCGCGACCCGCGAAACTACGCATATTGTATGTCTAAAGCCTCTCACAGACTGCCTGGCCGCGGCGGTCAATATTCAACTTATAATTGGCTGTTAAATTTACTATTGACCGCCACCGCAGGCCGCGCCAGTGGGATTCAGGCGTTTCAGTAGTCGGGGTTTTTTTTATACTGATAATTAAAGCAATTCGTGCAAAATATTCCCTAACCATTCCAAAATATCAAAAATGCACAACGTTAATATTCAAGTTTTCACTTCTGCCGGCACTCCCGGAGTGCAACCCGGTCTTTTTTTTAATTTTGAATATCTGGATTGTCAAAAAGTTCTGCCTGCTCACACGAGAAGTGGTTGAGAAATACGACCTGTAGAGGAGAACAGCCGGACAGCCAGCCAATATATATATAATACCCAACCTGAAACGGAGAACTTCGGTCGCCTCGCTCGGTCGTTCAATAAACAAACACCGTGTGTCCTTATCCCTAAAAAAGAAAACCTCGTGTTTACACTGAATAAATTAAGGAATATGCAGAAAACTTCACAACAACAACAGCGATTCTTGAACTTTCCTCTTCAGAAGTTGCGTCGTTTCACTCGTACAATTATGTATGTTGCCAAAGAGAATACCTCGATATAACCACTACGTTCTATAATATGTTGCTAGGAATTATGTTTTCAAACAGACCTCCGAAGGCTCGGGGCCAGCTGTAAATTACACTGATATTATCAGTGTGAAAGTTCGTATATGTGGTCCGAGAGACATAATAAGAAGACATTGAAGGAAATTGTATTTATACAACGGATTTTAAAAACGTCAATAGCGCGATGCAGAACATCACAAATTTCCACGCATATTCTAGCCGTAGTAAGTCTTCAGCCCCCCTATTCTGTAGGGTTCCCTTTATCTGGCATAATATCGATTGTCCGAAATACACTCCGCATAACAGTTATCGCAGAAACATTTTTAGCCGAATGATACTTTAGCATAATCATATACTTAGCATAACTATCATGTCGCATAACACTCATTTGGCAGAATTTTGAATTGCAGAATAGTAATATTGCCGAATTTACTTTCGCAGAATTTTACGTAGCAGAACGTATATTCCGCCGAATTTCTTGACTTACAGACAATTTCTTGTCTTCTTGACAGGGACTTAGTGGCAAAACCGACTCGGATCGCGGATAGGTTAGAAGACGAAAGCGGGAGCTTCGCTCCCGCTTCCGTCTTCGAGGTTTTTTTTTTATAAAAGAGCAGAAAACTTGTTTTAATATCAACGAACATATTAAAACAAGTTATACACAAACACACAAATTTCGGCGATACAATTATTCGATCATAGGACTATTATTACAATCGTCATTATGCCAATGTACTATTCTGGCAAAGGAAGTTATGCGAAATGACTGTATGCAATGAAATTTATGCTAAAAGTAATTCTGCGAAATGATGATTCTGCCAAGGGCTGTTATGCAAAATAAAATTATGACAAGCAATTTTATGCAACACATTAGTAACCCCTATTCTGTAACTTGTTTTAAGCTCACCTCAACGCTCACCCGCAAATATATCTTGACACTGCGATGCGTAGTAACTAAGCGCAGGTAGAGGTCTAGTTTCATGACGGGTGACCGGCGGGGTGAGCCGCATTTAGCGCGTAGCGAATAACAGTCCAGCTGTGCAATTCTTTAAGAAGCGAAATTCTCGCGACGTAGGTGAAGACGCGTTTTCAACTTTTCACCTATGTCGGCGTTAGCTTGGACGGTATATCGGCATTCACTAAGGTTTTCTCTTTTATCTTGCCGAAGCAACGGATTGCTGGAATGGCATTAAACCAAGCAAACATTTTAATAGAATAGGGGGGCTGGTAAAACAAGCCCCTCCTCGCTGCCGGCAGCACCCTAGGTTAGGGTTTATTCATATTTTGTTGCTTTGTGTGTGTAGTTTTATATTTAAGTTTTTATATTTATACAGTAAAAACCTAACTTAAAACGAAAATTGAATAAAGAAGTTATTAATCATTATACGTATGTTTTACAGAAGTGTACGGCCACGGCGCGGGTCTCAAGAGACCGAGGGTAAGATCGGCAGACAAACAGCATTAGCAACTTATCTTTCAAGTAAGAAAACTTACGAGTAAAGTTATGTTAACAAAGGAGTTTATTCATATAAAAGTACATGTTTTTTTGAATTCTGTATAGATTTGTGTAATTCACAAATGGGGCAAAGTTTTGGGACACCCCATATATGTGTACTGTACTGGATGTCCATGATTCCTGGAGGTAATAATCAAATGACCGTTCAGTGATAAAAATGTATTAGTGATAATTGCGGCTCTGGGTGGATAAAATCTATCCAAAGACTTCCCTGCTATCTCCTGTAACTGTGACTCCATCCAGCGCACTGACTAGAGTAAATACCGGGGTCTATTTGTCGACGAACAACTAAATTTCAAGCACCACATAAGACCACCATATACCGTAAATCGAGAGAGCGAAACGTTCGGTGCTGAACGTCATGTTATTGAGGCCTTTTCGATACCCAACTGCGACCTTGTATGCCGAATCACGTTTAAACCGTACGTCAACTTTATTATCCTTAAAATTTCCTTATTTACACATAAAACCTATGACTTGTACCGGTTCCTAGAGTACTTTCCAGCTTTGGTAAATGATTTGGTGATTAACTACATTAGGGAAACAATCTATAATACTTTACTGAAATATTGTAGCCTAACGAGCTGCACAATAAATGAAGCTACAACCCTTATTTTGAAATTTCTTTATTCATTAAACTATGCTGAGCTGAGACTGAAGCTATTGTTGATAGGCTTGACCATACTATTGTATTAATTTTCAAAAAAAGGATATATAACTGTTACTAATACACTTCAGTATACTATTATTATTTCGTCAATGGGGGGGTTAAAAAAATGTGGCGTCAAGCCTCGGTTGCGCGATTTTTATAGTAAAAGGTGACAAAAATGACAGTGACGACACAGACGAAAGGTTAGACTTTATGTGCGAACATTAGGTAAAGTCACGAAAACTGTTTTTATACTCGTCGACTTTAATGTTTGAATTAAGACTTCGTACCTACACCAAACTAATCACACACCTTATTTTTATATGGAGCTATGAAAACCTAAATGAAATATATTATTATACAAATGTTTACACAACTTTAATTAATGTAACCGATAGAACGTCGCCTTTTTCATAGAAGAAAAGCATCAACGAAACACTGAGCTGGGGGGCAATGTTTCATTTTAGCAGGGCTTAGATTTTCAATAGATACCAAGTTTGCTAAATTATTTTAGTCGAATCGTAGAAAAAGTATTGTATAGGTACAATGGTTACACAAATGTAACGATTGTATAAAATACTATTGAATAGTTGTATAACTAAATGATAATATTCGGGATCTAATTTGTCCCAAAATGCACCACCGTGTCCTAATCATAGTAATCGTTATACACCATTATGTCATATTATTATGTTGATGTGTCCTGACACCGCTCACGTAATAACATTTCTTCGTTTTCGTCCATTCTATAATTATTTTAAAATATCTACCAATTAATACTGCATGAGCTATTTGTTGAGTTTCAGATGTTGTTCACCAAATTTCCCGGAAGGTATTTAGACCCAAAAGTTTAACGAGAATTACCGCTTCCAGTTATTAACCAAGGGTTCAGAAACTAATAAAGACAACTGTTCGTTTATTATTTTAAAACACTCGCTATTTACACAAATAAAAAATTTCAGCACCTTGAAATTGTCAGTTGACAATTATAAAAAGCTGTAGGCACATGGTTTACAAGCCAAGGTCGCTGTGTACTAACGTTACTTGTTAACCCTGAATTGTTATTGTCATTGTCAGGTGACAAGTGTCAGGTAGGTCAATGTCAGTCTGTAAATTCCTCAATTCTGTATAAAAGTCCGGATTATGGCCAGGCCTCTCGCTTTTGCCACCTCGGCCAAACTCGGCTCTCGCACACTTTCTCGGTGAAAGTTCACCCGAACACGGCTGACGTTGCCGGACAGTGGCCACCGTTCGCACAGTGTCTTGACAATTGCAGTGCAATATAAATAAGATTGTATGAAGTAGATACAGTCAGAATCGTATAGTTGGTAGCAGCTAAAGTAGCCAAATACATCGTAACACACCATTACTCTTAAGGATAATTCCCACCAAACGGCACACATCGCATCGGATCGGAACGGATTTTAAAATCTTAAACGATATTAAATCATGTACACAGTATTTAAAGTCTATATTACCAAGCCGCGCACAGCGGCTTGACTGCAGGCGTCTACCGTGACACGCGATCGTAGCCGAAAATATGCTGCGACGCGCGACTTGGTAATATAGACAGCATAGACTTCAATTTGGAATCCTCACGAGGTCACAACCTATGCCTTGCTTCTGGAGAAAATCCAAAATTCGTTCTTGGGGTTTCTTAATAAAAAAAATTATAACTACTCCTCGAAATTTCTACTAGGCGTCTTAGGATTTAATTCTCTGGAGGTGAGGCGTAAGCGTAACTCCTCCTCTCTCTATTCTCCTCTCCTGAGCCTCTGACTATTGCGTGTAGCGTCCTGCGAGAAGATTCAGACTGTCCTGACAATTCAGGACCAATTCAACCAATGTTGAGCAACTGGTGCGCCTACACATTCCCTCTCTGTCAACGCCTCAACCTTCGACCGCGCAAGAGATGCTCTTGCTGGCAGTACCAGACCACTTGTGCGCGCTCTGAACTACCTCAATGCCCTTCTCGCCTGAACACCAGACTGTGATGTTTTTGTGAGTAAGTGGATGGATGCGTGGTGAATGTCTGACGTACTGTGAAGCGATGGTCATCCATCCAAGGCCCACTTCTGTTTATGTTTAATGTCAAATTTGTCCATATGTTCGTTAATATAGTTATTGTTATTATCATTTTTATGTGTAACTTTTATATGTATAGTGCGTTCTAAGTTCCGGAGTGTCTTAGTGTAATACTGTAATGATGTGTAATTAGTTGGAAATAAATAAATGAATAAAAGAATACTGTGTACATGATTTAATATCGTTTAAAGCTTGTAAAATCCGTTCCGATCCGATGCGATGCGTGCCGTTTGGTGGGAATTATCCTTTACAGTAATAAAGACGTGTAACGAACTATTTGACTACTTTGGCTGCTACTAACTAGATGATGCTGACTCTACCTAACTATTGTGCTAATTCGGCTAAAGCGGCCTTTAGACCTTGCTAAATGCAGTGCACTATTATAACTGCACTCACTGTTTAGAGATGGTTTATCTCCCCTCCCCCAGTTAGTGCACTGCATTTAGCCAGGTCTAAAAGCTGCTTATTTTTTTCTTGATATTTGACGTTGTTTTATTTTTCTTTTTAATTTCTGCGTAATGTAATGAACTTCATTGTGTTAAATTATTTATGCAACATCCTCGGCACAATACTTTTTTAGATTTAACTTAGTTTTAATTTAATTAAGTTAATGTTAAGGTGGTTCGACGACCATACAAAACGTATTTTGACATTTGCAGGCTAACGGTGTGATATTTTAAGAAACGAGAATAATCGTGTTCACAAAGTATCACGTGACAAATTAATTTCTCAAATTATTCTATTTTATACAAGTTTATTCTAGGAAAGGGGGAATTTCGCGCAAATGGAAAGCCAATTTATGAAAGTGTGGTACATAAGTTTCTTAAAATATCACGCCGTTAGCCTGCGAATGTCAAAAGAAGTTTTGTATGGTAGTCGAACAACCTTAACTATAATCTTGTATATCGTCGGGGATAGTGCAATACCGCGTAACTAGCACTAGTAAATACTGCGTATCTACACAACAACCATAGTGCGAAACCGCGTATCTAGCACTGGTAAATACCGCGTATCTAACAAAAATAGCCAAACTAAGATTTTCACGCGAACGAACGTAAAATCCTGATTAGAGTTATACCAAGCTTCTCCTGTAAAGTTGGGTATTGTGTAGATACGCAGTATTTACCAGTGCTAGATACGCGGTTTCGCACTATGGGTGTTGTGTAGATACGCACTATTTACCAGTGCTAGTTACGCGGTATTGCACTATCCCCGACGATATATACTTTCGAAAATAAATTAAGAGTAAAACGCCAGTAACTGGCCAACGTTCAATAACTGGTCACCTCATACTAAAAATTAAGTCTATTCACCAATCATAGAATACATTTTTAGTATGTGTGATGTATTTACCTAGCTTTATATTTTTTTATATGTTCAATTGCAATGTATGTTATGTTGTGGTTGTGTAATGGAACAGAGTTAATTTTTAGAATAAGCGGGGCAGTTATTGAAAGGCGGCCAGTTACCGGCGATTTACCCTATTTATATTTAAAAAATATATATGTGTAGGTAATGAGGTCCTGGGTTCGAATCCCGGTAAGAGCAAATATTTGTGTGATGAGCATGGACATTTGTTTCGGGGTGGAGTTTTCTATTTATTTAAGTATTTATATCTATAATGCCACAAACCGCGAGTATTGTGCGAGAGTTAGTCCTACATCTTATCGACTATGTTATGTATGCTGATATGTGTATCAGCGATACACATATAAGCATAGTCGAAGAGATGCATAGTTGATAACGACCGAGTCTGGAGACCTGAGTAATGTTAGAAGTGCACACACTTCCGTGCATCCACAGGTCTCCAGACTCGGTCGTTTGCTTAATTACGGCACACGGTTTATCTTTGGCCCACGCAAGTTCGACCATATCTCCCATTTCCGCCGGAAGCTTAACTGACTCCCTATACGCCAGCTCAGATCTTTTAGGATCCATTGCACGCTTTTCTCACTCCTGTTCGAGCCCTCTGCTCCAGGATGTCTCAAATGTAAATTTTACTTTGTCACCCCTCGCGCTCGCGCATGCTGCGAGCTTCGTTCCTCCCATTCCCTCAAATTATCTTTACTTCTCACCATCGCAGTATTCTCACACCTTCATTCGCTGTACAAGCTATTCCTCTCTGGAACGCACTCCCTCTGTCGATAAGACAGGCCCCAAGCAAGTTTATATTCAAACGTAAGCTCTTCAAGCACTTGCTAGAACAATCCTAGCTGTGTGCAACAGTAAATATAAATATTTATATTTATATGTATATATGTGTATATAATATTATTATATTTACGTTTATTTATTTTCGTATTAATCAACATTGGCATTTGTAAAGTTATATGAAATAAATAAAGGTAATTTTGTTTTGTAAGTGTTTCTCTTGTACACACCGTTTGAAAGTCTCTGTTTGGCCCTATGATTGACTGGTAGAGAATGCCTTGAGGCATTAAGTGCCCCTTTGTACTTTCTTTTGTTTTGTGCAATAAAGTTTAAATAAATAAATAAACGCGTGTCGACGGCGCGCTTAATAAACGCAGTCTGCATACGTCCTGATTATCACGTGAGTTTTCTATGTACTTACAAATATTATTATTGATTCTACTTTAAGCCGACCCTCACATAATTCAGACCCGGCTTGTAAAGTAAGTTGTAAAGTCAGCAGTTTAGAAGTAAGAAGTTTATTTCGGTTTAGTTTGAAACTTTTCTTGAGAACGCGATCGTTTATGAACTTTGTTTTAGCCTGAATTAACCTGTTTATTCGATGAGCGGCGGCTGGGTAGGTACCTACACAAATACGCGTTTTATCCGATTTTTATCATTCTACACCGGATAATCAGAAAAACGTTTGTTTAATTTAACGTCTCCAAAAACGTTAAGTAGAACGGTTTTTGTAAAACTAATATATATGAAAAGGTTTTACGTCAAGTACCTACAGTCGACGTCAAAGACGTATACATTTATTATACGTATACGCCTTATTACAATGGAATAAGGCTCACGTTATCTGCTGCTGCGGACCACTCGTGTACAAAAGAAGTACCTACCTAGGGCGGCACATCGTACCTAGAAGAGATATGATACAACATATCACCGCTCAAATAATCTGAAATTTCCTGGAAGCAATGGGCCTTAAGAGGGATGACCATTGGAATACTACGTACTCGTCCATACCAAAAGAGAAAATGTTGTTCCACATCTAAATATTTTCCAATCTCAATGATTTTTTAGTACGTTATTGACACAATGAAAGACTAGGTTTAGGTATAGGCACCTCAAAATCTTTTTTTTAAAGCGAAACTTATATAAAATAAATAAATAAAATGGTAAAAAAATAGCGAAGGGTCGCCAAATATTTTTTAAACCTAAGGCGGCGAAGTTAAAGTGGGACTGGGCTGGTCAAGCCTACCCCGCATGCCGAATGAGTTGAGTGGAAGCCCCAAAACATAACGGAGACGCAGTAGACCTTGTCGGCGATGGCAGGATAACTTGGACTCCTTTACAAGACTGGCCGGATGTTGCTCAAGACCGCGTTCGTTGGAAAAAGAAGGGGGAGGCGTTTGCTTAGCAGTCTGACATAAGGGGCTCGATATTATTATATAATAATAATTTACTTTAATAACTAAGTTTTAACCGACTTCAATTGAGTACTCCGCCACGCCACATGAACATTTCCACAGTTCCTTGCCACTATACGGGCCTAAGAGGAGGAGTTCCGTCGATCTATCAATAAAGGTGATTCTGAGACCTTTGGCACTTCATCAGTTGCCATTTCAACGAAATTTTTGTCACAATCTGTGACGTACTTTTATAGTTTTAAGTACATTATTGGGGAGTTGCAGGAGACACCTGTGGTCTTCATTATCAGTCCACTTCACCACATTTGTGATTTCCGGGTGTAAATACACGAGTTATAATCGAAAATACCGAAATTGTTACATGAGTTCCTAATATATTTGAGGAGTTCCCTCAATTCCTCATGGCTCCCATCATCCAATGAATGATGAGTTAAATGTCTCTGTACCTGCTCGTATAAACTGGTGTCCCAAAACTTTGCCATACGGAGAGAAAGTACCTTAAATATTGAATATAGGAAGTTTTGCTGAAAGAAGACAACATAAATTATAAAAAAAGACCGGGTAGCACTCCGGGAGTGCCGGCAGAAATGAAAACTCAAAACTAAAGGTGAGTGGGTGCAAATGTGGTCACACAGGTTGCATCCCATAGCAGGCAGCGACCTTTTGCCCAGGGAATCAGCGTAAGACCACCCGGTCTCTTGCCATCGGTACGGCTTAGCCCTTGGGGCTCCAGAACGCTTGGAAGGAATGCTTGCCGAGACCATGGCGCTGCGTGTAATCTCGTTAATAGCGTGATGTCTGGGGATACGCCCTACACACCGTAGACAACTAAGACCATGGTGCCCATTCGCCTCGACCATTGCTCCACATATGCAGCGGTGGGGCTCGCATACCTTGCTTCCAAGACGCAGAGCTATCGCTGTCCTCAATGTCTCATTCCTAAGTTTGGTGAAGGCAAAGCGTGCAGCCACGCCCCAGACTCGGAAGCTCTGGCAGCTTTTAGACGAGCCACATCTACCCCAAGAGCTACATTTAACAGGTTTGTATATATTCTATTACAAGATATATCGTCCCAGAGTCTTTGTGATGCGGGGTTGTCTGGTTGCGTTACGTCAGAGAAGCGAGACCACTCAACTAGAGCCTCCTCAACATACGTTAGACAAATATTAGCACCATTAAAAGAGAGTATCTTAGTGACAAGATTTGTCGACGCATGGAAAGAGGCGAGGAATGCAACGATCCCAACGTCTTGTATGCAACGAACCCCTAATCCCCCATAGCGGATTGGCAGTGTTGCCTGGCGCCACTGAGCCTCATTGAATTGCAATTAACTTAATTCTAGAACTAAAATAATTGATCGAGGTCGATCACGACCTTACGCGACCGCGATGGAAGAATAAGACACTCGGTTCACCACACTTTTCACATGATGTTAACTCGGTCCTTGTATTGGCTAATTGCCCACTAAGTAAAAGAGCAATCGATTTTCAAGAAAAGGGTATGACTTGGTGGTGACTCGTGAGAGCTGACCGTGGGAGTATCGTTTCGTAACATACTATTTGTAGTAAAGAAGGAAATATTTATAAATTATTAGTATTTTTTTGTTAGGGTTTAATTTTAAACCACGAATATAAAGAATCTTATTTGTTCCACGGAACAATGAAGTCATCGAAAATGGACGTAAACTCGTTGTTTCCAAACTCAATTATATAATACAAACGGCCCCAACAAGCTTAGAAATTAAATTACTAACGCAGAAATATAAAACAAACCGCCAGTTTGTTCAAAAATAAATTTTATTCACATTCATTCACATAATTTATTCAATAACAAGTCGTATAAATACCTCTAAGATACACAAAAGTTACAAAAATACATGACACACTCAATCCCACAATACACTCATCAATAAAAATGACAGGGTAACCAGAGACCATACTGCCAATGACTATAGGTACAACGACGTGTTCCTTTAACCCTTTGGACGCCAAGAATACCTAAAAATGTGTTGTCGTGCCCACGGCAAGAACAAATCTAGGTGTTATGGCGTGCGCTGTCAATGTCACTTTCGCAAAAATAGGTATAACTTTCATACGTGAAGAATGGCGTCCAAATGGTTAAACGAACGACTGCTACAGCCAGTTTTACTATCGAGAGGTCTCTGTACCATTCCGCATAGCAATTAGGCCACTGCTTAACACGCTAGCGCCATCTATGATCTCAATGAAAAAGCTTCAAATAACTATGTGACGATACGAAATGAATGGTGCGACCTGTTTATTGTAAAACTAGCTATAATTTAAAAGGGACGCAACATTTACCTATTAACATTTGCAATTTGTACAGTTTTACTAGTCTGATACCACCGGCTAGACGCGATGAAATAATTGCAATTTGTTTTATTATCACCAGCACGGCTATCACGCGACGGCTCGCGAGCTCTCTCGATTTTTCTCGCACTATCCGTCTCTCTCTTATTAGAACACTTAGTACAAGAGGTACAGTGCGAGAAAAATCGAAAGTATCTCGCGGCCGTCTCATGATCTAGACGTGCAGTATGACATATACATCGCATTGTCTCGCCTCGCCTCTCCTCGTCGGTGGAAAATCTTGAAACTTTTTATTTTATTCGAGACGAGTACTTGGTACATACAAACGAATCGCCGAGCAACCGACCTGACCCCGTATCATGGTCGGCCTTATCACGCGACCGTCTCGTTCTATTGAACCGTGTCAGCCAGTGCCGGAAGCTCTATCTTGTCTCTAGCCGTCCATGCTACGGGGTCTGGAATGAGACAGCTCCTCGGCCGAAACCATGTAAATCTTTCGATTATCTCAATCTCTATCGCACTTGCCTAATTCGGGTCATAGAGATATAGACTATATCTCTATCACTTGATTTAATTTTCGGTTGTTCGCGGCAGCAGCTCTGACAGCTCTTGGTCTAGGTACTAGTATAGTAACTACACTGACAAGGGTACAGTCAACCAAAGAATTGGTCTACCAATTTTGGACTCTATTTATTTTATTTTAAGGTCCAAAAGTGATAGAATACTTTCATGGCTGGTTGTATTTCATTACCAAACAACTACATTTATACAATACTAACTGAATAAATACCTCCAATTCCAAAATACAGTACTCCGAAGGCATATAATATTGTGGCAATTAGGACTATCAAAATCTTGGAAAATGTGATTTATAAAGGTAGGCACTTTAGGAATGAGATGTTTTCGAGGAACTTATTAAAATAGTATTATATTTAATACGCGTGTGTGAATAGCTAGCAATTATGCATGATATTAATTAATAGGTAGGTATATTCTGAGGTCTGTGAGGAAATAAGGCAATGTCCCTCCTCGTTAATGGGACAAAATGTATCGACTAAAATAATAATTTACCTACCTAAACAAATAATTATTAAACAAAAAAACTAATTTATAATAATATAAACAATAAGTTGAATGAAATATAATAGCGGCGATCGGAGCGGGCGCGGGCAACGATTCAAGCGACACCGCCGCGAAAACACTCATCCTGAAGAAGAACTCCCGAAGCGTTCGAAACATGTCGCCCGTGTAGTGACATTTCATCCACGAGTTGAACCGTGTAGGTAATTAAGCAGCATTATTTCAACATGTCTCACGAAAGTTTAAATGCGATTAGTACACCTCTTTGATATCCTAGATAAACCAAGAAACGTAGACGAATTTGTCCGTTAAAATTCTAACGATAACGATTGAGGTATAGTAAGATGTGAAATGTAGACCTTCAGAATCAGGCCCAGCTGAAACCGCCTGTAGATAAATGAACCTAAACTCCGGTATAATACCGCTTGTTTTATCGCAAATTAAGTCATTTTGTCAATGACATAACCAGGCACCTGGAATATAAAGGGCGAAATTGTACGGCAGGTAGGGAGTTCCTAATATCGGTAAACTCAATTATCGATGTTTTTACATACACTATTAATCGCTCCCAGTTTATGGGAACTACTTACTAGTAAGTATAATAGTATATGGGAAAAGCATCAATAATTGAATTTATCTATATAGAAATCTACCTACCTGTCACAAAATGTTTCCCTGTAAACTCCGAAGTCTGTACATAACTCTTACTTCATTTAAGTAGCAAAGCTTCAGTTCAGACAAATGAAATCAAAACTCTCCGAAGTTGTGCCTAAATATAATCTGAACGTTGCTAAACTCGGAGGAAAGTGTGGCTTTATACATGTCAAAGATGGAGCCTAATTTTCGGGTTAATTTTGTAATGGATAATGTAATGTTGTTACTATTTTAATGGATTAATTGAAAACAATCCGTCTTGAAACCCAAATTAATCAGCATATACGCACCTAAAACCATTGTTAAAAATGTATTAAGCTAGATGTAAGTAATTTAGATATTTTCCTACCTACTTACCAGTTATGGAAGAGCGGGGCTTCCTAACACAGGTTTACCTACCTAAAGGGAAGTCCCAATCACTGCAGGCAGTTTACTTGTTAAACAAGGAAAAATTAACAATTTTCATTTTCATTTTCAATTGTAACAGCGGCTTTAGATCTTCTCAGATCCAATTTGAGTCAATACCTAGTTTTAACAAGTTTTTATTTAACTTGCAATATATTTAACTAGATATATTTGTTTATGTGGAATCTTGCAACTCAATTTTGAAGCAGATTTGTTCAACCGATTGAGCTGAAATTTTGGATTTAAGTATAGTTTGGATGACAATTCAATATTATGGTACCATCGAGCTGATCTGATGATGGAGATAGATGGCCATGGGAACTCAGAACTTGACAGACGTAACCCCGTTGAGTTTGGGCTCGTTGGAACCATCTCAACGAGTAGTTGGTGACGGTATACAGAAAAGTACAGATGGCAATAAAAGCTTGTACCGATAATTCGAAATGGCGACCGGCCGGTCACTACTAACCAACTGAGCTATCGGAACAATCCGTCTTGTTTTGGACAATCTCCCTTGAGCGACAAATTGCCACACCGGCACAGATATACTATACGCCGGTAAAGCCGTCATAGTACTCACGATAGTTACTATCATGTGTTTGACAACTGATACAAAATAATATAAATAAGATAAAAAAGACCGCGAGTAATAAAATAAATTATACCTTGTATTAAAAGAAGTGCCGTGTTGGGAGTATAGTACGCAAATCAATGCAAAATGGATTTATAAAGTTTTGGTTTTGTTAAGTGTAAGTAATTTGTTTAATTCTATACATTATTGTGTATGAATAGTTAATAAGGTCATTACTGCTGATTTGGCCAATCATCGTCATACTAAAACATTTTATAGCTGTTCGTAAAAGTTTTAGAAATGAATTAAATATAAATGATCGTATGCACAGTAGCTAGTGTTGCTAGGTAGTTGCTTTTTAACGCCAAGGCAAATAACTTTTTAATACCAACCCTACGTTTTATAAAGCACCGTTAGACCTTATGTAAGTAACATCAAAAAAAATACTAAATTCATCTTTATACAATCGGGCCTCATTTCACAATTTTGACTATCTTTATAAAGCTACGGGTTTGTTCGTCTATTGAACAAATCCTACATAACTCGCCTGTTTATATCTAATAACTTGGTTATAAGGAAAAACAAGCAGCGTAGTGGCACTGAAGAAACTGCAAACGTAGATAATTTGTATATCATTTCTTCCCCAATAAATCATTCAACAAATCTTGATTGCTGAGACTGGAATCACCAAATACGTTCGTCCTCGATTCCACTCTAGAGTTCCTTCGTCCAGAAACCGACCGCTTTCTAGCAACCGGTATTCCTTCAGAAGAAAAAACTTGGTCTGATATCATATTGAAGTTATTATTCAGCTCTGACAACGCCTCTGTAGGTATTTCACCTTTCACATTCACTAATTCGTTGATTTTATCAACCGCTTGCAAGTGCTGAACGATCGTGTCGTTATTAAAATTCGACTGAGTAAATTCTTTCATATGCTTGTCTATAATTTTGTTGCTTTTTTCTATATCTTGAATGATGTCTTTACAATACGTCGCTATAGGTTTACCTGACAATTTACGTTCAACCTTAGTCGTATCTATGTTAGTTCTGGTTGCTGGCACGGGGTTAGAAACCTCTAAAGATTTAAATTCTTCATTGACGACGGCGACGGCCGTAGTGTTTTCTTCAATAGTAACATCTTCATAGAACGAAACGTTAGAATGCCTCCTTCCCCTCGACTTAGGTCTTTCCATTTCATCTGCTTCGCTAAGTTGATCTTCAATTGATTCATCCGTAGACCTTCTCCGTATAGCACTGGATTTCCTAGACAAAGGCTCATCGGTTTTAATTTTGTTAATTAAATTAGCTTTCATAGCGTCCAACCTTTTTTGTACTTCGTCGGGCGAGGCGTTTTTAAAGTCAAGCTCTTCGTCGAAAATTGCTAGGTCAGCCATTCCATCTTGGACGGTTTTGGCCATTTCTATGATATCATCGGATCCCTTGGAGCTCTTCCTGGTGTTGTTTGAGGTGGAGCGGGTGCTGTTGCTGCTGAAGCGGCTGCGGGCCGCGTACCGCGAGCGGGGCTCGGCGGACGAGCTGGTTTCCTCGTCATGAGACAAGGCACTGCTGAGACTCCGGGAGTTCTCGCACAGTTTCGCGATCAAATTATTCTGGTCCCCCTGCAATCAACATTGCGATAACGTGAACGCAGGCTTATGAAGGTCGATCGAACCAACTTAACAGACAAGACTAAAGTCTTGTCTGTCTAAAGTGTACAATGCCACAAACAGACACACATGTTAGAGTTAATAACCTCGTTTATGTATTCAACCCCCGAAAATCTATATAGATATATAAATATAAGCCTATCTTCAATATTAAGAATGAAAGAAAAAAAAAGAAAGAAAGAAAATAATTTATTATTAAAGGTACCCCTTCATGTTACGTTGCCGTCCACCCTGTATACCCAACGATACTCACACTGCCTCTGTCATCGTCGCGGCTATCCTGGCTGCGCGTGAGTTTTCGCGGCAGCTGCGTCGGCGCTTTCACCGGCGACTTCACCGGCCTGCTCTGCCGCGCCGTGTAGATCATCTTCTCCTTCATCTGGACAATCGAGAAAGTCACATTTAAGATCGTAAGTCTTACCCAGGTGTTTGGAACAGTGCAAACGAGTACAGAGGAATTTCAGCTTGCACATATTTGGAGCAGCCGAACATTGGAGACTCTAATCTATACATCTCTGTATTATAGGAGTCACTTATCTCCCGATACGTGTATGCCCAGTTATTAGCTTGTTAGGTACTCATTACCAGAGGCCGGAATTCTCGTGGCACTTTCGAGTTGTCATAGGGACTTCTCATTTATCGACTTCCGATATTCATATTATATCGATACATTATATAACACAACATATTAAAGAAGATTGAAAGTAGAGGTAAACAACAGGTGGTCTTATCGCTAAATATATATGCAACGAAAAGAATGAAAAGTTAACATTGTCACATTTAATCAGTTCAGTTCAGTCCAGTGATTTATCAATTTCATGTTCAAAGTCTGTTTTAGTGCTAACAAGTGTTTCAACATTCGTTTATAATAAATGAAATAGACAGTCATATTTTTTTCCAAATAATCTGGATTTACATTACTTCTTTTACAGTCAAATGTATCGATATAATATGAATATCGGAAGTCGATAAATGAGAAGTCCCTATAACAGCTCGAAAGTGCCACGAGAATTCCGGCCTCTGCTCATTACTTCCTGTTGTTATGTCAGAAATACCATATCACATGTTTTCCGCTGACCGTATGACTAAACAGTATTGTGAGTAAGCTCAGCTGAATCTGAAAGACCCTACCTGTCAAGAGCTAACGCTAGCCTTTTCTGTAGGTACCTACTTACTGCATAACGCTAGTCTCAACTCCAAGGGTTTGAGTCATCTAGGTACAGCCGAGCTTCAAATCACGACACTACTAAGAGCTCTAGTAGGCCTAATTACAGTATAAACATTTTTATTTTTATTTATTATTAACCTCTCCATTACTGTCAAGATGATCGTCCGTACCTCAATAATAGTAGACAATTTGTCAGCGTTGTTGATAGCCAGATCGAGGTCATGTCGCGTGTCCTTATGCTTGTTAATCTCTGCTTGCAGCTGGTGTTTAAAGTTCTTAGCCTCGAGCGCGAGCTTCCGCTGCAGAATGCTTATCGTCTCGTTCTGTTGGTGGGCCTTCAGTTGGAGGTCTGTCAGCTGGGATTGCAGCTTTTCGCGTTCAAGAAGGTTCCTGCGATGAATTTTGTTACTAAGATTTAATAAAAAACCTTTTAGGCGTTTTTCTGTACTATTCGTATTAGTTCCTTTGGAAGCAAATGCCACTGTGGCAAGTTTTATGAAGTAACGATATTCGTATATATGTCTAAACAGACAAGACAGGTCAAGTGGCCTTGGTCTTTCCAATTAAGACTTCTAGAATTGTAACCTATCAAAATGATGACGATTCTATCAATATCTGTCAAAATCATGTACGTGGTCCTAGTTATAGTACCTTTTTACTTGCATTATTAAGTATATACATAAATTTCAAAATCATTCACTCTCATGAATAAATGTTGAATTGAATTGTAGCCTTGAATCGGGCCGCAGAATGTTCTTTTACCATAATGTATGTTTTACCCTATTACGGGAATAGAGAATGAGTGTAAAAGTTAGATGTCGTCCGTACATATCGACGGCAATGCTCAAACCAAGTGGCGGAACCGGAATAGGGATGATGACTAAGATTCTTTTATGATGTCATTCGAACCAGTTTTTGGAGAGAAACAAATGTTTGTATGGGAGCAACTAGGAAAGAAAAAACATACGCTTCCAATAGTAGATATAACGCATATGGAATTCCACAAGGTAGCATATTAGGTCCTTTATTATTTTTAGTATATATCAACGACATAACTAAATCCAGTAAATATCCAATGATACTATATGCTGATGACAGTACCATTTATAGAAAAGAGTAACAATAACGACTATGAATATGAAGTTAATACAAATCTTATTAGACATATTATTCACTGGTTAAACTGTAACAATTTAAAAGTTTAGAAAAGACCAAATTAATGCAATTTAGAGGAAAACAGTCCCTACTCTAAATATTAATTATGAGGGCAATACTGTAGAAAATGTTCAAGTTACAAAATTTTTAGGAATCCATTTGGACAGTAATATGTCGTGGAAATCGCACTCTGCAGAAGTTTGTAAAAAATGGTATCGTTTTTCCTATGCGCTCTACAGACTAGTCCACACTAATGACCGCAAGACAGTGCTAACAGCATATCATGGCTTTGTGTCATCGACCCTGCGGTACGGTATCATTTTTTGGGGGAACTCCTCTTATCGCGTCACACTATTTCGAGCCCAAAAGAGATGTATAAGAGCTATATGTGGACTAAATCCTCAGCAAAGTTGCAAGCCTCATTTTCAGTTGCTAAGGTTATTAACGTTTATATATATTTGAGTGTTGTATCTTTGTAAAAGCGAATCCAGGTTTCTTCGAACAAAAAAAACAATCCGATAATTTTAATCTTCGCCCAAGACCAGCAGCAGTAGTAGTTAATAGAAGCAAGACGGCATTGATGAGAAAATGTGTAATAACAATGGCCCCAAAGCTGTATAATAAATTGCCAGAAACATGGAAGTCTGAAACCTCCTCTAAATTTAAATATTGACTTTATAGATTCTTACTAGTCAAATGTTATTATAATGTAGAGGATTATCTTAATGATACTATATTAACTTAAAACTATTGGATAGTTTGAATGCTTAATTTTTAAACTCTGTGTGTTGATTTATATTAGTGATATGATATTTATATTTAATTTTTTTTTTTTATTCGACATGTAAAACTAGCAATTTGTTTGCCAAAAGGCACATCAAGGTTTTGTAACTACATTGAATTCTAAACTTTGGCATCTAATAAAATCATATTTTATTATTGTAATTAGCATATTTACTGACATAAACTTTTTTTAGCACATTATTTATATGTTAGAATATTCGTTAATTAGATTTGAAACTTGACATTGTAACTACCTTTATTTAAGACTGTAAACAATTATAATTTAATGCATGCCACTTCTACTACTGAGTGACTGCATGAAAATTCGTATGCCTCCGGGTACGACATAGTGAAACAATACCGCTTTTACCACTATCTGCAATATTATGCCATGTATATTGTATACCTATGATCGACGAATAAAGTATTTGTATTTGGAGCAACTACAATTAAAGAACATAAATACCCAAAGAATTGAGACAAAATTGACCTCGCTGGCGGCAGCGCAAAACGCTTCAATACTGACAATACACAGGTAGCGATGAAAATGGCGAAAGATTCATGTTGTTTCTTTCGAAATTTTGTATCTTTCCTATAAAATACATGTAACTTTCGAAAAAAACAAAACTGACGTTTGTCTGATAAATACAATCATACACGTATAATACCCGATTTATACAGTGTATTTTACATGTTTATTTAATAATGACTTGATTAAATAATAACCCCATGGTCCCGTGATAAGGCAAGACATGCAAATAATAATAATATTTTTGTATTTTACTTTTATAAACATATTGTATAAAGCCTAGCCCAAATCAAAAAAAAAGAAAAAAAAGAAACCAAACCCCAAAAACTTCTTTAGTTAACTGATATCGAAATATAGTCTCAATAGTCTGAGCGAAATGAAAAGTCACCTGTTTGTATGAGAGCCAATACATTCCGAGTCACTATTCATAATATAATATAATAATGCGAAAAATACATGTATTTTACACGTAAAAAACTTAAACTTGCAAAAGATTCAATCGACGATCCGCAAGGAAAGTACTGTATTTTATTGAAAAATACAGGGGCCTTTGAAAGATACTTGTATCTTTCATGTAATTTTCATCGCTACACCACAACTGACATTTTCTACTAATCGTTGTATGGAAAATCAGGTACATTGTTATTTCGGTCGCGAAATACTGCGTTTAAGTACATAGTTGTCATACAATTTTGTTTCTATAAAAACGTAAGGATTCTATTGGTAGCTAACTCTTGGGCAATAATAAAAATGCATATTTTTTCTTAACTTTCATGGTTCATATCTTTTTATGATTTTATTTATATTTTATAATTTATATTACGATAATTTGATGGTTTACTATCCATTTAGCATCACTACGTTATCAATTTGAACATGAGGCATCATGCCTATTGTGGTTTGGGAGGACTAAACTCCGTTTGGGCGAGGCTTTAATCCTCTGAGCTCAGATTTGAGTAATGTTATATGCATTAAGTTCAGGTCCGCGCGGACCCGTCAGCTTTACTCTAAAACGCTCCCTGAACTTAATACATATTGGTCGGATGGTCAGCGCGACACTAATACCCGCCTAAGGATTCAAATGCGTTTGGAGAGCCTTGAAGCTTTTAGGTCCTGTGCCCGTTAGTGCTCACCGACCTGTCCTTGCTCAGTTCCAGCAGGTGCTGGTGCTCGTCCCGCAGCTGCTGCAGCTGCATGTCGCGCTCCTTGAGCTTCATAAGTGCGTCTTTGCACTGCTGCCTCAGTTGCTTGTACTTCGTCTGCTGGATCCTGATCTCTTCCGAGTGCGAGTTGAGCACTTGTGGTAGCTCCGCGTTTGAGTTCTCGTATCTGTTGGTTTAGAGTGAATTGGGTAACTTAATTTATTATAAAATAATACATTCGGCTGCTCAGAGCGGCTACCGTGAAACAAAAAAGGAGTTGTTCGTGTATCGTTTGAATCGTGTCACTCGACTTAGAAAGTGCAGCAGAAAGGGAAAATCGCGAAGGAACTTCTTTTTCGTTTCGTTGCAGCCGCTCAGACGGATGCATACACAGTGCCGGTTTCAGCACTACCAGCGCCCTGGTCGAAATTTCTACGGCACCTCGTAACTCAATTGCCTCAAGAAGCCTGCGGCTTCTCTTTATGTCCATCGCCCTAGGCGGTCGCCGCACCGCGCCCTATCCTAACGCCGCTAATATGCATATAACACATAATATAAGAGCGGTGAAAGACGGCAACTTTTGGCAGCGATAGAAACGCGTTACAAACGCGATACAGTATCGATGCAGATGAAACGCGCATTTGTATCGCTACAAAAAACAGCGTGTGTTACCGCTCTAAGTCATGGAAAATGAGGACGAAAAGTTTAATAAACATACAATTAAGCATTATCCGGTATCAATAATATTGGATGAACAGTTCACGAGACACAATTTGGTTCAGGTAGATACTACCTATATTACCTCTGCAATGCGATTTCTTGTTTCTTCTGCATAGCCCGCAGCACCCGATTTTCATTACTCAACTCCTGCGGAATATTTACAAAATGAAATATTATTCTACCTACACAATAGGTAATTCGAACTCTTTTGTAAAAAGTGAAGGGTGTCCTTTTCTTTTATATAAATCGAAATTCGTGTCGCAATTGAATATTTCTTTTCAAAACATTTGCTCGTAACGTGCCTCTTATTAAGTTTCTCGTTTTTTGGCTCATAATTCTGGGTGTGCGCGTGTTTTATAACAATGCACTCGTGGATTAAGACACGATGGCACCTTGCAGCAAGACACGGACACGGCGCATTCTTAAATTAACCAGGTTTTTTTTTAATTCTTGGCAAATGCATTCTGTCTCGATAAGACAAATTAAATCGTTTTTGTAAATTAATTCATTATTTATTCTTGGATATGATATAGAAACGTTTCATTTAGTAAAACTATTTACTTTTGAAAACATTTTACATGAATTTGTATTTCATCTCTGAGAGATTTCATCTAAACTGGCTTTACACCGTGTGCGCGAACTTCACGAAAAAAGTAGTTGCGCGCCATTATAGGTAATTTTACAAATAATTGTACACATTGTTGATGCATGGTGGATTATTATTAAAAACCGGCCAAGTGTAACATACTATAACATTTTCTTCTTACGAAAATGATTTTTTCCTCGTAAATGTGTTGAAAAACTTCGTGAGCTTTGATAATTACATCCTCGGCTCTCTTATCACGCTCACCTGCGGCTCGTTTTAACAATTCTGCCTCTGATGTAATTATCAATATACCTCACTTGTATCACAATGTACTATTATCTACGCACTTTAAAATGCGTTCAGAAACCGTAGGAAATGACCAGCATTATTACAACCGATTTTACTATGAGAACTTTCTTGTCTGTGGTAGTAGGTGAAATCTGTACTTTAATGTTATAGTAAAGATTTTTGTAACGTTATGAGTGTAAATTTGGAACAGCTGTAAAAACTCAAGTGGATCTCTATTCTAGTATCCATAGATACTAGAATAGATTATATATTCTAATATCCAGTTATCGATACGAAACGTCAATTGAGTATGTTTTTTTTTATATTTACGCACGACATTTGATCTCAAGTGACCTGAGTATAGAGGACTTCATTCGTTGTCTATGATTTTTTTTAAACCATTCGTGACGGGGGGTCGAATTGCCGCCATTGCTGTTGTAATTTTTTCGTTGGTTTTTTGCTGTTACGAAAGTAGAGTTGTGAACCCATATAAGAGTACTTATGATATGTGTGTAGATAAAGTAGTGCATGCAACGGTACATAATTAGGCCTTAAAACACTCGTAGGACAAAACCACACTCATATTTTAAGGGCTTTCATTATGGATCAGTTGCAGAAACTACTATTGTAGTACTAGGTATTTATTGTTCTACTGATTCAGTCAGTTTAAATGGTACTGAATAAGTGAACACTGGGTCACTTATTGTCCAGATGCTCGACAGAGAATGAGCACTACAATCCTAGAGGCTATATGGATTGCACAGGCACCTGCAAGTGGTACTGGGCATCCGCCAACTGGTTCTGCAGTTGCTTGACCCGGTGTGTCTTGGCTGACAGCACCCGCTGCGAGACGGAACGGTCTGGCTTCATAGAACTATTCGACATGTCGGCAGCCAGTGGGTTCATGCGTTTCCGCTTCGTCAGGAGGTTCAACCGGGAGCTGCTGCTGTAGACAGTCGCTGCAGACTCTTTTCTGCAATGGAGATTTGAACCATTATAAAGATTAGACACGGAATTCTAAACATGATCTCTAGTGGAATAGACCCCTAATCGAACCCCACCACCACGGCTATGTGAAACACTGGAGAGGTGTGCGAGGAAAAAAACCACCCATAGGGAAAAAAAGCGTGTTATTGTTTCGGTATTTCTGTTTATTCTTTCTGTTCGGAATTTATGTAGGTACGGAATATTACTTGATATTTACCGTTAGCTTTTCGGTGAAGGGAAAACATCTTGAGTAGGAATTTACCAGCATACACCTCCGAAGAAATTCAAAGTTGTATGTGAACTCCCTAACCCGCACTGGGCCAGCGTGGGGACTACTGCCCGTATCCTGGAGGCGTGTGCCCAGCAGTGGGGCGTATGTAGGCTGATTTATTATAATATATTATTATAATATTATTGTTTGTGCCTACTTACGATGCAAACCGATATTATTGTAAATTTACTTGAATAGCAGTGTAATGTGTTCTGTACTGATTCGGAGAAAGAAACATCGTGCAACGTCTATATGCCGGGATCGGTTGCTTATAAGGCTGTTGGTGGAGGCCATAGGCGGAGCCACCCTCCTTCGAAAATATTTGTATTTCTTGTGACTGCCCTAAAAGCACTGTCATCTCATATTATGATCGCAAATAGACAAATTTTACCTAAAAATAAAATTTATATTAAGTTACTTACCTTATTCCAAGCCTAAACAATTGAGATGGCAACATCTGTTTCGACTGGCAACACTCCCAGGTTTCAATAATTTTGCTTTTACCGCCAAAATCCCCACCTTTGACTTTGAACCAGCATGACGTCAATATCGGCTGTGCGCCGAGCAGCCATCATTGGATTCTCAATTGAGTCCGCCGTCCAATATGAAATATGTGGACGGTAGATAGCCACTGTAGATAGACAGGTGGCGATGTAGCCACGGTCGGTAGTCCGGTGGCAATACTATGTTATGTAAACAAACACCGCATTGGGTGTAGGTGGTTGGTTTTGAAGAAGACAAATTATGGTACTCTATAGGTACAGCTGAAATAAGTGCTTAAGTACTAAGTGTTCCTGAAATACAAGCTTAAAAACTAGGTTTTATGGCTGAAATATAAGCTTAAGTACTAAATTGTGTCTCTGAAAAATAAGCTTAAATACTAAGATATGATGGTATTATTATGTAATGTTAATAAACATTGAAAGATATATAAGCATACGCCAGCAGGCAGCAATGAAATTAGGCTTGGAATAAGGTAAGTAAATTAATATAAATTTTATTTTTAGGTAAAATTTGTCTATTAAGTATTGTACCTTATTCCAAGCCTAAACAATTGAGAAGTGTTTGTTATCGGCTGCTGGTTCAAAGGATTGCAAATAGAACTGTATAGTTTCATTAGAACGCCAATGTGAAAAAACAATTATTAGTTAGTTTTTTATAAGAAAACTGTACAGCAGTGAAATGTTCATGTACAAACTCGGGTAATTTCCATATTCAATAATTATATCAAACTACCAAATCGGATCTGGACGTTTTTTAAAAGCCGAAAGTTTTCTTATAAACTTTGTGAAATATAGTAGCACAGCACGTAATTGTAATCAATCACTTACTTACTTAATTGTATCGGGGACAAATAACGTCAATCTATGTTTTGATAAGTGGGTATATATTTGGAATAAAAAACTTCGAGCAACGCAATTTGAATACGTAATTCATTGGAAACCCTAGAGCCAAAATCGGGTTAAAATCTTATTTAAACATATTTAATTTAATATTACTTCCACCAAAATGTCTCAAATATCGAGCCACGCCAATCTGGGATGATGGAACTTTGAAATCCTGGCTGACAACAGAGTGAACTCAGCAAGGATTCGTGTTCGACCACAAAACTTCATGATAAAACCTGTGTAGGTAATGATCTGTTCAAACGTAATTTAATTTGTAAGTACGTGCATGCAATACTTAGCTAAGTTGGTTTAAAAGATGCGCTAGGTGACCCCATCATAGTGATAAAAAGTAAACTTTGGGATGTCCCACTATACTCATCAGCCAAACTTTTACAACCATCTAATAAATAGATTATGGTAAGGCGTCTGTCAGCTACAAAGTGTGTAGTCTAATGAATCTCCATGGGATAATTATATGCGGGCCTCATTCCCCAGCTCACTAAATAAAACGCCAAACTAGGTAATAGATGTTTAACATTTAGATAAGAGAAAACGTGTTGTTTCGAGAAAGACTCCGATTGAAATTACAAACTGTGACCAGCGATTAGTTCATCGCATGAACTAATCACTAAGTAGGTATGTACCGAAACTACTTGGGCTTCCTTCAACGCGAAGAGATCTGACAGAGCACCCCAGAACTTCGTTATAGTTTAAGTCCCTTGTTGAATAGAGTAGGCCACTCCTACTGAGCAAAATCTTTAAAGTCGATCTACCCTAGTGGAGTATGACCTACGACTGTAATGCATGTAGTAGGTACGAAGGCGACGGCGATTTAGCGCGTGATTCTGAATATATGCTACTTGGTTTGTACCAAGTGTTTGTGTTGTCACAAATGTTTGATAGCGACGAGTATGTCGGTCTATTACTTTCCCTAGCTACTAACAACATGCCAGGAAAACTAAAATATCAACAAGACTCACTATACCCTGCCTTAGCAGCCATTAACGCCGTCTAATACAGTGGGCGTAGCATGGTTGCCATTCTATCACCCATCGCTGTGGTAAAGACGCCCATCACGCTCTGACAAGTATGCGAGTGCGAGAGTGACGAATGCCTTATCCACAACGATAAGTGACAAAACGGCAACCGTGCTACGCCAGCAGATCTGACGCCAGTAAAAATGGTAATGACAAATAGTTAATTAATACAAGTGGACCACCAGGCTTCAACTTTATCTAGCACATATTGTTGGTTAATATTCATCAAAGCGACTTACTCCAAGACTGAGGGTGTATGCCCAGTCTATGGCAGAGAGAGTAAAGAATGCATAGATATATGTACGTTCGTCACACGCAGGTAAGGTAACCGTTCCAGTGCTCGACACGGGGCCAATACTGGGTACTTTCAACTTACTAAGCGAAAAAGGCGAGCAATATGTGAATTATTAAAATAGAAGATGTCAAATATTGGGACGTTTACATTATAGGTACTTTCCTAACATCTCATGAAAATCTCGTGTTTTGTGCTGAATCCTTTCAGCTGAGAATGACTCTGGCGCACGACAGGCTTCGAGATTTGAGGACCTAACTACCTGAATGATGAGCTACCGCCGAAAAATTGAGAGACTAGACAAATATCTAAATCGAAGTATATTACCTTCAGCAATTGTCGTTGTATGTTATACGTATATTTTTTAGTCATTCAGGACTAAAAAGTATGCATAAAAGCCCAGTCTCACCATCCAATCACGTGGTCAAAATCGTGAACCTTGAAAAAGACAATATGTGGGAAAGATCCACATATACTTACAGACATGAAGAGTCGTTTCAATAATTATTTACTTCGTCCACCTGCCCTCTTCAGGACCAGAGAAATTACGTCCAATAGTCCTGGTATATCCGGCAATAAAAAACTCGTGGTCCGCAAGGTCTCTCGATATCTTCCGTCAATGGTTCTGACAACATTTGAGGGGAGGGTACTGGTGAGCAGTATTTAGACTGTCCTGATTATTACAACCTGTTCTTCGTTGGAAACCGCGCCGTAGCCCCACTCCGACCAACCTTGTTTGCTACATCATTTTATGTACCTCGGTAGAGACAGCGAGAGCTTTAAGCTGCGGAAGGCAAGGTATCTAAGGACTTCTTATTATGCTTTGACCGTAACATTGGCAAGTTTGCCTAGCTTGCGCAGGAGCGACTGCTGAACGGTTGGTAGCAACTGCTTCCGCAGGAGAGCTTAGGCTGGAAAAAACCTTATAGCTTCTGAAATTCAAACATATGAAACATGTTGGAACTTGAACAAGCGTCCGCTGCGTAACAGTCAACACATGGCTACGAACTCATGATTATATAAATAAATACATAGATTAGAGATTCTCTCCTGTACGCTCTCAGCGGAATGTACGCAACAGTTACTCTCAAAGTCTGTCTACGCGACGACTAAAAACCATTTTCAGGAAGTATTAAGTGCAAGTATGATCATTGAATGGAATATAGACTAAAGTATATGTCTTAAGTGAACTCCGTCTTAGGTCGGTTAGGTTAGGGTTCACTTGTGCCCCTCAGACCAGAAATAGACACCCCGCGCAGCGGGGTGGCGT
This sequence comes from Epinotia bilunana, assembly GCA_947049275.1. Lineage (NCBI taxonomy): Eukaryota > Metazoa > Arthropoda > Insecta > Lepidoptera > Tortricidae > Epinotia > Epinotia bilunana. Next base: position 20,445,812 of record OX346259.1, on the reverse strand, counting down.
CGACTCGCTGGTGATTATCAGGCCCCCCTTTGGCACAGTCTGACCAAGACTAGGTACTACTGAAAAGGTAGAGAGCTCTGAAAACTCAATTACGCATATATTACGTGGCTCTCCGGCAGGGAATCGAACCCCGGTCTCTCGCGTGACAGGCGGGAATACTTACCTCTATACTACCAAAGCAGTAGTTGGTAACTTTTACAGAAATGAATGTGTTTGAACTAACTACACTCTAACTAACTAACTACATCAGTTTTATAAGAATTACATTTTTAGTACCGGCCGTACTATTAACTATTGAGGAATTCCCCCTCTTGGCCCCATCATTACATTCACTTAATAGTATGAAATCTAGTTTCATATTTAAACATCCAAGTCGATATGACTAATAATGGAACAGGGTGAAATCCACCATATAGGTACTCGATTCACAAACCGTAGGTTAATAAATATAATCAATCAGCAACTGCTTACACGGCCAAACAAGAAGATAATATGAACATATTTTTTAAGTATCTCATTTAAATCGACACTCGTATGGCAGCTAACCAGTGAGCACCGCCCAATCTTAATAAATTTAGGTTCAGTTAGATTGACATATATATAACGACTTCAAAATAATAGAAGAAACCGAAATACGGTAATTATACCGGTGCGCTCATGAGACAATTGCAGTACCCGACGAATTGAGGGTAGTTTTGAATTTAAAATCAATCTCCTTTAAATGAGCACTAGCATATGGTTAGGCCGTGCCAGTTTTACTGGAGAAAGAACTTAAGGGGGCTTTAAGGTCATCGGGTACGCAAATTGACCAAAAACCTTAGTCATCAAAATTTCCTTTATGCGTAAGGAATAATAAAGCACCTTACCTTCTGAGTAGGTACTACTGACCAGGTGGTGAAGAATCCTCGCTACCCGCGACCTTATGTTAGCGGAGTACAATTGTGCACCTTCATTTCGTTGATACTGTAGCTTGTAGCATACAAACTGTCAATTTTGAAACTATCATGGAACATTACGATCAGAAAATTACAAGGAATTTTCCGTTTTTTATACATATGTAGTACTGCCGAGGCTAGTACTACGTGTTGCCTCTGCAAGAAACAGAACGCCAATGATGGCTGCTCGGCGCGCAGCCGATATTGACGTCATGCTGGTTCAAAGTCAAAGGTGGGGATTTTGGCGGTAAAACCAAAATTATTGGAACCTGGGAGTGTTGCCAGTCGAAACAGATGTTGCCATCTCAATTGTTTAGGCTTGGAATAAGGTACAATACTTAATATAAATATTTTCAATAAAAGTTGTAACATAATGGAAATTTGTCTTTGGATGTTTATTTTTTACTTCAGGTATTATTTTTACGTGCGTTACCGTAAGTAAGTAATTTATACTGTAAACTTTTTGTGAATGAATAAATTTAATAAGGTCGAATGAATACTTATTAAAAATGTATAACTTTGAAGAGTTTGAAGGCTTCTTGCTATTAGTTAGGAAGATACCACAAGGTAACTCACTTGTAATAAATCATTTTCAGCCACGCTAGCCTTTTTTAAAACCCCACTCCTAAATCCTGTAAGTCGCCTAAATGCCCTTCATAATCTTTATATTCCTTACGGTAGCTACCCTTTGCGGCGGTCGCCGCAGTTTACAATGGTTGAACAGCTTTCGTTTAAGAGATCAGCGACCTGCCGTGCTAGAAAAGGTATCTCAATATTTCTATTAAAAATATTTTTTGTGGCAAGTTTTTAGGATGAATATCATCCAGCGATAGAGAGGATGGATAATCACCCTTATTGCCGACTGTACTTTTTTGTGCAAATGTCAACTACCGTCAAGACGATTCTAACGGGCCTTGAGACGATATTATTTCCACCGCCTTCCGTTTCCATCATCAGACCAGGTCAAAGGTATCCTAATAGTGTATTGCCTGCAATATGTCTACACAATTTCAACTCAATTGGACTTAGGGGAGTCAAATTAGGGTTTCTAGATTTGTTTACCAACACCGGGACAGGTGAAACACAAAGAAAAGCTTGTGAAAAATCCTACTAATCTGGACCAAGCACAATGTCAAGAGGTCATGGATCATCATAGATTGAACTATCTCTGTAAACATCAAGGGTGGACAGAGATCGCGAAAAAATATAGGTAAAGTAGAAAGCGACGGGAAAGGTCCCCAAAAGTCAGTTTGCGGATAGGTTGACGAGGCTCCCGAAAAAAGGATATGTAATTGAATTAGGGTATTATTGAAACGAGTGACAGTTTTAAGTGTTAAAAAATAATAACGTAGGTTATATAGAATTACTAAGTGAGCGACTGACTGCGAGTGACGAGAAATCAACAGAACAGCAACTTACAAACATTAATTTGAGTTACTTAAAATACAAAATGAGAAGCTCCATAATATTTGAGCGACCTAATCTTTGTTTGAGTGTCAACGTTACATCCTGCATTTTTCTTCAATATTTGGCTTTTTTTATACTGAGCGGCATTTTATCTTAAATGAAGTGTTTCGAATACAAAAACCACTTTGAATAATACTATAATGAGCAGAGCATTATGGGCTCACATTAAAAAAAAAGCTTATGAAATAACTATTTGAAGAAACACTATTATGAAACACTTTGTCGAATTTCACTTCAAAGTCAACGTTTCATGTATTTTCATTTTGTCGACAATTCAGTTCGTGGAATGGTCATTACAAGTACCTAATTTTATATCGTGTATTTTTACTGTCGGATGATGGAATTATGTAATGGAAAACGTTTTGTGATTTATTGTTTCAAGTATTTTTAATTAACATACAAATTATTACAAGGGTTATTATTTAAAATTAAAACAGTTGGCATACACAGTTATCTATGACAATTATTTTATCCTAACCTAAACCTAACCGCTAGAGTGTCGACATCATCATCTATTTCCGCTCTGGGGGACACAAGTGAACCATAACCTAACCTAGGTACTCATAATACAAATGTTACGGTTGTTCTTTTTTTTACTGCGGGGGGCTTCGCCCCCCAAGCTCCCTTATTCTACCTACCCTGATCTAGTTAAACCCCTGTAATCAGTTGTTGGTCCGCAGCCCAACTCACCTGACTGCATCGAGTCGTCGCCCCGCCCCCATTCCAATTCGCGCGCATTAAACAATCTGTAATTTTCATTAAAAAATCGTATCAAAATAAAAAACATAAGACCTCTAATAGAATATCAGTAACCAATAATCATGAAAAAAGCAGCTCACAAAACTTTGCTTAAAGTGAACTTTTAGTAGTTCGTTATGTAAAACCTAAATTTGAAAAAATGGAATCTATCTTAATATTTAAGTTGCCCTCTCTGTATTTCTCGTCACTCACTTAGTAATTTAGTCGCACGGATAGAATTTTAATATCTCAAATGGATTAATCACAACCCACTTTTTGTAAGTTCGTTTTGGATTTTATTATTAATCAATATTCGTCGTTAGTTTAGTTAATTTGTCGCTTACTTAAATTCATACCGCTCAAGTTATTAAAACAGCATGTCATCATTACTCGCTAAGTTTTTTTTTATTCGATCGTTTTATTATTCTCCATTTAACTACAGTTATTAGGCAATTCAGGTATAAGGTGGATGTCACACTGCGCCGCATCTCCGGACGGAGGTGCGTTTCTCGTTGTTTGCAAGTACTTCAGTTTGAATATAAAATCCCACCAAAAACATTACATGTAAAGTGATTGCCAAGACTCCCTAGCTCATATATAGCTTTCAGCGTTAAAAAGATATTAGATCATAAGTAGCGCCAAGCTTCCTATCTTACACAGCGTAACTCTACCACTACCAGCCACGCTCTACAAATTCTACATCTTGGCTAAAAAGTATAGACCCGTCGTTTATTAATATCTTATTACAAATTCATACTGTATGCACGCGTGAGAGTATGTGGCGAACGATTTTTATAAATTTAAAGCGATAAACATTCCTACTCCACATGGCTTAACTCTACCAGCCACGCTCTACAAATTCTACATCTTGGCGCTACTTATGATCTGATATCTTTTTAACGCTGAAATTAGCTAGGGGGATAATTGATGAGCTAGGGAGTCTTGACAATCACTTTACATGTAACGTTTTTTGGTGGGATCTCATTCCTATTTGTAAGGTTATTTCTAAAAAAGTCTAAGGAAATATCTTGACTAAAAAAATATAGAATTTGTAGAGCGTGGCTGGTAGAGTTAAGCCGTGTGGAGTAGGAAGCTTGGCGCTACTGAAGTATCAGAAAACGATAAGAACTATTGTATAACGGAAAAAGACCAGGTCCCATAGGGATAGATATTTGGTTAGGCTCGCCGACTAGAATTGGTTATGTATCGAATGTTAGGGTAACGATTTATTGTTAACTAGCTTCCGCCCGCGACTTCGTCTCGTGGACCCGGGATAAAAACTGTCCTATATTTGAATCCAGGTTATAAACTAGCTCGGTGCAAAATTTCATCTAAATCGGTTGAGCCGTTACCATACTACTAACGCCATCCAGTGAGGACTAGATGTATTAAACACATAGGAAATAGGAAAACTATATACTACGTCCTCCCGCGACAAGTGGACGTACTAAAATAGCACCGAATACGCCAGAAAATGTCGCTGACCAGTTCCCATAGCGATAGAAATTTGGTTATGCTCGCCGACTGGAATTGGTTATGTATCGAATGTTAGGGTAACGATTTATTGTTAATTATAGCCCCCTAACTAGCAATAGTCTTATAAACCGTGCATCCGCTCCAGTACCCTACTCCTTACTCGCTGGGGAACACGTCACTTGTATAATATTCGGATCTTTAGCATTAATTAAATTAAGTTTGTATAGGAAAACCCATACAAACTTCCATCGCCTCTAGCATCAAAATTTGCGCAAGTCTCATACAAAGTTCCATCCCCTACTTTAAGGGGTTGGGGGGAAGAAGTTCCAATTTTTTGAATTATTTTGTTGATTGTGTAGTAATACTAGCTTACATACCAAATTTCAGCTTTCTAGGACTTCAGGAAGTACCCTGGAGGTTTTGATGATCAACATCAGCCAGTGAGTCAGTGACGAAATCCGCGTTTTTTAAATATCAATAAAATCTTAAGTATAAGAGCTATGTTACTGAAACTTTATATGTTTAATAAGTCCACTATTGACATTATATCCCGAGAATTTTGTTTATCTGGTATAATCCAAACCCAAGTTACGAGGGTTCAAAAAAACGACGAACCGCTTCGAGAAAAGGTAGGTAGTGCCCTTGCGTTGCGCTTCGCTTAGCTCGTCTTGGCTGGGGCACTGCCGTGCCCCCTGATCCGTATGGTACGGCACACTGCACCGCACCTCCGTCCGGCGAAATTTGTATGCAGCTCCGCACCTCCACCGTCCGGAGATGCAGTGTGACATCAGCCTAACGGATCAACTCTGGCCTTTTATCATGAATGGTGGTTCAATATGAATACGCAGAGAAGGACAAATGACCTGAAACTATTTCCGAGGGTTAATTGTAGTTCATATATGTATAGGTATACTAATTTCTAACATTCCTTCAAAATAGGTACCTAAGTTTACAATAGTGATATGACTTAGTAAGTGAATATATGAGCACAAAGGGACAGACGAGGTGTGAAACCTTTTAGGAAGTGCTTATTGTGAACAAGGGCAAGCGGGATTCTCTGTTCGTAATTAATTTACGCTAAAAATTGAAAAAACATTTTATCTGCTACGACGCACGTAGCGTAGTGCTACGAAAAAGTTGGCAATCAATGACCAAGTGTCTATTTGTATGTGAAATCTACGCTCACCGGCTCGGTTTACCTATTTGAGGCCCGGTTCGATTAGTCGATATTAATATTACCACACAAGTACCTATTGACCTAATATCCATAAGCTTCGATACAGATGAGTACCCCTTATTAGTATTCCGAGTGGTTTTCGACGCCGCCGCGTCGGCAACTTATTAATTCGATCTCACTGAAATTAACCGCTTTTACGTAATTATGAGAAAATTGACGGGCTGTCGTTTAACAATGGCCGCCTGCTCCAATAAGTTCTAAGAAATGTGTAATTTTTAGTCATCGCGCTCCAAGTCGTAGCCGAGCTGTGGGTACTTACATACACTCTGAGTGCCCGCTCGAATCGGACCGTGCGGCCACAGTATAGAAGAATAATACAGTAGGTAATCTGAGGCCGTTTAGGAGCGTTCGTTACCTACTTTCGCTCGATGCACAGGGCTGTGTCAAGTTTGTGGCTTGGCATACCTATAATACTAATTTTGCTTTTGAGTATGCAAAGTATTTCTGTTACAGTTTAATAGACAATAATTTATACACAAATTAATAATATTATAGATAGTTGGGTATGTGTTTTTAGTTTCCCACTTCATGGAATATTTTAATACCACTATACTATGCCTAGAATATTTCCTAGTAAGTATAATAGTTGCTAAACTGCACTAGGTTGGTAGGTGCTTAGTTACAAGCCTATTCGGCTCCTTTTGATATCGTGGCACTGGCGGCTCGCTGTCTACCTACGAGGCGGCTTCCTTTAACGTAGCGAGTGAGAACGAGCGAACACCGCAACGGCGCGGCCCCGATTGAAGCATTCTCCATCATTCCCGAAGGCTATGTGTGTGTGCGTACCGAACACGCGCGCATGTGTGCAGCCGTGCGATGTACCTTTGATTGAAGTTTATCTACTGTTCCTATACTGTGGTGCGGCGGAGCGTTTTGCATTCTTTAAAGGCCCAACTGTCGGCAGGTCGGTGGACAATTCCGCGTGTCTTTGCAATACGCCACCCGCTCCCGAGCGGCTCCCGTGCGGCTCGCGGGGGGCTCGCGGACAAATCGGTGAACCCCATTGTATGGGTGCGAGTGATGTGCCGTTCCCAGGAATATTCCCCAGGTGGGAATATTCCCGGGAACATTCCCGGGAATATTCCCATACAAGGGAACATACGGGAATATCGAGATTGTGTATGTTTATATAACTTGCTATTAGGGATTCCATGATAACTTGGGCCCTTGATTTTTTTACCAAGACATTAACCAGTGTAATTTACCCGAAAAAGTAAATTCCCAATGTCCCCGGGAATATTCCCCGGAACAATGGGAATATTCCCGGGAACAATGGGAATATTCCCAGTTATTGGGAATATTCCCCCATCAGAAAAAAACAAATTTTATAAAAGTACTTCTGAAAGTAACAAAAACGATACAAAGTTAATAAAAAAACCACAATAAAATATTATACGAATACAAAATATGAAAATATTTACATATTAAATGGTAATTGAGATAAAAAGTCAGAATTAGTACAATAATGCAGTTTTTGGCGAATGGCACTTTATTTGTCGGGGCACTATTCATTTTATTTACTTTTATTACAACTTTAATTTTCCTAATTTGTATTTCAATATTCCCCTGTTTGGGGAATATTCCCGGGAACAAGGGAATATTCCCGGGAAATTCCCATACCGGAATATTCCCGTTCCCGGAAATATTCCCCGGCACATCACTAGGTGCGACAGATCGCTCGTGTCTGCGGATGACGGTGGATTTCTCCAGCGATTTTTCGGTAGATGCGGGCTCGTGGCTCGTGTTGTGAACTCCGGGCTTAACATGATCGCCGCACGCCTCGGTGCGCTGTGCAGGCAGGCGCATGCTGACGGGCAAGCCCGCCTAGACAGTTGTAGGCGGCGTCCGTCAAAACCAAGGTTATGGAGGCTACGTCTGGAGGGTGGCCGACTTCCAAAATTATGTTTTGGCACCGGTAGTATTGCCAACTTGGAAATTTTTATGCCAATATTTGCATATTTTGTTTTAGTGTAGCAACTACTTTGGCCTCTACTAACACATCCGACGGGTCAAGTCTACTCACCGAAGATTGTGACCACAGGCAAAGAGAATATAATCACTACGTTTTAACCACACGCATCACACTAGACTTTCGAGTTGGTGTGACAAATTTCATCCGTGTGGTACAGTCAGCATCAAAAGTAACTGCGTAAACGAAGACGTGAAAGTCTTCATTTAAAGGTTAATTATAGCAGTGTGATAATGAATTCTACGCCTGTGGGAATCTAATAGCAAACATCCAAGGGTAATATAATTAGTGCAACTAACCCCTCATTCATTCCTAAAAGCGTGAACCATGTGGTGTAATAAGTGTTTTCATCTGCAAAGCCCAGTACATGTTGGCCCAACCTCGTCAAGGTTTAGGTGCTTACGGTCCCATTCGCAAAACGTCCCGTCTGCGAAACGCCCCATTCGCAAAATCTCCCGTCTACAAAATAATCTACAGAATGACAAGTACAAAGAAACTAGGGCTCTTCTCATGTTATGAAGAGAGAAATGCGCAATAATAGCGCCTAGAAGCGAAGCGAATATTTAATTTGTACATATTTTTTACTTACGATGCTCAACAAAAAGCTTAAAACCAATCTAGTTTCCTCAAGATCGTACACGCATACTAAATCACCACACAAAATATATTGTTAGAAGTAAACAGAGGCTAAGAGCAGAAAGACATTAAGCGAAAATCAGTACATACATTGCGGAAGGTACGGTTTGCAAACGGGACATTTTGCGAAAGGTACGAATTGCGAACGGATCATTTTGTAAAAGGGATGTTCTGCATACGGGACATAATGTATGTAAAGGGACGTTTTAACACATTCACTACCAAGAATCGCTACGCGCTACGCTCGTAGCCGATCCCGTGGTTTTCCTCGTATGTAGCGGAAAGCGACTACGGCGTAGGCACCCGCTAGACGGGTTCCTGGTTGTGAAAGTTTTAAGACCGGGGCATTTTGTAGAAGTGCCATTTTGGGAATGGGAAATTTATGTGTGGTGAATGAATGCCATAAAGAAAAACGATAACTGACATAACCGTCAATCATACTAACATACGTAACCATGTATCTATTTGCTAAATAAAGCCTATTATTTCGGGCATAGTCTGATTATTATCATCTCAATTTATTTAGCAAATTAAGTATGGATAAATATTTACGCCCCGAGCGGTTCGACGTGGATCCGTTGTCAAACACCGACAAAACGATAACTTGGTCTCATTGGAAACCAAGTTCACCTTTCAAAGTTTTCTGGCTTCGTTAGCGCCGCCGTCCGACGAAGCGCAGCAATGAAATGAAATACTAATTGCTGGTCAACCTTCTATCAACAAACGTGTACTGCTACATACAAGACGTGAAAATTTACGAGGCCATTACAAAACTTGACACTATCTTTGTTAAACCAGCCAACTAAGTTTATTCTCGATTTAGACTGGCCAAAAGGAAACAGCAACCTGGAGAAAACATAGACAGGTACAGTCGAGGTCAAAGATATATTTACACTTTTGCAGCTGTAATAAGGTGCAAAAGTGTAAACATATTTTTGACCTTGACTGTACATGATGTTGTGCAATGTACATTATTGTCTAATTATTATCATCTCATTATGAAGGGAGTTTTTGCGAAAAGGTTCAAAGGGATATTTTGCGAGTGGGAATGCATGCGCCTCAACCCTCGGCAAGTTTGTGGGATGCTGACCTACGTTAGAGAGAGCACAATTTATCGGTGTCTTATTCTACCGTATGTACCGTATACCGTACAACCTACATCTCTTGCCGAGCTAAGCTCAAAAGTATTAGTGTTGTGGTGTTGTGCATTTATTTTACTTATCTTTTTCATCCAAGTGCTACTTACCCATGCGATTTTACAACAAGATTAGTTGCGCTACTGACCTTTTTACAATTTCAAAAGCACCAACCTTTGAAATTCCTTCCGCTTATCTTCCGGTATCAAACTTAAACTGGACATCGCATTCACAAGCCCATTTTTAGCACATTGTATAAAAACTGCTCAAAATGAGCTTGTTTTGAAAAAAAGTAATTGTAGCCGTGTTGTGTACCCGTTGCCACGGTAACCGATAACTGTCAAGAATCAATATTATTCGAAACATTGTAACTTGTAAGTAATCGAATACAATCGAACAGCCTTGGATGGATTTGGCAGGATAGGTTGTGGTACTATTGTATACCATTTAATTAGTAATAAGAATAAAGTAGGTCATCAGTACAATCAGTTCAATCGCGTTAGTTAGTCGCAATTGCGTTTGAAGTTATTCAGTGCGAGTTGTGGTCGCTCACACTATGGTGGCAAATAAGCATACGGCCTCATGGTAAACCACTCTGTAGATAATCTGTGTGGTAAACATGGACAACTCGACGGATATGAGGAACACCGAAACTTTAAAAATACCTACCTAAATATGTATTATTCATTATAATGTCAATATAAATAAATTGTTAAAGTTTTGCATTATCGCATGATATGTGAAACTAAAATATTACATGGAAATTGTGTTGTGTTGAGCGTCAGTTTAAGTACCACCTATTTAAATATTACCGAAAAATAGACCGTTGCCAGTCCATTTGCATTTTATATTTTTTAGGAGCAAACGCAATAGTTTTTTAAAGTCTCCGAACATTCACAAATAATACCAAGCGCAGGCGAGTGTCGTAGTACCGAAACGATCTCCGATAGAGCGAGATAGGGGAATAACCTTGGTTTAAATTTCGTATCACACAGCCATGGAAGACGTTGTCTCCCTGCTTGACACTGCTTGTATGGTCTGTAATAGACTTAAAGGCCATTGATGATGAAATTTCGTATCCCACTCGCTCTACTTTCTGCGTTGCTGCGGCATTAATCATAATGTTCGTCAATCTACGATGTGTGTTCGCTACCTACTCCAAAAACATATTTAGGTCATCACGCGGAAATATAAGATTAGTCGGTTAGAAATTAGAATACAAAATTATTAAACAGGAAGCGAGATACCAAAATTAAAACCCGTATTTATGCATGAATAAAATACCGGTATACGGTCCATGCTTCAAACGCTTGCAACACTGTCGCTTGTCAACGTCCGTACTTGTCAATTAGTGTCAGTGTCACTGTCAAGCAAGTATCAGTTATGTTATTAGTCCAAAGAGTAAAGTAAGTATATAGGTAAAGAGTGCCCTCTTGAAGCGTTTAATGGAAACCTTTTTGACAGCGCCATCTTTAAATTGCATCCGAAACTAACTATGCATGTGTGCGTGTAGAACCAGTACCTACACATACATGCAAAACATATTTTACTACTAGTTGGGCAAACTTTTCTATCGTTGTCGATTTTTTTCCTCAGAATTGGATAAATGTTTTATAGGTTGTAAGAGCTCGTGATTCTGTACAATGCCCTACATTGAGTCACAAATCGTATGGGATATTCTTAACTCAATGGGATTCTTAGAATCAAAAGCTCTTCAAACCTACCGAATTTCATCAAATTCTGCCGAAAATTTGAAATCGACAAGGATAGAGAAATCGGTCCAGCCCCGACATACAATTTCGATTTTTCTCGCACTATCCGTCTCTTTCTTATTAGAACACTTAGAAAAAGAGGTATAGTGCGAGAAAAATCGAGAGTATGTCGCGGCCGTCTCATGATAGCCGTGCAAATAAGCTTTAGAGCAAGTCGGTTTTAATTATTCCAACCACAAATCCTTTTGTGGCCGAAAGAAATTACATCGACATGTTTAGCTCCAAAGTAGAAAATGCATTCTAAAGTGACAGTGTAAGTGAAATATTAACACGAACAAATAAAATATTGGATAAAATGTCGTCAAGCAGATGATTCTTCATTTATTTCACGAAAAAATTACAATATATGCATAAATGCCCAACTTACAAGAATTCTACCATAGTGATTGGTTGATTCTATCCTGTTGTTCCTACAAACAACATATTTCATTCGCAAAATATACATACATACATAATACGCCTTTATTCCCAAAACAACAAATACAAATACAAAACGTATGTCCCAATGCCACTTTTAGCATAATAGTTGGTATAAAAGATTGACAAAATGTGATATCGCAGTGACAGGTGGTTAGCCCATCGCCCCAACACGGTTCAACCCAGCTCCCTTTGACGATTTTTACGACACCTTCTAACCCGACACCACACGGGGGCAAAATATAGTAGGTAGGTACATAAAAAAGCAACTCAATAATAATAATCTCAAATATCACTAGTGAATTTACAAATTTACATACCTACTCTGTGCTGTGACTGATACGAATTTTATTTAACATTATCATATAATATTGTTTAAGGTATAACTCTTTGTACCGTAGAGCCAGCTTTAGAAGAAGCTAGTGCTGGCCGCCAGTAAAACGAAATTGTATGTATAGCACTGGCTGGCGGGAATAATGAGCGCCGGCCTATTTTTCAGTGCTGGCTCACTGGCTTCGTCTAAACCTGACTTAACCTGCAAATACTGGCAATGAAACAAATACCAGACATGTTTTTGTATTACAAAGGTACGTTATTTACTCAAGTCAGTTATTTATTCATCAAATTAGACATATTACATGCACCGATGAATGTCGATAAACTGCCACCGGTTCGGAAAAACCTCAAATCTGAGTTTTTAAACAAAAATTAACATTTATGTCAAAATTAACTTGTTTCACACTTAAATAACACGTAACATTCACTACATAGCATAAAACAAAGTCGCTTCCCGCTGTCTGTCCCTATGTATGCTTAGATCTTTAAAACTGCGCAACGGATTTTGATGCGGTTTTTTTAAATAGTGATTCAAGAGGAAGGTTTATATGTATAATATAGTACCCGTGCGAAGCCGGGGCGGATCGCTAGTTATTAAAGGGTACTCGACCAACACATCTGTGATTGCTGTAATGTCTTTTTAACGTTAATTTTAGGAACATTCTATCGTAAAAATGACGTTGTTAAATTTTGTATGTCGTGGAAACAATTAACAAAATCTTCGCTAGGATAGCATAGCCATCGCCTTGTGCTATATTCTATTGATTTTATAAATGTATTTTTATAGCATTTTGGACTTTTTTTATATAGAGAGAGTGAAAGCACCTTCTCTTCAATTGTAAAACGTCTTCCTTTTGATTTCTTTGATGCCTGCTTCTGCATTTGAAGAAAAAGCCGAGCCGGCTTAGTCATGTTTCTGATGACATCTTGAAATGCGGTATTGCTAGCCAAGTCTTCGGCATTTGCTAGTCTCGCTGCAAATGACTTTCCTTTTTTGTGTAGCCTTGAGATTTCCGTACGTAGGTGCTTGATTTTTGTACGTAGTGGGTGTACTAAGCTGGTGCAAGCCGATTTTGTTGTTAAACCATCTGCAAAAAGAAATATTATGGTAATCTTAAGGAACACCCTCTTGGGTTCATTTTAAATTATTGTTATTGATAAATTAAAACAGTAATAATAGAAATAACTTAGTAATATAGGAAGTAGTACAGCGACTTTAAAAGGAGGAGGAAGGATTTAAATTTAGCTGCATAGGAGCCTTTCTGTCTTAAATGTACAAGTAACTAAATATGTCTGTCACTTTTTGACGGCTACAGTTTATAATCGGTTTTAATGAAATTTGGCATAACGTGGAGTGAAAAAGTCGGACATGCAAAACAATTTATTTTATTCCACCGCGTGGGATGGAGCAATGGGTGACGATTATGAGACGACACAGACCGAATTCCACGCGCGGGCATTGTGGGTAATAAATACAAGTTTCTGACTAAATTTTCATTTTTGGAAGAAGCTTTTATTGCGGACTGTACTTTTCTCTATACCATCATCAACTACTCATTGAGAAGATTCTAACGAGCCCAAACTCAACGGAGTTACGTCGGTTAAGTACTGAATTCCCATGGCCACCTTCTATCTCCATCATCAGATCAGATCGATGGTACCATAATTTTGAATCGTCATCCAAACTATACTCGTACACAAAATTTCAGCTCAATCGGTCACCGGGAAGTGGGTCAAATTTAACTTGCAAGATTTGATTACAGACAGACAGACAGACAGAGACAGACAACGGGACAGGTGAAAGTAAATAAAAGCTTAGAATATAATGTATTACGTTTTGTGTTTGTCCATTTTGGTCGGCTTATCACGGTGTAGTTGTGCTCCTTGATGACACTTTCACGAATTTTAGCAGCCGTGTCTTGAATTACTCCTGGAAAATTATAAAGTTTGCTTTAATAGACTCCATCCATAGGTTATATAAAAAGGACAACGATGATTTTAACCTAAAGCACATTACAAACGATGTCGATGATATAGCTCCATCTCCATCACATGGGGAAGTGCTTTCACCGCTTGGTGGAGTAGGTAGGTACCTTCCCGTATAAGAGAAGATCACTGTGGTCATAAACGAGAGCCGCAGAGATTAACTTAGTTTTTGTGTGTCCTTTTCATATATATATGACTAGCTTCTGCCCGCGACTTCGTCCGCGTGGACCCGGGATAAAAAATATCCTATATTTTAATCCATTAGTGTGTCCTTTTCATATATATATATATATATGACTAGCTTCCGCCCGCGACTTCGTCCGCGTGGACCCGGGATAAAAACTATCCTATATTTTAATCCAGGCTGTAAACTATCTTCGTGCAAAATTTCATTCAAATCGGTTCAGCCGTTTAAGCGTGATTGAGTAACAAACATCCAAACATACAAACATACAAACATCCAAACATCCAAACATCTAAACTTTCGAATTTATAATATTAGTAGGATTACCATGTCTATTAGCTAAAAGTGGCACTGGAACGTACGTTTCATGTGCTCTATGTATAATATGTATGTACCATGTCTATTACACGTGTGAATGTATATATTTGTCACCAAGTCTCAGTATATAATCTTACCCATATTTGGTGTTGGTACTGGAGTTTGCGGCGGCACTGGGCGCGGGACTTGCTCTAAGTTAGTAGTAGCGTACGAGGTAGAGGCTTGTCCATTTATGTTAGCCTGAGGGGTACGCAAAGTTCCCAATGGGTCTGTAAGTTACACAAATATAAAGTTTTAAATATCTGCATAATTATCATCATAATATCCTTGACAGCACAGGCTGAGCTTGAGGTTTGCCGGTTGTATTTATAATTAATTATTTATATATATTTATATATATTAATGTTTTCTACGTATTTCAGTGTTTTTTTCATATCTAAAGTATATCATCGCCATGCAAATAAAAGCTGTAAGCGTAAGCTACGGTAGCCTAGTGTTTCAGGCATGCGGCTGTGAAACGGCGGTCATGGGTTAGAATTGTGGCTCGTACCAATGAGTTTTTCGGAACCTATATACGGAATATTTAGCCTTAGCGTTTCGGCGTAGGAGAAACGTGGGGAAACCTAATATCACACAAACACAAACTAGTGCCTATGCCAAATCTTGGGATTAGGTGTCAAAGCGGACCCTGGGTTATTCTTCTTAATTCTTGACGCAAGCCCTGATTCCGATTTGCATACGATTATATACCTAATCCCTAGAACGATATTTCCTGGAATGGCGTAACAAACATTCAATTGTGCTTAGGTTTTGTGAATAGAAACGTCGTCTTGTCTTCAATACGTCAAATACTGAATAAAGGTATATTTTTTACGCTATTGTAGTGCTAACTGCTCGACGCTTAAATCCTTGAATGACTTAAATGGATTTGAAAAACTGCGGTTCGTGGATCCTTATTCCACCCCCAATTTCATCCCTTTCAGGGAGGATTTCCGGGATAAAAAGTTTTATATACGTTAATCCAGGCTATACACTATTTGTATACCTACTAAAATTTATCATAACTCGTTAAGCCATTTTAGCGTGAATGAGTAACAATCATCCAAACTTTCGCATTTATAAGCGTCATCAAGGATTAATAAGGAGCATGCAGACCTATGCCGTGGAAGGTCAAATGGGCTCTGGGGCCGATATCACGTCGAGGGTCGCCACGGTCACTTGTCTGGTCGCGCCAATAAAATAAAGAAGGTTTTCTACGTATTTCAGCTGAAACTTACCAGGTAAATAAAGCGAAGGCACTGCTAATCTATTTAACCAGTTCTTATGATGGGTTTTGTCAGCATCTGTGAAATGCTTATCACAAATGATTTTCTTCCTATAATAGTCATAATCGGATGATGTCTAACTTTCCACCAACACGAGCGACCCAAGATTTGAATTGCTCAAAAAACTTATGGGGATTTGGGAAAGTATATCTGAAACAGTAAACGTCCGTGGTTTAAGACAAGTTAACATCTAGTTTAACTGTTATTGTTGTTAACGAATCATGTAATACGCAAAATATAAACTTACCATTGGTTTTACAGCAAAAAGCACATAATTTGGGCATTTTATATAACAAAATATATAGCGTCCATTACGCGCAAAACAACACAGTAACAAAATAAAGCTCTCAACCGCAAGGCGAAGGAGAACTGAGTTCGACGTAACGCACTTCCTGGAGTATTACCTGGGTTTTTTATTCTTATTAAACCACAATACGAACGAAAAATCACATCCGACAATTCATTTTGGCGGCTGCCGTCAAAACCAAAGACTATCAAAACCATAGCGGTCGGTTAGGCAAATGTGGCCAAGTGAAAAATAAAATTAATACAACAAATAACTGAATTAATTAAAATTATATTATTAAATAATGTTATGTTATTTCAATGCAAAATACTATTAACGAATAATATCTATAACAATTTATGACTCATAATTTTACATGGATTTTGTAGCGACATCCTGTGACATTATTTAAGTAACCGAAAATCGACTTTGCGCAATAGTAGGTTTATGGATGCACCAGAAGATGGTAGATCTATCGATATCAAACGTCAACGGGTATGTCACTGTCCCCCCCCTGTATTAGTCTGTGGTTAGTAATCATGGCGGTCGCGCTGCTGTCAAATACAAAATTCCCTAATATTATTAAAAACCATGTTAGATTTAGGAACTCATTACCTAGTAGTAAACTAGTAATTTTAAATAAACCTCAATTTAATTTAATATGTAAACAATATGCAGTTACAAGCCATTTGAGGGTTGGTACATCTCATTATTCTAAGCAATGCTTTTATGATCGTTTTGCATGAGTTTTGATGAGTGATTTGTATGTTTTTAAAGTTTTATGCGTATGTACACGTCTTCTGTTATTTCAGTATCACGGCACACAACCACCAAGCAATGCAGGAGGCACTGATTCCGCAAAAAACGTATTGGCAGTCGTGCTGGCAAATAAACCCAAAGCGGGAAAAATACCAGTTGGTAAGTGGTTAACTGTGAAATATCAAAATAATAATTAGTTTCTGGTAAAATATAAATCCATTATGATGTCACAGTTGATCGTTTAAATCGTGTTTTGACACTTATATAACCTAATAAACTTGGCCTTGGTGATCAATTCCGCCTAATTTCCTGATAGTATATTCAGCATGCCAATTTTATTATGGATGCTCCGACGTAATTTTGTACACAACTATTTTTTACATATAATTGAAAATGTAATCAATAGTCCTTTTTAAAAGCTTTTATTTAACTTGCAATGTATTTAACTATTTTTGTTTGGGTGGAATCTTGCAACCCAATTTTGAAGCAGATATCTTCAACCCATTGAGCTGAAATTTTGGATTTTTTTCAATAGTAGGGTAAATCACCAATAACTGGGCACCCTTCAATAACTGGCCCCCTCATACTAAAAATTAACTGTCACCCTTCGAACAGAATTCAATCATGGCCAGTGATTGAAGGGGAGCCAGTAATAGGGTATATTCATGCATTTTTTTAAACTATTCTATAAGTAATTATGTAACCGGAAAAAAATATAACAATATTATTGAATGAGCTAAAAAATAATAATTAAAACTACTATCATTTTCGGACGATTAAAATGCCGCCATTTTGGCGCGCTCATTTGGTGACGTCACCATGCACTTAGAATAAATAAACAACGAAGTTTTTGATTCACAGTTTTAGTAAAAGTGAGTTATTAAAGCTTGTAAGATCAACTTGAATCATCAATTGTAATGGAAGAGCACACAAAAGCTTATTATAAATATTGTAATGCCCCTATTTGTGAAAATAACACTAAAGCTGCACCTGACATGATATATTTTCATATGCCCAAAGATGCAAAATATAAGGAAAAAGGGGTGTAAGGCGATGAGGAGATATAATGTATTCTGTTTGAGTAGTTTATATTGTTATGAACATCATTTCGAAGTGATTATTAAATATGTTTGTACCTAAAATCTTTTTTATTAGGACTCCCGAACAATATAAACAATAATCTAACCTAAAAATGTATATACTTATTCATAAAACTATTCCGATTCCCATTTTTTAGTTATTAATGTTACAAAATATTATGATTTGCTACAAAATATTTGACAGCTGACTACGAGTGTTGATTTTGATCACGAAACGTTTTAGCTAAGTTTCTATGTTTGCACTGTTGATCGAAGTTGAAAGAATTTAATCCTTTCTACTGAGTGTCCTACACAAATTTTATTTATTTATAAGCCTTGACGAAAACAACATAATTTGTTATGTTTATAAAGATGTTCTCACCATGTAACATTCCTAATACCAACACATCTTGTACTGATGTACTACTTGTGTTGATGTACTAGTTTTTTATTCCACTTATTTAAGAAAGACACCTACGAGGTACATACTTAGTCATCATGAACACATCAATTTCAGGCAGATTATCCGACTTTGCCTTGACTAAACCACTTCCAGTCATTGTGGCGAGTCTTTTTTCACAAGGAGTCACTGCTTTCAGTTAATAATTCCCAAAAAACACTGATTGTTTATCATAAAAAGCGGCAAAACAATGCGAATAACTTTCAATAATCATACAAACGACCTGTTAACAGTAGGCACCGAGTGCACGGTGACGTCACGATTCGCTCGGCCAATAGCGTTGCGTTTTAAAAATTTGCGAGGGAATTTGAAAAATACTACTTTTAAATAATTAAGTTTGTTAATAGAAACATGATAATGTGTAAAATCAATCATGTGAGTATATTTATTAAGCAATAAAGATTACTCATGATTTTTTTTGGCCATTTCTGAATCACATGCATATTCCCTATTAACACCTTATACTAAAAATGAATTCTATAATAGGTGAATTGAGTTAATTATTGGTATGAGGTGGCCAGTTATTGGTGATTTACCTTATTATCTTATTTTTTTTTCAATTGTATTATCCTATAACACATAGCTTGATTATGTGTTTATCCTCTTATATTTAAATAGTCTTGTATTGTAAAATCAATATATTTTTGTAAACCTCAATCTTTCTGATTATTTTTGTTCTTACAAACCATGCTTTGATTTTTGAGAATGTTTCATATAATAATCACATGACAGCCTTTATTAACATTGCTTAGACCAAGTAACTAAAATAAATATTTTGAAAGCACTTGAGTAACCATCAGTTGATCTGATTCATTTGCATGGTAATATAATTACAAATGCCATGATTATAGTATGTATGGCATTTGATTACATCTTTAACCATTTGTCGCCCATTGTGCAACAGAATGTATGTACATTCCGTTCACAAAATAGACTATTTTCTTTTGTTCCATTAAATTCTAAAACAAGTTAAATTCAGCTCTATTTATTTTCTTATAGTTTGATTCAAATTTCACAAACGAAAAATTTGTATGGTGGGCAGCACATGGCTAAAGATGTCTGTTATATGATGACAAACAGATATATCATAATGTTGCTAATTTTATTTCCAAAAATGACCATTGTTATACAGAAACCGACCACAGGATTTTATTCTGCTGTTCATGTGAGTTAACCCATTTGTTGCCGAGGCGCAAATATTCTATGGAAAATTTAGTTTGGACTCAATATCGCGTCAACGGCAACCAATGTGTTAAGTCTTGACTCAATGACATTAATGTTAGCTTTCTGCAAAACTGATCAATGCAGACCTGTTTATGGTTTAATTCTCCAGCATCTTTTTTGTTACCATGTCAATCAACTTTTTCTTGTTGTTTTGTGTCATGTGCGGGTTACAATATGGTCTTAACATGCTTAAAATCTGTCAATTAAATTAATTAAAATAATGGAAAGGACGTAACCTTGGCAAAACCAACAAGGAAAAGTCTAGCTATGCTAATACTTGGTTGAATGCAGCTCTTTCCACACCCGAATCCTTAGCTGTCCCTGTGTTTGTTCCTTAACCCGTTCTGACCTTCGTTCGCTATATGCATTGTGTGCTTCATTTACTTTCCAATAGATTTTCAATATAAGTTCTTTATTAGGTCGATTCGTTTCACGAGTATGATTTATTCATTTACATCACAAAGAATATAAATGATTGTAGCTGCTTCTGCTACAATTTAAGCAAAATTGGTGGTTATTCTAATAAATGCTATTTTATATGGAAATATATGATTCTCAAATGGTAATTTTTTGTAATGCAATTAGAATAGACAAGCAAATATAAACCTTACTAAACACTGTGAAAAATACTAAATTACAGTACTATACTAAAAATTCGAAATAAAAAATCCTAAATCAGTATAGTAGTCAAGTGTGTACTATATTTTTGTCACAGATCAATAATAAGTCTGTATCTGAATCTATAGGACTTCCGAAGGTTATATAAGTGACTGATAATAACCAGGGCCCTACAAAACTTCTAAGATTACATTATATTAAAAACACAGTGTATTTTTGACACACCAAGTTTCCCCGCCAACCTATCCAAACTCCTCTATTTTCCCCCCTAGGTATCCAAAAGAGAGACTGCTTTCACCCAGGTGCATCTGTTTTGTCCCGAGAAGATATTAACCTGGGGGACGCCAAGCCGGTGTCGGGAGCTGACATGATGAGGGGAATGCTGGCGTATATATGGCCCAAGGTGAGACATTGACATTGACCAACAAGGTAACCAAGGTAGCCTTTTCCCCGGTAGTGCTCAAACGAGCCCAGGGTCCGCTTTGGCATCGACACAAGTTTTACGAAAGCGACTGCCATCTGACCTTCCAACCCAGAGGGAAAACTAGACCTTATTGGGATTAGACCGGTTTCCTCGCGATGCTTTCCTTAAGGTGGTTCGACGACCATACGGCGATACAATAATTTGAGAATAATATTTTCCCCTCACTACCTCGGAAAGCCATCTTTTATCCTTTAAAACGCATTTTATCCACTAGTGGGGAAAGTAATTTGACCTTGGAGCTAAGTAGCTTTTGACAGATAACAAAACGTAAAACGCTCATAGTACAAAAAAATCAGATGATGTATTTCTGTTGCCGCTATAACAACAAATACTAAAAAAAACAGAATAAAATAAATATTTAAAAACTAAAAAAAACTGCTTGTGGCCTTCATCAGGCGCTGGGTCTCAAAATGTATGGGAAAACTAAAATCTGACTCACACTTGACCAAAATGCTACTTGACATTATTTAACGTTAATATTGATTAGAACTGAGAAACAAGACAAAACTTGAGGATGTAGCATATAGAGTTAAACACCTTAAATGGAAATGGGCTGGACATATAATAAGAGGACCTGAGAAATGGAGTAAAATCTTAACAACATGGTACCCGAGAGGATGTAAACGGAAGAGAGGCAGACAATTTACAAGATGGGAGGACGAAATTATAGAAATGGCAGGCAAGACATAGACCAGTGGTCACAGACAGGGAGAAATGGAGAAGACTGGGGGAGGCCTTTGCCAGTAGGCACACAGAAATGTAAAATTCTACGGTTACTGTAGTTATAAGTATTTTTGTTGTAAATTTTCAGATAAGAGGCTGTAAATAAATAAAAAAAAACGTTAATATTACTATAAAAAAAAATTGAAATTAAATAAAGTTGTTTTGCATGTTGCACTTTCCTTGCAACAGTGAGGTGAAAAGTTTTGTGTTACACACGGGTGGACATGTATTTTACTTCTCGAGTGTTGAAACACTCGCTATGCTCAGGGTTCTATACTATAACCACTCGCTTCGCTCGTGATTAAATTATAGACAGGGGTGCAAAGTTGTATTTTACACTCGCGGGTAAAATACAACTTTGCACCCTTGTATAACAAATAACTGTTTCCAAAGTATCACGTGACAAACTAATTTCTCAAATTATTCTAGTTTATACAAGTTTATTCTAGGAAAGGGGGAATTTCGCCCAAATGGAAAGCCAATTTATGAAAGTGTATTACATAAGTTTCTTAAAATATCACGCCGTTCGCCTGCGAATGTCAAAAGACGCTTTGTATGGTCGCCGAACCACCTTAAACCGAACCGACTGAAAAGCTGACGGTAAATATTCTGTACATAAGTTCCCAAAAACTCATTGGTACGAGCCGGGATTCGAACCCACCACTAGTACCGTAGCTTTTATAACGGCCAACCACACAATAAGAATTGCACTAAGGGTACAGAAAGACATTGTTCAGCGCTACAAACGTGAAACGAACGCTCAGTATACGTAAGTACAGTATCGATACAGGTCATCTAGGGCTAGTGCCGCATTCGTGAAACGCGCGTTTGTATCGCTGCAAAAAGTCGCCGTCTGTAACCGAATTTTGTGTTGACGTAACGGCCCAGCCACGCCATCGAGCGGCGGGTTTTCTACTTCATTACGTGTGACCCCAACTAACTACAGTGCGTTGCGCGTAACCGCGCAATGAACAGATAAAACGCTTGCCGCGCCGCTATTCGCGCAATGTCGTGGCCGAGGCCGTAAGGGTGCGTACAAATATGAGGTAGCCTCGGGTTTAGGCATATATCGTCTCATCAAATTCGTACGCACTCATTACGCCTTGGGCACGACTTTGGTCTTAAGCGACCTGCGGCAGCGGTTTTTCTAATTCATTGCGCGTGATCCGAACTAACCACAGCGCGTTGCGCGTCTCAACCGCGCAATAAACAGATAAAACGCTTGCCGCGCCGCTATTCGCGCAATGTCGTGGCCGAGGCCGTAAGGGTGCGTACAAATATGAGGTAGCCTCGGGTTTAGGCATATATCGTCTCATCAAATTCGTACGCACTCATTACGCCTTGGGCACGACTTTGGTCTTAAGCGACCTGCGGCAGCGGTTTTTCTAATTCATTGCGCGTGATCCGAACTAACCACAGCGCGTTGCGCGTCTCAACCGCGCAATAAACAGATAAAACGCTTGCCGCGCCGCTATTCGCGCAATGTCGTGGCCGGGGCCGTAAGGGTGCGTACAAATATGAGGTAGCCTCGGGTTTAGGCATATATCGTCTCATCAAATTCGTACGCACTCATTACGCCTTGGCCACGACTTTGGTCTTAAGCGACCTGCGGCAGCGGTTTTTCTAATTCATTGCGCGTGATCCGAACTAACCACAGCGCGTTGCGCGTCTCAACCGCGCAATTAACAGATAAAACGCTGCTGCAGGTCGGTTAAGACCAAAGTCGTGGCCAAGGCGTTACGCGAGCATCGAGCGGTGAGTCACCCAATCTTTTGACACCGCTCAAAGACGCCTCAGTAGCCTCGCATACTTGGGAACTAACAATAAAAAAATTAAAACCGCATTCTACTAGTTTGCACTGGTCTCTTTTTTCAGGACAACAAGGAGATACGCAACCGGGTGGTGCTGTCCCTGTCCCTCCTGTTCGGGGCGAAGGTAATGAATGTCACCGTCCCTTTCCTGTTCAAATACGCCGTGGATGAGGTGAACTCCGCTTCGGCTGCGCACGGTGAAGCACTATTGGGAATGGCGACGGTGCCACAGGCGTTGGGTACATCTGCCTTCAGCTTGCTTGTTGGATGTGAGTATATTTTCGACCATATATTAGTGTGAATGGAGTCAGATTTAGCTTGTGCTTGATGCACAAGTTTTCAGTTTTTAGCTTTTGAGCACAGGAAAGACGACTTCTGTCTACTCTGGCAGCGTTGCCCTACCCCAGGCGAAGCCGCGATATTGAATATAGCTTATGTTCATCCCGCAGGTCCATTTCACTTGCTTACTACGCTGGCTGAGCGATACGAAGTGAATCTTTGCGAGAATCTCTCCGAGACTAAGACACGCCACTATGCTCTGTCCTGGGTAGCTTGTCGCCGATCACGATCGCTTGTTTGAAACTTGCACATTTTTAATTGGGATGTGTTGTACTGGAAAATTCCTCCTACATACAAACTGACAACCACACAGACCTTTCCTCTTTATGATAGGTATATAAAGATTATTGCGAATCATTGCCAATGTTGAGGTATTGAATCCGCAGTGAATCGCATACTCAAAGTAATTTGTATTCCAGACGGCATAGCCCGCGCGACAGCCGCAGGCTTCAACGAGCTCCGAAACGCCGTCTTCGCGCGCGTGGCGCAACACTCCATCCGCAAACTGGCGTGCAACGTGTTCACACACATACACAACCTGGACCTGAGCTTCCACCTGGGCCGGCAAACTGGAGCGCTGTCTAAGGTACAAACACTGACCGATAGTAGACCGTATCTCGTTGCAGTAAGGTTCAAACTGTGGCGCAACACTCCATCCGCAAACTGGCGTGCAACGTGTTCACACACATACACAACCTGGACCTGAGCTTCCACCTGGGCCGGCAAACTGGAGCGCTGTCTAAGGTACAAACACTGACCGATAGTAGACCGTATCTCGTTGCAGTAAGGTTCAAACTGTGGCGCAACACTCCATCCGCAAACTGGCGTGCAACGTGTTCACACACATACACAACCTGGACCTGAGCTTCCACCTGGGCCGGCAAACTGGAGCGCTGTCTAAGGTACAAACACTGACCGATAGTAGACCGTATCTCGTTGCAGTAAGGTTCAAACTGTGGCGCAACACTCCATCCGCAAACTGGCGTGCAACGTGTTCACACACATACACAACCTGGACCTGAGCTTCCACCTGGGCCGGCAAACTGGAGCGCTGTCTAAGGTACAAACACTGACCGATAGTAGACCGTATCTCGTTGCAGTAAGGTTCAAACTGTGGCGCAACACTCCATCCGCAAACTGGCGTGCAACGTGTTCACACACATACACAACCTGGACCTGAGCTTCCACCTGGGCCGGCAAACTGGAGCGCTGTCTAAGGTACAAACACTGACCGATAGTAGACCGTATCTCGTTGCAGTAAGGTTCAAACTGTGGCGCAACACTCCATCCGCAAACTGGCGTGCAACGTGTTCACACACATACACAACCTGGACCTGAGCTTCCACCTGGGCCGGCAAACTGGAGCGCTGTCTAAGGTACAAACACTGACCGATAGTAGACCGTATCTCGTTGCAGTAAGGTTCAAACTGTGGCGCAACACTCCATCCGCAAACTGGCGTGCAACGTGTTCACACACATACACAACCTGGACCTGAGCTTCCACCTGGGCCGGCAAACTGGAGCGCTGTCTAAGGTACAAACACTGACCGATAGTAGACCGTATCTCGTTGCAGTAAGGTTCAAACTGTGGCGCAACACTCCATCCGCAAACTGGCGTGCAACGTGTTCACACACATACACAACCTGGACCTGAGCTTCCACCTGGGCCGGCAAACTGGAGCGCTGTCTAAGGTACAAACACTGACCGATAGTAGACTGTATCTCGTTGCAGTAAGGTTCAAACTGTGGCGCAACACTCCATCCGCAAACTGGCGTGCAACGTGTTCACACACATACACAACCTGGACCTGAGCTTCCACCTGGGCCGGCAAACTGGAGCGCTGTCTAAGGTACAAACACTGACCGATAGTAGACCGTATCTCGTTGCAGTAAGGTTCAAACTGTGGCGCAACACTCCATCCGCAAACTGGCGTGCAACGTGTTCACACACATACACAACCTGGACCTGAGCTTCCACCTGGGCCGGCAAACTGGAGCGCTGTCTAAGGTACAAACACTGACCGATAGTAGACCGTATCTCGTTGCAGTAAGGTTCAAACTGTGGCGCAACACTCCATCCGCAAACTGGCGTGCAACGTGTTCACACACATACACAACCTGGACCTGAGCTTCCACCTGGGCCGGCAAACTGGAGCGCTGTCTAAGGTACAAACACTGACCGATAGTAGACCGTATCTCGTTGCAGTAAGGTCCCGCTATCTGACAAGATACCTTTATGAAGGAAGAGTTATGAATGATGGATGGCATCATTTGACTACAAAAAAAAAATGTGCTGCGCGTCGCCATCTTAACATGTTATTCTTTTGTTTAAGTTTTGTATATCGGTGTATTTTAGTCTGTAAATAATATTATAAATGCGAAAGTGTGTCTGTCTGTTAGAGTCACGCTTAAACCGCTAAGCCGATTAACTAGATGAAATTTGGTACAGGGATAGCTTGAGTCCCGGGGAAGGCCAAAGCATAGTTTCTATCCCGGAAATCATTCCCTAAGGGGGTGAAAGTTTGTTTGGAGCCGAAGGGTGTAGTTTGCCGGCGATTTCGAGGCCGGCTCTTTGACACCCTGACCTTGCGCCGCACGTCGCCGTCTCAACGTGTTTTTGTATATTGTTATGTATCAGTCTGTAAGGTATTTGTAAATATGGGCCTTGTTGCCTGACTCAAATTAATTAATTAACGAGTTCCACGCGGACAGAGTCGAGCTAGAGAGCAGAAGCTAGTCTGTAATCATGGGCCTTATTGCCTGATCCAACCATGAGAAGACGCCTATGCCCAGCAGTGGGAGGTATCTGATGATGATAATGATTCCTGACGACCTTTATTAACAGTTTGAATGTTTTTGCACAGACGATCGACCGCGGCTCGCGCGCCATCAACTTCGTGCTGTCAGCCATGGTGTTCAACGTGGTGCCGACCATATTCGAGCTCACTCTGGTCTCCTGCATTCTTGGACTCAAAGGTGGACTGGCGTTCACCGGTAAGTCCAATTTTACGTCACCGTTCGCCGTAAAGTCGCTAAGCTTGAAGACCCTTTCTTCCTGGCCAAGTTTGTAAAATTATGTATACACCAATACTAAAGAAAGCCTCCAATCGTATATTTATTGAATACCTGACCTGGGACATTCAGGCACTGGTCCCACCGCCGGCTAGTAAGCTAGAAAAGTTGAGCGAGTAACGGTTCATTGCGTGCTGACCAGGCACAGTGTGATCAATCGACCTTTACAGATCCGCAATGTAATGCTACTCGCCCAACTTTTCTAGCTTACTAGCCGGCGGTGGGACCAGCGCCTTATAAATAAAATGTCGTCACGATGCAACGATACCAAGGACTTTCCTATCAGTGGCAACTTCGAAATAGATAGAGATAAAAACTTTATTAGCGTTTATGCCATTACAAAACTTCGAGTACAAAGTGGTTTAAGACAGAGATAAATACTAACTATATTTAATATCCTTTTAACGTCGAAGTTTCCTGAATCTGACATAATTGTGTATAGGCACAGATTGTATAGTAAATGTTTACTAAACAGAAACATCCGCTAACGAAATTATTTTTCAATCAACATCGCAAACCCGCTACCTCTATATACGGATTCCAGAGTTCGCGGGTTCAAATCCCGCTCGTAGCGAATAATTTTTCAATTTTGAACGTTGATCGAAATTTAAAAATTGAAAATCACTACATAGTATAAAACAAAGTCGCTCCCCCGTGGCTGTGCCTGTGTATGCTTAGATCTTTAAAACTACGCAACGGATTTTGATGTGGTTTTTTTTATAGATAGTGATTCAAGAGAAAGGTTAATATGTATAATATAGTCGACTTTTACGACACCCACGGGAAGGAAGGGGGTGGTGAAATTCTAACCCGACACCACACGGGTGGAGCAGGGTTGGAGTGTGTTGTGGGCGATGGGCTAGCAACCTATCACTGCAATATCACATTTTGTCGATCTTTTATACCCACAGTTATGCTAAAAGTGGCGCTGGAACATAAGTTTAATGTGCTCTGCCTACCCCTTTTGGGAATAAAGGCGTGAATGTATGTATAATATAGTACCCGCGCGAAGCCGGGGCGGGTCGCTCTAATTGATAAATAAATATTAAATTATATTTCGTAAAACGCTTTATAATCGCTATTGTACTGTACTTGTTTCGCAGGCCTCGCGTTCGGCTGCGTGGGCGTTTACGCTGCGTTCACGCTCGCGATCACACAATGGCGCACCAAGTTCAGAGTGCACATGAACCGAGCGGAGAACGAGGCCGGCAACAAGGCCATCGACTCGCTCATCAACTACGAGACCGTCAAGGTAAGCGAGGCCGCGAGGCCGATCCCACCGGAAGACTTGTTTATGAACTAGCTTCCGCCCGCGACTTCGTCTGCGTGTATGTGGAATAAAACTATCCTATATTTTAATCTTTTTCCTACTGCAGTAGAGAACAAGGGGAAGACCATATAAACGGTGGGCCGATGACATCACCGAAATAGCTGGTTAAAATTGGAAAGAGAAAGCTATAGATAGAGAGACATGGAAGAGAATCGAGGAGGCTTTTACCCAACCCACCTTCTTTTATTTATATAGTTAAGAAATAATATAATTATATACAACGAAACTACCTAATTGCACTTACTAACAAAACTAATACCACATTTGAAATGTAAATACTGCACAGAATATATAAAGCTTTAATAATAACAATAATATACTTATTGATTCGACGATCATCGTCCCGATAGTCGTTTCGGCGAACGGTTTAATAGCGAAATGTCTCGACCATCACCTCAAGAGACTCTCGCTAGATGGCTGGATCAAGGGTCGGATACAGCGCGGCGGTACCCCTGATACTGCGCGGATAGTCAGGAGGTTCCTGTCTCTGTCGCCCTGACCGCCGGTGGCTTAGGCCCCGCCTCGCTGCCGGCGGTACCCTAGGTTAGGTTTTTATAATGATTTCTTGACGACCGGTTAGCCTAGTGGGTAGTGACGCTGCCTATGAAGCTGAAGGTCCTGGGTTCGAATCCCGGTAAGGGCAAATATTTGTGTGATGAGCATAAATATTTGTTTCTGAGTCATGGATGTTTTTCTATGTATTTAAGTATTTATATCTATTATATATATCGTCGTCTAGTACCCATAACACAAGCCTTACTGAGCTTACTATGGGACTAGGTCGATTTGTGTAAGATTGTCCCCTTATATTTATTTATTTATTTATGTTTTGTATGTATAGTTTTTATATTTTACTTTTTATATAATTATTGTAAAAATCTAGCCTAAGATTGAAATTGAATAAAGAGATAATAATAATATTTTCATCTAGGCTATAAACTATCTATGTGCAAAATTTCATCCAAATCGGTTGAGCCGATTAAGGCCAATTACCGGCGCATATCATAGATACGCCGGTAATTGGCCGGGTTCAGATCATGACTCAGATTATGGCTTATCGAGCACACTTTTTATAGATTTAGCGAATTTATTTCAAGATAGGTTGGTTGTACGTTATTTCTGTTTACTACACATTAAAGTGCAACCTACAAATTATACATAGTTTACAAAACATTTGGAATTAGGTATTAATAAATTATAATAATACAAAAAACTAAAATATTTGGTAAAAAACATGGTCAATGAAAAAAGAAATGTGAAAATAATTCAGGAGACATACTTAAATTCAATCCAATTAAATTAATAACCAACTTTTGGCGTGCCATGCCTAAGGGGTCCTTATGGCCCTTTGCATTTAAGGACCCTTTAGGCATGGAACGCCACATTTATATGTCAGATATTACAAAATGAAGTTATGTCGTCTATAACCCAAAATAGCTTAATCATTCATATAGTTTATTGGGACATCTTTACTTGTAGAACAACGCATTATGATGTTTTTTTTTCTTTGTATTCATATTCAGTTTGACTTATTTTAAGTAGCTTAAGAACTATCATTGTAATAAGCTTTTTTTTGGCAAAAAATGACTGACTGTTGAGTTTGTTTCGGCGTTTCTTCTTAACAGTGGTATTTTTAACTTTGGTAGAATTTTGACTTGTAAAAGCGCCATTGCGGCCTACTTGCAGCATAAAAAATCATTTAATTTCATTAAAAATTCCGATATTGAATAGTAGGACTTGCCAATCAGTAATTTACAAAGCTTATTTTTGAATGTGTGGAACTCGTTTATATCGCAGCTCCATACAAACTTCCACCCCCCAATTTAGGGAAGTGGGGTGTTAGAAAGACACAGTAGCCTATGTCACTCTCCATCCCTTCAACTATCTCCACTTAAAAAATCACGTCAATTCGTCGCTCCGTTTTGCCGTGAAAGACGGACAAACAAACACACATACACTTTCCCATTTATAATATTAGTATGGATGGCTTGTTTTACTCACCCGTTGTACCTTCTGTTGCAGTACTTCAACAACGAAAAATACGAACTGGAGAAATACGACACCAGCCTCCGGAAATACGAGGCAGCCTCGCTCAAGACTGCCTCCAGCCTCGCGGTGCTCAACTTCGGCCAGCACGCGATCTTCAGCGGCGGCCTTAGTATCATTATGATCATGGCTGCCAATGAGATCGTTAAAGGTACATTTACACTTACTTTTTTTTTAATCGAAAACTTCTTTAGCGGTGCTGTGCATTTTTTTTGCGGCGCTGTGCATTTTTTGGGATGGGGAAAAATTGTTAAAATCGCCACAGGTGTCACGTGACCGTAAATGGGGAGAGATTCGGGACGAGGCTTGGGGCGGGGGGCGATGCCGTAGTACGAGACTGGTTTTGATGTAAGACGTACGTGGCTTAAAATTATTCAAATTTTCACGGAGTGCAACCCGGTCTTTTTTTTTATACAACGACGGTGGCAAACAAGCGTACGGCCCGCCTGATGGTAAGCGGACATCACAGCCTATAGACGCATGCAACTCCAAAGAAGTAACATGGGCGTTGCTGACCCTTGATATGTTTGAGGATTCGCCGTGTCGACAGCTGAAGGAACAAATTTCCTCGCTCTCAACACAACGCATCCTCGGGAGCTCTGGCGACCTTGCTCACCACCAGGAACACAACACTGCTACAGAGCAAGTAGTAGTGTTATTATGGCTGTGGTCTTCTGCAAGGCGAAGGTACTTCCCCATTTCGCGGTGCCCTACCTCACATCTATTGGCTCTATGAGCTGTACAACTCGGGAGCATTTTTTAAAAATATGTTTCGAGAAAGTGAGTCGACAAAAAAAAAACTATGCAGTTAACGAACCTACTCACAAAATTTCACGAGAATCGGTTGAGAAATGACCTGTAGAGGAGAACAGCCGGACTTCTCTTCCAGTTGTCGACACTGCTTCCGTAATATCGTCCTCAAACGCTCAACCTGTTTCGAACCTAACGTCCCCGTGATAAGACTGACATTCCCCAGGCAACATGACGGTCGGCGACCTGGGGGGCGATTTTTGACTTTCGAGCGCTCGAAAATTAAATAAAAGTAAATGCTATTGTAGTGTCATAATCACAGGCACTTGCTTTCTACCGATAGAATTGAATAGGAGTGGTCAATACCGCACGTTTTTAAATTTTCTATCGTCATTTCAAAAGAGCATTTCATAATTTTTGACAGTTTTCGAGTGAAAGAGTCGAGCGCTCGAAAGTCAAAAATCGGTCCCCTGGTGACGGTGAACGGGCTGCTCTTCCAGCTGTCGATCCCGCTCCGCTTCCGTAATAGAATGGTCATACGCTCAACCTGTTTCGAACCTAACGTCCCCGTGATAAGACTGACATTCCCCAGGCAACATGACGGTCGGCGACCTGGTGATGGTGAACGGGCTGCTCTTCCAGCTGTCGATCCCGCTCGGCTTCCTCGGCTCGGTGTACCGCGAGGTGCGGCAGGCGCTCATAGACATGCAGACCATGTTCACCCTGATGTCCGTGGAGTCCAAAATTAAGGTAAAACCTAAGTTTTTTTTGTTTTTTTATTTTATTTAGAAACACAAACAGTCATAATAAACTTGTTACATATGTTGTACACAATGTACAATAACTGAGAGGTTATACAAACAGACCTGGAGGTTCATAAAACATAATATTAATAAAACCAAAAAGGAAAGGTAAGAACAACGTAGTATATAGTATAAGAATACACAACTAAGCATACATACAGTCAAGGACAATGAAAATGGGCCACCTTGTGCAGTAATTGCCACACAAACAGACCCATCCCCAATGCCCGTGAGTGATGAGATACAACAATACTATATATCGAAAAGATACCTAATGCTACAGTTAGGAATTACTAAATTTACGAAAAGAGTTTACGTCTTAACTGCGTTTACAAACTTTGTTTGCTGACTGTATTATTTTTGCTCAAACTTCATTTACTCGTTGGGAGACCCAACCACGACGGGTTTATCTTGTCTAGTTTAAGAGTTGCTATAGCCACCTTGTATATACATTCTAGGTGGTTCTAGAACCTTATTTACTACACACGCTAATTAGGTATCCTCGTTTTTGAAAATGCCATTTAACCTCGTAATAATAGGAATGCGCCCACTCGCTTTTGTAAAATGCATCAATTTAAACTTTATTTCGGATAAAGCTAGAAACTTGCATTTTCTCATGAAGCTTGAAAATTGTTATTTTTTGACCAACGACTCCGTCCGCGTTGAACTCCATGTGGGATCATTTACGGGATTAAAACTATCCTATGTCCTGCCCCGAGATTAAAACTCTCTTTTTTAGATTTAGTTAGTGGAAACAGTTTTCACTCGAAATGGAAAGATATGCGTCATACTCGTGATCGGGTGCTGTTTAATTACATACTAGTGTTATTATTATTATTATCGTATTGACGAGAGACATCATTCTGATCTTGACACGTTTTATTGTTATTGACCCTGTACATCTCTGACAATATTACATCATTGTTCCTTTTTTGTTGTGACGCTTAGAGACCGTATACATCTCTTAGAATATTAGAATAATTATTAATTGTATTTGGAAGCTCAGAGACCTTTTACATCTCTGGAATACTGAACTAATATGATTAACTTCTTGTTAATGCTGATACAGATCTTATATCGAATGTAATGGTCATATTTTGCAATTTTGTTTTGTTTACATTAACTTAGTGACATTTAGTTTGTTAACCTTTTATATATAATTTTAAATTATTATTGTGTAAGAATATTATTATTATTTTATTGTAAATTACGGTTAGACATGTAAAAGTGCCCTTGTGGTCTATTTGCAGAATAAATAATTGATTTGATTGATTTGATTCATCAAAAAAGTACCTATGGTCAGTCGCGAGCCGCAAACTGCTGCAAAGCTATTCTCCCCTCTTAAGAACTATTGCATTACAATTTAACATCATTGCTTCTGATTTGTAGGACAAGGTCACAGCTACACCCCTCAAAGTGGACCAGAAGACAGCCACCATCGAGTTCAAAGACGTCAGCTTCAAGTACATTAATGGAAAGCCGATTTTCAACAACCTGAGCTTCACCATTCCGGCTGGCAAGAAAATAGGGATCGTTGGCGGATCGGGGAGCGGGTCAGTAATAGTAAATTGTGTCTTAAGGGAGCAAATAGTACATTGTTTAACGAGGGGCGTAAGTGGAATATTGCGAACTAGAGTCTATCAGAAGCCCGACGCCGAAGGCGGAGCGCTTTTGATGACTCGAGTTTGCAATATTCTTACGCCCGTGTTATACACAATGTTTTTCATGACATTTGCGAGGCAACAAATACATTTTAGATGAAATTAATACAAATCGTAATAAAACCTGCGACATGTCAGTTGTCCGTTTTGTTGAATTTGACGTTAGGCGCGTATGGCAAAGACCCTGCGGTATTCAGCCACGATCTGAAGCACTTAGAAATATTTTACATAAGACACTAAATACACACATATTAAATCTGTAAATAATTCCGTTAAACATGTTTCAGTAGCGTTTATAAGTTTAAATTTATTTATAAATACGTTTTCACACATCGTATTTGATGTAAAACCTCTTTGCTTTGTAACTGCCACATGAGTGACAGATACAATTTAAGAAAAAAACCATTACGCCCGTGGGCGTAGCATAGGCTATTACAGCCCTTTATGTCTCCGCATTATGAAGCCCGTTTCGAGCAAGTGTGATGAAAATTATATTATTTACGGCGATGGCGGTATATTGAATCCTGAGTGCATTGAAATATTCTAAAATACATCCTTTAAGGCCAAAACGGTATTCTGTGCGGACCCTTTCGTATTCGTTCGCGCCGCCACCGCATTCAGTAGGTTTCGGCCTTGAGGGATTTAACTCGCTAAGACGGAAAGAAATTTGTTACCAAATGGTGCCACTGCTTTTCACGCTCTTCTTAGGAAAATATTATCTTTAAATTATATTGAGAAAATGTCAGTAACGATGCGCCGGCCCAGTTTTTAAGAAATATGCAACTTTGATCCCTCACTACAGCCCAACAATGACTTTTCTTAATATAAGGTGAGAAAATAAATAAATGTTTGGAGGCATTCCTTTGCAAATCGCCCTAAATGAAGGGTAATATCCGGAACTTATCATCTGATTTCAAAAATTCTTTCACTAGCATATAGAATGCACATTCAGAATGGACTTCGGCTATATTTTACCCCGGCTCTGGCTGTTTGCGGCGCAGCACAAGCACTTAGTATAGATTAACCTCTAGCCGCCCAGAAGCCTTTTAAAAGGCCGTGTCATTTGTTGAAAATTCAAATACGTTCCATTTAAATGAAACTTAAATTTCACTGTTCGTTTTTGCGTGCTGGGCGGCTAGAGGTAGATGGCCCCGTTGATCATATACATACACATTAGGGGACGATCTTACACAAATCGACCTAGCCTCGTAGTAAGATCAATAAAGCTTGTTTTATGGGTACTAGACGACGATATATTTAATTGATATAAAAACATATACATAGAAACCATCCAAGACTCGGAAACAAACATGCTCATAACACAAATATTGGCCCTTAAAACGGAAGCGAACCCGGGACCTTTAGCTTCGTAGGCAGCCTCACTGCCCACTAGGCCAACCAGTCCTCATACATATATTTACAATGTCAATGCCATCGACCCTCGCGGTGGTGGTCGAATTCAACATCATCGGCGTAACCAAATCACACAGACTTCGCTGGTTCGGTCATCTACTCCGACTGGGAGAGGATCGTGCTGCCAAGAGAGCGCACGTGGGCCGCCCGGCGCCCGGCCGGGCGAGCCAGGTACCTGGAGCTGGGAGGACAGCGTGCCGGCAGATCTGCGACATCTTCAAGTCGGCAACTGGCAAGAAGTTGCGCACGATCGGGACAGATGGCGTGCTCTCGTTTCGGAGGCCAAGACCCTCTTTGGGTCCCTGAGCCAAATTAGTTAGTTTTTTTTTTAATGCCATCGACGCAACTTGACTTGTCCCGGCTGCAATACACTACGAAGGCAGAGGAACCATTACGTGAATTTTAATTCCTTTGAATTTTAATTTTGGCCGAAGGCAGTCAGGATCCGACGTTTCCGCGGTCGGTTGCCTGACACCACGAAATTGCGCAACACGTCCCAGTAACTTTACTAGTTACTACTTATTAATAAGTTTACTAGTTATTAATAAGTTTATATTGATATGTATATTATGTATCTTAGTCCTAAGAGGGAAGTGTAGCTAGCAGCTCGCGACTGACAATAGGTTCTTTTTATATGAAATTTCCATTTCGGAAGAAAATGTTTTCCACTTACTAAATCTTAACAAATCACTTTGATTTTGATGTCGATCGCTTCAACGTAATAGGTTTACAGGTTTCGCTTTTAAATAAAAATTGAGGTGCCTATACACTTTAATTTAATGCAAATTTTGAAAAAAGGAATACCTATAAACCTAGTCTTTGATTGTGTCAATAACGTACTAAAAAATCATTGAGAATGGAAAATATTTAGAATAGGAAAAACGTTTTTTTTGTATGGACGAATACGTAGTATTCCAAAGGTATACTTCCCTCATAAGGTATATGTAATACTAGCGACCCGCCCGACTTCGCACGGGTACTATATTATACATATAAACCTTCCTCTTGAACCACTCTGTCTATTAAAAAAAACCGCATCAAAATCCGTTGCGTAGTTTTAAAGATCTAAGCATACATAGGGACAGACAGCGGGAAGAGACTTCGTTTTATACTTTGTAGTGATAGTGATGCCCGATTTAAATAAATAAATATAAATGTGTTGCAGCAAGTCGACGATGGTGCGACTGCTGTTCCGGTTCTTCGAGCCCCAGTCCGGCGAGATCCTCGTCGGCGGCCAGAACATTCGCGACGTGGACCTGCAGAGCTTGAGGAGAGCCGTCGCCATCGTGCCTCAGGTCATTATACCGCTATAGTCGAGGGCACCAATATGTCACCATCGTGATATCAGCCGAAAGACGTCCACTGCTGGACATAGGCCTCAAACTGTCTCTATACCAAATTTCATCGAAACGGGTTCAGCGGTTTAAACGTGTAGGGGTAACAGACTGTCTGTCTCTCTGTTACCTCTTTACGCTTAAACCGCTAAACCGATTTGGATGAAATTTGGTAAAGAGATAGTTTGAAGGGGATAGGACATACGATAGTTTTTATCCCGGAAATCACCCCCCGATGGGATGAAGTGGGGGGTGAAAGTTTGTATGGAGCTACGATATAAACGAGTTCCACGCGGACGGAGTCGCGGGCAGAAGCTAGCACTAATATTATAAATGTGAAAGTGTGTCTGTCTGTCTGTCTGTCTGTTACCTCTTCATGCTTAAATCGCTGAACCGATTGAGATGAAATTTGGTATGAAGATAGTTTAGATCCCGGAAACCATCCCCGGAGGGGGTGAAATTGGGGATGAACGTTTGTATGGTGCTACTATATAAACGAGTTCCACCCGGACGGAGTCGCGGGCAGAAGCTAGTTTATAATATTAGTATGGAAGAATGGATGGTTGAGTTTTCTAATTAAAATTCCACCATTATCTTCCTAGCGTTTTGCCGGTTTTACCTTATATATTGTAGGAGCCCTGGGTCCGCTTTGACTATTAATCCCAAGATTTGGCATAGGCACTAGTCTTACGAACGCGACTGCCATCTAAGCTTCCAACCCAGAGGTAAAACTAGACCTTATTGGGATTAGACCGGTTTTTGGACATTCTAATACGGGTGTTGACTCCAAATTAAAGAAAGCAAAAAAATATGCCTAGTGACGAAAATCCCATTCAGATATCTCAAAGAATTACGATCGTTTTAATATTGCTTGTTAGAAAGAGAAAACGCAGTTGGTGACGTCACGATCTGCGAGCGTAAATGACAATCGTTTCATATGAAGGCGCAGAGGAAGGGACAGAATATTCCCCTCTCATAAAACTTTGGACACTTATAACTTTGTGATTATTTAACCTATTGCATTGCTTTTTTCTCCATCTTTAAATCTTTTTCGAGGAAATATAGTATTATTGATTATTTTATTTAGTGTCTACACCCCTATTTATATTATACGTCTATATTATAGGACTGCGTGTTGTTCCACGACACGATACTGCACAATCTGCATTATGGGGACCTCTCGCGGCCCGTAGAGGAAGTGTACAAGGCGAGCCAGATGGCCGAGCTGCACGACTCCGTCAAAACTTGGCCGAAGGTACCGTCTAACTGACTCAACGTCCTTCTAATTCAGGGTTTCATAAAGCCTTCAGGGATCTGTGACACGATTGCTAGGGGTCCACACGGCCTGTTCGTTTACTCTTAAGGTGGTTCGTGAACATTTTCGCAACAATTTCGCGCGAATAGAAAGCCAATTTATGAAAGTGTGTTACATAAAGTTTCTTAAAATATCACGCCGTTAGCCTGCGAATGTCAAATGACGTCTTGTATGGAAAGCGAACCACCCTAAATATAATCCAACAAACGTGGGATTTTCTTGTCATTTTCGACCCATTTTTTAACCGTCATCTTCTATGCTTGTTGAGATGTCCAATGTTGTAACTTTCTTAAAATATCACGCCGTTAGCCTAATGTCACAAAACGTTTTTTATGGTCGTCGAACCACCTTAACGTAGGTAGGTACGTAGGTATAGACACATGAAACTTGAGATTTTTCTTCAACAGGGTCCCGCGGTATTTTTGTAATTCTGAAAGTGGTCCATGCCTAACAAAAGTTTGAGAACCACTGGCCTACTTTCTAATTGATAGACAAAAATGGGCAAGAATTGCCGTTCAAAAGTTACCTTGCTGTATTTGCCCTGCTGGTTGATGCTGACAATACCATGCTTGACTATATATTGAGGAGAGTGGAGTACTAGTATCCTTAAGATTTCGCAGTAAGCTCGAGTCATTCATATGTCATTGTATATGCAAAGTTTCGCCACAATCCGACACGTAGTTTTAAAATGAGAGCGTAACTACGTTTGTATGGGAAGGTGAAATTCGGCTGAGCTTACTGCGGACTCTTAAAGCCAAGTTGGGCTAGGCCTAGAAAGTCAGATATTTGAATTATTCTACTCTGCGAATGTTGCACAACTTATGTATTTTCTGGTTATTAAACTGTAATCCAATGTCAGTATGTTGCCCTTTCACGGCTAACCTACTGAACCAAATGTGATGCTGGTGATTATTTGGCATGTAGAAAGCCCTAGCGATGGACATAGGCTACTTTATTTTTTGAGCTCCTTGGGGGTGAGAAAGTAAAGTAAGTAAAGTAAAGTAAATATTTATTTG
Source organism: Epinotia bilunana (assembly GCA_947049275.1). Classification (NCBI taxonomy): domain Eukaryota; kingdom Metazoa; phylum Arthropoda; class Insecta; order Lepidoptera; family Tortricidae; genus Epinotia; species Epinotia bilunana. Next base: position 20,407,357 of record OX346259.1, on the reverse strand, counting down.
TGATACACAGGTGACATAATAGGTGACAATAGAATAAAAAATATACAGTACGCTGTGACCTACCTAAAAGGTGTACAAATGTTAAGCCTTACAAGAACTAAAACCTAAAAGGGGCATTTAATATAGATAATATTAATACTTATTTATTTATGTTACGTATGTGGTCGGGTTAGAATTTAATTTTTTGAGATCCTGTTAGCCCCCTGTGTGTGAGGAAGGAAAATTCAATATAGACAATATTTACTTGTGGTACCCCGTGTGAGGGAGCAGAGTTTAAGTGTGTTGTGGGCGATGGGCTAGCAACCTATCACCGCACGCACGCGCGCATACGCACGCACGCACGCACGCACGCACGCACGCACGCACGCACGCACGCACGCACGCACGCACGCGCGCGCGTTAATTCCATAGTTATATAAATATAGTCAAATAAGAATACATAAATATCTAAGAAAACAAAAATGATATTCACGATACTTACAAACTGGGAGAGGGCACTGACCTCTGTAACACAGGCACCAGCCTAGCTCAGAAGTCAGAGGCTTCACAACTATAGTACCATTTTTGGAAATAAACGTTTTTATTATTTATTATCGGTATTCATATTTCCTCTTAAGTTAGGTTTATATCATCATCATCATCACATCAGCCGAAAGACGTCCACTGCTGGACATAGGCCTCCCCCAAAGAGTGCCAAAGTGACCGGTTCTGCGCCACCCGCATCCAGCGGACTCCAGCAACCTTTACCAGGTCATCAGTCCACCTTGCGGGGGGCCTACCCACGCCGCGCCTTCCGGTTCGTGGTCGCCACTCGAGAACCTTTCCGCCCCAACGGCCATCGGTTCTACGTGCTATGTGCCCCGCCCACTGCCACTTAAGTTAAGTGATTCGGAGGGCTATATCGGTTACCTTGGTTCTGCTGCGGATAGCCTCATTTCTGATGTGATCACGCAGAGACACCCCCAACATAGCCCTCTCCATAGCCCTTTGGGTGACTTTGAGCCTTCTTATGAGGCCCATAGTAAGCGACCACGTTTCAGTGCCATATGTCATCACTGGCAACACACACTGGTCAAAGACTCTCGTCTTGAGACACTGCGGAATGGATAATAATTATATAAAAAGTAAAATATACAAATATACATACAAAACATAAAATCAATATAAAAACCTAACCTAGGGTACCGCCGGCAGCGAGGCGGGGCCTAAGCCACCGGCGGTCAGGGCGACAGAGACAGGAACCTCCTGACTATCCGCGCAGTATCAGGGGTACCGCCGCGCTGTATCCGACCCTTGATCCAGCCATCTAGCGAGAGTCTCTTGAGGTGATGGTCGAGAGTCTTCGCTATTAAACCGTCATTATTATTATTATTTTTACTTGCAACAGGGCTACGAGACTCAAGTGGGCGAGCGCGGGCTGAAGCTGTCCGGCGGAGAGAAGCAACGCGTGGCCATCGCGCGCGCGATACTCAAGGACTCGCCCATTATCGTGTTCGACGAAGCCACGTCGAGTCTCGACTCGCTTACTGAGCATGTGAGTTTCTAATCTCTCTTATTCGAGTAATATGAAAAAAAAAGACCGGGTTGCACTCCGGGAGTGCCGGCAGAAGTGAAAACTCAATGACATTGTAACAGTTTTCCGATCAGGTCACGTGTCCGTCTCACGAATTTTCAATCTATCGAATCTTACGGTCACGTGACCTGTGGCGAGTTTAACAATTTTTCCCCATCACAAAAGTGCACAGCGGCCGCTAAAGAAGTTTTCACTTCAAAAAGTGCGATAGAGATGGAGATACGGGTGAGGACCAAATTCTTGGCCAGTAGTTAGCCTGCTTAATCGGTACTACATAGTTAAAAAGTTCCGTGGTGACACAAAAATTTGCCGTACAATTCTATGGTTAATTTTTGTGTCACAAGTCACAACGGATTTTTTTAACTACTACCGATTAACCAGGCTCACTACTGGTCAAGAATTTGGTCCTCACCCATACACCAACTTCGTATTTCGATGTTCGTGGTTATAGCTTGGTACAGATCGACACAATTCATATGGCGCGCGTCAAGGATATAGGATCATAGATGTCATATATAATAAACAATGTAAATACCGTGCCTACATATATATTACCATTCATACAGCTTTTAGCTAACACCTGTAATATTAATTAGGAGCATTGTCTGCCAACAAACCGCACTGTGGTTTGGCAGATTTCTGTCTAGCTTTAAGCATGTAAGGAAAAAAGAGAATAAACATTTATTTCATTTCATTTCATTTTTTTCATTTTTCATGTCTCACATGGACCCTGTAAGGGCGCATATCTATAGCTAACTTATAACATATTATTATATTTATTGTATTGTGTGTAACAAATTATGAATAACAATTAACAATATGCTATTTGACAAAAGTCAAATCAGCTTCTTTTTATGAAACGTCAAAAACGCTGCGTTAGTATGGAATTTGTAGGGATTACTGGCTTGTGACGTCACAACAAAAAACAACCTTATTTTTAGTTTTTATGAATTGATAAATCTTAAAATTGACAACTTAAATGAAAGATTGATAGTTTCCCAGTATTTTCGTCATTTTTATCTGTTGCTAATGAAAAAACAAATTATTTTCACCGTTGTCAAATGCCCTATTCTTCCAATCACACATGGGGACCTAATCGATACCGTGCTATTCCCCAGGCGATCCTCCACGCGCTGAAAGCAGCCACATTAGGGCGCACGTCCATTTGCATAGCGCACCGGCTGTCCACCGTCGCGGACGCGGACGAGATCCTGGTGATGGAGAGCGGAGCCATCACCGACCGGGGCCGGCACGACGAGCTGGTGGCCAAGGGGGGCTCGCTGTACGCCCGCCTGTGGGAGAAACAGAACAGGTACAACTACATACCGGGTCAAATGTCTTACTCGAACCACGCAGCGCAAAACGCTTCGTACTGATTTTTTATTAAGGTAGGGCGCAGCGAAATCTCATCCCGCTCGAATGTGGAGCAGCCCAACTGGGGAAGTACCTCCGCCCTGCAGGAGACCACAGCCATAATAACACTACTACTTGCTCTGCAGCAGTGTTGTGTTCCTGGAGGTGAGCAAGGTCGCCAGAGCTTCCGAGGAAGCGTTGTGTTGTGAGAGCGAGAGAATTTGTTCCTTCCGCTGTCGACACGGCGAATCCTCAAACATATCAAGGGTCGGCAACGCCCATGTTACTCCTTTGGAGTTGCATGCGTCTATAGGCTGCTTTGTCCGCTTACCATCAGGCGGGCCGTACGCTTGTTTGCCACTGTCGTTGTATTTAAAAAAAGACACAGGTATGACGTCACAAGTGACATTTGTACTAATCGTATCGAACCACTACAGTCTACGAGAAATGCGACTGGTCTTTTGACAGTTCCAATATGGCGTAAAGAGTGATGTGGCTACAGTAAATCGATTGTCATAATATCCGATTACGATTGATGGTGGCTAATAAAAGGAATCGATTGATTAGTGTGTAATAATTATTTTTTGGAAATCAAATAGGGAGCCTATACAGTATACACAGTCGTGACTCTGTGTCTGATTCTGTGTGTGAGTCTGATTCTGATTCAGTCGTGACAGTAATTAAATAATACATTGTTATTTTCCTATATTCACAATCATTTGATTCATACCGATGTATTTCTAAATTGACAGACTTCAATCGATTGAAGCAGTGTAACACTAAATTTAAAAAAAGTCGTAGGACGTAATTGTTCGCATACCGAGTTTTCAAAGCTAATTTATGCATAAATAAGCCGTAAAAAAATGTTACAATCATTTTATAAGTGCTAAAAAGCGCTTGCATGGAGATTGAACTTTGTTTCGTAACCCGTAAGCTATTGAAACTTTTTTTTTTCGATAAGCAGTGCCAATTTACGTTATATGGGTGTCGCGATGTGTCAAAAGACCAGTCCCGAATCTCGTAGACTTATAGTGACCTCCTGGGAAGACGCGTACAGTATCAAAAATCGGCCAAGCGCGTGTCGGACTCGCGCACGAAGGGTCCCGTGCCGTTGTCTATGTAAACGGCAAAATCACGTTTGTTGGATGGGAGCCCCATTGAATGTTTATTTTAGTCGGTTTTTTGACAGTGAAAATTTCAACTGTATACGGAATCTTAAAAATGACACAACTAAAGTGACGCAAGTAGTAATCTAGCTAATGTCAGTTATATACTTTGTCAAGCTCGACACGGAGTCTCAAATGTGACGTAGAGTTAATTGTACATGAGCCATTCAGGAAGCAATAGTTTTACAAAAGCGACTGCCATGCCATCTGACCTTCCAACCCCGAGGGGAAACTAGACCTTATCGGGATTAGACCGGTTTCCTCACGATGTTTCCCTTCACCGAAAAGCTGACGGTAAATATTCCGTGCATAAGTTCCGAGAAACTCATTGGTACGAGCCGGGATTCGAACCCACGACCGCCGCTTGACAACCGCATGCCTGAACCACTAGGCTACCATAGCTTATTAATAAGGATTGCAACACCGTGTATAAAGCGATAAAATAATAATTATATTAATGATACTTGAACAGTTGTTATTTCTTTTCAATTCGTACAATGCAACTGATCAAGCAGAAGGAAGTAAAGTTATATAAATCTCTAGCTTAATTCTACTGTATTTAAGAAGAATAATTATAACCACTCTCCAAAATTTCAATTTAAACAAGACTGTATAATTGAGATTTTCATGATATTTTTCAATGTGAATATTACGGGCTGCTAACCCACCCTTTAATGCCCTTAAAAATCAAAAACAGTTCAATTTATTATGGAACAGTTACTTTCTTAGTTAGCATTTCAAACAAAATTTGGTTTTGCGAGCCACATTCGAGCGTTAAAATTGTTAACGTAGTGTTGCTAAATAGACAGTAAACCATCAAATTATTGTATTAATAAAGTATAAATTCCAAATTGTAATTAATAATATAAAAAGAAAAAAATATGCATTTCTTCTATTGTCCAAGAGTCAATTTAAAGCTACTATTAGAATCATTTACGCTTCTATAGAAACAAATTTGTGAGATAACTATGGACCTAAACGCAGTATTTCGCGACCGAACTATCAATTTGCTCTTTAATTGTAGTTGCTCCCATACAAACATTTGTTCCTCTCCAAAAACTGATTCGAATAGCATCGGAAATAAATCTTGGGTGACAAGCCTATTATTGACGGAGTCGCTGTCGCGTGTCGTCGGACACGGCGAGGACTACCGCTACTAGCATGTCAAATTGATATCAAGATTAGGACATCATACTGATTTAAGGGGCTCCCATACGCCAATGACCTTCAATCTGTATCCCTTAGTTTTCTAATGTTTTTTGAAGCTTATTATACACTGACCGGCAGAAAATTTGGCCCAAAAACTTTTTGTGATTTCAAACTATACATTGATAGATTAAATAATGTTTTAAATAATTAAATGCATTTGTCTAATTTGGGCCAATTGCCGGTGAGTATATTAACAAAAACGGCTTTAAGCAATATAGTATTTATATTTACTTCAAAGTTCATTGTTTTCGAGATATTTGGCAACAAAGTTGAACAATTTTAGGCCAAAAAACTGGTTTTCTGGCCATAACTTTTGTGTTAATTGGTTTAAAATGAAAACCTTGAGACTAGTTTTTAGAGACGTCGCAGACGAACCCAAATATGTAGATTTCGTATATGTTAGATCTTTCACGTCAATAGAGATACGAAATAAGTGTTTTTTTAGACAATGTTTAAAAACATTATACAAAATGAAGTATAATTTTTTTCAAAATCCGGTAGACGAAAATGGAGATAAAAGATTGAAGAACCGATAGCCGTTTGATTTATAATGCCATCTGTAGTGCAAAAGTAGGAGATACGATTCAAAACTTGTCAAAAATCTATGAAAACCTCGGATAGCCCCTTAAGACGTTTGACAATGAAATTACTGTTGCTATATAAAAAATAAAATGTTGCGGTCCAGATCCTTCGAAATGAAGTTTTTTTTTGTTTTTTTTTTCAGGGACGTCAAATGAACCGCGCCCTCATGAACGTGTATATACAAATAATAGACAACACAGCATTGCACTTACCAAGTAGGTACAGTCAGCATAAGATACACAGACGAAGTGCTCGGAAAGAATCGTACTTATTACGAACGAAGAAAGTGATCACTTGTCTTCATGATGATGAAGTTTACAAATGGTCATTCAGTGCGTATTCGGGTTTAAGCAATAAGATGCCATTGCACGTGTATACTTGACATTATTTGAGTTGGCCTAATTGCATCAGAGTTGTTCGTTCAAAAAGCAAATCTACCGTCCACGGTGGAAGATCCATTTTTATAAAAACTCTGTTAAACCAAACTCGAGAATTGCTATGCAGTTGGTGGTATTTTGTTTTAATATTTCTAAACACCAGCGTACGCCGAAGGTCTAGTAATCTAGTTAGTGAAAATTGAATCAAATTGTTGAAAGAATACGGTTGAATTTCTGTATTCTTAAATTGAATGAAACAAAAACAATTAAACTTTTTTCTTTTATAATTGAAATTCCATTTAAAGAGGAAACAATATTAAATGATATGATTAACTTCAAATATTATGTAATCACACAAGGCCGGTTGTTCCATAACGCAAATGGTAAACGTAAGTCAGCCGGTAATCTGGGCCCTATATCACGAAACTTATTTTACAATTTACAAAAGATATATCTCAAGTGTATAACTTCTAATATGGAATGCACTCGATATTGTACGATATTTTGGCTACAATTCCTCAATTTTGTGGACTTGTACACAAGTGATGTGAAGTTTGTTGTGTGTGTACAATGTGAAGGTTTATGAGGGCCCTGGGTGTATGCAGTAGTCCGTTCGGCGAAGCTACAAGTTACAATTTTACAAGCCTGAACAGGTAACATAGATACTCAAACGAGGGCCGCAAAGACATTTTAGCCAAGGAAGCCCGGGCCACAAAGTAAATTTAAGGTCACAGCTCATTAGAGCCACCCGGCACCCGACCCGCACCGCCTCGTCTCGAGCGATTAATATTCTTTATATGGATTTGTACGGGCATGAGCTCATTACATCTACTCCGTAGTTAGTACAGTTCCGAGGCGAGGCGGTGCGGGTCGGGTGCCGGGTGCTCTAATGAGCTGTGACCTTTATGGTTACTAGGTTTAGGTATATTACTAGAATCGCACGGTGGGTGGCAAAAGTCGCAAAAGCTCGGCGGGCCTTGATTTGGACCTTGATTTGGCCGGTCGTCGTGCTTCCGACACGTATCCACACGGGCCGACTCACGCGGCGGCCTGCATGCAGTCCTGCTGATATAGAAAGAAGAAAGAAAGAAAGATACATTTATTCACAAACACACAGGACACACATATTAAACAATAAAATAAACAAAAAAAACAGATAAAACACCACTCAACACTTATAGGGTTCGCCTTTGTACTTTGATCTATTGTGTGACATGTATATTCTTTAACCTGTTATTGTGTACAATAAAGTGCTTACATACATACATACAACATCAATCTTGTGTGTGTATGTGTGGTATCGGCCCGTGTAACGTCTCCTCATAGCTGTGCTAGACCAATAAGATCTGACCAGTCTGTGTTGCCTGTCAAGACTTGTGAAATATGTACTTGTGCCTTCGGAGAACGGGTCACGCCCGGCGCCATATTTAACGATTACCTGTAAACGGTGGTTGATGAAACCGGCCCTTTATGATTGTGAACTAGTAATTTTATTAAATCATGAATCCTATTTAATTTGTGCGACTTTGAATAGACTGAAAACTAGAACGCTACTTTCACCTAAATGTCATTTGTAATACGGGTTCACTCAGATTTAGGGTTGTGAAAATTGTTCGCGTGATTTTGAAATATGTGCCCTCGACATAAGATCAAAATTAACGAAAATCACGTATTTACGACTTTTGCGATCCTAATAAGCAACTCAATTGGATACAAGTCTTATAGGGTCCAGTTTACGAAGCCAGGTTACAATTGGTTACTTTCCTGGGTAAAGAATATATAATTATATTTAGTCCATCAGTTATATTATCTAAAAATATTGGACACATATTTTTTTATTTTGTCAATCAAAAAAAACAATGAAGATATAGTCCGTTAAAGGTCCGCGTGACGTCACATTTTGGTTAACAGTGTACCATAATGTGACGTCGTAAACGTCCCTGTAGGACTTGTATCAAACTGAGCTGCTTTCTGAGGTGCCCCTCATCAGATTTGGATTCAGCAAAGGGTTATGTACATGGTGCAACAACTCGCGTGCGATTTTCATTACAAAGCGGGGCTGCGGGGTAGCGATATGATGCATTCAATCAAACCCTGCAATGTAATAAAACTCGCATGCAATTTGTTGCACCATGTCAATGGCCCGTTCCTTTTATACGTAAAGACCGACGTTGTGACTTTGACATAATATTTACTATCACCCGATCTTTGTCAATGGTTATTTTCACATCTTAGTTGATTTCGGGGAACGCCGAAATGTGTGTCATTGTAATTAAGAAGCTATGTGCCTGGTGTACAAATGTGAAATGGGTTATAATCAGACTATCCTCATAATTTTAGTACTTATAATCAATACAATATGGACCACTGCCAATTTTATTCGTATAACGATATAAAATAAGGTCAATAATGTAGTCGACCACTCCGGCGAAAACTGTTGCAATCTGTTACTTTGTCATTCTGATTATCACCCACATGTTATACACAATGAGTTTTTCTAATTTTATGTTGCAGAAATGTCGTTTCAGACACTTGTGTCAATTATTATTTTGAAAAAAATGTGGTCAATTGTTGCCGTTATTTAATATAAATGTTGTATCATCAAATTTAGACCTTAAACAACGTTGTTGAATATGTGTACAGTTGATTAAGTATATTATTTTGTTTACATACAGTGTTTTATTGAACATGAATACCGTTAATCTTTTCAACGCCCTGTCAAAGAGAAAAGTTGTCAACCGCATGCCAAATCAATAAGACATTTAAGTTGTGCAGAGTTAAACCTTATGTCAATGCAAGAAGGTTGCTTTCGCGCTGGGCTCATTGCGCAGCGGCGGCCTTAGGGGGTGGCGCACGGGGCAATCGCCCGGGACCTCACTCGTGCAGGGGGCCTCGCGCAACAACCAAAACAATTATTATTATTTTTTTACTATTTTTGAAGTGAAAACTTCTTTAGCGGCGCTGTGCACTTTTTGGGATGGGGAAAAATTGTTAAGATTTTGATAGGTCACGTGACCGTAAGATCCCTTATGTGAGATATTCGGGACACAGGCGGGGTTGCGGTGTAGGGGAAGGGGGGGTTTATACTGATAATTAAAGCAATTCGCTTTCACTTTTGCCGGCACTCCCGGATTTTTTTTCACGAAGGACAAAAGGCCTCGCAAAGACCTGCCGCGCGGAGCCTCGCAATGGATAAGGCCGCCGCTGCTTGACGCATATATCAGTCGATGGCCTTAAACCCGCGGTGCGGGCATATGCGTCCCATCGGCTCCCTCGTTTTTAGTTTCAGCAGGCTAGTTCGGGCCGGCACGCGCTATAGTATCCGCAAAACCAAGTGGCGAGTCAGGCAATAAGTCAGTACTATTGTTGCACGGCCCGCTCCATGAGGCAGTGCAGGTGCGAAAGAGATAGCATGATCTAATTATTTGTGACCTAACTGGCCACTTAGTTTTGCGTATACTATAGTTGATAGTGTTACAACTACCAGATTGAGCAATGCGGCACTGGTGGATCACCCTTACTCGACAACATTAAACGTCATTCATTCTGACTAACTGTGTTGCCGCGTAATTCAAGTATAGTTACGCGTTAGTGGGTATATTTGCGTCCATAAGTGTGTAATATACTGAGACTTGCGTCTGCCAGATAAGCGTAATCAAAACCGATGAATGAACGGCATCTTTCTTATGCCCAGGCCACACTAACAAGAAATGTCATTAATTATCACGATAATCGTAGTGTGGCCGTATCTTTAACGTCCATTATCGCGATAATTAATGGCATTTTTCGTTAGTGTGGCCCCAGCATTAGCTGGTGGCATTGTGCAATACTTACAAGACAAGGCAAGCGACAGCTGTGCGGACGTGCCGTCATGGCGATCGCGATCGCAACTAATGGCCCGTAGGTAAATTCGGCCGAACCGATTTGGCTTGGACTTGCCGCGCGCGTGTGCCCGAACGCGTGTCCGCACCGACAGAGTGTATGCGGCCGAGCCGTTCGGGCGAGCGTTTGGACTGGCTCGGGCGAACCATTTGGCCGAACCGCTCGTCTGGTGGGGACACACCTAATGACTATGCAATAAACGCTTGTATACTCTATCTATAGTATTCGTTACAGATTATGGCTAGACTCGTCTGACTAGTCTGTAACAAAGACTTCTGTATGACTAAAAGTATTTGTATCACATACCTGCTGACCTTATCTATAAGGTCAGCAGATATTATCTATATATTCTTGCTGACCACTAATTTGGCTATAGGCACTGGTCCCACCGCCGGCTAGTAAGCTAGAAAAGTTGGGCGAGTAACGGTTCATTGTGTGCTGACCAGGCACAGTGTGATCAATCGACCTTTACAGATCCGCAATGTAATGCTCCTCGCCCAACTTTTCTAGCTTACTAGCCGGCGGTGGGACCAGTGCCATATACAGGCTATGGTTGGTCATGTCCAAGAAAGGGTAGATGATGTCTTTGATTTATCAGTAGTTAGGTGCAATGCACTGTATTTTAGATCCACAACTTTATCTAAGTGCACAGACCTGTTTCAAAACTACAACAAATATATATTAGTTCCTGGGAGATGTTTATAAGGAAAATAATACAATTGATGTTTTTTATTTAGTTTATGCTAATGACTGATATATTTGGGGTTCCACCCTTTATCAATATTTATTTGTAAAACTCTAAACTACCTACAAATCTTAACAATAGAAACTATAATATTTTATTTGTCATCACTTCTTTTTCATATATTTCAAATACTTTTTAGCATTAAAATTGTCCTCAACATCTTCAGTAATTTTAACCTTCTTCCTTGGTTTTCTTTTATCAATCCTCAGTTTCCTTTCTTCGTCCGACAGCTGTGACAGATCTAGTGGTAGCTGAAATCATTACAATTGATGCATCATATACTTCATCCAGCTCTTTGATGCTAGGGCCCATAGGCACAACAAATTTAAAATTAATCTAAATATTAAAACCTTATGCTAGGTCCACACAATGAGCCATCACGGCCCATTATACGGGACGCAACCATGCGTTAAACGGAGAAAGACATATTTCTATCGTATTCCAAGGCATAACAGGAGCCTTTATACACTTTTAATTATTAAAATACAATGGTGTCACACAGTAGAATAGATGCTTTTCATGAAATGGCAGCGGTTTTATCTAGTTTAGCAGTTTCATTATGTTGTTTGTAAACTTATGTAATTATAGTGGTTAGGTACCCAAGGAAGTGTTACGGTTTAAAGACTACCGTCTGTCTTGTGTACAAAAGACAGTATCATCATATCACCATACCTTTATAATTTTCCTTGGCTCATGGTATCTTATGTTAAACGAAGACCCATCGGGCAGAACCACCATCGTAGGATACATTCTCGTGTATACTTCCCTGTGTATTTTCGTAATTTCGGGTATATTGTTACTTAGAGGTCTACGGACTGTATAGTTGGGCAATTGCGCCCGCACGCTTAATAACCAACGCCAATTCATTTTTAATCTATTACTAAGATGATTATGCTTTAATTCCAAGATTCTCCTTCATACAATATTGAGGTTAACTTGCTAACAGTGCTAATGCTAACAGTGGTGAGTGGCTGAGTGGTGCTGGTGTCAATCAATTTTGACAATGTCAATTGTCATTGTCAAAATTGACACTGTTGACAGCGGACAGGGGTACGTTCAGAAAAAACAAGACGCCCTCAACGAATGCGATTCACACTTCGGCATTCAAAATTAAAAACCAAAGTTTCCCAGCATATTCAGAGCAATGACGCGTAGTTGCAGTGCCCGAGGCCCTCCGGAGGGTGCCCCGGAGCTTATATTTTTATACGAATATATAGAACACGCCAATTATTTGAGGTTTTTCTCTTAAAACACGGCAATTTTAGACTCTGTACACGGCAACCCAGAATTAGAATTCAACAACACCGTGCCCGTACCCCACGCGCACTGTCGCTAAACTGTAAATCGACGCCTACTTTTTTCATTTGTTTCAATTTATTGTTTGTTTATTGCAATCTTCTACCCGACCGATATCGGGAAAACATATTGGATAAAACGTTATTATTAAAGTCGAACTGTCGTATTTTTTACCACCGGCACGCAAAGAGGAGTGTCGTAATTAATATTTTTGAAGTAATTAAGGTAATACTAATAAGACTTCAAGTGAATATAAATAAGTGTATCAAACATTTTAAATGATACCGGCAAGCGGCTGAAAATTCAGTTGCAAGACTGACCCGCACATGAAAAAGGAAAGTTAAATAAAACTTGTAGAAATGGGTTGCGCCCAAAGTGAAATTTCGCCTCAAAATGAAACTCCGAAGAAAACTTGTACTGATGTTCTTTGGCTGGTGATTTACATTGTATTTTGGGTGCTCATGGTAAGTAACTCTTCATCAAAACTTCAAAGAATAATATGAATGTATATTTTTAGTTCTACTCTCAATTGCCCGGTTGTTTTTAGCTCGTAATCGCAGGGATTTCGTTCGTTTATGGAAATCCGATGAGATTATTCAATGGGTTTGATTCCTTCGGGAACACATGCGGAGTCAAGTCCAACCAGAAGCTAATAAACTACCATTTATCGGGGGTGAGCACTGTTGACAAGCCATACCTCTTTTTCATGGACATCAAGGAACTGAGAAGATCCATCAAAGTTTGTGTGAAGCAATGCCCTAATAAAAATATGGAGTCCTTAGCTGATTTGCAGAAATTTTATAGTGAGACAGGCTCAAATTTGTGTACCTATGACACAAAGATTAGTGGGGCAGTGAGCACAAGCAACCTGTTCTCTATGACAGGTCCATGTCCAGTATTGCCTGTGCGTGAATCGTTTCCACTCCTGAACAGATGTGTTCCGAAGTCCTTAAAAGAGTTCTCAGTCAAAGTATCAACAGATCTCAAAAACTTATTAAACAGCTGGGGCACCTTAGAAGAAATGCTGACTGACTTGTATTCATCATGGAAAGAGATGACAATATGTGTTCTTGTTGCATTCAGTAAGTAACATTTTTTTTTTTACAATTTCCGTACATCATTAAACTAAACATAATGGGACTGAATCACAAATAATTATGTTAAGTTTGCTAAATTTGTTGGTCATATTGCAAAGCTTGTAACAACAATGTAAATTATTATATTAACTGTGATTAAGTCCATTAGGACTAATTAGACTTAGATTGAAATGGAACCTTGCATTGATGACATGTCGACCTTGTTTTGTTTATGTATTCAGTAATTGATAGCACACAATTATAAGTACCTAGTTATGGTCCATAGAGAAACATGCGTTTTGTTCACTTGTGCAAGGTTGTAAACTATTTTACACAGGCTACTACACTAATTGTATTTTTATTACCCTTCCTGATAGGTTTAAATAGTTCATTTATCTTTATCTATTCCCTTTTATACAGGCTGTATTATTCAAACGGGGTGTTGAGGGAAAATCTGAAACTACAAGAGAATACGAATTTACCCATAAGATACGATAAGATTCATTTATTGACAAAAACTAATCATACTGCCCCTTTTTAAAAACACCCTGTATGTCCTGCTATGAATCATTATGCCGGTTATATTTTAGAGGGTCTGCTACATAATCCCAAGTATTAGTGTAGACACTAGATCGATTTGAAAGAAAAAAAAGAATAAGCATTAATTCGTGAAAATAAAACCATTTATATACATTATTTATTATTTTTATATTTTCTTTTTTATTTTATTTGGTGACAAATCAGCGTATTACTGGCAGGGCCAGCACCATTTTCCATTGCAGATTTGTTGAATTTTATTCTTCATTACTCAAATGCTGACCTGTCTTTAACCTACTTTAACCACACCACAAGTAAGAAAAACAAATACATATTGTGTTACTAAAGCACTAGTGGCAAAAGTAAATGGGAACAAAATTCGAGTAAAATCTGACATAAACACGAGCAAAAAAACCGGCCAAGTAAGTGTCGGGCCACGCGCAGTTTAGGGTTCCGTAGGTGCCTGTCTGTATATGTTACAACGACACGCACGCGCCAAGTAAATAGTGCGGTTGCGTCGGCCGAATTTGTACGAAAGTTGGCCTTTTCAAGTACATTTTAAGTTGGTCGACTATTACTCGGTAACTACCTAGTCGGTCCCAAAGTTCTGTCACAAATGAAAATAATGATAAAAACAAAAGTAGCAATCAATTTTTAATAAATTATATACCGATTTAAAGTACATTTAATAAAGAATTAAAATTACTCAAAATTATTCAAAATGACCTCCTTTGTTTTTAATACAGGCCCTTAATCGGTGCGGCCAGTCGTCTATCGCAGCACGCACCATTTTCATATCTATATCAGTGACTGCTTTTCTTAAAGATGACTTTAGGCTCTCCAAATTTTTATGTGGTTTAGCACAGACCTTCCCCTCTAAGACCTGCCAAATTTTATAGTCCAAAGGATTAAGGTCCGGACTAGAGGAAGGCCAATCTTCGTGTCTTATAAAGTCGATTTTTTGACGGTCAAACCAGGCTTGAGTGGTCTTGGCTTTGTGTGCTGGCGCAGAATCCTGCTGGAACACAAAATTATGTCCCGAAAATAGCGTGTTGGGCAGATCTTTGACAACCTTATCCAAAACTGTCTCTTGGTATACTTTCGCACTGATTTTGACACCTTTTTCGCAAAAATGAACCTCAGTTGGCCCGTAATAAGATACACCCAACCAGACCATCACTGATGATGGATGATGCCCATGTTGCACCCGCGGAACTCTTTTTCCTGCTTCTTCAGAGCTCCTAGCGTACACTCTATCATTCTGTTTATTGTACTTCTCTTCAATATCGAAAATCTTTTCGTCTGTAAAGAGGATATCACGGTGTCGATTTTTCGCGTACCGCTTTAACAACTTCCGGGATCTTTTAAGCCTTATTGTTTTTAGACGGGCATTAAGTAAGTGCTCACGCTTTTTTTTGTATGCTCGTAGACTAAGATCTTCGTTTAAAACCTTTTTGACGGTTTTTCTACTGACACCCATCTGCAAAGCCATCAATTTCTGTTTTCGGACAGGATTTCTTGCTATGCGCGCCTTGATCGCTTTGATCACTGCTGGTGTTCGTACGGAGCGAGGCCGGCCAATTCTTTTCTTGTCCTCAACACTGGAGACTTCATTGTACCTATCAATAGTACGGTACACAAACCTAAGCGTTATTTTTAAATTTTTGAGCAACTAGAAAATCGTACTTGGCGAGTGCCCACAGCGGTGCAATGCTAAAACAGCTATTCGGTTTTCTTTCAATGTCCACTCCATCGTGAAAAATTGCAACGAATGACTGTTTTTTGTTTTAAAATAATTGTCAAACATTCAAAAATGGAATGCAATAAAATTTTCTTAAAATCATCTTCTAAATTTAAAAATAATATGCCAGTGACAGAACTTTGGGACCGACTACGTAGTAATGCCTACTTAGCCGTTTCGTGTAGCGACTAGGAGCAAAGTAAATAGTGTGTAGGCGCTTAGGTCCTAACAATAGTGATCTAATTCTGATGCCTGACTCACCTCAAACACGTGTGACACGAGATGGGTATGACCTCATATCCTTGCTTCGTGTTGTGGGTATTTTATCAGACCGTTAATCTATTCATGAACATTGTATTCATGTTTTACTCTAATTGAACGAGGGAGCGAAGCGGACGAAGTTCTATGCCAGCTTGGGCTGAAAATCGTTCGTGTGTTCGGATGGCTCAATGTCGCGCTGTCCGGCTGTTCGACAGCAGCATTTCTCAACCGATTCTCGTGAAATTTTGTGAGCCGGTTCGATAATTATAAATATTTTTTTTTCAAAGACCTCGCTTATTCTACGGCTGACGGAGCCATAGTTAGTTAATTAGACTTTACTTAAATATGACATGCAAAGGGAGAGTCATGTGAAATGTATATGGTTGAGGTTATTGAATGTGGCCGAGTTTTTTATAAAACTGACATTGGAATTGGAATCTTTCTACCTTGGATGTTAGAGTTGCTTTTTGAATGGTCTACTTTGATGCAATACGGGTGTAGACTCAATAATTATTATTACTCGAAAAGAAATAAGACCAAAAATACGTCTATTGACGAAAACACCATTCAGATATTTCAAATAATTACGAAGCTACAAGCGTTTTAATATTGCTTGGCAGAGAGAGAAAACGCTCGTAGTTCGTGACGTCACTAACTGCGAGCGCATAGTCAATGACAATCGTTTCATATGGAGTTCCTTTTTACGGAAAAGGAACAGAACGTCCTTTCTTAAAACTTTGGACACTTATAACTTTGTTATTATTTAACCTCTTGTGTTGCTTTTTTCTCCATTTTACTAAATTTTTAAGCCTTTTACCAGAAAATACGACATTATTGACTATTTTATTTAGTGTTTACACCCCTATTCGACCAACTCAAATAATCTCAAGTATAGGTATACTAATGAAATAATTTTAGAATAACCCGTGTGGTGTCGGGTTAGAATTTCACCACCCCCTTTCTTCCCGTGGGTGTCGTAAAAGTCGACTAAGGGAGCAGGGTTGATGTGTGTTGTGGGAGATGGGCTAGCAACCTATCACTGCAATATCACATTTTGTCGATCTTCTATACCCACATGTATGCTAAAAGGGGCGCTAGAACATACGTTTCATGTGCTCTGCCTACCCCTTTTGGTATAATTTTAGAAATTGAATGAGTATAAGTTCCGGAGATTACTACCTTAACACCCTCACAAAGGTTCACTCACAATTCACAAACTACCTGTTTATTGCATTTGTATACATAGATATATTAGATATGCACAAAGGATCCCACTGGGTCAAATTGCATCCGAAATGGCCCTGACTCAGAGGGCCTACCGCGAAACGAAAACGATCTTTGTTCATGTATCTCCCTCTGTCGCACTTGCTAGTTCGAGCGACAGAAGGGGAGATACACGAACGAAGTTCGTTTTCGTTTCGCGGTAGGCCCTCTGATAAGATGCATATGATGATTTGATTATACTTTTATAGTAATACTTAGGCTGCGATCTGCCCCCCTATTCTGTAACTTGTTTTAAGCTCACCTCAACGCTCACCCACAAATATATCTTGACACCGCGATGTGTAGTAACTAAGCGTAGGTAGAGGTCTAATTTCGAGACGGGTGACCGCCGGGGTGAGCCGCATTAGCGCGTAGCGAATAACAGCCCTGACCCCGTAGCATGGACGACGGCCTTATCACACGATAAGTGACAAGATAGAGCGTCCGGTCACTGGCTGACACCGTTCAATAGAACGAGACGGACGCTCTATCTTGTCACTTATCGCGTGATAAGGCCATGATACGGGGTCTGGACGCCAACGGGCAGCGGAGCGAGCGGCAGTGCATGCATACATTTGATTGAGTTCAATCTATGAACGCCCGCTCCTCGCCCTGCTGCCCGCCGGCGTTCAGACCGCGGCTTTACACAAACACATAGCATAAAAAATATTGTGTTCCTTACTCAAAACAATATAATTATTCTTCAGTATTTCCGGTTTATTACTTTTCAAACTCGTAACTTACTTAGCAAAGTGAAATGATTCATTGTTAGAAGCTAATTACCATTCATATTAATATTTATCCTACTCCTACTAATACATATTATAAATGCGAAAGTTTGGGTGTTTAGATTTTTATTACCCAATCACGCTTAAACATCATATCAGCCAAAAGATGTCCACTGCTGGACATAGGCCTCCCCCAAAGAGCCACAATGACCGGTCCTGCGCCACCCGCATCCAGCGGACTCCTGCGACCTGCACTAGGTCATCAGTCCACCTTGCGCCCTGCGCTCCACCCACACTGCACCTTCCGGCGGAAGTTTATATAGGCTGAACCGATTTGGTTGTTTTTTTTTAATCCCGGGTCGACGCAGACGAAGTCGCGGGCGGAAGCTAGTAATAATATAATAAGGTCGCCAGAGCTCCTTAGGATGCGTAGGCGTGAGGGACCCGCATTCGACTCTAGCCATCAACACAATGAACCCTCAAATCCATCAGCTATCGTCAATAGGCTATCGTATTTGCTTACCGCCAGGCAGACCGTATGCTTGGTTGCCACCGTATTTTTAGAGTCGGCAACGTGCATGTAACATCCCTGTAAAAGGAAAACTAACACGGCTAAGTAGGCATAACTAGTTACCGAGTAATAGTCGACCAACTTAAAATGTACTTAGAAAGGCTAACTTTCGTAAAATTCGGCTGACGCAACCATTAAGTTGGCGCGCGCGTGTCGAATTGTCGATGTAACTGAGAAAGACAGGCAACTACGGAACCCTACACTGCGCGTGGCCCGACACGTACTTGGCCGATTTTTTTAACTAAGTACCTTTCGTATAACCTTAGGTACCGTCGTAAACATGTTTACCACAAAGAAAGTGGGTAGTAAATAATTTACTTTAAAAACAAAGTTTTAACCGACTTCAATTTAGTACTCAGCCAAGCCACGAGAACATTTCCACATTATTCATTATTCTTTTCAAATTTACCACATGAACTGATTTCCGAGAGCAAATGCGTTGATTATTAGAGAAAAAAACCGAATCGCTGTATGTGGGCTGATAATATTTGAGAACTTCCGTCGATTCTACAAGGATCACCTTTGGCACTTCTAATAGTTGCTATTTCAACGGAATCTTATCAGAATCTGTGACGTACATTTGTACTTTTAAGTACATAATTGAGGAATTCCATAATTCATCTGTGGTCTTCATCATCAATTCCACTCCTCCCTCTAGACCGCATTCAACGGAGAGCGATTCGAATTGTCGGCTGCCAGCGTGTTTCCGATCGGCTTGATCCCTTAGCACTGCGTAGAGATGTAGCCTCGCTTTGCATTTTCTACCGCATGTACAATGGGGAGTGTTCCGATGAATTGTTCGGATTAATCCCCGCCGCTTCCTTCCGCCATCGCCCTACGCGACAGCTTTTCCATTCTCACCACGTAGATGGTTGGCAGTCCTCAACTGTGCGTTTCTCCCGAAACTTTCTGCCTCGCACAGCCAAACTCTGGAATGAACTGTCGCCTGCGGTATTTCCGGACCGTTATAACCTTCAAGCCTTCAAGAAAAGAGCGTACCCCCTTAAAGGCCGGCAACGCACCTACAACTCTTCTGGTGTTGTAAGTGTCCATGGGCGTCGATTATCGCTTACCATCAGGTGATTCGACTGCTCGTTTGCCTCCTATATCATAAAAAAAAAAAAAATGATTTCCGGGTGTAAATACACGAGTTATAATAGAAAATACTAAAATCACTACACGCGTGCCTAATATAATTGGGGAGTTCCCTCAATTCCTCATGGATCCCATCATCCAATTGACTTTTTGAAAAAAATGGGACCCATCTGGAAGCATATACTTACAAACAAAAAGAAAATTACGAATCGGCTCATCAATGACGGAGTTCTGAGGTAACAAACATTGAAAAAAGAAAAAAGATAAAAAAATAACAAAAAAATACAACCGAATTGAGAACCTCCTCCTTTTTTTGAAGTCGGTTAAAAATACAACCGAATTGAGAACCTCCTCCTTTTTTTTGAAGTCGGTTAATAAATACGAAGCGTGTGTGACTGTGTATCCAAGCATGCTACAAACACATTAAATCTGACGCTCATCTACATAGTTAGTTAACTCATTAGTTAATTAGGCCATTGCCTGTAATTACCCAGGCAGTTGATGTGTATATTTCACGTGATTATCTAATGAATTACTACCTACTAACACATGTAGGTATTCGGATTGCCATTAATTTTATAGCAGTTTCTGTTAGCTTTAATTCAGAAAGAGACGGGTAGTTAACCTCGGTCTCGCGAAAGCCACGCAGGACGACTATAGTCCGACCGCTTCACTCAGTCCTCATCTGCGCGGCGCGCGGAGGGTCAGGGCTGCCAGAAAATAAATCGCGGCTATACGGTTAAGTATCTGCAATTATACGAAAGTTGTTCGCATTATACATAACCATTCTATAAATCGATTTTTGTTTATAATTTCATAAAATTAACATTCAAATATACGATCTGGCAGCCCTGCGGAGGGTATAACGGGGGAGCGCGCGACGTGAGGGCGCCGGGCTTCGCCTCCCGCACGACGCCCGCTCCCCCGTTATACCCACCGCCCGCGTGCCGCGCAGATAAGGACAGTGAAGCGGTCGGACTATAACAAAGACGAGCGACGCGTCATTTGAAATGGCTACACAAAGCACATTTGTCTTCCTTGGTGTTGTGATTCCCGCACAGCACAAGACGGCGCGCGAGGCAGCTCGCGCGTCAAATAGCGACACAAGGCGCGACATAGCTAATTCACGACTAGTTAGGTCTTCCCTAGTCATAGACTGGCACTATCACCCTTCTCTTCACACTGCACTAAGTAGAAAGAGATCTATAGTATTTGTCACCCTAGTTATCCCACTTCTGATATATTTCATCCAACTTCCAGTATGTTCCTTGATCATGGTGTCCATACTGCACTTGCTGGCCACTGTTGTCTCCTGGATATTCATGATAGTGGTCTCAATTGTGAGTGTTTGTGGCACTGGCCTTCTTTGGTACACGTATTACGAGTTGAAACACGGAAACCAAAACATCACAGAAAAACTATATTTATCAGTAAGTATTCTAATATAAATTTAAGTTCATCAGAGAATAGGAAATGTTTGTTCATTTGGCCAGCTATCATGCGAGGGCATTTGAGGCAAAGCAAAATTAAATTATTCAAATTTAATTTTTTCTGTTTCAGGAAAATCTTAAAAACGAAACTGCATTCCTATGGTACTCCATTATTGCTACTATAATCACAGTAAGTATTATGATATAGATGTATGTATGATATGCGATTTTTTTTGCTTTATATAAGTTACTGAAAGAAGGAAAGAAACTCTATTGGCATATTCGATCTTTAACCAAACACGAACACAGAAGAACTAGCAAAACACCATAAGAAAGAATACACAAGTATTAATAATACTTTCTAGAAGGTTCCAACCCTAAACTCATGTACCTACACATTACTGTAACCAAATAAACATTTTTATTTTTTCATATTACTTAACATCCATACTAATATTATAAATGTGAAAGTGTGTCTGTCTGTCTGTCTGTTACATCTTCACGCTTAAACCGCTGAACCGATTGAGATGCAATTTGGTTTGGAGATAGTTTGGATCCCGGGGAAGGACATAGGATAGTTTTTATCCCGGAAACCATCACCAGAGTAGCTGGAATTGGGGATGAATTGTTTGAAAGTTTTTAAACGAGTTCCACGCGGACGGAGTCGCGAGTAGAAGCTAGTATGATATAAACTTGTGTTTTTTGCAGTTTATTCTTCTGCTGCTGGTATTCGTGATGCGTTCCCGCGTGTCGTTTCTGGCTCAGTTGTTCCGCGAGACGGCTCACTGCCTCGGCTCAATACCGGCTCTATTCCTGCAGCCCATCGTCACCTTCTTCTTCTTGGTGCTGTTCTTCGCGTTCTGGTCCATTGTGGTGGTGAGTATTCATCTTTTAATACACATACAGTGAAACCCGCGGCCCGTGGGCTGTATTCGTTATTTGAGACCCGTATCAAACTAATAGCGATTTAGTCACAACATAGTATAAAACAAAGTCGCTTCCCGCTGTCTGTCCCTATGTATGCTTAGATCTTTAAAACTACGCAACGGATTTTGATGCGGTTTTTTTTAATAGCACGTGATTCAAGAGGAAGGGATATATGTATAATATAGTATCCGTGCGAAGCCGGGGCGGGTCGCTAGTTTTATATAACGCACACGAATCGTTCGGTTCGTTATGAATTTGTCGCCACGCGGAGGGACCTTTCAGGAGTCAACCTTTTCAACCCCTTTCATAGCCTCAGTATTTACGAAAACGGATTGGCATTTAAACAACAAATAAACAATGAGTATTATAGTTCAGTCATTATAGATTTTGACCCGTGAATAATTAGTTCTTGGATTTTGACCCGTGAATAATTAGTTCTTGGATTTTTTTTCGTAGGTCCCTCGTGGGGGAGTCACTGGGAGTGTAAATTCAAAAAGTAGACTAAATCAGGCTCCTGTGTATATTCGAAAAACGGTTTTTCGTGAATAACACGGCCATTTTACAGTAAAACCGTGAGAACTAAAATTGTAGGAAATTTGATTCTCTACAAGTTTGGTACTCACAATTTTTCTTCTAGGATCGATATTTTGGAAATTAAACCAAAAAAAGGTGGGAACCAAAATTGATCAGAATTTGATTCTCTACAACTTTGTTTCTCTTCATTCATGCCGTAAAACGTGGAACATTCCTATGTTCCTATGTACCTGAAAAACGCGAAAAATTCAAAATATTATCATTACCTCCTGGTAATGATAATATTTTGAATTTTTCGCGTTTTTCAGGTTTAATTTCCAAAATATCGATCCTAGAAGAAAAATTGTGACCACGTCTCCCATATTTGCACAATTAGTACACTCCCAAATTGGATTCTCAGGTGAAAACACTGAAAAAATTAAAAATACTTTATACATTTTGTACAAGAAACAATGGCAAATTATCAATAAATAAGGTAATTACTTTTAAAAAATCCATCAACTCATGAAATGAGTACAGAGGGCTATCCAACAAAATATTTCTCCGTTTACGCCTAAATGTTTCGTCACAAGGTTCCTTTCTTAGATCGGCGGGTAGGTGCTCGAAATAAGCAGGCCCAATAACCCGGGGATTTTTCTTTGAAAGCGCCATCGCCATGCGACGAGGTACATTTTCAGAGGGGGTTTCAAATTTGCTGCCGCCAAAATTTGGAATGATTTACCACCACCCTTAAGATAGCCTATGTCTTTATTTAAATTTAAACAGCTCACTCGAGCGCACCTCCTAGATACACAGGCAACACCCCCTCGTAACTAAATAAATCACCTCACACCTGCACACTAAATACATACAAATATCACAAACGCACACGTCTACACACACCCGCACACAGCACGGAAACAACTTCCTACTTATTATAGTTGTGACCGCTCTCTCCGGGACCAGTTTGAAAACCAGCGCCAGGCTGCTAAGCCTAGCACATGCTGAAACTGGATCCCATTTGCCATAGGTACTAAGTAGTTAATTGTAAAGCGAATTTTGTTTCTATTTCTTGTATTGCATGTGTTTTGATCTTCTTTGTCTTAATGGCAAATAAAAAAAATCTTATTCTTATTCTTACATACAACTCTTCTTCTTGTTCTAACTAATCTAACCTTACTGTACCTATTATAAATAGGAAGCACGTGTTACAATAATACTTACATTAAAAAATCTGCTATTTTACGATAAAAAATGTGTTTCAATCCACAATATTGCAAAATTCGTGATATAAATAAACCGTCCTAATGTCCCGGAGACTAAATATTAACTATAGGTAGATATCAACTAGATTTTACAAACTCGGTTACGGTAAAATCAACCCTACCCTCACTAACCTATACAATTTCGATCCACAGGCCTGCCTCGCCACAGCGACATACCCCGGCATCCCATTCAAACAAAACTTCTTCATCAACGGGACGCCAGATACATTCAACAACGCGTTCGTCCCTACACAACGTAAGTCTCAATTGTTATTTCTTCGCACTTAGCCCGAAATCTTGTCGGCCCTTGCCGACAGCCAAGAAAACGCAGAAAGTGACATTAATTCTTAAAAAGATCCTTTGCGAGAACCTATATCGCCTGGGATGGACTGGGCTGGACTTCCATCTCCCCTCGATTCCCCTCTGCTCAGCTAGTATCGATGGGTGCAGGGATTACAGATTTCCAAGAAAATCACTAATTTGCGGTTTTGCTGATAAGACAGGATACTTGCCCTGAAGACTAAATAAGAACGAAGGTTTTTAATACAATACAATACAAATACTCCTTATTGCACACCTCACACAAACAAAGCAGTTAATGTAAGTTGATGTTGCAACCTATAGCCACCCCAGTCGAGTAGCCACCACGTACGAAGGCGCAGCGTGGGTAGACCCACAAGGTGGACTGACGACCTGGTAAAGGTAGTGGGAGCCGGCTGGATGCGGGTGGCGAAAGACCGCATTGTGATCGCTATGGTTTGAGGCCTGGCCAGGCTCTTTTGGCTGATATGACGATCATGGTGATGTTGATGTTGCAGCAAAGGAGGCCTTCCAGTTCAGTCCGGTGTGGGTGCAGAGCATGTGGTGGATGTGCCTGATCTCCCTCGTGTGGGGTAGCGAGTTCATTCTCGGCTGCCAGCAGATTACAATTGCTGGCGCCGTCTCGCACTGGTACTTCCGGTAAGTTAACGCCTACACAATTGACTAGTCCGACCACTGACTGAGTCGTGGCATAAGTTATAGTTACTTCTAACTGACAGTTTATTTGATAGGTAAAAATGCTGTCAGTACAAGAGAGGTTTTTTTTAAAACTTGTAACACCACTTGCTGGTCATACTAAAATTTTGGCTAACCATCCATGTTAGTAACAGTGAACAGACTAGTATAATATAAAGATAATTGTTTTATTACTGTTTTTTTTTATGTACAATGCATAAATGTGTACATTACTCACCCAAGGCAAACAAAGAATATCTCAGATCGCAGGTATTTGACGCCCGTACCGCATGTAAGGGTGATAAATATGCGAACGGAGGCTTTCTTTATTACCGCCCGCGGTAAGATGGTACACTTTTTTATGTGGCTGGTCAGGAAGTGGGACCACGTTATGATGTAAAGTACATTCTTGTTCCAGTGGCGAGCATGCCCACTCCCCCGTTCTGTACTCCATCGGCAAGCTGATCAAGTACCACCTGGGTTCTGTTGCTAAGGGATCTTTCCTGATCACACTGTTCAAGGTCCCACGGCTCATACTCACTTATCTACACGCGAAGTAAGTAAATTGAGTCATTCAAAATCTGCTGTTGATTGTCCTGAAGAAGTAATTGTATACAAGTAAATTTATCTTTTACACTCACAATATCCTTTACGAAAGAATTATTTACCTTCTGGTGTCTCTTAAATTCATTCCATAACCTTCCGTATTGGATAGGCAGGAATGAAAACAATGTGGCTTGTTATGAAACTATCTTGTAAAACCGTTATTTTATGGCACTCTGACTGTCGGGAACTGTAATATCCGACAATGACTTGAAGCGACCTTAGTCCGGTCTCAAGTAACAAGGTTCGAAATATTTTAATTTCTTATTTTTCTAGGATGTCGGCAAGAGCCGACAAAGGCTCGGAGTGCGCCAAGTGTGGTCTCAAGTGTGGCATCTGTTGCTTCTACTGCCTGGAGAAGTTCATGCGTTACCTCAACCACAACGCTTACACCATCATCACCATAGAACGGTGCAATTTCTGCAAAGCCGCTGCTAAGGTTACGCCATAAGCATTATATCAAATCACCTTTTTCCTATGACCTCTCTTTGGGATAATGAAGTTGTTTGATTGACTTTTGTTTAACTGGATATCACAAACCTATTTTGCACAAATTTATCCGTCATACCGTTTAAATTGCAATTTTAAAAAGCTTATGTGAGAAAACACATGAGGGGAGTAAATTTGGAAGTCTGTCTGTACTAAATTGAGCTGTATAACAGGCATTTCCAAACACTTTTGGGTTGCACTGCACCAAACAGTCTGTAATCGTAAGCGGTGTTCGTTAAAATATATTATGAATGTTCGACAAGTTTTTATGGAATGACAGCTACCGGCGCCGTACTTATCGTTGATTGGTCTGTAATCGTGAGTTGGTGCAACCCGCCCTTAGTGTCACGTCGAAGATCCACTCCATTTACTGAACCTTTCGGCAGTTGACACGAGGAATCGACAATTAAATACAAATAGTCCGTTCCCTCTGGCTCATCAAACCTATGATGTTAATGATTATGCAATATTTGTTGGCAGGCCTTCAGCACAATAGTAAACAACGCGCTCCAAGTAGCAACCATCAACAGCGTCGGCGACTTCATCTTGTTCCTGGGCAAGTGCATCGTGACCGCGGTGACGGGCATCGTCGGCCTCCTGCTCGTCAAACGGAACACTGACCTTCACTTCTACGCTGTGCCCACTCTGATTATCTGCGTGTATTCCTTCTTCATCGCGCATTGCATACTCTCCCTATATGAGGTTAGTGATAACATTTCTTTGAATTTCTGGGCTGTCGGCAAGAGCCGACCATGTTTCAGATGGGAATGCACCCCGTGGGGGCTCTGGTAACAAGCTTATAAAAAGCTTAATGTGACAAATACATTGTGACAGCGGTCATAGGAATAATTGGACTTTTGCTTGTCAAACGGAACAATGACTTAATTCTACGGCGTATATTCCTTCATCGCGCATTTTCCCTGTACCAAGTTAGTGATAACATTTGTTTGGGTATTCTGGGCTGTCGGCAAGAGCCGACAACACTCAGATTGTGCCATGCTATAGATGACGAACTAATAGACCGGTTAGCTATATGACAAGTACGTGGTGACCGCAGTCAACAGGACTGTTGCTGGTCAAACAGAAGACCGAACTTCACTTCTATGCAGTCAACATTTATTATTTGCGTGTATTCCTTCTTCATTGAAGCTATACTCGTTTCGTCAAGATTAATGATTTCTATTAACAACACTTAATTGACCATTGATAAACCTTCCATATAAATATTCAAGTCCAGTCAAGTTACAACACCTGTTACCGTTGTAACGCCTGGTGAGATAACATAATAACTATTTATTTATTGAATAAACAGAATATATAAACTTAATAATGAACAGGGTAACTTAATAAGTTGTGATGGTTACAGATGGTGGTCGACACACTGTTCCTGTGCGTGTGCGAGGACCGCAACATGAACGGCGGCGAGGGCCGCTGGAAGACGTCCCGCCTGGCCGAGCTGGGCGGCCACCGGCCCGCCGCCGGCGCAGACGACACCGACTCCGAGCTGCGCGACCTCTCCGCCAGGTACTAGAGGTCAGTCAATTTGGAAAAATATTTTTTACCATTAGAAGCCTTATCCCTGATGAACATACGCTACTTTTTACCGCGGGAAAATGCTTCATTCCTACGGGAAAACGGGTAATCCGTGCGAAGCCGGGCCGGGCAGCTAGTAAATAAATAAAAACAAAAGAATGGAAAACGATCCTTTGAAATTCGATTTAATAAGTTGGCGGCCATTTTCAACATTTTCATTACTAGGCCGATTGTTTTCAACATCCATATCTGTGGTCTCGGAATTGAAAAAAGTGACCACCGTTTCGAATATGTTTAGTTACCATCCGTATTGTTTATGAATTTTAGCATGTACGACTACAATGTTACAGGGGAAAGGTAGCTTTTTTTAACCAACTTATGAAATTCCTCAATTATGTGGATACTTAAAAGTACAAAAGTATATCACAGATTCTGATAAGATTCCGTTGAAATAGCAACTATTAGAAGTGCCAAAGGTGATCCTTGTGGAATAGAAGTCCTCAAATATTATCGGCCACATACAGCGATTCGGTTTTTTTTCTCTAATAATCAACGCATTTGCTCTGGAAATCAGTTCATGTAGTCAATTGGAAAAGAAATGTGGAAATGTTTTCGTGGCTTGGCGGAGTACTAAATTGAAGTCGGTTAAAACTTTGTTTTTAAAGTAAATTATGTAAAAAGAGCTGTCGGGTTTTTCGAAAAATCTTTTGATTTTACTTGTTTTCGTTCTTATATTGTACAATAACATTATTCCCTTGATGATAGTGATGTTTTTCGTTTCATATCGATAACCTAACGGAGCTCGGCTATGCCTTATCTCGAGAGCTGTTTTCCTTATTACCAACGCCTTGGAAAACCCTGATTACATTATGATATAATAAATTAAACAGGGTTAAAATTGTGACCAATAATGAGCTTTTTTTTAAAACAAAGTGTTCATGAACTTATAGAAAATTTACTAATATATAAAGACGTACAGTTTGCCGTGAAGGGAAGTTTGCATGTAAAATGTACGTCCAAAACTATTTACGATTTCAAGAAATTCCACCAATATATAGAATGGACCATCGGGACAGACAAATTTCATCCCATGGTACCGACTGCTATCTTTTTAACATGCGGGAGCTAAGCGCGCGGGCAGTAAGTGCTTCTTTTTTTGCGTTCTGGCCAACTGTGTCTGCTCAAAACGTTTATTGGCAACTAAATATTATCTACTGACTAGTGGGCAATAAACTTGAACCTTACATTGTTTGGCAAGAGAACAAGCAAATAAGTTGGTATAAGTTACCATTAGAACACCAGATTTTAACATTTGTTTATATAGTTGCGAATGGCCATGAATACCTTATCGTTAGGACAAAGCTTTTGTCCTCATTGTCAACTTTGGCTACTACTTGTCAGTTTAAAATGAAAAGGAAGAAGTAACAAGTAACGCACACGAATATCTATCTACCTTTCCTTATCTTATACACAAAATTCTTAAAGCTAGTGACCCGTTTTGTGTGGATTTATTATAAACAGGTTGTTTCATTCCAGGTCCTGAAGGTCGGGTGCATTTATAATTATAAGATAGTATTAAGCGTGAAAATGCTACCGGTATAACGGAATGTTTTCATCCATTTTACAAATCTCTTTATTTAATTTTTTTGATACTTTTATATTTTTAATTAAGCTCATTCATATAATATACGTATACTTACATTAATTTATTTTTAAAATCATTGATTATTAGTGATCTGAGTATTTAAATCCTGTTGAGGGCTGATTATTAGAGCGTTACTCAAAAAAGTGCCACTACATTTATTCGGAGATTTTCTGCAACTTTTATGTTATTTCTACTCAAAATCACGATGTCTTTCCATCCCAATAGGAGAAAAAAAGTGTCGCAAAATGTCCATACATTTTTGAACTTTCCTACCATACAAAGTATAAGGTAAATGGTAACACAATAGGAAAAATATCTTTGGGACAGTTTTTTGTCCTACCAGGGTTGAAACAGCTCCTGATTCTGAGTGGAAATAGTTAACATAAAATTCCTAGAACTACAATGAATAATAGTGGCTTTTTTTTTGAGAAAAGCTCATTAAATCATATTAATTGAATCTTGTTTATATTGGTGATATCTTGTGATTTGTGAAAGTGAAGTTTTTAAGGGTGTGTGCACATAATATATTATTGAAGTACTCGTTCATATGCACCCTATAGATATGACTTTAAAATCATTACATTTTGAGATTACCTTTTTAAAATATTTATATTATTATATATTATATACCCTACTACGATATTGCAAGATAATATTAAGTTTTGATGGTATCTATTATACAAGTTGCTACTATTTTACAGCTTTTATATGCGATTTTTGATAGATGTGAATTTTATTTCCGTGTTTCAATCATACGATGGGAAAGTACATAATTGTTTATATAAATATGTGAAGCTTAAACATATATACTGGTAATACTAGAATAAGTCAAAATACTTCTTTGTCCATTATTTTTCCTTTAGGCATCTTTTATGCCTGTGCTTTGAAATTGTTCACTTCCATAAGATATTGTTATGTTAATTTAAAAGAAAAACTAATTTCGTGCGACCTCAGTAGTTCTTTCCAAATATATTTTTATAGCTACATTTAATGAATACTCTATACTTAGTCCTAAGCATACATCAATATATTTTCAAATGCTTGTGATAAAAAATTAATGCAAGGAACATAATGTCAATATTTACCTACAATTAGTAACATGGAACTGTTACGGCATTAATCATTCGTTTGTGCCTAAAATCTACGATAAACGTTTATGCAATGCAAATGTTAGTTTTATACCGCTGGATAAAATGTATTTGCTCGGACTGTACACTCTTACGTCGTGAATGGAAATCAATATATTATTATGAATATTATGATGTTACACCTCAATTGACAACATTTTAAAATGATTGCAAAATGTTTTATTTATTCAGAAAAGCTATAAAAATGGTTTATATATATATGCATTTAAGTATGTCTAGCGCAAATAACGTTAAAAAAAATGAATCCTATTAATTTCACCTATCAAAAAATACTGATAGTAATTTAGTAAAATGTATTTTTTTACGTCACACCTGCCATAATGCGAGTTTTACTGCACGCTGCGCGTACGGTAAAACTCGCATTGTGGCCAGCTGAAGACGTAAAATAGTGTACATACCACGGGCGGTAATTCGTAAAGCCCCAGATCGCATATTTATGGCCCTCACCTTCGGTTCGGGCCACAAACAACTGCGATCTGGGCCATTCACGAATTCACCGCCCTATAGGTACGTAATCCTACTAATATTATAAATGCGAAAGTTTAGATGTTTGTTACTCAATCACGCTTATACGGCTGAACCGATTTGAATGAAATTTTGCACGAAGATAGTTTATAGCCTGGATTAAAATATAGGATAGTTTTTATCCCGGGTCCACGCAGACGAAGTCGCGGGCGGAAGCTAGTGTACTATAAATTGCTTTTTCTCATTTTGCTGTGTAAAAATGTTGTCAATTGTCCCAGTTAAAATATGTGCCATTACTTACAACCACGTACAATAATTAATTGATGCCGTGCAGAGCTCAAATTAATCGTATTTTTTTTGTGACTGACAGCCGTCCATGTTTACGTGTCTGTTTTTGACCGCTTAACTGAGTCCTCGCTTGCTTGCGCGCCGACGGTATAACAGGGGAGCGGGAGGCGAAGCCTGGCGCCCTTCGATCGTTATATACGGTCCCTGCGCAAGCAGGATAGGAGTTAGTTCTCAGTTAAGCGGTCGATCTATAATCATATCGCGATCTCAACTATTTCATTTAAATAGTTTAGTGTGATTTTAGACATTTGTTGTATATTAAGAATCTCTTTAACCTTGTTGTGAACTATTTAGCTATATCTTCCAGCTGTACCTGTTTAATGTAATGCTTCTTACATCAAAATAAAAATTACTTTTGTGTGGACTTTTTATATTTGACAAAACCTGTTTTCATGGAATACAAATTTAGACATGAAACTTTATTTTTTATTTGGTTTCTTCTTTTTGAACTGTTTCCTTTTTTTTATTTGATCAGATACGAGCTTGCTTTTGGCTTTCAGTTGTTTGCGTCTGATGGCCATGTCAGGTTTGCTTTTAGACTTCTTGATGGCAGGTCTATGCTGGACTTCGTCTTCACTGCCTTCTTCATCTTTTATTTCATCTGTAAAACAAGATATTAATTAATAGAAAGCATAAGGTAGGCTTCTAATAGAAGTCAAACATTTAGTCATGCTGTCAGAGTTTTTAACTAGATGATATTCGCAAGGTCAGCCCACTAGTGCTATGATAATGTCATACTTAAAAATAATTTGAATTAGAGGGCAATTTTTTCTTCTCACATTGGCTCTGTATCATATTTATAAGTGTTCTCATATCAGTTCTTCTGGACTTTAGGCTATTTGAACAAGCTAAAAACATTAATGATTATTTTACTCACCTTTGACCACAGCTTCTTCAGCCTTCTCCATTGCGTCTCCCTTGAAGAATTCAGCATCCTCTATATCTGGGTATCCGGTCTCCGGCTTTGTAGCCTCATACACCACTTTCTTCTCTATCCGTCTCTCGTATTTGTCACCTGCTTTCTTTGAGAATGCTTGCCTCATTTTGGCAGGGCTTACATACTTCGGATTTTCCCAAATTGTCACACCTCCAAATGAACCAGAGAATATTTTGACCTAAAAAAAGTTGTTATTTAACATTGATTAACACAGAGTCCCGCAGCAGTGACTGAAAATCATTTTATGTAAAGTGAAGCTTTCTCTTTTTTTTCAATGTTTCAATGACTGTAAAGTTTATCCGGTGCATACATTCATGAAATAATCACTCACCGGGTTTAACACAAATCTAGGCCCAATTTCAGCTAAAGCACCATCTTCAGATAATATCTGGTAGTTCCTGAACCAAATCCTGTTGTCAAGCACCATGAATGTATAGACATGGTCAAAGAATGGTTGACTTTTAGGATGGTGGTTAGGCACACCAAATATCTGGATAAGTAGTTCCTTCAGTAAGGCATAATGGGTGTCCTTTGTGAATTGAGGATCAAACGAGAGAAGAGGCCTGGATCCCCTCAGACAGTTTCCAGTCATTTTAAGCTCGCCCATTGTGTAAACTGTGAAAGAAAGCATAACCTTAAAATATCAGACGCCTCATCCAGCATTATCGGCTTTTTGACCAAGATCCAGGCTGGACGTACGAAAGCATTTTTGGCCTATAGATATTGAACTCGCTCACAAAATGTCACAAGATTCTTATGAGAGATGAGACCTATAGAGGGGACAGCCAGATCAGATATCATCAACTTTTGCTGAATAGTACTTTTTTTTTTCTTGTGTACTCACTGTTTTCCACCAGAAACTTAACACTAGGACCATTTGGAATGTTAGCCATCCACATATACAAATCCCTCATCTTCCTTCCCTCAAACAGGATGCATTTGTTGCAGTTCTTCATCTCACTGATCTCGTTCACCACATATAAGTTCTTGCTCCTCTCCATTTTGGACTCAGTCTTGTGATGGGGCATCAACTTCTTTATGTCCTCCATGAGGTACCGGTGTCTGTGGTTTATTCCGCGAGCCGCGAACACCAATACCCTCTGCCTGTTAATCCACTTCACCTAACAACAAGCGAATAATTAATTAGATTCGTAGTGAACTACGATGTTATATGAAATATAAAAAGGTGAAATCATACCTGTTTAGGAGTAGGATCATCGGACATCCGCACTGGAGGTATAACTACGGTTTCCACAATCATTTTTGTTGGCTGTGGTTTTATTGCCTTCTTTTTAGCACTTTTTGCTTTTACTTTAACCATGATTATTCAAATGCCTCGTTATTTTTTGATATAAAATGCAATATTCCTATTGTCTGTAGGTTAGAAGCACGCACAACATGAAAACAATTCACGTACTCGCACCTCGCACGTGTGAAATTAAATTCAACTGTCAGTGTCACTGTCACGTATCATTTTATTTTATTCGGACAGGCTAAGACCATACTGCCTCTATCAAAAATGACAAAACTCCATCATTTCACCAAGCTGTTTAGGTCACTTCTAAAAACATTGAAATGGCATAAGTTTTTTTTTGAATTGCCAAGACACTTGTTGGCGGTACATTTGAGTATTTGACTGTAATGTAACGGGGACGTGAATCGTGAATTGAACTTGTATAATGCCGTCAAATATAAGGACGAAGAATATACAGTACCTATGTATATTTTTCTTTGAACAACTGTAAAAAACTTACAATTTATTGAAATAGATGTGCGTAGGTACCTATTATTTTATCAATGAATGGAACGTCATAGATAAGACTGTTTGAAAATACTTTAACTTTGGTTTATGTCAGCCACAGAACACCTCCACTAGAAGCCTAATGTTTGTAATTTTGTTCCCGACGCGAGTCACCAAAGCATGAGGAAGAGGTGAGGGGAAGGGCGGGTGCTAACAGCGTTGCGATTGGGCGATGCGCTCGCGCGCGGAATGCGTAGTGATGGGACATGTTCACGTACAAGCATCCTAATTTTTTAGGTACATTTTAAAGTAAAGTAAGTAACTACTTACTATACTTTTATCTTTAAGTTAAGGTAAAGTATAGATAGTTTTGTTACCATTTTAATACACAGTAAGTTAGGAATTCTAACTGGTACCGTAATTTTTTGCTGATAAATCATGGTAGGTCATCAGGCCCGTCTTGTGACACTGGGCCCAACTGCTCACTGAGAGGATTCTTAGAAGCCCGCACAACGTATATCTAACTCACACCAACTCCGAGTTCCCTCACACTTTCTCGAAATTCATCATCAGGCCCATTTTGTGACACTGGGCCCAACTGCTCACTGAGAGGATTCTTAGAAGCCCGCACAACGTATATCTAACTCACACCAACTCCGAGTTCCCTCGTACTTTCTCGAAGTTCATCATCAGGCCCATCTTGTGACACTGGACACAACTGCTCACTGAGAGGATTCTAAGAAGCCCGCACAACGTATATCTATCTCGCACCAACTCCGAGTTCCCTCGCACTTTCTCGAAGTTCATCATCAGGCCCATCTTGTGACATTGGACCCAACTGCTCACTGAGAGGATTCTAAGAAGCCCGCACAACGTATATCTATCTCACACCAACTCCGAGTTCCCTTGCACTTTCTCGAAGTTCATCATCAGGCTCATCTTGTGGCACTGGACCCAACTGCTCACCGAGAGGGTTCTAAGAAGTTACTAAAACAGTAAAGTAACTACGACTACTAGTACTACTAATACTTATTATATATTACACTATTTACTTTAAATAACGAACAATAAATAAAACTAAATTTAAGTTCTAATCTACAGAATAACTACTCAAACCAAAATAAACGAGAAATCTGTATTTATGTTACATTTCTTCAAACCGGTTGGAACGAAAGCACGTGGTTTGTCGATTGACCATCATAGCATCATCGGGACATCACTAGTCGTGACGTGTTTTCGTAAGAAAGGAATAGCATATTGCATTTTCAAAGTGATGAAAAGTGACAGACATAGTGTGTCTGTACCTCAGTATTCGCACCGGCCAGTATAAAATGGCCTCCGCTGGCTATAAATATTTTCAATGAAATATTGAATTTGACTCCACTGTGGAATGAAATTCCATCTTTTTTGTAATTAGAAGTCTTTGACGACTTTCCGCACCACCTCACACTACAAATGCCCACAATTAGCCGCGAAAATCCTATTATTTTGTTTTTTTTTGTGAGTCATGCACACTCCGCACAGGTCGTTAACATGGACGCAACTGAACGGAAAGGCGGGCGACCGCGGATTAAATAAGCGCAACAACACCAACGCTTGGTGACTCGAGTCGCGAACAAACTGAGAAACATTAGGCTTCTAGTGGAGGTGTTCTGTGGCGCTAACTCAAGTTCAAGTACCTACTGCGCGAAGACAGTCGCAAAGATGTTCAAGTCTTTGATAGTGCTCGTGAAAACTATTGGGGGTAGCAAGCCAAATCTAATTTTAACACAAACTCGTTGTGCATCACAAGCCCTGCCTCAGCTGTCGGCGGTAAGTGTACAAATACATACAATAATAACGAAAGTAGTTAATTTCACCTATATCACCCTAGTAAAACTGGTTTTGACCAAGTCTATAGATGGGGTGATCAAAACAAGTTTACAAAGTGGGTATAGATAGATTCCTATTTATAATTACACATCAATTGAATAACACTATTTTTTATCTTTATTACAGACAAAGTACAATGTCAAGAGGAAAGAATTCGGTGTCCTGCAACCAGATGATGTCAATTATTTTAAATCTATTTTGAGTGAAGAACAAGTACTCACGGAAGAAAGTGATGTTTTGCCTTTCAATATAGACTGGATAAAAAATTGCAGAGGTAACTAATATATGATGAGGGACTATTACTAATTACCTATAGGTATACTCACTGTGGTGGATTCCACTAAAATTTGATGATCCCGGAATGACTCGGATGGTTTTGGGGGGAGGGCTTTAGCTATTATGATGCACATGCACCCAGCATTTTTCTTGGTTGTATCCTAAAGGAGCCCAAAGTCCACTATAGCAACATTAGCAACTAATCCCAAGATCACAACAATCACAGGAAACATACAAACTTCCTCACAGACTTTTCCTCTTTGAATGAGGGAGCAAAGTAAATTAATTTCTCTGCTTGTGCCAAATTTGTTTTAATCCGTTTGTTCAGCTGTTCTCCTCTACAGGTCGCATTTTTAAAACGATTCTCGAGAAATTTTTTGAGCGGGTTCAATAATTATAGTTTTTTTTATTGATTCCATATTTTGTTTTCCAGCAGCCATTTCTATAGCTCACAGAGCCGCTAGTTGTAGATTATGTTGGATGAAAATAATACTTTGATTGACCTAAATACCTACTTTTTCTATTTTTTATTTTTATATAATATCCATAGTGTAATTAAATTAAATATGAATGTTGTGAAATTATAATGAAATTGGTTTATATAAAGATTAATTTTGACTATATTGAATGATTTATTTTGTAATTATGCTGTCATCATCATCCTCCTAGTGTTGTTCCCGGTTGTGCCCCTAAAGGAGCCCGGGGTCCGCTTTGACACCTAATCCCAAGATTTGGCATAGGCACTCGTTTTACGAAAGCGACTGCCATCTGACCTTCCAACTCAAAGGGAAAACTAGACCTTATTTAGATTAGACCGGTTTCCTCACTATGTTTTCCTTCACCGAAAAGCTAACGGTAAATATTCCGTACATAAGGAACGTAATTATACTGTATTCTAATCTAATACTTGATAGTTAAGTAAGCCTAATAATTTCGATACCCGCTGTGTCCAAGTGTACCTCCGAGATGACTACCATCTGTGTATATGTTCTTGCAAAAATAAATGATTTTAAATGATTTGATTGGATTTTCTCTTAACCAAAATGTTTATTGTTCAGGTCAATCCAAGGTCGTATTGAAGCCCAAATCAACACAGCAGGTATCACAGATACTGGCTTACTGCAACAAACGGAGGCTGGCGGTGTGTCCACAGGGTGGCAACACGGGGCTTGTTGGAGGC
The DNA here is from genome assembly GCA_947049275.1 of Epinotia bilunana. Classification (NCBI taxonomy): domain Eukaryota; kingdom Metazoa; phylum Arthropoda; class Insecta; order Lepidoptera; family Tortricidae; genus Epinotia; species Epinotia bilunana. The sequence continues at coordinate 20,370,534 of OX346259.1, read as the reverse complement.
TCGGTGCCTGTTTTCGATGAGATAGTGCTCAGTCTCAGCTTAATGAACAAGATCATAAGCTTGGATAATACATCAGGTACAAAAAATAATTTTATTTTGTAATTAAAAAGGCAGGTAAGTCAAACAAGTGCTTTTTCAATCAAAAAATCTTCTTTTGGCTGTAAAATTCGTTACTGATATTTAAATTTACTATTACTACTACATCGGTTAATTATTTACTAAAAATGAAATAACATTTTCTTGTAGGTGCCCTTGTTTGTGAGGCAGGATGTATACTAGAAAACTTGGACAACTATGTGCGGGAACGCAATCTCATTGTGCCCCTTGACCTGGGGGCAAAAGGCTCCTGCCAAATTGGGGGCAATGTGAGCACGAACGCCGGCGGCCTGCGGCTTCTCCGTTATGGGAACCTGCACGGCTCGCTGCTGGGGCTTGAAGCGGTGAGTAGGTAAAAGCCGTGCCAATAAAGAACATAATCTAAAATCAAACCCCACTGAAAATCATATTGTATGCCTAGGTCACTCCCACAATGATAAGGACTCCAATGCCACCTCATATGCCAAAATCCATCCAGCCGTTTGGACTGTGGCTCGTAAAATATAATATTCTTGTCCACATACATATGTACCACTACGTACTTGTCACATACGCTCGAAAACATAACCCTCCTTTAAGGGCACTCGAGTAACAATGGCGGCTTTTACTATGAATGACGTGTGTGAATATAGTAGCACTATAGTGCGTGGTATTTTAAATGATGTACTTTATTGGCGCGGCTTATAATAACTTTAGCTTGCTGGGTAACTTGCCCCTCGGGTACAGTTTTCATCTTGAAAGAATCCGCAACCAAAGGAATTCAAGGTGCTCCCGCTGAGCTGCATCATCCGCTTTGTGGAAATGATGGAGCAAGCTTGGGAGTGTGGGTAGTCTCGATATATCTATAATGTGGGTACATATGAAAGGAGAATAAATCAGTCTTTGTCTGGAACTCGTGTTTGATTCACCTACGTAAACATGGCGCAGCCTGTGGATTACTAAAAACTGAAATTTGCAATACGTTAGTGATATACTGTAGTGTTTTGTCGGTACTTAATAGCAATTAAGGGTGTGATAACGTAGAACGCAAACATAGCCTGAGTGTAGTAAGCTGCTGGGACATTTGAAAAATGGAATCCGTGTTACTTCCGCCGCAGCCATTTATTTTTATGAACAATGTTCAAAATGTAACGGCCGGAAACGTTTCAAAGGACTGGGAAAGGTGGAAAAGTTCTTTTCAAATTTATTTCGATGCGTGTGAGTTGACGAAAAAGGAAGCAAAGGTACAAATGAACATTCTGTTGCATGTTATTGGTGAACAGGGCCGTGAGGTGTACGAACAATTCAGTGACACGGCTTCGATTAAAGACTTGAAAAGCTTGATAACCAAGTTTGATTCCTTTTTCTTACTACGGAAAAACATCACCGTACAAAGGCATAGCTTTTTTACCCGCGATCAAAAAAATGGTGAATCGATAGAACAATATTCATTTGAACTAAAAAAATTAGCCACAAAGTGCGAGTTTAAAGATTTGTGTGATGATTTAGTGCGTGACAGGTTAATTTGTGGTATTACGGACAGCTCCTTGAGAGAACGCCTTTTACGCGAACCAAACTTGACGCTCCAGAAATCGATCGATATTTGTAATATTGCACAAATGTCACGAGTCCAGGCAGATACCATAAAAAAGGAGTCAGCAGAACTGAACGCTTATTACTTAGGTAGCAACAGTATTGGAAACGATGACGAAGGTGTCAGCAATGTCCATTGGATGGATCGTCGACGTCGTGGAGAAACAGCCAGCAGAGGCCGCGGTCGCGGGACGTGGCGCGGGGCGCGCTTTGCCCGGCCGCCGTCCGTGCGACCTTTGCCCGCCGACCAATCGCCCGGGTCAGCTGATCGAAGACCATATGGACCACGGAATAATGGTTACGACTCACGTGCTGCCTGTCAAATGTGTGGAGGGGTTCACGGTGGTCAAAGATGTCCGGCTTATGGCAAGAGATGTTTACGATGTAATCGTTATAATCATTTTTCGCGTGTCTGTCGCGTGTTTGAACTTTGTACCGAGGAGGAGAACCCTGATCAGGTAATTTATTACTTTAATAAAAATAGCAGCGATTGGTCAGTATTACTTGAAATAAATAATACCGAGATCTCATTTAAAATTGATACGGGCTCAGATACAAACGTTTTACCTCGTCGTTATCTGCATAAGATAGGTATAACAGAACAAGATCTTTTACCTACTGTAACTAGGCTGCGTGGGTATTCTGGCGGCGATATCAAAGTGTTAGGAAGGTGCAGTTTAAAGTTAAGGTTTAAGGATGTAGAACATATTTTAGAGTTTCTGATAGCCGATGTAGATTCGCCTCCCATACTAGGTAGGGATTCTTGCCAAGAATTAAACTTAGTGCAGTTAGTACTGACAGTAGGTACTCAGTGTGAAGATGATATAAAGACCTCAGTACTGAAAAAATATGCAGATGTGTTCGAGTTGCATGCCGGGTGAGTATAGGATAGGACTAGACGAAGGTATACGCCCTGTAGTACACGCACCACGAAAGGTACCCGTTGCACTTAAAGATAAAATAAAACTTAAATTGGATGAGATGGAGAGGCAACAAATTATTGCCAAAGTGGAGGGGCCTACCGATTGGGTAAATAGCATGACCGTGGTTAGGAAACCAAATGGGGATTTACGTATTTGTTTAGATCCCAAAGATTTAAATAAAGCTATCAAGAGGGAACATTACCGGTTACCAACATTAGACGAAATAACTGCCAACTTGTCCGGGGCGAAGTTTTTTAGCACTCTAGATGCTAAGAATGGTTTTTGGCAGTTAAAACTTTGTCCAAACAGTACAAATTTATGTACTTTTAATACGGCTTTCGGTAGGTACAAATTTCTTAGGCTCCCGTACGGAATTACTTCAGCTTCAGAGGTTTTTCACAAAAGGCTTTTTGAGTGTTTTGATGATTTAGGAGACGGAATAAGTCTATTTATTGATGATTTATTGATATACGGCCGCACAAGGGAGGAGCATGATGAGCGCTTAAGAAGTGTACTTGACAGGTGTCGTCAAATAAACTTAAAATTAAATGTAAACAAATGCAAATTCGGGTTGTCAGAAATAAAGTACCTTGGACATAAAATAACGCAAGGTGGGATTTACCCAGACGGGTCACACACGTCTGCTATAAAAAATATGCCAACACCCGGCAATCAAAAAGATTTAGAACGCTTTTTGGGTCTTGTTAACTATATAGGAAAATTTGTAAATAACTTGGCAGACAAAACTCATCATTTAAGGCAATTGTTAAAAAAAAATATCGAGTGGCACTGGGATAGTTCCCATCAACGGGATTTTGACCGTCTCAAGAAATGTCTTACTGAAGTACCCGTGTTACAATACTTCGATGTAAGTAAACCTGTAGTTATATCCGTGGACTCCAGTAAGAATGGTCTCGGTGCGTGCCTGCTTCAGGACAATCTGCCTGTAAGTTATGCGTCACGGTCATTGACGAAAGCTGAACAAAATTACGCCCAAATTGAGAAAGAATTATTAGCATGCGTCTACGCTTGCGAGAAGTTCTATTCATATATATGTCGCAGGGAAATGGCCAAAACAGAGATTTGAACAAATATCTAAGGGATATGATCAAATCACGCAGGATGTTAAAATGGCGAATCGATTTTATCATTTGCCTAGAAAAAATCAGTCATTTGATCAAATCCCTAAATCTGTTAAGTGAAATGACGAAATCGGACAAAAAATGCAACTCGTTTTTTCATTTCACTAGATTTGTTTAGTTAATTGATAAAATCCCTGAAACGCGTCAGTGAGTTGACGAAACTAACTCGCAGAGTCAACTCGTTTTATCATTTCACTAGACACGTTTAGTGAAATGATAAAGTCTGTACTGTAACATGGTATAAGTGATTTGATCAAATCTCTGAACTGGTTCAGTGTTACTCTACAATTATGTTTGATCAAATCTCTCACATGATGTTTCAGGGATTTTATCAAATCACTGAACAATTCTGGTGAAATGAAAAAACGAGTTATCGTTTTTGGTTGATTTCGTCATTTCACTAAATAGATTCAGGGATTTGATCTAAGGACTGATTTTTTCTAGGCAAATGATAAAATGGCATGGCGATTTTTACATCCTGCGTGATTTGGTCATATCTCTTAGAGATTTAGTGAAATGGTAAAATAAAATGTGGAAAGTAGGTAATAAAACTGTTTGTTAAATCGGTTTTTTTAATCGAATACAATACAAGAATAGGTGGTTGTAAACCGGAATATAATCACTTTAAGGTGGTTTGCTGTCCATACAAAGCGTAATTTGTCATTCGCAGGTTAACGGCGTGATTTTTTAGAAAATTATGTAACAAACTCGTTTTATCATTTCACTAGACACGTTTAGTGAAATGATAAAGTCTCTACTGTAACATGGTATAGGTGATTTGATCAAAACTCTGAACTGGTTCAGTGTTACTCTACAATTAAGTTTGATCAAATCTCTCACATGATGTTTCAGGGATTTAATCAAATCACTGAACAATTCTGGTGAAATGAAAAAACGAGTTACCGTTTTAGGTTGATTTCGTCATCTCACTAAATAGATTCAGGGATTTGATCTAATGACTGATTTTTTCTAGGCAAATGATAAAATGGCATGGCCATTTTTACATCCTGCGTGATTTGGCCATATCTCTTAAGGGTCGAACACACAGCACCGTCGCGGGCGCGCGGCGCGCCCGTCGCGGGCCCGTAGCGCGATATTTCCCTACAAACCGCTAGCGTGGTCAAACAGGCTGCGCCCCGCCGGCAACGCGCCCCGCTTCTGTCCCGCCCCGCCAGCCTCCCGCCGCGCGCCCGCGTCGGGCGCGCCGCGCGACCGCGACGGGTGCGCGGCGCGTCAGTGTGACGCCAGACAGCGGAGCGCGCGGTGCGTACGTGATGCTGGCGGGTCGATGGCGCGAGGCCAGCGCGAGGCGCGCGGGACGCGCGCGCGTTGCTGGCTGGTTGATGGCGCGATGCGCGCGTGCTCTGTGTGTCCGGCCGTCCCGCGCGCATCACGCGCTCGTCAAGCCCCGCTACCGTCCCGCTGGCAGTCTGTTCAACCCTTTAGAGATTTAGTGAAATGGTAAAATAAAATGTGGAAAGTAGGTAATAAAATTGTTTGTTAAATCAGCTTTTTAAATCGAATACAATACAAGAATAGGTGGTTGTAAACCGGAATATAATCACTTTAAGGTGGTTCGCTTTTCATACAAAGCGTAATTTGACATTCGCAGGTAAACGGCGTGATTTTTTAGAAACTTATGTAACAAACTTTTATAAATTGGCTTTACATTTGCGCCAAATTCCCGCTTTACTAGAATACACTTGTATGAACTAAAATCATTTGAGAAATTCGTTTGGGACGTGATACTTTGGGAAAACTATTTTTGTCTAATTATTCTAGTTTATGCAAGTTAATTCTATGAAAGGGGGAATTTCGCGCAAATGGAAAACTGATTTATGAAAGTTTGTTACATAAGTTTCTTAAAATATCACGCCGTTAGCCTGCGAATGTCAAATAACGTTTTGTATGGAAAGCGAACCACCTTAACGGGATTAAACATACCTCCAGTCTAACAAATAAGAAAATAAGTAAACAATTATAAAAAACGAAGCAACAAGTGCCCAAGATCTTTTTTTAAATTCAATTTTCATTTAGAATGATTCTCTTATTTGTTTGAACATGTTGTAGATTTATGGCATCTCGAATGACACAAAACATTTTTTTTACAAGCACATCTATTTGTCCTGCATTGTACTTTAGATTTTTCACAAGAGCACTTCTTGAACCCCTGACCTCCAAATACAGATAACTTAGCTGCAATTTCACGTAGACTGTACTTCGTAACGGGAACTAGTGCGGTAAATGAAGTTGTGGCTGGTTGAAGTGCGTTTCCAATCTTTTATAATGCCGACAGATGTGCCAATTTGGTATAGATTATTTTTGATTTTTAAAACAATTCCCGTGACATTATTTCCGTCTAATGGACCTCTATCTACCTTAGGGACGTCCAGCAATACAGTTGACTTGACTAACAAATCTTGAAATTTGGTGAACGAAGTATCTTTCATTTTTTCAGCTGAAATTTTTAAATATTTTGCGGCATTTTCCCTTTCAGTTTTAATATTTTTCTCTTTTTGGCATAGTTGACATAAAACTGTTGATCCATATCCTTCTTCACCGACAGTACTTCCACATATTGCATGCACTGGGTTTTTACAAATATAGCACGTGTGGGCTCCAGTACACTCCATATCACAAACTATGCAAGATGTTATTTTTTCAGTATCGACTGCTCCACTGTCCATAACCATGACTATTACAGTTTCCTCGCCGTTGTTGGTTGGAACTGCAGTTGTTGTCAGATTATTCGAAGTTGAAGCGGTTCGAGCATTCAATTCAACTGCTGGGAGATCATTATCATCATAGTAGTCGTAATCGTAGTAATTGTTAGGTATGTTTTTCATGCATGATTGTAACTCGTTAGATGTTGAAGTTTCGTCGTCGTTAGGATAATCAGCAGTTGTCACGTCGTGTGGTACTGATTCCTGATTGTGATTCGTATATGTGGAAGCAGCGCAGTCATTCGTGAATTCAGTTGAAACGTTTTGATTATCTGCGGATCCAGCTACTGCAGTAATGTTGTTTTTCTGCTGTTTGAGAAGCAGATCAAGATCTTCTTCATTAATAAGCTTTTCAAGCAACTATTTCGGAATATGAGTAGATTCCAGCCCTGTTCTTGGTTCGGTACCGAATAACGCCTTATAGGGTGTTCGTTTTATAGTGCGATGGAAGGACGAGTTTTTTTGGAACTGCACAAAATAACAACCCAACGACCAATGTTGAGACGAATTGTCCTTTAGCCAAGCACGTAACATGGTTTCGACATCTGCGTTAGATCTCTCCACAGACTCTTGACTGGCCGGATGCCTAGGCCGACCATTTACTGTTTTACAAGATGGCCACAGGTTCGTCAATTCCTGTATAACAGAAGCCGTGAGCAGCTCCAGCGCCACTTCAGCGGCCCTTTTTGAGAGCAACGGCCGTAAGAAGCTAAATTTCGTCGCATGGTCTTGGTAGTGCAACAGCCATTTAATTTTTTTATCGGGCGTTGACTGTAAGTCAATTAAATCGACTTGACCGCGAAGGTTAAAATCGCCAGATATAATTGGGTTCACAACTATTCCTTTTCTCGGAAATGTCTTTTTGGTTTGACAGACCGTACACAATTTCAAAAACTGCAGTACGATCGAAGTAGGTATAAAGTACATCAATTTTAAAAAATGCAGCATTTTGTCCCTCCCTCCATGCCCAGCAAACTGATGAGCTTGATTAAGTATGTCATAAAAATCATCCATTGCAGCCACTTTCACAACCTCCGATCTCATCGTATTTATTTCCATAATAATACTGTTTATTTGTACGTGGTGCCTTTAATACCGGGGATTTAAATTGTTCGATAGCCGTGATAGCTTCTTCTATCCTTTCGCGAGTCCATAGGGGTTTTTCTTTAGCTGGTCTCTCGTTAAAACGCGCACTAATAGTTTCACTAAACTGTTCTTTAGACACAAACTGGGTCTGACATTGATTTTCTTCTACGTCCGAAGCCATTTTCTATAATAAAAACGTAAACATACAAATGAAAACGCGCGTAAAATTCGTTACGTAATGTTTGTTAACTTGCCGTTATTGCACTGCCTGCGCACGTGCGTCTGAGCCGGCCAGCGCCTAACACGCAAGGGCGAGAGCGGCGAGCGGTAAGGTGCAGTAGGGAGGTAACACGACCGCACGAGCGACTTAATCTGTACTAGAGTTGAGACTTTTATCATTTCACTAAACTTGTCTAGTGAAATGATAAAACGAGTTGACTCTGCGAGTTAGTTTCGTCAACTCACTGACGCGTTTCAGGGATTTTATCAATTCACTAAACAAAATCTAGTGAAATGAAAAAACGAGTTGCATTTTTTGTCCGATTTCGTCATTTCACTAAACAGATTCAGGGATTTGATCAAATGACTGATTTTTTCTAGGCAAATGATAAAATGGATTCGCCATTTTAACATCCTGCGTGATTTGATCATATCCCTTAGATATTTGTTCAAATCTCTGTTTTGGCCATTTCCCTGCGACATATATATGGCAAACACGACATCACCATTGAGACAGATCACAAGCCATTAGTTAATATAATAGTTAAGCCCATATCAGATGCTCCTGCCAGGCTACAAAGAATGTTGTTGCGACTACAACTGTATTCGTTTAGGCTAGTATATAAACCGGGACGATTTTTGTATATAGCAGATACGTTATCAAGAGCCGTAGAACAGAATAGCCGCGCCGGCGCCGAGCCCAGCCTCGAAGTAGCTGTGCAAGCTCAGGTGTGCGCCGTGCTCGCCTGCAACCCGCTGACAGATACGCACTTCGTACAGTTGCAGAAACATACGCAGTCCGACGACGAATTAACCTGTTTAATTAAAAATATCAAGGAGGGCTGGCCCAACAATAGGAACGATTGCGAGGACTGTATCAAGCCCTACTGGTGTTATAAAGATGAACTGTCTGTCTCGTACGACATTGTTTGGAAAGGAAATCGAGTCGTAGTGCCTAAGGTAATGCGTAGTGAGATGCTGAAGCGAGTGCACGTAGGTCATTTAGGGTTGGATAAGTGTAAGTTGCGTGCGCGGGAAACCATATTTTGGCCTAATATTAACTCGCAACTGGAAGACTATATTACGAAGTGTGCAGTATGCTTGAACTATAAAAATGAAAACAGAAAAGAGACAATGACGATATACCTAACCGGGCATGGTCTAAGGTAGGTACGGACTGTTTTCACTTTGGCATTGACAAATACGTTCTAGTAGTTGACTATTACAGTAAATATATTGAAGTGAGTAAATTAAGGAATCTAACGTCCCAAGAAGTTGTAGATAGTTTAAAAACAATATTTAGTCGTCACGGCATTCCTGACATCGTTATGTCGGACAACGGTCCCGAGTACAGTTCGGCGGAATTTCAGCGTTTTGCGCGAGACTGGCACTTCAGTCACGTGACGTCCTCGCCACGGTACCCCCAGTCAAATGGTCAATCTGAACGAGCTGTACAGACGATAAAAAATATTATAAAGAAAACTCAGTTAGCACAAACTGACTTTAGACTGGCCTTGTTGGAATACCTAAACACACCGATTAGCAATACTTTAGAGTCTCCTTCCGAATTACTCAATAATAGAAAATTACGCAGCATAGTGCCGTGTGCTCCGCGTCTACTCAAACCTAAGATACCTACGCATGTCAGTAAAGAACTCACTAAACGACAACAGAGTCAGAAAAAACAATACGACAAAGGCGCTAAGGACATGGCCGAGCTGTTGGTCGGGCAGCGGGTCAAAGTACGCGTCAACAAACAATGGATTAGTGCGCACATCAAAAACTTGGTAGGCACTCGGTCGTATTCAGTTCAAATTAATGGGGGAGGTATTCTTATTCGGAACCGTAGACATTTAATTATTGATCCATCTCAAGATACACCAGTGAGTGACAAAGATCTGTTTTGTTTTTCATACGATGATATCGCCGCCCCGAATGCTTACGCTGCTAACTGTAATCGTAGCACGCGCCCGTTGACAATAAGACCTGACCCTTACGTAACTTCCTCTGGCAGGGTGGTGATTAGACCGGATCGGTGGGGCTTCGACTCTTCGTGAGAAGTGGTACATCTTTCAAAATGCATGGTACTTACATAATGCTAGTATAGTATTTTATTTAGATTATTATTCAATTGTATAATTTTCACATAATTACTTGTAAGTTGTAAGTACCTAATGTTCGTAAAAAATTATAATATAGGCTACTTATTAGAATAGACTTAAAGTTGAAGTTTTTTTACTAGAATGCATGTAATAATTCAGTAGTGTCATGATCAAGTACCTACTACTTGAGATGTTAAAAATGAATTTATTTTATATTTATTTAATAATGATAATCAATCAATCAACTATTTATTTTACAAACTAAAATCAATTGGTGTTTTAATTTTTAATTAGAATTACAATGATTAAAATAGATATTAAAAGTCGAAGGAACTTTATGATGCGTTATATATTTGTAACGTTAAATTGAAATTATATATACATCATAGGTCCTATTGCATGAACATAATAAATCAAACTAATGAATGTATACTTCAATAATATATTACATGTTATGTCATCGTTTCATAGTATAATTTATGAAATTTAGACTAATAATGTGATTAACATGCAAAATGGAATTTATCTAACTTCAACTACTTATAAAGTTGATTAAAGCAATGTATAATAATAATATATATTTTGTTTCTTTTTTTTTAAAAAAAAGGGGAATTGTGGGTAGTCTCGATATATCTATAATGTGGGTACATATGAAAGGAGAATAAATCAGTCTTTGTCTGGAACTCGTGTTTGATTCACCTACGTAAACAGGGAGTAGGCATAAAGGAGAGGGCAAATGCACAAAGGATCCCGCTGGGTCGAAGTCACAGAACACCTCCACTAGAAGCCTAATGTTTGTAATTTTGTTCCCGACGCGAGTCACCAAAGCATGAGGAAGAGGTGAGGGGAAGGGCGGGTGCTAACAGCGTTGCGATTGGGCGATGCGCTCGCGCGCGGAATGCGTAGTGATGGGACATGTTCACGTACAAGCATCCTAATTTTTTAGGTACATTTTAAAGTAAAGTAAGTAACTACTTACTATACTTTTATCTTTAAGTTAAGGTAAAGTATAGATAGTTTTGTTACCATTTTAATACACAGTAAGTTAGGAATTCTAACTGGTACCGTAATTTTTTGCTGATAAATCATGGTAGGTCATCAGGCCCGTCTTGTGACACTGGGCCCAACTGCTCACTGAGAGGATTCTTAGAAGCCCGCACAACGTATATCTAACTCACACCAACTCCGAGTTCCCTCACACTTTCTCGAAATTCATCATCAGGCCCATTTTGTGACACTGGGCCCAACTGCTCACTGAGAGGATTCTTAGAAGCCCGCACAACGTATATCTAACTCACACCAACTCCGAGTTCCCTCGTACTTTCTCGAAGTTCATCATCAGGCCCATCTTGTGACACTGGACACAACTGCTCACTGAGAGGATTCTAAGAAGCCCGCACAACGTATATCTATCTCGCACCAACTCCGAGTTCCCTCGCACTTTCTCGAAGTTCATCATCAGGCCCATCTTGTGACATTGGACCCAACTGCTCACTGAGAGGATTCTAAGAAGCCCGCACAACGTATATCTATCTCACACCAACTCCGAGTTCCCTTGCACTTTCTCGAAGTTCATCATCAGGCTCATCTTGTGGCACTGGACCCAACTGCTCACCGAGAGGGTTCTAAGAAGTTACTAAAACAGTAAAGTAACTACGACTACTAGTACTACTAATACTTATTATATATTACACTATTTACTTTAAATAACGAACAATAAATAAAACTAAATTTAAGTTCTAATCTACAGAATAACTACTCAAACCAAAATAAACGAGAAATCTGTATTTATGTTACATTTCTTCAAACCGGTTGGAACGAAAGCACGTGGTTTGTCGATTGACCATCATAGCATCATCGGGACATCACTAGTCGTGACGTGTTTTCGTAAGAAAGGAATAGCATATTGCATTTTCAAAGTGATGAAAAGTGACAGACATAGTGTGTCTGTACCTCAGTATTCGCACCGGCCAGTATAAAATGGCCTCCGCTGGCTATAAATATTTTCAATGAAATATTGAATTTGACTCCACTGTGGAATGAAATTCCATCTTTTTTGTAATTAGAAGTCTTTGACGACTTTCCGCACCACCTCACACTACAAATGCCCACAATTAGCCGCGAAAATCCTATTATTTTGTTTTTTTTTGTGAGTCATGCACACTCCGCACAGGTCGTTAACATGGACGCAACTGAACGGAAAGGCGGGCGACCGCGGATTAAATAAGCGCAACAACACCAACGCTTGGTGACTCGAGTCGCGAACAAACTGAGAAACATTAGGCTTCTAGTGGAGGTGTTCTGTGGTCGAAGTGCATCCGGAAGGGCCCTCATCTAGATAGATAGGATAAGATAAGATAACCGTAACCGTAACTCGTACATTACTACATAGTATAAAACAAAGTCGCTTCCCGCTGTCTGTCCCTATGTATGCTTAGATCTTTAAAACTACCCGACGGATTTGGATGCGGTTTTTTTAAATAGATAGAGTGATTCAAGAGGAAGGTTTTATATGTATAATATAGTACCCGTGCGAAGACGGGGCGGGTTACTAGTAGAGAATAAACCTTAGACAACTTTGTACAGGAGTGCAATCTCATTATGCCCCCAGGGAAAAAGGTTTTTTACCACATCAGTGTCAACATGATCACAAGTGGAGGCGGGGTTTGTATCCAAATGAGTTAATTCCATTTGTTCCCGCCTTTTTGTTACCCCTGGGAACAAATGGGAATACATATTCCCATCTGTTACCACTGGAGACAACTTTACTGGGAAAGAATCATTCTCATTTTTAGCCAGTGGTTACAAATGGGAATGAACATTCCTAGTTGTTACCGCCCATTTTTACCAAGAAAATGGATAAAAATAAATAAACTTTAAAATTTTAAAATTTTCTAGTATGCTTTGGAAGGCCAAAATTATGTAATATACCTAAGTAATTTGTCTAATCCGAATTCTGTTTAAAATAAGCGGTAACAACTGGGAATGATTCTTTCACAGTTCTCCCTAGTGGTAACAGATGGAAATATATGTTCCCAGGGGTAACAAAAAGGCGGGAACAAATGGGAAAAGTCCATTAAAATTGTGCTGCAAAAAATGTCTGCATTAAAAACTGGATATTCTATTATCTATTGAAATTCCCCGCCTCGCATTGCCACTCGAAAACATCCATTACGTGGCTGACATACACTCTGTGGGTAAACTGCGCGATCCTTGGCGTGCCTTGCGTCTCCACGGATACGTTATTTTTATCTGACTGTACCATCTGTACATTTTAAATCTATACCTACATTCGGTCTATTTATGATATAAACGTCGCGGGAGTCCGCTCTGGATGTGGGTGGCGCAGGATCGATCACTTTGGCACTCTTTGGGGGAGGCCTATGTCCAGCAGTGGACGTCTTTCGGCTGATATGATGAAAGCAGTCGACGTGAGAGCTTTCAATTACGTTACAATCTAATTGATGGGGGTCGACATCTCTCCCAGAGTAAGAAACATTTTGTCTATAAGTTTTTGCTCATTATGAATATTTAAAGGGTTAAAAGTCTGGTTTCAATCTCGGACAAAGAAAAAAGATAGTTGGGGCATTACGAACAATCTTGTGAAGCCGCTTTTTAACCATGCCAAAGCGGTTAAGCACAAGCTCACGCACACATATATACAAACTAAATTGCACAAAACTGGAAATTATAAGACTCGCGACGACGCTGTATACTAATTGATATAAAAGTATGACGTCACAGTCTACTACTTGTACTAATCGTTTTATCGAAAATCAAGTAAATTGCAGTTTCGGTCACGAAATAGGTTCTGCGTTTACGTCCATAGTTGATATACAATTTTGTTTCTGTAAAAGCGTAATGATTCTATTGGTACCTTAAAAAATATTTTTTTTTCGAAACCTTCAAGATGTCTTTTTATGATTTTAATTTTATTTTTAGTTTATACTTCATTACAATAATTTTATGGTTTACTATCCAATTAGCAACACTACGTTATAATTTTCAACATCAAGTCTACACCCCTTTTGCGACAAGGAATGATGAGTTTTGTTGTTCGCAAAGAATGCCCAGCCAGTCCCATCTTTTTTTTCATGATCTGAGTTGTTAATGTTTGCCCATTGTATTCTCATTTATATTTTGTTCTGCAGGTGAAAGCCGACGGCACCGTAGTGGATTGCCTGCGTACCCTGAAGAAGGACAACACGGGTTACCACCTGAAACACCTGTTCGTGGGCTCGGAGGGCACGCTGGGACTGGTCACCAAAGTCTCTCTGCACTGTCCCGTACTGCCCAAAGCGCAAACCCTTGCCTTCATGGGTAAATATATTGTTAAACTAGCTTATGCCCGCGACTTCTCCGCGTATAGGTACTCACAGTGCCTGGGCGACCGAGTCTGCTCGGGTGCAAATAGAGAAAAGTGGGAGAAAACTAATTTTCCCAGACATGAGACTTAGCTAGATCGATTTTTCGCTCCTATATGCCAAATTTCATCGAAGTCGTTAGAGCCGTTTTTGAAGAACGTGATTACAAATATATATACAAGTATTGCTCGTTTATTAATAGTCCCTCGGCGACCGAGCTCTGCTCGGGTGAAAATAGAGAACATTTTGAGAAAGCTAATTTTCCCGGACATGAGACCTAACTAAATCAATTTTTCGCCCCATAATCCCCTATATGCCAAATTTCATCGAAATCGTTAGAACCGTTTTTAAGAACGTGATTAGAAATATTGCTCGTTTTTTAGTATATCATATATATATATATATAGGATTATTCGCCTTAAGAGTTCCGGTTAATGACATTTCCGCACGTATACCGAACGACATTTTTTAATACAGTTGCGAAAAAATAAGAAAAGCAACAAGTAAGGAATTCGAAACTTTTATATTATGAATTCTGTAATATTATTGTAATACAGTTGAAAAATAATAAAGTTGTTGAAAAACCATTTTTTTTATACCATTTTATCTTATTAATTTTTTTATTGACATAGTAATTAATGAATGGTACAATTTGTACAATTATTGAGTGGGAAAAGTGAAAAGCACTAGTTCGCGAAAACCAACTTTCCGCACGCTAAACAGCTACGTAAAGTAGCACTTTTTGAGCAGCTGTATTAAAATAGTACATTACTTACCAAGGGCTGTAAAAGAAACAAAAGCCCGAAATCGCAGGTATTTGTGACCCGAGCCGCAGGCGAGGGTTGTAAATATGCGATAGAGGGTTTTCTTTCTTACTGCCCGTGGTGAGTACACAATTTTACGTCTTCACCTGGCCACAACGCGAGATTTACCGTACGCGCAGCGTACGTTATTTACAATGCACTTGCTCTGAAAGTGCGCCTTTATATGAGTCAACATGAACACGGGAAGCCCTCCATGCTCGCACGGCGGGGCGGGCCGGGGGGCGGCCGTGCGGGAATGGATTTTGGGCCAATGTTCCCACACACGTGCGAGAATGAGATTTCATGACAATTAAAATTTCACCTTTTATGTATAATTTTGAATTTCCTCGCATGATGCATTGTAAAATGTTGTACGAGGGCTGCTACTTATGTATCCGGAATACAGGATTCCATGTTTCTTAAACACAATTTTTGACCTCCATGGTAAAATTTGAACTTTCTTTTAATACTGGCCGCTATATATTTTTTTCTTTAGTACGCTAGTCTTTTCTTTTTGGCGGGTTTAAAATGTTATCTCGTTGCAAGAATGGAACTTACTCGTGAAAATATTCGTGCTATGATTTATTACGATTTTCGGCGTGGCTTAACGCAACAACAATGCATAGATCAATTAACTTTGACTTTTGGTGATGAAGCTCCATCAAAAACTACTGTGTATCACTGGTTTAGTGAGTTCAATCGTGGACGTAGTATGCTTACGGACGAAGTTAAGGAAGGTCGCCCGAAATCGGCCGTTGTACCACAAAATATTGAAGCAGTGCGGAAACTTATAATGCATGACCGTCATGTTACGTATCGCGAGATAGAGGCAATTCTGGGGATATCTATGACGAGCATTAATAAGATATTACATGAACATTTAGCTGTAAAAAAAAATTGTTCGCGTTGGATACCGCACAATTTAACTAAGGATGGTGCAAAAAAATGTTGAA
This sequence comes from Epinotia bilunana, assembly GCA_947049275.1. NCBI lineage: Eukaryota > Metazoa > Arthropoda > Insecta > Lepidoptera > Tortricidae > Epinotia > Epinotia bilunana. Next base: position 20,354,551 of record OX346259.1, on the reverse strand, counting down.
AAAATATAACCGTGGTGACTCAAAAGCTGTTTATTATCTACACAGGTGACGAATCTTGGATATATGCGTATGATCCCGAAACTAAACAGCAATCAACAGTGTGGGTGTTTCAAAATGAGCCGAACCCTACGAAAGTTACTCGTGCAAAAAGCACCTTGAAGCAAATGGTCGCCTGCTTTTTTGGTATGAATGGCCATGTGGCTACAGTGCCACTAGAAAATCGTAAAACGGTTAATTCGGAGTGGTACACGACCATTTGTTTGCCAGAAGTGTTTGAAGAAATACGTAAAAACAACCAGCGACGCAGAATCATTCTTCACCATGACAACGCCAGCTGTCATACATCACGTGAGACAACTCGATTTTTGGAAGGTCAAAATATAGAATTAACGGGTCACCCACCGTACCATATGGCTGTACAGCCCTGATTTGGCACCCAATGATTTTTATTTATTTCTAAATGTAAAGAATAAGTTACGTGGTCAACGATTTTCGACCCGTGAAGATGCAGTCGACGAGTTCAAACATCACGTTTTGGAGATACCTCAATCAGAGTGGCAAAAGTGTTTTAAAAATTGGTTTACACGTATGCAAAAGTGCATCGATCATCACGGAGAATATTTTGAAAAACAATAAAACTATATTTAGTAATGTCCGTTTGATTATATTTTCTATTCCGGATACATAAGTAGCAGCCCTCGTATGATACTCGTGCGGATAGGTAATTTCCAACTCATCGTCACTCGTTGGGAATTACCTACTTTCCGCACTTGTATCATAATAGTAGATTGTTAACCGAGGGTTGAAAGCCACCCATTCCTGAAGAGATATTTTGGAGCTCGAACGAAGTCAGAGCGCCAAAAGTTCGAGGCTGAAATGGGTGGCTTTCCCCAAATTAAATATTCTACTTTTCATTTCGTCGTATTCGAAATGAATTGAAAGCCAAAAACTTAAATATTTTCTGAATCAGTCAGATCCTATAGAAATTCATCCATTCTAAAAGCGTTTGTATGGACCATTTGGGCGGGAACTGTTGACAGATTTTATTAATGTTAGTGTACCATTTCCTGGGCGCGATTTTGAAGTGGTTGTATCGAAAAACTAATTTTAATTGTTGTTCGGATGAAAAATTACATTATTAATTGTATTTATATATACCATATAGTAATAAAGAATGAAAACCATCATAATTATCAACTAGCTTCAAAAATCAACACAATTTTATGGAAGTGTAGCAGTAGGTATAGGTATTTGCCATTTTTTTTTAATTTTAGGACGCTGTTCTGAAGCGGTTACATTGAACTACGAACACAAAAATATTAAATAGTCTTCAAATAGCAATAGTAGTCATACAATAATTAATTTACTATCAATATTTTAAAAAATAACGCATGATTGTCAACAAGTTGCAAAGTCAGTACAATTTTCTAAAACTGTGGCTGTGCTGTACAGGTTTCTGCCATTGCTTTTTTATTACTTTTTAGCCCTAGGGCCGACATGCCTCCCTTTCAACCCGCTGTTTAGATAAACAATGACCTACTTTCAGAGTATGAGAGATGAAAGTGACTATTATGCTACAAGTGCGGAAAGTAGGTGATTTCCGACGAGTGTAATTTTTGTAATTTTTAACAAATTTATACCGAATAACTCCAAAGTAAACAACAATGGCGGGCTGTTTTGTTTCAAACACATGCACGCTCAACATATGTACTGCTGCGCATGTGCAAACAGCCGCCATGTCGTATTGCAAAAGGCTTAAACAAAATATACTTGACCAAAATCTAAATTTACTGACAAATTGTTATTATTAAAGAACAAGTTTGTAAATAACAATTTGTAAATATTTTCTCAAGTAATAAAACTCATTGCGTTGAGCTGACGACGGAGTTAAAAAAAAACTGAAAAGTAAAAAAGCACTAGTGCGGAAAAGTAGCACTTTCCGCACGAGTTAGCTACTTGGAAAACGCTCTTTTCGAGTATATATGCTTTGTAAATAATTTATAAAGCTTATCGGTGCATCCGTTTGAAAGCTAGGCTACGATACCACAGACACACAAATACATATACAGGTACATATGATAAACTGTAACGTAACTTTTTAAATAATAATGGAACCGACTCAAATATTAATAATATATTTCTTGACCAGCAAATGTAATTAAGGATCAAAGAAAAGAACAGAATCACTCAAGGTTTCTCTAGTGATGTTTTATGAAACATTTTTTTTTCTTTGGGAACGTATTCGAGTCTTTCACGTGTTCTTTGAAGGAGGAATGATTCTCATCCGCCCAGGCCACGAACTCCTTAGACAGCTTCACAGCAGTCCGCAGCATCAGCTGACAGTCGATATCCCCTTTATGTGCATCTTCTGGCTTGTGTTTTGTCACCCGCTCGTATACAGCTGAGACTGTGTAGCTATCGTCAGGCTTCTTCGCATAACTGCCCCACGGGTATCCTTTGGAGAGCTCCATTCTATCAGCGTTGTCTTGCCTATGCTTATCTAAGCGTTTTTTACTATCTGCTGCAGCTTTCGCCGAGTCCAAACTGGCTTCGGCTAATAATGCTGTAACGTTTTCTAATGACGATGACGCTTCAGTATAATTCCTGGTCTCTATGTCATAGAAACCGTAATAAGCGTCGACGCACATGATGTCTCTTGTGAACTCCCTCCCGTTTAAGTGTTGTTTTAATATGGCAAAGTCGAATCGGAATCCATTGTGAGCGACGAAATACAGAGGACCGGTTAAATTGTTGAGGAAGTCGTTGATCAGGTGGAAACACTCTATAAAGGATTTCTCAGGCTTCAGATCAGCTTCTGTAAAGGCTGTTTGTTTTATCCCTCCGCTTATCAACTCTTCGTCAGTCCCCGGGTTAAAGCACAACGTTAGTTTGAGCTGGACCCGTGGGACAGGCGGGACCTGCTGTGTGCGGGGTTGCTTAGCCCAGAATTTAGAATTATCAATAGTTTTATCGACATACCATTCGCCTGCTTTCAAGAGAAGATCCCGTCTGACCGCTGCCATACTCAGCTCCGTTATTAATTTCACCTCTTTGTCTTTTATTTTGGGATGATCGGTCGTCCCTAAGTCCATGAACACGTACGTAACTTCGGATGACATGATTCACACTGAGGCGGTGTACAATTCGTTGCGTCGAGGCAGTCTGCGCGCCTTATATGGCTCTAAACCTTTTCGATTTTGCAGTTATAAATCGCACATCAATTTGACACTAGTTGACGAGTCTCATTTTATTATAAGTGCGTCACTCTCACTGCATGGCAATACGCCTACATAAAAAGAAGCGCACGAATCAACACGATGAGCACTTGTTTTCAATACGACAAAACTGCGTTGCAAAATCAGCCTTGCAACTAACAATCAACGCTCAATATCAAAATCTGGAACCATGTTGCCAAGCCAAATTGTGTCTACGCTCATAGGAATTAGGATCGCATGAATTTTGTAGTGACATAAGGCTCTTCACTATTTTTACACACTAATTATTACATTTTAATAATAACTTTTTTTTTATAAATTCAACGAACAATGCGTCAGTTTACGTGGTGATTTTGTTTTTATGTTTGAAAAGTTAAGGTACAATATTGAGTATTATTTTTACTAAACGTATCTTAATCGCGTACAGTTAATTAACTAATTTATTTACCATTTTGAGGTTTTCCCTACGTTTCGGATGTGTCACAACATCCTTGGCCCCGGGTTGACTGAGGTAAATAAATAATCTTGTATTTATTTACCTCAGTAAATTATGTGTAAGAACACACTCACTCGGACCTCTGCCAGGAAAGAACTCTTTGCTTCATTGGGCGTATCATGCGTTCATCTAGGCATGATCTAAATTGATTTGTTTCTCTAGATTCTAGAGAAACAAATAATTCTAGGTTCTGTGGAAGGCAAACGCGCTAGAGGAAGGATTCCAGTGCGCTGAACTGATATTATCAAGAGGGTTATTGATGCTGATTTAGTCTTTCCCATGCGGTCAATATGACGAGGACCCCCACTGCATGGAGGACTATAGCATATCACGACTCACATGCCTCAGTCATGAGCAGACTCAAGACTAATCCTCGCAAAGCAAGTACGGAAATAGAACAAGATACAATAGAGTCGTCATATTTGTATGATTACTGTTATGTAAAGAGGATTTTCGCAATTAGCATTTTACCTATTTTAATTGCATTTCTGCCATAGCTTTGTCACAGTGACGTTCATTTTTTGACTACTAAAGTTAATAAAACTATTTGTAGTTAATTCTAAATATATTCCATTGTTTTAGTCAGCAAGTCGATATTAAAATCACCTAAGATTGTCACTTTATATTGTTTAAATATTGGGAGATCAATTAACTGGTTTAATTTTGAGATTAATAATTGGAAGTGATTTCCCCCATCTGATTGGGGAGGAGGCTTGTATATACAGGCAACGATCATACCTAAACCAACTGCGCAAGCTTCGAAAATCGTTTCTGTGCTCAGGTCAGATACCTCCTTTCCTTCCAGGGTCACCAGTGCAGACTTAAGAGTAGATACTACCTACATATTTTACGTTAGTAGTACCTAGTATACTTGACAAGATTTTTCACAAATATTTATCAAAAACAAGCCATAGCGATCTTACACCCTGATCATTTTAAATATGTACACTGTACGGTTCAAGAGATACAGACCTACGGACAGGCAGCAGAACCTTAGCACTAGGCTCTTGTTGTAGGTTGTGAAGGCTGCCGCCTTTAGGTTATAACGATCATCAATTTAACCCGTTCTATGCCAATTACTCGCATATGAGTCACGCCTCCACGAGCCATTTCCGCTACGGGAGTAGAGAAATGACCTGCGCCACCTTCTTGTTACTATCCTAATGTAATGACGATGCAAATGGTCGCAGGCGTGAAGGACTTCGACAGCGTGCTGCTCCTGTACCGCAGCGCCAAAGAGTCCCTGGGCGAGATCCTCTCCGCCTTCGAGATGGCTGACAATGACTCCATCAAGTACACCGCCAAGAACCTCAATTTGTCGTAAGTCATGTCACATAAAACACAGCCCAGACCCCGTATCATGGTCGGCCTTATCACGCGATAAGTGACAGGATAGAGCGTCCGTCACTGGCTGACACCGTTCGATGGAACGAGACGGACGCTCTATCTTGTCACTTATCGCGTGATAAGGCCGACCATGATACGGGGCTAGGACATTGTCCATGGACCTAAACAAGCTAGATTGAGGTCACATGACTGTTTGGGGGTTCGTCCTTCGTTCACTGGACCTACAGAGCTAGTAATGGCATTATTATGACTGCGGTGGACCTTACAGAAGTTGGAGGTACGGTCGAGTTCTCCAACAGCTTTTCAAAAATATCTATACACAGTCTTTATTGTTACTAACATGCGACACGTGTGTAGATATTTTTGAAAGGTTGCCAGTATATATATTATTTCTTTATTTACGTTTTCTCTCGGGGTAGGTTTTTACAATAATTATATAAAAAGTAAAATATAAAATGATACATACAAAACATAAAATCATTATAAAAACCTAACCTAGGGTGCAGCCGGCAGCGAGGCGGGGCCTAAGCCACTGGCGGTCAGGGCGACAGAGACAGGAACCTCCTGACAATCCGCGCAGTATCCAGGAGTACCGCCTTCTGTATCTGACCCTTGATCCAGCCATCTAGCGAGAGTCTCTTGAGGTGATGGTCGAGAGTCTTCGCTATTAAACTGTTCGCCGAAACAACTATCGGGACGATGTTCGTCGAATGAACATCCCACATGGCGGTTACCTCGTGAGCCAGGTCTAGGTACTTGCTGGCTTTGTCCTTCTCGGCCTCCAAGAGGTCGACGAGCACTGCCTGGCGTTTCGATCGATCTGTCAGCACGATATCAGGCCTATTGGCAAGAATAGTCCTGTCCGTGATGATAGATCGATCCCAATCCCGAACGTCATTTACCGCTTGATTATTTAATGAAATACATAAATAGGTTAGGTTAATCTAGAATTATATCCTGAAAGATCAAAAAAATATCATGGTTTTCGGAATTATAAAATTCGGAAAAAATATGCTTCCGGACATATGTCTCTTCGGAATTATGTAGTGTAGAGAGACATGGCCAAGAACAGCCAAGCATGGAGGAAATTACTCGACCAGGTTAAGACCCACCCGGGGCTGTAGCCTCAGATGATGATGGATAAAGTCACGTAGTAAATGTATGATAATCGTAGCTTTAAAACAACAGAAACCCGATCGGGGATTTCCCGTTCTACGTCCTTGTGGAGACCCACGGCAGCGACGAGGCCCACGACGCGGAGAAACTGAACCGGTTTCTGGACCGCGAGATGGGCAGTGGAGTCATCTTGGACGGCACCGTCACCTCCGAACCCGCTAAGATGCAGGTAACACACACATGCGCACGCTCACATGTAAGAAACCCGATAGCGGACCTACCGTTCTAGTGGAGACCCACGACGCGGAGGTACTGGACCGGTTCCTGGACCGCGAGATGGCCAGAGGAGTCATATTGGACGGCACCGTCACAAGTTTCTGTCAAAACTTTTATTTTTGGTTCAAGTCCTTTGTTGCGGCTGTACTTTTTTTGCACACTCATCAATTACTCTCTGAGGGGGTTCCCATGAGCCCAATTACGACGGGTTTATCTTGTGAAGTTTAGGAGTTGCTATGGCCAACTTCTGTCTCCATCATCAGATCTTGCATAAGTATGCCAAATTTCAGCTTAATCGGATATCAGAGCGGTTGAAAAATGGGATGCAAGATTTAAAAAATCTGTTACTTACACACGCACATGGCAAGTTGCCTAAATAAATACTTACACTATACTATACATAACAACATCATTAGTGCGCTTCCATTCCCTGTGGAGACTCGCCTTACGAATAATGTCATAGATAATGTCTTTAGTAAACCAGACTGGATAACATCTAGAACGTCCTTTAGGGCGATTCTTACGGGGAAATACGTCATCAAAGAGGCCATATATAATATTGTAGAAGGTGTCAACTGCTTTATCAACGTCCTCTGTGTCGAGCACCTCTAGTCAAGAGACTTGGGATACAAGTTTATACAGAAAATTGTAGTCACCCTTCGCAAAATTCCAATCCTGCTCAGAGGCTACATTGCTCGGGTCAACGAAGCCAGATCCTTCTTGACCGCGGTCAAGGTAGAGGACTATATCTAATGGCGGGTGGTATGCATCACTCTTTGGTACTAGTCCGCCACCCTCAATTTCCTTAATACCGGCAATTCGAACTCGTTCTGTTACAAGCACCACGTCTATTTTTTTATTATTTTTGTGTTATTGTGGGCCTTTATATGCCGCTTCGACCAGCAGGTGATCTATTGTGGCAGCCCTTTGTTTATATTTCACCGTTTAGACCCGTTGCCTCTAAGAAGTTCCAGATTCTTTGGGCGGTGATATGTTGTACCTCTTCTGGGTGCACTACGTGCCGCCCTAGGTAGATACTTCTTTTGTGCATGAGTGGTCGCAGGAGCAGAGAATATGCATTGCTGTTTCCTCCGTCTCCTGGCAGGACCTGCAAGTTGCGTCCTGTTTCATACCCATTTGAAACAGGTGCTTGTTTAATTTGCAATGTCCTGTCAGAATTCTCGTTACTGCGCAGGTTTTGTGCCTTCTGAGTTGCAGTAGCTCTTTAGACAGTTTGTTATTGTATCCTTTAATCAAGGCTTTAGCATGTTTTTGTCCTTTGGCGAACTTCCACAGCTTTATTGCCTCTGATTTTTCTGTGTTGTGTAGCAGAGAATATGCTTTCCGTTTTGTGATACCACAGAACGGTTCTGGGCCGACCAGGGTTGTGTCCGCGCCCTTCCTTGCAAGTTCATCTGCTTTTTCATTCCCAACTATGTCGGAATGTCCTGGTACCCATCTAAGTATGACTTTGTTGGTATTGGCCAGGGTTTAAATTGTTTTTACAGTTCTGGATTAGTTTAGAGTAGGACTCTAGGGATTCTAGTGCCAGCAGAGCAGCTTGGCTGTCTGAGTTGATGTAGATGTATTGGTTTCTTAGGTTTCTCTCAAGATTGATCTCCACGCATTTATTTATTGCGAAGAGTTCAGCCTGATAGATTGAGGCCTCTTTCCCCATGCTGACGCTAGCTTTGAGCTACGGCCTCTCACCGTAGATACCACATCCAACATCATCACCCTTTTTTGATCCATCCGTGTACCACACGTGGCTTCCCTCCTTAAAGTCCATTTGGTCGTTTAGCCATTTGTCTCTCGGAGGTATTTCCACTGTGTACAGTTTGGTGAATTTGCATTCCACGTAAGTGTCGTCAGTGGGCATGCTTAGTTTTTTGTTATCAAAGACAAGGGCCTCTAGTTTGGTAAGCACTTGAGAGCGCCATTTTGGCCTTGTTAGTGTGCATATCCTATAGATGCACTGCTTCGCCTCCTTTTACACATGCAGGTGGAGTGGCGTTAGATCGAGCAGTGCATCCAAGGCTGCCCCCGGTGTTGAGCATAAAGCTCCTGTTGCTGTTAAGCAAGCTGTACGCTGTAGACTGCTTAACTTTGTGATGGCTGTCTTTTGGTTGGCTTTGTTACACCATACCGCAGAAGCGTATGTGATTACAGGCCTCACTACCGCTGTGTAAAGCCACAAAGCAATTTTGGATCTTATGGCCCATCTTGCTCCTGCCATTCGACAGCAAGTCCACATGGCCATTTTTGCTTTGTGTATTATGCTATTCAAATGAGCGTTCCAAGTTAGCCTTTGGTCAAAGGTAACCCCTAGGTACTTGACCTCATTTGAGTATGTTATTTCCTGTCCATTCAGTTTTAGTTTGGCGAGCTTGTCTAGTTTCCTTTTTTTTGTAAAGGGCACTAGTACTGTTTTGCTCGCATTGATGGACAGGTCATTATCTTTGCACCATTTATTTATGGTGTTAAGCGCTCCTTGCATTAAGTTCGAGATTGTGTGGAGGCACGGACCTTTGATTATGACTACAAGGTCGTCGGCATATCCTTGTGTGTCATAGTCTAGGTCCTTCATAGTTGCTAGGAGTTGGTCCACTGCTAGGGTCCATAGTAGTGGGGATAGTACGCCTCCTTGTGGACATCCTCTTGTGGTGTAGAATGTATGCTCAATTGCATTGAGGGTCAGAGTGACTATTCTATTTGAAAGCATGCTCTGGATCCATCTGATGGTGCTTTCGTCCACGCCCTTTGATGCCAATCCCTTGAGGATAGTTTCTGTGGGTGTGTTGTCGAAGGCACCCTCGATGTCAAGGAAAGCACATAGAGCTGTTTGCTTGTCCTCTAGGGTTTTTTGCACTTTGTCGACCAGATCAAGTAGTGCAGTTTCCGTAGATTTCCCCTTTTGGTAAGCATGTTGGCTCAGACTCAGTGGTCTGGCTACCAGATATTTCGCTCTAATGTTCTGATCAATGACTCTTTCCATCGTTTTAAGTAAGAACGATGATAGACTAATTGGTCTGAAGGATTTAGGCTGTGAGTAGTCCTTTTTCCCTGCTTTTGGTATGAAGCGTACCTTGACTCTAGTCCATTGTTCTGGTATGGTCCTCCAAGCAAAGCTAGCTCGGAATATTCTTACCAGGTGCGGAGTGATTAGGTTTTGTCCTTGCTGTAGTAATGCAGGAAAGATACCATCTTCTCCCGCCGATTTAAATGGTTTAAATTTTTTCAGTGCCCATATAACTTGGTTTGGTCTGAAGATATTTGCAGCCAAATTCCAGTCGTTGTTGTGTGCCCTCCGGGCTTGTGTGCTCCTTTGGGTGCATAGCTGAATATCACTGGTGGGCGTACCCCACCAGTGATATTCAGGTTCGTAAACCTGGGAAGTGGATGGTTCTAAGCAAGTCCATTGTTTCCACCTCCGTGGTCGTAAAGCTGCCATTAGGCTTTTTAAGTAGGCCTAGGTAATTGGTTGGTGTCTTGGAGAGGATTTTGTGAATTCTCGCTCCTTTATGTGTTTGGGCGATCTCTTCACAGAACCTCCGCCAAGACCTCCTTTTGGCTTTTCTGATCTGTTTGTTATATTCAGTCAGTGCTCTACCGTACCTTTCCCACTCGTTTGGTCTGGTTGAGTGATTGAATATGCGACGGGTGGACACACGGAGCTTTTCCAGCCTTTTGTTCCACCATGTCGTTGAGTAATGTGTGATTGATTCTCGCAATGGGCAGCTCAGTTCGTAGGCCTTATAGACCTTTGGAGAGTTGGTTTACTGCTATATTGAGGGAATCTGGATTTTTGACATATTTTGGGATATCCTTTAGATGGTCCTCCAGGTGACCCTTGTAGGCTTCCCAGGAAGTTTCTTTTGGATTTCTTCGTGTTTGTGGTTCCATATCTAACGGGCCCTTTACACTAAATATAATATGTTTGTGGTCCGACATTGAGTTCTCGCAACTAACGTGCCAGTTACTTAGGCAGTTTGCTGCCTTTTCAGTTGCAAAAGTTATGTCTAATACTTCTTGTCTTGCCCTGGTCACGAAGGTTGGCGTGTTGCCCCTATTTAACAGGTGTAGACAGTTGGTAAAAATAAATTCTGAGAGTAACTCACCCCTTTTGTTGATGCCGGTGCTCCCCCAGATGGCGTGATGAGCGTTTGCGTCGCAGCCCACAATCAGTTCTGCCTTTTGTGCTTCAGCGTACTCTACAACTTTAGCCAGTTTTTCTGTGGGGTCATGTTTCTCTCCGGGCAGGTAGGCGGAACAAATCAACACCTTTTGTGAGCCCTTTCCTTTGAGATCAACATACGCAGCAACAAGATCATCGTTGCATAGTTCTGTAACAGGCAAGAAATTCATATTTTTGTTAAACACGATGCAGGCCCTTGGTTTGGATCCTTTTTCGTGTATTAATACCTTACCTGCTTTGTTAAGTCCTGTTCCCATGGTTTTGGTGTTGATCCATGGTTCTTGTATGAGGGCGATGTTTAGGCCATTTTCGCCGAAAAGTTTTTCTACGACCGCTGTGGCCGCGATGGCATGGTGTAGGTTGGCCTGCAGAAACGTCACCCCCCCCGTGTGCTGCGTCTTTATTGGCCCCGGCGCTGGGAGTGGGCCTGCCCCTGCCGGCCCCCTCTTCCTCTACCCCTGGAGCGGTTGGAGCCCCTATTGCCCCCCCCTGTTGGTGGGAAACCGCCGTGTTCCCAATGTACCCGCTGTAGGATGGGATGCAGGGTTGGGGGGGACTGCCCGTTTAGGTCCCGGAAGGACCTTTCGGGCGGGTGTGTGGTTGGGGTCCCTCGACGTTGATGGGTTTTGCGGTGGTGGGGTTGGGGACGTGTTGAGTTCCGGCTGTTGGGTCTTTGGTGTACCCTTTAGCCGAAACTGGACCTTACGGAAGCCTAGGCTTGCCTTTAGGCCCATCTTTCGAAGATTCTCCACTGACTGGTCGTCTAGGGCTACGGTCAGCATGACCCCGCCTTTCTCGACCTTTGTGTGGAGAATCTTCCAATACTTTGTGTACAGCCCGAAGTTCTGTGCACAAAGTAGCGACAGTGACATTTTCACGTCGGAGTCGCGTAGGTCAGGGATGAACACCATCCCTATGTTAGGCTTTGGAAGCTCATTTTCGGGTATGACCCTGAGGTTGGCTTCTGGCCATGGCTTGAGGGATGGTGTCGTCTCTTCAAGCCAGGCTTTGGACCGCTGGTCCTCGCACGTGATGAGCAACCAGCCTGGCTTGTGCGCGTAACCTACGAATTTAGGTCCTTCGGCCATCTTCAGAGTCGAGATCTTCTGCAGGATGGTGTACCAGAGAGACTCCAGTTGAGTGTCCGACATCGGACTGGAGTCCTTGATCCCGACTCTGATTTGGCTCAGGACCTCGCTGTAGGCCTGCGCTTGTTGGGGTTGGGTTATGGGTTGGGTTGGGGGGGTTTCACTCACCCTCGGGTTTTTGGGTAGGTTACCCTGTAGCCCATCCTTTTGAGTTCCGCAAAGCTCTTTACGGACAGTTTTAAAGCCTCTTCGTGCTTCAGTCCCAGTCCCACTAGAGCTTTGTAGCGGCCTCGCGTGGAGTCTCCCAATTTCTTGTGAGGCTTGTCGGTGAGTGGATTCTCCGTTGGTGGGTTAGGTCGTTCAACGTCCTTTTCCACCGTGTCGGCGCTATCCACCACCTCCATTGCTTGCTCTGATATTTGGGCGGTTTGGTCCGCGCATACTGTCAGAGGCAGTAGTTCCTGGCATAGGTCTTCCAGGGTACCTTCAATTTTTTTATTTTGTTCTTCCATGTGAATCCCACGAGAAGCTAGGGAAATTGGGTCCGTTCCAGCAGAGCCCCGCTTGCTGGAATAAGGCAAAGGTTCTCCTCGAGGTTGCCCGGTATCGAGGTTCCACCGTTAGCGACTGAGCTCCCCCTCAGTCACGCATCTCTCGGCACGGTAGGTCACACCTGTAGATTGGGGTTTTTGGGGTTGAGGTAGGGCGGGAGTGCCGGTCCAGGTATCGTCTCTCATACTTTGCTGTCTCAGATCCGGGGTAGGTGGTAAATAGTGTGACGCCCGTTCTCCATCTTCGACATTTCCAGGGTGCACGACCCACGCGCTGGTGGGTTCGCCTCAGGTCTGTACGTCGGCAGTGCCTGAGGCGACGGGGACGTGTATGAGCAGACTTGGGGAGGCGAATCGATAGCCCTGCGTCACATACCAGGACGTATTCACCCCCCCCGCATCCTTAGCACCACGTCTAGCTTACCTCCATACATATTTTCCACTTCGTTCATCTCTTTCAAGCCAGATACAGTGAGAAAGTAACAATAATAATGTAGAACATTCTGAGAAGTATACAACGGATTCAGATTAAGATCTCCTAAAATAATGATATTATCATTTAGTGTCCCGATTACAGATTCCACCTTTTGAAACCATGTCATAAACACATGGTCAGAAGCACTCGGGTGAATATATACTACACAAATATGTAAGAGCGTTTCACCTATCCTTAATGTGGCCCAAAGATCTTCGCCACAAGACCACACAGTTTAGTCACAAGACCGATTTCTTTTTAGACGATCTGGAACCTTCGAGAGAGTATCGCGGGCGCGGGCCTTGCAGAGGGCTACGTGTACAAATACGACGTATCCATCCCGCTGGAGAATTACTACGAGCTGGTGCCCAAACTGCGGGAGCGGATGCGAGACGTGGCCACTAGGGTCTATGGGTACGGACACATTGGTAAGTACCTCCATTTTTAACCACCGACGCAAAAAGAGAGGTCTTTTAAGTTTGACGTGTCTGTCTGTGACTTTAGCTCCTAAACGAATGGACCGATTTATTCGTTTTTTTGTCCAAAAGCTAACGTGATTGACTTGGTTCTTAGCTACGTTTCAACAAAATCGGTTCAGCTGGTTTTGCTGGTTTTGGTTTGCCTCTCTTTGACCGAAATACTAAGAAAAACAGTTCTTATTCCATTTCCGCCCTGATCCAAGTTGGCTCAGTTCGGGTTGCACAGGGCGGTTCCACAACGCTTCGGGAGCTTAAATACCGCGCGCCATCCGGTTGCCTCTCGGACACTGAGACGACGCGGCATGGCTTTAACTGTAATAGGGTATCTTAATTACGAGAAATAAATAAAATAAATAAATAAATAAAAAGCCTTTAATTTACAGACATTAGTTTGGTTTACAGTTCTACCTTTCCAATACTTCGTTTTTATTTTATTTAGTGCCTGTTTGCCCTTCGGCAAAGGCCTCCAGCCTTCTCCACTCGTTAAGGTCTTGTGCGACCCTGCTCCAGGTGCATCCTGCCACTTGCCGTATGTCGTCTTCCCATCTCCTCTGGGGCCTCCCCTTCTTTCTTTTTCCCTCTCTAGGGTACCATTGGGTGACCCGTTTGCTCCATTTGTCTGCGCCTCGGATGATGTGTCCCGACCACTTCCATTTGAGCCCTCTAACCTTTGTGGAGATGTCTTGAACTTTCGTCTTACGCCTTATGTCAGCGTTTCTCAACCGGTCGGATTATGACCAGCACGTATATGTTTCAGGTGACGGCAACATCCACATCAACGTAACGGTGCCAGAGTACAGCAAGCAGGCGACCGGTCTGCTTGAGCCATACATCTTCAAGGAGGTCGCTAAACTGAAGGTGAGACACACAAACGTGGCACTTTCGAAGTGTCATAGGGACTTCTCATTTATCGACTTCCGATATTCATATTATATCGATACATTATATAACACAACATATTAAAGAAGATTGAAAGTAGACATAAACAACGCGTTCTTATCGCTAAATATACATGCAACCAAACGAAAAGAATGAAAAGTTAACATTGTCACATTTAAACAGTTCAGTTCAATGTTTTATTAATTTCACGTTCAAACTCTATTTTAGTGCTAACAAGTGTTTCAACATTAGTTTCTCTATAAAATAAATAGACAGTCATATTTTTTTCGCAAATTATCTGGTTCTAAATTACTTCTTTAACAGTCAAATGTATCGATATAATACTAATTATAAACGCAATTGATTTCGAAAATTCGTGTAAAAAAAATCCACTACTAATGGTAAAGGCCCTCGTATTATATTCGGGGTGAATATATTGTGGCAAAAATGTAGAAAACGTAACAAACCACATTACCTAACACATATAATCACAACGATGAAATAACGGAAATAATATTGATAGTATAATAACGATATGCTTCCAGCACGTCGTTTTAAAATGAGATCAGCCTACATTTGTATTGAGCGTCCGGCGGGGCTACCATGGCTGCTATCGCTTGTCACGCAATAGTGGATATGATTCTTTATCGCATGTGATACGTTAACCAAACGACAGTCGATAATTTGACAGCTTGTCGTTTATACCACGAGATGTGTTAAAAGCTTGTCGCTTATCGCACGATTAGTGTTAACTCTAGCCATAGAGCCTATTTCGGTGATATTGGATGAATGCTTGCACAAAAATAGAATGCACGTCTATCATGAGAGGGCCGCGACATTTTCACGATTTTTCTCGCACTACACCTCTTGTTCTAAGTGTTCTAATACGAGAGGCGGATAGTGCGAGAAAAATCGATAGAGCTCACGCGCCGCCGCGTGATAGCCGTTCAGGGGAGGGGACTCATAAGTTTTATGAATTGAGTTGTGACTTATTTGAAATACTTGTATTTAAAATGCAAATACAAAATACGTATTTTATATTTTGTACTTAATACTTTTTTTTAAAAGTATTTTGTATTTTATTTGAAATATTTTTCGAAATGCATTTTATATTTGTCAAATATAAAATACTTTTTTACTGCTAAGTTTCGAAATGATTACCTTTACCACTCAAATTTTCAAGTGAATGGGTCAGCGATTCGGCAAATGGTCACTAGAGGCGCTGCAACTTTGAAAGTCCATGTGCAAAATGACAGTTTTAACAAAATTAACGTTATTATCTGTGAAACATGACGTTACGCTTCGCTTTTTCACGAGATTGACTTCGATTTTGTTTCGATTACTTTTTGAAAGTATTTTATTTGAATAAAGTATTTTGAAAATACGTATTTTGCATTTAGTATTTAAATACAAAAAGCAAAAGTATTTTGTATTTGAAATATTAAATTGGAAAAGTATTTGCATTTTGTATTTAAATACTTTTTTTTTTAAGTATATCGTACACACGGAATAAAGAATCCATTGGAAGTGGCATTCAACCGATTTTCATAGAGAACCACTGTCGCCGCACGCACACAACCACACTTTAATAATACACGAACACACAATTGCAATACGCTTTCGATTTGTTAAAACGTGCTGTGACAATATGTTGTTAACGGTAGCATATTTTATATGCAAAATCTACTTTAACTAGTACTATTTACGGTCTCATTTAGTGTCAAGTAAATATTTCTTACGTCCGTTACCATATGCGTTGCAAGACTTGCAAGAGGCGTGGTCGTTCGGCTACTCAACGCAAGATGGCGGTACCCTGTGAATCCAATACACTGTAACTACGAAATACTGATTTTGAGAAAACGAGCAAAAACACTTTTTTTTGTTTTCTGAGGATTACTCCTATGTCTTCTTTAGAAGTTTTGAGTGTTTGATATCAAAAAAAGGGTAATTTTATAAGGTATACAGCCCCCAGTAATTTAAACAATATTTTACTGTTGGTACAGTCGGCATCAAAAGTAACTGCGCAATTGAAAACGTCAAAAGCTCTTATTCCCTTTTAATAAAGACTTTTGACGTCTTCGTTTGCGCAGTTACTTTTGATGCTGACTGTACAATGATTTAACACGGATAACTTGTATTGTCGCGATAGTCATCAGAAGCGAACAAAGATATTGTTAGGTTAATACACTGTATTTTAGAGTTACAGTGTATTGGCTTGTTATCAGTGTTCTTTTCACTTGTTCAAACAATATGTCTAAGGAAGTTTGGTTTGTTTTGTTGGTTCAGAAGAAACCTGAACAGTATCGAAAGTTCAAGTAAAATATATATATATATATTGACTTGACAGTTTATAATCATCTTATTTATAAAAAAAATGTGTTAATTATCATTTTGAATGTATTCTTATTATTATGCCGCAATAAAACAAACGAATTTATTAATGAATTAGGTTTTTATATTTGAATAGAATGTTTAACTTACAATATCAATCATTACTTTATATGACTGGCGTAAACTTAAATAAACCAGAATCAGTCTTAAAAATTCAGACAACTAGGTAATCATTAGGAACATAACTTATTATTGTTTTAAACAAAATTAACCGTTTTTTATAATTAGCCAATAGCTTACCTAAGTATATTTTTCAAAACCAGAACATAAAAATTAATCACAATATAGAAATAAACGTCTACAAAGTACCTACCAGTATTCACTTGAATATAATACTAAATATTTGGATCATCATTGTATTCGTCAGGGTTTGGATGAGATGAGAGGTGACACAACAAGATTTTCATAAAATACTCTCCTTGGTCTCCACCAAGCCAGTGCCTCCGCATAGGTAGATTTGCACAGCAGTAACAATTCTCTCCTTTTAAATTCAGTTATGCCACTGGCTTCACTCTCTCTTGGTAGTACATCAAGCAGATCAGTTTTGTTTTACGATAACCACTAATTTTAACCACTTATCATCTCATCAATTCACCAATTACCTCCGGAAACAAACAAAAAACTGTCAAAACTAAACAACGACGATCAGTAAACATAAACAGCGCCGCCGCGTGGCAAAGCGGCTGCCTTCAAACTTACTCCGTTAAATCGACCGATA
Organism: Epinotia bilunana; assembly: GCA_947049275.1. Taxonomy (NCBI): domain Eukaryota; kingdom Metazoa; phylum Arthropoda; class Insecta; order Lepidoptera; family Tortricidae; genus Epinotia; species Epinotia bilunana. The sequence continues at coordinate 20,337,325 of OX346259.1, read as the reverse complement.
ACGATCAAGATTGTCGCTCAGCCGCGCTCTGATTGGCGCGCCCGCATCGCACGATCCTTGTTACTTAGTTTCGACAAAACACTGTATCTTGGAACGCGCGAGGATTATTTTGGCAACACACTGCATCTTCGAATACCGTGTTTTGCTATTTTAGGACTTCAGTTCTACTTAAATACAGTGTCATTTGCATTGCGATATCTCAGTTTTCCTAGATAAAAACCAAAAATATATGAATGCAGGGCCATGTAATAGGCAAAGAGAAATCAAATGGACGTTGTTAATTTAAAACACTGTAACTGCAGATACAGTGTATTGGATTCACAGGGTACGGCGGTGTTTTCAAAATTATGGAGATGCGACCGCTTGAAACCAAAAAGTCGCATGTACTGCAAAATGTGTATGATGATACGACTAATTGGCTGTACCGGAATAGGGATGTGGGTATGGTTTGAGTTTGACTATCGATATTTTTATGATATTCATACGGTAAATATTAAGCTAAGACTTATTTAAAAAATGTTTCTTATATAAATTAAAATCTTGTTTATTATATAATTAGTAGTAGGTAACATTTAAACTAAATTACTTTTGTTATAAATTTAGTAGCAATTAAACACAGATTTAGTAATCTGTATAAACAAATAAATAAACAAAGAATATCATTTGTTCAATTTAATATATTTAGAATTATTTTACCAGCCATCTACACTGCCGACGTGCGAGTGGTCTAGTGAGAATTTACCGTCAAATTTGTTCGTTGTGCGGGATAACAGGAAACTAAATGACAGTGTTCGCCGTGCGTATTGCGAATTGAATCAATTGTTCGTAACTACGCTACATACAATACTCTGCGTGGGAATTGAATTTTCATGAATGAAGCGATTTCCTTTTGGCGAAACACCAATATCAGTTGCATCAAAATGTTTCGAACAAATGGTGTTGAATCGTTGCGGAAACCAATCCTTCCTCCCCGTGGCATCAATCCATCTGTCCTTTGTATTTGTGTCTTTAGGAAAACTATATGATTATAACAGTTATTTTATTGTGTATGACACAATACTTAGATACATATTACCAGAGCCCGGAATTCTTTTGAGCTGTCATAGGGACTTCTCGTTTATCGACTTCCGATTATACAATCAAAAATGTACCTATATCAATAAATACAGAATACAATATGTAAAATATGATTACGAGTAGACGTAACAACACGCAGTCTTATCGCAAATGAGCGATCTCTTCGCCTTTGGATACCAACTTTTAGGAAATTATAAATATAAATTAAAATAATAATATTTTATTCTTTCTTATAAAAAATAAGGGTGGTCTTTGTCCTGATTAAAAGGCATAGGTAAGCAATCCATAAATTATAAAAATTGAAATGGAATAAGCATAAACAATAAAATATTATATTAATTTCTTAATTCATTATTTTAATTTCTTTTTATAATACTACAATACTTCCGATTATACAATAACACATATGTATAAACGGAAGTCGATAAACGAGAAGTCCCTATGACAGCTCAAAAGTACTACGAGAATTCCGGGCTCTGCATATATTACTCATAAAAATATAATCTTTTTCATTTTGGTTTATCGATAACAAGTATCGACCTTAGCCACAGCATTTGAGTACCGATTTGCTGTGCATTCACGATCTGAGTAGCGAAATAATACACAGGATTATGAACTTTATTGTTAGAGAAATAGAATTGATATTTCCTTGACTACAGGCGCAAATTCAGCTTTTCCATTCTCACCACGTAGATGGTTGGCAGTCCTCAACTGTGCGTTTCTTCCGAAACTTTCTGCCTCGCACAGCCAAACTCTGTAATGAACTGTCGCCTGCGGTATTTCCGGACCGTTATAACCTTCAAGCCTTCAAGAAAAGAGCGTACTCCCATCTTAAAGGCCGGCAACGCACCTACAACTCTTCTGGTGTTGTAAGTGTCCATGGGCGTCGATTATCGCTTACCATCAGGTGATTCGACTGCTCGTTTGCCTCCTATATGATATTAAAAAAAAAATTGTGTAAGAAATTGAAAATTAAATATTTTTATACGTATTCTAAAATATTACTTAACGATGATAAGAAATACCTCCATGAGACAAGTTTTTTATGTGTTATTATTTGAGCAGTTATCAATAACGCAATACGGCATTTTCCTAAAATAAACAAATATTCACTCATGTCATACGCTGCGTGCGGTCGCTAGGTGACTGACAATAATCTGTGCAAGAAGTATGCTTATTATTGCTCATGTTCGGCGACACGGGAATGCCCACTCACCACTTCCAATGGATTCTTTATTCCGTGATCGTACATCTCTGAACATATTCCAGGGTTCCATCAGCGCGGAACATGGCTTGGGGTTCCGCAAGCCGCAGTTCGTGCACTACAGCAAGGACGCGGAGGCTCTGGCGCTCATGCGGGACCTCAAGCGCCTCATGGACCCCAACGGGATCCTAAACCCGTATAAGGTCTTGGTGGACCCTTCTTAGGTATTATTCAAATGAATTTATATTTCTAAAGTAGTGATGCGCGACTGAATGATACTAAATCGATTAGTCGAATTTATAATCATTCGATTATTAGTCTCACTACTAATGAACGCAGAGTCGACTCGATCCAAGTCGAATTGAAGTAGTTGAACTGAATGGAGTCGACTAGTCGAGCCGTGGCATTACAGGCTTATCTATAGTTTACCATTAGTAGTTACTAATTAGTTGTCGTCATTCGATTATCAACATTAGTATATTACTAATGTCATAATCGATTATTCATATTAGTAACCGCTAATTATTCGATTAGTCAAATCATTCGAAGTCGCGCATCGCTATTCTAAAGTAATTGTGTATATGTATAAATTGTTATGGTTTTGTAAAATTAAATAATTATATTGTTACTACAAGCGTTTATTTAGTTTCATCTTTCCCAGCGTTTGAGTGAAAGTAGTAGACGTATTGGTCTAGACTATAACCCCCTTATTCATAAAACTTAAAATGCCTCCGCTAAATAAAATGTGCTCTGTCCCTTTCTGACGAACACAAATGTCAACGTGACAGATAAAGACAAACGAATTTTAACGCCATTTTAGTTAAAATAGGCTTGTAAATAAATAAATAAATAAATATTAGTGGACAATCTGACACAAATCGACCTCGTCCCAAACTAACCAAAGCTTGTACTATGGGTACTAGACGACGATAAACATACTTATATAGATAAATAAATACTTAAATACATAGAAAACATCCATGACTTAGGAACAAATATTCGTGCTCATCACACAAATAAATGCCCTTACCGGGATTCGAACCCGGGACCTCCAGCTTCGTAGGCAGGGTCTCTACCAACTAGGCTAGAGCGGTCCTCACGTTGTAGAACGTTTATGAATACGGCCGTAAGTCTGTAAACAACAGTAGATTGTATTTTCCTTTTCTTGTCGCGCTCCCAGTCGTAATATGATCATAGTTCATACTAGCTTCTGCCCGCGACTCCGTCCGCAGTCCGCGTGGAACTCTTTTTATAGTAGCTCCATACAAACTTTCACCCCCCATTTCACCCCCTTAGGGATCGATTTTCGGGATAAAAAAATATTCTATGGCCTTCCCCGGGACTCAAACTATCTCTGTACCAAATTTCACCCGTACAAACTTTGCACCCCTATTTAACCCGCTTAGGGGTGTGTGTTTCAAAAACCCTAAGATTACTTTTCTTGTATTGTAATAAGGAGTCCATACACAAAGTATCAAGTCTGTCACTTAAAATTTTACTCCATCCCCATACAAACTGTCAACCCCCTTGGGGGTAGAATTTTCAAAAATCCCTTCTTAGTGGGTACTTACGCTATATAAACTACCTATAAGATGATTTGGCTAATATTCCCTTTATTCTTATAATTTGGCTATGTAAATGTAAACGTTAATAAATCCAATTTATAAGGCTACTTACTATAAGGGTTCAAAATGTTTTCTTCCTACACACAGATAACCTCCAATAGATAGAGCATATACGCGATTTAGTTCATTGCAAAGGTCACCACAGTTGGCGGTAGGTGCGGGTTGCGGGGAGGTCGGTAACGGCGCTGTGATTGGCTGTTTCGAAAATAGCGCGCTATGTCACATAATGGCGCCAGAAGCGTAGTGATGGGGCGCGTTGGTCGTTAACGGTTTTTAGCGAAGCCGCAATTAATTGTTAGTAGAAAATTTTACATGGCGTAGGTACCTTTAACATGGTTTAAATTTTTGAACGGCTGTCACTGTTATATTATTATCGTTCTTAGAATATTTTGATCACCACGTAACATAAAAAAGGTATGTTATAATCCCGTCAAGTAGTCATAAAAATAGTTATTTCTAAGCATTTTACAACATTTACTGCATTATCGTGTTTATGTCGGACAAGAAGCCTTCGTCTCGTTCGTATTTACATACTTACTAGAAAAGAACGAATGCGATGTTTATTCGACATTAACGCGAATGTGCTAGCTAGGCTAATGTATGATATTTTAAGATTGGTATAGGTATGGAAGACATAAAAACGATGTCATTAAAAATAGAAATATTTTTTCTATGTGATCAAAATAATGTGGATGATGATAATCCTCACCATCATTTAAGAGGGCGTTAACGTGCTCACTAGCGCCACTTGTAAATAATTGTGATTACTTCAATTTAACGATAGATATTTAAAAAAGCAGGCCGCTACACATAGTATTTTGTATTTAAGCTACATCACTAACCACTTCCGACATCCATCACACGTCGTCGAAGTCCAGCATCAGGGCCTTCTCGTGACACTAGTCCTAATTGCTCACAAAGACGATTCGAAAAACTTCAATCGCCGTCTTCGAAGTCCAGCTATTAATATAGGGCCTGCTCGTGACACTAGTAGTAGGTATATTGCCGCGTCCAGACGTCCGAGCGCGGCGGACGAGGGGTGACATGAGCGGTAAGAATTCATAAGAAAGTGCGAGATAGGGATAGAATTTTGCAGGTTGGCAGTCGCCAAATGCGTTCCTACATAGCTTCTATTTACGCGGGCCGATATCAGGCGGCAGACTGCAGTCCGCCGATATCTGGCGCCGTCTTATACTTACACGTTAAAGAAAAAAAACAGGTCAAAGTATTATTTCAATTTATGGTCAAAGTACGATTCTGTAATATTGTAACTTCAATTTCATTCTATATTATATGTATACTACATAGCAATAGCTTACTTCGGCACTACATAATATTCTACAATACTCTAAATTACCCAATAAATCAAATAAAACTACATAATAATGCTAATATTTACACGGTTCAACTCACGTATTAAATGTCACTACGGGCACATGTTTCGAACTCTTCGGGAGTTCTTCTTCAGGATGAGTGTTTTCGCGGCGGTGTCGCTTGAATCAACAACAACAACATGCCCGTAGTGACACTTAATACTTGAGTTGATCCGTGTAATTATTAGAATTATTTCAACATGTCACGAAATTTAAATCCGATTAAAACTACATAATATCCACACACACACCAACAAAGAACTTCCAGTAGGTACAAGAATAATATATTCCGTTAATTAGCTCTGGAAGCTATACAACAGAGTGAGATAGTAATTTACTACGTCTCCCTCTACTTCATAGCTAAGACGGTTGCAGTCCGCCACGCCGCCTTCTTGATGCAGTCGAATATATTATCTATGTTATGACTCCTGAGAGGTTTTTTAACAAAATAATTATGACAATACAATGGCAACAATATAAATATAATCTTTAGTGAATTTTCGTATTAAAATAGTACACGAAAGCAAGGGTGAATTAACGTATTGTTTCCTTAAATGAATCTGAATCGGTAAAAATTCGAAAGCATCACTAGCCCATCACTAGTGTCATGTGCTTTCGTGAGAGAGGAACAGTATATTGTCATTTACATTTGATGAAAAGGGACATGCATACTTTACTACTTCTAATGGACCAGTGTAAAATGAACTCCGCGTGACAGAATGAAATTTATATTTATGTGATAAATTGGACTTACCTGTGAATTGTTATTCCGTCGTTTGTGTAATTAGAAGTTCGGGAGATTTTCCCACACCACTTCACATAGCAAGAACTATTTTTTATAGCGCAAAAACAATTTTAATTTGTTGGTTGTTTGACGCACGTATAGATCGCGTACCTGGTCGATACTGACAATATAGCGCGGGGAAGGGGGGGTTATCAGTGCAAAAACATCGCCCTATAGGCTCTATCTATTGGAGGTTATCTGTGTTCCTACACTATCATCATCATCATATCAGCCGAAAGACGTCCACTGCTGGACATAGGCCTCCCCCAAAGAGTGCAAAAGTGGCCGGTCCTGCGCCACCCGCATCCAGCGGTCTCCCGCATTCTTTACCAGGTCATCAGGCCACCTTGCCGACCAACGCCGCGCCTTCCGGTTTCCGCCCCAATTGCCATACACTATATGTCTACCAAGATTCATATTAATCCGTTTAGCCGTTTTTGCGTGATTTAGGTCTAAACTTTAGCATTCATAATCATAATATAGGTAGGATTTGCCAAAATTCCAGGGACACAACTCGCTATACAGACTCTAGCAGGCATTTTAAGTTTAATGAATAAGGTTAATTCACGATTTTCGCTACGGTGGTAGTGTGCTGAAGTTTACCAACAAATTGAAAATTGAATAGATAAAATATAAAGTATAGTATAATCCTACTAATATTATAAATGCGAAAGTTGCGATGGTTTGATGTTTGGATGTTTGTTATTCAATGACACTTAAACGGTTCAACCGATTTGGATGAAATTTGGCACGAAGATAGTTTATAGCCTGGATTAAAATATAGGATAGCTTTATCCCGTGTCCACGCAAACGAAGTCGCGGGCGGAAGCTAGTTATTCAATAAGAAATAAAACTGGCCGAGATCGAGTCGGACTTACGCAGCCGTGAAACGCGCTGGATGGGCTTCGGGGTTAGACAACGACCCCGTGCCCCCCGCTGAAAGAATTTCGTATTACTTTCCTTTGGGGCCTCGGAGACACAATTGTACCCCAGACGTTTTAAATAGGAGTTCGAAGTTTTTTTCTCGTTTATTAGGCTGCCGGGCCACGTGCCTTTGAACGTGTTAATACTTACACAATTCAGATCTGTTTTACAACGGATATTAACAATAATATAATATTCATGATTAGGAGTCAGAAATTCAATGAAAAAGAAACAATTATATAATGATAGCATCATCTAGCGACCATAATTTTGGTACAATTTCAGTTTGATAGAGGTCGCTGATGTTAGTTGTCGATTTGCGCCATCTAGCGAGCTTAATTTTAGTCCACTTCAGCTCGATAGATGCCGCTTTTATTAAGTTTTTGATATTTTATGGGTTTTATTTGATTCTAAAATTATGAAAGAAACACTAATCTAACTTTAAATGTATGTATAATGTCATACAATATTTCCGTAACTTCGCAAACAGAACATTTTATCTGTCCATATTGTTATAATAATATTTTTTTAATAAATATCAATAGGTACCTATCGATATTAGTTAGTTAAAAATTAACTATATGTACAATTACATAGTATAAGAGTTATACACCTGATTGTTGCTTATATATACACTAACCTTCCAGGGTCCGTGTATCTTGGTTTTTAAGTACTACTTATGGTTGCAAATAAATCTTCTTATCTTATCTTGATTGATATCTTATGGGTTATAGATACCTGGAACCATTCCTACGTCCCATCGTAGTTTCAGAACGAGGTTCGGGCATGTAACACGTTACGAATAATCTGACATTTAATAGTACATTACGTACCTAGGCCCTAGGGCGGTGAATTCGTGAATGGCCCAGATCGCAGGTGTTTGTAGGGCCATAAATATGCGATCTGGGGCTTTACGAATTACCGCCCGTGGTAAGTACACAATTTTACGTCTTCATCTGGCCACAATGCGCGTTTTACCGTACGCGCAGCGTGCAGTAAAACTCGCATTATGGCCAGGTGTGACGTAAAATAACATTGTGACATTTATGTTACATATTTTATAATGTTTGTATACTTAAAACAAACAAACTATTAATTATATTGCATGCCTAATAGGTCGAACATTAGAACTCCAGTTGTTATTAAGATCTTGTATACTGTTCTTGCAATAATAATATCTATCTTTACGAGTCCTCTGGTTTCCGAACGCAGAAGCATCGAACTCACCCACGTAGAGCCGGTTGAAGCATCCACGCGGTGGACATCCCGCCCTGCCGTAGCGCCACTCGCCCTTATGGCCTGGAATGTCTTCATCCGATCTGGAACACGAAAACTACTAGCGGATCCATAGGTCCTGAGAGGCTTCAAGTTCACTTGGTAAACTATTGCGCAGTCCATCAAATACACCATTTACTTAGGTCTAAGTACATAGTTAAGCCGTTTGTAAATGAAATGGCGTGGAATGGAAACCGAGAAAGACGTATTTCTAAAGTATAAAGCCGCTGGGTGCACTTATTGTTTTGGGCAAATAGGTATAGTATTGCCCAAAATCAGTTGTGTCCTTACTAAAACGAAGCCCCCCAAACGGAGTCAAGCCCCCAAACCAAAATTCTGTATCCGCCACTGGCTGCATTAATAGTTTACCTTCATCACTGCCTGTGAGTATGTAGGCACGTCCCACGACGGGATAGCACGGCAGGCCCGAGGGTAGTTGCTTCTTACCAGAAGCGCGGTAGTACCCTACAGAAGTAGAAATAGAGCTAGCTATCTTAGTGGAAACTAAACTACTAGTCGGAGATAAAGTAACTTACTGTTTGAAAAGATGTCGAACTACACTTTAGAGAAACAAGTAATTTCGTTTCGAGTAATTGTGCTTCACTACCACAAAAATGCTGTCATGATGTATGTGAGTAACTCATGTATGCGTGTATTACTCGAATCTGAATGGATGAATATTCATGGATGCAGCTACCTTTTTCAACACGAGATGGACGTCCGTCGCACCGCATCGACCTCATCCTAGGGCATCGGTTTCGTACCTGGGGGTGGGTAACTACCGTAAAACAGTTTTTCTTTGGGGGTAAAAGAGTTGGTATCTAAAAAGTAGAATGGATAGGGGGTGTTATGTGTTATTTAAACTGGGGGTAGAATCAGTTTCCCTTATAGCTCATGGGTGAATGATATTGAACCACCGCTCTATGGTCACTGAATGCATTAAAGGTGCGACCACACCGCTGCTCAAAATACGCTAACGCACCGTAAAACGCAGCAAAATGTATGAAGAATACGTGACGGATACGACACGTCTACGCGTATACGCAGCGTTAAGCACCGGTGTGGTCGCTCCCTAAAACAGTGAGCAACATGAACCAACCGTTTTCGATGAAATGAAGAAGATCTGTATTTAACTTAACAGTCTTTACACCGCATATAATTTAGGTAGCAGCAGAGATGCGAATGCGAGTTTGAGTTGATGATCACAAGCAGGCCAACAAGCCATTACTATTTAATATTATAAAAAAAATACATTCTTTTTTGTGTATTTTTTATGTTTGTATTTTAGTTAAGTATATATTTCCTTTTAATTTTCTGTTTGTTACTTTCCGTGCTCTCACCGAGTGGACCCTGCGGAAGACCAGCGCTGGCTGCAAAGCTAGCAACATGCTGAGCCGAGTCCATTTCGTGGCAAAAAAATTTGCTTTTTATTTTATTTCTTTTATTATCTGTGTTGTGTTTGTCACGAATAAATGTTTTGATGTGATTTGGTTGACAAGCCTAACGAGATTCCTCCTCATCGCTGTGTGATAGCGGTAGGACGAGTGAGGAGCAGGGTCTTTCGTTGTTTGTACGAGCTGTAATGATGGCAATAAGATCTAAGGTCCACTTTGTTGAGTAGCTGTGGAATTGAAGAACACTTATTTAAGTTATTGTTTTAATTGTTTATGTTGCACTAACAAACACATGGTGGATTTCCTTAACTACATTGTAGGCAATTATAATAATGTACCTTATCATAAATTGTCAAAATAAAATGCATTTTTTTTTTCTGTATATGACCGTTTGTTTCCTAAATAAAAAAAATGCATAAGACCGGTAGGTATACTTGTCTCCAAATAAATGGAGACACTAGGTACTTAATGCGCATTTACTTACAATAAAAGTTACAATACTGGCGGACTAAAATAATGGCGCTTGTAATGAGGTCCAAGGTCAGAGAACAAACTCTATCGGTTGCGGTTTAATGCTCACATCCCCAACACTCACTGCCTAGGAACCTGCTTATTACAGAGGCGCTCTATTCGTAGGTGGTTTACGTTTACACTACTTATCGAGAAAACCACGGCATCGCTAGGAGGGTAGCGCGAGCGCTACGAAACAGTTGATGTCTATTAAACCGGTCGCCGAGACCAGAGAATTGCATGTGTGGTAGTAATTGTGTGTTCAAAGGAATTTGCAAACTTAAAATTTAAAATTTTCTTTCATCTGTACTGTCCCTATTCGTCCTTTCTATTCCTGTACAAATCAATACAGTGATGTTCGTAAACGCCCACGAGTTGGGGATGAGAGAGTGAAGAAGTGAACCTAAAGGGAAATAAACACACAATTGTAGGTAGGTTGCAAGTTATTAGTAACAAAATGTACCTAGATGGCGCTTTATCCTTGACGGTAACTTCTATGAAGAATTTTCCAGGATTCATGGGGTCGTGACAGGTATGGAGTATGAACGTTTGTACAGAGCCCTCGGTGCACGAGTCAGACTCTAACTTCATCGGTTTTTTAATTATTTATTGTAAATAAAAGTTTGAATAGCTTATTTTTACATCGCTGGTTTTGAACCACTTTTGAACGCACACCAAGTCTGGCTCGTCAAATTAAAGCCGTAATGGAAAACTGGCGTTGGCACACAATCGCCCGCTACTGTTTTGATGAAAATAATGAAATAAATGGTTTTTTAATTAATAACAGATATTTAAGGACGAATTGTACTTACCAATGAAAGGAAACACCTCGATTAACAGCTCCACCTTTATTGGAAGTGTTTGAGCAACTAATTATTGCGCAAACAACCATTTTGTTTTTAAAATGTGACGTCGCACGCAGACCGCGGTCGGGAGCAGACTGAAGTTCGCGGCGAGCAATGGTGCCACCGTGTCATCATTTCGCCACGCGAAGTACATACACTTATTCCTTCTATCTTGATATATTTCTGTGCGTATGACGAACACTTAAACAGTTAACGCAACCGTTACATTTTTTAACTACGTTGTAAATAAAAAACAATTATCATCGTGACTCGTGAGAGGTAATCATGCCGGTTCCCAGATCTTATTGAACATCCCTCGTGGGTGAGTAATGAGAACTCAGTGACCCTTAATCTGTGAACTTGTAACAAAAGCAGAGTTCAGTGTTTGTTGCGACAGTGGCTAATGATAAATAAGTACCTACCTATCAACTGCAGATAGTGGGAATGACGCGATCTACCCGCACTCCGCTCCTGCAGAGTGTAGTGAGAGAACACTAAGTGTGCGCGCGTTCGGCTAACGTTACTTTCATCTGGTAAGTCTTTAGTTAACCTGTGCATGTGTCGCACATAATTGTTTCCTATTATTCCCGGTAAAAAGTAATTTTAGGCATGCCGGCGGAATGCGGCTTGCACAGGCGCTCCGCCGCTGATAGGCAGTAGTTTCACAAAAGCGACTACGATCTGACCTTTCAACGCAGAGCGAAAACTAAACCTTGTTTGGAATTAGACTGCTCTTCTCACCATGGTTTCCTTCACCTACAAGGATCTGTTAAATACAAGTATCTAAGTGATAATTCGTGCATACGTTTATTTGTCTCGGGTGATCACGGAGATTCGATTTCGGGGTTTGAAGTTGGAGCTCCAGATTGAATAGTCGCGTGCCTTTAACCGCTAGGCTACGGTGGTTTACATGTAGGTACCAGTAGTGTATTATTGAGCGTTTCAGAACAGAAATCTATCGATTTCTGTTCCGAAACGCTCAATCGTATATACAGTATCATATCATGGTTAACTTGTTTTCTGTTCTGAAACGCTCAATCGTATATACACAATCATGGTTAACTTGTTTTCTGTTCTGAAACGCTCAATCGTATATACACAATCATGGTTAACTTATTTTCTGTTCCGAAACGCTCAATCGCATATACAGTATCATGATTAACTTGTTTTCTGTTCTGAAACGCTCAATCGTATATACACAATCATGGCTAACTTATTTTCTGTTCCGAAACGCTCAAACGCATATACAGTATCATGGTTAACTTGTTTTCTGTTCTGAAACTCTCAATCGTATCTACGCAATCATGGCTAACTTATTTTCTGTTCCGAAACGCTCAATCGCATATACAGTATCATGGTTAACTTGTTTTCTGTTCTGAAACTCTCAATCGTATCTACGCAATCATGGCTAACTTTGTTTTCTATTCTGAAACGCATCTGGGTGCCGCACTAATCATCTTTGAAACTTTACAACTGGATTAAAGTTTAATGAGCAAGCAAATACAAGTCGTAAGTCGTGATTTCAAAAAGCAAAAGCTTGAACACAACACGCATTCCGAGGCGGCCAACTCGGTTTGCATGCAAGGGTCCTAAGAACCCTCATAGCGCTCCCGATTTGGGTTAACTATGGTGTTTACCGCACAATATCTGACGAGTTGATCAAGTTCGCCAGATATGTTCGCAACCCCCAGAAAGCAGTTTCTGGCATAAGATTGCGGTGCTCTGAGTGAACCCCCTCCGGGTATGGTATCTATACGCTATCGACCGCGTAGGTATAGAGTACCCCATGTTTCGCATTCACAGTCAACACTACTCGCACCCCGGGTGGCCAAGTCCAAGATGCAAGATTTACGTGTTGGGGTCGTTCGGTCGTCAACTTCCCGACAAACAATTAAACTGAAATTGTATTTATACAAACGATACAAAAAACTTCATAAGCGTGATGTAGACCTGACCCGTTGATTGGCTAATGCATGTGACGTACTCGCACGTCATCTTTTAAAATTACTTAGTAATATAGACTTTAAGAATACATTTTTAAAATACATGTTCTTGATTCTAATAATAAAGTTTGTAATAAAAACTACAGCTACAACTTATGTCCCAGATTAGTTTTTGTGAATGAGAATCTTTAATAAAGATATAAGGTTGACATTAGAATGGAAATTTTGGATCATATTGCATTATAAAACGTAGCTACATTGAACATTGTAATTAAATTGCCATCACGCATTTCATTGAAATTTGAGTCATTCTACTTGGCTGCTCATTGCATTTGTTTATCGAGCGAGCGCGTGTTTTTATTGTTAAAAAAGATACTAATCAACATCAAATAATTACAACGTAGATGGAATTATACTTGGCTCTATGCTTTACAGAGACCCCTCGTCTTAGGACCCTGTTTGACTACGATATTTGCACTCCACTTCAGACGAAGTGATCAAATTTGTGCTTCGAGCTTCGGTAAGACATCTATAGATACTTATCGACCGCACAAGTACAGCTAATCCCAAATTCAACACTACATGCGATTAAGATTGAACTACACTGATTGCAATGATTTGATTTTAATTTTTTGTCGTTTTGCGTTTGATATAAAATTAACTAAATTAAAGAAATGTTTTGCATTTGATATAAAACTAATTAAATGAAAGAAATGTCTGAACAATTTATCCTTTTATTTTTATTTTACTTACAACAGTACATTTATTATAAAACAAAGTAACAAAATATTAATGGTACGCAATTTGCTACATTTAACATACACGGACTTAAATATTATTTTCTTCATGAATTATAATATTTCAAGATAGTTAATAACTAACATTGCTTAATCTTTTAACAATTTTATCGACCAATTGTTCCGTAGCGTTCAGCATTTCATCAAAATTATCTTCTACAACATATTGCACTGCCACCTCTTTAGACTCGTTGTCCACTTCAAGACTTGATATACTTATTTTTATCATTCGCCTGCCTTTCTTAACCTTTTTAATGATGTACGAATTTAATCCATTGTCGGGGGTTTTATGTTTGCTATTTCCCGTTTTCTTCGAGGTTTCCTTCGAGCGTTTAGAAACTTTTGGTAAAGGAACATCTTGTTCGTGATTTAAATAATCGTTTTGGTACTTCAAGTAGGCGTTTATATCTTGAGAACAGCACAACAATGGGTCATCATGTGTAACTTGAGAGTAAAAATTTGGCCCTTCAACTTCTTTGAAAATGTCTATCGGCTGCGAACTGGATTTAATCTGTAAAGGAAAAAATAATTAAACATTATCATTAATATTAGGCACACTTACAAAACACATTACATTTTTTTGTTCCCAAAATATTTGTTATTTGAAATAAGGAGGACTTACCATTTTATTATTTTCCATTGCAATTATCAGCGATCACGATGGCAACGTGTGTCGGTCTAATGAATTGGAGTAGAAATGGTTTACTACAAATCGATTTATTTATTAAGTACCTATATAATTACTCTGATGCAATCAACACAAGTTATAACATGATTTCGGATCATATAATCATGCATAAGACATCATATAGGTATTTTCATTGCATACAGGTTCCGACACGATTTCAATAAATAAACATGTGTATCAAATCATCGCATTCAGTGTAGTTCAAACTTAATCGCATTGATAAGTTATTACCATTGGGTTACTCTTGCACGAAGGAAATATTATATGATGTGCGAGACAAAAGACAGTTTGCGATAGGTACGCGGTCGGCGTCCGTTTGTAATAAGAGCCGTGCCTTTGAAATGAGCGCAGGCGCTATATAATTTAACAAGACACTTTTGTTTGTTACACATTTGCTTAATGTACAAAACGGTATCTGAGGTATCAAACCTTTAAAAAACATACTTTTTACGTATTCTGTAACAATACTGTTATTAGAAACTAATTGTGACAACGTTGAAAGGTTGAGAACTACTGGGAACGATTTTCTCCGACAGGATCTCACTTGTTAAAACGATCATTTTTACTTTTGCTTTCGACGGGCCAGCAACACAACACTGCATTAATCATGTTCGTAAGTTTTTAATAATTTAACTTAGTTTTTATGTACCTAACTTGTAGGTATGATAATTATTTTTGTTCATTCTTAATCATGTATGATTATTATTTTTAATATCCTTGTTATTTACAGGTATGATTCTGAGTACTCGTCTGACGAACAAGTAGTCATTAAGCGTATTAGCAAGAATAAGGAGCTGGAAAACAACCAACCAACTTCATGGTAATTCAATTAAATATCTATGACATGATTTATTTAATTCGTAACGCTAAAATAATTGTGTACTTAATATTTTTTCTTGCATTTACAGGAAGCCAAAAACATCAAAAAAGAGAATCGTGCCTTCGGAATCCGAAGATCGTCCTGAACCGGGGTAAGTAATTTACTAGTTTTGACATTTCCAACCAGTTTTACTGAATTTGAATGAAATGAGATTTACTAAATGTAACATTTTATTTTAGGTTGAACAAGACAAAAAAATCGAAAAAAAGTATCGTGCCCTCGATAACTTCTACGAAATCGATCGAGTCAGTCAACAATACGAGGTAAATAATGCATTTTTATTATTTATTATTTGTGTCGTTTTCAATCACGGGACAATAGTATCCCGGACGTTTGGAAGGCATGCGCGGAGCCGAAGCCAACGCGTAGAGGCCCTTAGACATGTCATTATTATTTTAATAAATACATGTCCTTGATGAGCTCTATTTTTAGTTACCCTTTTTATCTTTATAGGACTAAGAAGCTGAAATCGTCGAAAAAAGAGAACGTGCTTTCTGAATCCGAGATCGAAACTCCTATACAACGGTAATTACATACCTACACCAATTTTTTTTTTCACATTAACCTTGAATTTTGTTAACATTTATGCGTTAAGTAGGATGAATTTGATAAGTATTAAAATACATGTTTTATGATTTTCAGGCATGAAAAACCAGCGCACAAGCATAGTGGCGAGCAATCGGGATGGTTAATTGGCGGTGAAAGCGAAGACGAAGATTTTCGTGCGTCGTTCCGAGAAGATAAAGCGGCGCTTCAGTCTACGCTGATACGCAAAGTTCCCCAAGGTAAAGTGCGTCGAAATAGCCAGTTGTCGGGCGACCTCTATCTTGATTTGAAATTATATAATTTTGCCGACATAAAATCCGTTTCATCAAAAGATAGATGGGAAAAAGCTCTTGTTACGCTAAAAATTTGCCTTGATTCGAATTCACCGGAGGTTTCAACTATAAATAAAGCGTTAAAATTGTGTCGGGAACGTTTCACCGAAGAAGGAGTGTTTTACCGCGACTAAATTAATTGTAGACCAATAGACTAGATACAGCCTTGGCAAGAAGCGTTGAGCACCCATGCTTTAGTTAAACGGTACTTTAGTCTTATGAATAAAAGTTTTCTGGTTTCATAAATACCTTACTAAATTGCGCATCGTTTTTAATATTAGAATTTTAAACACATTGCAGTATATAAAGCTACGAAGGAAAATATAAGGTGCTCAATATTTCTGCCCAAGGCTGTATATTAATTTTTGGCCCCATAAATTGGTTAAATTAGAATTTAAAATAAAAATGAGTAGTAAATCGATATTTTGTTCAGTTTGCGAAACATCTGTTGCTAGTCGAGCATTTTCCGCGCATTTAAGAAGTACAATGCACAAAAATAATACTGGTATCGATAAGGGCGACGGTATAGAAAAAATAGCGAGCGCCTTCCGTAATAAAATAGCGTCGTACCGCGTGCGCGGACACGAAGGCGAACTAGCATGTTCGAGTCCTCCTGCAGAGTTTATTCGCAGTCTTCGTAAACGCGTTCATAAAATTTTGGATGCAAAACAATCAGTTTTCAATAGCATCAAAGTAAATTTTGAATTATTTGCAGAATTTTCTTTACTCAAAAACGATACATGTGAAATAAAATCATTTGCGACACAAAATATGATTCTACACCCTAATTATGATTTCAATGAAATCTTTTCAAATCTTTTACAATTGATTTGCCGAAAAATTGATGACTTTCAAGACAGAGATAGTGGCTGGGCTTTCATGCGAAATTTATACCTAGAACTAAACATCTGTAAGTATAATCCGCTGAGAGCGTCAGGTTTCATAGACTTACCTAAAAATATAAAACTTAAACGAGCGTGCATTAATATTCAAAACAATGATGCGTTCTGTTTTTTATGGTGCATAATGGCTTCTTTATTTCCCGCTAAAAATAATGCTCATAGGGTAACTTCATATCCGCATTTTGAAGACAATCTCAATATAAAGAACATGACCTTTCCGGTGGGATTGAATGAAATCAAAATATTCGAAAAAAATAACCAAAATATAAGTGTTAATGTGTACGCACTGAAGAATAAAATTGAAGTTGTCGGTCCGTTGTATAAAACCGCACGTCGCAAGCAACATCATGTTAATTTATTATTGTTAGAAAACGGTCGACAAACGCATTACTGTCTTATTAAGAATATAGGCCGATTACTTAAAAGCCAATTGACAAAACACAACGGATCATTGTTTCTGTGCGAGGAATGTTTGATATTTTTTAACAGTAAAATAAAGTTTGGTGCTCATGTATGTGGAGGTGTAAAGACTATTTTACCCGAACAAAATGAACATATACAATTTAAAAATTATGAGCGTTTGCAAGATCTGCAATTTATAATTTATTCGGATTTCGAATGTTTATTGATACCAAATACGGAAAAAAGCAGCAATCAGAGTACTACTAAATTACAGGAACATGTACCAGCTGCATTTGCGTACTATATTGTTTGTTCATATGACAGTTCTCTCAATAAATATGTTTCATATCGGGGAAAAGACTGTATAGCAAAATTTATCGAATATCTGCAAAGGGATATCTGTACAATACACGATATTTATTCAAACCCTATGCCATTAATTATGACGGAAAACGATGAAAATGATTTTTCAAATGCTCAACATTGTTTTATTTGTCGCAAGTTGTTGCTCGGCGATTCCGTAAGGGATCATTGTCATTTAACAGGGCGTTACAGAGGTGCAGCCCATTCTTATTGCAATATACGTTACCGGTTACCTGAATTCGTTCCCGTATTTTTTCATAACTTATCAGGATACGACAGTCATTTGTTTATACGTCAATTGGGAGAAATGCGTGGTCATATGAACGTTATAGCGAAAAACAAAGAGAATTATATATCGTTTACCAAATACTTTATCAATAATCAAAATAAATTTATGCCTGTCCGTTTTGTGGACTCGTACAAATTTTTAGGCGCTAGTTTAGAAGAACTTGTAAGTACATTAAACACGAAAGATTTTAAACACCTTTCACATTTTTATCCGTTAAAAGAGCACTTTGACCTACTGAAGCGTAAAGGTGTGTACCCGTATCAGTATATGGATAGTTGGAGTCGCTATGAAGAGCAATCTTTACCTCAGCATCATTACTTTTACAACTCGTTAACTGATGACAATATATCGAAATATGATTACGAGCATGCTAACCTGGTTTGGAAATCATTCGTACTTAATAATTTAGGAGAATACACTGATCTTTACCTTAAATCCGATGTATTGTTATTGGCTGACATATTCGAAAAGTTTCGTCAAACCTGTAAGGTTAACTATAGACTAGATCCTGCTTTTTATCTAACCGCTCCAAGTTTAAGTTTTGATGCCATGTTGCTAATAACTGATATAAAATTACAACTCATAAATGACCTCGAAATAATTCGAATGATTCAAAAGGGCATTCGTGGGGGTATATGTTTATGTTCCACACGATATGCTAGCGCGAACAATAAATATATGCATAATTATGATCCTAATATTCCAAGCAACTATTTACTATACATAGACTGTAATAATTTATACGGGTACGCTATGTGCGGTAGTTTACCTTATGCCGATTTTAAATTATTGCAGCAGGATGAAATAGATAAACTAGATATCATGTCAGTACCAGAAGATTCGGATTATGGTTTTATCCTCGAAGTAGACCTTTCCTATCCTGAACACTTGCACGACTATCATAATGACATTCCATTCTGCCCGCAAAAATTCGTGCCTCCTGGTTCAAAGCAACCTAAACTTATACCGAATTTATATGATAAATACGAGTACGTCATTCATTACGTCCATTTAAAAACATGTATGAAGCATGGATTGGTCCTAAAAAAAATTCATAGAGTAATACAATTTAAACAAAGTCAATTTTTAAAGCAATACATAGATCTAAATACGCATTTGAGGCAGAAAGCTACATCTGTATTTGAGCAAAATCTATGCAAACTATTCAATAATGCTATTTTTGGAAAGACTCTTGAAGACCCCGAGAAAAGGTTAAATGTTATGTTAGTTAATATATGGAATGACTGTAAAAACAAAACTAAAAAGAAATATGGAGCAGAGTGCTTAATAGGTAGACCTAATTATCATAGCTCAACCATTTTCTCTGAAAATTTCGTGGCAGTACAAATGAATCCTGAATCTATAAAACTTGATCGACCAATTTACGTAGGATTTACCGTTTTGGAAATTTCAAAATCTCACATGTATGACTTCCATTATTCTTACATGAAACCTTATTACGGGACTAATTTAAGTGTTTGTTACATTGATACGGACTCGTGGCTGTATACGATAACCACAGAAAATGTATATTCAGATATTAAATTGAACTTTCAACCTTATTTCGATACCAGCAATTATTCTGTAAGCAACGTACATGGCATAACTCCTCAAAATAAAAAAATACCGGGTTTATTTAAAGACGAACTTGGCGGTGAAATAATAAGCGAGTTTGTGGGCCTTCGGTCAAAATTGTATTGTATCAAAACAGAAAGTAAACAAGTCAAGAAAGCTAAGGGTACAAAAAAACATGTTGTGCGTCATTTGGATTTTGAACACTATAAAAAAGTATTGTTAAATAGAGAAAAGTTACGAAAGACGAATATTGTATTCAAATCTTTAAAACATGTTATTTTTACACAATCTGTAAAAAAAGTAGCGCTGTCGTCAAATGACGACAAACGTATTATACTGCAGAACCAATTTTCTACGATATCATGGGGCCATAAATCTATGTACTAATAGAGATATTCGAATAAGATAGTTGTAATTTGTAATATCATAAACATTATGTATGTGATTTTATTCAATTTAATAAAAAAAAAATCCTATAAGTAATATGATTTGTTTCATTTCTAGCAGAGTTCCATCATTTTCTTTCCTTAAATACGGAAAAGATTTATGCTAATTTATATATTATTTTATTGAACTTTTTTTTTACATTTTTTTATCGATCTCATAACGTATAAATCTTATCTGTATTTAGGTTTTTCTAAGGAAGTTTCTATAAGGGTGAGTATAAATTAAAAACAAAAGTATTTTGTATTATTATATTTTATTTCAAAAGAAAATACAATCAATAATTGTTTTCATCCTTATCTAAATACCAGTTTTTAATACATAGTACATTTTTTAACGCACAATTTTTCTTATGATATACACAATTATAAATACCCTCCAATAAACAATATTTTTTATGCAGCTCTTTTAAATTAGGAGCGCCCTTTTCACCTAAATCTATAATAGTACAGTCCGGGCACAATTTTTTAACCCATAGACTTTTTTCCATGCCTTTCACTAAAATCGTTTTGCCTTTGATGTGGTTTACAATAAGTCTTTTAAATTCTCTAAAATCAACATACCCTTCTTGCCAGAACAACCCGAAGTGTTTTTCTAACCATCTTGTATGCCTTTTTTCATTTTCGGATAATTTAGAAAATGTAAACGGGGGCTTTATTAAAAAAACTTGAGTATACAGTAGTGTACTATATACAAATTCCTTTACAATAAACATGTTTTCATTTATTTTAAACCCTTGAAGGTCTACGAATATGTAGTCCGTCATTACGAAATCTTTTTCGTAATACCACTTAGAGGCTTATATTCAATAATACTATCATTTAAAATAAGGCAATAAGCTGAGGTTTGTTTAGGTATATCTGACTCACACTCTATGTCAATCCGTACATCAACTGATCCTGTTTTCAAGGTTTCGTTTTGTCGAGAACAGTCAATGACAAATAGTGGGGCTTTATTTCTAAATTCTTCCGGGCTCAGCAAAGGTGCTTGAACACGGTTATAGTAAGACTGTTGAAATTTAGCATACTTGTCGTATAATATAGCAAACTTCTCAGACGAAAAACTGACATCAAAACTTTCATAAGGAAAGTAACTCGAGTTTAAAAAAACTTTAACATCTCTCAAATTACAGTGATCAAAGCCTGTCATGTCTTTATCAGCGTCGTTTTTTCGCGCTGTTTTTAATCCAACTATGATGTAACGCGGTTTTTCAATTTGAGATGAAGTTTTGATAGCCCAAGAATGCTTTGACGTTTCAGGTAGAAGTGGATATTCATACAAATCCCAATTCCTGAATGCTATCTGAATAGCGCGATCTCTTTCCAAATATTTCAGTAGACCTAATCTTTCTCGGTCAGAAACCTTAATGTGAGGCATACGCCATACTATTTTAGATATGGTGATATGGTCTATGTATTCATTTACATTTAATTTAACACTATTTAAGTTAGTATTGGACCTTAAAAGAATAAGTTCATGTTTGCAATTAATAATAATTTTGTTATAATCCTCAGCAAATCCAAGAACCTTATTTAAAGGAACAGATACTGAGAATGTTCCATGTACATTTTTTGTACCGTTCATATCCCAACCCCATAATTTGGACATCGAGGCTTCAAGTTCATTCATGGATACGAGAGATTTCATAGTTGTTGTAACCCCTGCGTTTTTAATTTTATCTATTTCGATTCCATTAAGTTCATATCGAATATCTTGAAATAGGTGAAGTATGGGGTTATTGGTAAATAGAACACTGTTCACCTTTGCTTTCGTTTCTCTGTTGAATACAGTTATAGTACCCTCTATGTATATAGCACTCGCTGATGGTAAAACGTTAAGGTCTTGTTGGTTAATAGGTATCCGTATTTCATCATTGAAATTAAAACTGGTTACGTACGGCTTATACGAATGATATTCGAAACTCTCAATTGAGTTATCGAAGGTAAAAGGCTCTGTTAAATTTAATATACTCATTTTAAGAGACCTAGGTATTGGAGAAATTGTTTATTCTCTTTTGAAAGTTTCACTTTACGTCTTCTTTTCTTGATTGCTTGATGCATACTAGTACTACTTTTAAATGTTACTGAACTTTTATTAAAGTCTATCATTTTTTTCTAAGGTGTAAATATATTTGAATCTCTTCACCCCGTAAATTAACCAAATTATGGTTACCATCCAATATTCTTATTGTAATTGAACTTAAACTATTTTGGGTTACAGGGAAATAGATAACGTTTCTAGGTGTCTCTATTATCCTATAGCCGGGGGGTACGGACGGTATCAGCTCGTGTATTATGTGACTAGGTTTTCCGTTAACAAATGAACCGCTCACTATGTCACATTCGATTCGGACTATAGTTGTAGACAGAATGGACACAGGAAAGAGAGATTCTGTTAATATATTCGCCTGAATAGATTCTTTTCCGAAACCAAGTAAACTTCCAATAGAATTTTCTTTGTCGAAATAAATATTTTTAGTGCACAAAATTGATGTTTTCAAGGTATTATTATTGCATTTCAAGGTAAATGTGCATCCTTGAAGGTGTTCTTTAAGGTAATCTTCAATATCTTGAAGTTCATATGATCCTTCAGGAATTTCAATTACTTCGTTTTCTCCATAATAAAACTTATTATTTCTATAGTCTATATTAGGTATTGAATTAAACGATGACATATACAACAGTCCACATTCATATTCACCATCTAGTTGTAAAGGTGGTGAATGGTTCGTTATTAAATTGGCGGAGTTTCCAGTTATAGACAAAGTGAAAGACATCGTGTTACTGATAAGCTGTTTATTATGCAATGTTATTTAAACGGTTACACCAATAATTATTTAAGTATTTTAAGCATAAATGACCGCAATTTACAGTGTCAAACTTTTGATATCTATTGTAGTTATAACATATGTTATAATTGTTTAAATACCTCTGTAATTCTATCGGAGGTGGAAGGTCACCATAACTATTAAAATATTCACAATAACTATTATCTTTCACATAGGCTACCCAGTGAGTTCCATTGTTTTCAGAACTATCCAAATTAAGGATTCCACATTCAACTTTTTTGGGACGCTTTGGTAAGCTATCCCTCATATAAACTCCTCGAAAATGGGGGATAATAGAGGAGTGTTTTAAAATATCAATATTCGTAAGAGCACGTCTGGGTAACCTCTGATTTAGTTTTTTGAAGTTTTAATACATAAACCTTTCCCATTTTTATATGGCTTAATATGTAACCCTTTTCCCAATGCAATAGATTCCATCATCTTGTTATGCCGTTCTGATTCAGCTAAGTTTTTTCGAGCAGCTTTGTAATCACCCACAGCTTTAGCGATTCCAGCAGCTCCACCTGCTAATGATCCTAATGCGGATAGTCCAGCGAAAATTGGTATTAGCGGTAGTAAACCACCAGTTTTTGGAATTGGTATTAAACGTGGTATTCGAACCATAGTATCGTTAGAAAAAACTTTTTTTGCGGCAACAAGTGCACGATCTACTATAGAGCCTTTCGTTTTAGCTTTCTTTTTCATTTCAGTGCGTATTTTAGACACAAAACGCTTAAATGTTTTCATTCCCGCACCAGCTTTAAGTTTAGATTTCATCACTTTACTAACTAACCATGAAGCTATTCTTTCTCCTTTCCCTGCATCTTTCGATCTCTTTCTTTGCTTGGCCATTTTATAAAGTTCTAAGTCTGCCTGGTGTCTTTCCGCTAAGTCAGGATATGTATCGTAAGCAATATCGTGTTTCATACACGCAGTGTCTAACGCATTAATTCCTTTGTCACCTCTTTTTAGCCGTTTGTGTAATTTCGTTCCCGGCCCACAATAGTTATAACCAGGTAAGTGTAGTTCGAATGGTAAGTGATTAATAGCACTATTTAAAAGTCCTCTTCCTTTCATATCTCATATGACAATGAGAAAGTTTAGTTTATAGAAGGTATATAAATATTATACGACAGCATTTCTATCAATCCAACTATTTTCACTATCACTAAGACCTAACCACTTAACGTACAACTTCCTACCCTTTTTTTTAAGTACCTTTTCTACCAAGTAAACATCTGGATACTTAGTTTTCTGAAGTTCTTTTTCGTAAAATGTACCTAGTATCATATTTTTTCGTTGGTCTTCAATATGGTATGTAACAGGTTGAGTGTGATTCACACGTTTAATAGTGAAAAGTTCTGTTGACCAATTAGGTGTATAACCTTTATGAAAGCAGCTTTTATACTTGCTAATACGCATACAATCTCCTTTCTTGAATTTATTTGATTTATAATTTCCATTGGAAACTGATTTTTGAATGTTGTTCTTAACTTCAATTTCATTAGTATAGTTTACATCAATCGGTTTAAATTTTGTTGTACGATGTATAGTTTGATTATAAGACTTAATAATGTCATTTAAAGGATTTCCAACCCATTTATAGTTACCAATCAAACTAAAATATTTGTACAGTTTAAGCTTAATTGTCTTTATCAGTCTTTCAACAATAGATGCCTTCATAATTGAATACGTCGAATAATGATTTATATTCAAAGACTTTAAATAGCAACATAGATCGTTATTGTAAAACTCTCTTCCAAAGTCTGTCTGTAAGTTTTTAGGTTGTCGTTTTGACGATTTTATAATAAATTCAAATGCATGTTTTACTTCCGTTTTTGTCTTAGATTTTATAGGATAACACCATGCGTACTTCGAAAAGGCATCAATGACAGTCAAAATATACTTATATCCCTTGTTAACCTTATGAAATTTCTGTAAATCGATCAAATCGGCTTGCCATAAATCATCAATCCCTTTAAGTAGAACTGATCGCCGCTTAAATCTTTTTCGCGCAGATCTATGGATCTCGTCCACTATTTGTTCCTTTGCCATCATTTATTATTTTCAAAATATTATCTATCTCCTTCTTTGCGTAAAAGTTGAGTTTTAACTGAGATGCAAGTTGATGAATTTGACTATTTATAATTTGAAATAACGAGTCTATGTGCTTCTTATCGTACATGTTCTGAATATATTCGTCAACGTACTGTTTATTTACTGCATCATCAGGTGCTAAAGGTTTCACAACACCTTTTAATCGCAATGATTGTAAATCAAAATGTCCCGCTTCTGTTCGAAGCAAAGCCTTGTACTTGAGATCATAAATCTCTCCAGCACGCAAGCGCTTATGAACATGGTGACCAAATTTGTCTATATTCATTTTTTGTTTTGTTTAGTTGAAAGTCAAAGTACGACTGTTAAAAAAATAAACTTTATTTATTTATATATTATTTGACTATGCCAGCTTCACGCAGTTCTTCAATAATAGATATAATTTCGTTACCTAACCCTGTATTACCAGCATCGCGTGCTGCTATAAGCAATTTTAATCTCTCTACTAATTCGTTCGGGTCATCCCAATACACATACGCAATGTCTTTCTTTACTTTTTTCATTGATGGTAGTCCATGGCCGGATACATGAATTTCTTCACTTACTGATCGTTGTTTAGATAATTTGAAAAGTGGTTTTATCACATATAAATATTTCATGCCCTTATTGCTTTTTATTGGTTTATTTGGATCAAAATCACGTCTATGAGCATTTGTTTTTAATAACAAAGTTTTATAAAATCGTTTATCGTCTTCAGTAACGAGACTTAAATCAGGTATTTTCTTAAACAATAAATCGTTTAAACCTGGCGTTAAATTAATACTTTCCCCACATATTTTGAGTTTTTGGTCATTCACTGAAATCGGATAAGATCCAAACATTAGCTTGCCACGCTCCATTCGTACACCAAAAGGAATATTTGTGTACGAATATTGTTTTTGCCAAACGGGGTCTTCACGAGGAGAAGCATACGAATCAGATGTTCTAAACGAAGCATTGTTGGTTGTATCAGAATCATTTTGATTGACACTTTCATGAGATAAGGCATCATCTAGGTTAGCGTTACTGTCATTTAATTCAGCATCGGTAGTATTTGAACTAGATTCTGATGATTTTCTCAGAAATGTTTTATCAACGAAACTTTCCTTATCTTCCTGTTCAGACGGACTATATTTTAATGTTTTTACTGGCTTAGAATCCCATTTTAATTCTTCGTTGTCACGATCAGTGTCATTATTATTCGAACCATGATTATTGTGTTTTGCCATTTCATTGAGAGGATCTATAATTGGTTTTAGCATTGTTTCCAACATCATATTATCGTTTGTTTTAACATCACGAATAAGTTTAACTTTTTTTCTTACGGCTGCAGCAGATCGGAGTACTTTTTCTTTAAATAATTTCTCCTCGTTCATTTTTAGATTCATGTCCGATCCAGATGGTTTCATCTTGAGTAATAAGTTTCAACTTAAATACGATCCTTTATGTATACCGTTACTCTAGCAAGATAAACGTATCAAAACCTTTCCTATAGCATCCAGAATTTTTATTACAGTCTTTATTAATAACTAAGTACTTGAACGGTATGTCCCATACTTGTCCACACATTTCACGAAACTGAGACCACGACATATCACTTCCTACGTGTTCATCATAAACATGTCGTAAATTAACATCATCTTGTTTAAAAAGAATGATTAAATTTGCATTGTCTCGTATCAATTGTTTAGGTATTTTACTATACGTTTGATTCAGATAGAAGCTGTCTATATTTTTATGCCTTCCCATTGCAAAGTAATCCCGTATATTATTTTGATTTTCACATGCAACATCGTCAAATATCATTATTGAATTAATATTAGCCTCATGAGGGCTTAATACTTCATCATTCTCACAATATTTTCGAAAATAAATTGAGGGGACCATTGTTAAAACTTGTTCTAAAAATTTATATATAGGCTGGAATAAAGTTTTAGAATAAATATAAACATTTTGGAAGCGTAGGCCTTGTTCATGAAGCAGCAAACCAACAATTAAATTAGTTTTTCCACAATTAGACGGACCACAAATTATACAGCGAATGGTGTCGGGTAAAAGTTGGCCATGCCGAAAATTGCGATTGCGAGTAGAACAAACGACATCCAACTTCAGCCTGTGAGATTGTTTTACAAACTTCATTATTAAAACTGTAAATGCGTCTGTACTAACCGACAAACTTAAAGATTGTAAGCGTTGAAGCATGGGAATCTATTTATAAACCGAAAACAAGGTATCGTGACGGTATACGGTTTCATAGTCACGATTGAGCATTTCAGAACAGAAAACAAGTTAACCATGATATGATACTGTATATACGATTGAGCGTTTCGGAACAGAAATCGATAGATTTCTGTTCTGAAACGCTCAATAATACACTACTGGTACCTACGAATGATGTAGTGCCAATATTTGAGAACTGTAAAATGTTAAAACGGGTTGGGCATAGGTGTAGGTAAAAATCATAGATTAACATAGATTCTGTGTGAAGAGTGGACGAGACATCTCATACCGACTCATACTCATTTATTGATAATACTAAAAAATATGTATGTATGTATAATTCATAATACAACGCTCACCTTCAGTACCTAAATCAGCTAGGTATACTCAATCTGTGGCCCGCTGAGCTTTTGCGAGTGGCCCGCCATCCACCTTGCAATCCTAGTAACCAATTTAAACCTAGAAACCGTAAATTTTCCTTGTGGCCCGAATTGGCGAAAATGTCTTTGTGGCCCTCGTAGAAAAAAGTTTTAGTATGGCTGACCTACCTAAATCAACGGCTGTGGCGGTGCGGCACTACAGTCGAGCATGCGTTCATGTAATGTTTAAACAAAAGCATTGCTCATATTTGTATTATGCGCAAACGTGAATATTTTTAAATAATTAGTTAAAAAAATATTTAATGTTGAGGTTAAAGATCCCACTATAGATTTCGTTTACTTTATCTTATCTCTATTGAAAAAATACAATAATATTCGGAATGCTGAGATCTATCTGGCTCGCTATGTCTGTGGGTAGGGCTGGCTTTGTGTCCCAGAATGTATCTGTGATGCTGGATTTTATCAGGCTGCAGCATTTTTTGCGGGCAATCTTACACGAATCAACCTAGTCCCAAACAAAGCAAAGCTTGTACTAAGTATGGGTATTAGTAAAGATAAAATAAGGACTTAAATACATAGAAAACATTCATGACTCAGGAACAAATATTCATGCCCATCAAACAAATAAATGCCCTTATCGGGAGTCGAACCTGGGTTCCTGATCCTGCCTACGAAGCAAGAGGTCCTGGGACCTCTTGCTTCGTAGGCAGGATCCTACTAAAGGCTAAAGCGGTCATTGAAACTAACATTTGACTGAACTAAAGAGAATGTACCTAACTCATAACAGAACATCGATACAAATAGGTACAAGTTACGATCTACCCTGTACGTCACGTGAACGATAACCCGCGCTCTCCAAGAATCATACGTTGTAGGTACCTACGAAACATTATAATAGGTATTTTGAATACTTTTTGACTGGCGTGCGACGAAATGGATGATTCCCACCTGTGGTAACCAATTTGTTACCAGTGGTAACAGCTGGGTTTTTTTCCCCCGTCTTACAACTAAAGTCGGTGGTAACTATATTTTTCCCACCTTTTACCCCCACAGTACTCGGTGGGAACGACTGGGAAAAAATCCCAGCTGTTACCATAAGTGGGAATAATCCGACATAAGAACATCAGTAACATTCTGCAAAACACGTCTACAAAATCTCATGAGGTAATTTAGGTACAGTCAGCAGCAACAGTAGCTAAGCGGGTCAAGTGCTCAAAGTGACCTATTACACGACTCTAATGTCTTTATTTTATTTTTTATTTAGAAACAAACGGTCATTTACAAAATACATTTTAACAATGAAATGTATTATATTAAACTAGATCTATAGTTTCCTTACTTAACATAGCAGTACATAGTAAATTTACATATAAAAGTGAGAATATGTATGATTATCTGCTTAGATATGAAAGTAGCCCCCTTTTATCCACTGACATGATCTGGGTAGCTGTAGTTACCAGCTGCCACTAGATTATTTCACATACAAATAGAATTCAATCAAAAATATCAAACATTTGAGTGGCTCTAAAGGTGAGTAGACGAGATGAAAATACAGGCAAAGATAAAGTTACTTGATGTATAAAATACTTATTAACTGGAACTTGAAATGTAAGTACCTAGGTATTAATAATTTACTTTAAAAACAAAGTTTTAACCGACTTCAATTTAGTACTCCGCCTAGCCACGAGAACATTTCCACATTTCTTTTCCAATTTACCTCATGAACTGATTTCCGAGAGCAAATGCATTGATTATTAGAGAAAAAAACCCAATCGCTGTATGTGACCCGATAATATTTGAGGACTTCCGTCGATTCCACAAGGATCACCCTTGGCACTTCATTAGTTGCTATTTCAACGGAATCTTATCAAAATCTGTGATATAGGTACTTTTGTACTTTTAAGTACATAAATGAGGAATTCCATAAGTCATCTGTGGTCTTCATCATCAATTCCACTCCACCAATTTATGATTTCCGGATGTAAATACACGAGTTATAATAGAAAATACCAAAATCACTACACGCGTGCCTAATATAATTGAGGAGTTCCCTCAATTCCTCATGAATCCCATCATCCAATTGAATTTCCAAAAAAATGGGACCCACCTGGAAGCATATACTTACGAACAAAAAAAAGATTTTACGAATCGGCTCATCAATGACGGAGTTCTGAGGTAACAAACATTGAAAAAAAAACAACCGAATTGAGAACCTCCTCCTGTTTTTTTAAGTCGCTTAAAAATGTTACACTGCCCATTCCAGCCAGCTAAATTAATACACATGAACACTAAAAATCGCATATTTTAATATAGCATAACCATATAATACCTATATACTTACATATATATTCACGTACGCATGTATATCTAGCAGGAACTACAAAAAAGCTTTCTTTATGGAGCCAATAGGTACTACAGTTATAGATATCGACACATGTAAGTTTTGCACATTCATTGTAAAGTCTAAAAGCACGTCTTATAAACATATTGCGAGCATAACAAGTTTTATGTCAAGAGGATAAGGACTGTCTACATCATTTTGCGTAGCTACTTCATGAACTGATTTCGGAGAATGATAACTTATCTACTCCGAGGTCGTGGCGCGCGAACTTATTGGGAAAAGCGTTATATTTTCTCATAATATACTTATCTACACCTTCTTGTAGGCACCTATTATTAATAAGATAATAGGAAACTTACTCGCTTTATCGCTGTTTTATCAGACACTATAATTATATGGGTACTTACTGAGGTTCATGTTGGCACTAGTCAGATTTATTTCCTTGTTTTTCAGAGAGCATCATGAGTGCGCGTGTGTTGAGCGTGGTCTGTTGCGCGTGCGCGCTGCTGGCGCGCGCCGCCGCCGCGCCCGCCGCCGCCGACATCGCCGACGTCGAATCGTCCGTACTCCTCTACACGGCGGACCACGAAGTCACTGGACTCGGCGTTATATTCGGAGAAGACGATAAGCTAGGCGACAAAACCGTGTTCTTTATAGAATCAGACACCGAAGAGCGAGGGGAGAGAACCGACTACGGCCTCTACGCTTTGCACCACGGCATCAAAACGAAACTGTTGGACAACGCCAGGGACATAGCCGTAGTCAACTTGGCCGCGGCATATTTCGCCGCCAAAGACGGTATATACTTGTACGATAAAGAGAAAAACTCGGCGCAAAAGTACGGCTCGGTGAGTGAGGAAGTGATCTCTCTGGCCGTTGAAAACGGTACCGGCGTCCTTTACTATTTGAACAAGCAGCACCAACTGTATAAAGTGAGCGAGGACGGGAATAAGTCGAGCGTCGTCGACGCAGTGAAGAACGCGGAAGAAATCGTAGTAGACTACACGGGACACCTGTATTACTACACGGCCGACAAACAGTTTTACGTGTACGACGGCCAGGCAGCGAGGAAGGTGGAGGACATCCCGGAGAGGATGAAGAAGGTGTGGTTCGTGAAGACGCCCATGTTGGTGGGAGACTACGGTTTGGTGAACGGGGATGATCAGTTGTACGGCATCCGGGCGGCGAACGCGAGTGCGCGAGCGCTGGGCCGGCCGGGCGCGCGAGTGAGCGCGGCCTCCGCTGACGCCACGCTCGTCGTCTACTTCGCCAAGGACAGGAAGATCTACGAGTATAACATCTTGGAAAAGATCGCAGAGGGCCTCTCCAAGGCGTTTAAGAAGTTGGCTCAGGGGCTGCGTGATACATTCAACTCCGTCAATGCATGATAATTGATAATGATAACGCATCTTGTTAAGGAGCTCCCATACGCCAATGACCTTCGATCTGAATCCCTTAGTTTTCTAATGTTTTTTGTACCTTATTATACTAACAACAACGGCTTTAAGCAATGTAGTATCCCATATTTACTTCAAAGTTCATTGTTTTTGAGATATTTGGCATCAAAGTTGAACAGTTTTAGGCCAAAAAACTGGTTTTCTGGCCATAGCTTTTGTGTTAATTGGTTTGAAATGAAAACCCTAGACCAGCTTTTAGAGACATCACAGACGAACCCAAATATGTAGTTTTCGTATATGTTAGATCTTTCACGTCAATAGAGATACGAAATAAGTGTATTTTTTTGACTATGTTTAAAAAAATCATACAAAATTAACTATTCATATGTTGTTTCAAAATCCGGTAGACGAAAATGGAGATAAAAGATTGAAGAACCGATAGCCGTTTGATTTATAATTCTGTCTGTAATGCAAAAGTAGGAGATACGATTCAAATCTTGGCAAAAATCGACGAAAACCCCGGGTAGCCCCTTAACACGTTCAAGGCCATGACTCGCTTATGAGCTATGCCCCTATACAAGCAATTCCCGGTATACAAAGCGTTAGGTGGCCTTGAATGGGTTCCCTAGTAGTATTTTCGTTGGCATTTCGTTGGGCCAACTCGGTGATCAATGGCCCAACGTGGTGCCAACTTAAAATGCTACTAGGGTTACGCGATCCCGGTCCCATGTTTGAGTTAAAACTGCACTCGCATCTCTGATCCTGTCATTCAAAGTTCACTTCATGAAAGTGGGTTTTACTTCTAGCCATGGCTTTTCTGTACACTGTAACCATTTATATCATAATCATACTGTGATAGAAATACAATAATTGTAGTTTATAAAAATACAGGTGTATCAAAAATGGGGTGTAAACCGAGCAAGGGCATATTCGGTAGCGCATTGCATTTTATTTTTCTATTATTTTTGTTTACATTGATATTTTTGTGTACATTACAGTCTGTTTTTGTTGACATTGCTTGTGTATGACAACATTTCCCTGCGAGGGTAAAGGGTGGGAGGGTATATTTCTTTTTCAACCGCTGCGTGCACAGCTGTGTTATGAAAACAAATGTTTTGTGTATGTTTTCTTGACACGCAGGTGACAGCTTTTACGTTTTTGACGTCATACGAAAGCAATGTCAACAAAAACTGTTAAGTACACAAAATAAACAAATGCATTTTTGGAATCGCAATACGCTACCGAACATGCCCTTGATCGGTTCACACTCCATTTTTGATACATCCTGTATATTAATGTAGTAACTAATAATATAATAGGTAAGGGCTACGAGGGTTAATGTGAAAATGGGCTAAATGCGTCTTTTGAAGATATCTTCGAAACGCAACATTTTAGAACTATTACAGTCCTCGATTTTCAAAGTATGGTTACCAAACTTTCAATTTAGACGATTGTAATAGTTCTAAAATATTCAGTTTCGGAGATATCATCAAGAGACGCGTTTACCCCATCGACGCATTTGCCACAGTTAACCTTAGGTACTCTCATTTCGATATAAGCATTTTATTTTACAAATACAATTAGTCTTAGTGGGTACCTAAAATAAGGAAAGAACCTAAAGAAACAAGTCATTAATGTAAACGTTATTTTATTTCATCCCTGTCTTACATAGTTCTAGAAAGTTGAGACATTTACTTAACTTATGGAGACAACATCGTTGTATTACGTCCATGTAACGGTTAAAATCTTAAGATACA
Organism: Epinotia bilunana; assembly: GCA_947049275.1. Taxonomy (NCBI): domain Eukaryota; kingdom Metazoa; phylum Arthropoda; class Insecta; order Lepidoptera; family Tortricidae; genus Epinotia; species Epinotia bilunana. The sequence goes on along the minus strand of OX346259.1, from coordinate 20,304,137 downwards.
TTACATTTTACATTCATTTAGCCGGAGCCGGCGACAACGCAATCACGAAAAACGAATCTCGAAGTTCATATATCTCCGTCACTGTCACTCAAATCAAGTACGATAGAGACGGTGACATTTGAACTTCGAATGTCGATGTTCGTAGTCCTCGGTACCCGGTTATCAATTTATTATTCAACCTCGATGAGTTCGAGAACGGAATAGCTGGCAGTTCACATAAACTGAGGTATTTGGGCCATTTTACGGCAAGTTGTACACGACTTTTTTTTTTAATTTGATATAATCGTGTTTTTTCTACTCAGAATCGAGAGCACTCGTACCTAATAGGAGAAAAAAACTGTCCTAAATGTTACATATAAATTTCGGTTTTCCGTTCCGTTACCACCATACAAGCTTAGTATGGAACCGGTAACGGAATGGAATAAAATATCTTGGGACAGTTTTTTTCTCCTATTAGGTTCGAAAGTGCTTTCGATTCTGAGTAGAAAAAACCCGATTATATCAAAATTAAAAAAAAGTCGTGTACAACTTTCGTAAAATAGCCCATTTATATGGCAAAACTGACCTCCAATCCTAATCTAATCGAGGTTTGAGAATAGCAGAGGGGAGCCAAGCGCGCGTTGCAACGGTGAATTTAAATCGCTGTCCGTTGATATGGTAGCGGGAGTAGCTGTGACCAGTTTCATTAAGTTAACGCTTTACTTCGCAAAAAAAAATCATGAGCTCAAGGCTCCTTTAGGAATTGGGGCGTAGACTCGAAAATTATTATTACTCCAAATGAAAGGAGGCAAAAAAATATGCCTAGTGACGAAAATCCCATTCAGATATCTCAAAGAATAACGAAGCTACAACCGTTTAAATATTGCTTGTTAGAGAGAGAAAACGCAAATAGTGTGTGACGTCACATTACAGGATACTGCCGGGGGGCCGTGTCGAACACGACGGGGCGCGGCACGTTGCCGTCTATTAGTGTGACGTCACAATCTTCCAGCGTCATCGTTTCATATGAAGTTGCGTTTTGCGAAAAAGGGACAGAACATACCTTTTCTTAAAACTTTGGACACATAACTTTGTGATCATTTAACCTTTTGCATTGAATTTTTTCTCCATTTGACTAAATTTTTAATCCTTTTTCGAGAAAATATGACATTTATTGATGATTTTATTTAGTGTCTACATTGTCTGTGAAAATGTAAAACGAGTGTCAAATAAATGTATTTAGATATTAGATACTCTATAAGTATTACTTTACATTGCGAAGTAAAACGTTAACGCAACTCGACTCCATTTTAAACGGAAATATAAATGACCATTCGTATACCTTATTGCAAAGGAATAAGGTCCAGTAGCGATCACTATAGTGTTGTTTGCACAGCAACTCCAGGGGATCCCTTTATTTCACCGACAAACGTTTCACCGAATTTTCGTTTCATCGATTTTTTTTAAATCAGATACCGTTAACATTTAGGTAAAGCTAAAGTGGAAAACCAAACTGTAGAATGGTCAGATGACATTAAAAAAAACGCTGGGCCATTATGGACAAGATTGGCCAAATAAAGACAAAAATGGAAAATGTTAGAGGAGGTCATTGTGTCTGCTGGACACGCTGATACAGAAACAATTGAAGAATGAAAAGTTAATTAAAAAATTATATAATATCAGCATAAAGGCCAATAAAAACAAAATATTATTTTTCACAATCGTGTTACAATTGAGAGCTTTTTAGTCGAGTACCGTGTTTAGGGCACGAAGCTTGCTGAGTGGCCTAAGTAAGGTAAAGATTAAAAAGCTTGATTATGACACTATTGTGAACAATACTTTTTGTACGAGTTCATAAAAATTAATAATTTAAGTCATTAATACGAGTATATACGAAAACTAAATATCGTAACTAGTTCTACTATTGTAAAGGCTCTTTGACTCTTCAGGTAGCAAGGTAAGTGTGGCTTCCTCTGCCATATTAGTTATTCCTTGAGGAGTTAAAGGTGTTTCGTCACTGTCACTACTCATTTCCTTAGTTTTTATTTCAACTTTTTAAGTTTAGCTTTGAAAAGAAAAGTTATCACACCACCGGCGTCCGTAATGTTGCAGTACTGTGCTATGCTTTGATTGTCTAAATACTAGCCAATCACAGAGTAATTTTTTATTTTTTTATGCCCTGGATACAGCAGCAAGTTTAAGTAGATTTTTGACAGATGACGCGACGCTGCTTCGTTCCGAATTCCATAGAATGGCAATTTTGTATCGGATCGAGTCTCCTTAAACAAGGACACATATTATGAAATACGACGTTCTATTTTCAATTTTTTTTCGGTTGTCTAAAGCGTATCGAAACAGTTATTTCGGTTGTTTCGGAAGTAACAGACTATTCAACGATGAAAAGAATGACGTTGCAGTATTCTCTATGAAATGTTAATACACAGATTTTAATCGACGAGTACAAAAAAGGTAATTGCGGCCGCTCCAGGAGACCATCACGTGTGCTGATTTCTGGCCGAAAGGTGTCGTGTTTCGTCGGTTCCGGGGCAACCTACCAAATCCAACACCCGAGATGTCGACGCAACGGGGCCACGCCGTTTCGCCGTCTAAATAAACATTGTTCGGTTCATGACGCATTGGTGCTTACACTGTAATGTTATGTAACCTGTTTTTTTTCAATAAATAAAAAAATAAATTGTGTAGAACCCATTAGGGTAGGTTTGTTTTAACACTTTCGCAACCGGACTAAAAATCACCAGAAACCGACAGAATTCGCTAGGCGTGTAAGTTTATACTACTGCCCGCTTAGCGGGCTCAGCTGGCATCTGAGCAAACATTACGAGTGCCCGCTAGGCGGGTTCTTGGTTGCGAACGTGTTACAACAATCCTGAAATGTTTGCTGTTCGAGAAGAAAAAAAAATCGATGAAATGAAAATTCCGCGAAGCATTCATTCGATGAAACGTTTGTCCGTAAAAGAAGGGTACACTAGTTTTGTAGTAATAGGTACGTCCTTCGCTCCCCTATGGTCTGATGTAATAAGATATAAAGCTCTTTGTTCTTAGACTATTCAGAATAATCTTAAAGACGGCTGACCTATATTAAACTTCACTGTATAACAAAGACAAGCAATTGTTCTTTTCAATAAATGTATGCCTATAATAAACAGCTGGATTTTCAGAAAGAGCGGACTACAACTAGATATCCTACTACAAAAATATATTTTATATATATACTATCGAATTAAAGCGATCAAGTCTTATCAGTAGCCACGAGTGCGCGGCCGACGGACAAGTTGCGAGCATACCTAGCCCAATCAAAAAGTGACTCTACCGTCTGTGGTAAAGGATTCAAATTCAATTGTCAGTTTATAAAATGTCGGCTTAAATAATTGCATCCGTAAGTCACATGTCCCAAATGAAGCTAGCGTATTGTTTTCAATGCCCGCAAACAATGCAATAGCATCGCTTCACAGCCGCAAACGGACTGCGATGCGTGTCCGCGAATGAATCCCAATATTCTAACGATTCCATTCGATTAAACTGTTATATCATTATTCATAAACGATCATCTAACTCATTTTAACTAAAAAGCCGTTGACATTTGGAAAAGGACAATAGCATATTTAGTTAACAGAAGTTTGTTAATTTTTATGAATAGTTGTTTAACTGATGAAATTGTTTAACTGACTTCCGCAAGTCAATGTATATTTATAAGTCCATCACTCGTGGCCCAACTGTCTCATTTTTAAAAAATACTACGGTGGCAAATAGGCATACGGGGTGCCTGATGGTTAGCAGACACCGTTGCCTAAGGACGCTTACGACTCCAGAAGTCATAAACGCGCTGCCGACCATTTATTCACTTGCTGTGTGTTGACATTGACAGTCAGGAAGCAACAGGTTCCTCAACACAGCGCATACTCGGAAGCTAAACCCCACCTTCAGGGCAAAGTAGCCTCATTGCGAATAACTATCTACACACAGCGCTTCGATTCATAAACTCTTAAACGCGAGGTAAGTTTTATGTAAACTAGGTACCCTAGCACTAGCGCCGAGAGTTCCTGAGAAGCGCGGCGGACAACCAGCGATGAGCGTTCTAGTCTAGACAAATATCGAATTTACATTCACCCTTTGAACGCCAAGAATACCAACGTGTTGATGTGCACACGGCGCCAGGGACGATCACAGGTGTTGTGGCGTACGCTGTCCAAGTCGTGCTTTCAACTAAGGGTGGTACATATTCCACTTGTCTAAGATCTTTGCCCTATGTGCCTTTGACCAAGGATATTGGATGACTTCATCGAAACTAGAAACACTGACATTGGATGAAATATTACGAATGACATTTAATTCAAAATGGCTACGCAAATAGTATAAAAACTTGAACCAAGATATTGGATAAGTGGCATGGGCCTCCGGCAAAGAAATTGGATTAAATATTAAATGTACACATTGGACAAAGATCTTGGACAAATGTAATACCACCCTAAGATTCAAATTCACACTACAAAAAAGGTAGGCGTGCCAGTCACTTAAGTATGTGGCTAATGACGTTCTAAAGGTTAAATCGTAGAGCCGAGGTGAAATATATGCTCATCAACTTCATGTAACTGGATTAAGGTGCAATGTATATGTTGGATCTCGACTGTACTGAATAAAATATCAATACACCACATTAGTGCGTCAACGTTAACACTGCATTAAAAAAAAACATATTCAGGCTCAAACTTTTGGCGCTGATGACGTAAAAATGACGTCATTTTGCACATAGGATGCTGTGATAAATTAAATAAGTTGTATGAAACCTGCTACCGTAAGGTAAGATTATTTAATAAATATATTCTAAATGTACGATAATTAGTTAAGAATTATTATTATGTTTGTCTTGAGACACAGCATCGTCCTAGTTCAGACGCATGTAATAATATACAATATTAGATAGTACATACGTACTATGTATTAATACGCAAGCACAATGTTAACATTAGCAATGAGGTTCTCAATAAATAAATAAACCATATTATATTATTAAATTGCTAACCCATGCTCGTAATATAAGGACTCTTCTTTTAATAAATTTGTGTTTAAGTTTTAGATGACATTGAATAGCCACTTTTTATACAGTAGAAACATGTACCTACTACATAATATAATTGTGAAAATACAACAACTAAACAGTACGGTATTTGACCAAAGTCCAATCAGCTTCTTATGAAACGTCAAAAACGCTGCGTCAGTATGGAATTCGAAGGGATTACTCGCTTGTGACGTCACAATCAAACAACGTCCTTATTGTTTATTATATATAGTTTATTAATTTTTTTAAAATAGACTTAAATAAAAGATTGATAGTTTCCGAGTATTTTTGTAATTTTTATCTGTTGCTAATGAAAAAACTAATTATTTTCACTGTTGTCGAATACCCTATTACAACGTCAATTTATTGTTCATCTGAATTTCTGAACGAGGCCATCACTCAAAAACGTCATTGTTGCTCATTTCAAGTGGCGATATCGTTTAATTAAAGAAGTTGATAAATGGTAACTATTTACGAAATAGTACATTACTTACCAAGGGCCGTAAAAGAAAGAAGGCTTTCTTTTTTACTGCCCATGGTGAGTACACAATTTTACGTCTTCACCTGGCCACAATGCGAGTTCATGGAGCACATTATGGCCAGGTGTGACGTAAATTCTATTAGTAATCATCCCACGTGTGGATTGACGTCGTTGGCAACAAAAGTTCAAGGTCTTCTTAATTTCTATGCAAATGAAGGTTAAAAATAATTTTAATGCAGACTTAGCGTCGACGGGCCCTAGTAGTGAATTGGTATTTTCTACTTGTCTCTCTTCTCGTTCCAACACGATGACATACAGGGGCGCTTGGCTATAACCGTACTTCATATGGATACAAACGGTAGTGAGCAAATTTAAAGCAAAAAATACAATAATACAGGAAGCTACTGCATAACAAACATTGAATATAAAGCACCATATCTTATACTACAGCATTTAAACATATCTTAACCTATAATAAGTCATATATAGATATTTCTTAAAAGACATCAATCTCTAAAAAAAAGCACATCTTGGCACATTTCTTATCGTAATAATGAGCAGAAAATACATGCTATTTATTAGGTTTTTTTTAAACAGTAACGTTGCAAACGAAACTTTAATTATCAAATGGAAGGAAAAAAAAATGTATCGCCCCGAGCAGGATTTGAACCTGCGACATTCAGGCATATGCGGTCTGTCGCCTCCCTAGGGCGTAGAGGGAACTGGTTCAAAGATTTGTCGACCGAGCAGATTGTTCCGATAGCTCAGTTGGCTAGAGCAACAGGCCGCGTGAACCTGAATTTCGCCGGTTGAATCCTGCTCGGAGCGATACATTTTTTAATGTTTTCCTTTAATTTGAAATGTATTAAACCTCCCCGAAGCATTACAACTTGTTGCTGTTATCTTCTTGTTTAAAAGTCTCCCCGCAGGGTCCAGTCAATGTACATACGGGCCAATAATCTCCCTCCACTTATGTTTTTCTCTCTTTACGCATGGGTTAAAGAAAGACAGAATTATAGTGGACGTTCGCAAACATTCTGCAGGACTGTTAATTATCATATTGGCAAGGGATTATACTTAACTACCACTTAAATCTAATGTAAAAAAGGATAGCTGGTAAGTGGTAGAAGTAATTATAACATGTACGTCATTTAAATTCTATTAACTATATAATTATATATGTGCTTAAAATACTGTACGAATAGATTTCCTAAGTTCACAGTCGACAGTCCAATCACACGAGAATCACATTCTTATAACATTTGCTATCTACTTGAGTATATAATAGTGTCGGTAATATCTAATGAAACAGTACCTAATCCTAAATGATCTGATAAATAGGATGCATATATACAGTACTAGCTTCTCCCCGCGACTCCGTCCGCGTGGAACTCGTTTATATCGTGCCATTTCTGTACCAAATTTCATTTAAATTGGTTCAGCAGTTTAAGCGTGAAGAGGTAACAGACAGACAGAGACACAATTTCGCATTAACAGACAGACAGACACAATTTCGCATTTATAACATTATATACAGCATGTATTCTGATACTATGACAGGCAAAAAAATTACCTGTTATCGGGATTCGTAATCGTTATTATTATTACATGTGTCTTGTTCTCATCCATACTTTAAACGGTTCAAATAGCTGCTAAAGAAGTAAAAAACAAAAATATAAATATTCGTCATAAAGATTTATGGCGTAGTCATTTGTATATAATAATGTGTGGAAACACTGTGATAAAAATACGTATATAATAGTCACTCATAATTACATATACAACTTCGGAGCCGTCACACATGATATGAATGAAACAGCAATCCTTTTAATTGTTCGTTATTTAGTAAGTACTTATTCTTATTCGGCACCACTAAAGGCTTGGCCTCACAGTGTCACGCACACACACACACACACACACACACACACACACGTTGTTTCATTGTTGTATGCCGATATAGTAGTGCCAACCAATATAGTCGTACAAAATGTGTTGCTATTGGTAAGTACATCAATAAAATATAATCAACAAATACGTCAACAAAGTAAATAGTATGTACTATATACTATTTAATAACCTGTTAATTTACTGTGTTGACGTATTCGTTGATTACAATTCTTTGTATAAGGCTTGTTCAAAAAGTAGCCACTGTTGTATAATTCAGGTTTTCAATATGAAATTACATTTTTTTAAGAATTTAATTTTAAAGAAGGACTCCGTCCTTTCGTGTTGAGTGGCTTTATAGATATTTATGTCAGCTGCTATTCATTTTTGGGATTACTTTCGAAATTTCTAGATTTTAATTTTAGATTTTGTATTTTCACGTTTGCGTCATAGAGGTTATTTATTTTTCTTTACTCAAATAGAATATCGACGCTATAATGTTCTGCGAATCTCTGCCCTGACTATTAATCACCGAATGCAGGTCATAAATGCTTTTAAATCATGCTAGAAGTACACACATCTCTATGCAATCATTTTAGTTTTTAACCTTAACTGGCATTATGTAGGATTTTACAACTTTTAAGGAAAAAAAATATGGATTTTAGATTCTTTCACATAAAAAAGAATACTCAATTGGCATCATAATTGTGGTTTGAACCACCTAGACCTACTGGGTGACAGTGGTGACTTAGTTTTCGATGGCTACTTTTTTTCGTGAACAAGCCTTATAATATGTACAGAGAAATATAAATGGGCTAACGGTGAACCAACGTTATCTATTGGTCGCCGAGCCGGAGCTGACACAAATGCCGTTATGGGTATGTGTCATGTCTTATCTATCATTATATGCATGCCGTTTCAATACATGGGTAGGTTGGTCAAGTTATTTAATCAACCTGTATAGGGCCAGATATTTTTTATAGATCGCACAACGGAAAGATTTCCACTGCGACACGGGCACGGAGTATGGACGGGCTTCGACACAAAATATGCATTGGAGGTACACGTATAGCATTGTAAGTCATTCGAGTACCATTTAAAATAGTTTAACCAGGGGTCTTTAAATTTTTTGACTCAAGGGCCATACTGCACAATATAAATTCGTGCGGGCCAAGAGTGGTTTCCGCTGGTCATGACCAGCCATGCCCCATCGCTATCGTGGGCCGGACTCTCCGCTTTCTTTGGCGACCCCCGGTTTAAACTAAAAGTAATCTAAATTACGGCCGCCTAGTGATACGTACTTCTTCACCTACATGTTTCTTCTATTTATTTATCTACAAATCGGACTCGTGGTAGCCGCGCCCGCCAGGTAGACGACGCTGTCGACGGCGAGTACTAGGGTCGCAGAGCTCGGGGGGGGTCGGTCAGTCGGGCGGCGGGCGCGGCAGCCGGCTGGCCAGCGAGTAGGTCTCCGCCTGGAAGGTGGGCGGGCACTGCAGGTGCGGGTAGTGGTGCGTGCGCCACGCCCACTCGCCGCGCTCGCCCGCCGCCGGCGCCGGGGGCGTGGCCGTGCTGCTCGCGGACTCCTGCCAACCGACACAACACGGACCTGAGGTGACGCTAGGATCATAGGACATCTCGCTCGCATTGCGGACAGATCTCCGAGTTTCCTAAGTGTGGCTGAGGTATTATTAGCTATACGTAATTACCTGTCGGTGCGTCTCGCGGCTGGCGCTGCGCCCGAACATGAGCCGCAGCCGGGACACGCCCGCGCCCGCGCCCGCTACCGCGCCCGCTGCCGCGCTTACGCTTGCGCCGCTTGCACTCGACCCGCTGTAACACATATCGCTTGTTTTTTTTTTTTTTCATAAGATCAGATGGCAAGCATCCAAACGTGCTGGCAACAAAACTGTGCAGCCACGACTACAATAATAGGCTAAAACGACATGACATCCTAAAGGCGGACCATAGTGCTACTAAAGCCATTAAAGACGAGTGAATGTGCCCAATGGAGTACTCGGTTTACATGCCACAACATCGACATCACATCCGCTTATCGTCCTGGAGACTGACTGCAGATTAAAAAAGATAAAACAAGGTCACATGGTCATATCGCTTTCGTAGTAAGTTCCTGTCAAAATTTAAAAAATTTGGTAAAAGCTTTTATAGCCGACTGTACTTTTCAGTATACCGTCATCAACTACTCATTGAGTCGATTCTAACGAGCCCAAACTCAACGGGATTACGTCGGTTAAGTACTGAATTCCCATGGCCACCTTCTGTCTCCATCATCAGATCAGCTCAATGTTACCATAATATTGAATTGTCATCCAAACTATACTTACACCCAAAATTTTAGCTAAGTGGGTCCAATTTAACTTGCAAGATTTCATTACAGACCCCGGACAGGTACTAAATAAAAGCTTGTACATTACTACAGAGGCCGGGAAGTAAGGGGTTGCCGGCTGAGTAAATATAGACGGCCGAGCGTAGCGAGGTTGCATAGTTATGAGGCTGGCAACCCTTTTTCATGCCGAGATATGTATAGTGCTTTTCTCAAACATGCAATGAAATAAATTAAAAAAACTCCAAGAAATCAAACTTTAATTTTCATGGCTAAGCGCCTCCAATTTTGTATAAAATGCCATTACGGGTCTCTCGTCTCGCTGCGCCCGAAACGTGACACTTCGAAGCCCATTATGAAGAACACAACGTCAATATTTCATTGCATGTTTTAGAAAAACTAGTACAAACAATGAATTCCAGAGAATTTTAAGGGATTATAAGGGGTATGTAAAATGGATGATAGTCACCGCGTACCTTTCCAAGGCGGCGGCGGCCGGCAACGGCGCCAGCGGGGCCACGCGCCGAGCGCCAGAGTGGACCTGCAACACATACAATGCCAGGTCACGGACATATTAAGAGACTCATATGCGTTTGTACATAAATGCAAGTTGCGGAAAGTTTCCAAACATATGGGAAACTTCTCGAAACTTTTAGGAAAGTTTAACAAGGTTTTAAGTGAATTTCCACCCATTTCGGGAAATTCCTTAAGACATCTACTGCCAAAAATCGCTACGCGCTACGCTCGTAGCCGGCCCCGTGGGATTTCCGCTAAGTAGCGGAAAGCGCCTACGGCGTAGGTGCTTAGGCGGGTTCCTGGTAGTAAATGTGTTAAAAGAAATTTGGAGAAATTATCGAGTTTTTCCATGGGGAAATTTTCGAATAGTCATCACTGCAAGCGACAGATACCAGGAGTGCAGCAACACTGAGGAGCTAGCACGCACCTTGTCGTTCCGGCGCAGCGAGTCGCGCCAGCGGTCGGGCGTGGGCGGCGCGTCCTCGGCCGGCGGCGACGGCCGGCGCATGCGCTCGGCGCCCGCAGGCTTGTCCTCCGTGTACACTATCTTCTCATATCTGTAAACAGTATCGCCCTTATTCATAAAACTTAAAATGCCTCTGCTAAATAAAATTTGCTCTGTTCCATTCTTACGCGCACAAATGTCAAAGTGACAGATAAAGATAAACGAACTCTAACGGCATTTTTGTTATATAGGATTGAAGTACGTTTATGAATACGCCCCGCTAGTCTCATAAGGTAGGTAGGTTACACACGGCGACTTTTTGTAGCAATACAGACTTCTGAAGTATATTTTCTCAAACATGCAATGAAATATTGACGTTGTGTTCTTCACAATGGGCGTCACGTTCGAAGTGTCACGTTTCGGGCGCAGCGAGACGAGAGACCCGTAATGGCATTTCGTTCAAAATTGCCGCCTAGGCCGGCAAAATGGTATTTTTTAATTTCCATTCCACTATTTGTGGCACAGGATCACGGCGTTAGCCATGAAAATTAAAGTTTGATTTCTTGGAGTTTTTTTAATTTATTTCATTGCATGTTTGAGAAAAGCACTATACATACCTCGGCGTGAAAAGGGGTTGCCGGCCTCATAACTAACCGACCTCGCTACGCTCGGCCGTCTATATATACTCGGCCGGCAACCCCTTACTTCCCGGCCTCTGTAGTAATGTACTATTAGAATCCATTTACGTCAAAAAAATATGGATCTAATAGGAAGTAAATGCATGGTGTGGGGCGGGAGCGAGTAAAGTATACCGATGCGTCGAGTGATCGGTGTTGGGTCTCACCCGTCCTTGCCCTTCACGGAGATGGGCTTGAGGTCCTTGCGCTCTTGTCGCGGCTCTTGTCGCGGCGCGCGCGGCAGCGAGCGCGCCTGCACGTGCGCGGGGGCCGGGGGAGTGGGGGGACTCTCCGCGCTAGAGAGAGACAGACAACGTTGAGAGAGCCCGCACATTATAGTCACTAGTGCTGCCGTCCTAAGCAAAAAGGACGCATCTGAGATCTACAATGTATACTTACCTATGTTTCACAAAATAAATTACTTAAGTACTTACTTACTACAGCAACTTCTTAAATAGTAGAAAAAAAATCCATAATAATTGTGAAAGTACAATAACCAAACAATTAGGTACAACGTAAACTTATTCTTCACCTGAATGACAATGTCAGTCAAAGACTATTTTAGGTGCCAATATCGTTTAATTAAAGAAGTTGATAAGTCGTAACTGTTTACGAAAAGACTATTTGAAATCATGGTGGTTTGACGTCATCAGCACGAAAAGCACGGGCCCTCAATTACTAAGTCCCCATACCGGGATCAGTTCTAACTCATACACCTCATAGAGTCAATTACCTGCAAGGCTCTGGCTCAGGCAGAGCGCCGTACAGCACGTCGGGCACGACGCGATCGAGCCGGCTCCGCAGCGAGTCCCGGGAATCCCGGGAGTCCCGTGACTCCCGCCCGCGCGACCCTCGCTCCACCCCTAGTAGGACTCGATTGGTGTACAACTCGCGGCGGTCTTCCTCCTGTAGACATTCATTAGTTATTGAGTGTTCATAAAAAAAGGCAGCGGCAGGCAATTCGTGGACCAGGACAGCTCGGAGTCGAAATATATCGAGACAGTTGGGAGAGCCAAAGGGCAAACAGATCCAAGCACAAAGATAATCATTAATTAATTAATTATTACATTTAATTAAGAGTTGTAAAGTATCTGAATAAAGGCTTATTATTCATATTTATTATTATAATCATAATATTTTCAAGAAAAATGTGTTCGAAGTCGAGCAGGTTGGGGTTGGACGATGTAGTTGGCATATATAGGGGACATGTGTATAATACGATCCCTCGAGGTAAAATGATTCCCCATCCTATCCGAGCGACTACTAGTGCCATCTATCTAAATATACAATAAACGTCTGCCCCGCGACCCCGCCAGTTGCCTCTCAAAGTGTCATGGCGGTGTGAGCACGCAGTGTAGTTTTATTACAAAATAATTAAAAAATGTGTCTCTAATCTACGGTAAGCCTATTTTATGAATACCATTACTTTTTTCATGTTACGTTTTATTGATATTGTGTTTCATTGTCGGATTACAATGATGTTTAGATATTTTAACCACAGAACTATATCAAGATAGAAGCAAAGAGCTCGTGGATTAGTATGGGAACCTGGCACTGACAAGGAGGCTGAGGGGGCTGAGGTAGCCAAGGAGGAGGGGCAGTCAGAGGAGGAGGACGGGAACAGGGCGGGCTCCGGGTACGGACTTGCTGAATCCCGCAGGGCCCGAGAGTCATCACCGCTATCGGTGATCGGCTCAGAGGACCTGCGAGGAATGGCGGAGCTGTATCTGGGGGCCTCCTTGTCTCCCATGTCCTGCGACGAGACTGTCCAAGAAGTGGCTGCCGACCTCAGCAAGCCGAAATTGTAAAAGCGCCAATGGCGGGTCTAAGGTGTGTACAAATCAATCTACAACACAATACGGCGGCCACTGCCCTTCTGGCAAGGCAGCTAAAATGCGACAATTTCGATATTGCTACCATATGTATATAAAAGTGAAATAAGAGGCTTAGGTGGAACGGGGGGAACAATTGTTCATCTGTGTCCACATAATAACAATAACATAAGGACATGTATATATGTCAAAAATGGCATCAACGCCATGCCTTTACATGATTTCTGTTGCTCACCACGGTGACGATCCTAAACAAGGGGGAGGGTAAGGAGCTCATACTATCATCAGCCTACCTCCCCTACGAGGCAACGGATCCCATCACACAACAACTGCGGGATCTTGTTGCATATGGCAGCCGGGCGAACTCCAACCTGATCATCGGCTGCGACGCGAACGCTCACCATGTCATCTGGGGTAGCTGATGTCAACAGGAGAGGAGAGAAGGTACTGGATTTCCTGGTAAGCTCTTCCCTACAATTACTGAACAAAGGCAATGAACCTACCTTCGTCAATTCTAGGCGGGGGGAGGTTATTGATTTAACGTTGGCTACTAACAACACTAGCAACAAAATCAACTCATGGCACGTATCTGATGACATATCCCTTTCGGACCACAGATACATCTGCTTTAGGTACCAAACTAAAATAAAAACAAATACGGTACGTAAACGGAATCCTAGGAACACGGACTGGTCGGCCTTCAGAAGGGATCTGAAAGTGGACCTAGGAGACCCAAAAGGTAAGCTAAACTCTATTATTGACATGGAATTCGAAGCGGACAAAATTGTACAAGCCGTATACACGGCCTTCACTAATAACTGCCCGGAAAAGAAAACCCTGGCTAAAAAGTTACCATGGTGGACCCCAGAGATAGTCAAGCTCAGGAGGGAAACTAGGGCAATATTCAATGACGCAAAGTCATCCAATGACTTCGGGTACTATGCACAAAAACTCACGGAACTCAGCAAGGCTGTGAGGAAAGCCAAAAGGAGAGCGTGGAGGAACCACTGCGATCAGATTGAGTCAATACCGGAAGGAATGAGACTAACAAAGGCATTAGCAACCACAAAGTCGGTACCGCTCACATCCATCAGGGACAATGACGGTAGAATGACGAAAACGGGGCTGGAGACCCTTAAGGTAATGTGTAACACACACTTCCCAGGCTCAGTAATACACGACAGCGTAACAGACGACGGTGCAATTAGTGCGTTGGAACAAACCACAAGTACAACGAGACACAATTGGGACACGTCTAAAAAGGTAGTAGATCATAAAAAGATAAAGTGGGCACTTTCAACATTTCAACCTTTCAAAGTCCCGGGGCCAGATGGAATCTACCCCATTCTACTACAAGAAGGCGCTAATGTACTAATCCCGCACCTTAGCAGATTGTACAGGGCGTGCTTGGCCTTCGCACACGTGCCGCGTGTGTGGAGGATGGTAAAAGTAACCTATCTACCCAAACCAGGTAAGGCGGATTACAGTGAAGCCAAATCGTATAGGCCGATAAGTTTATCGTCGTTTTTCCTCAAAACACTGGAGAAATTGGTAGATAGACACATAAGGGATGGCCCATTAAGGAGACATCCGCTGCACGAACTGCAATGTGCATACCAGCCAGGGAAGTCAACGGAAACCGCACTTCACCTGGTAATAACCAAGGCTGAACAGGATATAGAGAATAAAGAACTATGTCTGGCAGCTTTCTTAGACGTGGAGGGAGCGTTCGATCGCACCACGTATAAAGCTATCAGCGAAGCGGCTGCAAAACATGGTGTAGAGCCGACCATTTGTAAATGAATAGGCAACATGCTAAATGGCAGACTAATAAAGTCATCTCTCTTGGGGGATGAGATAATGGCCACGGCGACAAAGGGATGTCCGTAAGGAGGGGTACTCTCACCTCTCCTCTCCTTTGGTGGTGAACTCACTCCTGGTGGAACTCAATAAAGGTCGCACCCACACGGTAGGATATGCTGATGCGGATGCACTAAATAGTGATACTGGTGAGTGGGAAGTTCCCAGGCACGGTATCAGAAATCATGAACAAGGCACTGCAGACAGTGGAGAGATGGTGCGACCGGCACCAATTATCCATTAATCCAGGCAAAACTGTAGTGATACCCTTTACTAGGAAAAGGACCCTTCGCGGCGTACAGCAGTTAAAACTGTACGGGAGGGTACTAGAACTGTCCAATGATGTGAAATATCTAGGTGTCACTCTGGATAAGGAACTGAATTGGAAGAAGCATACAGATCTCACCATTACAAAGGCACTCAGGGTATTTGGAATGTGTAGATCAGCATATGGCAAAACATGGGGACTGAACCCAAAGGTACTGAAGTGGATCTACACCATGATGGTGAGGCCCATACTATTGTACGGTAGCCTGGTATGGTGGCCAAGGACTTTAATGAGCACATGCAGAGATGCCCTGACGAAGGTACAGAGATCGGCATGCATGGCTATAACAGGGGCGTTTCGTACCACGCCTACAGCGGCGCTAGAAGTCCTTCTGGACCTACCGCCACTTCACATGGTGATTAAGTCAGAGGCGCGCAAATCGCTCTACAGACTAAGAACTCTTGGACTGTGGAGCGACAGCAAGCCAAAGACTAAGCACACAAACATGGAGACTGACGGTTTCTTAGACAGAATAACAAACATGGGATGTGACAAAATGCTACCCAAGTATGTATTCCACAGGAACTACACAACAAAAGTTCCATCCAGGGCCGAATGGGCCGAAGGTCTAGAACCACCGAGGTCTGGTGTCGAAGACAGTATATGGTACACGGACGGATCTAAAATGGGATCCGGTACGGGAGCAGGCATTTATGCGATTGACTACAGTAGTAGTGTAAGCATGGGTAGTTTGGCAACCGTCTTCCAGGCGGAGACATACACCATAATTGCCTGTGCACAGGAGAATATAGACAGGCAAACCAGAGGGCAGACCATCTATATTCTCAGCGACAGTCAAGCGGCCCTTAAAGCGCTTACGGCGCCGAAAGTGGATTCTAGACTAGTCTATAATGGCGTCCAGGCACTGAACAAGCTTGGAAGGCACAATAAGGTGCAACTAGTTTGGATACCGGGGCACGAGGGCTACATCGGCAACGAAAGAGCGGATGAGCTTGCAAGAGGGGGGTCTACAAATCACTTTGTAGGTCCAGAACCATTTGTGGGACTCTCACAGAGAACCATAACTTCGGCCTTTAAAGCCTACGCCAAAACCAAACACCAACACGAGTGGAGGAATGAGGCGGGCTTAAGGCACTCTAAGCTCTTCATAGAAGGAGTGGACTCGGGCTGGACTAACAAGCTCTGGAAATCCAGCAGGAAGCAACTCAGAATCATATCTGGGGTGTTCACAGGTCACTTCGGGGTCAAGGATCTCTTGGCCAAGATTGGACTGTCGGACATTTTCGACTGTAGAATGTGTGGCGAGGAGGACGAGACCATGGAACACTTACTGTGTGAATGTCATGCCCTTGCCAGACAAAGAATGAGTTACTTTGGTAGCGACTATCCGCAACCAAAGGAATTCAAGGTGCTTCCGCTGAGCTGCATCATCCGCTTTGTGGAAATGATGGAGCGAGCTTGGGAGTAGGCATAAAGGAGAGGGCAAATGCACAAAAGATCCCGACGGGTCGAAGTGCATCCGAAAGGGCCCTCATCTAGATAAGATAAGATAAGATAAGATGGGAACCGAGCGTGTAACATTTTGCGTAGGTACTTTGACGTCACGAGCGTAATTTAGTGACGGTGGAGTGGCAGGACAAACCTCTTTGAAGCAGCGCCAGCCGGTATCCAGTTTTGAGTTCGTGTTACGGCACACACGAAAATAACTTTTGGTTTTCGAAATTTCACAGTAAACACAAATTCACTTAGGTCTTTCTTTATATGCACAATTGTAGTTTCATCGAATTTTTTAATAGCTTTTTGAGTGAGAGTTTGCGCGCGCGACCGGTATATTTCGTGAGCTGAGGTTAGGGGTGGGGGAAGCGGAAAAGTTGCCAGGTATGGTGTGTAATAGGATGCGTTCATATTTAATGTGTGATTTAATATATAAAAAGATATAAAGTAAATGAGTTAAAATTAATATAATATGTATTGGCGCAGCCAGACGGGAAACATAAGCCGCGCGACATCGATTCGTCAACATCGATTAGCACGCGGCAGTTGCAATAACTAGTAGGTTTATTTTGTATCGACTCAAAATATCGATAAGGACTGACAGAGGAAATGATAATTAGATTCAACAGAGGAAGGTTTTTGTACACTATAGAAGGAAAGAACTTGTCGAGACTTTTAGTATGTTTAGTCCCTAAACTTCCTGAACAAATTTCTGAATGGATTGCTTACGTTCCTGCTCACGGACGCTACACTTCAATCACTGGCCGAGCTACATCATAAGTCCTCTAAATATGCGACCAGATACCGTAGGTAAAGGCCAGAAAGAAACCTAAAAATGTAGGAAACCATTGTTGTTGTTGGAAACCAAGTTGCTTCAATCCATTAATTTTTAGTATCAGGATCATTCGGAAAACTAAAATAAAATTGCAATATAGAAGTAACCATAACTGTTTGTTAATAATATTTGCTTTGCACTACGTACATTATATAGCTGCATAATAATATAAGAACGTAATTATCATTTCCTCTGTTTTCCAAATCGATTTTAATAATCGAGTAAGTGCAGCACTATTCTTACTTTCGACAGAAAAAAATGAGAAATCTACCTTGAACATGACTCGACAGTTTGAAAAGCTTATTTTTACATCGTTGGTTTTGAACGCAGACCAAGTCTGGCTCATCAAATTAAAGCCGCAATAGAAAACTGACGTTGGCACACAATCGCCCACTACTTTTGATGAAAATAATGAAATAAATGGTTTTTCAAAGACAAATTGTACTTACCGATGAAAGGAAATACCTCGATTAACAGCTCCACCTTTATTGGAAGTGTTTGAGCAACTAATTATTGCGCAAACAACCATTTTGTTTTCAAAATCTGACGCCGCACGCAGACCGCGGTCGGGAGCAGACTGAAGTTCGCGGCGAGCAATTGTGCCAGTGGCATAATTTCGCCACGCGAAGTACATACACTTATTTCTTCTATCTTAATATATTTCTGTGATTTTAACGATGTTTATAGTTTATACCGACGCACAATGAATTTGAAGGAGCAGATTTTGATCGTGCGTTTTGAAGATTGAGCCCTGATTATTGTTTAAGTCTAGAAGAAGCCTATTTTATTTTGTTGAATTTCATTCACAGCATTTTTTTATTATTTGTTTAGTCTTGAATAAGACGTTATTTGTTTAATTATAATTGTTTACTGCTACAAACATTGCAATAATTATTATAATTATTTAAGGATTAAAATTAGTTGATGTAGTAGTAGTATCTATTTAAAAAGTTGATCTCCAATGTAACTAAAGACTTATAATGTTATGGGTAATGCTTAGGTACATATTTTTGTTTCTTTTTTTACAATAAATGCGATTTGAGTACAAAATGATCCCTGGGATCATTTTAACCTAACCCTCGTTTTATACATATATAGGTATAAAATGATCCTTTAACAAACTTTTAGAAAACGTAACGTAATTAATAAACTACGTACAAAACATGAGAAATAAGTATGCAGTTACTTAGGTAAGAAGATTGACTATTCATAAACTTCTAAATCTTACGTTTTTGTCTTCAAATTTGAACACAGTAAAGATTTTCCCTTAAGGGGATCATTTTGCACACATTTCCCCTACCTGTTTCTTGAGCATGAACTCCTCGAGCGTGACGAAGCCCGCGAGCGAGACGGGCGCGCGGCGCGCGACGGCCGCGAGGCGCGCGGGCGGCCGCGCCACCAGGTCGCTGTGCTCGAAGTCGAGCAGGTTGGGGTTGGACGCGTGCATGTAGTTGTGCGGCTTGCGCGGCTGCAGGAGCGGAGCGGGCGCGGGCGCGGGCGCGGAGGCGGGCGCGGGCGCGGGCACGAGCGCGGGCTCGGCCTGCGACACGCGCCGGTAGCTGCGGTAGTGCTCCGTCGGCACTGGGACGGCTGGCGTCTTGCTCTGCCAACAGAACCAGTCGCTGTACTCGAAGGGTCCAGTAAACCCCCACGCCGTAGCGCGTAGCAGCGTTTCTCCGCTCTGTAGCGAAAATCGCTCGTAGAGGCATTACTAATGTGACTCATTGGCCTTGAATCGGTTAATGTACGGTCCAATAATCCGCGTCCACGTGTCTTTCTTTCTCTCTTTATGCATGGGCTCAAAAAAGAGACAGAGTCAGAATGTATCGTAGATAGAGGATTTAACATATGGAGTCTTATTTAATACCCAAAAGCAATAAATTAACCTAACGATGAAGGATCAGAACACTAGTAATACATCCACAGTGTTGGGTGGCATGGGTGTATGCATGAGTGAATATAGGGATATTCTATGCTTTCTCTATGGAATGCACGGAAAGTTTGTATTGAAGCTGCCGGCACTATATTAAACTTTCGAGTGCCTAATTCAGTCTGTAAGACGATGCAACCCGCCCTGAACAGTAATTTTCTGGGTTTCCGAGCATGTATTTTCAAATACGAACAACTAACAACGAAAGAATGATAAACCGATTTTCTAACAGCGACGTTTATAAATTACACTGTCTCACCTTGGCTTTAGCGTCGTCTTTGTGCTTGTGGCGGGAGAAGAACCGCAGATACTTGCGGTCGAGGCTGGCCGCGCCCACAGTCTCCGTCGACTCGCTCCTGCAATGCCAACAGTCAACTAGTACCAATGCTAACAGTCAACTAGTACCAATGCCAACAGTCAACTAGTACCAATGCCAACAGTCAACTAGTACCAACGCCAACAGTCAACTAGTACCAATGACAACAGTCAACTAGTACCAATGGCAACAGTCAACTAGTACCAATGGCAACAGTCAACTAGTACCAATGGCAACAGTCAACTAGTACCAATGCCAACAGTCAACTAGTACCAATGCCAACAGTCAACTAGTACTAATGCCAACAGTCAACTAGTACCAATGCCAACAGTCAACTAGTACTAATGCCAACAGTCAACTAGTACCAATGGCAACAGTCAACTAGTACCAATGCCAACAATCAACTAATACCAATGCCAACAGTCAACTAGTCCTAATGCCAACAGTCAACTAGTCCTAATGCCAACAGTCAACTAGTACCAATGCCAACAGTCAACTAGTACCAATGGCAACAGTCAACTAGTACCAATGCCAACAGTCAACTAGTACTAATGCCGAACTAACGGCCCAGCGACGACTAGCGGGATAGCGTGAATAGCGGGTGCTACCGCGGCGATCGGCGAGCATTCCAATAGGGTAGTTGCGTCTTGTCAAAATTGATTACGTAGTGTTGCTCAATTAATAGTAAACCATCAAAATATTGTAACAAAGTAAAAATTACAAAATATAATACAATTTTTTTTTATTGTCCAAGAGAAAATTTAAAGCTACCAATGGAAGCCTTACGCTTTTAAAAACGCAGTATTTCGCGAACGATACAGCAATTTACTTGATTTTCCATATAACGATTAGAACAAATTATCATAGTGTGACGTCATACGTTTACGTCAATTAGTATGAAGCGTTTCGGCTGCTGCCAGCGAGGTCCGTCTTTAACTCATTTTTTTGGCTATTTATGCTCTTTAATTGTAGTTGCTCCCATACATTCTCCATTCCCCATTACCATTTTTTCCTCTCCAAAAACTGGTTCTTAAGGCATTGTAAATAAATCTTAGGTCACACGCCTATTAATCCAAACACGATGAAGGAGACGGCGCCGTATCTATGCCACGACGTTGCTCGAATTGCGGCGCGGCAAGGGTTTTATCTGTTCATTGCGCGGTCGAGACGCGCAACGAACTGCGGTTAGTTGGGATCACACGTAATGAATTAGAAAAACCGCTGCCGCCGCCGCCGCCGCGCAATGTCGTGGCCGGGCCGTAACAGTGATACAAACGCGCGTTTCACGAAGGCGCAACAGTCACCCGACGAAATTAAATTTTAAATTTTTCAGTGCCAAAAACCTTGAAGGAGTGCGCTCTAGCTCTGCCACGCGTTTCCTCCACATACGGAGTTACCAAAATTATCTGCTACGAGCGGAGCGCCACGAAATTTTTGGCTCTGAATGTATTAACTAAAATGTGTTTTGTCCCTTTCTTGCAAACACAAATGTCACAGTGACAGGTAAACACAACCAAATTTAAACGGCATTATAACTAAAATAGATTTTATTTAAGGTTTACAAAGAGTATTTACCTCTGCATACGGTGCGTGAGTTTCTTGAGCGAGCCGAACTTGGACTTGTCCTTCTCTTTCTCCTTGCTGTCTCGCTCACGCAGCGGCCGCTCGGTCTCGATATCCGAGTCCGTCGAGTAGTCCGTCTCCGAGTACTGCCTCGGCATATCCGCGGTTAGCTGCAACGAACGTCTTTAATAAGTCTGGTTGCCTGGTACTCGCGACCACCGTCAAGCTTCCACTTCATCAACTTGACTCGACAATTCTGAAAGTAGTCATCGTTTAGCAACACTGAAGAATACAACGAAAGAGTATCCACGAAAATCCAAGTTCAAATATCTTCGTAGTTTTGATACTCGAGCAACAGGAATGGAGAACTTCGGATTTGAATTTCCTTGATAGCGCCCCAGGGAGTCGCGTTGTAAGCCCATAGCTGCAGTCAAGTAAACACGTATCATTGCCTGGTACCCATCTCATCACCAAAAGGCATGTTTACCGCGTGATAAAGACAAGAATCTTGGCCACCGAGTTGTGTACTAAGGTGCACAAGACAACCAAAGTCTAGGGTAACTTAGCACTTGTTAAAGGTGGTGCTGGTGTGGTTATACCTGCAAGGGAAGAGAGTTCCTGTATGTTCCAACGTAATCTCTAATTGGTTTCAGGTGTGTTGGGACGCCTGTCGGTTTTCTGAGGCACACCAAATGATTTTGTCGCGACAAAATGTATGCAAGTGACTACACACTTGAGAACTTAATTTTCTCTTCACTAATTTAAGCCAATTTAGTTGAAAAAAAAAACCGGCCAAGTGCGAGTCGGACTCGCGCACCGAGGGTTCTATACAAACCTGTAGGTATATAAGTAATAATTTTAAAATTATTTAAAATATTTTTACTATTTGTTGTAACAAAAATTTACGGTTTTCGCAATTTTTCCTTTATTTGTGCTATAAGACGTTGCTTCGTAGCAAATTTCAAGATTCTGAGTTCACGGGAAGTACCCTGTAGGTTTTGATTCCCTTGCGAGTTTCGAAAATTTGCGGAAACTTGCAGCATAAACGGCTGTATATTTTAATTGTTTTGGTTTATAGTAGATCTCAGGGCCCGTTTTCTAAGGGGACCTTGCATTTTTGAGACAAAGCAAACCGCTTGGAACAGGTGTTCCTGAGGGTGATCTGAGCTGATTTAGCCCGGTTGCCACGAGGTTCCCCCCAGCAGGTGGGCAGGGGAGGGGCAGGAAAAGTGCCTCCGGCGCGCCTCACTCTAAGCTTTATATCTGCATACATCTAGCAACTATATCAAGTTTGGTGTCTTTTTCGTATAATTCGAGGATGAAGAATTCATTTCTGTGACTAAATTGTCAGTCACCCATACAAAAAATACAAGAAATTAAAAATTAAAAAAAAATCTTTACCGTTTTTTTTCGAAAATCCTCTACACAAATAAAACTATTAGGATTAGCTCTAGAAAAAAAAACCTGTGAATAGCCCAGTTATCCTACTATATAAAATAATAAACTTGTATGCCTTATAATTGTAATTTAAAAAAATGTTTCGTGTCGCACCGTGGACCGTGCTAAAGTCGGTATTTAGTTTAATGCGTAGGCATTTAGTTTAAGCACGCATTCACTTTAAAACGTTATTCTACACTAGTGTTTAGTGTGTAAATCAAGGAAAAACTAAAATATTTTGCAATTTCGGTCCAGTTTTCTAGACACACCAACTGCATAAATAACTTTGTAATCCCACAAAAATATATAGGATTACCAAGTTACATTTGCAGTGAATGGGACAAGAAAGCAAGAATGGGACTGCATTCATAATTTGTATGTATTGATAACACAATAACCTACAAAAGAACTTAGATCCCATAAAATACATTCCATTTAAAAAAGAGGCCAAGTCTCGAAACTCTTCCACCGTAAAAAGTTGTGAGATATTTCGAAGAGCCAAGTCTTAGGCATTCTTATTAATCTTTATTTGCTTACTCAAGAAAATTTTGTGACTTGGCAATCACACAATACTACATAGTTTTAGGTATGCAAAAATCCATAAATGCAGTAAAGTTGTGTGATTGCCAAGTCACAAAATGTCACAAATAAACTTGGTCGTCGATAATATTAATTATAGAGATGCCCAAAGTATCCATTTAGAGAGCGCTCCCTATGCGAGACCCCGATCCGAAGGCCCTAGGGCGAGCCCGACGGGCACTCACTATCCTCAGGTGTCTTGCAAGCGAGACCTGAGGCCAAAGTCCCGATGGTGAGCGGCGAGGCAAGCGGGGCCGAAGGCCGAGCTTTTCATTGGAATTAAAGGCCTAAGCAATCCCTCAGAGAGCGGTCTCAATGCGAGCCCGAGGCCGAGCCTTCACGGATACTCGTTATCTCCGAGTAACTTGCAAGCGAAACCTGAGGGCCAAAGTCCTGAAGGTAAACAGGGAGGCACAGCTGAGCTTTTCGTAGGAATGAAAGGCCCTAAACATGCTTTTAGAGAGCGGTCGCTATGCAAGCTTTTGGGCTGAAGGCCTGTGGGTGAGCCCCCACGGACAATTACTATCTCCTCCGAAACCGGAGACCAAAATCCCGAAGGTGAGCGGCCACGTGACAATGAAAGGTCCAAATCAAGCCTTAAGAAAGCGCTCGGGGGCAGAAGGCCACTTATTATCCCCAGATGGCAGCGAGGCTAAAGGGTGAGCTTTACGTTGGAATGAAAGGCGAGTCCTACGGACACTAATTATCTTGCGTATTAAGTGAAACCTGAGGCCCGAATCCGCGAAGGTAAAAGGGGAGGCAAGCGAAGCTGTAGGCTGAGCTTTCTTAGTAATAAAAACATGCTTTTAGAGACTGGTCCCTAGGCGAGCTCTAGGGCCGAAGACCCGAAGGCAAGCCCCCACGGACACTTGCAATCCCTAGTTGTCTTGCAAGTGAAACCTGTGGCCAAAGTACCGAATATGAGCGGCGAAGCAAGCGAGCCCTCACGGATACTTACTATCCCGTAGGTGAGTGGCGAGGCGATGTAAGTCCCATAGGTGAGTGGTGTGGCAAGCGAGGCCAAAGGCCGTGCATTTCATTGGAATGAAAGATTCGAAGCATTCCTTTAGAAAGAGCTCTAAATGCGCCCTCATGGACGAACACTTATTATCTCTCGACGTCTTGCAAGCGAAACCTGAGGGCGAGCCCCCACGTATACTTACTATCCCCAGGTGTCTTGCAAGCGAAATCCCAGCCCAAAGTTCCGAAGGCGAGCGGTGAGGCGAGCAAGGCCTTTTCGTTGGAATGAAAGGCCCAAATCAACCCTTCTGAAAGCAGTCTCAATGCGAGCAATGACCCCTAAGGATTTTCTTCCGGTGTCTTGCAAGGGAAACTAGAGACCCGGAGGCAAGCGAAGAAGAAGCAAGGCGAAGGCTGAGGTTTTCATAGGACTGAAAAGCCCAAAATATCCCTTTAGAGCTCGTTCCTTATGCGCTCCCAATAATATTTCAGAAAGTGATGGGAGTATTATACAGAAAAAAAATTGGTACCTAATATACTCAATTCTCCGCGGCATGCCGTTTTGTCCAAATGTTATACCCACATCCCTTGACGTTGGTGAACTATGATAATTCGAGATAAGTATTCAACTCAACCTATCAAACAACTTTAGGTGACCTCTGATTTCATATCAAATATATGAAGGCAGTCATCTATCAAGGTTGCTGGTTTTTCAATATCAACAGCGACATCGTCAGTGACTTGAGTTCCAATTAATATAATTAGGTCTCTAATGTCTAACAGTTACTATCTGTGGAGGTATCAATCAACCAGTTTTGGTTAATATATTGTCTTTAGCCGCCTAGCACTATTTTAAATCCCGTGTTTATTCACGTTTTATCTATATTTTACTAAAAGTTTGAATGGGGGTCTTTTTACTTTCTAGTCAAGTATGTACTTGCCAATTTTCAAGTCTTTAGCTCATAGATTCGAGGAGTTCCCAGTTGTCCGTGGGGGCTCACCCACAGGCCTTCAGCCCAAGAGCTCGCATAGCGACCGCTCTCTAAAAGCATGTTTAGGGCCTTTTATTCCTACGAAAAGCTCAGCCTTAGGCTCCGCTTGCCTCCCTGTTTACCTTCAGGACTTTGGCCCTCAGGTTTCGCTTGCAAGTTACTCGGAGATAACGAGTATCCGTGAAGGCTCGGCCTCGGGCTCGCATTGAGACCGCTCTCTGAGGGATTGCTTTAGGCCTTTAATTCCAATGAAAAGCTCGGTCTTCGGCCTCGCTTGCCTCGCCGCTCACCATCGGGACTTTGGCCTCAGGTCTAGCTTGCAAGACACCTTAGGATAGTGAGTGCCCGTCGGGCTCGCCCTAGGGCCTTCGGACCTGGGTCTCGCATAGGGAGCGCTCTCTAAATGGATACTTTGGGCATCTCTATAATTAATATTATCGACGACCAAGTTTATTTGTGACATTTTGTGACTTGGCAATCACACAATTTTACTGCATTTATGGATTTTTGCATACCTAAAACTATGTAGTATTGTGTGATTGCCAAGTCACAAAATTTTATTGAGTAAGTAAATAAAGATTAATAAGAATGCCTGAGACTTGGCCTCTTTTAAACATGGAATGTATTTTATGGGATCTAAGTTCTTTTTGTAGGTTATTGTGTTATCAATACATACAAATTATGAATGCAGTCCCATTCTTGCTTTCTTGTCCCATTCACTGCAAATGTAACTTGGTAATCCTATATATTTTTGTGGGATTACAAAGTTATTTATGCAGTTGGTGTATCTAGAAAACTGGACCGAAATTGCAAAATATTTTAGTTTTTCCTTGATTTATACACTAAACACTAGTGTAGAATAACGTTTTAAAGTGAATGCGTGCTTAAAATAAATGCCTACGCATTAAACTAAATACCGACTTTCTTCCACGGTGCGACCCGTTTTTTTTTTCTAGAGCAAATCCTAATAGTTTAAATTCTGTAGAGGATTTTCGAAAAAAAAACGGTAGTTTTTTTTTTATTTTGAATTTCTTGTATTTTTTGTATGGGTGACTGACAATTTAGTCACAGAAATGAATTCTTCATCCTTGAATTATACGAAAAAGACACCAAACTTGATATAGTTGCTAGATGTATGCAGATATAAAGCTTAGAGTGAGGCGCGCCGGAGGCACTTCCCCCCCCCCTCCCACCTGCTGGGGGCAGGGGAGGAAATCAGCTCAGATCCCCCCCAGAAACACCTGTTTCAAACGGTTTGCTTTGTCTCAAAAATGCAAGGTGGTGACCCTAAGATCTCCTACTATTAGAAGTTCGATTTTTTCACAGCTCCAAGGGACAGTAGACCTGAGTATTTGGTATAAATTTTAGCTTGATACCTTCATGCGTTCCTGAGAAAAAGGGTCTTGACGGACAGATTGACGGACGGACGGACAACAAAGTGATCCTATAAGGGTTCCGTTTTTTTCCTTTTGAGGTACGGAACCCTGAAAACACGACGTTTTTATCGCGACCGGAATCTTCGCCCGATAATGTTGCCGTGGCACAAGACATGTTGTCATATTGTTTGTTTACTTTCGTTGTTTTGGTCGAGGCAAATTCGTTCACAATAAATGACTGGAACTGAAAAGGTGTTAACTGAATATGTCAGGTTCTCCAAGAGGCAGTACTCACGGGCGCGGCCTGCTGGTGAGTGGCGCGAGTGATGAGGTCGAGCCAGGCGCGCGCGGCGTCCGCGGACTCGCACGCGAAGTAGAAGGCGGTCCCGGTGTGGTAGACCTTGAAGGCGTGCGGGCGGGACTTCACCTCGCCGGCGGCCGCGGCGGTGAAGCCCGCCAGGTGGATCATGCAGTCTGCGCGAGCGCCCTGCAACGAGTAATGCGTTACGGTGGTTCGATTTCCGTACAAAACGTTATTTGACATTCACTGGCTAACGGCGTGTTTTTTAAGAAACCTATGTAAGTAAATTTCACAAATTGGCTTTCCATTTGCGCGAAATTCCCCCTTTCCCTGAATAAACTTGTATAAACTGGAATAATTTGAGAAAAATGGTTTTCCCAAAGTATGACGTCACAAACTAATATCTCAAATTATTCTAGTATATACAAGTTTATTCAAGAAAAAGGGGAATTTCGCGCAAATGGAAAGCCAATTTATGAAAGTTAGTTACATAAGTTTCTTAAAAAATCACGCGGTTAGCCTGCTAATGTCAAATAACGTTTTGTATAGAAATCGAACACCAAACGATTCTACACGGATTTGTATTTTTTCCATTGACCCCATTTTACACTTTTTTTCTTTTTTTTTACTTAGTATTAACTTGACGTGTTCATATGTACCTATGTAAGTATATAAGTTGTCCGTCAAAATGTGCAATCAATGTTTTAGTCACTTGCCGTTATCCGATTGAGCTGAAATTTTGGGTATTTGTATAGTTCGGATGACAATTCAATATTATGGTACCATCGAGCTGATCCGCTGATGGAGACAGAAGGTGGCCATGGGAATTCAGTATTTAACCGACGTAACCCCATTGAATTTGGATTCGTCAGAATCCTTTCAATGAGTAGTTGATGATGGTATGTACACCGTGTCCAATAAGTTCCAATACAAACTTTTAGCACTTGCTGTATAGACATACGGATTGCTGGCTATAAAATTCTTATTTTAATTTAAAAAGTATATTGACATATACATAATACAATAATTTCATAAGTCACGTATTTTTAGTTTGGTTTAAATACACGATGAAGCACTTTCGTGAAGAAATGATTAGAAAATTCCCTAATGGCGACTGGCCATGTGCTATCTTCAAGGCGTTACAACCCCATGGAGTTAAACGGAATCTGGTTTATACTGCTATAAAAAGGTATACAGAGATCTCTTCTACAAAGGACAGGAAAAGATCCGGTCGGCCCCGCTCAGCTAGAACCAAAAAACTGGTAAAGGCTATAAGACCGAATTCGGCGGAAAAAACACCGTTCTATTAGAAAATTAGCTGCTGATCTGAAAATTTCCAGGGGATCTGTACATAATATATTGAAAAAAGAGCTTGGATGTCATGCCTACAAAAAACGAAAAGTACATGGCATTTCAGATGCGACCAAGAAAAAGAGAGTAGAAAGATGTAGCACCATACTTTCTTGGCACGCAGGGGACGAATTTGTTTTCTCAGACGAGAAACTCTTTGTGTTAGAGCAGCCTCATAACGCCCAAAACGACCGGTTGTGGTCAGCAAGGATAGAAGACATTCCAGACTATGAAAGGAATGTGCCTAGGTTCCAGAGCTCACCATCAGTGATGGTTTGGGGTGCTCTTTGAAAGAGAGGCAAACTGCCTTTAGTATTTATTGATAAAGGCGTTAAAATCAATGCGGAATATTATAAATCGGAGGTTTTGGAGAAAAATGTTGCCCCAAATTTAAAAAATATGTTTGGAGATGATTATTATGTTTTCGAACAAGACGGAGCTCCGTCGCATACGGCAAACGCTATTCAAGGCTTGGTGCAAGGCTAATTTGACCGATTTTTGCCGAAAAACGAATGGCCACCAAGTTCTCCAGTTTTAAACGTACTAGATTATTTCGTATGGTCATACATGCTCTCGAAACTAAATAATTATAAAGTCGCAAACCTGGTCCATTTTAAAAAGGTTATCGTGCAAATTTGGGACGATATGCCGATGAAAGCGGTGCGTGCAGCTTGTGACTCTTTTGAGAAACGTTTGAAGCTTGTAAAAAAAGTGAAAGGTGGAGTAATTCCAAAACATTTGTGGTAAATATTGTATATAAGTGTGCCTTTCATATAATATAATTTTCATAACTTAAACTACGCGTACATTTAATTTGTTAAGGATCATAACTGTATTCGAACTTATTGGACACGGTGTATACTTACTGAGAACAGTCAGAAATAAAAGCTTGTACCAAAAATGAAATTTTCGACAGGAACTTAACTTGATATAGGTTGATCGAAAGTTTAAGCTACAGTCAGCGTCATATAGATTGTAGCAGCCTAAGTAGCCAAATATATCGTAACATATCATGAATAATACACCAATAAAGTCGTGTTGCGATTTATGTCATTTCAGTCAAAATATAAAATTTTAAAGTAGCGAACTATAAAAACTCCTAACTAAATAATTCATAATTTTGCTACAGTGGCTAATTTAGACAGTCGCAGTGTGACATCATTATGTCACACACAATTTATACCACGTTTATACATTTTCGCGATTTTTTTAAGAACGAGTGAGAAAAACAATCAGAAAACTACTCTATTACCTTCAGGTAACATATTTACCGGAATGGTTTTCGATGTAGGCAACATTACATATTTTTAAATGTTGTCTGTTGATGGGTTTGAGTTGGACGTATTTTCAAGATTGGACAGGTTCCCACTGGCGCAACACCGCATCACGTTACAGTTCTGTCCGCCTGGTACTCACGTCTGCGCTGCGATACGCGTACAACGTAGTATCCGCGAGGAGCAAGTATCGCCTCGCCCAGCGCGCCTGCTGCTGCCCTCTCGCTCGCACGCGCTGCCAAACCGGGCCGCCCGCGCCGCCGGCGAGCGCGCGAGCCGCCACGCCGCGCCTCTCTGCAAGTCATGGGAGCCTGGTAGTCATGGGTCCTTACCACCATGAGAGACACGGGAGAATACGAAAATAACTGGCCAAGTGCGAGTTTGACTCGCGCATGCAGGATTCCGTACCGTTATTATCTATAAAAACGGCAAAAAAATCACGTTTGTTGTATGGGAGCCCCCTTAAATATTTATTTTATTCTGTTTTTACATAGATAGATAGATAAATCATTTATTTGGCATTATGCAACAAAATAAAAATAAAAAAATACAGAAAAAAAAGAAACAGAAAAAAACAACAATAAAAGAACAAGTAAAACAATTGTGGTACGGAAATAGAATTATAAATTAAAATTAAGGCATACTTGTGCGTTGCAATAATGCCAAAAAGGTACTGGCTCAGTATTGCTTTGCTCGTGTGAGCTAGCACTGATACGAGTATTCTGCCAGTACCTCGGGTCACGATGCAGGTGTTTAGTGTGTTGTTATAGCGGCAACAGAAAAACATCATCAGTGAGAATTTTAACTGTCTAACTATCACGGTTCATGAGATACGGCCTGATGACAGACATACAGACAATCAATCAATCAATCAATCAAAACATTTATTCGTGACAAACACAACACAGATAATAATAAAAAAAGCACATTTCCTTTTTGTCACGAAATGGACCCAGCTCAGCATGTTGCTAGCTTTGCAGCCAGCGCTGGTCTTCCGCAGGGTCCATTCGGTGAGAGCACGGAGAGTAACAAACAAAACAATTAAAAGGAAATACCTATATACTTAACTAAAATACAAACATAAAAAATAAAAATAAAAAATACACAAAAAAGCAATGAACGGTTTTTTTTTAATAATATTAAATAATAAATGTTTGTTGGCCTGTCAGTAGTTTCATCCCAACAAACCACTACGTGCGTATGGGCCTTAATGGTAAAAATGAACGCAGCCCATACATGAACAGTACCACTAGCGCCAGTGAAGAGAAGACAAGACAAACTAAACTCTAAACGTCAAACAAAACAGCATGGACATGAAATTGGGCTTACAAAAACAATACTTAATTATAAATTAAACTACGTTGACAAATAACATATTAAATTACGTTGTCCAGCAACCGTATGGCAATGAAATGAATGAATTGCAGAAGGGGCATAACCAACAGGTGAGGGAGTGTTAAATGCAGCTAGTTTCAAGACAGAGATTCTCCTGTTTATGCTGATGTTCTTGCATGAATTTTTTGAGATTAATTCTAAATCTATTAACGTCCGACAGCCTTCTGAGCGGCGGCGGGACATTGTTCCAGCACTTCGTGGCTGCATAGCGGAAACTTCCTCGGAAAGCAGCAGTAGCATGTCGGGGAGTCACCAAACATATTACGCGCTGACGGCTTCTACACCGAGACGAGTTATTAAAGGAGAGTTTCTCGAAGAGATACGCCGGTGCCTCGTGCTTCAATACCCCAAAAAGCAAACAAGCCAGATGGAGCTTACGGCGGTGTTGCATTTTCAAGATATTATTCTTGTTTAGAAATGGGGTGACATGGGCCCTCAACGGAATGTTGAAACAAAAGCGAGCACAGGCATTCTGAACACGCTGGATGAGTTTCTTTGTTTTAGAAAGAAGTCGTGGACCAACCACAGTGTCCACATAATTAAGTCTAGATAAAACTAGTGATTCCACTAACTGTATTCGTAGGCTCTCTTTTAAAAATGGTCTTATTTTGTACAGTACCTTGAGTTTATAAAAACAGCTTCTGACTGTATTGGCAATGTGTTTCTCATAACGAAGGCTTCCATCCATCAAAAGACCTAGGTTGCACGCTTCCTGTGTCCGCTCAATAGGCATATTCATAAGCATAACGTGATTTGAAAGACTGGTGCGAGCTAGCTGTTGTTTGCTGCCAAAAACCATATATTTAGTCTTGCTTGGGTTAAGAATTAACCCATTTTCTGTTGCCCAGTTAGAAATTCTTGAAAGGTCCGCATTAAGGTTTTCTATGGTGCTCTCTAGTTCGGAAGGTTTGCATGAGATGTACATTTGTACATCATCCGCATAGATGTGGTACTTGCAGTGTGTGATGTGTGACCCTATATCAGCAGAGTATAAAATAAACAGGATCGGACCAATAACTGACCCTTGAGGGACTCCTCTTTCGAGGCCGGCAAGTGCAGAAGCCCGCATGGAGCCATCACTAAGATTTAGTTTTACAAATTGACAACGGTTGTTAAGGTAACTGTGAAACCATCTCAATGCATTAATGTCGAAGCCATAATAACTCAACTTTGATAGAAGTAGATTAATGTTAAGGCAGTCGAAGGCGCGGGAAAAGTCAAGGAGTACTAACAATGTACACATTCCCTTGTCCTGTGCACACAAAATATTGTCAGTGACATCAAGTAAAGCCGTCACTGTACTCTTCCCCTTTCTGAAACCTGATTGAACACTAGGCAGAATGTTGTTTGACTCAAGGTAATGAGTTAGCTGAGAGCCCACAGCCTTTTCTAGTAGGTCTTTGAGTTCGGATGGGTTAGCAGTTTTAGGCAATGGGCGCACAATCGCTAACTTCCAGATGTCAGGGAATGTAGATGTCAAAATGGAAGTATTTATTATGTCAGTTATAATATCAATAGTGTGGGGCAATGTCAACATAAGCATATTCAAATTATATTAATTCCGTCGCTACCTTCAGCATTTGATTTCAATTTTTTTATTATTTTATTAATTTGGACCGAATTAATTGGAACTAATGTAAATATAGAGTCGCTGTGCCTGTGGAACTCAAGGTATGTTAGTTGTGATATAGAAACTTCTGAAGTTCCGGGAAGTCTTAGAAAATGATTATTTATTACAGTTGGGTTGTCAAATGATGTAGGCAGTTCACTGTTTTTTTTAGGCAGAATAGTTGACTTCAGGTTATTCCATAGTGACTTAGGATCATGAATCTTACTATTTATGTTCAGTTCAAAGTATGCAGATTTTTCATAGAACATTGCTTTATTGACAATAGATTTCAAGTCTTTGTAGTATTGTTTTTTACTGTCAGACTGGCTTCTATGAAACTCTACTGCGGCCTTGTCACGCAAACGCATCATGAGCTTGACTGTGTCCGTGATCCAGGGGTACGAACAACCCTTAACTAGTGTAGTTTTTAGTGGAGCATGTAGGTCGAATATATATATTATGTGTTTGTTGAAGGCTTCGACCATATCATTTACATTTACCAGGTTTGACATCAGGTTCCACCTCACAGACCGCAAGTCCGCATCTAGATAGTCTCGTTGAATGTTCTTGATAGGCCTGTAGGTTATTTGAAATGGCTTTGGTTTTTCAAGCTTAATGTTGAATTCGCAAACAACAAGGCAGTGCCCATAGAGCGTACCTACATGGTGTACGCTTACATATTTTGCACGTAAATCCGTACAAACTACATCAAGCAGCGTCTGGCTAGTGTTTGTAAAATGCGTAGGTTCTGTAACTAATTGTGTTAATTGAAAACAAGTCAAGAAATTATTTAATTTAGTACTTCTAGTGTCATTATTATTTAATAAATTTATATTTAAATCGCCTAATAATATCAAATGGTCATAGTCAGGAATTGAGCCAATAGTGTCAGAAATAGCATCCAAAAACAAATCAAGATCCATCCAGGGTGGTCGATACGCCGTTCCGATCGCCAGTTTCCTTCCGTTAAGGGTCAAAGTGACCCACATTTGTTCCACGAGTCTATGCAGTGGGTCAACGGGGTGAGGCCAGGTGCGAGCATTGACATGACGTTTAATATAAAAACCCACGCCTCCTCCGCGGGATCTTGTGCCTGTAGGAGGCCTAGGGATATGGCGCAACCTATACCCAGGAAGTGCAGGCGCCTTCCCCTCCTCCACAGCTCTTAACCACGACTCGTTGATAGCCAGCACATCAAGCTCATGCCGGGAAGTAGCCGCTATGAAGTCATCGTGTTTCGTGCCTAGAGAACCTGCATTGAACAAACCTATTCTCATTGACTTATTAATCATCATCAACAGATAAACACGCTAATATGTGTCGGTGATTGTGTATATATATAGTAGATAATAATAAATAAAATAAGAAAATACTCTGTAACTCATATATTATAATTAGATGTATGTGTACCATAAAGTAATTTAAAATTTCCATGCCATTGCCATACCGTGCAATAGAATCATAAATAAAGATAATAAAACTTAAAGGAAGCCTGTGCGTGACGACTTCAAACAGGGACGGCTCCAAAAACACGCATTATATCGGCGTCCGACCGGATGCTGTACG
The DNA here is from genome assembly GCA_947049275.1 of Epinotia bilunana. Classification (NCBI taxonomy): domain Eukaryota; kingdom Metazoa; phylum Arthropoda; class Insecta; order Lepidoptera; family Tortricidae; genus Epinotia; species Epinotia bilunana. The sequence goes on along the minus strand of OX346259.1, from coordinate 20,269,776 downwards.
CCTGTTTCCCGTCGCCCTGCCGGGCGTACACCCGTCCCCGCTTCGTCCACGCAAACCTCCACGCCTGCTTCCGACACTCCTCCCGGACACGTTGGAAAAGCTGGCGGTTTGTGCGCGTGAGCCGCTCGTTCACATAGACGCGGCTGGGTGCGCCCGGCAAACCAGCGTCGGCAGAGGTGAAGTTGCGGCGCACTCGGGCAGCCCGCAACATGTCGTCACGCAACTGGCGCCGCGCCAGCCTGACGACAATGCGACGTGGGCGGCCCGCGGCACCACCGTCGGCGCCGCCCGCCGCGCCCCGCTCAGCAGCACCGACACGCTCGGCGAACACCACATCACGGGGGTCAAGGGTGACACCCAGCTTGGTAGCGAGGACCGTGACGGTGTGTACCGGGTTTTCCCCTTTGGACTCGGGTACGTGGCCTATATCCAGGTCCGAGAGCAGCGCGTCCTGGTCACGATCGCTCAGCTCCACCTGGAGGCGAGCCACCGTTTGATGCAACTCGACCACACAGCTCTGGGGCGCCGACTCCACCTCCCCCCTTTCTACCGCCTCAAGCCGCCGCTCGATGTCGTCCATGCGGCTCGACAGGTTTCTCAAGGTGGCTCGTATCTCTTCGCGAAACTCGCGCTGCTCGGACATGTACTCATCCAGGTCTCGGCGCAGCCCAATAACATGAGTATCCTTGCCTAGCATGGGCGCGGGGCTAGCGGACAACGTCCCAGTTATCGTCGTCGGCGGAACCTGCATTTCTCCGGAACCTTTTAACGGGGTTCCACTACCACCAGTCATCCCCCGCTTCGCTTCGCATTCCGGGCACGCCCAGTCCCTAAGGATTGCCTCACTGTCGGAAGTTGCAACTCCGACGCAGCCCCTATGATACACTCCGCGACATTGTACGCATGTGGCGGCACCTTTCGGCGATAGAAACTTTTTACAAGCTACACACTTGGTCATCTTTGTCTTGTTAACGGAAAGTCTTAATAGTTCTCGTGCACTACGCTAGATGGCGCTGGTATCCTGGCTGATAATAGTATATTTGTTTTGATAATGTTTTTATTGTGATCACTTCTTAGCTATATTTGTTTGACTGTATGATTTGTATATTTTTGACACAAATATAAAAATAAAATACTCCACTGTTTACTTTTTTTTTACTGTAAGCGTTTTGCACCTACCCACATATACAAAAGACAATCCGATTGCACACAATCTAAACACTATAAAATGTTCAAGCACAGACAGACAGATGGACCGCGGAGTCTTAGTAATAGGGTCCCATTTTTGCCCATTGAGTACGGAACCCTAAATCATGTCACTAGTTAGAAAATAGAGTCCTAACTTTGGATTTTTTTTCTATCGAGGCAATTTGAAGCAATTCGTGTATCGATAAAATCAATACAAGTCAAGAATCAATATAAGAATACAGGTCAAGAATCATATATCTGAAAATCAGACCTTATTGTTTTTTAATCTAGTCAGAACAGCGTTTCAAAGCATGCGATAATTTCCAATGCACGGCCTTAACTAAAAATGTACACAGAATTGAACTCACTCGAAAATTATTATTACTCCAAAAGAAAGAAGGCAAAAAATATGCCTAGTGACGAAAATCCCATTCAGATATCTCAAAGAATTACGAAGCTACAACCACTACAACAAATATTGCTTGTTAGAGAGAGAAAACGCAAACAGTGTGTGACGTCACATTACGGGATGCTGCCGGGGGGCCGCGTCTACGGCGGCGCCGAACACGACGGAGCGCGGCACATTGCCGTCTTCTAGTGACGTCAACGACGACAATCTTCCAGCGTCAAACGATGACGCTGGAAGATTGTGATTTGAAGTTGCGTTTTGCGAAAAAGGGACAGAACATACCCCTTCTTAAAACTTTGGACACTCATAACTTCGTGATTATTTAACATTTTGCGTTGATTTTTTCTCTATTTGACTACATTTTTCTTTTTTCGAGAAAATATGACATTATTGATTATTTTATTTAGTGTCTACACCCCTATTGTTTGGATTCTAAATTATTCCATTTTCCATACAGGACGTGCGGTGTCGTTTGAGCAGAAAGCATTAGTACACCAGTGAATATCATAGCTTACTTGCAAGGATTGAGTTCTTCTTCTTCAAACTTTTTGACTTGTAGGTGGGGAAGATGCCGCGCATGCCCTGAGTAGACGCCGGCGATCCCAGCGGCGGCTCGGGCCGCGGCCCGGGCAGCCCCTGGGACAGGCCCGGGGCGGACATTCCCGGGGACAGTCCCGGGGCGGGCGCGGCGCGCTCCTCGCTCGGCGGCACGCGCGCTTCGTGCCGGGTTAAGTGCCGCAGGGGCACGGATATCTGCGACGTTAGTATGGTATAGGGTCTCTTAACAAAATATATATATTTTAATTATCAAGAGACAAGAACTGCCTCACATATGTTCATATGTGAATCATGATGTCAGTAAAATAATGTTCTTCACAAGATTTTTGGGTATTTATATTGACTTTGACAATAAAAAAATCTAAATAACCGGAGGGCAGCGGTGATAGAGTGACCTCCTTTCGGAGGCCGGAAGACGTATTAAGATGTCGGCCACCCCGACAGTACACTTGTCCTACCTGCGAGGGATCGAGCCGCAGCGGCCTGGGCGGCGAGGTGGGCTCGGCCTCCTGCCGCACGGGCCGCAGCGCGGGGTACACGCGCGGCTCGGCGGGCGGCAGCGGCGGCTCGCGCGGCGACACGCGCGAGGCGCCGGGTGCCGCGCGCGGCGTCGCGCCGGGTGTCGCGCCGGGTGTCGCGCCGGGAGTCGCGCCGGGTGTCGCGCCGGGCGCCGCGCGCGGCGTCGGCAGCGGCGACACGCGCGGGCGGGGCGGCGGCGACGGCGCGCGCGGGGAGCGCGTCAGCTCGGTTTGGATGCTGCGCACGTGCTCGCTCACTGACAGCTTGCGGGCCTCCTGGAAACACATCTGATGTAGTACACTCAAGTTCTCTTATATCTATACAGACAACCGTTTAAAAATATCCACACATGCGTCTTACATCAGTAACAATAAAGACCGTATAGATTTTATAAATATTTTCCTGGGTTTTTCAATAGAAGGATTCTCAGTTGGCGTTTGACTCCGCTAGCAATTCGGCGGGTAGTCATACGTAATAGGATGGTACGGCCGTGCCTCTTTGTTTTGCTCGACTTGGCGGGGCCTATCAGGCTATCACTCGTGGTTTCCTACCTGAAAGTTCCGATTATTTATAGCTATATCTAGTAAGCTATCTTTCTGCCAGGTCCAATCGAACAGGAAATTGTAACGTCGAAGAGTGAATAGATTGTGACCCAAAATAGTATATTTACGGTGTGGGCGGTTGTTGATTTTGAATCGTGAGTGAAGCGAAAGATTTTACAATATAATCGCAACCGTAGGGTTTCTTATTTAGAACGTTGTAGTTGTTGCAACGCGTAAGATCAACCACCATACGAGACCATGTTTAGGGGTGAGATATGGGCTCTTGACGAAAACTCCTTGGTTATAAAAAGATGTGTAGGCCATTTGGTTCGGACTTGGAGTTCCGACACATACTCCTTGCTCCATCTGGTCCAGAAATGCTCCCGGAGTTGTTCGATCCGCTGATAGCGGTTCAGGTAATTGAAGGAGCGGTCTCTGAGATCCTGAACTGGCAGTGAAGTTAGAGGACGCCCGATGAGGAAGTGCCCCGGAGTAAGCGGCAGCAAATCTTCTGGATGTGACGATATGGGAGTCAGTGGACGAGAGTTCAAAACCGCTTCAATTTGGACCAGGACAGTGTTGAGTTTTTCGTACGTTAACTTACAATCTCCCAGCACTCTTTTTAGATTAAATTTAGTAGATTTTACCCCAGCTTCCCAAAGACCTCCTGAGTGTGGAGAATAAGCAGGACTAAAATGGAATCAAGTGAATGAATTCAAGTGTTTACGTCCAAGACGGAAATAATTTTACAATCGACTGGCACATACTGCTTTTCACATCTTCTACGAGGAAGTCAGGCGAGAAAAGTACTAAATTGTTTCCTCATTTGAGGGCAAAATTCTCTTTTCTGAACAGCAGGCGTAAGAATTGAACGACCTCCATGCCTTTTTTTCTTTTTGGACTGGAGAAAGCATTGTACAGGGAAGCCTGGAAGTTTGGTGTCGGCACTGCAGTTTTAATATTGCTTGTTAGAGAGAGAAAACGCAAACAGTGTGTGACGTCACATTACGCGACGCCGAACACGATGGGCGCGGCATATTGCCGTCTTCTAGTGTGGTCACATTCTTCCAGCGTCATCGTTTCATATGAAGTTGCGTTTTGCAAAAAAGGGACAGAACATACCCCTTCTTAAAACTTTGGACACTTATAACGTTGCGTTGATTTTTTCTCCATTTGACTACATTTTTAATATTTTTTCGAGAAAATATGACATTATTGATTATTTTATTTAGTGTCCACACCCCTATTAAGTATGAGGTGTGCCGAATAACGTACCTGCCCAGGACTCCGCGTCGACGTTCTCCGCACCCGGTTCACCTCCACCGCGGCATTACGAGCCTCCACCGTCTGCGGGCCCGGCTCCGCCTCGCCGAACGGGAACTCGTTCCGCTCGTCCGTCAACCGGCGGTTCTTCTGCTGGAGTATGGCCTCCTCTATCTGCGAGCTGGACTTCTTGAAGTCGAGGATCTGGTCGGCCTTCTCCGCCGAGTGCACGAACACGGTAGGCGAGTCGGCGGGCGTGGTCGGCGACTCGGGGATCACCTGCAAGCATCGCGGTTTATTGCTAGTAATCAGAGGTTGGACATTTAGAACCGTCACACATTGAGCCACTAGCTGTGGCCGAGTTCTGTCAGACATTTTGTATAGCGTCGGTGCAGCCCGAGCGCCTAGTAACTGCATCCGAGCCACGAGCTGGGGGAGTGGCTCGCGCACGCCACTAGTGGCTTAAGCGGCAGAGTGGTCGCGAGCCAGCGAGCTAGTGGCGGCCAAAGTGATTGTATTCACTCTATAACTAACAGTTCGCCCCGAACTCACTCAAAGTGACACAAGACTAATGTCAAGAGGATAAGGACTGACTAGATAATTTTGAGCGTGTTATTTTGCGTAGCTATTTCTGCTGCTGACTGTACCTTTTTTTTACGTTGGGGAAATGCATTTACGCATCCCGCCCGCCACGGGGAGGGGGGCAGGGCGGGTATGACGGACTAACTGCGGCAGAAGCCTTGGACTACCGTCTAAAAACCCAACGAGTGCCAGCTCCGTATTGAGGGAGGGGCGCCGCGGGATCGCTTTATGCATTCGACCGGGTACGTCCCGACGGGCGGCCTGCTGACTGATACCTACTCGATGATCTGTCCAGCGCTATCTAGTGTGCCATTCCTACACTTGCCTGCTGCACTAGCGGGCCGGGGTCCTGTGCCCCGTCGAAGTCGTACGCGGGCGTGGAGTGACTCTTGTCCAGCTTGCCGCGCCCGCGGCCCGTCTCCTGCTCGCGGCTGCGCGCCTGGTGGTGAGCTGTCACTACACATACATACCTGCTGCACTAGCGGGCCGGGGTCCTGTGCCCCGTCGAAGTCGTACGCGGGCGTGGAGTGGTTCTTGTCCAGCTTGCCGCGCCCGCGGCCCGTCTCCTGCTCGCGGCTGCGCGCCTGGTGGTGAGCTGTCACTACACATACATACCTGCTGCACTAGCGGGCCGGGGTCCTGTGCCCCGTCGAAGTCGTACGCGGGCGTGGAGTGGCTCTTGTCCAGCTTGCCGCGCCCGCGGCCCGTCTCCTGCTCGCGGCTGCGCGCCTGGTGGTGAGCTGTCACTACACATACATACCTGCTGCACTAGCGGGCCGGGGTCCTGTGCCCCGTCGAAGTCGTACGCGGGCGTGGAGTGGCTCTTGTCCAGCTTGCCGCGCCCGCGGCCCGTCTCCAGCTCGCGGCTGCGCGCCTGGTGGTTCGGCGGTCCGACTGCCACTGTGAGCGGGCGCGGCGACAGCTCCAGACCGGTACTGCACGACACCGCCTGAGAACATTCGATGTGATTCTAAAATCGGATTATAAACGACACAACTGACTTGGCCCTTTCTAAATAGATTTCCACAGTAGAAAAGGGGCAGCAACGCGCAGGTGTTCAAGTAGGAGGATTGAAAATTTCGCATTTCTATGTCACTCCAAATCTAAAAATCTAGCTCGAAAACCATTTATTTTAGACATCAGGGAACCAAAATTGTTGCAAAATGAGGTCGATTTTACCAGTGGTGTACCAAGGTGTGTATGGACAAGTTGACGAACTTTTCGAACAACATTTTGCCTGATGTTAGGAGACGCAAGACATATTGGGAATGCGGACGAATTAGGAATGCTGAAGAATTGGGATTTCGGACAAATTGCGAACGAGGACGAGATAGGACTCCGGACGAAGTGGGAATGCGGACGAGTTGGGAACCGGTTGCGATCGGCGGCATGGACCTCGCGAAAGGAGCGATAAGAGTGGCCACGTCCCCGCACCTTGTCCCGGCGGTAGAGCAGGTCCTCGGGCTCTGGGTGCGCGCGCCAGCGGGCCTGCTGCAGCTCGTGCCAGAACTGGTCGAGGCCGCGCCGCCCGCGCCGCGCCGGGCTGGCGCCGCTCACCGAGTGCCGGCGCGCCGCCAGCGCGCGCGGCGGCGGCGGGTACATCCTGTGTACAAACACGCATCATTGCCATCATTTATTGTTGGCAAATCGGAAAATAGAGTCCGGCCGGCGAGACGTGACAACAGCATTATGATCAGAGCGAGCAACGGCTTAAATGATGTGTTTAATGCTCGGGCCACACTAACGAGGAATGCCGTTAATTATCGCGATAATCGTAGTGTGGCCGTACTGATAACGTCCATAATTAACGGCATTTCTCGTTAGTGTGGCCCCAGTATAAGAGGTTCGACGACCTTGGCCTGTTCAGCGCAAGTGTTCCTTCAGTGAGACGACTCTTGTCTCGGCAATACGGCAGAAGTAGGGAAATAGATTAGGCGACTATTTATATTAGTCTATTAAGAAATAAGTAGTAGCAGTACCAAGACGCAAAAGCGCTGTTTTTTTTTAATACAACGACGGTGGCAAACAAGCGTACGGCCCGCCTGATGGTAAGCGGACACCGCAGCCTATAGACGCATGCAACTCCAAAGATCTAACATGGGCTTTGCCGACCCTTGATATGTTTGAGGATTCGCCGTGTTGACAGCTGAAGGAATAAATTCCGTCGCTCTCAACACAACGCATCCTCGGGAGCTGTGGCGACCTTGCTCACCTCCAGGAACAGAACACTACTACAGAGCAAGTAGCTTGGCTTTGCTCACTTATTTTTTATATAATTATTACGCTATCGGCGAGGACCTGTTATATAAATAAATATTTTCCAAGTTCTTTATTTGGCTAACCTGGTGTGGCCGCAGGTAGGGTTGCCAACCGTACTATATTATATAGTATTGTACTATATTTTGACTCTTTGTACTATATAGGGTCGGTTCGCCGGTTAGCGACCACTTAGCCGAGTTGGTCACTTTAGATTAGTAAATATATACCTATTAAATGTACACACATAATTGGCTCTCTGTTACCTAAGTTATATAACTAGCTTATATTATTATTTTGAATTGTTAGCTGTTGGTTCTCCGAATAATAAATAAATAAATAATAGATGGCATTCGTATAGGCCCGGAGTATAGTCAAGTTTCGAAATCAACAATAAAATATCGCACTTCCATCCATAGATTAGTTAAAAATATTGAAAAGGTTCCAAAATAGAGAATTCGCTAGATAGCGACCGCTTTTGTCGGTTTGCGACCACCTCTTAGGGCGGCTTGCAGCAAAATTGTGCAAAACTCAGTTTAATTAAATCTAGATTTTGTCTGAACCTCGACTTAACTTAAATCTAATCAAGTGTGTCTTGCACGGACAAATTTCAAATTCGATTTAACTAAACTGAGATTATATTGATCATTCATTCACCATTCGTTCTTTGCGTTCCGTTTTCACGTAAAATATTAAGGCATCTCGATTTTGGCGTAAAATTAAACGGTGTGCTGCGTCCTTCGGTCGGGTCGGCCCGTTATAAATAAATATTACCTGTCACTGCGTGTGTCACTCAGTGTTGTGTTTTGTTTCGTGTTGTTTTCTAAACGTGTTTCGAAGTTTTACTATCATGAAGAGATCCAGGGCACCTAATTTTACCACAGCTGAAATTATGCTTTTATTGCGTCTGGTGGAAAAATACCCTATAACGGAGAACAAAAAAACAGACGGAGCCACAGCCAAGGAGAAGCACGAGGCTTGGCAAAGTTTGACTTCGGAGTATAACGCCCAGGCTAGCTACTCCCACAGGACCGCCGATAATCTACTGGCCTGTTATAAAAACCAAAAAATAAAAGTAAAAAAAATGCACTCGAGTCAAAAAATGGCTTTTAAAGGTAAGCATATGCATACCATAATTCTTATCTCTAAGTATAGCAATGATATATATTGAACTCATAATGTTTCCTGAAATATACAATTTGATAGGACTTTTGTATAAGTCAAATGACATCACAATAATTATTATGTTACCAATAACATTTTTATTTACAGGAAAGAGGAAACCCGTATCAGCCTCATTTCGAGAATTGGCTGACGACAATAAGGAGCTGGTCCAAGCTCAGAAAAAATTGATTGCTATTCAATTAGAGCAACAGCAGTTAGATTTGGAAATTACCAAGAAAACGTTGGAAACTGTCTCAAAAGAGTTAGAAATAAGTGTGGAAAAACTAGAATTTCTGAAAAAATCACACATTTATACAACTTAATAAACAGGAAGTAGAATTAGAATTATTAAAAGGAAAATAAGGACATGCGCTTATTAGTCAATAAAATATGCCATGGAATTGAAAGTATTTTATTTATTATTATACCTATCTCAGTCTTGAAAAATAATTATTAATTAGTAAAGTCCTTTCAATGTTGCCGGCTAGATTCCTAGGTAGATGCATGGTTTCTGCAATTGTGCAGGGCTCCATCGCCCGCCTGTAGGGGGCTCAGCGGCTCCAGGCGTTTCCTATTCCAAATAACACGTCGCGACGCAAAGTACCAGGTGCGCATAAGTAGAACGAAGCAGGCCCGCGTCTCGCGCCGCGTCTAGGGGACTCCAAGCTTATCCTAAAGAAACCAAGTATCACGACGCGACGCAAAGTACCAGGAGCACATATTACTCGAGCAAAATACGGTTTCGAAAATAGCGGTTTTGAAAATAATTAATTTATAATAGCGTTTTTTTTTACCTCCTAGAGGCGGTGTTCTTTTTATAACTTCCTTTTTTATGCTTCATTATTAGTTATAGCCAATTATTTTTTTATGTTTATGATTATCTTGTATTTTATGTTTAAGCTAGATTTAATTTATATTGTTATTACTATTTAAAAGGTTTTTAAAAAAAACATTTTAAAATGTTATTCTAAGATGCTTTATTCAAGAATCCGACAAACTTTCCACCCGGAAGTAATTATGTAGATTTAAATGAAGCATGCATTGTCTTTTTTTGTATGATTTATCTTGAGTATTATAGACCAAATGTAAATGAACCAAAATAGGGTCAAAATTATTTATCAATATTAATTATGACTTTTCAGCAACTAATTAATTTATAATATTTTTTATGTCTGAAATTTTGTCCGATTCTGTCACTGGGTACCTATTTAATTGAAAACGGATACGTTACACATAAAAAATAAGCTTTTTCTCAAACATGCTCGGAAATATGTGCGTTAATATCACCAAATGAAGACATGAAGTTTCTTGTTTAGGGCTCCCTACATTTCTTCTTGGTCTCACGCCAAGAAGTAATGTATGGAAACCCTAAGTAAAACCATTATTGTCCGCTACTCTAACTTTTTAAATTTGCTTACGAATATTAAACTGACAAAGGAAAAATTACATACTGCCAACCACAACTAGACTCTGTAAGCATACTTGCAACATAAAAAAAAACAAAATCGATGGTAGGTACTATACTTACGTGCGGTTAAACATGGTGCTCGAACGGCTTCTTCAAATGGCACGTTTAAAAAATAAAAAAGGCGGCAAATTACTCAATACCTATTGTTTTCTGATCTTTCGTTCCGATTGTAATTATTTTAATTTTAATATTTCCACACATCGTTTGAGAAAAGCACTATACAATCCTCGGCCGGATCAGGGATTGCTGGACTCGTTGTATCCGGCCTCGTCTACGACTCGGCCGTCTACCCCAATCTCGTCCAGCAATCCCTTACTTCACGGCCTCTGCAGTAATGTACTATTATATATTATTTCCAAAATTGTCATTTTTTCCATACAAGTTGTTAGTTCATTGACTGGATTAGATGTGGAGGGAAGGTCACCTGGTGCGGTCGAGCGGCAGCGTCGGCGAGGCGGGCGGCGACAGCGGCTCCGAGTCCGAGGAGGAGTCGCCGGGGGCCGAGGGCACAGGCGCGGGCGGGCGCAGGCTCTCTCGAGCCGCCTCTAGGGGCTCCAGGCGTTTCCTGTGCAAACCAAACGACCGTATAAAAGAATTACTGCAGTCACGTATGTATGTCAATCAACAATTTCTTGTCGTTATTCTGGTTATGTTAGCCAGGTGACAATATAACACAGACTTTTAACATTCTTAGAGGATAGGCCATAAAAGCAGAAGTTGAAAACTTGTAATTTACAAGAAAACCGAAGCCTTTAGTGGATGAAAACGTAACCATGGCAACTAGTGAAGTTAAGACCATGTACCAGGAGCGCACGTCGACGAGACATACCTGTCCCGGGGCAGCGCGGGCACGGGGCGCGCGCCGCGCCTGCGCAGCCGCAGCTGCAGCTCGGCGCCGCGCGCCGCGCACGCCTGCTCCACCCCACCACGCCTGACCCACCTGACACATGTACCAGGAGCGCACGTCGACGAGACATACCTGTCCCGGGGCAGCGCGGGCACGGGGCGCGCGCCGCGCCTGCGCAGCCGCAGCTGCAGCTCGGCGCCGCGCGCCGCGCACGCCTGCTCCACCCCACCACGCCTGACCCACCTGACACATGTACCAGGAGCGCACGTCGACGAGACATACCTGTCCCGGGGCAGCGCGGGCACGGGGCGCGCGCCGCGCCTGCGCAGCCGCAGCTGCAGCTCGGCGCCGCGCGCCGCGCACGCCTGCTCCACCCCACCACGCCTGACCCACCTGACACATGTACCAGGAGCGCACGTCGACGAGACATACCTGTCCCGGGGCAGCGCGGGCACGGGGCGCGCGCCGCGCCTGCGCAGCCGCAGCTGCAGCTCGGCGCCGCGCGCCGCGCACGCCTGCTCCACCCCACCACGCCTGACCCACCTGACACATGTACCAGGAGCGCACGTCGACGAGACATACCTGTCCCGGGGCAGCGCGGGCACGGGGCGCGCGCCGCGCCTGCGCAGCCGCAGCTGCAGCTCGGCGCCGCGCGCCGCGCACGCCTGCTCCACCCCACCACGCCTGACCCACCTGACACATGTACCAGGAGCGCACGTCGACGAGACATACCTGTCCCGGGGCAGCGCGGGCACGGGGCGCGCGCCGCGCCTGCGCAGCCGCAGCTGCAGCTCGGCGCCGCGCGCCGCGCACGCCTGCTCCACCCCACCACGCCTGACCCACCTGACACATGTACCAGGAGCGCACGTCGACGAGACATACCTGTCCCGGGGCAGCGCGGGCACGGGGCGCGCGCCGCGCCTGCGCAGCCGCAGCTGCAGCTCGGCGCCGCGCGCCGCGCACGCCTGCTCCACCCCACCACGCCTGACCCACCTGACACATGTACCAGGAGCGCACGTCGACGAGACATACCTGTCCCGGGGCAGCGCGGGCACGGGGCGCGCGCCGCGCCTGCGCAGCCGCAGCTGCAGCTCGGCGCCGCGCGCCGCGCACGCCTGCTCCACCCCACCACGCCTGACCCACCTGACACATGTACCAGGAGCGCACGTCGACGAGACATACCTGTCCCGGGGCAGCGCGGGCACGGGGCGCGCGCCGCGCCTGCGCAGCCGCAGCTGCAGCTCGGCGCCGCGCGCCGCGCACGCCTGCTCCACCCCACCACGCCTGACCCACCTGACACATGTACCAGGAGCGCACGTCGACGAGACATACCTGTCCCGGGGCAGCGCGGGCACGGGGCGCGCGCCGCGCCTGCGCAGCCGCAGCTGCAGCTCGGCGCCGCGCGCCGCGCACGCCTGCTCCACCCCACCACGCCTGACCCACCTGACACATGTACCAGGAGCGCACGTCGACGAGACATACCTGTCCCGGGGCAGCGCGGGCACGGGGCGCGCGCCGCGCCTGCGCAGCCGCAGCTGCAGCTCGGCGCCGCGCGCCGCGCACGCCTGCTCCACCCCACCACGCCTGACCCACCTGACACATGTACCAGGAGCGCACGTCGACGAGACATACCTGTCCCGGGGCAGCGCGGGCACGGGGCGCGCGCCGCGCCTGCGCAGCCGCAGCTGCAGCTCGGCGCCGCGCGCCGCGCACGCCTGCTCCACCCCACCACGCCTGACCCACCTGACACATGTACCAGGAGCGCACGTCGACGAGACATACCTGTCCCGGGGCAGCGCGGGCACGGGGCGCGCGCCGCGCCTGCGCAGCCGCAGCTGCAGCTCGGCGCCGCGCGCCGCGCACGCCTGCTCCACCCCACCACGCCTGACCCACCTGACACATGTACCAGGAGCGCACGTCGACGAGACATACCTGTCCCGGGGCAGCGCGGGCACGGGGCGCGCGCCGCGCCTGCGCAGCCGCAGCTGCAGCTCGGCGCCGCGCGCCGCGCACGCCTGCTCCACCCCACCACGCCTGACCCACCTGACACATGTACCAGGAGCGCACGTCGACGAGACATACCTGTCCCGGGGCAGCGCGGGCACGGGGCGCGCGCCGCGCCTGCGCAGCCGCAGCTGCAGCTCGGCGCCGCGCGCCGCGCACGCCTGCTCCACCCCACCACGCCTGACCCACCTGACACATGTACCAGGAGCGCACGTCGACGAGACATACCTGTCCCGGGGCAGCGCGGGCACGGGGCGCGCGCCGCGCCTGCGCAGCCGCAGCTGCAGCTCGGCGCCGCGCGCCGCGCACGCCTGCTCCACCCCACCACGCCTGACCCACCTGACACATGTACCAGGAGCGCACGTCGACGAGACATACCTGTCCCGGGGCAGCGCGGGCACGGGGCGCGCGCCGCGCCTGCGCAGCCGCAGCTGCAGCTCGGCGCCGCGCGCCGCGCACGCCTGCTCCACCCCACCACGCCTGACCCACCTGACACATGTACCAGGAGCGCACGTCGACGAGACATACCTGTCCCGGGGCAGCGCGGGCACGGGGCGCGCGCCGCGCCTGCGCAGCCGCAGCTGCAGCTCGGCGCCGCGCGCCGCGCACGCCTGCTCCACCCCACCACGCCTGACCCACCTGACACATGTACCAGGAGCGCACGTCGACGAGACATACCTGTCCCGGGGCAGCGCGGGCACGGGGCGCGCGCCGCGCCTGCGCAGCCGCAGCTGCAGCTCGGCGCCGCGCGCCGCGCACGCCTGCTCCACCCCACCACGCCTGACCCACCTGACACATGTACCAGGAGCGCACGTCGACGAGACATACCTGTCCCGGGGCAGCGCGGGCACGGGGCGCGCGCCGCGCCTGCGCAGCCGCAGCTGCAGCTCGGCGCCGCGCGCCGCGCACGCCTGCTCCACCCCACCACGCCTGACCCACCTGACACATGTACCAGGAGCGCACGTCGACGAGACATACCTGTCCCGGGGCAGCGCGGGCACGGGGCGCGCGCCGCGCCTGCGCAGCCGCAGCTGCAGCTCGGCGCCGCGCGCCGCGCACGCCTGCTCCACCGCCGCGCCGCTCCACCCCACCACGCACTGGCCGCCCACCTGACAAGGATATACAACGTTAGAGGGGCCGCATGTTACGCCCACAGCTCCAGTCAAGCCACTACACGCCGCCGCCAGTCGCGGTGGCTCAATATGCCGTCGTTGCCGTCTTACGGATGTTACACGCAGGGCGACTTTACGCAGTGATACAAATGCGATACAGTGTATCGACACTGCATCGGCAGACGTATATCTATGGCTAGTGTCGCGCGTTCGTGAGACGCTGTCGCTGTAAAAACTAAATCAAAATAAATATTTATTCATTCAACAACACAAATAAGTTACAAAAGTGAGACTAAACGTGTACAATACTGGTTGTCTGCGTATAGAAAGGGTTCGCTACCGTTCGTTTTCAGTCTCTAAATACGTAATAACCAGCCAGAGAATGAACGAAAAAAAGTACCATAGCCAAAAGCAGTTATTTTTTTCCATCGTGTCCATAATAATGGTCAAAATGGTCAGTTAACTGTGTTGGTGTTTGTACCAAGGTGTAACGCCCTGGCCACGACTTTGGTCTTAAGCGACCTGCGGCAGCGTTTTATCTGTTCATTGCGCGGTCGAGACGCGCAACGCGCTGTGGTTAGTTGGGATCACGCGCAATGAATTAGAAAAACCGCTGCCGCAGGTCGCTTAAGACCAAAGTCGTGGCCAAGGCGTAAGTCCGTGTAGTGACCTGCACGATCTCGTCGCCCTCGTGCACGGCGCCCGAGGCGTGCGCCGGCGAGCCGAAGCGGATGCCGGCCAGCTGCAGGTGCCCGCAGAAGGACGGCGCCACGGTGAAGCCGAGCGGCTTGCCGCCCTGCCGCAGCGTCACCGCGTCCAGCGACGCTGGCTGCAGTATCAGCGGGTCCGACACGTCCTGACAAAAGATATATTGACATTTACTAGAACAACACGTGGATAGTTGCCGAACGAATATTCCTATTTCACGCCTGGTATCCAGTAAATAATCATTACGTCACACCTGGCCGTAATGCGAGTTTTACTGCACGCTGCGCGTACGGTAAAACTCGCATTGTGGCCAGGTGAAGACGTAAAATTGTGTACTCACCACGGGCGGTAATTCGTAAAGCCCCAGATCGCACATTTATGACACAAACACCTGCGATCTGGGCCATTCACGGATTCACCGCCCTAGGTACGTAATGTACTATTGTTGATTGAAGAAAAGTACAACTTTGATCATGAGAGATCAAAATTGTATTTAAGTTCCCTGATATTCCCTGTTCAATTTTCCTCGTGGAAGGTGTGAAAAGAGCATGTGCCACTCGGAAAAATAGTACATCGCTGTAGTGGCTGGAAAGTGAGCAGTAGATGGACGAGTGAGTTCGAAGACCATCAATGACACTCTTGGCCGAAACATTACATAGTGTTATTTACACCTACAGCGGGGAAATTGCTAATAATTATACCGACAACCATATAAAAAATATTCTATTTATTATGTTTACAGTACTGGTGCTCGGTCTCGGTCTTCGGCATCGAGGGACCGAGTAAATGAATGAACGAGGGGGGGGCCCATAGCGTACCTGTATGATGTGATCGGCGACGGCGGCAGCGGCCTTCGCGGCGGAGGCGACGGCCCGCGCCGGCTGCTCGGCGAAGCGGTCCCGCTGCGCGCACGTGGCGGCCTCCAGGCACAGCGCCAGCAGGTCCGCCGCGCGCTCGCGCAGCGCGCCGCCCGCCAGCGGCCAGCGCGCCAGCCAGCACACCAACGCCTACACAACTACTTTGTGAGTACCTATACGATCTTTTTCATCACACTTGCTCGTAAATGGTGTTATTCCATGGGGAAGACAATGGCCTAAATTGTTCCCACAGGAGTTATGGATTGTCATACCTCCCTAGGGAGTTATGAGCTTGTGTCATCTGATTGGTTTAAGCAAATCTAGTTGCCCGCGCGCCACTAGAATTCTGCTCTGTGATTGGTTGAAATATTGAAGCTGCGCGCTCCACTCGCACTGATCCCCTATTTCACCAACTTGACAATTGTCACCTGACAATGACAATTCTCTATACATTGCTTGTTCTACAAGTTAAGGTGGTTGCTAGGTTACTTGTGGAACCAGCAATGTACGGAGAATTGTCAGTCAGGTGTTTAAAAAATAATTATTTAGAAACACAAACAGTCGCATAAATAAATATATAAGGGGTACACATAGAGTACCAACAGAGATAATGCTAAAGACCTGGAGGTTCATTAATATTTGATAATTGTGTTAACAAAAAAAAGAATCTTAATGATGCAACTAAAAATTTATGTAGACATTTTTCGGTTAAAATACAAGATCTGAAGAGTAACATTTACATTAGGTAATTATAATACTTCAGGAAGAACTAAGAAAATAACTTACATTTTACTAACAATTTGAGACGACTTAACAATGATTGATGAAAAGGATCAATATCGATCAGATACTTATTATAAAAACTAGAAAAAATGACAAATTGGTGGAATAGGGGCCTGGAAGCGAAGTTGTCTATTTCGTCAATTTTTGGTGCGGTTGTGTGGAACATAGATTTTTCTGTCTTATGTGGTTATTATTTCCTCGCAAATGTTATGAAAAACATTGTATATAATACGGGCGTAAGAATTCCACTCTTTAAACAGTGTACTATTCTCTGCAACAGGAACAAGGTAACCGATATGAAGAAACCTTGGTTCTGCTGCGGTTAGCCTCATTTTTGATGCGCTCACGCAGAGAAATAATAATAATTATGATTATAATTTATTTCAGGCAACTAAGGCCCATGGCTACAAATACTTTGAAGACGAACATACACACAATGCAATTATAAAACTAATTATTATTTAGGCGACGAAACAGTGTCGCTCCGTTGCGTCGTCAAGTCCGGCACATTACTCCCACTCCCAGGACTCGCGGTCATAGCACTCCCAGCACGTCTATCATGAGACGGCCGCGACATACTCTCGATTATTCTCGCACTATCTGTCTCTCTCTTATTAGAACACTTAGAACAAGAGGTATAGTGCGAGAAAAATCGAGAGTATGTCGCGGCCGTCTCATGATAGACGTGCAGGTAACAAGAATGTGCGGAAAAAGTGAGTATGGGTAAAACCCCCGTGTATCGCACACCACGCACCTTGACGGCCTGCACGGCGCGCGCCACGTCGCCGAGCGCCTGTGTCTCGAGCCGCTCGCAGGCGCCGGCCGCCAGCGCGCGCGCCAGCCCGCCCGCCGCCACCGACACGCGCAGCGCGAGCTGCTGCACACACTCGCGCGACACCTCATATTGCTGCACACAGACAAACACATGTATTAACTACCTAAGCATTTATTTATTTACGCTTTGAGCTCCATACAAACTTTAACCCGCACATTCACCACACTCTAAAACTATCCTATGTTCATACCAAACTTCATGTCAATCGGTTCAGCGGTTTAAGCGTGAAGACACACTTTCGCATTTATAATATTAGTATTTTTTTATTTTTATGATATAGGAGGCAAACGAGCAGTCGAATCACCTGATGGTAAGCGATAATCGACGCCCATGGACACTTACAACACCAGAAGAGTTGTAGGTGCGTTGCCGGCCTTTAAGATGGGAGTACGCTCTTTTCTTGAAGGCTTGAAGGTTATAACGGTCCGGAAATACCGCAGGCGACAGTTCATTCCAGAGTTTGGCTGTGCGAGGCAGAAAGTTTCGGGAGAAACGCACAGTTGAGGACTGCCAACCATCTACGTGGTGAGAATGGAAAAGCTGTCGCGTAGGGCGATGGCGGAAGGAAGCGGCGGGGATTAATCCGAACAATTCATCGGAACACTCCCCATTGTACATGCGGTAGAAAATGCAAAGCGAGGCTACATCTCTACGCAGTGCTAAGGGATCAAGCCGATCGGAAACACGCTGGCAGCCGACAATTCGAATCGCTCTCCGTTGAATGCGGTCTAGAGGGAGGAGTTGGTACTGAGGAGCCCCTGCCCACAGATGACAACAGTATTCCATATGTGGACGGACCTGCGCCTTATAGAGCTGTAGGCGGTGAGCCGGCGTGAAATACTGTCTCGATCTGTTGAGCACACCGAGATATACACAGATATGGATAGTTATTACACAGCATAACATCAGTAGAAACTAAATCGCTGAGAAACTACAAAACAACAACAAACAATAGGGGTGTAGACTCGATTATAATTATTACTCCAAAAGAAAGAAGGCAAAAAAATATGCCTAGTGACGAAAATCCCATTCAGATATCTCAAAGAATTACTAAGCTACAACCGTTTTAATATTGCTTGTTAGAGAGAAAACGCAAACACGACGAGGCGCGGCACGTTGCCGTCTTTTAGTGTGACGTCACAATCTTCCAGCGTCATCATTTCATATGAAGTTGCGTTTTGCGAAAAAGGGACAGAACATACCTTTTCTTAAAACTTTGGACACTTATAACTTCGTGATTATTTAACCCTTTGCGTTGATGATTTTTCTCCACTTGACTACATTTTAAATCCTTTTTCGAGAAAATATGACATTATTGATTATTTTATTTGGTGTCTATACCCCTATTACTGTAAACAAATGTCAAACAAAAGAGAGACGTACAATCATCTTCCCTCCACCACCCTTATATACAAACGGCAATACAGTTAAACTGACCATCCTGTTTTTATATAGAACCTTATTACAATGCATATAAAGTGCACGGATGGTCAATTAGCTGTGTATGTATTACCCATCTGCTTGCAAACATCACACTCAGGGGCCGATGCGAGGAGTGCGTTTAAAAGGTGTAAGGTGCCAACGGAAATTTTCTGCGTTATATCCTTTTTATCGCAATATTGACACGAGTATCTGTAGCGTAATGCAATTATTTTCTAGGAAGTTTGAATACGAAAAATTAATGTAGCTTCATACCGCATATTGTTCCACTCAAACATACAAAGACTATTTATTAACATGTGTGTGTACAATATTTATTTGTACACACACATGGGGATGCCTTGATTCGAGTCGAACACGCCCCCTAGACAAAGACACGCTTAGGCCTTCCGCGCACGAGAAAAAGAGATGGAACTCTTCGTGAATGGCTTTTTGGACAAACGATAAATACCTAACTTACTGAAGTTTTATTTAAATTTCATAAAGTGAGATTTTAGATGAGATAAAATACTATAGTATTAACTTGATTGTGTCGTAAAATAATGTATCTTTTGAGTAGGCTGAGTAAAAAAAGAAAAATACAAACCCAACTTTGATTTTTTTTTCTATCAGACCTTATTGTTTCTTAGTCTAGTCAGAACGGCGTTTCTAAGCACGCGATAATTTCCAATGCACCGCCTTAACAATCTTACATGTGCATCTTTAGGTACAGCGACTGCAATTCTTTTCTAGAAAGTTTGAATACTAAACTTAAACTAGAGTAATTCCTAACGTCCCATATTAGCATCATCTCATCACCGTCACTGACAGATTATCTGATAAAAAAATGAATTTTAATTCTAAAGTTTTCTATGCCAAATCTTAAAAATAGTTTAATAGTTAAGCTTGATCTCCAATTTGCATTAATACGTATACACGTAAGTATAGAAAAGCTTGAAGTGCCGACATCTAAATACATACACATAAAAATTAACTCATGACATTAGTCACCATATCAATGTGTAAGCATTACTCATCCAAGTTGAAGATAATGTAACAATAGCACATTACATAAACTTAGCCATAATTAGTCATACTTCCGGAATACGCTTATTATCGTATCGCTAACATTGCTAACAACACCTTAAGAGTCCGCAGTAAGCTCGATTCTCCATGCAAACGTAGTTACGCTCTCATTTTAAAACGTGTTGGATTGGGAAAAAACTTTGCATGTACAATGATATGAGGTATATCCAGGTCTATAATTAGTTTATATAGCTTCAGGTACCATAGTAAAAAAAATACAGCGAATTTAATTTTTTCATACCAAACTTGCTTTTGCTGTTTTTCGTTTGTTTTAAATAAACTGGAACCATATAAACTAATTACAGACATATATATACCTCATGTCATTGTATATGCAAAGTTTCGTCACAATCCAACACGTAGTTTTAAAATGAGAGCGTAACTACGTTTGTATGCGAAGGTGAAATTCGGCCGAGCTTACTGCGGACTCTTAATAAGCTAAACTAATTGCAATTAACTAGTATGGGATGTCAATTGTTTCTGCAAAATAGTCTCGTTGATGGATAGATGCAACCGGAATAAAGCTAGATAGGACAACAGTGCAAATATTTTTTTTTTCATTATCAACAGATATACATTATGATATGAAAATACTCGGAAAGTATCAATCTTTCATTTATGTTTGCTATTTTATGATTTTTAAATTCCTAAAAACGAACATAAGGATGTTGTTTTATTGTGAAGTCACAAGCAAGTAATCCCAACAAATTCCATACTAACGGAGCGTGATGAAGTCATGTGGCAGTAGATATACAGGGTGTCCCAAGACTATGCAACATGAAGGGTAAGTACCTTAAATATCGTAGATAGGATATTTTGCTGAAAGAAGACTAGGTTATATTTAAAAGTGAGTAATACTGCTATCAAAGATTTTCAAGAAATTACTGACTGACTGAACTGACTTAATAAATGTGAAAAAAAACATTCAATCATATTTATTGTGATCTAATGAAATGATCTTATACTCACGAAGTTCCACAGATGCTGAACCACCTCGAGCAGCAACTCCTGATGTCCGATGACGCGCATCCCGTGGTAATCCAGGTCATCGCAGCCCAGCATCAGCAGTTTGGCGCTAGGCCGCCACTGGGAGCACATGATAGACTTAAGACTCACAAAGTTGCGTAGACGCTCAACCGCCTCGAGCAGCAACTCCTGATGTCCGATGACGCGCATCCCGAGGTTCTCCAGGTCATCGCAGCGCAGCGTCAGCAGTTTAGCGCTAGACCGCCACTGGGAGCACATGATAGACTTAAGACTCACAAAGTTGCGTAGATGCTCAACCGCCTCAAGCAGCAACTCCTGATGTCCGATGACGCGCATCCCGAGGTACTCCAGGTCATCGCAGCGCAGCATCAGTAGCTTCGCGCCGGTCAGCCCGCGCGCGCGCAACGCCGGCGCGTAGTCGCACACCGGCGCGCCCAGACCTGTCATACAGACCAAAGATTCTTTCAAAACGCGACTGCACACTCACAACTGTACTACTGACGACACAGACACCAACTACGCAAGATAGTGGGAATAATAGTAGGACAACACCCTGAACAGACAAAAATTCAAAATATTTATTCAGCAAATAAGCCACGAGGGCACTTTTACAAGTCAAAATGTCTATCCATAGACTCAAAATAGTATGAGTACATTATTCATAATAGAATTAACTACATCAGAGTTTACATGTCAAATACAATCATCATCATATTTAAGAGCTAGGCTCTTGTCGGTGGAGTAACCGCCAGAAAGTGTCTGTCGAGTCATATGAAGACGTGAAGAGGCTAGCAGAGGTCAAATACAATAAGAGGAAGAAAATACAATCTTATTTCTTAGAGATGTATAAGGTCTCCAAGTGTCAAAATTAAAATAATTATATTTAGGTACCCACAGAGATCTATACTATCTATGTGTGAACAACTAAGTAATAAAATAATACAATCAAGTGAAGACAGAGTGAAATCTCTCATATTAATTCCGCAGAACAGTGGAATGAAGTTATGCTTATCGTCCTTGCAAACATGAACTGACCGGACTCTACAAACAGCACCCGTTCACGAGTATGACGCGTATCTCAGCCATCGCCTCCCTCGACCATATGTTAGGGAAGGTGGCGACCCGATCAACGAGGCCGCCGTAAGCAATGACCTTTAGGCGAGCATGACATATTCAAGCTGCAGGACATTCATACCGAAATTAACAACCTTAAGAATACCTTTTAAAATGAGAAACCTCAATATGTGCTCAGATGTTACACAAAAGGACTATTACAACTTTTTAACCTCTAGGTATCACATACAGCCCCGTGTTCAGAGCATGCATGGAGGCGGAAGAAATGTCTAGACAAATTCTACTGGTAGAAATATACAGGAAAAGACATTTAGAGTGTCCTTTCAGATTACAGGAGGCAGTCCACAATACCTAGGCTCTGACAAACTTTTTGAAGGAGCTGCCCCCTTTATTCACGCAAAATAGGCACACTGGATGTGAAAAATGACTCTTCATGCTGCTGTAACATTGATATTGGATTTGGAGGATCTAAAGGAGCGGAATATAGTAATCCACTTCATATTTAAATTGCAGAGTAGCCGCATACTCACACACAGGCGCGCCCATATCTGACACACAAGTAAACTGTGTACTATGTTGCTATAGAGAGCTGTTTTTAATATTTGTATTGGATTCGGCCTATGTCTAGCAGGGGATGCCCTGTGGCTGGTATGATGATGGGATTCGTAAGAAAACAGGAAAAAAATTAAGAACAGGACTTCAAGAATAGGATATCAGTCATACACCCATAATAAACACGTCTCATTGGCAATTTCCCTAAAAACCATACTATTGGCAAGCAGCTACGAAATTTGGGTCCCTAAATATTAATTTAAATAATAAAAAAGATACCTGCTAAGATGCCAGACACTGTAATGCTTATGATCCCATATAATAGAAACAGTGGTGATTCAACACTCTCAGCCGAGCGCTCAGTAGACGTAAACCAAAAAGAAAGTCACTCAGTCATGACACAACGGACACACAGCTTTTAATATATTCGCTAGACTAAGCGCTAGACCACCACTTACTTGTGTAGACTTGTAGTGTGTTGAACGAAATTATCAACATTATTATGAATAATAATTTCTACTCCTGAGAACCGGCATTCTCTCATCATATAATGGTAATAAATGAACACAATATATGTATGTACATTTTATATTACAGTTCAAGTTAATATAGGAGACATTCAACGAAGTACAAGAAGCTGTATGTGAGAAGAAAAAGTTGTGGCGGGATTGGTTAGCTACAAGAGCTAACCAAAGAGTCAATAAAGCCTCCTTTGACGAAGTCAATGAAGCAAAAAAGGCATATAGAATAATGAAAGTGCGGGTGAAAGAAGTAGTAAAAAGAAAGAAAGATGAACAGAATGACCATTTGGATGAAAGGCTGTCGCAGAATTTCCAGACGAACATAAAATATTTCTGGAAATCTGTTCGACTAGCCAGAGGTAAGAGCCAGAACTCTGACCTGAAGTCAGTCAAAGACAGGAATGGTAGTTTGCTTAATGAGATAGAATGCATATTAGGGAGATGGAAGGAATGTTTTGAAAGTTTGTTTGATAGGGAGGAAGAAAATGGTCCAACCTCAAGTCTGAATAGTAGCGCAACCGAGGATGAAAGTAATATTAGCATGGACGAAATTGTGAAAGCATTGAGAGGAATGAAATCGGGTAAGGCGGCAGGGTATGACAGAGTTTCCGCCGAGATGCTGAAAGCAGGACAGGGCGTCGTAGCGAGTTGTATCGCCTCTTCAATTTGTGCTACAGCACCGGCCGTGTACCTAGGGACTGGTGCAAGGCCGTAATCGTTCCTCTTTACAAAGGGAAAGGGTCACAACTTGACTGCAAAAACTACAGGGGCATTAGCTTACTCAGCATCGTCGGCAAATTGTATGCAAAAGTGTTAATTAAAAGAGTAGTGGAAGGGACCGATGAGAAAGTATGGGATGCACAAGCAGGATTTAGAAAGGGTATGGGTTGTACGGATCAAGTCTTTTCCTTACGATGCATAGCCGAGAAGTATTTGGCCAAAGGTCAAAAGGTCTATTGCGCTTTCGTGGACTTGGAAAAGGCTTATGATAGAGTGATGAGGAATGAACTATGGTCGGTGTTGTGCACGTATGGAGTAGACAGCCGCCTCGTTCAAGCACTGAAATCTTTATATAAGGATTCCAGTGCTTGCGTGAGAATAAACGGGTTTTATACTGACTGGTTTAACATCGAGAAGGGTGTTAGACAGGGATGTGTAGCGTCTCCGTGGCTGTTTAATCTATTCATGGACAGCTGTCTGCAGGATCTAAAAGGTGATGAATGTGGTTTGAGAATGGAAGGGTTACGCGTCAAATGTCTCCTATATGCTGACGACCTTGTACTACTTGCATCGTCCACTGAGGAGTTACAAATGATGGTAACAAAGATTAATGAATCTTTTGAATGGAAAGGGATGAAGATGAATGTAAGTAAGACGAAAGTTATGGTATTTGAAAAAGATGAAATTATGACAGACTGCAAAATAATGATTGGTGAAGAAAGACTGGAACAAGTAAAAGAGTTTGTGTATTTGGGGACGTTATTTACTGGAGACGGAAAGCATGATAAAGATATTGAAAGGAGAGTGAATGCAGGGAACCGAGTGAATGGGGCACTGAACGCCTTTATGGGCAGCAAGAAAATATCACAAAAAGCACGTGTGGCTGTGCATAGGGGAGTGTTGGTGCCCACACTTATGTATGGTAGTGAAAGTTGGGTGTGGCAGAAAAGACATCAAAGCCGAGTGAATGCAGTAGAAATGAGAGTGTTGAGAAGTATGTATGGAGTGAAATTGAGTGATAGAGTCAGAAACAGTGTTATAAGAGATAAGTGTGGAATTGATGGAGATATAGTCACGAAAATTGAGAAGGGTATGTTAAGTTTGGGCATGTAGAGAGGATGGATGAAAGAAGATTAACGAAGAGAGTGTATATAAGAAGAGTGGAAGGGCAAGTTGGAAGGGGAAGACCTAGGCGAACTTTCTCCGATCAAATTGGAGAAATCTTACTAAAAGGCCAGGTCAAAAGTACCCTAAACCGACGAGCATGTATGAGAAATGTTATGAAAGTGAGTGAAGCGAAAGTGGTTTGTCAGGATCGTAGCAAATGGAGATCCGTGATCTCTGCCTACCCCTCTGGGAAAGAGGCGTGATTATATGTATGTATGTATGTATGTACATTCAACGAATGAACACTGGCCCCCTGTAGGGAATGGGGAATTACATTAGACACAATTGCATAATTAAGAGGTTACACTCGCTTTGCAAACCAGAAAACAATACAAGTTTTGTCCGGTTATTACGTGAAAGGATAACGCCTCTGATCTACATTACACTTTTTCACCTTCACTAAGAACACAACACTTTAGAAACTAGCTAAGGACACTAATGTTGCTACCCAGCTTAGTATCAAACAAAAGCTTCCAATGGGCTAGCAAGTAGCCCTGAACAAGCGGCCGGTAAGCTATTGCGACCCCAAGGCCCCAGCGTCGGAGGCGCCCCTCTGAGTCATGCCCGCGCCTTGTCCACATTCACGCACTCACCTTTCAGCCATTCTGCTACCTGGTCTGGCGACCATTCAGCAACGTTCAGACTGGTCATCATGAGGATCTTGGAGCATTTTCTCGTGAAACGCGGATGTTTATTGTGGAAAATTAATGGGAAGTAATGAATGTCAAGTTTTGACAGCAGTGCGATGTCAGTTTTGTTGGCTGTCACGCTACGGCGCGTGCGGTCCTAATTGCGAATTGGAAATCACACGCATACACTTTCCATACATATTAATTGGGGAAATTATATATTATGAAAATATGTTCTTTTGAAATCTTGCAAAGAAATAAATATTTAAAAATATCACATTGCAGATATTATTAAATATTTATGCACTTACATTTTTTTTGTTTCGAATCCAGAAAGGATTCTAATAAAACTAATTTACTTCGTCTAGTTACAAGAGATGGCGCTGCTATGAAGGCACGACATAATCAAGTAACTTCATTTCTACTCTACAGGACTGCCACAGGAAAGGAGGGTCTTCGGCAAAGAGTAAAGTAAGTTGGTCTTCGGACTAACGTCGGTCAAAATCATTTAGCAAGTACGTAAGTGCGAACAGGGCATTTTATTTTATGCATAAACATTTTGACTATTCTTGGCATGATGAGGTCAGCTCAGCTGCTTAAAGTTAAAAACTAACAGGAAAGAAAGGAAAGGTAGGTTTCGCGCTCCTGTAAAATTTTACTTTTTCTTAAGAACTATAAGTAAACGGTCATGTCATGATGCCGGTAAGTCAACCCGCTTCAGTTATGCCGATTTCACACGGGGGCAGAACAGAGTGAGGCAGAACAGTGGGCAGCACAGTAGGTACTGCTACTGTTTGAACGCACAGAACAGTACTGCGGCGCTACCACGAAAATCGAAACTCGAAGTTCGTATACATGCATCCCTGTCACTAGAGTATTATAAGCGCGATGGAGATGGAGATAGCCGAACTTCGAGTTTCGAAGTTCGTGGTAGCGCCGCTGTCTTCTATCTACTGTCAACTGTTCTGGCGTTCAACAGTACTGTGCTTCCGACTGTTCTGCCTCACTGTTCTGCTCCCGTGTGAAATCGGCATTAGCGGCCACCTTCAACGCTTCAAATACCTAATACGAAGTATATTCCTGCATATTCTTAACTAGCTTCCGCCCGCGACTTCGTCTGCGTGGACCCGGGATAAAAACTGTCCTATATTTGAATCCAGGTTATAAACTATCTTCGTGCAAAATTTCATCTAAATCGGTTGAGCCGTTTAAGCGTGATTGACTAACAAACATACAAACTTTCGCATTTATAATATAAGTAGGATAAACATAATTCAGCCGTATCCATTTTTTTAGACTCTATATCAAGTGCGAGTCTAAGTCGCAAACGAGGGTTCCGCACGAACTTGTATGTAAGTAAGTAGGAGATACTTTCATAGTTAATCCACTCCATTTAACCAAAAGTAAAAAAGAAATTGGAATTTCATAATAGGTATTCCTCTACGTTCTCTGTTTTTCAGATCACATTATAAATGAACCTCATTTATACAGTTTTTTTAATAAAAAAAGAATACCTAGTTGTGTGGTCTTGTTTCCTACCTACTTGAAAAACAGCAAACTACAACTTATTTTTGATAATTTAAACATGGATGAGGAAGTTTAAAAAAGAACGCTCTTTGTCTGTACAAAATAGTGACGTCACTATTTTTACCTACCAACTTAATACAAGCGGAGAACGAATTACAAAATTTCATAATTAGGTATACTTATGTCAACGGGAAGTAACAATCTAAATTGACCAGTTTTTTTTAAAAGCTGTTAAATGCAAAAGTATTGCCGGTTTTCGTTCACTTGTTCCAATTTTCAACCACATGCGTGGGACCTTACATGAAATTTCACACATGTTTGGGATAGGATCCTACTTATTTTTTGGGTCCGGCTGCGTGATGACTGCTATATCCGGATTTCATTTCTGAGTTTTTGACGTGTAGCTATATATACATATATGATTTACTGTATTCTATCAAATATAGTAAATCACGCCTACAGGTTTTTTATACATGCATACTTTACTTTTTAACCGACGAAAAAAACGGAGGAGGTTCTCAAGTCAACGCGTATATTATTTTTTATGTATGACCACGCATAACTTTTTACACAGTATTCCGATTTTGATCATTCTTTCTTTATTAGAAAGGGTATACCTCGAAATTGGTCCCACATACATTTTAAATAAAAATTTCAACCCTAAGGGTAGGAAAACAGAGGATGATTGATTGTTCACTTACTAATTGAAATGTATGACCACGCACCACGTGTGTGTGTGTGCTGTGTGTGTGTGTGTGTATGTGTGTGTGTGTGTGTGTGTGTGTGTGTGTGTGTGTGTGTGTGTGTGTGTGTGTGTGTGTGTGTGTGTGTGTGTGTGTGTTGTTATATGGTTTTACGATGTTCTGTTTTTTATACAGAAAAGGTAATTATGTTTTCTGTATAAAAAACAGATCATCATAAACAATATTGATTTAGTCAAATACTGTTGGACATTAAGAACGCAACCTTCTTATTAGGTTATTCTCTTAGCAACCATATGTGACATATTTGTTTTACTTCAATACAAGAATACGTTTGTGCTTTACGTTCACGTTTTATTTCTACTCTTATTATCTTCCAAATCTATCATG
This sequence comes from Epinotia bilunana, assembly GCA_947049275.1. Classification (NCBI taxonomy): domain Eukaryota; kingdom Metazoa; phylum Arthropoda; class Insecta; order Lepidoptera; family Tortricidae; genus Epinotia; species Epinotia bilunana. The sequence continues at coordinate 20,241,908 of OX346259.1, read as the reverse complement.
GCAGCAGAGCGTGGTTGATAACCGATAGAGTCCGGAAATATAAGCGCAGTGAGAACAAGAAAATTCGGCCGGCGTAAATTTGTGTTCAGTTATAAATACGATTTGAACTTGACGTATAAATTTTCTGGAACGGTGTATTCTGTCATATTTTTATCGAAATATTTTTACCACGCGTAAAATGTCTTCAAGCCACAACAGTTTTCACATTGATCGCCTTGTCGGAAGAGAAAACTATGCGAGTTGGAAATTTACCGTGCAAGCATTTTTTGAGCTTGAAGAATTGTGGGATTGCGTCATTGGTAAAAATACTGACACGAAGAAGGAAACAAAAGCTAAATCAAAGACTCATATTCTTCCTGCATGGCTTTCTTCCACTGGTCTGCTTGAGTAGATGAGAGGGCTTCATTCACAGTCTGAGGATCATTTAAATCAAGTACCGGACTGACGTATGTCGTACCACAGGAGCGTATACCTCATCATAATCTGTACCCTTTTTCTGAGCATATCCTTTAATGACTAATCTGGCTTTAAAACGAACGACCTCACTCTTCTCATTTGTTTTGGTTTTAAACACCCACTTGCATGGCAAAAACTTTTTACCCGCAGGCAAATCTACCAGTGACCATGTTTCATTTTTAATCAAAGACTCATATTCTTCCTGCATGGCTTTCTTCCACTGGTCTGCTTGAGTAGATGAGAGGGCTTCATTCACAGTCTGAGGATCATTTAGATCAAGTATCGGACAAAAGTAACTTGAATCATGTTCATCCTTCTCTTCATACTGAACAGCTTTACGCGGACGTAAGTTTATACTACGCGCTGGTATATCTAGCGCGATCGGTTCGTCTGGTATGTAGGAAGGGTCATCATTATCACCAGAAAAATAGTCATCACCTGAGGATTGTTCAACGTTGCTCTCTGTCTCTACTTCTTCCTTGGGTTCTTCGGGAGGCTGTTCTATTGTCGCACTGCTGTCGGATGCACACGGTATATAAATGTTATTTTCACATTTCTGAACATTTTCTAAAAATACTACATCTCTACTTTTGATAATTTTATTAGTTTTACGGTCGAGTAATCGATAGCCTTTAGTAGATTCACAGTATCCGACAAATAACAGCTTTCTGGATTTTGAATCCCATTTTTGGCGTTTTTCTTTTGGTACCTGTACCATCACCTCAGAGCCAAAAATTCTAAGATTTGACAAATTGGGTTTCTTGCCGGACCACATTTCCATAGGGGTTTTACCGTCAATCGATTTCGTGGGGGACCTGTTGACAACATAAGCAGCTGTTGCCAGCGCTTCAGCCCAGAACTGTTTTGACAAATCAGCATCATACAACATACACCTAGCTCTTTCCACCAGGGTCCTGTTCATGCGCTCTGCAAGACCGTTCTGCTGGGGTGAGTACGGAGTGCTGGTCTGATGTTCAATCCCATGTCTACGCAAGAAACTCTCAAAACCTTGGTTACAGAACTCCGTTCCATTGTCTGTGCGAATAGCTTTCATTTTGCCTTCGAGATCATTCTCAACTCTGCTTTTGTAATCTTTGAAAACATTGAGCACATTCAATTTGTTTTTCAAAAAATAAACATGAACTTTTCTCGTGTAGTCATCTACAAAGGTCATAAAATATTTCATACCTCCCAGAGATTCTTGTTCCATCGGTCCACATAAGTCGCTGTGGATGAGCTGCAAGGGTTGCGTTGCTCTCGTGCCTGTATTATTGAAGGGCAATCTTGTCTGTTTCCCCGTGAGGCAGGTGGTACATGTGATAGGAATCTTACTTTTCTCAGGAAATGGATCTACTCCTTCCGCACACTCCGGCAGCTTGCTAACATCTGAAAAATTTAGGTGTCCCATGCGTCGGTGCCACAGGACAGTATCATTTAAGTTAGCTGAACAAGTCAGGTTTGAAAAAACTTCTCGGTGAGTGTTCAACAGATACAAGTTGTTTAATAATGTGGCTGTACACAAGAGTTTCCCATCTCTGTTATAAATATCACAACCCTTGTCTCTGAAAAATACTTTACAGCCATTTTTCACCATAGCACTGACAGATAAGAGATTGGCGGCAAGTTTAGGTACATACAGAACTTGTCTTACCTGGATTTTGCTATCTTCATTACCATTCAACATTAAATTTACCTTTCCCATACTTTCAACTGATAGCGGTGACTTACTGGCGACAGTTATGGTTGGTATCGGTGAACTTGTGACGTCATACATCCAATCACGTCGATTGGTCATGCTCATTGATGCACCTGAGTCTACATACCAAAGATCGGGTTGCATGGTCTGTGAAGAAGCTGAAAATGCTGCAACAAAACCCTTACTATCTCCAACTTTTTCAGAGTTCTTATTCGGAGCACGGCAATTTTTAGCAAAATGCCCGTGCTTGTTACATTTAAAACATCGGGGTCCCTTATTGACCTTTGTTGTGTTATGACTTCCATGAACGGCCTTATTCCTCGTGAAGAACGCGGTGCTTTCTGAGCATTGAACTTCCTGCAGGAGTTTCGTTTTGATGGAATCTGCGCTGATTTTGATGCCTGAACTCTCTAATCCCATGATCATCGGCTTATAATTTTCAGGCAAGCCGGCCAACATCAGCGTTCCAAGCCATTCATCGTCGATATTGAACTTAATGTTCCGGAGTTTGTGAGCGGTGGACATTATTTTATTTACATAGTCATCCACACTTCTAGAGGAATCCAAAGTAGTTGTTATGAGGTCTCTCAATAAAGCAACTCTTCTATATAATCCGCTGTCATCAAATGCCTGCTCCAAATTATCCCATACTTCCTTGCATGTTGTTGCGCTCTGCACATGTACATAGTTGATCGGGTCTAGTAGTAATATGAGCTTTGACTTAGCTTTTGTTTCTCCTGTGGTACGACATACGTCAGTCCGGTACTTGATTGCACTAGCTGCTAAATATGATTTAGAAGTATCTCAGATGGATGCTATAAGTGCATTTCTTCAAGGTGATATTGACACTGAGATCTATATGTCACAACCCGATCACTACAAAGAAAATGATCAAGTGTGCCACCTGCATAAATCAATCTATGGGCTCAAGCAGGCTAGCCGGCAATGGAACCTGAAACTGAATGACACTTTAATTAAAATTGGACTGGCAAGATCAAAGATTGATCCATGTGTTTATTATTTAGTGAATGATTCAATAATGATATTTATTGCTGTGTGGGTGGATGATTTCCTGATATTCACTAATAATATGAAAACTACTTCAGACATTAAAGAAAAATTGATGACGGAGCTCTGCATGAAAGACCTAGGTGAGGTGAAGCATTGCATAGGTATAAATATAAATAGAAATCGTGAGGCAGGTGTGATCATGATGGACCAAGAGAAATACATCAACCTGATGTTGGAACGGTTTGGTATGTCTGATTGCAAACCAGTTCGCACTCCGATAGAAGTGAATGCTAAATTTGCAAAGAATTCTGAAGACACAGATAATACCTTTCCATACAGGGAAGCTGTAGGATGTCTTATTTATCTGGCACATGTTACGCGACCGGACATCAGTTTTGCAGTGAATAAGTTGAGTCAGTACTGCAATTGTCCAGGAAATCAACATTGGCTTGGAGTAAAAAGGGTCATGAGATACCTTCAAGGAACAAAGAACCTAAAACTATGTTATATCAAAGAGGACTCTAAGGGAATTATTGGTTATTGCGATGCGGACTGGGCCAGTGATCCGTTGGATAGAAGATCGTGCACAGGTTACATTTTTCTGTTCCAGAATGGATGTATTTCGTGGAACTCTTGTAAGCAACAGACAGTAGCACTTTCAACAGCGGAATCGGAATACATGGCGATGGCTTCAGCCACCCAGGAAGCTCTGTGGCTGCAGCAACTCCAGGTCGAACTAGGCCAAAGCGACGATGGTGCGTTTACTATCCATTGCGACAACCAGAGTGCAATTCGTTTGGCAACTACCGACTGTTACAAACCGAAGACTAAGCATATATCCATTCGTCTGCATTTTCTCAGAGAGTGTGTTGTTAAATCTAAAGTCAAGTTTGTATTTGTGAACGGGTGTCATATGGTGGCTGATAATTTAACAAAGGGAACTTCTCTCGTGAAGCATTTGTACTGCACTGGTAAAATGGGTTTGCGTTCTGTAGGGAGTGTTGGACATTAAGAACGCAACCTTCTTATTAGGTTATTCTCTTAGCAACCATATGTGACATATTTGTTTTGCTTCAATACAAGAATACGTTTGTGCTTTACGTTCACGTTTTATTTCTACTCTTATTATCTTCCAAATCTATCAAATACCGATCGATCACGATCTAAAATGTTGTCATTATAAATATATTGAAAAACGTTTTAAAAATCACCTTTTTCCTTACTCTCTATTTTAATACTAGTATGAAACAACCTTTACAAAAAAAGCGTTACTTTTGTGTTACATTTGTTTTACGGTATCACAAAAGTGAGTGTGTTATTTTTGCACGGAGAAAAAAAACTAGCTTCCTTTAACAGAATATTGTAAATTCGACTTGATTTTATTGTATTATATGTGACAACTATACCTTTTTTACACATTACTAGAAATATCTACTTCCTTACCAAATCATTTCTAGTTCCTATTACCCACTTACCTAGTATCGTAGAAAACAAATTTTGTGTAGTATACAAAACCCATCTGTAGCCTTCATTATAGGACAGGGTAGAGTTTATCAGATATTGTAGTAGTGTTCAATATCATTACTGCGGACTTGAAACGCCCAATAGTCTCTGTTTACTATGTGTACTATTAAGAACACCAGATTTTTTATTAGTGTTCAATATAATTTTAGCGGAGTGCAATAATCAACAATTTCTTTGTACTATATGCAGTATTGGGGGATACCAGATTTTTGTTTGTGTTAAAAATAATTACTGTGGCATGAAATATACAATATGTTCTGTTTACTATACCTACATATTGTAGAGTTTAACAGGTTTTATATTAGTGTTCAATCATTATTGCGGACTAAAACTATAATATATTGTTGAGTTAAGTAAAATTAGGTTAAACATCGTAGGTGTCTTCGTCGCAACGAAAGCATGTTAGAACTGCGTGTTGCATGTTTTCGTTTTAACATGCTTTTGTTGCGGCGAAGACTTACTTAAGGTGTTTAACTCGGCAGTATATTGGTTTAGTCCTCAATAATGTGGCTGGTGGCCTGAAACATAGAGAGAAAAATCTGAATCTTGAATAATTACAATGGATAAAAACAAACTTTTTTAAAAAATCGTTTTATTTTTAAATTGGCACCATTAATGTTACATAACATAAATTATCGGCGGTACTATAGTAAGCGTATTGCACTTATAATTACAGAGATCATTTTGGTAGCAAAACATTTATTATTTGTGTACTATCGACAACACCGCTAACTGACCATCGGTGCACCTTAAGCGCATTGTAATTAGGTTCTATATAAACACAGTGTTGTCGTTTGTACATGCAACTTCGTAACAGTATTTTTTTTTCATTAAAACATAGTTTCAAAAACAGAACACTCCAATATATAAATTTTCAATTAAACAGAACTTTGGTAAACAATCAAGTTCTACATCTAAAAATAACAATCACGTTTTTAGTATAGTGCGTACCTTTTACACTAGTAATACAGTTATAATTGCAACACTCATCATTTTTTGTCTTATCTCATTTGAGACTGATTTTTTATGTTTTTTATGCACCCTGATTCATTTATGGGCGACACTGGCAATGAAGTCGGTTCGGTGAAAATTATACACTGTGCGTGCGCTAGGCGCTGCGGGCGGCGGCGGAAGGGCGCGGGGGGCCTCAGTCGTCGTATCTTGTGGACAGAACAGTTTTTCGTTCCACGTAAATTATGTTTTGCTTAGTGTGCGATAATATTGTAATGCCAACATTTTTTTATTGTTGCTGGTACTACTTTTTATTGTTATCATTAGAAAGAGTATGTTAGACAAAAGAGAACGTATCTAGTTATGAGTAAAAATATTCCTAGTAATCAAGAAATTTCGAGTAGGTAATGGGTATTAAAAATCCGCTAAAAGGTACGAGGTTATCTAGTACCTATAAATTGATTACATAAGTAGGAGCTTACACAAAGATTATGTAAACACAATTTTATTATTGGTGTGTTAAACTAGATGATGGTGAACAGAATAAATAAATATTGTAAATATCGCAATTATCGAAAAGTGTTGTAAGCTAAATGCATATTTTACTCTGTAACTATTAAATGGTTACCAAAACGATATCAAAGTTTTCGTGTACTAGAATATTATAACTAGAATATTCTAGTATTAACAAAAATATGACTTGTTGTTATAAAAAACAAAACTGTTAACCATAGCTGAAATCTTGTTTCCTACACCAGAATCATAACTACTATACAATCTGGTAATATTGTAAAATATTTTTTTCTCCGTGTGTGTTATAGGTGATAATCTCAACGGCCTTACCCTAATATAAAAATTATAAGCAGAAGTATGAATTAAAAAAAAAGCAACTACGAGGGGACAGTTATATAATAAAGCTACTACTCGTTACGTTGGGATATATAATGTAATTTATATTGTCAGTTTCTTATGCCCATACACCATCACCATCACCACCATCACCATTAATTTAAGAGTTATCCTCTTGTCGGTGGAGTATTTTCCATTTCTCTCTGTCGTACGCCAGCCCTTTGATTTGCTGATACGACACACGACACCAGCTTTTTCCTTTATTTGGTCTATATAACTGCGTCGTGGTCTTCCCCTGCCTCTCCTTCCTTCTATCTTTCCTTCCATTATGGTTTTAAAGAAGTTGTCGTGCCGTATCAAATGACCAATCATTTTCCCCCTTCTAGTGCTGATGGTGTTCAAGATCGATCTTTTCTCTTTTACCCTTCTTAAAACGTCCTCATTTGTAACTCTCTCAGTCCAGCTTATACCTTCCATCCTTCTCCAACATCACATTTCAAACGCTTCCAGTCTTTCTCGGTCCCTTTGTGTCATTCACACGTTTCGCTGCCATAAAGGGCAATACTCCAAATGTACACTTTTATTAGCAACTTTTTGCTCCTACATGACAAACTGGATCTTAAGAGTGGTCTGTTTTGGTTAAAAGCTTTTTTCGCCATGGCTACTCGAGCGACAATGTCTGGTGTGCATCTGGAGTCTCTTGTTATCAGACTGCCTAGATATTAAAACTATCGACACGTTGTATGGGTATATTGTTTACAACTATTGGTGGGTGGTGTGAATTGTGTTTTGCGGTGGTCAGCGTTTTCGTTTTCTTTATGTTGATCTTCAAACCCAATTCGTTGAAAGTTGTATCCATGATTGAAATGAATTCCGTCAACTGATCTGGTGTTTCTGCAAATGCTGCGATGTCGTCTGCAAATCGAATAAAATGAATTTTCTCCCCATTAATTTTGACCCCTCCCTTGCCAGTTTCTCTGATTTTTCTTATTGCATATTCTATGTATAGGTATATTAAAGATTAGCGGTGAAAGTGGACACCCTTGTCTGACACCCTGCCTAATTCTTGCAGTCCCGCTTACATCTCCTATCTCCACCCAAGCTTCCTGTTCCTTGTATAATTGAAAAATAACTCTCCTGTATGTAAAATCTAGTCCGGCTTCTCTCAAAATACCCATCATTTGCCTCCAGTTCACTTTATCAAATGCCTTCTCTAGGTCTATAAATGCGATATGAGTTTCAAGGCCAAGATCTAGGCGCCTATCTACGGCTAATCTAAGAGCGAGTATCGCTTCCCTGGTACCTTTGCTTTCTCTAAACCCATATTGGTCTGGTCCTATATAATTTTCTGATATGGGTCTGATCCTGTTTTGAATTATTTTCAAAAGAATTTTACTCGCTTGTGAAACTAAACTAAGTGTTCTATGCTCTTCACAGAGTAGAGTGTTGTGTTTCTTAGGTAAAGCTACAATTTTGTTTTTTCATTTAATTTTTTTATACTGTTATGGCCGCTGTGACAACCAACCCGTGAGACAACCAGACCCGGTCTCCCCCTACTTGGTTTAAAGCATCCGAGCTATCATTAAATCAATAGAAAAATGGAGGCAGAAAATGGGAGTAAGTAAAAATATAACTATCCAGATATTTTTATAGGTACTTATTGTAATTTAATCCCCTAATAAGGTAGGTATCACTTATTTTTGTTTATCTTTGACAAGTTATTAAAAAAAAATTTTTTTATGTGATTTGAGCAGAAAATCAAACAAATTAAATTAATCCACATTCCTCCGCCACTTCGACAATTACCATCCAAGAAATCATTTAAATTTAAAAAGATTTCTCTTGGACAAGCAAGTGGCAGGAATTCCTCATGGCTATTTGGTTGCAGATTTTGTAATATAGGCGTGCTTCTAAGGGACATCACACATCTCACCACACGTTTTTTCATAAAGTATACACTCCTTGTCGACACATAGTTACACCTTATATTTTGTCATTTGTAGTACTCACCTATCAGTCTATCACACAGATCTATTTTATTTATTTGATATTATTTGCAAGCTTTATTTATTTATTATTATTTTTCTTGTAATATTTCATCTACATCGTGACCCGAGGTACTGGCAGAATACTCGTATCAGTGCTAGCTCACACGAGCAAAGCAATACTGAGCCAGTACCTTTTTGGCATTATTGCAACGCACAAGTATGCCTTAATTTTAATTTATAATTCTATTTCCGTACCAAAATTGTTTTACTTGTTCTTTTTTTTTCTGTTTCTTTTTTTCTGTATTTCTTTGTTTTTATTTTGTTGCAAAATGCCAAATAAATGATTTATCTATCTATCTATCTATCTATCTATCCAAAAAACCTGAACTCACAATTATGTATCTACCTGAAAATAAAACCTGCAGATAATAATAAAAGACGCGGATTATTAAGTCCCCTTTTTTTAATACTGTAAAAATAAATCTTACTTTGAATTGACTAGGTACAATGTCGGGTTGTAGATATAATTTGATTACGACCGCTGACCTTTATTATCACGCTACGACCCGTACAGCTACGCACAACATCAAAGAGATTCAAAGATCGATTTTATCGACAAAACGCCCGCGCCGGCCGTTGTTTTACGACTGTTAGAGGCTCGTTAAAGGCTCATTTTATCGACGCAGCCTCTTTATCGTCTCACCTCACCTGCCTCACCTCACCTCCTTATCAGTTACCACATTCTAGATGCGAGGTACCCGGTCACTGGCATTTCAAGGCGTTGTCAAAAGAATTCCACCGGCCCTGTCGTTACCGCTTATCTGATGGATCTTTTGTGTATTTATTGGGGCATCAAGCTGAGAAGCCCAGTAGCCGGTAAATTCAACGATTTAATACCTCTCATAAAGCGGTCGGTGGCTACCAATAATTTTGTCTTATTGTCTCGATAAATTAGCTTAATTAGGGTGTAAAAAACGCAGGCGTGGAATCTAGTGTGCGCGGTGGGTGGCGCGCCCGCGGTCCGGTCCGGCCCGGCGACGGATGGTCTAATTAGTAGTGATAGTGACCCGGCGATTAACAACATTACCTGATAGCACACCTCTATAAATTAGGTCGCAAAAAATCTAATAAGCTTCCTTATCACGCACCCACTGTTTTCAAGCCAATTAACGACTATATTTTAATTACTACGCCTTAATGTGATGATAACACACGAGCTTATAGGTTCCTACGAAACTGACACCGTCATAAATTAACACAATTTACAACAGATTAACCCCCGGCTTTATACCTAAAGATCCGTTAGACCTTTGGGTTGATCACGTAACATTTCTAACTGACGTTAGGACAGCTCAACTGTCATTTTTAGGATTCCGTAGTCGACTAGGAACCCTTATCTTATAGTTTCGCTTTGTCTGTCCGTCCGTCCACGGATAATCTCAGTAACCGTTAGCACTAGAAAGCTGAAATTTGGTACTAATATGTATATCAATCACGCCGACAGTGGTAAAATAAAAAGTGTTTTATTTATTTATTAGGGTACCTTCCCTATACGTAACGTGGGGTGTTTTTTTTTATTTCAACCCTAACGTGTGATATATTTTTGGATAGGTATTTAAAAATGAATAGGGGTTTGCTAAAATCATTTTTTGATAATGTTAATATTTTCGGAGATAATCGCTCCAGAAGTTAAAAAAAAATGTGTCCCCCCCCTCTAACTTTTGAACCATAAGTTTTAAAAATATGAAAAAATCTCAAAAATAGAACTATAAAAACTTTCTAGGAAAATTATTTTTAACTTGATAGGTTGAACAGTTTTTGAAAATAATAACAAAATAATTTCTGAACTAAGTTTGTAATTTAACCGTATAAGCAGGTATTTATTGTACCTGTAATTTCTACAAAATCGCAATGAAATGACGTGCTTTCAAATAAAGTAAAAAAACGGTGAAAATCGGTTCACGCAATAAAGAATTATCCCATAAAAATCATCTTCCATACTTTAAGCTCGCGCGCAATAGTTTACTTAATTTGCCAATAGATGTCGCTGTACGCGGAACGCTCACATTGAACTAACCCGCTTCGCTAGCTCGGCTTTGAACACAAGCACTTGTGCAGAATAACAAATAACGATTAAAATGTACAATACAAATACTCTTTTCATCTCTCATACTCTGAAAACTCTGAAATGACGTGCTTTCAAATAAAGTAAAAAAACGGATTTAGGGTAGTTCGGGGTTTTGTACTTAATATGTCAACTCAATGTAACAAATAGCCCAATTTTTTAACGCTTAAGTGGGGACACTTACTGTAACGGACGAAAAACTACGGAACCCTACACTGAGCGTGGCCCGACACGCTCTTGGCCGGTTTTTCCATACTAAGTGGCATTTAGATTTACCTTGAGGCGCGTACATTGCGTTACGTGATCGACCTGCTTTATGTCGGTAAGTAATGTCACCGATATTATACTGTTATACCTAATAGTGCCTATTACATTAAAAAATTAGGTACTGTTACTAAAAAGTGATCTGACCTTTTCTAACGCAGCTTTATAAAACAGGGCCTAAGTACCTAACAGCATTGAATAGGTAATTAGTTCAGAAGCTTTATTTTCTATTTACACTTTTAATTATTAGGTAGATATTTCTTGAACAAATACCTACCTGCAGCCTTGCAGCACAGTACCGACTGGTAGAATATCAAATGGTAGTAGCATCCATCGTTGGTGTGAGCGAGGGGACTACAGACCAGGGCTGTTATTCTTTAGTCGCCAATGCGCCTCACCCCACCCGTCACGCCTCTACCTCTCATATAGGTACCTACGTTAGTTACTACGAATCGCGGCGTCAAGATATATATTTGTGAGTGAACGTTGAGGTGAGCTTAAAACAAGTTACAGAATAGCGGGGCTGAGTGCAGGCGCATACGATGAGTGAACCCTAAGGGTGAGTATCAACCAGAGCCGAGGGCCTGCCGCGAAACGAAAACGACCTTCGTTTGTGTATCTCCGTCTCTGTCGCACTTGCTAGTTCGAGCGACAGAGAGGGAGATACACGAACGAAGTTCGTTTTCGTTTCGCGGTAGCCCCTCAGCGCCAGGTAGCGGAGTGGTGCGTGTGCGAGGAAAAATCCACCAATTGCCTTGCCACCAAGCGCTATTGGGGGTTTTTTCTCGCTCACCGCTCCGCTACATCGCACAGCTCCGATGCATACTCGCCCTTATAATTAGATCTCACTCAGCGAACCTACGGCCAGTTGGGCAAGTGGGAATGGAATTCTGAGCAATCAAATAAAATATTCCTACACTAACACGTCATGATGACATAAAATAAAACCAGCCCAGTGCCAGTCGGACCCGCGCACGAGGGTTCCGAAGACAAAAGTACCTACCTACCAAAGTTGTTACAACGTAGGGTTATGATACCTATGCTTGGAAGAGGCCCATAAAGCGGAGTTATAAATGTCAACAACACTACATATTTATGGTGCATTTAAATCAAAAATTCACAGTACTAAAGAGTGACCGGGGTGACATATCTAACCATGACAATTAGCGACAGAAAAAAGTTGATTCGCCCAATTACAACTCTGAAAAACATTAAGCTACTTATATCGCACGTGTGTGTAACGTCGATTAATACACTTACCTATAATTCGATTTTTTTAACAGCTGATATTTGAGAGCCGTCTTTCCGGTACAATACACGTCAATGATGACATAAATTGTACTCGGATGACAGCTGTCAAATATTGGATGTAAGAGCATTTTCACTATAGTAGCGCAGAGTAAAATTAATCAGAAATCCCTACGCCTCAGCAGATCTCACTATCCGCAACAACGAAGTGTCACTGCTACAGTGCCGTCGCTATGGTTATGGTAATGACTCAATGTCAATGTCTGCGCCAACGCATCCGCCTCACCTGCCGCCATATGCGGCTGAATATTCGGAATTTCTAAAGAATGCACCTATATATTTCTGTCATGCAGGAATTTCGGAGTTCCGGTCACGGGGAGAGAAATTAATTAATGAGAGTTTTCAAATGTGTGTCGAGCTGTCGAGTTATAATGAGACTAGGTCCTGAGGGGTAAATAATTTACGAAAGAGTTTACATAACCTTTCGAAAGACACACAAAACATACAAATGTCTAAAAACTGACATTTAGATCTACCCAACGTAACGTACGAAATGGATCGATGAAAATGATCGAAACATTTGTACTGTATCTAACTAAATTAAATTAAAACAGTTTTAAAGTTTAATCAACACTATTAAAGTTTAATCTGAAAAAAAAATGAATTCTCTTTGATACCGATAGCTTTTTCATGTTTTTCAGTAATCTACCCTAGTCACAAAACCCAGCAGAAGTTAATCTAAGAAAGAATAAATGTACCTATACCTACCTTCCTAAACATAAGAAAGTTTTTGCTAGATACAAATAGGTACCTATGCCATATCACATGCATCCTTGGCTGGATTTTTATATGTCCGAAGATTTACGTTAATTGTACTGTTTGTTGTCAGTATAGGCATTGTACCAACTATAATGTAGGTACCTACAACCGAAGTAAGTAGGTAATAAGTACTTATATCGGAATGTACCCACGAGATGAGATTTATGTTCCTGTCATCGACTGGCACCATGCAAACATAAGTACCTATGAGATCACATGAGACAGGAAACTAATAATAATTTAAGAAAGTATCCGTCATAGGATTTTTTTCGCAATCTTTCCGTCGGCAAATCCGTAGAGACGCCACGTTTCTGTAGACATAACTACAACAGAAAATCTCAAAAACGGCTGAACAGATTTTCATGAAACATGGCTAAGAACACTCGGGATCACAACAGCTTTCGAATAAAAAAACCGCATTCAAATCGGTACATCCGTTTGGGAGCTACGATACCACAGACAGATACACAGACACGTTAAACTTATATACACCCCTCTCTTTGCGCCGGGGGTTAAAAACGGGAGCTCACGCAGCCAGACAGTCATGCCACGCCTTCATGGCGGGAAATACGTTTCATTTTACATAATTAGTGGTATGAGGGTGTCCGCCATTGTTCTCCCTGCGGGGTGTTGCGGTGCCGCTTGCAAGGCCTTATGCCGCCATTCTGATAATTAATCAAAAAAGAATCAAATCAAATATTTAATTTTATGCAGCAAATAGGCCACTAGGGAGGAAAAGTTTGTGAGATTGTTATCTACTTACACCATATGCCCATCAAAAAAAATTGTAAGTATATCTACCTACCTACATACATAAGAAAAAGATTTTTGAAATCGGATAAGCGGTTCCGCATTATGTATTACCCCTGCATACATACTTATAAAGCTACTGACCTTTCTTCTTTATTATATTACCTAAGTATAGATTCATGATGAGACAGAGTTGATTAGGTCGTAGCGAGATGTCAAAGTGGTTGCCTGGGATCGGAGTAGATGGAGGGCCTTGAGTTACACCGACGCTTAACTTTTTAATAAGCAGAAGAAGAAGATTCATGATGGAACTACACCTAGCCTTAAGACCTATTTTGTTACAACATGAACGCAATAAACAATCTGAATCTAAATCTGATTAAGTATAGATAACAAGTAGCCTTCCTAATCAGTAACTATAATTCAATTAAATTTTTGTTGTTGATGGCTGCTGTCCAGCGGGACAATTGAGCCAGCGTCAAGGTTGGGAGCTACAAAAGATTAAGAGCCGAAAATGTTGTCCAAATGTTGTAAGTTAATACCTCAGACCAAAAAAAAAGACAGACGGAGCGTTACGAACAGTCAAGTGAAGCCAAACCACATACAAACAAAACCAAGCTACATCAAGTTTAGCACACGCTCACGCTCACATATACAAACAAAATTGCACAAAACTCTTCAGCACGTGTCGCAATGCTGTCAAGATCATTTATTTCGAGTTTTGTGCGATTTAATTTGTTTAGCGTGTGCTAAACTTATGGGGCTTGGTTGAAAACCGCTTGGCTTCACTAGACTGTTCGTAACGCTCCGTCTGTCTTTTTTTCTTGGTCTGAGGTTAATACTTGGCCGGTTGAAAAATCTAAAACAAAAGAGACACCACAATGTACAATTAAACTAATTACAACAAACACATGGTTATTTTTATGATTACTACAGAACTACCTACCTACGGATGAAAAAAAAATGGATGAAGGATTAGAGCCAGTAACTATAATCCATTTCAGATTGGAAGTCCGGTGACAGCTGTCACCTCAGTACAGTTTATGTCATTATCTAAACGTCGAATATGGCGTAAACTGTACTAAGATGACAGCTGTCACCGGACTCTTCGATCGATTTTTGTTTTAATGGCTCCTGTCCGGTGGGACAATTATGCCAGCGTCAAGGTTGGAAGCTACACGAAAGTGTTTTGAAGAAACTTGTCCAAAGGGTGATTTGACCGGTTGAAAGATCTAAAACAAAGGACAACACTATGTTAGGCAATCTACAACATACACATTGTTAGTTTTTTTTTTTTACTATTATATCCATAAGCCACCGGACTCTTGATTATAAGCAATGTTTCAGTGTCGGTGTCTGTTCATATTCATACGAGTGTTGCAAAGAGTACTATGAATATATAGAGGTAGAGACGTCAGTCAAGGAAATGAAGGCCGAGCGCCATCTCGATTTTCGTCTCGTCAACAGCCCCAGCGTGAGCTAGCCGTTGTATACGCTTTACTTATGCATACACATTTATATCCGTTTTTTTATCTGCATAGCACAATGTTTTGAACTGGAAATATGGAATCCTCGCACTTTAATTGCGCTTACTTAACACAAAATTCCAATTCAAGACACTCACTGTTTAATTTATCTACTGAAAATACTAAAAACAAAATTTGAATACTAACAGTGACAGTCTGACGATGACGGAAGGTTGGGTTGCTTACGTTCCATTTCATGTAAAATTCTCTAACCGGCATTTCAAAGTTTAGTTTTAATAATAATTATCTATAAATAATATGTTTTTGTAGCCGAATCAATTGTACAACGAATATATTAACGTGGAAATGTAGTCTCAGATATAATCAAATTACGAAAAATGGAATTTGCCTGAATGTGATTCCTTACTCAGCCCGCTTTGGACTGCCATCTGTATGTAGGTATTTATGTATGTATGTAAGCATCTGGACTTACATAACGGAAACCTGCGATAGATCTCCTCAAACACGCTGCGATTTTGATGTTTATAAGGATTATTAAGGGACTGAAAACACCGTGGAGTGCTGTTCAAGGGCAGGCGCGCGCGCCGGGCGTGCCGGCGAGTTCAAGCGCCCCGCCCCCCGCCCCGCGTGTCGTCAGGGCTGAACAGAACATCCACATTCAGCTCCGGGTTTGACTAGCTAGAGCCGCGCAGCAAGAAAGTGTTGATACCCGCTCTTAAGCCAGTTCGTCCCGTAACAAAGGATGTTGTGACACATCCATAATGTCGGTCGGGAGCGGGAGGCCTCAAATGGATAAATAAATGGGCAAAAGTCCGTTTAGTGTTATTTTTAAACCCCGACGCAAAGAGAGGGGTGTTAAAGTTTAACGCCTGTGGAGGTATCTGTGTATCTGTCTGTGGTATCGTAGCTCCCAAACGGATGGACCGATTTGAATGCAGTTTTTTTTGTGTTGTAAATAATTTTATCCCGAGTGTTCTTAGCCATGTTTCATGAAAAATTGTTGAACCGTTTAAAATGACAATGTCGGGGGTTTTTCAACTTTTTATTTATTTATTAGCAAAATAATAGGTACATCAATAAAACTTAGTAGGTTACCTATCTACACAGTCATACTCTGCGAATATTTAAGAAAAACAAATTGCCTGCTTGCGGCTTTTGTAAACTCAGAGTACAATTAAACAAGTCAATTTTAGTGTCAAACTAATGTGTGAAAATCGTGAATGTTTAAATTAATATACATAATTATAGGTAGACAAAGATATACCTCATGTCATTGTACATGCAAAGTTTCGTTACAATCCAATACGTAGTTTTAAAATGAGAGCGTAACTACGTTTGTATGGGAAGGTGAAATTCGGCCGAGCTTACTGGGGACTTTTAATTGTCAACACAATAATAACTAAATTAGGTATTGGAAAAAAAACACTTTCAGACTTTCCGTTTCACTAATAATAAATTACTTTAGAACTATCTTCATTCTTCGATTAGTGCGCCTAATATTATTGTACGGAAATCAAAACATGGATCTAACCATGAGTTATTGTAGGGTCAAAGATCAAAATCAAAATGGGATTCAGGGCTTTTGCACATTTTTGTTAAAAGAAAACTGAATTGGTTATTGAATTACCAAAAAAAAACGTTAAAAATAATCAGTCAAAAGTACCAGTTGAAGACGAATCCCTAATCTTATAAATAGTTGGTCCGTTGCAGTTTGTAACCGTAATGGTAATGGACCTTAAAAAACTCGAGCGTAAAAACACCGATTTAAGTATTGTGGGGCGTATAAGTCAAATTCTTACGTTATTGTGGGGC
The DNA here is from genome assembly GCA_947049275.1 of Epinotia bilunana. Classification (NCBI taxonomy): domain Eukaryota; kingdom Metazoa; phylum Arthropoda; class Insecta; order Lepidoptera; family Tortricidae; genus Epinotia; species Epinotia bilunana. Next base: position 20,224,928 of record OX346259.1, on the reverse strand, counting down.
GTATAAGCCATAATCCTACGTAATTGCGTGGTGTATACACCAACCCTATTGTAATCAGTAAAACTATTAGAGTGTGCTATACCCTGAAACTTATAATTGCGCTGGAATAGTACATTACTGCAGACGCCGGGAAGGGTGTATTAGATACACTTGTTTTTCAGAGAGAATCAAGTTAGGTCGAATGAGCCCTCTTCAATCTCAACGCGGGATAATAGGGGCGTATGCACCGTTTTTGGTCTAGGAGTGACAATACGACCTGAATTTAGCAATATGAATGTTAGGCCGTAAGAGCCAACTTTAATTTTATACGAGAATAATAAGGGTGTATACTCAAGTTTTGGATTACGACTGCGGATATGACCTTAAAGTTATTTTATCATCGTGTATATATTACCTAATTAATAATAAAATAAAAATCATGTCAATTACGCCCCACCTTTAAGCTAAATCTTCAAAAACAACGTAGGTCGTATTTGCCATAAAATTGCGAATATCGCAGCTTGAACTACATACATCAATAGAGAAAAAAAAAACGGAACAAACCTGCATCAAAAAGTCATTTTGGCCAAAATGGCGTTTAAGCCCTTTGGACTAAAGGTATCGATATGACGCTGGCTGTAGCTACCCCACAGACAAATAAAAGTACTCTCTTTTATTCTTGGGCCGAGACCTTCGTTATCTTTGATATTTATGCAATTTATGAAATCTGCTTATTCTAGGTACAGTCAGATCGTACATAATATCTCCGGTCCGCCCCTGGGCCCTAGGGCAAAACCAGGAATAAGGCACATAGGAGTCTGTCACTAGGAATCTAGGCGTTGAACTGACAGGAGTCAAAGGTGGCAGCCCTGCGAATGTCCTTCGATTCGCCGACAAAGGGCCGAGGACAACGCGAGAGGAGGCGCTTAGTTGAAAAAGCGCAGATTAATGCTTCTTGCTCCACGCCGGGCAGAATGAACCGGAATGCTGCCGAATGGCTCGAAGCAAAAAGACGCTCTGGACTGAGTGCTCTATGGGTTAGCGCGCAATTTGAGGGGCCAATGTGGCCATAGAGGTCAAAATAGTAGATTGTGTCTTAAGGGAGCAAAATGATATAGTTACAGCGAGGACGGTATATTGAATCCTGAGTGAAACGAAAGATTCCACAATAGAATTCCGAGTGTAGCGAGATATTCTTAAGAGGCTGACAAGACCTAATATTGTTGCAATTTATTTTATTTAAGCAGTTTTTTAAGAAAAACTATTTGTTCTAGGACATCAAAAAATATATATGTTAATATTCACCATATTTCAAAGAACGTGGACGGGCTCGATACATAATTGGACGAAATCGGCTCGATAGAAAATAATTGCAAAGATTGGTCTTAAAATCATCATTAAACGGTTCTAGTCTTTATTTTTTTGACGTATGGGTCTGCAATTAAAAACATGAAGTCAACCACACCTAAACCGCTAACGAGTCATATTTCACAAATAATCCACACTTCTTTTTATGTCAATATTTATTTACTTATTATCTTCAAAAACCGGGCCGCCCAGTAAGTAACACTTGCTCCCGTTTACTCCGATACAAATAGACAGTGCGCGCGCTATCCCAAATCCTCAAGGGCATTTTGGTGTTGACAGCGTCTTAAGAAGAAATCTTGATCGTTTCAAGTGTTTACGCCCGAGACTGAAATAATTTTGCTACCGAGTTGCACATACTGCTTTTCACACCTTCTATGAGGAAAATTTCAATCCCTCATATGAGGGCCACAATGATTTTTTTCTGACTAGCACGTGTGAAAACTCTATATTTGAGACGCACTATGGCCAAGCAGTTGATGTCATTTTTTTTGCACTTTTGACATTATAGCTGTTGAGTTACAAGGTTCCTTTAATCTATTGGATATTCTTCCTTAACCATACACCAACCTTAGCTCAGGCGCATAGTTATCAAGTATAGAGGTAATGCAAAACAAAGCTGTATAAGAATGGGTAATAAATAGCTTTGGAACTTCTTAACACCCATCCGCGACAATGACTATCCAAACGTTTCATATGTGGAGTTATAATAAAGACAGTCGAATCCTCTTAATTACCCACTTGCATAAACTCCCAACCTCTTAACCCCGCGTTAGCGAATTCACAAAGTTCCACTCATTTAGCCGTCAACAATACCAAGTTGCAGACAATGAGGGAAACGGATCGCTCGCCTGTCTGATACCACCGCTTCGTATCTAAAAGACGTATCTCACTTTTGACGTATGCAGATACGACTGTTTGGTTTAGATGGCAAAATAGAGACTGGCAAATTAGTCTGTAACGAGAGAAACCGCGGGAATTGCGCGTATCATGAGATATAAGAACAGCTGTGCCGCATGCAGATGATTGTATCGGTGGAACTGCTGTTTTTCCACCGGCCTGCGAGTTTGTCATTCCTGGCATTGTTGGATGATTTACGCTAACAGTGCGATGTTTAACACACTAATTGTGTTATGCGAGAATGTGAGGAAGGAGGTTGGGTAGCTGTAGCAGCAATTAAAGCTCTTGGGAACTACCGGTGGTTTCCACGAGTTCCTGTTCATTATAATTTTGAATTAATTGTTTTATTCATTTCGAATTGCTTGGCTCAGATTTTTTATGTAGACTAATTGTGTAGACAATTGACACTATATAGTATGCAGCATAAGTACGTTTGTTTTGTTTTATGATGGATATCATTGGAACCAGCCACGTCAACAGTGAGATCTGATGTCCGTTAAGATTATTTTCGCATAGAGTTATCGTCATTATTAGAGTTCTCGGTGGTGCCAGCGGGACCCTGAGGATAATTGACCTTTTGTCCTAATGTTAGCTGCCTTATAATATAACTAAGTCGCCTGCTTGAGACTTTATAAGTCAAAGTGCATCCTATGTAATCGTACTGGTACTGTTTCGGTTTAGACACTGACAAAGCGAGACCCGGGGAAAAATCCTTTTGTCCTAATTTGAAGAGCATCCTATGTCAGCCTTCGTCCGTCCCGCTGACACACATTATTGGCGACGAGCGCTAGTCGTGATTTTTTAGCTACGTATTCCAGTTCAACGGCCATAAAAGCGACAAGACAAATGTCCAAACAAATTAACATTCGAGTATGGCATTTTAATTCCCCGATGACATCCATGTAAGTGCCGTAGCAGATAAATTACTCGGTACTGTTGCGTTAGAATACCATTTACATGAATGATTAGTCGTTACTGCCTGAGCGCGGGTAATTAGCAATGCTCATGGTAAATTATTGTAATGGGCTGATCTGCATGTAGTTTAGTAGATGACGGGCGATTTAGTGAGCCGTTTAGGGTGGATATCCACTAGAACTGTCTCTTCGAGGTAGTGGAGCGGAGCGAGGATGCGTAGCGAAGCTGTAAAAGAGTGTGATCGCGTCCACAAGAGATGTGTGAGAAAATGAGCGGAGCGAGAATGCGTAGCGAAGCTGTGCAATGTGTGCAAATGAGCGGTGCGCGGGGAAATGTGTGCAAATGAGCGATGCGCGGGGAAATGTGTGCAAATGAGCGGTGCGCGGGGAAATGTGTGCAAATGAGCGGTGCGCGGGGAAATGTGTACAAAACAAATGAGCGCTGCCTATATTACGCACAACCGTCGTCGCTCTCGTTTCTCGCTCAAGTTCGGACAAATTTCGTAGGTATAAATTATTAATTATACTCATTTCTCGCTTCGGCACATCCCTCGCAAACGTTTCACTTGTTTTGTATGTAGGAAACCCATATTACTTATCCACCAGTCCTGTGCTAAGCGAGTATAGGAAAATGGTGCATTCATCCTTTTCAAAAGGACTGTTGGTTGATTTTTCCTCGCTCACCGCCTCGCAACCTCGCACAACTCTGGTGGATTGCTCCTGTCGGAGAGTGACCTAAAGCGTGGAATGTAGTCGTTTGGCAGACGCGCGCGCGGCACGCACGGAGCGCTTGACGTGAATGTCGTTTGGCTATTTCTGGCGAAGGATTCCGTGACCTGTGGCGCTTAGAAGCCTTGTTGTTATGGAAGTTCTGTTTATTTTACATCATTGACAGTTATTTCATATCTACCTGTACCTTTATGTACCTACAGTATCAGAGATAACACTGAAAAGTAACAATGAAATGTGGCCAGCATATTAGACGTCGGTCATTAAAAAAATACAATTTTAAAGCCTCTCGCAGACTGGTGCGGCCTTTCTAACCTTGTCATTAGGTGTCAAATTAACTATAGATATTACATGCCTAAGGGTCACAGCTCACTAGACCCACCCGGCACAGGCACCGCACCGCCTCGCCATACTACGTTACGTTAGCGACTAGAGTTGCTAACGTAACGTAGTATGGCGAGGCAGTGCGGTGCGTGCAAAGGTTCACGCGGCCTACCCATCAGGGTGTTCTTTAAGAAAGGGCTCTCGTTTAAGGAGTACTTATATACAACTTATACAGAATCAGCAATCCAAAATGGGTCTGCCAGGTGGACACAAATCTATAGGCAAGTGTTAGGGAAATGCGTATACACAGGATCTATGACATCGATTAGTTACAGAATAAGGAAAAAACCCTAATCAGCAATTGAACGAATTTTCAAATGTTTTAAATCATCAGAGCATGTCAAGGACGTATAGAATTTGAAAATGGCTGTACCAGCCCACCTGGGTATGTAGGTATTAATTGTGTGTACAAATGCGCTTAGGGGCCATTCATAAATTACGTCACGTATGTTTTTTGTCGATTTTTGACCCCCCCTCCCTATCATCATCCTGTTATTCCTTGAAATGGACCCTCCCCGCCTAATAAAATGACTGTCGTCATCCAATGGTCAGACCCCCCCCCCCCCTATTTTTAAATGACGTAATTTATGAATGGCCCCTTACGCAAGAAAGAGCGCATAAGCCAGGACGTTCACATAATGATTACAACACGTTACAACATCCTTCTAGCGTTATTCCCGGTTGTGGCCTGAAGGAACCAGGGTCCGCTTTGACACTTAACTTAATCCCAAAATTTAGCATAGGTAGGTACTAGTTTTACGAGAGCGACGCCATCTGATCTTCCAACCCAGAGGGAAAACTAGACCTTATCGGGATTAGACCGGTTTCCTCACGATGTTTTCCTTCACCGAAAAGCTAACGGTAAATATTCCATAAGTTCCGAAAAACTCATTGGTACAGTCGAGTTCTCCAATATCTACACAGACAACCTTTCAAAAATATCTATGCTGAGACTTTATTGTTGCTGACATAAGACACATAGTCATGTAGATATTTTTGAAAGGTTGTCTGTATAGATATTGGAGAACTCGACTGTACAATCCGGGAATCGAACCCACGACCGCCGCTTGCCGTCAAGCGCATGCCTGAACCACTAGGCTACCGTAGCGTTATGACATGAAAAACACTATTTAAACGATGACAGTTCTATATGTAACTATACTTTATCATAAATTATCTTTTAAAACACTTTTCGGAGTTCAGCCCCCGTTCAGCATCTGCAAATTTTCCGTTTCATAATCTCGCGAGCAAGTTAAGTTTAGCGAAGCAGTTCGGTAATGAACGTTGTTGCATGACCCTCACATTACATCCCCGACACGCGCCCGTCACTCCTAGGTACGTAATACCTTGTGCCCGACACTTTCATTATACATCCCCCCGTCACCCCGTCACCCGTCACCCCCGTCACTGACGCTGACGCGCTGACTTGCAGGTGCCTATGTCAGGAGATCGAGGTACTTAGGTAATGAAAATATTCTGTAAGTAACTAATCAATTTAATGTCACGTAAAAATTCATGACTAGCTCTACATTTGAAGATTACAATACAAACTAATAAAAAAATTGTGTCTACTTAGATATGTTCTTTCAGTGGAGCTTTATTCATATGTTGTACATACGACATTTTTTTTTTTTTTATGATATAGGAGGCAAACGAGCAGTCGAATCACCTGATGGTAAGCGATAATCGACGCCCATGGACACTTACAACACCAGAAGAGTTGTAGGTGCGTTGCCGGCCTTTAAGATGGGAGTACGCTCTTTTCTTGAAGGCTTGAAGGTTATAACGGTCCGGAAATACCGCAGGCGACAGTTCATTCCAGAGTTTGGCTGTGCGAGGCAGAAAGTTTCGGGAGAAACGCACAGTTGAGGACTGCCAACCATCTACGTGGTGAGAATGGAAAAGCTGTCGCGTAGGGCGATGGCGGAAGGAAGCGGCGGGGATTAATCCGAACAATTCATCGGAACACTCCCCATTGTACATGCGGTAGAAAATGCAAAGCGAGGCTACATCTCACAACAACATGATAAGGTAAACATCAAAATATATCCATTCATCTACTTATTTGGAATAATGTATTACTACCAAAGAGGATCATGATATTTGAAAGGCTTTAGATACGGTGTTAAGATAATCTTGTATTATAGTATAATTAGTCAGTAGTAACTAAACATATTTTTGCAGCGGACTCTTCTAACTTGAAGACTAAGTAGGTAGGGTTACGCGACCACCTGAAGGAGAAGGTTTTTTCTATTGAAGATAACATTAACAGACCCTATTGAGACAATTACTTGTACATGCATGTTTTTGTTGTTTTAGAATAGAATTCTACTAAAAAACTGTGAAAATATCCTAACAGTTCAGCAATTCAGCTTAGTCTATTTAGCAACCGGCACATGAAATTAGGTGGTTGCTAACCGGCGAAATGACCCTAGTTAGAAGTACGACAATTATTTGGTAACAAAACTCTGCAGAGCTAGGTAGTGGGATAGCCCGGTCGCAAGACCGGGCTATTATCCCACTACCTAGCTCTTTTTTTTCCCTCCTTCTCAACTAATTGCCAAACTACCCAGCTCCCATGAACGTGCCAGTTATATACACGATATGTCTAATAACTTCAAAAAGAAACTGCGGAATGTTTTATAACGACTATCACTTAATCAATTCGCAAAAACAATAACATTGGCGACGTCAGAATTGGCAATGTCACCCCGATCATCCGTGACAAGTGTCCGCAGCTGACCGCCGCGGCGGCGCCGACTGGACGCATGCGCGACGAGCAGCGCATACGCAACGCTTCAAACCGTCTGATGCCAACCAGTGTAAGTCTGACCTTTCAACGAGGTATTGTTCGAATTGGTTTCGGTTGTACCCGTGTCGTCGTGTCGTTTTGTCATCTAATCTCTAGATTTGGCGTAGGCGTTTCACGAAAGCGACTGCCATCTGACCTTCCAACCCAGAGGATAAACTATCTTGTGATTAAACCCGTTTCCTCACCAAGTTTTGCGTGTACTTGCCGAAGTGACGCCGATTATATACCTAATACTTAGGTCTTACCAGTGGTACGAGCCGTGTTCGAACCCATATTGAATGTCGCGTGCGTTAGGCCTCGGACTGGATGTCAGCGGGCAGACGGCGACGAGCGGGTGCTCATAGTTTGATGTCGCTCGAATGTATGAACTGCGGCTCATCGCCCCGCTGCCAGCTGGCGTGCAATCCGCGGCCTTACCGCTCTATATTGTTTCTTAACATGATATTCTTATATCAGCGTTAAAATGGTGAGCGATGAGGTGAGGTGACAGGTTGCGAATAGCGTAGCAATGGACACCCCAGCCTGGCCTGGCCCGGGGGCAGGTGACCGCGCCGCATAAATATCGGCTCGCGGACAATGGGCCCTGAAACAATGCGGTTCCGGTTCCGGGGTCCTTCTGCTCAGGACTCCCCAATGTGCTAAATTGCTAAGTTCAACCAAACAACCTACTTAATTTGGGCCGGTAACGGTTTATTTGCCGCAACTTCATGCTCAAAAAAATACTGGAACTATGTCAAGGTCAACAAATGATATTTCCCTTTCTGTCACACTTGTCGAGATTTGTATGCTACCATCTCGCTCGGAGGTCGTATTATTATTACCATTAGCTTCTCCTGAGTAGGTACTAAGATCCATGACGGGTATTGAGTTGCTACTAGAAGTCGAGAATCGAAGCTCGCAATATCTTCCTTCATAGCAGTCGCTCCGGCTCCTAGTTCTTGTCGAGCGAGCCACTAATTTAAAGACACGGTCTGTCCACTAGATAGATTACACCGCCTCTGTCTAACATAAAACCTCCTCCAGTTCCTGCTCGTGGTGTAAATCACTTGACCTAGATCTTCGATACGATGGGCTGACAAGACCGAAACAATAGAAACCACACAATTTTATACGGCGTTCGATGGTCACCAGGATTAAAATCAGCCCTAACAAAACGGGCAAAAAATATCTGACAGGCCCTGAAAATAGAGTCGTGTCCTTGTCGTGTCAGATATCCTATATGTACTATTAAACGATAAATATTTGTATAAAAGTATGGCTCTAACGATTTCGATGTAATTTGGAATATAGGGGTTTACGGGGGCAATGGAACGATCTATAGCTGGGTCTCATGTCTGGGAAAATTAGTTTTCTCCGTATTTTCCCTATTTCCACCGGAGCAGTAGAGCTCGGTGGCCTTGTTGTGGGTACTATTAATGCTGTACAAAAGAATACATACTTACAAAAAGTAAACGCATGTTATATTGGGCAGGGCGGTGAGGAAGGGCCTGCGCGAGCGCAGACCAGGCGGCGCCGCAGCTGCGATCACGCAAAAACTGGCCACAGGGTGACCGATGACCGAATGACATGTCAACATACAAAGCTTTATATCAACTAGGCAACGAATGTGCAAATATATAAAAATAATATAAAAAAATAACACAACAATAACAAGGGTATAATTGTTTTCAACCTTTTCGACGCCAACGACGCATATACCTATCCGAAGTTCAAAGTGACGACTGGTATATATATGCGTCATGGAGCCCAGCGCGATAGCAACTAGCAAACTTCTTGCATGACATGTTTAACTCCGCAATATTTTTTTGTTGATTTGACGTGCGGTTGACAACTTTTCTCTTTAACAGAGCGTTGGAAAGGTTATACTTACATGTTTTTTAACGACAATATATATTCACTGCTCAATGCTGGTACAATCGACTAGTGAAAATAGTTGCCAGATTGCGAGCCTTTTGGCATGCGTTTGGGAAATCGCCCGCACCCCGCATGCCCCGGTGAAAATGCGCCTTAACGCAAACATTTGGCGTATTACCCTGTCACTGTTAAACTAGCCTGGCCTGATCAAATAGAATAGCGATAGCTAGCCATGGATCACCCGCTACGCTTTGTACACAATCTAATAGAAAACCGCGCTAATGGGCCACATGTACTTATCAAATTCCATGCACCCAAGGGTAGTCAGTTAAATCAGTCAGTAGAAATTTAGTGCAGCGCACGCGCACGCTGCCGCGCAGTCTGCCGCGAGCCCATTTCCATACAATGCGCGGCAGATGGTCGCCAACCGACTAGCCATACATACATATATATAAATATATATATGTACCTATATGTATCGCCTAAAGTTAGACATAATGAAATGTCAGTAGGTTTCGTGTTCATCGCAAAGCCTGCCTTAAAGTTCCGCTTTAGAGCAACTTGGATTGATGTACCTGCCTACACTTACATAACCCATAGGTATATTACTAACTGCCCTCGCGGCTTTGCCCACGTGTTGCTAAGAACGCAGGCGCACCCGCGGGATAGAGCACAGACTTTTTTCACCCAGAAAGCTACAAACTTACAAAGATACAATCTCATAGACTGTTCCCTTTATTAGGATTAGTATAGATAGTATAGACAAGACCACCAGCTGAGATTTCGGGGAAGTAAGAGCAAAAACAGAAAGTAACCACGCCTTAATTATGAAGCTGGTTGATTGTGGACGCCTTAGGTCGTCAACTGACCGGTCGTTTTTGCAAAACTGCGCCTTTACGAATAAATATATTGGCGTCCAGGCATTTACCTGATTGTGAACCAACCAAATCAAGTACCTAACTGAGCCAATCAAATTAGCCTTTCGTTCATCAGTTAAATGCCTATACAATAAACACAAAGACCATTATTTAAGGTACAACATTTACGGGTACATTAATACGAAGAGTGGTGATAAGGTCCAAAAGTATAACGGACCTTTTCATTCTGCGGCTATAAAAGCTACTAAATTTCACATTGTAATTAGTCTGCAAAAACTATAATCTTAACTCATCGCGAACACATCTTAAGTATTTTAAACTACACAGCGAAAGTATTTGATACGCGCTAGGAATTCTGTATACAGACGTCTTATTACGCAAGTATAGTATAGTAGGTATACCTAGACAGAGTGATGTGAAGTGATGTAACCAAGCCACGCTGTGAGTGTGATGCCAAAATCCACGCATTCTAACAACGCATCGTTTAATCCACATTTAATTTAGGTATGTGAGAAACGAAATAAACTTAAAACACAACAATACGACTACTAATAAGAAAATTGTGAAGAATGTCATCAAACATGACATCTTTAGATTTTTTAGATACATAATCGAATGATGTAGGTATCGTTTTAACCTTAATCGTGCGAATGAAATGGCTAGGAAAACACCAAATGTAAACCTTATGAGTTTTTCTAGTAAAAGTCAATATTTTAAAGCACAAAATGTCTGAAAGCAGTAATTACCGTTGAATAACGCCGTGGCGTCCCGGGCCGCCGCCGCCGATCAATTACTGGCCCCGCCCCCTGCTCGGTCACGTAACCCAGTCACAGAGTATCTACATTCCCTAACAGAATCCTGATGAATCAGCAGTCTCCAAGCTGTTTCTTATTGGCCCATGTACGCTGTGACGCATAATAGGCAGGTAGGGCTCACTCAATTTGCGCAGTCAGCTGCAGCCTCAATTTTTCACAGTTATCGAACAATTCCCGAACGACGCTAAGTGAGAGTTCGCCTTTATGAATATATTAAGTTGTTTTGTTGGTTTTTGCGTGGGATTTCCGCGGGGTGAGTTAATATTTATAAGAGTGCAGTTAGTCACGGAACTGGTATGGACGCAGTGCGAGTCGTGATCGTGACATGACTTGCGGCAACTGTTAAGTAATTCTGTGGAGTTTGATGATCTTTTTATAAAAGGGTAACACTTTCCAATGAAATTTCCATGCTTATTCAACCGTACTTATCTAACTCACATACGAGTATGTTCTTACCTAATGGAATCGATCTCTGCCCTTGTGGTGGCGACCCTTGCGTTAATATACTGCTCAAAACAAAAATAGGGCCCCTTACATTTTTCTATTTTATTGTTAATTATTGGACATAAAGTAATTGATAAGTGGCTAATTAATGATGTCCCACATCTTTTAGAATCTAACCTTTTTCATGCTGTTGTTTAAGTCTAATCGCTACAAAAATATATATTACTGTTTAATATAATTTTCACGTTACGATCACCAAACTCGTGGCCCCTATTTTCTTTTGAGTAGTATATGTTCATTAGGTGCTTCGATTATGGTTTCTTGTTTCTACTACGTACAGATGCTACAGGTACAGAGCACAGAGTAAAACCTCGTTTGTGATTATCACGTCAATGACATTCTGGCCACAAATCTGCGATATGGGATTCGTTAATTTCTGTCAACTGGAGACTTTATGTCAATCCTAAGAAATTGGTATTTAGGTATACCCTACCTTCGTTTTAAGTTTATTTTGCTGTGTATATGCGGCGCGGACTTGACAATATAGTAAGTAAACATTTTTTTAATGAGATCTGAAACGAGGATTTAATTAACCGGCTGGTTAGCCGAGGCGCTCTCAAGCCACCATAATCACTGGCTAACGCCTTGGCCACGACTTTGGTCTTAAGCGACCTGCGGCAGCGTTTTATCTATTCATTGCGCGGTCGAGACGCGCAACGCACTGTGGTTAGTTGGGATCACGCGCAATGAATTAGAAAAACCGCTGCCGCAGGTCGCTTAAGACCAAAGTCGTGGCCAAGGCGTAACCAGCCAATACCTCGCCTTGCTTACAACTTAAGGTGGTTCCCTTTTCCATACAGAACGTTATTTGACATTAGCAGGCTAACGGCATGATATTTTATAAGAAACGTATGTAAAACACTTTCATAACTTGGCTTTACATTTGCGCGAAATTCCCCCTTTCCTAGAATAAATAATTTATGAAAGTGTTTTACATAAGTTTCTTTTTACAAACTCGCGACTGTCGCGCGATCTATGCATAGACCTGCCAAAATCACCTGCCCCGCTATTCTGTAACTTGTTTTAAGCTCACCTCAACGGGCAAAATATATCTTGGCGCCACTATTCGTAGTTTAACCAAGCGTATCGGCGTTCTAGTTTCGTAAGGCGTGACGGGTGGGGTGAGGCGAATGAGGGCTTAAAGAATTGCAGCCCTGGATTGATAGTACCTATTGATTTGATACTGTTTTTCGTAATTTGTAACGCTGGAAAAAGTCACAGCGTGTAACCGTTCTTCGCTGTATACATACTAGTAGCATTTAGAAGCTTGCGATCAGGACAAACGGGTATGTGAAACTAGACGCTGATCAGAACTATATTTTACTTGGATTTGCTAAACGGTAAACGTATTAGCAACTTCCCAGAAGTGGGTGCGGCCGACGTGTAAGGCGAGCATTCGAAGCTCCAGCGGATATCTTTACTCAGGTAAAGGTACCGAAGCCTTATTCTACTATCCTACTCCTACTATAATCCTACTAATATTATAAATGCGAAAGTTTAGATGTTTGGATGTTTAGATGTTTGTTACTCAATCACGCTTAAACGGCTCAACCGATTTGGATAAAATTTCGCACGAATATAGTTTATAGCTTAGATTAATATATAGGATACTTTTATCCCGGGTCCACGCAGACGAAGTCGCGGGCGGAAGCTAGTTAAGAATAATAATACAACCTCGACCTCGGTACTTATGTAATGAATCTGAAAAAAAGTCCGCCAGTCCAAACGGGTTTCCATAAGATTTATGTGTCCTCTAGGTTCTTAAGCGTCGCCAGGATGGTCGTCTCATGTCTACTCTCCATACAAACGTATGGTTCTCATCTTAAAACGGCATATTCTTGTCTCTCTCTCGTTCTCAATTTTAGAAGCCAACTATTGTTTGTATGGACAGTCAAGCGTCTTGGAGACCCTTAATAGGAAACATATGGAGAGATGAATGCAATAAAAATAAAAGCTGTAGAAACTGCAGGCATATTAAGCTTGACGTACGTATTATTTATTTATTTAAAGTAAACCCAGAGTTTCACATTCTAATTCATGGGTAACATATAAGACTGTATACTGCTTAAATACATAACTACATGTTATAATATAATCTTGGGATTACACGCCAAAGCGGCCCTGGGCTCCTTTAGAATACAGGTGCGAAAAATGCTCGAACGATGATGTTGAATGATTATCTAACATTAGATTGATCACTTGTTTCATTCGTCAAGCCATCGAGGCTCCAAAATCGACTTACATTAACCCATACACACTAAAAACAATAACCCCTTGGGACAGTCAGGTAAAATAAGAGATAATTGCTCCTTAGTTAAGTATATCATCTAGACAAAGGAGTTAGCTGACAACAAAGTCGACTTCATTCATGTTCGAAGCATTATTGCCTATTTAGAGCCAAGAATGCGGTCCTATTGCCATTCCCTCGTGACCGCCACACGTCAAACGCACGTCTATTCAAAACCGAATATAGTGATATGGCTGCGATATTGCTGGCAACACCCGTCTTCTTTTTGCGCTACAGGGTTGTTATTCGGAACGCGGTCGCCCTCACCTCACCCCACACGCATAATGTAACTAGACCTCTGATTACTGTTAGTTACCACGAATCGCGGCGTCAAGATATATTTGTGGGTGATGGGTAAGTTGAGGTAAAACAATTTACAGCATAGCTATTCTGAGAACGTGTCAGAGAGAGATGTAGTGTCACAAGTAGGTACCTACAGCTGTGACGTGGAAGGCTCAGCGTCGCGACTTCTTCCGCCGCGTTTTTGCCTGATTGACTTGCATGCGCACTGGGCTGTTATTCGCTACGCGCTAAAGCGGCTCACCCCGCCGATCACCCGTCACGAAACTAGACCTCTTCCTACGCTTAGTTACTTCGCATTGAGGTGTCAAGATATATTTGTGGGCGAGCGTTGAGGTGAGCTTAAAACAAGTTACAGAATAGGGGGCTGGATATTGCCTTGCCGGGCGCGCATCTGTCATCATTACACGGCGCAGGCGCGAGCTGGCGAGCCACCGAACTTAATAGCGAGCAACGGAACAGATTTATCGATCGCTCTGACCAGTAAAAACTTAGTCAAGCCATGAGTCTGCTGTGAACGACAAGGCAGTAGGCTTATAGGTAATGTCAATTTGATCTAGGACGAATAGACTAACTTCTGACGTCAATCTCAAATATGGGTTTATCTCGTGAGCCTAAATGTTGTGATATGTTGTGTGTAAACTTTACACACAACATATCCTGGGGTAAACAGATAAAGTATCTGAATTATGTATTTGGTAATAGACGCTTCTGCCACAGTATAGAAGAACTTCTACACTAGTTGTTCTCAAGACATTACAAAGTCAGTTCGTATCGTATAAGGCACGCGAGCCCGCAATAGCCTCGCGCGGAAAAAACGCCGACCGAAGAATGTTTTTGCATTCGCAGGGATATGATACGAATTCCGTCCATTGCAATGAAGCGTATATAATCAATCGATTGAGATCGCGGGCATTTTGTGAATCTCAGTGGTTCAAAACATTAGATTATTTTGGACATGGATTCATATTATAATTCATGGAATGAATCACTAATCACTACTTCAAATAGCTTATTTTTTACGTGGAGAAATGCATTTACACGTTCCTCCTGACTGGGGAACACGTACGGACATGACGGACTCCCGGGAACCGCCCGGACTACCGTCTAAAATCTTATGGTGTTCCCACTCGTCACCATTGTTCCGGGTTACGGGCGCGCCGAAGCACTCTTCCGTTCCGTAACTCCTCAAATACCTACCTCAATCAGTATTCTAAATTCTTGAGTTAGGTAATGCAAAGTACTCTCAGTGGAACGATATTTCTTTGTATCAAGGCAAGCTGTCGTGGCCATAACAACTCGTCGTCATAATCGCGTTTATATTATTGTAACATTATCATTGCCAATAGCTTCTATCATTGCAAGTGATCATTCTGTATGAACAAAAACTTTTCTCAGGTAACACTATACCAACAATATCGATGCGGTAAGCAGTAACTAGCAAACGGTGAAGGAAATTCAGTCATGCTGACAATAAGGCACATGGTCCCATGTTCACATATTTAGCTATTTATACGTCCAATTTTACCAAATCTCATTCATCGCAGAGGGCTGAAAGTCTGCGTCGTACATATCCAAAACTGTCTCGTCCCAACAACAGCGGCCCGGGCGTGGCGCGTCACCATAACTCAGGCCGAAGTGGACTGAATCAATCAGTTGGACGCTTCATGATATATACGGCGCATGATGCTATACCAGTGATTGATCCAGCGATACTCACACGATCGACGCAGGCGCAGCGCTTCCGGCTGCTACGCATTGCGCTCCAATAGGCCTTACACTTTTTACAATACGACTCATATTTCATTAACGCGTCTGTTTTTACAGATACAGCTATACTTTAATTAAACGTACATAAATTACGGCACGCCGGTAAATCACTCGACGCGAGACGCGGACAAAAGAAGAAAAGGAATGCTAAAGTAAGATTAGAACATGCGCGCAGGCAAGAGCATCGATAGACACCTACTTCATAACGCGTCATTTCGTCGTTTTGACATTGGAATTCCTTGGCTTTTTCTACAGACATCATATCATTAGTATCATTTCTCAGTGGAAAAACAGTGGGTGTTCATAAATAAAACATGATTAGTCCACTTCATTTCAATATGAAGTGAAGTATTGAGCGACAACAAGATAAATTAATTGGTCTCATGAAATGGCTAGGATGCCTGTCAAATTTGACGTGATCAGTCATTTTCAATGCGGCGTGAGGCGATCTTTCAGCAGTGACAGCCCTGGCTATAATTACCACTGAATGGCACGGCGCGGGGCGGGCGGGGGACTTCAAACGCGCGTCGCTGGCATTCTAGCGCGCTGCCGTCGGCGCGGGCGCACTAGCACCGGCCTAGGGCTGGCCCAGCACAAATCTCAGAGACTAACTCTATCGGAACCTAAATACTAATAATCTGAGACGGTTAGCGATGAAGTTTTTAACAGCTAACGAATATTATCATATGCGTTCCTGTCTTTGTGTTATAAGGGGAACCAAAAAAATGGTAAACCTTTTTACGTCAAATTTATTGCAAAATGTATGTTATCTCTAAATACGGACTTAATGCCTCAAGGCAGACTTAGGGTCATAATTCAATGTTGGTTGCTTAAACATTAACCCCAATGCACATTTAAATTCGTAACTTGCTAAGGCAATATGGGACTGGTACTTGTTTGAGATCAATGTTAATTAGATGCTGCACTTTCCAAGGATGGCATTTCAAAACTTGCAGAGACTTCAAAGTCATGGATTCTACACAATTCGTGTCGGTGTGTAAGGGTGCAGAACAGTGCGAGGCAGCGGAGCGGTGTGCTAGGAAAAATCCACCAATAGGGAAGATGTGTGAGCGACGCTAGAAATGCTATTAGCGGATTTTGTCCTTGCATACACTTCTCCCCTACACCTAGCACAGCTCTGGTAGTAGATAGATACTCACACCAGAGCTGTGTTAGGTAGAGGATCGAGCGGTGTGCTTGTACCAAAGTTAGTCGACTTTCACACATAAAACAGCATCTCTCGGCATAGCCCGATTAGGTACAGGCAAATTGTATAAGTAGCATTAGGATCGAGGTTCCTTCTTAACACGTTCACTGCCAACAATCTTGCATCGCTACGCCCGTAGCTGATAAGATGCGAAAATTGATTATGGCTCCACTACATGATGGCCCTTCCTGCTGGCCCACTAGGATGGGCCAGCGTGTAGAGAGGGTCGTGGTGTCGGATGGCTTATGGCGCGCGGGATGGCGATGGGATGGCCGCGGTGCCGGTTTTTCGGCCGCACATCAAAGGGAGTGGGCCAGCGATGGCGGTACGCATCTAAACGTGGCCCATTCCGCAGTGCGGGGTCGACGGCGGTTGTGTGTGGACGTTCGTGCTGTGTATTTTTTTTTATCGAAAATTACGTGTACGTGGCATCAACACGAAACAATAATGTTTTTGGAATTATATCGGGGAGAAAGCGTAATATGTAAATAGGTAAATTGCCGCAGCGGCTAACGCTTCGACGTCCATCACGCAAAACGATTCGATCACAACTGAATGTCGCCATCGTGTAGTTCAACCATCGCATGACCATAGCGCTGGGCCATAGGATGGGCCATCATGAAGAGGAGCCATCACATTTAGAGGAAATTGCCTACGTGGCGTGCGCCCACCTAGCGGGTGGCACTGAAAATGATAAGCATCCAAAGTCAAATTTATTTATTGTTCAATTTAAGCATAGTACGCACATATGAATTTTGATAAACTCTACTACCGGTTCGGAAAGAGAACCTCTGCCACGAGAACAATGGCGTGGTATCATTTTTCAAAACAGTATACAATATATAATTTCAATATAACAGTACTATAAAATTACATTGCTACAGTAGAAAGCCCTTTTATTTAATGTTTGCGATAGATTACTCGTGCACGACGCTGTCACTGCCGAATATCCCTATCCCATGATACTCGTATCGTTTATCTTATAATCACTCTTGACAGAGTGGTCGTTGTCTTGTCACGGTCGATTTTTGCACCACCACAGCTCTTGTAATGTGTCGCCATGTGGTTCTTTTCTGTTATTAACCGACTTCAAAATCAATTCGGTTGTTTTTTTTTTTTTCAATGTTTGTTACCTCAAAACTCCGTCATTGATGAGCAGATTCGTAATTTTTTTTTGTTTGTAAGTAAGTATATGCTTCCAGGTGGGTCCTATATTTTTCAAAAATTCAGTTGGATGATGGGATCCATGAGGAATTGAGGGAACTCCTTAATTATATTAGGCACGCGTGGAGTGATTTTGGTATTTTCTATTATAACTTGTGTATTTACACCCGGTAATCATAAATTTGGTGGAGTGGAATTGATGATGAAGACCACAGATGACTTATAGAATTCCTCAATTATGTACTTAAAAGTACAAAAGTATATCACAAATTCTGATAAGATTCCGTTGAAATAGCAACTAATGAAGTGCCAAAGGTGATCCTTGTGGAGTCGACGGAAGTCCTCAAGTATTATCGGGCCACATACAGCGATTCGGTATTTTTCTCTAATAATCAACGCATTTGCTCTCGGAAATCAGTTCATGTGGTAAATTGGAAAGGAAATGTGGAAATGTTCTCGTGGCTTGGCGGAGTACTAAATTGAAGTCGGTTAAAACTTTGTTCTTAAAGTAAATTATTAAATGTGAAATAAGTGTTTGTTTTACGAAGCATTTGAATTTGGAGACAGATATACCCCGTCACTGGTACTACCACTATCATCAGATCATCACAGTGTCAACCCTACCTCGCGAATCATGCGGTGTCATTGTAATCTACTTGTCATTTAATTTAATGCTTCCACTCAGCTAAGCGAGTGTTTTATTTTCTATGCCAAGATTGCCGTTGGAATTTTCCCAGAGCTAAATGACTTCAATTTAAATACATGAATGCAATTTAGAAGAAGGAAACAAATGTTTTGTTCTGAATCGAGGAACGCCGGTCGAATGGCTTGAGCTGGTAATGTGGACCACGGCGATATGTCTTCCTTATGGCTTTAGCGATACGCTAAGTAGCCTACCGAAAGATTTGGCTATTGCGAACCGTTCTAATTTCGTATCCGATCCTTATAAATATAAAAACATTTACTAAGACGGCTAGTTATACAAGAGCTCAGGTACCGACTTACAAAGTGTTTACTTATGTTACCTATGTTATAAGATTTACTGTGACTCTAGCTGGCTAGCTCCTAATTACCAAAGGTGGCATCTTTTGAAACAAGCACAAGCGCGTTGCCAACCCTTTATTGATTTGAGGATTCATTGTGTCAACTGCTATAGACAAATGCAGCTTCCTAAATCTCAACACAGCGGCGCATCCTCGGTAATTCTGGTGACCGCACTCTCCACCAGAAACACAGCGCTAGAGCTTCATACCTACCTATACCTGTCCCGCTATTCTGCCCCCCTATTCTATAACTTGTTTTATGCTCAACGCTCACCAACAAATATATCTTGACACTGCAATGCGTAGTAACTAAGCGCAGGTAGAGTTCTAGTTTCGTGACGGGTGACCGGCGTGGTGAGCCGTATTAGCGCGTAGCTAAGCCCTGCATGGTTTCAACCTCACCTCACCTCACCCACTATATGTGTATATACTATATACTATATGTGTTGTAGTAACTAAGTGTTATCAGTGTAACCATATTTTGTCAAATTAAAGACCGTCACATGTCTTATCGGGTTAAGAGGGAAGAATAGGTCGTAGCTCACGACTGACAATAGAATCACTTAAGAAAATTTCCATTTCGAGAGAAAACGGTTTCCCGTAACGAAATCTTAACACATCAGCATCACTTTGATTTTGATATCCATCGCTTTAGCATAATACATTCTAGGCTTATACATTTCGCTTTATTAATTAAAAAAATATTGACGTGCCTATAAGTTTGAATTTGTTGCAAATTTTGAAAAAAGGAAATCCTATAAAATATATTTAAATTGTAACGACTTTGATTTGTAAATCAGCCCTTAATCTTGCTAAATTGACTATCATTTTTCATTACACCCTGGGAAAATATCAGACTAAGTCCCCGATTACACAAAGACGGAAGATAATTAAAACTTACATTAGTGCGTGTATGTGTAATTACAGCGCATTACCGATGCGATGACATGCGCGCGCGACGCACAGAGATTTATGGTTATGGACATCATGGCCGCCGGCCTCGTCTCTGCGCTCCTTATACGAACACTATTTATTTTATACGCGGATTAACAGCCGAGCTACTGAATAAACGTCAGCGCATTAATATGTATCTGTGGTATATCTGGAGTAAAATACGTCCTCGTAGTTGAGAGACTATTACGAGTGATGGTACAATAGGGTCATTTCGCCGGTTAGCGACCACCTAATTTCATGTGCCGGTTGGCGACTACTTAGCTGAGTTGGTGAACTGAAAGAATATTTTCTCGGTTTTTTAGTAGAGAAAAAAATGCATGTACAACTAATTGTCTCAATAGGGTCTGTAGAATTGATGTCATCTTCAATAGAAAAAACCTTCTCCTTTAGGTGCGATGGTCGCTAACCGAAGGTGGTCGCGTAACCAGCGCAATGACCCTATCGGCTGAATATTGAATAGAAGAATTATGCTACTCACTACTGTGCAACTGCAGTTACCACAGTAAGTATGGTATTCATATTCATTTATTCGTTACAACCATCATGGTATTTACAGGATGTTCTTAAAATCTAACAAGTACAGACCCTATACTCAGGTGCAGCAACATACTTAAATATAACCTAAACTTACCTTCCTACATATATTAAAACAATCAACATGTACTTACAACACAACAACACACAACAACGTACAATCAACATATTTATATAAAATCTGCACATTAGATAACAACACCATTTACTAAAATTATTAAAATTTAATGGCCAATGAACTTCTCTATAAATCTTATAGTCTTTTTGCGAACCCGGAGGCGTAGAGTTAGGACATTTTAGACACTTCAATTAAAGATATTAAACAATAAAAATAAACTTTATTGCCATAACTTGCCGAAACTTAAAAATATATATTAAAATGTAATCTAAGAAAATTACAATTAAATAAACTAACTAAACAAAATACGTTACAGGTTTTCTTAACTTATTGTTTAAGAAATTCAATATATTTTACATTTGACGTTGGCAAGGGGTAGGTACAGTACAGGTGCTGAACGAGTGTCCAACGCTGATTTTCAGTTTGGCCCCTTATATGGCGGTCTACAGTTGGATTAATGCGCAGCGCCCTAGTTGTAGGTACTCGTGTGTATCAATGCCATTGAAAAGTAGTTAAGACTTTTTAGGAGTTTGGTGTGTGTGTGTGTGTTGTGTATAGTTTTGTGAAAATATATATAGAGATCAGGTACTTATGTACATATTTTCTTTGTGTATACAGTACATAGGTATATATAAAGATACGTGCATGGGTTGCATTAAATGATATATATACCTAGCAGATGAATGACTATAGCAAATGATTTTATCGAATTTAAAGTTAGGTATATACTATGAGTTTATAGTTATTAATTTTAAAGGAATTGAGGCAGACCCGTTGTTATCCCGTCCCGTACCCTAAGAGTAAAGCCTACTTATAAGAGTAAATTTTTTTTATAATTTCTGAAAAAAAACTAGAACAACCACTGCTTCATAGCACTCATGCACCATGCCGAATAAAAACAAAGCATTTCGTAACATTGAAGTAAAATTTAATTTCGGTTTCTTGGGACGATTTTTTCCTCACATAGACGGTGACTTAGAGAAGGAAGCGGCGACAGAGAACTACCAAACTTTTCAAACGAGTCACCGCATTGTTTTATTTTTAGCGGCGACTGCGGCCCTAAATTATTCCTTGTTTGGGACTCCTTTTTAGCTTTATTAATGGGCTCTCCTTGTTTTATTGTGCTCGATGAGCCGTTGCGGAGGGAACTTGTACTTAAGGCCTCCACACACCGAACGCGGGTCGTGCGCGGCGCGGGTCGTTCGCGGCGCGGGTCGGGCGGTATCTCTATCTCTTTCGCACAGTAGCGCGGCGTCTCTATCGCACAGTAGCGCGGGCCGCGCCACTGTGTGATAGAGATAGTGAGAGAGATATTAAATGCGTTAGTAGTGAGAGAGATACCTATACCGACCTCGCCGCGCACGACCCGCGTTCGGTGTGTGGAGGCCTTTACACTGTCTAATTGTGTCTCGAGTTTTTGTTTAGAACGCAGCACCATCTTTACTCATAAATATTAGGAAGTTAAGTGTACTTACATAATTAACTCTTCTGTTCATTCGTTTAATTTAATAGTTTATTAACTGTACAGAAATCACCCACAACTACGTATCAGCCGTGAAAGGATACAAAACGACTTTAAAATAAAACAAGTTTGTCAAAAATTTCATTTTTGGTACAAGCTTTTATTGCTGACTGTACTTTTCTGTATACCATCATCAACTACTCATTGAGACGATTCTAACGAGCCCAAACTCAACGGGATTACGTCGGTTAAGTACTTAATTCCCATGGCCACCTTCCGTCTCTATCATCAGATCAGCTCGATGGTACCATAATATTGAATTGTCATCCAAACAATACTTATACCCAAAATTTCAGCTCAAACTGTCACCGGGAAGTGGGTCAAATTTAACTTGCAAGATTTGATTACAGACAGAGACAGACTACGGGACAGGTGACAGTAAATAAAAGCTTGTTATAAATAAAAGCTTGTAATTAAAACGACATTACTTAAGTATGATAACCCCTAAGGCATAACTGTATATTGCGTAAGGCTTCGTGCGTAACTACGGCAGGTAGATCTTAATGCCATGATTTGTATGGAATAAGTTTCTGTCAAAAATTTCATTTTTGGTACAAGCTTTTATTGCCGACTGTACTTTTCTGTATACCGTCATCAACTACTCATTGAGACGATTCTAACGAGCCCAAACTCGATGGGGTATGTATGGAGTTTCTATGGCCACCTTCCAGCTCCATCGTCAGATCAGCTCCACGTCATCATAATATTGCATTGTCACGCGATTTGCATATTCGTGCAAAATTTCAACTCAATCGGAAACCGGGAAGTGGATCACATTTAACTTGCAAGATTTGATTACAGACAGACAGACAACGGGACAGGTGAAAGTAAATAAAAGCTTGTAAAAATGACAGTTGAGTTGTCATAACGTACGTTCAAAATTTACGTAATCTTCACTCCTCTGGAAGTGATAGTACTATACCAGCGGAAGCATCGTTTTCTTTTAAATACCACGTCGGTGGCAAACAAGCTTACGGCCCACCTGATGGTAAGTTGTTACCGTAGCCTGTGGACGCCTGCAACTCCAGGGGTGTTACATGCGCGTTGCCAACTCTTTAAGAATGAATACACTCCTTTTTTGAAGCACCCCATACTACAGTCCCTCGGGAAAACCTCGGCAGGGAGCTCATTCGACAACCGGAGGGTCCGAGGGAGGAAATTTTTCTGTGCGCGTAAGTACCTTTTTTTTTGTGGAGACAACCTGCGAACCAGGGGGCCTAGACAAGGTTAAAATCGACAAGCTAACGCCAATAGAAAACTAATGAAATGTATGGGAATGACAGATGTTAACGAAAAGTGTTTCGTCGGTATCTGTCATTCCCCTACATTTTATAAGTTTTCTATTGGCGGTAGCGCTTGTCGATTGTAACCTTGTCTACGGCCCCTGGTACCTTATCATCGGGGATTGGGTTATGTGGTAATTCTATCTACTAAAAACTCCACGGGCGGCCGGCATCTACGCTCTCATGCGGGGGATTCCAGGATCTCATGCTGAACGCACTGGAGCCCCCCTCACGCCTCGCCACGTTTGGCTCGTCCTAGGGTGGAAAAGATGTTCATCGCCTTCCCTGGGGTATATAGGTACCTAGGTAAATAAAAAAATTACTGAATTTCAAATTGTCATGGTCCCGTAGCACATCAATAGATATCTCCCTGTATTGTCCAAACGTCGAAATTCCGAGAAATCTTCAGTTCTAGGACCGTTCGGTTGTCGGCAAGAATAGCTAGACATGGCGCGACAGATTTACAGCGCCCGCGCCGCTTCCGCGAACCATGACGAACACCAACTTACGGCACAAGGATTAGGCTTCGGAGAAACAACGGCACTCGCATAAAGGAAACTAAATAAGTTAAGTTACCGTCCAGCAGTTCTGGATAAGATGGATTTGATAGCCTGCTGCGTTGATAATCTAGGTATATATCAGCAGCATATAGATTATCAACGCAGCAGGCTATCAATATATAGGCAGCAGCCTATAATAAAAGCGGCATCTAGAAGACCTGGAAGCTAGGCGGAATATCCGAAAGACTCGGTCAAAGCCCTTCTACACCTATACCATACCAAGCTGGACATCTTCATTGCGCACAGCGTCCCATAGTCCAAATATGGAAATATAGCTATGAATAATTGACGGAGTCGCTGTTTCCGGACACGCCGAGGAGTACCTATATTATATTATATCCCACAAAATTTTTACTTGGTTGTTTAGGATATCATTATTTGGAAGTGAGGCGAAATAACAACCTTCTCATGACAGTCTGTCGTTCTCTCCGCGGGGAGTCAGACGTTATTCAACTGGTTGGTAGCGTACTCCGGCTCTGCGTCCCGGACGTCCCCCGCGTCCAGCTGCGTGCGCGTTCGCGCCCGCAGCTGGCGGTGCCGGAGGCGCACGCGCACGGCAGCGCGCCGGAGCGCGCCGCTGCCGCATGCGCTGACTCTGCTCAATATGCTCTTGGCATCGGTGCCGGAATGTGACCTGTTTGCGTGGCGATGGGTAACCGTGCGCCAGGAATGTTTGAGATTTTGTGAGGCGATAGATGACAGGCAATCCTCCGTGTACGTATAATATATATATATATATATATCCATGTGTTTTGTATTTGCAAAAAGGTGATACCATTTGTTAGTTGTAAGTTTTTACTGTAAATAATTAAGTATTCTGGTTTCTCGGCGTATTGGTTCGCTGTAAGGCCGTGTAAACTAATTAAATAATAAATAAATAAATAATATCTAGTACAAAAAGTTTCTGTCAAAAATTACATTTTTGGTACAAGCTTTTATTGCCGACTGTACTTTTCTGTACACCATCATCAACTACTCATTGAGACGATTCTAACGAGCCCAAACTCAACGGGGCTACGTCGATTAAGTACTGAATTCCCATGGCCACCTTCTGTCTCCAGCATCAGATCAGCTCGATGGTACCATAATATTGAATTGTCATCCAAACTATAATTATATCCAAAATTTCAGCTCAATCGGTCACTGGGAAGTGGGTCAAATTTAACTTGCAAGATTTGATTACAGACAGACAACGGGACAGGTGAAAGTAAATAAAAGCTTGTAAAAAAAGTAAACAAATCTCGCAGCCCGACAAGTCGTCTATTGTCAATTAAAGTCACACATATGACACGAAACAAACTGACGTCCGTGAAAATGTTTCGCAATCAATCTGCAGCCTGCTGGTCAGCGTCTAGCGCCCGGTTCTGGGAAGCTGCGCGCGCCGGTCTTGTAATGGCCCCCGTTCCCACGACGTTTATTCGCGGCCTCTTTGACATTCCACCACCTCCATTTTTTAAATCCCAAAACCAATATAGATTTATAGAACTACTTTTGATTCCTCAGGAAAACGTTCGCATACTGAAGTCCACATCAAAAGGCACTAGCGTCGAAAACCGCAACTGGGGAAAAAATTACAACGATGCATTCGGCTTCATATGTCCATCCGTCTCGCCATGTCTCAGACAAAACATATTCGTGCATAAGTATGCTATATTACCTATACCTACGAGTCAAAAATGGCTCAGCAATAGGTAGGTACAGTCAGCATCATAAGTAGCTACACAAACGAAGACATGAAAAGTCTTTATTAAAATGGAATAAGAGCTTTTGACGTCTTTGATTGAGTAGTTACTTTTATTGCTGACTGTACCTATTAGAAAATCGCCGGAGAATCACCGTTATGTTTATGTACCAAAATTGGAAACACGCCACCAAATCGGGCATGGGTTGGGGGTGTCACCAGGGATCGTATAGAACATAGTCGTATAGTATATAGGATCGTAGGTACCATCAGTATTCATACGATGCCGTAGTACGACACTGGCTGGCCCATCCGAGTTAGCGAGAAAAAGGGTGCAAACGCCATGCAATCCGCGGCGCTTACCCGTTCGGCCGACACTCAATAAGTTCTCACGCGCTAATTTTCAAGTGAAATAGTTTACTTCTGTCGCTACGGTATTCGTCGATTCGAAATGTCACACAACATATTCAAGTTTTCACTTCTGCCGGCACTCCCGGAGTGCAACCCGGTCTTGTTTTTTAATTTCGCAAAAGTGAATCGACATAAAAAGCTATATCATTGAAGAACCTGTTCACAAAATTTCACGAGAATCGGTTGAGAATTGCGACCTATAGAGGAGAACAGCGGCACGTCGTGACATCCGGACATACGAACGATTTTCGGCCCAGGCTGAATCATAGAACTTCGTTCGCTTCGCTCGCTCGTTCGATAAAAACGTCGAAATGTATGCCTCCATTTCAAATTTATCTCGAACGTTGAAACCTCATTTTCATCCAACAATGTCCAAGAATCTTTTCTGAACCGCCGGCAAAAACCGACCGATCGACTCGAAAGGCAATTATAGAGACATCCGATATGAATCAATGCAGCCACGCGGGCAAAAACGCCATATTTCAGACCTCTCTCCATCGGCGTCGTTATGTATAGTTATATGTGTATCGTTATCGTTAGTATCATATCATAGCATAGCGCAGTTATGGGATATTTACCAAGTCATCCTCGGTAGCGCTCTTGGCGAACCTATACATTCGAGGTCATTGTACAAAAATAAGGGAACAAATTAAAGTATGGAAGGCATATACGTATATGTGAATTAGATTGATAAGATTAGATATTGACTCACAGAAGGGGACACCCCTAGAATTCGCTTTGGTTTGATGTCGCTGCTACCAACTGAGCTAACGGAACCACCAACTGCTCCGTCAATTAATCTTTCAATAATTCCATCTTACTACGCTTTAGGGCGCATAACGATTTCTAACTCTTCGACTAAGCTTTTTTTACTCGCAGCCAAAAAATAATAATTAGATATCTATTTACTATACTTTATACTGGACTACTCTACACTTACTGGACTCTATACTTTATTCTGGTGGACTGATGACCTAGTAAAGGTTGCGGGAGTCCGCTGGATGCGGGTGGCGCAAGACCGGTCACTTTGGCACTCTTTGGGGAGGCCTATGTCCAGCAGTGGACGTCTTATGGTGATGATGATGAAGATAATGACTATACTTCATAATTTTCGATGATTAATACAAAAAAAAATAGATTAAAACATCGTCTTGTGAATGTTCACGTATTCCTGGTGTAGGTAGCATGATGTGTGTGACAGGTAGCATGATGGGCGCTGGTATGTGAGGCTGCACCGGGTCCCGTTTGAGACACACGGAGCGGCGGGTACAATACGAGACAACTTGAGACCATCATCCCAACATCTGCATGCCGGCGTAGCGGGAAATGCAGGACAAGGTGATGAGGTCGAGTGACAGCGAGTTATGTCATCAACATGAAAGTTTGACAACTAAAACCTCTGGACTGTTTTTTATGACGATGGCAAACGACCTTAGTATCAGCACGCTTGCAAATTCAGAAGAATGTCAAGCGCGTTGCTTACCTACCCTTTATCCGATTGTGTTTACGCTAGACAAATGCAGGTCCCTGAACTCCTCAGCACAGCACATCCTCGGGAGCTCTGGTGACCTTTCTCATGACCAGGAACACAACGCCACAGAGCTATAGCTACCTATATACCTCATTCCATATAACTCTCTCCTCAAGTCAGCACCTGACTGCGATGTTTTTGTAAGTACCTATGTAGTTGAAGGATGATATGTGATGAATGTAAGAGGTTATGTGAGGCAATTGATGACCGTCTTCAGTTAGTTTCTAAGATTATTGTAATTATAAGTTTACGTTAGTTAATAACATTGTATGCATTGAGGCCTTGGTGTCTCACTGTAATCTGTTCGAATAAATAAATAGATAATAACATTAGAATTTTAACAGAGCAATCCTTCTACGTCTGTTCGTTTATGTAGGATATTAAAGAGTTTTTTTGTAGTGGTGTTATTATGGCTGCTTTATTTTATGAGTTGGAGGAACTTCACCTTTGGGCTGCCTAGTTCGGGCCACAGACAAAGAATTGTACACTTTTGGCAAAAGTAACGATTCTCGCAAACTTTTGCACACGTATTTTTGTGCCATGTTCAGTATACGTGCATCTAATCGGCTTCAGATTTTCCTAAAAGAGCCAAAGTATGGAGCGACAAGATGCACGACTTAAAATCAACCATCAACAAGAGATTACACAACAATAGCCTCACGGATCGCAAACTCCGCGCAATATCCCGCGACATTAACTCGTTTGTGCTTCAATTTGCGATCTAAGGATCATAATGGAGCACCAGACAACAATAAAGGCGATTGTTGGAGGAAGGGAGAAGAGGGAAGTATCATCAAAGCAAATATGCGGAGGGTGCTGTCATCGCGGAAAAACTAATAAAAGACGCGGCGCCCCCGCCGACCGGCACATATTGTGCCTGTTAAAGCAGTTATGCGTATGTGATGTGACGTCGGTTTGTGCTTGAATACTAAGCCATGTGGAAAAAAAACGTGCTCGACATTCGATAAGAGAGGTCAAGTTAGATTCGATGTAGCCTTGGCAGTACGGAGATAAGGTCACCTCAATTTGCATAACTTAAATCTATTTAAGAAATTAAATTTCGTATAGGCTGAACAAAAAAGGGCTCGACCGGAACTCTAAAGAACATTGGATACATATATACCTATTTGCTTTAAAACATACTCCGATAGAGTTATGACCGGGAATAAGGACAGACAAATTAGGACATCGATTATTACTATTTTATTTTATCTAATTTATTTTATTGGGCTAACAAAAATATTTTTCTAATGCTGTTCTTAAATTTAGCCATGTTATCAATAAATATATCCAGAAAATATTATAACTATTATAAGTTGAGCTGCGCTGAGCCCCGAACCTATTGACGCACCTTACCTAATAATTACCTACTTACTTTTTTTTAGTGTTGATATTGTGTTTTTTGGGACAGTTAATCTTTTTTTTAAGTTAATTAAGTATAGCAGATTATTTAAAAAAAACAGCAAGTTTGAACGCATCTACTTACTTGTGTAGGGTTCATATGTGTCTTTACCTACTAAGCTACCTACTGTTCATTTGTATACATGTTTGATGGTCATCCAGATAAAAACCTGGGAGGCAAGCTACCAGAACACCGCAGTTTTGCACCGTCGGAGCCGACTTTGCGAAAAACTCCCGCAAGAAACGGAAATTAGAATGTGTGATTAGTATTGTAATGAGGTAATTTGTAGCGTATCACCCGGTGTAATGAGCCGGGTTTTTGAGTGCATCGTGCAGTGAACACTGAGCTGGTGCATTAATGATTGTATGCGGGCCTTATCGTACCTCGCGACAGCGGCCAGAGTTACGGCACTTTACGGCCTGAAACGGAGCTGTAAATCACGCCAACGCGGACTGCAGTTTCAAGAGGTTGACTGTAAAAGTTAACTGTGCCTAGGTACAGAACTAATAAATCAAGCTTATCTTTACACAAGTCGAAATAAAACTCGCTTACGAATGTACAGCGCTATAAAATGCGAAATAGGCCGGCCGACTTTTAACGATCAACTACAAAAAATTATCGAGTAAGTATGTAGGTACAGATAAATATTATTGCATACATAGTGAGATTAGTGAGCCACGTTTGTAATAATTTAGTTAATCTTTCAAAACTTCGTGCCCATCTTTGTGCTCATTTATAACCACTCAAACATCAGGCGGTCACCCATCCAAAGACTGACCGCTGCCATGCTTGCTTAACCTACGTTATCGTTCCCGACTCGCAGTCGCCGCTAGGCACAGAACTATATCAAGATAGAAAAGGAAAGAGCTCGTCGATTAGTATGGGAACCGAGCGAGTAACATTTTGCGTAGGTACTTTGACGTCACGAGCGTAATTTAGTGACGGGAAACATAAGCCGCGCGACATCGATTCGTCAATATCGATTAACACGCGGCAGTTGCAATAACTAGTAGGTTTATTTTGTGTCGATTCAAAATATCGATAAGAACCGACAGAGGAAATGATAATTAGATTCAACAGAGGAAATGAAAAAAAGTAAAAATAAAAAGGGCTTAGTTTTTTTTACATTATAGAAGGAAAGAACTTGTCGAGACGTTTAGTATGTTCAATCCCTAAGCATCCTGAACAAATTTCTGAATGGATTGCTTACGTTCCTGCTCACGGACGCAACACTTCAATCACTGGCCGAGCTACATCATAGGTCCTCTAAATATGCGACCAGATACCCTAGGTAATGGTCAGAAGGAAACCAAAAATGTAGGAAACCATTTTTTACGACCAGTTGCTTCAATCCATTTATTTTTCATTTCAGGATCATTCGGAAAACTTAAATAAAATTGCAATATAGAAGTAGCCATAACCTGTTTGTCAATAATATTTGCTTTGCACTACGTACATTATATAGCTGCATAATAATATAAGAACATAATTATCATTTCCTCTGTTTTCAAAAACGATTATAATAATCGAGTAAGAAAATCGCAGTGTACAGCACTATTCTTACTTTCGACAGAAAAAATGAGAAATCTACCTTGAACATGACTCGACAGTTTGAATAGCTTATTTTTACATAGCTGGTTTTGAACGCACACCAAGTCTGGCTCGTCAAATTAAAGCCGTAATGGAAAACTGGCGTTGGCACACAATCGCTCGCTACTGTTTTGATGAAAATAATGAAATAAATGGTTTTTTAATTAATAACAGATATTTAAGGACAAATTGTACTTACCAATGAAAGGAAACAGCTCCACCTTTATTGGAAGTGTTTGAGCAACTAATTATTGCGCAAAAAACCATTTTGTTTTTAAAATGTGACGTCGCACGCAGACCGCGGTCGGGAGCATTTCGCCACGCGAAGTACATTCACTTGTTCCTTCTATCTTGATATATTTCTGTGCCGCTAGGCTATGAGCGCTTCGAGTTAAGTACCAATAATGTTTCATACTTTTAACCAGGGCAGGGCCGGCTCACTCCGTGGTTTTGTCGCGCCGCTAGAAGTACATGCCGGCCACCAACTTAGTTGGTAGGTACATACCTTAGTGGACGCCACGTGCTTCGCTTATAAATTCGCTTGTCAATACAACTTTTAACAGGGGATTTGTTGACAGTGAACTTTCTGTAGTAGTGGCCAGAGGGGCTACCGCGAAGACAAAACGAACTTTGTTCGAGTATCTCCCTCTCTGTGAGTTAAACGAATGAAATTTGTTTTCGTGTCGCGGTAGGGCCGCAGGGCTAAACAAATATATTTAATCATTAACTTATTCCGGTCAGCGTTCGTTATCCAAACTCTGAGCTCTCTCAAATTACTAAAGCAGACGTTAACATACACCTAACACGGCTAACGCTTTATGTAATACAGTTTGCTTACCAATTACACGGATAGACAAAAACACTTGGAGATAACCCTTTATTTACACTAGAAGGAGTTTCCGAGCGTTAAAAATAAAACGAGGGGTTAGCAAATGGAGCCGCTCTATAAGCATTCCGTGCGCAATTAAAAATCAAATAATGCCCGAGAGGGTTGGCTTTTTGCGATGTAATATAGCAGCTGGGTCCTGCCCATCTCCTACTCAAGTACAGTCAGCATCAAAAGTAACTGCGCAAACGAAGTCGCAAAAGTCTTTATTAAAAGGGAATAAGAGCTTATGACGTCTTCGATTGCGCAGCTACTGATGCTTCTTCTAAGAGCCGGGCAGAGTTATCATTGATCAGTGATAAGTTTTTTTTAGGTTACTGACGACATTCATCATTTAATTTGCCATTAATGTAACGTTTGCCCTACCGAGTTTTTCCCAGACACTGTAAACTTTTCAGTGTAGTTATGAAACAAACCCAACCTAACGCATTGGGCTATATATCCAAGTTTATTTAAATTGACCAGAAAATGTTACTACGGCTTTAGATAAAGTCACTTATATGGCGAGTGACAATTATGGCAAACACGTGTTGTGGCTAGAAGTTATAGCAAATGAAATTATGCATATCAAAAGTATCCAGTTATTTTTTTAAGAACTTTCGATGTTGCACATTGGCTGGCGAACCTGGGGGCCGATTTTTTAACTTTCGTGCGCTCGAAAATTAAACAAAAAGAAATGCTATTGTAGTGTCATAATCACAGGCACTTACTTTCTACCGATAGAATTGAATACAAGTGGTAAATACCGCACGTTTTTAAATTTTCTATCGTCATTTCAAAATAGCATTTCATAATTTTGTACAGTTTTCGAGTGAAAGAGTCGAGCGCTCGAAAGTCAAAAATCGGTCCCCTGTGACATGACAAACATGACACAAGTATCGGTCCTAACAAACAATAAAGTTGCCTACGAACTTGTCGTGTAATTCCTAACCTTCAAACCGTCTAAATGGCCCTCTCTGCTACCGGTGGGTGTTGCATGTTGCCTATCTTTACATAGCTTGTGGCAAATTTGGCATCTATATATCCCTCTAGGCTACGGTATTTTAGTTAATTTAAGAACCTGCTTGTATTATTAGCAATAGGAACTCTTTAAGGGTTTAACCATTAAATTGCGGTCACCAAAGGGGTGGATGCAGGCCGAATAGAAAATAGGTATTATAGAATCGGTTCTAAGGGAAATAACATAACAATAGTTTCGTAGAATCTGCTCGCATTTTTTTTGATAACTGTGTAAGAATGTCATCATATCAGCCGAAAGACGTCCACTGCTGGACATAGGCCTCCCCCAAAGAGTGCCACAATGACCGGTCCTGCGCCACCCGCATCCAGCGGACTCCCGCGACCTTTACCAGGTCATCAGTCCACCTTGTGGGGGCCTACCCACGCTGCGCCTTCCGGTACGTGGTCGCCACTCGAGAACCTTTTCGCCCCAACGGCGGAATGTATGACTGCCTACGGTGCCTGCGCTCAACAATGCGCGCAAATTGGTCCAGCGCTGCTGAAGAAATTGAGGCGTAGTGTAATAACGCGTAAACAAACCAAAATAACCCACTCGAATATTAGAAGTTCCGCTTGAAGAACATACTTGGGCGGACCCGGAGGTCAAAGGGAGCACTCACTTACCTTTCCTCAATTCCGTTTCAACAAAGCGGACGCGCACCAGCTCTAAACCCATCCAAAAAGGACTTAAAACATATTATGAAACGCCTACACTTACTGCGTTTGTCTTCCGGGTTAAACAGTAATGAAAGCCCGGCGACCCTTGGCTAATGAAAAGTTTAATATCCACGCACGTGTCCTCGATGCACAATTTATTGGGAGTAATTTCGCATGTCATAAAACCGAATTAATATCGGACCCTAGCAGGTCGAATGCGAATTACTCGGATGCATTAATCTTTTTAGGGCACTTTGTCGAGTGGGTCGTGTCGTGCGTGGTCTGGACGCACGTGCGGGGCGCGAGCGTGAAGCGGGGAGGATCACATTTGCCTGCACCATTTGCTGGAGATGGCGTTTGGTTCGGACATTAAACATATTCTGCAAGTGGCGCGAATTGATTCACTGCGGAAGATCAGCTGTGACAATGCCTGTCAACAATAACTACACATCGCTGCACTAAACCTAATAGGCATATTTAGGCTTCTGACACGCATGTCTTAACATTCATTTTATTGTCATAGCAATAGAGTCGGTATTGACATGTTTCGAGCGCATCTATTCTGAGCACAGGGACAAGGCAGAAAAGAAGATTTTGCAGGTACTTAAGCAAGATCTTCTTGTGCTCTTTTGTCTTTGCGCATTTAATACGTAAAATTAAATGAAATTCGGATGACCTCTAAATCATTATCAATTTAATTTTCCTAGCAGAAAATTCTTAGCTCACCCAAACATGAAAGTGACATTACCTACCTTTTACAAATTAATTTGCCATACCTACACTTATTATTTAAGTCTAATAAGAACCTTATTTTATTAAGCGTAATATTTATTAACTGAAATGAAAACCGACAGCCGTCTCGGCCGCGTCGAACATAATAAATCATCAAACAAGTGCACGCATTAATTGAATTTGCGGATTATTGTAATATTCTATTCATAGAGTTGACCCCAGACAGACAACGCTGCCCCTGTGTCGCTCAGCCGGAGAATTAGCGTGTCAATGGTGTTATTAGTTTGAGTGTCGGTGGGGTGCTGTTGCTGTCGGCACGTGCTTTTCCGCTGTCGACAAACAAGAGTGTTTTGTTTCAAGAAACTTGATCTGATTCTCACTTATGGATTGCAAGCGAGCTTCTTCGCACCTATAGCAGGTATGGAAAGCTTGATGAATTTTCTTGATAATTAAATCTACATAAATATTTTGCACTTAGATAGGTACGTACCTACGTGTATATGAAAAAATAGGGAAGGGAGAAAAACATTACATGCCTATAGTTTTTGAGAAATTAAGTGTTAAAACGACTTTTTTTAATATTATCCAAGAACTTTTTTGGATGTCTAAGTGTTTTATGAACTACTTAGTTGTGCAATAAAATATTTTGAGAAAAAATACCGTGAATTGCTCCATCGTCCATGATTAAACGTGTCTAAATAAATAAGGTTAAATTTGAATTATAAAAGTGTTTTTTTAGTTGGAGAGTGTCGGTGGGGTGCTGGTGTCTTAGGGTACCATACAAACACATACCCCCTTATTCATAAAAATTAAAATGCCTCTGCTAAATAAAATGTGCTTTGTCCCTTTCTTACGAACACAAATGTCAAAGTGACAGATAAGGACAAACGAATTTTAACGCCATTTTAGTTAAAACAGGCTTATAGGACGTTTATGAATACGGCCGTGAGTGTTTTGTTTCTAGGTACTTGATTTGAATGTCACCTGGGGATGAGGATTGAGAACGAGTTTCATTAGAGGACACCAAACACCACGGTAGTATAAGTAGGTACAAGTGGAAACAAGAGCTCGGTTTCCTTGAAATAATTTGATTTGGCGCATCTTAGTGAGTATAGGTACCTACCTATCGAAAAAAATGTGGCAAGATATTATGTATAGTTTAGAAAAAATATATATTTATTCAAACTTTACCCTGAATTGCTCCATGGTTACCTAAATGGGCCAAAAAAAAGCCTGTGGTCAAATTCGAATTAACCAACCACTACGTTTTAAAAAAGTTCTCACTAGGGGTAGGCAGAGCACATGAAACGTATGTTCCAGCGTCACTTTTAGCATACATGTGGGTATAAAAGATCGACATAATGTAATATTGCAGTGATAGGTTGCTAGCCCATCGCCCACAACACACTTCACTGTCCCTTAGTCGACTAGGAAGACAAGGGACGGAAGAAAAGGGGTGGTGAAATTCTAGCCCGACACCCCACGGGTATACTATTCCACTGCGACATAAACATTACAGTTATGATCTATATCTATACCTATAGCTCACTGGCTTCTATGTCCCGGAGGCGGAACGCCCATACAAGTTACGGCACGCGCACGCAAAGTTGTGGAATGAGTTGCTAGCAGATATCTCAAAGAATTACGAAGCTACAACCGTTTTAAGGCTTGTATACCCGCTAAAGTCCTTGAGCGTATGGGCGGAGCCTCCACCCTCTCCCCGCGCAAGTCGCACAACCCGCCGTCGTTTATTAAGCGTTACATAGATTAAGTTACAGACGCGTCATCGCGCATCGTTACCAATGCAAGGGTGGACGTGGGTGGGTGACATTCGTCATGCTTAATTCAAACGTGATATTTGTCATACATAAATTACATAATTGATTAAGTTCAAAAATTATGTCCCTACTATTATAATACTATTTACTTACGATTAGTGTAGTTCCGTCAGCACGGCTAGCACGAGACGGCCGCGACATACACTCGATTTTTCTCGCACTATCGGTCTCTCTCTTATTAGAACATTAGGAAAGAGAGGTATAGTGTGAGAAAAATCGAGAGTATGTCGCGGCCGTCTCGTGCTAGCCGTGCTAGTGAAAACGAAATTCGTTCGAATAACTCTCATTGTCGCTCGAACTAGCAAGCGCGACAGAGAGGGAGATACACGAACGAAGTTCGGTTTCGTTTCGCGGTAGGCCCTCAGCACTCATTAATACGAGCAGATAAAACAATATTGTTAGTAGGCAATAGATATTGTAAATATATTTACTAATAAAATGTCTGGTTTTAGCGATTTCCCAATTTTGATACTGTTTAGATATTTGATACTTTGATAGAATAGGTATTTACTTGTGTATTCTTTTTCCTCTTCTCTTGTAAAAATTCTTGATATTACGTATTTTCCTCCTGCGCTTATTTAACCCCAAAGAGCCAAAATAATTATTGAAAAATTTGTGAGACCTAAGCTAAGACCTACTAACTCTAGTATCGTAAGTTTGTATGTTACTAACAATCTATGGGCAAAGTGGCCTGAAATAAAGAATTTATTATTATTATATTAATAATATTATATTATTATGTATGTCTTTCCCGCTCACGGGACAATGACGTCCCGGACCTTTGGGAGGCGTGCGTGGAGCTAGGTACCTACAAAGTACCAACTGAGCCAACACGTAGAGGCCCTTTTGACAATTTAATAAAATGCAAGGAGTACACCGAGCGGATGCTGTCCCTGCCCGTGTCATGGGACGCACACAGGGACAGCACCCGCTGAGGAGTATAGGGCCTATTGATGGTTGATATTATTATTATTATTACCCGTGTGGTGTCGGGTTAGAATAGCACCACCCCCTTTCTTCCCGTGGGGGTTGTAAGAGTCTACTAAGGGAACGGGGTTGAAGTGTGTTGTGGGCGATGGGCTAGCAACCTGTCACTGCTATATCACATTTTGTCGATCTTTTATACCCACATTTATGCTAACAGTGGCACTGGACACAGGTTTCATGTGCACTGCCTACCCCTTTTAGGGATAAAGGCGTGTATGTATGTATGTATTATTGTTGTTATTATTATTTCCCATCTTGAACTAAAAACAAAATCTAAACTATACCTACGTAAATGTTAATTAGGTACAAATGCCAACACAGTTAACTGACCATCCTGTATTTATACAAGAACCTTATTACAATGCACATAAAGTGCACGGATGGTCAGTCAGCTGTCTTGTCTATAGTACCTACTACTTTACAAACCACGAAATAGATTGTCCACTCTATGCTACAAAATTATCTGTCACTAAAAACTAAACTATACGCAAATATTTATTAGTTACCTACTATACGAATCACAAAACGGATTGTCCACTCTATGCAACAAATATAGTCCACAATTTCGACAAATATTTAATAATTTCGGCGCAGCGCAAATTGACACAGGTCCGTCATGCAACGTGTCTCGTCCCGCACTGACCGTATGGACGAAAACGGGGAGGCGTAGGAACTTTGGAGGAATATTTCAGAAAACGAGATAATTTTTTAAGAAAATTAAGAAAGTAAGAAAATGATGCTCTTGTTCATTATTGTATGAAGAAAGTTATAAAATTTCATATTATTTTGATAAAAAATGGAGCAGTAAAATGGTTACAAGTGAAAAAATAGGGGTGACTTTAGATTTCTTTTTCTCTAATTTTTATTGTTAAAATGGATTTCTACGAAAACTATGACCCGTCGCATATCTTGCAGATTATGATATATTTTATCCGACAGCAAAAATGTTACGTTATAATGTATAAAACGGTTACAAAACAACTCATTTTCACGAAAATTTCGAATGTGAAGCCTTAATATTCCTTGTGAAAACTCAAACAGTGTGTGACGTCACATTACGGGATGCTGCCGGGGGGCCGCGACGACGGCGGCGCCGAACACGATGGGCACATTGCCGTCTTCTAGTGACGTCACATTCTTCTGGCGTCATCGTTTCATATGAAGTTGCATTTTGCGAAAAAGGGACAGAACACACCCCTTCTTAAAACTTTGAATACTCATAACTTTGTGATTATTTAACCTTTTGCGTTGATTTTTTCTCCATTTGACTAAATTTGTAATCCTTTTTCGAGAAAATATGACATTGTTAAATATTTTATTTAGTGTCTACACCCCTATTCAATCAAGGCACTTTTTGAGGGAGGCCTTTGTTGTGGACGTCTTTCGGCTGATATGATGATGAGCTGATCTGATTATAAAGACAGAAGGTGGCCATGTGATTAGGACTAAACAGACGTAGCCCCGTTGAGTTTAAGCTCGTTAGAATCTTCTCAACGAGTAGTTGATGACGGTGTAAAGAAAAGTACAGTTAATGCTTAAATTTAAGGCAATAAAAGCTAATTACCAAAAATTTAATTTTTGAAGGAAAGTTTGTTACTATATTAGAGAAATGATGCTGAAATGACGCTGAGACAGTCGCGGTCTGTTGCGTCATTTTCTCTTGTGTTTTTGTACACGGTATTAGTTTGCCTATCTCGGTCTACCTACCTTCCTCTCAATTGCTCAAAGGTTAGCTGGAAGAGATCCCTTATAGGGATAAGTTCGCCTTTGTACTTTGATCTATTGTGTGACATGTATATTCTTTAACCTGTTATTGTCTACAATAAAGTGCTTACATACATACATACATACATACACGTCGATTCCCACTGGCTTGCTTAACATTTCTTAACAAGCCTATATATAGTTACTAGTTCCCGCCCGCGACTTCGTCCGCGTGGACCCGGGATAAAAACTATCCTATATTTTAATCCAGGCTATATATAACTATCTTCGTGCAAAATTTCATTCAAATCGGTTCAGCCGTTTAAGCGTGATTGAGTAACAAACATCCAAACATCTAAACTTTCGCATTTATAATATTAGTAGGATATACTCTACTCTTTCATTACTTTTTTTGTTCCGGGTTGCCCATCGAAAATTTGACGCACCGCCACTGATATGTAGGCATCGGAGTTTTTGTCGCATGGTAAGACTAATAGCAAGCTATGGAGTCGACATTTGCCATAAATGTAAACTCTTATTCATACTCATACTCATTTATTTAATTAGTAAGGTATTTTTTTATAATCAAGGACAGCAACGTTAACGAGTTTAGAAACGATTATTCAATGTTATCTTTGGAAAATAAATATTACAATAAAAGATAATTACCTTTTTATACTGATTTAATTTTGAAAATTCATAAACAAACAAAAGATACATCTAGTAGTATTTTTTAATATAATTCGACTACGACCGCTCTAAAGGCATTTTAAGATACCTAAATTAAATAGATGAGTATGAGTATGAATAAGAGTTTACATTTATGGCAAATGTCGACTCCATATTGTCGATCACATTTTCTCGATCTTTTATACCCACATGTACCTATGCTAAAAGTGGCGCTGGAACATACGTTTCATGTGCTCTGCCTACCCCTTTTGGGAATAAAGGCGTGAATGTATGTATGTATGTATATGTCGACTCCATAGCTTGCTATTAGTCTTACCATGCGACAAAAACTCCGATGCCTACTGATATGTTTGTCAATTGTTAAAATGTGAAAAATAAAAAATTGTACCAAAGTTGTAGCCTGAACATAATAATTACAGTGGTGTGCGTAAATACAACTTACTCATAAATACCTATGTATGTCAGCGGATTAAGGTTTTAAGGTTTCAGAGGTACCTACATATTAATTAGATAATTAAATCGATGCATATATTTTGACTGGTATCTATGCTAGCTTAACTTAGCTTTGACTATGTGTCGTGTGCTTATTTCCTTGTGTATCGCTTCGTCAATCATGGTATACCTGCACATTTTAGGTGGGTATGGCTATATTGGGTATAGGTAGGTACTAAAGTCAGGCACGAGTACCTATATTGAGCTCCCGCACACGGGATCCAGCGTTGTGGAATGCAGCTCCCCGCCTGAGAACGCTACCACTCTAATAAACAATGCGATCCGAATTAATGCTACACAACTATCCCAATACTTTATACAGAGGCCCTTGGCCGACATGCTTTTTTTCGAAACAAAACACAAAAAAATATACATCTTGATAAACATTAAGTCCCCATTAGAAATAAAATCAATTTCTAACATAGATTCACGACCACCAAATTGTAATTAATAGCGCGGTGAAGAGGTTTCAACGCGCGGCGGAGGGACGATAAATTACTGTTTGGTCTGTTGGTACAGAGGAGCAAGGATTGTTGGGCAGAGCGACGGCGGCGCCCCGCCGCGGCTTGGGAACCATCGCGATAAAAACGCAGATCCGTATCCTCGGCCGCGACATCAATCACCGCTCACCAGCGCCCGACACCCCATCGTTTGTCAAGTGCAAGAGAAATGATTCCATCATGCATCGACAGCCGGGGATGACGCGGCACCGCCGGGCCCCGCGCGCCGGACGCATAATTCGCGGCCGGACACCGACACGACTTCGAACTTTAAAAATTAGGAAGGTAAATTAATCACGGCGCGGCGTGTAGCCGCCGTAATGGGCTTTTAATTGGATCGGATAAAGAGCTGTCCGAATCACGTGGGATTTAATTAGTACGGGTACGGCGCATCATCGATTAGAAATTTATTCCCTCGTTTGGGCCGCTTCCGCGCCGTGTACGATTGGCAAATGAGTGGCACGTGAATCAGGGCCGCGGAGCGCGCGGGGCATAAATCAGCGGCCGCATAATGAAGCGGGGAACAATCGCAGCGCGACAATGCCCAATTGAATCGGCTTTGATGCCTCACTCGCGTTTTTGTTGCAATTTGTTCAATTGTCCACCTGTCCGCTCCGCCGACCGCTTCATCCCGGAGCCCGGCAACCCGCGGCCGGTTCTCACGGATATTCACAATTCTAAAAATCTGCGCAGCTCTCGGTCGCTCGCGGTGTGAGATGTGGAAAGATAAGGTCGATAAATTT
Source organism: Epinotia bilunana (assembly GCA_947049275.1). Taxonomy (NCBI): domain Eukaryota; kingdom Metazoa; phylum Arthropoda; class Insecta; order Lepidoptera; family Tortricidae; genus Epinotia; species Epinotia bilunana. The sequence goes on along the minus strand of OX346259.1, from coordinate 20,184,209 downwards.
AATTAAACGTTTCGCGGTGTCTCACGGGCCCGGGGGCGGCGCGGGCGGAGGGCAGGCAAATTTGTTGGCCCCGGCGTCGGTCGCTTGTCGCTTGTATTAATTAAGTACGGCGGCGGCTCAAAGAGCGACGTCGCGAGTCGCTGCAGGAAAAAACGTCCCCGGGGAGCGGTCATCGCGCGGTCACCGCCGGCGCGCTTTGCGAAAAACTGGTAGCCCTTTAGCTCGACCGCTGAATTCATTACTGACCCTTTCTTCTCCTAAACAAGTGTCTATTAAAAAGATGAAGGCGACAGTCGGTAAGAATTCCAGTTTAAGGAGCCCTTTATTAGTATTTACTGAAACGGAGTCGAAGACGCGAGTCACGGCGCGGATCATTATGTTTCGCTCAAAGTTAATTTGTAACTTCTCACATGAAGTTGTCTGGGCGCCCCATTACCGTGCCACGGCTCCAGGGAAATTAGAAAGACTTGCCTGGCGAAGTTACGTGCTACACATTGGGAAGTTAGATACAATTTAAACTGATGAAGGGTGGCGAGCACCTGAATGTAGCTTCCGGTGCTTAGAGCTTAGGGGGTTTATAATTATGAGTATTTTTTCAGGCTCTCAGCACGTGTCGGCCAGCTACATATGTATATGGTAACAAATATATTATAGTACGAGTCGTGACGTATCGAGCGCTGCGGAATGCGCGACGGGAGCCCGCGGGCTGCCGAGGCAAAGTGACCCTTGTGTCAACGATACAGGGTCGAAGGGCCCAGGGATTGGTGATATGTGATACGTTCATCGCGGACGGGGTCGGCAGATGGCGCGCTCCCATATCACGCATATCTGAATAGATAGCCCTCTAATATCCTACCGCACAGAATCAAAACGTTCTAACAATCTATAGAGTTGCTCGACGCTTCCGCCATCTCCGCTGTGTCGACGTTGTTGGTGACGGTTTTTGCCGTTCCAAGAACGGACCGGTTTAATTTAATCGTTTCTAATATACATATAATTTGTTTCGATGCCGTGTCGATAACAATTGTGTCGTTTACATATTATTTGGGAATTATTTTGATTGAAATTCCTCGGCCGCTACCTGAATACGAACGGAGCTCGTGAAGATAAGGGGCGAAATTCGATGTGTTTTAATGACAGCTCGTGATATCGCCGATAATGTGACAGCTGGGTAGATATCATAACATTAACTTACAACGTCCAACTTCATTATACTTATGGCTAAATTGGTCAGATCGCTACTTTTCCCGCCCAGACTTATTCAAAATAAGGTTGGGATTTCACACGTTAAAACAAGGAGCGCAGTAATAAAATCTATTACATCAGCCTCGATGTCGATCAGCAATTTATAGAAAAAAACTTATAATATGTGCATAATTTAATATAATAGTTAACTGATATTATTAAATTAATAACACCGACTAATTTTAGGAGGAATTTAAATATTTGCTTATTATATAGCTAATTGTTTGTATAGTGTTAAGGAATTTATAGAAAAAAATAACTGCATGGACATTTAAAAAAATGTGGGGATAGTTATATTCAAGTTTCATTGAGTAATTGCATGCGCTTGCTATGATTTATTATAATATTTATGTGTCGTTTAATTACGATAGAATACTGTACCACTATTCACAAGAACACCATGTAGGTAACTAGAAATGAGTATTCTTGGATATAAACATATTCTTTTTCTTGGAAATAACATTTCCACATTTCCTCTCCACTTTACCTCAAGGACATTGATTATTACTACAGAAAAAACCAAATCGCTGTATGTGGGCCGATAATATTTGAGGAGTTCCGTCGATTCATCAAGAAAGGTGATTCTGAGACCTTTAGCACTTCATTAGTTGCTATTTCAACAGAATCATATAAGAATCTGTGACGTACTTTTATATTTTAAGTACATCATTGGGGAGTTGCATCAGGAGACATCTGTGGTCTTCACCATCAGTTCCACTTCACCACATTTGTGATTTCCGTGTGTAAATACACGAGTTATAATTGAAAATACCGAAATTACTCAATGCGTGCCTAATATATTTGAGGCGTTCCCTCAATTCCTCATAGATCCCATCATCCAACTGGATTTTTTAAAAGAATGGGACCAATCTGGAAGCATGTACTTACAAACAAAAACATAATTGTACAAATCGGCTCATAACATAAATAACGGAGTTCTGAGGTAACCGACATTAAAAATAATAATGATAAAAAAAACAACTGAATTGAGAACCTCCTTTTATGAAGTCGTTTAAAGACGTGTCGAATTAACCAGAGCGGCAGGTGCAATGTTACTTTAGAGGCAAATAAATATGTAACTAATAACAAGAGTGCAAAGGCAATATATATGTCTTTTAAGGTGAGGTTAGCCTAATACCAGGCTGGTAAACTTATCCAGTGGTACCTTTCTATCTTTACCCATAGGTACTAAGTAGCCACCGACCAGCATAATAAGAGTTCTGTTGTGTTCTGGTTTTGGGTAAGAGTCCAGCAACGAATTTTCTTTAGTAAAGCAATTATCAGATCCAGTTCATGGATCTAATGCATCTTGTAAGGTGACTCGTCGTGTGGTCATTATCATTATACATATATTTTTTAAGTAACTTGCAACCGGCTTGGACAACATTCAGTTAAAGTTCAGGCTATCTGTTTACTGGAATAATATGGCATAGGTCCTGTCCTGTTTTTTGACTAAGGTATTTTGTACTTTGACGTGAGCTTAATTACTGATGTTACGACAAATCAACGTATTACGCAGTTAGTTTTAAAAACACATGTGCCGCTATCGTCTGTATCATCACTTCATGGAACGTGATAAATCAAATTAAAATATTACCCAATTTATTACACGGTATCTGAAAACTAATAACTCATACAAATACCGAAAAGATCGCGTTTAATTAAGAAGCTAGTGTAGTGAAAGGCGGGCCTGTATGTATGTAGAAAGTCATAAATTATAAGTCGTAATAATATTTAAGTTGAACTGTTTTACTTGACATTATATTTACGGCGTTGTGGCAGAGTAAAAACAAGTAGTTTATCTTCACGTAAAACTCCCTATGACTTTAAAAATACAAGGCTGTCGTAGCTCGAAGTCGAAAAATTGGGGAAGAATAGGAGAGAGTTGAGATTATTCCACTCCACTGACAGGAGCGTCTATTAAGGGGATGCATTGCAAAATTATAAGATTTTTAAAGGCAGTGCTGAGCTTGGAAACAAAAATAATTTATTTTCGGATAGATGTATCTCGTCTACACATTTGATTATTTGTCAGAAGCGAAAAATAAATAAATAAATAAATATTAGGGGACAATCTTACACAAATCGACCTAGTCCCAAACTAAGCAAAGCTTGTACTATGGGTACTAGACGACGATATACATACTTATATAGATAAATAAATACTTAAATACATAGAAAACATCCATGACTCAGGAGCAAATATTCGTGCTCAAATAAATGCCCTTACCGGGATTCGAACCCAGGACCTCTTGCTTCGTAGGCAAGGTCACTACCAACTAGGCTAAAGCGGTCGTCAAAAAATGGGTACATTATTTATTATACGACATAAGAAAGTTTAAAAACGATATTTTCCCTCATCTAAATACATAGGTGCTACATAAAAGTGAATATGAATATTTATCACTTTACAAAATACATTTGCCGACATTGGTTAAGAAAACCATATCCGAAAATGTTGCATCTCTTTTACTCGTGCACAGAAACCAACGTGTGTCTCATGCGAGAATCGAGGGGTGACCTTAGTTAGATGAATGTTGATGAATGTCATGCATTGACAAATGACAATGCAATCAAGAAGTCAAGCTATTATTTAAGCCTGAATGAAGCCCGCATCACACTGGCGCGGCCTGGCCGCGGCGGACAAAATTAAGCTTGTTTATTAGCTGTCAAATTTACTATTGGCCGCTACCTCACGCTGCTCCAGTCTGTCACACTGGCCCGACCTGCGGTGGCGGACGATAGTAGACTTGACAATAACGGTTAAGTTACCGCGTTACCGACTGGCGTAAATTTACGTACAATGCTAGTAGTACATACCATACGTATGTGTGGGTATTCTTTACGTAGGTACATACTTCCACAAGTACCTAAAGCACATGTACCTAAAGGTAGTCCCACACTGAATCAGAAACAATGGGTGGATCGCGGGTTCAGGAAATTCTCTAAAGCTCCCTAAAGTATCTGAGATACACTACTTATTCTCACTAACTCTGTTTCAGTTGACGTCATATTCACGTCGTCCGTGATGGATGCGATGCGGGCGAGGGCAGCGATACGTCACGCGCCCGACACGACGCCGGCGCGGGGCGGGCGGCACTCGGGTGCGCTGGCGTCTCCAAATAGACTCGGAAGTAAATTACGCGCTATCGCAGCCAAGCCCTGATTTATCGCTCAGTTAAGATACTTATTCGGTTCTCAAATGCGACTTATAATGTATTTGTCATTCATAAACGTCATTTTTTACCGGTTATTTAATGGTTCTTTTCAGCATAAGCTTTTTTGTTGCCCGATTACGGTAGAGCCACAAGGTAGGCATATTCTTTTTGCAATCTATGTTTAGTATTTTTTTTATTTATTTATTTATATCAGGCAACAAGGTCCATATTACCTTAAATACTGACATACACAATATACATTTTTAGTCATTTTTTTTAGTCATTTATTCATTGAACAATGTACATTGTGTTTGAATGATTATTAGCGTAAGACACAGTTACAATTATTATAGTGATTCTATGTATTTGATTAAAATGTAATAGTCGGCAATTTTCAACAATTTATACATTTTATGATTACTTACATTACAATATTACATTAACCCTTTACATTATTTATTTCAAGTATGTCAAATATATTACAATACGAAACTAGGACAACACGAGAAAATATAGTAATACTTAACCTTAAAATAAAAATGTATAATACAAGTAGAATGTGTAAATTAGATACATGTCAATTTCACTAAATTCAAGCAATAATTAAATTCTCTGATGTCAAATATAATTTTACATAACAATTTTATCGGAGAAATAACAATATAATTATACTATACTAAATAACTACCTGTATGAAATATACTACCTACTCGACTTCTGATACATCATTTTGATAATGTAAGTTCGTCTACCGAATAGACACTTCCTCAGCAAAAAACCCTTTAGATTCCTTTTAAACATATTTAAACTCGTAATGGACTTTAACTCAACAGGTAACTTATTAAAGAGAGCAATTGCCTGATAGCCCGAGGAGTGCTTGACAATATTTAGTTTGCTGTTTATTGTTTGTGGTAGGTCCATCCTTCTGGTTGATAGGCGTTTATGTCTCTCTTCTAATGTTTCAATATTATTCAGGTTTTTTATCAAATCGCTGAGAACTATAAGGACATATAAACCAGGAACAGTAAGGATTCCATACTCCAAAAAATAAGGTCTGCAAGAAGTTATCTGGGGTATTCTGGCCATGGTTCGGACTGCTCTTTTCTGGCTCACAAATGCAGATTGGATGTTGTAACGATAACTATTACCCCAGAACTTGATGCTGTACCTTATTTTGGATTCAACCAAAGCGTAATAAATCATTTTGAGCTGTGACATGGTGACCTCTTCTCTTAGACATCTTAGTGCATAGCAGGACGAGCTAATGGACTTTACTAGCGAGCTGCCACTCTCTTTTTGCTGTTTAGTTGGAGTACTATATCATCGATCAAGGTAGTCACTGTATCATTTGTGCTTCTGTTTTTCTGATAACCATACTGCCTATCGCATAATATATGGTGCAGATTGAGGTGCTTAACAAGTCTGTCCTTCATCAGCCTTTCCAAGAGTTTGGACAGAGTTGGCAGGAGAGAAATAGGCCTGTAATTTGTTGGGTCCGATTTACACCCTTTTTTCAGTATTGGCAAAACTTTGGCTACCTTGAACTGTTCAGGAAAAGTACCAGTTTTAAAAGATTCATTTAAAAAAATACACCAACGGACCAGCAAGTACATCTATATTATCTTTAATGACAGATATAGGGATCTCGTCATATCCACAAGAAGTTTTAGCTTTGAATTTTTTTGCTGCAAATTATGCATTTTTTGTTGAAGAAGTGTTCTAAGAGAAGTTCTAGTCGGCTAACGAACTCATAAATTTTTTTATCAACTGGATTTCTATAGCAACAAATAATGTAAACATTTGTAACACAGTCTTTGATACCGCAAACCTCGAAATATTCGTCTTTATACAATTCTTTACAAATTCCAATTTCTTCATATGTTCTATTTATAGGTATGTCCTAAAACTAATGTGCCGCTACCTTTTTTCTGGACTGAGTATTAAAGGTAATAAGTCTGTGTTCTCATAAATGAAAAAGTGGTGCTGAAATAGCGTTTAAAAAGTGTTCGCTTATACACACAAAATGCATTGTAATTGAAAGATTATGAAGGTACAATTCTAAGTCATCCTTTTTGTTCGTAACACCGCATAGATTTTGATAAAAAATACATAAATTAGAAGAAGGATTGATTAGTGTCTGTAGATCGGGATGAACCTGCTCTAAAAAAGATTTCGCCAAATTACTGGTACTCAACTCAATGCTGCTATTTTGAACTTGTGGATTAAGTGGTGATCTCCATTTACTGAATTTACTTTGCCCATTTATAAGGTATTCATCAACTTCTAACATGAATCGCTTACGGCTTACAAATGCAGCTCTCGTGTCAAACTGTGTTAGCATACCAGAGTAGTAAAAAAACATATCCAAAGTTAGGTCACGGTTAGTATCAAATAAATTAGCGTAATTGTTCCTCAGCAAATCCATAGCCAACAGATTTCGAAACATTTCAACTCTGTAGTTGTGCATAAGTGCCCCACAAATATATGTAGGCAGACAAATTATTTTATTTGTGTGAGTAACTTTTAACAGTGATTTACGTATAGAGTTTACTAATTGCATGCTATCTTGATGTTCGCTTAAGTCCTCTTCTCCAATAAAGATTATACAATAGTCATTCATAGTGCAGTTCTCCAATTTGTTTTCTAAATTATTCAGTAATCCTATAATACTAGCATTAGGCGTGTTATAGTGACAATATTTAACATTGCTTTCGAAAGAGTTATTAATGGCCTTCAAAATTCCACTATTGTTTTTGTTACTTATCTTAACTTAACTTACATATCATCTGTTATCTGAACTTACATATCAATATAAACCTTATTAATAACTAAAACACACAATTACCTACTGCGACGTGTTGCGCAATTTCGTGGTGTCAGGCAACCGACCACCGCGGAAACGTCGGAACTTGACTCCCTTCGGCCAAAATTCTTCCTTAGTGAAGGTCGATAGATGGTCTGTTGGAACTCTAACAAAAAGGAATTAAAGTTCACGTTATGGCGAGACACCAACCTGACGACCCTCAGGAAGAATCCGGTCATTTGTTGTGAATTTATGTGTGTTTCACCATAGCGTTTAAGATACTGAGCCGATTTTAATGAATGAGGAGGTACCTAAGTACGAAATTATGCTCCGTGTGTCGGGCTACCTTTAGTATGAAAAAAATAACACTTTTGTTCAGTTAGTTTTGTGTCGGAATACAGTTTTTTCGGACTTTTTATGCTTGCTCTTCAGCCAGGATACTTTGTGTGTCTCTTTGGAAGTCCAATAGACGTATAAATTAGGTGTAAAGTTTATAAGCTAATTATAAAATAATTAGTTAATTGGCACCTGTTTTTTTTATCTTAGAAAAAATTACGTCTTTACTTTGACATGACTGTGTGCAGCTTGCTTGCACATAGCTTAATTGTGTTGTCCCAGCTTTGCCTGCGTGTGACATAATAATTAACAACTTAGAAAAGTTTTAAAACCCCCGACATTTTCCTTTCTAAGTTCAGTATCTTATAAACGGCTGAACCGATTTTGTTGAAACGTGACTAAGAACTAATTCGATCACGTCAGCTTTCGAACAAAAAAACCGCATTAAAATCGGTCTATTCGTCAGGAGCTACGAAGCCACATAGAGACACACAGATACACAGACACGTCAAACTCATAACACCCCTCTTTTTGCGTCCAGTGGGCCTAAGATGGTTGCGATCTTATCACTTATCGTTGTAGATACTTCATCCGTCACTCTCGCACTCGCATACTTGTCAGAAGGTGACGGATGTCTTATCGACAGCGATAAGTGATATAATGTCAACCCGCTTCGCCAACAGGGTTAAACAGGTTGTGATAAACCAGGATAAAAAAACAAGTAGAACACAGTATAGGAATAAACTGCAACTTCCAAAAACTAATTTAGAAATGTATAAGAATAGCCCATATTATAAATGTATCATAATAACCAATAAGATTCCAAATTCAATTAAGCAAGAACCTGTTAATGCAATATTCAAAAGGAAGTTGGAAAAAATATTAATAGATAAATGTTATTATTCGCTTAAGGATTTCATAAATGATAGTAATTTATAATCTTAATTTTAATTGTATTTTAATATATACATAATTGTGTTTATTTTTTTAAATCTCATAATGAATTATATTGTGTTGACTTGTCTGTTTTAATACCGTGTAATTAATTAATTTAAATTTTATTCGCTTTAAGATATTGTTGTGTGCCCTCACAGGGCGTCTTGGAGCGACTTTTTAAAACTATAACACCTTCATAATTATGCATGTACATGACTTTACAATTGAATAAATGAAATGAAATGAAATGAAATGAAATGAGTTGACACGGTAGGACTGTCCCACCGTGTCAAGGGCGTTCCATCCAGATATTCAGATCATCTTTGTTTATAGAAACTCGGTGTAATCCCTGCCTGATGACAGACTAATGATTCGCCTTCCAAGTTCCAACACAAATATTAAATCTCTATACACGGTGTGAAATGCTTTAAGAAATAGCTTAATAAAAATTATAAGGGGTAATGATTTTTTTGTGCGTTTGGGCTAGGCCGGCCACGGGGCGCCGGGGACGCTGCCGACGTGAATAATGACGTTTGATAATTGATTAATCGAGCTGCCGCTTGCGCCCGCGCATCCCGCATGCCACAGCTAAACGAGTAGAAACTTCACAAAAAGGTTCATCGCGCAGATGGTATTGTCAATTGTGTAGTCGTGGACGGATTTGGAATGAATGCGTGCAACTTTGCCGATTTACGTCAATGAATACCTATCATAATTTTGCATCAGCAGCTGTTTAGCAATCCAAAAGTTCAATTCAGAAAGCGATAAGTGTAATCAATTACATTTTTCTATTAATTGGTCTCTGTCGGCGATAATCAAAATCTAGGAAGAGACGACTTTTAACGCAAAGCATACGTACTCGTATACCTACTGTAATACACCTATCACCCACATTTATAAAAAAAGGCTATACTTAGTTCTGGATAAAGGTCCCAAAGCCAAGGGCGGGTTGCACCAACTAATGCTTACAGACCGATCAACGTTAAATATGACGCCGGCAGCTGTCATTACATAAAAACTTGACAAACTTTCCATACATTCAGATTTTAACGAACACCGCTTGCGATTATAAAGATGGTATGGTGCAACCCACCCCAAATCGTAGAAAACCTCCGCAAGGTGCACTACTTTCGTTAACTCTGCCCCGCCGCACCGCGCCGCACCGCGCCGCGCCGCGCCGGCTGCTGATGCTATCGCGACATTCCGCGCCCCTCATGAGTCTATCTATTGTAATTTAGGCAGCAGACCGCCCGCCGGCGCCACGCCACCCTGCCCATGTCCATCGTTGGCTGTGGTCCCCCTGGTACTAGGACTGTAGGTCCACTAACTAGTCTAAGAGTCAAGATGCACTTATGACTTGATAGGTCATGAGGACACCCCTAGTGCACAAGCGTCTCTAGCCCATGTACCATCCGTGCGCATACCCTAGCCCTCTAGTAGGCCGGCGCGCGCTGCGAGTGGCGCTCGGCGCCCCCTAGGACCGCTGCGTCCGTGTGCAACGCACACCCTGCACCATCCTAGGTAATCTCCTAGGCTCTCGGATGAATGCTCGGTTACTGTGCTTTGTATGAGAGCTAGGATTGGGACTAGTCAAGTCTCGCCACTATCTATCAATACACATAAGTGTAGTACACTTAACATAAGAGTATGTACTATGTAAGACGGCTTAAGAGAAGTTGTCGCCACCTTCCCTAACATATGGTTGAGGGAGGCGATGGCTGAGATATGCGTTATACTCGTGATGGGTGCTGTTAGTGGAGTCCCGACTCCAGATTGTTCTATGCTTGCAAGGGCATAGTACCTAACTACTTAAATACTAGTGTTATTTTTATTATTATCGTATTGACGATAGACATCATTCTGATCTTGGCACGTTTTATTGTTATTGACCCTGTACATCTCAGACAATATTAGACATGTAAAAGTGCCCTTGTGGACTATTTGCAGAATAAATCATCGTTTTTTTTTATACCTACTTAGGTACTTAGGCACTGGTCCCACCGCCGGCTAGTAAGCTAGAAAAGTTGGGCGAGTAACGGTTCATTGCGTGCTGACCAGGCACAGTGTGATCAATCGACCTTTACAGATCCGCAATGTAATGCTACTCGCCCAACTTTTCTAGCTTACTAGCCGGCGGTGAGACCAGTGCCTTAAGCTGTGTATAAGTAGTAGTATACCTAGTAATAGTATTTCTTAGTATGTAGCAGGTAATAAACTACAATACATCAGCTCCTGAAACGCGTAGGTTGTACCACGTACTAATTATTAGGTATAGGGGAAGTACGGACAAAATGACAGGGTGTTTTGATTTTGAATCATATATCTTTATTTATTGTAATTATAATCAGTCTCATAGATTGACAATCATCTTAGGTTCATTGACTACTAGTAATACAGTCTTTTAATTGAATAGGAACTATATCAAATTCATCATCATCATCATCATATCAGCCGAAAGACGTCCACTGCTGGACATAGGCCTCCCCCAAAGAGTGCCACAATGACCGGTCCTGCGCCACCCGCATCCAGCGGACTCCCGCGACCTTTACCAGGTCATCAGTCCACCTTGTGGGGGGCCTACCCACGCTGCGCCTTCCGGTACGTGGTCGCCACTCGAGAACCTTTCCGCCCCAACGGCCATCGGTTCTACGTGCAATGTGCCCCGCCCACTGCCACTTAAGTTTAGCGATTCGGAGGGCTATATCGGTTACCTTGGTTCTGCTGCGGATAGCTTCATTTCTGATGCGATCGCGCAGAGAAACTCCCAACATAGCCCTCTCCATTGCCCTTTGGGTGACTTTGAGCCTTCTTATGAGGCCCATAGTAAGCGACCACGTTTCCGTGCCATACGTCATCACTGGCAACACACACTGGTCAAAGACTCTCGTCTTGAGACACTGCGGATATCAAATTAAATATTAAGAAATAAATGGACGAATCAAAAAAACCATTTTGTCCATATACTATGGACAAAATGAAACACTAAATATGGGTACCAAAATTTTAAGAAAAAAAATCGCAAGTAAATATTTTTTTAGTCTTCTTTGATGCTGCCTCTGGTCCCGCGGCATCTCTCCTAGAGAGTAACAACCAAGAGTAAATAATAGAAACACACCGGACAAAATGACATACGTGACCACACTATGTCGTTTTGTCCAGCGTATAGGTATGTCATTTTGCCCAAATGTACACAACAAACATTAAAAATCATATTTAATTAAATCAATTGAAAATTGTATTTATACTAATCACAAGTTTATATCATAAGTCTTACATTTTAGTAAATATAATATACAAATATAACACAAAACTCACCAAAAATCCGAAGAAATCCATATTTATTTATTTTTTGTGGACACGACACACGTTTTCACTCGTAACTTCAAAGAGACTGACCCAATGGCGCTGGGTTTCTCGCAGGATTGTAAAAATGGCTGCCGTCACGTGTTGTTATGTTTGTGACCTCGCTATAGCCCGCCAAATTCGAAATAAACCCGCTATGTCGTTTTGTCCGTATATGCCATTTTGTCCGTATTTCCCCTACAATTTTGACGTACACTATTTCTAAACTTGACTTGCCTGCCTAATAGAATAATCTAGAATAGGCTTCGGTTTAGATTATTGTCTTGTGTAACACTAGGTAAGTGTAAACTTTCATTCTAAATTTGCAAATACTTATTCCATCACACCAGATTCTTAGCTACTCTGGCACTGGCCTCGTCGCCATGAGAAAAATAGAAAAAGCACAAACGTGAAACGGTCAGCACGCAGTGAATGGCCGTAGGAATTTAACTATTACTTCGGGAGGCCCAGTAGGTACTGGCAGTAGAAAGATAGACAAAACTTACTTTTAAAAGGCACTACTACCCGTCGGTACAGCACGCAAAGGCGCCGCGACGATGCTATCGCCGAGCCTTAAGACAAGATATTTATTGGGAAACAAAACGGTTTGACATCGCATCGGTTAACTATAAATTGAAGCCGTCATCGCCGACATCAAACGCGGAGGCTAGAGAGGGGGGCGATCGCGTCGACTCCAATAGTACTTGATTTAGATGATATCGGCGACCCGAGATCGACCCCCTGAGGTACTGCGACCAAGCAGTCTTGGCACTAGAACTGAACCCACGGTGGTATTTTCTATCAGAACGTCAAAAAAAACTTTGAAAGTAGCGTCACTTTTGGTGGTTTGCTTCGATTAAAATAATGTTACCATATCTAGGTGACACGACAAAATTAACCATTAAGTACTTATTAGGGACTTCACGTCTCAATCTACATATCTATATTGATCGCCAGATACAACCCAACTATACCTACTTATTTACATGTAGGTATACCGTGTTGTATAAAGCACATATACATGTAGCCTTTAATGTTAGGTATGTACACTGACAAGATAAAGTGCGAAAATAAAGTTGTGACAGGTATTTTAGCCAGACTTGTTCTGTTATAATATATTATATTGATGGCGAGTGTACCGGTGTTCCAAGTATCAAGAACTGCTGTCCGCATTTATTGGAACGATACCGATACATGCTGCGGAAGGCCCGACCCGACCGACCGCCGACCGCCCAAAAACAACCCTTTATTGATTTACTACTAATGGTGACAATTCGGTGAACACGCCGCCACCGCCACCGCTACCTGAACGCTCACAAAAATCTACAATACATTCTACAAAGTAAGATTGATAACAGAAAAATTCGACCACGAAAAAAAAGTACTTATAATTTATGCTGACTTAGATAGTTCCTAATCACTGTGTATTTTGTAGGTATATGTACCTAAGTACCTAATAGGTTCCCTAAACCTAAGGTGGAACACACGTACTTATATACTAACATAGACTGCTAAAATCTTATCTCTTCCATTCGGCTCTATGCAGTAGTCGGGTAAAAACAACTGATTCTTGCAAATAAGCCTAAAGAATACAGCAATAAATGTTAATATATTAGCATAAGTTTATATTTTGAATAAATAGAAGAAGAAAAAAACTGCAGCTGTTGTCCTTTTAGGAAGATAAGTGTAGGTCCTTAAACTCATTGGAAATACAATTTGTTTATACTTACAATACTAAATTAAAAACTTAGTGATGATAGATATCATGTGCCCTGCGCCTCATTTACCCTGTGTTTTATTCGGAAATTTTAATAATATAATATATGATAATAAATTTAATATGCACAAGGTAGCCCATATTTGGGGACTGCTCTCATCTTATTGTGCAACTGCTGGGCAGAATGATGACTAGCCCGAATTAATCGTGTGCCTATAGTTTAGAATAAAAAAAAAAACTATTTCAATAAATTATTAAATAAGCACAGTAAAAAGCTAGAAAACCCAGTACACCCCATGTTCTACTCTACCAGCTAGCCGAGGCATATAAAGGAAATAAATGGTTAATTTTGTATTAAGCAGTAGCGCTGCTAACGAAATTATAAATTTAAATTAAAGGAAAAATCAAAAATGTTATGCTCCGAGCCAGATTCGAACCGACGACCACCGGCACTCATGGCCCGTCGCTAATAAACAACAATTTTTGTTAAGAAGCCTAAGTCTTCTGGTAGATGTCGCTACACGCCTCCCTAAGGCATTGTAAGAAGGAACTGATTGAAAAATGTAGTGGCCAAGACAGATTGTTCCGATAGCTCAGTTGGTTAGTAGCGACGGGCCATGAATGCCGGTGGTCGCCGGTTCGAATCCGGCTCGGAGCATTACATTTTTAAATTTTTCCTTTAGGTAATATAAAGTTAAATAAATGGTTGTTAAGAGTAATTTCGATTTCATTGGAAGACACGTCACTGTAAGGTACCCGAGGAATCCCACGTTAATTGACAGCAGTGTGGTGGTGCAGACCCCGTAGCATGGACGGCCTTATCACACGATAAGTGACAAGATAGAGCGTCCGTCACTGGCTGACACCGTTCAATAGAAAACGAGACGGACGCTCTATCTTGTCACTTATCGCGTGATAAGGCCGACCATGATACGGGGTCAGGAGTTCTACAATGACCATGAGCCGAGCTTAACTGCACCACAATATTGCATTGACACCGAATTCACAGGATCCCGCGCGCCGTTTTTATTCTTGTTTCATTTAAGGAATACGTCATTGAAATAAAATTGACCAAATACGAGAATATGTATTAAACATATTACCTACTACCTACTCCTTATTTTATGGTATATAAATACTATAAAAAGTAGATACACCTAATGTGAGTACCTAAGCCTCACGTGTATTTTACTACAGTCTACTACAAAATATAGCGAGTTTATTTTACGAAATTTTGGAGCGCTTTGGCCTTGACCGCGCTTGACCCCGCCCGCCAAAATGAATATAATAACGTGAGGTTATGTGGGGGAACCAAGAACCTCACCAAATATCAATATCAAGGGGTTGGGGGGGATGAAAAAGTAGCCGAAAAAACCTCGCGTGATTTGTGCACAAGCCCTAATATGACTAGATGCCCAGTGGGCGAAGCAACTGCAGGCTTGTTGAATGGTAAGATGTCGTTAAAAGATCCATTCGGTGGTAAGATAGGCCTTAATTTTTACGACCTCAGCTACTGCAAGTGTACGATCCCACGCAGATACTATCACCATCACCCATCACAACTACGTTACCTAGAAGTGCCACCTGTATCTAACTACACCGATCCCATCGGTAATGAAGTAGCCACCGATTTTTGTAGTTTGGGAGCGCAGATAACCATCTAGAATCAAAAACAAGCCGCTTTCTTGAACCTTAATACGATGGGATAAGGGTGACAGGTCAGTTGTGTGACACCGGTCTGAGTCGCGGGGAACGTGTGAGCTCACCTTTTATCTTATCGGCGACATTAAACTGCTCTAAACGCGTCAACAGACGTTGTCACAGTATAAAAAGGAGTGTACCTATCTTTAAGAGCGGTTACAGAAGGGACGTTTTGACGTTTAATTCAATTCTACAATTACATACAATTTTATTTCGGACCAAGTCCATAACGTGTTAGTAACATTTGACTGAAATCTAGGGTTAATGTATATTAATACAAATTAACACATAAGGGTGCATGCAGTTGCACCCAGTGTTTCAGCCACGGTGAGTCCCACCTGTCGACCAGCGTGCACAGGATGGTATTCGAGCTGGCGCGTCACCTTCTCAGCAGCGAGCTACAGCGCTTCCTGATGATAGCGTGGAAGCCGTCGACCCGACCCTCCGCCGACATGCCCGAGGCGCTGCAGTGCCGCGGCAGCCCGAACACCAGCCTGTACGCGTTGTTGTACTGTACCCACAGAGCGCTGTATGCCTGCTGCGTATAGCTGATCCATAGGCTGCACGTGTAGAAGGACTGGCAATATGCTTTAAAAAGCGTAGCCTTCACCTTATCAGTACATCGTGCAAACCTAACGAGCCAGCATGTTGCAGCGCACAGTCAGCGCTCTGCGTTTGCTCTCCATGTCCACTAAGGGAGTGCCACATAGAGTTACAGAGGGCAGGAGAGATTAATGCATGCCGTGTTTGCCTGTAATTGGGTGAACACTAGCAGTAGTGCAAGGTTTTTTCATTGTATTACATCTGTTGGCAAACCTTAATAAATAAATAAATAAATAAATATAGTACCACTCTTCTCAGGTGAATTTATCGCTCCGAGCCCTAATCTTTCAAACAAAGGCCTTTGTCTCCATTATCGCATAGCCACTAGCTACCGACTAAGCACGTGGCACTACAACATTCATGTTGAAAAACAAACGGTATCGTCATGGTATTAAGGTTCAAATTTAATGTCACTGATATTCTAGATATTACGTTTTGGTAGTGTAGGACGATAGACTGCCCCGAAGCAATACGGCACTCACATAACCAACCAACTACCAAAACGTAATATCTAGAATATCAGTGACATTAAATTTGAACCTTAATACTATGACGATACCGTTTGTTTTTCAACATAATTGTTGTAGTGTGCTTAGTCGGTAGCTAGCGGCTATGCGATAATAGAGACAAAGGCCTTTGTTTGAAAAATTAGGGCTCGAAGCGAAAAATTCACCTGAGAAGAGTCGTAGGTACTACACAATCTGTCGCATATATCACCCGTCAAAATCACCTGTATCGATCGATCGATACGTATTGCGTTTACAGCGCTCCAAAAAATGGCTGTGAGTATCAGCTTTTAGATAAGCTTTGGGTGTTTAATAATTAAGAACTTAGAACAGTTGAAAACCCCGACATTTCATTTCAAAATTCAATATTTCAAAACCGGCCGTACCTACCGATTTTGTTGAAACGTAAATAAGAACCATCTCGATCACGTCAGTTTTCGGACAAAACGCATTAAAATCGGTCGATTCGTTTAAGAGCTACGATGCCACAGACAGACACACAGACCCTTCCTGATGACATTGTCTAACTGGCAATTTGCCTAAGAAGCAAAATGCCTACTTGGCAATATGACTATGCAGCATCTAAACTATATCTTATATTGACTAAGAAGCAAAATGCCTACCTGGAAATATAACTATGCAGCACCTGACCTATATCTTATATTGACTAATTGTAGCGTGTGCGTAGGTACAATTAGTGCACGCATACTCGTACAAGCCGTACCTTCTAGGTTACGGTCACGGATTTTAATTGTTGAGCCATTTGGAGCTCACTTTATACTGGACACCTCAAAGTTTAACTTATAATAACCAAATTTTTTTGACACCTAAATGGCTCAACAATTAAAGGCCTTGACTACACCTATCTACATACCTATTATTCAACGGCCTAAGACTTTGGGAACGGAATAGCTGTCACTTCGTATGCACTTTGACGTATTTGTATTGACCGCTGTAGACATTGGGCCAAGGTAGTGGGCCAGCACGTTGGGCCAAAATATCGAATCCCAAATATGGCCGCTGTACATATTGGGCCAACGTGTAGAGATCCACTTGGCTGTATGTTGGTAGTTGGCGCGCCATGATCCTTTGATTTTTGCACGGAAAACCGGTACCATTTGGTTGGCCAGCCAGTGTTGACGCCAACTACCGAGGTGCAGCCAAGTTGATCTCTACACGTTGGCCCACTACCTTGACCACTACCTTGGCTCAATGTGTACAGCGGCCACATCAAATAATCTGTCACCGTCAATCTCATTCTAATTGCGGTTTGATAATACGTTCGACGGCAACGATATCTTTACACTTTTGCACATTATTCCATCAAAATAAGACAAAAAGTATATGCTCTTATGCACGTCGATGGTGGGTAATGATTGCCGTAGGTAGTCATCATTATCATTCGCCCCTAAGCTATTTTATTAAAAAGGGTGTTGAAAATTATTATTACTCTAAAAGAAAGAAGGCAAAAAATATGCCTCGTGACGAAAACCCCATTCAGATATTTCAGATATCTCAAAAATTACTCTCGAAAACTCTCGGGGATCGTGCCGAGCGTCATAGTAAATGACAATCGATTCATATGAAGGTGCGTTTTGCGGAAAAGGGATAGAATATACCCCCTCTAAACTTTGGACACTTACAACTTTGTGATTATTTAAGCCCCTGCTTTTTTTCTCCATTTGACAATATTTTTCAACCTTTTCCGAGAAAAATCAACACCTGTTCGTTTCACAGTTCTACGCCGTAGGTATATAGCAGGCCGTCAAGCAGCAGTGAAAGAAAGAAAAACATTTAAGTATTCGTGACACACACAAAATGACAAGCATTGAATAAAAATACAAATAAACACGTCACGAAATGGTCCAAACTCACCATGGTGCTGGCGATTACCAGCGCTGGTCTTCCGTTGGAACTAGTTGATAATGCGCCAAACTCATGAGAGCCTAACCTAAAAGTATAAAAACTGCCTAAATAGGGACATTACGCCGGTTACCCGACTAGCTTCAGTAAGCGACCACCAGTTGAAGATAACATTAAATTCTATGTTTTTGTAGTAATAGAAAAGGAATTGTTCAGTTCACCAACTCATTTAAGTGGTCGCTAACCAGCACATGAAATTAGGTGGTGGCTAGTCAGCGAAGTGATCCTAAGATCCTAATAATTACATAAATGAAAATCTACACCCACTCAAATGGGTTCATCCACTTATATAGAAACCTTTGATGGACTAGCAGCGTCAGGAGCTTTTGCGAACTATTTCAGCAGCGTGTTCCTTCCAACCGCGCCTAAGTTATGTGCTGAACGGGCGGGCTTGGCTGCCAGCGATCATTTAATTGGCATTTCAAGTTTTGCACTCCATGAAGTTGGTAGCGGGATTGATAAATTAAAACCAAAATCCTCTGTCGGTCCGGACAATGTCCCTCCTTTCATAATCAAAGCTTTTAGATCCCAACTTTTGTCTCCCCTAGCACATATATTTAATCTTGCTCTCAAAACAGGCACCTACCCCGATTATTGGAAAACCACAAGAGTAACCCCAATCTTTAAATCTGGCGATAAATCTCAAGCGGTTAACTACCGTCCTATTGCTATTTTAAATTCATTAGCCAAGGTGTTTGAGAGTGTTCTGCATTCGAAGTTATATAAGCAGGTCGACCCTTACTTGGACGATGCACAACACGGGTTCAGGAGGGGCCGCTCTGTTAATACCAATCTTCTTTCACTGGTGAACCACGTCTCAAAGAAATTAGATGAGGGAGGCCAAGTTGACGTAGTGTACCTTGATTTCAGTAAAGCGTTTGATCAGGTCGATAATGATGTCCTATTGCAGAAACTTTCCTCAATAGGATTTGCTCCTCCACTCTTGCGATTGTTTTCCAGTTACCTGAAAGATCGCATGCAATTCGTTCGACTTGGATGTTTTGATTCGGATCCTTACCATACAAAGTCCGGTGTAAGTCAGGGTTCCATTCTTGGCCCCTTTCTTTTCACGATAATGGTGAACGACCTTTCCAGATGTCTCCCTACTGGTAGATCCTTACTGTACGCCGATGACATCAAAGTAGTAGTGGATATCAAGACTCCAGCAGATTGCCGGAATATGCAGTGTAACTTGGATGCGATCCACCGGTGGAGTGTTGAAAATCGCCTGTATCTTAACGCTTCCAAGTGTTACATTATGAGTTTCACTCGATCAAAGCAGGGTGTACTCGCTAGTTATTTTATTGATAAAATACCTCTCTCTCGAACTTATTCCATAAAAGATCTCGGCGTGGTGTTCGATCATGAACTTACGTTTCATAGCCATATGCGCTCTCTAGTTGGTAAAGGTTTTAAGCGTCTGGGTTTTGTTTTCCGTAACTGCAAAGACTTCACACATGTAGGTGTCATCAAGTTACTCTATTCGGCGCTTGTAAGATCCAAACTAGAGGCTAGTTCGTGCGTTTGGAATCCGCACGAGTCGACCTATGCACTAATGCTTGAAAAAGTACAAAAGTGCTTTTTTTTAAAAAAAAAAATTGTAATGACGGGATTTTTCCTGTAATGTTACATTTTTTGTTATTTCTTTTCGTGTCTATAAATAAATAAATAAATAAATAAATAGAAGCTACGATGCTACAGACAGCCACACAGATACCCATGTTGAACATAGGGTTAAAAAACGTTTTTAGCACAAATGATGATATGATACAAAACAAATTAATAATCTTTATTGCACACCTCACACAGACGAGAGCAGCTACAAAAGAAAAGACAGAGATACCAGGAGACAGAGGTAAAATAACAGGCGCTCGGCATCGGCGGAGGATGATTATTAGGTACGGCAAACAAAATTCTCTCACTACTGGTTTTACTGTGCCGACCCGCGGAACGACGTGG
Source organism: Epinotia bilunana (assembly GCA_947049275.1). Lineage (NCBI taxonomy): Eukaryota > Metazoa > Arthropoda > Insecta > Lepidoptera > Tortricidae > Epinotia > Epinotia bilunana. The sequence continues at coordinate 20,163,980 of OX346259.1, read as the reverse complement.
GCGGCGCGTTGCACCTCGTAAAAACACCGGCCGACACCGCCACTGTTTCACCCATTACCCTTATCTCCAATACGGACCCGCAGCTAATTAGGGCCCTCAATGAGGCGGCCGAGACTTGTGGACGCTTAATGCGCGATTAGAAGGAAGCCGGCGGTAAAGTAACCGCTTTACGGCCGGTTTACAAAGCTCCCGTTGTCGGGGGTCATGAATTGATTGCATCTCATTTGACTGGTGACTCACTCGGAATATAGATCGCCGGAGCCAGATTCAGCTGGTTCTAAACACGGTTTTTTTTTTAAATTTGGAAGCTTGCAAGTATTCTTTTACACGACTTTTAAATTGTTCATTTAGTTTGTTCAACGTCAGGATCCACTTATTCCCAACTAAAGTTGAGTCGAATTAATTCCCCATATGTAGATAGTACCTACCTATAACTACGCTAAGATATTACTTTTTGCTATTTGGTAGTCCTTCCAATCCGAGGTAATTCCATTGTTATAATATGAACACTAAACGCTGTAATTCAGTAGGTGCACTAACTAAATATTAACTTTTTGTGCCAAGCTACGAAATCGATTGCTATAATGAAATTATATTCAGTAGTCTGTTTTTCTGAGGACACCTTAATCGTTTAGCCCTGGAATATGAAAACTGCTGCAGCCATTCAGTCGCCACGGCGCGGCTCGGTCATTGAACCTTGACATCATTTGCATTCGTTATCCTGAACAAAAACAAGTAAGTATATCACTTAGGTATTTGACATCATCACGCCTTGCAACGGGGTCCTTGTAGAAAGCAATCTTAAACTTGTTAATCTCAATAAAGAAATTCTTCGACAAGAAGAAAATCTTTCTATTATCCTTTTAAGAAATGTGGCCCGTAGAGTGGATTTTCTGCCCATGCAAATGAGCACTGTGGCTTACAAGCGCTTGAAGCCCTCCTCCGGCGTTAGCGCTGTCACTCGAGTTTAATAAGTGCGGTAGAGACAGAGATACCTACCCGACCTTCGAATTTCGATTTTTGTGGTCGTAGCTCTGACGCGGTTCCGTCGCGCGTCCATGGTAATGGCGGCAACGTCCGTATTGTCCGCAAGATGGCCGCCGGACGCGGTAATTGCCTTCGTGGAAGCGGCAGATTGCGCAAAAACCACCCGCGGCAATTAGACGCACCCCTCCCACTAACCACTCAGCTACATAGCCCTGCCTCATCTTAGTTAACTCTGTAACATGCGGGTATGAGTACTGTTTTAGAATTAATTAGTAAGCTGGTTTCGAAATCATTGTCAGTTCCTGGTAGATGGGACCAGCTCGCTACAATGTTGCGGCGTCGCGAAGCGTGTAACTATTGCAAGCGAAGCATGTGGGAGAAACCATAAAAACAAAGTCCCTATATAATATCGTTTCCATCACATCTACAACGACAAGTACCTACCTACATGTCCAGGCAGGGATGTTGAGTCGAGACAACCGATTTGTATCTTCTCGCAATGCTAATAAGGCTCAACAATTTCTTGATCGATCGAACGTATCGTCTGATTTAGACTTATTTTGACGATACTGGAAAAAGAATGAAAGGAGTACCAACAATGCAACCCAAGAAATGAGAAATATGCTTAATTCAGCGGCAATGTTTAGTTTACCGATTTCTAACTGCCGCTGTCGGTTCGCTAGTGGGCATACACTGCATGTGCAAATTGATGGTTAACTAATTAAATACGATCTAAATGCCAGCCACGCATGAAGCACCGAAGAATTCGATCCGCGCCAGTCTGACGGGTTGAGCGTGTGAAGTTCCCGACGATATGGAAACTGTATTCCTCTTGTCTCTTCCACTTTGATTTGAAAATAGAAAGCATGTGTTCTATAGATCTTTTGTATCCGTGGCTTGAGCATACCGCTCTGCTGCACTACAGAATCGTAATAGGTACATGTGGTATCAATGTGGTATCGTAGATACGGATATATTAGGCAGCGCTGCGTACAGCAGGTGATAACTGATAACTGATAAGTTCGCCGACACTTCAAGCAACTATGGCGTTTCCATAGTCGCCTGAAATGTCATCTGAAGTGTCGCTGAACTTGTCGCCTGAGGGGCTACCGCGCAACGAAAACGAACTTCGTTCGTGTATCTCCCTCTCTGTCACTCGAACTAGCAAGTGCGACAGAGACGGAGATACAAACGCGGCTCGATACACTGAAGGGGGCAAAGAGCATATTTCTTGCTGCTGGTTTAGCTACGTCAAAAATTAGTGACATACTCAACATAATGGTTAATGGCACAGACCCGAAAGGTTAATAATAAATCTTAGTGATATATAATAATTCATCCACTTTTGTACCTACTTCGAACATATTTCTTCGCATTATGGTCATTCTGAATGGAGCACCCGCGCTGCCCCCCTATTCATGAACCAGGTTTCAAACTGAGAGCTCGCTTCTATAATTTGGCCTCTTGATTCAAAATTATGCCATAACCTTCCTTATCAATAAGTCACTTCCGCATTGCAATTTGGTACTCTTAGAAACAGAGGGTAAGTTCATCTAGCGCGCGGCAAGGCTTGTGCCAGCCGCTCAAATACTGGTCCCAGCCCCAGCCCAGCTGCATGCTTCGTGAATATGCCTGCGCAGACATAACTACGAGCAATTATCTATCTTTTTGCGGAACAGCGGAACAATTAGGCGGCCATTTGAAAGGCGGGAATGCGCCCCCGGTTTTGACAATCTCGAGAGCAGGCCGCGGAATGCGAGGCCCGGGCTGCATGGAGCAATTACGAGTGGAGGTCAGTCCGTGCTTAGTGCAAGATGCAGACGTCATAGGTACAAAGTCATAAACAAAAGCAGATCTATTTTTGTCGTTTTCCAAACACGTTTTGCGTGCTCGCTTCTACGTGGCCGAGCTAACGTTCCAGAAGCCCACGAAAGATTGAAATCCGAATGGGATGTGATATAGATTAATTAAATCGCGACCCGGTCAGCAACGAGCGCCGGAGTTACTCCCAACCGCTTTACTAGTTAAGTACAGTCAGCGTGGAATGTGATATACCACATAATAGAGTCGAAAAGTGATGAACCATGGCTTACTGTAGTTAATAGGTCGGTTTTAATAGGTCGAGACAAGAACATACTATAATGTAGATAAATCCAAGTTGTAGTTCGTATTTATATTATGTAGCCTTCAGGGGTGTTCATGGATGTGTGCATCAGCTAACAAAATCAAAATATTTATTCTGCAGATTGTCCACAAGGGCACTTTTACCTAATAAAATGTGTATCCATTGATTCTAAATTAGGTATATACCTACTTACATCATTTAACGGTGTTTCAATTTAGTTACGCACTCAGCTAGAAACTTGACTCGCAGTAGACACATTGCTATATGATTCGTTCCATCATGATATTCATCATCAACCTATGTTTCGTGAAAAAAATCACGCTCATATATGTCTGTCTATATTATATACCGGATCATTGTAACTGGTTTGTGTGTTGTTACTTAGCCGGATACGATGGCTATCTTCGCGCGCGACGTCCAAAACCTCAATATGACTGCACATTCGTTTCGTATTCACATTTCAACACGCCCCGTTCGTTTTCAGTGTTTTTATGCACGCCGCGACCGCATAAATTTAGAATTCGAAATTGATGTGTCCGATTGCCCAGCGCGCCGTCCGGCTGTATGGGAGTCACGTCGGCGTCGCAAGGCGCGGCCGTTCGCAGAACGCGGCGCGCGCCCACTTTTCGCAGAAAAGGCGAAAAACCTCCGCTTCGTGGAAAATTATGTACTAGAGCTACCCTCGCCGGTTCTGAGGGCCTGCTACATTTTAATCCTTTAGCGATTTGTTCACTGCGATTTCTATTGGACTTAATTAACGGCGAACGGAGCATGAAGTTAGGCGCCGTGTTTTTATTTCTATTTAGTTATCTAGTTACGCGTCCAGTGCAACATAACGTTTTTTACTGAGTCTGTTCTGTTGTCTTGCTAGTGACTCTCAGACAAGTTTTTAGCATGCTATCAGTCATCCATACTGCAACATTTGATTCCCATGTATGTATTTAAGTAGGTACCTAGGTACTAATTGGTCAAACGTTCAATGAAATGGACCTTTGTGTACGTAGGGTCTGAAATAGGTAATCACACTAGTTTGACAGTGTTGGACCTACATAGGACATAGCATTAATCAGAAGATAATGAATTTGGTTACAACTTATACTGTTGAAGGCGACAAAGATACTACTAAAATGTGAATGGAGACCTAGTTCAAATGATGATATCAAGAAGACAACAGTAACTAAGTATGTAAATATGTGTTGCAAAATTGATTGCATGTGCAGTGCATGCGGGCCGCGTATCATGTGCTTATGCAGATGGACTAGAACCTGCCCGACAGTTACTCTACAGTAGTGCAGTACTAGAAAACATTTGATAGCCATACCAACTTGCAGGATAGTCAGTAACAAATACCCACCAATAACTGCAATAACTGGTCCACGACCACTGCACCAATATGACTTTCGAGCACACCAAAGATGGTGGCGAGGATAATCATTAGGCCGCGGACTGGACGGCCGCGGGCAGCTGGGCGTAGAGCGGCTGCCCGTACATTGACGTCTCTCGAACGTGTTGCCGCTCGCCGCCTCGCTGCCCGCTGGCGTCCCGTCCGCGGCCTTATCTGAGTCCAGGCACGGATCAGGATAAAGGGGGTCCTGACGCAGGACCGAAGTGCTTCTACTCTACTATATCCCCACGCTGGTTATGTGAGGGAGATCTTTACATAGGTACAATACAACATTTTAATGAAAAGCTATTTTGTGAGCAGGTTAAATAATTATATAGTCGATTAGGTTTTTCGAAATATATTTTTTTAAAGACTCGCCCTTGCTCCAGCTTACAGAGCACTAGAGGTGCTGGTAGAGCATTCTTAATAATTTGTGGAGACAAGTTTAATTTTCTTCGATAAAATGAACAGGAACTTATCACATTTTGTCACAGTCTCTCTAGACGGCTTGAAGCATTAAGTTCGGCTATGTAAGTTCTTCTTTTGTGCAATAAAGATTAAATAAGTAAACATTAAGAAATTATTTTTGAAACGACACAGCCAGTGCGGGATGCATAGCACCCGCGCCCAGTATTCTGTGCTATCTAATGTTATCTACTATACTAATACCATGCACCCGGCTAGAAAGTGTGTCGCGTGTTATGCTAAACGTGCATTTTGCTATCAGTGGGTAATCAATATGTGTCTCGTCTGTAATTTTAATTAGCGATATTCTGTGAAGGGAGCTACGGGCCCGTGATATGATGCCATACCATAGTGTCGCTAGATGGCTTCGCTAAGGCATACGACAGCATAGATAGGGACTCTCGATACGCCATACTGAGGAACTTCAACATCCCTAATAAGTTAGTCACCATGGTTGAGGCTGCTACGAGGGACAGTAATATGAAAGTACGGGTGCAAGGCGATCTGACGGATGCTTTTTCAGTTGTTATACGGGGTTAAAACAGGGCGATGCCCTGTCGCCAATGCTTTTCAATTTGGTAGTAGGGCTTCATGGTAGAAGGGTATGCAGATGACCTGGCGCTATTGGGTATTAGTAGAGCAGAGGTCCAGGTGGCGACTAAGACCCTTGAGACTGAAGCTTTGAGAGTAGGCCTACGTATAAACCACGACAAAATTGAGTATCTCCACATGCGACGGTATAAGACGGGTCGAGGTAGACCTGCAGATCTACAGGTTGGAGATACTGTGTTCAAAGAGGTGGCCAAATTTAAATACCTGGGTTGTACTATCAATGACAACAATACCCGTGACGAGGAAATCGACATTCGCATTCAAAATGCCTTGCGATGCGGTGCAGCTTTGCATAAAGTCCTGGTGTCCAGGCTTCTCAGTAGAAAAACCAAGATCCGAATCTACAATACCGTAGTATGACCTATCTTAACATACGGATGTGAAGCCTGGACACTCAGTTTAAGGGAAGAGAATAAGCTTTTGGTGGCTGAGAGAAAGATTCTCCGAAAAATCCTTGGCCCAACGCAGAGACCCGATGGCAGCTGGAGGATCCGCAAAAACACCGAAATTGAAGAGATAGTAGCTGAACCTAATATCATTGGCGTGACAAAGGCGCAAAGGCTTCGGTGGCTCGGTCATCTTGAGCGGATGGGAGGCGAACGGGCGGTGAAAAGAGCTTACGAGAGAAAACCGACACGACGCCGCCCAGTCAGTTGGCCTAGATATCCATGGGCGGATGTGGTGAATGCGGATCTACGCGAGCTCCAAGCTGGCGACTGGCGGGAGACTGCACAGGACCGGGATCAGTGGCGAGCAGTCGTGTTGGAGGCCCAGACCCACTTTGGGTCACTGCGCCAGAGGAATAAGTAAGTAAGATAAGTGTCGCGAGATGGAGTAAGTAATTTCAGTTTCAGGTAGACACCTATCGTCAAAAACCAAAAAGTTATTAGTTACCGAAAGCATGGAACTTACTTACCATTAATTAGGCTCGCGTTGCGCTCGATGCACCGTAAACAATACGTTCGATGATCCGAATGGCTGGCGCGGGTAATTAGCGCAAAAAGCGCGTGTCGTTAGCGAACGTGTGAACAGGGAACAATTAGCGCATCAGCTCTACTTACTAGTCACAAACGCGCCGCTTCGTGGAACCCTGGCCGAGCGGGGCAACAATCACGTTAGCGATGAGTTCCCTGACATTTGCAGAATCACGTGATGTTATTTAGCCAATTATTTTGACAAGTGGTTTTAAGATAATTATGTATTACATATGGAGGGAATTGGAGCGTTTAAAAGAAGCATTTCTAGACCAAATCGGGGTTTATATGGACAATCAGTTAATTTGTCCTAACGCGCGTTCGGAACGTTACGTGATTAGGTACCCCTCCGGTAAAGTTCGATTCCCATGGGTTTCCAATATTTTTCATTTTTCACGATTTCATTCGAACCTGTTCCTAGAGAGGTTAAAATTTCTGTATTACAACAAGAGTCAGACTACTGCGACACTGACAAAGGCCCAGGATGCTAATTGGCACTTATAATTTTGACGTCACAACGTTTTGTTACGTCACAACCGATGTAATAATTCATAAGTATCTTAGAAATACCTATACGTCCCTGTTCCCGTCAAATACTTCTACGTTTATACTTACCTCAGTATGTAACCTCAATAACTAGCAGAGGGAGTTTGAATCACGTAAGAATTGTCTGTCATGTCTTCATGTCATATAAATATAACAGTTTATTGCGTGTCAGCGGTAGGTATATTCCCGCAGTCGGCTCCTTTGAGGATTTCTCAGGAAGACAGGTGAAGCCGAACGCTGGCTTGGGTGGAAGTTCACATCGGCCATAAATCCGCACAATCGTAATTACACGCAATTAAAAGTGTTCGTTAATCGGCTTCATTAGCGGTAGGTAATTGCAGGCAGCGGGGCGAGGGCCGCTGTTAGGATTAACCGCGGAATAGTTCGGCGGGATCTGAGGGAGTGAAGGCTAGTTTATTAAAACCATACCTACGTATATATGCACTACTTATAGTTAAAGAGACGTTTATGTCTTTCAGGGTATGTCTGTGCGTCTTCAGGTAATAGAGTTTATATACGTGCTTTACTTCTGTGCTGTTACTGGTTGCATTTTTGGCATTAGATATTACCTTATAGATAGACCTATCTACAAGACACGTTCAATCTCGTTATAATACGTTACGCCGCTCTCTTGCCAGCGTCAATGTGCCGGCACTGTTAGAGCCACCCGGCATTCTCAGGGACGACGGCAAGAGTCCGGATGGAATGTCTTTGATTCCGTGGAAGATGGGTCGGGTGCTGGTGTGGGACGCCACCTGAAAAGGCAAAAGTTAACGAATACCTATAGGAGTCTCGGCGCCGAATACTGCTTTGTTCCATTCGGCGTCGAGACCCTTGGTCCGTGCGGTCCCAGCGCCCTCAATCTCTTCAAGGAACTTTAAAAAAAAATTGCCGACACCACCTGGGATCGAAGACCTGGCGGTTTCCTCGGTCAACGCATTAGTATTGCGATACAGCGGGGAAATGCCGCCAGCGTTTTCGGCACCATGCCGCGGGGAGACCCTTTATTTTAGTTATAATTAGTAGTGTCTAGTTTTAATGATTAATCGGTGCCTAATCTACATTGTAATTGACGTTATATTATTACATTTTTTAACATACGATATTTGACAGCCGTCATCCCGTCAATGATGACATATGATGATATGAATTGTACTGGGATGATAGCTGTGAAATATTGGATGTAAGAGCATTTTCACTATATGTATACTGTAATAAAAGCTAAAACCTAGACTATACCTAGGTTTTAATTAGTAAATCTTACACAAATTATACATATAGGTACCTAATTACTTTTTTATACATAATAAAAAGTAGGTACTTAAATGACATTTTTACCAATAAAAGATTGTATTGTATTGTAATGACAATGTCAAGTTGATATATTTGTATAGAAAATGTAAATAGTGACGAGGTTATCACACTAGTACCTTATATAAAGATACATTGATGGTATCCTAGCGTCTCCGCTCTAAATCTCTCAACGCAAAAACGATTTAGGGTTTCTATTTTTATAAGTAGTTGGGCTTACAATATGTTTACGTAAACATTGTTGTTTTTTTATGGTTAACTTACACTATTTAGAAAAGAATTCCAGCAATCACTCCTTAAGTGGCGTCAATCGAAGCGGTCCCCGGCGCGTCGTCAACGACACGTCTATATTTAAAGACGTTCTTCAGCCGACAGCACCGAATTTGTCTATTCCCCAAATGGCCATTGTTCCCGCGCCCATTAACAGTGTAAACCGAACATGGGAGTATTGGGTATTTGGGTATTTATACCGCGGTCGGACCGAGAGCTACTGGCGCGAGATTTATTGCGCGCGGCGCGGGGCGCGAGTGCCCCGCGAGAGCGGTAATCTACGCGGTTTTGTCGTCATAGAGATATTCGATAAGGTTGGCAACGCGTCGGTAGTCTACGGTGACCGCTTACCATCATCAGGCGGGTACTATCGACAACACAGCTAACTGAGCATCGGTGCACCTTAAGTGCATTGTAATAAGGTTCTATATAAACACAGGATGGCCAGTTAACAGTGTTGTCGTTTGTACCACCGACGTGGTATAGAAATTGTATTCGTACATTCTAGGTAGTAATTTTTTGAACGATGGATCAAAAATCACCACGTCCTTACATACTTACAAGGTTTTACGTCATTTCCTGCTGGTCATATCTCTATGGCTTGTTTCACTTTAATAATAGTATTGACGGATCGCCGGGACATCACCGAAGTATCCCGATCTGAACATTTCGACACACATACCAGTACCTGGTCTTCTAACGCCTACTTAATTATGATAATGAAACGACAGTTAAGAGCTTAATTTAACCGTAATATACTTGCCACTTTAGTCCGTATAGAACGATTTGTATGGGGAATATTCCCAACTTTGTAATATAGGTACTCCATACAAATCTGGAAAATCGAATTACAAGGCGCGTCATCTGCGGAAAATGAAAAGAAAAAAAACATGTCTTACACTGTAAACAAAATTTTCTGTAATTATTAGATATATTATCCTAACGATTTTTAGCTCTTTCAAGTAAGGGTAAGACATCGTCAGCTTGCGTTTTTTTTTACAATGCCAAAATGAACTCCAGTCGGTTACAATTGCAGTGAAACCCGTTAAAATCCATATCGTTCATTAATTTCATATCAATAACGATGAATCTTGTCAATTGCACCTATTGATTACCGATGCCATACAAATACGCGTATATAACGGAGTCAATCTCTGTAAAATAACATGTTTCGATAGAAACATCAAACTTCAAAGCTCAAAGAGTAAAACAAAACACCCGCGGTTATTCGCGTCGGGGCGACCTTGTCCCGTGCGTCTTGCGTCGCGTTGCTCGCGCTGCGCGTGCGCCGCGCCTAGGGCTACCAGCCACATGTGTTTACCTACTAAACTAAAACACGTTAAAATCTAAATGTATGGTGGCTCTCTTAGTGTTGCGTGTCGGCCGAGTGGCAACCTTGGTATACAAGTTATTAATAAAGAGTTAAAGACCAAGTGCGGGTACTTCCAAAAATCGAGTGCAGCTAGGTGATATTATTTTTTTAATCGTATGGCATACATTATTCTGGTTCTTTATTAAAAGTGTCACTTTTCAGTACCTACCACCCAGGGGACACGTACAGGGTTGTGGTAGGTAGCTCCTGCGGACGCAAGTAACAGTTGTCCCCTTTGTCGAGTGAGTGGGCAACTCGGCTTAACGACTACTGTCATAGACAGCAGCCGGGATCAACTGCTTAGTGAGGCACGCTAGCACGGAAGCGCTCATTTATATTAATTAACAACTGAAACATCAGGTGGTCACCCATGCAAAGACTGACCGCTGCCACCTTTGCTTAACCTGCTGCGTTATCGTTTCCGACTCGCAGGCGCCGCTAATAGGCTATGATCGCTGAAGAAGATATTGGTACCCGCTTACCGCGCATTCTCGCGACCAAGGATGTTGTGACAGCTCCGAAACATCGAGTAACCTCAAGGAGATAAATAGGTAAATAAACTGTTGCACTGTGCCGTTAAGTGGAAGGAAACGTTCAGCATGTGAACCCTATAGTCGCGTCTCGTTCGCGATGATTCATGTCCGCCCGTCTGCCTCTGCATCCTCGAATTAGCGCCTCATAAACCAGCCTCCAGCGCCTGTATCATTCCTAATGGATGCCATTAATAATCACGGACGCTTTGTACTATCTTTGGACAATACAATATAATACTGATTCTAACTTTGATAGTCCTACAAAGACTACTTTATAGTTTTTAGTTTGACATTGTTACGATGTGATTATTTATCTACGTGGCAGTGGGATGGGCATCTTAGTTTTGTGTTCTGAATAAGAACGTAAGAGCACCAGATATGTCAATGTCTGTTTTATTAAATGGAGTTCCAGTGACCAGAGTTAGTCAGTTTAAATATCTAGGCCACTGTCTAACTGACAACTTGAAGGACGACGCTGACGTTGAACGGGAATGCAGAGCGCTGGCGGTTCGGACGAACATGTTGGCTCGCAGGTTCGCTATGTGTACAGTACAGATGCAGTTAAAATAACACTTTTTAGAGCGTACTGCACTTCAATGTACTCTGGTGCCCTGTGGGTGAATTGTTCGCAGCGGTCGCTCAGCTCTCTGCGGGTCCAGTACAACAACGCCTTCAGGGCGCTGTTGGGGTTGCCACGGTTCTGCAGCGCGTCCACCATGTTCGATGAAGCGCGAGTGGACAGTTTTGGGGCTGTATTGCTGAAAAAAATGGCATCACTTTTAGCCAGAATACGTGGCAGCTCAAACAGCGTCCTAAAAACTGTAGCCATTAGGAGTGAGTGCTCAGTAATGCAACACTTAATTTAAAATACTATATCTTTAGCTTACATATATTTACTAACATAGGATAACATAGGATTAAGAAAACTACTAACAAACTGTGGCTCTTGTTGTCTGAATAAATAAATTTTTAGATATGCTTTTTCTCAGTGGCAGTGGTCGCATGATTGTTTTACATATAAAGTTTACGTGTGATTTAAGACATTATATTAGTAGGTAATAGAAGTTAGGGGAAGAAGAAGGTTGACGAGCACAATAGCAGTTTTAAATCGAATAGCAGTTTTAAATAAGTAGGTAGTACAACCCATTTTTGACAAAGCTATTTTATTGCATATATCCACTAAAATGCCGGACACAAAGTGGCTTAGTATTATAGGACTGAATACCTACGTGTTGCTTTCTTTGGGCATCCAAAACAACAATCTAGTCTCAACTGGAGAGAGTTTACTTAAGAAATTAACAAAAACTTACTACATTTTGGTTAAGTAAATCTTTCCGTCAGTTCCGCCCGATTAATATTTAATATTACCTTTTATTCAGTGAGACATTTGTTGCGGCAGATGCGCGCAGGTGCGCGTGCGCCGATTGTTCCCACGATTTATGGCCGCTATTTGCGGACAACACTGCTACTGACACCTAGCCACCGCTTCATGGACGCATTAATCCGGGGAAGATGCTCAGGTTTAAGGAGCATTCCGGCGACATCCTGATTAGAAACATTTTAAACAGCTGTTAGTTCGAGCTGTAATTGGAAACTGAAAAACAAATACTTACAAATAATTTATTGTGTGAGAGTGAGTAATTATGAATCCATGGTTCGTCACAATCAGCCATTATATGGTGTACAATATTTTAGGATTCTACAAACGAAATTGAATGTCCTAAAATTTATGATTATTGACAATACTATTTCAGGAAATCCGTGCAACGTTCTTCGGAATCATGCCTGCCTGACAACTGACGGTACGTTAGTTCTACCAGGGGACCGATTTTTTGACTTTCGAGCGCTCGACTCTTTCACTCGAAAAGGGTCAATAACGATGAAATGCTATATTTTTGAAATACGAGCTAAAGAAAATTGAAAAACGAGTAGTATTGACCACTCGTATTCAATTCTATCGGTGGAAATGGAAAGTAGGTAAGTGCCTAATAACAATTTTGACACTTCACTTGTACCTATTTCATTTTGGACTGACAATAAATTTAAAAGATAGAGTTATTTAAATAAAATATATTGATTCGATGCTAAGTGATTGGCTGGTGTAATTATATTTAATTTCTTGCCGAATTTTGTGGTTGAAAACAATGATCGTTAGTCTATTGGCCGGAAAATAAGCGTTTCGTTTACTAAGTTACTTACTTTTGGTTTTTTTCTGTTATGAAACGCATAATATGTATATTAAAAATTTATAAATTTACTATATTATAAATAGGTACACAACTTCCAATAAAGTACTATTCCCTATTTAAGGTATGTTGAAAATACAAATTTCAAAAACCGGTAATTATCTTTTCTTTGTATACCTACAACGAACCGCAAAAGTATCGATAGCCACAATCACTAGCTTTCGAGTGATAATTTCAAAAATAGCTACTATTGGGTTCATGCGAAAATAATAGTGTCAAATTTTCGTGTGCGAATATTTTCTACCGCTCGCTTTTAATTTCGCGCGCTCGAAAGTCAAAAATCGGTCCCCAGGCCTTTTTCTCTTGCCACTTCGGCTAGACTCGACTCTCGCAGACCCCCGGGGTGTTAATTCACCCGAACGCGGCTGACACTAAAAACTATTTAAATCACGGCATTGATACACGTATCACAAACTGTAGGTATAGATGTAAACAATACTATGACGATTAAGTCCCATTTATTAAAATAATGTTACTTAGATAAGTATACTATCAATATTAAGATGTAATAACAGACTTAGCTACTAATACTACACACAGCCGCGAGTGAAGTTGTCTCTGTGAGCTGAAGAAGGCACTTGTCCCACCGCCGGCGAGTAGCGAGTACTCTCATAGTAATTCTTATTCGCTTTTACTCGCTTGAGCGAGTAGCACGCAGTAACACTCGCATACTCGCCGGCGGTGGGACAAGTGCCTAAATGGCGGGTATTATTAGGCATGCGCGTCGTCAATGGCCGGTGATTTATAGCGTTGGCGACTAGTCGTTTTGCCATTATTTCGAGTGGACTCCCGAATCGCTTTGTTGTCATTCCAGATGTCCACACGAAGCACCTTGGGCACTTGAGGTTTAGGCGCTAGGTATTTGGCGAAATTGTTATCTGACTCAGCAAGAAAAAACTTGATGACTTATATATTCTATATATACCAATTGTATCTTAACTGTATACGTATAGTTTTCAATGAAGGAGAACGGTACAAGTTACCATCTCAAACAATGCCACTGACATCGCTTGTCAGTTTCTTAAGGCGGGTCCGCTGCGCCGTGTTTTCGAGGTTTTTGAACATCTAAACATGTTTTTCCAATCAATTCAATACCCTATTTGTTTGCCGAAACTAACGGATGACATGTTAGATGTTTAAAAACTTCGAAAACTCGACCCAGTGAACCCAGCTTTACTGATTCTCTTTAATCCTTTGTCCAATTAAACCACAATAAAGGCAGAGCGGCGACCTCACGTGCTTAGTTCGACAATTTAAATTGTTATGACATTAATGCAAAAGAGTGTGTAGCTGTAGGTACCTTCTTATTGCATTCTTGAATAGAATTAGTATTCAACACTTGCGGCCTATGTCTTTCGGCTGATATGATGACGATGATGTTAATGACTTGCGGAAGGCTGTGCGAAAACGAGTAGGTACGCTCTTATCCTCAGAATATGACGTAACCAAACGAAAAGTGTACGAGTTTTTACAAAAGGGTTTCCATTTTCATTCAGTTAGCACGTCGAGAATACTTGGAAACGGATGTCCGTAGACTTCGACGGGGCACGTATTGCCCATAATTAAATAAGTATAAGTAATATTTTCTTCACATTGCTAATGACTACCGACAATCAGATGTCCCCCGATAAGTTACCAGCAGCGGCATGCTTCAGCGAAGGCACTAAAGTTTCGCCTCATTCCTCCAAGTTAACGACTCCCTCGGGCCGTATTTCACGAGGCTTGCCTGGCAAAGAATGCCCCAGCGCCCATTTAGGGCTTTAAAAATTACTTATAGCCAATTAAATTTTATGATTTTGTGTCGTATGGATGGATACTTTTAAAGCGAAGTATAATTAACATACGGTGCGGCGCGCTATCTGCCCGCTGTAGCTTGTAAAACCCATAATTGTATTAGGTAGTGGGTACTAACTGCGACCGTAGCTAAATCCCAGTTAAAACACCGTAAACTTAGATAAGCGTAAACAATTTTTTACTTCATTGACAATATCATAACTTTTCAAACGAGCGTTAGGGTACATAAAAGAGCCCTTGACGAATATGTGGGTACAACTTGCAGAATAAAAACCTATAAGATTTCTGAATAATGAACTATATTACTTGGCGTGGGCACTACCGTACTGCAGTTGTCGTATTATTTTTTACCAAACTACATAAACGATACAATTAGAAATGTTACGATGACCACAACAATTTATATCGTATCCCCCTTTAAAAAATATTATATGACGCTCGAAAAGTTTCGCGTCGATCCTGCTTATAGCTGTTTGCCGCCATGCCTAGGTTACTTAGCTGTAATTTTTACGAAATATTTTCGGTTTAATATAACGATTTCGTAGAAGTTATAGTTTTCTGTGCACAATGCTAATCCCTACTGACTCTGTACCAATATGCCAAACAAAACCTATGCGTACGCAGTAGGTAGATACCTAGCCATGTATAATATATATCCTACTAATATTATAAATGCGAAAGTTTAGATGTTTGGATGTTTGTTACTCAATCACGCTTAAACGGCTGAACCGATTTGAATGAAATTTTGCACGAAGATAGTTTATAGCCTGGATTAAAATATAGGATAGTTTTTATCCCGGTCCACGCGGACGAAGTCGCGGGCGGAAGCTAGTATAAATATATGTCGCGCAGCCGGTCAACTGCAGTGAACGTACCTATTTGCATAACTATGTTATACACGCCAATTATAATTAATTTGATTTACAATACACATTACAATTAACCAGGTACCTAATGGGCAAGTCTACCTTGTAGTTTCGCAAGTTTTTACATTATTTTCTATGTCGGTATAACATCAACATCTTTGTCGTAAATACACAAATAAATACTTGGGGACCGTCGTATATACACAAATCAAAATAAAGGGTTAGGACAAAAATACTTACTGCCTATTTATCATTTTAAAGATATCTGCTGCTATCAATGCAATTTCTGGTGGTTTTGGGTGGTTTCTGGGTTTATTCCCAACGTTTTCATGTCAGCTGCGATAGTTCTACCTATTCCATATTGTGAGAAGCCTCTTCCTCTTTTGCCCTCATCTATGGCCATAACTTTTCGGGTCATATGATCCTCATCTCTACGCATGACGTGGCCTTACCTGCGTAGACGGTTTTCTCTTGGGTTGAGGCTTTTGTCAGACCCCTTAAAAGATCCTTAGATGTACTCGTGTCTCTCTTTGTCGAGACGTGTAACGCCTGCAGATGCAGACCAACGCAGCATATTCATTTCAGCAACGTGCAGTTTCTAATAAAACACCACACCGCGAAAGTAGGTACCTTCCAGGTTTCTTCCAGAAAAACAGCAGAACATGTAGGTACTTGGTTCTCTGTAGTCTTTCCTTTAATTCGCTACCCTGAAGTCATTCTGAGCATCTGACAAGGTTTTAAACTGAGTAAGTAAGACCACTTGTGTTGTAAACCGAGTGTGAAATTTAAGTAGAATGGTTAGAAGAAGAAGTCTTCTCACTGTAGTAACGATATGTCTGCATGTGACAGATGTAACATAAGTCGTGTTGAAGCCGTGCCGCGACCCCTGGCCCGCTAAGCCGCCTGCGCCGCGTTGACGGAGTAACCCCGCGCTGAGCCGGCTTAGCCCCGCGTGCGCCCGCGCACCCCATAGGGATTAGAGGGGTCACCAGGGTTGGCGCTCGCTGAAGAATACTAGAACATGGTGAACTCATTAGACCCGGGGGCCGATTTTTGACTTTCAATCGCTCGAAAATTAAATAAAAGTAAATGCTATTGTAGTGTCATAATCACAGGCACTTCGGTACTTCCTACCGATATAATTGAATACGAGTGATCAATACCGCACGTTTTTAAATTTTCTATCGTCATTTCAAAATAGCTTTTCATAATTTTTGGCACTTTTCGAGTGAAAGAGTCGAACCAAAGTCAAAAATCGGTCCCCTGCACACTTTACCAAAGCTCCTAATTGTATTGATCGCGAATTTCATTAACAACATTTGACGCTCGGCAATTGCGCCATCGATTGAAAAACATATTTTTAAGAGTGAAAAGCTAGGTAATGATTTCTGGCCCCGCTGTTAAATCACAGACATTTTCAAACTGGACGCATTCCTAAAATTAATTAAATGAAATAAGTTGACGAACTACCTAGGTACTTTAACATAGCTACATATTAGGTACTTACTTATAACTATGTTTAAGTAATTGTTATTTTCCAACCTAACTATTTTAGAGGTTTATTTACTCGTAAACATTTTGTATTTTGGTGTGTATTTTTATTTAAGTACTTACACCTAGAGTAGGATTACTTCCATTAGGCTCGCTTTCATAAATCAACATTTTCAATGCTAAATAGCAGCATTGTTTTTTTTATCTCATGCTCTTTTGGAGATTCCTCCACTCTGTACGCATGAACGCCAGGGGACCCGAAGAGATGCGCCGGGGGGTAAATAGCAGCAACATTCAGACCAACGTTTTCAACACTGAACGATACTTAATTATATTGTGGACAACCCTGACGGCGTGACCAAGTGATTGCGCAAACGCAGGCGACGACGCGCAGTTGACAAAACAAACATCCCGGAGAGCTGCTAACTCCTCTCCAAACAACCCCCTCCCCCCTCTTCACCGCGTTAAGCCACTTAACTCCAGCTACCAGCCAGATTAATTGCTACACAAATACAGAATCTATTCCTGGTAAACACCGGCTAATACTGTCTCCAATTGCTTTTAAAGAATTTGGTTTCATAAGCCCGAGCCGACGTTAGAATAAATGTTCGACGGACTTCAGTTTTAAAATGGATAAACATTGTGCTCGCGAGGGACACAATCCAGGATCATGGGGTTGGCGACATGTCTCCCGTTTCTAAATATACTCAAATATTTATTCTGCAAATATCGTCAATATGTTTTTAAAATCTGGCCAGGTACCTACACTATCTACTAAGCATTCCTGAAGGCTGTGAGTATTGATTCAATATAAAACCACTTCATCTTTTCTCAAGAAAATATTTATAATTGTTTGTATTGCTTCATTGTCATGTGTACTTATTGTGTTTTGTATTGTGTATTGCCATGTCTGGCGGTCCACTTATGTGCCTGCTGTCCTAAACAGTATCCCTACAAATAGTATAAAAAATGTAATAAATAGGTAGTATAGGGGATAAACCGCATAAGGCCAAATGGTAATTAAGAAAGCCATACTTAGTGTGAAGAAAAATTTAAAATCTTGAATTAATTGATTAACTACCAAAATATAAATGTCAAATCTATGATATAAATTAAACTAAACTTAGCTAATAATCTTTAAAAGTTAAGATTGTGCTAAGTCATAAAACATACCTATTTGTGTAAAAAATATTGAAATAAACAGTTCAAATTAAAAAATATTTTTTTTTACTGATGGTTCCAACGAAAGGCTAGTAGTTATCGCCAGCACCATGCTAAGTTGGAACCATTTCGTGACATGTTTTCATTTTAGGTTTTTTTTCTGTTTGTCGTTTTGTGTGTGTGTGTCACGAATAAACGTTTTTCTATTTCTATTAAACTTGAATTAAGCTTGTAATACCTAGATCAAACAAGAATATAGGTAGGTATATACTCATTACATATTAATGTAATTAAAGAGAAACGGGTATACCTAGACCGTTTAATCCACGGACGTTGGGAGATAAGATATTTTATCCTATTGGATTTTGTATTTGTAAGGTGACTGTTATGATACCTACTTATGATATACCTACCCGTAACAAGGCACATTGCATTGAAATTTAGTAGCATTAGAATTATGGCAAAATATAAAAAAATAGAAGTTTGCGTACTTCGTATTGTTATAAAGGAAACCACCAAGGTCTTTAAAAAAAAAATGAACTCACATGAACTTAAACTAAGGACACGACCTTTTAGAATTATATGTACCTATAGCGCGATTCGCGGCTCGGGAACAACTGAGGACTGTCTGGGCTGGATTGAGGAGCTAGGGTCGGTTGGAAGGGATTACTGCTGATAGGGTTGCTTGGTCAGCCCGAAGACATACCTACAGGGAGGAGGTTATAACAGTATGTATACATTAGAGTGATAAAATCATAAAATAAAAGTTATGCATTTAGTGCGTCGATATTATGATCCTAAAATCACCTCACCATGGCAGAAAATTCATATTAATGCCTCTCGGATGGACGCCCCACTAGTTAATGGATGCCCCCTTCCCTACTCGCCACAGGGTCAGGAAAGCTATAGGTATACATCTCTCCAAACATGTGGCATGTACTCTCTCAACATAGGTTACTGTTTTAATGATTAAGTTTCTGGCGAAAAATGTATTTTCGGTCAATCTTTTGTTGCCGACTGTACTTTATGCTACACAGTCACCAACTACTCGTTGAGAGGGTTCCAATGGGTGCATGAAGACAAAATGAAGTTATCGTGTGTAGTTTAGGAGCTACTCCCTGTTCATGTTCTGTTCGACCTGCACCGTGGCCAGTAACAGATATGCAGCGGGATACCCTCCCTGGTCCCTGGGCCTTATGGGCCGGCCGCCCAGGGGAAACCTCCTGCATCAGATATGCTCATAGCCATAATATTGCGTTCTCTGAACTTATATCAGGACTTCAGCTCATTCGGCTGACGATGATAACTACTTTAAAATTCAATTGAAAAAATTTACCCGACCGTAATAACGAACTAACACGGGGAGTTGCCAAGTTGTAAAGCTTGTAGAAAGAGTGGCTTTCTGTACAATCTTATTGCGTTGTACTTAATATCTAATAAAGGTATGTACTTTTAATGAAGCATCGATCGCGAAGCGGCTCAAAGAAAGACACATCTCACGTATCTGTTACATACATGACCAGCTTTTTACGCTTACCAGTTACTTTTTACGTTTTCTTATCCCAAGAAGTGTAACATAAGACTATGTTTCATCTCTCAGAACTTCTTCGCACGGATTAAATTAATAACGACGATGCCATTAGTGGAACAATGGACTCTTTATCTCCGTGATCGTCTATGAGCAGATCGAACAATACCGGTGTATATTATACTACCAGCGCGGAGGCGGGAGGCGGAGCTATATGTACAGGCATGCAGCCTTCCGCTGGCTGCACTCTAAACTGCAGTCGCAGCCTTCGGCGCGAGTAGATGCGCTCTGCGCTGCGCCGACGGCCGAGATTGCAGTGCGGCGCGCAGCCCCGCCCCCTCACTGGTACCTACACTATACCACCGCTTTCATTACTGAAACAAAAAATATACTCCTAATATCGTTCTGTATAATTGTTCATGGAAAATTTAGTTCCCTCTTGATTCTTTCAATTACACCGGCAGAATCTGAAGTATGCCGATAATAAAACGAGCCCTCACGGTAAATCAAATTGTCACAAGCAATTTGGCGGCGCCCTCGCCCCGCACTTCATTTTGCGAATAAATTCA
This sequence comes from Epinotia bilunana, assembly GCA_947049275.1. Taxonomy (NCBI): domain Eukaryota; kingdom Metazoa; phylum Arthropoda; class Insecta; order Lepidoptera; family Tortricidae; genus Epinotia; species Epinotia bilunana. The sequence continues at coordinate 20,143,746 of OX346259.1, read as the reverse complement.
TCACGCGGGAGGCTGGGGAGGCTGTACAAAGGGGTGTGTGGGGACATGAGTTATGCGGATATATAAATTACAAGGGAAACGGAAACTTCCACGGGTCTCGAAGATGTCATACGTTATACCCTGTCGACATAACTTGTGGTAAAACGCGGTTTTGAGTGGTGGTAGTTTAATATAATTGTGAATGTGTTCAATAAAATATACTTGGGCATCATATTTTTGAAAAGCAAAATTACTACGCACTAAATTCCTAACAACAATTCGAAAGTCACGCTTTCCAAGGAGAGTGCGTTCACGTTAATTCTACAATAAATAATTTGGCCACACCATCACCTCTTTAAGTTTCATATTTCTATGCGTAGTGGTAGTTGCCAAATAATTTAAATAAAAACTGAGCGTAGACGGACGGACTCTACCCAGTTCATCAACAATGCGGTGCTACGCGCCGCGCTGGCGGCTACGAGGAGTCATTTGCGTGCCGACGTATTCGACTTACAATAACTACAACTTAGAAAAGTTGAAAAACCCCCGACATTTTCATTTCAAAGTCCAATATCTCAAGAACGGCTGGACAGATTTTCATGAAACATGGCTAAGAACACTCGGGATAAAATTATCTATGACCCAAAAAAACTAAACAAAAATCGGCTCATCCTTTTGGGCGCTACGATAGTGGTATCGTAGCGTAGACAGATACACAGATATATCGCACAGACACACACATTAAACTTATAATACCCCTCTCTTTGCGTCGGGCGTAAAAAAGAAAAGTAACGTCCCCGTCATGTCCCTTGTTCCATGTTCTCTCATTCTCATTATCAAAGAGAAATGAAAGGAAAAACGCCCCTCATAGGTATACGCATCTGGATAATATAGTCCCTTTCGCACCTGATGAATATGAGTAAATACGATCGTGCACTTTGATTATTAGGTATACATAGGTAGTTTCATCAACTGTGCATTTATTTTATTTACTTACGATGATTATATGCATGGAGTTCACTTTAATTTACGGTTGCATTTTTCTGGCCCGACAGGGATAAACTGCAACGTATCCAAGGAAATTTCCGTTCGATAAAGATCGGTTCGAAAACGATCCAAAACTTACCACAAATAAATAAACGGGACGTAAGCAAAATAAAGGTAATTTTAGATTCGGGTGCGATTGTGTCGCGCGGCTGCGCGGGCGCAGCGCGACAAAGCGACGAGTTAATCGCGCTATCATCGCGCGATCTGGTAACGCAGGGCTGCCCACTGCTCCCCTTGCCGGATTATCAGGGCTACTGATTTCCGTAGTAACGCATACCAATTTGTACGAGGCCAAATTTGGAATACCATTATAGAATTTCATAGAGTTTGCGAGTCACATCATTTATGTTCAGGTAGTACAGAAAAAAAAATACTTTATCTGTATATTATATGTTAAAATAATCTTTATAATATCATATAAATTTACTTGATCTGCCTAAGTATTCTCAAAATAATTTACCTGTAGCAGCATACATTGTTAGGTAGTAGCTACCTACGTAGTCAGCATCGTTGGATAATTTACTAAATATAAAAATACCTACCTTGTTTTTTTTTAAATCAGACAACGCGGTCTAAAAACATTTGTATGAAGAGATCACGCTAACATTTATCTTCAGAGGCAACCGGATGGCTCGCGGCATTTGAGCTCCCGAAGTGCTGTGGAACCGCCCTGTGCAACCTGAAACTAAGCCAACATGGACTATATTAAGAAATCCATAATTTCGTTTGTCTTAAATATATAAATATTTGCGGACAATCTTATACAAATCGGCCTAGTCCCAAACTAAGCAAAGCTTGTACTATGGGTACTAGACGACGATAAACATATTTATATACAAAAATAAATACTCAAATACATACAAAACATACATGACCCAGGAACAAATATTCGTGCTCATCAATCAAATAAATGCCCTTGCTTCGTAGGCAGGGTCACTACCAACTATTATGCTATATCAATGTATCGTTTCCCATAATAATAATTTGCCCTATAGTAGGTTTTCCTGAGAAACTAGAGTAGACTTTACAGGATTGTTATGATTTATGAAACAGACCAAACCTCACCTTAACCTTATACAAAATTTATTAAAATTACAATGAAAATGTTACGGTTTCAGAGAAAATCACTTTTATGGCAAACGACGATTATGATAAACACTAGTGTTATGGCAAACGAAATTATGGATATCGAAAGTATCCGAAAAAAATGCTCGTGACACTCGCTAGGCAGGCTCTAGTGGCAGCCCTGGCGGTGACACTGATATACGATCTCGCGGTGTCGCTTATCGATGCGCGCGCGCTGCGCCGCCTAGTTAATTGTGCGCAGCCTCCATTTTACATATTCCCTTGTCGGACTATAAAACTGACCATGCTGTTCAATCTAAATGTATGAAAATTATTGTAAACGGGCTAGAAATAAGGTATTCTTTATTCTTTATTATATTGTACAGTCAGCATCGTATAGTTATAGCAGCCAGAATAGCCAAATATAACACACCCTTATTCTTACAGTAGGGTAAAACCCGGATAGTCACCCAGGGGGTATAGTTGTCTTGATTGCAATTACTCTAGTTTCTCGAATGAAACACACATTATTTTATTTATCTATCGAGAGACTCTGCAACTAAGTATAACTAAGTTAACCGTGTTGCATGTCTCTGTGCGATTGCATAGGACGGCTAAATGCGATCAAAGTTTTTGCGGGATAAATTTCCTCTTTTTCGACGGGGCATCTGTCCTAAAAGTAATTTACATAGGCAACTATCCCCTATACATGGGATAGTTGTCCCAAAATGTATAGGTCCGCCGCCAATACTCTGGAAATATCAAAGATATTGTTAATTCCTTTCATAGAAGATAATAAAACAAAGTAGGTACCTACCCGTTTTACATATAAAGAATCTTGCTTTTTGTACAAAGAGATATAAAGTTATTTCAAAAAGTGCGGCATCTATCCTGGTTTTATACTAATACAGACGTGTAGCGAAATAGTGCGAAGCTAATACGATATGAACGAATTCCACGCGGATGGAGTCGCGGGCAAAAGCTAGTGTAGATATAAATGCCAGTGTCACTGGCGGTGTAAGTGCTTGTTTAATTAAAGATGACTGTATTATGCAACCCACTCATTAATCATGCAATTTCGCTTTGTTATTTTTTTGTCCTAGGAAATCATCTGCGCAGTCCTTGATGAGGCCGCCTGCCCTGCATGCTGCACACATGGGCACCGCGAAGCCATTAGATATTTCGCTAATGAGGCCTGGGTCGTTAGACGAAGATTATTAGCGACACCGATTATGTTGGCAGGTGTCATGGCGTCGGGAAAGGAAATTACACCGCGTTCATGTAAAGTTGTGATATTTGCAATAGGGAAGATGCAATACCTTACTACTTATGTTAAATTTTGATTTCATTTGAAATAATCGCATGTAGAATAGCCCACGAAAACAGTAGTCAACAATTCCTGTTACAAACTTACAATTTGAACTTTCGCGGCTAAACGGATCTCCAGTTCCTGTGACGTCACTCATGTGTGTCATTCGCCATATTTGATTGTCCGTGGTACGTCCCTAGATGTCATAGAGGTCTGCCTAAGTTTTGACTTGTGACAGGAGTGACGTCACCGGACGCTGATTGATCGATTAAAATTAAAGCACGTTCCGTTTCACATTACTTCAAATCGTAATATTTTTTTGAAATTAGTACCTATAAACTAAAGTAAAAACGTTTCAGTAGCTATTATTTTATGTTTTTTCAACAGTTTGGTCACAAAATAATGGTAAATGGTAGCTTACATTTATGACAGAACTCTATCATAGAGCGGTACTTAGAGCGTGTCAGACTGTTCAAGCGGTTTGTCATAGCATACATATTGTACCAGGAATGAAGCGCATTCCCGTAGTAGTGTTTGGTGCCAAGGGTCGGTCGTTGTCAGCGAACAGGACACCACTCTGTAAGATACATGTACCAGGGACACATACCCAGAGTATTGCTGGTGCCAGGGGTCGTAGTCGTAGAGGTCGACGCCGCATGACGCGCGTTGAAGATGGAGGCGTTCGGCTCTCAACTATAATTACTCAACATGGAATATTTAGGTATAGGTCACAGTATCACAGTTCTTTTTGCACTTTAAGCAGGAAGTGGTTAGCAATTTTTTTATCTCACATTTGGTCTATCGCATCTGTACATAAACAACTTGGAACAGTAAAAAAAACCCCGACATTTAAATAAAAAAATAAAATTAATTGCGGACAATCTTACACATATCGACCTAGTCCCAAACTAAGCAAAGCTTGTATTATGGGTACTAGACGACGATAAACATACTTATTTTCATTTCAAAGTCCAATATCTAAAAACCGGCTGAATCGATTTTGTTAAAAAGTAGCTAAGAACCATCTCGATCACGTCAGCTTTCGGAAAAAAACCGGATTAAAATCGGTCGATTCGTTTAGTAGCTACGATGCCACAGACAGACACACACCCCGCTTTTTGCGTCGGGGGTTAAATAAAACCGGGCCGGTGCGGGTGTTTGGTGTAGGTATTTTACTTTTATTGTTGCCTGTTCCAAAAATTGCCCTTATATAAGAGCGCCATAGCAAGCTAACACTACCGGACTTCCCTTGTCTAACCAATAACCAGCCACATGTCGCCGGCGACGGTAAATCACGTCCCGTCACCTTATCCCATTATACCAGGTCGTTAGTCGCATTGGTTTGATGTCACCGCTGTTTGACAGCCGACAGCCACTCATTAGGCAGTCGCGCGATTAGCGCGGCGCAACTGTAATGCGACGCGCGCAAAAACGCAGGATGTGGGACTGGGGGTGTAAACAAACCGTTACAGCCACCGAGCCGCGCCGGCGCCGCCCCCTAAACGGGACATATTAACTATTATTATAATTAATAATAAGATTTACAATATTTATTACTAGTGGCTCTGTGAGTGGCTTCGCGAGTCTCTTTTTTGTTGTTTTTTAATCGGTTGGTAAATGCGACCTGCACAGGAGAAAACGGGCGAAAGAATTTTGGCCCCAAGCTGTACCAGAGAACTTCGTTTCATTCGCTCCCTCGATCAGATTCAGCGTGTTGTGAAAACCGATTTCGATAAATGGTAGAAATCCATTTTTTATACGACTGCCACAATAAGGTTACATGCGCCCTGCCTGTGACCCTCAAATGTTAGCTCGAGGTGCTAAACTCTGCACCCGCGGACGGATCAACTTGTAATCTTAATTATCATTGTAATTTGCACGATTAATATCTCAACTCCAGCTACCAAGTCTAAGCCCAACTAGCAAACAAGTCATATAAATCAAGAGCTATACGAATTTTAGCCATATAAGAGTTTTATAGTGGTTTTCAGTAAATCTGACAGTTAAGTCGTCCTACCAAATATTATTTTTTATGTTATTATGTTAAATATACTTTTTTGCGACTTAATTATACAACAATCTTGTAATGGTGTAAAAAGAAACGGCTAGCCTTCATCATCATCATCATCATATCAGCCGAAAGACGTCCACTGCTGGACATAGGCCTCCCCCAAAGAGTGCCAAAGTGACCGGTCCTGCGCCACCCGCATCCAGTGGACTCCAGCAACCTTTACCAGGTCATCAGTCCACCTTGCAGGGGGCCTACCCACGCCGCGCCTTCCGGTTCGTGGTCACCACTCGCCACTCGAGAACCTAACGAAAAAGAAACGGCTAGCCTTAACTCATTTAAAACCCATACTTGGTTCATATCATATCATTCATAGGTACTCATGACACTTGAGCGAAGGTAGAATACCTACTGCATGCAGCTAAATGAAGTAAACGCTGAAGCTGTAGCTGGATGAAGTAGCCCTCCTCAAAACTTATCTGTACTTATACTAACTATGTTTTCTAGATTCTATAGGTAATTCAAGTCACTGCGGCGAATAGATTGATTCATCACAATTGGCTAAACGAGCAGGTACATCGCGATCACTTATTAGGATTAATGACGCGATATATGCTCCGTGTCCAGTCAATCGACCCTTAAGCCGCATTCACTCACCGAATACTGATTGCAAATAAATGTATATAATTTATCAAATACGTGTGGCTCTTGAACCCTCGCGGAAGCGGCGACCTTTCTCTCCTCGGGCTAAAACAGTTGTCTCCATTGGTCATATATTCCGGGTAAAAAGCCTAAATAAACCTGGTGTCGCGGGTGCGCGAGCGTTCCCACGGCGCGCGCATTCCGCGCCCGGCATTCATCCTACCCACATTGTGTGCGGACATTCCTGCGGGGACATTCTGCGACCAACCTTACATACGTATTTACCTACCTATTTAACTAATCTGCCCCGCTCCCACATCCACTACACCTCTTTTCCCGCGCCTTGTTTCATGTCATTTCCGTGCTTTCATCATTAGAGGAACTGTCAGCCGCAGAGAACAGTCATACGTATTCACTGCTGCTGCCTCCTCCAACGATCTCCACAATTGGCCCCTGTGCCGCCCCCATATATATAAGTTCACTAATGTTAGATCAAACAACTTTTGGCCATTGTTTCATTTGACAAAAGTTTCATTTGACCTAATGCATTTTTTTCTTAAATAGAGAGCTTTATAGGATTATTATAAAACAAACCTAACCTAACCTATAATGACTTCTATTTGATGATATTCAAAGAATACCCGAAAATACACACAGTCAGTAGTAGTCATCCTGTGTTTATATAGAACCTTATTACAATGCAATTAAGGTGCACCGATGGCCAGTTAGCTGTGTTGTCGATAGTACCCAGGTGCCTACGAAAAGTATGCTCTGCAGCTATTATGACGTAAAAAGTTTCTGTCAAAAAATTCATTTTTGGTACAAGCTTTTACTGCCGACTGTACTTTTCTGTATACCATCATCAACTACTCATTGAGATGATTCTAACGAGTCCAAACTCAACGGGATTACGTCGGTTGACTACTGAATTCCCATGGCCACCTACCGTCTCCATCATCAGATCAGCTCGATGGTACCATAATATTGAATTGTACTGTGTAAACTATACTTATACCCAAAATTTCAGCTCAATCGGTCACCGGGAAGTGGGTCAAATTTAACTCGCAAGATTTGATTACAGACAGACAGACAAGTGGACAAGTGAAACTAAATAAAAGCTTGTAAAAAATAATCTCTATCTATTAACATACAAATACATGTTATCTACTTGGGTATTCATAGGTAATTAATGAAATTGATTTTTACTAGCAAATACAGTTTATTTTATCGCCTTCGCTATAACATGTGTTCATGTTAATTACTGCGAAAACAAATCAAAATGTTTCTTGACAGCGGGTTTTACTCGATATGCTTGTTCAAATAAATTGGCTTCGGCTCGCTCCACATAACTCTCGATCACCATTATCAGAATGTTTGTGTACCAATTTATCTTCATAATTATAACTTAAGAGTCCGCAGTAAGCTCGATTCTCCATACAAACGTAGTTACGCTCTCATTTTAAAACTACTTGTTGGATTGTAACGAAACTTTGCATATTTATACAATGACATGAGATATAGGTATCTATGTCTGTAATTAGTTTATGTAGCTTCAGATACCATAGTAAAAAAATACAGCGAATTTAAGTTTTTCATACAAAACTTGTTTTTGCTGTATTTCGTTTCTATAAACTGGAACCATATAAACTAATTACAGACATAGATATACTTCATGTCATTGTATATGCAAAGTTTCATTACAATCCAACACGTAGTTTTAAAATGAGAGCGTACCTACGCGAAATTCGGCCGCGCGAGCTTACTGCGGACTCTTAATGTAATCGGTAGAATATATAACTTTTCATTTTGTTTGCGTAGGTATATTAAAAGCTATATGTAAGTGGTTTAAATATATGTCTTTGTTTTGAGTGTCTCGGCATGTAGTTACCTACGTCCCAGTATCTGTCAGCCTGTAGGTAATATATACTTAGGTGATCAATGTAAGTGAAAAGTAATAGACTTTACCCCGCGATGTTTCCATTAATGGCCGGTTCCAGTAATCAATCCACCGATAGTTTTCCTTACCGGCAGTTACATTTTGCCAGATTACCCGTAGAAAATGTGTCAAAATGTAACTGTTGGTAAGGAAAACTATCCGTGGATTGATTATTGGAACCGGCCATTAGTGTACCTACCAACTCACATTTTGTAAAGGTGCATCATGTAACTACCCATTTTCCTAAAGTCTGAATCAAAATTAGAATCAGTAGGTACTATATTGATTATAAGCTTATATTTAACTTGACTTGTAGTTTGTGAAATCTTCCAAGTCAAAGACCCACTTCCCGATGACCGATTGAGCTGAAATTTTGGGTACCTAGCTACTGCTAGCTCCTCCAGAGGCGCGCACCGTAGCGCGCAAAACTCTCCTTTTATCAGAGCTCTACACAGCCTTAATGCGCTTCTTGCATCAGCACCGGAGTGGACGTCTTTGGAAGTAGTTGGGGAACTGTGTATCGTGAATGCTTAAGGTACTGTGAGATGATGGATAGACGTAATTCTTCTGTCATATATTAATATGCAGTGTATTAATTTGTAATTATTACATTTGTAATTCACAGTGACTTAGTTTTTAACTGTAATGCTGTGTAATTATTTTAAATAAATAAATAAGTATACTCGTACTTTGGATGACGATTCAATATTATGGTGCCATCGAGCTGCTCATCACGGCTATCATGCGACGGCGCGCGAGCTCTCTCGATTTTTCTCGCACTATCCGTCTCTTTCATATTAGAACACTTAGAACAAGAGATAGTGCGAGAAAAATCCAGAGTATGTCGCGGCCGTCGCATGACGGACGCGCAGATGATGGAGACGTTAGAATCGTCTCTATGAGTAGTAGATGACTATACAGAAAAGTCGGCAATAAAAACTAGTACCATTTTTTTTTACAGAAACTTATTTACACATTAGCTATAAGGTAATTTTATTATGAACGCGTCATTCGCTCGTTGCTAATTAGGGTTGCCACCCATACTCTAATATAAAGTATTGTACTTTATTTTAGCTGTGTGTACTTTATGTTTTACGAAACACATAAAGTACGTCAAAATACTTTATTTACGACCTTTATTCATGAATGATATTTTTTTAGACGAAACATGCCATCATCATCATCATCATATCAGCCGAAAGACGTCCACTGCTGGACATAGGCCTCGAAACATGCAAATTAGAAATTTCATGTCTACGAGTATATTGAACAGTAAAATACATTTAAGAATGTGCCTGAACGCAACCTTAATCTACGCTTTGTACTTGACAAGTCGACGCTTGACATTGACAGCTGCCAATAAAGTTTTCGTTGGCGGTTTAAGTTAAGTTAGCGCATGTTTATGTCAGTTCCCGCCACTTCAGCATTTACAGAAAGGGTGTTTTCCGTAATGAATGCGAAATGGCGGGATGATAGAAATAAAGCTTCATTAAGCTTATGAGAAATGAACTTCTAGTTTATTGAAATTTGTGCATACCATGCTTAGAAGCCATAAATATATTTCAAGCCGATAATAAATTATTGGCCAGTGCAAAATCAAACAAAAAATATGTATTTAAAAAAGTATAATAAAATACTTTATTTTTATGCTGTGTACTTTTATTTTTGTACCGTCAGACGAGATATACTTTACTTGGGGCGCAAAAAGGTGGCAACCCTATTGCTAATATACCGCATTCCCGAAATACCAGATTTCGCAAAATATCGGATTACAATATATCACATTTTGAGCTTACCACATTCCCGTTACACCAGATTATAAAATCGTATAAGGTACTCATGGAACTAAATCGTTGTAAGAATGTCCTATACTGAAAATTTGGTACCTATATTGGTATCCAATGTGATAAAACTGATAAATCAAGAATGTGGTATTTTGCAAAATCTGGTATTTTAGGAATGCGGTATATTAGCATCGAGCGGCGTCATTCGCCCTTGGTCATTGCACTCCTTAAGGATTGATTGTGGTAACACATAAGATTAGAATTTTGAGTTAGTATCTTGTCTGACGAGGACACTTTAGCAATGGTTTAATCCCCTCGTACGAGTATCATTCGGTATAAGTTCGAAGAGAAGTCGATAGGTATGGCGCGCAAAACATCGCTGCTACCACTTGCTTAGTATTCCCCGGGGCACCTTCAGGGGACGTCGAGGACAGTCAGACCGATATTTACGATCTTTAAGCACTCAATGTAGATAACAACTGTGTCAGCGCGTTATCCTAATGAACGTGCAAATCAATAATAGGTAGGTATCTGCCTTTTTTTTCACATTACCCCATGAACATGTACTTTAAATAAATAAGTACCTATTACGGGACAAACATAGGTACACAAATCTCACTAGCCCCATGGAAGCTCAATAAAGCTTGTGTTACGGGAACTAGACGACGATATATTTAACTCAGAAACAAACATTAATGTTCATCACACATATAATTGCCTTTACCGGGATTTGAACTCAGGACCTTCAGCTTCGTCTAGCAGCGTCATTAACTACCCACTATAAGCTAACCGGTCGTCAAAACTTTAAATCTTAACTTTTTATTTATTTAATCGTATGGCATTATATATTTATTAGCCAGCGAGTCTACATGTTTCCTAATGAATATCTAAGTTCTTCTCCCATTGGGCTGCGTTTCCACTTAAGAGTCCTCAGTAAGCTCGGCCGAATTTCACCTTCCCATACAAACGTAGTTACGCTCTCATTTTAAAACTATGTGTTGGATTGTAACGAAATTTTGCATATTCAATCACATGAAGTATATCTATGTCTGTAATTAGTTTATATGGTTCCAGTTTATAAAACAAACGAAATACAGCAAAAACAAGTTTTCGCTTTATTTTTTTTACTATGGTATCTGAAGCTACATAAACTAATTACAGACATAGATATACCTCATGTCATTGTATATGCAAAGTTTCGTTACAATCCAACACGTAGTTTGAAAATGAGAGCGTAACTACGTTTGTATGGAGAATCGAGCTTACTGCGGACTCTTAATGATAATAAGTCCAGGTGATCTCCAGTGTACTTCCTTTTTGGGCACTCGTTCATAATGTGATAGGTTGACTGTATAGGTGTCAATCTTAACTCATAAGTCTCATAACAATAGAGGTAAAAAACAAGAAACGAATACATTGAGGCGTTTACCTCATAAGTAAATATAGTCTAAACATTTTCATTTAAACATACAGGCCCCTGAAGCTGCAACTGGCTAACACCGTTTTAGAGATGTTCTCATAACGACGGTTAACGAGATTAGGTTTAAATGTTTAATTTCCCTGGAGCAGGAATTCCCCTGGCTCTCGTGATTGTAGCTGTCGTTTTATTAATAGCTAGTTTATGTTCACGGTTGACAAATTGTGAGCGGCTAAGTGACGGCCGATCGAGGTAGTCCACGTCATTAACGTGCCATTAGTGTATATTAAGCGCCGCGGCGCGAACGCGCCGTCGGCCCCGCGGTCTGGTCCTTATACGTTACGCGTTTAACTTTGATTTTGATTTGATTTGATTTCAATGTGTTGCGGCAAAGAAGTGTTGCGAGACGAAGCAAAGAAAAAAGTGTTTACACTTTTTTCTTTGCTTCGTCCGATCAATTTGTAGATACTATAGCTACCTTGGCTATATAGACTGCCGAGATGTACCTAGGTACTGTGGAGGTCGTCTACGCAACCTCTACAGTGCTGGCTGGACAGCACTGTGCAGACGTTCGGAGTTCAAATCAAGCTGTCTGGAAGTCTATAAATAGAAGAGGAACCGAAGATGTCAAGGATTGGCCCCCGAGGCTTTCATCTAGCAAGTTATAAAATAAATAAAAGATAAATATATAAATAAGTCGCATGCGCGACAGCATATTACTGTAACGGTTGACTCATATCACTTAATAAATAATACATTTTCTTTTTTTTTTCTTACATAGGTATTCATTGTATGCTTGTGGGTAACACGTTGTAAAATTTAGTGATAACCACCAATTGTATGTTAACCTGTTGCTACTGGTGGGAACTTTTAATTGGCTTTCTGTTACTAAAGTTATATAACTAGCTTATATTATTATTTTGAATTGTTAGCTGTTGGTTCTCCGAATAATAAATAAATAAATAAATATATAAATAAGTCTTTACCATCTGAGTAACTACCCCTACAGTAGCTAGTATACTAGTAGTTACTTAACCGCCCGGCCACGACATTGGGCAAATTGCGGCAAGCCATTTATCTGTTCATTGCGCGGTCGAGTCGCGCAACGCACTGTGGTTAGTTGGGATCACACATTAGAAAAATCACTGCCGCTGCCGCCTCTGCTCAATGTCGTATCCGAGCCGTAATAGCAAGAGCAACAGCTTCTTGGTATATTAAAAGAAAGCAACTTTTTTTTGTCTCTCGTAAATAACCCCGTAAATGTCGAATCCCAAACCAGCAGAATGAACACTCAAGCTTGTGTTTACGAATACCGGCGCTAATGGTTCGCCGCGGCATTGTCGCGGAGCCCAAAACAATACGGGACATCGGCGCGACCAGCGGTATGTTAACTTGAGATTATTCGAGTTGGCCGAATTGCATCAAAGTAGTCCATTCAAAAGCAACTCTATCGTCCAAGGCAGAAGGTCCAATTCTAATGACAAGTGTTATAAAAGTCGGCCACGTTAAATAATGTCAACCATACGTTTGTGCATCACGGCTTCTTCTCAGTTGGCACTGTTGTCAGTCGTCGTGGCTATGGGTACCCTTCAGATTCCATTTTGGTTGCGACTTTTTCGAGATTACTCCACCTCTCTCTATTCGTGAAACTGCATGCACATTCTGTAAGAGAACACTCCGTTGCGGGTTTCATTAGATATGTCCATCTTGTAGGTGATCGGCCGCGAGTACGTTGACCTTCGACTCTCCTTTGGACTAGCACTCGCTCTATAGACACAATCGTGGACACGTGATGTCATCACGTGTCCACGATCGAATTCCTCGTCCGGTGGTGAAGATTCGCTTCGTGTTTCGTGTTTTTGTTTGTGCTGTAGCGGGAATAAATCCACCAATATAGGAAGATGCATAATCGAGGTTAGCAACGTTATTCGGGGAATTGTTTCCTCGCACACCTACCTCGGGCAGCTCTGGTGAATGCGCACCCTAAAACTCTTTTCTCTATTCATTAATAACTCAAGATTCGGTTGCAGGTCTGCAAAGAGTGAGACTGTTTGCAGACCTGCAACCGAATCTTGAGGGCCGGGCGCAAACTTTGAAGTGCCTACCTTAACCTACTGCATTGTAGTGCACTGCTAACGTGGCTACAGAGGTGTCCCATGGATTCCTCCAAATTGGGCCACCTGTGGGTAGCCCAAGACAAAAAATAAAAAAGAATAGGTACCTATAGACCAGTGTGTGTTGCCAGTGATGACATATGGCACTGAAACGTGGTCGCTTACTATGGGCCTCATAAGAAGGCTCAGAGTCACCCAAAGGGCAATGGAGAGGGCTATGCCAGGAGTTTCTCAGCGTGATCGCATCAGAAATGAGGCTATCCGCAGCAGAACCAAAGTAACCGAGCCTTCCGAATCGCTAAACTTAAGTAGCAGTGAGCGGAGCACATAGCACGTAGAACTGATGGCCGTTGGGGCGGAAAGTTTCTCGAGTGGCAACCACGTACCGGAAGGCGCGGCGTGGGTAATCAAGACAAGGTGGACTGATCACCTGGTAAATGTCGCGGCAGTCACTGGATGCGGGTGGCGCAGGTCCGTCCGCAAACATTACTCAAGCATCACTAGGTATAGCTGTAGAATCTTATCCATTCTTATATTATATTCCACTATAGGCTGGACTCCCACATATTACTCTCACCTACAGTTTACTATTCTGTGGCCACACAAATTGTGCTCCTTTATTGACTGCCGTATTAAACGGCAACAGTTAAAAGCTTTCCCCATCTCCCATTGTTTAGTTTAGTCGCGTGATTAACGGCAGACAATGCGGGACTGATTTAGCTATCGAAGTGTCGTCCCGTCCAATAATAGCGGCATCCGTATGACACGCGTGTCTGTTGCCGATGGGAGATGCGTCGTGCGGCCCGCGCGAGCTACATTGTAAAGTGGCTATTACATTATGATATGTATACCTACATAATTAACATCTATTATTTATGGTGAGGTAGGGCACAGCGAAATGTCATCCCACTCGAATTTGGAGCAGCCCAACTGGGAAGTACCTCCGCCTTGCAGAAGACCACAGCCATAATAACACTACTACTTGCTCTGTAGTAGTGTCGTGTTCCTGGTGGTGAGTAAGGTCACCAGAGCTCCCGAGGATGCGTTGTGTTGAGAGCGAGGGAGTTTGTTCCTTCACCTGCCAACACGGCGAATCCTCAAACATATCAAGGGTCGGCAACGCCCATGTTACTGCTTTGGAGTTGCGTGCGTCTATAGGCTACGGTGTCCGCTTACCATCAGGCGGGCCGTACGCTTGTTTGCCACCGTCGTTGTATAAAAAAAATAATCTTCATCTAAATTCTAAACTAATTAATTTTTTTGATTAAGTGAATAGAGTCGGAGATAATCGCCCCGAAAGTCACTGAAATTGTGTCCTCAAATTTTTGAACCGTGTATTTTAAAAATATGAAAAAAATCATGGCTTATTAAATTCTTTCAGCGAAAATGGTTTTGAACAAGATAGGTTCAAAGGTTTTCGAGATATTTCTAAAAAACTGCCTTCCTTAACGAAAAGGACGTAAGTGCCACAAGATTTCAGTAACGATACGACCTTTTTAATAGGCACGGAACCCTTCGTTGTGCGTGGTACGACACGCAATTGGCCGCTTTTTTTAATATGTTGTTAGGACCACTAGTACCAGTAGGTACCGTACCTATATCGAAGTTTGCAGCATCGAAAAACCTGTGCTAACTTTGCAGCACTCGATTTTTTTGCACTTTTTCGGTTTTGTCAATATATGAATCATTTCTATGGGATGACTGCTGGCGGCATATATTTAACGTTGATCGGTCTGTAATCGTAAGTTGGTGACACTCGGCCTTAAGATAGATGACCTTCCGTAAGTAAATACCTACTATTATATGTTATTGTGTTGAATGTGTCGCGAGTTATTGAAAGTTGCCGTCCCCTTTATTATGACTAACAATAACATAAAGTAGGTGTACCTATACCACAGTATATGAACAGTAGATAAACTTCGAACAAAGGTACATCGCACGGCTGCACACATGCGCGCGTGTTCGGTACGCACACACACATAGCCTTCGGGAATGATGGAGAATGCTTCAATCGGGGCCGCGCCGTTGCGGTGTTCGCTCGTTCTCACTCGCTACGTCAAAGGAAGCCGCCTCGTAGGTATGAAGACAGCGAGCCGCCAGTGCCACGATATCAAAAGGAGCCGAATAGGCTTGTAACTAAGCACCTACCAACCTAGTGCAGTTTAGCAACTATTATACTTACTAGGAAATATTTTAGGCATAGTATAGTGGTATTAAAATATTCCATGAAGTGGGAAACTAAAAACACATACGTATAATATTATTACTTTGTGTATATAATATTGTCTATTAAACTGTAACAGAAATACTTTGCATACTTAAAAGCAAAATTAGTATTATAGGTATGCCAAGCCACAAACTTGACACAGCCCCGCGCATCGAGCGCAAGTAGGTAAGGAACGCTCCTAAACGGCCTCAGATTACCTGCTGTATTATTCTTCTATACTGTGCCTATACGCAATGAAGTAGTAATAGTTGCCTAAAGTACTTATATAGGTACCTACTTACTTATGTTTTTGCCGTTTGAAAGGTCATCAATAAACAATAACAACAGCTACGGCATTCATCAATCAATGTTTAATAAGTTTAATGTTGTCCAAAAAGTCAAGTAATAGGTAACCTAAAAACCTATGTTCAGTTAAAACATGAGTTCTGTTGCACACTGCAAATTGTAAAAAACTATAATGTCATAATAAGCCAAGTAGGTACTTATGTATAATAAATGTAATCATCATCATCATCATCATCATTTCAGCCTATTGCAGTCCACTGCTGGACGTAAGCCTCCCCCAGGGTTCGCCACATGGCCCGATCTCCCGTTTTCGCCATCCAGTCACCACCAGCCACTTTTTTCAGGTCGTCGGTCCATCTGGCCGGAGGGCGTCCTACACTACGCTTGCCGAGTCGTGGTCTCCACTCGAGAACCCGTCTACTCCACCGATCATCGGTTCTGCGACAGATGTGGCCAGCCCACTGCCACTTCAGTTTGCTGCACTTCTGAACTACGTCAGTGACTTTGGTTTTTTGTCGGATAATCTCGTTCCGGACTTTGTCCCTTAACGAGATTCCGAGCATACCCCTTTCCATAGCTCGCTGTGTGACGTGTAGTCGGTGGGCTAGTTTCACTGTCAGGTTCCACGTCTCGGCTCCGTATGCCATGACCGTATAAATGTAATAATAAACTTAATTAAGGCTACTTTTGAAAATGTACGTAGGTACAGTTTACAAAAAACGCACGCAATAAATGACATGTTATGGACGTTTATTTACTTCAGGCAATTATTTTGACGACTGATGGCAATTAAATTATATGCTAATTACCTACTTATACTTATAGACAGAATTAATCAAACTTCTTAGTGAAGCAGCTACGAGTATTGTGACATATAAAACTTTAACACGTCATAATTTGCAGTTATTTTTTTAATGTCAGGCAACGAAATAAAAAGCTGAGCATTACATCAAATTAAAATTAATTTCGATCTCTTCTTTATTTATTAGCTGAGTATGGAGGGTCTGTCTATTTTTTACCTCTTCACGTTTTAAACCGCTGGACCGATTGTGAATGAAAGACACCGTAGGTAGCCTCGGGAGCTCAGACGACCCTTTACACTAAAATTTGGGTACAATTACTTAGATACTTAGATTTGGGTTAATGTTTCAATTTAGGTACAATTCCATTGATAAAAGTTTCAAATTCGCAGGCAGACTTTATTGAAATAATTCTGAGTAGGTACCTATAGGTACTACTCGGTAAAGCTGAATTATAATGGCTTATAACCCTTTACTGATCGGTTTAAGTACCTAAATAATAAACTGTTTAAACGAATCCCGAGGGCTCTCGACCCAATGAAGTGCGAGGCGCTACGAAAGCAAAGTCAGGGATACAATAGGACCTGTTTCAAATGAAACAGGACACGCAACTTGCAGGTTCTGCCAGGAGACAGAGGAAACAGCAATGCACATTCTCTGCTCCTGCGGAATACTCAAGCACAAAAGAAGTACCTACCTAGGGCGGCAGATCGTGCACCCGGAAGAGGTACAACATATCACTGCCAAAGAATCTGGAATTTCCTAGAGGCAACGGGTGTTAACGGTGAAATCTAAAATAAGGGGTGCCACAATAGATCACTTGCTGGTCGAAGCGGCATATAAAGGTCCACAAATCAACAACAATAATATTAATATACCAGCACGGCTAGCACGCGACGGCGCGCGAGCTCTCTCGATTTTTCTCGCACTATCCGTCTCTCTCTTATTAGAACATTTAGAAGAAGAGGTATAGTGCGATAAAAATCGAGAGTATGTCGCGGCCGTCGTGTGTTAGACGTGTAGGACCGTGTTTTTGAACCTGTGGTAGTCTGTGGGCTGTCTGTAGGTATCCTCTTGAAGAGAGGCGCAGGCGCAGCTTCATGTCAATAAAACTAGTAGCTCTGTGAGTGTGAGTACACTCGTGTGCTGTTTTTTATATTCGAAAAAGTGTATCGGCAAATATATTCTATATAATTAACGATTGAGAAATGCGACCTTTATAGAGGAGAACAGCCGGGCAGCGGGACACAGGCCAAAAGATTATCGGCCTAAGCTGAAGCATAGAACTTCGTTCGCTTCGCTCGCTAGTTCGATCATGTAAGGATTTGAAATTTGTTCAATAAAAAAAATACAATGTAAGAATAGCGAATGGAGGTCGTGAAATATTATGTCTAAGGGTGTCGCGCCATGAAATAAGTTAGAAAAACACTGCACTTAGGAAACTAAAACCTTTGTTCCACGCCGCGATTCGTGTCGCCAGCGACGAGACAAAATCGAGCGGTATGCTTGCTAGCGTGACGTGAAATTATAAATACGTACTTTTCTATTTATAATTTCAAGTCACGTTTTCCTCTAGTGAATCCATGGCTTAACTCTTTCGGGCTTGGCCTCGTTAACGTGTATTAGCGGACGTCGAGAGCCTCTTCAGTACCGCTCCTTTCCAAGTAGGCTTGATTAATTAAACATAGGAAAAAGAAACGCTATAAGAAGATTTTGTAAAATTAAACATATTGATTTAATAAATAAAAAAAATAAAAAAGTAGGTAGATATCTGCCTACTTATAATTTCACATTGCGACATTAACTCGTACTGTCAGCATCATAGGTATAGTTAGTAACATAACAGCCAAAGTATCCAAATATTTCGTAATATAGACGTGTTGCAATATAAAAAATAAAAAATCGGCCGAAGTGCAAGTCAGACTAGCCCATGAAGGGATCCCCGCGTATTACTAAAAACTACTTACTAGATCTCGTTCAAACCAATTTTCGGTGGAAGTGTGTATACATCATATATTTTTTTTAGTTTTATCAATCTCTTATTTTAGAAGTTACAGTGGGGGGGGACACATTTTACCATTTTGGAAGTGTATCTCGCTCCAGCTATTCAGTTTAGATAAAAAATGATATTAGAAACCTCAATATCATTTTTGAAGACCTATATCCATATATACCCCAATGTATGGGTTTGATGAAAAAAAAAAAAAAAAAATCAGTTCTAAGTATGGGGAACCCCTAAAATTTATTGTTTTTTTTTTCTATTTTTGTGTGAAAATCTTAATCTGTGACATACGGACGGTCAGACAGACATGACGAATCCATAAAGTTCCGTTTTTTGCCATTTGGCTACGGAACCCTAAAAAATTAAAATATTGGGGGACAATCTTACACACAAATCGACCTAGTCCCAAACTAAGCAAAAACTTGTACTATGGGTACTACGCGACGATAAACATACCTACTTATGTAGATAAATAAATAAGTACTTTAATACATAGAAAACATCCATGACTCAGGAACAAACATTCGTGCTCACCACAGAAATAGATGCCCTTACCGGGATTCGAACCCGGGACCTCTTGCTTCGTAGGCAGGGTCACTACCAACTAGGCTCAAGGGGTCGTTAAAACGGGCGTATATTTGGATACTTTGGCTACAACTAACTATATGATGCTTACTATGATGCTTACTGTTCAGTAAGTGAAGTCGTGAGACATCGTGTGCCATCGCTGGCGACACGGGGCGCGGGGTATTGGTCCCCTAGTGAACCCCTAGCTTAACTCTTCCGGGCTCGGGTTGGACTCATTACCGTGAATTAGCGGACGTCGGGAGAGCCTCTTCATTACCGCTCCCTCCCCAAAGTACGCTGGATTAACAAAACGCGTTAGGAAAAAGAAACGCTATACCTAAATGGATATCCATATAATTTGTAGATAGTGGCTCTTAGCTGCACAAACCGCATGACTGTCTATTAAAAAAACGGTAAAGTCTCTATTGTTATAAGTTATAAATTATACCTACCTACAGTTTTTATCCACAAAATACCTATACTTAGGTATAATTATTGTAGGTACCTGCACCTGCTCACAAAAATTCTCGAGAATTTGTTGAGAAATGCGACCTGTGGAGTAGAAGTAGAACAGCCGGACAGCGGGACGGCGATACACCGGACCGGCACAATTTGAAGCATAGAACTTTGGTCGCTTTGCTCGCTTCGCCCTCATATTGCAAAGAATGCAGAAAAACCCGCGGGATAAACCATATATCTGGAAAGTCCATTATAATCGACGATCGCTTTAGCCTAGTTGGTAGTGACCCTTGCCTATAGGAAACCGGAGGTCCCGGGTTCGAATCCCGGTAAGGGCGTACGAGCTCTTGTACCTTGTACCTATGCAGTTTTGTTTTGTGCGGCAGTGACACGGCAGTTTTCGTAAGCGCAAGCAGTAATAAGCACATTTACAGCCGCGTACAAAGATGAGTTGAACTATGCATTTAGGGTGCTGATGAGGCTGCCTCGCTACTGCAGCGCGTCAACAATGTTCGCGGAGGCGCGCGTCGATAGCTTCTCTGCCATCATGCGCAAGCGAGCCGCCTCGCTACTGCAGCGCGTCAACAATGTTCGCGGAGGCGCGCGTCGATAGCTTCTATGCCATCATGCGCAAGCGAGCTGCCTCGCTACTGCAGCGCGTCAACAATGTTCGCGGAGGCGCGCGTCGATAGCTTCTCTGCCATCATGCGCAAGCGAGCCGCCTCGCTACTGCAGCGCGTCAACAATGTTCGCGGAGGCGCGCGTCGATAGCTTCTCTGCCATCATGCGCAAGCGAGCCGCCTCGCTACTGCAGCGCGTCAACAATGTTCGCGGAGGCGCGCGTCGATAGCTTCTATGCCATCATGCGCAAGCGAGCTGCCTCGCTACTGCAGCGCGTCAACAATGTTCGCGGAGGCGCGCGTCGATAGCTTCTCTGCCATCATGCGCAAGCGAGCCGCCTCGCTACTGCAGCGCGTCAACAATGTTCGCGGAGGCGCGCGTCGATAGCTTCTCTGCCATCATGCGCAAGCGAGCCGCCTCGCTACTGCAGCGCGTCAACAATGTTCGCGGAGGCGCGCGTCGATAGCTTCTCTGCCATCATGCGCAAGCGAGCCGCCTCCCTACTGCAGCGCGTCAACAATGTTCGCGGAGGCGCGCGTCGATAGCTTCTCTGCCATCATGCGCAAGCGAGCCGCCTCGCTACTGCAGCGCGTCAACAATGTTCGCGGAGGCGCGCGTCGATAGCTTCTCTGCCATCATGCGCAAGCGAGCCGCCTCGCTACTTGGCAGGGTGAGGGCCAGCACCAACAGCATCCTAGCAATGTTTGCAGGCAGGTGGGATGGGGCATACAGTAACGCTCTAAGACAAGAACAAAATGGATTTAGGAAAAAAAAATCAACGGCATTGGCTTGTTTTAAGCTAAATGATAAAATTACAGAGTGCATTAATGAAGGTATTCCGGTTGGAGTCCTGTTTCTCGACATGTCTAAGGCATTCGACACAGTCTGCCACAAGCGCCTTCTAAATAAAATAGACAAATATGGAATACGCGGACCTGCCTACTCTTGGATTGCAAGCTACCTGAATGACAGACAACAAAGTACCTACGCAAATAAGTAAGATAACTAATAATAGACTTTCGGTGTTCAACTCAAGCTACCAAATAAACAAATACGGTGTCCCACAGGGAAGCATCCTAGGCCCCCCTATTATTCCTTATATATATAAACGACCTACCTGACTCGACAAAACATGACACTATTTTATTCGCTGATGACACTACATTATTAATTAAGGGCACAGACATAGATAACTTTGAAAATGAGATAAACAAAGCATTGAGTGATGTTGTACGCTGGCTAGATTTCAATAACCTCCTACTAAATCTCAACAAAACAAAATGTATGCAGTTCAAGTCATATAAATCTAAGATTCACCACCTTAAAGTAATGCACAACATAGATACCATTGGAGAAGTGAATAGTACTGTATTTCTCGGCTTAACATTGGACAACCATTGTAACTGTATTTGTGTGATGAGCACGAATATTTGTTCGTGAGTCATGGATGTTTTCTATGTATTTAAGTATTTATTTATCTATATAAGCATGTTTATCGACGTCTAGTAACCATAGTACAAGCTTTGCTTAGTTTGGAACTGGGTCGAAATGTGCAAGATGGTCCCCTAATATTTATTTATTTATATTTATAATTGCAGGTGAAAGCATGTTTTAAATCCCACGCATAGTGTCTACGTAGTACAAACTTACATAGATTTTTCCTTTTTATAATACTAACTGATGCCCGCGGCTTCGCCCGCGTGGTTATAGGAAAATGTAACATATTGAATTTTCCCGTGGGAATTAGATGTTTTCCCGCTGTAAAAAGTAGCCTATATCACTCTCCAGCCTCTGAACTATCTCCATACAAAAAATCACATTAATACGATGCTCCGTTGCGACGTGAAAGAAGGACAAACTTTCGAATTTATAATATTAGTAAGGATTAGGATAGTTTATGAAGTCCCATTTCACCAAGCGGGAAAGACGACTTAAATTGAGATTATAATTAGATATCCATCAGATTGCACTAATCTTGCTTAATCCATAGTATGAGATCCAGCGCAGCTAGACTTACTCTCATGTTATTTTAATAGAGCAAATTTTTAAACTGACATGGTATTTCAGGGACTAAATAAATTTTATATCCATATTTAAATTTAATTGAATGATGATAATTACTGTTGTTCGGAATTTTAATTACATTATACGACGAATGAATGTAGATATTAAGTTATTAGGTGGCTGCATATATTTTTGAATCATAATATGTTGCCTAAAAGGTACGGTATGGTAGATCTGTATTTTTCGTAGACAAAATAATTGTTCTTTGTGTTGTTGGAAAGAATATTTTTTTACACATACATTTTATTACAGGTAGATACTATTTTGAATGTCTGCTTTGCATTTTCAACTCTCTATTTCATGCCAATCTTGTTCGAATCCCAACAAAATTCATGAGAGAGAGTGCATGAACCAAACAATTCATACACCAGTCAACTAACACTTATTCCGGGACTGTAAGTAGATATATGAATAATGAGTTGTTTACAGAGTACACGTCAGAGGACAAAGTGGGAAAACAAAATGAGACAATAAAAGAGTTTTCAAAATGTATATTTAAATAATGCGTCTACGTACAGGCACGGGTGGGCCGAGCGGCCGCCCGCCCACCCTCGCCAACACTGCTGAACCTGCAACCTAATTGCGAAACAATACAGACCGTCGTCAGTTGATTTTATTAGACATCGGAGATTCTATACGTCATTGAAGCGTTGATTCAAAATTAGGCTGCTGAATTATGGGTATAGAATTCGCTACAATATATTCGCAAGACATTCTCCTGAGAGATAGACACACGCTACAGACGCTATAGTACAGTCGAGTTCTAAAATATGTGCACGGACAAAGTGATCAAAAATATGTGAACACGACTTTATTTTCAAGGGCACAAGGTTGCTCAGATATTGTTGAACCTCTGGGAACGTACCCAGTCCGTGTGCTTTAAGTTATAAATCTTTTTAGGAATACTTCGAGCTAAGATTCGGTTAAAGACGCTGTTTCCCGAACTCGAGCACTTTTTCACATTCATGGACTGGAGCGGATTCAGCATGGTTGTAATGGTTTTATTATGATTAAGCCGCTTGACAGTCAAGTAGGCCACCGTTAGGTACTTAGAGCCGGTATTGATTGCGATATCACACTCGTGTGCAGTATATTGATTAAGGGAAGCACGGTTGTTAGCGCGCAGTGTTGGCGGAGCCGAGCGTAATATTTTAACAAAATCTTTTCTATTACACTTTCACTTTAGGTAAGTGCCAAGCACTCAATTCTTTGTTTATTCCTTCAATTTCATGGGTAACCTATTGGAAATTCATCCTTGAATTATAGATAAGGCTATGCCACTTCTTTGTAAATATTCTGAATATTATTTGTGGGATTTCCAGGTTTAACATTAGTCAAGGATAAACTTCCAATAAATCCCTGCGTCGGGACGTTCCGTGATGATGAAATCTAAGAACTCAATACATTTTCTCGATTCTTTATTAATAGTTAAGATTCCTTTATGAATAGTTGAGCTCAGCAATATCTAACCTTTTCTGAAAAATATTTGGACGATAAATGTTTGGCAAATCAACTCATAGAATTACACTTTTAAAGTAAGAACTTATTAGAACCTGAAACTCGACGAATCGTCAATGAAAGCTATCTTTAACGTTATTTTGCAAACATTTTTGAAATAATCATCCTAAAACAAAGATTTTTTACAAAACGGTGTAGTTCTAAAAGTTAATTCGCCTGATTACAGATGCAAATTAAGCAAAGTGTACCGTAACAAAACATGCTACTAGCCAACTAATATAATACATTGGTTGAACATGTCAGGGGCATGACACTGGAGCTGGAGCTGGTACTGGTATACGGATACAGTAATATTATTGCACGTCTATGTACAGCCTGTAGGTAAACACGGGCCGCCAGTGCTGCGCTCGACAACTTATAGTCCTTTCATACTCAGGCACATGTTCCGTTGTGAGGACGACCACAAAACAAAGGGCAGCGGTGAAGTTTCTTCAAACCAAAAGGGACGCCAACTGATCGCTGTTAACTAAATTCAGAGTAATTAAATGTCATGTAACAATGCATGTGCCGACGTGTTTGTTGGCGATCCCACGGCGGGGCTCCCGCGGCGCCCACAGATCCGACATCACTCATCCTCTGATCGCATTATCCGACCACTGATACGGCGAGATAGCATCTAACATGCGATACCGGGGCAGCATGACTCGCTCGTACTAATGATACCCCGTGGAAGCCTCGCCGTGAGACAACGCCGTATCTCACTTCTAATCGGAGGAACTGCTCAATTCACCGTTACTTGATTGTTTAACTGAGTGCAGGAGCTCCGAGGAGCCCCTATTTTCGCGCCGCCGGCGACCCGCGCGCGCAGCCATTCTACGCGCTTCACCTATCACATACCTATCCTAAGCTACTTAGCCTAGTACATCTACGATCTATAGTATGTACACATCATAGTTCTAGCTATCGCTAAATAAGTACATTATCTAATATATTTATAAGGGTAATTCTGAACGACATATTTACAGTCTAGTCAACCTACTGCGTCCGCTTGGGACCGTGACTTGTGTGGAGCAGACTCGGAGTGGTGCGGTCGGCCAGTGAACAACCGTTTCAAGGTGAAATCAGTAAACCGTCACATCAGCCGCTGAAACTGACGCGGCGAGCGCGTTCAGTAAATTTGCAACGATTTATTGCACCGCGCACTACACTTTAGAAAAGATAATCATCACGCGAGGAAACATAAGTTAAGACGGCGATAAAAACACTGCAAGCGTTGTTATAATGTGCCCATAAATTACTTGTGTCTAATTCAAAGGCAAATGTAGAGTCACTGGCACGAATTCAAAACGCGATGTTTTATAATACAGATATTTTTCACAAAGCGGGTGGCAGAGATGTATAATATGATCGTAACGCGTTCCGATATTGTTTAATATTTATAAGTTAGGGTCGCAGGACAAAAAAACCTCATTATCTGGCAATTTACGAGCGCAGTGCGATACACCTGCGCCGCGACATCCATACTCGTCACTCAGCACCACTCCTGAGCCCAAGATGGTCGCATTTATAGCATGATAAAGGCGGCATAAAACATCTTTAACACCACATGGTATAAAGAGCATTCTGTGTGCACTTATGAGCATTCTAGGCCTACTGTTATTTAGGCGAACGATGCTGCTATTGTCACTTTATTGTCCAATTTTGCGTGCCACTCGCACTGATACGAGGCGCAGGAAGGCTATTAACGCGCACATCCTTTCATCAAAATCTCGCTGGATGCGTTCTACAATAGTTATTCCGCCGGCAAAGCGGCTCAAAAATAAACATTATCTACAACATCGTGTCAAATTATAAGTAACACAATATTGAGTAGGTATACATTATACATACTTGGAAATTCGCACCAAAGTCATATTTGCAATGCTTCAAATCCATTACACTATCACACTAGAAACACAGTCAATGTTCAGAGTTGTCTTCACCAAGGGAACGTAGTACGAGTTCTGGAGCCACAAATTATCACTCCGCTGTTCACGATTGCTGCGGTGACTCGCAGTGGGGCGTGAGGCCGCTAGTGTACTCGTATGCTAGCGGTTGTCGGGACGCGAGCCTGCAGGGCCGGCTGCGGCCGCCTCTCAGAACCAGTACAGGTCTTTGGACGTGTCCTGCACCTGCGCTTCCAGACCTGCAACAAACACACAGACGTGACTAATTTGTGAGGTGTCTTTAGTTAGGTTTCACTACAGTTGTACCTATTTTCAATTAGCCGGAACATAATAGAAGAAAGACTATTGAGACATTATTCAAAAAACGTAGTTCGAATTAATATTAATACGCATAACTGGGAATATTAAATGGTCCTATTTAAAAATCGAGGCGCACAGGTAACAGATAACCATTTTACTTTATAATCACTTTATTTGATTACCTACGGATACGGATGTTTTATTCGGAAAGGATAAATAAAAGAATAAATATAGGAAGTCATAAACCATCACTTATGATTAAATTACCCATCTGTACATTATGCAATGCCCTTATTTATTATTTTATATTTATTAATCAGGCTCTGGGTCCATATAAAAGTTAGTTCTTAATTATATAAAAACCCTTACAATCTAGAGGTTACAGGTGTACCTACATTATACGTACATTAAAACCATTTATGTTGTGCTGCTAAGGGATAACCACCCAGAACTTATCGATATCATACAAAATATCTGAACTACGTTTATACCTAGATAGGTCAAATGTATGTTTTAAAAGACCACGAAAGATTAGTTCTGTTCTCAGAATGCGATTAGCATAATTTATTATTCCTCGCATTTAGTACCTAACAAAAAAACACTCTTCAATGTTAATGTCTAAAATATATATAAATAAATTCCCACAATAAATACATGGCCATCAAGCAATAAATAAACTAGGTAATACCTACGGCAATAAACGCAAACTTAACGTAGGTACTGTTTTAACTCTTAAGAACACGTGGCATTAGAAAGTGGAAAAAAGTACAAGATTGCATTAAACCCGGCGATCCCCCGTACTACGAGTAAGTACATTATCATCATCGGTGCCTACTCGATGCAATGTTGTTTTTTTTTTTTCATTATAGTTATTTACGTAGGTATGTCTGCTGGGTATAACTTTTTTTACACTATACTGAGCCTCTCGGGAAAATGATTACTATTTTACTAGATAAATAAAAACAAATGTGTATATAGATACGCCGAGTTTTAGTCAACGTAATGCTCTCGTTCAAAAACAAACTGATTCAGTGGTGAAACCTCTTGTTTATTTTTAAAGTGACACATGAACAGTAAAGTACCTAAGCTAGATAAAAATTATAATAATCCTATTAAGAATAAATACCTATTTCACACGGCAGTGACTATTTTACATTCTTGAAATGTGCAAAGAGACACCTCTAAAATGATTCGGTTAATACCTATGCGGTACAC
The DNA here is from genome assembly GCA_947049275.1 of Epinotia bilunana. Lineage (NCBI taxonomy): Eukaryota > Metazoa > Arthropoda > Insecta > Lepidoptera > Tortricidae > Epinotia > Epinotia bilunana. The sequence continues at coordinate 20,116,501 of OX346259.1, read as the reverse complement.
GTACCAATTGTCGAACATTCAAAATTATGCTGATCTCTGTCGGCGACCGATCGTAAAATAGGTACGCCAGATCAAGAAATTCCTATAGGCATAATCGTGAATCGTGCCATTTCATGATATGCCTAGAAGTTGGCCCAGGCTTATCACGATGTGACTGATAGACAATACGGTAGATCGATTAGAGCAACGCATTCGTCGATATTCCTACCCCAATACTGGGCACATCGTAAAATAGATTCTTTCTTGGCCACTGGTGGCGCTGAGTAATATGCAATGGCGGCCGTGTTTGTTGGGAGCCAATAATCAGGGCGGCCAAAAATGGCTTGTCAAAAGCGAACTTTGTCTTAGGTCGATTAAGTTAGGGTTCACTTGTGCCCCTCAGACCAGAAATAGACACCCCGCGCAGCGGGGTGACGTCGACTCGCTGGAGTACAGTCCGCACTCTTTTTTTTTTTTTCATTTACCTACTTTAATCTTGGACACCCTATACTTACGTATAACGGAGTATATGAGTATTGAACGATATGGCGGCGTTTCATGATATGCCTAAGGAATTTCATAATCAGTCTTAACGTCACTGGCTTGGCCAAATCATGAAATGCAGACGTTTCATGACATACCTAGGAAGTTCATGATCTGCCTAAACGTCACTATAGGCAAATCTTTAAATGGTGAATTTTGAACGATATGGCGTATGTCACTCAGCCAAATCATACAATGGCGGCGTTTCATGATATATGCCTAGGAATTTCGTGATCTGGCGGATTTTAGGATCGGCCGCAGACATCTCTATTTGAGCGTTTCTAAAAAAAAATGCCACTATTGTACTTCTAGTAATTTTATGTTAACTATTTCCACTCAGGATAAGGAGCTCCTTCGACCCTGGTAGGACAAAAAACTGTCCCAAAGATATTTTTCCTATTGTGTTACCATTTACCATACACTTTGTATGGTGGTAACACAATAGGAAAGTTCAAAAATTTATGATCATTTTGGGACACTTTTTTTCTCCTAGTGGGATGGAAAGACATCGTGATTTTGAGTAGAAATAACATAAAAGTTGCAGAAAATCTCCGAAAAAATGTAGTGGCATTTTTTTTGAGAAACGCTCATTTAGTAGGCACGTACTTACCTAATATCTACTTATAGGTAATAATGTCTTCAGCTGAAATAGAATTGATGAAGTGCGAAGCAATCACTCTCCTTGTTTTGCAGCGATTAGAGTGATGTGACTCAAAGATGGTATCTCGACATGATTTATATCTTCATGTCGGAGATAGATCAGTAACAATAATTTTAGTAGATGCTTGGTGAGATTTATTAGAGCGGGGGCCGACGGGCAGGGCTGATTGTTATAAATGATGTCGCGGGCGATAGCATCGCCGTGTCGTGCCGTGTCGTGCTGTATCGGGCACGACCAAACCGTCACTGTCATACCATTTATTAAACATTAACTAGCGTAAATTATTCCGCCGGAACCATTTTGCAGTCTACTTTGCTTTGGAACATGTTCGTTATCCGTAGCCATTTCTCATTATGTTGCACTATGCACAAAGCATAGAAAGATCTTGTCCGTAATTAATACTTAATTAAAACCCTTCCCAAGTTCGCAGAGATGAATGACAGCCAATCAATATCAATAAAACCTAGTCTTGGGGCTGGGAGCGGACGAAACCGCGCGGCTTTATGATGGTTAATTGCGACGCGCGGGCACGCGGCGGCGATAATTGACAGGAGCTTGTGATTTAGTGGCGGGGCGGGGCGGATCGATGGCCGAGGGCAGTGGTCAGTGCGCGCTGATTGGCCGCAGGAGGCCGCGCCCCGCCCCCGCGCCATCGCGCCACCGTGCACCGCCGACGGCCTCTGCGCGCCTGGTCCCGGCGAGTCTCTCGCATGCCGGACAATCATGGCTGGACGTCCACTCAATGAATGAAACAATCGGTTTTATGAGACCCTTTTTAAAGATTTTGTTTGATTAATTAGGATGAATTCAATAGCAACGTTACACGCCACACAAATAATTAATTTACAAGATAATGACAGTTGAATAAGGTATACCATCCATCTGCAGGAATTAAAACCGCATAATAGTTATTGTGCACTTTTTACTAATCTACCTGCGTTGAGACTCATTACGACTCAAAAACTCACAATGGCCCATTGGCATTAAATTAAAATAAAACCAAATTATCGTTCTATCGTCGTTTTCTCCACATTTTTCAGATAAAAATGAGTGATAATTATTATTTCGGTAAACATTATATTAGGGCTGTCGCGATCAAAGATGGCGGGTGACCGGTCGTAAATAACACGATATTCAAATTAAACAATTTGCTGCCTTTGACGCGTCGTGGGTCACGGAGATTTACGGTGCAGCTTGTGAACGAAACACTTTGAGCCTCTAAAGAAACGGCCAAAAGGTTTCTAGCCTAGTATTTAACAATTATAACAATCCGGACTTTTCAAGAATCTTTATTTATAGTCATTAGCCACCAATAATTCTATTTATTTTTACCTAATAAAAACTAACGATAGTCTGTCAAGCGAGTCGTGTCGCGTCCCTGGAAAATGACGGCAAATTAAAAAAATTGGTACGCATGCTGGTAACACGAGATGTATGGTGGCGTACTATGGTAGATACAACTGACAGTTTATTTCATTAGGTAAAATTGTTGACATATAAATATTTTGATAAAAATGCTGTGATCTCGCTTGACAGACTCTACCTAACGGATATCGTTCCGTACATACCTATACCTACTCTTAGGGCGGGTTGCACCAACTTATGATTACAGTCCGATCAACGTTAAATATGGCGCTGGCAGATGTCATTCCATAGAAACTTGTCAAACTTGTCAAACAGTCTATGTTTGATGCAACCCACCCTTACTGTTACGAAGAAATTGTTAGCGGCAAATCTACACATTTCGGAGCGAATTGCTAAAAGTAGCGGGTCCGCAAATGTCCACTCCCGACGAAGAAAACGATCCATTTGCATTTACCTATAAGTAGGTATTATCTATTAAAACGCACAGCAATAGGTACCTAATAGCGGTCACTATTATTACTAACATAAATAAATAAGAATCAAACAAAAATATAACCTCACCAATTAATTAAATCTCGATATCTATAATCTTGTATTAAAAAATATATCTGACTGACTAACGACCACGACCTGAGGCTCTAGTATAGGTTTTACCGAAACAAAACTTTACGATCGCGTTTGCGTTTTACCCTCAATTTGTATGGGATTTGACAGCTAAACGCGAACGCGGTCGTAACGTTTTGTTTCGGTAAAACTTATACTAGAGCCTCAGAGGCTCTAGTTCTAGTAGTTCTAGCGTTTGCGTTTAGCTGTCAAATCCCATACAAATTGAGGGTAAAACGTAAGCGCGACCGTAAAGTTTTGTTTCGGCAAAACTTATACTAGAGCCTCTGATTTCGACTCTTACACCTTAATAATCGTATTCCTAACACTATTGCAACGTTTTTGCTTGCCTAAATATTTAGGTATCTAAACTTGATTTTAATACTAATTCGTGTATCAACAATAACTTAAAAATCGGTTACTATCATTAAAGTAGGTAGTTGTAATGCCTACGTCGAGGCATCGGGGTTGATTTCCCGAGCTGGCAATATAATACCGTACCTACCTACCTACTTATAGTCAATATTGACGTTTATTGTACTATGATGGATGACAGCTGTCACATAACGCAAATAGGAATGCACTCACTATACTTAGTTACGTATAGGTAGGTAAGTACCTTACTATCTCATTCTTGTGCGAGCACGCCCACGTATGATGGAGCTTAGACTATCACAAAAGAATATCACGTGAATATTACTTTACACGTTATCGTTACAGTCACTTTCAAATTATAAATATACGAGAGATACGAGAGAGAGATCTAAGCAAGACAAGGTAATTTCCACATAGCAATCGAGTGCAGTACCTATACCTACCCTACCCCTATTCACATCGTACTCAATATGTCTGCAGCTTCTAAAATGTCCCTCCAGTATGTTTTTCGGGTCGGCCCCGACTCATGTTACCCCGCGGCATGTGGCGCGGCACAATGGGCCGCGCGGTATTTGTCAATAAAGCGCTGCCACCCCCGCCCCCCCCGGAATGCGGCCCGCGCCGCCCTTTGATGTGACCCCCCTCCAACCCTTCCCGTGTCCAGCGCGAGAAACATTCCATTACGATGCCGTTTGCGAGCCCTCGCCGCTAATATTCGCGAACTGATTCAAAACCTTACTCAGTCTGGATACACTCTAAATTGCCATAAATGCGGACTTGATGGGAATTCGAGACAAGTCCTCTGTAGTCACTACTGACGCGAGTCGGTGTAACAGGGACGGTACGACTGTAATAATTGCTGGCGACCATCAGCCCGGTCACATTCAGAAGTCGACAAGTAAAGCGGCCGAGATCGATTAAAAACGGCAAGGCGGCTGTTACGGAACTGGTGAATTGGATTACTTTGTATCGTAGAAGATATTTTTAATTAACGATTTTACTCTACATAATTAGGTACTCAGAATGTTAACAACTTAGTATTATCTAGAAGCAGGCAATAACTACTACTACCTACCACTAGGTAGCTATAAAATACAGTTCTACTTCTAATATTTTTACATGTATAGGTAGGTGTATGTTATGATTTATATATAGGTACCTATCCATACCTTTAACTGCCGATGTGCCTTTGGCAATATTTTCATTCCCATGAATACCGCCACCGGCAACATTGCCGAACACATTGCCTGTGTGCTGGCACGATATTATCTAAATTGGAATCGCAAAATACCGTAAAAAAAAGTTTCTATGGTCGCGTAATGCGTTTTCCCAGGCTTTGTGACTAAAATATTAACAGCTTTCAAAAATATTGCTGTGACAGGCCACTGTCAGTGTCAATGTCAAAGTTAGTAGGTATCTAACTACATTTGCTGCCGGCAAGCTATGATTTAGTTACCTATGCCTTATAATTATCGTCATCTAAAGATTCAAAAGTGCCAACCTACCTACCCATATAGAACTTGCTGTAGTAAGGTAGATAAGCCCATTTAAGATTAGATATAAAGATTTATAAAACGGCAGTGTAAGTTGTAGCTAAGACAAACTTGCATGGTTTGCGAGGGGGTGAGGCGAGGGGCGCGCGCATAACTCTGCGAGCGGAACACCGAGCGGTATCAATCAAGTGGATGGTGCGATTAGACGGAGGGCGGAGGGCTCCCTCCCGAGGGGAGGAATTTAATTTGGCAGGCGGGGCGGGGGGCGCAAATTAATTTTAATCGGCGTCATTAGACCGCCCTTTCAACTCGCCGCCGCAATTACTTCGACGGATCTATAAAAATGGCGCAACACACGCGAGCTTTTTGCGCGAATGCAGCGATGTGGATGTGCTGCCAATAGTATTGCTCCCAGCAAAACCATGGGCAACATATCTTTATGTTGCCCATGGTTTTGCTGGGAGCGAGAACACACCATGACTGACACAATAATGTGATATTATCATATCTAAATGTTCTACAGGATTACTGAACGAGGGGTCTGGCCTTGTTGTTAATTTTTATCGGAGAGAGGATAGATTAGTAACAATGGCAGGTCAATTATTCATTAACCCATTCATCGCCGGGCTACCCTCGTAGCGCTACGCCGTAGTCCGTAGCAGCTTAGTGTCCATTATGTAGCGAAAGGCGCCCGTAGCGCTCCGAGTTTGAAGAATGAAACGAAGGATGGGTTTAAAAAGTTGTTGCAAGAAAAAGCATTGCCGTCTGCGAAAGAATGCTGACTATCACCAACTCTTTTCGAAGCTCGATCTTATATTGTGTTGTGAGGCAATATTTCCGGCAAGATTGACGGCGTGCCCAGCTCGGCAATATTTTAGGAACCGTCGCATCACACGCGCCAACATTTGGTCACAAGAAAGCGCCGCGGAATCTCTTTGATAATTAAAACACGCCCGTTGTCTGTCCGGATAATCTGGCGGGTATTTACGACGGTGCTCTCTACACTGGCATTCAACAAAAATGCTTAGATCTGAATTTTGAAGATATATTTGGTTTGCCACTTCACAGTGAATGTGGTTTTGATTTGAACGCCTAAAGGTGTCGTGTGTTGTGTCCGCAGCCCCAAGAACTCCTATAGGTGTTATGGCGTCCTTTGTCAAAACAACCTTCAGTCTTCCACTTAAGGTTTGTATTCGCTCTCTTGTACAGTACGATTACTGCTAGTTAACCACTGACAGATGGATTGCCTTCATTTAATTTTCAACTTTCACCTTATACAAATAAAATAGTTATTACTAAATCGGTAGATGTCGGTAACAGTATTCTGAAAAATGCTTTATCTGTATGAAATTAAAGTTGAAAATTAAATGAAGGCAATCCATCTGTCAGTGGTTAACTAACAGTAATCGTACTGTAACAACGATGTGGCGTGACATTGTCTCTCTTGGCGGTAAAAAGTGCTGCGCGCGTTTTTTTTAATTTGTCAGGCCAAAGCGCGCAACTTGAAATCATATTTCTATGCGAAATTGACCTCCTGTCTAGTTTATTAGACTGCAAATAGCCGTGTAGTCGACGTCAAAGATATGAATACATTTTTCGCCTTATTAAAATAGAATAAGGTGGAAAAGTGTAAACATACCTATCTTTGACCTGGACTGTACACCAAACGGCTAGGTAGGTAGGTACTGTAATGTACTCGTATGCGTGGGCCAATAACGAATACTTAAAGCGGCAGCCATGGTCAGAGTTTTTGCTAATTGATAGACAAATTACCACGCACATAATTGATTACAATAACTACTAAAAACCCAAAGCCGACGACCGGTTAGCCTAGTGGGTAGTGTCGCTGCCTACGAAGCTGGAGGTCCTGGGTTCGAATCCCGGTAAGGACAAATATTTGTGTGATGAGCATGAATATTTGTTTCTGAGTCTTGGATGTTTTTCTATGTATTTAAGTATTTATAACCATTAAATATATCGTCGTCTAGTACCCGTAACACAAGCCTTATTGAGCTTATTATGGGGCTAGTGCGATTTGTGTGATTGTCCCTTAAAAAAAAAAAAAAAGCCCATCTTCAAGAATTTAAGTGTTTAAATATTTTGTGGTGTTTAAAGTAATAATTATAACTATATAGGTAGCTCTAGCTATCGAGTATACCTACTTATAATCAACGATAGACTTAGGGCGGGATGGACCAAACCCCCTGTATATAATCTAATATGCGGTGTTCATTAAAATTCTGAATGTATCGAAAGTTTGTCAGTTCCTATGGACTGACAGTTGCCGCCGCCATATACTCATACTCATATATATTTATTGCAAAACCATGGTTACATAAGGTGGTACAAATCTTAAATGTTAAGTACATGGAAACCCTGTAGATAAGGGCGTAGCAATTTCTTATAGCTAAAGTTAAACTATATTCAATGTTGATCGGTCTGTAATCATTAAGTTGGTGCAACTGGTCCCTAGTATCAAACAAGCGCGGGTGCTGCATTTGGTAAATATCCTTGTTTTTCGTCAAGGGAAAAACAACATTCCACGCGAGCTTTAGCGACCTACCTACGTAGTACCTACCTAAACGAGCCCTTGCGCCTTGGTGCAAAATCTAACAACAACCAAGTTGAAATGACAATTTAAATAAACTTTGACTTTGACTTTGATAGGTAGGTATGTACATACCTATGCTAAATTGTCATCTCCAATCCATTCTTAACGTCTCATTAGTAATAAGGTTTCTTCAATAAATTAGTCTATTCTATAGTAATCGCGGTTTGTTAATCATCATCATATCAGCCGAAAGACGTCCAGCGAAACCGTACTCCCCCAAAGAGTGCCAAAGTGACCGTTCCTGCGCCACCCGCATCCAGCGTAATGGTTTGATAATAGTTTGCCTCAATCCGCCACCAAAGCACTTTCTAAACGAGTAGGTACTTTCGATCGATAAAATCGTTTATTTCAGACATTATTTGATACATACAAATGCAACGCAACACTCACCAGGCACCGAGGGGTAGGAGTAGGGCGAGCAGGCAGCGTGCGCGGCGTGTGCGGCGTGCGGCGCATGGTGCGGCGCGTGCTCCAGCCCGTGCTGCCACTCCACGGGCTTGTACTGCGCGTGCAGCGGCGAGCGGCCGAGCAGCAGCGGCGGGTACCCGGCCGCGGCCATGTTGTGCGCCTGCGCGGCCTGCGCCGCCGCCGCCGCGTGGTACTCCGCCGCGTGCCGGTGCGCCGCGTGCCCGTACCTGCGGAATAACACCGGGTCAGTTTTTGATAGGGCTTTTATTACCTGTACCGAGTCGGTGGGAAGGTTTCCACTCCTACTGACATTAAAGTCATGTGTAGGTCATTTTGAGCACTTGACCCGCTTAGCTACTTTTGCTGCTGACTGTACTCTCTTACGTAAACTAGAATACGGCACCTGATGGTATAAGAGGTTACCTTAGCATGTGGATACTCGCAAGCGCGTTGCCGGCTCTCCGATTCTAATCCGTTGATTACTCAGCCCGTTGGCTGTCAGACGAGTATGGAAACGGTTACGTCTGTAGGTACAACAGTCCTAGGCAATACCACATGTTTACCTACAACCCAGGCAGAGCGCGCCAATCATTTAGACTATTTGGTGGATTGAAATTCGAATCTACTCGGTACGGTTGAAATCGACCCACAAGGCTCTTTTTGTTTGTCGCATCCAATACCAATCATGTTTCAATTTGCTTCGCGCGATTCTACGCGTGCAGAGCCTACGAAATAAATAGAAATTAACACGTTGACGGACACTACTTCAGACACAACCGAAATAGCAATAGACTTACGCCTACAGGCGTCTACTGTCTTTATCAATGTTGTGAATTGAGACCCAGCGGCGAGACTGGCGATGCTTTCATAGAACTCTGTTCCCAGTTAATAACAAACCTTTCCTACAGATCTCGATGAAACTATAGACATGGGCAAGAAATCAAGTGAAGCCTTGGCGTTAAAAGGCGCCAATGGGATCACAGGCCCAGTCTGCCTTTTATGGCCCGACGAGCACGTAGTGACCCCGAGAGAGGCAAACAATAGGACTATAGGCCCAATCGAGCACGATGTGAAGAACTCTAATCCTACTAATATTATAAATGCGAAAGTTTAGATGTTTGGATGTTTGTTACTCAATCACGCTTAAACGGCTGAACCGATTTGAATGAAATATTGCACGAAGATATTTTATAGCCTGGATTAAAATATAGGACAGTTTTTATCCCGAGTCCACGCAGACGAAGTCGCGGGCGGAAGCTAGTGTGTTATAATTTTCAGCTTCTATAGAGTTCTTCACACAAAGAGCTGTGTACTTTTCATTTTAGGTTAGGTACAGTCAAGTGCAAAAATGAGTATCGATTAAATCCTCCTAAATATGTACCGATAGGTAGGTACCTTAATTACGCTGAAATAAGAGCGATGGGACATATTTATGATATTTATGAGTAAGTTGTATGCACCCATATTTTTACACTTGACTGTATGTAGAAGTTTGCTTCGACTTTTCGGTTCACTCAAAGGTATATTTTAACCGACTTCAAAAAAAGGAGGAATGTTTGTTACCCCAGAAATCTGTCATTGATGAGCCGATTCGTAATATTTTTTTGTTTGTAAGTATATGCTTCCAGGTGGGTCCCATTTTTAAAAAAAAATCAGTTGGTTGATGGGATCCATGAGGAATAGGTAGGCTATTTTCGTCTATCACAATTAAATTATGAATTTATATACAACACAACAAACTACAATAAACTTTTTAATTATTTTTTTCATATAGTTTTGACTTTAGGAAATACGAATATAATACTAATTTGTTATAAAACCACAAGAAATATTTTTAGTTTCAAAATTAAAATCGTAGTTTTATTATCCGTATGTCCCGTGACCGAAAACGCTGACCGCCATTTTGTCTTCTGCGAGTGACGTCAGAACAGCAAATACAAAAACAAGTTTTCGGTGTAAACAACAACAAAAAGTTAAAAAATATTTATATTGTGTATTCAAATTGTATTTATTTGGACTTAGGTACCTACGCTATTTTACACCATCTACGATGGAGGTTGGATTTGTAAAAGCTGACTACAAATCTACCAAAAATAGACACAGTACCTAGGTATCTAATGATTGCAAAGTTCTTTTGAGATTTATTTTCTGCTAAATTCAGAAAAATCTAAACAGCTTTGTAAGTAAGTATATTCTGTTTCATTTTCTGATAGTATATTAGAAAAATATAGGTTATATTGTATATTCCCGATAACGAGTATGAAAGCTCATTTTTAGTTAGAATATCCATGAAAATTCAGAACTATCAGAAGGCATAGATTAGAAGTACATACACATTTGACGTTTCTATGTTCCTACACATATATATACTATAGTATCTTCTTAGTAGTCTGTGGTTTGTTATTGCAGTTATGACTTCACGATAATGGCAGCTGCCTTTTTGGCCCGAATATATAATGTTCAAATTTCAACCATTATTTATTTGCTTAAAGCGATATTATTTTGAGGAAATAAAAATACTAGTTTACTAGGTATCGTATCTATACGAACATTTTAAAATATATTTAAAAAAAACCGTAGAATAGCCTATTGAGGGAACTCCTGTGCACGCGTGTAGTGATTTTGGTATTTTCTATTATAACTCGTGTATTTACACCCGGAAATCGTAAATTTGGTGGAGTGGAATTGATGATATACTTACCACAGATGACTTATGGAACTCCTCAATTATGTACATAGTACAGAATAACAGAAGTATAGTATCACAGATTCTGATAAGATTCCGTTGAAATAGCAACTAATGAAATGCTAAAGGTGATCCTTTGTGGAATCGACGGAAGTCCTCAAATATTATCGGCCCACATACAGCGATTCGGTTTTTTTCTCTAATAATCAACGCATTTTTTCTCGGACATCAGTTCATGTGGTAAATTGGAAAATAAATGTGGAAATGTTGTCGTGGCTTGGCGGAGTACTAAATTGAAGTCGGTTGAAACTTTGTTTTTAAAGTAAATTATCTTGATCTTTTCTCAATCCTAACAGTTGGGTTAGTTATAATCGGTTCCATCCAGCATTTACACCTCAGAAGGGAGGAATGTTAATGTCACCTCTACGGAATGTATAGATCGTAGGTAATATTCGTAATTGAGAGAAGCTGGCAAAAATATCTGACACGTGCTAATGACAGGGACAGATGCGATGTCAAGTATTTTTGCGTGTTATGTTGTGGCAGATATGAATGCTGGTTAGGTACAGTACGATATTAACATCAAGTAAACCTATACTGTAGGTACGTACCCGCGAGGGAAGATGCATTATTTTCATTTTTGCTTTCATTTTAAAGAATCATGTAGAATAGAATAGGTAGACCACGAACGTATAAAAAAATTAAAATAGGTACTATAAGTTAATTTATAGTCAAAAATTCCTGTTACAAACTGACAATTTAAACTTTCGCGCCTTTATCGGATCTACAGCGATGACGTCACGCATGTGTGTCACTCGCCATATTTTTTAGTCCGTGGTTCCTCCCTAGATGTCATAGAGTTGCCTAAGTTTTGACTTTTGACAGGGGTGACGTCACCAGACGCTGATTGTAAGTTTAAAACACGTTCCGTTTCACATTACTTCAAATCGTAATTATTGTTTGAAATTATTATAAACTAAAGTAAAAACGTTTCAGTTGCAATTAGGTATTTTATGTTTTTTCAACATTTTGGTCACAAAAGAATGGTAAATATTACCCATAAGTAGCTGCATCTTCCCTTTATGACAGAACTCTATCTTAGAGCAGTTCTTAGAGCGTGTCAGACTGTTCAAGCCCTTTTTTATAGCATACATATTGTACCAGGAATGTAGCGCATTCCCGTAGTAGTGTTCGGTGCCAGGGGTCGGTCGTTGTCAGCGAACAGGACACCACTCTGTAAGATACATGTACCAGGGACACATACCCGGAGTAGCTGGTGCCAGGGGTCGGTCGTTGTCAGCGAACAGGACACCACTCTGTAAGATACATGTACCAGGGACACATACCCGGAGTAGTGTTTGGTGCCAGGGGTCGGTCGTTGTCAGCGAACAGGACACCACTCTGTAAGATACATGTACCAGGGACACATACCCGGAGTAGTGTTTGGTGCCAGGGGTCGGTCGTTGTCAGCGAACAGGACACCACTCTGTAAGATACATGTACCAGGGACACATACCCGGAGTAGTGTTTGGTGCCAGGGGTCGGTCGTTGGCAGCGAACAGGACACCACTCTGTAAGATACATGTACCAGGGACACATACCCGGAGTAGTGTTTGGTGCCAGGGGTCGGTCGTTGTCAGCGAACAGGACACCACTCTGTAAGATACATGTACCAGGGACACATACCCGGAGTAGTGCTGGTGCCAGGGGTCATAGTCGTAGAGGTCGACGCCGCATGACGCGCCCGCCGCCGCCGCGTTGAAGAAGGACGCCGGCAGGTTGCGCGACACCATCGGCACGGTTTCTGTACAACATAAAAAAAAATAGGCGGCTGACTGGCATGATCTGTCAAATATTCTTGGTGAAATCAATGGAAGGTTAGTTTCTCTCGAAGATTCGGTATGTTGAGCCTCAGACGCTCTTACGCTTTTATGGAAACAAAATTGGAATACAACTATATGGACCTACACGCAGTATTTTGCGACCGAAACAGCAATTTACTTACCTACTTGATTTTACAGCAAGTAAGTACCTGCCTATTACAAATAGCAAACTGTGACGACATTTATGTCAATTAACATGAAGCGTTTCTCGGCTGCCGCCAGCAAAGTCCGTCTTTGACTCAATTTTTAACACCCGACACAAAGAGAGGGGTGTTATAAGTTTAACGTGTCTGTGTATCTGTGTATCTGTCTGTGTGGTATCGTAGCTCCCAAACGGATTCCCGAGTGTTCTTAGCTATGTTTCATGAAAATCTGTTCAGCCGTTTTTGAGATAATCGACTTTAAAATGAAAATGTCGGGAGTTTTTCGACTCTTCTAAGTTGTAGTTATTGTTAGTTATTGGGTAAGAATCATATTAATTTATTAAACAAAATGAATAAAACTGAACCACTAAGTACATACCATCAAGATCCACAGCGCAGGTTTCGTCATTCCACGGATAAAGCATCCACCACAGGTTTCGTCAGTAAAATATAGATAGGTACAACACACACTCCGCAACACGCATCGTCAACTAAAACTTATAATACATAACCCAGATCCAACCTTATCGTCCCGCGTGATACGTACCCGGCACAAACGTCCCAAAAATACTCGCGGCATTGCCACGTTGGATGGCCAAAGAAATACGTTGCACCAGGTACGCACCAGATCTTGGGTCACAACCCCTATCACGCAAACGTTTCCCCAAAGCCTGTATAAAACGCTTCGCTTCCAGACACCAAGGACCCGCCGTTTCGACAGCAAGAGGGACGAAATCATAGACCGGCTCCAAGTTTGAATATTTGGCGTGCTTGTGCCTTGCTGCATTCTCTGCAGCACCCCCAGCCACCCGCGTTGTTTGGGCAAGATGCGACACCGCGAAGGTGCTAACACAAGTCGCATCCCACAACAAACTACGCCCTTTCTCCCAAGGAACCAGTGTAAGACCGTCCGGCCTCTTCCCATCCGACCGACTCAAACCCTGGGGCTCCAAAACGCAAGGTACATTTGCCGACACCAAAGCCCGACGAACGATATCATTGATAGTATGATGCCGAGAGAATCTACCAGCGCTTCGTACACAACTTAGCCCATGATGCCCATTAGACTCCACCATCACCCCACAGACGCATAGGTGTGGCTCACAAACTTTGCACCCAAGCCTCAAAGCTGCGCCGATCCTCAGAGAATCATCATCTAATAAGGTTCCCAAGTGCGATGAAGGCAATGCATGTAACCAAGCTCCTGATTCGGGCTCAACTGCGGCCCTAAGACGAGCTAACTCCACCCCCGAAGCACCCTCTAGCAACTCGTTATAAGTTTGTCGGCTCAAAATGTCATCCCACGATCTTTGCACCTCCAGTTTTTCTGGTCGCTCACCACTAGTACAGCGAACTGACCACTCGGTTAAAGCATTTTCCACAAAAGGCACACGAACACTGTCTATATCGCGAGACAAAATGCGCGCTACAAGCTTAAGACACGCGTGTGACGAAGCAAGAAAACCCACAAGCCCTATGTCCTCCATGCGCCGAACACCTAACCCACCATGCCGTATGGGAAGACTAGCCTGACGCCAGTGGGACTCTTCCAAACTCACATTAAGGATGGTTTCTAGTCCATTGCGAAGTACATCGTCGAAACCCTGGATCACCCGCGGAAACATCCATATTGGCGCAGTTCTCAAAGTGTACATCACGCGTGGGATTGAAAAACAATTACGTAACAACACAAGAGACACGTGCGCCGAGAGATGCCGCAGATGATCCATGGACTTGGACATAGCTGTTGCCTTATTCTGTATTACTTCATTAACCCCTTCCGCAAAAATTGGCGCACCAAGGAGTGACAACGAGGACCGATCAACTAGCTTTAAGCCCGGCAGCAAAGCCTGGAAATCCGATAAAGAGACCACTGATCCTGGAGTACACTGATAAAACTCACATTTATCTGCATTGATTTCCAAGCCGATTCCTGACAAGGCTGGTAGAAGCTTTCTTAAATCACTTAAGACCACATCAGGACTGCCTCCCACTGTTCCATCATCCAAATACCAAATATTCAGAGGGGAGTCCAACGAAGTAACAATATTCTGCATGGCCAGACAAAAAAGAAGGGGCCCTATTGGATCACCCTGCTGGGCTCCAACCTGCGATGAAATTGGAACAGAGCCATAAAACAGATTGCTTGGAGAAGAATAGCACTGATGAAGGAAGGGATATAGAGCAGGAACATGATCCCTCACCTCCCTCAAAATGATATCCCTCTCCACGCTATTAAAAGCATTCCTGATATCCAGCTTCAAAACCACATTGTCAGCATTTTCCTGAGCCAATACATAGGATCGCACTCCATGAATAGCCGCTTCACATCCATCCATTGTTTGGGTAAGTATTTATGTTCTTTAATTGTCGTTGCTCCCATACAAACATTTGTTCCTCTCTAAAAACTGGTTCGAATGGCATCGTAAAAAAGTCGTAGGTAGGTCACAAGCCTATTGTTGGAATAATAAGGGCTATAACTGTCAATCAAATAAGTGTAGGAGGCTTTCAGTGACTGTTTTACTACATGTAGGTAACCTACTTGTTATTTTGACGGATTTCTACAATGAGGTGTCGTTGGATTCCTCTTAATCGTGGGATAGCTCCGTATTGCACTTGTGCGAAAGAGACGGAGCACACCTTTACTCTATTTCTTTAATCACAAAGCGTGGTTTTACAGTCTAATGGCCGGTTCCGATAATCAATCCACCGATAGTTTTCCTTACCGGCAGTTACATTTTGACAGATTACCCGTAGAAAATGTGTCAAAATGTAACTGTTGATAAAGAAAACTATCGGTGGATTGATTATTGGAACCGGCCATAAGCAGGGCTTAAGGTATTACATATTAGAGACCAAATGCGTCTACTCAAACGTAAGGTATACGCAACAGAACCGGGAGCCTTTATGATCTTATTCTAAGGTAATATCCAGAAATCACGCTCGTCCCTTCGTGTCTTATCCCGTTCTGGTTTTTCGATTTTGCTATTCTTTCCAGCTCTTAAAAATTACTTGAAAGAAACATTGATGTCAAAGGCTTATTACCAGGTTGAGGACTGTCTCACTGACAGAAATGCATGGCCCAAACCAGAGCCCAAAATAGCTTAATGACTCATATAGCTTATTCTAACACGTGTTCTTGTATAAAACAACGCATTATGATGATTTTTAGGGTTCTGTAGTCAACAAGGCACACTTATAGTTTCGCCATGTCCGTCTGGCTATCTGTCTGTCCGTCTTCGGCTTAGCTCAGTAACCACTCCTACTAGAAAACTGTGACTCGGCATGGGTATATACAACTAGCTTCCGCCCGCGACTTTAGGGTACCTCCCCTATACCTAAAGCGGGGATGTAATTTTTTTTCTCGTCAAACCCATGTTGTGGGGTATTGTTGGATAGCTCGTTCAAAAATATTATGGGTTTTCTAAAACCATTTTTCATTTTGCTTTAAAGCCCTAATTTTAGTTCGAGTCATGTGTCGTCGTGCCCCCCCTGCCGGCTAAATTGCTACTACTGGGGATGTGAAAAAATTCGTGGTAGTAGTACATATAATGAATTTAAAAGGAAAACTATCACGAACAAGTAGGCATAAGTTAGTTACCTACCCAGTAATTAGTCGACCAACTTTTTAATGTGTAATTGAAAAGGCCAATTTTCGTATAAATTCGGCCGACGATTGGACGACGGCTGGTAGAATTTTGACTTGTAAAAGTGCCATTACGGCCTACTTGCAGAATAAAATTCAATAATTTCATTGGTTTCATTTATAATAGAATGAGGACAAGACCCGTCGACTTGCATCATCGCGGGTCACTTGAAGTTGAAATGCGAGTCACGAATGTCCGGTAATGCTAATATACCGTTAATGAAAGCGTAATCAGCTGCCAACGTTTATTCTGAGTCTTTTTGTCGAAGTTTCCAGTTCCCAACGCGGCCAGTCTAGAGACGGTAAAAAGATACAATCGATGGACTATCGCCGATTCCGAATAACTCGTAGACGCGGTTCGTGGAAGTGCCGTGGGACCGCTGCTGTCGTACCTAACCATTAGGCAATTTGGTATTTAATTCTTGACAAACTTAACCCATCCACTTCCCTGGAACGCAGGTTTGGGGACAGTTTTCGCTGTGTAAAAACGGGGATATCTATGACAGCGTAAATTGGAAGTGTTAAGGACATCTCAATTTAATTCAATTCAATTCAATTCAATTCAATTTATTTCTCATATAAGGTATCTTAGGTAGGTATATCTGATGCTCAGCATCAGCACGGCTATCACGCGACGGCGCTCGCCGTCTCTCTCTTATATTATATTGAACACTTATGCGGTATAGTGCGAGAAAAGTCGAGAGTATGTCGCGGCCGCGGCCGTCCCATGATAGACGTTGCGGGTAATTAATAATAATCGATGGTATTTGACCAGGCTTTTGGTGAGGCAGGTAAACTATAGCTATTACCATCCTTTTAGTAGGTAATATACATTTAGTATGGTAACCTAACGCAACTTTTATATTTACAATAACTAATTAATATTCTGCGACCAGACTTGGACACTTTTCGCTAATTAAAAACGGAGACTTTACCACCTGCAACCTGCTCCTGCCTCTAATTTTAATACAGAGTTAACAACTGGTTGCCTGTTGTAGGTACAAATTAATGTTACATGTTGTGATGTATATTGATTTATATTCAACCAACGCATCTTAATTAAACGCTTGTTTAAGGTGCGTTGTTAAACTTATACGAAACACGACCAATTTTGTGAGCAATAATTGCCTGTAACTTGCAGGCTCAAGCAGGGTTGTTCGTATGTAGATAGGTGTGGGTAGGCCCCCCAAAAGGTGGACTGATGACCTGGTAGGTCGCGGGAGTCCGCTGGATGCGGGTGGTGCAGAACCGGTCACTTTGACACTCTTTGGGGGAGGCAGTGGATGTATTTCGCACTCTTGGTGTGCTATTATTGCTCATAAACTACTCCTTCCTCCTAACAAAAAGGTTATACCTAGTTACAGAACAACTGACTTCTCACTAAGAAATCAATAGGCACCTTAAGTAATAAACAAAAGAAGGATTTTTCACCAATTTAGACCTTTGAACCTTTATGTAATATAAGATGGTAATGACCCCTTTACAAAGTTATTACCCTATTGTTACGCCATCAGAGGGGGCGGCGATACCTGACGATGGCTGCCGAACAAAACAAACAGAAAACAGCCCCAACCCCTCGCAGCTCAGCCAACTCGCTCATTCGTGGAATCTCACAATTATTTAAATGAAAATACCGATCTCTAAATCGAGTCTGGTCGTACTCTCAATTTAGCCATTACGATGCATTCCTCATTACAAATTAAAATGCGGAGCCTTTCCGTCTGCGGCGGCGGACAAAGGATGAAATTAAAGTTAGATTCAGTTTAATAACACGCTGGTTTGGTTAAACAAAGGGTCGCGAAAAACGTCGGTGGAGTCAAAGCGCGCGTTTGTTTTTGCGCGGCGGCCATCTTGAGGTGATTTGGGGATCTAATCGCGTCCGGCGCGGACCGGACCGTGTCGCGGACGCGGCTCGCCGTCGGCCGACATCTGTCGGCCCTACTTGATTGTAACAATTGTTTTATAATCTCCTGGCCCTGATGCGGCCCCGTGTACAATTTATATGTATACTGCCAACACTCGGTCGTCCAATTCAGACGCCTCTCATTAGATTAATAAAGCACATAAAGTAAGTACCTAAATATGCAAGCAGCAATATCACACAATTAACAGACCACCTGTCGGTAACTTAATTGGCGGTACGATGCGCGTTTTGATGTTGATTAACAAATATTAATAGCAGCTCTGCAATTATGCATTTTATTGAAACTTTTCTAATTGAACGATTCGCACAAAACAAGCCCATATATAGGTAATCTATGTCAAAAAAACTTGCTACGACTATGCTATAGCTATTGCAAAAAAATGAGTTTAATTTATTTCTTGATTTATATCTTGGGGGTGTCTATTTAACTAAAGAAAGTATCAGGGAGAAACAGCTAGAAGCTAGAACCCTTTTTAGGGTTCCGTAGTCGACAAGGAACCTTATAGTTTCGCCATGTCCGTCGGTCTGTCCGTCTTCGGCATAGCTCAGTAACTGTTACTAGCTACTAGAAAAATGCAATTCGGCATGGGTACCTATATAAATCAATCACGCCGCCTAAACTGTAGAATAAAGTCTTGAAAACCGCCCTCGTGCCGGCTAAATGGCTACTACTGGGGATGTGAAAAAAATCGTGGTAATAGTAGGTATACAATGAATTTAAAAGGAAAACTATCACGTTTAAGTAGGCATAACTGGATGACATTTTGCAATAACCAGGTAACTAACAAAATGGCAAAAAATTGGACTTTATTGTCGATAGATACCTACCTCAAGTCGTCTTCGCCATTACGCAATATCATATTAAGTCAGTTGATACATTTATCTATGAGAAAAACCGTGTTTAAAATTTTGTTTCAAGTCTGTACAGATGCTATAGGTTTTACCGAAACAAAACGTTTGCGTTTTACCCTCAATTTGTATGGGATTTGACAGCTAAACTCAAACGCGGTCGTAACGTTTTGTTTCGGTAAAACTTATACTAGAGCCTCAGGTATACAATGTTTAACGATAATAAGTCAAAGCACTTGAAATGAAGATAAAACAGCATTACTGATTCAGGTATTTATCAATAATGTTTTAAGTGCACTTGACTTGTTACTGCAGTTGCGGGTAGGAGAATAACAAGTTGCATTTTTCCTAGTTAATAAATATTATTCGTATAAGGTGGTGCACAATTCACAAGTTGAAACAATTATTATTTAACCTAAATGTGGTACGTATCTTGTACTGCAGTTGAAATAACAGGTATGTGCTATTTTTTGATATTATTGAGATGAAGTAATTTCGGAGGTTATTTTTTTCGCTGTAATTATTTAAATCTTTGCAATATTCGGTACTGGTTGATCTCTAATTTGGTATATGTCTCATTTATAATATTAAAATACAAACATTTATTCAATCACGTAACTTATGAACCATTTTTACTGGTTTTTTAGAAATTATTGCACTTGACACATTATTGTAAAATGTATAACTAGTTCTTAGTATGAATTTGGTCTAATATTAACTCACTTAGAATGTTATTGAAAAATTAATCAAACAAAGGTGTCATGGAGAAAACCAATGTACCGTTTGTGTTAAGTCAACTGAAACATTATTGCTATTTTTTAATGTACAATTTTTATTGTGTATTACTTATACAATTTTATCCAATGTTACTGATCAACAAAAAAATACATTAAGTCAGTAGTGTAAACCTGAGCCGCTGACTACTGGATTAAGGTCGCTGCACACTGGCTCCGTATGTGTGGACGTGCACGTTTTACAATAACATGTTAATTACCTTGATAGTGTTGTAAAATAATTATATGCTGTATAGTATTTCATTTTTTCTTTTTTTTTATTAATAAATGCCTTATAATCGGAATGTTTTTTATTTAGGTCCACTAAGAAACACAATTTCCACCCAAATGATCACTAATCAGTAGTGTACAATGCTTGGAAAAAATATAATTGGATTAAATGTAGTAGGAAGTTATTTTTGCGTTTATCTCAAACTTTACTTTTTGTTGGTTGATTGGTTATTGCAAAAGGTCGTCCAACTATGGTTACCGAGTAATAGTCGACGAACTTAAAATGTACTTAGAATAGAAAAGCCAACTTTCGTACAAATTCGGCCGACCCAACTGCATCATTCTGCCGTCCTAAGCAAAAAGGACGCATCTGACTACGAGTCTCATAGAGAGTCTCAGATGCATCCTTTTTGCTTATATAGGACGGCAGCATTTAGTTGGAGCGCGCGTGTCGATGTAACTAAGACCCACAGGCAACTAGGGAACCCTACACTGCGCGTGGCCCGACACGCACTTGGCCGATTTTTTGTCATAAATGATTGTACGTGGTACATATTGCTAATCTCGTAGTGAGGTTTCAGCCATATAACGGCACTTTTTTGACAGAACCTTCATAAAAACCATAGCTTGGCTATTGACCATGCACCCTCATATTTGTGTCTCGTAGATGTCACCTATACCTATATCACCGTTTGTTGTATCATTTGTGTTTTCTTTTAGACCTTTCGTACTGACACAAGTAGGTACACAATTCAAATCCAGTTTTAAACTTTTGGAATGAGGTAACTAACAAAGGGTCCATTTCCATTTGGCGAAGTATTTTTCTTAGTGTAAAATCGCAGCCCTTAAAATTCGTTTCTACTAATTTGGACTTTAGTACTTTTATAGTACGGACCTGTTTATAAATGAGATGAAAGTTATAAACCATTCGTCGTATCACTGCGTAGTCAAAATCATCAAGATCTAAATAGAATTTCTTGCGTGGTCTACCCAGCTTAATTTTGTTTGTGTTGGGATTTTCATTACTTCTGTATTGTTCTTCCTGGTTCAAATATTTTCTAATTGTTGGTCTAGATATTCCTGTTGCGTCCGAAATTCGCTGTTGAACTTTCCTAAAATACTCTGAGTCGTTCCTATTTTTGAATTTGCTATTTTCCTATATGAAGTACAGGTAAATGAATTGGATTTTTTAACCGTTTTCGAGATTTCGGCATGGCTATACAACCTTATTATAAGTAATCTGAAAATATGATTAAAATTACAGCGAATTTTTAAATTGCGGATTATCCACTCTATATAAGAAGCAATTTGAGAGAGCACGATAAATACGAACTTTTCCGAAAAATTACGAAGGAAAATAATTTCGCACTACATCCGTATAACACTTTATGTTAATGCGAAAAAAGTTTACCAACAGTCTATTGTTTAGCTGTCAATATCATGTCTTTATTAGGTATCGACTATCGGTATGAGGAATCAATAAGGTATGCCGATGGCGTGGCGGTGACAAGTGAAGTTGGTGTAATATCGGCGAGGTGCGGCGCTCCGCTCACACGGAACGGAGCGCAATGAAGTTCGGGCCGTTCGTAATTAAACCGGGTTTAATTAAGGGCTGATTCACCCGCCTTTGGTCGATCACAGGCCACAGCTGGACGCAAAACCGAGATAGTACTCGAAGCTACTCAGTAAACAAGTGTTACTTATAGATAACTGGTTCGTGTTTATTCATGATGCATGCATGCACTAGTGATGCAGTTTTTATATTCATCGAATAGAATGTTTCTATTTCTCCAATACGCTATTCATGTAATAAAATACAGCGTTTATATTTATTTAATGTCCCCCTAGATTCTAAAGACATACATACGTTAGACATGAAGTAGGTATTTAACTATGTATTTGCGTATTAATGGGTGTATCACGCAAAATTGACAATCCTGACGTATGACAAAGAAAGAAGGCATGCTTTTCCTGGCATACTTCGGGTTGATAATACAGTGGCTTCTTCTGCACGCTCGGTGGAGGAGCTGAGCCAGCAGTGACACTCACCTTCATTTATTTTTTCTTCCGGAGCTATAGCTATAGCGGGTGGGTATAGCTGGGTTATACCCAGGAAAATCTTTTATCGGAGATCGTAGGTGCGTCTCTATCGCACTTATCTAACTCGAGCGACAGAGATGGAGAAATACGAACTTCGAGATTCGATTTTCGTGGTAGCGCCGCTGATTGACCAACTGTGCGGCCAGCAACAAATAGGTAGTAGGTAGGTAGCTGTGTGGGATCAGCTCAAGCCGACACAGACGGACAGACTCACCTTTGGGCTTATCAGACGCGAGTGCCCTCGCGAAGTGCTCGTCCACGACGGCGGCGACGTCGCCCGAGTAGTGGGTGAACACGACGCAGTTCGCGCTGACGTATTGCGCGCGCGCACGCCCGTTCGCGGCGCACTCGCCTTCCGACTCCGAGGAACCGCCGCCTGCACACAACACAGCAGTCAGGAGAGTAAAGAAGCAAATCGGGTACATAAGGGAACGATTATACTTACCACGTTCGTTGCGAGCATTGGTACCTACGCAAAGATCTACACTCTTAAGGGCTCTCTTTGAGTAGGTAGGTACCTACTGCTTTAGCTGATAAGTAGGGTAGGGTGGTCTAAGGTTCCGCGATCGATAAGACTGCGCATACATCGTAAATTGAAAGAGGAGTAACGTTCATTAGTAGCTTCAGTGCTTCAGTGTCATTTTAAAATGGTAATATGGCGGCAGGGATTGATCTCGGAATGTATATAGGTATACAAAATAGGTATTTTGTTTATTGTGAAAATAGGAGACCCCAGGCGACTTTTATGCTCGTTTGATCGTATTTTTCTCCAAGTTCAATGTATTGTCGCTTACCAGTGTGAAATAAATAAATTGTTATAAATAACCTTGAGTTTGGCGAGTGATTTCAGTCGCGAGATCGAGCCGGCGGCGGCGTTGTAAGTTCGAGCCATGCCGCATACCTAGATGGGGACGGACCGCACTATCGACAAGTGTTAATTAACGATTATGTAAGACTGCCTGCCAATGTGTTATTTCTAATGTCATATTTGGTTGTTATTTCAATCTTTGTCAAAATTACCAATATAAGCGATCGGAAATAATCAGCAGCTCACCTTATAATAACGAACTTACACAAAAAAACCGGAGAAGGTAAAGCCTGCAGTAAAAAATAAGCTTTATGAAGCCCCCAGGACCAAAGTTGAAGGTTGCATTTGTATCACTACCAAAGGAAAGAAAATGGAATAAAGATAGCCTATTGCATTTTTTTTATTATAAGGAACCAATTATTAATCCAATTTATTTTATTTTATTTATAAGCTAGTGATTATAGGCGTAAAGCTGGTTTTCCACCAGAGGGGCGAGACGAGAGTTGAAATTCTTATGGGACATGTTAGTCGTACGATGGAAATAGGTAGTAAGTCCCATACTAATTTCAATTCTCGTCCCTCCACGCCCCGCCTCGCCTCGCCGGTGGAAAACCACCTTTACAGCACACGCTAGTGCTGGAGACTTTATTTGTGATTTATATTATTAAAATATCAGTTATTTAGTCTTGCGCAGTCTTTATACCACCCGCGCAGTCTTACCGATGTAGCTGCCAAATCTTACATAACCCCTAGAACCAGGTGTATAATAATGCGCATTGATTAATGATTAAGTATTAAAGCTAATAAGCAAAGTTTATTCATCGTAGTATTGTCTGATTTTATTTTAGAGCCTCTGATACGTTAAGTGCGCATGCAGTCTTTTTTTTTTTTTTTTTTTCCTGATCTCCCTCCAACATAATCGGTCGGCAGGCCCGATCACTGTGGCACTCTTTGGGGAACTACTGGACCTTATGTTCAGCAATAGAAGTCTTTCGGCTGATATGATTTATTAAAGCTTTGCCAACAGATACAACAGCATGTGTCGTAGGAACTAAACTTGGTACAAAAATAAAGAAGTGTTTAACCCAATTACAGGCAAACACAACATGCACATTATCTTATGCTAAACAAACGCTTCGACATAACTATCTACTACCTACAAATCAGATTATAATGACCGCTGTACACATTGGGCCAAGGATAGTGGGCCAGCACGTTGGGCCAACGTGTAGATATCTACTTGGCTGTATGTTGGCAGTTGGTGAGCAAGATTATTTGATGTGTGCACGGAAAACCGACAACTTTCGGTTGGCCGGCCAGTGTCAGCGCCAATTACCAACATGGAGCCAAGTAGATCTCTACACGTTGGCCCAACGTGCTGGTCCACTACCTTGGCCCAATGTGTACAGCGGCCATAAGATGAAATGATAACGTACCATCAGCACTGGCGCGTCCGTGAGCCGACAGCTCCTCCTCCTTGGCGCGCAGGCGCGGGTGGTGCGCGTGCGGCGGCGAGCCGGGCGACTGCGCGCCGGACGACGCCGACCCCGAGCTGACGCCAGCGGCAGCGTGCCCGTAGCCCTCGCCGTTGCCCGTCTGCACGTTAAACTGCAACAACCAGGCTACGTCAGAACATCAGAACAGAACACTCCCCCTATGAAATAGTTGCCCGCGTATTGCAAATAATGCAGGCAAACCCGAGAGATACATTATAGCTTTTGTCCATCCAGATAGTTAGTTCATTCCACACACAGATGAAAGAATTTTGAAATTAGTATGTCCGGATGTCCCGTTGTTCCGCTGTCCCGCTGTTCGGTTGTAACCAGGTACGATAATTATAATATATATATATATATATATACCTACCTACTTAGGTACTCGTACCTTTACAATTGTTAGGCGATTCAGTTTTTCAGTTTTTTTAAAAAACACTTGAGTTTACAGCTCACGTAGTACTTACATTATACCTGTTTATTGCCTCCGTATACTTCAATTAGCTCAGAGACTTAATGCATTAAAATGCTTGAAGAATAATCTGTGTGCACGAAAGAAAGACTACACCCCTTATCGTGTAATATAACGTAACTGTGATCGAAGCAAATGAAAGAGGTATGACATCGTCAAGGTCACTGCTCGAATAACTCACCATTGAACCTTATTGCAATGTATTTAGGTCTATTATCTCTAAAGTGTCAGTAACGGCGCCGGCGCGCGCCGCACATTCCATGCGCGCCGCGCACGCATTCTAGTTATCTGGTGAACCACTAGAGACATCTCGTGGGCATCATTAAAATGTTAAACACTAGTTACTCGATCGGTTTTCAATTAAAATCGTGGTGAACTACATCGCGACAAACATAATCATTACAGGAGACGTAAAGTTGGCTTTTCTTAGGTATAGGTACTTTACACTACCTACATAACTACCCTTTTTACCAAGACCTAGCTGATGCGGTAGAGCCAAAGGTATATTCCTATTCCTACCAAATTGGATAGAGTCAAATCGGCACTGGCCTGTAAAGCGTTTTAAGGCTATCACCCTGTTCGCTTGCTCAGCAGTGGGCGATTATGGGCTGAAAATGAATATAATGAAATGGAGAACTCTCGGAAAAGCCTAGCTATGCCAAAGGCAACCAGGCAATATCTGAGGAAAACGACTATCAGTTATATCGGTATTAATAGTGATATAATACAATTTGAGCGTACATCAGTGAATGAGTGCGGCATAACGCACGACGCATCAGGCGCATGTGTCACCGCATTCCGCGCCCAAAAAACTCGCCCCGCCGCCGGCGCGCGCGCCGCCGCATGCCTACTTGTAGGTATATATGTAAATAGCATATAAACGTGCTACTGACTACCGACATACAACCAGAGCTTCCATTTTGTGACACCGAATGTAATTTTAATCTTATCCGGAATTTCGTTTTTGTTCGTCAATTCACAGCCCATCCCCATTTCAATGAGTTTCGCGCGCTCGAGCCAGTGCAGCGAAGCGAGCGAGCAAAACCCACTGGAATTTCTTTTATCTAGTATTCCTCGAATCTACCCCAGACCCCGTATCATGGTCGGCCTTATCACGCGATAAGTGACAAGATAGAGCGTCCGTCTCGTTCTAGTGAACGGTGTCAGCCAGTGATGGACGTTCTATCTTGTCACTTATCGTGTGATAAGGCCGTCCATGCTACGGGGTCAGGACAAAAGCACGAGGGATCACGGCGGGCACACTACCTATGCATTTATTTTATTTGATTTCTTCTAGACGTCTCAACAGCTTTAATGATACATTACATTACACACCCTTAATCTGACGATGTCTACGAACCCTTTGAGCGCCTTCTTAGTTCTTGTATTTGTTCCCTGACCATACTCGTTCGGACTAATCTGTTTCACCGACACTTGAACTATGGACGTTCATAATTTTGTCAAATTAAGGGTTGAAGGAAAGTAGAGGCTATAAATAGAACAAGTCATCATCATACTCCTAGCGTTATTCCCGGTTGTGCCCTAAACGAGTCCGGGGTCCACTTTGACACGTAGGTATAATCCCAAGATTTGGCATAGGCATTAAGTTTAACGAAAGCGACTGCCATCTGACCTTGCTGAATTAAAAGATTCATTTCATTTAGAAAAGAAGCAGGGCACAACGGAATGTCAGCTCGGTCCTACTTGGAGCAGCCCACTGGGGCACCTTATAGAAGACCACAGCCATAATAACGCCACTTGCCCCGTACTATATGTGGTGTTGCGTTCCTGCATGGCTATCACAAGACGGCGCGTGAGCTCTCTCGATTTTACTCGCACTACCTATCCGTCTCTCTTTTATTAGAACACTTAGAAAGAGAGGTATAGTGCGAGAAAAATTGAGAGCTCGCGCGCCGTCTTGTGATAGCCGTGCTGGTGGTGAGACAGGTCGCCAGAGCTCCCGAGGACGTGTCGTGTTGAGATTAAGGTGGATGTCACACTGTGCCGCATCTCCGGACGTAGATGCGGAGCTCGTTGTATGCAAGTACCTCAGTTTGTATATAAATTCCGTGTGCTGTGGTACGACACACTGCACCGCACCTCCGTCCGGTTTAATTAGTACGCATCTCCGCATCTCCGTCCGGAGATGCGGCACAGTGTGACATCAGCCTCAGGGACCCGCCGTCTTAGTCTCTAGCTATCAACACAAAGAATCTTGAAATTAATAAAAGGGACGGCAACGTGCTCGTGATTCTTCTGGAAGCGTAAGCGTCCATAGCGTACGTCTGTTTTCCACCGACGTAGTATAAAAAAGTTGGTGATACTAACCCGGTCATACTGGAAGTGCGGCGCGTGGTGGAAGGAGCGCGCGGCCCCGCGCCCGTAGAGGTAGGGGTAGTAGGCGCCGTACATCACCTCGGGCACGCTCACCGCCATGCCGCGCGCCCCATGCCGCGCCGCACACGCAGCGCGCGCGCGGCGCGTCGGCTACCGCACGCTGTAACAACCACATACACTTAAAGCATGTGCTACACGGTTGCCAACACGCCCCTCCGACCGAGCGACCTTGGTCCGCACCGCCCGTGTAGACCGTGTTTGCAACAAAATGTCATACTACAGCGGTCGGTGCCGACCAAGGTCGCTCGGTCGGACGGGAGTGTTGGTAAGCGTGTAGCAGACACTTTAGGCTCGACCTTTGAAATTTTCGTGAAAATGAGTTGTTTAGTAACCATCTTGTACATTATAACGTAACAATTTATACGTCGGAAAAAATATATCATAATCTGCAAGGTATGAGAAGCAACATAGACGTAGAAATCCATTTTAACAAAACAAAGTTAGAGAAAAAAAATCTAAAGTCACCCCTATTTTTTCACCTGTAACCATTTTACTGCTCCATCTTTTATCAGAAAAAGATGTATAATCTTCGTCAAAAAATAATGAACAAGAACTTTGTTTTGTTACTTGCCTGAATTGAAAAAGAATTGAAAAGTTATGGCCAGAAAACAGTTTTTTGGCCTAAAATTGTTCAACTTTGATGCCAAATATCTCGAAAACAATAAACTTTGAAGTAAATATGAACATGAACATGAACATAGGTACCGCACCCAGCCAGGAAGCAAGCCTGACCCGGACAAGCCGGATATACCAGGGGGCACAAATTTGTGAGGAGTGACACGCTCTGGGATGGGAAGGGAAGACCGACCAACCGCAACCAGTCGGCCACAATCGACCGGCTATGCAGCCTTAAGCCAATATTGAAAAAGAGGAGAGGTAGGATACTTCGTCGGGGGGTGAGCGTTGGTAAAGTGATGCACGTTGCTTCGTATGAAGTCTTCTTGGAGGCGGCTCTTCTAGGTGGTTGTTAGGTCAGGCTTATTTCCCAATGATTCGTCCTCCTCTTCTGACTCGCGAATAAACTTTGAAGTAAATATGAGATACTATATTGCTTAAAGCCGTTGTTGTTAATATAATAAGCTACAAAAAACATTAGAAAACTAAGGGATTCAGATCGAAGGTCATTGGCGTAGGGGAGCCCCTTAATCCCCAATCACACTTGCCACAATCTCGTGGAGTGACGTGAGAAATAACGAGGAAAGGAGTCTGCCTCCTCTGGCTCATCTTGCTTCTCGTCATGCTCAGCGAGGCTAGCACAACTGACGCCGCGCCGCGATGCGAGTAGAGAAAGATCTACCCTCCTCTTTCTAATTTGCACGGTGCGAGTGACAGGAGACGCGCAGTCGCGCGCGAAGCAACTGAGCAGCAAGTTGTGCTAGACGTACTGCGCTGCCTGTTTTTGTCGGTTTTTTGGCGCGCGACAAAGGATCGGCATATTTATAAGGCAAGTAACCTAGTGCGGAGCGTCGCGATTGATCGCGTGAGTAGAGCAGTGTGTGTGGCCAGAGAAGCAATAAGGACCAAGAGAGGTAATAAATTGACGTTATCTCAGTTATATTTCAAATTTAAAAAAGTCAAAAACACTTTAGCAAAAGTATTCCTTTAAATAAAGTTTCAGTAAAAGAGGTAAAATACAGTCGCTGTCTCAATTATAGAGGTACCTAATTATGACGATACAATCGAAAGCACTAAATCCCACATATAGAGGTTGCTTTTTTTCACTAACAGAGGTCAGCATTCAGTGCTAAAGTTTTGGGACCTCAGCATGAGTCCCAGCTTAGAAGGTTTCTCACTTATTCAGGTTCCACTTAACCAAGTTTTACTGTATTTATTTTTTAACTTTGTCTCTCTCTCTATATGTAGATATGCACCTTGACTCCTTGACTAACACAGTTTATTTACATCGGAGCGAAATTCCAATCCAAAATAGCATGACAAAGGAGTGTTAGGAATTCAGTGTCGAATTTAACTCGATTATAGGTAAAGCAGACACGAGATCCGAGTCAAAGTTATTTATTCTTCAATTCAGGCATATTACATGCACCTATGAATGTCGAATAAACTACCACCGGTGTAAAAAAAGCTCGGCGATGTGTCATTGTTTCAAGACAGTGTACTCGTACAATATATAATTCCAGTATCAGAGTAGGTATTATAAAATTACGTAGCTTTAGCAGTTTATTTATTTATTTTGCGACAGATTTCTAGTATCACTGCCAAATATCCCTGTGCATGTTGAAATCGATGATCTTAGATTATGCTTTTGAAAAAAGTGTCTGTGTTCGTTGGGACATTGTATATTTTTTTCCTAACATACATTATTATTTCCAATACGTACTTACCTATAGGGGTAGTGGTAGAATATTCTGTTTTTAGTGGAGGCAGTTATAAAGTTTACCCAAAAATAAAAATTAAGCAATGAGCTTATTCGAGTCATGTGTGCCTATTTTGCGTCATAAAAGGGGAGGGTAGCGCTACTCTAACCACTCCAGCCCTGACTGTAAGTACCTACCTACTAGTAGCTCGCCCCGAACCGTGAACTTGGCGATGTACCTAGTCGTTTAAAAAAACCCTGTATCTCGGCAACCCCTTGACCGATTTGAGTCATGGTAAAACTTAAAAAATATTTCCTTCTTTTCCAAATTCCACAACTCTCCAATCAAGTTATATAGTCGAATAAACATGAATACATGCATACATACAAACGCCGCATTGATCCAGTATCCTCTAAGAACTTCGCTCGCTCCGTTAGTTCAATTAAAATGACGCAATTAACCCGGGTTTAGTGAAGCGCTCGGCTCGGAGCCGGCGCGGCTGCGCAGGAGCGGACGGAATGCGCGGGCGCGTGTTTTTCTGCCAACAAACGAGTTCGCGCCAGGAGCCGGGGCTTATGATCGCGGTTATTGCGCGAACAAATGACAAAGCTGGATTGGTCAATGAAGTGACAACTTGTATGGAAAAAATGACAATTTTGGAAATAATTTATAATAGCTTCCTAGGGTTCCGTAGCCAAATGGCAAAAAACGGAACCTTTATGGATTCGTCATGTCTGTCTGTCTGTCTGTCTGTCTGTCCGTCCGTATATGTCACAGGCATTTTACTCGAAAACTTGTATTTGAATAAAATTTTGAGGATAGGTGTATTTTGTGTGTGTGTGTTGTTAGTTAGGGTGAGCTTGAATGTTAGAAAGTCCGGAGAGACGTATTAAAATGTTTATTGTCTTAAAATCCTAAAATTACAAATGTTATAAAGATATGTTAGAAAGATGCTGAAAATGTTAAATGTTAATGTTCGAATGCACCCGGTCGCGATAGAGGCGAAAAGTAGGTACACTAAATCGAGGTTAATATAAATTATTGCTCAATGCGTCTTTTGCTGACGGGACGCACGAGGCTAAATCACGTGTTAGGTGCATTGCACCGAACGTCTACAGTTTTGTAGTTAAATTCCTAAAAAAAAATTTTTCAGGCGTGCACTCCATTACATAAAACTGAGTCAATTTCTTTTTTTTCATTGCAAGCCCACGTGTGGCACATCAATCGATAGGCCTTTCAAAATAAGGTTTCTCAGCCATTTTTTTGATTAAGTGAATAGAGTCGGAGATAATCGCCCCGAAAGTCATTATAAGTGTCCCCCCCGCCCCCTCTAATTTTTGAAACGTTTATTTTAAAAATATGAAAAAACCAGGCTTATTAAATTATTTCAGCGAAAATTGTTTAGAACAAGATCGGTTCAAAGGTTTTCGAGATATTTCTAAAAAACAGCTTTCCTTAAAGAAAGGGACTTAAGTGCCATAAGATTTCAGTAACGATACGACCTTTTTAATAGGCACGGAACCCTTCGTTGTGCGTGGTCCGACACGCACTTGGCCGCTTTTTTTTATGTGTTACGGATATATTATCAATTAAATAGTTAGCCAGCGACAGAATCCGACAAAATTTCCGACATCAAAAAAAATTATTTATCATTAACTGATTTATTAAGTAATATTTTTGTATTTATTTTGGTTCATTTACTTTTGCCCTATAGTATTCAAGATAAACCATACAAAAAAAGCCAATGCATGCCTCATTTAAATCTACATCATTACTTCCGGGTGGAAAGTTTGTCGGATACTCGAATAAAGCACCTTAGAATAACATTTTAAAATGAAATCAACAATAAAGAACGCAATTATAAATTAATGTTTTTCAAAACCGTTTTTTTCCTGGAGTATGGAAGGTCAGATGGCAGTGTGGGTCGCTTCCGCAATTAAAATACATTAAAAATTTCTAAGCCTGTGTAAATGTATGTGTAAATATAACATGGATTTTAAAGATACCTCACAACGAAAACGGAGGCGTTTAGAAGTTCTATTACCCTATCTATACCATATAACATTAGTGGGTCTGTACCTAAGCTGTAGGTAGAACTCGCGAGACTGCACTTTAAAAAAAAACGAAGAACTGAGTCAACAAGAAATCCACATACCTATATCTATATAATGATTGTACCTCCACACAAAATTCACAAGAATCGATTGAGAAATGCGACCTGTAAAGGTGAACAGCGGGACAGACGCCGACGTATTTTGGCCCAAGCTGCGGGCGTATAGCACGGTTGCCATTTTATCACTTATCGTTGTGGATAAGGCATCTGTCACTCTCGCACTCGCATACTTGTCAGAGCGTGATGGGCGTCTTTACCACAACGATAAGTGATAAAATAGCAACCATGCTACGCCCGCTGAAGTGGCTCGCCTCGCTCGCTCGTTCGATTAGGAAATCCTCATGAGATTTCTAGGAAAACCATTTTGAAACTCAAATTCGGAACTATGATATCGGGAATATCGAGATGAAATTCGCTACAGTGAACTGTAAGATAAGATAAGATTTATTTGCAACCAAGTACTTAAAACTAAGATACATGGACCCTGGAAGGGTAATATACTATCAACAATCAGGTAACTTATACTATGTACATATAGTTAATGTTTAACTAACTAATATCGATAGGTACCTATTGATATTTATAAAAAAAGACCGGGTTGCATTCCGGGAGTGCCGGCAGAAGTGAAAACTCAATGACATTGTAACAGTTTTTCGATCAGGTCACGTGTCCGTCTTACGAATTTTCAATATCTCTAACTCGAATCTCACGGTCACGTGACATCTTACGGTCACGTGACCTGTGGCGAATTTAACAAATTTTCCCCATCACAAAAAGTGCACAGCGCCGCTAAAGAAGTTTTCACTTCAAAAATTGACGGCAAACACATTATAAACATGTCTCCTACTAATATTATAAATGCGAAAGTTTAGATGTTTGGATGTTTGTTACTCAATCACGCTTAAACGGCTGAACCGATTTGAATGAAATTTTGCACGAAGATAGTTTATAGCCTGGATTAAAATAAAGGATAGTTTTTATCTCGAGTCCACGCGGACGAAGTCGCGGGCGGAAGCTAGTCTTCTATAAATTCAAGACTCCCGGCACAAAATAATAGGAAAGTTTCTTCAGGGTATACCGATGGGTAACGTAATCGGGAAATCGGGATAATGCTACTGTGGACGAGAACTGATAATTGCTACGAAACTAAAATGCATGGCAACCACATTCCATCGAATTGGTCTAATCAGGAATTCCAGCGACAGGAGATTTTCCTTAATTATTTTCGAGTACTTACAAAGGTACATACGCACGCCTTTATTCCCAAAAGGGGTAGGCAGAGCACATGAAACTTATTTTCCAGTGGCACTTTTAGCATAAAATGTGGGTATAAAGGATCGACAAAACTTGATATCACAGTGATAGTGATAGGTTGCTATTAGCATTGCCCACAGCACACGCCAACCCTGCTTCCTTAGTCGACGTCTACGACACCCACGGGAAAAATGGGGGAATGGTGAAATTGTAACCCGACACCACACGGGGACAAAGAGTACAATAGTTATTTACGATACAAGTGCCAAAAATAGGAAATTCGCAACGAGTGGTGATAAGTTAAAACACGACCGAAGGGAGTGTTTTAAATCGACACGAGTTGCGAATTACCTATTCGCACGTGTGTCGTACAACGTTTTACTGTACATATGGCTCTTTAAAGTTTCGACATATGCACGAAAAGTACTCTTTTCCGCACTAGTGCGGGAAAGTAGCACCATATGTACTGTAAAATGTATTAAGCCACTTAGAGAAAAATAAGGAACGAAGGGAATAAGGAAGGAGAGGAATAAGGAGTTCCGTCCGTTTACTGTATTCAATCATCAAATCTTGGAAGAATGTGGAAATCATTTTAAATGCATAATACTTGTTTGACATCCCACAATCGATCCACAAAACTCAGTAATCTGAGGCAACAAAAAGAAAAAAAACACCTGTCAAAAATTTCATTTTTGGTAAGTACAAGCTTTTATTGCCGACTGTACTTTTCTGTATACCGTCATCAATTACTCATTGAGACGATTCTAACGAGCCCAAACTCGATGGGGTTATGTGGTTTTATTACGGAGTTCCTACGGCCACCTTCCAGCTCCACCATCAGATCAGCTCCACGTCATCATAATATTGCATTGTCACGCGATTTCTATATTCGTGCAAAATTTAAACCCAATTGGAAACCGGGAAGTGGTTCAAATTTAACTTGCAAGATTTGATTACAGACAGATAGACAGACAGACAACGGGACAGGTGAAACTAAAAAAAAAAGCTTGTAAAAATAGATAAAGTCTAAATGCGAACCTCCTTCTTTTTTGGAAGACTGGAAAAGAAACGAAAGCGTGAAGCAATGATAATCTGAATACGATTAAGCGACAGCAAACGAGATGTATACGCCATTATCTCTTTTTAACCGACTTCAAAAAAAGGAGGAGGTTCTCAATTCGGTTGTATTTTTTTTATTTTCAATGTTTGTTACCTCAGAACTACGTAATTGATGAGCCGATTCATAATTTTTTTTTTGTTTGTACGTATATGCTTCCAGATGGGTCCCATTTTTTTGAAAATTCAATTGGATGATGGGATCCATGAGGAATTAAGGGAACTCCTCAATTATATTAGGCACGCGTGTAGTGATTTTGGTATTTTCTATTATAACTCGTGTATTTACATCCGGAAATCATAAATTGGTGGAGTGGAATTGATGATGAAGACCACAGATGACTTATGGAATTCCTCAATTATGTACTTAAAAGTACAAAAGTATATCACAGATTCTGATAAGATTCCGTTGAAATTGCAACTAATGAAGTGCCAAGGGTGATCCTTGTGGAATCGACGCTTTCGTCCTCAAATATTATCGGGTCACATACAGCGATTGGGTTTTTTTCTATAATAATCAACGCATTTGCTCTCGGAAATCAGTTCATGAGGTAAATTGGAAAATAAATGTTCTCGTGGCTTGGCGGAGTACTAAATTGAAGTCGGTTAAAACTTGGTTTTTAAAGTAAATTATCCAGTATTAGGACGTAATTTTAGGGGCAACATTTCGCGTTCCAATACGAAATCTATAAGTTACGCACGCGACGCAGAGTACAGTCAGCAGCAGAAGTAGCTACGTAAAATAACACGCTCAAAATGACCTAGACAGTCCTTATCCTCTTGATTATTAGAGTCGCGTGTAGGTAATTTTGAGCACTTGACCCGCTTAGCTACTTTTGCTGCGGACTGTACCTACACTATATCTTGCGTTTTATATGACACTAGCTTCTGACCGCGAGTCCGTCCCTATGAGCTCGTTTAGGTATATCGTAATTAGACGACGATAAACATATAGATAAATAAATACCTACATAGGAATAATCCATGCAATGACTCAGGAACAAATATTCGTGCTCATCACACAAATAAATGCCCTTACCGGGATTCGAACCCAGGACCCCTTGCTTCGTAGGCAGGGTTACCAACTAGGCTAAAGCGGTCGTCTTTATTCTATTACATCATTGCTTTAAGATAATGTAATTTTACCGTGTCTTGCTCACGTTTGGTGTAGGTATACCTACAGGGCGTGAGATAATGAGTGAAATATTCGTAAACTAAAGGCTTAAATCGCACAAAAAAAATGGAAGATGATTTGATACAGGGAACAAAAACAACAGTCAAATAAACCATCATCGACTTCAGCCCAAACAGCGAAATTATTTAATAGAATTAATTTGTTTCGTCAAGATGTGTCAATAATGGTGAAGGCTTAAAAAGAGTGTGCATTTTCAACAGTGGCCATGCGGATATTTTTCAAATCGTTATTGTTATGCCACGAGCTCGCCATGGCATCAAACACACAACATTCAACATACATTGTGTAGCACTTTTTGGAGAAACCCAATAGTAGCATGTAGTGTACATAATTGAATCTTGCAAAATTACTCGACAGAAGAAGGCATTCTAAATATCGTACTCTCCATATATGCAAATCCGTTACAGCAACAGAAGGTGAGCTATTTTTGACTGCTTTGTTTTACAAATTAGGTACTGCAATGTACAGTCAAGTGTAAAAATATGGGTGCATACAACTTACTCATAAATATGTCTATGTGTGTATGTGTTGTATGCCCGAAACGGGTAAAAACTGTTGGAACTCATAACATACATCTGTATACCAGGTAGGAAAATCGTGTAGACATACATAGGTATGTATGTCTACACGATTTTTGTTACAATATTTTTTTCTATTCTATTCTTGTCCCATCGCTCTCATGTCAGCGGATTAAGGTTTCGGTTAAATAGGATTAAATCGATACATATTTTTGCACTTCACTGTATCACACGTAAATGCA
Source organism: Epinotia bilunana (assembly GCA_947049275.1). NCBI lineage: Eukaryota > Metazoa > Arthropoda > Insecta > Lepidoptera > Tortricidae > Epinotia > Epinotia bilunana. Next base: position 20,080,305 of record OX346259.1, on the reverse strand, counting down.
CCTTAACAGCATTGTATTTCTTATAGTATAGAGTTTACGATTTTTTCATTAATTACCCTGCGAAAATATATAGGTATGTTTATTTTCCCCTGTTATTCTTCCGTATCATTGCAAAAAATAACTGTTTGTGTCGAAATTCAACTTAGGTATTTAACACACGGCCATTTTTTTATCCGAAAATCATCCCGTATGGGAAAAAATTAAAAGATGATGTTGCAAAGTAGGGTAACTTACGATCTAGGCAAGCGAAGCCGCGGGCACGGTATAAAGAGAAAGTCTGTGAGGTGGTAAGTTTGTATGTAGGGGCAATGTCCGGAACCACATAGACCTATGTGCCTGTATGCTATTTGTGACTTTTTGTATGGAAACCCGAAAAATATAAACAGCCAAAACAGATTTAAATGGAAGGGTTCTCATGCAATTTCATCACTGTTTACTGAATTAACTTTAATGATAATGTTAACACTGATATCTACTGAATTTATGGTCACCCCATATTTCAACGCTTTGGCGGGAAATTTGATAGGTCTTACGTCAATAAACTCTGACATTTACTTCTCATGCATGTGACAATTCACAGTTTATTACTCATAATTTAATAATTGGACAAGGGTTTTGAGGTTGGTTTATGAAACGAATGATTAATGGAGGTTTGAGTTTCATAGATTTGAACGAACGTTTAGGGTGACAATGATTTTAGTTAAAAAGTAATATCTAATTCAGTTTTCTTCAGGAAAGAAAGAACGTGTGTTTTAGGTAAATATGAGTTAATCGTGTATGGCAATAACTGAATTCAAAAAGTTAGTTCTTGATCACAATTTAATTAAAATAAATACATAATAAAATTGTTTATTCCAGACGTATTGGTATTTAAAAATAGCAAAAATAAGCTGAAGCATGATAATTTCCGAGCAATATCGTAGTTAAGTTTCGTTTGTTGGTTATTTATTTATTTATCGTATGGCAAATCAGTGTATTTAGAGCCGTGAGATCTTCGAAAAGATAGTACGGTTGCCAGGAATGCCAGGTAATATAAAAATTATAAATTTTTACTGATATCATAAATCGTGTTAGATAAATATGGTGAGAAGTAATGATGTTTAGGATGTGTTACTGGTTAAAATTTAATTTTGTCTTCTTTGTCTTCAATTCTGTAAGTATTCCCGAAATAGATAGAAGATTCAAATAACATTAATTATTTTTCATTAATCATTCATGAAAATTATGTAAAAATTTATACTTTTTCGTAAATTTTTTAGCTGCTTCGGGAATTTTACAGCTTTCATTGTAAGATTACATAATTTTGGCGAATTATTATCGGTGTCATTGTATTTGAGTTAGTGCCTATATAAATGGCAGATAATGGTACCTACAGAAGTAGAAAAAGGAATGTATATTCAATATAAATTAAAGGGTATTTAGCATACAAGCGATCAGTCCGCTTGGATATTTTTTACCCTTTGGGTACGGGAACCTAAATATAAAAAAAATCCCTTATACCTTATTCTACAGCACTTCACAGTACCACTGGTAGGTATATATAGTGGTTAAGTACAACCCCCAATGAGGTCCTGTCTGCTGTATTCAAATTTGAAGATTTTTATTTCTAGAACACAAGTGATCTTACATTTAATTAATATTAATATTTATGAAGGGATTTGTATAAAATACATTACAAAATAATACTAGCCTAATTATGTACACCCTGCCTATAAACGAACAAAGTAATAAAAAAACGACATATTTAGAAATAAAAAACCGGCTCTAGATCTGTGCCGTGCGGCAAGGTTTATTTGCCGCGCTGGATAGCAATGCCTTGTAAATTCGCCGTCAATGGAATTTGCTAACTATGTAAACAAACCGCCATAGTGAAAGACAATTTTAATATGGCGGTTTGTTTACATAGTTAGCAAATTCTATTGACGGCCACTTTAGTTTATAGGCAGGATATACATAGTTAGGCTACTATTATTCTATAATGTATTTTATACGAATCCTTTACCAATAAAGTTTAAATTAATATGTGTGCTAATATAATAAAAACGAAAAGTCTGAGTCAATCGCCGCCAATTGTCCCACTGCTCTTCAGAGGTATTTTAAACGGAAACAATACATAATGTATTATTAGGTATATCCTGAGAAATAATGAAGTTAAAATAGCACACTCGGACCGATGTCACTATATTTTCAGCAACATTAAATACCTATATTAACATTAAATACCGTCAGGAAACGATGGTTAAAGTTTGGCGGTTGCTTCGGGCCCAAGGTGTATTTTTTTTTAAATCGAGGCTTATCGACAATCACCTTATCACCTTTGTTACTTTTTAGGTACGCACGTTGAGAACTATCTCAACTAGCACTTGACCACTAGGTCAAGTGCTCTAAGCTGTTAAGACTCGCCTGTCACATCACAACCTCCAGGCTGATAAGTTATCCTACTATCCTACTAATATTATAAATGCGAAAGTTTAGATGTTTGGATGTTTGGATGTTTGTTGCTCAATCACGCTTAAACGGCTGGACCGATTTGAATGAAATTTTGCACGAAGATAGTTTATAGCCTGGATTAAAATATAGGATAGTTTTTATCCCGGGTCCACGCGGACGAAGTCGCGGGCGGAAGCTAGTTTTACATAAAAACCAACACTCAAGAGAGATTTATTGCCACAAATCCGTTTCCACCAGTGATTTCAGGACATAGCAAATAAACATCGAGTAAATAAAATAAGTAGAATCTAATAAAAATCTTCTGTGACAAATATCTGTTGGATACATTTTTCTTAGGAATAATTAAAAAAATGTGTTATCACTAAAGTCATGCGTTTTTTTCCACCCTGTATAAAATTGGAAACTTTAATAGGGTTTTTACGGGTAAAGGTCGTAAAGGCAAAGATTTCCCACATAATTCCAATATATACACCGACGGTGGCAAACAAGCATACGACTAGCTTGATGAACTGTAACCCTATGGACGCTTGCGTCTTATTGGTTCGAGGATTCATTGACAATTGATTAGTTCTTCCTACTCGATGAATGATAATAGACACACACATACACATAGATGAATGATAGTACATTAACTTCTATTTACGACTGTTTATTGTTCTAAATCTAGTATACCTAGAAGAAATGTATAAATAATTACCGCTGGTACCGCGCGTGAAAATTTTCGATGGGCAACCCGGAACAAAAAGTTATGAAGGAGTTTATCCTTTTCCTAATCTTTCTGGTGTCAAGCTTGTCGCCCTTCGCTCTAGAAATGGAAACTATCCTGTTTGCGACTTCGTTCGGCTTAACTGCAAAGGTCATTCGTGGTGCTGATGTTTTGCCCGTGAGTTTATTCAAAACACTACACGCTTTACGACTTGAACGCTTAAAATCCATTGAGTTCACTGTGTCGTCCCATTTTCTGACTCGGTTGGCGTCTAGGGTCAGTAAGAGCTCAGTGCCTGTGGGGCAGTCCCCTGTTTGCTTCGTACCTAACCTACCTATGTGATGGCAGCTGTAGGTAGGTTTACTATCGACAACACAGCTAACTGACCATCCGTGCACTTTATATGCAATGTAATAAGGTTCTATATAAATACAGGATGGTCAGTTAACTGTGTTGGCGTTTGTACAAAAGTGTGAACTTATCCTTGAGCGCGACAGAGTAGAACGAGATAGAATCGTGAATTCCTAATCTCGGTGGAGGAACGTTGCCGCCGGGCGGCGACTAACATCACTGACATTTAATTAACCACGTCAATAAACATTAAACTGTTTGGAAAAACTGTTGGGTACCTATTTATTTTTATTAACTCATATATACCTACTAATATTATAAATGCACGGAAAGAAATGATTCAGTGGTGGTAGCTAAGCGCGCTTTGCTGAAATTTCCTTTGCTGCTGCATACAATTTCTTAGCAACTGTAACAAAGCCTTGTCTATAGCAACTAAAACCAGTTAGCTACCCTTGCAAACGATATTTAGCTAAAGTAATTTTAAATAATTTGCTACCGCTACTAATTGATTAGCAATTAAAGCTAAATTCTTTATCCGTATCAACAAATTTTAATTAAACATTGCTGTTAGCTGTGACTGCTAATAATTGTTAGTGGATGTGGACAACAACTTTGTTACTATTGCTAATTGTATATGTATAAGGCAGCAAAAATATATCTTTGTTAGTTTTGATAAAAATATTTTGCAATCACGAACAACAGCATTGCAACAGCTGCTAATTTTATTTTCATACTCATCTACTAATATATCCTTCACCAATGTTGCTAATAATCTTAGTCACAGCAACAAATGACCCAGGCAATAAAAAGCAAACAAATATTAGCGGTAGTCACGCATGCGAAAGGGTGTCTGTCTGTCCGTTATCTCCTAGCGTTAATCCCGGTTGTGCCCTAAAAGAGCCCCGGGGTCCGCTTTGACACCTAATCCCAAGATTTGGCATAGGTACTAGGGGGCGTCCACAAATTACGTAACGTAACGGGGGGCTGGTCCGGCCAAGCGTTACGATCCTGTTACGTTGGGGGAGGGGGGTGTCAAGGTTTGCGTTACGTCACGCACGATTTTCTATAATAGTATACTTCGTGTGTTAAAAAACAATGAAGAAAAGGAAAAAACTGCTGGAGCCCTTCTGGCTGAGTGGAGGGAAACCCGTTCATAGATGATTAAATTTCTTGATTCCTTGAAACCACACTAATGTTTCATAAAAAAATGCAGATTTATGATTAAAAAGTATCTAAAATACCACATCTTTCTTTTCTGAATATTACCCTGAAGACTTGTTACGTAACGGAATTGAAGGGGGGGGGTTAAAAATGTAAGAATTTTGCGTTACGTAATTTGTGGACGTCCCCCTAGTTTTACGAAAGACCTTATTGGGATTAGACCGGTTTCGTCACGATGTTGCCCTGTCACTGAATAGCTAACGGTAAATATTCCGTACATAAGTTCCGAAAGACTCATTGGTCATCTACGGGCCGGAATTCGAACCTACGACCGCCGTGGGGCCTAGACAAGGTTACAATCGACAAGCGCTAATGCCAATAGAAAATAATAAAATCTAAAGGAATGACAGAACACTTTTCGTTAACATCTGTCATTCCCATACATTTTATTAGTTTTCTATTGGCGTTAGCGCTTGTCGATTGTACCCTTGTCTAGGCCCCCAGAACCACTACAGGGTACAGCTTCAGCTTCTGTCTGTCTGTTACCTCTTCACGCTTAAACAGGTGAACCGGTGAACAGTGAAGATGTAATTTGGTATACACAGAGGCTCTAGTATAAGTTTTACCGAAACAAAACGTTACGATCGCGTTCGCGTTTTACCCTCAATTTGTATGAGATTTGACAGCTAAACGCAAACGCGGTCGTAACGTTTTGTTTCGGTAAAACTTATACTACTTAGAGCCTCTTATAGATCGTTTTTATCCCGAAAATCATCCCCTAAGGGGGTGCAATGAGGAGTGAGAGTTTGTATGGAGCTATACGATATAAACGAGTTCCACGCGGAGGGAGTCGCGGGCAAGGCTAGTATACTGATAACTATTTAACAGTTACCTACATTAGAAAAACAGACAGATTCTTATAGGTTTCTTTCATTTTATTAACTAGGATATCAAGGGACCTATGTACAGTCAGCATCAAAAGTAGCTGCGCAAACGAAGACGTCCAGTCTTTATTAAAAGGGAATAAGAGCTTTTGATGTCTTGGATTGCGTAGTTACTTTTGATGCTGACTGTACGTCAAGGGCACCAATATGTACCTACCTATATACCACAGTCTCAAAAATATGTAAGACCTTATTCCTGCAACAATAAGGTTGTACCTAGTATACATATTTATGAAACTTTGAGTAAATACATATTGGCGCCCTTGACTGTACCTACGTAGGTATTAGATTTTATTCGATCATTAAGAGTCCGCAGTAAGCTCGGCCGAAGTTATCGTTCTCATTTTAAAACTACGCGTTAGATTGTGACTAAACTTTGCATATAAAATGACAGTAGGTATGTCTATGCAGACATAGATATACCTCATGTCATAATTACAGATAATTAGTTTATATGGTTCCAGTTTATAAAACAATCGAAATCCAGCAAAAACAAGTTTTGTATGAAAAACTTAAATTCACTGTATTCTTTTACTATACTACATAAACTAATTACAGACCTGGATATACCTCATGTCATTGTATATGCAAAGTTTCGTTACAATCCAATACATAGTTTTAAAATGAGAGCGTAACTACGTTTGTATTGTGAATCGAGCTTACTGCGGACTCTTAACTGGTTTTCAATTAGGTACATTATCTATCTACTAATTAATGTTTTTGCGTTCATAAATGGTTTTCCTTGAAGTCGCAGTACGTTTAACGCACATTTTTTCTAATCTTAAATGGAATAGGGAATCTAATAGGACGTAGGTATTTAATTACAAGTCAATTATAGGTATTTACAAACGTTTGTGTTTATTTAAGGTCACACAGTTCACGGTCATATTTTTTTCCACCTAGCCTAGATATATTTAAAATGAAAAAAATATTTATAGGAGACAATCGCACTCACATCGGCCTAGCTCCATAGTAAGCCCAATCAACCTAGCAGACGACTTTATATTAGATATAGATATCTAGGTAAATATAGGCTAGGTAGGTTGTACCCCAAAATAAATATTTTTTCAAGATTTTATTCTGTGTGTGAACTCGTTTAAAGTTAAGAGGGAGTGTTCGATGGAATACCTCTTGAAACACTGAACAGTCAAAAAATCTGATTATGGCTTAGGAGCCGATCGCAGGTAAAAAAAGTGTATAAAAAACAAAAAAAACCTACCGTTTTATAAGGTATATAAATATACCCATGCCGAATTAGGTACAGCTTTCTTGTAGTTATAGTCCCTGAGCTTAGCCGCAGACGAACAGACAGACATGGCGAATAAACTAATAAGCGTTCCTTGTTGGCTACGGAACCCTAAAAACCACGCAATGTTAAAGAAATCGGTGGGTTCTTTTAATTGAAATGATATCGATAATGTTTATTAACAGAATCTTGTAAATGTTGAAAAATATCCTGATTAATAATGAAAAAGGTTCAACTGTGTTGGTGGCAAATTAATACGGCCCCCCTGATGATAAACTGCCCCCGTAGCCTACGGACACTTGCAATCAGCGGCGTGAGGTTGTCAGCTTGTCATATTACTGACAGCCCGCTTTTCTCTATTGTTATTTTTATACCCCTGTCTCTATTGAACCCATATTTATTATGAATTTATGAATCCTTATTCATAAAGGCGTTCCTACCCACTATTTATTCTGCTATAGAACGCGTGCGTGCCGCAGCAGCGCTAACATGCCCCCTGGGGCCGGTAATAGCATGTGCTTGTAGCGGTGCGACCAAATCACGAGTGAAGTGAGCCGCCCCTGAGGGGTAATCCAAGTAACGTTCCGAACGCGCGTTAGGACAATTTAAGTCCGCAGTAAGCTCGACCGAATTTCACCTTCCCATACAAACGTAGTTACGCTCTCATTTTAAAACTACGTGTTGGATTGTGACGAAACTTTGCATATACATTGACATGAGGTATATCTATGTCTGTAATTAGTTTATATGGTTCCAGTTTATAAAACAAACAAGTTTTGTATAAAAAACTTAGATTCCCTGTATTTTATTTACTATGGCATCTGAAGCTACATAAACCAATAACCGACATAGATATACCTACCTCATGTAAATGTGCAAAGTATATGCAAAGTTTCGTCACAATCCAACACGTAGTTTTAAAATGAGAGCGTAACTACGTTTGTATGGAGAATCGAGCTTACTGCGGACTCTTAACTGTCATTTTTCCATATAAAAAGTGACATTTAGATCTCCGTGACGCGCGTACAATGCGTTACGTGATCGACCTGCTGGTATCACTACATAGAGTAAGTAGAAAGCTACAGACTTACCTACCTAACTACCTAGAAGTTCGGTGATCAGACTCCGTATCATGGTCGCGGCCTTATCACGCGATGAGTGACAAGATAGAGCGTCCGTCTCGTTCTATTGAACGGTGTCAGCCAGTGACGGAGGCACTATCTTGTCACTTATAGTGTGATAAGGCCGTCCATGCTAAGGGGTCAGTTTGCGCAGCAGGTGTCAGCGTCATATCATATAGTTAGTAGAAGCCAGATATTTCGAAAGGTACACGTCTTTTATTACTGTAAGATTAAGGGTGTGTTACAAAATATTTGGCTACCTACTCTGGCTGATACTAACCATATGACGCTGACTGTACCTACCCAGGTATATACGTTGTGTCTAGGTACTGTTACGTTAATCATTATATACCTGCTCGCCAAGGCAGTCATGTCACTAAGGTATATCAATGTTTTATTTAGACGGGAGCTCTTTATAAATTGCAATGGACGTTACCCGACGGGGTAAGACCCTAACCCTTGTGTAAAATAAGTAAGTACCCTATTCAAGGAATTTTCTAATTGGAAACAGCATTACACAATGGTATTCCCTAGTTGGCTCCTACGGGTACATACCTATAATAATATCCAAATGCACTGATATCCCTTCAATGACACTTTATCATCGGTATCAAGTTTAGCACTTCGTTCAAATAGTAGCAACACTGTATTCCAAACACACTGTGAACTGCCGCACTAGTTTGAGGGCACAGCGAGCGCGACACCAGGGACACAGCACAGCACAGCACACACGAACACACAGTCGGCCGCTGCGGCGCGGCGCGCGACACTACCGCGCCCGCGCGCGCGCCGCCGGCCGACGGCCACGCCCCCGCGCGCCATTGGCTGCGCGTGCACACCCCGCACCCCTCGCAAGCCGCGCCCCCTGCTGTACTCGGCTCGTGCACGTGGCGTCGCGCGGGGCGCGGGCGCGGGGGGCGGAGCCTCATATGATTGGTGCAGCCGTAATCCAGATATTCTGCGTACCTAGAAAATTCTGATTACATTGCAGACGCAATAAATAAGTATTTTATAATATTGCTTATATTCTCGAGGGTGTAGTAGATGTAGACCACTAGTCTGTTTTTAGACCTAGATAGGTACATGTCTGGGTGTTAGGGTAATAGGCACCTGTTTTATAGGTTAGTTTTGCTAGAGCCGACGAGCGGCAGCTGGAAAAAAATGTGTCGCATGTTATGGCTCCTCTACACTATCGGCGATTACAGATGATTACGGGCGAGCATACTCGGCTGTCCTCGCCGATCATCGTCTATGATCGCCTGCGACCCGCGACTTGTCGATTTTCGGGCACGCTTCAAAGGGAATCAAAGGAAATCGCCTATCCAGACGATCGTGTGGATGCTTGCACGATGATCATACCGATTATAGACGATCACACGATCCACGATCATCGCCGGTAATTTGGAACGGCCATTAGGGGGAAATAACAGGGTTAATTTACGTAGGGATAGTCCGGAAGACCTTTCCAAGTATTAAAATTGAAACACTTGAAACGTTTCTATCTCCATGGCTTGTGCGCTATTTGACAGCTTAAGCAGTGTCGTGGCCACACACTTAATCTGCCTGCCGTAGGTACCTACCTATTCCCTGCTAGCTACTGCCCGCGACTTCTTCCGCGTGGAACACGTTTATACTTATCGTTAGCTTAGCTCCATACAAATTTTCGCCCCCCATTTCGCACCCTTGGGGGAAGATTTCCGGGGAAAAAGTAGGTACCTATAGGTATTCTATATGTTAATCCAGGCTGTACACTGCTGTAGTACGTAGGTACCTATCAAAATTCATCTTAATCCATTTAGCCGTTTTTGCATGATTGAGTAACAAACATCTAAACTTTCGCATTTATATACAATTACTTAACTAGCTTCCGCCCGCGACTTCGTCTGCGTGGACCTGGCATAAAAACTATCCTAACAACACACAAACAATCAACAAACAAACATCCAAAGTTATTAAGCATTTATAATGTGAGTAGATACCTATCTATAATAAGTAATAAAACCCCCACAAGGTGGACTGATAACGTGGTAAAGGTCGCTGGAGTCCGCTGGGGGAGGACCGGTCATTGTGGCACTCTTTGGGGGAGGCCTATGTCCAGCAGTGGACGTGTTTCGGTTGATATGATGAAGTAATGAATAATATTAGTAAGTAGGTAGGATTAGTAGGACAGAATAAGATTATGCGGTCTTTAAACCTTACTAAATTGGGGGGGGAAGGCTAAGGTTTTTTTTTGCAAAATTAAAATTATTCAAGTTTTCACTTCTGCCATCCGGTCTTTTTTTTCATTTAATGTTATAAAGATGCTTTATTCAAGAATTGTATTATTTTCAGTTCATTGACTGGACTATTAGAGCGAGATGGTTTATCTCTCCACCCCAAGTTAGTGCAGGCCGCTTAACTTGATGCAGATCTGTTGCAGTTCGGCAGGTAAGTTAAGCCAACGATGTAGGTTCATAAGTACCTACCATTGGGTAAATAGGGGAGAATATGGCAGGTACCTAATGGGAGTCAGTGGGTATCGGGATTCACGTTATGTCCGCTGTTTTCCTGTTCACCACCTCCTCCTACTATCACCTGCGGCCCTACAGGCTGACAATTTCTTTTCAATTTGAACTGATATTTAGAAAGAAAGAAAGAAAATAAAAAGTGCGTAGGTATACGAATATTGTTCCTATTCCTATACTGTGCCTATACCTACATCACAGTATAGGAACAGGAACAGTATGGGAGAGTAGTGTAATGGCGAACGCGGGGTAATGCCGACCAAGGCCGTCTCGGTGTGACAGAGACAGGTAGCCCAACAACTCTATTCACCTTTCGAAGCCGGCCCCGCCACTCAGTGTCGGACATGCAGTGTTACAGTGGGGACGCGCTTCTTGCTCACGGTAAGAAAACTTAAAAAATTTGACCTAATTTCATGTAATTTTTGCATAAACGAATTTTCGGGTAGTGACTACGATTTTTGTCATGTAATTTAATTGTTTTTTAATTGCAAGCCTTTATAATAGAAGATTCGTGCACGCATAACCTACTTTTGACAACGATAAAATAACCTTGAAAATTATTTTTCGTATTTGTATTTCGGCTTACGCGGCAATCGCGAACGAATTGAGACGGATAATGACGAAAGTTCGCCATTACCCCAAACTGTTGCAAAATGTTGTTATAATATTTTAATGTCGTTTTAGATGCCTCGCGAATACAAACGAAAAACCGAAGTCAAATATCAGTTAGAAGATTTAAACAAACAAACATTCAACATTCATTACTAGCACTCCAATGAAAGATGTTTTAGAAGAGAAGGAACGGAAGAGAGAGAAGAAACTGCAAGATTTAAGAAGGCTGCTACTAAAAGTAAGAAAGGAGTAAAGAATTTAAAGAAGTTTGAGACAAATCTGCCAAAAAAGAAGCAAAAAAGTCCATAGCTAATAAAGAAAATGATTACTATTGCTTAGTTTGCAACGAAAAGTATACTGATCCCATCCGAAGATTGGATTATGTGTGTCAAGTGTAAGCTATGGGCGCATGAGAATTGTACTAGCGGTGAGAGTACATCTAGAGGCTTTTTGTGTGATTTTTTTGATTAATTATTGGCAAAGATGGTCTGTTCGTGATTACCCCTAGTTATTTGCAATTACCCCACGTCTTGTTCGGAATTACCCCAAGCCTGTCGGGTAAATTCGAACACTAAGGTTTTTGTTTTTGTTATAGAAGTTGATTTTATTTCAAGATATTATAATAATTGTTAATGAGAGCTTGTGACTGATTAGATAAAGTAAACAATAAGCAATAAAGAAGATTTGATTCGTTTATAGCTTCGTTTTTATTCGTATTTCCGCTTAAGTGTTCGTAGATACCCTACTCTCCCCTAAATAAACTTCGAACAAAGGTACATCGCACGGCTGCACACATGCGTGTGTTCGGTACGCACACACATAGCCTTCGGGAATGATGGAGAATGCTTCAATCGGGGCCCAAAGAGTAAAGTAATTATAAGGAGAAGAGTGGCAACTCTGACTTTTAACTAGCATGTATGGAAGGTGCTGCCGTCAGTGTCAAGGAAATGAACTAACGCAGTTTACTCGTAGAGCTATATAGATAGAGTTAAATAGAAGTATATATGTACCCGTGCGTATCTAATATTTATCGTATGCATACCTGTGATATGTGTGTATAGATTAGGTACGTATGGCTATTTTAAGAACTGAATGTATTCAAAGTTGTTCTGGAATATTATATGAAAAAGAAATACGGTTTAATAAAATTTGCAAGGAGACTTTACAAATAAATAAATTAGAATTATAATTTGACTGTAAACTAAATATTGATTTAGCTCTAAAATTGCCGAACAATTTGAAAGCCGCACGAGCAGATGATAATATCTTGACAATGTATCTCATAAGAAATCCATTTTTCTTGATGATATTTTTTTTTCAAGAAGTGAAATCTCACTGACGCAGCCTGAGGTGACCACCGCAGGCCGCGCCAGTGTGTTTCAGGAAGTACCTTAACAAGAGAAAACCAAGAGCGTATCAACATCCGAGCGAACGAAAGCCAGAGTTGACATTGACAATGGTGGCCGTTGGGTTGGTGTTGACAGTGGTTGACAGCTAGTCTTTTTTTTGAATTACTAGTTCTTCATCCGGCCGCGAAGAGGCGTTGCAAACTGTCAAAATGTAAGCCATTTTAAGCGTGCCCCCCCTGTCAGGGCCGCGCCGTTGCCGTGTTCGCTCTAGGGCGTCCTCCCGGGAAATATCGGTTCTCAAAATCCTGGGATTTATTTGGAATCAAAAGAACCGGTACCGAGCACTGAGTCCCGGTTCTCCCGGTTCCTTCCATAACTTCAAATATAAATTTATTTATTTATATTATAAGTAAATGTAACGCACCGGCAACGTCGCATTTGTCGTGAATCGTGAATACCTGATTATAATTTATTACTTATTATAAAGTTAAACTTTCAGTAATGTTGATTGATTATTTTCTTAACAGAGTTTAATAAATGTTATAGATAAGACTTGTTATTTACCTTGCTACAACTACAATGTTTTTGTTTAAATCACATTCTTAATTCATTTTGTTCTTGTGTCCTTGACAATAAGGGTGGGTGTAGACTCGAAAATTATTATTACTCCAAAAGAAAGAAGGCAAAAAATATGCCTAGTGACGAAAATCTCATTCAGATATCTCAAAGAATTACAAAGCTACAGCCGTTTTAATATTGCTTGTTAGAGAGAGAAAACGCAAACAGTGTGTGACGTCACATTATTAGTCCGGTACGTAAAGTGAATGCACATTCGATAACTCCCAAGGTCACGATTTTTTTGTTAATATTTAGAATATAATGAGTACTACTAGTAGTAAAAATATAGTGAAATTTGACGTTGCTTTAGGTATAATACAGCATTTTCTTAGCGACCCTTATAAATCCAGGGATAGATTATACAAGTGGTATTTTTCTTCAATAGAGTATCGCATTTTAGTATTATAATCTCCCCTTTAATTTGCTAAAACTTACATCAAGTGCTTACGTCAGTATAATCCGAAACGAATAAAAAAATATATTTCCTCTAAAAGATTATACAAGTGGGTTTGGATTACTGAATACTATTAAAAACTATCAAAGATAATCCATGTTTGAATTAATAACATATTAAGTAATAGGTTAAATTTATATGAACAGTTTAATATTGAAAGCCTTCTAATTATTTTAAAATAAATCTCAAAAAAAATTAAGTCCACGCATATAATCCAACTTTATCATAGTAATCTATTGATACAAAATCTAAGCAATTCACCAATAGCTCCACATTGTATTCATTTATCAATTATTTTTTAAATTTGAACGCACGACGATCTGCGCGCGAGTCTAGTGCGCCGACGGCGAGAACTTCATGACCAATCACAGCACGCCGTTGCTTGTTTCCTACACGGCAGCCTCCCCTCTATTGATCAGCTCACTTGCAAAATGACAAATAGTTGATGTTTACGATTGTGTATATTTATATTATAACTTTTCCGTCTTTTAATTATACACTTATAAGCTTCATTGACCGAAAGATTAACTACGTATTACAACGTACTTATGCAATTACTTATTCAATAATCAACTATAGGTTGACCCACTGAAACAACGTATGAGGGACCGGTAGGTCGATCACGTAACGCATTATACGTACTAGGTAGATCTAAATATCATTTTTATATGGAAAAACGGCATTACACAAGTTGAAAAAATATGAATTACGCCCAGCCAAATAGGTAAGTGGTTTTTCTTCGTCCAGCGATTTGTATGTAATCTCTAATCTAATATATAGCCATTTGGTTGTGTTGTTATATTCGGTAAGGTTGGCCTTAAATATGATTGAAGATAATGTTTCGCATATAATGATACCATAATGTGAAAGAGCGTTTACGTAACGTACCTATGTAAGAAATAGGGAATGTAAAATGCAATTACCGGGCTTTCAATACCGGTAAATTACCGAATTGAGTGGGATGAAACCGGTTAACCGGTAAATTACCGGTAATTGCAATTTGGTTGATAAGTAGCGTTATTTGACGTTTACTTATCGTAAAAATAAGCTAAAAGGTAGTTAGTATAGAGAGTTTCATGTTCCGTAAATGTCGTAGTAATCATCCTACTTATATCCTACTATTCCTATTCCTACTAATATTATAAATGTGAAAGTTTGGATGTTTGTTACTCAATCACGCTTAAACGGCTAAACCGATTTGAATGAAATTTTGCACGAAGATAGTTTATAGCCTGGATTAAAATATAGGATAGTTTTTATCCCGGGTCCACGCGGACGAAGTCGCGGGCGGAAGCTAGTCTTTAATATTTAAAACTTGCTCCGTGGTAGGAGGGCTAAAAACACAACTGAAAACGTTCCTTTGGGATTAGCAGGTAGGTAGGAATAGGAATTGGTCCCAGTTCTACAGATTACCATTACAACATCAGTACAATACAAAACAGTACCAGTAGTGAATATGGATTCACGAAGGTTAACGTGTATAAGTATTAGTATTATGGTGCATTGCCTGTTCCGCTTCACCCATCGTTGGCGTTGGCGGGTCACACAGTGCCTGCGGTCATTGTTTTGACTCCCAAATCTACAGATACGCAATCTTACGGATTTACAATCCTAAAAGCAATAATTTACCGAATAAAAAAAACAACTAAAATAATACAAAACAAACAAAAAAAAAGTATTCCACCAAATAGATATTTCTACGGGATGTTCAAAAGACGTATAACCAACCATACCAGGAGCAAAATGAGTTGGATAGAGAAAATGGTACAAACGACAACACTGTTAACTGACCATCCTGTGTTTATATAGAACCTTATTACAATGCACTTAAGGTGCACCGATGGTCAGTTAGCTGTGTTGTCGATAGTACTAATAGTAATCGTACATTGCTAAAGGGAGTTCGGACAAATGGTTTATTTACTGTTGCTCATGAGGGTTCCTAATTGCGGCATTGTTTTAGCGATTTGGAGGGCCATGTCTGTATGTATACTTTCTGCATCCTACTTCTCCCGCGGATGGCCTCATTTCTAATGCGATCACGCAGACAAACTCCCAGCATAGCCCTCTCCATAGCCCTTTGGGTGACTTGGAGCCTTCTAATGAGGCCCATAGCGCGCGACCACATTTCAGTGTCATATATCAGCACTGGCAACACACATCGGTCAAAGACTCTCGTCTTGAGATACTTCGGAATACAAGACGAAAAGATGTCCCGTAGCTTACCGAACGCTGCTCAGCTGAGTCGACAGGACTGAAACTGGACAGTTTGTTCTAGGTATATAATAATAATCGTCTACAACTTCGAGCGTAACGCGTCCGATTGTAATGGGAGTTGGTACTACTCGTACATGGGCATTGGATGATCTTCGTCTTATCCATGTTCGTTCTTAGACCAACACGCTCGGAGGCTTTATCGTACTCAAGTCCTCCATAGTATCCGTATCCGAAGATGAGTGATGTACTCGCCTTCTCCAGTCAAGTCAAGAGTCTTTAAAGCATCCTCCAGTGCAGCGGAACAGATTTCACGTTCCAATTCTGGAGTCGCCCTGACACAGTGAAGTGGCATTCTCGTACAAACACTTCAGTACTTGATTGATTAAAACTTTATTAATTCCCACAACATACATGGCATTGATAAAATACAAAATTATAACAATAAAGGTAAAAGAAAATAATAATAATATACATATCTAAAGAAAGCATGCAAGAAGTACATTTTAAAGAAGCCATGTGTCGTGGCAGAGAAATGGCGCTGGCTCAGCGTTATGAAGCCACATCGCTGGTATTTTGCCAGGATCTTCAATTATAAAATTAAAATATTTTAAATATGATATAGCGGTAGTCTACTTGGCAACGCTGGAGAAACTGTAGTACCATAGGCCAGGTTTCGATTGAATCGCAGTCCAGAAACGCTAAGCAGAAGGGCAGGTTATACTCCGCAGCCTTCTTTATAACCTGACGGGACCATGGTCTTATTTTATCTTATCTAGGTGAGGGCCCTTTCGGATACACTTTGACCCAGTGGGATCTTTCGTGCATTTGCCCTCTCCTTTATGCCTACTCCCAAGCTCGCTCCATCATTTCTACAAACTGGATGATGCAGCTAAGCGGAAGTACCTTGAAATCCTTTGGTTGCGGATAGCCGTTATCAAAGTAAGACATTCACACAGTAAGTCCATAGTAACATTCTCCTCGCGACACATTCTACAGTCTAAACTATCCGATAGTCCCATCTTGGCTAAGAGATTCTTGACCCCGAAGTGACCTGTGAACCCCAGATATAATTTTGAGTTGCTTTCTGCTGGATTTCCAGAGTTTTTGGTCAAGCCTTAGTCCACTACTTCTATACCTCTAAAAACCTAAGAGTGCCTTAACAAGTTCGCAACGAAGAACCCGCCTGGTAGGCACTCGTAATGTTTGCTCAGATCAGGCGGACAGTAGCTATAAACCTACACGCCTAGCGAGTTCTGTCGGTTTCTGGTGTATTGTTCCATTTTTAGTCCAGTTGCGAAAGCCAGCCTCATCACCACTCATGTTGGTGTTTGGTTTTGGCGTAGGCTTCACTTACTTCAAAGGCCGATATTATGGTTCCCTGCGAGAGTTCCACAAATGGTTCTGGACCTACAAAGTGATTTGTAGACCCTTCTTGCAAGCTCATCTGCTCTTTCGTTGCCGATGAAGCCCTCGTGCCCTGGTATCCAAGCTAATTGGTAATCTATATGGTGCTAAAGCCTCTTCGGAAACTGGCTTGTTCGGGAAGCTGGAAGTCATCTAACCTGCGTACGAGACGATTTGTAATTACTCTCGAAAACAGCTTTTAGACATGGCTCAGAAGTGAGATGGGTCGGTGGTTCTTAAGCAGGGTGCTGTCAGCATTTTTGAAGAAAAGCACCAGCACACCTCTGTTCGATGCCTTTGGCGTTCACTCTTCCATTAAGACGAAGAGAGGTATTTCTTTGTATTGAAAATGAAATGATGAGTACCTACAAATCATTATTACTATTAATAATCGTGAAAATGTATTATTTTACTAATAATTCACGTTTTGGTAAATTACCGGTTTTGGTTTAATTTTACAGATTTTTTACCGGCCTTATACTTAGTAAATTTACCGGTTAACCGGTATGCATTCCCTAGTAAGAAATATGCATCGAAATTCTATAATTTCAATAATTCTGGATTTTATATTATTAATTAATTTAAAAAGTCCTCTTCCACATCGATGAACAACAATTTTCATGAGGGTTATTGGTAATTCAATAATTTATTGTTAGGCTCTAATCGGAATTGGAAAGATTCTTGAGTACCTAGTTTCGGAGATTACGTCCTACCTACCCCCTAATGTTACTACCTACTACTACTCTTAGAGTGATAACTAATAACCCTGTATATATATATACTTTCTGTACCTACTTCATATTAGTAACATCAGATATGACATCGCGACCTGGAAATACTCTAGTAAATAAGTACCTAAAAATAAAATTGAAGCTTACGTAAGTTTAATACTAAATAACCCCATATAACTTTCTTTATTAGTAAAATAAAAAAGATAATTATGTAATTGCAACCTAAAAACAACTAGTTACTACAAATATAAAGTAAAATCAAGTAGGTACTTTAACTTTGTACCTACAAGTTTGAGCGTACGCACGGCCTTGGCAAGGTACTCGGCTGCCAGCACGCTGCACACGAATCACGCGAGTTGCGCGCGAAAGATTTAAAATTACGGACAATAACTGATAAGCTAATACAATTTAGCGCTATTAATGAATCCGTTAGAATTTGTGTTTATATA
The DNA here is from genome assembly GCA_947049275.1 of Epinotia bilunana. Classification (NCBI taxonomy): domain Eukaryota; kingdom Metazoa; phylum Arthropoda; class Insecta; order Lepidoptera; family Tortricidae; genus Epinotia; species Epinotia bilunana. The sequence continues at coordinate 20,061,990 of OX346259.1, read as the reverse complement.
TTCTTCGATAGAACTGAAATTAATTACGCCAACTTGAGAATTTATGAGATGTCTTTTATGGTAGGTAAGGAGAATGGTTTCAAAATATTATTCCTAATTAAAAAAAATACTATTGATAAATCTGTTAGAAATTTGTGCTGCCATTTTTTTTTTAGTTTTGAATACACTTTAGTAGCCACTAGTCACTTGAATATTCTTTTAGGAGATTTATATTTTTTTTAATCGTTTCCGGTATTTTGTTGACGTAATCTCTTGACAAAACTATTAGAAAACGATAAGTAAGGTTTGAATAATCAAATGCGATGCATTATAGCAGAAATCAATACTTGCATATTCTTTGCAAAGTTTTATAAGTGTTCCTTATTAAAAAGTTAATTACTCGTAAACCAGCATCAAAAACTGCTAGAAATTATTTTTCGCTGTTAGTACTTAATCTGCTCTCGCTGATAACAAAAAAAACAGACTTGGGAATTATGTTAGTTTGACGACAAATTACAGCGTTCGCGTACCGGACTAATTAGTTTACAATAAAAATTAGTCTTTATCTGTCACTTATGTACCTACCTACTATATACGACCTTAATGTTAAGGCAATAAAGTCGTGATTACATATTTTTGTAACGTTGGCCGTATCGATCTGTTAGTAGTCGACTGTTCATCCCCATCAAACAACTCCTACATCGCCATCTATCGTGGCGACTAGAAATCACTTGACATGATCGTGAACTGAGGGTGAGAATTATACTTACTACCGCATGGTGGCGCTGCTGCAGTGGTTGCAAAAGGGTATATTCGAGGTCGACTCGCAACTGTTTTCTCCCCCTTAAGAGTCCGCGAATTTAAGTTTTTCATACAAAACTTGTTTTTGCTGTATTTTGTTTGTTTTATACACTGGAACCATATACCATGGCTCCAGTGTATGAACCATGGCGAAGTTTCGCTTCAATCCAACACGTAGTTTTAAAATGAGAGCGTAACTACGTTTGTATGGGAAGGTGAAATTCGGCCGAGCTTACTGCGGACTCTTAACTCAACCTATTTAAACCATTTTTCTTATACTTATACATCTTACCCATGATGGGGAATATGGGGATTGACTTTGTCTAGTGTAAACATATCCTTGAAGGGAAATCCTGCGAATCACAGCTAGCTTCGCAGGATTTCCCGTTTTTAAGGTTCCGTAGTCAACAACCCTTATAGTTTCGCCATGTCCGTCCGTCTGTCCGTCTTCGGCTTAGCTCAGTAACCCTTACTACTAGAAACCTGTAATTCGGCATAGGTATATATATCAATCACGCTGACAAAACAGCAGAATAAAATCTTGTTTTTTTTTAATAGGGTACCTACTATCGCCCCTAGATCTAATGTTGGGATGTAATTTTTTTTCTCGGTAAACCCACAGTGCGGGGTACCGTTGAATAGCTTGTTCAAAAATATGACGGGTTGGGGTTGGTTGTGTTGAAACAATTTTTCAACTCAGCGGTTCGAGTCATGTCCCCCCCCCCACCCCTCTGCTACTACTGCGGATGTGAAAAAATCGTGGCAATAGTACATATAATTAATTTAAAAGAAAAACTATCACAGCTAAGTAGGCATAACTAGTTACCGAGAAATAGTCGACCAACTTAAATTATACTTAGAAAGGCAAACTTTCTTACAAATTCGGCCGACCCAACCGCACCATTTAGTTGGAGCGCGCATGTCGATGTAACTAAGACAGACAGGCAACTACGGAACCTACAATTTTTTTAAAATGTAGAACTTTTACTTTGTACGGTCAGCATCATATAGTTCATCATCATCATCATATCAGCCGAAAGACGTCCACTGCTGGACATAGGCCTCCCCCAAAGAGTGCCACAATGACCGGTCCTGCGCCACCCGCATCCAGCGGACTCCCGCGACCTTCACCAGGTCATCAGTCCACCTTGTGGGGGGCCTACCCACGCTGCGCCTTCCGGTACGTGGTCGCCACTCGAGAACCTTTCCGCCCCAACGGCCATTGGTTCTACGTGCAATGTGCCCCACCGACTGCCACTTAAGTTTAGCGATTCGGAGGGCTATATCGGTTACCTTGGTTCTGCTGCGGATAGCCTCATTTCTGATGCGATCGCGCAGAGAAACTCCCAACATAGCCCTCTCCATTGCCCTTTGGGTGACTTTGAGCCTTCTTATGAGGCCCATAGTAAGCGACCACGTTTCCGTGCCATACGTCATCACTGGCAACACACACTGTTCAAAGACTCTCGTCTTGAGACACTGCGGAATATTGGACGAAAAGATGTGCCGTAGCCCCCCGAATGCTGCCCAGCCGAGTCGGATTCGACGATTGACCTCTTCCCTCTCTTCTCTTCTTTCTTTCTTCTTTTCTCCTACGTGTTTGTCACAAATAAATGCTTTTCTTTCTTTCTTCCTTTTTCTTTCTCAAAGTTGGACCTACCTAACTGAATAGTCTGTCTAAGGTATATATAATCGTCTACAACTTCGAGCGTAAAGTGTCCGATTGAAATGGGGGTTGGTACTACATGGAGGTTTGACATGATCTTTGTCTTATCCATGTTCATCCTTAGACCAACTCGCTCGGAGGCTTTACTGAGGTCATCGAGCATCGTGCTTAAGTCCTCCATGGTCTCAGCCAAGACTACTTTATCGTCAGCAAACCGAAGGTGAGTGATGTACTCGCCGTTGATGTTGATGCCTAGCCTTCTCCAGTCTCTAGACTCTAGTCTTGAACACGTCCTCCAGTGCAGCGGTGAACAGTTTTGGGGAAATAACATCCCCTTGTCTGACACCCCGCTGCAGCGGAATAGGCTTCGAACTCTGATCCTGGAGTCGGACTGACATAGTGGCGTTCTCGTACAAACACTTCAGCACTTCGATGTAGCGGCAGTCTACTTGGCACCGTTGGAGAGACTGTAGTACAGCCCAGGTTTCGATCGAATCGAAGACTTTCTCATAGTCCACGAACGCTAAGCAGAGAGGCAGGTTATACTCCTCAGTCTTCTGTATAACCTGGCGGAGCGTATGAAGGTGGTCTACGGTACTAAAACCTCTACGGAAACCAGCTTGTTCGGGAGGCTGGAAGTCATCAAGCCTGCGTGCGAGACGATTCGTAGTGACCCTTGAAAACAGCTTATAGACATGGCTCAGAAGTGAGATGGGTCGGTAGTTCTTCAGCAGAGTGTTGTCACCCTTTTTGAAGAACAGCACCACCTCACCTCTGTTCCACGCCTTTGGCGTTCTCCCTTCCAGTAGGACGGTGTTGAATAACTTCTGAAGGGCCGTAAGGATCGGTTTTCCACGTTCGGCTGTAATTCCGTCTTCACCGGGTGCCTTGCTATTCTTAAGCTGTTTCAGAGCCATTCTAATCTCGTACAGGCTGATGTCCGGGATGTCGTCGGTGTAGTGTCGGGTAAGTCTAGCTCTAGGGTCTTCTGCCGGACCAACTTCGGGTTTGCGAGTTGACGTGTATAGCTGTCCGTAAAAACGCTCTATTTCACTCAAAAGCTCAGGTTTGGAAGAAACGACTCTGCCGTCCTCAGTTTTGAACCTTGCGAGCTGGCTCTGCCCAATAGACAGATCTCGTGCGAATACTTTTGAGCCCTTATTTCGCTCGATGGCCTCTTCGATACGGTTCGTATTGAATTGGCGCAGATCGCGGGTAAGGGACTTGGAGATCCGTTTATTGAGCCGCCGGTATAAAGTCGCATCGGCTGAAGACTGCAGAATCATTTCACTCCTTTCCTTCATGAGCTTCTGAGTGGAGCTAGAGACCCTTTTAGTTCTGTTGGCCGGCTGGGCCTTGAAGAACTTAGACCCAGTGGCACGGACAGCTTCCACAAACCCGTCGTTGAGTTCGTCCACATCGCCACCTAGGCAATCGAAACGGTTTTGGAGTTCCTGCTGAAAGCTCTCGGGGGTTTGGATTTGGGTGGATACTGGACGGAGCGTAGACTTCATCAGGGGCTCTCGCTCTCGCTTGACACATATATTCAATATGCCTCTTACCAGGCGGTGATCACTCCCGGTTCTAAACGTATTGATCACAGAGACATCATTGAATACATGCTTCCTCGTCGACATGATGAAGTCAATCTCGTTTTTAGTCACACCATCGGGACTCATCCAGGTCCACTTTCTGTGCTCGCGTTTCTTGAAGAAAGAATTCATCATGTAGAGTCCCTCCTTCTCCAAAAAACCAGCCAGTAGTTGGCCCCGGTGGTTCCGACTTCCGACTCCGAATTGCCCCACTATCAGCTCCTCACCATCTCTCTTGCCTAGTTTAGCGTTGAAGTCCCCCATGACAACGGTGAAGTAGGTTTTGGAACTATGCATGGCCTTAGATATATCTTCATACATAGTCTCCACCTCGTCGTCGGAATGCAACCCGCCATATAGTTAGTAGCAGCCAAAGTGACCAAATATATCGGAACACGTCTTTGTTACCATAGAGTAAGGATGTGTTGCTGCTACTAACTATGTGATGCTGACTGTACTTTTGGAGGAGGTAAAGGTGTAGTGTATAGGGTTTGCAATCCGGATCCGACTTGTATGGAAATTTTCGGATCCAGATCCGCGGATCCGGATATTTCCATACAATTGGATCCGGATTGCAAACCCTATTAGTGTAGCATACCTATCACACAGAAATAGAGTTTATATATATGTTTTGCTCTCACCTTTATTATATATTCGCTATTATACTATACACAGGATAACATCATACAATAGCTTATTTTGTACACTGATATTTAGTGGAGTACAATTTCATTGATACTATTAGTACACACATTGAATAATATTGAATTTTTCATATACATATTCTATTTCATACCATTTTAAACAATTGTAAAGTGCTAAAATAGTGTAAATTACATAGGATTTTTTTTAATATTCCAATTTACTTTCCATTTTATGGAAAAATGGAAATAGAACATAATAGAATTGCTAAAATGACAACTTGATTATACCTGAGCAGAATATAGGGTAGGTACTTATTCACTATCGGCATGTATATTCCCGCTTTGTACAATATTCCTCATACAAATTGGGAAGTTTCTGAAATATTTCCAGGTATTTTGGAATCACAATAATATGCCGACAATGCATGTTTGGTCGCAAGTGAATATTCATACAAGCTGCAATCATTTTATCAATGACAAAGGCCTCTTTCTGGTTCAAACTAGTTTGTGTTTCCCATCCTCATGGATTGAATCCTACTAATATTATAAATGCGACAGTCTGGATGTTTGTTACTCAATCATGCTTCAACGGCTCAACCAATTTGGATGAAACTTTACACAAAGATTTAATAGCCTGGATTAAAATATAAGATAGTTTTCATCCCAGGTCCACACAGATGAAGTTGCAGGCAGAAGCTAGTGATCTATATGCCGCATAGTAGCAAACATGTCCTATAATATAAAAGATACAAAGTTCTAAAATGTAGTGTTCTTGAATGGATAAAATGTAGGTTTACATTTGGAAATATATTCTACTAATATAACACTCATATATACCAATCACATCCCGCATAGTCACATTTCCCTGCTCAATGAGCTCAATAAAACACACTGCCCCATCCCTTCAAGTTTCCTTAAAGAAATCAGGGCGGCTCTTGATTTCCTTGACGAGTCCACGCGCAATCAGCGGTGCTGTGAAGCGGTCAAGAGTCAGCGACGCCGCCACCCACACGGGGCGCTGTAGAGCTAGCGCCAGCCGCCGCGCCAAGCCCGCCGCACCGTCGCCAACGTGCTCGTCACTCAGCGACGTTGCCAGCGCGCCGCGCTCAGAAACAGGCAAGCCCAGCGCCAAATCTCCCAGCTCCTCTCTCGGCCCCAGCCACAGCAGCATTGACCCTTTCATCCGCAGGGCGGCTACGCGGCACACAAGCTCGCCGCTCCACACCTCGAACTCGTGCACGGCCCAGGTGCTCCGCCGGTACACCACCCGCCGCTTCGTCGTCGTCACCAGGGGACCCGTCTCAGGCACCATTGCTGACACGTGCACTATTCTATTTCGTCTACTTTAAAACCGTGAAGTTCGTTTACAAAATATATTGATTAGTTACCAAAGAATCTCCGAATGTCACTGCACTGCACGCACATTTGCATAAAATAAAAGCAATGCATATTGCATACACATTTGACAGATGTGACAATCAGCTGACAGATGTCAAAGATATCATGTTTGCATAGATAGCTAAGAAGTTATGTTAAGTAATGTCATTGTCATTTTAAAGACATGAAAATTTACAATCGGATTAAATCTGTGAATTGCAAATATAGAATCCTTACAATATTTCAAAATATTTACGGATTAGAAATGAAGAAGTAAAATATTCAGATTACTTTTATTTCAGTTGCTATTTACAACGACCAATAGCATAACGACACAAAACTAAACAAGATAACTACTATTGGCAAATTGACTGGCGTGGTATCATGTGATTGGTTGCCACTGAGATTACTGGTTTCTAACCCAATAACAAATCGAAGCGTCACTGTGCATGCTAATCACAGAGGATCAGAGTCGTTTATCACCTTCTTTCTTTATTTCTGCTGCCTGTCAGTTTCAAACGGTTCTCGAAGACATAAAGTAGGCGTCTCAGCTATTTCGTGAACCGGCGCTATTAATTTTAATATTAGAAGATAGTTATTTAATAAGCTAATTTAACCCGCGAGGGAGTGTTAACAATGAAGTACTTTTTGTTATTGAGTTTCGGCCTTCTCCTCCTCTCAGGTAAATATCCTCCTCGTTTTGTCTACGTAGCACGAAACGGGATACTTGACCGAACACTAAGCTAACTTCTATGGTTTTGAATGTGTGATGTGATGAACTTTAGAGGAACTGTGAGGAACTTTAATTTACATATCGTTATTCATTGATACGGTTAGAATGGCCTACGTTCGCCGGGCGACGTGAGATACTAGGTTGTAGGACCTAGAACTTTCTGCCGGCGCCGTTGCTTCCCTTCATTCTTACTCCGTATTTTTGCCACAACAGTGCTTTTTTCGTGACGTACGAATGCTTTTGAGCCATCTCCATATCTGTTGTACCTGATTCCAATGAGATTTAGTTTGCAAGGTGTTACTGACATGTTGTGTGTGTTTTTCAGGATGGAGCGCCGCGCAGGAGGGCGTAGGCACGGTGGAGGAGATGACGGTGGACGCAGACCTTGGCATGTCGCGCGAGGGCTCCAGAACTGGTCAGTATTTCATTCATTACAATACAATACAATACAAATACTCTTTATTGCACACCTCACACAAACAAAGCAGTTAAAAAGAAAAACAATACAATAACATGTAGGTAGGGGTAGACAACAGGCGGTCTTATCGCTGAAGAGCGGTCTCTTCCAGCCAACCTTTGGGTATCGGAGAAAGAGATCAAACTAGATTATGTAGTAGGTGGTGCAGAGATTGTAATAAGCCAAAAATCAAAATAACTAAATTAATGCATGTACATAAATAGCTCTATATATAAACATACATACACAATCATACATATATACAAATAACACAAATAAAAAGATATAATACATAACATTAAACATTAATTTACCATCCTATGACTAAATTAAAACCTCTTTAGCCTATAGAAAAATCAATGATGTTTGGACGGTTTTTTTTAAGACTGCATAATCTCCAACAGAAATCATCTGTCTGCTGATATGGTGATAATGATAATGGAGTTGGTCATGGGTTGAGACAGTTTCAGTATATCAACATTGGGGAACAGATATCATTTTTATAATAAAAAATATGTGGCAATGGCAATCAGCCCACCATGTTCACCAAAATAAGTAAAGCATTAATATTTCATTTTAGTTTAAAATACTGTTTTGCTCTAACCTTATCTGACTTTACAGTTTCTTAAAATCTAATCCAGCTTGTAATCCGACTAATATTATAAATGCGAAAGTTTAGATGTTTGGATGTTTGTTACTCAATCATCTTAAACAGCTGAACCGATTTGAATGAAATTTTGCACGAAGATAGTTTATAGCCTGGATTAAAATATAGGATAGTTTTTATCCCGAGCCTACGCAGACGAAGTTGCGGGCGAAAGCTAGTTATTTATATATTGATTTTTATCTATATTGTTTATCACAGGCTGACCTCTAAGGTTAACAGCATAACTAACTATAAAGATTTATGAAATAATTTTATGAAACAAATAATAGAAAAGACAGCTTTGAATATAATATGCTGTTATACATTTTAGGTACCTAACTGACTTTTTTTTAATTTTTTCCTATCTTTGTAATTTAAGCCAATTGCTATTGTCATAAGTCATAACCTGCCGCGCACATGGCACAAAACCAAGATTATTCAACTGTTAATCTGTTTTACCTTATCTACTTCAGTCTTACCTCGGAAGCTTATCTTTATTTACTGATAATGCCTAAGAATCATTAATATTTGCTTGATTAACAACTAATTGTAAGTGGGGAAATAAGAGCACAGACAGTAATAACTATAAGGAAATTAAAAATAGATTAAGGATTGAGAACATAATCTTTATTTTGGTCATGTTTTATGTCATTAGATGAATAAAGTGAAAATGGTTCGAGGTAGTAATTTTTGTTTGACATTTAGACAACTAGGCTTTTACCCAAATGGGGTCCATATAAGAAAATATATATATTTGTATAAAAGCGTTAACACAACACAACTTTTCGATTACTGAATACTAACAATATGGAATAAATAAAGCTTAAATAAAAATAATAATGCAAAAATACGCATACTCGCCATCGCTAATAGACCAGCACGTTTATTTAACGGAATAGCAAAGAAATATTGTTCTCGTAACGTCTAATTCAATTAATTAATTGAATGTATTGTTAGGTCGTATCGGTAACAGAACGAAAATGGTTAGGAAACACAGTCACTACTTGTCAAGCGGCACATTGAGGCACTAGTTTCGGACGAGAGCCACAAGCTGCGGAAGTGCTCCGCTCGCTACGCTGCGTTTAATGGCGGCCACTATTGGCGGCCAATATTGGCGGCTCCGCCAGCTCGCGCGCGCGCTGCTTGAGCCACGCCGAGTCGCGCAGGCCGTGATGCAGGCGCCGGTCGCCGCGCGGGGCCGCCCAGATGCGGCCCGCGTGCGCTTCCCACCACCCGTACCTGCACACCAGATATTACTCAACATCTTAAAGTTACTCGTTAAAAATCTGTTATTGGATTTTGAACTGCATAACTTGGAATGGATTGTGTTGATGCGACTTGGCCAACTTAAATAGTTTTAGGTATACTAAGACTAGTTCCGCAGTAGGCGGTAAAATGTATGACCAGGATGCTAGGTCAGAGGACCATTGGTCTGAGCGCGAGTTGTATCGACTTTCTCATGGAGTAAATCAGGATTGTGTGTCAATTTTTACCACCTTCACAGGACTGGCTTCCCACATGTGTGGCTTGACCCACAAGTTGTACGAGTATCAACATTTAAAGGGCCTTTGACATAGTCAACGGCGTTAACATGATCCGGAAATCATTAAGAAGCCCTGGAATGGAAAGAGCATCACCATAGGTTTGTCTGCGAGACAGACATCGTCAGATTGTGAATCGAATTGCACATTATGTGATCCGCAGCAGAAACAAGTTTATGGAAGTTGTCTTTAGAATAGCCAGACCCTAGTGAGTTATGAAGTCTGCATAGACTTATCTGTGACTACTGTTTCACTCATGCGAAGACTGCGCGGGGCGGGCGTGCTTCTCCCTCAGTCCCAACCGGAACATGTCCTGCACCTTGTCCAGTGCACGCGCCTCACCAGCACTCGTCCGTGACTATATACTGTCTCAATCTCTCATGCGAAGACTGCACGGGGCGGGCGTGCTTTTCCCTCGGTCCTAACCGGAACATGTCCTGCACCTTGTCCAGTGCATGCGCTTCGCCAGCACTCGTCTGTGACTATCTACTGTCTCACTCACTCTGCTCTGAGAAGACTGTACGGGGCGAGCGTGCTTCTCCCTCGGTCCTAACCGGAACATGTCTTGCACCTTGTCCAGTGCACGCATTTCGCCAGCACTAGTTCTTGGCTACTATCTCACTCTCTCGTGCGAAGACTGCACGGGGCTGGCGTGCTTCTTCCTCGGTCCCAGCCGGAATATGTCCTGCACTTTGTCCAGTACACGCGCCTCGCCAGCACTATTCCTTGCCTACTGTCTCACTCACTCGTGCGAAGACTGCACGGGGCGGGCGTACTTCTCCCTCGGTCCTAACTGGAACATGTCCTGCACCTTGTCCAGTGCGCGTGCTTCTGCTTCTTCGTCTGTTTCCTCGCGCCCGGTACCACGCCAGAATTTGTCCGTCACTACCGCCGCTGAAATATAGGTAGTCATTTGTGCATGCAATGGAATTTATATCAGTTAGAACGTGGACCAGGATTTGTTTCGTTTCCTTCGATTCTATCATGGTAAATTCTTTCATTGCCAATTTTCCTAGTATGATAGGCATAGACGTTAAAGTGCTTCATTTAGGTACTAAGGGGTCGCAGCAACATCACGCTGCGCTTCTAAATATGCAAGATGAAGACGAATGATCTGGGATTTTCTTTCGAAAAAATTGCTTTATAGCCTAATTCAGATTGCTGACGTTATCTTAGAACAGTCGTAATCGAAGTGAGTTTTAATGCAAATTTAATTAATGAAAGTGCAATGGCCATACATTTCTTGATTAAACGTAAGTTCAGAGTAGTCGTCAAGCAGTAAAAGAACCGTGCCTCTGATTGTGGGATGTCGGCAACAATGTGATTTTTCACCAGAATGAACGACTGAAACGAATGAAGGTTAGACACTGACGGTCTTGCTTATTGGGCTGGAAACGTTTCATCCGTCATCTACCGCGGACAGGAATTCGCGGCGGAATATGTATGTATTCGTGGAAGCGTGTATGTATTCCAAAGCATTTTCTGAAGCCTTGGTCTGCGAACGTTACTTTGATGCCGAGACCAGCACGGAGAGCACAAGACGGCCCGCGAGCTCTCTCGCATTATCCGTCTTGTGCTAACCGTGTATAGTATCTATTATAATTCTATATATAGTATTTCCAAACACTAGCTTCGCGTGAGGTAATAAAGAGTGGGAACGAGATACCTCCGTTGCACTTTGCCATGAATGGCGCGACAGAGGTGTCCCGTTCCCACATTATATCGCTTCGTTCGCAGCGAGCATTTGCAGTACTATAGTAGCACTATAGCCAGTCACAGCGTCTTACGGAGCTTCGCTCAGCTCGGACGATGACGTGACCAGTTACCTCCTGGTTTATGAAGTCTTGCTCTACGAACGTTACATTTAGTTGATACCGAGATAGATAGTTGATGCATATCAGCTAAAATCATCTTACGGAGCGTCAGTGGCCGGACGGCAGACTGGTACGAGTGTCCGGGTACACTCTGAGCCGCGAAGCGCAGCTTGAAGGAGCGCGGGTGCTGCACCGTCGCGCCGGAGGCGGCCGGCGGCGGCACTCGGGGCCGCGCGGGGCTCGCATGGGAACTCTGCTCTGGCGATGACATGACCAGTTAGCTGTTAGGTTAGGGCGGAAAAAATAGGGTCGCTCAGTTAACGTACCACCAGCAATACTTTGAAAAGTTTGAACTGTTAACGCACAGACAGCAGCAGCGAACACGAGGAAGTAGTTTGGGGTTGAAGTAAACAGATGGATGTAATTGTTGGATCGATAGATGTCGCTAAGACTACGTCCACGCATGCGTACCAACGAATAAACACTAACCCCTTCGACAGCAAGCAACGCTGCGTGTGCTACGCCGGTGGAAATTGCTTGTATAACAGTGAACACTATGTGGGTCATGAATGTTGAATGGATTGGGTTGATGCTATAATATAATTTTCAACAAAATTGCTCGTAACATACCTCTTATTGTGTCGCTTTTAGGCTCATAGTCCTGGATATTAAACACGCGTGTTTAATAACATTACGATACTTGTGTGTTATGGTTATATCCCGATTAAGTCACGTTGCCACCTTGCAGCAAGATGTATGCATGCACACGGTGCATTCTTAAACTAACCGGGTTGTACAGAATGTACAGCTTTTTTTTTAATTCTCGGCAAATGGATTCTTACTCGACTAAACAAATTAAATCCTTTTTGTTAGTTAATTGACTATTTCTTTTTGGATATGATATAGAAACGGTTAATTTTGTAAAACTATTCACTTTTGATAACATTTTACATGAATTAATAAAGATAACATTTTAAAACGAAATTATGTATTTTATTTTGTATTGGCTGTTTAGAGATTTCATCTAATGCGCGCGCACTGCGCAAACTTCACAAAAAAAAAATGCGCGCCATTATAGGTTATTTCGCAGATATTTGTAAACATTGTTAATGCGTGTTTGGTTATTAACAAAAATGTTGATTCGTGGTGACTAGAAAGGTGATATAAAGAATGGACGCCAATAGAAATTCTTGACGATGTATTCAACATGTGAGTAAAAACCTGTTGACATCAATAAGTAAGGAAAATAACTTGGCAGGCCTATCAAATTTTCATCTTATGAAAAGGATTTTTTCCTCGCAAAATGTGTTGAAAAACGTCGTATGAAACGCGTGAGCTTTGATAATTACATCCTCGGCTCTCTTATCACGCACACCTGCGGCTCGCGTGATAATTCCGCCTCTGATGTAATTATCAACATACCTCACTTGTATCACAATGTACTAATTCAGCCGCAGCGTCATGCATAATAAGGAGGGAAATAGATAGACCCCAGAGTGTATTTACAGCACTGTGCGGCCCGGCCGGCCGCGCCGCACCGTGCTGTACACAGACCAGGTGGGCGTCGGCCTCGGGGCACTGCTGGTGGACCGCTTGACGCAGAGGGTGACCAACAACTGTCTCCCAGGGGCCTCGGTCGATCGTTTGACCTCGTGTATTGCCGCTGACGACTTCGACTGCGATTCTACATTGGTAGTGATCATCGGCAACCTAGCTGGAAAACTTAGTTCGGCAGCCTATGCAGTAAGACGCATAAGACAGTTAACAAACGTTGAGACGGCCAGGCTGGTGTACTACAGTTACTTCCACAGTGTTATGTCCTACGGAATCCTGTTGTGGGGGAAAGCGGCTGATATCCAGACCATATTCGTGCTACAGAAACGAGCTGTACGCTCCATATACGAACTAAAAGCTCGAGATTCTCTCAGGGACAAATTTAAGGAGGCAAACATTCTTACTGTAGCATACATTCTTGAGAATATCATGTATGTGCGGAAAAACCTTCATGAGTTCAAACTCAACAGTGATATCCACGACTACAACACCAGAAGTAAAAACAAGATCGCAGTGAAGGCTAGTCGCCTCCGCAATGTTAGCACGTCGTTCGTGGGGAACTGCATACGTTTTTACAATAAAATACCCACTGAAATTGTTAATTTACCGTTCAGTAAATTTAAGTCTCATGTTAAAAGTAATTTGCTGAGCAAGGCGTATTATACTGTCAACGATTTCTTAAACGACAAAAATGCCTTTAAGCCAGTAGTAGTCTAATTCTATTAGGAATATACCTAAATACACGTAATCATTATAAGTACCTACCTGAAATAACTGTTCCGTTTTATGTAAGAAGAGAGCACGTAATGCTGTTTCTCGCCGAACAAGTCACTTAATCTTTGTTATTATCAATGTCCGGTGGCTTGAACATGTCATGCTCGCTTAAAGGGCTTTGCTTACGGTGGCGTCGTTGATCGGGTCGCCACCTTCCCTAAAATATGGTTGAGGGAGGCGATGGCTGAGATATGCGTCATACTCGTGATCGGGTGCTGTTTGTGGAGTCCGGACTGTTCATGCTTGCAAGGGCATAGTACATAGTTAACTAATTACATACTAGTGTTATTATTATTATTACCGTATTGACGAGAGACATCATTCTGATCTTGACACGTTTTATTGTTATTGACCCTGTTCATCTCTGACAATATCACATCATTGTTCCTTTCTTGTTTTGACGCTTAGAGACCGTATACATCTCTTGGAATATTAGAATAATTATTAATTGTATTTGGAAGCTCAGAGACCTTATACATCTCTGGAATACTAAATTAATATGAGTAACTTCTTGTTAATGCTGATACAGATCTTATATCGAATGTAATGGTCATATTTTGCAATTTTGTTTTGTTTACATTAACTTAGTGACATTTAGTTTGTTAACCTTTTATATATAATTTTAAATTATTATTGTGTAAGATTATTATTATTATTTTATTGTAAATTACGGTTTGACATGTAAAAGTGCCCTTGCGGCCTATTTGCAGAATAAATAATTGATTTGATTTGATTGATTTTATGGAAAACGCGTCTTCCAGTATGTCGAATCTTTGGGACTAGGTAGATTCTTTTCAATTTTTTTGTGATTTATATTGGATATGACTTTGGAAGTATGTTAACAAACTGTATATTCTAGTCTATAGGTAATGAATTCAGTTATACGAGAAACTCGTTTTAGCATTAAAATAATGTGTGAAAATCGTGAAAGTTTATGTACTATTGCTCGCAGACGCGGAGACGGCGGCGCGTGAGTCGGAAGCCATTAACCCCGACGGGCTGAACCCAGCACAGCTGGCTGAGTTGAGGGCCAAGGCTTCCAACCACACGTTCCAGACGGAGGTCAACCGCATGATGAAGCTCATCATCAACTCCCTTTACAGGAACAAGGAGGTAAACACAGAATACAATACAATAAATACTCTTATTGCACACCTCACGCAGATACGAAAGAATACACTGAGATCTAATTATTCCGCCTTGGACATAAACACTTGAATTGAATCCCTCGTTACGCTCAAGATTCTACTTCAGAAATTTTCGCTTCACTCAGGATTCAATATACCGCCCATCGCCCAATCCGTAAATACATACTTTAGCTCCTTTGTGATACGATCTTCCCTTTCAGATTTTCCTCCGAGAATTGATCTCGAACGCGTCCGACGCGCTCGACAAGATCCGCCTCATGTCTCTCACGGATCGCAAAGTCCTCGACGCGACCAACGACCTCGGCATCCGGATCAAGGCGGACCCTGAGCGCCGGCTACTGCACATCATCGACTCGGGCCTGGGCATGACCAAGAACGACCTGATCAACAATCTGGGAACCATCGCTAAGTCTGGCACGGCCGACTTCCTCTCCAAGATGCAGGATGCTGAGAACGTGAGTCTAGTGTTTAATGGGTCGGACCGTAGGCTCGACGCAAACGGCGAATTAGGCGTCTCTAACCGCTTAGAGGAATTCTAGTGTTTAATGGGTCGCAATGTATGCTCCATGCAATTCTACGGCGTCTCAAAGCAAACCCGGAGCGCCGGCTACTGCACATCATCGACACAGGCCTGGGCATGCCCAACAACGACCAGGTCTACAATCTGGGGACCATCGCCAAGTCTAGCACGGCTGTGGATTTACGGAATCCCACTATACTGCCGGAACGTGGATCCACGTTAAAACAAAAAGATTTATCGTGTCTTAGGTTCCTACCTAATTCATTAATTACAATTGTCGTTTTCTGTTAGAGTTAGAGAGTCGGTGTTTTTGTCATGGCGTCACGAGAAGAACGCAATACCTCATAATGGGTGGTCGTATAAGCCACAAAATCTGAAGGGCAAATTGATTTTCTTCAACCAAAAGAAGCATCGTTACGATTTTTGTGATTAAACTGTTGTCTCCTGCTGATCATTCTGTACTAAACTTGTTTTGTCGTCACTATAAAAAAACCCTATTACAGCCCCGCCAATTTTTCTAATAAATGTCGCATGCTTTCAGACCGGCGGGCAAGAGATGAACGACATGATCGGCCAGTTCGGCGTGGGCTTCTACTCAGCGTTCCTGGTGGCCGACCGGGTCACCGTGGTGTCCAAGCACAACGACGACGTGCAGCACGTGTGGGAGAGCGACGCCAACTCCTTCAGCATAGCGCCTGACCCGCGGGGAGACACGCTCAAGCGCGGCACACACATCACGTATGTATCTACTCTGTGGCCGACCGGGTCACCGCAGTGTCCAACCACAACAAACAAGTGTTATGAAATCTAAATCTTATTCTAAATAACTCGTACGTCCCTTGGTTTCTGATAATGCCTTGATCGCTCTGTACATCTGATAACTTTACGTCTTGCCTGTCCTTAAAGTGGAAATTACTTCTTAGTATAGGTGCGGAAAATCCCACTTTCTGGCCAGACGTAAATTTTGTACTCGCCACGGGTGATAAAGAGAGATCTTCTTTGTTTTACGGCTCCCGAGTAATGTATTATATCTTTCAGCCTTCACCTCAAGGAAGAGGCCGCAGACTACCTGCAGCCGGACACGATCCGCGCGCTCGTGAAGAAGTACTCGCAGTTCATCAACTTCCCCATCCACCTGTGGGCCTCGCGCACCGAGACCGTCGAGGAGGCGGAGGCCGAGGAGGCCGCGCCCGGCGACGACGACGAGGACGCTCAGGTACTCATCGTCATCATAGCAGCCGAAAGACGTCCGTAGGCCTCCCTCAAAGATTGCCACAATGTCCGGTCCTGCGCCACCCCTATGCAGTGTACTCCTTAGGATCTATACTAGACCATCAGTCCACGCTATGCGCTTAGGTACTATATTCTCATGAAAATACCCAACATCCAGGCCTGTTCATCTTGCCACTTTGCCTAAACTTGGCTTTCACATATGCCGTGTGTGTTAATTCACCAAAAAGCGGCTGACGCCACCTCCAGACGCCACCGGAATGAGACTCAATCGTGACACACACAACACGTCACTAGGTGACGGCGTTGACGCCCGCTTTCCCGTTAAGTAGAGGAAAGCGCCTATGAACAAAGCACCAGCCAGGCAGTGGCAGTGAATTCGTTAAATAAATAAATCAGTTTCATAACTTAACTTCTCTGGTCTCAGGCCTCACACAGAACGGAATTCAATCACTGAATTATAATTTGAATCACTTACGAGCAAGTAAAATGGTACACTTTGGGCAGCTACCAGATACCTTTTTATTTCTCATGAGTGGTCCAGATACTGAACTAAGACTGTGTAAGCCCAGCCTCAACGCAGTCCCAACATGTGTAAGGGCTGGCTCATACAGTACGACAAAGGTCGTAACGTCAGCACATTGTTCCAGGTGGAAGACGCGACAGAAGACAAACCAGAGAAGAAGAAGTCGGAACGCACCGTTTGGGACTGGGAGCTCATGAACGACAACAAGCCGATTTGGACGCGCAAGCCCGCGGAGGTGTCCGACGACGAATACGTCACCTTCTACAAGTCGCTCACCAAGGACTCCAGCCCGCCGCTCGCCAAGTAAGTACATCATGAATCGCCCACTAGCAACCAATCAACTCTTGACCACCTCGAGTAAGATTTTAAGAAAGGTAGGGCACAGCCGACTCCAGATGCACACCAGATATAAAGTCCAGAATAGCAGTGGCAAAATTGCTTTCCAAAGCAAAAAATATACATTAACTTCAAAAATAACAAAAGAAACAAAATATTTATTAAATCATACAAGAAGTGAAACATGGACCTTGGCCCAAAAAGATCCAGAGAGTCCAGATGTGGTGTTTGAGGCGAATGGAGAAAATTTGCTGGAGAGAGAAGGTAACCAATGAAGAAATGCTGAATAGAGTGGTGCAAACTCATACGACATGACAAGTTCATACTCAATATATTGAAGGAAAGATAGAGGGGAAGCAGGGACAAGGAAGACCTAGAATAAACTACATAGGGCAGCTCAAAAAACGAGGGTTGACGTTAGTCCATATCGAGATGTCAAAGAGGTTGACTGGGATCGGAGTAGATGGAGAGCCTACTTTGAGCTACACCGACAAGAGCTTAGCTCTTAAAAAAACAGAAGAAGAAGGGCACAGCGGCGGAATGTCATCTGGCTCATATTTGGAGCAGCCGGACTGTGGAAGTAGCTCCATAGCTGTAGGTATGTGGTGTGTGTTCCTGGTGGTAAGATCGCCAGAGCTCTCGAAGCTGTTCTGTACAGCTGGAGACAAATGCACGTCCCTTACTCTACACAAGGAATCCTCAAACCCATTAAGTAGAAGAGTAGCAAGGGTCGATTGGCTACGGTTTCCGCTTATCATCAGGCAGACCTTATGCTTATTGGCCACCGCTGTAGTGCGTGTGTTTACTCAACCAGTCTCTCAGTTCGCTCATCCTGCTTTCTTCTAGAACTGCTGGCTGATAGAAAAAAGGCTGGCCAGCAGTAAAAGCCCCGTTTCAATTTTTATATTGGTAACTCCCTTAATTATCCACAGGGCCCACTTCGTGGCTGAAGGCGAGGTGTCGTTCCGCGCTCTTCTGTTCGTGCCTCGCGCTCAGCCCGCGGACTCCTTCAACCGCTACGGCACCAAGACCGACCACATCAAGCTGTTCGTGCGCCGCGTGTTCATCACTGACGAGTTCAACGACCTCATGCCGTCCTACCTCGCATTCATACAGGTAAAAAAGTTACTATACTTATAAATTCATACACACCCACTCGAGAACAAAAAAGTATGGTTCACCTGATATTATACGGACACTGTAACCTTGTCACCATAACGCAGAACTGTCTATCAAGCTGATAACATAACGAAATCCTATCAACTCTGGCGAGTTAAATCTCGACTTATTTGGGTTGTCTAGGTACTAGTGACGTAATAATATTGGAAATTATTCAGTTGTTTTAACCTTGAGGCGTCACTCCTGTCAAATCTGACGTGCAACGCGCTATCGAAGTTTCTTAAATCATTTGGATAAATATAACATATCTAAACAACTCCCATTGGACTTCGATCCCTGAGATTCTCTATTGCCGTCTCCTACCTATTGTATCATCATCATCATATCAGCCGAAAGACGTCCACTGCTGGACATAGGCCTCCCCCAAAGAGTGCCACAATGACCGGTCCTGCGCCACCCTACCTACCTATTGTATATTTGTATATAACTTGTACCATAACTCTTTCCTGTATATATCCAGCATTGTACATTATTTTACAACCTCATGGGAATAACATTAAAAAAATAAGCTCCATGCGGGTTTTTTTTTAAATATAACCCTGAAAAACCCCCCTGTGCCTGAGAGAGCTCGAGGTTGTCTTTGGCTGAATGTGCAGATGTTGAAATTGATGCGGAACTTTCGCGGGCGGATGCGAATGTCTGCAACATCCCAGTTTCAGACACATAAATAGTAACCGTTTTCTCGTGCCAGGGCCTGGTGGACTCGGACGACCTGCCGCTGAACGTGTCCCGCGAGACGCTGCAGCAGCACAAGCTGATCAAGGTCATCAAGAAGAAGCTGGTGCGCAAGGCTCTGGACATGCTCAAGAAGATCTCCGATGAAGAGTATGAGCTGTTCTGGAAGGAGTACTCCACCAAGTGAGTAGTCACCGCTCATGGACTTGAAATACGTCACTTTAAAATTTAACACGACAGTCCCGTGTGTGTGAAATTGGTCATGAGGGGTTTTTCAAAATGGATTATGTCGCGTGCTAGATCTGCAGTTGACTACAAAGAGATCCTCACACATAATTTTTACTAAACGGGTTACGGGACTTAATCGCGTAAAATTGAGTTTATTCGCCTCTCAGAGGTCTATCGACGTTTCGGATGTGTCGCGAGATCTGTGTAATCTGTGTTCACGGGACAACTGGCTTGCGCGGGTATCAACATCTCCTTGCTGCGCGGGTGGCGAACTGCCCGCACTTTTACTAACGACTTGTACACTAGGGTTGTCTTAGGGTGTATCATATATCAATACAACCTTAATGTTAAGTCGTGTATACCTACGTATTTTTGTTACTTTGGCCGTATCGATCTCTTTGTAGTCGACAGTATCCTGTGGCGAAGTCTTTGACACCAGCTTTAAAAATCCACCAATCAAATTGATAATGATTAAACATGATTGGTGGATTTTGTCACCTAGACCTCCTGGCACAGTTAACTCTCGGAACTGATGACATTGTGTAACTCTCATCATTAGATTTATTTTGTGTGCTCGTCCCACGTTTATAATGGATAGATCTTTTTTCTATTTCTCGAGGAATAGCGAAATCATGCATAATGCATGTCGTGGCAGCCACTAGTAGCTTTATATGAGCTGATTAAAAAAAGGTAACGGTAACATTTCGTCCCCCTTTCCAGCATCAAGCTAGGAGTGATGGAAGACCCGTCGAACCGCGCGCGTCTCGCCAAGCTGCTCCGCTTCCACTCGTCCAGCTCCGACTCCATGACGTTCCTCGCTGACTACGTGTCCCGCATGAAGCCCGGACAGAACCACATATACTACATCGCCGGCGCCAGCCGCGCTGAGGTAAAGTAATGTCCAAAAGTAGTTTCTGCTGAATGGGTCAATTTTCAACCCCAAATTCATCTCCCAGCACGGCTATCACAAGACGGCGCGCGAGCTCTCGATTTTTCCCGGACATTTAAAACTAAGTTCGGCTTTGCGAGCCATATACGTGCTCATCAGAGAAAATTGTAAGGGTCGCCGTCGTCGGATACGACAAGGAGGACTATATTAGAGAACTTAGAAAGATACGTACGTGCGAGAAAAATCTACAGAGCTCGCGCGCCGTCTTGTGATAGCCTTGATGGGCTAGATTTCTAGGATAAAGTAAACTTCTTCATGGTCTGAGATACGTGACGGGTATGGGTAACTCTTTCGGCTACTGTTTTACAGGCCGTTCGATCTTGAGCCTTTTGTATGGTTACTTGTAGTGTGGACCCGGTAGCTTCTTGGACCACATCTGTCCATCTCCTGGGCGCACGACTTTATACCTTGTTTATGGTCTTGGAAAAGTGGTATTTCACTGGTCCAAGATCTTTGTCTATGAGCAAAATGTGAGACGCAAATACACATTGGACAAGTGCAATACCACCCTTAACTATGCGTGTCTAATATCATCCACTATAATGCCGGTTGCATTATAGTGGATGAAATAACATAACATAAGCAAAACCAAGCAGCATCAATGTGGCACCTGTTCAAACCAAGCTTACCCTCGTGTATGCCGCTGTAGTCTGGTATAGTCTGTAACCGAGTTAAAGGCCAGCTATAAGACGGTAGTTGTGTCCAGGTGGAGAAGTCCCCGTTCGCCGAGCGCCTGGTCCGCTCGGGGCTCGAGGTGCTGTTCCTCACGGAGGCGGTCGACGAGTACTGCCTCGGCGCGCTGCCCGAGTACGACGGACACAAGTTCCAGAACGTCGCCAAGGAGATCTTCGACGTGAACGAGAGTGAGCCTTTATCCATACTAATATTATAAATGCGAAAGTGTTTCTGTCTGCCTGTCTGTTACCTCTTCACGCTTAAACAGCTGAACCGATAGAGATGAAATTTGGTATGGAGATAGTTTGAATCCCTGGAAAGGACATAGGATAGTTTCTATCCCGGAAATCACCCCCTGGTTCACAGTGGTTATTGTTATTATAAACTAGCGACCCGCCCCGGCTTCGCACGGGTACCATATTATACCTACATATAAACCTTCCTCTTGAATCGCTCTATTTTAAAAAAACCGCATCAAAATCCGTTGCGTAGTTTTAAAGATCTAAGCATACATAGGTAGAAGCTACTTTGTTTTATACTATGTAGTGAAGAGAAATGGCAACCTCGAGGGCCCGGTTCGCGCAAACTGTCGCGGGGGCCCGTGCTGATGAAATGATTATAAGATTAGAACGGATACAAGTTATTAAAGCGGACCCGGGCTCCTATAGAGCACGACCGAGAATTAATGATGATGAAAAGTTGTATACTTATTCCAAGGCCCCACGGACGAGTTCCGTCGACCTGGTAAGGTTGTCGGCAAACAAGTCTCAATATAGAACTAATTAATTAAAAAAATCAAAAATCCCGACTGCGTCGAAAATGAACTCAAAAGATAGAAACAAGGTGTAAGATTTAAAGAATCAATTTAATCAATCAAATACATCTATACTAATAATATAAAGCGGTATTGTTTATATATTTGCATGTAGAACTAGTGTGGTGTGAATTTGAAAAACAGACTATGCCTCAGAGCATAAAATTAACGGTATGTTTAACATGTCGCAATATGCCTCCGTTACTTTTTAGTTAAAATGCGAATATTTGATTCTGGTCGAATTTTTAGAAAATTTTATAGCCTATGTCACTCCTGCAACTGAGACGAAATGATACCTCATATGTCGAAATCCGTCACGGTTTAGGCTGCAGGGCGTACCAAAGAATAAGTTCACATACATACATACTTTCGAAAAACATAACCCCCTCTCCTTCGGCAGTCGGGTAGTAATAAAAATATAGAGTGATATGATCTCGCCGGACATGTATCCCTTTAAAAGGCATAAAGCAATCTGTTTTCTCGATGAGCCGGTTACAAATGGTGACTTGCAAACATACAAACGCGCGACTTTATCGCGACACTAGCTATGGATATAAATCTGCATCGACATTGTATCGCGTTTATCATCATCCTCCTAGCGTCATTCCCGGTAATGCCCCTAAAGGAGCCCGTGGTCCGCAAGATTTGGCATAGACACTAGTTTTACGAAAGCGACTGCCATCTGACCTTCCAACCCACAGGGAAAACTAGGCCTTGTTGGGATAGACCGGTTTATATCGCTGCAAATGTCGCCGTGTGTATATAACCGTTCTTAGAATTGAACCCTATGTCATATGAATATACTCAAAAGTCATGGTGGCAATTAGTTTTATTTCTCTAATTCAAAGATTACAGTTTTCAAGTATGCTACCGCGTCTTCGGTTAAAGTTGTAAAATCTTCCACTTGCCCGAGGTGTTTGGAGAGGCCAATCAAATATCGTGTGCTGTACTGTCTGCCCTGACTCGCACCAGGGTCGACGTTCCTCCAAGTCCGTAGGAACAACCTCGGAGAGAGCCCTGCACGTGCACTAGCCCCCGGGTTGCCCTATGGCAGCTGCACTGCACTGCCTCCTCAAGGTCTCGCAGCTTATTCTACTTCAACAACAACAATAAATAAAAATAAATAAATAGAAACAATCAAAAATCTGTTGATTGTTGGTTGTTTTTATTTATATATTTTTGGCGGCAATACATTTTTACAACGGCTTAACAAGATATTTAGCGAATAAAAGAAATAAATAAAATAAATATTAGTGGACAATCTTACGCAAATCAACCTAGCCCCAAACTAAGCAAAGCTTGTACTATGGGTACTAGACGAAGATAAACATACTTTATAGATAAATAAATACTTAAATACATAGAAAACATCCATGACTCAGGAACAAATATTCGTGCTCATCACACAAATAAATGCCCTTACCGAACCCAGGACCTATTGCTTCGTAGGCAGGGTCACTACCAACTAGGCTAAAGCGGTCCTCAATGTTCTTTTGACAGGCGAGCAGCAGAAGGAGCGCTGGGAATCCTACAAGGAGCAGTTCCAGCCTTTGACCAAGTGGCTCGACCAGCAGTTGAACCAGTTCATCACGCGCTCGGCCGTGTCCAAGCGGCTCGCCAGGAGCCCGGCGGCGCTCGTGGCCACCGTGTTCGGGTGGACCGGCAACATGGAGCGACTGGCACTCTCCAATGCGCATCAGAAGGTGAGATAGAATGGGTATATGAATGGGCAACATCGAGCGAGCACTCCAGCGCGCATTAAAGGCAGGAATTGAGGAAACAGGCTGATCAATCGGCTTTGGCAGTCTAGACCGGTCGCACAATGTGCGACTAGTGGACACAAGTTGTGGAAGAGATCATTAATACATTTTGTATAGCAATCGCGCACACCGAGCGTTTGTGTGGCTATTTTATTTAATCGTATAGCATACACTATTTTGGCCTTTTAAAGTTTGTCACTCTTTAGTACCACCCAGGGGACACGTGCAGGGTAGCTCCCGCGAACGCGAGTAACAGTTGGACAACAGTCAAGTGAGTGGGCAACTCGACTGTTAGAAGTTCTTAAGGCCTCTAACTCGGCTTAACGACTACTGTCATAGACAGCAGCCGGGATCAACCAACTGCTTAGCGTACCTTCCAAAGCACGGAAGCCCTCATTTATATTGACCACTCAAACATCAGGCGGTCACCCATCCAAAGACTGACCACTGCCATCTTTGCTTAACCTGCGTTATAGTTTCCGACTCGCAGGCGCCGCTAGGCTATGAGCGCTTCTAGTCGTTGTGTGGCTACGTCCGAGCCAGAAGCTGCGGGAGTGGCGAGCGCTCGCTACTTGTGGCTATAATGCGCGGCATCTTAAGGGCATTTATTTTTGGCGCCCGTGGACACCGTGTTTGATTGGACCGGCAACATGGAGAGTCTAGTGGTTAAAGATATATTAGATCCAGGGGGTGGCTCCCTAGCTAGCCCCCTCCTAACAAACCAAAATCTTAAATCCGCCACTGTGGGTATTTGAGTTCGTAATTTCAGGGTTCAATCTGCTTGGTAGATATTGTTGCAAACCTCTAAGTAATGAATAATATAGCCTTTATTTAACCAAACTTAAATATAATATGTATTTTACAATATGTGTTTTTTTTTCTCTGTTCTGTGTCCATTTGGTCTTGCTTTACAGCATAGGCCTCCCCTAGAGACTTCCACAATTTGCGATCCTGTGGTTTTCTCATCCAAGTTGCACCCCCTACCCTAACAATGTCATTTAAGTTTTCTATTGTCAAGTTCAGTTTTTCATAGAAGTCGTTTTGTTGTCTGAGGCCAACTTCGGTTGGGGCATAAATTTGTACTAGTGACGTGGGATGCTCGTGACCTACTGGGAGTATAATGTTCAATACAGCAATTCTGCCAGATATTCCTTTAAACTCTATGACGTTGTTCACTATGAACCCGACTCCACCTTGTCCAGGCGTTATGTTTTTGTAGTAAGTATAATATGTAGTTTCATGCTCTTCAATGTTCTCATCAGCTCTTCGCACTGTTTCGCTTAATCCTAAAATATCCCAATTAACATTTTCCGATGCATTTTCCAGTTCTAGTAAGGATTCATGTGATCTTAATGTTCTGACATTAAGTGTGGCTATGTGAAGTTTTGTTTTCTTGAAAGTATTACTTTCCACATGTTGTTCCTTCGGTGCTGATCTATTTCCTTCTTCTTTTAAATCGATAGTTGTTTTGTTCTTTTGTTGTTTCGTTGTTATGATCTGTTGGGGGTTTTGATTGAGGTAATTAACTAATTTCTTAGCTTAGGGTTATTCCACTTGTCCAATTTCTTTTTTAATTTTTTGGAACAATCTTTGGTCAAATATCTTTTACGTAGTAGTTATTCCGGTTATTCAACTAATGCTTGCTGTTATTGTGTTCAGTTAGCTTGAAGAAAGTATTATAGGGTTTCTCAGAAAAAATGTTAAAACATGGACTTTAAACATGCTTCAAAGATGGCCCAAAAATAGGGGTTGAGAAACCCAAATACCTTGGATTCAAGCACATAAAATTGCCCATACCTATTAAAAAGTGATTCAGCAGACGTAGACTCAACAAAAAAGACCGGGTTGCAGGGAGTACCGGCAGAAATGAAAACTTAATAATAAACAGTTTTTCATTCAGATTACGTGTCCGTCTTACGAATTTCGAATCTTACGGTCACGTGACCTGTGGCGAGTTTAAAATTTTTCCCCCATCACAAAAAGTGCACAGCGCCGCTAAAGAAGTTTTCACTTCAAAAAGTCCACCCGTTTCCATAAAAACGTGCTGACACATTGTTTTGTTTGCAGTCTGACGACGCGCAGCGCAAGCACCACCTGTCGCAGAAGAAGATGATGGAGATCAACCCGCGCCACCCGCTCGTGCGGGAGCTGCTCCGCCGCGTGACGGACGCGCCCGACGAGCCGGCCACCAGGCTGGCCGCCATGTCTCTCTACCGCACCGCCGCGCTCAGGTAAAACACAGAAGAAGATGATGGAGATCAACCCGCGCCACCCGCTCGTGCGGGAGCTGCTCCGCCGCGTGACGGACGCGCCCGACGAGCCGGCCACCAGGCTGGCCGCCATGTCTCTCTACCGCACCGCCGCGCTCAGGTAAAACACAGAAGAAGATGATGGAGATCAACCCGCGCCACCCGCTCGTGCGGGAGCTGCTCCGCCGCGTGACGGACGCGCCCGACGAGCCGGCCACCAGGCTGGCCGCCATGTCTCTCTACCGCACCGCCGCGCTCAGGTAAAACACAGAAGAAGATGATGGAGATCAACCCGCGCCACCCGCTCGTGCGGGAGCTGCTCCGCCGCGTGACGGACGCGCCCGACGAGCCGGCCACCAGGCTGGCCGCCATGTCTCTCTACCGCACCGCCGCGCTCAGGTAAAACACAGAAGAAGATGATGGAGATCAACCCGCGCCACCCGCTCGTGCGGGAGCTGCTCCGCCGCGTGACGGACGCGCCCGACGAGCCGGCCACCAGGCTGGCCGCCATGTCTCTCTACCGCACCGCCGCGCTCAGGTAAAACACAGAAGAAGATGATGGAGATCAACCCGCGCCACCCGCTCGTGCGGGAGCTGCTCCGCCGCGTGACGGACGCGCCCGACGAGCCGGCCACCAGGCTGGCCGCCATGTCTCTCTACCGCACCGCCGCGCTCAGGTAAAACACAGAAGAAGATGATGGAGATCAACCCGCGCCACCCGCTCGTGCGGGAGCTGCTCCGCCGCGTGACGGACGCGCCCGACGAGCCGGCCACCAGGCTGGCCGCCATGTCTCTCTACCGCACCGCCGCGCTCAGGTAAAACACAGAAGAAGATGATGGAGATCAACCCGCGCCACCCGCTCGTGCGGGAGCTGCTCCGCCGCGTGACGGACGCGCCCGACGAGCCGGCCACCAGGCTGGCCGCCATGTCTCTCTACCGCACCGCCGCGCTCAGGTAAAACACAGAAGAAGATGATGGAGATCAACCCGCGCCACCCGCTCGTGCGGGAGCTGCTCCGCCGCGTGACGGACGCGCCCGACGAGCCGGCCACCAGGCTGGCCGCCATGTCTCTCTACCGCACCGCCGCGCTCAGGTAAAACACAGAAGAAGATGATGGAGATCAACCCGCGCCACCCGCTCGTGCGGGAGCTGCTCCGCCGCGTGACGGACGCGCCCGACGAGCCGGCCACCAGGCTGGCCGCCATGTCTCTCTACCGCACCGCCGCGCTCAGGTAAAACACAGAAGAAGATGATGGAGATCAACCCGCGCCACCCGCTCGTGCGGGAGCTGCTCCGCCGCGTGACGGACGCGCCCGACGAGCCGGCCACCAGGCTGGCCGCCATGTCTCTCTACCGCACCGCCGCGCTCAGGTAAAACACAGAAGAAGATGATGGAGATCAACCCGCGCCACCCGCTCGTGCGGGAGCTGCTCCGCCGCGTGACGGACGCGCCCGACGAGCCGGCCACCAGGCTGGCCGCCATGTCTCTCTACCGCACCGCCGCGCTCAGGTAAAACACAGAAGAAGATGATGGAGATCAACCCGCGCCACCCGCTCGTGCGGGAGCTGCTCCGCCGCGTGACGGACGCGCCCGACGAGCCGGCCACCAGGCTGGCCGCCATGTCTCTCTACCGCACCGCCGCGCTCAGGTAAAACACAGAAGAAGATGATGGAGATCAACCCGCGCCACCCGCTCGTGCGGGAGCTGCTCCGCCGCGTGACGGACGCGCCCGACGAGCCGGCCACCAGGCTGGCCGCCATGTCTCTCTACCGCACCGCCGCGCTCAGGTAAAACACAGAAGAAGATGATGGAGATCAACCCGCGCCACCCGCTCGTGCGGGAGCTGCTCCGCCGCGTGACGGACGCGCCCGACGAGCCGGCCACCAGGCTGGCCGCCATGTCTCTCTACCGCACCGCCGCGCTCAGGTAAAACACAGAAGAAGATGATGGAGATCAACCCGCGCCACCCGCTCGTGCGGGAGCTGCTCCGCCGCGTGACGGACGCGCCCGACGAGCCGGCCACCAGGCTGGCCCGCCATGTCTCTCTACCGCACCGCCGCGCTCAGGTAAAACACAGAAGAAGATGATGGAGATCAACCCGCGCCACCCGCTCGTGCGGGAGCTGCTCCGCCGCGTGACGGACGCGCCCGACGAGCCGGCCACCAGGCTGGCCGCCATGTCTCTCTACCGCACCGCCGCGCTCAGGTAAAACACAGAAGAAGATGATGGAGATCAACCCGCGCCACCCGCTCGTGCGGGAGCTGCTCCGCCGCGTGACGGACGCGCCCGACGAGCCGGCCACCAGGCTGGCCGCCATGTCTCTCTACCGCACCGCCGCGCTCAGGTAAAACACAGAAGAAGATGATGGAGATCAACCCGCGCCACCCCGCTCGTGCGGGAGCTGCTCCGCCGCGTGACGGACGCGCCCGACGAGCCGGCCACCAGGCTGGCCGCCATGTCTCTCTACCGCACCGCCGCGCTCAGGTAAAACACAGAAGAAGATGATGGAGATCAACCCGCGCCACCCGCTCGTGCGGGAGCTGCTCCGCCGCGTGACGGACGCGCCCGACGAGCCGGCCACCAGGCTGGCCGCCATGTCTCTCTACCGCACCGCCGCGCTCAGGTAAAACACAGAAGAAGATGATGGAGATCAACCCGCGCCACCCGCTCGTGCGGGAGCTGCTCCGCCGCGTGACGGACGCGCCCGACGAGCCGGCCACCAGGCTGGGCCGCCATGTCTCTCTACCGCACCGCCGCGCTCAGGTAAAACACAGAAGAAGATGATGGAGATCAACCCGCGCCACCCGCTCGTGCGGGAGCTGCTCCGCCGCGTGACGGACGCGCCCGACGAGCCGGCCACCAGGCTGGCCGCCATGTCTCTCTACCGCACCGCCGCGCTCAGGTAAAACACAGAAGAAGATGATGGAGATCAACCCGCGCCACCCGCTCGTGCGGGAGCTGCTCCGCCGCGTGACGGACGCGCCCGACGAGCCGGCCACCAGGCTGGCCGCCATGTCTCTCTACCGCACCGCCGCGCTCAGGTAAAACACAGAAGAAGATGATGGAGATCAACCCGCGCCACCCGCTCGTGCGGGGAGCTGCTCCGCCGCGTGACGGACGCGCCCGGACGAGCCGGCCACCAGGCTGGCCGCCATGTCTCTCTACCGCACCGCCGCGGCTCAGGTAAAAACACAGAAGAAGATGATGGAGATCAACCCGCGCCACCCGCTCGTGCGGGAGCTGCTCCGCCGCGTGACGGACGCGCCCGACGAGCCGGCCACCAGGCTGGCCGCCATGTCTCTCTACCGCACCGCCGCGCTCAGGTAAAACACAGAAGAAGATGATGGAGATCAACCCGCGCCACCCGCTCGTGCGGGAGCTGCTCCGCGCGTGACGGACGCGCCCGACGAGCCGGCCACCAGGCTGGCCGCCATGTCTCTCTACCGCACCGCCGCGCTCAGGTAAAACACAGAAGAAGATGATGGAGATCAACCCGCGCCACCCGCTCGTGCGGGAGCTGCTCCGCCGCGTGACCGGACGCGCCCGACGAGCCGGCCACCAGGCTGGCCGCCATGTCTCTCTACCGCACCGCCGCGCTCAGGTAAAACACAGAAGAAGATGATGGAGATCAACCCGCGCCACCCGCTCGTGCGGGAGCTGCTCCGCCGCGTGACGGACGCGCCCGACGAGCCGGCCACCAGGCTGGCCGCCATGTCTCTCTACCGCACCGCCGCGCTCAGGTAAAACACAGAAGAAGATGATGGAGATCAACCCGCGCCACCCGCTCGTGCGGGAGCTGCTCCGCCGCGTGACGGACGCGCCCGACGAGCCGGCCACCAGGCTGGCCGCCATGTCTCTCTACCGCACCGCCGCGCTCAGGTAAAACACAGAAGAAGATGATGGAGATCAACCCGCGCCACCCGCTCGTGCGGGAGCTGCTCCGCCGCGTGACGGACGCGCCCGACGAGCCGGCCACCAGGCTGGCCGCCATGTCTCTCTACCGCACCGCCGCGCTCAGGTAAAACACAGAAGAAGATGATGGAGATCAACCCGCGCCACCCGCTCGTGCGGGAGCTGCTCCGCGCGCGTGACGGACGCGCCCGACGAGCCGGCCACCAGGCTGGCCGCCATGTCTCTCTACCGCACCGCCGCGCTCAGGTAAAACACAGAAGAAGATGATGGAGATCAACCCGCGCCACCCGCTCGTGCGGGAGCTGCTCCGCCGCGTGACGGACGCGCCCGACGAGCCGGCCACCAGGCTGGCCGCCATGTCTCTCTACCGCACCGCGCCGCGCTCAGGTAAAACACAGAAGAAGATGATGGAGATCAACCCGCGCCACCCGCTCGTGCGGGAGCTGCTCCGCCGCGTGACGGACGCGCCCGACGAGCCGGCCACCAGGCTGGCCGCCATGTCTCTCTACCGCACCGCCGCGCTCAGGTAAAACACAGAAGAAGATGATGGAGATCAACCCGCGCCACCCGCTCGTGCGGGAGCTGCTCCGCCGCGTGACGGACGCGCCCGACGAGCCGGCCACCAGGCTGGCCGCCATGTCTCTCTACCGCACCGCCGCGCTCAGGTAAAACACAGAAGAAGATGATGGAGATCAACCCGCGCCACCCGCTCGTGCGGGAGCTGCTCCGCCGCGTGACGGACGCGCCCGACGAGCCGGCCACCAGGCTGGCCGCCATGTCTCTCTACCGCACCGCCGCGCTCAGGTAAAACACAGAAGAAGATGATGGAGATCAACCCGCGCCACCCGCTCGTGCGGGAGCTGCTCCGCCGCGTGACGGACGCGCCCGACGAGCCGGCCACCAGGCTGGCCGCCATGTCTCTCTACCGCACCGCCGCGCTCAGGTAAAACACAGAAGAAGATGATGGAGATCAACCCGCGCCACCCGCTCGTGCGGGAGCTGCTCCGCCGCGTGACGGACGCGCCCGACGAGCCGGCCACCAGGCTGGCCGCCATGTCTCTCTACCGCACCGCCGCGCTCAGGTAAAACACAGAAGAAGATGATGGAGATCAACCCGCGCCACCCGCTCGTGCGGGAGCTGCTCCGCCGCGTGACGGACGCGCCCGACGAGCCGGCCACCAGGCTGGCCGCCATGTCTCTCTACCGCACCGCCGCGCTCAGGTAAAACACAGAAGAAGATGATGGAGATCAACCCGCGCCACCCGCTCGTGCGGGAGCTGCTCCGCCGCGTGACGGACGCGCCCGACGAGCCGGCCACCAGGCTGGCCGCCATGTCTCTCTACCGCACCGCCGCGCTCAGGTAAAACACAGAAGAAGATGATGGAGATCAACCCGCGCCACCCGCTCGTGCGGGAGCTGCTCCGCCGCGTGACGGACGCGCCCGACGAGCCGGCCACCAGGCTGGCCGCCATGTCTCTCTACCGCACCGCCGCGCTCAGGTAAAACACAGAAGAAGATGATGGAGATCAACCCGCGCCACCCGCTCGTGCGGGAGCTGCTCCGCCGCGTGACGGACGCGCCCGACGAGCCGGCCACCAGGCTGGCCGCCATGTCTCTCTACCGCACCGCCGCGCTCAGGTAAAACACAGAAGAAGATGATGGAGATCAACCCGCGCCACCCGCTCGTGCGGGAGCTGCTCCGCCGCGTGACGGACGCGCCCGACGAGCCGGCCACCAGGCTGGCCGCCATGTCTCTCTACCGCACCGCCGCGCTCAGGTAAAACACAGAAGAAGATGATGGAGATCAACCCGCGCCACCCGCTCGTGCGGGAGCTGCTCCGCCGCGTGACGGACGCGCCCGACGAGCCGGCCACCAGGCTGGCCGCCATGTCTCTCTACCGCACCGCCGCGCTCAGGTAAAACACAGAAGAAGATGATGGAGATCAACCCGCGCCACCCGCTCGTGCGGGAGCTGCTCCGCCGCGTGACGGACGCGCCCGACGAGCCGGCCACCAGGCTGGCCGCCATGTCTCTCTAGGTAAAACAGGTAAAACACACATGTGGAGCGAGCTCCCTGCCTAGCTTTTCCCGAGGGACTACAGTCTGGAGTTTTTCAAAAAAGGAGTGTGTAAATTCTTGAAGGGTCGGCAACACCCCTGGAGATGCGTTGTAATGACATCAGATTACGAATATTCGAACTTACTAACCAAAATACACATCCGCAGGTCCGGCTTCATGCTGCAAGAGGGCCAAGCGGTAGAGTTCGCGGAGAGCGTCGAGCAAATGCTCGCCCAGTCGCTCGGCGTGCCGGCCGACGCGGTCACCGAGGACGACGACCTGCTCGGCGCGCCCACTGAGGCCGATGCTGAAGAGGAGGTGCCAGCTGAAGACCACGACGAGCTGTAGAGCGGCCGTAGGCTCCGGTGAACGCGCGTTGTCACGCCCATTTACCGAAGAAACAAGTAACAATTTTAATACAGGCAATTACATTAAGTCGGTCGTAAAGTAAACAGTGTAAGGACGACGTTGGCCGCATTCGGTGACCGGCCGTTGTCACCTATGTATGTGACTGCAGGCGAAGACGCCAAACACAAGGGTTCACCATGGCCCGTCATATGGACGCAACTATGCGTTAAAGGGAGAAAGACAAAATTCATTCTCATTCCATCGCATAACTGCGTCCTATTCTGCGGCCATGATGGCCCATTGTGTGGAGCTAGCTGGAAACAAGTTCGGCGACCGAAGCAGTGTAATCGTCCCTTTACAAGGCTAACGGCCCGGCCACGACATTGCGCGGCGGCGGCAGCAGTTTTTCTAATTCATTGCGTGTGATCCCGCAGTGCGTTGCGCGTCTCGACCGCGCAATGAACAGATAAAACGCTTTCCGCGCCGCTATTCGCGAAATCTCGCGACCGGGCCGTTAACATCACGTCTACAAAGACGTCTGGCTATTTGACCAGCGTTGCTTTAGATTTCTAAAATTGTAATTTGTAGCTTAGTGAAACGGGTCTCGGCCGGTTGTTTGCCACGGATAAAAAATAAGAGGGAACAGCTGTTTGTAGTCTCAGCCCAGTCTGAGGCAGTGATGTACTTGAAATTATGATGTCTGAGTTGCAGGATTATTTTAACTAAATGGAACCATATTGGAATAAGAAACCCGTAAAGGGTTTATAAAGATCCTTTGGACCTTTTATCGGAATTTAATGTCAAGAAAAAAGAGTTACTAATATAAATAAGGGCAATTGTATGGTTAAATGTATGTATTTAATTATATCGATAACCAGCGAAAAAGTCGACAGCCTGCCCCGTTTAGTTAAAATAATATGATGCGTGAAAATGTATACAAATACTATATCAATTTGTTGTAATAGTGATTTGTTCAGCATTTTTTGTATAGCATATCAAAATTTCCAAGATCCGCACATTTTGTGATCTATGAAATTTGATATGCGTTGATCACATTTAACTACATATACTTAATGCTATCTTTGATGGTAAGTGACCATTTGGTAAACCTTATTTCAATGAAATAAGGTCTAATTTGTCGCTTATATTCCATTCCATATACCATAATTTATTCTTAGCCGTAACTGTCGTCAAGACGTTTTAATACCGTATTTTTATATCTCAAAACGACCTAAGTTCCAATAGCTATAGACTGTCTTATAAGGTAATCCTTAAATTATGGTATATGAACATAAAGCCGCGTATATACTGGGCAAACGAACAGCTACCTAACTCGACCTGCCAGAAATGCTTCCCGTTCGTTGGCTGGTGTGTACACGGTATAAACGTTCGCCGCGCCGCCCCTGTACGTGAGGTGGACTTGTTCCTACTGTTGCGTTCTTTTTTGTCATTCTGGTGGGTATTATCTCTGCGCATTTATTAGTAAATAGTACTGCAGTAGTAACATCGTTCCGCCTTGCTCTCTAGTTGTAAATGCAGCGTATAATGGGCGTATTACACTTCCATAGTTACGAAATTACCTACACCTTAGATAGAACCGAGCTTTTCATAGTAATTTACGTTAAGATAAGAACCTTATTTCCAGGCGAATAAATTGTTAAAGAAAACCTCAGTTTATGTCCCTCGCCTCCGGCGGTTCAGGTTTTACCATATTTGGAGGCACGACGTCGCGGCGAAACTAGCGATAAGTTGTGTGTCTGACGAGAGTATACCCGTGTTGTACGCGAGCGAGCGCGAACGTTCGTGCGAACATGTTCGCGCTCGCTCGCGAGTGTGGAGCGCATTTTGATAACGGGTGACAGCGTGAGCTGTAAATAAATTATATTTATTAGTTCTATGGTTTTATTTGTTACAAACTACACAATCCTATAGGCAGCCGTTCCACCGCCGGCTAGTAAGATAAGAGACTATTGGCTATTTTCTCGCTCAAGAAACATACAAGAAAGCGATACATGTATTGATAGTTGATCGCTGTCTGTTCACAATGCTGCTGGCTTTTACTCCACTAGTTAGTCGCAGCGACAAGAGCTATCATTCGCTCGCTTGGCGGTCGAAATACTCGCCTAGAGTCAGACCATCCTCGGGTTTTCGCTTAAAGTACAGCGAACAAACTATATAGTATAGTTAGGGTAGGCTCACTCCGTGATTTTGGTCGCGCCGCTATATGTACAGTCAGCGTCATATAGTTAGTAGTAGTAGTAGTAAATATTTCATAACACCCTTATTCTTACAGTAATAAAGACGTGTACCGAAATATTTGACTACCTTGGCTGCTACTAACTATATGACGCTGACTGTACATGCCTACCAGCCCCAGGGGGTATGTTAGCGCTGCTACGGCACGTACGTGTTCTATCGCAGCGCGTTGCATGCGATAGAAAGGGATGACCACGTTTAGGCTCGTTCGGCATAGGTACCTAAATAGGGGATTTGTTAACAGAGAATGGAACCTTCTGTAGGTACTTACGTAGTACTATTATTTTGTGCTATCGATCGCTTTCTTGACAACCTTTCTACTTAATCAATCCTTGCAGTTCCAATTTGACCAGCTCCTTGGAGTCCCGAGACTTGGTACACACATTAAATATGGTATTGATGCAATATTAATCCATTTAGCCGATCTGATGATGTTTATGGAAGGTGGAACTCCTAAATTACACGCGACAACATTCGTGTTAGTGCTGCGCCTACGACATATACCATACAAACAGTGGTAGCGAAGCGTCGCCAAGTGAGATACCCTCCATACATTCTTATATGATTTGTTTCGACACGGTAGCCGGCGACTTCGCCACAGCCAAGGAATATATATAATATAGTACATTACTTAGCGCTGTAAAAGAAAGAAAGCCCGAAATCGTAGAGATTTGTGACCCGAGCCGCAGGCGAGGGTTGTAAATATGCGATAGAGGGCGGTGAGTACACAATTTTACGTATTCACCTGCTGCTTTCACTTCTTTCTTCACGCTGCGCGTACGGTAAAATTCACATTATGGCCAGATGTGACTTAAAGTATGCCATGGCGTCCCGGTGAGGCTCGGCACAGAGTAATTGACAAATGCGTATAAAACAGTTCTGAGGAGCTACCGCGAAATGGAAACGAACTTCGTTTCGAGGTTCGCTTTTATATCCCGGTATAGGCCTTCTGACTGCAATTAAAGCTTGTCTCATAAATTAAACACCAAAGTGGAACACAACGAGTATAGACTATGGACAAAGAAATTAGAAGCAAAACATAAGACAAATATGTCAGTGACAGACTGCAATGAATAAAGATAATTATAGGAAGCATTAATTATTATTGTAGGTAAAAAACTTAAGTAAATCCCTTTTTACCCGACTACCGAAGGAGAGGAGTGTTATTGTATGTAGTGGTGACGTATTCGAATAGACATTCATTACATATTTAAAATAGATAACGTAAGGGCAAAATCTCACCGGGATACCATGGCGGCGCAACCAGTCGCCGCCACCAACAAATTGTATGCGGCTAGTTGCGCCGCCATGGTGTCCCGGTGAGATATTGCCCTTAGACATGCTTATTCGAATACGTTACTCCTATCCAAGAAGGGCTTTACTTAAGTTTTTTACGTCATAAGTACCTAGAGTTAGTTAGTAGAAGCCAAGGTAGCCAAATGTTTCGGTACACATCTTTATTGCTGTAAGAATAAGGGTGTGTTACGCAATATTTGGCTACTCCTGGCTGCTACTAACTATATGACGCTGTCTGTACCTACCTGCTTTTTCGGGAGCAGAACTCAATCATTGCATTCCACAATGTTAGTCCAACTCAAGCAGCTGTAGGGGTACCATTTATACTCTGAGTAAATCTGTCTTTTAAGGTAGGCATGGTAAGGCTTCTTAGGCGTCATTTGTACAGAGACGGCGTAAGGTGACGGCGCGGCGCAGGCATGATGCCACTTCAAACGATTGTAGACCTTAACACAATAAAATAAGGTCCAAGGTAATGGTGAATTACACTCAAGCGGCGCGGTGTCTGCGTCGCACGTCGGCTACGTACATTTTGTATGAAAAAGTTTTGAGGCGGCATCATGCCTGCGCTGCGCCTTAACCTTACGTCCTCTCTATATAATTCATGCCTTTGGAAATGTTGGAGCATTTGACGGTGTACATATTATGACAGAAGGGTGTCACAATAAAACAAATGGAATAAACAAAATATATATTTATCCAACAAAATAAATTCGGCTATTATGCAGGTTCAGACCGCTTACTTCGCGCAGGCACTTATTACCGCGAAAAAGCCTCAAATCCAGCATTACCGAACTACGGTATGAAAATACAAATACAGGTGTTGCATTTCACGAAGGCGAGTGGGCGCGTCCCTATTATTAACAGGTTAAAGTCTAATTTCGTCTAATCCACTCGCATTCGAGAAATGCAAGTATAAGTATAACTACTTATTCAATTGAATACGCATTGTAATACTATAAGATGGGTCTCCTTATATTAGAAGTATAAAATTTCGTACAAAATAGCGCCGGATACATAAAGTTGAAATTATTCGAAGTAAACCAAGACAAAACAAATTAAACCGTCTTGCTTTGAGCTACTATATATTTGAATGGATTATGTCGTCACAGTCCATCTCAAATAATTTTAACTATAGAGTATAGTTTGTTTTACTCAAAATTACGAAAACACACTTATCGTGGGATTTTACAATTTCATAATGTTGCTAAATATAAAAGGAAAAGATAATAAAGAGTTTGTGACAGAAATGTTTGTTCTGTTTGTGCATAATTGTTTTACTACCCGACTTGGAAGTAACAATTAAACAAAAGATCTCGGTAATGGTCGGTTAAGTAAAATAAACCACTGCCAATGCCAAAGCCATAGAAAAAAACGTGTCATCAAAGTTGAAGATCTACGCTAGATCATAATAGATCCAAACAAGTGAAATTAAAAGATAAACCTATATAAGTATGTCATTCATATAACTAAGGTAATAGGAATCTAAAGACACATGATAAAAGTCCATCAAACCGTAGACAGTAGCTCGCGAAATAGAATTCTTCTTGTACCATACAGCTCGAGAAACATAACGCTCCTGAGGCCGCGGTTAGGTCTATCCTACTAATATTATAAATGTGAAAGTTTAGATGTTTGGATGTTTGTTACTCAATCACGCTTAAACGGCTAAACCGATTTGAATGAAATTTTGCACGAAGATAGTTTATAGCCTGGATTAAAATATAGGATAGTTTTTATCCCGAGTCCACGCAGACGAAGTCGCGGGCGGAAGCTAGTACAAAATATATGGGACTGCGACGATGCTTTTTACGAAATCTGCTATTTTCTTTGACTTTGGCACTTTATTATAACTCTACTGTCTGATGTTACAAAGCTAGGTTTATCTTCAATAAATTTACCAATTAACAGTCTCTTTTCAGCGATGTAAGCTTGCAGTGCAGAGAAACGAACACTGAGAAAACTGTCAATATCAACTGTAATTAAGGCCACACAGCAATTTGTCACAACAACTTGCTATAGTTCTAATGAACGGTATTATGTATTGCCTACTCGTATACCAAGTTGTTGTGACTAATTGCATTGTTTGTATAGTGCTTCAGACGGCGTTGTAAGAGCGACACCTTTACAACACCAAGGAAAAAACCATAGTATGGGACCTCCTTACACGTGCCTAAACCAATATGCGTATGTTCGAACTAAACGGCTGAAGCGGCAGTGGGGGAATTTGACTTCTATGGTTTATTCGTTCGCTGCATTGACCGCTTTTATTATTTCAGTGACCAGGGTCACTGGAAACATAACAGACTTGAGCCACTTTTATCATCCTAAGAATCTCTGTTACAGCGATACATTATTGTAAATTACATACTATTATGGTTTAAGCATTAAGGATCGCCAAGACGCTCAACTCTCCATACAAAAGTGATTTTTTTTCCAAATTTATAGCAACAGATTCTATTTTCCAGCCTAAATATGGCGGGTCCCATTGTGTATACAAAGTTTGATGTTATTCTAGTATTTTAAAATGAGACCCAAACTACGTTTGTATGGAGAGTCAACTTGAGTCGAGCGTGCTGGGAACTCTTCCAGCGGGATATTACTAGGCCGAGTTGTGGTTTTTACAAGCTTTAGCATATCAACTTGCCCTGAAGCTAACATTAGCTTCAGGGTCAAATCTAGAGGTGCGTACGAATTAGAGCAGCCTCAGGTTGAGGCACGCACGGCTCACCTATATTGCTTTAATCCGTACGCGCTAACGCGCTGCGCTGTGCGCGAGCGGCGAGCCGCCTAGAGTCGGTCTTTTGACCGTGCTCAAAGGCGCCTCAGTGTGCGTGCCTCGCGTAATTTGGACGTGTATACGAGCGTGCCGCGGACAGAACGATGTAATTTGGTGAAGTAAATGTGCACCACATGAATTACGATTTTTGTACACCAGTTTCATCCACCACCGAGGCGATTTTTCTCTTCCTTTTGGTAATAATTCGGTGAATGCAGCCGCGGCTGGCATCGTGTCCGATGCCATTTTGAACGACGCACATAGTCGGCTCGCCGCGAGCACGCTACCTCGCCCGCGCATGTTTATGTGCACCAAATTGGCTCGCGAGCAGCTCGCCGCGCGGGGCGAGCGTGCCTCAGGCTGAGCCGCTCAAATTCGTACGCAGCTTAGCAAGTCAAATTTGATCAACTGCTCGAAATCCAATCGAGTTTGTGAGCTATAATGAGTTAGCCTTTAAGGAGTGTGCGACCAATAAACACGTAATCATCAGTCGTATTTTATTATACGTTCCATCCATCCATACCTACATGGCGACCCTGCCAGAAAGGTTTGAACCATTTTGTAAAACGGCTGACAATGCAATACTATAGTAGAATAAAGCTGGTCCGATGATGGAAACGGAAGGTCATAGGAACTTCCCAACTACACTAGATAAACCTGTTGTGTTCGGGATCATGTAATCCTCTCAATGAGTAGTTGAGACTGTCTCAAAAAAGTACAGTCGGCAATAAAAAATTGAACCAAAAATATAATTATTTCCATTTTGTATCGAACAAACTTTATGAATGTAACCGGGTAACCATTTAGTAGTTCTGGTAGATGGATACTACTGTTAATTACAACTTACACCTTCTCGCTAATATATTAACACTTTCATGAACCGGCTATCTGGGCTTCTCGCAAGCGCTTTCCTCTACAAACTGTTTTTCCCATGTAATTGGCTACGACCGGAGCACTACGAAATTGTAGGCTGTGAATGTTTAGGTGAATTTTAATTAAATATTTTGTAAATAC
Source organism: Epinotia bilunana (assembly GCA_947049275.1). Lineage (NCBI taxonomy): Eukaryota > Metazoa > Arthropoda > Insecta > Lepidoptera > Tortricidae > Epinotia > Epinotia bilunana. Next base: position 20,022,458 of record OX346259.1, on the reverse strand, counting down.
TTATTCATGACAGTCCAATTTGTAACATGAACAACGAACAGGTTAAAAGGTCCCTACTTTAAGTAGCGACCGCGACCGCATAAACTTATCAATCACTGTCATGAGAGATAACTTTGCATACTACTGGCGGGATCAACAATTAAATGATAAAATAATAATATATATAAGATTCATTAATCACAAACATAATCAAATACTTAATCAATAAATTAAAATCAATACTATAGATTCATAACACTGTGTTAAAATTATAAAAAATCTAAAGAGCAACAATGTTGTCTATGATACATTAACATTTTAAAAGCTTCTAGCTAACATTTTGTTAATCATGATTGCACACCTTAGTCAAACTCATGAAATGTCTAGGACTTGGATAGTTAACAGGGATATTCCCAGTATTTAGCTGTCACAGTCCTTATTCGGGAATTTTTCTAGGCATAACAGTTTGAATACACATTGAAATCAAATTGGTACGCCTGGAACCGATTCCCGTTGACAGGGTCGGGTTTAACGATTTAGGCGCCTTGCGCGAGTCATGCCATGGGCGCCAGTTACACCTTGTAGCGTAACACCGTCTGCACCCCGGTCGCCTACTCTTACGGCCCCTACCTGGTGGCAGCTGTCGGGAATATCCCGCTTAGCATAATATAACACATTTCATTAGAGCCATGTTTAAAATTTTAGTACCGAAAATGTTGAGCAGTATGAGATAAGCTCGGCGAAGCGGAAATGTGCGCCACTCACTTCCGTTAAAAGCCGGCAACAGACTTGGCCGTATTTGCGTGGATATAACTTTGCTTCTCTTTTATTTCTCAATATATTATAAGACCTTGGTCTCCGCAAGTTGTATGGAAGTGCAGCTACATTCCTATAGAACGCGACGCTGCAAGTAGCGTGCGGCGTTAACCGGAGACCATGGACTAACGCAATTAGTTTGACAAATATGGCAAAGTGAGTTGTCCGTCTAATTAGCGTCGCGACGCAGCGAAAACACTTAAAACGAAATTCAACTAAAACAATTTGTTGCTAACAGTCCATATATCATACGGGCAGAAGCGGGCGCCCTTCCGGCCGAGCGTTTAGCTTCGCGCGGTTATACTGTAGCACTGCTATCGCCGCTAACGCCATCCCAGCGATGTTCAGCGGCGGGGCAGGATTCCGCAGCAATATCAGCGACGCTGCTACGACTAGCACGCGCTTACCGCATGACAACACCGCGTATGTCAGCGGCGTAACGCGCGCTAAGACGCTAAACGCGGCTGCCGCTTGCAGCCAGGCCAGCACACCGTCTAGCAGCAGTAACCCCGCTGTGCGCGGTGAGAGGGGCTCCGATAGTAGCACCGCGCCGTCGCTCCACGCCCAAACGGGGAAGAACATCGCTGCTGCTAGCGCGCTAAGCGCTGCTAGCACTCTAAGCGGCGACCAGCCTGCGCGCGCTAGTAACCTCTTGGAGTATAGATGCTGTAGTGACAGTAGCGCTGCAGCGGCTAGCGCGGAGAACAGGCCGGTTGCTTGAAAGTGCATTTCCGTAGCGGAAGCCAGCCCTACGCCAGCGGCGATTAACACTAGCGCGGTGGAAACACCGCGCGGTTGCCGCTCGCCGAACAGCAGCCACGCGAGCCCCGCTGTCCACAGCGGCGTTGTCGCCTTCACTGTAACATGATATGACTTTACCTTTGTGTTTCAATGTGGTATAGTCTAAATTTTTTGAACTGAGCTCATGCATGAATGGCCCAAACAATTGCCAGTCGGCGCGTGCCATTTTTGCCAAAAAACGTTACCGTGAATTGAATAATTAACTCCATCGTCTTATTTAATGCATTCAAAATGAACTACTAGATAAAATACTACACACAGCGCGCCAGGTATAAATTAGAGAAATGTTTACTTCATTCTTTGTTAATTTAATTTATTTTAAATCTTTGGCTAGGATCATAGTCAATTATTCAATGGAAATGTATATGGCGGTAACCAAATATGTCACGCACCAACCACATAATGATATTGCTTCACTAAAATGGCATTGATTTTGATGAATGGCAAGATATAATATTACAAAATTGTTGTAGGGTTGAAGTGTGATATGTGCAATAGGCTAGCAACCTGTCACATTTTCTCTATCTTTGTCTCAATTGCTAGAAGTGGCACTCAAAATCAAATTTCATATGCTTTATCTACCTTCAGGGAACATGGGGATGTACGTGTGTGTACAAAATTTAAGATATTTTTATTAAACCAAAGACATTAACATCAGAAACATACTGATTTTCTAAGCTTGTGGGTTGCCCATTTTAGACACTAGAGAATCTTAAGAACTAGATGAGATTAGCCGAGGATCATGGTTAGTGATGTATAATTGGAGAAGCACCCATCCAGCATAGTATGAAACACAGATAACCTCTAATAGATAGAGCCTATAAGCGATTTAATTCGATGCAAAGGTCACCACAGTTGGCGGTAGGTGCGGGTTGCGGGGAGGTCGGTAACGGCGCTGCGATTGGCTGTTTCGAAAATAGCGCGCTTTGTCACATCATGGCGCCAAAAGCGTAGTGATGGGACGCGTTGGTCGTTAACGGTTTTTAGCGGTGCCGCAATCAATTGTTAGTAGAATATTTTACATGGCGTAGGTACCTGTTAACATAGTTTAAATTTTTGAACGGCTGTCACTGATATATTATTATCATGTTTCTTTCATCGACTGTTTTGATCAACACATAACATAAAAAAGTATGTTAATCACAATCACATCGAGTAGTCATATAAAATAATTATTTCTAGCCATTTTACAAAATTTACTGCATTATCGTGTTTATATGTGCATTCGTCCCGTTTGTATTTTACATACTTACTAGGAAAGGGCGAATGCGATGCTTATTCGACATTAATGCGAATGTTCTAGCTAGGCTTATGTGATATTTTAAGATTGGTATAGCTAGGTAAGGAAGACAAATAAAAACAATGTCATAAAAAAGTACATATATTTATTCAATGTGATAAAATTATGTGGTTGATGATAATCCTCGTCATCATTCAAGAGGGCGTTAACGTGCTCACTAGCGCCACTGGTAAATAATTGTGATTATTTAAATATTACGATAGATATTTAAAAAAGAAGGCCACTACACACTGTATTTTGTAATTAAGCTACACAACTAACCGCTTCCGAGATCCCTCACACGTCATCGAAGTCCAGCATGAGATCCATCTCGTGACACTAGTCCTAATTGCTCTCGAAGACGATTCGAAAAAACCCAAATGCCATGGCTCCATCACTAACCACCTCCGAGAACATACGAGTACTACCTCATTATCAAATTCTATTTCATTCTACTTTATATGAATGAATACTAATACATAGCAATAGCTAACTTCGACACTACATATTATTCTACAATACTCTAAATTACCCAAAAAATAAAATAAAACTATATAATGTCTACTCTTAAATCCACAAAAAACTTCCACCACGGCTATCATGCGACGGCGCGCGAGCTTTCTTGATTTCTCTCGCAGTATCCTTCTCTTTCTTATTAGAACACTTAGAACAATAGGTATAGTGCGAGAAAAATCGAGACTATGGCGCGGCCGTCTCATGATAGACGTGCTGTAGGTACTACAATAATATATGCCGTTAATTAGCTCTGGAAGCTATAAAATAGGGCGAGATAGTAATTTACTACGTCTCCCTCTACCTCATAGCTTGTAAGACGGTTGCAGTCCGCCACGCTGCCTTCTTGGTGCAGTTTAAACCTTATAGTACATCGTATACATTATCTATGACTTCTTACAAAATAATTTTGACAAGGCAATGACAAGGATATAATTATTCATCATCTTTCTTTGGTGAATTTTCGTATTAAAATAGTACACGAAAGCACGGATGAGTTAACGTGTTGTTTCCTTAAATGAATCTGAATCGGTAAAATTCGAAAGCATCACTAGCCCATCACTAGAGTGTCACGTGCTTTCGTGAGAAAGGAACAGTATATTGCCATTTCCATTTGATGAAAAGGGACATGGATACTTCACTACTTCTTATGGACCAGTGTAAAATGAACTCCGCGTGACAGAATGAAATTTACATCTATATGATAAATTTAACTTACCTGTGAAATGTTATTCAGTGGGTTTGTGTAATTAGACGTTCGCGCGTTCGGGAGATTTTCCATCACCACTTCACACAGCAAGAACTAACTTTTGTCGCAAAATCAAGTTTAATTTATAGGTTGCTTGACGCACGTATAGATCGCGTACCTGGTCGATACTGACAATATGGCGCGAGTAGGAGGGGGTTATCAGTGCAAAAACATATATGCGTGGTGACCGCACGTCGCACAGTGAATCGAGTAGAACAAGCATATGGGACAAAATTATTTTAGTAGTTTTTTGAGCTTATACGAGCTCATTATGTATGAATATACATATACGTATAGTTTATGTACTTTGGTTCGTGACTTAGAGGGGTAGGGTGGGGGTTCAGAAAAAACAATATTATAAAAGTGAATGTACAATAATGAATTATATATTTTATTACATGTACACATAAAATACTAAATCTACTGTTGCAGTAATCTTTTAATCAACATCATTTTTAACATTATCATGCCATTACAAGGAAAAGTAAAACTAATTAGGAACTACATTTACATAGGATTCCTAAGTAGGTACATATAAATCAATTAGAGTTAATTACAGCGGTCATTTTATTAATTACTTTCACCGTCATCATCTTCATCCTGCGAATCATTAATTGACGTGTCATGATCATCTACACTAAACAAACTAGACACTACATCTACATTAGTTTCATTAACTCTAGGGGGTTTCAACAATGCTAAAACATCAGAAGACAACGAGTTTACTCTTTGCCTTGGTACATTTCTAAAACGATTAATTAAAGGGTCAGATGTAATCAACAGCATATTCATTAAATCTCTATTCGTGGCTTGACGAGATCGTTTTTGTGTGTGATGTTCCCTAAATCGTCTGCAATCTTTGTTTCGAGCTTCTTGTGCTTCCTCGGATAACTGTCCAATCGGCAATAGTGCTGATCGGATAATGTCGCTACTGTGAATCAATAATTTGTGTACTGTAACAGGCATGTAATACCACGAATAGAGATTTAAATAATGTTTTCTTATATCCCGTGTCAAATTTTCAAACGCTTCTAAATTTATTTCATAGCCCGATGATAGAACTCGAAGTATTATATCAATTTTTTTAATGAGTGATACATCTAACCCTGTAATTGCAGCACTAAGCTCCGGGTTTTCAAAAAATCTTCTAGCTGTATTTCCATCATTAGTATTACCAAAGCCTGGTTTTGGTTTATCAACGATCAGTCCCATTTCCGTTTTAAATCTAGTTTGAATTTCTAGTGAGCGTTTCTTTACATTCGCTTTATCGGCTTCTCCTCTAAGTTGCCACTTTTTTACTTCAAGGCGATAGCTTATGTGAAGAAACACTCAAAACATCTAATCCAAGCATGGAGAGTTGATAAACCAAAACCAAGATTATCATTATTTGCAATATATTCCCTAGACTCATCATTCATAACTTTTGGAGTAGCTCCACAAATGAAACATTTTTGAGCAGAAGAAGTTTCGGTCATAGTATTGCAAATTTTTCCGTCAACCATGGTAAAAAGCATAATGTGTTCAACAGAAACTTCCCTTCCCATCACCTTGCATAATGTTGGCAATAAAGCGTTTATCTCTTCCAAGACTCGATTTGTTTCGGCAATAGTCAATTCTTTTGTTTCCTCGGAAAAAATAAACTTTATTGGACGACAATATGCAGTCTATAGTGTAGATGACGGGCGTGGATTCTGCCAAACGACATTATCAGCATCATCCCGTAATTGAAGCGGAACGAACGAATATACAAACAAAAATTCATCAGTGTCATTACTATTCGTAAACTTTTGTTTGTATGTACTATGACCGGAACTTCCATCGCAACCCCATTTACTAATTAGTTTGAATGATGAACAAGGGGACACTAAATTATCTAAAACATCTTCCAGTGATAAAACCAAACGTTCAGCGGTTTTATCTAAAACTGCCTGAACGTTGATTTCAGCACGCGTTTCATTAATCAAAAAGCTATCTTCAGGAGGATAACATGCAACTTTAGCCTTTTTTAAACAATACAATGATGGAAATACGGTATGCCCTACCTTACTAGTCGACTGCCTTATGATGTTGTATGTGCATGTAGTCAATTTGCTATCTATATAGCACGCCAAAGCTTCTTCATTCGTCAAACATCTAGCGTTTTCTTTGCATGACTTGGTGTTTTCTTTGTTGCCTGAGGTGTCGCCGCTCTTGTTATCTTCAATTATGTTCTTCATTCTTCTAGCCACTTCCTTGGAGCCCGATTGACGTGACGAAATTTCTGCTGCAAACAATAACTCCTCGGAACTTGTAGATTGAACTAAATTCTCTACTCGTCGTCGTTAGTCTTCAGGCTAGAGTCCGAGAATTCCTTCTGGGGCCTTCCAGGGCCTGCTACAGCTTCAGTGGATGATGACGGCATCGTCGTACGTCTATGAACTTCAAACTTGATAGGTTCACCATGAAGCCAGTCAGAGTTCTTCTCGAGAAATCGCTGTCTACATTTACCAGCAGCATCCCACTTCTGAGCTATCCTGGATGAAAATTGGGATATCTTTACCTTAATTTGTCTCTGGGAGTCCTCGGTTATTCCACTTAAATCATGCTCAGATGATATAAATGTATATATTTCGTTGTTTCTCGCTTCCTTCAAATGTCTCTGCCATACATCGAAGAAATTGACTTTTGAAATGCAAAAATCGAATTCTGAAAGAAAAAATAAAAAAAATAGTTGTACTCAAAAGTTGGATAGGGAGTTTATTAAATATGACGGTTTATAGTTATAAGTATATTATATATAAATTTCACAGAGTAGACAGATGCCGACATGTAATTTCTTGACCATGAAAGTCAAAGTTAGGGTAAAATTCCAATGATTATTCGGAAACATGTTGATGTTTTACAAAATACAATGAATATTTTTATAATCAATATATGTCTAAAAATACTACTTACCCTCCAAATTGGAATCCATAATAATGAAATAAACACAAATAACTTGGAAATGCACACAATTATTTTTAAGCCAAGAGCAATTACGCAAATGAATGCATAGTAAATTTGCACTCATCCTATATAGTCACCTTAATTAATCATGTAAGGGGGGGTTGCAGGAAAAAATAACACGTGGGACTCTTAATGTATACTCATTAGTAATGACCTACCATAATGAGTTTTTGGATATTTGATAAGGGTTTTTGTCCCATTTGCATGTTCTACTCGATTCACAGTGCGTCGCCCTATAGGCTCTATCTATTGGAGGTTATCTGTGGTATGAAAATAGGCTGATGAATAGGCATCAGAGTTTTTGTCGCATAGTAAGACTAATAGCAAGCTATGGAGTCGATATTTGCCATAAATGTAAACTCTTATTCATACTCTTACTCATTTATTTAATTTATCTTAAAATGCCTTTAGAGCGGTTGGTCGTGCATCTTAGTTGAATTATATAAAAAAATATTTTTCTATTCAATTATTCTCCTATTTTTATATACATGTTTTTTACGTGTTTTAATGTATCTTTTGTGTGTTTATGAATTTCCATAATTAAATCAGTATGAAAATGGTAATTATTTTTAATTGTAATATTTATTTTCCAAAGATAACATTAAATAAGTGTGTGTGAACCTAGCATATCAAGTTCCAGCATCTCAACAAATGATCATAGTTCTTGTAGCATCCCAAATAGTTCTACAGTTCTAGATAGTTTTTTTCAGTAGTTCAGCCAATTTCAGTAAAAAAAATGAAAATTTAAAAATGAGATGTTAACTTCGCAAAGCAACTCTCAGCATCTCACCCGTTCTCGATTCCTAGACCTAAAATATGGATTGGGATGCAAAGTTCTACTGTTTCTAGACAGTATATCAATAGTTCCGGCCAAAAAAACCAAGAATTTTTTTTTGCATACATGACTACAAATAAGAAAATAAACTGTCAGTCTACCAGCATGCATATCACGTTTCAGAGAGGTTTTACATGCAGCATCTTATGTGTTATCAATCCTTACGCATTAAACAAACACATATCTCAACATTACAATGCATATAATCTAAACTGAAAATAATTTTAGACGAAAACGTAGCAATAAGGGAGAAATATCGATTTTGCTTGATTACTACTTTACTACAACTGAAATGCTATGTTTTCGTGGGCTTTTAGGTCCAGCATCTCAGGCGTTCTGGCTGGCAACACGTCGAGCTATCATAGAACTAGACAGTTCCGACATCTGAAAGTCAAACTGAAAGAGTTCTCAAAGGGAACTTAGCATTATGTCAGAAAAATCGATGTACTACGATTACTACTGACATACTATGTTTTTATGGGCTTCCAGGCCCAGCATCTCAGGCGTTCTGGGTGGAAAATCTTATAGCTATCATAGAACTACACAGTTCCGGCAGCTGGAAGTCAAACGGACAGAGTTCTAGAAGGAAACATAGCGTCATGTGAGAAAACTCGATTTTATACAAATATCACTGAAACGCGAAATTCGATTTTGTAGGATTACTACTGATATTCGATGATTTTTGGGCTTCCACGACCAGCATCTTAGGCTTTCTGGGTGGCAACACGTAAAGCTATCATAGAACTAGACAGTTCCAGCAGCTGGATGCCAAACGGAAAGAGTTCTCGAAGGGAAATTAGCTTCATGTTAGGAAAAAATGATTTTGTACGAATATCACTGATACGCTATGTTTTTGTGGGCTTCCAGGGCCAGCATCTCAGGAGTCCTGGATGGAAATATGTAAAGCTATCATAGAACTAGACAGTTCCGGCAGCTGGAAGTCAAACTGAAAGAGTTCTAGAAGGAAACTTAGCATAATGTGAGAAAAAATGATTTTGTACGAGTAATTCTGATAAACTATGTTTTTGTGGGCTTCCAGGCCCAGCATCTCAGGAGTACTGGATTAATACACGTAAAGCTATCACAGAACTAGACATTTCCGGCAGCTGGAAGCTAAACGGAATGAGTACTCGAAGGATACTCAGTTTTATGTACGAAAAATCGATTTTGTAGGATCACTACCGACATGCAATGTTTTTGTGGGCTTCCGGGCCCCAGCCTCTCAGGCGTTCTGGGTGGAAACACTTATTAATATTATAGAGCTAGACAGTTCCGGCAGCTGGCAGCCAATCTAAAATAGTTCTCGAAGGAAACTTAGCATAATGTGAGAAATTCGATTTTGTACGATTACTACTGATATTCGATGTTTTATGGGCTTCCAGGACCAGCATCTAATGCTTTCTGGGTGGCAACACGTAAAGCTATCATAGAACTAGACAGTTCCAGCAGCTGGATGCCAAACGGAAAGAGTTCTCGAAGGGAAATTAGCTTCATGTTAGGAAAAAACGATTTTGTACGAATATCACTGATACGCTACGTTTTTGTGGGCTTCCAGGCCCAGCATTTCAGGAGTTCTGGATGGAAATATGTAAAGCTATCAAAGAACTAGACTGTTCCGGCAGCTGACAGTCAAAATGAAAGAGTTCTAGAAGCAAACTTAGCATAATGTGAGAAAAAACGATTTTATACGAATATCACTGATACGTTAATATTTATAGGTGTTTCCACCCAGAACGCCTGAGATGCTGGGCCCGGAAGCCCACAAAAACATCGCATGTAATGTAGTAATCCTACAAAATCAATTTTTCTCACCTTTCCTTCGAGACCTCTTCCCGTTTGGCTTCCAGCAGCCAGAACCGCCTAGTTCTATAATATTTATAGGTGTTTCCACCCAGAACGCCTGAGATGCTGGGCCCGGAAGCCCACAAAAACATCGCATGTAATGTAGTAATCCTACAAAATCAATTTTTCTCACCTTTCCTTCGAGACCTCTTTCCGTTTGGCTTCCAGCAGTCAGAACTGTCTAGTTCTGTAATATTTATAGGTGTTTCCACCCAGAACGCCTGAGATGCTGGGCCTGGAAGGCCATAAAAACATAGTATATCAGTAGTAATCGCACAAAATCGATTTTTCTCACATAAAGCTAAGTTTCCTTCTAGAACTCTTTCAGTTTGACTTCCAGCTGCCGGAACTATCTAGGTCTATGATAGCTATACGTGTTTCCACCTAGAACTCCTGAGATGCTGGGCCTGGAAGCCCATAAACACATAGTATGTCAGTAGTAATCGTACAAAACCGACTTTTCTTACATTTTGCTAAGTTTCCTTCTAGAACTCTGTCAGTTTGACTTCCAGCTGCTGGAACTGTCTAGTTCTATGATAGCTATACGTGTTTCCACCTAGAACTTCTGAGATGCTAGGCCTGGAAGCCCAAAAAATCATCGCATGTCAGTAGTAATCCTACAAAATCGATTTTGCTCACATAAAACAGAGTTTCCTTCGAGAACTCTTTCCGTTTTGCTTCCAGCTACCGGAACTGTCTAGTTCTATGATAGCTTTACGTGTTTCCATCCAGAACTCTTGAGATGCTGGGCCTGGAAGCCCGTTAAAACATAGCGTTTCAGTGATATTTGAACAAAATCGACTTTTCTCACATAAAGCTAAGTTTCCTTCTAGAACTCTGTCAGTTTGACTTCCAGCTGCCGGAACTATCTAGGTCTATGATAGCTATACGTGTTTCCACCTAGAACTCCTGAGATGCTGGGCCTGGAAGCCCATAAAAACATAGTATGTCAGTAGTAATCGTACAAAACCGACTTTTCTTACATTTTGCTAAGTTTCCTTCTAGAACTCTGTCAGTTTGACTTCCAGCTGCTGGAACTGTCTAGTTCTATGATAGCTATACGTGTTTCCACCTAGAACTCCTGAGATGCTGGGCCTGGAAGCCCATAAAAACATAGTATGTCAGTAGTAATCGTACAAAACCGACTTTTCTTACATTTTGCTAAGTTTCCTTCTAGAACTCTGTCAGTTTGACTTCTAGCTGCTGGAACTGTCTAGTTCTATGATAGCTATACGTGTTTCCACCTAGAACTTCTGAGATGCTAGGCCTGGAAGCCCAAAAAATCATCGCATGTCAGTAGTAATCCTACAAAATCGATTTTGCTCATATAAAGCTAAGTTTCCTTTGAGAACTCTTTCCGTGTTGCTTCCAGCTGCCAGAACTGTCTAGTTAGGTGTTTCCACCCAGAACGCCTGAGATGCTGGGCTTGGAAGCTCACAAAAACATCGCATAGCATGTCAGTAGTAATCCTACAATATCGATTTTTCTCACCTAAAACAGAGTTTCCTTCGAGAACTCTTTCCGTTTGGCTTCCAACTGCCGGAACTGTCTAGTTCTATGATAGCTTTACGTGTTTCCATCCAGAACTCTTGAGATGCTGGGCCTGGAAGCCCATTAAAACATAGCGTTTCAGTGATATTTGTACAAATTCGACTTTTCTCACATGAAGCCAAGTTTCCATCTAGAACTCTGTCAGTTTGACTTCCAGCTACCGGAACTGTCTAGTTCAATAATAGCTATAAGAGTTTCCACCCAGAACCCCTGAGATGCTGGGCCAGAAAGCCCTTAAAAATATAGTATGTCAGTAGTAATCGTACAAAAACGATTTTTCTCACATTATGCTAAGTTTACTTCGAGAACTTTTTTAGATTGGCTCCCAGCTGCCAGAACTGTCTAGTTCTATAATATTTATAGGTCTTTCCAACCAGAACGCCTGAGATGCCGGGCCCGGAAGCCCACAAAAACATCACATTTCGGTAGTAATCCTACAAAATCGAATTTTCTCACATTATGCTAAGGTTCCTTCGAGAACTCTTTCCGTTTGGCTTCCAGCAGCCAGAACTGTCTAGTTCTATAATATTTATAGGTGTTTCCACCCAGAACGCCTGAGATGCTGGGCCTGGAAGCTTACAAAAACACCGCACCGCACGTCAGTAGTAATCCTACAAAATCGATTTTTCTCATAAAACAGTTTCCTTCGAGAACTCTTTTCGTTTGGCTTCCAGCTGCCGGAACTGTCTAGTTCTATGATAGCTTTACGTGTTTCCATCCAGAACTCTTGAGATGCTGGGCCTTGAAGCCCATTAAAACATAGCATTTCAGTGATATTTGTACAAAATCGACTTTTCTCACATGAAGCTAAGTTTCCTTCTAGAACTCTGTCAGTTTGACTTCCAGCTACCGGAACTGTCTAGTTCTATAATAGCTATAAGAGTTTCCACCCAGAAACCCTGAGATGCTGGGCCTGGAAGCCCTTAAAAACTTCGCATGTCAGTAGTAATCGTACAAAATCAATTTTTCTCACATACAGCTAAGTTTCCTTTGAGAACTTTTTCAGTTTTGCTTCCAGCTGCCGGAACTGTCTAGTTCCATGATAGCTTTACGTGTTTCCATCCAGAACTCTTGAGATGCTGGGCCTGGAAGCCCATTAAAACATAGCGTTTCAGTGATATTTGTACAAATTCGACTTTTCTCACATGAAGCCAAGTTTCCATCTAGAACTCTGTCAGTTTGACTTCCAGCTACCGGAACTGTCTAGTTCAATAATAGCTATAAGAGTTTCCACCCAGAACCCCTGAGATGCTGGGCCAGAAAGCCCTTAAAAATATAGTATGTCAGTAGTAATCGTACAAAAACGATTTTTCTCACATTATGCTAAGTTTACTTCGAGAACTTTTTTAGATTGGCTCCCAGCTGCCAGAACTGTCTAGTTCTATAATATTTATAGGTCTTTCCAACCAGAACGCCTGAGATGCCGGGCCCGGAAGCCCACGAAAACATCACATTTCGGTAGTAATCCTACAAAATCGAATTTTCTCACATTATGCTAAGGTTCCTTCGAGAACTCTTTCCGTTTGGCTTCCAGCAGCCAGAACTGTCTAGTTCTATAATATTTATAGGTGTTTCCACCCAGAACGCCTGAGATGCTGGGCCTGGAAGCCCATAAAAACATAGTATGTCAGTAGTAATCGTACAAAACCGACTTTTCTTACATTTTGCTAAGTTTCCTTCTAGAACTCTGTCAGTTTGACTTCCAGCTGCTGGAACTGTCTAGTTCTATGATAGCTATACGTGTTTCCACCTAGAACTCCTGAGATGCTGGGCCTGGAAGCCCATAAAAACATAGTATGTCAGTAGTAATCGTACAAAACCGACTTTTCTTACATTTTGCTAAGTTTCCTTCTAGAACTCTGTCAGTTTGACTTCTAGCTGCTGGAACTGTCTAGTTCTATGATAGCTATACGTGTTTCCACCTAGAACTTCTGAGATGCTAGGCCTGGAAGCCCAAAAAATCATCGCATGTCAGTAGTAATCCTACAAAATCGATTTTGCTCATATAAAGCTAAGTTTCCTTTGAGAACTCTTTCCGTGTTGCTTCCAGCTGCCAGAACTGTCTAGTTAGGTGTTTCCACCCAGAACGCCTGAGATGCTAGGCTTGGAAGCTCACAAAAACATCGCATAGCATGTCAGTAGTAATCCTACAATATCGATTTTTCTCACCTAAAACAGAGTTTCCTTCGAGAACTCTTTCCGTTTGGCTTCCAACTGCCGGAACTGTCTAGTTCTATGATAGCTTTACGTGTTTCCATCCAGAACTCTTGAGATGCTGGGCCTGGAAGCCCATTAAAACATAGCGTTTCAGTGATATTTGTACAAATTCGACTTTTCTCACATGAAGCCAAGTTTCCATCTAGAACTCTGTCAGTTTGACTTCCAGCTACCGGAACTGTCTAGTTCAATAATAGCTATAAGAGTTTCCACCCAGAACCCCTGAGATGCTGGGCCAGAAAGCCCTTAAAAATATAGTATGTCAGTAGTAATCGTACAAAAACGATTTTTCTCACATTATGCTAAGTTTACTTCGAGAACTTTTTTAGATTGGCTCCCAGCTGCCAGAACTGTCTAGTTCTATAATATTTATAGGTCTTTCCAACCAGAACGCCTGAGATGCCGGGCCCGGAAGCCCACAAAAACATCACATTTCGGTAGTAATCCTACAAAATCGAATTTTCTCACATTATGCTAAGGTTCCTTCGAGAACTCTTTCCGTTTGGCTTCCAGCAGCCAGAACTGTCTAGTTCTATAATATTTATAGGTGTTTCCACCCAGAACGCCTGAGATGCTGGGCCTGGAAGCTTACAAAAACACCGCACCGCACGTCAGTAGTAATCCTACAAAATCGATTTTTCTCATAAAACAGTTTCCTTCGAGAACTCTTTCCGTTTGGCTTCCAGCTGCCGGAACTGTCTAGTTCTATGATAGCTTTACGTGTTTCCATCCAGAACTCTTGAGATGCTGGGCCTTGAAGCCCATTAAAACATAGCATTTCAGTGATATTTGTACAAAATCGACTTTTCTCACATGAAGCTAAGTTTCCTTCTAGAACTCTGTCAGTTTGACTTCCAGCTACCGGAACTGTCTAGTTCTATAATAGCTATAAGAGTTTCCACCCAGAAACCCTGAGATGCTGGGCCTGGAAGCCCTTAAAAACTTCGCATGTCAGTAGTAATCGTACAAAATCAATTTTTCTCACATACAGCTAAGTTTCATTTGAGAACTTTTTCAGTTTTGCTTCCAGCTGCCGGAACTGTCTAGTTCCATGATAGCTTTACGTGTTTCCATCCAGAACTCTTGAGATGCTGGGCCTGGAAGCCCATTAAAACATAGCGTTTCAGTGATATTTGTACAAATTCGACTTTTCTCACATGAAGCCAAGTTTCCATCTAGAACTCTGTCAGTTTGACTTCCAGCTACCGGAACTGTCTAGTTCAATAATAGCTATAAGAGTTTCCACCCAGAACCCCTGAGATGCTGGGCCAGAAAGCCCTTAAAAATATAGTATGTCAGTAGTAATCGTACAAAAACGATTTTTCTCACATTATGCTAAGTTTACTTCGAGAACTTTTTTAGATTGGCTCCCAGCTGCCAGAACTGTCTAGTTCTATAATATTTATAGGTCTTTCCAACCAGAACGCCTGAGATGCCGGGCCCGGAAGCCCACGAAAACATCACATTTCGGTAGTAATCCTACAAAATCGAATTTTCTCACATTATGCTAAGGTTCCTTCGAGAACTCTTTCCGTTTGGCTTCCAGCAGCCAGAACTGTCTAGTTCTATAATATTTATAGGTGTTTCCACCCAGAACGCCTGAGATGCTGGGCCTGGAAGCTTACAAAAACACCGCACCGCACGTCAGTAGTAATCCTACAAAATCGATTTTTCTCATAAAACAGTTTCATTCGAGAACTCTTTCCGTTTGGCTTCCAGCTGCCGGAACTGTCTAGTTCTATGATAGCTTTACGTGTTTCCATCCAGAACTCTTGAGATGCTGGGCCTTGAAGCCCATTAAAACATAGCATTTCAGTGATATTTGTACAAAATCGACTTTTCTCACATGAAGCTAAGTTTCCTTCTAGAACTCTGTCAGTTTGACTTCCAGCTACCGGAACTGTCTAGTTCTATAATAGCTATAAGAGTTTCCACCCAGAAACCCTGAGATGCTGGGCCTGGAAGCCCTTAAAAACATAGTATGTCAGTAGTAATCGTACAAAAACGATTTTTCTCACATTATGCTAAGTTTCCTTCGAGAACTTCTTTAGATTGGCTCCCAGCTGCCAGAACTGTCTAGTTCTATGATAGCTTTACGTGTTTCCATCCAGAACTCTTGAGATGCTGGGCCTGGAAGCCCATTAAAACATAGCGTTTCAGTGATATTTGTACAAAATCGACTTTTCTCACATGAAGCTAAGGCTCCTTCTAGAACTCTGTCAGTTTGACTTCCAGCTGCCGGAACTGCCTACTTCTATGATAGCTATACGTGTTTCCACCTAGAACTCCTGAGATGCTAGGCCTGGAAGCCCATAAAACATAGTATGTCAGTAGTAATCGTACAAAACCAATTTTTCTCACATTATGCTAAGTTTCCTTCGAGAACTTCTTTAGATTGGCTCCCAGCTGCCAGAACTGTCTAGTTCTATGATAGCTTTACGTGTTTCCATCCAGAACTCTTGAGATGCTGGGCCTGGAAGCCCTCAAAAACATAGTATGTCAGTAGTAATCGTACAAAAACGATTTTTCTCACATTATGCTAAGTTTACTTCGAGAACTTTTTTAGATTGGCTCCCAGCTGCCGGAACTGTCTAGTTATATAATATTTATAGGTGTTTCCACCCAGAACGCCTGAGATGCTGGGCCCGGAAGCCCACAAAAACATCGCATTTCGGTAGTAATCCTACGAAATAGATTTTTCTCACATTATGCTAAGGTTCCTTCGAGAACTCTTTCCGTTTGGCTTCCAGCAGCCAGAACTGTCTAGTTCTATAATATTTATAGGTGTTTCCACCCAGAACGCCTGAGATGCTGGGCCTGGAAGCTCACAAAAACATCGCATCGCATGTCAGTACTAATCTTACAAAATCGATTTTTCTCATAAAACAGTTTCCTTCGAGAACTCTTTCCGTTTGGCTTCCAACTGCCGGAACTGTCTAGTTCTATGATAGCTTTACGTGTTTCCATCCAGAACTCTTGAGATGCTGGGCCTGGAAGCCTATTAAAACATAGCGTTTCAGTGATATTTGTACCAAATCGACTTTTCTCACATGAAGCTAAGATTCCTTCTAGAACTCTGTCAGTTTGACTACCAGCTACCGGAACTGTCTAGTTCTATAATAGCTATAAGAGTTTCCACCCAGAACCCCTGAGATGCTGCGCCTGGAAGCCCTCAAAAACATAGTATGTCAGTAGTAATCGTACAAAAACGATTTTTCTCACATTATGCTAAGTTTACTTCGAGAACTTTTTTAGATTGGCTCCCAGCTGCCGGAACTGTCTAGTTATATAATATTTATAGGTGTTTCCACCCAGAACGCCTGAGATGCTGGGTCCGGAAGCCCACAAAAACATCGCATTTCGGTAGTAATCCTACGAAATAGATTTTTCTCACATTATGCTAAGGTTCCTTCGAGAACTCTTTCCGTTTGGCTTCCAGCAGCCAGAACTGTCTAGTTCTATAATATTTATAGGTGTTTCCACCCAGAAAGCCTGAGATGCTGGGCCTGGAAGCTCACAAAAACATCGCATCGCATGTCAGTACTAATCTTACAAAATCGATTTATCTCATAAAACAGTTTCCTTCGAGAACTCTTTCCGTTTGGCTTCCAACTGCCAGAAATGTCTAGTTCTATGATAGCTTTACGTGTTTCCATCCAGAACTCTTGAGATGCTGGGCCTGGAAGCCTATTAAAACATAGCGTTTCAGTGATATTTGTACCAAATCGACTTTTCTCACATGAAGCTAAGATTCCTTCTAGAACTCTGTCAGTTTGACTACCAGCTACCGGAACTGTCTAGTTCTATAATAGCTATAAGAGTTTCCACCCAGAACCCCTGAGATGCTGCGCCTGGAAGCCCTCAAAAACATAGTATGTCAGTAGTAATCGTACAAAAACGATTTTTCTCACATTATGCTAAGTTTCCTTCGAGAACTTTTTTAGATTGGCTCCCAGCTGCCGGAACTGTCTAGTTCTATAATATTTATAGGTGTTTCCACCCAGAACGCCTGAGATGCTGGGCCCGGAAGTCCACAAAAACATCGCATTTCGGTAGTAATCCTACGAAATAGATTTTTCTCACATTATGCTAAGGTTCCTTCGAGAACTCTTTCCGTTTGGCTTCCAGCAGCCAGAACTGTCTAGTTCTATAATATTTATAGGTGTTTCCACCCAGAACGCCTGAGATGCTGGGCCTGGAAGCTCACAAAAACATCGCATCGCATGTCAGTACTAATCTTACAAAATCGATTTTTCTCATAAAACAGTTTCCTTCGAGAACTCTTTCCGTTTGGCTTCCAACTGCCGGAACTGTCTAGTTCTATGATAGCTTTACGTGTTTCCATCCAGAACTCTTGAGATGCTGGGCCTGGAAGCCTATTAAAGCATAGCGTTTCAGTGATATTTGTACAAAATCGACTTTTCTCACATGAAGCTAAGATTCCTTCTAGAACTCTGTCAGTTTGACTACCAGCTACCGGAACTGTCTAGTTCTATAATAGCTATAAGAGTTTCCACCCAGAACCCCTGAGATGCTGCGCCTGGAAGCCCTCAAAAACATAGTATGTCAGTAGTAATCGTACAAAAACGATTTTTCTCACATTATGCTAAGTTTCCTTCGAGAACTTTTTTAGATTGGCTCCCAGCTGCCGGAACTGTCTAGTTCTATAATATTTATAGGTGTTTCCACCCAGAACGCCTGAGATGCTGGGCCCGGAAGCCCACAAAAACATCGCATTTCGGTAGTAATCCTACGAAATAGATTTTTCTCACATTATGCTAAGGTTCCTTCGAGAACTCTTTCCGTTTGGCTTCCAGCAGCCAGAACTGTCTAGTTCTATAATATTTATAGGTGTTCTCACCCAGAACGCCTGAGATGCTGGGCCTGGAAGCTCACAAAAACATCGCGTCGCATGTCAGTACTAATCTTAAAAAATCGATTTTTCTCATAAAACAGTTTCCTTCGAGAACTCTTTCCATTTGGCTTCCAACTAGCGGAACTGTCTAGTTCTATGATAGCTTTACGTGTTTCCATCCAGAACTCTTGAGATGCTGGGCCTGGAAGCCTATTAAAACATAGCGTTTCAGTGATATTTGTACAAAATCGACTTTTCTCGCATGAAGCTAAGTTTCCTTCTAGAACTCTGTCAGTTTGACTTCCAGCTACCGGAACTGTCTAGGTCTATATTAGCTATAAATGTTTCCACTCGGAACGCCTGAGATGCTAGGCCTGGAAGCCCTCAAAAACATAGTATGTCAGTAGTAATCGTACAAAAACGATTTTTCTCACATTATGTTAATTTTCCTTCGAGAACTTTTTTACTTGTGTAGTTCTATAATATTTATAGGTGTTTCCACCCAGAACGCCTGAGATGCTGGGCCTGGAAGCTCACAAAAACATCGCATCGCATATCAGTAGTAATCCTACAAAATATATTTATCTCACATTATGCTAAGGTTCCTTCGAGAACTCTTTCCGTTTGGCTTCCAGCTGCCAGAACTGTCTAGTTAGGTGTTTCTACCCAAAACGCCTGAGATGCTGGGCCTGGAAGCTCACAAAAACATCGCATCGCATGTCAGTAGTTATCCTACAAAATCGATTTTTCTCTCATAAAACAGAGTTTTCTTCGAGAACTCTTTCCGTTTGGCTTCCAGCTGCCGGAACTGTAGACAGTTCCGGCAGGTGGAAGCCAAACCGAAAGAGTTATCAGTCATTAGTCAGTTCTATAATAGCTATAAGAGTTTCCACCCAGAACCCCTGAGATGCTGGGCCTGAAAGCCCTTAAAAATATAGTATGTCAGTAGTAATCGTACAAAAACGATTTTTCTCACATTATGCTAACTTTACTAATTACTAACTTTTTTAGATTGGCTCCCAGCTGCCGGAACTGTCTAGTTCTATAATATTTATAGGTCTTTCCACCCAGAACGCCTGAGATGCTGGGCCCGGAAGCCCACAAAAACATCGCATTTCGGTAGTAATCCTACAAAATCGATTTTTCTCACATTATGCTAAGGTTCCTTCGAGAACTCTTTCCGTTTGGCTTCCAACAGTCAGAACTGTCTAGTTCTATAATATTTATAGGTGTTTCCACCCAGAACGCCTGAGATGCTGGGCCTGGAAGCTCACAAAAACACCGCATCGCATGTCAGTAGTAATCCTACAAAATCGATTTTTCTTATAAAACAGTTTCCTTCGAGACTCTTTCCGTTTGGCTTCCAGCTGCCGGAACTGTCTAGTTCTATGATAGCTTTACGTGTTTCCATCCAGAACTCTTGAGATGCTGCGCCTGGAAGCCCTCAAAAACATAGTATGTCAGTAGTAATCGTACAAAAACGATTTTTCTCACATTATGCTAAGTTTCCTTCGAGAACTTTTTTAGATTGGGTCCCAGTTGCCAGAACTGTCTAGTTCTATAATATTTATAGGTGTTTCCACCCAGAACGCCTGAGATGCTGGGCCCGGAAGCCCACAAAAACATCGCATTTCGGTAGTAATCCTACAAAATAGATTTTTCTCACATTATGCTAAGGTTCCTTTGAGAACTCTTTCCGTTTAGCGTCTAGCAGCCAGAACTGTCTAGTTCTATAATATTTATAGTTGTTTCCACCCAGAACGCCTGAGATGCTAGGCCCGGATGCCCAAAAAAAACATCACATGTCCTACAAAATCGATTTTTCTCACATAAAACAGAGTATCCTTCAAGAACTCTTTCTGTTTGGCTTCCAGCTGCCGGAACTGTCTAGTTCTATGATAGCTTTACGTGTTTCCATCCTGAACTCTTGAGATGCTGGGCCTGGAAGCCCATTAAAACATAGCGTTTCAGTGATATTTGTACAAAATCGACTTTTCTCACATGAAGCTAAGTTTCCTTCTTGAACTCTGTCAGTTTGACTTCCAGCTGCCGGAACTGTCTAGTTCTATGATAGCTATACGTGTTTCCACCTAGAACTCCTGAGATGCTGGGCCTGGAAGCCCATAAAACATAGTATGTCAGTAGTAATCGTACAAAACCAATTTTTCTCACATTATGCTAATTTTCTTTCGAGAACTTTTTTAGATTGGCTCTCAGCTGCCAGAACTGTCAAGTTCTATGATAGCTTTACGTGTTTCCATCTAGAACTCTTGAGATGCTGGGCCTGGAAGCCCATTAAAACATAGCGTTTCAGTGATATTTGTACAAAATCGACTTTTCTCACATGAAGCTAAGTTTCCTTCTAGAACTCTGTCAGTTTGACTTCCAGCTGCCGGAACTGTCTACTTCTATGATAGCTTTACGTATTTCCATCCAGAACTCCTGAGATGCTGAGCATGGAAGCCCAAAAAAACATCGCATGTCAGTAGTAATCCAACAAAATCGAGTTTTCTCACATTATGCTAAGTTTCCTTCAATAACTTTTTAACATTGGCTACCAGCTGCCAGAACTGTCTAGTTCTTTGATAGCTATACGTGTTTCCACCTAGAATTTCTGAGATGCTAGGCCTGGAAGCCCAAAAAAACATCGCATGTCAGTAGTAATCCTACAAAATCGATTTTGCTCACATAAAACAGAGATTCCTTCGAGAACTCTTTCCGTTTTGCTTCCAGCTGCCGGAACTGTCTAGTTCTATGATATTTATAGGTGTTTCCACCCAGAACGCCTGAGATGCTGGGCCTGAAAGCTCACAAAAACACCGCTTCGCATGTCAGTAGTAATCCTACAAAATCGACTTTTCTTATAAAACAGTTTCCTTCGAGAACTCTTTCCGTTTGGCTTCCAGCTGCCGGAACTGTCTAGTTCTATGATAGCTTTACGTGTTTCCATCCAGTACTCTTGAGATGCTGCGCCTGGAAGCCCTCAAAAACATAGTATGTCAGTAGTAATCGTACAAAAACGATTTTTCTCACATTATGCTAAGTTTCCTTCGAGAACTTTTTTAGATTGGCTCCCAGCTGCCAGAACTGTCTAGTTCTATAATATTTATAGGTGTTTCCACCCAGAACGCCTGAGATGCTGGGCCCGGAAGCCCACAAAAACATCGCATTTCGGTAGTAATCCTACAAAATAGATTTTTCTCACATTATGCTAAGGTTCCTTTGAGAACTCTTTCCGTTTGGCTTCCAGCAGCCAGAACTGTCTAGTTCTATAATATTTATAGTTGTTTCCACCCAGAACGCCTGAGATGCTAGGCCTGGATGCCCAAAAAAAACATCACATGTCCTACAAAATCGATTTTTCTCACATAAAACAGAGTTTCCTTCGAGAACTCTTTCTGTTTGGCTTCCAGCTGCCGGAACTGTCTAGTTCTATGATAGCTTTACGTGTTTCCATCCAGAACTCTTGAGATGCTGGGCCTGGAAGCCCATTAAAACATAGCGTTTCAGTGATATTTTTACAAAATCGACTTTTCTCACATGAAGCTAAGTTTCCTTCTAGAACTCTGTCAGTTTGACTTCCAGCTGCCGGAACTGTGTACTTCTATGATAGCTATACGTGTTTCCACCTAGAACTCCTGAGATGCTGGGCCTGGAAGCCCAAAAAAACATCGCATGTCAGTAGTAATCCTACAAAATCGATTTTGCTCACATAAAACAGAGATTCCTTCGAGAACTCTTTCCGTTTTGCTTCCAGCTGCCGGAACTGTCTAGTTCTATGATAGCTTTACGTGTTTCCATACAGAACTCATGAGATGCTGGGCCTAGAAGCCCATTAAAACATAGCGTTTCAGTGATATTTGTACAAAATCGACTTTTCTCACATGAAGCTAAGTATCCTTCTAGAACTCTGTCAGTTTGACTTCCAGCTGCCGAAACTTTCTAGTTCTATGATAGCTTTACGTGTTCCCACCTAGAACTCCTGAGATGCTGGGCCTGGAAGCCCATAAAAACATAGTATGTCAGTAGTAATCGTACAAAACCAATTTTTCTCACATTATGCTAAGTTTCCTTCGAGAACTTCTTTAGATTGGCTCCCAGCTGCCAGAACTGTCTAGTTCTATGATAGCTTTACGTATTTCCATCCAGAACTCCTGAGATGCTGGGCATGGAAGCCCAAAAAACCATCGCATGTCAGTAGTAATCCAACAAAATCGAGTTTTCTCACATTATGCTAAGTTTCCTTCAATAACTTTTTAACATTGTCTACCAGCTGCCGGAACTGTCTAGTTCTATGATAGTTTTACGTATTTCCATCCAGAACTCGTGAGATGCTGGGCCTAGAAGCACACAAAAACATCGCATGTCAGTAGTAATCCTACAAAATCGATTTTTCTCACATAAAACAGAGTTTCCTTCGAGAACTCTTTCCGTTTTGCTTCCAACTGCCGGAACTGTCTAGTTCTATGATAGCTTTACGTGTTTCCATACAGAACTCTTGAGATGCTGGGCCTGGAAGCCCGTTAAAACATAGCATTTCAGTGATACTTGTACAAAATCGACTTTTCTCACATAAAGCTAAGTTTCCTTCTAGAACTCTGTCAGTTTGACTTCCAGCTGCCGGAACTATCTAGGTCTATGATACCTATACGTGTTTCCACCTAGAACTCCTGAGATGCTGGGCCTGGAAGGCCATAAAACATAGTATGTCAGTAGTAATCGTACAAAACCGACTTTTCTTACATTATGCTAAGTTTCCTTCTAGAACTCTGTCAGTTTGACTTCCAGCTGCTGGAACTGTCTAGTTCTATGATACCTATACGTGTTTCCACCTAGAACTCCTGTGATGCTGGGCCTGGAAGCCCATAAAAACATAGTATGTCAGTAGTAATTGTACAAAACCGACTTTTCTTACATTATGCTAAGTTTCCTTCTATAACTCTGTCAGTTTGACTTCCAGCTGCTGGAACTGTCTAGTTCTATGATAGCTATACGTGTTTCCACCTAGAACTTCTGAGATGCTAGGCCTGGAAGCCCAAAAAAACATCGCATGTCAGTAGTAATCCTACAAAATCGATTTTGCTCACATAAAACAGAGATTCCTTCGAGAACTCTTTCCGTTTTGCTTCCAGCTGCCGGAACTGTCTAGTTCTATGATAGCTTTACGTGTTTCCATACAGAACTCCTGAGATGCTGGGCCTGGAAGCCCATAAAAACATAGTATGTCAGTAGTAATCGTACAAAACCAATTTTTCTCACATTATGCTAAGTTTCCTTCGAGAACTTCTTTAGATTGGCTCCCAGCTGCCAGAACTGTCTAGTTCTATGATAGCTTTACGTATTTCCATCCAGAACTCCTGAGATGCTGGGCATGGAAGCCCAAAAAACCATCGCATGTCAGTAGTAATCCAACAAAATCGAGTTTTCTCACATTATGCTAAGTTTCCTTCAATAACTTTTTAACATTGTCTACCAGCTGCCGGAACTGTCTAGTTCTATGATAGTTTTACGTATTTCCATCCAGAACTCGTGAGATGCTGGGCCTAGAAGCACACAAAAACATCGCATGTCAGTAGTAATCCTACAAAATCGATTTTTCTCACATAAAACAGAGTTTCCTTCGAGAACTCTTTCCGTTTTGCTTCCAACTGCCGGAACTGTCTAGTTCTATGATAGCTTTACGTGTTTCCATACAGAACTCTTGAGATGCTGGGCCTGGAAGCCCGTTAAAACATAGCATTTCAGTGATACTTGTACAAAATCGACTTTTCTCACATAAAGCTAAGTTTCCTTCTAGAACTCTGTCAGTTTGACTTCCAGCTGCCGGAACTATCTAGGTCTATGATACCTATACGTGTTTCCACCTAGAACTCCTGAGATGCTGGGCCTGGAAGCCCATAAAACATAGTATGTCAGTAGTAATCGTACAAAACCGACTTTTCTTACATTATGCTAAGTTTCCTTCTAGAACTCTGTCAGTTTGACTTCCAGCTGCTGGAACTGTCTAGTTCTATGATACCTATACGTGTTTCCACCTAGAACTCCTGTGATGCTGGGCCTGGAAGCCCATAAAAACATAGTATGTCAGTAGTAATTGTACAAAACCGACTTTTCTTCCATTATGCTAAGTTTCCTTCTATAACTCTGTCAGTTTGACTTCCAGCTGCTGGAACTGTCTAGTTCTATGATAGCTATACGTGTTTCCACCTAGAACTTCTGAGATGCTAGGCCTGGAAGCCCAAAAAAACATCGCATGTCAGTAGTAATCCTACAAAATCGATTTTGCTCACATAAAACAGAGATTCCTTCGAGAACTCTTTCCGTTTTGCTTCCAGCTGCCGGAACTGTCTAGTTCTATGATAGCTTTACGTGTTTCCATACAGAACTCATGAGATGCTGGGCCTAGAAGCCCATTAAAACATAGCGTTTCAGTGATATTTGTACAAAATCGACTTTTCTCACATGAAGCTAAGTATCCTTCTAGAACTCTGTCAGTTTGACTTCCAGCTGCCGAAACTTTCTAGTTCTATGATAGCTTTACGTGTTCCCACCTAGAACTCCTGAGATGCTGGGCCTGGAAGCCCATAAAAACATAGTATGTCAGTAGTAATCGTACAAAACCGATTTTTCTCACATTATGCTAAGTTTCCTTCGGGAACTTTTTTAGATTGGCTCCCAGCTGCCAGAACTGTCTAGTTCTATGATGGCTTTACGTATTTCCATCCAGAACTTCTGAGATGCTGGGCCTGGAAGCCCAAAAAAACATCGCATGTCAGTAGTAATCCAACAAAATTTTTTTTTCTCACATAAAGCTAGGTTTCCTTTGAGAACTCTTTCCGCTTGGCTACCAGCTGCCAGAACTGTCTAGTTCTATAATATTTATAGGTGTTTCCACCCAGAACGCCTGAAATGCTGGGCCTGGAAGCCCATTAAAATATAGCGTTTCAGTGATATTTGTACAAAATCGAGTTTTCTCACATGAAGCTATGTTTCCTTCTAGAACTCTGTCCGTTTGACTTCCAGCTGCCGGAACTGTCTAGTTATATGATACCTATACGTGTTTCCACCTAGAACTCCTGAGGTGCTGGGCCTGGAAGCCCATAAAACATAGTATGTCAGTAGTAATCGTACAAAACCGACTTTTCTAACATTATGCTAAGTTTCCTTCTAGAACTCTGTCAGTTTGACTTCCAGCTGCCGGAACTATCTAGGTCTATGATACCTATACGTGTTTCCACCTAGAACTCCTGTAATGCTGGGCCTGGAAGCCCATAAAATCATAGTATGTCAGTAGTAATCGTACAAAACCGACTTTTCTTACATTATGCTAAGTTTCCTTCTAGAACTCTGTCAGTTTGACTTCCAGCTGCCGGAACTGTCTAGGTCTATGATACCTATACGTGTTTCCACCTAGAACTCCTGTGATGCTGGGCCTGGAAGCCCATAAAAACATAGAATGTCAGTAGTAATTGTACAAAACCGACTTTTCTTACATTATGCTAAGTTTCCTTCTAGAACTCTGTCAGTTTGACTTCCAGCTGCTGGAACTGTCTAGTTCTATGATAGCTTTACGTGTTTCCACCTAGAACTTCTGAGATGCTAGGCCTGGAAGCCCAAAAAAACATCGCATGTCAGTAGTAATCCTACAAAATCGATTTTGCTCACATAAAACAGAGATTCCTTCGAGAACTCTTTCCGTTTTGCTTCCAGCTGCCGGAACTATCTAGGTCTATGATACCTATACGTGTTTCCACCTAGAACTCCTGTGATGCTGGGCCTGGAAGCCCATAAAATCATAGTATGTCAGTAGTAATCGTACAAAACCGACTTTTCTTACATTATGCTAAGTTTCCTTCTAGAACTCTGTCAGTTTGACTTCCAGCTGCCGGAACTGTCTAGGTCTATGATACCTATACGTGTTTCCACCTAGAACTCCTGTGATGCTGGGCCTGGAAGCCCATAAAAACATAGAATGTCAGTAGTAATTGTACAAAACCGACTTTTCTTACATTATGCTAAGTTTCCTTCTAGAACTCTGTCAGTTTGACTTCCAGCTGCTGGAACTGTCTAGTTCTATGATAGCTTTACGTGTTTCCACCTAGAACTTCTGAGATGCTAGGCCTGGAAGCCCAAAAAAACATCGCATGTCAGTAGTAATCCTACAAAATCGATTTTGCTCACATAAAACAGAGATTCCTTCGAGAACTCTTTCCGTTTTGCTTCCAGCTGCCGGAACTGTCTAGTTCTATGATAGCTTTACGTGTTTCCATACAGAACTCATGAGATGCTGGGCCGGGAAGCCCATTAAAACATAGCGTTTCAGTGATATTTGTACAAAATCGACTTTTCTCACATGAAGCTAAGTATCCTTCTAGAACTCTGTCAGTTTGACTTCCAGCTGCCGAAACTGTCTAGTTCTATGATAGCTATACGTGTTCCCACCTAGAACTCCTGAGATGCTGGGCCTGGAAGCCCATAAAAACATAGTATGTCAGTAGTAATCGTACAAAACCGATTTTTCTCACATTATGCTAAGTTTCCTTCGGGAACTTTTTTAGATTGGCTCCCAGCTGCCAGAACTGTCTAGTTTTATGATGGCTTTACGTATTTCCATCCAGAACTTCTGAGATGCTGGGCCTGGAAGCCCAAAAAAACATCGCATGTCAGTAGTAATCCAACAAAATAGATTTTTCTCACATAAAGCTAGGTTTCCTTTGAGAACTCTTTCCGCTTGGCTACCAGCTGCCAGAACTGTCTAGTTCTATAATATTTATAGGTGTTTCCACCCAGAACGCCTGAAATGCTGGGCCTGGAAGCCCATTAAAATATAGCGTTTCAGTGATATTTGTACAAAATCGAGTTTTCTCACATGAAGCTATGTTTCCTTCTAGAACTCTGTCCGTTTGACTTCCAGCTGCCGGAACTGTCTAGTTCTATGATACCTATACGTGTTTCCACCTAGAACTCCTGAGATGCTGGGCCTGGAAGCCCATAAAACATAGTATGTCAGTAGTAATCGTACAAAACCGACTTTTCTAACATTATGCTAAGTTTCCTTCTAGAACTCTGTCAGTTTGACTTCCAGCTGCCGGAACTATCTAGGTCTATGATACCTATACGTGTTTCCACCTAGAACTCCTGTGATGCTGGGCCTGGAAGCCCATAAAATCATAGTATGTCAGTAGTAATCGTACAAAACCGACTTTTCTTACATTATGCTAAGTTTCCTTCTAGAACTCTGTCAGTTTGACTTCCAGCTGCCGGAACTGTCTAGGTCTATGATACCTATACGTGTTTCCACCTAGAACTCCTGTGATGCTGGGCCTGGAAGCCCATAAAAACATAGAATGTCAGTAGTAATTGTACAAAACCGACTTTTCTTACATTATGCTAAGTTTCCTTCTAGAACTCTGTCAGTTTGACTTCCAGCTGCTGGAACTGTCTAGTTCTATGATAGCTTTACGTGTTTCCACCTGGAACTTCTGAGATGCTAGGCCTGGAAGCCCAAAAAAACATCGCATGTCAGTAGTAATCCTACAAAATCGATTTTGCTCACATAAAACAGAGATTCCTTCGAGAACTCTTTCCGTTTTGCTTCCAGCTGCCGGAACTGTCTAGTTCTATGATAGCTTTACGTGTTTCCATACAGAACTCATGAGATGCTGGGCCGGGAAGCCCATTAAAACATAGCGTTTCAGTGATATTTGTAAAAAATCGACTTTTCTCACATGAAGCTAAGTATCCTTCTAGAACTCTGTCAGTTTGACTTCCAGCTGCCGAAACTGTCTAGTTCTATGATAGCTATACGTGTTCCCACCTAGAACTCCTGAGATGCTGGGCCTGGAAGCCCATAAAAACATAGTATGTCAGTAGTAATCGTACAAAACCGATTTTTCTCACATTATGCTAAGTTTCCTTCGGGAACTTTTTTAGATTGGCTCCCAGCTGCCAGAACTGTCTAGTTTTATGATGGCTTTACGTATTTCCATCCAGAACTTCTGAGATGCTGGGCCTGGAAGCCCAAAAAAACATCGCATGTCAGTAGTAATCCAACAAAATAGATTTTTCTCACATAAAGCTAGGTTTCCTTTGAGAACTCTTTCCGCTTGGCTACCAGCTGCCAGAACTGTCTAGTTCTATAATATTTATAGGTGTTTCCACCCAGAACGCCTGAAATGCTGGGCCTGGAAGCCCATTAAAATATAGCGTTTCAGTGATATTTGTACAAAATCGAGTTTTCTCACATGAAGCTATGTTTCCTTCTAGAACTCTGTCCGTTTGACTTCCAGCTGCCGGAACTGTCTAGTTCTATGATACCTATACGTGTTTCCACCTAGAACTCCTGAGATGCTGGGCCTGGAAGCCCATAAAACATAGTATGTCAGTAGTAATCGTACAAAACCGACTTTTCTAACATTATGCTAAGTTTCCTTCTAGAACTCTGTCAGTTTGACTTCCAGCTGCCGGAACTATCTAGGTCTATGATACCTATACGTGTTTCCACCTAGAACTCCTGTGATGCTGGGCCTGGAAGCCCATAAAATCATAGTATGTCAGTAGTAATCGTACAAAACCGACTTTTCTTACATTATGCTAAGTTTCCTTCTAGAACTCTGTCAGTTTGACTTCCAGCTGCCGGAACTGTCTAGGTCTATGATACCTATACGTGTTTCCACCTAGAACTCCTGTGATGCTGGGCCTGGAAGCCCATAAAAACATAGAATGTCAGTAGTAATTGTACAAAACCGACTTTTCTTACATTATGCTAAGTTTCCTTCTAGAACTCTGTCAGTTTGACTTCCAGCTGCTGGAACTGTCTAGTTCTATGATAGCTTTACGTGTTTCCACCTAGAACTTCTGAGATGCTAGGCCTGGAAGCCCAAAAAAACATCGCATGTCAGTAGTAATCCTACAAAATCGATTTTGCTCACATAAAACAGAGATTCCTTCGAGAACTCTTTCCGTTTTGCTTCCAGCTGCCGGAACTATCTAGGTCTATGATACCTATACGTGTTTCCACCTAGAACTCCTGTGATGCTGGGCCTGGAAGCCCATAAAATCATAGTATGTCAGTAGTAATCGTACAAAACCGACTTTTCTTACATTATGCTAAGTTTCCTTCTAGAACTCTGTCAGTTTGACTTCCAGCTGCCGGAACTGTCTAGGTCTATGATACCTATACGTGTTTCCACCTAGAACTCCTGTGATGCTGGGCCTGGAAGCCCATAAAAACATAGAATGTCAGTAGTAATTGTACAAAACCGACTTTTCTTACATTATGCTAAGTTTCCTTCTAGAACTCTGTCAGTTTGACTTCCAGCTGCTGGAACTGTCTAGTTCTATGATAGCTTTACGTGTTTCCACCTAGAACTTCTGAGATGCTAGGCCTGGAAGCCCAAAAAAACATCGCATGTCAGTAGTAATCCTACAAAATCGATTTTGCTCACATAAAACAGAGATTCCTTCGAGAACTCTTTCCGTTTTGCTTCCAGCTGCCGGAACTGTCTAGTTCTATGATAGCTTTACGTGTTTCCATACAGAACTCATGAGATGCTGGGCCTGGAAGCCCATTAAAACATAGCGTTTCAGTGATATTTGTACAAAATCGACTTTTCTCACATGAAGCTAAGTATCCTTCTAGAACTCTGTCAGTTTGACTTCCAGCTGCCGAAACTGTCTAGTTCTATGATAGCTATACGTGTTCCCACCTAGAACTCCTGAGATGCTGGGCCTGGAAGCCCATAAAAACATAGTATGTCAGTAGTAATCGTACAAAACCGATTTTTCTCACATTATGCTAAGTTTCCTTCGGGAACTTTTTTAGATTGGCTCCCAGCTGCCAGAACTGTCTAGTTTTATGATGGCTTTACGTATTTCCATCCAGAACTTCTGAGATGCTGGGCCTGGAAGCCCAAAAAAACATCGCATGTCAGTAGTAATCCAACAAAATAGATTTTTCTCACATAAAGCTAGGTTTCCTTTGAGAACTCTTTCCGCTTGGCTACCAGCTGCCAGAACTGTCTAGTTCTATAATATTTATAGGTGTTTCCACCCAGAACGCCTGAAATGCTGGGCCTGGAAGCCCATTAAAATATAGCGTTTCAGTGATATTTGTACAAAATCGAGTTTTCTCACATGAAGCTATGTTTCCTTCTAGAACTCTGTCCGTTTGACTTCCAGCTGCCGGAACTGTCTAGTTCTATGATAGCTATAAGAGTTTCCACCCAGAACGCCTGAGATGCTGTGCCTGGAAGCCCATAAAAACATAGTATGTCAGTAGTAATCGTAGTACATCGATTTGTCTGACATAATGCTAAGTTTCCTTCTAGAACTCTTTCAGTTTGACTTTCAGCTGCCGGAACTGTCTAGTTCTATGATAGCTCTACGTGGTACCAGCAAGAACGCCTGAGATGCTGGACCTAAAAGCCCACGAAAACATAGCATTTCAGTAGTAGTAAAGTAGTAATCAAGCAAAATCGATTTTTCTGCCTTATTGCTACGCTTTCGTCTAAAATTATTTTCAGTTAAATTATATGCATTGTAATGTTGAGATATATGTTTGTTTAATGCGTAAGGATTGATAACACATAAGATTCTGCATGTAAAACCTCTCTGAAACGTGATATGCATGCTGGTAGACTGACAGTTTATTTTTTTATTTGTAGTCATGTATGTAAAAAAAAAACTTGTTTTTTTTGGCCAGAACTATTGATATACTGTCTAGAAACAGTAGAACTTTGCATCCCAATCCATATTTTACGTCTAGGAATCGAGAACGGGTGAGATGCTGAGAGTTCATTTGCGAAGTTAACATCTCATTTTTAAATTTTCATTTTTTTTACTGAAATTGGCTGAACTACTGAAAAAAACTATCTAGAACTGTAGAACTATTTGGGATGCTACAAGAACTATCATCATTTGTTGAGATGCTGGAACTTGATATGCTAGGTTCACACCCACATTAAATAATCGTTTCTAAACTCCTCAAAGTTGTCCTTAATTATAAAAAAAATACCTAACTAATTAAATAAATGAGTATGAGTATGAATAAGAGTTTACATTTATGGCAAATGTCGACTCCATAGCTTGCTATTAGTCTTACCCTGCGACAAAAACTCCGATGCCTACTGATGAAGATGGCGATGATGATAGCTGGTAATGCTAATTCATTAAGATATGCAGATTCTGGCCAAACTCGCATAATCAATCCAAATATAATCTACAGGCCTACAACTGCAAGAACATTAGGACCCCTTCTTTCCTGGTAATAAATAAAGCAATATTAATAAATCAGTATTATAAAAATATTAATGCACCGACAAAATTTTTTGAACTGATGTGGGAGACATCTTATTGTCAAAATCAATGCCATTTTAGTGAAGCAATATCATTATGTGGTTGGTGCGTGACATATTTGGTTACCGCCATATACATTTCCATTGAATAATTGACTATGATCCTAGCCAAAGATTTAAAATAAATTAAATTAACAAAGAATGAAGTAAACATTTTTCTGATTTATACCTGGCACGCTGTGTGTAATATTTTATCTAGTAGTTCATTTTGAATGCATTAAATAAGACGATGGAGTTAATTATTCAATTAACGGTAACGTTTTTTGGCAAAAATGGCACGCGCCGACTGGCCATTGTTTGGGCCATTCATGCATGAGCTCAGTTCACTCAGGTAACACATTATAGACTTAACACCTAGTGATATTGTCATCACTTGACTTGGTAACACATTATTGCTTAAAATTAAATGAGAAAAGGCTAGAAGCAGACACCCACCTGTGTGCGCGTAGGACACGGGCACCTTCCATATGGAGACTTGCGAGCACAGCGTCGTAAGGAACTTGGCGAGAGCCAGCGGTAGCAGCGCTCGCAACAGCGGCCGCACTGGCGGCGCGCGCTCGCGCAGCACTATCGGGGCAGAACAGAGCGCCGTGCACGCCAACTGCGCCATGGCTACCGTCAGCGGCCGCGGGAACTCCGTCAAAAGTAGCTTCCCCACGATATTGCCCAGCGCCGAGCAAGTAAACCACGCGCCACAGAGCGCAGCCACCGCCAGCGCTGCGCGCGCGTCTGCGCCGCAGCGCCAGCGGAGCCAGCGCGCGCCCGGTAGCAGCATCACCGAACGAAACTCCTCATTTTTTCACTATAATACTTTAATTTTCGGGTTCTAGTGTTGCGACATCGGCTTCGACTTTCGCTTGCTGTTGCTAACACGGTGCCAAGTTTTCCAGCTGAAATGTGTCACTTTGCTGTCATTGTCTATGTGACGTTTGTATGTTCGAGATAGTGATTTTAACGCTTTTGTGCATCGGAATGAAACTGTATTAAAAAATAATACAATCAAAATTAATGTAAAGTTTAAAACTAATTTATATGGTTAATTTTTATTACAGCTGAGCTTTCTTACTAGCAACCAATTTTAGTATTTATAATTTTAATAATTATTGACTGTGAACTCGAATATGTCAACGTAACGTTTTGTTATCATGTGATCGAATCTGTGGTAATTTTAGTTAGACAGCCAAAAAAGCAAGAGAAAGTTTGTTACTTCATTTAAGTATTATTAATGAATTCATTATTTACTGACACATTCAACAAAGATTTTTGTGCGGATTTCATCACGTTACATTACTTGCCGTATTGTATCGTGTGATAGTTTGGAAGATAGATAAGGAACTTGTGGAGTAAAGTGTTGAGTGGGAGTGTTTATTACGGCAAGACGTCGCGTCGGAGATCCCTGTTCTCTGGTTGGATGGTGCTCGAGAGCGACAGGTGAGTTGTGACGGTCGGGCGCTGCGGTAGGTCATCCCGCCCACGGCTTCGGGCTTCAATGCCTCGTTAGCGTTACATGTTGCTGCCTTGGTCTCACGCCGTTTTAAATGTTTCTGCTGGTGTTCTGGACTGGTGTATGAGGAGCCTCGTTGGTTGGGGTTTTTTGCTGAGAGTAGAATGCTAGGATCAGGTGGAGAGCTGGAGCTGGGCGCTGCAGGCCGCGTTGGCCGACGATGGCATCATCATGTCTGCTCCATTCATTAAGCAATTTGCAGGACAATTGCTAAAACTGGGATACCACATGAGCAAGCTGATAAGTGCCAATTTCTGTCAGAAAGTCACATTTATCACCTTGTAGGTAATATGAAGGCACTTTTTAGTTTTTACTACAGGAAGGCCTTTGATAAGAACAAGACCAGTGAAAAGCTTTAAAATGTCATTACAAGACTAAACAAAAGACTATGGTAAAAAGAATATCAATCATCACCCTCCTAGCTTAGTCTGTTGTGCGCTAAAGGAATTTACTTCAAACTTGAGAAGTGTCTCCAGTTTAGAGCTATTTGACATTTAAGTTTGTCCTCTCATTATGCAATTCTTCATCATGTAGACTTAATAAATTGGTAAATGGTAATGGTATTGGTAATGGTATTTTCATGCCATTGTAAACATATGTATTTTTAACACAAACTGATGCGTATCTTGCGGTTTTCTTGCTAGATGTCATATTTTCCTTAATAAATACTTGAATTTTGTATATTAAAATCATACGGACTAATAACATGTTGGTATGATATGTGAAGTAGATGATGAGTTGCTAATTATTGATTTGAAGCATTTATTGGTTATCTTATCTATGGGATATCACTTGATCTAAATTCCTGGCCTGTTAAGCCACCTTTGGACACTTACAATTTCTGATTTTAAAGGAATGAGGATGAGGGTATGAGGGTTTACTGTGATCGAAAATTGGTTAAAAATAAAAATGTAAGATAAGATAAGATAAGATAAGCTTTATTTCCTTACACAGAGTTAGTAAACATATTTTTTGCACTTATTTAATATAGTTTATAAAGTTTTTAAATTGTTTGTTTTTCTTATTTCACTTATAATCACTATTTAACATCACGGTTTTTTCAAATAATTACCCTTCTTCTGTATAAGGACCGCCTATAGCGGTGAAAGAAAAATGTAAATCAAACATTTATTCTGCTAAAACATCAAGGGCACTTTTACAAATCAAATCGTAAATTCAACCAAGAAAATTTTTAAAAAGGTTTTTGACTGATAATTTATTATTGACCCATATTGTACCCTTTATTTAAATTGATTTGTGACCTGTAATATTTATACAATAGTAAATTGAATTAACTTATAAAAGGTGCATGCCAAAATTGCATGAAGCGATTAAACAAAAATACAAAAAAAATAATAGTAAAGCACAATAACAATAGATTTATTTAATCGTATAATATTCATTATATAATAAGCTGAATTATTACAGTATGTCTAGACATTGGATTTTGTGGAGTTATATAATGACCCGTAGTTCAGTGTGCCTCTTGGCATAGGTCTCCTCCAACATCTATATTTATTTATTTATTTATTTAAGCCTTTATTACACATCTATATATCCAATAAAAATACAATTATAATATACATTATTTCGCCTTTAAAGTTTGTCACTCTTTACCCAGGGGACACATGCAGGGTTGTGGTAGGTAGCTCCTGCGGACGCGAGTGAGAGTTGTTCCCCGGGTTGCAATAATGATTTAGTGTAATTCAGCACAGATGGAAAATTGACAACTCAAAACCAATTGCCCTAATCGAGCCCCTGGTTCGCTTTGATAGTAAATCGTAAAAGTTATATAATATATTCAGATATAATACTTTTGTTATTTGAAAATGAATATTCCTCATTAAGTTACGACACACACAAATGAGGAAAAAGAAAAACTAAAAATATATCAGATAAATAAAAAAAACCCAGTTCATTACAACCAATTTTTTGCTTGTTTGTAAATTTTAATTAATTGTTCAAAGTTTAAATAAATGTAAAATGTAAATTTTACGACAAAAAATCAAATCTATTGTATTGTTATATTTAGCAGTGACACACACACACTGCTTTGCACATGATATCATATTTTACAAGTTCTGTATAATAAATGTCAAATATATTTTACGGTTTTGCACCTTGCCTTGATCCTTAGTGAAATACGTAAAATATTTAGGTAGGTACTTAAAAATCTTTTCTCAAACATGCAATGAAATATTGCCGTTGTGTTCTTCATAATGGGCTTCGAAGTGTCACGTTTCGGGCGCAGCGAGACGAGAGATCTGTAATGGCATTTCATACAAAATTGGAGGCCTAGGCCGTCAAGATGGTCTTTTTTAATTTCCCTTCCACAATTCTCATAATTACCAAAGTCGCAATGCACTTACTAATTAACTATCTAACTATGCAGATCTATCTGTCTTTCAGACTATATCGTACAGTTAGCATTAGATAGATTGTAGCAACCCAACCCAAGTGCTCATATAGGTATATCTAACACAGCTTTCATGCTAGGTAATAAAGGTGCTCCGATATGTTTGGTTATTATCTCCAATGTTAAATATTTGCTGTTGACTGTACTAAGGCTAGCTTTCCGACCACGTCAGACATGAGTCCGACTCGCTCTTGACCTGTTTCTAAACAGCCGGCTAATGAGCCCAGTCCCCCTATTTTGTAACTTGTTTCAAGAGTCCGCAGTAAGCTCGATTCTCCATACAAACTTAGTTACGCTCTCATTTTAAAACTACGCGTTGGATTGTAACGAAACTTTGCATATACAATGACATGAGGTATCTGTAATTAGTTTTGTAGCTTCAGATACCATAGTAAAAAAAATACAGCGAATTTAAGTTTTTTATACAAACACGTAGTTTTAAAATGAAAATGTAACTACGTTTGTATGGGAAGGTGAAATTCGGCCGAGCTTACTGCGGACTCTTAAGCTCACCTACACGCTCACCCACAAATATATCTTGACACCGCGATGCGTAGTAACTAAGCGTAGGTAGAGGTCTAGTTTCGTGACGGGTGACCGGCGGGGTGAGCCGCATTAGCGCGTAGTAGCGAATAACAGCCCTGCACTGCACGGCTATCACAAGACCGCCAGCTGTATCGCGGCGACATAGAGACCATACGTTTCTTTCAAAGCATTCTATATAGAAAGAGATGGATAGTCTATCTCGCCGCGACGCAGCTCGCGGGCTGCGCTGTGACGGCCGCGCTGCGATTATTCGGCCTACGACCGTGACGGCACGGTTGACCCGCCCTTGAACGACGCCCGCTTCCTTCCTCGGATCGGACAAATGAACGGTGAAAATATATTCGGACGACCTCTGTAGCCTAGTTGGTAGTGACCCTGCCTACGAAGCCGGAGGTCCCGGGTTCGAATCCCGGTAAGGGCATTTATATTTGTGACGAGCATGAATATTTGTTTATCTATATTTATCGCATTAAGTATTTATTTATCTATATAAGTATGTATGTCGGCTACTAGTAGGTACACACAGTAGAAGCTTTGCTTATTCATCACACAAATACTTGCCTTTACCGGGATTCGAACCCAGGACCTTCAGCTTCGTAGGCAGCGTCATTACCCACTAGGCTAACCAGTCGTCAAACTAACTATAGGTACCTATAGTCCCGCATTGACTGTGTACAGCTATGAAATACGTCTTGGTGACACTGCTGTATATTCATTTCTGTAATGGTGCATCCACACTGGGCGTTATACATTTTATAAAACACCGTCTAGCAGACGTTTTAAACGTTTTAAAGTTGCCATTATATAACATTTATAACAGCCAGTGTGTGAGCACATAATAGACTTAAAAGTCGTTGATGATGATGTAGTCTTACCCCCTTGTTCATAAAACTTAAAATGCCTCTGCTAAATAAAATGTGCTCTGTCCCTTTCTTGCGAACACAAATGTCAAAGTGACAGATAAGGACAAACGAATTTTACGCCATTTTAGTTAAAACAGGCTTGTAGTACGTTTATGAATACGGCCGAGTCTTTACTGCATTTTTTGTCACAAAGGTTGTGTGGAAGGGGTGGCTCTTTAGGAATAAAACCGCCTTTTCTCTACCCTACCTACATGTTATTGTTCATCGTCTTTTTGTGCCAGCTTTATTTTTGCGAGGTTTGCAATAAATAATACTTGTGTTGTATTGTTGTATCACGTTAACCTTGCCAATATTCTTACGCTTTTACATTTTTATAACCTTGCTATTCTTAGCGGCGATGTCCGACCCGATATAGCTAGAGAACCGATTTATCATCGCTGATAAATCGGACTTCGTGGCACTTCATTACTTTCTATGTCACTAATTTACCTAATATTCTCACCCTTTAAAATGATTACCATGCAGTGATACTGCCGAAGTGTAAGCAAGGCGTGGAGCGTCCATAAAAAATGCATTTGTTCTATATGGAAGCTGCACGCCCCGCTCACAGCGGCGGGGCACTCAGGCCGTACACTAAGAATAAAGTACTCACAAAGCGGCCTTTAAGGCTTGTATACCCGCTAAAGTCCTTGAGCGTATGGGCGGAGCCGCGACCCTCTCCCCGCGCAAGACGCACAAGTCGCCGTCTTTTATTAAGCGTTACATAGATTAAGTTACAGACGCGTCATCGCGCATCGTTACCAATGCAAGGGTGGACGTGGGTGGGTGACATTCGTCATGCTTAATTGAAACGTGATATTTGTCATACATAAATTACATAATTGATTAAGTTCAAAAATTATGTCTCTATTATTATAATACTATTTACTTACGATTAGTGTAGTTCCGTCAGCACGGCTAGCACGAGACGGCCGCGACATACACTCGATTTTTCTCGCACTATCGGTCTCTCTCTTATTAGAACATTAGGAAAGAGAGGTATAGTGTGAGAAAAATCGAGAGTATGTCGCGGCCGTCTTGTGCTAGCCGTGCTAGTGAAAACGAAATTCGTTCGAATAACTCTGTCGCTCGAACTAGCAAGCGCGACAGAGAGGGAGATACACGAACGAAGTTCGGTTTCGTTTCGCGGTAGGCCCTCAGCACGCCGCAATATACTTACGATTTTTCTCGCACTATACCTCTGTTACTAAATATTCTAATAAGAGAGAGACGGATAGTGCGAAAAAAATAAAGGTAATAATAATAATCCATACCTACTGTTGCCCTTAGGCCATTTTTTAATGTCGCTATTAATGGGGGCCCATCTAGCAGTTAGCGAGTTACCGTCTGCCAGAGATAAAATGTGAAACAGTTTTAATGGGCAGGCGTCCGATGTTTCATCCAATAGCCCAGCTACTAGTCCATCATTTTCACCCAATAACCCGTTTTATTTAGATTCCGTCAACTAGCAATAGACTCTTGCACCCCAGCGGGTACTGTTTCTGTGTGCGTCCCATGACACGGGCAGAGACAGCATCCGCTTGGTGTACTCCTTGCATTTCATTAAA
This sequence comes from Epinotia bilunana, assembly GCA_947049275.1. Taxonomy (NCBI): domain Eukaryota; kingdom Metazoa; phylum Arthropoda; class Insecta; order Lepidoptera; family Tortricidae; genus Epinotia; species Epinotia bilunana. The sequence continues at coordinate 19,983,746 of OX346259.1, read as the reverse complement.
TTGTCAAAAGGGCCTCTACGTGTTGGCTCAGAGCTCCACGCACGGACATCATTGTCCCGTGAGCGGGAAAGACATATAATCCATACTATCCATATTTCCATATCCATACTCCATACTAATATTATAAATGCGAAAGTGTGTCTGTCTGTCCGTTACCTTTTGTGTAAGTGTAAGGTTGTTAAGTTTTAAACAAATTTTCGGTATATTTATTACGTTCTACTTCCTTGATTTGATGATGATGGCGTGTACAGTCAGCATCAGATAGTTAGTAGCATCCAAAGTAGCCAAATATATCGTAACACATTCCTTACTCCTACTTATAGTAACAAAGACTATTTCGATGAATGTACGTTCCGATATATTTGGCTAACTTGGCTGCTACTAACTATATTATGCTGACTGTACAGAAATCGGCCTCGGGTAAATATATACTTATAGATTAGTTGTACGTTAACCATACTTTGTTTCATATCAAATAATAACTCTGTATCGAACTTGGAGTTGGCATGCAACCCATAGGTAGGTAGTACTTACAATATTTGCCAAGCCCACTATTTTTATAAAAACTTATTCTTTTAACACTTGACAGTCATTAATACGAGCAGATAAAACAATATTGTTAGTAGGCAATAGATATTGTAAATATATTTACTAATAAAATGTCTGCTTTTAGCGATTTCCCAATTTTGATACTGTTTAGATATTTGATACTTTGATAGAATAGGTATTTACTTGTGTATTCTTTTTCCTCTTCTCTTGTAAAATTTCTTGATATTACGTATTTACCTCCTGCGCTTATTTAACCCCAAAGACCCAAAATAATTATTGAAAAATTTGTGAGACCTAAGCTAAGACCTACTAACTCTAGTATCGTAAGTTTGTATGTTACTAACAATCTATGGGCAAACTGGCCTGAAAAAAAGAATTTATTATTATTATTATATTAATAATAATATATTATTATTATTATTACCCGTGTGGTGTCGGGTTAGAATAGCACCACCCCCCTTTCTTCCCGTGGGGGTTGTAAGAGTCGATTAAGGGAACGGGGTTGAAGTGTGTTGTGGGCGATGGGCTAGCAACCTGTCACTGCTATATCACATTTTGTCGATCTTTTATACCCACATTTATGCTAACAGTGGCACTGGACACAGGTTTCATGTGCTCTGCCTACCCCTTTTAGGGATAAAGGCGTGTATGTATGTATGTATTATTGTTATTATTATTATTTCCCATCTTGAACTAAAAACAAAATCTAAACTATACCTACGTAAATGTTAAGTAGGTACAAATGCCAACACAGTTAACTGACCATCCTGTATTTATACAAGAACCTTATTACAATGCACATAAAGTGCACGGATGGTCAGTCAGCTGTCTTGTCTATAGTACCTACTACTTTACAAACCACGAAATAGATTGTCCACTCTATGCCATAAAATTATCTGTCACTAAAAATTAAACTATACGCAAATACTTATTAGTTACCTACTATACGAATCACAAAACGGATTGTCCAACATACATAGTCCACAAATATAGTCCACAATTTCAACAAATATTTAAAAATTTCGGCGCAGTGCAAATTGACACAGGTCCGTCATGCAACGTGTCTCGTCCCGCACTGACCGTATGGACGAAAACGGGGAGGCGTAGGAACTTTGGCGGAATATTTTAGAAAACGAGATAATTTTTTAAGAAAATTAAGAAAGTAAGAAAATGATGCTCTTGTTCATTATTGTATGAAGAAAGATATAAAATTTCATATTATTCTGATAAAAAATGGAGCAGTAAAATGGTTACAAGTGAAAAAATAGGGGTGACTTTAGATTTCTTTTTCTCTAATTTTTATTGTTAAAATGGATTTCTACGAAAACTATGACCCGTCGCATATCTTGCAGATTATGATATATTTTTTCCGACAGCAAACATGTTACGTTATAATGTATAAAACGGTTACAAAACAACTCATTTTCACGAAAATTTCGAATGTGGAGCCTTAAGGCACTTCTTTGCGCTCTTCATCGAAAAAATAGGTCAATGATTTTCGTCTAACTGAGTCGGAAGACCCTCTTTATACAGTGACGTCAGGCTTACTAATCGTGGAGCACGTATGAATTATTTTCTCAAAGCCAATGCTCCGATTTTTTTGCTTGTTTATCTACTAGTAGAATAAATGGGAATTATAGTTTGAACAAATATAATTTCGCTTTACAAGTTGTTCGAGGAATAGGTGCAAATTATATTTCGTCAACTATACCCACTTCTTACAAGGACTCAAACCACTCGAATCCTCACTAATCTTATCATTATCATAATTTAAAATTATACTACTATCTGAGTTTCACAACGTAGTCGTATTAGTCACATTTTTGATCGGTTATTGATTCAATTACTGTTTTGTAAAGTATTTCCTTCCAGTCAATGACTGTTGTACTGTCCGTTGAAACTGCACAATATCCGACAGGTTATACAACAGAATTTGAGCGTTATCGTTCGTTGACGTAATACCGAGAGGCCACGGTCTGGACGCCAGCGGGCAGCGGGGCGATGAGCGGGCGTTCATAGATTTAACTCGATCAAATGAATGATCTGTCGCTTGTCACCCCGCTGCGCTGTGCGCAGACCGCGGCCTGATCGGGGTAGATTTGAGTAGCACGCAGTTAATTTTGGAACGATAAACAAAATATTGAAATACCTACTCAGTAACTAACTGCAATGGCTAACCGATCAGAAGCGATACTGGGCCTCCAACACAACAGAAACTTTTCAACTAAGACCTTCAAATCCGATGCACACTAGTAGCATTGGCCTCCAACACAACATAAACTTTGCAACTAAGACCTTCAAATGCGACGCACACTAGTAGCATTGGCCTCCAACACAACATAAACTTTGCAACTAAGACCTTCAAATGCGACGCACACTAGTAGCATTGGCCTCCAACACAACAGAAACTTTGCAACTAAGACCTTCAAATGCGACGCACACTAGTAGCATAGGGTTAAACACATTCGAAGCTATAGTTTGTCTTAAGTATATTATT